>OX243798.1:11145000-15945000 GCA_945859595.2 Megachile willughbiella | reverse complement strand
GGGAATATAAAAATCGTAATTCAGAATTCGAAAATGTGAACATATAAATAAAAACTAAAAGTATAAATAAAGTGTAAATAAAAACTAAATTTAAAAAATAATTATAATAAATAGCACACAATTAATCTCGAAGTCGATAAGTGCGTAATCTACTGATAATAAGTAGAATTACAAATCTGTTTTTCATCTAAATTTTTGTAATCATTGTATATAGAACTATTAACGCTGGAGTGTTGTTAGCAGTTGTTGGAGTTACTAGAGTGTGTAAGCAAGTGCAAGTTATTTCGTTCTATTTTGTATATAGCAATTGAAAATTAACATCATAGTGTAAATAAAGAGTAAATATACTTAGTCGTATAAACAGATGTTTTATAGTTGAGATTTCTCTAATCCAGAGATTCTGTCCAGGTTTCAGTTTGAAACGTATTTCGTGGCTACAGACCAAAGAAAGAATCACAGTGTTATCATGAACCGAATAGTGATATTTGGAGCTACAGGAAATACCGGATTATGTTCTTTAGATATCGCTGTAAACAAGGGTAAAATATCATTCGTTCTTTTTATTTCTATATGTGCCAAAATTATACTATAATTTATTTAAATTAGTATGTGATAATGGTCATTTATAGTATGGGGGAAATATTTAATCGCCAGTCTAGCAGTTATCCGATAACAACAAGATGTGAATTTATTCCCAATCTAGAAATCTATTGATTTGAATTAATATTTGCATGATTAATTAATTTGTTATTACATTATATTTATAACAAATATTTTGTTACTAATACATATACACATATAAAAGTATAAAAATTAAACTATAGTTATAAAAACCTGGTACATACTAAGAAATGTAAATTGTATACAGATTAATTTTGTTTTTTAATTTTATAACATAATAAATTTTTAGGACTAAATGTAAGGGTGTTTGTAAGAGATGAAAACAAAGTTCCAGCACATTTGAAAGATAAAATAGAAATAGTTGTTGGAGATGTTACCAATGCAGAACAAGTTTCAAATGCAATAGCTAATAGAGATGCAGTGGTTGTTGTACTTGGCACACGGTACAGCTTGAGTAATTATTATATTTTATATATAATATTAATTTTTCAGCCTAACATGGCTTTAACTTCTATTCTAAATTTGTATTTAGGTCCAACTACTATGTTATCAGAGGGTATGAAAAATATTATAGAAGGTATGAAGAAACATAATGTAGAAGTGGTGTCTGTCTGCTTATCTGGTATATTTCATTTTTTTTTTTTTTTTTTTTTTTATTTAAAACTTTTACTTTTTATGCTTTTAAATAACATTTTATCTATTTACAGAATTCTTATTTTACAAACCTGAAGCAGTGCCTAGTATATTTCAAGATATAACTAAAGATCATCAACGAATGTTTGATGTTCTAAAAGAAAGCAAATTAAAATGGATTGCAGTATTACCACCTCATATTTCAGGTATTTATTGTAATAAACATAATGGTTTATAATAATGTAATGAAATATGAATACATATTTTATTGATTGTTTTTAGATGTAAAAGGAGGCTCGAAATATTTAGTAAAATTCGATGAATCTCCTGGACGAGCAATTTCAAAGCATGACTTAGCTGCTTTTCTTGTTGAAAGTCTTCAACAACCAGATTACTATCAAAAAGTTTGTGGTATTGCAAATGTTTCATAATATAAGAAAAAACGTGACGAGGATATGACTAAATTCTTTGATTTGTTTTTTAAATAATACAATATACATGGTATATATAAAATTGAAAGTTAGTTTTTTTATATTTTAGAAATATAAAAATAAGAATGAAATTTAAAAAAGTAAATTTCTGCTAATTCAAAATATATTTCAATAGTTGAAGCATTTAAAAAGTGTATAATTCTGAGTATTTGTTGGAATGGTTATAATGTATTATGACACATAAATGAGATGTACGCATAATAAGTATTTTTGTATTTAAGAACGATTAAAAAAATAGTTTTATAAATAAATAAATAATATATGTTTTGTAAAACATTTACACATGGAATATGAAAAAATCATCCATAAGTATGAAGTTATTATTGTAATTTACTGTTAAGATAATTTTTTGACCATATGTGTCCTATGAGCCGTAACACTTAAATCATAAAACCTTGGCATTTTAAAATTTGGCATTGGTGGAGGTGGTGGCCCACAACACTGTGTACTTTTATCTTTCAGTTTTGCTTTAGTAAATGCTGCTGTAGAATACACAACATCATTAATTCCATATGCTTTAAATGGATCGCAAGTTCTATATCCATTTTTATAGTAAAAAACTTCTTGTCCTTCAGTTCTTAAATACACATTTTTGATTCCTTTTTTTGCTACATACTCTTCAGTTCCACGTAACAACTTAGATCCAAGACCTTGAGATCTACGTTGGTAATCAATTACAACTGAAACAAAAAAGCAAGTCTTGTATTTAAAATCTTTTGTTTAAAATTTAATTTTAACTTATACTTACCTGATTGTATAAAACAACTATGTCGTAATCTAGGTATTAAAGATATCTTACAATGACCAAGAACTTTGTCTTCTTTGTCAATAAGTATAAGACATGTGGGAAATTCATCACATGATACCTTTAAAAACTTTAACCTATTCCATATAAAAACTGAATTAATTTCTAAAAACTAAATTAATTTCTATACAAATGACTATTGTAGCATACCGTGCAGATTCACTCCGTGGCCATTCAGAATTAAGTAATGCACAACAGTCTGTAATTAAATCTGGTCGTTTGTGAAGAGGGACTATTTTGTATTCCTTATCAATAGCACTCATTTTTTGTACTATAAACATACATTAAAATTATAATTTTTAATAAATAATATAAATATTATCTGATAAGACTGATCAAATTTTTTATAAATATCTATTTATAATTTATATGTAGAAATATTGATTTATGGTATCATTTATGATATGGTATCATGAAAGGTTAAATATTACATATTTCATAACAAATAAAATGAGCGACTAAATGGAAAGTAGTTGACTGAATTCTTTAGAGAAAAAGTGTTTAACAACCTGTGCCTGACAGGTATCAAAAGTGCCATGTGTTAATGAGTGTAATAAATAGTTTACAATAGATGTCCTTACCGTATTTTTATAGGTGAATAAGGAGGAGTTGACCAAGTTTAGGGTCACCGTGCTTCACCTGGACGTATCTCGTTGTACGGAAATAGTTTTCAGATTAGAATCATCTTAAGCTAAGAATGATACTTCTCCTGGGCATATCCCCACTATTATGTAAAATTTTCACCGACACCCAGAGATATTATTAAATATATCCTTTCGTTTTGGCACACTTCTTAAATTCTTTCCTCATAAACATTTTGAGCGATCTTATTAATTTATAAAGATTGAGTTTGTATAGAATCTGTGAAAAAATAATAATATGAAACAACTTTTACTGATGACGCATATGTTTATCATTAAAAATATACGTATAACATATTTGATCAAATATTTGACGAGTCATTTTTGTTAATTTTATATAATTTTCTGTGTTCGTTGGATTATGTTTTATGTATAAAAACATAATTAACTTTTATCAAATGTAAATATTTTCTTTTACGTACGAAGTATTCTACTATTACATGCCCGTGACCCATTCCCCTTCGGACGCCAACATCTTTTTTTGCATTTGACCCATTTTTCCTAATAGCTACTGTTCTATATGCGAACAATGTCCTGCATTCTTTATTTCAACAGTGACGTTCAATTGATGTTTCTAAATAATATCTTCCTACTGTTATTGAGACCAATTCAAGTTCAAAAAATTCCAAAAACCATATAGAAATATTTTCGTTCTTTTAATTTATGCAAAATACTAAAATAAGTATTTATAATTAATTATTAATATATACATTAACATCAATGAGTATCTTGAAATTGAAAACTAAGTATTAAAGATATTTGAGAATCACTGGTGGTTACAGTCGACAACTGTAAGGGTGCGTTTAGATTAAACGAGCAAAAATGTAGTGCAAGAACATTGGTTCGTGCTCGTTCAGTGTATAAATGATTATCGAGTTTACTGTTCAGTAATACTAAACCGATGAGTGTAGACAAATTTCGGTCTGAATATTTTGAATCATGTCAAACCAAACTGTATTTTTATTGTTAGGATATTCGTTCACATTGATTATCCAACCAGTGAACAATAACAAGCGGTGAAAGAATGCTCGTTCGAGTTTTACCGAAGCGAGAGAAAAATAAGTATTCACTCGCTTATTCCAAACACACCATAACGTATAGTTTATTTGTATTATTCTTGTACTTTATACGTGATTTATATGCAAGCTAGTTGTAAACAGTAGTGTTAATGCAGGTTATATGAAAATTAATATTAATTATAAATGGTAATAAAGTTATTTGCTTTAACAAAACCAATATTGAATATTTTTTAAAGTATTGCATTAAATAAAGATGTTGTCAGGAAGGCCACCCGTGACAGGTAATAATAAAAAGATTTGCAAACATAAACATTGTTAATATGGTATAATACATTACTATTTTACATAATCTTCTTTTTGTTTTGGTGCAATTGACAGAGAATCCTTTGGGACTCTCTTGGCACGACAGTGCATGGATACCTGTGTTAAATCCAAACAATATAATGGATTATTTTTCGGAAAGGAGTAATCCATTTTATGATAGAACATGTAACAATGAGATTATTAAAATGCAACGGTTGAGTCCTGATCAATTGCAGTAAGAAACAACAGTTAAATAAATGATGTAAAAATGTGATAAAAATTAGGGAATACAAATATGAACAGCGAATTAATTTCAGAAATATGACTGGTCTTGAATATATGCTTTTACATGTACAAGAACCTATTTTATATGTAATTAGAAAGCAACATCGTCATTCTCCAACTTTAGCAACACCACTCGCTGATTATTATATTATTGCTGGTGTTGTATATCAAGCTCCAGATTTAGCATCTGTTGTAAGCTCTAGATTGGTATGTGATGTTTATAAAAATTAAAGCAGCATTAAGAAATATATGATTTAATTGATGTAGTTGTATCTTACAGCTATCCACTGTGCATCATTTACAGTCTGCTTTTGAAGAAGCTAGTTCATGTTCAAGATACCATCCCAGTAAGGGTTATTATTGGGATTTCAAAAATGGAAAAGCTATGGCAGCAAAGAAGGAAACACCTGTTCGTGAGGAACCAAGTTCTTTGTTTCAGCGTCAGAGAGTAGACATGTTACTTGCAGAGCTTACACGTAAATTCCCATTACCTGTTCCAAAGCCTGCACATCAAGCTATAGAATCAAGTAAGTGTTATTTAAATTTTCAAACTATGTTGCAAAAACATAAATGTAATAGTTGCTTATTGATTTATAGCTATGGAAATTAAACAAGAAATTAAAACAGAAAAGAAAGATATGAAACCACCACCAGAGAAGAAGCCAAAAATTAACTAATAATGTATTAATGATAATGTAAGATTAATGACATTTTAGTAATTCATTTTTTATGTGTATATATTTTTTACAATAGTTAAAATTTTCACATTAAAAAATAAGCATTTGTTGTACAAAAGGTCTGATGAAATAATCAAGTGAATAAGCATGTTATGGCAAAATACTTAACTGGTATAAAATTAAAAAATGGATAAAATATTTTTGTTTCATTTGTTCCTACACCATGGACAATCAGGATTATCAATTTCTTCTTTAATATTTCTTTTAATTTGTGGGACCTTTTTCTTTCCAACTTGTTTGAATCTTTTTTTACCACAAAAAGTAGAATCAGAACACTTTATTCTTTCTTCTTTAGATGATGGAGGACAAGGAGGATCTTGATTCTTTTGTGCTCGAGTTAAACGAGAACATGTCGAAATATTGGACACAATCTATATAAGTTATAAATTGTTTTTACGACTATTGAATAAAATTCAAATATATTTTGTTACAAACTTTCTTATTAATCGCAGTAACAAATTGAAATAGACGTATCATATTCTTTATTCTCTTATTATAAATCTAATGACTTTATGATAAAACTTTATTCGTTGCACATTAAATTTTTGTCATAAAAAATGGTTGTAAATGAAACTTTTTAAATGTCAAAATGCATTAGTATTTCAATTTTTTTTAGAATTTCATTTGTAAATGATGCAGCAACTATACTTCTTGTTACGGGAAAAATGATATGCGATGGGAGTACATGCCCCAAACCATACGAAGATACGAAAATTTACGATCAGAATCATTACGTTACGGATGATGATGATGAATTCATCAAAACTTTGAAACACCAGAAATGCAAAGTAATCCAGTTAGTTCGTCGACAAATCTGTAAATTCCACAATGCACAAGTAATATCATATGAATTAAAAGTTTTTATGTCAGTGCAGTCTCGCTATATGGCTCCTTTTCACACGGATTTCCATGCATACTAGTGATGCTTCCACAAAATTTTTTAAATTCCGAAATTTTTAGAGCGTTATACCTAGACTCCACTGTAACTGAGAATTTTACATTCCCCTACTGAAAAAGAAACAGTATG
Organism: Megachile willughbiella; assembly: GCA_945859595.2. NCBI lineage: Eukaryota > Metazoa > Arthropoda > Insecta > Hymenoptera > Megachilidae > Megachile > Megachile willughbiella. The sequence continues at coordinate 15,938,438 of OX243798.1, read as the reverse complement.
AACCTTTATTCTAGTACCAGTTACCCTCGATGTCGGACAATTTGCTAGGAAATTTCCAGATGGAATCGCGAGATATTTCCAACAACATGAATGAAGAGTTGAATATAAAAAAAGATGCGGGCATATGTAGCGACATTATGCCATGTTTTTTGTTTCGTAGGAATTCAGAGTCAATTTGTCAAGCGTGGCATGCAGTCAGAAATTTAAAAAAAATTCGTCAAAAAATTTGCACCATTGTACTAATTGCTGGATTGATCATATTGATATGGTTGATATGCAGTATTTATTTTCGCGGATATCTTTGCAGTAATGGAAAATCTTGCATTACCTCCATTCAGTACACTCATGCTAAACATAAATTGTTTTAAACTGAAGACTTTATAATAAAGATCTTTCAATTTTATATAAAATACATAAAAAAAAAAAGTTAACACTTTGACGGCCTTATATTTTATGGAATCTATAATTCTTTGCAATTCTTTTTTGTATTTAGAAATCGGAATAAATAATGAAGCAAAAAATTACTTATCAAAGTGACATTGGCCTTCAAAGTCTTAAAATAAATATTATAATTGTTTGGGTGACATTTATGGCACAATAAGGAAAAACCTTCTAAGACTTGACACAAAATATATTAAACTTGAATAATACACCATGTGTAGCGTTTAGTTAGTATGCAACTAGTCTTGACGATTCCTAGATTGATTTTTTTAGACTTCCATAGGTTTTCAGTGAGACATTTGACCTTTAAGCGGTGCATAATACGTCGCAATGCTCGTATTATGCTAGTTTGTTATGTTTTTTTTTATTTTTTGTGCAATATACACCAACTCGATGAAGAGACCAGTTGCAGTTCGTTTGATGTTTCAACCTCGATGCCAATTACAATTAACCATACGATTGTTTAGGCTTTGAGATCGGTCTTCTTGATATGTTTACTCGTTCAATTCGTTCAAATTTTCATTTACACACAACTTTCTGGACCAGGTATAGAGTTGGCAATAATGATTTCCTTCATTAGATTACGATCAGCTTTGAAGCTAATAGGTTCCCAAGACTTCGTGGAAAATGGATTTAACTGTAAAGAGAAAAATGAAAAGAAAATTTGTTGCGGCGAAGAAGTTATGTATAACGTTAGATTAGATTAGTGGTGAAAAACTTACGCTGCATCTATTACTTTGAAGTCCTTGCTTATGAATGTCGTATGGTGCGAACAGTGTATCTGGTCGTACGGGTAAAAATAATTGTGGTTCCCGCTTTATCTTTTCTTGGTCTGAAAGGGCATACGATAAATTGTTAATTCTCCGATATTTATATAATTCAAATTTAATATATTAATCTTCACCTTGTGGTGACTGTATGATATCCGGTTGATTGTTGAGCGCGTAATCGGTAACTTGTTTTAACGTGTACTCGACGAAATAAGTGTGATCTCCGTGTGTAACATCGAGCATCGAATTGTTCCTCGAATCCGGAGGAGTAATTATTGGTTGTTTCATGTACGGCTCGATATGCACCGGAGAAGTTGTACCTCTACGTCGATACATCATCAACATCACCGAGAGTACAGTGACGCCGAATGCCATTAAACAACCGATGAGAAGCAGAATAAGTGGGACCATACTTACTCCACTGTCTGTAAGGCAACAGTTTTGAATACGTTACATTACAAGAATTGTTTTGACGAAAACGCAAAAGAGAAAGGATACGAAAAAATAATCAAATTATATTTACCTGTACGCTTCTCGGAGTCTCTTAACATTATATCTTCCAATAAACTTACATCACTCTTTCCTTTTGCGTTCACTGCGTATGTGACGAAGTAAAAATGCGTGGCCGGAAGAAGATCTGCCACTGCGACACGAAATATTGGTACATCCGCGGACACGCTAGATGCGTTCATCCTTAGATTACCAGTAAGAACCTCGTAGGCTTCTAATCGGAACTCTTGTTTCAATCCACCATTGTAGCCTGGCACACATTCTATTTCCAGTATTTCAGAACTTTGATTGAGCGACGCCTTTATCGTACAATTATTCAAAGGGCTTGGTTTCACTGTAAACCATAACATATTTTAACATCATTTTTTGGAATTGTTCGCATGTTAAGTATTCATTATTCATTTTTTGTTAGTGTATCGATGGCCATAAAGATCATTACCTGCATTAATAATTTGGTAAATACAAGGTGTTTCTTGTTTCCCTATTATGTTTCTACCCCAACACGTTAAAGCTCCATAGTCCCTTTCAGACACTGGTGTATAAACAAGCTCGCTCATCGTTCCATTATTACCGTTGAATTTCACCGGTGCAACCTCGAAATTATCGCCGCTGTTGTTGAATTCCCACACGAATTCCACTTCATTGGGATCAGCGTCCACCTCGCAACGTACCTTCACCGATTCTTCCATCGATGCTCCAATAACCGACACCTCTTTCGTCTTGCATACCGGTGCAACTGATAACAAGTTTACAATTAGTTAATTACAGTAATTTTTAATCAAGCTATCCGATTATTTCCTCGAACGACAGAGTCAAACCAATCGTGATTCATCATTAGATTCATGAATTTAAGTGCTAACCAAATTTAGGTTGTCATAGGTTTGAGGACTTATATTGAAAGAATTGGTAAAAGATTCAGGAATCAAAAAGGAAGCAGCGTCTAAAATTAGATATAAATTGTCACCATCTCAATTATCAATCATTTAGAGGTGAAATTAATATGTTAATAAATTCGATCACATTGTACGATCAATTTTTCACTTACATTGTACACGTAAAGTTACCACTGGACTCGTGGTCTCACCACGATCATTGCTTGCGAGACACGTGTAATTCCCTGCATTGTCACGACCTATCTTTTGTAGCACTAGGCTCTGCGTACTCATAATTATTCCAGCCGAAGAATTTTGCGTTAGTACAACGTCCTATAATAATTATGTTAGTTGTAATTCAGTCGCATAACTTTATACAGTAAACTTTCGGTATATTGTGACGGGCAGGCCCGTACGAGTGGGAAACTATTGGAATTGGGGGTACAACACGGCAAGATATAAAAGTCTGCTGAAAGATAAAGTCGCCGAAATGATAATATAACGAAAATCTATTGTATTATACTCACGTTGTGCTTCCAAGTGATTTTATGGTGCGCCGGATTGGCCAGAACCTTGCACTCGAAGTAAACATCGTCCCCTTCTTTTATTTTTTCAGCGTTTAAATTGCTACCTAAGTGTAATTGTACTTTAGGTGGAACTGCAAAACAAAGGTGCTTGTTTGATTATCATAAGAAAAAAGCAATATCATCGATGTACATTTCACGATACTCACATACTACGTTTAATTGAAAGAGGTCCTCTAAATACGCATCTGGCAGTGCTGGATTTTCCCCTCGACACTTGAGAATTTTTCCATTGTCGTCCGGGACCGGTGAGAATATCAGCGTACTTAAAACCACCGAAGCGTTTCCAACATCGATTATCTGTTACATCGAAACTTTTGTCAACGAACGATGTTGTTGCACATTTTACAGAGATTGGTAGTAACAAAATCATTGTTATTTACTTTGCCATTATGGTAGACGTTGTTTTTCGTTAACCAAGTGATTCGTGCTCGAGGATGAGACCCTGTTGTTTCGCAAGTGATGGAATAGTCTTTGTCTGTCTCGAGAATGGTCGGTTTTGATAAAATTTTCACCGACAACGGCTTCACTGTAACGTAAAATAAAAAAAATGTGCATATGTTATGAAATTGTTGAGCGATTGTTGAATATCAATCAGATTAAGACCAGTTAGATACATACGATAAACGTCTAAGAGAACAGTCTTCTCTAACGAAAGATTAAAGTTTGTATTCGAGGCTCGACACTTATAAGTAGTGTTACGGTGTTCCCTTCTCAACTGAGGTATCGTCAATTTACTGGTAACTATGTTTCGCCCGATTTCTACTAATCTGCTGTCCACTTCTTGTTCATTGATCAACCAAATCACCACCGGTGTCGGTTTTCCTTAAATTAAAAAAAGGAAACGATTTATTAGGTCACAATCTAAAATTTGTACTGCTTAAACATAAAAATGAGAATTACCTCCCCTTACTTCACAAGTCAGACCAAATTCAACGCCAACTTGAAATGGTCCTGCAGTATTCTTAATTTCTACCCCCGAGCTATCGTAAATTAACAGCTGATGTGGTGGAACTAGAAACAACAGACATTATTCTTTGACACGGAGAACAAGAATACTGTTACTTATCTGTGCAGAATTGTACCTATTACGGTGAGATTCACTTGGAAATTTTTCGTAGGCGAATTCTTAAAATCGACCCTACATCGATAGATCCCTTCGTCGTCTAATTGAACAGCTCCCAGTGAAAAAGTGGCTGGTCTTGTGTCAGTGATGAAAGAAGCTCTTGGTCCTACGACGGTGCTATTCGACCAATTAAGAGCCTCGTTAAATGCTCTTCCTCGCACGTCGAAACTGAAACATTAATCTTGATCAGAATCGGCTTCATAGAAAATTTGATACCGAAAGCACCTTTCGGTACCTCCTTCTCCTTAATGTTTAAATCTCCAATTACCCAAATTTCTAAATCAAGGTTGGCGCTGATCTTGACATTAGTATATTTTTACGGAACAAATAATCACCTGTAAATCGGTTTCACCGCATCGTCGCGAAACCAGAGCACCATGTTTACGCGATCCTCTCGCGTGGACGGTTCAATGTCACAAGGCAATTTAGCGGTACCTCCAAGAACGGCGCTGACTTCAAAAGTTTCCACTAGAAAAGAGGAACAAACATTCATTAGTAGTTTCTTTAATATCGGCATATAATACAGGTATGTCGGTAACGCGCGTTCCAGTCTCGTATCTTAAAGATTCATTGATTTCCTTTTCATTCATAACATTAATATATGAAAGCAAATCATTTAAATGTTTGAATACTAAGAAATTGTTAAAAATCTGAGACCTTTTTCCAGCTTTGTGTCATTTTATATTTAAAAACGTCTACCGATAACATTGCATTTAATTTTTGGTTGCATAATTTCTCCAGTTTCGAAAAAGTTATAAAAATTATAAATACAACTATGTCACATCGACTTAAACCCGATATATTACATGGACATAAAACGATAAAAAATTGACGTATTAAAATTTTGAATAAGAAGTAACACCGACCGCCGAAGTATCGAAGTAATAGCGACATACTAAATAATTCATAAACTGTTAAAATATGAATAATAACAAGATACGTTTTCTTCGTGCAACGGCGGGACAAGAAACAACATTACGTATGGAATGACCTAATAAACGTTTGAAGTCTGAATATATACTTCAGTGAATATGCTAAACGCTTGGTCAGCCATGTGACTGATCAATGCATACGCTAACTACTTAAGATGCAACAATCTCGTTCAGTATTCGAATACCGCTAATCTGCGTTCCAAAGGGATCCAAATGAACATCCAGTGCCCATTTAAGTACATACCTCGCGCATTTAGTCAGTCGTAAGATCTTGTACACAAAGCATGCTGATTTTACCGAATTTCTCATTGTTTTTGATACGTTGATTTACACTACTAAATTTCGAATTCATTTTATTCGAATAGAGGTTTAAAAAGTTATATAAATATTCGATTACTTTCTCGGATGTTGCAAACCTTAGCAGCTAATCTGGTCTGACAATAGTTCTCTAAAGATTTGTACTCGCATTGTACAAGAAAGGAGTAAAAATAATAAAAAATTTCGTGATAGATACGAGTGTTTGAAAATCGGGAGCATAGTGAAATCAATAGAATATTCGATGTAACGTAGATTGCTTTGACAGTTGTCGTGAGAAATATTCGATACAACCGATATGCGGTCGGTCAGTACGATTCCCTCCAAATCAACGTACCTAAGTCATCGTCCTTATCCCAGTTCCCGGTGGCATTCACATAAACGACCACGGCGAGTATGTAACCGCTGATGATGAGCTTGATCGCGATCTCGACTAGCGCCCCTATCGCCATCCCAAGGGGAAACACTCTGAGGGGAGAGTTGGGTACATTCAGATCCACTCTTTGCATAATGTCACCCCGTGCCTGCCTATCCCGTAGCTCTTCTTTATTATCATTCCACGTTCAAAGAGGTAGACTTCTCTCCTCCCACCTTTTCGAGCATACACGTAGAGGAACAGGGCGTACAGGAACACCGTTCACCGATTAATTCTGTCACGAGAATTTTTCAGCCAAATGTCTGACCACCTTTTCTTCATAATACGCATCGAAGACAGAGAGCGCCTAATATTTTGATCCTGATCGAATGTATTCGTTTACGTTAGTTAGATCGATGTACGGTAGAAACGTGTCGAAAATTATTGTCGTTGCGTGGTAGAACGGTAGAAAGAAAATCACCGGTGTCCGATTAATCCACGGTGGTGTCGACAAATGGCGATAACCGCGAGAGTAGGACACCAGGTTCGTCTGTACCTGGTGAATCGTCTAAGCGACAGCACAGAGCACGGAACTCTATCCTAAACAGGTTCATGGAGTATCGTTTCACGACGGAAGTCTTCTACGCGTACGTCCCTTTCTCGGTTCTCTCGTTTGTCCACGAAACTGCGACAGCATCCGTTCAACTTTGACGGGTCACCACACAGCGTGACGACCGAGGAACAAGTCGGAATTTCACTGGATCACTATCGCGCGTATCTCGCGAGCACCGCACTCGCACATTTTCCAGGACAAACTGGAAGAAGGAACGTTCGTGTCGTTCGAGTAACACCAGGCGGCTCTCAACATTTGGAGGGTTGTTTCGCCGAAGGAGCACCTAGGGAGAGAGCCTAGGGAGAGACTAGGGAGAGAGAGCGTCGGCTGAAAGCGGCGCTTTCTCGCAACCGCGTCCGCGTCGTTGCGAATGGACACCGATGCCTTTGCAGGCGTCGCTAACCCGACGACGATGAGCGCCGATCGATTTTCGTAAAGTCAGTCTCTGATCTCCCTTCGTGTTTCGACGCTCTCGATTCCGACGCGCGATATATAACCAACCCACACACGCGACGATCAGCGAACGCAGACGAACCTTCACGACTTCCCGCAACCCCTTCTCTCTTTCTACCCCATCGCTTTTGCTCATTGTTCACCGTTTCAACGATGAATATGAGCTCATTTTGACCTTAGTGTACCAACAGAATATACGAAATGTACATATCACGGTGGCCGAGGGTTGCTTCAATAATTGCCGACAAGAGTAGGCATTTTTACGATGTCGCGTATTTCGTAATATTTCAGATTTTTAAGTTATTGGTAATGTTATCGATCATATTGTATGTATACTATAAAAGCGGAACATTTCTATGTGTTATATCGAGACGTACTTAAAATCCTGGATCCTTAGATCTTTAGCTCTCTAGATGCTTAGATCCCTTTGACTATATGATACATCGAGAAATACATCAATTCACTTTCCAAATTTTTCAGTTTGAAGATACTCAACTTTTGAAATTTCCTAAGTATCTAGATCTTTACCTTGTTAGACTCTATATTTAACATTTCTATATCCTGGATTCCCGTATCCCTAGATCCTTATACACCCTTCCCAAGATAGGATCGCCGATGTACATTAAACTCGAATTGTTCCGATGTCTTATTGCATTTCAACTTGTTCTTGTTATTAAATAACTTACCAATTGCTCCGCAACATCCATATACATCCACATTAAAATTGTGTCCAATCTGAAAATTTTTCAAGGATCCAAATGATGGTAGTCGCTCGATGGAAAAGCAGAATTCATCGAACTCTTAGTGGGTTTTCGTAATTACGCCACCGAATGGATTCGATTGCTTGTTAAACGGAAGAAAGAAATCCAAAATTAATTCGTTTAAATTTTACAGGAACGGAAATTCTCACGTGCGCACACCCCTTAAACGCGAGGTATTTTTGGACGTAAAGAAAAAGTATATTAATGAATCAATATAAATGCAATGAAAATAAAATAATCCGGTATTTTAAACATCTACAAATCTTCATATTTGTCTTGTATAAAGCAACGATATTTCAAAACTCACTGCTCTATCCGAACAGAATAGATAAGATTGCATTTTACTTTCTTTGACGTACGTGCGTATGGTATATGTGTATGGTTGGAAGTCATAAAATCTCTCCTGTTAATAATGACATTATATTTGAAATAGTAATGTTTACAACATACAATTGCGACGTTACTACAGTATTATTTTTTTGTAATTTTCTTTTTCTTCGGTTTAAGATAATTGATAATGTCTCGCAAAGGTCACGCACTGCCTCGATTCATCCTGGCCATGTGTTTTACAGCGTTGTTCTCTCCTCCTTTCTCTCCCTCTCTCACGCTCGATCCCTTTCTCTCTCTCCCTCTCACTCGCCTTTGGAACGCACGAATTTTTTTTTGCAATTATTTATTTATTTATCCTTCACAAAACCGGGATCCATGTTCTAATCGCATGTACTAACGTGATCGAAAAATAAACGAGCAAATCGTACGGCGATGGATGAGATACAAGTTCGGTGGAGGTTGTTAGACTCGAGGGAAGGGACAAGTTTGGATTTCAACCGAAGTAACGGGATTTGGAAATGAACATTTTTTCTTTCAGTATATTGTCATATTGGTGTCTGTTTTAAGTTCTACACGTTCTCCAAGATGGGCGAGATCGGTCCATTGGAGAAAATCTCGGGTCACACGGACTACAAACTGCTTTCTCGCTCTTTCTTTCCTTTCTCGTGTCTGTTGTTGCTGATGTTGTTGACTTTTTTTTAGCTGATCACCGCATGCCACTTCGTGTTCGCACTCATTCGCCTTAATAATAGGCAATGAGAACACGACTTAGCACCGGTTCAACCGAGTGTTCGACCTGTTTTTTCCGTCATGGTTTTTTCACACTTTTTCCTTTTCCTGTTCACCCCCTTAGCAACCGCGATACGAATCTCTCTCTCTCTCTCTCTCTCTTCTTATGTTTAAACGTACTGTGACCTATGGACTATGGCACTTGGTGCAACTAGTTCGGATTTTCTGGATACTGCTTACACTGTGTAAGGTACTTAATTATTATCATTATTGTTAGTTATTTATTTATATATATATGTATATATATATATATAGATTTTTGTATATATATAATATTTATATATATTTTTTATATAATATATTTATATTTATATGACACATGGTAATTCGTGCGTTTCATTATAATACAGGCGTGGGGCAAGGTGATACAGTCAATTTAATTTTTTTTACGTTTTCTCTTTTCTTTGCGACCTCGCGTCGCGTTGAGCCAGTAGAACGATACAGTATTTGATCAGACACACGTGTTCGGAATGGAAATCCTCGAGGAAGCATTTCACGTTTTCCGTTTGCCAGCGGTTACGATCTTGTACTTCGAAAAAGAAAATAGAACGTTATTTTTGGAATAAAGAAAAAGAAAAGAACAATCGACGTCAGGAATTCTTGAACAGTTCATTGACGATTATTAGATGGTTCCAAAAGTTCGTTCGCTGCTTTGCGAAGAAAACTTATTATTTCTTTTAAAAGAAATTATAGCGATAACTGTAATGTTACTTATTTCATTGAAACTACTGCAATGAAGTACGCTGATTATTTTTCAAATATTTTACAGACGAATTGCTCGATATTTTATAAGTAGGAACTTGTGGAACAATCTAATAATTATCACCAGAAGCTTAATAAAGACTTTCAGTTCGAGGATGATCAAGTTCATCGATATTCTGAAAGGCCTTTTCATTTAATGGCCATTAAAAATAAACTTGGCTGCATCGCCTTGGATAAAACGTTGATCGAATTAATATCTGTATATCGGCTTACTAACTAAGGTTCTATTATACATGTTAAAAATACACTTGTCGATGCGCGAACATTAATAATCATAAACGCAGAAGAAACAGAAAAGAAAATCGAGTGCAGGTGCGAGTTCGAGTATCATCTAGAAAATGATCGTGTCGTCTCTTATCGTTTCGTGTCATTGCTCGTCGCATTTGCATTCACAACTGCACCGTTTTATTTTATCTCGGCTAAATTTACGTCTACACTCTATACAACAGTCTGTCGATTTCGTCCTAGAGAACCAAAACAAAAAACGAGTCTTCTCCTATACAACTATAGGCCATTGATTTATTCTGTCTTCTTTATACCGCTTCCATTTTGTGCACCGGGATAACATAAGATTCATTTTCAATTCCTGTGTAGACGTTCCCCTACATCGATTTACAAAAAAAAAACACATCGAACTGTTCCTTTTCGATTTTAATGAAATTTCCTGCGTTTACACGGCAACTTAAACTTTATCTTTCGTTGACGAACTTAACCTTATTTTGGAGATGTAATTTAACTAAAGTAAGCGTGTAGGGGAACTTAAGGATATAGAAATATAAGAATCTAGATTTATGTAAACTTTTCAATATAATATTGCGAATAATTATCTGAGAAATTTCCGAAAAATCGTAAAGGAACCCTTTGATATATTTTCTCGTTAAAACATCCCTGTGTGTTCCGTGAACGAATGACTATAACGTGTATTAGCACCGGTCTCTCTTTCTCTCGCTTCTTTTTTTTGTTATTTTTATCTATTTCGTAAAAATAAAACGTAAAGAATAATCGAACGGTTTCATTCGTGTAATACTTAATCGTGTTATGAATTTCCGCACCGAATGCATTGGCACTACGCGGAATTATTTCGCTTAGAAGCTGATCTCATAATCGTGAAAGATTTCATTGCTTCTCTTTTATCTCGTGTCTCGATATCAACGTGATAAATTCCTTATACCTAGTACAACGCGAATTACGTGAAAAAAATTAGTTCGATTTATTCTTCATAGAAAAAAGTCTCGTAATCGAGTTTTTCGTAGATCCTTGTCTTGTCTTTATTCTCGTCGTTCGATTTAGCGTTTCACCGTTTCGCTTTTGCTTTTTATATTTCCTTATACATACATTTATACATATATATATAAATATATATATGCATATATTTATATAGCCTAAAGCGTTGAAAATCGAGCTTAATTAAACGCACATATGCGTGCTGAAACGTTTGTTACTTAGAAAAAAAAAAGGTATCGTTAAGGAGTAGAGTTCCTTGGATTATTCGCGTTATTCGTCGTTAATTACGCTCAAACAATATCGTAATACCTAAGTAAGATATATTTACAATTTCATTTTCTTTAACTTATTGTACATTTTCACGATCGACGTCTCGTGAAAAATAGATGTTTTCTTCCTTCGAACGCTTATACGCGCCTTCAGAGCGTTGTTCATTAACGTAATTAGGTTGAGACTAGGGTGGACCCGACACCTCTAAGATACGGACTGAAGACAATTTTTTAATATTTGGTGACTTTGAAATATGGTAATCTGGAGACTTCTCTGCGTAATGTAACATACATACGACATACACACTTTGTGCTGGAAATTTTCGAATTTCTAAATTCACAAAAGTCCGTGGACTTCTACATTCCTAATTCTCAAATTGCCATATTTTCAAATTTTCGAATTCCAAATTCCCAAATACCCAAATTTCCAACTACTAATATTTTATGCAAATCGTTGACACGATATAGGTAAAGGATTTGAACCGCCCCAGCCAAAAGTTCTAGTTACGCCAATGACGTTGTTCTTTCTTCACCTTTTCCTAACGTTTCTCTTCTTGTCGTCATTCTTCCTTTTTCTGTTACGAATCACGAGTCGGTTTTATAATTGTCGCTCGTGCTTAAGACACTATTATCAGTTATATAAGTATACATACAGTGGAACGTGATCTCTTCTGAATCAAGGAATACAGTTCGTTCGGTTCGGAAGCACCAATGCTCTGGATCGATTGCGATCAGTGACAAAAGTAGACCTCGAGATACAAAAACGACAAACTTATTCGTTATTATTTCCACGTATCCTCTTGTACCGTATGAAAATACAATGTAAGGCTGTTTTCAAGATTTCACGCCCGTGAAATATGTAACTAAACGTTGTTCATGTTTCTTTAAACCCTTTCGCTGCGCGTGACGAGTACAGGACGTTCCAAAAAAAGTACGCACTTTGTTAGATCTCGCTAATGGCGGCCATATTGAACAACTTTAAAATAATTAATATCAATGTAATTTTACTTATTAACTTCGAGGATAGTTATTTTCGATTTCGAATTCTTATCTTCAGTAAATACATTTTTACTAGGAAAACTGAAAGTAAGATGAAAATGCACATTTAGTCGATTAGAAAGGTATAAATACCTTGGTAAATATAGCATGACTGGAAAACATCGTCACGTTGATTGGCATAGTAGAAATAGCCGTGACTAATATGGCACTCTATGACATTCGTTGCTAAAAGTATTAAAGATTAAATTTCCAACTTAATTTCTTAATGCGAAGTTATTTTCAATTGGTCAAACCGTGCAACACTGAAGATACTTTCTCGTTTTATCTCAATTATTTACGCGAATTAAATCGGTTGTGACAATATTGATTTAGCTCTCATCGTGTAATGTCGAACTTGATTTATTAGTGCCATTTATCCCCGTGGTAGATGTACCTTAATGTACTTTATCATAATTATTAATTTTAACGAGAATTAAATCTTCTCCTTTTAATCCTTTAAAAATAAATTCGTAGTACTAGCTTCTATGCTCATCAACGTGTTAAGCAGCGAGTGAATATCAAAATGAGCAATTAGTACGAAGCTATAATAACACAAGTATGTCCTTTGAAACCAAAACAAGTTATAAATAAATTATTCAAATGTCGACGATTGATATGCATCACAGCGAAAGGGTTAATCCTCCATCAGTTGCAATGTATCCAGAATACCATTTCCAACTGACTGTTGCATTATCTGAGTTTTAGTTTAAAAAATATGATGGCTTGATATTCTCGATAGAAGAGCTCTCGATTAATACGATAAACGAATAAAATGTAAAGATACATTGAACCCGATGGAAGTGGAACTTAACGAATACATCGTGCGAATAAAACTGTATTGTTACTGTCAAATTTCCCGAATCTATTAATTATTTTGAGCTTTATGAAAAATTCACCCGGTGTAATATCGATATTTGTTACACGTATAATTTGCTATAGCATATTCGTTAGATACCGCATGTATTTATATGTACGTAAAAGCATTTAGGTGTACGTTTTTCTTTCTTTTAAGGCCATGTTATGTGTTACGAAAAGAGGGAACTATTTTCAAAAAATGTTCGGATCATTTCTGGCTGTCTATATGGTATTTACAATTCTAATAAATAGTCTTAATCGTAAAGAATTCCCATCAGAGGACAAACATACCCATTCACATCGTATACCTCTTTCTAGACACGATACACTTTAATCCTTTGCCTTAAGATTTTTCTTAACAAGATCAAATTACAGTGAACGAATGTTAACATGATGGACGCAAGACGAGATGTTCGATGAAACATATATTGAAATTTAATTGTCGAAGAATGATCTTTCAATTTATTTTGACGATTCGAGGATTTAAAAATTTGGACATTTGGGAATTTGGAATAATTTTTACAACTTCGCATTTTTAACTCGTAGATTGCAATCAGAACAGACTCGATATAATAAGGCAAAGGATTAATCATTTCTTTCTCTCTTTTCACGTTTTGCGACATATTAGTACGAATCGAGTTTCAATTTCTTGCTGTACATGTTCTTCACCGATGCGCCTAGATTCGAAGAGAAAAATAACATACCAGTATTTTCCGTTAGAGAAGTTTAAGGATAAATTATCGATTGAAGTATCAAGATACTTGGAATTATTGTGAACTACTGTTGCAATCGAGTGTAATCATCGCATTTTTTCGTTATAATCACGATACTGCAGTGATGCAACAAAGCAAGAAAAAAAAAAAAGAAAAGAAAATCAATAAAAATCGACGCCAATGACAATAAGGATACGAACAAAAAAAATAAAAATTACAATTGGTAATAATATATTTTTTTTTTTTTTATATAATCGTATAATATATATATTTATATATAATTATGTATATAATTATATATAATTAATATTTACAAAATACGTTTTGTGGTATTAGTTTTTGCGGACTCGTTTTGTTTCTCTCGTTTCCTTCTTCCACGCCTTCTTTTTTCGTTTTTGCACACTTTTCTCGTGAAATTTTCATATTATGATATAATCTATTTAATAATAACTTCATCTACCGCAAAAACATAACCGAGAGAACTATGGCAACTAACGTAATTAATGGCAAGTATTTTGCGGTTGAAAGGTCGGTGTAAAAGTTATTTCGGTGGACAAGTACACAATGGAATGAAACGATAAGAAGAGAAAGAAAGATGTGTGTATGTGTATGTTGCGATATAAAAAGAAGAAGAAGAAAAGAAGAATAAGGAAAGATCTGATAAATAAAATGCAATTAACATGACACTTAACAAAAGAACACTTTACACTCACGATAATTTGAAATATCGGACAAAAATGTACAATGATGAACGAAGTGGAACGACAAAAGTATAATGCGAATTATATGTGTATATAAATTGTGTATGTGTTACAGTAAATACATTAATTCAGTAAATGTATACACTTACCGTAACTAACGTATCTACATACTAATCGATAAATAAAATGTACTTACAATCAAATATAAATTTTCATTAACAGAAGCATACATTTACACAACTTATTTATATAATAAAAATATACGTAAACTAAAACACATCAATTTAAACGAACATTTTCACTATCAAACGTGTATACCACACACGCAATTCATTAATTTAATGCGGATACGTTATCTGGTAAATGTACACATTTACTAAATTAATACTTTCACCGTAAAATAAATGTACTGAACTAACACTTTTACAATGAAATAAGAAGGAAACATTGTATTTTTTCTGCAGTATGTGACACAACTTCGATATCGACTGTGTATATATGAACAAATAACAGAATGAAAACTATAAGAACATAGTTCTACGTACCAAATTTTAACCGTAAACGCTTTGTTAAATGTGTCTATGCTTGTATGTTCGGGTGCAACGCAGGCTTCTCTTGGTTAAAAATTAGTATAGCGGGTGGAGACAACCACCGTTGGATTTTAGTTTCAAAAGAACGCAAAGAGAGACTCCTTGAATAGGGACAGATAAGGCGAGTGGTGGATCACTCCACCCCGACACTTGCTGTTAATCAAGGGAAGCGTAAATTTCATCCAACGTACTATTCGTGTGCTTTATTCTTTCTACTGAAACTTCATAGCTGTGTTTTTGTCGTCTCATGAATTGAAATTCTGTTCGCTTTCGTATTTTCTTTTTTATCCAGAAGAACAATCGGTTGATTTCTTTACACGGGAATACAACGAGTTCAAACACAACAGATTTCTATTGCTGATCAAATCTTACATTCTAAATACATCCAACAACAAGAAACAGAAACATTAGAATCGTGCTGCAGCCGAACAAGAATCGTTCAACGACTCTATTTTCTTTTCTTTATTTATTTTTTTCCCAGAAGTTTTGTGCTAAAGGCTTCGTGCAAACGTTCCTTTCATTTCTTTTGTATCCACGCGAGCCAATCTTCGTTTAATCGGGACGTGCTCGTTTTTTTATTCGAACAGGCAGAAATGGAAGCCACTTGCAGAAATGTTCCATAATCGAGACCATAAAGTAAAGTGTTCACTGCGTTCACGGCTGCTGCGCAAAACAATGTTCGCCATAAGAATTATTCAACATACTTTGAAACCGTGAGAAGATAGAAATCACAGAAAAAATGCTTGTTCCAACTTAATCGTTCCGTGTGATAGATCGCGAGTCGACATTGAAAATACTATAAAGGGCATAAAAACGTTGCCACAGTTTTCCTCCTGCAACTTCCTTTTGTTGTACATACATAAACAGATAAACATATAAACAAATATTTAACATTTTGTAAATAATACTCGAGGCAGGATATAAAAAAAAAAAAAAGAAGAAAAGAAAAAAACAATCGACAAAATGATTTTGGTAATGTATTATAACGTAGAGAGCGCGTGAGATAAATTTTTGCTACAATAACGTTTAAGCGTTATCGTATATGTTTTCTTTGTTTTTCTGTAGTTCCTCTACTCCAAGTTTCAAGTTTAATAAAAGGGGAAGAAAAAACTTATTCACGGACGAATGTTCTTTAAACAAAACAACAGAGCGTATAAAGAGTATCACTCGAAGAACGTAAAGAGTTGTTCGTTTTTCAATGTGTACGTATGAAAAATGCCTTTGAAATACGTTTCATTATTTTTCTTTCCTTTTTACTCTCAGTGCACATAATATGTTTGACATTATATATAGTTACACTATGTATAATATGACACTGCGGTGTATAATACTACGGACCTTAGGTCAGTAAGTTCAAAGGCAATTCTCACGTACCATTACGTAGGAATGTGCGAGCAATCGAATGTGTCGAGTTACATGAGTTGTCGGGTTGAATCAGAAAAAGTCGAGCAGATATAGAGATGTTGAAGTAGGCTCAACTGCTTCAGGTAGTGTCCAAGTATTTCAGGCCAAGTTAGAGAGGATTAAATTGGAATTAAGAAATTTCAAATTTAAATATTCTTAAATTTACAAATTTATGAAGTGCAAATTTTTCTCTGACTTAGCCCGAAACAGTCGGACTACCCGAGGATCCGAATATCTCGGGTACCTATTCGAATCTGCCTGACTTCAACTGACCCGATCCGAGCTCAAAATGTCGGTTACCCACACATCCCTAATCATTACACATTCTACCAAATGATATACAAAAGTACTACATACAATATAATGAATTACGAGAGATTTCGTAAAATCTTGTACGCAAAACAAAATTTTATCCACAATGGTGATTTCATTATTTCGTCTACTTATTTCATATTCATCATTTTGCATAAATGGATGTCGCTTGCCTCTAAAATTATCGCTAATAGGCGCTTTTTTTCTTCATTTGCTTTTTTTTCATACAAGAGTCCGCCCTTGGAATACAATTATAATAATACGATTAGACTTTACAGCTAACATAATATTAAAAAAATCGGATTACTTTAAAAATTCGAGATTACTATTTTTTATTTTTCAACACTGTTCCTTGGACAGTATATCATTTTCTTTGCTTTCTTATCATTTCCTCGTAAATCTTGGCTTTTTCTCTCTCACTGGTATACACCGACGTATATTAATTATGTAAATTCTTTTGTTTAAATTTATTTTTAAATATTTTACTTTTGTCTTATTATGCACTTCCCCCATCGGGTAACTTAGGGCCATCACTATTCACAATGCGGATAGTAGAATCGAAGAATTGTAATACGTGTGTTTATGAGGTACACTTACGTCGAAAAGAAATTTTCTTAGAATTGTATAGATGTTTGTTCCATTTTGATTATTCAAGTTGTGAATTTTACATATCACATTTTTTAGACATCCGTTTCAGTCTGTTCTTTATGGGTCTTCGTTTCGCACGTTTCTCATCCGTCCTTCCAAATTTGTACCACAGATTCACGTGTTTATTAATAAAGTCGCACTTGCCTGGAAGCTAGTTGTTCGATTACCTACAATTCCATCAGTATCAGAATACACATTATTCACTTCATCATTGTATCTGTCTTAATTCACTGGTGTATTAAGTTTTGTTTAATCGTGATTGTAAATTTCTCTGTAACATATCTCACATTTTATATGATGTCGACGTACTTCTGTCCGAGTAGTAAACAGCCCCATTCGTTTAGTGTTGCAAGTTCGTTCGCGTTTATTAACGATACGAATTATACATAATTTACATTCGCGACACTATATTTTTTATATCGTGAGGTTAGAAAGAGTTACTTTTAATCAATGCTAGTGCATCGTATCAATTGTCTTCATTGTTTAAAGAGTCTCTCCTTTTATCTCGTAACATCACGATCACCACGTATTTCTTAATACCTTATTTCCATTTCTTTACACATACACACTGCACTTCTTTTCTTTTATATACGAAGTTAACATTTAAAGAAACTTAATGAAAAGTCACATGGGAAGTCTGTTACGTGTTTCCAGTCGATTAACGCGTATTTTGTTTTATTACACGTTTAAATAAATTTGATGTTACCTAATACGATTTGTGTGTATAAGAAATCCATTGTCACTTGCTTTTTTTGCTTTTATCAATTTCTTTCTCGTTTCTTTTGTTGCAGAGTTCTTTATTATATAGTTTCGGGAAATAATCTTGATCTTGTGAAATCATTTTCAATAAAAAGCAATATATATACACGTTAAAAAAAAAAGAAGAAAGAAAACATCTAACAATGTATAATTTGTATCAAGATATACATTAATATAGAGTACTAATTTACTAATAAAAAATATACTCTCTTATTTTGACAATGACGATGACGATGACGAAGTAATGATGACGATGACAATATAATTCGATGATTGTATTCATAAATTCTCGAATATATTTTCATAAAAATAATGAAAATCAGACGAATGATCGAATGGCGATAATGATGATAATGAAATTATCATTATTAAGTTGGAACATTTTAACAATAACGATTGCTTTACAAATTAACAACTACATCGGGGAACACGAAGGAACAATTGTCATAATAAAGAACTCAACAACAAATTGTTTCTTGTTTGCAATATGTTGGACTTACAGATTCAATGTCATTTGATTGTTTTATTTAGTTTAGGTTAGTTCCTAGTTGACCATAAGTGTATGTGACTCCATTGGTGCTGCACTATCGTACAATGTGTCTGTATCTTGCGTAGGTTCACCTTGAAGCTGACACTGATTACTTAATGTTCCAGCACCACAGTCACAGAAGAATCTGAATAAATGAATTAATTGGTAATACACGATTATACATTTCTTTTAAAATGGTTGTAATAGCTTGTCTGTCATGATGCAACCTACTAAATTCTTTGTTATACTTTTACATCGGTACTTACCGATCATGTCTAATAAATTCCACATCATGTCCAGCGTGACAGGTTTTTATACAGTTCACACAAATTGCATTGCGATCTGTTGTATTGCATGTCTGACAACGATAGAAATCGTGCATAGGGAAAGAGGTGTATGACGATATTTTATACAAACATTGGCCGTTTCCAACAGCTTTTTCAACAGCATCTTGATTATTAAATATTTTATTGCCTGTAAAAATAAGAGCCATCAATTATTTCTCCGTCTTATTGATAAACTGTTATTTAAAAATTAGTGTAATAAAACAGAATGTCAACCTCTAGTTGTTGGTTGAACTCCACTCGCTAAACACAATCCACCAAATCTATTATTGAAAATTTGATTAAACTCCAACGTAGCTGTTGCATTGTTTGTTATTTCAACGCCAGCTGCTAATCCATCGAAGATTCGGTTTCTCCTCAATACAGGATGAGATTGTGTCGATATAAGCACTCCTGCTTGCGCGTTGCGAAATATATCGTTTTCTTCGAGAACACCTGAACCATAAAAAATAGAAGTGTAAAGACTAAAGTAATCTCCACACATCAAAGTTCGGGAAGCTCTGATGTAGGTGATTAAAATTCCATTTACAAAAATTAAAAAAATTCAAAGATAAATTAAAATGTACCTTTGCCACCGTTGAATATACAAATTCCACCATCCCGACCATCGAATATCTTATTCCTTTTCAATGTAGGATTACTATCGGTTTTAATCCAAACTCCTGCCATTGCATTATCAAAAATTTCATTTTGCTCAAGTAAACCTAGTCCACTATTATACACAAGAACACCACCATTTTGTCCACCCCAAATTTTATTCCCACGTATCACCGGATTGCTTCCAGTTCTAACAAAAGAAACATAATTATTAGGAAATTTAGAAAGATATTTTCTAAAATAAAGATTACGTTACCTTATTTGTACTCCTGAATACAAATGATTGAAAATATCATTGTCTTCTAGTTTTCCGTGTCCATTATCATAAAAATAAACTCCAACTTGTTTTCCGCTATGAATACGATTTCTTCTTAGCACCGGCGTCGATCCGGTTGTTATCCAAACACCTGCTAAAGTATTGGCATATACTTCGTTCTCTTCGATTAAACCTTGCCCCTTTTCGTGTACATATATACCACCATGTTGTCCATGATGTATTTTATTGTGTCTAACGATAGGGTCTGAATTCGTTCTTATTTGTATGCCAGCTAAGGCATTACCATAAATATTATTATGTTCGATTAAGCCTCTTCCCTCTCCAAATATATATACTCCGCCTTGATGACCATTGTAGATTTCGTTTCTGCGAATAGTTGGATTCGAATTTGAAGTAATCCAAACACCGGCAAAATTATTCGAATGAATCTTGTTATCGATGAATTGCCCTAAACCATTTTCATGGACATAAATACCACCCGTTTGACCATGGTGTATTTCACAGTGTACAACCGTTGGATTAGCACCAGCTTTTACTTCGAAACCTGCTATTCGATTGTTATGAATATCATTAGCTTCAAAGTAGCCAAGACCATTATCGAATGTGAAAATTCCGACGTCCCTTCCATGATGGATATGATTCCTTCGCATTATTGGATTGGCATAATTTTTTACCCAAATTCCAGCTAAAGCATTTCTGGAGATTTCATTGTCTTCGTATGTGCCTTGTGCATAATCAGTGACATAAAGCCCGACATTTTCGCAATCAGATATGTCACAATTTTTCACCACAGGATTCGCTCCAACGCCCGATACGCAAACAGCTGCTCCAACTAATATATTGAAAAGTAAATCTCAGTGAATTTTTCACTACGTTATTTTACAATAAAATAAAATTACTTACCAACGCTTGAACTCCTAATAATACAATGATCGACTGTGGGACTGCAGTTTTCGCCAACTTCCAGACAATAATGTTTATGGTGTGGTACTGTACTGGTAACGTCCGGGGTAAACTTTAACGTAAGATGGCCAGCATAAGCTCGTTTCGCTCCTTCCACAAACATAACTGTAGATTCGCTTTCTCGTTCTAATATAACAGATTCCGCAACGTTTCCGGGTGCTGCCCCGATTAGTGCAACGTCGCTGTCAATTACGAGAAATTCGCCCCTATATATTCCGGCATGTAAGAAAACTAAATGTTGAGGTGCTTCTTCAGCTGTATGAGAATTGTTTCCACAACAATTTCCTTGACCGCTCGTGGTTGTGCTATTGTTTGACGAGGTACCGCTATTGCTTCTATATTCATCTACGTAATCTAGTGCTCCCTGAACTGTATTAAAGTATGGCAAATTTCGACCTTTGAATTTCAAATCCTGAAATCCCGGTCTGACATGTACTCCCCTATACAACTGTCTAAAACTTTCTTTCCATGCATTTGGATAGTCTGATTCATCAGGGGATACAAATTCAAATTTACAAGGCGCAGGATTAAACAGCGGTAAGTCGTATTCGTAAACTTGTTGATACAAGGACTTCCATAGTTCAGTATCGTTCGCAATTGTTTGAAAACGTTTGCAGACCTGCGAAACTCTACAAAGATCCTGTTCCATTAGATAATTAAATATAGTAAGCAGCACTTCGTCTGGTAACTCGTACTGAAGGTAATGTGCTGCGGTATTTGTATTTGTACCTGAAAAGTAATATAAAGGAATTTTAAACAACTGTAGTATTAAAGTATTCATAACAAACTTTGGTTGTTAATAAACATACCATCTGTGGATAACGAACACGTCCGTCTGGGCCGTTTTCTCGCCGGTAGAGAGGAAGAACCAAGAGTGGCTCCTATACTACTACCACCTGAAGGAGGTAGAGCAGAACTGGTGCCAGGAGCAGGATCCGGATGAGGTGGACTTTTACGTCTTAAATCATATGGAGATGAATGTGAATGTGATGGGGAAGGTGATGGTGCTGCAACACCGGAAACACTAGGTGAGGATCCTCTTCCACCGCTTCCACCCCCACCTCCACCTCCTCCTCCTCCTCCTCCACCACCAACTCCACCACCAGGTGGTATCTGATTTGACGCTGAACATGGCAAATCGCATGGCTCGGCTAAAAAAGATACAAAAATAGTAAATAGTATAAAAATCGATGCATTTTATTTTGATAAAAGCAGAAAGTTTTCAATATTTTCTAAGTGTAGAAATGTCTGCTGTGTATTTATAACATTAATTCATTCATGTATTTTAAATACATTTTTCAGTGCCACAGTTGTATTACTTTTTTTTATTAATCTTGTAATGTTATAATTTCCTAAAATATATGCTTCATTTTATCACTTGATAAATGACAAATTCTATTGTTCATATAACAAACTAAGAAGAAACTAGGGAAATTATTTTTTTGATACATTTCCTGTTCATACAGAATGTGTTTAAGAGACTTTCACGAGCTAATAATGTTCATAAATACCTAATAAGGATCAGCTATATTTTCCCTGATTCTATAAATTAATTATTCTTAAACTCTGATAACTTGATAGTAGTTAATAGTTAAGCATGAACACAATATCATGTCACATGAAATTATATGATCTTACATTGTTATTATGTGACACTCCTAAAGTGTGAATTGAATATCAAAAGATGCGTATATTGATTCTATGTATGAGCTGCTTGTGACAGCATGTGATTTAACTTGACATAATAGTAATGTGTTTTCACCTTTATGTTTTATTTGACATCAATTACATTTATGATAGTATATGTACCAAACAGACAACTAACACTAATGATTTATATTTCAAAAAATTATGTGACTTATGGGGTAAACTGTTAATAAAGTGAAAAAAGTTCTAGCATCAAATAGGCAAGATCTTCAAGTGGAGATAAGTCGGTTAACAATTAAAGTAAATTACAGTGATGCAGTTTACAAAAATACTGTTTATTGAGTTATGAAGACAAAAGAAAAATATACTTTGAGAAAAAATGCTGATGCAAAAATTAGGCCATGCTTCATTCTCTGTATTTAATATATATACACAACCAATATTCAAACCATATTTCAGAATAGAAGTATCACAATTATTCAAATTCATAAGAGTATTTGCAATTATACTTTAAATAGATACAAAGTGATTTAGAGAAAAGTAGAACATCACTGTAATATAAAATGTGAAGCTGGTATAATATTAGATGAAAGAAGGTTTGACCTTTTGCCTTGAAATAACCAGAGAGATTACTTTTCGATTCACACGAGTATCGACAGTAAATTTCGTATAGCTGGACATTTAATAAATCGGAAATACAAAAAAAAAGGGGGTGGGGTGAAGAGTAGACTTTGAGCCGACATTTCACAGTAAAAATTGCCGATCGCCAAGGAGGAGATATCGTGATCGATGTCCGTGAAAAAAGAAGGGCTGGGGCGAAAGTGTCGAACGTATGTTGATTTTCGGGAAACGTCATCGAAGCATCAGCGTATTTTTCGGCCATCCTGAGTGTGGGAAAATTGTGCGAGAAGACGTGGGCAGTATGTTTGACGGAGTTTTCTTTATAAAATTGAAATACGATTAAGGAGAGGAATGTCGGTTAGTCGGTAGCATGTGGAATCCGTGGGACGATTAACCTGGGAATATCGAAGTAGGTGAAGGCAAAGAAGAGAGTCGAGACAGGTGAGCAGTGAACCGAGGTCCGGATGCAGAGCTCTTACCCGAGGTGGTTCTTGAAGGCACCGGAATCCTGTTCGCACCTTTTCTTCGGGATCTTCGCACGTAATTGCGCGACGATGTGAACGACGCACTTGGCATTTTTATCGTGCTTCCCGTGAAATTAGGCGAGAAACGGTAAAACAACTAAACACTAAACAATGGCGACACTTCCACCGAGCCCAGCGGCCATCTTCTCATTGACGGTTGGACTGCCGACTGGTGCCAGACCGCCAATCGGATGAATTTCTGCTCTTCCCCTCTTTCTTCACCGACCACCCTCTTCTTCCTATGCGAGCCTTCTCTCTCGCCTGCTACCCCTTACCGATCCCCTCTTCTGCAGTGGATCGCGACACAAGCAACCAACATCAGTATGAAGTTATGGAGACCGCGAACCGAAATACTGATTTCTCCTGCATATCCGCTATTTTGTCCTGTTTCGCCCTTTCGGTGGTGTATATTGCGAGCCTTTACGTGTGGAGTTCACCGTACAATAGGTACGTACACCGATCGACGATGATTAACGTCAATCTTTAAATGTCCATTTTGTGCGACTGTCTACGATGTTCGGTCCTTTAACAGTGAACCACAAGGAACCACGAACGAAGTGTAACTGTATTCACGTCAACCAAGAACCATGAATGCCTATTCTTTATTTCGAGAGAGAATCGTAGTGTTGAGAGACGAGTTTTCGATCGTACTACGCAGGTTTGCTCTGATTGGTTGTAACACGGTCTGTAATCAGGGGTAACACGCATGCACACTTACGTTATTTGTGATGCAGAGCATGTATACCCAGTGACCTTTTATTTTGTATACTTTCTATCATTTTTCATCATTACTTTATTCTATTTTAGAATACCTCGTATTGGAGATTTAAAAATATTTACAGCTACAAGGTTTTTAATTTTCAAATTTTTTAAAGTTCAAATTTTCAAATCTCTTATATTTCAAATTCTCAAGTCTCCAAATTTTCATATTTGGTAATATTTGCCCTACATCATCACTTATTTTTTCTCTTCATATATTTTTGTTCACAGTGTATATGAGCACGAAGTGAGAAGCAGGTAGTAGATTGGTAACAAACTAGTGGGAAAGAGTCTTCTGAACTTAGTCGAGATGCGCGGAATTATTACGGTTCTCTCGCGAAACAAAGTATACTCTCTGATTTTCTCACTCATGCAGTCACTTTTCTGGACAAGCATCACGACAAGAATTAAATCTACAGCGCCTCTGTTGGCCAACAATTTTCTTCAATTCTTTTTCCAATTGGCGCACTATTTAAAAGTTATTATATGACAGATTATTGATTTTTAACTGCAGCGCTTCCTGGAATAGCACGGTTTCGATTATAGACAGATCTTTTCATGTCCCTAACTCCCGCGTTGTTTGAAGGAGCACTGCAGAGAATTTTTCTTTTTTAAATGCTTTAATGAAAGAAAAATTCTCATGGCAAAAAGATTGGACTAACAAAACTCTAATATGAGACTCTTTTATATTATAGAGAACATCCAACAACGATAAAAAAGAGATTTTTCAGCGTTTTTATTATGTCTCTTATATCTCCTGCATCATTGTATTTTGGAATGAATGAGAAAGTATTTCAGAAGGTAATTGAACACAACGATACAATTATTTGCATAGTAAATCCCATGTTATAATTTGTAATTTTTAGGCAACAATTTGGGAATTATTGGGTCTACGATGGCCAGGTCTATTTCAAGCAATTGTGATACCATTATTATTAACAATGATACTATTTCTAGGGCCATTAAGTGTACAAGGTTTTAATGGTCTTTGGAGATTATATACTGGTCAGTTTTGCTATTATTTGTAAATAAACTGTTTAATAGAGCTATGTAAATACGTGTTTATTATTTTTAGAACCTATGTACTGGCTTGGAAGCGTACGAACGTTAACATGGTGGAGAAATCAAATAGTTGCACCATTGTCTGAAGAATGGACTTTTAGAGCATGTATGTTACCATTGCTTTTGCAATGTTTTACACCAACAACTGCCATATTTGTATGCCCCTTGTTTTTTGGGGTTGCACACTTCCATCATGTAGTAGATAGAGTTAAAGCTGGCGTGAAACTTAAACATGCACTTTTTATATCCTGTAAGTATTTTTTCCTAATTTTAAGTGAATACAAAAATGTAGGCAAGCATATTATAATATATTCTTTAATCAGGTTTCCAGTTTACATATACAACATTATTTGGAGCATATGCGGCTTTTCTTTTTGCTAAAACAGGTACAGTAATTTTGATACTTCATTTGGAAAATCCGAAGATCTGCGTTAGAACATCTCTTTAACTACATTTAAAATCATATTCAATGAAATTACTTTTTTTAATAGGACACTTAGCAGCGCCATTTGCGGCACATTCATTTTGTAATCATATGGGATTCCCTGATCTTTCTGAAGTTGTAGCATTTAAGGATCCTCTAAAGAGAGCTGGATTATTTTCTTTATTTGTAATTGGATTAGTAGCCTGGTGTTTTTTACTGACACCAATGACAAACCCGACATTATTTCATAATAATTTATTTTGGCATAAACATTTTATATGATGAAGTGATTAACTTGCAACAATGTCACTAATCTTACTTATAAGATTTATGAAAATATCAATTTAATTCGAAGCTACGTTAATTTCAGATTGCATGATATTTGTTAAAAAACAGTTTCTTGTCAAAAGAACAACAATTGCAGAAAGATTCGTTTTATCAAAAGATAAACGTATCTATGCAAATTAGAAAACAATTGAAAAATTAAAACTTTTATTATCAAGAATATCATTAAATTCTGATTAAATTGTTAATTTTTCTGTGCAATTAAATTATCATGAAAAAATTAATCATGCAATATAGAAATAATATAAATCACTGTAGTGCCTCGAATTTAATTAAATTTACGTAGTTATAATCATGAATACCAGTAACAATTTAGACAGTTTTTCTTAAAATAATAACGTTAACAAAATATTATGTAGTTAAAAAATTTATGACATTGTTACAATAAATGTTGTTTTAAATACTAAAAAAGTTACTTCTATAAAATATATCCTTAAAGATTTGTTAAGATACAAATATACAAATGTAAAAATGTTTTCATTTTAAAATAAGATGACTTTGTATTCTTATTACATGTGTAAAACATGTAAGAATTAACAATACAAACATTTATTAGCTATTTAAATCACAGAGATAACAGTTATAACAGTATTACAATGTTTGCCATAAATGTATATAAGTATTTATACAGAAATAACATAAACAAATACATACGAGATTACGTACTAGTACAATATCCTTTTACTTAAAAGGACCGTTTTAAAACTCATCATTATACAAAGCCTATAAAATATGTACTTGTCTAACACGGTAATTTGAAATGTAACAAAAAGAATTTTTTCTAAACAAATAAAAACTTGAAATATTTATGTAAGTATTTACATTACTTTAAACTGTAAGTTTATATAATAAAATCTATTGAAAAATAGAATTTGTAATGTGATTGGATTTTACTTCTAACATAATAATATAAAATATGCAATTTTTGAAACTTTTACTGATTTACTTTACACTAATTTAGACAATTAAACATTGTATCTTGTATTTGACTTATTAAAATGTTTATTTAAAAAAAAAAAAAAAGATGAAATATAAGATTTGAAGTGCATACTTTTAAAGCTAACTCTATACTTATCTACTTCTTATGTATCACACATATTTGTAATTATCTTATTATTACAATTTTTATATTTTAATTACATTATCACTTTGATATTGCATTATTTATAAATAAAACTATTTTTTTTTTTTTTTTTTTAGAAACTTACTGTTCAGATCAAGTATATTAACAAAGTTATTATGATAGGAACTGAGATTACAGATTTTTTTGTTAATAATTCGTAATAAATTATTAAATAGGTAAGTAAATAAATAAATAAATAAATAAATGATACTGAAATGTAAAAAATACTTTAGCAAAATGAAAGATTTTTGTGAAATATATTTTGATGTTACCTTCAGGTTTGGCTAGATCCAGGCGTTGCTTCAGTGTTTTGTGACTGGTTGAGGAATAGCACATTACCTGTCTTTATACTTGGACCTGTAGATATAAGCGACGGGCATGGACTAATGCATGGTGTTGAGGAATGACTATTGCTTAAATCACACTGATCTAACAGCTTCCAAAGTTCTTCCGGCGTAGGTCCACCAGAAACATCTGTAATTAAAATATTTTATATAACAAACAATATTATATTAATATGGAAATGATAAACTTAAATGACATTACTTCTAGTAGAAGAAAAGGATGGTTCCAATGCAGTCGTAAGATCCCACATTTGAATAGTACCATTGGAATGTCCAGTAAATATAAAGCGTCTAGGTCTTGAACCCATACGACTTGATCCTTCACATTCGTGGACATAAAATGAACTGATTATACTGCCATCCACTGACTTGATTACACAAACTCTTTTGCCATTTGATGCTAAGCGTACAAATAATTGATCAGTCTCTGGTACAACTTTCTGAACAAATACTTGTTCATCATCTTGTTCTCCAAATGGACCTGCATGATAAAGTACAGAAATCAAATCGTTTTTCTCCTACAGTTATTCAAATTTATATATTAGTTATTTATATATTCTACCAAAATCATTCCCAGCATTATAACTGATACAAGGTTCAATTGCTTCTAGAGATACAATTTTGAAACTAGCTTCAGGTGTTGGTCCTGGTTGAGTAGAAATCATTCCACGGAATCTTTTTACTGCCCAACTTCTAACATGATTATATTCAGAACAAACTGATACCAAATATTTTTCTGATAATGTTACCTGTAATGAAGTTCATAATGTACCTATGTCTTTTAAAACTTCATTACACTTGAAAGTTACTATTTCTTATATATAAACGTACCTTTGTTACACTACTTTGATGCACTGTAAATGTCTGGAATAGTTGTGGACCATGACCTACAGTCTCAGGATGATGAACAATAACTCTTACACTGCCAGATTTTGTACCATATGCAATTTCGATCCAATTGCCACAAAGAGCTGTATAAAAAAGAAAAAACTTTTACACTAATCTACTTCGTTATAAAACAGTAATAATCTTTAATATGAACTACGTTGCTTAATTTAGAATGTAAGTGATTCAATGCTAATATTACATATATGAAACACTATAGAAACTGAAAAAATTCTCTGTGCACATATATTTTAATTATTATGAAAGAGAGAACCTATATATATATATGTATATAATTAATATATTACATGCTTTGTATTGCGATTAATACAGAAAAAATATTAATAAAAAAGTTATATTGATTGCTTTCTTGCTTCAAATTATATGAATAAAGTTTTAACAAAATTTTATATATGTGTGCTAGAAGAAGCGAAAAAGTATTTACAATGTAAATAACAAAAATTATGAATATTCATAATAAAAATAATTTTTATATGCATCTGAATCTATTTAAACGGAAGAATAACTATGCAAGCAGAGGTACTTGTTTATTTTTTTCCCTTCCCCTCACAGATGCTGACAGGAAATACATAACTATGGAAGGAACAAGCAAAGAATTGTTAAATATAAATGAATACAAGCAAACTGCACAATCATTTTGTAAAATACACATTAAGAAAATAAATGGACAGTAAGAAGTACAGAATTTGCACAAGTACAACTGGATGTATAAGGACAGTGAGGCTGTGTATGTTTAACGTATTTTACGACAGAAAACAATTGTTTCAAAAGTTCCAAATTTGTTGATTATATTTTTTGTTATAACTGATTGAAAGTTGCTACAGAAATGTGTAATCAATATGTGTTTATCTTAGCTTAAAGTGAAAGAGATGAAAACTGGTTCTTTAATATGTATATTATTATGTAAATATAGATGAAGAGTTTTAATTAAAAGTGCTATGAAAAGCAATATATGTATATGAATTTGTGTGAGTTGGCATGGATGCGTATACTATACCTGGAGAGGAAGGGTACGGATACTTATATTCATATTAATGCATCATGTTCATTGCAATATAAAATGTAGAAAAACATTTCATTCTGAATTGTTATTTAAGTATGAAAATATTATAGAACATTGTCATATCGACCCATACTTGCCTTGCGCTATTTATCCAGTTGTACGAAATCATGAAGCAAAGAATGTAATAATAAACTCTCATTAATATTTAAAGATGGTATTGGATTTTATAATAGAAAAGACTTTACAATATTTATTTGAACAATTGTTTGCGTTAATGTAACGAAGACACATTTTTTTTTTTACTAAGAACAAAAAAAATGAATTAGAAAACTGTAGTAAAAGTTCTGCCATTAATATGTAACCGAAAGTTTAGAACAACTGTCTAAGAAAGCAAAACGTAAAAATAAATGTAAAATATATAATAAAAGTGACGTTTGTTATTACATTCCTCAATATAAGCAGATTTAATAATTATATTTTAATCCATTTATTTGTACGTCACTTGAAAAGGTACTTCTGCAATAGAGATACTATAATACTGAATGTTATGAAATACAAGTTAATCATTATTTACCTTGTGTTTAACCATTTATCAAAATAATGTGGTATGGTAAACGTGGATATGAAAACTTACATGTTTTTGGTGTTAAATACACAGATATGGCTGTAATGGGATCGTAATTTGGATCACGATATAATTCTGTTACAAGCAAATCATTGTCTTTCATTCTTAATGGAAACTTTTCCATATCTAAAAATTAATATTACATGTAATCATTATTGAAAAAATATATTTCAAACGTTATATATTTCAAATTCCATTACCAATGTAGTAAATAGACCCATTATTGCACCCTAGTAAAAGAAAAGAACCAGCCGTGTCAAATGATAAAATAGGTACAACATCTTGTATTTGCCAGTGATGTGTCATGGCATGCCAAACACCAATTTTATCAGTAGGAGATAGAGCAACCAATTGACTTCCAATAAAAAATAAATATTCCACACGAACATTTAAATTAAATGTACCGATATTAGTTTTTATACCATTTGCTGAAACACTCCATAATCTGACTTGATTTCCATAAGAAATCGCAACCATTTTAACATCTACACTGGTACTTAATTTTGAAGTAATTGCCACCCTTTCAATCACTGATTCAATGTGAGGACTAGTAAATGCATGTTGCCATCCAGATGAGTCTTTCAATCTGTAGCATGTTATGAAATGCGCATAAGCAATCACAATCCAATTGTGATGTGCTTTTATAATTTGAACTCTTAGTGGATCAACCCAAGATGATACTGTGTTAAATAAATTTATTAATTATATCTTGTTGTAACATTAATACAAATCTTTGTATTTACCCACCTTGTTGGGGACCGAATACTAAACTTATGTCATTTTTGTATAATTTATTTAGATCTGCTGAATTATTCCTAGCATGTCTTAAATCTAAAGATGAAGTACGTGAATGTGGTAAGCCTCTTTGTTGAATTCTATAATCCAATGAAGAATTCCTCATATGCGTACCAAGCACTCCTTTATGGTTTTGTTGTCCTATAGTACACGTACATTAAATTTCTGCAATTCTTAGATAAATGAAGTAATATTTGTTCACTACCGTTGTTACTATGGTTATTAGAAATCCCAGATGCTGTACTTTGAGAAGTAGATGGTACATCTGCTCTAGAATTAGTACTACTAGTAGTAGCAGTAGTAGTAGTAGCAGTAGTAGCAGGAACTCTGCCATGGACAGAAACATCTCCTACATTTGATGCAACTGTACTTGGTTCGTGTAATGGTATACCTTTCAAATTAAAATAAATAATATTAATTATCTTTTGAATTATTTATTGTATTTTGTAAAAAATCATCTTCTAGATCTTACTTGGGGGTGGTAAATAACCATAAAATAATACATCTCCACAAGAGGACTGACTCAAATCTTCACACAATATTAATCGTTTAACTAATGGTGTGATGCCATAATATTCAGCTTCATGTCTCAACGTACGTAGGTCCACATTTTTTAAATCAATGTCTTTCGTCCGTAAATAATTTAATATGATACAAAACAACTTTGGATCTCTGTCTATGAATAATGCACCAATTTCATCTCTTTGACTGGCTATTCGATTACTTAATAAAGCTGTAAAAAATGAATCTGGGACCCATGTCAATGTTTGTTTTGATGTAGAAAACCTGAATAGCAAACGTTTGGATTTAAATAAAATTAATTGTTTAAAACATTTGGAAACGCTCAATGTTGATTAACAGGTAGCACAAATAATTTAAGTAATTATTAATAGTAATTAAACACTTGTTTTTGTACCTTGTTCCACCAACATTTAAATGAACAATAGCGCTCAGACCAAAAGAAGGAGGTACGGCCATTATTACAATTGATACTAACGTCAATTATTATGTTGACAGTACATGTCTTATTTTGTCAATTAGTAACCAAGTAATCAGAGATTACTACCTTTATAGGTTATATACAACGCATCTTTTCCCTAATGCAAATTTGCACATGCGTATTATGAGTCTACGATGTCTATATCATTTATTCAACAGGAAATCATATCAGTAGAGTTTTTGGTTTTTTCTGCGCATCTCTGATTCGCGCTTCATGTAGCAATTCGCATGTGCGTTTGTAAAGTCAAATTTATATATACAGTAATCTTTTATTTTATATACTATTTATGTCAGTCAAGTTTGATTATCAGATTGGAAAATTTGAAAATTTTAATGTTTCGGTAGTTGGTAATTTAAAATTTGAAATTTAATCATAACCAAATGTGATTTATGAGTATTTGCTTAATTATACTTGCTCTGCATAACATCTTTCTCCTATGGACATATTTTTGTACACTGTGTATTTGGTTGACAAAGTGAAAAGCATATAGTAGTGAAGCAATATTTAGTGGAGGGGTAAGCTATTGAAGTTAGCTGCGATTTTAATTTCTACCACCAAGAGCGCTGTGATGTAATGCCGACCCGAATTTGTGGTGGGACGTTACATGATAATGAAAAGGGAGTTCGGTTTTTTGAATTCCTGAAATTATATTGCAAAAATGTGTTGCTCGAAGGGTCTTGTCTGTGCCGCATCTATGATACAGATATAATTTCATGTTAAAAAATTATAACTGAAACTTGTACGAAATATTGGCAAAGAGGTGTTGTGAATTATAAAAACAGAATTAAAACGTAAGATTAATTTATAAAATTAATAAAATATTAAAAATGATTTGAGGTTAAAATTGATTAAATAATATCTGTTTAATATTGGTTGCGCATATTTTTCTTTGTAAAGGTCGCACTTATTCAGATTTTGGTACAATGATAGTACGTCTTAAAAAATTTATTTTACCTTTCTGCAAGTTGGAGAAATTTGGAAAAATACAAAAGCAATTTGTTAGACATGATTCCTCCCACTCTTCACAAAAAATCTTAGAGCACCTGAAAAATAAGACCTTGATACGAGTTAGAGGAAAGGAAGCTTCAAGTTTCCTACAAGGATTGATTACAAATGATATGAAGCATTTTGAAGAAGGAGCAGCTAATTTATATGCATTATTTCTGAATATTAAGGGTAGAGTAATGTATGATGTTATTATATACAAACAAGAAGAAGACGATGCATATTATATTGAATGTGATTCACAAGTTGCTGATCCATTGCAAAAACACTTAAAAATGTATCGTGTTAGAAAAAAGATAGACATAGAGAATGTAGGAGATAGCATAAATATTTGGGCATTTTTTGACTCTGTGCAATGTTTAGATGATAAACTTAATGGTACTAATAGACAGAAGCTTGAAGGTTTAATATTTCCATGTGGTAGTCTTAATAATAAAGTGAGCAAAGTAGTTGGCAATGTTATGATATATGAAGATCCTAGGCTTTCAGATTTAGGCATTAGAATTTTAGCTGAATCAAAAATTGAAAACAATGAAATAGCAAGGCACTTAAATTTTGACTGTTTGACTTCCACTAATAATTTAAGTTTTAAAGCATTTCGCTATAAACTTGGAATAGCTGAGGGTATCAATGATTTACCACCAGGAAAACCTTTACCATTAGAAATAAATTGTGATTATTTGCATGGAGTTAGTTTTCACAAAGGTTGTTATATTGGTCAGGAACTTACTGCACGTACTTATCATACTGGGGTAGTAAGAAAACGTTTAATGCCTTTGTTATTTAGTGAAATGCCCAATGTACCTCTTGCATATGATGAAAAAATTATTAATGAGTCTGGCAATGTAGTAGGTAAATTTAGAGGAATCGAAAGAGAATATGGATTGGGTTTAATGCGAATCACTGAAGCATTAAAGGCTCAATCTCTTACTATATCAGATATCAAAGTAAAAGTTTTGAAACCTGTTTGGTGGCCACAGGAATCGCAAGCACAAAGCGCGTCTGTTATTAAAAAGACATAAATACATGTTTTCTTTATATAAAATTGTAATGTTCAAGTACAAAATAAATATGTTATGAGAAAGTATATACAATATTTCCCATCCTTCGTTCTTTGTAGGATGGAATCCGTCGCTAGTACATCTGCAGATGATCGCCGTACTAGTGAATATGACCAGAGTATAACTTCCACGGTTCAAGGATCCAAACAAACCACGGTTGGAATATTTACATGTTCTTATTGTGCATTACAAGAACGTTATGATTTCAAAGGCACTAAGCCCCCGTTTGCACGCCAGTTAACTTATTTGGAAGAGTGTTACCTTATGAAAGATCCCTTTAGTTTACCGAACAAAGGTGAAGTTTTAGTGCTAGGTGCTGATTGTAATTTTTGTACAAAGCCTGTATGTTTAGGATGTAGTATATATTTTGGAAAACGATTTTGTTTGGAATGCGCATCAAATAATGTGCATAATTTACCGTCACAATTACAAACCAAAATAAAAAGTTTAATAAAGAACGTGAACTCATAAAAATAGTATTTTATTAAACACTGAATGTATTTCTAGTTTATAGCTAAAAAATATATACCGGTAAAAGTCATAAAAACATTTCACATTTATACTAGTTTGATTACATGTTTCTTTCTTCTTAAAATTATTAAGATAAACTAACATGTTTTCTTATCATTACCATATAAATTAAATACAACTACAAAAATTAAACAATGAAATGTTTTAAGTCGATTAAAGTTCTTTATAACATCATTCAGTTCGTTGGCTTGTTAGGTTTAGCTGCGAGCTTTTTTGCCAAAATTTTCTTCTTTTTCTCTAGTTTGTTTTCCTTCTTCTTTTTATTTCTATCAGCTTTTTGTCCTTGAAACGTATTTGTCTGTTGTGGGCTAGCTTGTTTCTTAGCTTTGTGTTCCTTTCCCCCCTTTTTAGTATTTTCCCTTTTATGAGGCTGATAAAACATAGATTTATATATTTAAACAGTTTAAAATACAATCAACGTTTTTAAGAAAATAAATTAACTAAAACATCTTACCGGTGATGGTTTTCCTGAATTCTGTTTTACTTGTTTGCGTGGAGAGTCTTGTTTATCACTTCCTGAAGAATGTGATCTTTTTCTGTCTTTAGTCTTACGATCTGCAGCATATGGTTTTACTATAATGTTTCGATTCAAAAGCGTCGTACCATCAAGTTCAAATGCTAGTGCAACAGCATCCTCGGTCGTGAAATTAACATATCCAAATCCTTTACCCATTCCAGTTTTATTATCTTTGACTACTCGTACAGACTCTATTTCACCACAACTCTCAAAGTGCTTTCTGATTGTATTCGCATCAATTTCTGAAAATAATAATAATATAATTTAAAATTAACTTATTCTACATACTTGTATCAACATACTTATATATACAAAATATACTTACTAAATGGTAAATTTCCTAAGAATACACTTTTCTTTCCATCATATTTTTTTTCTGATTTAGAAGCTAAATCTACTCTTAAATGATTTCCTTCAAACAGAGTTCCATTTAATGCCACTGCTGCTACAGCAGATTCCTCAGAGACAAATTTAATATACGCGTAAACTGACTTCAGTTTAGGATGTACATTTTTAGTAATCATAGCAACCTTTTTGGGCATACTTAGCTTTTTTGGTACTATTCCTCTTATACGTATAGAATCAATTTTTCCGAATTGTTTAAATAGTTTTTGTAACTCTTTGTTTGTTATCTCCTTTGGCAAATTACCAACAAAAACAGTTCTACTATCTGTTTTCATGTTTTCAAACGAGGAATCTGAATCTTTATTATTTTTATTTTGGTATGAGTTTTCAAATGTACTGTTCCCTTCTCCAGCTTCATCCTCCTCGTCTTCATCACTAATGTCATCATCTTCTTCGTTTCCTTCTGGTTCAACAAAGTCTTCATCGTCGTCATCATCATCTGCAATACTATTACCTAGAAGTGCTTTTATACCCAATGCAGATACTCCTTCATCCTCATCCTCCTCTTCTTCTCCTTCAACTTCTTCGTCTTCGCTTTCTTCTTCATCATCATCATCATCCTCATCACTATCATCCATCGCGGAACTGTCCATGCTTGATCTATCTGAACTTTTTAGAGAATCATTGCTCTTATTATTTGATTTTAGTCCCTTAAACATTTTGACTCCTTTATTTACTTTTCCTTTCTTATCTTCGACCGTAAACTCTTCATCATCTTCTTCAGTGTCATCTGCTAAACTAGTGCCAAGAATATTAGGTACACTCTTATCTTGTTCATATTCTTCCTCACTTTCTGTATCATCAGTTTCTTCCATTAATTCTTGTTCTTTTAATACAACTCCCTCGTTAATATCTTCATCAGAATCAGGTGAATTTGCTTTAGATTTTTTTGGGCTCTTTTTATTTAATTCTTTCTTAGTTTTAGATAAATTTTCTTTTTTTGATTCTTTATTCTTTTCTGAAAACTTTTGAGGGGAGGAATTTTTTTGTTTCTCGAACTTTTGTTTCTTCATATTATTATTATTATTATTTGATGCTTTTGATCCGTTAATTAGGGGTATTTTGCCAGCTGGAGTTTGTTTAAATTTCTGATTTTTTTTCTTTTGTATAAATCCGTCCTTTGGTGTGCTTAGATTCTTGGAATTTAGATCTTTGTTCTCCGTTGTTGTTTTCGCCATTCTTTCATAAAAATTCTACCTATTAATTCGTACGAGAATTGTCTTGTCATAAAATGAAAGAAAATTACAATTTCTATATAACAGTATTTTTGTTATCTTCTAAACAATTTAAATTTCATATCACAAGGTTAATATTGCACGTGTGTATACGTTATATGGCGGGTAAGTCGAAACCAAATTAGTGTGAAAAATAAAGAAATAATATTGTTCTTTGGTTCGATTAATAAGTATTTTTAATAATAAATATAAATAATATACTTACCACTAGTTACTTAATGTAAATCAACCACCAAGAACAACGTGTAAAGTTGAAATGCCGGCTAGACCTAAAACACTTTGAGCGCCAACAGGAAGAACAATGTCGGCCATTAGAGTTTCACCTTTTTCTGACAACGTTCTTTGATTGGGAAAAACAAAATTCCCTACATAAAATTTTTCCTGCTAGTCCACTCAACTCATAGATTTTAGAGAAGTTCTATGAATGTACGCCTCTTTCCCTAGTACTAAAAACTATATACTTTGTGCTCCGTCATAATGTTCTTTTCGTTATTTGTAGGTATATTATATTCACCGTATGTACGACCATCGAATGAGAAAGCGCATGGTTGTCAATGATGGTGGAATAATAGTAAGCAGAGGGGAGTTGACCGAAAGTAGCCGCGTCGTATGAATGGAGTATGATTTTTCATTGACTTTAAGTTTGTAATTTTACTATTATAATCGAAATTTAAAGTTATGTTGAAAGTTGTCATAGAAAATTACAAACAAGTAAAAAATACTTAATAAAATCCGAGATCAAATGCAGTCTAATTGTTTTATGTAAACGTCGCTTTGCAATGTGAAAAGAGGTTATGCTTTAAAGTATTTCGTTCAGTTGACTGAAGTATTATATGAATTAACATATTAATTACTGGAGAAACTTAGGTAATTCATCATAGACATTGTATCTTCTTGTAACAATAAGATGTTCAAACATTACTTTAAAAGAAAATGAGGTGTACATTTTATTAACTTTAACCTATTTTAACCTATTTTAGATCAAATTTAATTTCTGTATAATGGACGGAGTAGGATTGTACAATACTTTTCTCCAAACTCATCAACCTCAATTAGAATCATCTGGAGTGCCAAGATTATTCTGGGAAATTTTATTTAAAAAACTTCAGTACCAAACTTTTGATTCTGGCTTAGCGTTTCAATTAGTAAGAATCGATTATGAGGATGCTGTTAGAGGTCCAAAAGATCCTATTTGGAAACTCTTTGTTTCTTGCGAAAAGGGCATATCGACTCAAGATCCAAATAATATTTATTTAATAGATCATGCATGGACTTATGATATTGCAAATGCCAGGCAAAATTTATCAAATATACCAGGTTTGTTGGATCGTATGTGTACCCTAATTGGTTTTGACATTGAAGAGGAAGAGAATGAGAAAATAGAATTTGTAATGAATGAAATGTGGAGATATAATCAGGCTTTTTCTCTAAATAGTGGTTCGATAGAAGATAGAATGCCAATATGGTACATAATGGATGAAGTAGGATCAGCAATAAATCACAGTGATGACCCTAACTTCAGGACAGTGCCTTTCTTATACTTACCAGAAGGGATTACTTATACCTTGCTGTTTCCTGTAAAAGATGCCGATTACGAGGATGAAGTTACAAGAGATTTTGTCGAGGGTCAAACAAATGATCCAAAGAAAAGGCAAGCTTTGTTATTACCATGGGTAGATGTCTCATTTCTTGGAGAAAGTTTCGTACAAAAAGAGCCAGATGAAAATTATTTCCTAGCAGGTCATATTCGTGAGAGTTTACCAGAAAATGTAGATGTACAGCTACTTCAGCGGGACAAAAATGTGAAACTGAAGGTATTCTCACAATATACATATATAAATGATTACCTAAATGATCCTGCATTCGAAATTGTAAACAACGAAGAGCAGGCTGACATTTTATGGTATACTTCGCATTTCAAAGATTACAAAGAACTGAGCATTCGTTCACCGCGAGTTTTTATAAATCAGTTTCCATTTGAAAATGTTCTAACTATAAAAGACTTACTGTCAATAATATGTAGAAGAAAAGCAGGTGAGAAAACATATGATCCTGATACTCTCGAGACATACCCAGAGTGGTTACCTACTACTTACAATTTAAGCATGGAATTAGTACAATTTGTCGCGTACTTCGAGCAAAGGGAATCTATGGGTTTGGATAACCATTGGATTTGTAAGCCTTGGAATCTTGCCAGAGGATTGGACACTCATGTCACAAAGAACTTATTTCATATTTTACGGTTACCTAGCACTGGGCCAAAAATTGCACAGAAATACATAAACGATCCCGTTTTATACGAGAGAGCAGAAATTGGGAAAGTTAAGTTCGACGTGCGGTACGTGATAATGTTGAAATCCGTGAAGCCTTTGAGGGTGTTCGCCTATAAAAATTTCTTCTTAAGGTTCGCGAACAAGGAATTCGCTTTAAATAATTTCGACGTGTACGAACAACATTTCACTGTCATGAATTATTCAGAGGACAGACCGCTTTGTCACGTAAAGTGTGCGGACTTTATCTTGGAATGGGAGAGACAGTATCCGGACTTCCCATGGAGAGATCGAGTCGAGCCAAAGATTCTGCATATGTTTCGAGAAGTTTTCGAGGCTGCGGTGATGGAAAAACCGCCGAAAGGTATCGCTGAATGTCCGCAGAGCAGGGCCGTGTACGCAGTCGATTTGATGCTCGAATGGAAGCAAAACTCAATGCAACCGGTTTTACTCGAATTCAATTTCTCTCCCGATTGTAAAAGAGCTTGCGAGTATTATCCGTCTTTTTACAACGATATCTTCAAATGTCTGTTTCTGGATGACGATAATCCGGCAATATTTCATGATCTGTGCTCATAGAGCAATTAAATTCTGCATGAATTGAATTACGATGGCGTAAGTGCAGTATGCTTGCGCCATAAATATCGAGAAGCTATTAACGATGGTTTCCATGGTCAGCGTCCTGACCAAATACATTTATTTATTCAAAGCCAGTCGGATACCGCATTTCGTATGCGATAATGAGCTGAAGTAGCTCTAGTAAATCTGCATATGCGAACGTTAAGGGTACATTTGCTCTGTAAATAATTTCCACCTACCCATAACTTGACGCTGCAATGGCAAGACTATCGCGGTACCTAATGGAATAATAAACGAGGGAGCAATTGGAACTGTTTCCACGATAGCCTACTTACTCTCGTAACCGTACACTTTCGCGCACGACGATGCGTTTGTCACGAAAAGGTGCACCATTCACGATTATTATCGTCTATTCCGCTTTTTGTCACTTATACATTCTCTGAGAGAATTTGATCGATCGTGGTAATAAAGATGCGATGTAACGAAGCGTATCTAATTACTCGTTACCATCCTATTTTGTTCACTTCCCATTTTTATTTTAAGTTCAACTTTACTTTACGTAAAATTGTAATCAGTTATAATACGTGATAATACAAGTCATAGCGAAACATGCGTGACGAATAGTTGACGAAAATACGAAGTAGTCTGCGAGAAAGTTGTATAGAATTGTTAATTCTTTTTCTTGTTGTATCTTGTTTTATTTGATATATTTTAAAGTCAGAATTGAATCGTTCGCGAATACGACAAGATTCTTATGTCTTCAACGATGGATGATTAGCAGAAACTCATAGAGAACGTCGAAAGTTGAACAACGGGAACAGTTTCGATCACCTTTTGCACATGCAATTTGCAATTTTTCCTCGCGTGCGGCGCCATAATCAACCGCAATCATTATTTCTTTATTTCAGTTGGCAAACGACCCTAGTCGAATCACGCGTTCGTCGACAATGGTTTCGCAAAACAATGAGCCCCGCACCATCGTATTTTGTTAATTATCGTGCCGTTCGTTATTCGGTTATTTCGCAATGCGTTTCGTCGGTGGTCGCGCTCATTCGAAAAAGCTTTCTCGTCAACTTTCAAGCACAAAGCTCGCTGCATGCAATTATACAAAACGTATATCAACGCTCGAATTCGGCGAATCGAACGATGTTATGCTTGTCGCGTTCCAGAAAATTATTGAATCGAAATTATCTGTCGAAGAAAATGAAAACGATAAATGGACGTAGAACAATGATATCAATGTTGCGCGTCGGATTAATATACGTGAAAATGGGGTATTTTATGATTTCTACAAACTTGTTTATTTGTTATATAATATATATGGTATTAAATTTG
The DNA here is from genome assembly GCA_945859595.2 of Megachile willughbiella. Classification (NCBI taxonomy): domain Eukaryota; kingdom Metazoa; phylum Arthropoda; class Insecta; order Hymenoptera; family Megachilidae; genus Megachile; species Megachile willughbiella. Next base: position 15,897,486 of record OX243798.1, on the reverse strand, counting down.
TACAATTTTAATTTTGACACGATTTTATTTCGTCTTTTATTATCAATTCCTCCAGCATCATTTTAACGGAATTAATTTAACCAACTGCCGAAGTTTTATCGGATTTCAAGGTTTGTTGAATTACTGTCAAGGCTTACACTCATAAATTATAAAACAAAATAGTCAAATTCCGTGCTCGACTCCACTTATCCAAACTTCTATTATCCAAACATCCCACTGTACGTTATCCCAAACTCATTGTTCCTAACTACGTCCAGAGAAATGAACTCTCACCCCATTTTCCGACCACGTTTATTCCATGTCTCTTCAGCGCGAAGTACGGTAACTACAGGGTCATTTCAATGCTTCCCAGAATGTTTTTTTTTTACCTGTGACGCAGAATTTCAAATGGCTCGCGTCAATCACAGAGCCGGAACAAAAGATTCGTGCGAGAATAATGCTATATCGTGATTCGTATCCTACCCCCTGCCCTTTTTTATTCTTTTTCTTTTAAACGAAAACGATTATTCTTCGTTCGCCAGTCACGGCGGCGTCGCGTTGAAAAGGGGTGCGTGTGGCTCCGGCTAGTCGGCCTTGTTCCTCCTCATTCCTTCTCGTGCATTCCCGAATGTTACCTTTGCAAGGTAGTCACACACTTATTTACTTATACAGGGTGTCATGTAATCGGTGTTCATTATCGTTTCGATACCACACTATTTTGATACTTTATATAATCGTACACGTGACGATTTAACGCGTAACGAATTCGTGCGTAAATTTCTGTATTCAAATGGAGGAATATTTAAGATATTTAAATTAAATGCATTGAAAATTAAGGATTTAGGAATCTAGGGGTAGCTATAAAAGTTTAGCAGCTTAGGAATATACGTCTCGACGTAACGTGCACACTCACGTTTCATAGCATAAGTTTATAGGGTTTCGGCTGATGGCGTCAACCTTGAAGATTATACCATCAGTTACATGACACCCTGTATACGTCTGTACGCCGTCACTATTCGTTCCCTGCGAGTATCACGTAGGCCTGAAAAGGTGGTCGAGTACCCGCCCACTCGGTGAAACTCCAAGCGACGGGCTTCTACGACGTTGGCGTTACTGCCATAATCGTAGCAATTAAGTAAATGAGTTCTGCGTAAAAGGACGTCGATAACGAGACCGTCACGCTGCCCGAGACAAACGAAGTCGTTTCGCGGACGCGATCGAATCACCCCCTTCGTCTTATCCACCATTCTCATCCCCGTATGTTTTGTCGTCGACATTCGTTTCTCTTTTTCTTTTTCGTCGTAATGACGACTTGACCGACGCCGACCTCCTGCTTGATAACGTCTACGCGATATACCCTCACCCTCTTCCGCGAACCGTCGCGTCGTCGGATTAGCCTTTTGTTTTCTTGTATTTCTTCTTTGTCGTCTTTGGATCGATAGTTGGAAGTAATTCTTATTTATGTTACTCTTGTTATTTGCGTTACACTGTCTGCCTGAAGTAGTTGCCAAGTATCTTTTGCAGTTTCACTTCACTGCTCTCCCGCGTCGTTTTGTTCAAGAATTTCCTTGAAGTTGGCAGTAATTATTGGAGAAAGAATTGGAAGGTTTGCTGTTGCCTAACAAAAGGTTCACGTCTATAATAGGTAGCAAAAGAACGCGAGTAATTGTCCATTTCGCCTAATACTCGGAGCTAAAGAGTTAAAAATAGCGAGAACGTGGAACTAGTTGGGGATCCTGGAGGTTGCTTCATCATCGGTGTTCCTTTCATTCGTTGAAATTGCACGTTTATTCGCGAGCTGGTCGGAAATACCTCTAGCGGAAACGTGGGAATAAAAGTGCGCGTAATTAAAACGAGTTGGGAACCGGCTAGGGGGTGCGCACGAATTTCGTGTCGCTATAAATGTCAGTGCATCGCGAGGCTGTTAAAGTTGGTCGCGTTGTAAGCGAGCTACGCGACGAAAGTCGTTTCTTTCCGGTTGAATCCTGGCGGAGACTCTTTTTAAAGTCAAGACAAGGTTGAATACAAGAGAGGTCGGTACATTTTATGCCTCGGGCCAGCGAGATAGCGGCGGCCGTCGTCGCAGGACTCGCTGAAATCCCCGTTTATTGTTAATTAATGCGCTTAATTGTTATTTCATGCGAAATAAGTATGATGCATGCAGTCCATTACGGGCGAGTTTGTCCCGAGGAAATTGCGGGACAACTCGGTAAAAAGTATTTCTCCTGGGGAACTGGTCTGGCGACCGCGCAGCTCGCGATGACCCCTTTTTATCGCTTCCCGGGTGAACGTCAGAACGCCCATCGCGCGTTACTTTCGTTTTTGAACAGTTCACCTTTTTCGCGGCTCGATGCTCGAAGAAGAATCGTTGCTTAATCTTCGAATACGTAGCCGAGTATTTTGGGTGTAGTTCTTTGTACACTGTGGCAACGGATTTTGCCGATCCACGACGCTAAGCATTAAAGCTCCACGATCAAAGCACGTATTCTGTTTATCTGTACGAAAAATTTCGCTGGCGTCACTCCGGAAATCATCACGTCCCATCAATTCTTTAAGCGCGTCCACCTCGATTTATGTCCGAAACGAACCAGAGAATCCCACCGGCGTGAAATTTTCACGAGGTTTTAGGATGTACATCGTGTCATCTTGGTATTATCCGAAGGGGAGAACGTCGATTGTGCAACGTTCCCGTAAATGTTTAAGAAGAGCCATCCGGCGAAGAGGTGAAAAGGAACTGGCGCGGTATCTAACCACGGAATATAAAACAACCCTTGCACACGGAGTACTCGTTCTTCGTGGATGTCGTGTCCGGCCATTCGACCCTGCATAAATTTTCGTCAAACCAATTTCTTCCGACTGTTCTCTGCCGGCAAGGAGAATTTCCCTGTAAAGCGTCGCTGCCTTATTTCGTGTTACGTGGACGATTCGAGGGCTGTCCGCGTTTCTCTGCATATACACCTACATGTCAGCTTCGCGAAACGGACAAGAATGCAAATTTTCATCGTGGAAACAGTATGTATGTATATACGTTCTTTGACCTATTCTCGTTTACCCCGAATTTTACGAAGAAAAGAAGAAGCTTTCGGAAAAATATTCAATTTGATTTTACAGTAGATCTTCGTTCTATTTCACGGACTTTTGTGATTATCGTCTCGTCTGTCGTATGCGTTTCTTCTTCTCTCACGGCAATATATCGACAGTCCACTCTATTACGCTTATTCCATTGATTCGCGAGCATTCAAAATTGATCGTAATTTATGCAGACAACGTGTCTGTGCGCTTTAAACAAGAAGCAGCAGCGAAGGTAAAGGGACTATTTCGAAATGCTGTTCGTAGCCTAGAGGCACCACCCTCTCTTTGTCTGGAACGCAAGAGGGTAGTTTCAGATGCACGATACGCGCTCCATGGTGTCAGGACATCTTTAGCAGATGGAGATCTCCCTTGTTGGGCCGACACGCGTTATTGCACCTAAGGAGGAAGCGTCTTCTGGTTCTCCCTTCTTCATCTTTGTTCCTTCGCGCTCGTGGGGACTCGAACCGCCTATATCCTTTCGGTTCACGTGGCTCCTGCGGGGAACAGGCTTCATTACGTCCCCATAAATCACGGCCAATGTACCTTATACGGATCGGACCAACGGTAGGCATCGCGCCATTATTAATTATCACTACCACAAACACCGCAACGCCAATAAAAACGTAGACCGTGTGGCAGACTGAATGTTCGCTGAATCGCCGTGGCCTGGAGATTATGGGGTTCGCTGAAACACCGACGGGGGAGATCGAGATATATTACACCGGGAATTCCGCATCCAAATAGTTTTTCATTTTGATACCAACGGGATTATCCTTCGCTAGGCTTAGTCGCGCGTAATTACGGAGCAAAATAAGTTCGAACAGGGAATCGTGATAGAAATTACGATCAACGTTTTAATAATTTAAAAGGCTTCCGTAACAGTGACAAAGTTGAGAGAGGATAAAATATCTGATTGATCCGGTTGCTAACCGAAATTTCAACCTCGACCTTTCGTTAGTCGGTCAACTGCAGATATGATCTTAAATTTTTAAAACCCAAGTGATCAGCCTTTACTGGTTAAAGTTAGAAGCGATCTCTGTTTTTAGGATCATACATATTAAAACCTATGCTTGAAATCTGCTTCGGGAGACGTCATTAATAAATCAGCAGATCGTAGTCAATGAATCTAGCATGGAATTTTTATTAAACCGATTATTTAGGTCGCAATCGGATAAGTAAATTTGAAATCGCGTAAGAGTAGATTTCAGAAATACATTTTTACGTATTTCGCTGTTACCAAGCAAGGCTTCTGAAATCGATTTCGCAGCTACGTTTGATCTATGTCGAATCGCGTTCAAATACCTGTCGTCACGTATAGTTCAACGATGGCGTTTGACCGTACACGCTCCGACACTTGGTCGCTTTGACAAAGGGGCTTACACCCCACGCTATCGAAAAGCGTTGGAGAGGGTGGTCACGATCAAAATATCATTATTTCCGTTTTACACCCTTCGAAACTCGATAATGCTTTCCCGTAATTGACTCGCCTCAATGAATGACCGCAGCACAGGTACTATCGTCATTGTGGGTAATGACAGGATTAAAACAACGGTTCGAACCAATCCAGCCGGCATTTAATTATTACCGGCACCCCGTTTCGAGCCACGTGACATCAGCCTCGTTGCCAGCATATATGTATGTATTCAGAATGCAGCATTTTATTGACCGACCAGACAATCGAGTCGCATATTTACACGTACGAGCACGACATCACTGGCTCGCAGCGAGCTACCCTCTCGGTCTATAATTGAAATTTAAAACGTCCCGAAATCCGGGGATTAAATCGCGTTTGCGCCCGGGTTTCATCGCCCCTGTACTCCCTCTCTTTCACCTGGCTCGCTGATTTCGTATCGGTAAGCCTGACTGCGTAAACGATAGGTTGATTACTGGATTTTACAATCCCTTCCTAATCCTTCATACACGGTAACGACAAAAATGTCATTTCGTTGTTACGGCTGGACTTCAGAATCGGTCAAAAAGGTGCACACGGCATTGGAAACCATAACACGTTCAACAGCATTCGCCGCAACGTTGCTCCTGGGTTACCGTATAATCGTCCCTCAACCTGGAGCTCGAGGAGTCGTGCTAACATTCTCATCCTTGTTTCGCGAACGAGTAGTCTGCCTCGAGTAGTGATTATCGCGTGTAGATGTAGGAAAGCTTCATTACAGCGTCGGTCACATTATGTGCGCCACTTGAAACGACCGGAACGAGCACAGTATGCCGCAAGGTGTACCGTAAAAGCGTCTGGATACCGCGTCACCTTCCTTTTCAGCTCGTTCCTTAGAGCGCGAGAAAGCTTGTGTGCGGAAGGCTAGCTCTACTCGTCCATTGCGCAATTAGCGTCGCCAACCACCTTTTTTCTCTTTCTCTCGGCAATTTTTTTCTTGTATTCGTCTTGGTCCGCTTTTGGCCTGGGATGCGCGCATTCACCAGATATACGTAACGTACACGGAGGCAGAGAGGAGAGGGCGCGTTAATTGCAGGGCCAACCCTCGTTGCAAAGCAACGTCTCTAATCTTCTGTGCGGGAAAGGCGAAAATAGAAAAAGAAGTAGGCCACTGGTGACCGAGGTTTTCAAAAATGTACGAGCCTGGCATAGAAAAAAATTGTCCCAACGTGCCGCTCCAATCAAGCTTTCGCCCCCGAAAGATTGCTAAGATTTTTCTCTTTTTGATTTCTTTATTTCTCTTGCTCTTTTTACCTCGTTGACCTCTTCATTTTGTCTGTGCTCGCTGGCAATACAGGCTGAATCTAGGTATTCTGTGGTTCAAATTAAGTAGGAACTATGAAATTGGGTACAATTTCTTCAACGGTGCTCGTTATCGAATCACGATTTTAGGTCGTACGAAACTTGTAATTTTCAGAAAAATAAGTATTTCGGTCGTAATTTTTGAAAGGGCGCAATCGAGTTAAGGAGAAAGCGACTAATTTTTCTTTTCGTCGCCTCTTCCCGCCCAAAGAGTTATTTCAGCTTTGTTAGTAGGGAGATCATCGAGTTGAATTGGCCATTTCCAGCTTATTTAACGATTCATTCGAGGGAGTTGCTTTAAAATTCGTTATAGCTTGGAATCTGGGACGCTGTACGGAATTTGTTTCCCGTGTTCCGTGAGTTTTTGCCGGTCGAACACGCGACTGCAATCCACCCTGTCCGTGCAGTTTCCCTTGCAAGGAGTTAATTTTAAATGGGCTCACTCGAAAAACGTTACAGCTACGCTATCGAGCTCGATGAGTTCGCTTTTTGTTTAATTTAAATGGTCGCGTTTACAGAGTAACTGCAAAACAATTTAATTAAGAGGCCGGGTGACTTATATGGCGCGATATAAGACGTCGTCGTCGGCGTCGTTGGAGGAAATTTAATTTAAGTCGAAAACATTGCGCGAAGTTATGGCCGATCCCGGGACGGAAAGAAGGCAACAGAGGCTGCATTTTCATTAATATTGATCATCGTAGGTGCTCAGTCATGCGGTTCTTGTTTTGCATCCAGCTGGCCGTTTCTCGCACCTTTCGACCTTTCATTCTGGCGCGATGCTTTTCCCGCCGTCCGTTGTCTCGAGTAGAACGATAATTAATTTCTTTCGCTCCCGGCTCAATTAATAATGTTTCGTTGCTTCAAAGTACGACGGTACGGATTCGAGATGAAAATTCATCGCGAACTACGTTCCCTTTCCAACGGCTTAAAAGTACTCCTCCTTCTGTTGGAAAGATCTTTACGACGGCTTTCTTCGGAACTTAAAGGAGATTCTCTTTCTTCGTTGAAGACAGAAAAGTAAGGTCGAACAGTAGCGAGGGAGTTTCTTAACAACTGATGGAAATACCGAGGAAAGAGCTTCGATTATTAACACGGTTCCTGTTTTCAGAACTTTCCCGTGTGACTTTTTGTTCGCTTCACGTGGGACGCCGATAGTTTCACCGTACTCTTCCTTCGCTACTTTTCGATGTTTTCGTCTTTCATACAATTCAACATGCGACCTCTGGCGTAATAATGTAATGCGATAACCTGCTGCTACTATAAATATCCCTTGACAATAAAATTATAACAGCACAACAGAGTATCGGATCGACATCGACCCGTTCACATTATTAATGTACCCGAGCATCGGTGCTACACAGTTACTTGTAAAATATACACGATTACAAGAATGTATCGAATTTGACCAGGTACAGCGGTGGTAAGTTAGACTACCTTTAAGTATATCCTTGAGTTTATCACTTGTATGTAACTTTTGAATTTGAAGGTGACCCATCTTGACATACGATCAATGACCGTACCGAACGGTCCCAGCCAGCAACGTGGATATATAGTTTTTCCAGTATGTTTCATGAAAAATCGCGACAGCACCCTGGTCCAACGATCGATACTCGATCTCGAGACAGCTAACGATGCAATTTTCATCGGGTATCCAGGGCGCGTGCGTTTCCCACAGAATTTCGTATCGTAAATGCATTCGTAACGATGAAAAGTTTATTCCGTGACAAATGATCTCGCAATGAAATTTGCATTCGCGTTAACCGACGCATGCTTAATGGAAAGCACGAGCGGGAAATTGGACTTGCGATCGAGTTAGCCGCATCGTTGTTGCCGATTACTTACGCTCGTTTATTTTTAACGATCGACGAATATATTCGAATATCAACGATTTCCATTTTCGCGCTGATAAAATGAAAATGAATTATTGGAAGGGGAAAAACAAAATGAAGGAATTAGTTACACTGATTCCGGTAATATCGGGACGGGACGAGGATAAATGACGTAGACGTCGAATGAAATTGAATAGTAAATCGTTTATTAGTACGAAGGTGTGATAGTGTCTCGAGTTAGCCTTGGCCGACATTCGTGATTAGAGTGAACCTGTGATACCATAAGGTGAACGAGTGTGATAGAGTTTTTTTTTATTTTCCATTTCTTAAATGATGTAAGAGATAGATGTTAGAGCTAGTTACCCTGTTCTGCGAGCTGGTGTTCTCCCCATCGATCGGGCCGATTTCACGAGCTCTGTTTTCTTATTTTATTTCTTCACGACCTTCATCTCACCCCGTTTCGACGATCGATTCTATCTTCCCTTTTCATTCACCCTTCTTTCCGATTCACCCTCAAGACGGCGCGATGGAAAAGGAGAACGCCCGTGCAAGCTAACTTTCAAGAGTGCTACTTGTTACCATCCGAGGTACTCTAGTGCCTATGTTTTCTGTCGTCTGGTTTTTTTTTCTGCCTATATCGCTAAATCGCAGCTAAGATTAGCGAGACTGAAGAAAGGGGCAAAGAAGGGTCGACAACCCTCCGTTCTCCCGTTCGAACGCAACAATAAATAATAATCTCGCGACTCGTATACGCGTTTTCAAAAAGGGACAAGAAATCTTCCTATCGTTCGTTCGTTCTTGCTCTTCCTTCTCATTCTTCTGTATCATGCTTTCGCCTTGGTTCCATCGCCAATTGGCCAGCCAACGAAATGTTCGGAAGGAACGAAAAAACGAAAGGCGAAAATCAAGCTCTCTCTTGCTCCTCGTCTCCCAGCATAGTGATAATAATAATAATCAATACGTTATACGCGGTTTGCATGAATATCGATAATATAACAATTGTTCGATTGCGACAAAGTACGTGTTGAATACAGAGATCGAAGGGTACGTATCCATTCGAAAACGAAACTCGCGTCAGAAGCTGTCGGGAGCGTCTCTCGCGAACGAACGCTATGTCGAGAGTCGCTCTCGATACATTATCCGCTCGTGAGAAATACTATCGATGCTTTCTCTCGAGAGTTTTAGTTCCAAGTGGACACTTACCCTCACGGGGGGTATAAAAAGGACACCCCGTTTTCCTCGAAATAAGAACAATGATAATAAATTAGGTTTCGTCGTACCTACTGTACACGAGTTGTGTGTTTCTTTCTCTGTGTGTATACATATACTTTTATATACCGTATATATAAAAAACGATCTCGAGAAACGTTTGACTAACATGGACGTAAAATCGTACAAAAGCGTTTGCCATTCTAATTCCATCGTGCGTGTTCTCGCGACTCGTCGTTCGTTCGCTTCTTTCATTCTTCTCTCCCTGCACTCTTTGATTGTACGCATCTTTGATCATACATTGTGACTGGTCGTGCGCTTTCGTTTTCCCCCTATCCCCCCCGATAAGTACATGTAATACCACCTACAGTTCACCTTTATCCTCGAACGCGAACTCGTTACCCCCTCGAACATCCCTCGTCTAGATCGATATCTGCTGTTTCGCGGTTTCGACGTCGCGCGAAACACGGAAACGTTCGAGTAACGAAGAAGTGAGCTCCAATGAAATTCGCAAATCAGGAAGGCCGAGAATTTGGAAATTTCAGAAATTAACTTTGAAAATTTGGAATTCTTTAGTTATTTGTACCCTTTATAAATTGCCTCGATTGCAAATTTCGCGTATTGCTAGCAGTACATATTGTCGTAGTTGAGAAAAGAATTTCGAAATCGAGGGTGGAGAGAGGATAACGCGTCACGATCGTGTGTCCAATAGTGGTGTCCGCTAAGTAACCTACGCACACACCTGATTTCTCGGCTTGTACATATAAAATTATATTTACAACAGAGTGATCTTTATCTTTTTCGTGAGGTATTCGCTCTACATGCATCTAAAGTGTGTACAGTAGCAGGAAGCCAAAGGGTGGTACGAGAATCTGGAACGTTTCCAGGCAACCTGCTTAACACGTTGAGTGGCATAGTAGAAACAATCGTAACATACGTTATCGGAGATATTAACGCATGTCGTGCCAATGTGGGTTTTATCGATGGCTTTTACTGAAAGCGCAACGTCAGTTAAGCGGGAAATGGCAATTTTCTGTTAAAAAATTATTTAATTATGTATACTTCGATTCGCTAGTTTATTGCTGAAATTGTCGTGAGGTTTAGAATGTTTTTCCATCTTCGTTTTTGTTTGTCTATAATCGATATAGAAATCCGTGAAAATTACACACCTTGGCAATGCACTTTAAAATGACTTGCACGATATTCAACGTGTTAAACGGTTCGAAAAACTCATTTGATCACCTTCTCATAGCTCTCTCTCGTATTCTCTCGCACTTTCTATCTCACTCTCGTCTTATTCACCCGTTAAGTCTCTATCGGCGCTATACAACGCGCAGCTCGTTATAAATAATTTAAAAATTATATACTTTATATATATATTAAATTCATTCTCTGTATCTTTTGTCCATTGCTCGTCGCTTAGGGAACACGTCACACGTCACACACGCATGCACGCGAGATAGTTTGATAACGATATGATACAGGTATGCTACACCGATGGTAAACCACCGGACGCTTTTCTCATTCTCGTTCTCCCTTTCGCTTCCTGCCTCGTTTATTTACACGGGATCGCTCGCGAATAATGCTTGTCCGCTTTCTTAAGTCTACGGTATTATATAGCTATAGTTGCCTTTGTATCGTGTACCAGCATGTGCAGAGCCTGTACAGCCTAGTAAGAACACTGTCCTCTCTACTATCCTTTCAGAATCTTCTTCTTGGTCTGTCTGTTTGTATCTTTCTTTCTCTCTTCGTGGCAGCGTGATCGAGTCGCCTCGCGAGCAGAAAATCGTGCGACTACCGACATCATATCGTACGATATTTTAATAACGATCTTTAATGTTAGGGTACGTTTTCGTGTGTCGATAAACCACGACGTTTAATGCAGCGGCTCCAAATGTCATTATCCTGTCGTTGCGGATATCGCGAGTCTCGATGTCATACTGTCACGGCAACAGTAGCAATGATTTTTACCGTCACGTACACGATATTAAACCGCGCGGATACATTCGAAGAAAGTGTAATGGCGTCACGATAGGGAAAAACTGTTAGTGTTACGTGCGAGATTGGTAGATTGCGTAAAAATATGTGAAAAAAATTATAGTGTCGTTGCAACAAAAATTTGCGACTTCTAATGTCATCTAGAAATATATGTATAAATCTATAGGAAAACAATTGAAAAGAAATGTTACAGTCTTAGGATCATTTTTGAGAAATGTCAGAGTGTCGCGTCAATAAAAATTCATGATTTGTCATGTTACGTGAAAACGTACCCTAAAACCCGATGTCCTCCTTCCCTCTGCGAACACCATTTCCCATAGTTCCGTAAAGATCGTTTTCAAGTTTTTAAAAAAATAAAGAAGGCGACATGCAGCGACGTTGTTTGATCCTTTGGGAAAGACGTCTTGATACGAGCCGTTGTCGATAGCTTTCACGTTATCGTTTTGCCGGGTTTACAGAAGAGATTTGAGAATGAGGAACGTGCAGCAGGGGAAGGACTCGCAGAAAGAAGCGCTATCTATTCTCTTTGGAGGAGCATCGAGGCTTTTGCGAAAGTTCTAGCTTCCCTCATGGATTTTCCTGTTATGTTTTCCGATTGAAACGCGCCGCATCTCGTACGAGGTTGTGTGTCCCCCTGATCGTTCGCGTTGGATAGAACCCGTTCCTGCGTTCTTACGCTATACGATAATTACCTAGCGTTCGTAATTGACGAGGAAAAGTTGCAACTCGGTGCTTAAATTACTGGTGAAACTACTAGCGTGTACGTTTACGCGTGAACGTTCCGAATGAATTCGTTGCGAATGGCTAAGTGCACGAGAAGGTATTTAGGTGCTAGTCTAAGTGTCTGTTTCGGGGACGAACGCGTATCAAACTGTTTTTCGTTACTTTTGTACGTAATTATGGCTGATAACATCGGCGTAATTAGGATGTTCGTCAGGGGTGGGCCAGGTTCTAGATTTACCAATATCGGCAGCGTTCGAATACCAGGCATGACTGGGCATGAAAATTTTTGAACTTTCTGAATTTCTGATACAAGGTATCCTGCGTTCTACGAAGCTACACGGAGAGAATCAGTCGAAATTCGATAGGGGCCAGACCCACCCTGATCTACCTAGTTACACCAATGACTGATATCTCTTAATCGATGGCAGTCTTTGCGAAATTATTTAGGATCGTTTGGCAGTGGATCGGTTCACCTTTCCCTTCTCTCGTTGAAATCGTTTAACGCGTTCGAGTCCGGCGTAGCTCGATCGAGATGAGGCGAAGCGGTACCGACCGATGTCGCGATATTCGACAACGCACCGTCGCGACATCGATCAATACCGATCAGATTTCGTGCACCGGTCGATCGTCCTTTACGAGCTCTGCGCTTTGCGTAGATTCACACGAGCGAGCTTGAACGCGTTAAAATCCATTCGTCAGTGCGAAGAGACGCGTAGGTAGTCGCACGTCTCGTCACGATAACTTTCCGACGTTTTATGTTACTCTTTTTAATAATAATTGTCTCGCGAGCAGCTCTACGTGTATTAAATTACAAACTAGAAGGCTAAAAAGTTGGATTACTTAATAGCGTCCTTTGGTACCAGCCTGAGTCTCATTAGATTACAAATAATTTTTTTTAAATAGTCTTACTAAATCACTAAGAGATCACTGTGTTTTTCCGTGAGTGTGTTTCTGTCGCGCCCTAGAATAAATCTGATCGTCGAGGTTTCTTATAGTCTTTTCTATTGCTCCGGTAGATATCAGAAGCACGAACTTCCGTCGACGTTCGATACGAATTTCCGACGTTACGTCTCCAAATACTAAAATACTTTCTATATCACGCGCAACAATCATAATAACAAATACAAGGACAAAATAATAAAATAAATGCGCAAGCCTCTCGTTGCCTGGCGTACGAAAATAAAGTACTCTATTCTTTCGATAATAAAGAAAACAGAATAAAAACGATTTACAAAATAAATACGCGAAAGAGAACGCGGGATCGTTACTTTTTAGAAAAGTAATTACAACATTCATCCGATCTTCGTCATCTTCGCAGATTGTCCTTCGTTCGAAGCGTACCGTTCACGGTCGAGCATTAGGACACGATGTAGTCCGCGGAATGATGGGAATGATGCGAATTCCGGTGTTTGTCCTTCCTATGATTTGTCCTCGAGTTGCTGCTGCGTGTGCCGGTGGTGCCGGTCGTACCGGAAGTGTGATGGCTGTACCCGCTATCGCTACCGAAACTGCTGTCCGGTTGGGCCTGGTACAACCTGCCGGAAGAAATCTGGTCGCCGTCCCTCGTCGCGTAATACACCGGTTGCGTGTATTTGTCCTCGTTGTAGAGACGATCGGTCGGCTGCGAATAGGTGTCCGTGTACTCTCCTCCGACCTGCGTGTACACAGGGGTCGTGTCCTGGTTTTGCAGCCCGTAATACTCGGCCCCGAATTGCGTCGAGTACTTGTACTTGTCGTTCGACTTGCGTGACCTGTCCTTGTTGCTTCTGCTTTGGCTGGAATAGTGATGGAGAGGGCCTAACACTGGTACGCTCTCGTACGGGTTCTCCTCGACCCTGAGCGCCTGGGTGGCTGGCATCGGTGGCACGAAATAGGGTAACCTGTGGGCCACCGAAGGGACGGACTGTTGTCGTTGATTGCTATTCGATCGGTTGCCAGCTACACCTGAAACCATCACGATTTCCATCATAGTTTTACACTCCATCATCTTTAACTAGCAAACCACGACAGGACTCTTCAGATCTAGAGTGTAGATAATAATGTGTCGAATTTTCGAGCTAAGTTTCTCACCTGCGACGCTGGGATAGAGCTGCAGCAACGCGTCCAGCAGCATTCCCTCGTGAAATTCTCCCACATCGTGATTCTTGTCTCTCCTGCGTCTGTCGAGGCTCCTGGGACTCCTGCCCCGTTTCTCTCGCGATGGCCTGCCACCGGCAGGACAGGTGCCCCAGGTCGGCCCGGTCGACGTCAGCATCCTGGCCTCGGACGGTTCGCCGACCGACAGTTCGTCCTCGGCGAACTCGTCCTCGCTCGCCGGCTTCGACGACGGCCGATGATGATGCCGATGATGGTGATGATGATGGTGCAGTCTGTTCCGTGCGTTCAGCTCGCTCTCCTCGTCCGTTTCCGGATGGTCCCCTGGAACGAATGAATAATGCATTAGCGGACCCCGGCATTCAGCGGCATTCGTTGCGCGACCCGACTATAGTTACGGTAATTAATTGGACGGTTCGTTAATTAATTAACGGCCAATCTCTTTCGTCGTGTCAAAGTTACGATCTCCGTCTGGATGAAATCAAGTTGAATCGAAGGGGCGAGGGTTACTTTTAATTTTCAGCCGCGTAGCAGTGTTGGAATTAATTAGTTAGAGATCCGCGTTGTTGTTGTCTTGTTTAAACAGAAACGGAGGTAATCGTTGAGCTAAAGCGAAGCATGCTATCGTTGTTAGCTGTCAGGGGATCTAGGATTCCGAGGATGCAGGTATCTAGAAATCCAACAATCTACGGAATTAGGCTGCTGGATACATGGAATTTGAGAATATAACAATCTGACCTACAAGTCACGATGTAATTGGAACTTTTTGATTTTTGTTTATTCGCTTCGAACTCGATCGGGATTTAAACTTTAAACTCGATAATCATTGTTCGCTAACCGATTATGTTGTTTACGGTTAAAATCAAACACGTGTTTGCGGTTGAAATCAAAAACGACCATTTTGGTTGGCCAGCTCTCGGTCGGTCTTTTCACTTCTCTGGCCATACACTGTTCACCCAATTTTCGTGTTACAGCAAAAAACAAAAGGCCGAGAACAATAGACGTGGCGCGAACAACGCACGCTGCGTTCGTCCTTTTGACAATTATTATCGACGACGAAAAATAGTACGAGCCAAAAAGTATGGTGTGAATTTGACGAACGTGGAATGCGAAAGATATTTTTGGTTAACGATGGAATAAATTTGAAAAGAGGAACAGCGGAACCGACGAAAGTTTATCGACTGTCTCTAATCGACGTTAAGCAATCGACGTTCTCGCAGTTCCTCGAATCTCTCTTGGGGCGTTCCATCTTCGCTTTGCTCGGAACAAGATCGTTATTTACAGAAAAAGAGACGAGTCTCTGTTTACCGCGGTTGAGCTTTTAATCTCCGTCATTCTATATCTTCTCCTTTATCAACGGTTCAAGCGAATAAGCCGGGATTTCCCCGGGGATACCGAATTCCATCGCACCAGAAGCTCGATACTCCTCGCGAAAGCCTTTAAAAATGGCAAAGTACGATAAAATCTATCCGTGTCTCCGGTACTCGATCATTTACGCATTACGTTCAAATTTCATTTGGCGTATGTTAACGAATTATACATATGTTAAAACTTTCAACGCGACGATAAAACTTTCCATCGGACATTTGGTTACTAAACTAGCTTGTACGGTAAATCTATTATTTCGAAGTGAACGCTCAATGGCCGAAAGCAGTAATAAGCCTAAGTTAACGATGGATACTCGATACCTTGGATAACCCTAAGTTTAGTAGCCAAAAGTTCTAACTCGAAATTTTACCCTGTAAATTTGGCATGTTCGAATGGCTGAGTCGTTCGCGTTCTCGAGCGCCGACTCGAGTAAAAACTTCCAAGGTCTCCGACGAGTTCGGGCAAAAGTTTTTTCCGAAAGGGATTTTACCGGCGTAAGACCACCCCGTGTGACGTTAACCAAGACAAATTGTCGTACCGAAGCGCAGGAATACGATCTCGTATTATAGGTTGCGCGCGACGGTTGATGCAGATACACGCGTGGTTACGTGCACACGTACGTACGATAGATCGAAACGATGCGCCTCGTGCAGCACGTATATTCGATTACCGCGTCCTCGTCAAACGTCGAAAGTCTCATCACCATGCTAATTAGCCATCCGACTAATGGGAAGTATAAGTCAGAGGTCGTGTCACGCTTATCTCCTTCGAGAGAAGACCGCGCAGTATGGCGGGTCGAGGAGTAGGTGGTTTACACGCGGCGCGAGAGAGACGAAGCAGGAGACAGAGAGAGAGACGCTATCAAGATACTCGCCATGGATGAGGAACAAGATACACGAAGAAGAAGATGAAGAGCTTCCGATTCCGTCTTGACGGAGATTAGACACCGTCGGCGGACTTCATTGCCGACAGTTCTCGTCGAATTAATCGGGAGATAAGCATGGCCCGAGAAAAATGATGCGCATGATTCTTTTCCACCGGAGGTTTAGAGTCGAGCAACTCGTACCATTGCGCTATCATTTCCAACGCGGAGAACGCGTTATTCTTGCTAGTGTATTATTAAATGCTAGTGTCGTTATTTTACCAATTAACTTCGGCACCTGTAAGATTTTACCACAGTGTATTTGTATAGGGTTGCCAAAGATATTTGAACCATTTGCTCTAAGATTAACGTAGAAAGTCTTTCTATTGAATGGCTTGTAAAGTAACGGATCAGTATCATAATTATGTAACTTAGCCCGCTTGAAAAGTGTCGGTCGTGCAAGTACGCTGGCAATGAAAATTCCAGCGAAAGAGGACACACGGACTTGTGGAAAGTTCCGGGAATGCCGAGTCAAAGTTTGGTCTCGGTAGAGTCGGTTCGATATTTGAAAGCGGTTTCACTCGCGAGTTAGAAAAGGTACACATAATAAAAGAAGATGCAACACGGTGTTAGCCAACAACAAAGTTCAACCAGATTCAATTCTCAACCGGAAGGTTAATCGCGACACCCCGTGCAACTGGGATCGTACCTATGTTCTCTCTGAGCTGGATCGGGGCTCAGGATCGCGCGGTACACCTGAGAGTCTTCACAGGCGAATCTCGTCTAGAATGAGAGCGTGTGATTGGCGTTTCGACGCGGTACTGAATCGTTGTTCAGGATTGAAACAATTCTCTGTCATGAACGAACCAATCTTCTTGATTTCGCGTTGAATCACTCACCGTTGCTGAGCTCCTCGTAGACAGGATTGTAAAGGTCCTGCGACGTGTACGGATCAGGACCTGGACTGCTACACACGAACACCCCTCGGTTGCTATCCTTCACGTCCAGCATCTGTCGCAACAATGAAAAATTGTTAGAACATCTAGTTAGTTTCACGGATGCCGCTGATCCCGCTTTAACCTCTTCAGGAACGATTCTTTCAAGAGTAGAAAAAGATTTGATTTCTTGGTGTAATTTTACTTACTTCAAATCTGTAGCAAATATATAAATACGCATACGCATTCATGAAAAGGTTAACTCTGTCAATGTGTTGGACGTATAGAGGGTGTTCTCATTGACTTAACTAGGACGTCCGTATAAAGCGAAGGACCCTTAACTTTATTGATACGTCTCACACGAGGGATGAACAAGTGCGTCAATGGCTAAACGCAGGGATCTTAACGTAAATGAAAATTCGCGTGTAAGGAATACCAGTAAATCCAGGGATCACTTGCTACTGCTCAACAAACTTTCTAACGGAATTATTAACAAAGCCTGAAATATTCTCGAATCCAATGAAATGCGTCTTTATTGCATTTCCGGTCGACAATTAACTCGCTCCCGCTCTCGAAGACCCTCCAGATCTTCCGATATCCTTTTATCCGGAGGCAAAATTCAGAGCGAAGAAATGCTGACACGGCACGAAGTTCGCAGAAAAAGGGGGGTCGAAAGTTAATCCTTAAATCGACGGAGAATCCGAGCGGGAGGAACGGTGAGGAACGATCCCGATGCGAGATTTTATTTCCTGAAGCAACACGGTTATTCTATCTCCTCGAATGGTAGCGAATTTTCGGCAATCCAAAGTGATAATTAATTTTCGAGATTTCCTGCTGCTTCGTCGCTAAAAAGAAATTGAGGAAACGAGAGACGAGAGTTGACGCGACAAGATTGTCGAGATAATCGATACGACACGAAGGTAGTTCATCTTTTCTTCCGGTTAACCCAGTTTCGCGATAGTTGCTTTCCGGTTTTCCTGTTCTCTTGCGTCCACGAATCCGTCTAAATGGCGACTTGACCGGAACAAATGGGAAATTTATTCTTTACAAACGAAACACGTGTTATGTTTCTAGATTTTTAGATCCTAATGTACACTCCTATGTTCTTTATATGCATCCCCAATTCTCTATAACCAATTTCTATGTTCCTAGATTCTCTATGTCCTTAGTATACTCTCAGATTCGTCTGTAAGTTGAATTATGCGGGAAATGTTTTCGGGATAAATAGATATTGCACGTGTATATTTTTGAGGGGAACTCCGCTCTTTGTCTTGGTGCTTTTTAACGAGGTACGCCAAGTATTCGAAGAGGTCGAGTTACAAGTTTATAACAACGACGGCGGAAGAGAACAATAGAGAGGAGAGGTTCGAGCACTTTCCGAGTACTTCCTAATAAAATTTGATGGGGTTGATTTTCTGCTTGCATACGTCCCCATTGTTCGTTCGCACGGCACAGTGTGCGAATTGAAGCTCGAAAATGTTTGTACAGCGTTTTGTTTTCCTATTGTCTCGAGACTACTTTCGTATAATGTAAACGATGGTCCATGAGTATTTAGGTTACGATGCTATACTGTAATTTCTTTTGTTTCAGAATCAAGAGACTGTCTCGCGAAGCTTAAAGCCTTCCTCCCCCTTTTTTAATAAAATGTAAAGTAAAATGAATACCGGGATGAAACATGAAAAGTAACCGGGAAGCGAGTTTTAAATAACTTTATCCGGAGTCTTATAAGACAACGTCAAGTTTATTCGACCTAATTACGCTGCCAGCTCCGAGATTCTTTCGTTTTCAATTAAGTAAATAAAAATAGTAAATCCGTTTCCGCTTGTAGCGATCGACGCGAAAGTTGTAACTCGTCGGACGATTTCGGAAAATAATAACTTCTCGAAGAGAGTGGAAAGGCAATCGGATATCCGAGAACGATCCGTCGTCCTTGTGACCCCGAATCGTAAAAATCGAGTTACCTAGGTAATCTAGGAAGCGAAGACGGGGAGCTAAGGCAAACGAAACCATCGAGTTTCCCTCCGAATTGAAGTCCCGCGGGCTGCGCTATCAGCCACAAAGGAGGATCACTCGATTACTTTTGCTTCGTTTTCATCGCACGACGACGACGAGGGTTCTCCCCCTCGGCCCTTTTGCTTGTCTTCTCGCATCTCGTCTAATCACGCGTTCCACCCTTCGTGTTTCCGTCTTTCGACCTTCTTTCGATTAGCTTCTGACATCTCGATAACCCAATTATCAACGTTCGAGCTCCTTACTTCTTCTTCTTTTAAGAGATCGTAACGGCGCTTGCCTTTCCTCTTCGTATTCGCACGGATCGGTCACTCTCGTTCCTTTCCTTCTTGTTTCAAACGGAAAAAGACAATTTGCAAAATCGTGACAAGGAACGGCGAGAAGAATCAGCGCACGATCTTTCAAGATTGCTTGCCAGCCAAGAGAGAATCGAGATGCAGTCGGATGATAGACGGCGGAGCAAACGCCCGAAGCTCTTTGCTCCGAATACAGATTCCAAGGGCGATATTATCGCTCTGGAAAGAGGATCACTCGATTACCGGCGTCTCGTTTAGGGCGACAGGCCCGGACGAAGGTAATTGTCGCCCTTATGAAGCGTAGCTCTGGCAATGCAGCTCGAGGGTTCTTTCTAATGGATACGCTTCGCGAGCGAACGCTTCCTACTTCAATCGGCCGCCTAAAAATGTCGCGAAACTCTTTGACAAACGCGGAAAACGAGCTAGCGATAAATCGTTACTCGGTGATTTTCAATGTTCCCAATTACGAGTCTCATGGTAGTCATTGTTTGCAAAGTGCACACAATTTCGATGGTACTTCCATAACTCTATTTTATCGTGGTGAAATATCGTCTAAATCCATTTGGCTCGTGTTAATCTTCGACCGGTATGGCGGATGTGTGTCACATTTCCGTTGCAAATGGCACAAATGTTCCTGGTAACCTTCTCTTCCATTTGTTCTCGTTTCTACTTCGAATCCTCGAACAACCGTGTCACCTCGAATTTTCAATTCTACATGTTCGAAGCTCCCTCAGACTATCTTACTACACTCCATTTCTACGTGTAATACCGGATAAATTATTCAGCAACGTTCAACGATTAAATTGCAACTACCCTCTAAAGAGACTTTATGACAAATGGAACCAAAAAGGTAGATAAAACGGATATTTCCAATCTTCTCCGCTTTCATTCGTTCTCGTTTCTATTTCCGAATCCTCGAGTAATGTCTTATATTCCTTCGTACATTCAAACAGGAAAAATACCTCGAAGAATCTTACTACATTCTACTCGAAGAAAATTAATAAATCAATAATTCGACGAGGATCGCACTAAAGATATCCGAAGAACCAAAACTATATTTCAGCTGTAGATGGTGTTGCCTCGTAGGCCTCCATTCGTTCTCGTTTCTACCTTCGAATCCCCGCATGATCACGTCATTTCAAATTTTCGATCCTATACGTTCGCGTAGAGTCCTGACACGCGGACAAATCTTGCTAAATTCCCTTTGGAGAAACACAGATAAAAGGATGGATATAAAGAGCGGGATGGGGTCAAGCGAGCGTGAAAGAAGGAAGGAAGGAAGGAAGGAAGGCGAAGCGAGATTGAGATAGAGGCTTGATCCATCGTATCCAACAGCAGGAAGCAATATGTCCGTGCTGTAATAGCGTGGAGCACGGAGGTTAATGGGTTGTCCTTAACACGCCTAACCTGCCCCACGTTCCCGTGTGTCTGTCCGCAGTGAACTGCCTCCGCGTCTATTCTAACCTGGCCGTCACACATTGTATCGCGATAACGCGGCAACCCTAATCGACTAATTTACCGCGTCTCTTCCAATTACCGGATGTGCACGAAGAATACGACGCTATCGATGGAACCCGTCAATTCTGCCGCGTGTCATCCATTTCTCGACTGTCCGATAAACGTCACGAATCGAATCTAATAATTCACGGGCCACTCTCCGTTCATCGATTATGATCGACCCGAACATGGATACCTCCGTACGCTTGCGTATCGGTATATCGCCACGAACTGGGGCCATTTCTCTTAGATCTCCAAATCGAAAACGCGTTTTCCTGCAAAATTAAGGATCGCCCTGACCGTAACAGCCTTGCACGCTAGGCATAAGCGCGTTAACCTCACCCCACTAATTGTTAGTTACGAGGGCAATCGCGTTAGGTTCCCAAGTCAGAGATTTCCTCGTTGGCCATCGTTTAACTGGCTAGTGCTGCCAAGCTGTCACGGTTTCGTGGCCTAACGAGGTGCCAGGATATGGATTAGAGCGGCGTAATTGAGCTAACAACAGGTGGGTCAACGGCGAATCGAGGACCAACGAGATTCTCAAGATTGGACGTTGATCGGTTTATCCTGGACGGGAAGAGAATCGAAAACCGTGATGGTTGCTCGCTGGAAACGGAAGTTTCGGTTTCGTAAACGTTCACGGTGCCGTGATCGACAGGGGCCATGGCCTCGTTGCTTAACGACGTGTCACATGCATCGATCCGAGCATCGTAATCGACGCAACAACAGGTGGATATTAAATCGACCGACTTCCGGTCGCATAGATTGCCAATTTATTTGCCTATCCGTTGGCTGACGCGAGCTGTGTCATTGAGACCGGATGGGAGAACGAACCGGCGAATCGACGACACAAATACTTCGAGATTTCTCTTTTCTCTTCGTGCAGTCTTAGCTACAATAGAATATTCTTATTCGACAACTATGTGAACATTAATATTTTCCCTTATAATCGGCACGTAGATAGCTTTTTGTTAAAAAAGAAAAAGTAAGCTCTTTTGAAATGGAGATCGAAGTTGGCGCGGAACAAAATGATCAATGTCCTTTCTTTCGTTTCCGTTTTTTCCTCTTTATCCTTTTAAACGAACCCTCTAGAAAAGGAGAATCGTTCATTCCCATAGAAAAAGTTTGAACACAGAAGTGGTTATTCCGTGTCCACGTGTATTTTTATTTTATCAGGAGACGATTGGTTCGCGCCCGTCAAAATACGTTTTTTTTTTCACTCGATTTTCGCGTTATTCTCTTCGTTTCGACATACTTTCATAAACTTTTTTTTCTTTTTATCGTTGTCCTCCATTCACGTACGAGGGATACGAGCAAGGATTGGATGGGATTGTGGACCGGGTCAATAACCACTCCTTGTCAAATTTTTCAGTAAAGTAATTTTATTTTTTCAAACTCTTCACCTCCTTCTTTCCTCTCAATACTTTTAATATACACAGGACTCTTTTCTCTCTCGCTCACTTTCTCTTTCTCTCTCTCACTCGCTTGTTCCTGTTTTAAAGTCTATGTTTCTTCGAATTTATTTACACGAGACTGTTCAAAATAATAAATAATCTGCGCGAGGATAATCATAAATTGTAATAATAATAATTAATCGAGCGCCTATACAAAGCAGAAAATAACTAAATTCAATAATTTTCTGATACTTTATATTAATACACGATTCTCTCTCTCTCTCTCTCTCTCTCTCATATTCTCAGCCACACTCTGTGTATATTATTTACAATTTTCAAGTTGCTCGGGTCTAATCTATTTACAACCATGGAGTGCATCTAAACGCCGTACTCACACAATCGACGATAAGGCCCCTCGCCCTTCGTTGTTAACCCTTACATTCCTCATATCAATTAGACTCCCTATATATGTATATATCAAACAATTAGCAAGTCTGTTTTCCTGTTATTAACTTCTTCGAGAGTGATTCTTTAATGTTTGAAAAAGAAATGATTGAATTTTAAGAAATAAATTAATATATGAGAACAAAACTAATGTTCACACATGTGGCTACTCATCGTTGAATTTAAAAAAAACTAAACGTGTACATGTGTCTCAATGACCTCTCTGAAGTTTTCAAAGTTAATTTCCCTTTACTCTCTATCAGCCTTTATTTTCAGCCTTTATCATGTATTTATTTGTTATCGATTCAAACTTTGTGCATATTGGTATTTACGAGGTTTCAGGATCTAAGGGTTAACCTTGCATTAATTTTTCACCCCTCTCTCTTTCTGACACGCGAATCGAGAAAGAGATTGTGCGAGCACGGCTCGTAACAAAATAAATACTGACTAGTCCGCGCTAGTGTCTTCGCCTCGTCACCGATAGCGAGCAAGAGTACCGAGAACGAAGATCGACCGAATCGGCCGGCAAACACGAGCGAACTCGAGTTTCTCGTTCTCGTGGAATGCAACGACGTAAAAAAGGGGTGAGTCGCGGTGCAAGGACGTGAACGAAATCGAAAGAAAGAACACAGACACGATCTCTCGAACGGAGACAGCCGGTATCGCTCTCGTCAGCTCGCTGAAACCGGAAGGACACTAGACTACCTACGAGCTACGACTACGACCTCACGATGGAACTTAATTAGGACGACGAGGACGACGAGTTTATATCGAAACACGGGGGCCACGAATAAAAAGAATCGCTCGAACGACTCTGGAACGATCGTGGCCAACGATATCACGGGATATGTGAAGCGTCTTCCGAGCCCGGCCACGTTCGAGGCGTCTCGACGACACCTGGGACGCGACGGGATCAGACATCCGAGACGGAGCAGTCTCTATAAGAAGATGTCGCTGGCGAACGACATGTGTCACGTGTTCTGCACGTACAGATATATGTCTTCGGGCTTGCTAAGCAGGCTGTGTATCTGTTGCATGGTGCACAACGGACACACTTCCTCCTCGGTGCCCTCGGCCACGATCCTTCTCGCGGTGCCCGGCGCCTTTTTCGAGGATGCACCGGTGTCCACGATGTACGAGTAACCGTCGGAGTCTAGCGAGTTGGAGCGCGGCGAGGACGATCGAAACAGTCTCGACACTTTGGTCGTTTCCGATTGATTATTGATCCGGTCGTACCTCGTGGACTCGAAATCCCGGTCTCTGAAGTCGATGTACGAGTAGCCCTCGGAGTCGACCGAGGGTCGCCTAACGTTGGACGACTCGTCGCGCGAGGGGACCGGTTGGCCGTGACCGGAAGGATTCGAGGAACCGTGAGATCGAACGGGTGGCGTTTGGAGTCTCGGTCGATGAGTCGGCGTGATGGGAAGCCGGGAATCTACCGGGCGAGCGGACACGCAGCTGTCGTCCAGATCAGGACCGGCGATGACTCTGGACGGCGACGGGCTAGGCGGAAGGGGTTGTTGGCTGGTGATCAGGGCGTTCTGACTGGCCAGTAGCAAGTGACTGTTTCGAAGGACGTTACCGGTGTTCTGCGAGGGCGGACTAGTCGAGCTGGCGCATCGTAACGGCGCGTGGGTGGCTATCGAAAGCGGAACACCCTGGGACTTGGCGAGCAGAGCGCGAGGCGTTCGATAACCACCCAACACCGCCCTCGAGGGCTTGTCCTGGACTCGCAGTATAGCCCTCGGGTCCCGGTAGTCGAGATAGTCGAGATGATGAGGCGCGGGAGGGCGGGCACGCTGCAACTGCTGCGGCTGTCGGTCCCCTAGGCTGTGTCGCTGATCGGGATTTCGTACCTCGATCGTCGGCGCCTGGCTCGGATGATGGCTCGGCAGGTGATTGTGCAGCTGCGAGTGCGTCACCGCTTCCGGCAGGTCCTCGTACAGCACCGCGCCACCCGCGCTACCGCTTCCGGCGTGCGACTGCCCGTCGGGCAACACGCGACCTCGGCCGCCCGCCGCGGCCGCGGCTGCGGCTGCCGCTGCCGCCGCTCCTGCTGCGCTCTTGCACGGTAACAGGTTCTGCACTTTCCGTTTGTGCCTGCAACACAACGTTAATCCTCCTCGTTACTTTCATTGTTACACCTTAACGAATAACGAACAAATATGAAATTCGAACACCGAACTCTACTCATTCGGTACGAAATCGCACCGTTCTTTCATACGTTAACAGAACCGAACAAAGTCGCGTTTCTCGATGAGAATGATCTGTCCTGCGCTAATGAAAAATTAATCGACGAAGAACTTATATCGATTCTGTCTAATGCGAGTGATTAGAACCATTATAGTATGAACTTTCACCGGGCTAATTTTAGTCGTGACGATTAACCCGAGTTCAAGGTAAGTCACTTTCCTTATTAATTCATGCGTTTTCATTTCATTGCATTACCGTATGAGAAAGATAGAACGCGCGTGTCCGTTCCCACCATTAAACACTGTTATGTACGGAGGTAATAACTCTAATCGTTCCAACTACGGAATTGTAAATCTATTGATGTAACTAGGTACCAGGGTGAACGTGCTCTCCCGTGTCCCAAAATATCGACTTCCCGGGTTAACTTAATCTAGACCCATCATTTACGTTCCTAATTCCTACTTTAGATATACCCTTCATTTAGATTTGTTCGAGGTTTATCGAATTCACGTTCGAACACCACAATTATGGTTTAAATTTGTTCCAGCCATTACCTTCGTTCACGGTTAGGTTAGATTTAGATTCGAGGACCTCTTCTATTTTTTCATTCCTAACTCACGCTCGATTTAATCGGACGCTGATTGAATATGGGCCCGAACACCGAGATCAGTTTTTTCAATTTCATTCTTCCCTTAGCCCCCTCTCGAATTAGTTGGAAGTTCATTATACTTCGTATAAATTTCAATAAATTTGATTATTTCAAGAAAATTTTCACGAATAACGCGCGCAAGAAAGGAGCTTTTGACTTGCGCGTTTAAAGGGTAGAAAAGGGTGGTAATAAAACGGTTCCTGGTGTGTGATAAAGCACCCTTCAGCGGCGTAATAATTCTACGGGATCGGAAGTCGGAGAAAGACGAACAAATTTGCTGGCCCTTGGTAAAAAGGCAGAACGGAAGGTTGAGTTTCTCGTTAAAGGTACCTTTATCACGGACAGAGAGCCGGGTAGATTCTGGTCTCATCTACGTACACCGGCACCGGTTGAAAAGTTCACGGTGGAAGGTGGAAGAAGCTCGATTTGCGGTGCCTCCGTCAATCTCGCTTTCCATCTTTCCAGGTGGAATTCGCGGAGCAGGAACGAGAAAGATTCACGGACACGCTTTCTCCGTCGGCACACCGCGCCATATCGCGCAACGCCGCGCCGGCTCGGCAAAGTAGTTTACCCTTCAAGTTTTAATTATCTAATTAACTCCGTCAGTTCGATAATATTTGCCTGTGTAATTAAACCGCCAGCTAAGGTTAACAACTTGTGGCGCACTTCCCGATAGTAGGTCGTCGAGGTGAATGGCTGAGGGAACGAATATCTGTGTGCATTTACACGGGAATAGATCGGGGATGGTGAAGGATATAATAGGCAAATTAATTGCCGAACC
Organism: Megachile willughbiella; assembly: GCA_945859595.2. NCBI lineage: Eukaryota > Metazoa > Arthropoda > Insecta > Hymenoptera > Megachilidae > Megachile > Megachile willughbiella. Next base: position 15,871,401 of record OX243798.1, on the reverse strand, counting down.
GAGACGGTGCGGTGCTTTCCGCTCTGATTTTTCGTTCGACGATCGAAACCGGGCTACGAGGCGAGGCATCAGTTATTCCTCTCAATTATCCGTAATACCGTTAGAAACCTGCAATCTGGCCACTGTTACCGAGGTGCCAGATTATGATGCGATAATATCGTTTCAAAGTCATGTCCCCATTTTTTCGACAGAGGTGGGACCAATCGAACGTGTCAACGATGTTCAAAGACAGCGGGAGTCCAAATTCAGTTCCGCGCACCTCGTGCAAACGTAATCCATTAAGACAATTGAATTGCTCAAGACAACAGCATCGAAATGATTAACTGGAGCAACGATGCTGGCTATGCAGGTATCCGGTGGAACGCAAACAGAGGAGGAAACGAAATTACGCGAAGAGCTGGTCGAGACTTGAAAGATTATCCCGAGTGTGGGCAAAGAGCCAGTTACACCGTAAAACAGCGGTTTAAACGAGAAACTCAAAGTCCAGGGCCGTGTTCCGAGGAACTCGCGGTGACCCCCAGAACGCATCCGAGTTTCACGCTCCACGGTCTGAGCCGAGCGGAGATAGGTTGGACAGAGACGAGCGTAAACTAGGCATCCTATGCTTTCTCTACCGGCAAGATTTCAATTTGCCTAATGCCGTCGACTGTCAGCCGTAGAAATGCGACCGCGCTTAGCGTTGCTCTCGACGCGCACCGACCGCCAACACGGTCCGTGAGTTTGCATGCACAGTTGCATGCCCACGGCGCCATTTTCACCTCCGGTATCACCAGAACATCGCACACCGGATGCACGTGGAAAGCGTGGCAGCCGTCGTGCAACCTGGTTCTCGGTTGACCCTCTTCTCCTCTTTATTACTTTTATTCTTTCTCGTGTGTGCAGAAGTTTGTCAAAAGTATCGGTATCGGGTATCGGATCAGCTTGTATTTGAGGCGCAGGGAGAGATAGATTCACACAGATCTGAGATTTATGGGAACTCGAGAATTAAGAAATTAAAAAATTGGAGAATGTAAGAAATTGGGAATTTAGAAATCTGGATTTTTCAACGTTAGAGGCAAATTATCCCTTTGAATAACATACTAGGGCTCGTGGAAAAACATATCTCGGCAGGATATATTTTGCGTTTGAATTTAAGGGATGCTCGGTTCGGTTCAATTTCCTGGCCGGGTGTCATCCAGTTCGGTTCACGGAATACCTGTATATCCAGGAATAGTGGAACGACAACATTACCGATGTTGAAGGAGGAGAATCCTACGAGTTATGAAAGGTAAAAGGGTGCGGGTGGGCGGACAAGGGGGTGGAAAGTCGTTTATCGAGTCGACAGGCTGGGTGTACCCAGGCGCATTGATATGCAAAATTTGTAGTTTCGAGAAGCTTACGAGAAACTCCGGCGGCAAGTAAACTTGAAAATCCGATGCGCTCGGGCAATGCGGGGGTTGGCTTTAACCGGTTCCCGCTTCCGGCACGAGGTTTCACGTACGCGTCGTGTCGGCTGTCCCGAACGAAATACCTTTAACACGCTTCTAAATATTCAGACGACATTTTTGCGGGTTCTGAAACACGTGTGAAGGCATTTTGTTCCCTCCCCTTGCAAGCTGCGTGACTGGTTTCATAGCTCAACCATTACAAGTGTTTCGGGGCTTCTTAATATTTCATAAACGCTACGATATCTTCATTTTCAGGACTATTAATTTTCTATACTCCTACGTCACTCTACTCCAAGATATCTCTCTTTTAACATGTAAGATCTCTATACTCCTATATTCGTACATCTCTAGCCATACGTAGATGCGGAATCGTTTCTCGATTAAGAAGTGCAACTTTCATAGCGAGTAACAGTCGTGTTGAAACGTAGTCGGAAGGTCTCGTCGTTCATTCGCGATTATACGGAAGTCTGCAAATGACTGAAAGCGAAACGAGTTGATACGCGTTTTGCGTGTTCTCGTAGTCGCACGCAGCGCGTAATGCGACGAGCTTAGCCGAGCCGTGAAAACGCTCTGGAAAGACTGAAAGACGAGCTGCGAGCGTCGGGGGCAGATAGAAACAGAAAAGGCAGTTAATTAGTTCGAGTTAAAAGATCCGCTTAAATGACCTATTCAACTCTTAGTGACAGCGAACTCGTTCCACCTCGACGCAGCTTTTCGAAGAAAGCTTGAGAAACGAGGCAAAGGAGAGGAGGTTACTGCGAGGTGTTGTACGTCTTCGTTATATGCGGAATGCGACGGTGTGCAGACGCAACGGGGGATTACATTACGAGGGTAACAGAGTCGAAGGGTAGGTTTCTTTAAAATTAAGTTAAAGCGCCTTTTTTGCTAGTCTTGTATTGTTCGAATAGAAGATGCAAAAGGGGATTGATGTTAGTTGACGAGAGAGTTGGTTGACCAGAGTGGGTTTGATTGGAAACGTTTGCAAGTTTCTGTCTATGTATTTCTGTGGTCAGCAATAGCTGCTCAAAGTCCATCAGAAGCAATTCCCTGTGGCCCTTCGATGTCCTTCGAGGGAAAATCAACGAAAACTTGGTTCAATATATAGTTCTAATTGCCAACGTCGTAAAGTACTTCGTAAACGAGAGAATCCGAAGTCGAAAGAAGTTTCAACTTGAAATATCAGCGGAATTTGAATTTCAACTCGAAATAGACGAACTGCTCAAAGTTTTATAGACTTAATCCGAGGCTGATTCGCTGAAACGTTTTAATACGCAAACGCGCAGATAAATAGAAAGCGAACCGAACGTAGGCCATTGTGCATGCAAAAGAGGAAACGTAAATCCAGGAACATATACATAGAATAAGAGGAAGAGGGTAGTGGCGAAGCCCTTGGACAAATGCGTGTAGCAGTGTTCGAAAGGTCGACACTCCACAAAGCTCTTTATGGTCCGTTATACGACCGCAAGCTCGCGATACCGTGTTTAGCATGGGTACGCGATCACGAACACGACTAGCCTATTCCAGGTGCATTCACGGTCCCAGTGTTTCTCATGCTATGCACGTTTTACGACTTTACCCGTGGTTCACTTTATGATTTGTCGAATGTCGGAATTTACGCATTTCTTTCAAGTTCCTTAATGCCGATAGCTCACGCGACAGAAACAAGCTTGTCAATTGTGCGGAACCAAAACTGTCGGTGCAAGAATCGCAACGATTTTGATCCCCATGAAAGATTGTTCTAATATAATGTAACGTTCTTTTCGGATATGAAATTTGTTGCAATATTTAAACTCGTCGTTGATGTTAAACTTTCCGTGTTTCGAGAATGACCAGATACGAGACAACCTACAATACATTTCCAGTTGTTTGTGCGTGCAGACGCTTTATAGCCCTTCAAACTTTATGGGTCCTTTCGGGGGTCGGACCTTAGGCCAAGCATAAATCCCTCTGATTTATCTCGACGAGCATACAGGGAGTCGTGCAAAACCGAATTCAACTGTTTGTGCAAGCAGGGATATTGTTTTGCCGCTATCACGACGGGCGTAGATCGGTATACGCTTATCAGGAAGGGTTAGCACGGTGGTAGCATTATTTCCGTCCGGTCGAGTCACCCACCACCTGAGGGTTATCGGTTTGCAACCGATCTGTGCTCTTCCTCGTCGCTGACTACCAACGATCAATTTATAAATGTTCTTCGAGATAAAACGATACCAGCTACGCTGATGACCAACTTATCAACAGACCACATTTTCATATTTCCACATTTTATTTGTGCAAGATTCTCACATATTATGAATGCATCCTTCAACTTGGAGATATTTAAAAATCCTTAAAAATCAACAAGTAGCCAGATTTGCTCTTGACTAGGGGTTATTCGATGTATATGTATGAATAACTTTGATCGCATGTTAGTTTTTGTATTGTTTTATGCGAATCACGAGGCAGCCGATAGGAAACTGATGAAAGCATAACTAACGAGGGGTGGGAAAGTAATCTTGGGAGGTTGTAGGTATGCGCGCACGTGCCGCGACGCGCGGCGTCGCCTGATTGAAACACCGTGGATATTTAAATTGCGAAAGTTTACGAATAAATTTGTGTGCTAAGGCACTTCTGGTCGCGCGTTGCTCTTCCAGCGGGGTTTACCCTCTTTTCTTTTTTCAGGATTTACCTAATGAGCTGGCGGCCGCTCGAACAAATACAGCCGGCGCGCTTACCGCCTTTGCCCGCGTTGAAAAACGCGGATTGTTCTTTCATCGTTTTGCCATCGTAAACTTTTGCACGGCTCCCGTTTTCCCTCGACTTTAACCGGGTCTTACGCGGCCGCGCCCCGTTGTTCGCGATTATTAATTTCTCCGCGAGAATCGATATCTTGGAGACGAAAAGCTGAATAATTGCGCGATATTAATCTCTCGAAAGAAACTAACGAGATATTGTTGCTCAAGAAGCACGCTCCTTAGATTAATTAAAACTCCGACGGCCGCATAGTTTATCGAATCAATGAATCTTGTAATTGTTGATTACTTTATACGGTAGACGTTCTTTAATTGCCTGCTGCACGAATTAGCAACTGCTAGAAGGAGGAAAAACGAGTTGCGGGAAAAGCGAATGTCACGCTGGTTCTTCGTAAGTTCCTGGTTACGTAGAGCCGCGGACACAGGAAATATCGACGTCTTTACCGCGACGGACTAATTTATCGTCGAATGATCGAAAGCTAATCTCTGACCGGTGCGAACAAGAATCGTCTAGGACTAATCCGATAGCGGCGGGCCGCAGTTACGTAGCAACGAGAGCCATTGAAGACGCCGAGAAGTTGGCAGACGAGGCCAGAGTTCGAATAGGAAGATACCGAGAGGCCCGAGAGAAGGGTCGAGGTTAGTAAGTGAAACGGAGCTTGATTAACCGGCCGTCTGACCGAGCGCCTTCAGCTTCGAGCACAGGTCGAAACAGAATGGAAGCTGGCGTCGTAATGACCTCAAAGGTGCTTTCGGAGTCGCATGGAAGGTGAGTTAGTCCCGTCAGACGTCTCTTGGAATTGTACAATGTCCCTCAAGTGGTACCCACTTGGCACAACGGACCACGTTAGACAGACGATGGTAGATCAAGTGGCGGATCCTTTGACGGACGGCATTAATGTCGGTTCGAGCGCTGCTGGATCCTTTGGATAGACATCCTTCGTTGATCAGATGCTGCGCATTTGGTTTATCCTTTTCGTTCTTAATCATCTGATGCTTTTACCACTTTTATGCAGAAAATTCTGGTCCCTACCAAGTCGGTCCAATGAATTCGAAGCTCCATAGTATTTAAAGAACGCGAAAGTTCGCTAAGAAACGATGAATGTTATCGTAGTTTGCGTGAATGTCAGCGCGAATTAAACAAAGGTCTCGGAATAGGAAAAACAGGGTGTTCCGCGTCGAGGGAGGTAAGAACACGGAACAAGGATAATTGAGGAGCACGGAGCAGGAGGTCACTGTTTGTCGTGGCTAAAAGCATCGGCAATATTATGTGGATGTAGTATCGGATGTCGTTGCGTCTAGCATGTACGTCCCCCGGTGTCCGGTTACCGTTTACGTCCCGAAGGAGCATCATCCTCCGATTTCGAAGGATAACGCGGATCTCGTAGCATCGAACGGAGATTGCGGTTGGATGAGTAAACCGTTTCCTTTTCGCCCACTCGACTCCTCTTTTTCTCGTCGCTACAGCGATCGATAGCACATGTTTCGTACAACGCTGTCTGCACAAGAACGGAAAGATGTTACCGGGATCGTTGCAATTTGAAAGGCAATATATTCGTCTCGCGATTTGCTCGTTTGATCGTGGTTAACCGTTTCGATTTCAGGAAATTCTATTCTAGTTCTGATAGATCGGCACCGTGAATGGTTGCTTTTCTTATCTTGGGTTACCATTGGCACCATTGGAAATTTGAGGGTTTGGAAATTTTGGAATTTTCAGGGACGGGTGTCCCCAGCGTTGGATTTACGATGGAAATGTCCATCACGAGGATGGAAATTAATAAAAATCCAATTATTGCATATCGTCGATAGAAATCAGCGATTTTTATCGGGTCCTCGATGGATCTCCACGAGAGCGATTCAATCTCGCTGTCTGTACGGATCTGGGTCAAGGGTCGACCGGTTTGCTGGAAGGGAATTCGCATTTCAGGAGCATCACGTTGACGTTCTGGCAGACTTTAATCGCATCTGCACCGTACGTTCAGCGACCTGTCACTCGTCAACGAGCTCGAGCCTCGAATTCGATTTACCCGCTCCTCTCTTCGTCTCTCTTCTCGTTCGGCCGGTCATTCGTGGCTTTCCTCTCTCTCTCTCTCTTTCCTTTTCACGATTCCCGTTGGCGCTGAATATTCAGAAGGCGTTCGTTCGATAGATGGCTTAGCGTGGCGATAAGAGGGAAAATATCGGGGAGGGAGAAAGAAGTTGGAAAGGAGAGAAACGGGCTGGCGAGCAGGTATTATGCCCGAGAAGGCGAGGAAATTAGCTCTCGTCAGTTTTAATATCCGTTTTATTTTATTTCGCCAACGGATGCTCCAACGGACCCGTTATACAGGATGATTCACGTAATTTGCACCTTGTAACCGCTGCTTGATTCAAGTCACAACATTAGCTCACCTGCAAATCGTACCATTCGGATATCACGATTTTATTATTCTTTTATCAAATAATAAACGAGCATCTCCGAGTAAGTACATTTGGCACTAAGGTTTATTATATCAAATACGAGGTCGAGGAAGAATAATTTTTCTTCGACGTGTAAATTTCGAACGAAGATAGCATCTCCGAACTATCGCAAATATAAGAAAAAAATAACAAGACAATTACAAGAAGTAAAAGTTGTTTAAATCACCCTGTATAATCTCTTCTTTAGGTACGAAAGTACCGTAGCAGAAGATCGTTGGAAAGCAAAGAGAAAGCGAGAGGAACGATCTTCCAATTTCCTACGCAGTGGTTATTTTCCTTGGCGGGGAAATTTAATTTTCGCATTTTCCAAACTCTTCCTTCGTCTTCACTTTCACCCCCTGTATTATAATTCAAGAGTTTCATCGTGCTAGCATTGGCGTATAATCGGGAACATCTTGATATTTCTTCGTTACTAATTGCAGCAAGCAATAATCGGAACGTGTGTTTCAGTTTCGTAACATAAAACTTTCACAAAACGACACTTATGATTCATCAATACCTTCAACGTATTGTAGAATGGCGGATTCTTCCGTATAACGGACACTACTTTGGACTCCGTGTTTCGAATCGATTCGTCTCCGATAGAAAGGAGAGAATCTGTCCACGTGTTCGAGAGCTGTCGAAAGTTTGTTCGATATAATCAGAGATCTTCCACGCGTGTTATCGGCAAAGGAACAAAGTTCTGTTAGAGGAAGTTGCTTTTCATTCGCGTGCAGTGATCGCGTTACGCGTCGCGAACCTTCGTTTATTCGGCAAACGAGGAGGCAACCGACACGAGCGAGCGTCGCGACGTTGAAAGACGAACGAGGCGTATTAACGAGAAACCAACCAAGTCTTCTCGGGACGGTTTTGAACCGAGTCTGAATTCGATTTTCCATCCTATCTCGCCTCGTTGCCACGAGTAGTTAGCATAATTCTGTTTATGAAACTCCGCGCCATTTTCTCCCTCTACCTCCGCATTTTTACCCCTCGTATTCGCGAAATTTTCATCGTTGACGCGCGGTTCGTCGCGCACAAAAGACGAACAGCCACGGTTAACCCGACGCGACTGTTTCCATGCTGCAATCACCGTCAATGAGGTGTAACTACCGGTGTAATCGAATTCCATTCGAAGCCAGAGCCCGGTATTAATTCGATCAGCAACTTTCCAAAGAACTACCACCGTCGAATTTCCATTTGTCGCGCAGTTGCGGTCGCTGTAAACACGTCCGCTGCAAACGGCAATTTTAGGGGGATGGATTCGTAGTTTGACAACTATCGTTGATTAACGCGCTAATATTACGAATTCGATTCGGACCGGCTTGATTTACAATGGCAGATTAACGAGACACGTTCGCCGATAGTTTAGAAAGTTTATCCTTTTGTATGAAATCCTTTTTACCAGATTCATATTGCGGGCCACAAAAGTTATTTGGATAATGGTATCGGGTTTAACGAGAAACATCATTATGACGTAATTAATACAAAGCTAGTCCACTTTTCGCTGCAATTATAATAATTCCGAAGCCATTTTGTATAAAATACGTTAACTTTACCACAATATTGATTTCAATAGACCGGCGGCAGGTGGCAGTTAATTTCGGTTATATTTGCATGTTTTATGCAAGCGTATATTTCCTGCAAAATGTACAAGTCTTTTGTGCGAACTGCTCCCGCACCGTGTTATACACCCTCGGCTTTCGGATTACGTTGAAAATGTTTATCGGTTCGACGCGGAATAATGAATAAATACCTACAACGAAATTCTTGTACATTATCGTGCACTCCCGTTCGATCCACGCGCATTGCCTTCGAATCAATTAACCGCCATTAAGTTCGCTATACTCGTATCGCTAAATGCACACCGTATGCGAGATTCGACGTAGCCATCAGAAGGGCGAAGGCACGCAGCCACAATTCCCAAGGAAGCAACCCTCGTGGTCCCAGAGCCATCCGCAAGTAGCACAGTCAGTCGATAACCGAAGGAATTCGATGCCCCCGGAAGACGATCTCGTCGCCATGCACCGGCACATGAATCCTCCCGGTCCATACGCCAGGAGAGTAGATCGGCGAAATTGCCAACGTTACGCCAATAATTCGCGAAATGCAATTGCTCTAGGAAGGGCCGACCAAACCAATATGCAGGTAGCAGAGGTACCCGGTGATGCTCGTCCACGGGAACGGGCTCTGCGGTCCACGAAGATCCGTTCCCTCGAGTGCGGTTCGCATACTCGACATAACATAACCGGCGTAACGTTGCATTAGCCTCCATTTGTACACCGTACTGCCGTCAACGTACCTACGCTGTTCGGATCCACGTACACGTTGTAATTTGTATAATACAACGAAGATTATTCTTTTTGGCGAATGACTGGTGCCTTCGACGTTCAGTGGAATTTGCACGCGTTGAAGAATCGTTGTAATCGTATTCTGCACACCTAACACTCCCGTCCATGGCGATATAACGAGAGTCTACTGCATTATGCACGCCAGAATCCCAGAGTTACCATCGTTCTAATCCCATTTCGGTGCAGTTTCGCAGTCTGGGATATTACCCTAACCGGCTATAATTACGTCATCGTCATTGTCTGCTCGCATACATCTTCTCTGAATAGTAGAGAAGGCAGCAGCGTTGCCACCCTTGGCACGCACCGAGTCCGTCTGGTTTTTGCGGGTGGCTCGTTTGCAAAAGGCGCGGAGATTGCACGCGCATAATCGCCGGTCTCCGCGCGCGCGAATTTCGAGTCAAAATTGCACACACCGTGTATCTCGCTGTCTCTCTCGCTCTGTCTCTGTTTCTCTTGTTTATTCCGTGCACCTGCGATTTTGTCGCGGACCGGTTAGATACACCCCATTCACCGTTGAATGTGTGTAGCCAAGCTCGTTACGTTTTCATTCGTGTACTCGAGGCTTTCGCGCGATGGTCGGTCGTTCACCCGGCGAGTTTTTGTCCCCCGCGGCTTTCACCGCTCGTAATTGGGGAAAGAAAATCGTCAACGGTTGCGTGGAACACAGACCTGCTGGAAAAATGCGACGAGTGTCTCGGAAGAAGGCGACTCCTTCGCGCTGTCTGCACAATTGGAAATCTTATCTACATACGAGACAAAACTGCGGAATATCGTGTTTAGCTATAGAGTACCTGCCTCTATTAGTTTTCGATCTCAACGAATAAAATTTCTATTAACGAACATTTTCCTAAATAGTTTCAATTATTTTGGTGCCTTGGGTGCTACGTAATTTTGTCGGGTAACCCCAACATCTTTCGAGTAATCTTAGACGGAGACAAGAGGTTAACAACGGAGCCGTGAAGTTGCAAGAAGGATTCTGAAGTAGGCAAGAAACGACGCGGAGAAAGGTGAACGTCGTCAGGAACAATTATACCAGGAGTAACTGACGTTCAAAGAGTGACGAGCAGCACGAAGATCGCAACTTTCCGCGACACCCGGAGTTAAATCGACGTCACCCACGCACACGTACACACGCGCACATACGTAGACAGGTAGAGGAGAAAATCTGTTGGTTGTCTCCGACGTCTGGGACGATCCCGAGCACCCATCCTCGACACCCGACATTCGCTCTTGTCGCGTTGAATGCTGTCTCTCCTGACGGCCTGTCATCACCAATTATAACCCATTCAGGACTGCCACGGGTTAAATTACCCATAGACCAGCGTCTCACCCTCCTTGGTATCCGTCGCAACGTATGTACAGAGAAACAACGAGCATGATTCACTGTTCCCCGGTCTCCCTGAGCGCGCAACCTCGCCGAGGACCCCTCCGAAATTACCGGCTGATGGACGTTGCGAGAGGTGCAACTCTGAATGCACGTATGCACCGGAGGTGCATTTCGAGCCACGACAACCGTCCTCCGCTTGTCTAATGGCCGTCGAGGATGGTCACAATGGACCCTTGATTACGCTCGGCTACGGGAACGCAAGTTTGAAAACAAACGTTGGCGAAAAAACGAGAGCTCGTGCTCGGAAACGCGTGCTGTGCAAAAGCCAAGAGCGATTACGTAGGTATCGTAGGAAAATTTGTTTCATGGCGAACCATGAAAGGTTAGAGCGCGGTCGGACAAGGATAGGAACTAATTTCTCCGGTAAATATAAGAAAAAGGGGTGGACTGTTCTGAGGGTGAAGAGGATTTTTGTCTTCTCTTAATTACCATCCGTTCTTCGGTCCAAGGCTCAACCGTGTTTTCCGGTCACTTCCAGAACGACGGCCCTCGTCCAGGAGGATCCTTACGGAACGACCCTGGCGTGAATAAATCGTTCCCTCCTCGTTTGCTACCTACCCCTTTCCATCTAGCACGATTTTAATTTCGCGTCTTTAGTCTCGGCTGTCTTTTCAATGGAGGTTTGATCGATCTCGAAATAAACGATCATACAGCTATGGAGGAAAGTGGTGGAACCAATTCGATTCAACGGGGTACGCGTTAATCGATACGAGTACCGTGTTACTTTCCGAGTGTCGTGTTGTCGTATCAAACGTACGTCGAATTAAATTGTCATTGGTACTAATGAAATACGTTTTGATGACATTTTACGCAGTATCGGTGCAATCGAATCATTGCAAGGTATATGTATATTAATTTCAAATACAACGGAGCCCTCAGGCGATTAATACGCATTATCGATATTTCAGAATTTTCACGATGTACACGATTGATATCAAAGTATTTTCGATAAGTATCGAGAACCCTTAAATGATGCGTTATTTATTGATTCTCCAAGGTCTCAAATTTTTGTCAATGCTATCGAAACAGGTTCCGTCGAAAGAAAATAATTGAGAGTAGTCTGAAAAATCCTATAAAAGCGCGAAACCACGAGCAGGATTTACACCGCGAGCGCTAGATAGAAAGATTTAATTCCTGGCTGTTGGAGGGCCTTTAACAGCTGCCGCAGCGGCGACCTTCTTGTTTCTTACAACGGCTGCGTTCTCTGGTAATATCCGTAAGTGCATCTCGCGATTTTCTTGCGCGTGCACTTCTTACCAATGTCACCGGCGTAGAAAGGAAGCCGCCGCGAGGAAAGAAAGAAGGCGGAAACGTCGTACGTTTCCAAGGCAGCCACGAGCTACAGCGTTAACAAGCAATGACTGCAACGACGCCATCGTCGACCAAGCCGACGAAGACGAGACGCATAACGGGCGGAGATGCAACGGTGAGTAGACCGAGCTAGGCCAGACGACGGCCACTCTACATAATTGCTAGCTATTGTATGGTGTATGCACACCCCCGTCCTTCCCGCTGCCGTTCCTTTCGAATTTTCGCCCGCTCCTGCTCTCTGGGGCCGCCGTATTTTTTACCACGACTTACGACACCCTCTGTGAACTCTGGTAACCGGAATTGTTCAGCAAATGTCGGGGAATGGATCTCTGGTGACCTACTGGAATATTGCGGACTTAAGTCGAGGGAAACAGGGCAAACGAGAAAAGAAAGGGTGTATTTCGTCTGGGGCATTCTGGAGTTTTTCTCGAGAGGACAAGTGGCTAAAAATTTCTAAAGTTTAACATTTCTGAATTATTAAATTCCTACATTTCTAGATTTCGAATTCCTCAAACTTTCAAATTACGAATAATCGAATTTCCAAATCCTCGAGTTCTCGGATGCAATAAAATCACTTTGTGTTTCTTTTCTCTTAATGCTGAATCGTTTCCGCGTTGCAAGGAAGACTAGAATTGGCGAGAAAATGGCATATAAGTTGTAAATGTCGTATCGTTCCACGAGGCCGGTAATCGGATTTCCGTCGAATAAACGGCCGTCACCGGAAACGGGAATGGAAAGGGATTCGGTAACCGCTTGTTTGCCATACGAAATAACCGGGGCTTGTTTGTCAGGCATCGTGTACAAGCCGAAACTGTGACGACGCCGGAGGTGGTTGCTGGGATGGGGGTAGAGGCGTCACGGAGAGAAGACGCGGAAGGAGGATGGTTAAAGTTGGTCGAGAAACGAGGTGGATAGATGGAGGATGAGAGAAAAGCGAAGTGCTCATGCAATGCAGATCGTTAAAGCATCCCCCCGTTGAGCTGGTGACCCGAATGTGGCTTACGGAGACAAAGTGCGGGCCAGAAAGGTGGAGGGAAATAGAGGGAAAAGGAAGAGGAAGCGGATCGGAATAGTAGCGAGTGGCCTGTCCGTTCCATCCTGCTCCTCTTTCTCGCGATTCTATGTTTCCGGTGTACATCGTCTGGAATCTGTGCCGCTGCAACTGGAACGCTAGCAAGGAATGTCCTTTTTTTCTTACTCCCTGGAATATCCCTGCGGATGTTTATCGTTATTATCGAGAACTTCGAGCGATTCGAACCGGAGAATCGAAGACTGGAATTAACATCGCCAGAAGAAAAGGTAGTTCCGTTTCGGTGAAAAACTTTTCTTTTTCTTATGGACGACATCGTTAGGTTTAACTCGGCCAACGTTATTTTTGCGATTCGATGCTTAGCGAACCATGGTCGTTCAAACGACTCGTTCCGGAAATGGGAAGGTAGAAGGGTAGCTGCGAAAGCACGATAGAGGGTTAATTTCATTTCCATCGAACGACTCAATGGGCTATACGATCGCTGGATTGTACAGTCTTATAAATTCTCGCGAAGAAATAAACGCGAACAGTTTTACGTTAATATAGTGGAGATTCGATTGAAACCGTGCGAAGCGTCGGATTAGATTATAACATGTTATGTCTCTTCGAAGAATTCCGCTACTACGACGTTGCATTTCCACGCGTTATATCACCTCGCTCGCAACAGAAACCTCTCGTAGTTTTCGAGGCAGTTTCCAAATTTCAAGACCGATGGTAAGTCAGACTTATTGTCAGACCGCAAAAGGTTAACGCCACCGATATTGGGCCGGCAGGTGCATTTTTTCCGCGCACAGTCGCGGTTTTCCGGCTCCATTCAGCTTCTATTCAGTCGGATCGAGGCGTCTAGGAGTTTCAAACACCTCCGTCTAGACGTATCCTCCACCACCACCAAATAGTTACCGCAGAAAGGCGCGCAAAAGCTGCCAATAGTCGGCGTGCCCCGACGAAACGGTGAAAAATATAGGTTATATTAGACGAAAGAGGCATCGCTAGGAAAAAAATGCACTACGGAATCTTTATTCTGCTTTCATCCGACTTTTCGTCCATTTCCATTCGATTACTGCAACACGCGGGAATTCTCCGTTCGGCGTGGAGGAATTTTCTTTTAGATTTTAAAGCTCGCCCCGTCGTTTCTCTTCTCGGTCGGGGATAAGGAAGACAAACGGGAGAAAGAGGGACTATCTGTGGCCGGTTCTCCAGTATCGATATCCAGAGCAATCGTCCCTCAAACGTTCGCTTCCGGACGAGAGAATGCTTGTATTGATCGAAGTTGAAGGATCAGGCCGGTAAATACGATTATGATATCCGAGAATGTGGGAATTTGAAGATTTGAGAAAGATTAGGTAATGGCTGGTGCTTTCAGCGTCGATGATGGCTCGGTCAACAAAGGGAACTAGCAACATCGTACTCGATTTCTGTATACTTTCATACGCGTACGATCGACATATTTGATCGACGTACGCGCGCGGATGGGACTCGTAAAATCGGGGAACGAGCGCGAAATCGATTCTAAACACCTTTCGGTCCCATCGCGATAATAACATCGCGCCTGGAACAATTCCCAGGTCGACAATTCAAGTCCAGATATCGTGACTCGTTACATCCATTTACAATTTGTCGCGTGCAACGATTAGCCGTCGCGCTGGGCCGATTCCGTGGCTGGCGAGGCAGAGAGAACGAAGATCTGTTCTCGGGACGGTAACGGCTGGTCCCGTTCGCGTGGCCGTTTAAAACAACGACGTCGAATTATCGCGAATTGGCCTGGAACGGCTGCGACGACGTCGCCGCATCGAGTCGAGCAGGAAATAGCGATCGTGGCGGGAGGGAAAGAGCGTGTATCACGGCGATGGAACGAGTACGAGAGAACGCCGAGATGGGAGAACACGGCTCTGATTAGCATACAAACTACGCGTGGCCGTGTTGGTTCTCCGCGTTTGTTCGGGACACCGACGAGACTCGCGCTGGTGCGCGTGTGCCTTGTGCACCGACGAGAACACGCGAATACGGGGTGTCCAAGATCGTGATTAAAAGCTACGCGAGATTTCGATCGGGCCGAACGAGCGTTAACCCGCCGCTCCTAGAGAGACGGGACAATTTTTCATCCTCGTCGTTGTTCGGCACCGAATTATGAAACGGCTCGTTCTAACGAATAACGGGGCCCCGTCGTCGACGAACGCTTCAACCACCCGTTAAGCGGTCACGATTTCGTTGCACGGCAAAGTACGAGCGTGTCCTGGCTCGTTTGGGAATCGGGGAACGAGGAAAGCAACGTTGAACCGCCACGGGACCGAACATCCCGAGGCAAGCGCGGAGAAAGAAGTCGAACGAAGAAACGGGGAGAAGAGAGATGCCACCCACAAAGTCCGACAACTCGGAGCAGAGTGTTGCGGAGCGGTAACACTCGAGATACCGCGCTTATGGGCCACGATAATGGCCGGCTATTACGATAAACCGAAAAAACGGGATACAACAGAGACTCGGTTGTGCAAACAGACGTTGCTCTCGAGCACCATGGAAACAAATTATCCGCGCGGACATTTGGTTTGATCCGGTGTGCGGCTGTTAAAAAAGAGCCCGTGTACTCGACCAAGAAAACTTCGTTCGTTCTTCTCTCACCGACGGTGTTGCGCAGCAAGAAAGCCGTGATTCCCGAACAGAGCAAAAATCGAGCGAAACGATCGCGAAGGCGCGAATACAAGAAGCAGCGACGCTCGAGATATTACCGAGAACGAACGATGATGACCGGCTATTACGATAACCGAGCGAAAAGAGGGTCAAACAGGGCCGGCATTGTTGCGACTAGTGGACCTTCGAGAGCTTTGTCCCGATAAAAATACAACGAGCCTCGTGGATCCTGAATGCGTCCCTCTGTGCGATCCAAAATCGTCTTGGCCCAGTGCCGATCCCTCGGACAGAGTTCATCGATCGATGCTGGGTCTTTTTTGCCTGCTATGCACACGAAATTAGTCGGACGCAAAAGCTTAAATAGAATAGCAACCGGTGAAACAGCAAAATAGCAAAACGGTAAAATAGTGACAGTATGCGGAGGAACAGCGAAATAACAGAATAGCAGTAACTATGTGACTACTTGTGGCAGTAGGCCCATGGGAATGAAAACTAAAGACTCATTAGGGCAACCTGGTATTATTAGAAATCCGACCCCGTCGGATTCCAACGAAAGAGAATTCGTAAAGAACGCTCTTATAGAACAACTGTAATGGTTTGTGCAAAACGAGCAAGGATCCGTAGAAAGAAGGAACTCGTTCAGTGGCTCCTGAACCATACTAAAATAGGCCAGTGAATAAGTGGGCGTACGTCGAGTCGGTGTTACGCGCCGCCAACGACGGAACAGCGGCGTTCTGATAATCTCTGGACATGGACACGGTAGCTGCACCGGGACACCCTCTTTTGTGCCCTCGTAAGCTCGCTACGAGATCAAGCCTCGTACGAGGAAGAAATATGCATCTACAGTGGTAACGTGGCCGGAAGATTTACGCGGTACCGCGTTCGTTCTATTCTGACACCGCGTTGTAATAAAAAAGTGAAACGCGATGAGACAGATAGGCAGCGCGAGCTTGCATCGAGAAAGTGGTTGCACGCGATACCTGGTAGTTTCTAAATTTTTTCGCGACCGACTTGCTGCGTCACGAAATTAAGTTCCAAATTTGTAAAATAGTTAAATCCATAACCTAAATTTCCAATTTAGTCGATAGTTTTTAGCGACCACTGACATTTCTCTCTATATAACCCCATTTACAATCGTTTCTTTTCTTTCTTATTCTCTGTACCGTGGGAGAGCTTCCCCGTGGATGGCCACTCGAACCCTTGAAATATAGTTACAACCCGAACGACCTCGGACCTCCAACACCTTACGATGTCCGGCGGGAATGAAACCTAGACTTTATTGCCGCGAAGACACTAGTGTCACGACAATCCCGAGGATTTTAAACGCGAACATCCGCCTACTCCTTTCTCTGCTTGTCAAATATCGATCGATTCTATCGCCGTGCGAAGATATTGTTCAAGTCGAGTAGTGAACAGGGGAGATTCGAATTATACTCACTTCCAGAAGACGACGGACACGATCGCTGCCATCAGCAGGAGTACCACCGCACAGGTGATGATCAGCGCGGTGCTCTGCAACGATGGATTCGTGTGGTACGACGCATCGATCATCTGCAACCATTATACATTTTCATTAGATACATTTTACCAACTGCTATCAACATCGATATGAAGATCCATGGTTACAGTACATTCTCGCGCAAAGTCTATTTCGCAACGACTAGAAACTGATTAATTGCAATTAATTATCATTGCATATATATCAGTGTCACGAAGTTTCGGATCTACAACCGCTGGTTTATCGATCATTTTTTTTTCGCTGGCCATTCGAAATACATCGATAAGCTCCTCCTACGAGAAGAGGAATAGAAGCGTGTTCTTCCCCGGAATATTGTGCTACGTGTCGTTTGGCGTCCGTCCAAGGGAAGCAGCATTTATCAAAGGTTTCTCCTTCGCGACTATGTTCGCCTCGATGCGATCCTCCCTCTGTACGCTCGCGTATAAGTCGTTCTTTGTCGAGCATCATCCCTCCGACGCGGTTTTCCGACGCACTTACCAGCCAGCGGACTCTTCTCGCGGTGGCTCATCGCTCATCATTACAGGGATATTAATGGCGTCGGCTAATGGATTCAGCCGAGAGCTTAGCAGTCAGAATTCTCTTCTACCTCGCCCTGCTTCGCCCCGTTATTTCGCGCGCGCTACAATTTCCGAAATAAAGCCAACCACGATGATGATGCATCGTTCCCGACGCGATTTTCCTCCTAAGATTCCGCGATCGTCTTTCCGGCTTGATGAGATTGCCAGCCAGTTCACGCAACCGACAAGAAGAATAAAAACGAGAAGAGACCTTCTTCTCTTACGTGGTCGAAACACCTCCGAGTCCCTTTTACCGAAAACCGACGCGACTACACCGGCGAGAGACGACGTCCTGTTCGGTGAAACCGCGAGACTGTGGCCAACCGTCGGACAGGACGAAGGTCCGAGACTCTCTTCCTAGAAAACGGAGAATTTACGGACTACGGGAGAGAAGGGCACACTGCTCCGATCCTCCAAATTCCCACGATTCTGCCACCGACAGTCTTACAATTCTACTCGAAAAATTTCCAAATTCTCAAAGTCACAATTTTTCAAATATAGAAGTAACTTAAAATTTTGCCGAAGCTTCTGTCTCGTTTGAAGCTGTTCTATTTCTACTGAAAATGCCAAATATTTACAAATGTTCGAATCAGAAAATTTCCGAAGGTAAGTCTTGCAGAGGAGGGAAAAGGGTTGCGACGCGGAAGAATGAAAAACGGGAACAGGTGGTGCAGCGAAGCGGACGTCGAAGACGCTGTTCAATTAGCGCGATCAAAACCCGGCAAACAATCACGAGAGCTTCCCAGGAATCGCGAACAAAGCGACCCATCTATCGTTGTTATGCCTACGAACCATGATGAGCAACTTGAACAGGCATCGCTCGAGTGCTGGGTAGTGTATTCTCAAGCCGAGAAACCATACGTTTCCGCGCGTTGTACGGACTACTTACGATCGTTTCGACTCAACATCGTGCACCGTCGGACACAGAAACCTGTAACTCGACTCCGGATCCAATTAATGGAATCCTAGAGGATAATCGAACGCGCGTGGCCTCTACGAACGCAATAACGAGCGTAAATTCCCGAGCGAAATAGCGGCGTCGAGGGTTGGATTCGAGTCGCTTCGTATCGGGGGTGAACTCCCGGTGATCTCATCTTGTTCTTGATTTCTTACGAAAATGAGTCACGATTCGGAGCCCTTATAAATACTCGATAGCGCGATTGGATTCGTTAATGATGCAGATACTAGCGAGGAAAAGGAGAGCAGCGATTATTGGATTGCGAAGTTTGACACGATCTAAATTGATCGTACTTAGTTAGTCTAATACAAATTATTATTATAAAACTGTTTAATATCAATTTAATTATGTAATTCACATTTTAGGCCGTCGGACAAATATTAACGCCACCGTTTTTTGTGTGGCTGTCAGACAGAGGTTTCAGAAAATTATGATAATTTTCCGAAATATTGTAAATGAAGTGTCGATAATATGCGTGTAAAAGTTAGGACAGAATGGAAGAGGATTTTTGCAGCAGAAATAAATCGGGGATAGGGGTAATGAGCTTTCCATTATGCGAGGCTATTGTTATCGAGAAAACGATTTTGAAAATTTCGTTGGTGCAGGCACTTTCCCATAGATCATCGACGATACGCGAGGACGCGAAATCACGATCCTCGGACGCGTGTCCGTCAATGCAAATTACGCACTCGATCACGACCGGTCTCTCGATCCGATTTCCGGCAACTTTGAAGCGCTCTCGCGCCACCACCGACGGATAACGTGTTACGCGTCGGTGTACACCTGAAATCGGGAAGCTGTACATCAATTAAACGGATGCTGGCCCGCATAACCCCGCGATCGATCGATCGATCCGAGAATTCTCCACTCGCGGCCGCCTACCGAACGGGTCAACGATATCGTCGCGATATTGTTTATGGATCGATGGCCAGCCTTCTGTTCGTTGACCGCTATCGTGCACCGACTGTCCGACTCGATATTCGCGTTATTCGTTTCGCGAAATTCCTCGTGAAAAACGAAACGTTTTCCACGGACATAAAGGTTGAAAATAGCTCAGAAACTGAACACCGGGATGCGTTCTCTAAATCTCTAAATCCCAAACTTACAAATTTTTAATCACCAATTAATCATTATCATTGCGACGCGTTGACACTTTTAGCAGGACCAAGAGTTCCCCAGACAAAAATTCCAATTACGCCAATGACAGTCATTATAAATTACCGAGAATCGATAGTGGCCTAATCGGTGCAATTTACGCGAAATAACATTTATGTTCATGGTAGCTCGACGAGTGTCCCAAAATGGTTATTATTCTGCTCTGAACGATGTTTATGCACATTATGGGCATACACGCGTGGAAACATTCGTACGCTCGTTAATTCGCCACCAATGTCGACGAGAGCAACGTTTGTTTGTTTTATCATCTGTAGAAGCCGCTCGTTAGTAGCCAGAAGATCAGTGACTCGCTCCATTGTATCTCAGAACCTATGTACATTACGCGCAATTCACAGATATCGTATGTTTTCATTGAAGCAATGTATCATATGCAGTTTCTAATTGGCCGCTTAACCCGCGTTGTTCGTACGAGTATTTCAAACGATGCAGACAGACAGCAACGCAATTAAACGTGGACCTTTTCATTTCCACTCGTGAAAATTACCTCGGAAAATCTTGGCAGTCGGCGATACGAGTGCCAGGCGATGCGCCCCCCACTTTACGAGTACCAGGTTTATGATGTTGTCCTCGGCTTTTGCGACAAGTAAAAAAGCTTCCGCTCGTTATTACTCGCTACGGTTAATACGCACAACGACATATTCCTTCGCGTTTATCGATCAACTAATTTTTTACCACGACCGCAACGGCCGCTCCTCGATGGTTTTACCGAGCTTCACGAGGATTTTAGTAATTTTGATGCACCGGAACGGATGTATTATACAAGGATTTAATTTTGAACCGTGCTCGTTTCCCGTAGTTTATTTGAACGAGTGATGCAACGTCGACGAGAGGTTTACAATTTAGTAACTGCTTCGGTGCGCTCTTCTATCGCGGGGCAATATACGAGGATCAACCTTGAAACGAAAGGGAGCAGATTCTGTTCTGGGCGTCGTGTATCGCAGGTAGCGCAGGAATATATCAGATCGTTCGGCGACGCAAAGGCGCCTCGGTAGTTTTCGTTTCGGGCTCTCCGCGCACTCCCGCGCAGTGTAGGCACAAACGGTTTCGTGCCATCTTGATTCCGTGGCATCGTCTCTCGATTAATTAGCGTGCCGTGGTTAATGAAGCCCGGGCTCCGAACAACGGGGCAAAGGGGCGAGGAGTTCGAGGGTTCGCGGGGGCCACAAAGGGTGCAGAGAAAGAGAAGCATCTCGACCCTGTGGATGGAATCGATATCTGGTAATGCGATCTCTCTGGACGAGTAACGTGGGATATTATGTTCGCCGAATTGTTTGCGAGAGAATAAAGATTCGAATGCACGGCTTCCATTTCGCGTACATTAAATGTAGTCGTTCGCTGTTCGCGTGTAACGTGTATATTTTAACGTCGCATTCCGTGACGTATTCTCCCGTCGCGCCGCTTAAAACGACCACTACTTTTCCAAAAAGCTTCTCCTCATTTATCATGCGAATGATTCAGCAACGGAACACTGGGGCCAGTCGAAATTTCACTTGATTCCCCCACGGTTATTAATGGATTCACGTCGACCCTATAATTTCGCGTTCGACAGCGAAACCACCCCCACGATTTTAGCTTCGAGACTAAATATTGCCTCGCGTCTGGTTGCACGCACGCGTCGGCAATCTGCGAAAAACTTACGCGAGTGTAGGAAATTTGCAAATTAATCGAGTCAAAGATGCGCGTGACCGTACATTGATTGGACAGGGAAGGATCGATTTGATAATGGAATTTGAGGAGATTCTTAGTATCCCTTTTCTCGCGAACGAATCGCAACAGTTGAGAAATGTCTCGTAACCAATGTTCCCTGTAAATTAGCTGTTGGTCGGAGGCAGGTGAAACGAGAACGAAACACGGTCGGAACAATAGAAACGCGGTCGTGCCCACGGATAAAAGGGGACGATCGATGTCGAACGGTGATTGGAAAGCAATAAAAAGAAGAAAAAGGGAAATGGAAAAATAACGGAGAAATATTTGCTCGATAAATAGTCGGGGCCAGTTGATTCGAAACAACGGATCGTGTCTCTCCGGAGACAATGGAAAGCGATTCCGCTGTCTTTCGGTAAGTGTGTAGAATTTCTGAAAAATAAATCCGTGCTTGAATCCTTCGAAGAGTACCGATTTCGTACAGCGTGGATCAAAGAGGGAACGGAGAAAGAAACGAATCGTCAGGGATTCAGCGAGGGTGCGTCGGATAGAATCGTTGCTCTAACGAGACGATTTTCAATAGGGACAATTTCGGCCAGATAGCAACTACAAACGCAGGGTAAACGTGCCGATCGTGACCCAGCGGGTTCGGACACACAGGACACGCGGTGATCGAACATCATCGAGTCCAGGTCGACGATCGGTTCGTTCCGGTCTGCTAACGATTCGTTACGACGCGAACACGTAAACTCTTGGCAGCAGTGTGATGGCGTAACGCATGCAAATTTCTGAACAAATGCGTAATTAGCGTGTCCCAGTCGAGCGGAGACGTGTCCCGTTGCGGGCTGTCGGCAGCGACGATAGGAGAGGAAGCAACCGCGAGGGTGTATACGCTGCTCGCAGAGTTGTTAAATCAACGAGACGATTTTCGATCGACCGATCCGAGGGCCTACTCTCGTCTCTCGCTATTGTTACGAACGTGCCGGCCATGCTAATGTGTCCCTGGCAAATCGAATGTTTTACGGCCTCGTGAATGTTCATACGAGCTGGAAAAGGGGACCTAACCCTCGCCCCGGGCGTATTTACGAGGGGGTGCTGGAAGGTTCCATGAATTGTTCAAAAGAAACCAATACACCTAACTTTTCTTTAAAACGGATATTTTAACTCGATCGTGGATTAATGCACACCAAGCAAGCGGTTTATTCGAAAATATGAATCGAAATGGAAAATTTGTCGATGCGAACGCTTTGCGAGCTCTAAGAATGATTCCGAAGGCCGAGAAGCAAGAGCGGGAGAAGCTTCGGTTGGCCGAACGATCGGAAACCCTTCGTAGGACAGAAGGAAAAGGTCGTTTCTCGGGGTGGCTGTTGTTTATTTGCCGGCGCAACCTCGTCGCAATCCCTCTCGGGTTCTTCCTTTTTTCCATTTCTGCAGATTCGCTCGGGAGAAACAGCCGAGACAACAACGAAGACGCGTAAAATCCGTGCACGTTGTTTCTTTCTTCGCGTTCCAATAAAAGAACGCGCGCGTACCCGTTTTATTGCCGCTGTTTTCTCGGCCGCCAACGGGAAGTAGTTCATAAATATTTGATGCGCCTAATGGAATCTCATACAGCGTGCGCAAGCTCGCCGCTCTTTACGCTTCGATCGGCGTCCGAACGGGGAACGGGTGCCAAGCGGATCGTTGTTTTCGCTTGTCGCCGGGACACGCTCCCGTTGCCCGCCGCGCCGCCCTCGATTAATTCCTCCTCCCTGACGCTCGATTTGTGGCAAATGCGTCGGTCTATTTGCGCGCGGATCGTTTCGATGCCCGACGATAAAAGCGTATTTATTGCTAGGGGTCATGCAAAAATCCTCCCTATCGATGCTCGTTGAAAAATGAAATATTTTTGATGAATATCTTTCACCGACCGCGTTAACCGTTACACGGTTACCTGATGGACGACAACATTCTCTGAACAGAGGGACGTTCGCGTGTCGAATCACGATTCAATGATGAAACGATATTTTTATTCTGGTTATGATAACATGTGGACTGCGTTCGTTTTTCTGTTTTTGTTATTTCACTTTTCTACCACGTTTCGCGTGCTGTTTGTTTAACAAGCTAACAAGGCTAAATTTGTTTAATGGCGAGAAACAAGAATTGATACTTTTTACCACTATCAACATTTTCATGCTTCCAGTTACTACCTTCGAATTTTTAATTAATGCGCAATGAACTTCCAAGTTTACGAAGCAAGGTGTCTCGGATCTCGGGACAATCGAGGGACTTCTGTTCCCAGTCTCCATCGCGATTTCGAGGGGTTGAAAATCGTTGGAGAGGGTAGGCTCATGCAGAGAGGGCAAATGGCAGAGATTATACGCAGGAGGATCGTTTAATGACGCCGGTATCAACATTCCGGACGCGCTTTAATATCGGCGCGTCGATAAGTCTCGTAAATCATTCGGCCGCTAATGGAATTCGACCGTCAAAGACTACGCTTTTACGATCGAGGCAGGTTTCAGCGTCGCGACGTCGACCCGACTGCTTTGTCGCGTTCAGGGATAGCGTCTGAAACTGCCTGGCGATTTTCGACCGTTCGAAAGCGAACACCACGATGCTTTTGATAGCTTCTTTTATAGCTTGTTCGTTGGACAACACTTTATTCGCTGTCTCCTCCGCTGTTGTACAAATTACCGTACATAATTTTTGTTTCAAACTTTACACCTTTTATAACGAGCCGGCATCGAAGAGAACCATCTCCATTTTCGGCCTCGGAACGATAAAAGAGACTGTAATCTTTGTGGTTGATCGTCACCCAATTTGTAATAACTTTCTCCGATTCCCTGGAACTTGTTCTTCCTACTAAAAGAAGCCCGAGAAAGAATTATTTACTGAAACTGGGGGGTATCGTCGCCTTATTTTCTGTAAATGCATTCTTCTCGATAAGAAGTTTAGATTTTTGAAGCCCTCGATTTACACTTCGATTAACGAAGAAAGGTTCTTCCTCGGCACTACGTCTTCAAGATCGCCGAGACATTCGATGGCGCATTATTGCGAAGATCTCGTGAGACGGCAATTCGAAAAGCGTATAATATTTGGCCCCCCTCCCGAAATGGCGCAATATCATAGGGGATGACGGTGAGGCGAACAGTCGTCGGCGAGGGTGGGGTATACAAGATACGGAATACTATGGTAGGAGTGTTTAACGACACGGACAGCAACATTCCGGACGTGCTTTAATATCGCCTACCGTTTCATTCGGTACAAGCGACGTTTCTGCCGTTCGGATGTACCGTCGAAAATCCACTCACCCTATCTCGTCAGCGGTCGTACGAAAACCGTCAACCCTTCCACGGCCACGTGGCGCCCGTGGGGTAAATTGTTTTTGATATTTGAAACGGAACGAACGCGGTACCGCTTCGATGAACGAGCACACCCCTTCTGTCCCCCTTTTTCGAAACCCCTGTCCCTATACCCTAGCCTCTGGCCACCTTGCGTTTCAACTCTTTTGATTGTTTATCCGAATGAAAATTTACTTTTGGACAATAACGTTTTCAAATTCACTGACCGTTTTGAATTTCAACTCTTTCGATTGTTTACGTGAAAACGCGCTTTTGGACAATGAAGCTTTTATATACAATAACTTTCCATTAAAACGTAGAACGAAGTTTATCGGAAAATACCGAAAATCTTTCGAAACGATTCGGTAGGATTCTTTTTACGGAATAAACGACGATTGCAAATTTCTTGTCAAAGTTCGAATGAAAAAAGTGATCCCGTTATATTCTAGAATTTACGAAGATTAATTTATACGAGGTTACCGGGGGTTGCTGTAACACAACAAACTGGAAAAACTACATATATTAAAGCTGCGTGCATTCTCATAAGAGTTGAAACATTCTTCGGACGCAAAGGACGTAGCAAAATGAAAAGGGAGTCACAAAACCAACTCATCGTCGTGCAAAAATATTATTCGACCGAGATACCGGGGTAGCTCGAAATATTCTCCGAAAGATTGAATTTTGCGTCGACGTAGGACGGAGGTAGGGGGATGAAATTTTCATCTAAAAAAAAAAGAACTCGTTATCCGGTACGTCAGCCAGCGGCGAGAATCAGCTAACGCGACATTAATATTCCCGGGGTTTATTTCGAGCAATATTCGCGTCCCGGGAAAACAAGCTCGCCTCGAAACGAATTAATTATAGTCCACCTTAAAGTTGTGACCTCGGTTGTTACACCGACTCGGCTAAATTTCCCGCGATATCGTCTTTTTTTTCTTACATTTCCTTTTCCATCTGCTGCTGATGTTCGTTTTTCATCTCGTCCGTATCGCATTGAGAATAATCGTAACGCGGAAATAATAAACTCGGGTAACGAGGTCGATCGCCATTAATAGGAAAGCTTTCGAACTTCGATCGAACGGAAGAGATTGAATGGTGTAACGTTACTGGAGGTGTATAATGTTACTTCGGAATCGGAATTTAGATTATCAGTTTGCAGTTAGGGGTTGGTAGAAAAGATTTTTAGACTTGTAATATCACGCGTTAGATGTCCATACATTATTACACATTAGATTAGTACGCATTGAATTACCACGTATCACGTTAATAGCATTAATCCAATTTTTCAGATTTCTAAATTCTTGATCAGTTCATCGCAATGGAGAACTCGCGATCGCTATAGAGAGCGTTAAGCTTACGGTTAGAAGTGTTTGGTCCAGCAGTGCTGAACGTGTTGCGAGATGCTGGAGTACGTTTGGAACCGATGTTACCGATATTGACAGAGGTAACGCGTCGTTTAGTGGGTTAGTAGCTCGAGCAGCGCATAAGGAGCATCTGCTCGAGTGTTTCCACGTTACTCGAAGATAAACTCATCCCTTCGATGCGTTTGGTTCGCGGTTTCCGTGGCGCATTTGCGAACGGATCAAACGGTTCGAGAAGCAGGCGTAAAGGGAGCAAGAAAATTACGCGGAAGGAGGGTTAAAGCCGACAACATTGTTCAGGAGAGATTAAAGGTAAAGCCACCGGGATTTCCTCTTACAACCACGACGAAACAAAGCGTCGGATGTTTCGGCCCCGCTAGTCGAACGTTCGTTGAATCAGTTTCTAAGGGGATCAAGAGACGCTCTTCTTTTTCCAACGTTTCACGGAAGATGAATTTCCAGTTGCGAACGAGGTTAGCCGAGATTGACGTTGAAACGATGAATCAGCGGGAACGACATTTAAATAATGGCCACCTGCGCAGTCGGGTGACAGGACGGGAAAGTCGAGGGGGTGGAAATGATGGCCACGTATGCTGGTTCACGATGAACTTCACGGATTCGTTCTCTTATGAAACTATGTCGCTTTTTGAATCGTTATTGCGCGATTAGAGAATTTCGTGGGTAATTTTCGATCCGTCGCGCAGCTGGGTACACATTTTGCATACAAATATGAATCGAAAATTTGTGAACATCTCCCTTAGATAAATCGATGTGTCGCGTGCAGTTGTATGAAATGTCTATTGTTTATCGCGAAGATGGTACGAACATTGAAAGAAAACATTGTCTCAGCATCGGAAATATTGCTGCTGCAATAACTAGTCTCTTTCCCTTGATTGTCTGTAAAATCTTCAACGTGTAACTTCTTGTTTCGTTCTTGTGTAACTTGGACCGACCGCTAATAAGGATTTCGAATTGATAAGGTAAAGGAAAATTTGCCACACTTATACCGTGAAGGTTCATTCGCGTAACTTTCGATCAGCCGGTTCGTTAGAAGAATAGTTTGAGGCGAATTCGAGATCGAGGCGTGGCAAGCTTTCGATTACGTTCGAGCGTCGCGAGGAAGAAAGGAGAATGGCTGAATTCGTCGTTTAATCCGGCGGTTGTTCGGAGGAATATTATGTGCGACGCCCGAAATGGAATAGGATCCTCGATAAAAGGGAAATTGGAACGTTTCCCGGCTGCGAGTGCCGTGTCGATGGGCGTCGATCTTTCGCAAAGAAGCCGAGGAAACCCGGTAAAAACGCCGCTCTTTTGTGCCGGTTTCGAGACCGGTAAAAGGATTACACGAAAGAGTTGCGGAGAAATTGATAAAAAAACGCATCGTTCTTCTCCTAACCGCTTTTCCAATTTCCACATTTATTTTCCGAAGACGATTCTTATCCTCGCGGACAGAGAACATCGATATTTCGTGGATCTTTCTCACTTTTCGAACAAGAACGACGCTAAATGCGTTTGTTGAGCTTCCGATGGATAAACCGTGCACTTTTAAGTCACCGTTGTTCCATTTTCGCCGCTCGTCGAGAAATTAACAGAAAGAGAAGAAGGGATTGCAGCGAAGATTTCCATTTCCTGGCAAATAATACCGTTCAATTTACAGACTGTAACCTCGTTTCACGAGACGGAAAGACGATGAGAAAAGAGACTCTGCATCAAGAGGGTTCATTTGTCTTCGATTCCCGGTACGCACCTGCGAATATAGAACACTTGACCGCCCTTTACACATTTTAAACAAATGGAAATTCAGCGTACCGCCTCGATCGAAATATGTATAAATGCTAATTTGACAATATAACGAGTGACAACGCCTAACGACTCTACGTGTTCATCGTTTATTGCTACACTTGTTAGACCACTATATGTACTAGGATGTTTTACTCGCTAATATTTTTCATCGATATTACGTTAAAAGTTCTGTACCGATCAAACGCTTCGACCAAAAATTTCGTCATATTTAGCAACGTTCTAACTTTTGAACTTGAATGTAGCGATGCAATCGCGTTAAAAGAGGTATCTGGTCCGTTCAAAAGATACACGGTTGACGAAGATAGAACGGACAAAGAGAGAACGAAGAGGGGAAGATAAAGAAAGGGTTTTACCGGTCCGTTTCGGTAGTCGGGCCGTAGAAGCCAATTAACCTGGCGGTAATTAATAACCCGTACTCTAATAACTGGTCCAGGGAACAAAAACGCGGACTGCATCGGTGGCAGGAAACGAAGGTCGGCAGAAGAAGGAGGCAAGAAGCCGAATAACAATGAGAGGAAGAGAAAACAATGGAGAGCTTTTGGTGGAAGCTTTCCGAGTACGGGAATTCGACGTGCCGTCATAACACGTGTCTCTTAATCGTGGATTTCCAGGACAAGAGGGTGGTGAAAAAAGACTGACGAGAGGAAAGGAGGACAACGCGCAGCGTCAAAACGTGCCAAACGGAGTGAAATGCATTCCACCGGGAGGGAAAAAGAGGCCGAAAGAGAAACGACGCTTGCGGGAATTCGCTGAATCTCGTCGAGAATCACGACGGAAATCGCGTGGCGCGAGGGTGGTTCTTTTTCTTCCCTCGGATGCTCGGAAAATACGGCGCGCGACGATCAAGTTTCTAAAATAATTCCGTTTCCTATACAATTACGACAACGTGAACAATTGTGTCCCCTCGCATCGTATCGATACTGATATGTATCGGATTTACAGACAATTTTCTAACTCTACCAATGTTCGAGTTCCCGTAAAGACTTTCTACATTCGGATAATTCGCTCGCGTCGACGGATCAGCGGTAGATTCAGCAAAAAGTCGCGATCAAGTCCCGGTGTATAATTTCGAAAGGTATGAAACGGATGCAGGTACTTTCGAGTAGCAAACGAGTATCGATCACATTTAACACCGTCAACTTCCGCGCACTATTTACCACGGTGTTTGCAGCGGATCGTTAACGTTCTTAGCCCAGGGTAACGTCTAATGGCATCGTTAACTTTTAATGAACACTTGCGCGAACTTTAATGACTAACGAGCCGCCTCTATATCCTTGTTAATTTCTGGGAAAGCCGGGAGACGCCCCGAGCGACTTACGATATCGCGAACGAAACGAGAAACATATCCTGCAGAGGCATCAAGGTTTACGACAGGCGGAATCGATTAGGTGAATGATCGTTTAGAAGACCAGCAGGACTCGAATTGCCCGACCAACCCGATATCAACCGGTTTTATCAATAGGAATGCGCATAAAACGCAGGCAAATCCTTGTGTTACGCTTTAAATGTCCGTGTAACACGATCCAAATAGTTAAGTAGACGTATTTATTGCGGTCATCCTCGTCAGGATTAACTTTAAGCAACTACTTGTATTTGTGCGACGGTGAATCGGTGTCGGCACCGATTTGTCGCTCGTCCTCGCTCATTTTCGCGGGAAAAATCGTGCAGCGTGCTTTCACGGGAATTAATGCCGCTTCGAAGTTGGTAAACGAGGCTAGTTCGGAACTGTGGAACGCGTTCTGCAGGGTTGAGCCCGAAACCGCGTCATCCATTCTCGGTTGGACGCGTTTCCTCCAGGGAAAGCGAGAGTTCCTTGGAAAGGGGTTCTCGATCCGGGAACGAAGGGATGAAGAGGCGCGATTAGTGGGAGAGCTTGGTTGTTTCGAGCTTTTCCGGAGGGAAGATCCCCTGCTCGAAGCTACAGGATGACCGCAAGGGTATCTAGAATCCTGTTTCGCGGCTGCTTTAGAGAATTAGTGTTCTTAGCCGTTCGATCTTCGATCTTGTACGAAGATTAATCCTTCCACTGCCCACGCGAATACAGTTCCATAATTTGGCTGGATAATTCTAACGAACCACGATGTAACGCGACGTATGACACATCACGAGTAAGCGTAAAATTTCTTCAAATAGAAAGAAACCGGATGAAAAACGAACGAATGGAAGATTAAATCGCCACGTAGGAGAGCAGCGACGAATTTCAGCCCTTTTTTCGTTCGAAGGTAGAAGCCGCGACGTCTACCGACGCCAGATTAAAGAGAGAACGTACACGTTCGAAGAGAATCGCGTCTCCATTCGGCCTAACGATCCCTTTGGCGGCTGCTCGAATATCACACGGCAGTCCAATCCCACCCTCGATTCGTCGCCGTCCCTGAAAAAGGAACACCCGACACAGCTACCTTTTCCTTCCTCGGATTACTTCATTATCGACTACCACCCACCCCTATATCCTATCTGGAAAAAAAAGAACATTTCTGATCCTTTTCGTCGACGATAGGAATTTCTGATCGAATACTCGATATTCTTCATGCTCAGACTTTGTATTCGTTGCAGATCTTTCGGGCGAAAACCAACGACGAATCGAGCAGCGATTGTATTACGTCGTTGCATACGGCATGTAAAATAACACGCACGGAATATCGTTCTGAACCTCTCAATTTGTACAAAAGCGACGAACAGTTTGTCCACACGCGGACAGTTTTAATGGACCACGTTTTGAGGGGTCGAGGCCACAAATTTTTCCGCATGACCCGCTCGTTCTCGATGAGACGACTAACGATGCCGGGCACGAGAACGTTGCGAAGGGTCGTTCGCGAGAAACCGACGCCGCTTGTGGTTTTGCAACACCCTCGTTACCATCCTCGACCAACCCCTGATTATTCCGGATACGCGTAAACACAACGCCTTCCCCATTCGCGAAACCGTAAACCCCGTCAACGTTTGGACTAGATACACAAACCCAAGAATTTCGTCGGTGACCGCAAATTTTCTCGACGTTGGACACTTATTTTCTGCGAAATTACGAATTCGTTGAACGAAATTGGAACGTCGAGGCCGAAATGGGACGTTACTCGTGCACTCGAATGCGACGTAATTCCTCCTCGAACTTCAGCAACAGACGGTGTTAGGAGTGTTCTCTCTTTCGAAAGAACGCAAGGGAGAGAGCCTAACGTCGTGTCGGGTCGACAAGGTCGAGAAAGTTTTCACGCGCTCGTTTCCACGGAAGCGTCCTGTGTAAACACGCCAGCAGTCGCTGCGACCGTGTCACCAACCGACGCAGCTTTCCTCCGGCTTCTGTCGCGTCTGGGTTCTGTACGATTCCACCTCGTTTTTCTTCTCGACTAATTATAATTAGACGATGTTCGCTCTGGTTAGAACGGCGGACTCGAGTTTCCCTCTTTGCCCGACCAAGATTTTCAGTTTCGTCCGTTTCCGGAGTTACAGGTAACAGGCTTTTCCTGTTTTCCCGAGACACGGAAAGTAACTGGAAAGCGTCGGAAATCGGCTGCGTTGCTGTGTACTTCGCTTTGACAAACTCGCGATTTAATTAGGCGAAAAGTAGAGGGAAAACTGGAGCATTCGGACGATTATCTAACTACAGAGTATAGAAAGTGGCTGTCAGAGCGAAGCGCGAGAAAATTCGCATTCGTCGTAAAATTCCGTGAAAAATGGAGACCCGTCTCCGGAATTTGAACCTCGGTAGATTCGCTGCCGGCTATCAAATATACCTTCTTTTCACTGTCACTTTTCCACGATTTATTCTCTTTAGTATCATTCAGATCTTCTCGACATTTTATAAATTTCTGCCGATGATTTTTATACGATTCTGATTTAAAATCAACAAGCTATTTCATGATGTACGAATCGTTACAACAGCAATTGTTATTCGCATTGGAAAAAAATTACGTGGTCGTGCAACAATTTGAAGATCCTGATCCCACGCTTACGATTCAAAGACAAGATAAGACGATCTTTTGACAAGCTATTTAGCGTTTGATCGATAGAATATAAACATTAGCGTTCTAAGAAGCAAGATCTCTTGAATGTCCACAAGAGTCTCACAGGATTTTCGTTGAGAATCGACGTCACAGACTAAACATTACCATAAGAACTGGCCACTTGAAGCCCGTACTCTTCGAGTCCAGCCATCCTCGGACCATGAGATCCAAAAATTACACCATAATCGTCCGAAGTGGCCGATACCATCGAGATTCTACGTCGCGAAGGAACTCTGTCGTCGATGCAGTGGGTCGATTTATTCGATTCTTCCAAGGACAAGAGAAGGGATCTTATTACGCGATTGGAACGGTTATTGGCGGCTTTTATGCCCAAGTAAAACCGGCGAACGTGGCTATTCGCGGGTATAATAATGATGCTAACGACGCGGCTTGATATCAACCCCGGGAAAAATCTCCGCCAAGGGCTTTTCGTTCGATCCCTTTCACCCTCGCTAACGAAAGAATAAAAGCCTCGACGATATATACCGGATTAGATGACGACTTACGTCGAGCTTTCGTTCGATAAAACCGTAGACACCTCTTTCGAAGCTGTCTTAGCATTCTTCACGTTCACGGATTATTGTATCAAGGGTCTCGAGATGTATCCACTCTAATGGAGACCTTACAACGATCAATATATCGGGGTCTAAAATACTTGACGGCGATACCGAAATACATATTGATAATATTTGCAAACGAGAGCTTAAAATTTGAGGACATGAACATTCAAGAAATATCCAGTCTTCTTCGTCCACGTGTACGTATCGCAAAGCTTCAGAATTCAAATTAGCAAAGTAGACGACCGCGGAACAAAAACGCGAAGTTTATATCAGAACTATCTCTATTCTTCTTTGTTCGCTCGACGAGATTCGCGGAAGGCACGCATCGCGACGTGAAAATGGTCGGTGAAAAATAGGAAAATTATGCGGGAGTGGATACGCGTATGCGAGCAGGACGCGAAATCCTTTGATCCCGCTAAAGGGTCTCGTTCTTTTTCCCTTCTCGTCCGAAGATCCTGTCATACGGGGAATGAAGCGACGGGGACCTCTGCTAGACAGTCGCACGCTTTGCTCCGCGTACAAAGCAGCGATTTATTCCATGCGCTCGTTTCACGCGGTTCGTAATATTTTTCACCGACGTCCCGTTTCTTTTTACAATTAAATCCGCAAGGTACCATCGAACATGTTATGGAAATGAAACGGAGAAAAGCATGCCGCTATTCGTTTGAAAGATCTTTGGCTCGTTAATTGCTCTTTCAGAATCGGGGTAGTACAAGAAATTGATCAAGTTTGTATAAACTGATACTCTCGAACATAATTCTGTTAGTAATTAGTAAATATGAAAAGAAACTATAAATGGGACGAATCAAAACAAGGTGCTCGAGCAGTCTTCGTCGTCTCGTCTCGTGAACACTGTTTCGATGACACTCCACAGAACCCTAAAAAAAGAAGTAACGACTTTCCCTTTCCAACTTGTCCGTACACTCTACGAGATAAAATGGAGTCACCCTTCCTAACCCTTGCTATCAAAGCTCTAAAAAGAGCAGGTCTGTCCAAACAGTAGCACGAGAAGTCACCCGCAAGACAGCTCCCCCAGCAAGTTAGACAAATAGTAACCGCGCTATCTAAACAGCCCAGCGGGTAAGCTCTCGTCGAATGTAGCCATCTTGTTTCGTCGCTTCGCGGAAGATTAAGTCGACGCGTGACGGATTACCAGAAACCCGTAGCGTTCGGCTCGGAAAGAGACACGTTTCTTCCGTCACACCTGCAGGCTGGAAGTTGCAAAAAAAAATGTGGAGGCACGCGTCGAATCGGCACAAGGAACGCGATAACGGCGGGATTAGCGTCGATGATTTATGCCAGGCGATAAAGCACCGGTTGGCGGCGTAGACGCGCGGCATGCGGCGTGCAAGCAAGCGCCACCAGGAGGAATGATTTAGCGCGTTTCGAGGCGGGGAAAGTTAATGCGTTTGGCAGCGACGTTCGCCAGGAAACGCTCTGCTACAACGGACGTTTCCAACCCGGTACTTTACCCGCTTACGCGCCGCTCGCGCTGATTACGCCACACGCTCGATCCGTCGCTCGCGATAGTCGCGATTTAATATCGACGGTAATCCCGGTTAACGACTACCTAATCGCGCCTCTAGAACGTTACGTTTAATAATCGTGCCAGCTGGCTTTCGCGCGAAACTGCTCTCGCTCTGGGCCTAGGAAAAATGCGAGGTTTCCCCAGCGAGAAATCTGCGAGTTCTTTCGATTTCGTTATTTTACTAAGCGCAAATTAGGGATCGAAATTTTCATCCTCTAAATTTAATAATCTGATACTTCTATATTTCTATGTATGTCAGGTACATTGCGAACGAATAAATAAGCGTGAACTAAGTATCGGTTAGCGCAGTGGGCAAAATCTGGACACGAGTCTCTAGACACAGTAGCAGGCTATCCGTGTTATCGACGAAAGAGAAGAGATACAATCGGCTCGAGATAATCCGAAGCAATGGTCCTCTGTCGATATCGAGGAGCAGGAGGACGTCGACGTCTGGCATCGATTCGCTATCTGGACGCTCGAAATGACGATACGTTCCATCGAACAGGGCCGATAAACGAAACCCAATTCCACTCGTGCTGTAATTAACCGTAGCTACAACGCCGATACAACCCCTTACCGCGAGACCGGAAATAACTGCTCCCTTTTCCTTTCCATTCGCCGAGCCTGCTTCGCTTTTTAGTCGTACCGATGCCGCGTAAACTTCTGTCTAAGAAGAAACGAAGCACTTTTCTTCTCGCAGCTCGTATTTCCACGCTTTTCCGCCTCGTTCCGCGATTTTCTCGGTTCCGTGCCTGTTCCACTCGCCGGCGGAAACAAAGCGGATTCCCAGGCGTAATAAAGAGACTCGCCCGGCGCAAAAACGCTATCACCGAGGACTTCTTCCTGTTCTCACCCTTCTTTCCGTTTTCACCCTGCCTCGCAGTCGTTCCTCGATCGATTAGCGAAAGTGAAGGAGGATGGCGCTCGTTGGAATCCGATTTCTCCGAGACTTTCAGTTTCTTCCGTCCACCCTTCCGTTTCGATAGTTTGGTTCAAAGAAAAAAGCGAACGGCGCGGGAATGCGCTTTGTCGTATCTTTTTACCGGGTACTGACAATTTTCAAGTTAAATATGAAAAAACTTTCAGCGAATTCCCCGATGTTTGTACTCTACAAATCACGCGTTTTCATCCCCCGGTAATCGGACGTCGTCTGCAATATCCCGAGAGCGATAATTCAAACTTAAACTCCTCCAATTGGCCGCATTCGTCCCATTGTACTCGTAAACTTAATCTAAACTTGGAACAAACGCACGAAAGGGGTTGGCTTGATCGTGCCAAGCTCACCCTCGACAGGATTTCCAGCGATAAATATCCTCGAAGAAATTAACCCTCGAGATGGTAGCCGAAAACGATCGCGACAACCCGGCACAAAGGGGATTGCGAAGCGACACCGAGAAAACTACGAGCCGGAAGATGGGAACGGTGGTTTTAATAAATATCGCGCGACTGTATCGTCCTCTAATAAACTCCAGACAACTTATGAGCAGACCGTATTCTCCGGCTGCTTTTTAATTACTATCATCCGGCTCGCTCGACCCTCCTTCCTTCGTCCCTTCAATTCTTCCGCATCCTTGCCTCTTTCTCTGCGCATTTTGCCTCGCGGAACGTTACGATTCTCTGCTCGAACCACTTTTTCTTCCGTCGCTTCTCATCAATCGACCAAATTTCCAAGTACTTTCGCTGCTCCTTTGGAACGTTGAATATACCGATTTGGTTGGCACCCTCTAATCGAATTATCATTCGGTGTTAAAAACTGTAACGAGGTTTCGTCCTATTTCGAGCAAAAGGATGGAACTGATCGCGGTCAAGAAGGGCACGCAAAATGTTTACTGCAATTTCGGTAGTTACTGCGCTGCTGGTGGGGTGCAGAGAATTCAATTAAGGACGCCCGATGCATTTAACACCCTGTACAGCCGGAGAGGGTGCAAAAACCAAAGCTGAGCTTTCCTTCGAGACTAGGTAACGCGTACACGTGTACACGCGAAGACTGTGTACGTGCATACATATGTATAGATAGGTTGGCCGTGCTAAATAATTATAATTCGGATTAAACTCTCGCTCGTCGCAAGACACTGCTCTCGATATTAAAGCGATTTAATATAACGCGCTGCCAGGACGAAATTAGAAATTATAAACGGGCCGGGACGCTGTAAATAACGGGAATTTTACGAGCTAAAACGATCACCCTCCCGAAGCGTTCTGCGAGCTTTCCTCGCGAAATTCTCGGTCGCTTTAATCGGAACGAAAGATAAATCTGTAGTCAGTGTGATTCTCCAATTACGCGTAATGATGTAAAATCGTCGGGCGATAATGGGTCGTCGGGTTCGGCAACGGCACACAAATGGAACACGTGTTCTCTATTAATAGGGCCCGAGTCGTTTTTATCCGTTCGTCGCGGGAGGAAAAAAGACGAAACAGGAGGGAGGATGAAAAAGCGGAGGCGTCGGTAGAACGATGGCTGCTGTCACGGGTAAATACGCTTTTTTAACAGCCAGCTAAAGACAATAACAGAAACAGCGACACGAAACAGAGTTTTCGTACACGCTGGTACATACGCGCCAGCACGATTCATCCCGAGCAGGCGACCCAAAGCGATTATTCTTCGCGACTGCTCTCACTTTTAACATCCGTCCCGATGATCCTTCTCTCCTATCTTTCTACTTCCTCTTTTTGCTCCCGTCCTCTTTTTCTCTACGAGTGGACGATTTGCCCGACGATAAAGCGCTAACCAGCCAAACAGACATTTAGGGGAATCATTGCTAGATTTTCCGACAGATATGGAATTTTTAACCGATTACGAGATGCAGATTCCTTGCAGTCTATACTAGTCGATACTAGCGCCACCATCAACATTGCACCATAAAAATTGACAGAGATCAAACTCCAAACGAATACGCATGCACGAAAATTAAATACGATGCTTGAAAGATTAACTTCCATTTCGAAGATTCGTTTCGTCGATATTCCCCGGAGAAACAGTTTGCTAAGCAACCGTTTCTCTCAAAGAGAAACGTCTCCTTTTTTACTCCTTCTCGATTCAATTTGCTGAGATCGGATAAGGAGCTGCAAGAATTTATCCCGCTTTTAAATCCAGTTCTACCGATATGAATCGAGCAGCGTAGAATCTCGCGATGCTTCGACTCCTTTCCCGCCACCTGTTCTCTGCCCATTGGACATCGTCCTCATCTTCTACGGCACCGGAAACTAGACAATCCCTTTCCTCGAGAATTTCATTTTCTTCGTCATCGATGGGGTCTAATTATAATTTTATACGTCAAGTTTTGGCCACGTTGGACGTTAACGACAGAATATTGGAGGACTTTTGAACGCGCGGATTAAGGCGGAGAATATTTTATAAGCAACCCTGAGGAAGTTTCTCCGAGACGGTTAGGTCGAAGTGCCTTCGAGAAGCCGACGTAAGCCACGGAGAAGCTATGAATACGCGCCGAGATTCGAATCAAGATTTAAAGTCCCCTTAACCGATTAGAGTTTTCAACGCGAGGCAGAATTACCCCAAAACCTGGAGCAATTTTTATCACTTCCTAGCTTTACGAAATATTCGCTCGCTAAAACATTTGTCACTATTTCAGTTCATACAAAGTTTCTACTGTACTATACGATTGTATATTATGTCGAATGTTTGAAATTTCTTTTACGAAAATAAGAATTTGAAGAACAGTCGACTTTCGTTTGTGTAATAATGAGCAATTTTGTGTAACATTAACGATCCTTATCGGTGAAGGGTGAAATATTATAAAGAGCATCGTTGATGGAACTTACCGGAATGGCGACGCAGTCTTCGATCTCGGTGAGAGGTTCTTCCGAGCAAAAGGTGCCGTCGGTGAGGAACGGTGGCCGAGGGGGTGGCGGCAACCGGAACTCAGGGGGTGGCCCCGGACACTCGGGGCACTCCGTGCTCTCCAGCGTCTCCAACTCCTCCATCCTCCACCTCAGCGTGCTGAAAACCACACGGAAAATCACAATGTTCGATTAATCCTATTGACAGACGTATTAATCGATACGGGAGAGAAACTTTATCAAACTTCGACTACCCTTCGTTATTATTCCACCGCTTTCGAGCTCGCACGCGAACTTCGAATTATGGCAGCGAGTCTTTTCCACTGAAAGGCTTGATTACTTGCAACAGTTGATCGAGTTGTTTTATTGTTGTGCTACTATAATGACACTTTGCATTCGCTTATTCCTTCTAACGAAAATATTTAACCCCTTAACCTACAATTTTCTGAACAGTTGGGTCATTCGTTGCTACCCTATTATTCCTACAACGTGAAGACAACCGAAGAAAATTAAAATGTTACATTATGCATCCAGCGATTCCTGCTGCAGGTTACAATCAGAATCGAACGCAAAATTCAATTGCAATCAAAATACGAGATATTGTAGGGCAAGTTCACCTTTCAAATAGAAATTTATCGCTACATCGTTTAAAGTTATTTCGAGTATGTCAGACCGGGATCTTTTAATTATGCCACTTTATCTATGTCTACAGTAACCATTCGTTAGGAAAGAGACCTGCGAGTGTTTCTAAAAGACTCAGAAATCGCGAAACGGGAGGTGCAGCAACGAGAATCGTCAAGATAAACTCGTTAGCGATATCATCCAGGGAAAGCGGGTATCTAGACGATGCAATAGTAGAGGTCAGGTTAGACCGAGGCAAAAAAAGAATTGCCAGTTGACCGAGAAAGTTGGCGAAGTCGGGGTTAAATTGATAACGGTCCCGAGCGTCCGTAGGGTGGATTTCGCCAGCTAATTAAGAGATACGCGTCTGGTAGCCGGTCCTAATGGCCGCCGACCAGAATAGATTCCCTGACCGATGTAGCTCGCGTAAATGGGGGTAAACGCGTGCTTTTTCTACGCGTTCCGCGCTCAAACACACACTGACAAGTGGTATCTCGTTAGCATAGGAAGCACCTTTGGGTCAAGTCGTTCCACTCCGGCTGGGAACTGCCTCTCTCTTCGCGTTAGTCGGTATGCTAATATAGGGACTTAATTACAGTCTCATAATGAATCAGTCACGCTAACGTCTATCCCGCACCCCATGGAACACACGATTGTATTCCGTTGATTAATTGTTTCAGCCTCTGAGCCGCGACTCTCTACCCGAGCGGAATAGACGATCCGCCGATAGGAAGCTGCTCCTATTCGTCATCCACCGAGCGATTTCGTTGATTGATTTCACCCTCCACTCTGCATTTCTTTAATAGCGCAGAAGGCTCGGTTATTGTATAGACTTGCCGGAAGCGCCGTGGGTGGCGGGATGATTGAACCGGGTCGATCGCGAGCGGTTAATGCGTTCTTCGGTACGAGTTAACGCGTTCGCTGGGTACCGGGGTCATAGATATTCAGAGGGTTGCAATAAACTGCTGCGATGAGTTTCAAATTCACGCGCGACGCGTACGAAATGTCGACGAACATCGGATCGCCCACACGAGGATTAAAACATTCTCGTCTCCGCTGGCCGGAACTGTCGTCGAAGAAAGATACGCGAAAGAATACCACCGACAGCGGCTAATCGATTGTTCGGTAACGTAAAAATCCCACAGATGTAGAAATTCATGAAGCCCGAGACCTCTGCGCGATCTCTTTAAAAGCAAAGTTCGCGGATGCGCCGACATTGTACGGATTCAATTTCGAATGAGTCGAGAAACTCGTTGGAAAGAATGAAGTAGGGAAAAAGAAACACACAGGGAGGAAGATACGACGGTGACGAAGACGCTATCGAGTCACTATTTCACGCGTAGAGAGCACCAGCGTATAGCAAAAGCGACAGAAAAGGAATAAAAAAAATGGCACACGTAGGTGGACGAAGTGGAGGAACGAGAAAAGGAACACGTCCTGGCTTTAATAAATGCAGTCGTGCTTCCGTTTCGTTTCTTGCCCCGACCGATATTCCAGCTCGAATGCTGGAACCCTGTGGTGCTTCTCCGTTTCTTCTTCATCCCCATTTCCACCCCTCGTCCTCCGTGTTCTTCTCATTCGCATGCAGAACAGAACGCGAACGCGCAGCCAACCGAGCGGCGTCGAGCGCCCGTCTCGTTTCTGGCTCGGCTCCGTGCTCGCCAAATCTACAGTTCGCGTGATTTTTATTTAATTCCATCCGATACAACCCTTCCGCGCCGCTTCCGCTTCCTCCTCTGTTTTCGCCTTTCTTTTTGCCGCGATACCAGCCGCATTTCGTTGCCGCTTCCACGAACCACGACGTTCGCCAAACCGAATCTTGCTACATGGAAACAAACCGTACGGTGGTTAGGTTCCGTCGCGGAGAGAAAATCAAACATCCGATGGGAGAATATTTGCGAATCGATGAATTCGACGCGGAGAATCCGGGAACGGTGGAGAACGTTGCTCGCTGAAGACGAGATTCGTGGGATCATTTCTCGACGGTGTCGGAATTAACTAACAAGGATTTTCGAGAATACCTTCGTACTGTGGGATACCCGGGACAGATAATCGGGGAGGCGAAAGTCGATTTTCGACTATTGTCGATCGACTTTTCGCGCGACGGAGCAGACGCGGATCAAAATATACAAAAGAAAGGGAGCTGACTGCAGACGAGGACTCAATAAAACCCACCGACAATGCCGTCTCGCGAGGCCTATCGGTATTTCTCAGGCGGGCAGGAAACTGCGTCTTCCGCGCGCTAAATATCCGGCTGACGACCGAGGATAACTGATAAAACGACAAAGAAATATTTTCCACCGTTTCCATGGAAAATTCGGGTAGTCTCAGAACGCGCGTGTCCAGGTTTGAATTAATATTTAAATAGAGTACTTTTGCTATACTACCTCGAACATAGCTGTAGCGTACGATTCTAATAAAAATGTAGATCTGTTCTAATAAAAATGAGGGTAAATTCATAGTTGAGGCACGTAAGATATATCTTCGCAAAAATGTGGAACGTTACAGTTTCGTGCGCTCGGTAGAAGTAGTCTTCCGCGTGGAAAGGTCAGCTAAGAATTTATTCGAGAGTTAATTGGAGTCTCGTTGCACGATTTCGCGCGATAAATCTGGTGCTGGTCATGTCTGGGAGTCGCAACGACCCGTTGCCCGAAATAGTCTAGGACAACGGTATTCGGGAGCCCGGGCAACCGAAAAGTCGACCAAGAATCGATGCGACAAGAAAGGCAAACTAACAAAATTCTCGAGTACTATGGTGCGTATTTTTTTATTTCGCACAGTTTTCACGTTGGGAAATACGGAAGCCCTAGACGTCGGTAAGGGATGAATAAACAACGATGATTACACGCTGCGAGGAATATCGCGGATAAGACCGGACGAGTACACAGTGAGCTCGTATTATGCGGTCGTAATTATTGCATTAATTAGCCGTCGTTATAAACCACTGCTCTCGGAGCGATAAGAGGATTACGTGTTCGTGGAAAAATTCAGAGCGCAGAGTTTGTTGAAAAATAGTCGCAACCTAACGAGTTAAGTTAACTGGATCGTGGAAGCGTGTAAAGCTCGTAAACGATACGATTATATCCGAAGTAGTTCACAATTTCAACGATATGCAACATTATTCACATAATTTTCTTATAACTTGTCTTCGCGTTAACTACGAGTTTAGATCTGGGTTAGAAGGGAGTTAGATCTGAATTCGAGTAATTGAACTCGCATACCTTACATGTTACATAGGTAATAAGGCATACATAGGTGAGGTATATAGGTGCATAGATAAATCAGAGATGTAGACTAACATTGTTCCGTACAAGATTAGAATTGGATCTAGGTTAAAGGCTTTCTAGTTTTAACACTTTTCGAGAATATCTACTGCTGAAAATAAAATTTGTAGGATCTTTATCGTTTATTTCAAAGTACGAGTACTTATGATTAATCTGATAGAATCTTGCTTATCGACGCGAAGGGGACAAGATATTCGGCAAAGTTGGTCGTAGAATGCGCGCGTGAGAGCGCGATAACGCGCGGATGGACGCGTCCTCGCGCAGCTGACACATCCAGTAATTTCATTATGAAAATCCGACTAGAGCCTACGTGTCGCACGCGCGAGAATATATTCACCGTGCGACGACGAGGCTGGAAAAAGAACGACGGACCAGAGAACGAAACGAAACGAAACGAAATGGAACGATGGAACGGTAGAGGGTGAGATTTCGCGAACCGCGTTGCACGAAATTTCATAACGTGGCTGCCTCGCCTCGTCGTCCCGAAATTCACGACGTCCATCGCTATTTTTCCCGAAACGAATGTCACTGTGGCTCGTATTTATGACCGGCTGCTTTCGTTTAATGTACTCGCTCCGAAACGCGTTCGCAGTGTTGCGAAACTGGACCATCGTGTACATTCAACGAGTGTCTTCGCTTTCGATCGATTTGCTAGAAAAGAAAAACAATCACTGGAACGTGAATAGACTCTACGATTAATATTCGGAAGAAAAGACGCGTAAGAGAATATTTGCACTTAAAGGGGATGTCTTTAAGCGATTCCAAATAAATTAACGCGAAGTGTCCTCGAATTTTCAATTTTCAGAGTTTATGGCAACGACAAGGTAACACCGATGCAGGTGATCGATATTTGTCGCAAGATAGAGAGATTTTAAAAGAATTGCGGAGAATCAACTTAGCGTGTCCCGAGGACGATCAAAATGGATTCTCCGGCGTGGGTCGAGGGACAGAAATTGATGACCGGTACTGGACGTTGCTTCTTCGAGAGAAAGCGGATAAATTGGGAACGATGTGGGAGGGAAATATTGTTCGAAAACGATCGCTGTTCAAGATTCCGCTTTATGCGTTGCTCGTGCACCTTCGATATTTCATAATCCTCCGGCTGTCCAGTATGGAGGCCACCGTCTGCTCGGGATTTCTCGTCGAACGCGTGGCGTCCGATCGATAAAAACAACGTCGCGTTCCGCGAACGTGGCTGTTTGCGAAACGGCAATAATCATCTTCGTGACGCATATTTGGTGGCGGCAACTGGCTGACAGGATCGCGTGCAACAAACCGTGGCCAGGCGTGCGTTTGTTGGCAGAGTTTGTATCATTTAACTGGCAGATACGGGCCTCGGTGAGCAAAGCTAATGCTGAAATAATGCGACACACCGGCTCGTTGGTTGCCACGCGTATGCAAACCGAAAACGCGAATGCCAGTTGCCTGTCGGCACCGGGTCTCGACGCGTTGAATATCGTCAGGATCTCTGTTAACGTTCAAATTAATTTTACGAACCGATTTCAAACGGGAA
Organism: Megachile willughbiella; assembly: GCA_945859595.2. Classification (NCBI taxonomy): domain Eukaryota; kingdom Metazoa; phylum Arthropoda; class Insecta; order Hymenoptera; family Megachilidae; genus Megachile; species Megachile willughbiella. Next base: position 15,828,459 of record OX243798.1, on the reverse strand, counting down.
AAAGCACCGATGGCACGAAATCGAATGTTTACAGATGAAAATATTTTTCTTCTTTAATACAATTTTACCCGGTGAGGACCAATCCATCGCGTATAATTACACCGATGTTCAAGATCCATTTCGTTTCAACGCGGATTAAGCGAAGAAGAGGTTTGAGAAAAGGCGATTCAAACTTCTCGACGAAACAAAATACCGTAGCAAAACTCTACAGTATAAACGATAGTAATTAATGGCCCAAGTTTCGAATCCCGTGTCAGAATCTCGAGACGGTCCAAATGAATTCCTGCCTACCTTTCGTTGCTCCTCCAAGGAGTTTTCAACCTTGGAAAAGTTGGCCACGGTCCTCCGAAGTCGGCAACGAATACTACGAAATTTAGCCTTTTTTAAGAACGATTATTCGAACATTTCCACCACGCCAACAGCCTTAGCCAGTGGATTAACTCAATTTCCCCGACGTTTCGAGGTTGGTTCGCGCTAATCTGATTACTTAACAAGGGCCAAGTTTCCCGGCTGGATTAAAACGAGTTAATTTAAAGTTTGCCCGTGACGACCGAGTGCGTCAAACGTAACGATCATTATCTACTCCGACGACGTTTTTTGAGACATCCCTTTAATTTCGCACGTTCACGTAACTAGGAAGTACCTAAACTCTACACAGCTCTCTGTACTTATCAAATTAGAAATAATCGTATTAAGTACTCAAGATTGCGGATATTACAAGTAAAGAAATAACGCGAGTCTCTCAGGGTGAAAACGTTAAGCTATCAAACTCGTTTCCTTCCTGATTTCGGTGTCTGAATTAACTAGCATCTTTGCGAGTCAGAAACGAGGAAACTCCGCGTCGACGTTTTACCATCAGTTTCAAAAATTCTAAATGTGACGCGTTCTCGGGTACGACGCGAAACGTTTAGTATGGAAAGTTTCCGAATCCTCGGTGCAACCACGCAACATTTAATTCGCCGCCATGCAGCATCGAGATCATGGGAACATAACTCACGCGGAAAAGACTTAAGGCGACCTCATCTCTATGTTAATCTTCCCTTCCCCTATAGCCTGTAGTACCGCTCCGACGCGTTCCTCCTCTTCTTTCTTTCCTTTTCGCGACTCGTTTAAGGATCGCCGATTACCAGTTTCAACTGTCGGACCACACCGAACCAAACAGCTTTTACGCGAGTCGCGGACAGGCGACGCGAACAAATACAAAATAGGTGTTCTCTTTGACCAGCGACGTCGTTCAAGTTGCCGATAATTACCGTGAACGGGTTAGCGAAAGATTGGTCCCTTCGACCAGATCTTTATCTTCGACAGTCTGGTACCTGTCCTCGCGAATCCTCGTCTTCGGTGTGATGCGACTCGTTTCGGCTCCAGAGGGACAATTCTTCGCGATCGATTAGGCATGCTCTAACTTCGACTAGTTAACTTTTGGAAAATGTCATCGTTAAAAAAGAAACTCAACAGCGATATGAAAATGAGCAGGAATGAAATTTAGGGGCGAAATTATGAAACTGGTCGGTGTCGCGTAATTAGAAGGTACATGCTCACTGGATCCGAAATCGAACAAAAGGTGGTCCACGATAGCGAAGAATAGAGAGGGTTGGTCAGCTGCCATTGCGGAAATAATCGTAACCGTGCCCTTTTTCGACCCCCTCGTTTCGCGATCGTTCGTGCCACCCTTTGCTGCCGTCCACCCATAAATAACGACTCTTACGCACGTTGAAGCAATTTTCTCGCGAAGATACTGCCGGAAACGATCCCGGCTGCATGCATAATAGTAATGAGTCGAGGTCGGACGAAAATTCGGTCGAGATAATTGCGCGTTCGCCGCGTACCTCGTTATCAGATGATACGAAAAATGTTCCTACGACCCGTACCAGACTTTCTACAATCCCTTTAATGGACACGGCCTCGTTCGTGCTCGAATTCGAGAGCTGAAAAATGTAGCCACTGAAAATTCCTGTGGCTTTTCCGATGCCGCCGTTGAAACGTTAAACGCGCGTTAATGATTGATTACGAGAGACCGGACGAGTATTCGCCTCATTCGTTGCCGCTCTGTATTTCGTATTTTCATGGGGTCACCGTATCGTTAACCATACATAATGTAAGTGGCAATTTATTTATGAAAATCATACAAAAGGGATATTATTCATACGTAAACGTACGTACTTTATACCTTAACTTTGTACTTTTACTATTTTGACAAGTCTCGTGCCGCACTCGTACTTCATGATCAATTTAACTCAATTTACGAATTTTGAATACGCTTTAATTTGAAGTTCAAGTCCAATTATTTGCATAGTCGATTGATACCAGTTTCAACTTTCTTTGTCTGTTTTGATATTGCAGCTGTGATTAGTTCTGACTGACGCACCTGAATAAATCATAACGCAAGAGGTTATATTCGTGATGAGAGATCTAAACGTAGAAAACAATTTGATCGTAGAAATTCGTTTAAATCCGAACCCCTTTCGGATCGCGTCGTATCGGTCCCATCAGTAACTATAACAAAAACGAATGAAATTTTCTTTCGTTCCTGCGATAAAGCCATTCAGCAACGTCGTATCGTTTAGAGTGGAAGAGGCGGCAGTTAAAAGCGGCACACTAATCACGATCAAGTTAACGACCGATAAACCAAGCTCCCAGTTACCGTTCCAACAAGATCCGCACCGCACCCACCCCCTTTTGCGGATCGTAAACTCGTTTTAAGCGAAATCGCGAAGGGGTTGTTCGCCGCAGCGACATTCGGCAAGCCCCGGTGACACCTGCCCCTATCACCGAATACCTGGCACACAGGGACTCCCCAAGTCGTTTCCGTGTCGGGGGTGGGGGTCTCGGTTTAATAAAGCACCGGTGAGAAACGCGAAACACGTGTGCGTGCAAAAGTTCTCCCCATGGAGCAGCGTCGGTGGGATGGGCCGGTGTAACGAGGTTCCTCGTAAGGAGGAAGGAAGAAAGTTTACGAGGGCGGTTACGTCGTGCGGAGTGAGGGTGGCCTGGAAGTAGTTTTAGATGTCTCGTTACACCCTCCCCTTTCAACGCCAAGAGGGGGTAAACGATCTACGAGGGATAAAGGCCAGAATTTTTGGTGACACCGGTTCTCGTACACGAAAGCATTCCGACGAATTAATCGACCGGCAGAAATATTAGATCGTTACGTATCGAATAGCGGATTTCGAAACGCTAGAAAGCTTCTTAATCGGCAAATCCGTTCTAACGAACAGCCAGTCGCTCGGTACTGAATATTTATGAAACATTTGTACAGTCGTTCGAAGCGTCGTTTTCAAACTGATACGACGCGAGTAGTGTTTTGTGCCGCTTTAATGTCATCAAATCAGTTCGGAGCAAGCATGTTTCGAAATCTGCCATTTGACGCGCAACAACCCGATACAAGAGTTGGTTCTCGCAGTGCAATGTCGGTAATGGTGGTAGCGATTTAACGACGGAGTTTCTTGAAAGTGGTCCACGTTGTCGTATTCCCAGGTTGCTCGCTAAACTCGAATATTGGAAAATTGAGTTCACTTCACCATCAGAATGGAACGGTTTTCCCGTTAGCGTGAATGGTCACGGTCTCCCCTTCCACTTTTCCACACCCTTAAATTCGTTTCTCGGTTTCGTTCTCCGTGGACGTGCAACAACGAAGAATAGCATCCCGTTAAACGATATCGGTGGCACCGAAAATCGAGCCAGGATCGAAACAAGAAAACAGGGGAATAACCCTCGTGAAATTTCGTTGCTTCGTACGCTGTTGATCGAGGAGGGTGCGAAATTTGTCCCCCTTTACAGGGACAGTTTTGCGAGAATTTCGTTGCCGGTGCTCCTGGCCGAGGATATTTTAGCTGACACTCGTGATGAGAGTATCGATGCCAAGGGGATGATCCTACGAGATTGCAGGCTGCCCGTTCTGACCCCCTCCCTCGTACGGCCACTGTCTCCTCGCGTCTACAAACACTCCGTCGTTGTATCGTTCCAAGAATCGATGGCGATTCGTCAAACTACAAATATTTAGAAAGCACTCGGTACGCGACGTTAGCGAGTCCTCGTAACGAGTTTTATAAATTTATTCTCGATTCCGAACGATCGAAACGATACTTTCTTAAAGCGAGCATCTTCCTATGTCGTTCGTCGAAATTATTAGATTTCTTCGAACTTTGAGATTGTCCAAAATTTGTGCTTCCAAAAAGCACAAAGAGATTCTTCTTTGTCCTTTTCAGTAATTCTCGAAATGAAAGTTCGCCAGATTTACCCTCTCATTTTATTACGTTTCTCGAAATGTACAAACCGTCACATTCCAAACGAAGGTTGCCAGATTGCGAAGGGGTTAGAGAGGAAGAAATTCGATGAAAAATTGACAGTTCTCCCGATCCGAAGGGAGCAAACGTCCAAGAGAACGTATATAGGATTCGCAGTCTTTGGAAATCATCCCCTTTCTGGTGTTCCTCGGGAATAAAAGGGAAAAATGCGCCCGAAGAAGACACGCGTTGCAACTCTATGGGGATCTTGGGAAACGTTACGAGCAGATCACCCTCTGGGGATATCGCCGGACGCGAAGGTTATTTCTGGATCGCGAAAACTTTTAATAGCCTTCTGATAGCTTATTGGTTCGGACTTATAAATAATTTCATATCTCGCGTCTCGTCCGGCTGTCGGCTCTTTCTCTCGTTCCCTTTTTTCGTTCGCGTGTCACAGGGTCTCGGGAAACTTTGTTCCGTCGACGAGAAATTATTACTATTATTATTTATCGACGGGGGTAGATCGTACAGTACGGGAGGAACGCCGCGGTGAAGCTATAAAATGACGTGTATTAAATATAGCTTTGTCGGTTTAAAGCCATCGATATCAAAAGTGTTCGATCCTCCAGTTATTATTTATTTCTTCTCTTATTTATACCCTTTGTTTGAATAGTGCAAAAAGTTTGCCAGCGGAAATTGCAGCGACGCGATTGCGTTTTTTGCTAGACGTTTCAACGTATTGAACCAGTAGTTTCACGAGTGAAACTCGAATATTTGGTAACGGGTTCGTGGAAGCGAAATAAACACGCGTGCATTATTGCGAAAGGGTTGCAAGAAGAATGCGGACAGTCGAAAAGGAAGAAACCGTTACGGTTCGAGGAAACAAAGGGTGGCAGTAACAATTAGCAATATCGAAAGCGAGTATCGTTCAAAGTCGATTAAGGTGAACGATCACGACACGATAACGGTTATCGTAACGAGCATTTCCGTGAACGTTTCTTCGTCGACGAGATTCGTGTCAGCGGGAAATCGGTGCCGGAATCAAGCAAAAAGTCGATCCGCGTGGTTCAGCACGAGCTCCATAACGTGCTTCCATCTATCGTCGTTTTCCCCAACTATCCACTGCCAAGGGCGCAACTAGCGCGCATTTTCAACCGTGTTTCCACCTTCGTTTGCACGAATCGATTCAACAAATTTGACGTTGGTTATGACACGTTTTATTTCTATCTCGAGTCTTGAATTTTGCGTAAATTAAAACCGTGTTCTCCAAGTGAACTCGACACAAAACGTCAAACCGGATACATCATCGAATCGATTCCGACGCAACAGCGTAAAAAATGAATAATATCCAACGAATAAAAATGTGCAGTCGCTACACGTGTATTGGCCACCAATCTCAAAGGGATTATAACACAAACGGAACGAATTTGAAAAAGTTTCGAAAGCAACCAGACGCATAAACGTGCCACGTTTTACCGTGTAGTCAAAATAAACCGTAGCACCGAGCATAAAATGAACCCGAATTTTCCCCGTGAACTCTCGCCCCATAAGTTCCTAATAACTGTCAGCGACAGAGTCAGCATGCCCGCCACCGGATCCCAGTCACGGGAGTGTCGCGGGAGTCCCGAGATTATTTCTAATTTCATCTCCGGTCCTCCTCCGTGGTTCGTTTAAATCGACCCCTGGCTTCGTGGATGTTTCAAACACCCGCGTCCAAAAAAAAAAAAAAAAAGAAAAAAAGAAATGCACTGCAACGAGTAGCTCAGGTACAGTAGTCGCGTAATTTCGCAAATGGAACGGGAGGGAGTGTGTGCGTTTTCGCGTCGACCGGGGGATTCGATTAATTACCGCGATGAAAATTCTCCATTAAGGCGAGTAATCGAGTGTAAACATCGGCGTGATTCGATGGAAATTAACCAACAGCCAGCGTCGTGAACGGGCTCGCGATTAATTCGCGGAAGAAACGCGGACTCCGAGCCGAGAAATTGGCATCGACGTACAAACAGTTGAAATTTTAATATTTTCCGCGACGTAATCGAGAACATTTCATATTTTTGTCGTCGAGATTTTATTACCTCCAAGCATGTACCACTTGTAAACCGATCTTGTGTACACGCTTTTGGCTAGATATTTTTGATTAATATTTTCTAGAATTTTTATGAAACGAATGTTGCGATATGAGTGTCTAGATACCTAACTGGCTCTTTCCTCCATGGATAAAGATTTATTTAATATATTTTTTATAAACGAAAGTAAGATTCGACATTTCGGGTGCAAAAAGATGACGCGTCGAATTTGGTTCTCTATTTCTTAAGATTCTGGTCCAGCGTGCACCGTTCGCGTTAATCTCGCTCGACGTTTTGCAACGAGTCGCGAATATCGATTTCAACAGCACGTCGACTCTTTTCAATCCCCGTCGGAGATGCTTTATTTGTTTGCCCGTTGCATTAAGTTCTGCCTTTCTCTGCCACCCTCGACGTGTTCGCCCAGAATTCCTCTCTCTCGTCTCTCGTTTTTCCATCGTCCGCGTCTGCCGGTGAATTGGATCCGGACGTAGCCGAGCCATCGTATTACGTTCACCGCGGAAAAATACCTTCTTCCGCGACGAATCTCGTCGCGAGAAATCCGCGAGAGGATCAGGCAACAAGACCGTCCTCTCTCGTGAATTAAGAGGGAAGGCTCCTCGAACGAGTCGCCTCGGCGATCGCGATTTTTCCTATCGGCGGATCGTTATTTAACGCGAGATTCGTAGATTTTTACATCGCGTAGGCGACAAATGAAGAATCGATGCGGTCACCGTGTGTTTCAGGACCGTGATCGCTAGCCGTCGGAACAGCTGGTTTTTTAGAATCGCTTCACGGCTAATCCTCTTTCGAGGGAGAAGATCGTGAGGCGAAAGCGCGCATTAACCAACAGTTTGTTTCCACTACAATATTTATTTATCGAACATGATCAGATTACTCTTCGCTAACTTTATGGCTTCCGCGTTTTGTAATACGAGCGGAAAATCGAAAGTGTAACGAACTCAAATCTTGTTAAAATTTATTGGCAGCGGACGACGGAGATTTGTTTCGACATGCTCTGTTTCTCAAAGCGCTTGTAACTAGAATACTGATCCTAAATCTTCAATGTCTTCGTCTTTATTGATAACAAAATCAAAGACTCACCTCAAAAATTCGGGCGACACCTTGCCGATTCGCTAGCAGCACATTTCCTTCAACGATATCGACACCTCCCTCGCGGCTGAGTCGTTCGCACGACCACTTTGTATCACAACAACACACAACTCGATTTTTATTTCTCAACGTTGAACATGTATCCTTCGAACTGCACTGTGTGCCTTTCCTTCACGAATCACTCGACGAACACCATAGGTTTTCTCCAAAACGCTGCTGTTATTCTTCAACAACGAACACGTATCCTTCGGAACTCCACTCGGTGTATACCCTTCGCGAATCACACTACGCGTGTTCTTCCGATCGTTCGAGCAGCGTCTCCTCTTCTCGCGGAGAAACGGCCAGCTGGAAATTTGGCACGAATCTCCTTGACGAGATCGAGCGAGCCATATGCGGATTACGATTATTTCGATACACCTAGCATTTTTCGAGACACCTCGCACTCCGAGTGATTTCGGTAGAACCACCCTCTCATAGGAGTCTCGGGGTGTACCCGCGTGACCGATACAAATCGTTCTTTGCTTTTGACTGCCAGACACGTAAGGGTAGCTCCGAACGATCTCACGATTGCACTCTCACTTTCTTCGCTAATTGCAAATATGTTTATTGAAAGTTATTTTCGAACCACGCGTTCCTTCGATCTAGCATTTCACTGTTGTCGCGTTCGTAGAAAATTTGTAGCCGCGTGGCCGAACACCGATCTTCTCTTGCCGGTTCCTCGGACTCCGAAACACGCGTTTCCACGATCGCCACAGGTTCCGTAACGCTCGCTCGTCGGCGTCGCGCGGCACACTGTTGCTCTCTGCTTTCGTCCGCTCGCTCGGAGGCTCCGTTTCGTGTCTACCCCTTCTCACGAATCCCTCGAGTCCCCACCACCTGCCCAGATACCACCACTCCGCTCGCTGCGATAGCAACCCCCACTCTTATTTCTGCCCGCTGCGTGGCAGACTCTTTTCACGAGGGCGCGAGCGAGAGCCCGGGGCTCGAGTGACGCGGAGGGCGCGAGCGGGAAAGGGACAGAGCACGGTGTCGTCCTTTTAGAGAGCGAACACGGTGACTCGTCGGAGGAAAAAAAAAGAGGCAACGAGGTAGAAGGGTCCAGGTTTAGGAGGTTGCGGTGCCCTTTTCCGTCGAAAGGACTGTAACGTGGTGCCCTCCAACGTCTCGACGAGGCTTTACGCAGGGGTGTTTCGAGTCTACGAGCCTGGGCACAATGCGTCGACGAGCCGCTGACGGGGTTGAATGACGGCTCTCTCTTCGTGTCGAGGTAATTCCGTGGGGGCTGGAACGAGACAAAGTCGTCGCGTAAAGTGAGTGACGCGCGTCGCCGTTGTTTCGCGATGGAATCGTTTAATTTCGAGCTAACTCTCGCGAACCCCTGGGTATTTCGTTCGACCATGACGTTCGTTAAGACGGATACAGTTCGCGACACGGCAACTTAAATTAAAGGGTAAAGATATATGTTCTAGTATCTAAGCGACGAGATCGCGAGCGGAATATGGGTCAGAACTCTTGCTCGAATCCACCGGAGATTAGAGCTTGTATCGACTTTATTGTTTGGGGACCTTTTACAACGAACCGAGATGAAATCCCAATAACGTGAACGTGTCGTAACGAATTAAAAAATAGGTAGTTTATGGGTTGCTCTAATTGGGCCGTTATCTGCGTTGGACCACCGCTGTAGCATGTCGAGGAGACACAATTTAGGACGTACAGTAGAAGTAAGTTTCTTATCGACGTATCGTTAAGTATCGATAAGATATCGATATAATTCGTCGATAATCGGCAACTCCGTTTCAGCTGCTGTACGCGCTGTCGAACGTTCGCGCAACCAGTCCCAAATGCGAGGCTAAATTGTCGGCAACGTTCCGCGGCCATAGCGGCGCACTGGATGGAATTAATTAAACGCTATTTCCCTCCACCTTGCACAGGCTGGGTGTATTTACCCGATGGGCTTTGAGGATCGGATTGCAGGCGCCCCGTGAGAGAAGGTCCCGTCGTTTGTTCCCTCCTGCTTTCCAACCGATCACTCTCTCCGTCTCATCCCCGTTCCCATAGCCGGTCGACCCTTTCCCTTTTCGATGCCGATCCTGGCAGCACGCTTCCAGGTACGTCGGTATTTCGAGACTCAGCGCGGACTACCGGCGGATATCCGCAAATACCGCGAACGAGTATTTAGAAATCCTTTCGTTCGACGGATCGCGAAGGGCCGACGGAGAGAAGGGTTGGCGAGCGAAGAAAGGGAGGGAAAGGGCAACGGCGCCTGGCGTCGGGGACTTCAAACGAGACCGAACGCCGGCCGGCTTTGCGGAACAGGTTAATGCCGAAATGGTCCATTGTGGTTATTGTATTGCTAGCGATATTGTGCTTCCGCCACCGCGATGGACGCTCGTCATCGAGCCGCTCTCGTCCGGGATAAATGGCGAACGTTTGCGGCGGTTGTCGCGCGTTCCACGGCTACCCTCGTCGACCGCAGACGCGACAGGAAGAGGGTAGCCGCGTAAAAACGCGCGCAAACCTCGGGGACCGATCCGATTCTCGCGAATCCACCGACCCTGGCGTCGTCGGAGTTTGTGGACACGGACGCCGGCGCCTACGTCGGAGAGCGTCGACGGCTTTTCTGGAAGAGCTCCAAGCAGCGCGGCTGTTTGCCGAACGCCGACCCGAAAGGTGATGCAGCGAATTTTCCGAGTGTTTGCTAAACATCCTCCCGCGGCTCGAGCGCCGCGCCGAGTGGATCCTCCTCGGCGAGACGGTTCCACGTGTCGCCGGAAAGGCGTTAATGCATTCCGTGAGAAAGTGGCCGCGGAGCGACTCTGATGGACGACGATTTATGTATCGCGGGCTGCGAAAAGATTTATCCAGTTTCGTGGGACACCGCGGGAGGCCGAATGATCGCGTTCTTGGTTAGATGTTGAAATTCGCTGGTACGGAAACACTGCCTATAAGCTGATACGTCGAGCGAAGAAAGTCGGTGTACCCGAGTTGGACTCTTTCGAGAGCTCGTGTACGTTCGATCCGGTATAAATTAGACCCTCGGAACGTTAAATACTTTTGAAGTGAAGAGGAGCCCGAACTCTCCAGCGTCGTTAAAAGGTTAAAGAAGCCGGCCCGAAAATTACCAGCCACGAATTAACAGGCAGTGTTCCGCTCGTACGTTCATTAATATCAATTTTATCGTGGTGATCGAGGGGGAACGCGTGCACGGCTCCTCCATGAGTCAGACTGTTTATAGTGATAATATTTTAAATACCCTCTTCCCGTCGCCCTCCTCGACACGGCTCAATCGCGGTCAAACATTCGGTCGTCGTCCCGGTGCCGTGCCGCCTTTGAAGATCGAACACCGTCCGAGAAAATCGTTCTCTCGTCGACATGGGCCGGGGACAGTTCTCGGCTCTTTGTACCCACGCTGTTTAATCTTATCGCCGTTTCGCTTATCGTCTTTACACGATCTCTCTCGTACGATCTCAGCCCCGTTCGCGGTCTAACTTCACGACCGATCATCGTGACTTTCGACGACGCTTCTCATGTTTATTTAAATACCCGTGGTAATCGGGGACACTGGTCGGTTCGAAACAGCGGCGGGCAACCACGATGGACGATGCACGAATTTTCAGGTACCCAAAGTTCTGATAGCTTAAATTTCTAAATTTCCTATTTACGGATTCCTAAAAAGATTTCTAAACTTTGAAATCTCCGCGACTCATCGTCGGTCCGGACAGCTCGCGGTCAGCAGAAAAATACTGTTCGAAGGCATTAACGCCTTATCGCCGGTTTTTCGGACGTGTTTCCAGGAGTAGCGGACTTTACGTTCCTCCGTGGTTATCGCGTGTTTTTGTCGTGAGTGTCTCGCCAGAGATACGACAAGTTCCTCGGTCTATTTGCCTGGCTAGATACATCGGCTATCTGGCGTGTTTTTGAAGAAGGTTAAACAAACTTCTGACGCTCGAAAACCGACGAAGATTAGCCGTGTTTGTCGAACGATGCATCATCCCTCGCAAACAGACTACGCAATCTTCTCTCCTCCGACGAGACAACGACCGAGCCGGAAAATCGTATTGCGCGTTACTTTCGACGCCCGACAAACGTTTGTTGGATGATAGAACAAATAGAAACGAAACGAAATAAATGCGAAAGCTCGAGAACAGATGGCGAACTGGATCCATTTGATCGGCGAATCGAGGAAAATGTTAGATCAATTACGTAGAATCGTTTTTCTCCGGTTGCTCGTTAGGATTCTACATTAGCCACAGAGGCGCGCTCGGTCGGTGGGTTTTGCTCGGTCTGACGGGTTAATAAACGGGTCACCACGCGATTTTTCTCCGCGTCGAGCGTTCGAGGAGTTGGCAAAAAGCCGACGGCCGTGTAACCGATGCACCGGTCATCCACCGACCTTCCAGGACTTCTCTGAACGAGATCCCGCCACGGCTGCACGCACCGACGTTCATACTGATTTACGATCCAAAAAGAAATTACCAACGTAGGTGGACGATGATTTATCGGACAGGAATACATATCCCGTGCACCTATGGCCGTCGTAGGTAGCCCGGACGAAAAGCGATAAACGAGCATCGGGCGAAAAATGCAGTATATTCGCAGATAGCCATCGAATCGCGTACACTCGTTTCGTTCCGACGGAGAACCATTCCAGACTTGGAATCGGGGAGGATGAAGCGCGATCCACGGCAATGAAAATTTGTCATTTCCCGCCTATTACCGCGTCTATTACTCCAACTGGCACCAGACCGCATACACGACAACGTATTCCCGGGATATCGTTATTTATGTTTGTACACCGAACTACGATTGCTCGTAGATCCCTGGAACAACGATCGAACGCTATTTCAAGCACCTGCTATATTCCTCCTCGTGAATCGAATACGGTACTTGGCATATGCGCGCAAGTAAATGACTCGTTTCGCTCCTGCAATTTTCGCTATGCGTCTATTCACCGCCGCCTTTTGTCCCCATAAGCGAGACGTTTACGGTTCTTCTATTAGCCTATTGAATAGCGAATGGACAATCGAGATACGGAAGGACTGATACGATTTCGAGGCTCTGCATCAATTACTTTGTCGCTTTTAAATTTCGGTTTAACATTCTTGACCGTGTCAAGACTTTATCGATTCGTATCGTTTCATGATTCACTCATTGTATTCTTTAACAAAGCTTTTTGCGCGAATACCGAAATGTTTACACGATTACTTTCCCGAAACTTTAACCCTGATTATTCAATGTACAACAATGAAACAAACAAATTTACGAGTATCCATTAAAAACTTGGTAAAACTGTGACAAATACGTTAAACGAATTTCTGATTTCGTTAAAATTTTCTAAAACGTGTTCCCGAATAAATAGAGACGTGACAATGAAAAGAAACGAAATTCTAAGGTCGAGACCTAACCAAACAAGCTCGTGAAGTTTCTAGCGCTTTCGCTGACGTCGGATTTTCCTGCAAAACTAAACTCCCGTAACGAAAGCGCGCGAAATTGTTGCATGGTCGAGGCATCGATCGAACCGGTCGAAGTTCCGTGACGAAATGCTCCCAGGGCGATCATGTTTCTAAGAAGAAGGCATCGCGTGTGCGGATTGGCGAGCGTGGCGAACTCGCGGACACAGGGGTGCGCGATTTCGTCCGGTCTCCAACTTCGAAGGCATTGTTCTCCAGGTTCCGGCACCCTGCTGCGGTACTCATCGCTTCGTGAAAGCTCTCAAGACGTCCTCCGGACCTTGCCTGATGGATTTATGAATTTACGGTCACCCTGGTCAACGGGGGGTTAATTGGTGGCAGCATGAAGCGAACCGGCGCGATACGGAACAGAAGAGAAAAGTGGAATACGCTCTTTCTTGCCATGTTGCCGATAATTGCCTTAATTTTCTTGAAGCTACTTTCTCATTAAGCATTTTTCACGCGATACAGTGATCTTTTCTTCGATTATTAATATTCGATTACAGTATTAAGGTAAAATTTCAAATTTTTTGAGTCAAGAGTGTCGCATACTTCTTACAAATTTACACAAGTTTCTCCAGTGTCTGCGGTGCGACTTTTGGCTTATTTATCGTAAGTGGCACCGCATAAACCGCACAAGGGAGAATATCGGTATCCAACTAGTAGAGATATGCACTCTGGCCACTTTACACGATCACGTCACCGCGAGTTTGCATGTTTTCCTACCACACGAAAAGACTCGTTTACAATTACCTTGGTATTTCGTTAGAGACCGTCCCTTGAGTTTCGACTTTACCTCGTTTCTATTACATGCAGATAATCCGCTGCTTCGTATTCTCGTAAACTAGTTCTCGGAATCGAATGGCTAACAACATTCAATCCGGGACGTTACGTAGAATGAAAATCACTCGGCATCCGCCTTTATAAATTCAGCATTTGTCGTTCGGTTTAGCGACGACGAGTAGCGTCGAGCAGCCCGAGTGCTCTTTAATTAAGTTGGATCGAGGGGATGGACGATTAACGTTGGTTTTGCCGTGAAATTCCCTCGTTAATCCAGGAAACTGGGTCATCGTCGTTCGGACAGTAGCGAGATTACGCGTAAAAGAGAAGCAAAAACCGCGAGCGCGTTGCAATTGCCATGGCAGCTACATCGACGATCGTCGCAAGTTCTCCGAAAGAAAAAACGCCAATGCAAACGTTCGAAATTTCGAGCTCGAAGATTTGAGAATTTAACAATTCGAGGTTGGTTTGCTTCTTTCGTAAGGGACGTTCTTGGTCAAAGGAAATTTATATTGCACCCGAGTGTACTTTCTTTGTCCTTCGCCTCTCTTTGATCAGGTGTGCATTTATCCTCTCCTTTTGTCCCTCCTTCTTTCAGTTCGTCCGTGTTGCGCATGTCCCAGTCAATGAACACGGTATTTCGAAGCGTTGCTCGAGGATCATTCTCGAGATCGAGGTATCTCGTGTATGACGGACAACGTTAAGAGCGTGCAAGCGAGTGGGTGGAACTGGGATTCGGCCCGCGGCCGACAATCATGTCGACGATAATTATGCGAGGCTACCTGCTGGCACATATCGTTGAAATTGGCTGGGATTGTTCGCATATCCGCGGAACACAGAGATACGAGGGTATTTGGCTGAACGTGTCTGCTTCGACGATAATTGGCTCGCCTGATTATATCGATAGGCAATCAGGACCGAAAGAACGCCGCTGAATATCGCCCATCTTTTTAAACGTAATCTCAATTTTCAAAAGATACCTAAGTATCTGTTAATTAAATGTTAAATTCAACTTCGATACTATTCGCCGTATTAACAGAATATGTCGATAATATGCTTCGGATCTCAGGACAGTTTTAAATCTTTAAACGCTGTAAAATCGACACGCCAGGTGCGTATGGTATTCTTTGATCCGTTCCGGCAGGATTTCGATTACGGAATTTCTTCCAATAAAATTTAGGAATTTCACCTCCGAATTCTTAAAATAAAAGGGATTGGTATTTTTGTAGGTTGCAACGCGTAGCATTTACGCGTCCAGATAAGCTAATGAGACGTCTAACGGTAGGGACTGAACACGCCCGAAGTCTCCATTTCACGAAACTCCGGCTATTACCGCTCTATTGGAGCAACGATAGCGACGGTCGTCGAAACGCCACGTTATCGTCCATTTCTGTCAGCTTTTTGCTCACTCGCTTGCCCGCTGGCGGATTTTTTGCCCCCAACTTGTACGCGTTCCTTGAATAACGAACCGAAAGAGACCGGTAGAAAATTACAGATATTAGTAACGAAGCTACCTCTAGAATACGAGAAGTGTTCCATGCTAAATGATTATAGTTATTTTCGATAAAAATACGCAAAGTTTTGACAGGTGTCAGCTATAATATACAGGGTGAGGCACTTAAAGGCCACCTGAATAATTTGGTTATTATTGGTGATAGGAAAGAATGCATAAGGCAAAATTATTTGGTATTGCTGGGCTAGTAACATCGTATGATCAGCCCCTCGATACCAAATAGTTTTGCGTGATACATTTTTTACCCCCTGTATAAGAGGTATTCTGCAACTATAGTCGCTTCTAGCACGTTCGACATAAGAGCCATTACAGTTTCTAATAAGGAAAGGGTCACTCGTAACCCTTAAACTCGTTTGGACAACGAGCATCGCGTTGACGACGGATTAACGTTTCAGAAGTCGTTCAAGAAGCCAGATTCGAGGTGTGCGAAGCGGAGAACCGTCACGAAAGGTGACGATACCCGGCGGCCCAGCAGAAGGCACGAGGACTCAAGCTGAGAGCATAATGAGCGGCCGGCGAGTAATGAAGACCGCTCAATCTCTCTCGAAGCCGCACGCTGTCTCCTCAAAGGGCTATATTCTCGTTCCCTTAACTCCGATCCCGGCTACGCTAATCCGTTTAATCTCGATATAATTAATGACCGTAGAACTTTAATAATTCTTCGTTTAACGGCCATTGGCGTAACTAGTCTCCCTACAAAGAACGTGGACTCCCCGTGCAACTCCTCGTACGCTTACAAATTGTCAGCGTTATCTTGGCAAACGTGTACGGAAAAACTGTGTACAGCGAAATTGAAGTGGACACCGGAAATTTTGCCGTGTTCGCGAAGCGAAAGCTTTCGAATCCAGGTGTTTCCCGTGCTCTTCGCGACTAGAGTGGGTTAAGGGAGACCCAGCCTACCTCAGGAAGCCGTTTGCGCGCACAGTTTGCACAGGATTTTGAAAAGGGACGGCTTTATCCGTGCGTGCGTTTACATCGGGCGCCAAGGTATCGGCAAGCGTTTGTGGACCTTTCTTCCTAAATGCACTTCGAAATGTTTGCATAGACCCTGTTGTGGTCTTTCACGATGAATTTCCGTGTATGCAAATACGTCGACGAGATACCTGACTAACCAGCAGGTTAGTACACAGCACCGGGAACCTCCCAACGGGAGCGCGGAGTCGTTTATCACGAAACGAGAGCGCTATTCTCTCGTATGCATTACGATAGCGATCGCTTCTGAGCCGATACCGCGGATTCTACGCTCGAAAACTGCTGGTTCTCTGCCGGTTATCAAAATGCAAATCGGGAAAGCGAACGACGCGTATCCGGGAGGATAGGGGAAGATTGGGACTCGCCGTGCAGTTTTTCGCGTTTTGCTTGTCAACCTGTGTTAAATGCTTGCGGAGTACTCTGTTTGCAAAATGCGAAATGCATACTTTATCAGTTTTTTAGAACACCTAGTCTCGGCATTTCTTTCCGGCTTATTTCAAAATTTGCCTTAGGACCCTTGCCCGTATAAGAGAGTAATACATTGTAATATATTGAAACTGTAACTGTGTTCTTTCATGAAAAGTATAGTCGAAACACGTCGAGACATCATCGGTTATTTTTGCTTTAAATACATCTAAATAGTAATTTCACATTAAATACGAGTATATAGTTTATTTCTTCGTCATCCTGATAAAGAACATTGCACCTGGTAAACGTAATGCGATTCGGTCGACAAGTAATGCGCTAAAAGTTATTCCTGCAAACTTATATCGTGATCTAGAATTTAGAGAATCATTTCGCGAGGAGTTAGATCAAAGAGGGTATACAACCGGCTCGGCCGAGCCGGCATACCTGACCGCCAATTATCCCCGCGTCTCAACCAACTGTTCGCCTCCCTGGCCGTCCGTTTTTCGGGACGTTTTAACGGACCTCCATGGTAAAACAGCGGCGCTCACGGATAATTCAGATATCATCCCTTCGATCCCCGGCAATCCTGGTGAATCGAACCGTCGACGTTCGAACGAAGGGGTAACTGCCTTAGGGGCTCGCGTGCCAACTGACGCCTCCCAAAGCGGACCAGATTATAAACTGTCGATTACGGACGAGAACACAGAAGAGGTTTTTCCACCCTAAACTGAGAATTTCGAGATCAATTTGGGGATAGGAACAGAGAAAAAAGAACATAAGCCTTTTCCTTTCTAGAACTTCGAACCTTGATCATTAGGAAATTCTTTTAAAATTCTAGAGTTAAAGTTCTTGGAGTCGATTATCTATATACCAGTGATTCGATAAACGTCGATTATTTTAGGAGGTTAGAATTCGCGTTTAAGTTAACGCGGAGTACATAGATGATAGGGGTGAATGGGGTTAATTCTACTGGCATCGCTGTAGGAGTTTACCTTTCCCCTACCGCTTCGAACACGACGCGAGATTAAAGCGTTAAACGCGACGATTCCTGGAAGACTCGATCGATGTCGAAGGATTTCAGTCGTAGCGATGTCATCGATCGCGGGGAGGACGGTTTCGAGAGGCCGATCTCGGCTGAACGAGCATCTTCACGGCTGATTAAGTAACGCGACCGTGTATCGGACTTGTCGATGGAAAGCTTCGTGGAAATTTTCGACGCGGATCGCAGCTTCGAGCCGGGAGAGATTCTTCTTGCGTTTTCACCCCGCTTCGAGTTTCCGCGAGAGAGAGGAAGTTGGCGAAGAGTAAAGGCAAAAATTCCGCACTGCGTACATACCGATCGTGGTAGTTCGTTTAAACGAGAATTCAGTGGTTTGTTAACTTTCTAAATAACGCGTGCCAGACGTTGAACGCGAGAAGCATGGTCTCGCGAGCGTGCAAGAACGATGGTCCAATTAAGGATGTGCTAACGGTTACTTTCGGTTGATCCGCCTGGAACTCTTTAACTTCCGGAAAACTTTCCGCTTCCAGCGCTGCCGGAAACTTTGCCGTTTCGACGTCGCGAAGGTCTCGAATCGACTCGGATAGTTTTACGCGCAAATGCCTGGGATACTTTTGGCTCGTTCAGCTGTGTTTAACGCTGGAACCGAGAACGGGTATATCGGCACGGAAAGGGTTCACGGATAATAACAATCTGTAGAAGCGAGTGATATTCTCGTAAAATGGAGGTAAGAATGATCGACGCTCGAAATTATTTCGCGCAAAGATACGTATGTTCCACAGGACGCGTCGCCGCGAATTTAAACCACGAATTCAGCAGCACGTGCGGCCTCGCGCTGCTGGGATTACGGCCGGGAAAAACGAAGATACGAGGCCAAGATAGGTAGCAACATAATTCATTCCGGCGCGTTATATGAAGTAGCTCTCGTGATGAATTTCAAAAGGGCCCCTGCCGTGCAACCGGCGTACACGGGGAAATATATCAGGAAAAATGCGAAGTCCGCCTTCCTTGCGGCATTGTTGCGTTTCGATCGCGTTTCGCGCAGAAAATGTAACAGAAACCAAATACACAACGTCGTAACGAGTCGAAAGGAAATCGCCTCGTTTACTGTTGTTCGAACGCTTCTTTTCGTCGATTGCACAAGACAGGAAATCGTAATCCGTCGTCTTCCAAAGTTGATTCTTTTCAGTGTACGGGGATAAACAGGTCGGCAGTATCTCGGAGAAAATTTATAATTATTCGTCAAACCACGTTGGATCACGGCATTATTTTAAACGCGAACAAAGCCACGGCTCGAGTTTTCGAGCTCTTTCCGGTTAATGAGTAGGATGAGTAGGATTTCCCGACCTGGAAATGACGGATCCATTGTTCACGGCGAGCTCGCGAGTGCGCCGGGCGTATGACGAAAACAAGGGTGAAAGTTTCGTCGGTGGTTCGGCTCGTTTTCAGGCGTGGAAATTCGAAAATCCGAGTTCAGGGTTAGATTGTATCGTCCAAGTCCAATTGCGGGACGGTTCAGTCGGAAACGAGGCTTGGCCGGGTCACTTTCGGACCCGTGATTTCGGAAGGCTAAGAGCCTCCTCCCTCGCGATGGATCGTGGTTATTCCGGATAATAACGGTCGTAAAAAATAATGGGTGCCGAGGTGAATCCTTCGAACGGGCCGGATAATATTTAGAGGACCTAATGACACCGAATTTATGGTCCAGGTGTGCCACGATTCGACCCGACACGATTTTAGCGTGAACGAGCGTGCGGTCAATGTACCGGATACTTTGATCATTGAGACATCATTCACTCTTGACGTCCGACAGACCAAAACTTTCGATACACCCATTGCACTTATGTTCCACAGATGTATGATTCGATAAAAAAAAAGAAAGAAATTATGTATCTCTACCATATTTCGAATGAAATATTCTGTACAATTCACGAGGAGAAGTAAAGTTTCGACGGAGCTCGAGTCAAAGTAAAATCTAAGTAACCATTATATCCGTTTTGCGAACGAAAAGATGGCCAGCGATGGACGAAAGAAGGATAACGTAAAAGAAGAAGAAATTCGCCGGGTAAGGATAGTAGGATCATGGAAGTTGTATTTATTACAGAAAAGGGGAGCCTTCGATAATCCTTTCATAAATAACAAAGTATTTACGTAAGGTTTCCCAGAGAAGGTGAATGGGCCGGCGAGTTTCAGATTATGGTCAACTACTACGCTCTTCCACAGCCACGACAATGGGTCCCGTCGTGTTTTCCGTTTTCTGCCCCTCAGCGTTCGTCTCTTTCTGTCTCCTACGTTCTGGAACGAGCATCTCCTTTTGCGTCCACTTATAAGGTATACATACACGATGCTCCGAAGGACCTCGCAAAGTCGACCCGTAGGGGGAACCTTTTACGGGGTTTACCGTGGCATAAAGCGTTCCAATAGAAGACTCTGACTCGAGAGTTTCTTCCGTTTGCTCGCACGCATCATGATCTTTCTGTGTGCGAATCCTGCGTGTGAATGTACCTATAGACGTCGCACCGTGCCGTCCACTTCAGAACATCCGCTGAATGCAAGGGGAGTTGCCGTTTGAACATTCGCGTCGCCGATCGAACGTAAAAATCGGGTATCTACGTCCCTACCGGAGAGACGCTTTCCGGATTTCTTCGAATCTCGGGAATTTTCGCTACAACGGTTCGAACATTGATTCGATCGAATAAACCGCTCGAAGAGGGACACGTATTCGAGGAACACGTATTCTTCCGAAATTAAAAACAATTTAATCTTTCGTCTATACAGGTTGTCCCATCGAAACGTATTCGTTAAGCTACAGGTACAGATCGTGCGATGCAAATTAATCGAATATAATTACGTACGCGTTTAGCAAACACCGGTAGATCCATCGTACACCGCAGAGGCAAACAGCGGTTAACAATTTCGCCTGCGAAATCGGAAGAATTTGCAGGTCGAAAGAAGTTGGACGTCGATTCGCGATCGGCGCCGCTAATTGCTAATTTCGCCGGCGCCGGCAAGTTTAATTAAATCATGCCGAAGCCGGCGTCGAACCGCACACGGGTGATCATCGAACGAGAGCCTCGGGCTGAGGGTATGGACAACGGAAAAAATAATAAAAGGTATCGTCGTCGTTTCTGGCGCACGTGCGAGTACGAATATACGAGTTCTCTCGATTCCCCTGTGTTGCTTCGTCGTTGTCTCTCTGCGAAACGTGTGGACCGTCGCCCCGCGACCGACCGACTAGGTACACACACGGGGAACGATAATACCACGACTCGAGCGAGAAGCACGTTCACGGGGAGTTCCTGTTGGCTAGATATTTCTAATTTTCTTCCTGGTCATTGGCGAACGAGGACGGCTGGCTGAATAGTCGCGCGTGCACGTGCGATCGCGCTCGTTCTACCTTATGAATCCTCTTTTTCACGGAGGACATCGCGACGGCGAGCTGTCCTTTGCACCTTTTGGCAATCAGGCTTTTACCGATCGCACGAAATATCTGGACGAGCCGAACACGATCTGCTTGTCATGCTTCCGTTTATCCGAAGATAGTTACAACAGCCAAAATTTTCTGCAGATATCTATACATAAAATCTCTGAGCTTAAAGACAACTAACGGCAAGTTCAAGGTTTTGTATCGAACGTGACGCATTAAAATCGTAGACTCGCGCTAATTGTCTTTTACCTGCTTGCTTCCTATTTCAAATCCAACGCTGTTAATGAGCGGTAGCTTAATCGCGTGGCTCGATATCGCGGGAAACAGTAGGCAGCGCTCGCCGAAAGGTTCATCTAGCCATAAGTTTCGAGCTCGGAACATTAATTCAAACGAGACCATTGGGAGGTAGGAAAACAAATTATCAAACATGTTCCAAAGCCACACATCATTAGACGACAGTCGCAGCAGAAGCTCTGCTCGTTAGCGTTCTAAATAAACTACCGCTTCTTCTGCGCGCCCTTCTACGCCGCATTTTCACCTCGGTGTTTTACCAGTAAACTACAACTATCGACTCGGCCACGTTTTGCCAAGTGTCTCCGAAGGTTCGCCGAGTTTTTCGGCCGAGTATACTCGGTAGTTGGCAGCGAGAAAACGGTCGACGACGTTAGGGCAAGGTAATCGATCGGACACGAGTTAAAGACGTTCGTCGTCGAGTTCTTCGAGCTACTAATTACCCGACTGTCCTCCGCAGACTGTGGTTTTAACCGAGCAGACAGTCGGAGTAACGCGTGGAAAGTTTGGTCGAAGCTGGGTCGTTGCCGACTTCACGGGAACAGGTGTTGTCCGATGCACAAATTTCGACTCGGAGCTCGTTCACGGTAACGAGATGCACCGATAACGTCTTGTTCTCGTTAGACGGGGTCACACTCTCGATCCCTTGCTGGAAACGGTGGAAAAATCTTGTAATCCCTCGACGACCCTTCCATCCTTTCCGGTTTTATCCGCGTTTTCGTATTCAACGTGTCGCTTCGTTGCGACGCTATCACGGCTTCAGATTTAGGGCTCGGGACAAACTGTCTCGAATAGGTTCAACTGGATCGGAGGTTTCGTGTACGAACTGTTAATCCTGGTTCGATCCACGTGGCTTTGTTAGTCGGGAGAATTATTTGAAACATTCGATTTGAGGTCACGAAAGAGAGTGAAAAATTTGCGCGACAGCAAAAGTGGCTAAGATTTACGCGTGTATCTCAGGAACGTAAGGTAGAACGGTGCTTTTGGAAGAATTCTAGCTTATGTGACTCAATTTTCAAGTTTCCCAGAGAGACATCGCGTCGTCGGTGACAGAAGGTTATAATTTCGGGAACATTTCCCGGTTCGTCAGGTCGAGAGGTGAAAGAGAGTGTAGTAGAGGAAGTCTCGCTGGAACCGGTCCGGATTTTATTTCGTGCGCGTTTGTCTTCCGCTCGGATTACGCTCGCGGCCATAAGCGGAAGATAAGATACGTCCAGGATACCTACGTAAGGATCTCGTGACATATGGCAGGCGTACAGGCTCTCCGTCCTCTCTCTCTCTCTCTCTCTCTCCGTTTCTCTCGGTTGCCTGGCTTTACCTCGTGGCTCTGCCATTTGTTCGTGCTCTCTTCCTCTCGGATCTCGTTCCGTCGTGAACAACCTGGATCGGAAGGAAGTTCACGCGGATACTCCGATCCCTTTCAGGAAGGATACTCCGTAGACTGAACATCGAACGTACGGTCGATTAACGTCGGGCATATTTAATCGATGAGATTTGGCGTTTCCAGGAAGTTCCGCGCGTTTCGCGTTTCCTCCGTCTGCTCCTTCCGGAGGATCGGACCCGGACGTTCGTTTAATTTCATTCCTAACGCGATCCGTGCGAAGACGCTGCAACGCGTTTATTCGCGAATTTATACGTCTCGGTTTTGTTGCCTCGGCGAGAAATACTGCGTGTTTACGACGCGATAACTCGGACAAGAGGGGTTTGAAGGAGCCATTAAAATTTTTCTGCCGAGGAGAAAGACCGTCGGTCAGGAGCGAGGGTAGACCGAAACTCGCCTCTTTTATCTCGTCATCTCGCTTCCGAGATACTTTCTCCGCCTATTCGCGGCTACCGATCTGCCGCTTTCGATCGGAGATATACACGCCGACAAATTACAGCTCTCCTCGAGACGTGCCAACCGGGTAATGTCTTGATGACGCTGTTGTCGCTTTACCTGTCGCGTTTATCCCGCGAACGATCAATATCGAGATGGCTCGAATGTTAATATTATTTCGACGTATCGCGTGAAATGAAAAAAACAAATGTGGAGTAACGTCGCTTTCCTTGCGGAGGCACGACACGGTGCAGTGGATTTCAGAGAACTACCCAAAGAGTCGTGCTTATGAAGTTACAGTTTAATATACAAACGCGAGACGTGCGTTTAGCTCAACGGCAGAGATTTAATAAACACGGCTTTGCCGAGTAAAAATGTTATTTTTTGCAGCGGCGCAAATAACGCCGCGAGGAAAAACGTGTTCGCAACGATGACCGCGTTCAAACGTTTCCCTCACGAGTGTTCGCAACGGCAACGACAAAAGACACTGTCCATCCTGAAGCTCGTTACGAACGAAGTTCTCGCTGGCCGAGAAACGGCGAGCGAGCTTAACTTTGTAGCCGGTTGTCGGTTTCTCCAACGAAAACAATCAAATTAGAGTCAAAGCAATCTGCTTAAGTGCTTTCCGATAAGAGGCACCTAACAAATATTAATTTCGCGTCGAGTTGGCTGGCAGGTTCGCTTTGAAAAATTCTTGTATCTCGAGAACGGAGGTCCAGCGAGAATATAATAATAGCAACGGTAGCCGGTAATTGGAATTCCGGCATGGACGTTTCCGGGGCAGAAATAATATTTCTTTCGAGTTGGTTGTAACTCGTTGCGAGCAACGCCGCGGTGTTATCTCCGTTCGCAACGGGAGCCACGTAAAAAGGGAATTAGAATCAGTGGAGAGGTGTAGCTGGAAAGGAGCGGTGTTGGTCAGAAAATAGAAGGGATAAACTGAACGAAGGGAGAGACGCGGCACGAAAAGAACAAAAAGGAACAACGGTGGAACTGCACTGTATGGAGTATAGGGAGCATCGCGTAGGTCGGCACCACAGGGGGAACAAAAACGATGCTTTTATTGGCCTCTGTTCCGCAATTGGAACGCGATGCAACGACCGATGCGTCTACTCTGGACGAGATAATCACTTAATTACTCTCGATGCTGGTGCTCGTACGCACGCGAGCCATCCACAATGAGTAACAGAAAGAGGGACGGAGACGGAGAGAGAATAGAAGGATACAGGATATTAAAGACTTCGTTTTAGTGTCTTTGCGAATACCCGATATTATTAAATATGTACGTAGCTTTTTAGTATAGTTAGGAATTTATATGTATAAAAATAATTCCACATTCTATGTGAAATGTTTCGGCTTAGTTTCCACCCTGTATCAAAGTCGTTTACGGTTCAGAGAAAACTATGCATGGGGTAGCTAAGAACACCCTTAATAAATACAAGTTGCGTGAGAGACGATAGTAGACACACCCTGACGTTCCAGCGAAACACGCGACGCAAACCGAACTATCTTATCAACGAGAAAATGGAGAGCATCGGTGTTTGTCGCGTTTGTGGAGAGAACCGAACACGCACAGGGTGAACCCCGTGCCTTTTTTCCCTGGAATCCGTCGTCTAGTCCAGGTAATTACCGGTTTCGCGTGTTAACGTCTTCATAGGGACCGTGCAAGCGGGATCGAGCCAACCGGTTTACCACATGGCACCGTTTCCCGAAATAAGACGTTTCGTCTTGACAGGGTTGGGGAGCATGCGTCACGCCGCGTCTTTATTAGAGTATTAGAACGGGTCGGGAGTGGCCGGTTACGAATCGCCGATCCGAATAATTACACGCTCCGTTTCCTCTCTATCGACCGACTGATCGCAGCCCACTCGGCCAATTAATAACCGGTGTCTGTTACGCGATGGCCGTTTGATCGTTCCACGCGAATTTAATACGCTCTCGCACCTCCGCCATTCGACTCTTCATCGATTACGTGGGCTCGAAGGGAGTTTGCTGTACTTACGGTTCACGGTCGCGAGATTCTCACTCACCTGTAACAGAAAGAAAGCGTTCCTAAGTTATGGGTAAACAAATCTTACAATCATCAAGGAGTTAGGTATAAAATTCGCGTATAAATTTGATAGTTTATTCTGACAAAGTAACGAGATGCCTCATAAATTGAACTTTCCGCGAGTAAAACTATTTCATAAACAGTTTTCACGATGACGGTAGACGTTATCGCGAAAAATTCGCCTCGGCTCTCTGCTTGCTTAGTTCGTGCCGGTAGAAGCGACGAGTCGGTGGTACACTTTAAGAGATTTCCCCTTTGGAAAATCGCCGTTCAGCCACGACGGCCAGCATAGTTGCTAACGAGTAGCCGGAAGTTGGTGGTAGCTCGCAGGCTGGAATATTAGAGGCAACGCTGGTTAATTCAGCACAGTCTGCGGGCTGTTCGCAAGCCACGCTCGACAGGAGCGTGCGAGAGTTGGGCACACAGTAAACACGGACGGGGTGTAGTTGTCGCGTGGCTTCGGGCCACGTATATCTTTCAGTCAGTGACCCCGATCGACCCGACAACTTGGTCCTCTTCAAGAACCAGAGGTACCGCTACGATCATCTTTATCATCGTGATTCGTCGATGCAAAATTGCTCGTGATAGAACCGTTTTACCGTCTAGTCGGTTGTTCCACGAGTACCGACAACATTCTTCCGCTTCTTCACTCGGTACTTGTGCACTATTCGTTTCAGAAGCCTAGAAGCTTGGAAATTTCTGAATGTAAAAGTTTAGATATTTTCCTACAGGGCCGTATAGTCGGACTTCGTTACAGAGAACAGCTTCTGAGACATCAATTTATCACGCGAGTAGAAAACGTCGCGAATCGTTTTAAGAATTTGTTTCGTTACCGCAACGTTGATCGGATTCGGTAGTCGAACGAGCGTCTCTACCGCGACATAATACTCGTCATTTTCTCTCGCCGACGAGGAAAATTCTGTTTGACGTTCGAAATCGAACAAACTCGGTACCTGTTACGGTCCAAGAGATTTTCCCGTGCGGACCAAAGGAGGCGGCCGACGGATCCAGACGTTGCCTAGGAGCGAGTAAAAACAGCGGCTCTCGAGAAGACACAACAGAGGAGACGTTGTATCGAGAGAAACGGTCTTTGCCAATGAGAGATCTTTTTCATGGTCGATGGAACCCGACGGGAGATTTAAAGATGCACGCGGAACAGCCTTTGTCCTCGAGACTTTCTTTCCTTCGCCAGCTTCCTGTTCCGCTCCAAAACGTTTTTCTATTCCTCGGGAACAACAGGCGCGGAAATGTTCGTTCAGGCATAAGCGAGGACCACCGATTAATCGAGTTACTCCTTTGCGATTTTTTACCTCGTCCGCGATTTCGAAAGGTTCGAACTCGACGGCAATGTATATAGAATCTCTTAAGGATAAAATTCCTCCCTCTCCTGACGGAGAAATCTACTACCAACTGCTTTCGATTTCTAAAAGATCTAGTGCCTTTACGTGTTTGACTTCCAAGTTGAAAGCTAGCGGTAATTTAACATAAAATATAAGTATACTTGACTGCGCGTTACTAGTTGGCCACTTCGTATTTCATGGAGTATCACTGTTTTTGCTTACTTGTATATCCGAGGTACAAATGTATCCTAAGTGCAACGAAACATAGAAAAAGTTGGCCACCCACATAAAAGTTTAAGCGCTCGAAGCGGTAAAAAAGTCGCCGGTGGTCGAAACAATGGTGGCAACTTCTCGATGTCGCAGATTAGAGTTCCAAAGTTATCGAAGTTCGACCAAGTTCATCTTTTCTCCCTCGATAAGAAGCTTTCTTCTCGCCGTGAACTATCGACCGATTTTCTACGCACGCGTTTCTTTGACCTCCAGCGATCGTTGCGAATGATAATCAGCAAGTTATCGCAACTTCCTGTAATACCAAACACGTTATACTTCCGCTGGAAAAGTGGCGATGCGGAGGAAGGTTCGTCGGAAGTTTTTAAGTCACCAATTTTGAAATTTGTCGAAGTTGCGAAGTTTCAAATTTTCCTCTACGTCGGCAATTTCCGTAGGAAGCCGGTGCTCTCGGAAACGTAGGTGAATTTTTCCTCGAATATCCATATAAGAATTAATTGAACGTCTTTTTTTCCACTGGGCACTTATCGAATCTTGCGGTAAAACGTCTGCGGATATTAGATTAATTAACTCATTTTGTTCAGCAAGTACAGTTGGAAATTGAATTTTCGGTCTATCACGGTTTTTACTCTCCGCTCCTAATCGTTGTTTTCTAGCACTTCCGGATTACGGTTGATTTTAACATCGTTCTACGTTCGATCGGTGAAAAATTGGCGCGAGAAAAGTACGAACGAATTCTCGGGCGAACAGAGACTTCTCTTTTTCCTCTTACGGACTGTTCCATCGCGTTGTCGAAATAAATCAAGATATTATTCTTGCGTTGCCGGCGTATGCAGCTACATTTCGGAACTAAATTTCACTATAAATAACGCGAGCGACGTTTCTATCTTAAGAAACTTCTTTCTCCGGTGGCGCGCTACTTTCCATCGCCGACAAACTTTCAATTTCCCGTCGAGTAATTTTTTTCCCAACTGCTCCCGTGATAAGCAGACAACGAGTTTCGTTTTCTCGTTTCTTTTGCAACTGCATTCCCCGCTAGTTCTCCTCGCGCGAACCAGATTTCAATTCCTAGAAAAGAACGACACGGTCGCTACGAAACTTTGCCATGCAAATTCAACGACTCGATTAAAATCTTTTTCCATTTTGACCACTCGGCAAGCCAACTTCGATCGATTATACAAACAGGTTGTGGACAAATTACACCGTCCTCTGTTATTGCCGTGTATACGATACTCGATATTTTTGCACGAAATTGGGGGAAAAAGTTCGATTGCACAGCTCATATCCGTTTACACGGGTGAACGTTTCAAAAAGCGGACTTACACCGTTATACCTTTTACACTCTCAAATAAACAGGAACGAAGGAAAACGCCGGGAACCAGTTTTATCGCGCATTAACGGATGATCATCTCGCTAGCAACCGGTGGTTAGCTACAAGGTGTTAAAACCTGCTTCGCGGCTAATAACAGCCGCTCCAAACTCGCAACCCACCAAAGCGACGAAAAACAAACGACGTTGCGTATGCGCGAGATACGATAGAATCTCTCGAAAGGGATGGACACAAGAGGCTCGGAACATTAATCCCATTGTCTTTCTCTGAAAGTGACTGTCGAGGATTCTTCTTTCCTCCAGACGAAGACGAATACACGCCTCGCGCTGAATATACGCTTGATACCCATGGATCGGTATGTAGCACAGTACGTAACACGTAAGACGCGATATTAAAGCGGTGTTTGCATTTCTCGCGAGTGCAACAGCCACCAAACAACAATGCCACAAAGCAGTCTAACTGCAGCTGAATGCTTGAGTTTACGGTGGTTGCTGCAGCTACTGGATTTGCGTTTAACCCCTTATCCGGACGATTTAGATTTGCGTTTCGGTTTGTCTTTACAAGTTGTCGTTAAGGTACATCGAGCGTTAAGAACAGGGTCAGACTAGCAAGTTTCGGTAATAATCGCTGAACCGATTGCGTTAAACGATCTTTAATTTGAATTACAGGTGATTCGTTTTACCGTTTATAACCTGCAAACGGTAATTTTTTAAAACGTTACTCCTGACAATAAAATACAGTTTGATATTCTTGATTTACAATTTGGTCTTAAGCAACGACTACGCGGTCGACGCGGTTCGTGTGCACGTACATTCGGTGGTTCCACGGTATATCCACGAAAGAGAACGTCGAGCTAAGTCTGGCCGCATAGAACAGGGGTGTCTGGCGTGTTCCTGCAGAAAATACTGCAACGCAAACTCCGTCGGAGACGGCTGCCCCATAGTCCTGTCTCCCTTACTTATGTATGAAAGCTACGTGGCCTAGGTTCGTTCCGTCTCGCCCTTCGAACCCCCTTACGTTCCGTTCCGCCGGGAAAACTTCTACG
Source organism: Megachile willughbiella (assembly GCA_945859595.2). Lineage (NCBI taxonomy): Eukaryota > Metazoa > Arthropoda > Insecta > Hymenoptera > Megachilidae > Megachile > Megachile willughbiella. Next base: position 15,799,407 of record OX243798.1, on the reverse strand, counting down.
TTATTCATACGTCGCGGATGAACGATGAGTATCTGTCCACGGTGTCCATTTCTAAACGACTGGTGCACGGGGGAAGGTCGACGGATGAACTTTGCGAAAAGTCCACGGACTTCAAGGCCAGTTTGCATGATCTCCGACTCCGTGAGCTAGGGTGAAACCGTGTACGAGTCAGGTAACTCTTCGTGAACTCCAGCGATTTCGTTCGAAGAAATTTTCTTCGCCGTTTCAATACGCCCGCAAACGAATCAACGGGTTTCGCAAAAAAATTCGTTTATTTTCGTTAAACGAACGACGAATTTAAAACGGTCGAATCGTATTCAAACGAAAAATGGTCCGTAACTATCCGAACAGTTTCTCCGCTTTCAAAGCCAGAAACCACGAACGCTTCACGTGATCCGCATTTTAGCAGGGGTGTACTAAACAACGGGTACGTGGACCGACGAATTAACGAAAGCAAACAGACCGTTGAATCGGCAGAGTAAGCTGATCGATCGAGTCGTCGACGGTAGGACGAGAGAAAAGTCGAGGCTGCTCGGACCCGATGCGAGAAAAGCTGAAACGCTTTTCTCCGGCCACCGTCCGCTCGGTCGAGGGGTGGCCAGCGACTCGGAGGAAGAGAAAGTGCTGTTCTGGATAAGGAGGAACCATGTGTGCTACAGTTAGCCACAAAAGTGCATTAGCGCTGGACGTCTGGCCAAGTTCACGGAAGTAACGGGTCGTGATAACATTTCCGAAAAGGAGTGGGGCCGAAGTTGCGGCAAATCTGATGTTGTCTAGATACGAACCGGCTTTGCAGCGGCAAGAAACAAGACAATTTCGAAACTGGTTCAGGAACGGTGCCTTTCTACCGAATAATCTCCGAGTCGAGTCATCTTTAGACCAAAACGTTTCGAGTTTACGACGCTTGTTTCTTCTTTAAAGTAACCCCGATTCTACCAGTTGCGCAACCGCAACTTCCCCCAGAAAGAACCAGCGAAAGAAAGGGTAGCGGGAATCGGATTCGGAAGTCGGTAAGATCAAGCAGAGGATCGTGAAAAGAATAATCGGTCTAGACAACCGAGCAGGAAACAGAGACGAGCGTGTTCGTGTACTCGCATTGTCGCGAAAGAAAACGAGCTACGAGGCAGAAGCCAAATGCCTGGTGTGTACGCGAGGGATGCTAAAACCTGCGCGATGGAAGAAAGAAGAAGGAAGAAGTAGCGGTGGTGGATAAGCACCGGGAGAGCAACGTTGCTGCCGGACAGAGTGAATTATGGGACAATTAGTTCCGGCAGATATATAAGACTCAGACACAGAACCAGCCGCTCTTTCTCCTTTCTTCCACGACCATTCTCTCGGAGGGTTGCTTTCTCGTCTTGAGGGACACGGCAGAAGTAGCGAGGAGCTTTCGGTCGGTGTCCACGCGGACCGAAAGCTAAGAACAGCGACTGGACGACTCATTAACCATCGTGCTCCCGTGTTCTTTGCGTCTGCTCGACTTCCACCGACCCTTTTCGTGTTTTCCACCTTTTTCCACTCGTCGCGTTACCGCTACGTTCTCCGGATTTGCGCTTAGACCTCACGTTTTTTCAAGGCCATCCGATTTCGGTTATCCGCCCTTTAGTATACGTCTTTAACGCAACGACGAACAAAATAATTAGCTTAAAAGTGCACAAGGCAAGTTACACCCAAAGATTTATAAAAAGTAATTTTCAGTCATCTAACTGTTTGCGCGTAAATATATTTATGTACCGATAATTTTAACCACGATACGTAGCATAGTATTTTCGAACAGTATCGAAAGGTGGTCGAATCGCATACACGGTAGCTGTTGTCGGTTCCGGTGAATTCCGAATACGTTGTGGTCGAATCTTGCAGTGCTTGGCCGAGAATCAGGTCGTGTAAATATAGTGGGCTGTCGTTTAACGAGCCGCTGTGTTTCGCGAGCGCAAACGAGCAGCACCGTTTCGGAAGAAAACGAGGCTCGGCTCGAGCGACTGAATTTATGCGGCTAACTGGATTATACCGATCGAATGTTTACGGCTGTGCTTGCAATTTAACGGAACGCGATTGCCTTCTGACGTATAAAAACGTTTATAATTCTCTCGAAATTTAGAATTCCCCTTTCGAATAATTTAGGTGCCTATTCGTTTACGAAAGTAAGCTTCTGTTACCATGTATCTATAAAGGTATTCTGTGAATCTCGGGAAACGAAATAATCGTTACTTTTTAACTTGGCGACGCAATTGAATCGATACAGATATAGGCATCGAATTTTGCCGCGTGTTAATTAATCACCCGAGATACAACGAAAGTGTACATATCCATTTAATGGAGTTCGTAACGGTGAAACGACAACACGCAAATGCAATCGACTCCCGGTTGAAAATAACACAAAGCTCGGCGCAAAAAGCATTTTCATATCCGACTGGCTGACCCACGAGTTCCCCTCGGTATTCCGCTCCAATAAGAGAAAAGCTGTCCTATAGCTCGTTAATAGGACGCACCTCCGCTTCAGGGTGGCGTCCGGGGTTCCTGATTAATGGCCGTGCTAATCAAATAAACAATCCTACATCTGTCGACCGAATGTGTTACCAAGCTGCGGGTACATCCCTGCTTCTCCCTCCCGATCTAGTCGGAAGAAGCCACGGTTTGTTTTCGTCCCATCTCGATTCCGTCCTTCTCTATTCGCGGTCGGATCGAGCGGAAGAAGCCGGGGAAAGAAACCGATTACGAGGTTTCTGGTAGGCCGGAACCAGCAAGAAAAACATGTCCTGACACTCGAGTGGCAATTAGAAGGATTAATGATTCCGTCTCGGCGTTGGTTGACTCTCGTTCCGTTCGACGTCCGCGTCGCCGGCGTTTGTCATCTTCCGATGGCGAGAGGACGAGCTGGTATTGTCGCGATTAGACGCGGCAAGGCTCTCGTCGAGCAGCAACCGGCTACCGTTCATAAATCAACGTTGCTTCCGTTTAACGCTGGAACTGTACCTTCGGGGAACCGTGGCTCAACGACGCGTCCCGAAACGCCGTGATTACCTATTGCGTGTTGCTTTGAAATCTCGATCACGCCATTTGCAAGGCAAATGCTTTGGCTATTTACTTTGCACCGAGCTGGACAGATACTGGATCGCAAAATTTTACGATAACTTGCATCGTATACTCTAGAGAAGTGTACACGAACACCTCGCCGTCTACTTGTTACTTATTTAGGAACTAGTCGAATAGATTCGCCTTAACGACTATGGATTTCGTTAAAATTCCGCAACGAGAAGTTGCGTCGAGAAAATGATCCACGAGGAATTAAGTTAAAAGCAAGTGTTGCCGCGGCATCGAAAACGAGCAAGTTTCAGGAGAAAATTCATCGACCGCCTCCACTCGCGGGTATTCACTTTCGAACGAGTTTGCAACAGCTTTCGAGATTACCCATATATCGTTCGGTGTTGATCTCCGCGATCATAAATCTACTTTGAGCCTGGACCGGCGCGGCATCGCGGCGAAACGTGCCTCGCGGTAATTTTGTTCCAAGAACGTCGCGCCGTCGACCTGGCAGGCTTTCCACGGAAAGACTGTCATCCCGCTAACAGAGACGTCCCGATACGGCTTCTTGAAGCCGTGAAAACTGCCTCGTTTACGACCTGGACCGTGCTCCTCCTTTTCTGCGAACGACCAACCCCTGACCTACGTTGCTGCTTTGCAGCTGCAACTTATCGTGGGACGCTTGTGGAAACGTCGATTACACGGCACGTCTCAGAAACCATTTATACAGAGACTACTTCTGCTAGTAATCGTTGTTTCGTTGCAAGATGAGCTGCAGTTTAAGTCTACATCGATGGGTCGAATGCCTTATGAAGAAGCTGATGATATAAAGGGGTTCTTAATCAAATGTATTGCAACAGTGTGATGTGACAAATTTTTCATTTATTATAAGTAGTAAATAGAAAATACACGTGTTCAACCGATCTATTTATCTGAATTATTTATAAGATCCAAGTCGAGCCACGATGCTGCGATAAATGACGGAGATTTATGGAGATTTCAAATTTATAGCTCTTAATATTCTCGAAACTCCGAAACTTCCAACTACTCGAACCTCTAACTTTCAAAGTATCTGAATTTCCAAAGCTCTAAATGCCAAGTTTTGAAATCGAGAATATTATCGCACTCGAAAAGTTCATAAACCGTGTCGCCCGATATAGAGCAGCGACGAATCGTTCATCTCAAAGACACCGCGAGGCGCCAGCGAGCGTGGAACTCCGATTCACGCCAGAAACGTCAAGACACGTCGCGATCCTTTCGGTGAAACGACGAGGCGTTAAACGAACGGAGCATTGATTTATGTAGCAGTCTCGCAGCAAGATACGCGTCGCGAATCACACGCGAGACGCGCGTACGCTCGAAGCATAATGGTTAGCTAGTTCGGTTTGCTCGATGTCGGCTGCTTCGAGAACCAGAGACTTCCTTGCACGGTTTAATCAATGGATTCATTGGAAACGGAAGGATCTATGACACGTATGTTCCAGTGATGCATGGTTTGCAACTCGCGAAGGTTTCCTGCCATAAAGTTTCGGTTCACCGATGATCGAGTCTCAGAACTTACGTTAAGACCTTCTAGAGACATAATTTATACATTTATAAACTAACGTACACGATTTTTTGTCTTCTCGTTCAAGAAATAAATATGTATAATAGAGTTTCGATATGTCCTTTGGAAAGTTAAAAAATTCTTTGCAAGACTGTACCGTGGTAACGAGATAAAACGATAAATTTTTAATTCACACCGCGGATTTTCCAGTTGAAAACCACGTCCGATCTAGCAATTATGAAACTATTAACCATGACACACGCGGTTGCGAAAGAAACGCAGCAGGCAAAGGGTTAAGCAAGCGGTACCGGTTAGACCGGTGTACCAGATAGGCGTTTCGCGATCGAGCCTCGATAGGTATCGGGCTTATCGTTATCAGGAACAGCAACGTTATCGAGGCAACATTTCCCAGAAAGTGACACCGAGTCGCTCTCGATCTGCAGCTTCCTCATTTCCTCCGTTCGCTACGTAAATCATCGAGGCAACGCGCGATTTCACCGATCTAGATGATCGTGTACTGGTCTCTCCTACCGAGCCGGCAACTGGAGAAACGACGCGATCGTCGGCGAAGATCGATGATGCTTCGTGGAAACGAACAGGCGGCTGGTTATACGACTGTCCAGCTGTCGTAGTCGTGTCAGAGTTAGTTACATACATCGGCCCTCAGATATTCCACGCGATTCGCCTTAAATAACTTCTCGTGTACGGACACGCAGTTAACACGACGTTCCATTCATTGTCACGGCTATATTTTTTCCTGCAGACTCTCTGGAACACTGTCCACGACAGTTCCACGGACAATGTATTTCTGGAGACGGTGGAATTTTAATAAGAAATTTTTTAATAACAGCCTGCAGGTGACGGAGCATAGGAGCGTTCTTTGTGGATGGTAATCCTACGGTGACCACCACGAAAATTAAATAAAACTTCGCTGTGCTATTACTATTATCCTCGCTATGCTCGTCAGTGTAATTGTTTTGGGATTTATTAGAAAGTTATAATCGAAATTCCTTTGTTTCTGTTCGATCCGAGGTCGCGCGAAGACACCCGTTTTCGTCCCGAGCGTCTTGGTGGATTCGGCGATGCTATTTCGGTGACTGGCGAGCAAAAGCTCGGCGTGTCGAGCGTGGACACGAGCAAGCACGCGGCCAGCAGTTAACCGTGTCGTACAATTTAGTAATGAACGTTGTAACGACCGGTCCGCAGGCGTTGCTATTTGCGTGGGCGCCGCGGGATCGACGACAGTCGGCCGGGAATCAGGAATAATGTATTACCTCTGTTCCGGCCGACGAGGCGATTTGTAAACGTATCTGCTTTCCGAGTGGCAGTTAGACCATCTATTAAGTAATTGCGGCGTGGAACGTGATAACCGTCTGCTAGTTTTTCGACTTTGATGCAATTCTCCGCAATCGTCTTTTCCCGTCGAACAATTCCTAACGAGTATGTTGTGAAACCTGCGAGCATCGTTCAACTTACAATATCAATTGCAACTTGCAGTTCGAGTATAACAAATTATTCTAAGGTTTGTTGACATTAGTTCTGGTAAACATTTGCATCGTCATCATTAAGATACTCGCTTTATTAATAATCGAGGCTTATGTCAAACGTCGGTCCAAACAAAATGGCCCGTTGTATTACCGCTTCTCTTTCTGTACTTCTAAATGTTACCAAAATTCCAGAATAATTATAATATGAATTCTTGTATTCGTGACAATAAACTAAAGAAAAAGTACGAAAAGAATTTGACGAGAATCAGAAGCAGCTCGAGAAGCTCGACGACATCGTGATCCGGTAACGTCGAGTGTCTCCCAGAGCGAGACCTGGTTGGTACAGCAGTTTGCCGGTGACACTGTTGGCTAAATATACCCAGGGAGGCGGTTAAAACTAGAGGGAACATTTTGTGAAGCTCCTCTTGCTCTTCTCTTCCTCTTTCTCTGGCGTCGCGATTCCCAGGCGAGTGCGCAGAAGTCCTCGCGACCGAATAAAGTGACTGGCAGGACGAGTAGCACCAACTCGCTCACCTACTGCTCCGTTACGCTTCGACTCTCCCGATCTTGTCTCCCTACGTTACGACACTTTTTCGCGCACACCGAGATCTGTCCTACGCTCGTGCCTCCTTTCGCGACTATGGGATCCAATAATTAAAGTTCCGATTCCCGCTGTCCCCATTTAACCGTCATCGCGATGAATTCCTTTTAGGGTTTTCAGGACTTCTCACGGGTCAACTGTTGTTTGCGAAGCGACGATTTCGCAAGGCTGTTTCAAGCTGGCTTCACAGCGCGCGATGTGGCACATCTAGATAAGATTCACTCGTGACGAACCGTGAGTACGTCGGAGGAACCTATTGACACGCTGGAATTGGTACAACTCGGAGGGTACCGTGTTCAGCAAGTTTCAAATACTTCAGTTTCAAATCCGTACACGGGTATCGTGGTACATGGTCGTAATTACGGCGGTGAATTTAGCACACATAAATAATCGGTGAGATTCGTGAACACAACGAGCTACTTTGCAAACTGTAGCTACATCTATCCTTTTGACAAATTGAATTCACGAATCCAACGTTTATGACGCTCGATGACAGTACGATATAAATACGACTACAGATAAAAAGCTAGACGAAACTAAGATATGTCATATCCGTGATGGAAACGATGGTAAATGGGCGCAAATGCAACGTGGCTGCATAGATGTACCAAAGGATCACGAATCAGCGGCTGTCTCTGGAGGACATCGAACAAAGCGACAAATCGATCGCGAACACGCAGCAAACCGTTTGATATCGCAGGGTTCCGATTAATTCACGCGTCGTGTCCCTAATAATCGTAATAATAATAAGCATTCGGCGCGGACGCGATGCTCATCGCGAAAACGGCCACGTCAATCGCAGATCGTTCGCGTAATGACGCTGCGAAGCGACGAGAGGGCCCCGTGTCGTTCCACGGAACAACGCTCGTCCGTGGTGGCCGCCTATAATTAAGCTGACAAGCTTTGACGACGTACGAGGGCAGGAACAATGCCGGTAGGCTCCCATCAGACCGCAGAACGCGTCGAGTAAAGCGCGTCACACGACACGACCGCGTCGTGTCGCGGCCAAATGTACTTCGTGGAGGCCTTTCGCGAACCCGTTATTTCGAATATCCGTCAACGATAACCGAATACGGTCAAAAACCTGCTGAACGCCGTAGCATTTTGAAAATTCATCGAGCGTTGGTGTTCGAGTACGTCCGGTCTATCGAATTTGCGCGCCATCGAAGTGGTCGCAAAATCGCTCGAGAACGCGAAATCTGGAACCGGAAACAAGTGTCGGAGAGGATGTCGTCGTTTACTTTAACACGGGAAATTCGAGTCGTAGAATATCGAATACGAGAAAGACTTTAATCCAATAATCTAATTTCAACTTGTTGTCGAGGATTGCTGGTCTTCATCTTGTAATTGCATTCGACCAAATCGTATTCGTGATGCCAAGTTTTTGGAGATGTAGGAAAAACAAAGAATCGATCACCCGATAGTTGTCGGTGTGTATGGAGCCACGAGGTCATGGATAAATAAACTATAAGACGATGCATCGGTCTTTCGATCTCGCATAGGTGGTCCCTAAGATGTCGGGACGTTGAACCGAATGTCCTCCCAGGGGTGTCGATCGATCGCCAGCCCCAATGAAACTCCGAAACGACGTTTCTCGCGGAAATTCTTTCGTTTGTCTGACATTTCCGGCAAACTTCGACTTTATTTCGAGCTTAACAACTATTTTAGAAGATATCGCGTCGATTCGCTGACGAATTTATGTCGCGTGCTCGCTGTAACACGAGACAATATCTGTTGGTAAAAATATAACGGATGTCGTTGCTGAACTTTCGTGTTTCCAATTTCTTCGGCGATACAGATAAATAACGGAATATAAGTAAATTATAAATAAACCGTATTCGTTGCGTACATTTTGCATGCAATAAAGCGTTGCTCGATACAGAACACATATTACACGTGTATCTTCGGCAACTGGCACGTACGAATTTATATTTATTGCCATTTTTGACAACCAGGAAACATTTTTCATACTTGTGAATTATTGTTGCCGAAACACTCGTTTCTCTCCGTATTTTTGTACTGGTCCAATCGCAGTTTCTTTTTTCAATACTTTCGATGATTTTTTTAACAAGAATTTATTTTTTTAATTGTTAAACGACTTGTGTAAGTTACAACCATGCGTCAGTATTTTGATAGTTAATTTTTGCCAGCAACCGAAACGTCTTCCTTTCCGCTGTATCGAACAAACGCGTAAGAAACATCGCGCAACCCTCGTTGCCCCGAAGACAAGCATTGTCCCTAAAATCCGAGAAAGACGTTCGTTTCCTTGTCGGTTACATTTCCGACCCTGTCACGAAGACGTGCCACGAAAAAAATTGGCCTCTCGCGAAACGACGCGGCTCCCTCCGCGGGCGAAACGTGGAAAAAGGGGCAAAAATAAAGAAGACGGGCACGATTGTGGAACGCGAGGAAACGGGGGCAGATTTTGAAAGGCGGCGCGGAACGACGGGGTCGAAGAAAGAGCCACGCGGTTTCGACCTCGTGCAATTCTATTGTCGAAACGTCGGGATTTGCTGGAAAAAGAATCTCCGGTGAACGAGAAACAAAAGGGTCTGTGGTCCAGGGGGTGAGAATGCCGCGAGGAAGCGCGTTGGCTTTCGCCGGTTAAGACGAGCCAACTTTTCCGCGGCTCTCGATTGTTTTTCCGCGCTGAACGCCGTTGCTAAGCCAATAAAAGCTCGTCACGACGAGAGGTTGGGGTTGGCGGTACAGCAAGTATAAAACTGTAAGAAAGCTCGGTGGTTAATCCGGGAGCCAACGACATCGCTACACCCACGAGCTGGACAATGACCTGGATTCTTAATCGCCGACGGGTAAAAGCTAAGAGAACGGAGACAGACAGGCAAACAGGATATAAAAGACATCGTATTTACTGGTAAAATGTGCATTCGGGGATCATGAGCAGATATTTAACGTAATATTTAATAACGGATCGTCTGAAATATCCGAACCTTTAGGTAAGATGATATCTTGAAGGAAAATGGACAGTAGCGTATAAAAACGATTAGTATGACGCGTGAAAATTTGAGCAAAACCCTTCTAGGATGACTCGCGGTCATCCTTCACCGACGAGGACCCTCGAAGCGACAGACTTGTTCGAAAGTTTCCGAGAAGGATTCCGAGAAGCTCGAAGAACGGAGAAGCGTAGACAAAAGATACTTTGTCGAATCTATCTGCTGACTCAGTGAAGTTAAGCGTCGACTAGGACCTCGTTCTTTGTTGGCCCACCTACGTGGATCTTAGAAACTGGTCCCGACAACTTGTTCTAACGATGTCTAAATACGAAGCGCGGAAATATCGCTTGTCTCTTGTAAGCTTGCCTTGTTTGCCCTGTTAAACCTCATTGTCTCCCTGTCTTCGCCGTTGATCCAATAAAATCTATGATAATTTTCGCTCTATTGTTCCATCCAAGTTTTATCGGTGGTTAATGGTTCGCGATTATTCGCGAGTCGGTGCAGATTCGGGGGGAAGAAAGGTGAGCAAACGAGCGATTCGTCGTGAAGATAGTCGACTTCGGGGAAAAGGAATCGCGTGCGGGTAACTAGACCGCTTTCCGTCGACCAGCATAGCTCGGGGAAACTTAAGGAAGCTAGCCGATGACGGAAGCCGTCAACTCGAGGGAAACCGAACTTTTCGACGACTTTCGACCGCGATTTCTTAAGCCACCAGCAATCGTACGACTTCCTCGTTCCACGATAAGATCTCTGCCGCTTCGTTGAGATTCGCTCTCGACCATCAGCCTAGCGATTCGTCGAACCATCGGTCGAAAACTTTCGAGCCAGTTTGAATCGCGCAACGAGACCTCCCGAATCTCGTTACTCGATTCTGGCCTTCGCTTTGTCATCGAGGCTGCTCCTCTTTGATCTCGGTTCAAGCACATTAAAATCGCTCGCTTCGTCAGGCCCATCCTCGGCCCCACGACCGCGACTGTCCGATCTTTTATTCGTGTTTCCAGTTCGTTGATCGGAAACGCGAATTGTCTGGCAAATTCGTGTTTCCGCCACCGCCCTTCCTTCGTTCGATGGCTTTTTTAGTAGATCGTAGACTATTAATGCGTGCCGCAATTATCGTGCCAGACCGGCTATTTATTTCCAATTTAAAGCCAATTAGGATAAAGCGTACAATCAATCCCGGCCGCTTTCGGACGATCAAATTTATTTAGCGAATTTGGATTTCGCGCTGAAAAACTGCGAAGATTGATTTACAGAGATTGCGGAACAAAACAGTTATTGTATTAAACAATTTTTAATTATAAAATATACCGTGAAAAGAACAATTGATACGTTGATTAAAACCCTGACTATATGTCACAATTTTGCTTTAATTTGATAAACGAAGTATGAATTGTTCAACGAATGAAAAAATTGCATTATCCTCGATGCGAAGCGAAATTACTCGAACGCTAGAATTTACAAGCACAATTAAAATCCATATTTGGAAAAATAATATTCGTCGTATCATTCTTATAGATCTGTACAAAAGTGCTATTCGTTAGTTTACTGGCAAAAGATGAACTTTTCTTAAAGTCGAGAATTGCAGAGAAAATTCGAGGATACAGGAAACATCTATCGTTCGCTTTCTAGCATCGAGGTTTATATCTGGTTTATTCGTCGTAACCGAGACGTGTCCATTTGACGATCGATTCGATGCGTCATAAGCTGTGACGAACGCGGTGGCTGTGACGCTCCGAGTCTATTGAATATTCTATCGTCGAAGGAACGACGTCATAATGCATCGTTCGCCGACGACCATTCACTATTTCTGGACGAAGACCTTTCGAACTTGTTCCGTTCGCCGTCAACGACGCGAACTTTTCGCGCGATCCACGCGTCACGGCTAATTATGTCCCCGGGATTACTATTCGACCGCGACAGGTACGTACGTTTCTTTTTTGTCCCATCGACGGCGAGAATTGGGTCGTGGATCCGAGCCAATTAACCTGTTTTTTTGGAACCGTTTCTCTCTATTAACGGCCGCTATTTGCCCCGGATGAGCACGATTTATGCCCGAATTCGTCGCTTCCGGGGCAATCATCTCTGCTACGAGTCATGGATTATTATTCCACCTACCGCGTCGAATACGTAGCAGTAATGGCAATATTCACTTCGAAATAAAGGTATTTTTAATGATCAGATTGGCAAAAATTCTCTGTTTTGAACGAAGTACCGATTTAGGATCAGCAGAACAGTTTCATTAGAAGAATGATTGGAATTACAATAATGGAGGAGGAGAAACGAGAGCTAATTGGTAGCCAATTTGAATGAGACAGCGACGATTGTCGCCGGCTATTCTTATCTCGTTCGGAAACGTCAAGCACGTAGGATTGACGAATAAGGAGCAACGACCGAGGAAGTCCGCGTCGGGAAAGTTTGGAAATTTCGTGAAATCTATCGGATCTGGAACTCGCAACGGCAGAGACAGTTGTCGCGAATTCGATTAAAAACGCGGCGATAATAGCGGCACGGAAGCATCGTCCCTTCGCCGCGACGAACAAAGCCCGGACGTCGTGTTCGTTTGGATCTTTTTGTCGCGATTCGAAAAACTTTCCTCGCGGCAACCGCAATGCGGACTTGGCGTTACTATTAATATTCCGTTCATCGATTCTTCCTCCATTCATCATTGTCTTCGCGCCGTTAACCGTGATCCAACTTTCCCGCAATCCCACGGTGCTCGTTAAAAATTTCATAAGAGCGCAACTCGCCGCCTCGCCATCTTCTTTATTTTCGTCCTGGCCAACCTCGCGTCCTCGTGAAATATGTACGCGCGTAAAAAGAAGACGTACAGTCCACGCCGCGATAACGTATTAATAACGAGCTCGTTCCTCGTGAAGTCGTCCTTCCTCCCCTTCCGCCGAGGCCGAAACCAAAGGGTTTCGAGACTCGAGGCGTCCTCTTCGATTCGTCGTTAGCCGAAAAGCGTACGGCCGCAATCGACAGCGAGAACATTAAGGAGAATCAATGAACGTGAATTCTGGGCATTTTCAATGGTCGATCAATTATTCAAATGATCGGGGCGAGCGTGATTTCCGCGGAAACGGAGCGGCAGGTGGCGCGAAGCGCACGGCACATGCGACTAATGTTCCAGAGGGAGGATTCCCGCTCATGGCGTCGAAGCGATGCTTGTCTAGGGCGTTTCGAAGAAACCGACAGGGTTACAAATTGCCTTCCACTCTTTTCTTTTACCCTCGACCCGCTTTCGCGTTATTCTTGCAGGGAAAAACGTTGGTCTCTGATCGCTGCAGGGGAGTCTTAAGTGAATGCTTAAGAAATACTTCCACGAATGAAGCGGATAAATATCGATTCCGGGATAATCGATGAATTAATTCGAGTAGCCGTATGCGGCGATACAGCGCAGCGAATCGTTAAAACAATTTAGTGCTCATTTTCTTCTAATTATAACATATTTCATGCGTTTATGTCAAATTCGATAGCACTTTCTCTACGATTTCATATTATCCTGTCCACTCGGGCGAATTATCGCTATTCTCGTACGAGCGATCACCGATGGTACGGTGGTCCCTGTTGACCCCCGGTCCCCGCGGCAGCCGGCAATTAATTATGCCAATTGATCGAGTGGGGTATAGGTCCAGCACGGCCATGCATGTTAATGTGCGAAAGGACATCTGTTTCCCCCTTTACGCGCACGCACTCACGATCGCCGTCGACGAGCCTCGATATCCGTTAACCTCGCGAACCCCGACTACTTATGACGCGACCAAACTACCGGATAATTAAAGTCGATCGGTGGCAACGGTACACCGGTCACTCTCGATATTTTTCCACCGATTACGTGGCCAGTATTTTCCGACGCGTCCACGTCGGCACTGACCGAGAAGCGTCACTGGCAATTTCGCGCGTGTTGTGAAGCTCGAATAAAAAAAAAAAAAAAATAATAATCATACCCGATATTCGTTCGATCGAGTTCTGCTTTTAATCGACCACTTAACGGTCCACTCTTCAGAGCCCATTCGGCTATTTTCCCGGGTTTAATCGCGCCCGATGAAAACAAAAATTTCCACGTTGTAGCCAATTGATTTCCCAATTGTCGCTCGAAACGGTAATTGGAAAATCGACGTCTCCCTGTGGACACGCCGCGCACCGTGCACCTTTATGCGAGCATAATGCACTAGGCACATGTGCACGCGTTCGTACACGATGTTTCATAACGTATTCGCTTCGCTTTCGAACGCACAAATTGAACTTTGAATTGGCCCTCGTTTTTTCAATTTTATATCCGTTGTCTCGTAAGAATATAGATTTGTCTCGAAATGGCTTGCACGTATGGCGGAAGACTCGGTATATGGGGTGATATTTGTAACGACGATATCAAGAGAGGGCGAGAGTTCGGAGGCAACGTATGGTGCAGGCCGGAGATCAGGTGGATTCACAATGGTTTCATGGGGCGGTTTGGAACGTCCTCGAGCCTAGGGACATATGCTGTGGATTTTTATGGGGGTCTCTTTATCCCTGACCGTGCCGCCAGCAGCAATCGTCCCTCGTCGCTCGTTCGATTCGACCCTCGAACAGCGTACGCGCCACGCGAACGAACTTACAGCCCTAACGTCGTGTCCATTGTACCCGGACAATTCGCGTCGAGACGCGGGATCATCAGCGCTCATTGTCACCGACTAATCGAATCTGGCATCAAGCGAATCGTTCGAACGTGTTTCGAGACTGCATTCGCGCGCTATCGAGTGCGCCACTCTCGATGCCACCGGCTACGCGTCGTTCGACGTTTCATCGCTTCGAAAACCAGACTCGCTAAATATTTCCTGGCTTTTTTCGACTTTTTTTTTAACTATTAGCCCGCGTACCACACGGTAGATTTCGAAACGTGGACAGTTCGTCGCGACGACGTAAAAATATTTCGAAAACAGCTGACGGGCCTTCGCTTTTTAAACTAACCTGTTTAACAGGGTGAGGCACTTAAAATTGACCACCCGAATAATTTGCTATATCCGCATTTTTGATACAGAATGATCGATTGGAGTGCAAGTGTTAAAGTTAGAGCAACGCGTTAGTCGAGTCGGGGTTAATTGACGACGACAGAAGGTTCTCTTCGAGTTCACGATCGAGTTGTATCCGTCTAACAGCTGCAAGGTGGTAAACGATACGGAAAGACAGGGTAGAAGGTGAAGATTTCGACTTGTATTTTCTCTAACGACTTCCTCGAAACCCGAAGCAGACTTCTCGGCTGATTATTAGGAGTGTCACGGTACGCGTGGCTCTAAGGAAGGAACAGCGATCGGATCAAAGGCGTCAGGCGTCGGGGTTTCGTCGAAGTCGCGTTGGACGGTCGGCATCGATTCTTTTGATGTTTACAGGCTGCGAACGGAAGCGTGGCATCGCGTCGACAAGCGTGTCGCTCGCGCGCGTCCTCGTTCGTGAAACAGCCCGCCTCTCCCACGCGATGTAACCCGATCGTGCACTTAGCGGAGTGTGACAGTGTTGCTTTTTCACGAATTCAGAGACCGTGCCGATGTTTCCCGGTCGCTTGACGCGTGCTCTCGAGAGCGAAACGAATCGCGTTACACGCTGGGTAGTCGCTCGATCTCGAGAGCTCGCTGTAAAACCGAGCTTTTGGCAAGTTGGAAATTCAGAAACCTGGTAATCTGGAAATAGATCGAGCTGATATTTTTTCATCGGGAAACTATTCGTCGGTGGCGGATGCCATTTGCACGTCCCGGCATCGAGCGTTTACGACCACCGTACCGTTGACCATCGGCGTTGGACGTCAATTCCGCGAGACTGTCGACGAGTCGAACGGTAAAACGTTTCGCGAATGCCTGGCAAATTTTTGCGGATTCCGTCCCCGCTACCGGGAATCCCGGTGCATTCCGCGCGATACGGGTCTTCCTATTCGAGCGGATACGGGTTTCAAAACCGACAATTCATGCCCGGGCAATTACGAGCGCCGTCGGTTCTAATCGCGATCGAACAGCCTGTCCGATGACGTATCTCGCGCACAATGGCAACGTTTCCAGCTCGCAGGAGGATTAATAAGCCCGTAACGGGTTCACGGAAATGGTTCGTTACGATTTTTACGCGGTCCCGAGACAGACTGCTTTTTATGGGGGTGCGAGTCCCGGTGCGAAGACCGATACGTCCAACTCCTTTATGGAATATCCACGAAAGAGAAGGCTGTACGGAGTCGCAGGTTGGTTAACGAGCTCCTTCGCGAGCCTCCTCCTTTTTCTGCTTCGATCGTCCACCCTTCGCTTGGTCACCGGGCCGGTTAGCCACGTAGCGCGTACACGCTCCGCGTGCACGGCAGAGTTCTTGATGCTAAAGGCCCTCCTTCGCATAATACACAACAACGACGTATAATACGCTTCCGCGTGCAGCGGCTATTAAACGACTGGTTACACGGCACGATAGGCGTGCCGCGGCTACTTCCGGGACAAACTTGGGATACTCTCGAGAAGTATCCTTTAAGGAAAGGGCTTACGACCGTCATTTGCATCCCGCGAACCTATCTATTCCGATGCTTTCGACGATGCTCGTTAACACCTTCGGCGCCGCCTTATCCGTATCTGGCTGAAATAAATTTTCTTCTGAACCTGCCGCTCGCGTTAACGAAAACTATCCTGTCACGATATAATCTAAATACAATAAATCATAATTATATGTACACAAATATGTATTTAAACGCGTTGACGCAAAGGTTACAGCCCTTGACGCGATTGATTTTAATAACCCAAAGACTAAGGAATCGGTGATCTATCTCGATCGACTGGTTGAAATTCCTATGGAAAATGAGATAGCCATTTGCGTGGAGTCATAAAACGGGAGGGGCAAAAACAGGTGAAAATTCCCGGGAAATAGGAAACGGGGGAAGAAGAATAGGGATTGGTACGGGAGCCGAGGAAATTAGATATCGAGGACAAAATGATGCGGGGTAGGTCGGATCCTTTCTTCGTTCGGTGTCGGAGGTCGATTACGCTTCGGGTTACCTCCTCCGCGGCTAGAAACCACAACCAAACGGATACGGTTCCGAAGGAACTGCGATCGATCCTCGAACGACTCCGTCGTGCCGCAGTTCCGTGGAATTGCGTCGAGACAAATGACGCGTGCACCTATGGAACCGTTGCTACTCGGTGTCGTCTATCCAAGCCAGCTGATCGCGCTGCAAATGAAATTCCTGTTGGCTTTACCCGACTCCTTCGAAATTACCGACGAACCCTCCGACAGATATTTAAACCACCCATTGCTGGCTAAACATTGTGCTAACGCGGTGTACGCCGAATTGAACTTCGTGCGAGGACCGTTCCGTAAGTTTCGAGTCGTGATCGTTCGTGATTTATTTATACGCGTAAATTTTTTAGTCGCATCGATAGATTGTTATAAAGTGGATAAAATTATTTAATCGAGTTAAATTCGTCTTGTCGCTAACGATTATCATACCAAAGCGTTAGAACTACGAGTTATCGAATTAAGGAGAAGCGTAAAACGTCCATCGACGGAATCTATTATCGAACGCCGTTCTCCCTATTCAATGTACACAGCACTGTAGCCCGTAGAAAAGGCCTCTCGGAGCTACCTGGCCCTCGAGAGGCGCTCGAAAAGGAATCGTGATATTTATTCGCGATCGGCAGTCGATCCAGCGACAAAGGGTTTCTCCGTTGGTCAAGGTTCCAGGTTCGAGTCGGGTATATCGGTTAGTCGGCACACGGTCCGACTTCTCGAATATAATCGCCTAGCGGAATCTAGAGGATCTCCAAGCGACGGAGTAAATAGTGAAAGCCGAAAGGGCAAAGGGTGAGGCGGAGAGAGTCCGTTAACCGAGAGAAGGCCGACGAATATACGTGAGTAGAATTACTGGACGAAGGGGATGAAAGGAGTTCCCTCGGATAAAATCGGCACGTTCCACGGTCGGTGAAGGAAGCCGGTTGACTAGCATGCTCTCGCTCTCGAGATTCGGAAACGCTTCTTCTCCGAGCGGAGATGCTCGGATACGCGTCGAGGGATACGAAGAACCGAGCGGAACTCGTGTTCCCGTTACCTTCCCACGGGAGTATCTTTGATTCTCGCGGCCCACGCGGCCTCCGGTCACGTAACCAATTATTCAATAAACAGAATCCGGGATACTGCCGCGAAACGTCGCCCGAACGATTTCGGATACACTTTCAATTATGCACGACTAATTGTCGACGAAATATCGGATTTTCGGAGGAAATATTTTGCGATACACCGTGATATCGGTTCCTTTCGCAGCGGCGTTTCGATGTTGTGCCCGTCATCGATTATTCAATCGCGACCCGATACGCGCTCGTATCGATCTTCCGATTGCTATCTAAAAATTTCTGATTCCCTGCAGGTACACCCTCTGTTCCGCTCTGACGGCGATCGATCGTTGCGTTTATAATAAGCTTTTGATATTTGGAATTTCTTACGCGAATGAACACGTTCATTGAATTTAACCAGCGCGGCGGTCGAGTTAACGCTTTCGATGTCACCGTGAAAATGAACAGACGTATCCAGCCGTACTGTAATAACAATTATTAAAGGATATAATCGTCCAATTTTCCGGCGAGGAGGGAACGAGGAATGCGCGTGTACGAAATAGTACAAAAGCGATTAAATTTAGCGGTATTCGCGCGACAACTAAAGCAGAGATTACTCGAATTAATCTCTAAAAAGCTTCGATGCGGTGGGGAAGGTTAGCGAATGGATCGTTATCGACGAACGAAAGAAGGATTCGATCCAAGAATCATCCACGGGCCGTCGTAACACGCTTCTCGAGGCCAAGGAGTTTCTCGCATCCGGGAACATTATTCATCGTTCCTCCGCAGTCGAGACGCAATACCCGACTGCTGTTCTGCTCCGTTCCCGTCATCGAATTATGGAAATGCACTTGGCACCCATTCTAATTCTTTTTTATTATTTCCCAACAGAGTTTTCCCGCCATCTCTATGATAATGCGCAACGAAGAAATTCTTCCATTCTCTCCTCCGCTCCGAGCCCGTTGGATTCCGCGTCCCAGCGCCATCGTCGCGTCGTTGCATTATTCTCGTTCCGCTCTGCACCAACAGCTCTATCACGCTATATCCTACTTCCCTGTATCTTCCCACGGATACTCCACGACCTATCTTCGCGAATTGTTCCATTGTCTCTCCAGTCAATATGTATATCGGATCGCGACGATTCTAATATCCAGAGCGTGACAGTCGCAGGCTCGTTTCTCGATTTCGGATGAAATTTCTTCCCTGCCACGAATCACCGAAACAGATGACACCGCGGTGCCGTGTTAGCCGACCTACCATCGATCTTCGAGTTCGACTCGTTCCCTCTACGATTCCCCTCTATTTTTATCTCCGACGACGTCCACACAGTTTCATCTTTCCAACCTTGTTTTATTCCGCGATTTATGAACATCGCGAATACACCTCGTCGCGGATAAATTATGGAATATTCCTGTTTGGTTATAATTCTCGTTCGCGCAGAAAGGAGCGTTCAAGTTTATCACCCTTTCGATCGATTATTTCCAACGGAAAGCCACCTGTGATATAATTTTCCTGACCAGTCGACACGCACATTGATCAAGTTTTCCGATGAAATCGTTTCCGAGGGAAGATAATTCTGCTTTGCGAAAGAGTGTACGCGAGTGTAGCCTCTATGAATCAGCGAGGCGACGTTCGAGGAAGCGAAAGCAAGACACTTTGCTCGATTTTCCAAAGATAATATCGGTTATTGCGATAATAGTCGTTGCTAATCCATCGATTATCGTTGGCGTGGCAATAACATTACCGGTTTGACAATAATTTGATATATCACCATTGGCGTGTCCCATAGGGGGTGGCGAGAGCTTCCGACTCTACGCGCCATCATCCCCCTTAACCGCTAACAGACGGTCGACTCGATTGGCCGATATCGATCGTTGCCGCATCAATATTACGCGCAAACAAGCTGCTCCGACTGTTACCGAATTTATCTGCCGATTAATAAAGCACTTAATCGCGCATGAAATTACCCGGTCGCCCGGCACCGATCGTATTGTTGCCAGAAAATTGTTTCGCGGTCAGCTCGTTAAGAGGAAAAGAAAGAAAAAACGAGGTCGACGATTCAGAGAGTAATGCCACGGTCCGATGGATTTGAATACGACGTTAACGCAACAAAATGTTACGTCGCATGTAATTACGTTGTCGCTCGATTTGTCGTTGCACCGCGACGTTTCAAGAAATAATAATTACTTTCGACGGGGGTGGCAGATCGAAGTGTACGCACAACGTTCGAATTGCAAGGTGCGGTATAAGAATTATTCGATTATACCCGATTTCTGTAATAATCTATGGCGACGACAGAGATCATCGAGAAATCGGAACGAGTTCTCGAGATTTCGAACAACGTCTCTCGAAATAATCCGACGGTGTTGAACGCGATGAAACACTGGATGTCGACCGGGAAACTTTGGAACGAGTCAGACGGGGACGATGATCGACGTTTCCATCGATATGCATCCGAATGCAGGCACCCGTCCAAAGTGCATAGAGGAGTCTGGCGTGCTCGGTTTGACGTTCAACCAGTCTCGAAGCAGCGGAGTCGTGTCAGACGTTCGAGATCGAAGACTCGGGATGCATTCGATGGAACTCGGTACCGAGCCAACCCAATTTACCGGATTCGTCGGAACCCGTCCAACCGACCAGGGAACAGTCAAGGTCCGGCTTGATCGAACAGTCTCGTCAAAAATTACAAATAGATTTACGTCGCGGAAAAACTTCGCTCAAGAAGATTAGCTCGGTGATATAAATTATGAAACGGTCGCGCGATGGAAATTGCAAATCGCCGATTAAACTCTAATATTGGAAACAAAATTTAATATACCTATTGCTTATGCTATTTACGGACGGAACGAATTATTGAATTTTTAAATTGCAAACGCGTAAGAGAAGTTAACCGGTGAAATTGAAGGAATTCGGCAGCATCGCAACTCAACATCCCTTCACCCCGGGTGTTTCTCATAACTGCAGAACGCTAGTGTATCGCGCGAAACGTTCCATTCTTGGCCGGTTATTGGCCAAATCGCGAAGCAATCCGTGAGAGAGAATTCAATATTCCGGCGTTTCTGCTGAAACGGCAGGTCGTTTCGAAAGTCCTTCGCGTAAATTGTTCTCGAAACCGAATAGAGAAAGAAACTGTACGGTCGAGCCATCCGCGGTGTTCTCGATACTCGGCTTAATCCTCTCGAACGTTTCGATGATCCATCTAGCGTTGCTCGTTCGTTATCGACCCACGTCGTTTCGTTTTGTTTCGCTTCGCGTACAGGTAGACAAAAGTCGTCCTACATTCGTTCAATCGCATCTCGTGTCCTGATTTGCTTTTATTTAAACGTTTTCGCTTAATCAATTCCATTGTACCGGCTCTTAAGTTGCGTCGTGATAACGAGTCGATCAGACTTCTAGAAATAATCCGAACAAAGGATGAAAGAAGGTTTCTGGCTGAGGGATTCTTCCGTTTCTTTGAACAGATTGAGTTAGCGGTTCTTTGACACGGTCAGGATGGAATATCGTTATCGGTATATCGATGGTCGGAGCAGCGGCGTCGTGGAATGGCCAGAGCGAAATTTATCACCGCGCAGATAGCGTCGTCTGTCCTGAAAAACGGATTTCCAATAATTTTCCGCGATCTCGTGCACGCTGCTAGCTAACATCCACGCGTCACGCGATACGCTCGATTCCGTGGCGGATTCGTTGACGACCCACACCGTAAAACATTGACATACGGTTTCGACAGCGAAGCTTCTATTTCCGATAGCTCGATGGCTGTTTGGCTTCATGAAATTTTCAAGATGATTCGGTCCCTCGGTTTTCGAAACATCGTGCAAC
This sequence comes from Megachile willughbiella, assembly GCA_945859595.2. Classification (NCBI taxonomy): domain Eukaryota; kingdom Metazoa; phylum Arthropoda; class Insecta; order Hymenoptera; family Megachilidae; genus Megachile; species Megachile willughbiella. The sequence goes on along the minus strand of OX243798.1, from coordinate 15,777,934 downwards.
TGGCAAACACTATCGATTTTATTATTATTCGCGTTCGTATCGATCTCGCTACATGCACTTAGGTTTCCGATGTAAACGTTCCGATTTGTTTCTGCTCGTAGAAATTTAACCGTTGAATCCCGGGACGCTCCGTGTAGATGTATGTTTTCGTCGAGAAAAAGGCAAACGAAAACCGGGCTTTTCTCGGAAACTTACGTCGAGAAATGCCGTACGACGGGCGGTGATTTATCCGCGCGAATTAAACGAGCCGGCTTTGTAATAGGCCGCGTTCCGAGGCGAGTTCGTAATTGCGCGGAAGAAAGACGAATTCTCCGGAACTAACGAGGGCCTGGTGCTCGTCGTCGCGGCCCGTCTGTTAAACGATCGAATCGACCTAAACGCGCTGGAACCTATTTTCGAGCTACGTCCTACGTAACCACCGCGTTTTACCAGCTAACTCCATAGACTAATGGGGCCTCGAATACTTTCGCGAGGTTCCTCCCGTCTGGCGAACCAACTCGGCTAATTTACGTGGTTCCTCGAGCGAGCACGCTTCTTCTTCGAGGTCTGTTCACCTTCCTCGGAATCCCTGGGTCCCCGCAACTCGGCCTGCGAGCCGAGTCCAACTTTTGACAAATACGAGAGGGGCGAAGCCGCGTCTAGCTAATGGCCCGAAACCTCGAGGAGAGCCGCGACTGCGAATAACGCGGCGGCCGTCGAACGACACAGTCTGCCGCGCGAAACTGTTACGACAGATACCGACGCAATCTGTCGCTAATCTGATCCAGCTTTAGCGCCGTCGCGACTGTCGGTTGCTCGTTACGGTAGCTAACGTTTAATCGGGACAGAGAGTTACCGAAACCTGTGCCACGAGTTTCACCGGGGATTAACTCCTAGTAACGCGAATTTGCTCTACCGATTCTCGATGGTCTGTCACCGATTCGATTTTAATCGTTGCGTCTCGTGTTGTCGACGCTTCTGAAACGAAAGGTGCACCACGTTTTCCGCCAACAATGTTAATTGAGATGATACGAATACTTTAGCGTCTCACCGCACGTACGTCCATAAGTGTCCCCGACTATAAGGTTGTCCGGTTACCGAGCGCAGCAACCTCCTAAGCGATAGCTTCGGGATACACTTAAGGCTTAATTGAATTCCAACCATCGGCAACTTCGGTCTCCACCCTTAGACCGGCGGTTACCTAAATCACGTTGCCATTTACGGCGAGCACGGAGTAAGAAGAGGCACCGTGGCCTGTTCGATCGATCAATCGAATCGTTTCTCGCAGCCCCTACACTTTCGCTCCCCTTCTCTCGCGTCGAGTCATATCGAATGGTAGTTGACATAGTCGGTGGAGGCAATTCTCGAAAATTTTCTTTTCCAACGTCTCGTTTGCTCACGAAGATCGATGGGGGCTAGCGCGCAACGACAGCCTAACGAATGATCGCGGAACGGTGAAAAATTTTGTCTAAACCTTCGTCCGAGGGTGAACGTCGACGAGTATCGCCGGGGGTTGCGCGCAACCCTTCTCGAAGCAGCCTCGACCGAGATCGAGGGTTACCTTGGCTTCGTTCTCGGTTTCTTTCGAAGCCACGCGATGGAAACGAGCCGCGAGGTGCGTTCGGGATGTCGACATTGACCTCCGGTGGTAAAAAGCACCGCGGGTGTTTCGCTCATTAGCGATGGCTAACTGGAAGGAAGGCTGGTTTTTCAGTCGAAGATAAAGTGGCCGCGTCACCCTTCGGGAATCGACTAGACGCCGATTACTTATTAATTACGGAGCAACTAATCGGCTCGGAGATTCAAAGAGGGGCCGGTCGAAATTGGAAGTGGACCAGCGTTATTAGGAGATCCATTCTCGCGAGACCGTCCGGTGAGTCAGCACGATATTTCAGGGACGGGGATAGTTTGCCAACGACATTCCGGTCTCACGCTCGGTTACCCTTCGACGATCTTGTCCAGAGGACACTTTTGCCAGAAACCGATGCACCGGAGAGCTTAATTGATTAATTCTTTCGCATCTTGATACTTCAGAATACGTTCGGACACCGCGCTTACGATCATTCTACGCGGCATCGATGCCTCTGCAGCGTTTAAAATATATCTAACGCAAAGAATCAGGGCCGCACTTCTTTCGGTACCCTGACAGGGTTCGTTCCGTGACGGACGGGATAGTAATTCTGTCAGTATTCTTCGGACACCGAGACTTTCTTTGAGAAATTTATATACGCTACCGACAATGACCGGCCCATCAAAGATTCAACGCGTATAAAAACTGTAGAATGAAAAAAACTTGGTCGATGGAAGAAACGAATTTGAAGCAGCAGAACGGCAGTTCGATTATCCGCCTCGGATTCACGCTGGCTGGTCTATTAATTCCGATTAGTCGGCTCGATACCCTCCCATTCTTGCTCCATACGACTCAGCTTCGATCTACCGTTTCTTTCATCGATTCTCCCGCCTTCTATCGCGTCACGATCTATCTCGGGAGACTTCCGGCGAAAGCGCAACCGTCTCGTTTTTAGGACGGCCGCTTTCCGTCATTAACCACCGCCAATTACCGCTAGTTCGGACAATAAACGCTTACACGCGCAACATCAACATCTTCAAAGTCGAGAATAAAGCGTAAGCACAGACCTCTTCGCTTCTTCCTCTTCTTCGGCTACTTTCCCTCCTAACGACGTTCCGCAAAAGAATAATACGAATCCCAGGAGGTACTTCTGCTTTACGATCCAGTTCCTTCTCTTCTTCGTCTCCCTGGCGGCTTTCGTCTTTTTCTCGCGCTTCACTCCTGTTTTTCCTTCGATCTCCACTCGAATACTCTCGTCGGTTCTTTGCTTCGTACTTCGCGGAAAGTTCGCGTTTACGCGACCAATTTAAATATCGGTGATCGCGGGACGATCCGATCGATTTTTTCTAATAATTCGCATCTCCGGAGGTCTTTTCTCCGGTACTTCGAACCGAGAAACTCCGTATAAAGGCGCGTCTGTGCACCACAGAGAGCAAGGAAATATTCAACCGTAAGTTTATCCGAGGTTCTCGACGACACCGCCTCTTTTCCGCGCGAAGGTAACCGTGTCGCGCGTCTGCGACAAAATCCAGAACGTTTCAAGAATATTGTAACGCCTTTGACGCTTCGAGCGAAAACGGAGCGTTCCCAAGAACGTCCTCGAGGCGGATGGATTCTAATACGGCGCCTCCACCGGCTCGCCAAACATTCTTGCAGAGTTTCCGCATGGCCTGTTTTCAGTTGCCGGCTTTGGTAACGGTCCTCCCCTGCGGGAACGAGCATCCGAAAGGGGGATCGAGCAAACGGGATTCCGTTTAATAACGTCGACCTCTCTTTCGCGTATCTCGAGTGGCTAGTCCCGCAAAGAAGCCGGCGAACGTTTCACGCCCTTATCGCGACATCGGAAGGGTGAGACGCGCTGTAAAAGCGCGGCAAACCGTTACGTTCCGGCGGTAAACGCGGCTCATCTCTGACGAGACGACTCTTGTCCCATACAAACAAGTTTCCTTTACCTTTTTTTCGAGGCCCTTTCGTTACGTTCCTAGAGGAACGGCCTATCAAACGTTTTACGATCGCGCGTTTGTCACGCACGTCACGAACCGGGTCGACGCGACGCCACAGTCGATCGGAACGGAAACTGAAACGGCAACATATTCTTTCCTTTACGATCCGCCGCGAAATGAAACCGGGTAATTGATTCGTAAGAAGCTCGCGAAACTTTTTATCGTTCTTTCTCACTCGAACACCTATTCGTCGTAGGAGACGAGCCAGCTCTATAAACAATTTCTGTCTTCAGCTCCCCAATCGTTTCGAATTCTTTCGATAGACGGACACGCGCGCGTCTCGGTATTTAACGAAGAATTCGAAGCGGTGTTTGTTCTCCAAGTGTGGATGGTATCGACATCGATCAGCGCCACGATAGCCACGAGTCTATAAGAAAACCCGTAGATTCTTTTCACCGATACATCGCGCATTCAAATCAGCACGGTAGCGTCGATCGTAAAGATCCGATAGTGAATAGGCGACGGGGTTCGAGGAGAGAGATGTCCAGGCGGACCGAGGCGAGATACGAGTCCGATAAGTGAGAAACGCTTAGGCGAGGCGAAACGAGGATTATCCTCCGTCGAATCCCGTGGGATGCTCGCCTCCTCCTTCGCGATTGCTCCGTCCCGTCCAGACCGTGGAGACGATCGGCCGAAAGAGAGAAACGAGCTGCCCGGTCGAGAAACCAGTGATCCACCGTCGACACCTACTCGTCCGCACGAAAAGTGGCTCGGAGATTCTGGAACGTGGATAGCCTTGGCCGGTCGTGCAAACGCCAGCCCGGCCCAGGGAAATCTACCAAAGAGAAGATACCGAGAAAAGAGAGAGTAAGTCCCTCTCTGATAGATTACGTCGATACGTTCTCCGAATAGAAATTCTCCGTTCTTTTTATTTGTCCACCCTGGCTCTGCCAACGCCTCGATAATCCTGCACGAGTTCGGAACGAACAGACGGACAGCTGGAACAGACCGCACGTTTCCGCGGATTAATCAGTCTGGACCTTTCTTCTGATCGTTTTCTGTTCCCTCGCCGTTTCATGGGTTTCGATCGTGAAATTCTGTGTAACGCATAAAGAAACCTTCGGTTCGTTGCTCAAACGAATCGGCCTTCGAAAAGAGCAGAATCGTTGTAACCGCTTTTTGGTTACACGGACCTAACCCGTTTAACCCTTCTGTCGAATTAACGATCCAGCGGGTTTCACTTGAAATATCACAAAATTCTAATCGAATCCTTTAACGTCGATTATTTTAAACGTACGGTCGATTAATTGTCTAATTCGGATCTCGATAAATACGCGATTCGACGAATGGAAGAAAAAAATACGTCTCGATGAGGTGCGGATCGATGCCCGCATTGTTTCACGGCGGGCACCGTTCCTTCTCGTTTCGTTCCACACCTTCTTGGTCGGCTTTTTTTCGCTGGCGGCCGACACACGACGAGGAGGCCACCGGATAAGAGGCTAGAAGAGAGAGAGAGAGAAGAGAGGTCGCGTCCTGCTGAGCCAGCATCTGCACTCTCGTCGCACCTCCTCCTGTTAGCGCTCTGCACCGGCCGGCCTGAATTCAACCACGTTGCAGATCCTCGAGTGCAGCCTCGAGATATCGCCGCCTGCATCGAGAGCGTATCTCGTTGCCGCGAGAACGCGTTACGAACCGCTACAAAACAGCCACGCGTGCACCTTCCAGCCGGTTTCGCGGTGCCGATTGAATCCCGCTGAAATATCCGAAAGGGACGACTACGTGTCCTCTTGCCACGCGTCGTGTTGCTCATGGTAAGTCATATAAGAACGCGACTTAACCTCCTATATGCTCCACCCAACAAAATTAATACGATGGAAAAAGTGACCGTTCTTTAATTTTTTATTAAATCGAGAGTTAGCCTAAAAGGTCCCTGACGCTGTCGCAACGGCCCTATCATGAATTTCCAATTAAATTTACCGGAGCAAAAGGATGAGCACCTCTCCCGACGCAGCTGAAAGTCCGGTGAAAAAACATGGCACGATTAGCGGTTATTTCTAACCGCGCTTTTGACGGAGAATCAATTCGTTTGTTCGTGAGCGACGAAGCCTGTATATGGGACGCTTTTTGCCGCGATAAAACCCGTAGGTACTTTCGGCGGATAATTACGGTAGATGGGTCGAGAAAGAACATCAGGACGATCGAAGCGAGACGAAAGAGGAAGCGGATCACGCTCGATTTATAGATTTCGAAGGAACGGACGAGCGGGCCAAAAAAAGAGCGGAGGCCTCGATTAATTTCGGTGCAGCGATCGAACGGAACCGTCCCGATGACTCTCGATCGGTTAATTGATTCTCTGACATGTCGTTCGAACCGAGCTTTTATCCGCGAAACCGTCGGACCGAGTCTTTTTTCGGCGATTTAATGTCATCGATACTGGCAAGAGACGCGGATACGGTAATTGGCATCCAACGTTAAACGAATTGATTTCCCGACTCGCGATTCGTTGAAAAGGCTTCGAACGCGATAAAAACGATCTACCGAACGCTTAGAAAGCCAAGTTCGTCGAACGAAAGCCGCTCCTCGACGGGTTTCTCCGCCACTTTTTCCGGTTCGCTCGAGAACCAGAAGCAACCGTTCCCTTTCTTTCGCGGCTTTGACAAGTTTCGTCGACTGAAAGACGGCTTCTTCGTTTCCGAACCGACTAGTCGGAAACATCGGCTACCGATCTGCCTTTTCCACTTCATCGAAACGATCGCAAGAAAAATTGAACGAAAGAAAACAAAGCTGTCTCCGTTTGTCTCTTCGCTACGAGCTTTTTGCGATATCGTCGTGTCTATTTTAATGGAAATCACGGTTACGAACAATCGGGGCACCGGGACACTTCGGCCGTCCTGTCCGGATCTCCGACTAATCTACCCTTCCAGAAGAAGAATCCCCTTATCGACCGTTCGAAAGACCCTCTTCATAAGCTGCAGGCTAAGAGCTCTTATCGATCTTGGTCGGAGTTGGTTCAACGTAACGCGCGATAACTTAAAAAATGTGTTTCATTTTCAGTCTTCGGGAAGTTTTCGAACGAGTAGGATTTGGTTCCTCCACTGTCCCAAATAGGACACGCCACGATAAGCGTGCTGCAGGCTTATCGAGACGTACTAATCGTAACGATACGCAGTTTGAAACTTCGCCGTGTCGCTGGTAAACCAGCTGTGCTATTATACGAGAAAGTAAAACACGGGAATGTTCGTCGTAATCTGCGCGCTGCTAATTAACCCAAATGTCTCGTACAGGTCTCTTTGATGCATCGGCAAACCGAAGACGCGAAAGGTACAGAGGATGGATGGGGACAAAGTTTGTCGAGAGACGGTAGCGCGCTAACAGGTATCCAAACGCTGTGTACACTTTTAGCTAGAGTGTTTGATCCTTCCTACTTGATTCCTATCGCATCTACTAACTGTGTAGAATATCGTCTTTAAACTCGGAAAAATTTATGTACACGGGTAAATATCTTCGGTTCCATCGCAGAGTTTTTTTTTTCGATTTAATGCGAATGGAAAATATTGATATAATAATATGTGAAGTACAACTAAAATAGCTCTCTACACTGCGGATGTTTATATATTTATATATTATCGAAGTCTGCGAGCTGTTCCTAAATCTATACAATCTATGAGATCTATAGACATAGTCGAAGACTTCGATATATCATAAATGCCCAAACATCCGTAGGCTAATTATAACTAATTGTATCAACTCCCGACGGAATTCGAAGACGATGGAATATAGATTATTTAGACGACGATCAATAAGAAACAACTAATAACATTAAACCGATTTAGCAAAGTATTCGAGGCGTTGATACCGTAATCCATATTCATTCTCTCCGAAAATCGCGACTGTTCCCGAACCACGAAATCTACGCTTCGTTCGAACAAGAACCGAGTCAAAGTTTCGAATCATCTCCGACGAGGCCATTAATCAACGAACGTACCTGACGTCTACATCGAGAAGGAAGATAGGTGGATCAGGTAGCTGGTACAAGGTGTACGATAAGCGGTCGAGAACACGCGACGCGATAGAGCGGTAGGCAGATGGATGTGGTGGCTGGCGTTAGCAGAAAGTAGACTCTGTAACTGCGTTACGAGAGATCGCGTTACTCCACGCATCCAGAGGGATGTGCCTAGAGGAGCAACTCGGAGATGCCGGAGACGTCTACGTGATTCTATTACGGCCGTTGGAGATCGTATCTAACCGCGCTGACCCTGCTGGAATCCCTGCCCCGATCGGAACTTCCTACCGTACGATCCAGCGTTGCCCTTCCTCCCACAAGATTTATCGCGGAACAAGAACCGCTCGGTTATCCTCGTGGATTTTGCGATATGAAACGGAGCCTGTATCGGAGCATTTACGAACAAATGGTAGCAGATCGGTTCAACGATCGAAACGACCGCTGCTGTAGATATTTTTATCGTCGATCGAAATTTCTTCTCGCAAATTGATCTCTCGTAATTGCAACGGTATCTCGTTATACGAATTACGCGATTCGATTCGGTGTCGAGGAGTCGTAACGGAAGCGAGACAAAGCAGAGACGGAGATTTTCGAGCTTGTCCGCGAAAATCGGTCCGTTACACCTTATCAATCGAATCAGCTCCGATACCGATGCTATAACCTCGGGCTTAGCTATGCGCTCACTCGAGCAAGCTTTCGTGGGCCACTCGAAGCGGATTAGACCGAACGGGCTACTCGAAACGGCCATTTGGATTCAACAACTCGAGCAGATGGTGTATTAAGCGAAATTCGATGCAACGGCAGCAGGGAAAGAGGACCGGCGAACTTTCGACGCGATTTTTCTCTCGTTTGCTGTTTCTTCCAATTTCGCTTCTGTCCTCTGCGAGCGAATAAACCTGTATTATTCCCGCATACCGCGACGTCTTTATCCCGAACGAAGAAACGTTAACGATAATTTGAAACGAGTCCAATTTAACGCGGCCGTGTCGCGTCATCGGACTCAAAGAACTGCTGATAAAATTCAATTCGCCAAGTTCAACAGTTATTCGCTCGTTTCCACGGGAATGTGTCGTTCGGTGGTAAAACACGCGCTATTAAAAATGGAACTCGGATCCGAGACGAGGCCGGTGAACATTTAACATTTAACTTCGCTGTTCTGCAAGCTCGAAGCCGCGTTACTCTTATCTTTATTAACACGGATCATCTCCGTGGAGGATTTTCTCCTGGCCGCGGTATATTCCGGTCCGTGCTCCCTCGCTCGATGGCTCGTTCGCGTTTCTTTGAGTTTCTACGTACGTAACGAGGGATCCTGGCCCATTGCACGTGCCGAGTCCGCGCTGTGATACTCACCTGCAAAAGGAAGAATAACAAGAGGATAGAAAAATAACGTCGGAACGTCGTGTAAAATGGAACGAGGAGGAAACGCGCGTGGACTCGTTGAAGGGGTTGCGAAGCGGGGAGGTGAAGGCTGGCCATAGTACAAAAAGCATACAGAGAATGACTCGCGTTGCGCTCCTTTCAGAAACATCCGACAAATTCCATGCAAGTGGTAAGCTCACCGTCGACGCTTTGTATTTAAATGCATGCGGTAATAAAAGATGCGTTCGCTTCGGTTACGCTACGGTACCTACAAGTTTCGCCGTGTCGGCGTTGAAGCTTGAAACAGAGCTATCATACGGATAGGTCGTAACTTTTGATATCAGTTTATTTTGCAGCGATTCGTTGGTGCATACACGGAGTTAATGGAATCGTTTGCATTTTCGATGGACCAGCTTCCCAGCTGCAATGATAATATCGGACTATTTCGTACTCGAGACTCTCAATTTACTTTGGCAACGGGAAATTCAATTTTCCTCGATGCTTTCGTTGCCTAAAATCTCGTAAACGTTTACGAAGCTCACACACCGATGATCAACTCTCCCGTGACCGCCGGTTTGATTTTCATTAATAAAAACAAACAAAGCCACCTGAGGTTGTGCGGCGGAGGCTGCGACGGACACGGTGGTGGCGCTAATGGAATTTTTAAGTAAACGAGCAGAAATATCGCGCCACCATGGCAGCTCGAACGCTCGCGGTCCAGCGCGAATTTTCGAGCAAACACGACTGTAAATTAGCCCGCGTATTTGCTCTGTCCATCCGGTAGGTGAGCCTGGAACAATGGGCAAATGCGCGTTGGACTTGGTCGCGGTTTCTTCCCGGACCCCTGTGTTTTCCGAGGTAAACCAAACGGCTACGGTCAACTGAAGGGAATTCAATTTCCACGAAACGACGATCCTCCTCGACACCAACGCTGGACCACGAACAATCGGTCGTTCGATATCTTTCGAGTCTCCGAGGATAACTCGCTTTAAGCCCACTACCGTTCCTTTACCGGAAGATCAAAATCAAACTACAATAGGAGAATTAAAAAATAAAATTGAGAGAAAATTTTAAGGATTGTACAAAGCCCATCGTATCAAGATATATCCTTTTATTGCGGGATTTCGGAGGATTATCGGTAGTTCCCGTTCTCTTAAGCGGCATAAACAATCGCAAAGTTTCGTGTACGGAACAACTTTGTACGTTCATCTTGCTGGAACTCGTAATTTTATTTTTCCACCCACTTTCGACGCAAAAGGAAAAAGTAAAACGACGACGCGGGCATTCCAAGGTATTATCGACGTTCTGTACTTAAAGCCGCGATTCACGTTCCACGAAAGATCCCGGGAATTCTCGAAACGTTTCAGTCCGAGCCCCGGCTAAACTACGGACACCACTGATAGCTGTACCACGGAAAAGAATTGTAACGATCTTGGGAAACTTTCTGCGGGACAGAGGACAATGGAATTCGACCATACGTGCCAATAGACCGTATCGATACGTACAAGGAAGAACGAGAACCATGATAAATGAACTTATAAATTTTGACACTGGAATTACAGTTTCGAACTTTTTAATAAAAAACGTAAGACGGTGGTGAATCGCTAACGAAACAAAGTGCACCATTGTTGAAAATACATATATTTGCAGGGTCACTCACAAGTACGCAGAAATTTGGCTTAATATTTTCCCGAGGAATAATTTTAGCACGTTTGTTACGACGATGTCGCGTAACTTTGTTCGCAAGTTCGTACTCTTCCAAGAAAATTCTGCCAGACCACCGGATACGCGGTCCAACAACGATCGTATTCCGCGCACCAAGTAGAACACGAAAGGCCAATAACCGCGAGGAAGTGGACACGAGACTCGAAATTTTCGAGCAAACCCTGGCCAGAGACCAGACCAGAAGACCATCGTGCCATATTATAACCAACGATCAAGGAGGAGCACGCTTTCGACGATTGGAATTCCAGCAGAGTCGAATATACATCCGCCGGGATACGGGCAAACAGTTAGCGAAATGGAATTACGAGACGAATATGACGACTCCAATTTCGCTGGATAAACGGAAACCAGACGGAAGCTCGAGGAAACACGACGCGACGGAAGATGGTTAAGAGTTGGAAAGAGCTGATCCGCGTGCCACGAAACACCGTATGATGAACTTCGGCGAAGGTGTTTGCGAATGCGATTCGAATTTCGCGCTGCTGCCATGATTGGACTTTCGATTGCTATTTATCCTTTTACCCGTGGTTCCTCCGTATAACAGAACTAACAGAGAGACATATGTTAAGATATTGGAATCAGTGATGAAATGAATTATTGATTTAACCTTTAAATGCATCATTTTTGTAAAAGTAAAGAAAATATGTGATTTCGATACATATTTTATTAGTAGGTAATGATACACTTCTGCAATTTCTGCAAACAGTTGTAAAAATATATACCAAAAATGTAACTGTGTTGCAATACTGCAACATTATGTATTTAAGGGTTAAAAGAGTAGAACGAAAACGTACGATATTCTTTCGCAACCTCAACCATCTCGAATGCGGAGGAACAGAGCATAACGCGTAGTCGATGTTACATTTGGTAAAACAATAACCGCATGATATCGCGACGTAAACATTTTCTCGGTACAAGAAGAACAAACAGGCGAAGTTAACGGTTCATCTCGATTCTGGTAGAACGTCGTAGGTACGGTAAACAGTAGGTCGTATCGAGAGCTCGCTCGAAGACGATAAACGCAGCGACGAAGCAGGGATTGAAGAAACGCGATGAAATTGAAAAATCGCGGAAGAGGCTGCCAGCGGTACGGAACTCGAACGACCGTTCGGCTTCTTTTCGAAAGCTCTTCCAATTTTCCCTGTACATATCCAACGACGCGAACTGGACAGAAGCTCGGAGCTAGATGGCCCGGAAATAACGCGGCCAATCACACACAGACGCGAGGCGGTCCTTTCGGTACCGTAAGAAGAGAAAGAGTGACCCTTCACCGGAGCCGACTTTGGCCTTTCCTTCTTTTTCTCGTGATTCGATCTTCTCGTAGTTGACCGACAAATCGGCTTTTCCGAACTGCGTTCAAGGCAGACGTTCGTGAGCTCGTCTTTAAGCACGAAACTCCCGGGCAATTACGATTGATGCGATTACCGACAGCGCCGGAAACGCTCCCCGAACCTTCCAGAAGTCGAACATCAATTATATTCCCGGCTTATTACCGACAAACTCGCGCGTAACTCCTTCCGAACGCTCAAACGTATCCGACCGCAAAATTTCCCGAAGACGTTTCTTCCCCTAGCCCCGTCGCGTACATTGTTTTTCCCTCGGGAGGAAAAACTTCGCAGTCGTCCTGGAACTTTCCTCCACTTTCCTGCCGAAGTATGGAAAAAGTATTACTCGCTGACAATTATCAGTTACCTCCCCATCCGACGATCTTGCTCTCTGAAAAATTCACGAGCAACGACGAACTAGCTCGACATTTCAAGTTTCTGCGCGGCCATCTTCTCAAAATTTTAAGCGTTCCAACATTTTTCACAAAAACGGCACGTGTTATATCGGGACTTATTATTCTGAATTCCTAAATGTCTGTATCTCCGGTAAAAATGTCAAAGTGTATTTCTTTCGCGATACTTCGATTCGAGAAGCAAAGACATTAGAATCTCGACGAACAACGTAAATCACGATCGGTGGTAGAATGTAGCGTCGAGCAATAAAAGGAGAAGTTTGGTTATCAAGGAACGATGAGACGCTATCATAAATTACCAGTCCGTCGCGGCAGTCTGACAAATTATTCGAGGATGACGCGACGCGACGCATCGTACTCGACGATCGTCGAAGCAACGCGGCTCGATCGTCTTGTCAGCGGACAGCGAATGAATCTCGAACGTTTGGTGGCTGGCTGGTTGACGGGGCGAAAATTAATTCGAGCAGGAAACGTCTGTCGAGAATCAATTTCCCCGGCGATCGGGCTTTCTTCGCGCGAGCTGCTCGACAATCGATGGCATTAATCGTGGCACGGAGAGAAAAACGATCGAGGAGGACGGGAACACGCGTGCAACATCCGACAACGCATTAGCTCGAGCTCGACAGCCGTCAGACTTCCCGTGGCTTTCGACCCCATCTACACCAGCCGTTCGTGTCGTTGTCTCGTCATTCGAACACTCCCGGCGACATTATATTTAGAAGATGAAGCCTCCTCTAAAACGTCTTGTCACGGACCTGTCAATGAACCAACGAGCCGGATAGCGAAACTTTTGCGTCTCTCGATCGCTCATTTTTTACGCTATTTTCCGACCCGTAAATCGAGAAGCGTTCCTACGCCATATCGAATACGTTTCGTGGAACGAAACTAACGAATGTCGGACCGGCGATAAATGTAATGCCGTTTTCAACACGACTCGGATGTACATCGCGTGGATGATAAATATTACTGAAACTTTATCTTCGAACCGTGCGGTGTAATTCTGCCGGTGTACGAAACACGAATCCTGATACGAGTAATTCCGATCTACATATCGTCGGTATCGCGAAATTATTTGCTGTACGACAGGGGTCGCGTATAAAGCTCGTAAAACGTCGTAAAGTACCCGAAGGGAAATTCTATTTCGTAAGAATCTTACGACTAACTGCTTCCTGGTGTACGATTTCTTGGCCTGGCCATGTACGCGAGATCAGTCGATTTTATAGGTCACGATATTTATTTACGACTCATAGCGCTTTCTTTTTATTTTACGAGCTATGCTAAATTATTCGTCGTTTGCATACGGACGATGGTATTCTCTTTTGTTCAAAAGGTGCTAAATAATAAGTATGGCGATTCGATAACGTAAGATTACGATATTTATCGAAAACTTCTGCATTGAAGTTGAACTTCGAAATAACGCGTAAGCGCCGTTCACTTTTATATCTCCAAATTGTTTCCGTCAGATTTTCAGTCGGTTAGAAAAGATTCTCGCGGTCGGTACGAAATTATTCCGTTTCGGGGTCGCGAAAACTTCCTCTCGGAATCCCGACGTTTTACCCGACGTCGGAAAAAATAGAAAGCTTTTAACCGAGCAAGCGAATCTTCAGCGCCCATCATTAATTCAAGGACGTTCTTTCCCGCCACCTGCCAGAGCTTTTACGCTCGCGGAAGGCAATTTTCGATGGGTGACGACTGCTTCTTCCGGTTATGTACCTTGGCAAGCAGCGTCGCCTCGGTCACGAGAACGTCGTTATTTAGCCACGAGACGCCACATTTCGTAGTATTTATCAACGTGCTCGTGAGACCGTGCTGACCCTCCTACCGATCACTGACAGACGGACACGACGATTAGAGCAGCCCGTTTAAAACGTTCGCGACAGAAGGACGGCCTCGTGGACAATCTGCCGTGTTGGAGATTCTCGACCTTCCGAGAAACACGTTTCAGATGTATCTTTGTTCGTTTCCCTTCAACTACGTTACTACTCCCATTCGGTGAAATGCTTGTGAAACCTATGCTTGCCTCAGATTTTCTAACATTAAACACAAATTAACGTACACATTAATTTTCGACGAAAAGCATCTTAACAAATTGTGTAACTTATAATAAGAAACTTGTGAACCGGTTCAGTTCACACCGAATAACGATCACGCGTACGGTAGCAGAAATTTATTTGCGAATTATTCGCAAAATGTCGGAAACCGTTCCATCGAGGGTTTCTTCTTTTTACTTGGTTCGATAAATCGGCAGAGTAAATTCGAGGATATCGAAATCTCGATTTCGCGAGAGAACGTACAAATGGCCGCGTCTCTTTGTTCTCGGTGCTAGCGAGCATTTGAAACGCGAAATAACGCTGGTGGAAAGAGTTTATTTCGTCCTGTTACACACGGCGACGAATGAAACGGAGGAAAACGTGTTTCGAATAACCGACGCAGACTTATCGATCCCCGATACGATCGGAGCTTAACGTTGGCCGCGGTTTTACGAGCTGTACGTCCCACTAACGTCCTGGCCAGCGGAAAATACAGCACGCCGAGGAACAAACGAGTGATAGAGATACGTGGGCTTCGGGGGTGGGATTTAAAGACTCTGACGACGAAGGTCTCCGCACCTCGTAACCCGCGAGAAAGTCAATTGACTCCCGCGGGATTGAGGGATTTACGGTAAAGACAAAGAGCGTCGTAAAAGGGGCGAGGCGCGGCGATGTCGTAAAAGAAAAAGCTTAATATCCTTCATGGTTCCCGTAGGCTCGACTATCGCGCTAAATCTCCGGTTCTGCGAGCGACGGAGTTCCTATCCGATGACGGACAAAGCGGGAAACAAGGAAGAGCGAAGAAATCAATTTTCCGCGCGACCTCGAGGCCGTATATTGGTTTACGCGAAACGAGCGTTCCTCGAACGAGCGACGAAGTAACGATACGCAAGTCCTAAACCTCTTGGCGCCTACGAGATTACGACGGATCGACGTTCCACAGGAATTCCGGTTTCGAACAACTTTTACATTCCATCGATGTCGTTTCACCCCTATTCCTCTTCTGAAAGAGAAAACTATCCGCTTCCGTTAGGACCGTTTTAAATTGACGCGCCGTTTTCTATCGTTTTCTATCGAGATGTTTTATTCTGTTTTTTTCAGGACAATTTTGTCCAGTAATACGATTTCATTCGTATTTCTCGAGATTTCTCGAATAGAAAAGTTCGCGAAGTTTATTACCGATACAGTTAAGTCGAGATTGAACAGTGTTAGCGACTTTTTCGTTTATAAACTTTCCCCAAGTTTCCAAATTTGAAAATTTCTCGACCAAAGAGCATTCACCCTATGGAAATTCCCCGTGCTCGACACTGTGCAGGTGGAGAAGAAGAAAAGTCGGAAGGTAGGCTCGGTCGAGGGTGGCCGCTGGCGCATTTCCTGCGTTATGGTGGTTGTAAATTTCATATGCGCATACCGCTTGGAGATTCGCCCGCTCGCGAATACGTATCTACGCGCAATCCGACGAGGAAAGGCTACTGTCTGGCCCGACTCAATGAAAGTCTCCTTTACGGGAGTAGCTACGTTTAAGCGGCTCATCCGGTTCGCTATCCCTTAGCCAGGGGGTGAGAGAGTAAATTTCGGGCATACTCCACCTTTAAGACGGAAACTAACGAACTGCTAGCCAGAAAAGAGCTTTCTCCACCGGCTTTTTTCCACCACGATAATCATACGTTTCTCCAAACGATCCCGAAGAATATACCCTTTTAAGGAAGCTCCGTAAATTGACCGTCTTAATTGGCCTCGTGGGTGTATCGTCGGTTCAGAGGCTCGCCTCATCCACTGGATGCAGATGCTTCGTTTCGGTAGATAGGAATCGGCTCTGTCTAACGCGGAAAGAGCGAATTTGCTCGAGTAGAAATATAAATGCTCGTTTAAAAAGGACGCGTTGCGAAACAACCCCAACTTCCGGCAGGAACGCGATTTAATCGGCACGGTAGATTCCTTCGAATGCGTGACGCACGAGTCGATCGTTAATTTTTAATTCGACTATTCTTTACTCGCGCGTTATCCTAGCGCAGATTCGACACGCGCGACGTTGCTTTAATCCCCGGGGTGGCGGAACTACTGTCACGGGAGCCCGTGGCGCACGACGCCGCCGACAAAAGGGTACGGGGTTAGTCTCATAAATTAGGGACACGAGAATTTCGACGGGGGTTTTGCGTGCTCGTTTTTCCTTTTGTTTGCTCGTGTTCGGCTTGCGCCGTCACGTATCGCGTTTCGTGAAAAGCGAAAAACCTCGCCCTTTCGCGTTTCCGTGATTCTCTCGCGATGAACCAGTGCCTGTTATCCTTTTCGCAAAACAAACGAATCCGGTTTACGCTTTCCAGGACAGTTTCCGCTCAACTCTTTCGTATCGAGGAGATATCTCGACGAGGCTAGACACGAGCGCAGAAAAAAATCGTAAAACGGACAAACGACTGAGACGGTCGTAAAACTGGAGTCGTTCATAATCGATTGTCCAGACGCGCGAAAAAAATTTCCTGAATATTTCATCGTTTCAGACCCTTTGCGCGTCCACCCCGAAAGGACATCCCCAATTTTTTCTCCCGAAAAAACCGATCCTCTTACCTCGCGATATTCTTCGCCGAGAACGTCTCGGTAGCCAGCAAATTTCTAGAAAAAAGGTATTACCTTTCGGCTCATTTTTAACGTGCTTCGACCGTGTCCTCCATCGTTTTCGATACAAACGGTTCGAGTTTGTGTCATGTTCAACGTGTATTATTAACCTCTTAATCTACAATTTTCTAGTAAGTTGCGTCATTACAGCTACCTAGTTAGTGTTACAACATTTAGGCAACATGAAGAAAGTTGAAGGTAGAAAAATCCTGCCTAAATAAAATACCTGTTATTATAGCATGTTATACACGTAAGTCCCTCCAACAGCGTGCCATTACGAGTTATTATGGTTTACGAGTAGTATCGGCGTAAGCCTGCCGCAAGCCGACCGGTATTATACGAGATCTGTTCAGGATACAGGTAGGTGAACGGCAACTAGTATCTATTATGCCAGCCGTTATTACCGACGCGAACTGAGTATCTTCCTGCTGATGTAAGCCGACGTCGTAACTGTACGAATCCGGTTATCCGGTTATGGAGTGTACATCGGGTAACAAACGATCTCCTTGCCGAGCACCCGCGAGAACGAGACAGAGGTGTACGACCGTGAAAAGTAGCGCTTTGCCACTGTTATTCCGCAACAAATATTCCAGTCTATGAGATACCGCGATTAACGTTTCGAACTACCGTGTTTTACTCGCTGTTACGCGATCCGTCTAGCTATTACAGCCTTTACGATTACCAGTCACACGCGAGTCGTTACTTCGCGTTTACACGCTAAGAATGTCTGTTGTAAGCACTTCTTCGTTTAATTGTTCTCGATCAGATAAGTAGTACAAATATTCTATGAATTTTTTATATATCGAAGATGATCAAACAATAAAACCCGAAGGTTACTATATCGACGATCAGAGATATCTTTGAAAAAAGTTTAGCTAGCTTCGAAAACGACGAAGTTACAAGATCGACACGACACGTCAAAAGGGACGAAGGTTCCCCATCCCAGTTACGGGCTTCGATCGAACAGCCGTCTGCCTAGAGTCTACGATGAAAAGCTCCAGACATCGTCTGACGATCGCCAGTGTCCTTGCACTTGAACGCGTATCGAAGGCAGTCCCATGCGAACCCTTCGGGCTCCTATCCCGTTTCCTGTATATTATACCTCTTCCGTAAGCGACTCCTTCCTGCCCGTTATCCTCCTTTTCCGCGAGAATAGGCAGCACGATGCCGTAAAAACGGCGAGACTCGGGAAACCATTGCGAGCTATGGATCCACCATAATCTGCCGCGATTACCCGAGGGAGGCGACGCGGAACGCGATTCGCCGGGACGAATTTCGAGCTCGATGTATCCGATAAATGCGATTGTTTCTAATTCTCGTTACGGCGGTAACGCTACGTTTACCGAAAGCGATCCTACCGGGGAATCGCGAATCATTCGCGTTCAGATTTTCGAACGACTGCAACGTACCGGATCCCCGAAAACGTGGCTCGGCTTTTCTACGTTACACGAGAAACGTGGAAATTTGGAAATTTTGCAAGTTACGAGTTTCCAAATTCACAAAGGCATTTCGCTGCGACCCCGAGGGTTCGTAGAAGTTCTACGGACCAGAGAACAAATTATTTTACAGCCAGACTCGACTCGATTTTTCTCGGTCTACCGCGTTGAAATTTTTAAACGAAAGACGCGTATCGGAAAAATAATGTGCAAATTTATTCGAACGTATCAACGTCTCGGTGGACCGCCTCTCGAGAGTTAACAGCAGCTCGTATGCAACGATGTAAGGAATAAATTATTATTTTACTGCAAAACTCTTCTCGATTCTTCCCGGTAGACTGCAGCGTCCGAGGAACACGATCACGGTACGCGCGAGTACGTTTCCGCCTTTGAACTTCATGCATATGCAGCGTCCGTATTATTGCGCCATAAAAATGATAATATCAAGATGAAAAGCGTTAGAGAACGTAAGCAACGATACGAGTCGCCGGTCGTTTTAACGAGCGTAAGCGCAACCGGAAGATAAAGTCGACGAGGAAAGTATTACAATTAAATTTCGGTTGGTCGTAGATCGTAAACGTTATCGCTCGTCGGCGTTCTAGACTCTAGAATCGTGCAGCTCGATTTCAACGAGAAATTCCCTATCGGCGGAAAAATGTCGGTTCGAATTTTGGCAGAATAGGGGAGCGTTCGCACGCGCAGTGTAAACGCACCCTTAGCAGACGCTCGAGACCCGTCTCGAGGAACTTCTCGTTGGCAAAGTTGGTCGCATAAAGGAGCGCACGTACAAGCATCGCGCACGAATTATACTCGGGGACGATCGTGCGACAGCGATAATTCCTGTCGTCTGAGAAGTTTAATCGAAACGTACACTCCCGACGGTACTACTGTCTTTACGAGGAGATCTCGACGCGGCGCGGTGCGACGAGCGAGCGGCGAATCGCGAGCGTCTGCACGCGCCGCTTTAACTGCAATTTCAACCTTCGACTACCCTCTTTTCCGTCCCTAGTTCACCGAGCGTCCTCCATTTTCTTGCTTGTTAGTCGGCCGTGGCTCGGTCTATCGACCAATTATAACGGCACGGAAACTTCTTGGTTGTTTTCGCAATTACGTAAACGTACAAGCGGACGGGCTGATTCGCACCTTCGTTTCCCTACGACGGGATGAATGCTCGCGATGGATCCGGGTACAGGTGCGGGAGCGAAGCGGAACAGACACACAGGAAGGAGGAAAGTTTTGTCTTCGAAGCCGAGGAGCGGCTCCTTTTGTCGAAGGAATCAAGAGAGCTCGTTACCGATCTGCTACGATGGAAGTCACTTTGCCGAGGATCGGTCGTCTTACGGCACAGTTCGCGACAATAGAGGCGAGCGTAGCCAACGGGAGGGCAAGTTTCTTCGTCGCGAGTACTCGGCACGAGAGTGGCTGCCTCTCGATTTGCCTCTCCGTCATTCTGTGTACGTTAACTTCGTTACGGTGGCCACGCTCCTCCTCGATTCTATCGAGCGTGTCTCGGTTGCGCTCCGCCTAGCGCTAATCCAAGTATTATTCGATCTTGTTTAGCCCGGACGAGACTCTCGAGCATCACCTTCGTCGCGTTTACTACGAAACTTTTCAAACTCTCCGTCGCGATGTATCTTAATTTCGCAAAAATTTACACCTATGAAAATTTGCCAACGTCGAATCATCGCGTGATTAATAATATCGACAGATTCGTATTGGACATGTTGGAAGACAAACGTTACTAGATAGCGACGAACGCGCCCCTGTTAATTTTCCCGTCGTGTCTTAAACGTTTCGCTTTTTCCTGGTATTTAACTGTTTTCGAGGGGCAGTCGCGGCAGAGATCGAGCTTTAGAATCGACGTCGGCGACCGTGGCTGCATTGTACGCGCAAACGGCGACTGGACGAGCACGTAGCGATGGTTCGCGAATTTACCGTGTCCTCTACATCCCTGGTGATACATTCACCGGTACGCGGTGGCTACACCCGCCTTCTCGTCGATCTACGAGGACTGCACGTTAACCACCGACGCTGTCCTCCTCTCGAAATTCTCTCGGTTTTCGCCGTTTATCTTCCTTTTCGCTCACCGACATGTCCCATCTTCTCCGTCTCGTCCCCGTTGTCTCGCGACGGTTGCCAGACCGGGAGAAGACCCATGGTATTTCAACGAGCATCCACCTAACCCACCTACCAAGCATCGCATCTCATTTACATGCATTAAGGAATAGATCACTGGAGAGGAGGCGAATCGAGAGGCAGGCTCGGGCGGAGGGAAGTTTTGTTCTCTCGTAACCGAGCTCGTGTACGGACACGAGGATGCGCTCGGAAATTGACGTCGAGAGGATTGAAACTTTTTTCCTCGGTCCGCTCTGCGAAATTTTTGAGAAACGAATGGAAACGGTTGGTCGACGCGATTCGAGGCGTTTCAATTCGAAAAGAGGGAAATTTATAATTTCGATAATCAAAGGTTTCGGGAGATACAGAGAGCTCGTACACCAACCAGGACGTTTCGTAGTTTATACGTACCGTCGAATAATGGCATCTCCGCCTTTCTCGACGCGATCGCAACGCGAGCTTTCGTATTTATTTGTTCGTAACCGAAGCGAACACGCGCGTACACCGCGACTCAATAATACGATCTCGTTTCTCTTCCCCGCTATTCTTCCCGCGTCGATTTACGCGCGAGTACGTCGTTGCTTATCGGGACCGATGTTTCGGAAGCTACGACGATTCTCGCGGCGCGGTACACCGTTTTTTCGTTTAATCCGGCGCGATCGGCAATTTGTCACGTTATCTGATGCTTTGCATCGGAATATTTCAACGCGACGGAACGGTTCGACCAGCCGCGTTTCGCCACTCGTAAATCGCGAACAAACCGAGTATCGAGCCCGGCAATCTCGATTTCGCGCTGTTACATCGTCGAGAATGTAACGACGAACAATGCCGCGAACGGAGAAGCGATCTCACGTGGTTCGCGACCCAGATTATCCGTGAATCCGGCAAAGCGTACGAGGAATTTTAATCGGGAATCATACTCGCGATCGAACGCGAGATCGAACTCCGTCGATGAAAAAAAAAAAACCGAGTAGAAACCATTTTGTTCTCCTTTGCGAGAACGTCGCAACGGTTTTCGCGACTGAAATTCTCGCGAAATTAATTTCTCTGTCGGCCTCTCGCGTAATTCTGCTACAACGCGGGCAAATTAAATTTGAATTTTTCTCGCCGCTCCGTTATCATGAAATGTGTCTCCCAAAAGGTGAAAGTTGGCCGCGTATGAACTTTTGCGGCGGAGTTAATCGTAACTGTTGCTCTGCCGCTACAGAGAGGAACTCGAACAGAAAAAAGAGCTCACGGTTCACCGCGCCGTTTAAAGGAAACTTTTACACCGACCGCGAAGAGCCGGCCACGTAACGAGATGCGGATAATTAGAATTATATTCTACCTGCTCGCCCTAGTAATTTAATCCCGAAATATAGAGTAACGAGCTGCACTCGTAACGCTCGAGATATTACGTTTCAATTGTAAATTTTGCGACGATTAACAAACCTGTTTTCTTTTCTTTCAGCCGTTAACGATACTGGGAAAGGAAATGAAATTTTATCTGTGCGCAAAAATAATCTGCATTAAATTGTACGATAGGATGGCAGAGACGAAACGAGGTATAAAATGTTTTGTCGAGAAATTGGACCGAAATCGTATATCCTCGTTTACGACACTTTTAACAGTGTCGTGCGAAATAATAATTTCGTATTTTGCGAAGGTCTTTCCCTTTTTATGGTCGTCGATTTCAGTCGTGCTCTATTTCGAGGGGAAGATATCGTAAATTTAATTGTAAAAATAATAACGTCTCGTAAAATATCTTTAACGACAATGGAACATATAGATACACTTTCGACAAAGAGGTATAAAGTTTTTCGGTCGTTGGCAAAGACAAAGTTCGATCGAGTCGGGTGGATTTGATCGAGCCAACTCTGGACAAGAACGAATCAGAAAACGATAAACGCGTTTCTGTTCCGCGGTCGGGTCCATTGTTTCGTCGACGGGAGGTTCGCGCATCGAAATCCATGGAAACGCGTTGAAAGAAAGGGCGGCTTCATAACGCTATTCAGGGCTTGTTTATCGACAGACACTGCATACGGAAGGTGATGGATGTGTTTTATTTCGGGCCACGCGACCCTGCCTCCCTCGAGAAAACGAAGAAAAAGAATCGCGGAGAAGAAAAGGAGGAGGAATAAAGCGGGGCGAGGCGAGGCGAGGCGGAATAAAGCCTTCGCGGAGGGTGCGAAAGGGAAAAAGTTGAGCGTAACACGGAGGCGGTCGGTGATGGATCGGTCGGGGCCAATCACCTCGTTTGTATCCATTTGCGCCGAATATTGTTCCTAAGATCTCTCGGCTCGTGCCTTTTTTCCATCCGACGCGGCACGGCGTTCGGGACACCGTGTGATTCATCTTGACGAAACGAGACGAGAAAACAGAGAAAAAAAATCATTACGAACCGCTCCCTGCAGGAACAATGAACGATGACAGCGGCGAAAGAATCTGCCCCGTCACCGCGCCGTATTATCGTTTAATCACGATTAATTGCCGGCGTCGAGACGTCTACGCGTTCAGCGGTAAATCCATCAGCGCGAAACTGCCGAACGCTTCTGGCCTCGTTAAGGAAATTAAAGGAAGCGTCGACGAGAAAGAGAACCGATCGGCCTTATCGATCGTTCGCGTCCCTTTCGACGGCGGTCGCGCGATTGCCTCGTCGCGAAATCGAATTTTTCCGTCGCCTGTTTCGCATACTTCCTTCCGCGGTATGGTAATTCGAGGACATTAGCATAGTCGACGAGGTTGCGAACTTGGATGGAAGTCTTCGATCGAAGAGGGTTACCCACGCGGAGCGCGCCAAATAGCTCGAGAATGGCCTGTCTAACGTTCGCGAGAGAGGTTTTTGCAGGGGGGGAACCGAATGGAAATAACACGGTGGAACGCAGCCGGAAAGAGGTCCCGTAGTTACCGGTTAACGAGTCGACTGATTGTCTATAAAACTTACTAACAAACTCTCTTTCCCCTTCCTGCTTTATTCGACGCTTTCGATCTCGTTTTCGCTTCGCGACTTCGTGCCGTTCCGTTCTCGCTGCGATCCTTATCGAGAAGGGAAGGACCTCGGGCGGACCAGACAACTCGCTGCAAATTGGAAAATATAAAATGCAAAGTCTCAGACTTTTTTCGCGAGAAGATTAATCCTTCGGTACGAGTAGGCTCGCGTGTTTGCTCGCGCGTTGCGATTGGCAAGGAAAACATCCAAGCAGATATTCGTTGTAACGCGAGTTTCTTCAAAATATTTGCTCTTGCGCGTATCTGCGCGTGTGTTCGGAGTAAACGCGATGTACCTTGCTAGAGTGCGATACGTAGGTAGCGAAGCAAGTAGAATCGTCGTCAGTAGATCAACGACACTGGTCAGACCAAGAATAGAGTCGGGAAATGCATAAATCTATTTACGACAAATCCTGGTTCTCTTTACGATGGATTTAACGCAATCTTCTGTCTCGCGAAACGATTTTCGCCCCCTCGTTTGTATCGATACGAAGCCGAGAGAAAGGAAGAGGAAGAAGAGGGTCCGAGGTTGTAACGAGAGGAGACAACGTCGGCCCGCGTCGAGGATCGAGCGTCGACGGAAAAAGTCTAAAGCACGCGAAAATTCACTTATTCAACGCCAACGGGGTTGCGATAGTCAAGGACGCGGAAGAGGGACGAAGTCGAGGATGTTGTCGCATCGTCCCTCTATTCTTCTCTTCCGCCTGTACTCGCCTCGGCGACGCGATCTCACGCAAAGCACTGCTTTCACGGTGCGGTAATTTCATTTTCTCAACGAACTTACGCTCCCTTCTCCTCCCTCTCTCACTCTCTCTCTCTCGTCTTTCATCGCAGTTTCCCTCTTTGGCCGGGCCACTCCTCTTCCACCGAGGCTCGAATTAAGCGAGCAGTTTCGTTTACACTAGCTTCGAGTAACGAGCAAACGTGGCGCATGGACAAAACTCGTCCCGAGAGATTATTCGACGCGACGTACCGATCGGTTCGCGTTTTCTTCGCGCGCCATCTTGTCCACCTATTTTTCGCACGATGTCGAGTTACGTCGGGAGAGAGGTCACAGAAAATGACGGGGAGTTTACGCGGCAAACCTGTTCTCGCGTCGAATTACGGCGTCGAATTAATGTAAATTCGCGTAATCGCGTGGACGTGCGCGGTCGGTGTTTTGTTTATGCACGATTACGCGTATCGATCCTCTGCGTCGTGGATAATCGATTTCGTATAATTTCCAAGCGATGCGATCGGAAAATAATAATCCGCTTTCGGCGTTCACCGAATCTCGCATTTCGATCCTTCTCTATTCAATTTCGTTATTAATAGTCGCCAATAATTCCGCCGTGAATAAAAGGAATCGCGTCGAGAAAAATAACTGGAAATCGCGTGTTTCTTCACCCCGATAGTTCAGCTACCGCATCGTCGATTATCGTGGAATCACTATCTTTCGTCGTAACCTTGTACCGTGTTATCATGTAACTCATCACAGCTACAATATTAAAACAGAAAAATAAAATTGAAATGTTACGTCAATTTGGTAGTAATCGTTGATTATGCAAATAATTGAATACGAACTCCGAATTGAAGCGTTAGAAAACTCATCAAAATTTATGCAGGGGATGTTAACGTCTCGATCCTCGATTGTCGTACCATTCCCAAAATTTGCTTCTCGTCGATGAAAGTAATCTTCCGGTTCATTCGAGAACGCGCGTGTGCGTTGAATGTAGTAAAGTTCTCTTTACCAAACTCGCAGACGCCGTTCTTTCAGGGGATCTTTTGACAGAGCGGTTGAAAAAATTCGGTCCTTAAGCGGATATTGTCTTAGTTTTATCCGAGCGGCTGTTGAAACACGGCACGTTGTCGGAAAGCGAGCCGACGACGCTTTGCCGGCGCAATCGCGATGCAACACCTCGCTGTCGAAACCACCGGCAAACGAGCCACAAAACATCGCGGCTTGGGCCGAGAAAATTGGTCGGCGGTGGTGAAAGAAAAGAGGAGTGCCGGTAGAGAAAATGGCAAAAAGAACGGAGCGGAATCTAAAGAGCTGCGAGCCTCAAAGGCAACGCCGTTCAGCCTGGGGGTTGTTTTACATGGTAATTCTTTACCGCTCGTCCGAGATAACTTGCAGCGAGTTAGCTCGAGATATCCTAGCTGGCTGATGCACCCGTGGCCAGACGGCTATCATGCAAAATTATGTTAACGAATAGGATTAATTATGCGCCGGTATCGCGTGTCTAACCATTACCATTACTAATTGCTATCTGTAGGGTCGCGTAAACGAAAGCGATCCCGACTTTACCTTGCCCTTTCAAAGAACCATATTTTACCGTCAAGCGCAGTACCTTCGAAATTATGCTTTCCTTTTACTGAAAAGCTTCATTTATGCGCAATCAGCTTCGCGTCGGCTATCTCCGGAACTTGTATTCGTTAAATTCGACGTTCGAAGATCCCTGCAAGTCGGGCACGACTAATGGAAGATAAATCTCTTGGCTAAATATGGATGGCAGCGAGAGTACGCGAGTTACGACGATATCAAAGCGTGAGAGGCGGCAGTAACGGGTTAACGCGTTCGTTAACGCGATCAAGGACCCTGCATGCTCTTGGTACCGTGCAAAATTACCAATTTTAAGATTCAAATTGTTGTTCGATGAAGTAGATAAAGGCAAAGTTAGACGTAACGATCGGAGACCTAGTATCGTCACGTTGTCGACATTAACGCGTTCCCTGGCAGCGTCATTTATCCAACTTGCTCGATACGTGTATATTTTAGAGCATGATCTGTCTTTGTTCGTCGCGCCTCGTCCCCGAGACGCATTCATCGACGAGGGTGACGAGGAAGTTTTCGAGGAGCATGACTTATGTACACGGTGATTTTCGAAGTCGACGAAGGGTGCAGAAGAACGCGATAAGGGTGAGAAGCTGACAGCGTCAAAGTTTATACGAGACGATATTGTATAAAGTCTCGTTTACGAGCTCGACGAGAACTTAATGCTCGTCGATTAAGAATTCCCGAACGAGACAACCTTTATATTTATTAAAGGGATAGGTCAGACGGGTGAAGCCATTAATATCTTGGATTTCTTCTTCCTCTTTCCACGGCTTCGATGTGTATTAAAAATTAGTAACATTCGTAAAAGTATTCTTCGAGTATTTCCCGTTGTCGTAACAGCGAATCTCCTCGAGGTTATAACTTGTTCGTTCTCGTAATTCCCTCGTCGAAAGGAAGGCACTTGACGGAAAAAGGACGAAATATAATTCGAGAATCAGTAGGAACGATCGCGGTACACCTCGTCGCCGCTTGAAAATGCTAGTCAGGCAAAGGTGTACCACGGCTGCAGGCGACATTGATTATTCGGTACGGAGAAAAAAGGCGCCACGGTTTATGAGATAATCTCGTAGGGTCGCGGGTCGGAAGAGGACAGAAGCTGGAACAGACTCTGCGGCGGAGGAAAAGAGGTAAAACGAACCCGAACCGCACGGGGTCGAAGGAACAATATCATAAGCGATTCGAGGCACGCTTTTCTTCCTCATCCTTCGTGACTCACCCTTTCCATCGGTCGGACTTTTTCATCCTCGACCTCTCTTAATTCCTCGAACGCTCATCGAAGACGTTCCATCGGAATGACACCTCTGTTTCTGCGTCTCTTAAAAACTCGCCCCTAGAAATTGACTCGGAGCCACTTTCCCGATTTTAAAGGGGGCCATCGAATCGCCACGAGACAGAGAGAGAGAGAGAATTCCGAGGGAAGGGTTCAGCATTTTATTCCGATCAGCAACCATTCCTCTTCGACGCTCATCCGTAATACCATGGCCCGGCGAAGGCGGAATTCGAGCCGAGAAAAATCACACGGGCGGTGTACGCGATAGAAATCGTAATTTTCGAGCCTAGAAAGACGGCCAAGGAGAGTGGATAAAAATCAAGCCGGAAAGAAATCGATTCTCAGATGGATCGTAAGAGGGAAAACATTCAGATTCATCGAATTCCTGCGGAGCGTCCTTCGTGTCTCAGATAATTCTGACGCGACGAAAACGACGCGATTTCTTTCCTCGGATTTTCAACTTTCGTTCGAGTTCCACGAGAATCCGTAGCTACGCGTATCCAAAGATATCGATTGCTTCCATTTCGTGGAACGAAAGGGTAATCCTGTCGCTACTGATGCGACCGGATAAACTATGTCCCCTGTCTTTTCCGGCAATTCTCCGTTTGCGAACTCTTATGGGACAGTGCCGATATTCGAATAAACTATTCGAAAATGTTCTTCAAATAAGAATAATATGTAATTTTCTAGTCGCACGAACGAAGAATGTCAGAAGAGTAACCGGCGATTCCAAGTAGGTTAAAATATTGGAACTGTACGATGGATTTCGAAGATCCCGCGGGGATGGTGTATTCCGAGGCGTAAGCTGGTGGAAAAGAGCGGAAGAGGACGGGGCTGAAGAAGAAGAAAGCATAAAGGACCTCTTCGGGATACAATACAGTCGAGCGTGAAGCTTCAAACTTGCAGAGAGAGGACATAGTCGGGGGTATATACGTGTAAGAAGATGCAAGAGGGGAGGGATAAGGAAGAAGGGTGATAATAGCATCGAAGGAGGCTTTGGACGGCAGAAGAGCAAGGGTGCGAACGACCAACATGCATGGGCGACCGAAGAATCCTGAAATAGCGAGTGGAAAGAGGGAAAGGGAGACAGAGGGAGAAAGAGAGACGGAGTATCGACGCTATCTATCGAGATACGGTAGTCAATCGATATTCTAGCCGTCGGTCCGTACGCTTCGCTGGAGATGGAGTAGGTACACGTAGGTATGCCACCTCGCTGCCCTCCGTCTCCATTTTCCACCCTTTTTCGCTACCCTCCTCCCACGCCAGCTGTCTTCACCCTATCTGAACATGTTCTATGTTCCTCGCGTATTATCGGTCCGAAAGTCGATAAGAACCGGGAGAGAAATTCTCTGCCTTGCTGCTGGACAGTTTCGCCCGGCGACGAAATTAAACATTTAAATTAAACGCTTTCCCGACTCCTTTCCACGAGTTCTTCCTCGTGGAAACACCGGCGATATTGGCGTAGTTAGGTGGGGACCAAATTTTCAAATTCTCATATTTCCAAAAGTCACCGAGACACGTCTGATGCATTCACGCGATCGGATCTTATACATTTCGAAGAAAAATTCTCGATTTCGCTCGAGGTTAACACGGGCATCGATAAAAATGAAAACGTGGACGAACCATCGAGTGTGGTAATTGCTGCGTGCGTTCGAAACGGATGATTAATCGCGGCGTTAATTATCCCCGGTTTACTTGCTGGGTTATTAGTTTTCTGGGCTTTGACGGTATTGTTTGGATGTGGTTGCTCAGTTTTAGTAACGAAGTTCGGATTCTAGAGTCTGGGTTACTTCGAGGTATATTCATGCAAGACTTGCTTGCTAAGCTTGCTATACTTTAGCCTGATAGAGGCATGTTTGTGTAAGTAATATGTCTGCATATTCTATTATAACCTAGTTAACACTGCTAAAGTGTGCTAACGCTAATAATTTATTTGCATACTTTACTAGAAGCTAGTACAGTTAATGGTAAAGTATACTAGCGTAAGTAACTCGTCCGCGTAGCTCGTTATTACCGGCTAGAGAAAACAGGAGAGTATACTAGCATTAGTAACGTGCTAGCGTAGCTTAGCCACCGTAACTAAAGTAGTCTAACGTAAGTGATTTGTGTACACCGTCGTCCCGTTCTTGCAAGCTTCAGTGTTTCAACTATTTGCCAAATTCGACCGAGTACTTAATGTCGCGAATACCAAGAAACGTCATAGACAAGTTGATAAGTATAAAATTAAACAACGAATGCGAAGGAAATCGCTCTAAACAATGGAGTTTACGTCGTCGCTGTTACGAATCTTTTTTCGCGGGTACCAGTCGTTTTCGAATATCGTCTTAAACATCGAAGCGTATCGCGGGCATAATCCGGCGAGACAAAAGAATCGCGGGCATTCGTACTCCCGCGAGACAAAGAGCGAACGAGCGAGAAAGAAATCGAGGCGAACGGGTAGGGCAGACAAAGAGAGGGCGAGAAGGGAGACGGAAGAAAAACAGAGGGAAAGAAGAAGCAAGGTGGTTGTAGCGATTCGAGGGGTAAGATAGGGGAGCCTTTCCCGGGGGTCGCCGTCGAAGCGGGAGTACTCATAAAACCTGGAAGCATGTGATTTCCCTGAGGAGGGGCAGAGGTGGAATGCCGTCTTGTTCTTCCGCTCTTATTCTTCTTGCCCTTTCTTCTTTGTCCACGTCATCCTGCTTGCGGTTTCTTTGCCCGCGTACGCGGTTCGATTCACGGTTTTCTGTACCGCGAATAAGCAGGTCGCGCCAACTTATCGTTGCATACCGTTCTAACTTTGGTAATCGCTTTTATCGTTTTGAATCAAAGGCTTGACCTTACAGACCTTCGTACAAGCATATCACGTTCCGTTCGCACGGAAGAAAAGTACTCTCGCGTTTTTCCTCGAACAAAGTCAAACTTCTCATTTGCCACTCTTGTCTGACGCGTCTCCGCGACTCCTCGAGACGAGATCGTCGAATTTAAATAATTTTCGAGGCTCGAGGAGCTTCGTGGCTGCGATTCACTTTTAAGAGTGTTCTTAAGATATTCGAGGCGAATAACTCCGTATTTCAGCGAGGGAGTAGATTTCGTTGGAGGTTACCTTCTCGTCGTGACGTTCATGGAATAACGCGGCATTATTTGTCGACAAGAGACGAAATCAGCGAACCGGGTTACGCGTAATCCAATATTTCCACGCGAACATCGATGGGACCGGCTCTTGGTTGCCGCGTACCCATGAAAATTCCAAATGAAATAACTTTTTCCCTCCCCGTAGTAACCAATTTTTCGTGCGGATTCTTTTACGTCCGCTCGTCGATTCGCGAATCACGGAGATTCGGGTTAAAGGGTTCCGCGCGGATGAAAGTATTTTACGAGAAGCTTCCTTCGACCGTGAAGCGCTCGTTCGAAAATCGACCGTTTGGTTTTAAACGCTAATAAAAACGTCAAAGTCCTAATCGTTCTACCGCAATTTCAGTTCTCGTCGAACAGATAGATTCGAATCGGAATTTTGATCCTATCAAACGTCGAACGGACTGCATCTAATATTTCGTTACAGGAAGACGATCGTAGAGCATCGAAAAGTCAAAATTCAATTTTCTTAAAAACGAATTCGAGGAAATTTGATGTCGCATTTCCGACTCGTGTTCGCGCACAAAGTCGTTTCCGTAGCATCCATACCGAGATACATTGTACACCTAATCGTTCGCGACGCATTAAAATCGTCGCAGCGCTCGTACGCGAACCTTTCGATGGCGGTAAATTTTTCAGTCGCGTTAAAATACGAAGCTTTCAGGTTGGTCGGTCTCGATTCAATTTCATCGCCGAACGTCTGCGAGCGTACGAATAAATTAAAACATCGCGGACAGATTTAAACGCACAGAGTCGATTCGTTCGGCGGGAAACGAAGGAAAAAGAAAAAGAAGAATGAATCGCGCGCGGCAGACGTCGCGCGGATCGTGGTTGTCGAACGAATGAAAGGAGGAGAAAAAAGGAAGGAAAAGAGGTGACGCGGGGTAAGCCGAGGCAGAGTCGTGGCGCAACCGTGATTCAAAACCGTGAAATGCTCGCGGGAATCTGAAACGGCGCGATGTTTGCAATTAAAGCCGATTAAGCGCTCCCTCTTTTCTACTCGATTCCCCGAGTAGTCTCCTCTTAAAAGGCGGGAGGTTTCGCGCCCTATCCGACCACCCCCTTAGCCTCCATCCAGCCCCTTTTCGACCCGACAGACCGACACGTATTTCGAAATGGATGCAAATTTACTGTTGCCTGCCTTTTGCTCGTCCCGAGGGCAAAAGCCTCGCGCTTTAACGATCCTTCTCCCTCCTTTCGCGTACCTGCGGAACGCATTAATTGTCCGTCGCGTCGGTTTCGGGTACGCGGGATTTTCGTCTCGCGTTAAATGTAAATCGGATTTCCGACTATCCTTCGCAAATTACTTTTCTCTCGACTGCCCTCTGATACGCTTAAGCCAAAAACGTTTATCTTCGTGTAAATAATCTTTCTTACCTTTCTATCGCGCTTTCGGCGTGCTCGAACGCGTAACCGAGCTCCGAAAGTCGAACAAGTCCGCGCCGGTGAAAAGTTTTCAGGGTCGAATCGAACGAGAGCAATCGGAGGAGGGAAAACGATACGCGAACCCCTGTCACGCTTCGTCGAGCCATCAAGACCGGTGTTTCTGTCTGTTTTGGAAATTTAAAGCGGTGGGTGTCGATACGCGATAACGCGATGCTCGACGCGGGATGGATAGAATGAAAAACTGACCTCGTTCGAAACTTTCCGCGCGATATCCAACGGCGAACGCGTCTCTGTTTCAACGCCGTATCGGCGAAAACCTGCAAAGTCGGATCGATTTTCGCGCACCGACACCGTCTCGCGTGCATCCGACGATACTCGTTGTCGAATGCCGGTGAAATACTTTTAAACACCGGCAACCGAGTACAATGGCGAGAAAAGAACAAGTTGAAGCGTTCGCATTTCGTCGCGACGATAGCTGCATCGATGCGTATGCATGACTGTTTCCCTCTGCTTTTTACGGTCAAATGTTTTAAAATCGAAAGTCCGACATTTATTTAACGTAGCTTCGTTTCTTCTTTTTAACGAGGCAGCGTCTATTTCTGCGGTACCGACTAGCGGTCTTCGCGGTAACGTCTCAAAGTTTGACACACATTCGATAACACGAAAGTACGGTAAAATAGTACGTATTTCTGGCTAATTCGAAGCTCGAAATTTAACAAAGACGATTACATAAAGATTTCATTAATGTTCCGAATACGAAGTGGATCGTCAGGTGCGGTGTAGAATTCGTGTAACGTTCTATTACGGATGATATGGAAATACGGATAATAAGATGGCTGGAATCATGAATAAGTAATTCGTGGAGAAATTTTGAGGCTAAGTTTGGAACCAGGTGGAATAGTCAGTTGGGAACAGTGTAAATCAGCGTCGATTAGAATAGCGAAGATAAAGAACGATTTTTGGTAAATATGGAGGGCCCTCGAGTCGGCTATCGGCGGAACCGTGGAAACCAAGGTTCACTCAATTTCCCGGAAATTCTCATAGTTTCGCAACACTTCCGTCGCTCGATCTACAATTTATAGTCTTCCTAATACACTTGCGCATGCACTTAGCAAGTTCGCAGACAGGATTTGCATACATTGGCTAGGAGCGAGAGGGACGTCGAACCACGTACACCAAGAAACTGGTTTCGCGTCGGTGTGCACACACGTGTACGGCAGAGAACGCTGTTCCGTTTCGTGTTCGGTCGTCGTGACGGAAATGAGTGACCAAACGAGAGACAGCAGATGGGAAAAACAGAGAGAGAAAGGTAGCGAGCAAATAAACGACACTCGCAGCAGGAGGATGCAACGCGCATTGTGCAGCACATTGCGACCGCATGCACTGCACCGGTCGAGATACAGCCTGGTGTCGGCGCTCTCAGCTCGCCGAGTTTTCGGACCGCACGGAAGAACAGGGCGAGCGGAAAATCCGAATAGTCGCGGATATGAGTGGACCGATTTACAAGTGACCTACGCGAATATTACCGTACTCGTTTCTATTAGGTTGCCGCATACGAAATGTCTGCTTCCGTACAAAAAATTTGGACATGATTCGATGAATCACGGTAATGCTATCGATAAGCGTCGATAGACGATTTTGTCGCGTTGTACAGCGGAGATACATTTAGTCTAGGGAACCGTGCTGTACACGATCAAAAAAATATCGTAAACTATCCACGCGAACGATACAATATTTATTTACCGTGTATCTCATCGTAGAGAAATAATTCACGCGTCGAATAAAACCGGAAAAAAGTTTGGCGAATTGCGGTGAAATTTACGGCGCATCGAAAATAGTTGGTCGCATAACTGCGGCGATTTATAAGCGACGCGAACGACCGCATCGTCGCGAGTATTAACGCGGCTCGTTCGTTATTTAGAGACACCGATAGAATTAATAGAAACGTTAACCGCGCGGTCGCGTTCTATCGCAGCTACATTTACACCATGATTCCTCGTTACTTTACGCTTTACATTTCTCAAGTAAATAATGGCCGATATAATTTCACGATTATTTACGTGGCCCGGCTTAATTGCCCGCTGGCCACCGACTCGGGTAATTAATAATTACCCTCGACCACCGGTAGACCCTACTCGCGCGAACCATCAGAGATATTTCATTCGTTTTCCTCGCCGTTACTTTATCTTCTACCCTTTCACGATCGCTGCTCGAATCGAGTCCTCTTTGCCGTGGCGTGGCTTTGTGTCGGCCACTCCAACTTGATTCTTCCGTAACTTTCTCGAGGAGTTCGCCACCTTCGAAATTCACCTTGGTCAGACTGCTTCTCCAACTTTCGATTCTTCGCGCACCCCCGCGCTTTTACCTATAGCAATTGCTGCTCTCGAATAGGTACTCGTGTACGATAAAACCTCTCGGCGATACCGGGCTCGGTCAAAATCAGCCGGCAAAGAAGTACCGTCGGAAACGTATCGCTCGACCGTTTTCCCTTACCTCACCGTGCTTCCAGAATACGTTCTTATACGGCGTATCAAAAATTTTCGAGTTCGTGTTCGGTCACGTATCACCGAATGCGCGAGCATGTATAACTGGAAGATGGTGTCGGGTAGATGTCAAGCAAGGGCCGTGCCGTGAGCACGTTTGCACGCTCGAGGATGCGGCGAGTCAGTGAGAGATACACGAGCTACAAGACGGTTCATGGAAACGTGTATGTGGTCGAGAATACGTGAACCGGGCTCATGGACCATTTCCCAGGAAGCCGTGCTCGGGTTACGTTGCCACGTCCCACGTGGACGCTTCTGCTTCCTTCTTCGCGACCTCTTTCCCTCTTTTTCACGCGACGACGGACAAAGTCACGCTTAATGCTTCGATTTTCGTCGACGGACGATACTCGTTTGCGATCAATTAACGTCAACGTTCGCGGACTCTTGTACATACCGCGCGGCTTCGCGCTCTCTTAACTCGGATATCGTTGGTGGAGCTCCCGCGGAGGGAGCTGAATAAATAAGGGAGAGGATATTCATCGCCCCGACGCGATAAGCGCAGTTAGCTGCGCGTCGGAGGAAGATAATTTCCTTAAATTCGCGGAGCTTGATAGCGACGTAACCGTTTTATGATTCTTCCTGGGATTTAGGGGACTCGATTGAAACGCGATATCGCACCGGCTCCCGGGAGATGGTTAAAAAGGCAATAAAGCGATTTACGTTTCGTTGAAATCGGTCTATTCTTAACGACCAATTACACCGTTCGTAAAATTGTGTCTTTCGCGATAATCACGACACACGATTAAGTCGTTGCAATTGAAATAGTCACTTTCGGAGTAGCAATGTATCGGAATAATTGTTGGAAAAGAACGGTTAAAATTAACCGTTTAAACTGTTGAACAATCGAGGGAACGCGTTTGGAGTTCCGTATTTAGTCTGGTAATTGTTAAACATTAATTTGTTTGTAACAGATACGATAACCGGGTCTATTAACAAACCATATTCGATTACGTTCATTAATCGGCGTTTGCGTATAATCGTTCAGAGTAGATATCGAAGCAGTAAACACAACTTCCTGGTAGACAAAATAATTCGACGAGAGCTTGCGTATAAAATGAAATTGAGTCGAACGAATCAGTGGCTGCATCGATGAACACGTAATCGGTCACGTTGCGGAATAATTTTCCTCCACGATCGGTTGATCGAACGATCGGACCTTCGACCTCCGATGCTTCGTACGACAAGTTACTAGCCGCGTATTATCGGGCTATCGGAAGGTCGTAATACGGCCCCCGAGGTAAAACAAGCGGTTCTAATACTCGAACACGATCGAAACTCGACTTTTAACCGGTCGACCATTATGCACCGCCACGATTTACAAGCCAGAGACCCGAAGAGGTTCCGTGGATTCCAACCGAGTCTTTAAGTCGCTTTCACGGAAAAAAGGGAAGAATCCGAGTGGAAGCGAACCTAAAGGATCGAGTTCGCGCGAAACGGAATCGAAGTGTCCGTGGCTCGATTTAAGCCGACACCCTGAAGCATCTTGAAAATGGGAAAAAGAACTACGACGGAAGAGTAATCGGAAAAGGTTTTACGAAACACAAAGAGCAACCCTTATCCATCACGATTCAGCCAGCCGTGTTTGTAGGCACCCATCGTATCGGGGTTGACCACAACTTATAACTCTTCGGTTGTAAAATAATGGAACTGTCGACGAAATATGTATCCGATAGATGGATAAAGTTGTAGAAGAATTGAAATCGTCGAGAGTTCGGATGTTCGTAACGGCGAAAGGCTTATGAAAAATGAAGCGAACGACAGTCTAACGGAGCTACGTCGAACAACGCGAATTCGAGTCGACAGAGACGAAACGGAAGGCGAAACGAGAAACAGAACGCGAAACGAGTCCCGACACGCGCGTTAATTCGAGCAGGCTGGACGAAGAATACTCTCGAGTGGTGTACGGAAGACGTACGAAGCAGAAAGGGAGCGAGAAGAGGAAAAAGCGAAGAGGAAGTCTATAAAGACGTTGGTCCAGGACCACTTGACTTCAGACAGCGCGGAACACCGGAACTCCGATTCCCAATCGTAAAAGCAGAGGATGCGAGCTAACCCATTCCGAGAGGGGAATCTATTCCGAGTGTAGCAGAGCGAAAGAAGTAGGTACACTGGGGCAGAAACGAACAGAAGCGAGCAGAAGCAGAGGCAGCTACGCCAGATGCCAAATTTTACGAGTTCTCCGGTTCAATCTCTCGACTGGAAGCCGCGATCCCCCTATCCACCTTGTGTTCTTCTCCTCTGGCCCTCTCTCTTCCATTTTCCGCGCTCGAGCGAAGCTTCAATCATAAATCCTGACGTAGTCTGGCCCTGTACGTCGCTAATCCCGATGCGTGCGATGCCAGAAGGGCGAGAGCCCGACTATGGTGTTGGCAAAGAGTCAAAAGCCTCGCCCCGCACCGCGACACCGCCACCCCCGTTTCACCCTTCGAGCTAGACTTCGGCCACGAGGACTCGGGTTCGCGCGCCAGGAAATCCTCGTCCCAGGAGCACCACGGGTCATCTTTCACCAGGATTTATCGCCAGGGCCGCGACACCTCGCCGAAATTCCCGTTCTCTTGCCTTCTAAACGCGTCGGGCTCCTCGGAAAAATTTCTAACCCGTACGAAAGAACGCGTTCGCTGTCCCTCGAAACCGAAACTCGACTGCCAGCTCTGTTCCCTCGGGAAATCGAGTAATTTTCGCGCGACGCGCGACGCGCAACCGGCGGAGAATTCTCGGCGAACGAAGCGCGCGCCACGATACGTAAAGTTCGCCGCTGGCACGATCCTCGTCGCTTCTCTCGCGAGCCGAGCGTACGTCCTTCGAGCTGATTGACATTCGTGAGAAAGCCTAGCACGTGTACGCTGTCAAACGCAGAACTGACAAGCCACCGGCAGCCACGTATGGTACGTGCACGTGACACGTTACAACGACACCGAGAACGCGTCGTACGTACGATAACCGAGCTGTGTCGGTTCCGTGTAGGATACCCTCGTGACCGCTGCCACAATCGTGACCGCAACCGCCGATCGAAAGTCGCCGGGTCAATGTTAATACCGGATTAATTTTGCGGAGGGAACGTTGCCATTCGCGGATTAAACGTTTCGATACGGAAAGCTGTTTCGTCCAAGTGACTCGGTTGTTATAGCCAGCTGCTAACTTTGGGACCTCAGAATTTCGGCTTTTGGAGACATATGTATTTGGAAATATGCTATAAAGTTTAACTTTTGTACGAGATCGAACAATTCAGATATCCGTACGTTTCAATTTCAATTGAGCAGATCCCCCGTTTTTCGGTATCGAAATCTCTGAAGCGACGAGAATTGGCATCGAAACGAGCGTTTATTAAAAGTAACGCGATCATCGGAACGATTTGAATTTTCCTTTGGCAGTTCAAGTCTCCATCAAAGTGGACAGCGAGCTGATCCATCGCGTCAATCGCATTCTCGTTAAACGCTGTTCGGTCGTATTTTAATCGACGGAAATCGCCGCGAACCGAGGGGAAGGCCGACAGAAACAATCGTGGCGAGAACATTTCATTTTCCACCGCGCTGGTCCTGCTATGACGACAAACTTTACCGACACAGGGGTTATTGACACACAGACTCGCGAACAATATCGTTAATCGCTAATGAGAACTTATAAACGATCATCCACCAGCGTAATAATCGCAACAGTAATAACGATAACAATGGAGGATTAAATGGTAGAAGGACCATGAGATGGGGGCGTAATTACGGCTTCAATTTATACAATGATGTTAATCTCGATGTTTCTAGAATTTACCTGCATCCATTTAATGGCGGCGTAATATGGCGACCTAACGATATATCGAACCGCGTTGACCGGCGACGTCAGTGGGGATTCGCTGTATCGCGTAATTGAAAATTCGGCTACAACTTTGCATAACTGGAAAGATTAGAAAGCCCATTATACTTCTTAATTTTAATAAATTAACGTGTAATTGATTTTGGCGCAAAGCAGTTCCATTAATTGCTTCGGTAGGTTTGCAATCCCAGGTGCTGATTGCTAGCATGCAAATTTATAATTAACAGAATACGCTTGTAATATTCAGCGCGCTGACTCATTAGCCAACGGCCTGCGATGCGTTTAGAATATTTACCCGAATTATAGCTACATTAATATTGCAGCGCATAATATACATTCGATAAACTCTCGCGTATTCGAGCTTATGCTCGTTAATTCTTTGCGAGCTTACGTAACAAAAACGAAGATAACAACTTTGTCAAACGCTTATGGAAATTTCTTCACGCGGTAGAATAGCCACAAGTAAAGAGAGGCAATTACATCGGTTTTTAGCAGAAGTTCGAGCCAGCTGAAACCTACGAGAACTTTTGTACGCTCGTAATATTTGCGAACATAAACGCGGAAAAGGGACAAGAGCAGGAGTGGGATATGGAAAACGAGCCGGTTCGTCGACATCGGTGAAAGGAAGCTTTGCGTAAACCAACGGGAAGGATGTATACGTTAAAGCGGTTATCGATAATCGAAATTATACCGAATTATTATTAGTCGGTGCGGTGGAAGTGACGGCTCGCTTGGTACACCTCTCGATTCGATTACGATCCCGTTCCGTTTGGTCGATCGCGACGATCGTCCGTTAGCCAAAATCCATTTCGGCTCGGGCGAATGGCGCACGCATCGACGGATTAACGGAGAAGTAGGTTGCCGGCGAACTTTAGATTACGTCGAAGTTGAACGCTCGAGTTACGTTAATTCGTGTCAAGCGGCTATTACAATAACACGTCGATCTCGTGGGATTTCGGGAGAACAAGTTTCCGCGAAACATCGCAGGAACGCCAAGCGCTGCCTCGCTACCGAGCGAATACGTATTGTCGGTTTATTGGAAGAGTAACACGTTCCGAAAATTACTCGCTTTGGGATGCCTGCAAAATTAATTTCAACGATAAGGTATATTACTCGTGCACAGTAGCACGTTACGACGCGTATTATATCGATTCGATGTTGAACATTTCTCCAAGACGGCCGTGTAAACGTTCGAAACGGAAATGTGTAATTCGACGAAAGAACGGGACGATTGGAAGGCTGAAAGCGCGTATCGATATTTTTCGAAAGCGTGTCCCGCAATGGCAATAACGGAAGGCTGCTTTATATTCGTTCGCGCGGTTTCGAGGAAAGCCGCGTCGCGTCGGAGGGCGAAATTCGTTCCAGCTCGTTCGGACGGCAAACGGCATGGCCAATCGAAGCTCGCGACCCTCGTCGGACGACAGTTTAATACGCATGAAACGGTCGGGACGCGGGTCACGGGTGTCGGCAGGGGGCGAAAAAAATGGGCGTAAACGTCTCCCTTGGCGTATAAAGCACGATGGCGCGCAGGATGTCGCGTACGTGCGGACTTTGCGGACAAACGCGAGCCACGAATGGCGTTTTGATTCGATCCTGGACGTGAATCGGGTCGAGAAGGGGTCGCGAACGCGCCAGGACACGCGAGCCGTCTCGACGCGTTGTTAGGGCGTCGTCGGAAACGTAGCTGGCACCGATCTAATGGAGACGTTTCCCGGTACGAGACTCGATTTACAATTCGATCGGACTTAGCGATAAGTTTCGTCAGCCGGTATTACCTGTCAGGTGTGTCGACGGACCGATTGCCTGGCGTTCTCCATTTTCTACGGTAGATCGATCGGTCGTGACGCCCCCGAACGAGTCCTCGCCGAGAGAACCGGTGCCGTTGGCATCCGCCAGAAACTCGACGCTTTTACCGCGAACCTGAACTTATATCGATAATTCAGTGGGACGAAGTTCAGTTTCGGCAGGAACATTCGCGTTAACTTCCGTCCCGAGTTTCGCGAGACTTGGAACAAGTGGCCGGCGTGGCTTGGACGGCACGCTCCGCGAAAATCTATTTCCTTAGAAATTCGCTGAAAGCTCTCCGCGAACGAAATCGTCGATCGATTGATTTTCTACGAATTTTCATGACAAACGTTGCGCGAGTTTGGATCAGATTCCGGTACGCTTCGACTACCCTCGACCGCGTCGAAAATCACTAACGTACGATGTTATATCGATCTGACCGTCGCTAACTTCGTTGAAAACTCGATACATTCTTCCACCCGTGTCCAGTTAATTTCGAACATTCGCGAAATGATCCGCCTTCCACACGCAGGTGGGATCTTTCACGCTCGAGTAAACGTATTTCCTGCGCGTTTCAACGGTCGATTCCGGCCTCGAATTATGCGAGGTAATCGAGAAAGAAACGCTCGCAACGGAAACAATTGCACGGAGGCGAGCCGGCATCCGACGATTCACTTATCTGCCCTGCACAAATTGTATCATCGAACTTTGGCGAAGTTTCGAACAGACGCTCGACGCGGTTCCAGCCGTAATTCCAGCGATTAAGCGGCGCAAAGCGGGGAATAACGCGCGACCTCTAAACAAGTTACCGTCATTCGGTTAACGCGAGTTAAGCCGCGCGAAGAAAAGCCGTCGACTGGCTAAAAGTACAAACAACGAGGCCGAGGGTGAAACGCCTCGCGAAGCGAGACGCTTTCCAAACACCCTCGGAATTCTGGAGGTTCTGCTGTCTCTCGGTTGGCTGGACGTTGATATACCTGACGTCGGATGCCGTGCAGGCTGCTTCCAGGCTGTGTCCCAAAGGATATGTGCGGCTCCACACAGCGTGCGGCTTCTAACTCTGTTTTGCGCAGCACAGCGTTTCGTAACTCGACAAACAACGTTCGTTTGATTATCCAGAAGTTAAATGCATTAGCAGTCGAAACACGGCGGCCTGGTTTAGACCAACGGGAAACAAACGACTGTTTTACACCGAACTGTCTAATGTCTTTGCTCATAACTTGACGCTCGCTAAACGAGCCTTCCGCTTACGAACTTTTCATGCGTTAATTTCGAAACGTCCTTACGGGACAACTCGATCCTGTATCGATAGACGGGTACTATATGTTAGGAGTTCGAAGAAGCTTTTACAAGTGTACGTAACCGGTGTTAGTTTCGTAAACGGAGAATGTTTGCTAAAGTCCTTGGCGGATCCTTCGAACGTGATCTCGCAAGTTCCATTAATTGCTTTTTTCTAAACACGGAAATATCAGGAAGACAACTATCGACAGGAACACTAGAATCAGTGGTAGACTCGACAAACACGAAGATCTTAATTAACGAAAACAGTCGAGCAGAATAACTGAAGAAGCGAGTAGATCGCGTTCCAGAGATCATTCCGATCCTTCCTGGTCGTTCCTGTCGAACAACCGACCACTCTTGTTTGCAAGACAAAGCACGCGATACGATTCGATGATTCGACAACGAGTTAAATACGAGCTGCAGGTTCTGTAGCCGATAATCGACCAACAAGATGCACTCGGCTGCGTTTCCCGCTTCGAGTCACCGCGAGTCTGCGAAGTCTGTTGAGTTTCAGCGAAGGAAATGCTAACGGCACGTAAGTACGTATTATATGTATATCGATTCGATAGACTTGTCCGTTATGTAAGTACGATTTCTAGCAACGTGCTCCGTTCCCCAACTTCTCCTATCCCTTCTTTACCCGTTCAGTTTCCCCTGTTCGAGGGGAGGAATGCATAATTTAAATGTCCCGCGTCCCAGTTTTCCTCTATTCGAGAGAATCGTTGATTACTATGCTGGTCCCTTCTTCGTGAATTACAGACAGCCCTTCGTATTCATACTTTCCCAACTGGCATCCTTGGCACGAGGAAAAGTTTGAAAAACTTGGAGCAGAATCTTGCATTGTTCGATGAGCGATGGCGATTCCGCGGAAATTAAAACTATCGCGGTTAGAGGTGCATTCGCGAATGGGTCGAGCTTGGAACGATCGAAAAATTAGAAATGTACGTTTCTCTATCGTTACGGGTTGTTGTTCTACGCATCGAAGAAATGCAAGTTTAAGCGCGAACAAACGGTATAGAGATATCGGATACACGCGATTCTCGATCAAGTCGAAGGGAAATTTCCATCTCGCGTCTCTGGAATTAACGAGGACAACGATTTCTTAGTCCCGTAAATGCTGTTCGCAAAGTTCGAAAGTTACTTCGATTGCTACTCGGGCGAAAGCAGCGATTGTTTTTCCCGATAGATCGGCTTATTGGATTATCGTTACGGAATAACGAATTCACGGATAAACGAATCGATTTAATTAACGAAACCACGGAATCATTCGGCGAGTCGATTCGCGGCACTCGACGCGCCACGTTATCGCCG
This sequence comes from Megachile willughbiella, assembly GCA_945859595.2. Lineage (NCBI taxonomy): Eukaryota > Metazoa > Arthropoda > Insecta > Hymenoptera > Megachilidae > Megachile > Megachile willughbiella. The sequence goes on along the minus strand of OX243798.1, from coordinate 15,735,642 downwards.
ACACGAATAATATTAATAATTTGTCGAAATTTTCCATTTTTCGAGCCCCCCCGAGGATCGCGACGAATGAAAATTTTATTCCCGCGAACTCGTTTATCGATCCTTAGGACGGTGTTTCCGGCCGTGCGCCGCAAAAACGTAACGAGAGGCAACAATAGTTATCGACGATGAATCGTTCCAGGACACCTTGCACACATGGGCCCCAGGAGGACGGGCTGGATTCACCCTGGAAGTACGGTCAACCATAAAGTCAGTTAGGTAAGCCGCGCCCTTAACAATGGGAAGCCACGCGCCATATGCGGCCCCACATGCTGCGCGTGTCCTCGACCTCGTCCTCGATTGCGCTTCCAACGCCGCGCACGCACCCTTAACCAAGTAGGGTTACGTTCCTCGAGGGTGTCTGTTTTTTTTTTTCCTTTTTGTATTATCGACTGGCAAGGGTGCGCACGATGAAGACCGTGCCAGTAGGTCGCGCGTTGTTTGCCACGTGATTCATGACCACGGCAAAGATCGTCGATTACGTGCCTCGAAATCGAATGCGGGTTTTTTCGTTCCTCCGTTACCCATCGCGAAGCTAATCGTTCGAAAATCTTTTCCGCGAGGACGAACGATTCCGACGCGGTTCGATAACGGGGCCGTCGTTCCCCTTTTCGATAATGGCGTCCTCTGCGGAGGGACGGTTTCCTGGCTCCCCTTATCGAGCAACCGTTTACGCCGCATATTCATAAAGCACGTATCCGCGGCAAGGGGTAGCGAATTTATGAACGGAAGGTCTGTCGTTGAAGATCGCGGTCAAGAAACGACGTGGGCGCCGATGGCTTACGCGTATCGTTCTAATATAGCATTCAACAGGGGTGGCCGAATGGGGTAATACTACGAGATCGAAATCGCGTTTAAACCAAGTTAAACCCGACGATATATTCATAAGCGGGGACGACCAGACGATCTACAGTCGCCCACGAAATTATTCGCATATCTTATGAAAGGGCTGTTTTCATCGAATTAATAACTTTATCTGATCACAATTTTTTATACGACCAAACAGCTTGGGATCTTTATAGTTAATTAATTTTTGCAGCAGGTAAACTTAACGATACGATAAGTTTCTTTCACGATTTGTTCAGATATTTCTAGAGAAAAATACGCTTTGTTACGAGACATTTAACGTCTGATTAAATATTCATTCCATTTCGAAGCGTTAGATTTTTGGCTGTAAGACTTTTGCACGAGACTGTAGGGGTGTACGGCAAAGTGTCAGGGTGTCGAGGGTTCGAGGGGCGAGTGTCAGCGTGACCCGTTGTGTCGCAGTCACCGTATACAACGCTATCTCCCGCACATGATAAATCTCCCGTCGCGGTTCGAGCCTCTATCGTATCGCCGTAGCTATTTTAATATTTTAAAGTTCTACCCTAAATGCGCAGTATATCAAAACTTCTCCCATAAATTACTCGACGTCCCCCTCCGCCGGCAGCGCACCTCGTTGTCCACCCCGCTGTCTCTCTTCCGTTTTCGTTGTCCCCATGTCCGCGTACGCGTTCCTCGCTTGTCCTTTGCGGGCTACGCTCGGAAAATTAACGACCAACCGCGTCGGTGACGTTCGCTAGTTGGCGTCCGGACAAAATATTATCCGCGTTAATACGGAAACGACGACCCCGTTCGGTCTTCCATCGTTGCATCGCGGATCCTCAATTAATACGAGAGGATCGTTCCTGTTTTATGATCGCGATCAAACGCGAGATTCCATCGAGAAGCGACCACTCGACGAGCTTTTCTATCGGGACCAATCGCGCCGGCATCGTTCGGAACCGGGTCAATTTTCGATGGCCCTTTTCGCGCAGTTTCCATTGATCTTATTTGCATCGGAGCGAGTCGCAACAACTCGCGCTTGTTTTTGTTCGCGCCACGCCGGTAAATGTTACGGCCGATTTATCGTCCTCGTTTTCCGTCGAGTGGCTGTTCGCACCGATCGGATCGCCTGCTGCATTGCGCAACCGGCAACGAATGCCGGAGAAACCAGGCGGTAACGTTAATTAGGAAAACAAACTTTAATTGCATCTCAGACATAGAAAAGGTCTAGGGAAACGTGACCGAAACGATCGAATTAATTGTCTTAACGATCGCTCGTATACTACGTTCTCGTGATATCGTTGCGAACGACGGGAAGCTCTCGACTATCTAACGCTTACGTTTCATTGCCGTATAATGCGCGGAAAAACATCGTAACGAGTAAACACGTGTGGGAAAAAGAACTCGCTAAATCGGTACAAATTGCGACGATATAACGATAGTCTGCTGTAGCCGGAACCCCAACGTCATCGAATTTTCTTCCCCTTTCGACAATTTCTGGACACCTTCTGGCGAGAAAATGAAGAATGTTTGAGGGAAATTAGTATACAAGAGACAGCGAAGGGGATAGCAAGTAACCCTGAGAGGACAAGATGGAGGAAGTTCGGGTCGAAAAATTGTCTGGTTGTTGGAGCAATCGCCAGGCAACGTCGAGGTTTTACGAGCGTAGAAATTAAGGGGAGTTGCTTCCGTGCATACGAAATCACTTATCGTTAAGCACCGGCATGAAAAGAGGCAAAAGGGGTGGTGGCGGAGGGTGAAGTCGCGAGGACGAAGAGGGAAACGGAAGTCGACCCAGGCGTCTACCTCTAGTCTGCGTTACCTGGAAGGGCGGGCATTAAAGGCGATAAAACAATACTCGAAGTTTCGGAGCGGCAGCGTCCATTATTGCCGCCAAAACTTTGGTGTAACTGGAGCTGTTCGGCTACGGGAAGAAGGGTGAGGTCTAGCCTCCGGAGAGCAGCTCGAGATCTACGTTGCATTACGGCATCCTCGAATCGCTCCTACTTTTATTGGGAACTTAATACTCCCGCTATTTACCCCGACAGAGGGAACAGAGTGGGCCGAAATGGATGATCGATCCGTCAGGTTACTCGGATCGCTAAGCACACGCCAGTTTACAAACTCCGCCGACGGCTCGAGAATTTCGCGAATACGAAACGAACTCTGCACGTACGTTGGTAAGCCGTTTGCTCGGTATAATGGACGCTGCCGAAATCGATCAGTCTCGATGTACCGGCAAACCTGTCAGGACCGAGGTACAACAAAGGACCGATTCGTACAGATCAACGCGTCGTGATATCGTTCATGAATAATATCTTGTATTAACGAACAAAAGCTTTAGCTTCGAAATACCGATACGGTAGTGCGATATAGAGAGTAAACGAAATATTGAGAAGGTATAACGGTAGAATGGTAAAGCGACGAAACAGTAGACCCGATAATTAATAATTCGTACGAATCTACGTGATCCGAATAGCGTGCGATTTCCCTGTGGCTACCCGTTTCAGAATGGCGCGTGGGTTAAAGAAGCATAAAGGGAGTTATTATCGTGCTTTCCCTTCGGAAAGAGCGGACGAACGATATCAGACAGTGTCGTTCACGGGGACGAAGCACCCTCTTCCGGCGTCGGGCTCGAAGAGGTCTTCTTGCGTATTCGAGACGCAGGACGAAGGCGAGGTCGTTAAAAGGGAGCAGAAACACCTTTTAATTCCCCGCGCTGAGACGCGCGTTATATTTTATCCGGGGGTGTTGTCGCTATCAATACCGTCGGGGTTCCGCAGCCCTTCCTTCTCAACCTTTACCCTCTTCGCGATCAACCCTTATCTCGTCCTCCACGTTTTCCGTCCTCTTATTTTTTCTTTCCTCGCTTCTCCCTCTTCCCAATAGTCTATTTAATTTAAATAACTTTCAAAAGTTCCTCTCGCTCCCGTAGCTATCGGACCCCACATTTTTTCTTGCTCCGCTTCGCGGTTTCCGAGCAGACTGCCCTCAGACTCTTTGTTTCTCTCTTCCTTGTTTCTTTTTTCCTCGCGTTTCCGCACTTTCTTACGTTTCAGCCGTGCTCCACCCGTTCCCCCAGCTTTTATTTCTCCGTCTTGCTTGGAAATAATTCTACGGATAACGAGTTGCTCTCCACGATGCGACGCTTCTTTTCGCGCTAATCTTTGCGAGAAGCTGAGCAACTCGAGCCAACCGACACGAAGGCTACTGAATCAGTCGCGATATCGTCCGATACGTCGCGACATTGTTTGGTCGAGACGGAAAGTGAAAATTCATCAGGAGGAGAGCGGGAAAGATCGATCGATCATCGAAATTGACCGCGCAAGAATGCGATCGTTCGCCGACGGCGTACACGCGAATGCAATATCGATCTGACGGTCGGTAGCCGGCCTTGACGCGAAAGTTCATCGTCGAAACGAACGACGGAGAGCACAAAGTGCATCCGAGGAAAATTGCATTCCTTCGAGTTCCCTTCTTGACCCACTCGAGAATCCGGCGAACGCCAGGCATCGCTGAAACGCTTTCTACACGCTTCGCTGGCCACGCTTTTCCGCCAAGAGTCCAACTAACATTCGAGAACGCCCTTCGAGGCTTTGGATTTTTCGCTCGTGAAATTTCTTTCTCGAACATCCGGCCAAAGACGGCTCGCGTTCGTCGGTGTTTTCGTTAACCCTCGTTCGTCCATGTAACAACATTCTGACCCACTACGTACATTCGCGCATACGCTGTTTTTCGTGTGCACGCGTTTCAGAATCTTGTATACATCTTGTAAAATCCTGCATTCGATTCACGGTGCACCCTTCTTGCAATTCTTCAAACTTTTATGCGATCGTGTCCGGGAAGAGTTTAAAGGGGTAATAAATTAATTGCCGCGAAGATACGATCAAAACAATCGAACGTTCGATAAGTTTGCCGTGCCGTTTCAATCACCGTATTGCCACTTCTGCGTCGGTTCGTGTTCTATATTAAGCGTACGGTCGTGCGAATCACAAAGCGACTATCTTTCCTGTCCACAAAAGCTCAAACGACACACGGGCCACTGGCACCGGGCCGAGTGCGGGGCTTATCGATCCTCGTGTTAATGACATCGTTAAATAGCGTTGCAAATTATCGCCGGATAATATCGCGAAGTACTTTCGACCAGAAAATTTCGTTAAACGCAGCTAAATCGTGCCAATGCAGGTAGATGGACATCGGGCTGGTTCTTCTGCGTGTTCGAAACTATTCGAGAACACACTGTTCCGCAGTTTTCGAAATAGTCACCAATTATTACTCGTCTCGATTCTGGTATTATTCGATGGAACAGTTAAATATCGTTAAATATTGTTGAGGTAACTACACTATGTATTTCGGAAGTTTTTTACGACATAACAAATCGTAAATACCACGTTTATATTATGCTGAATTTTCATTTAAAAATACAGTGCTAGAAGCAGAAATCGCATCTGTTTATTTATCGATTGTACAAATGCTTGCCAGTTTGCTGGTGTTTCAGATACCAGCGAAAACATAAAATATGTGACTATTTTATTTGATCATAATAATTGGATCACATTCGGTACACATACATACTTTTCCTCTCCATTTGAACCGTGTTTCCATTAATTCCGCGATGTCTGATAAAATTTCGACCGAAAATGCCGGTGAAATTTACCGAAACGATGAAAGTATAAATGTTTCACGGTTCGGTTAACTATCCGAATTCAGCGTCCGAGCATTTTGAATATTTATAAATTCAATTGGAAACTTCATAGTTCCGTATAATTTTGCGGCTAGCCTCTAACTACGAGTTCCAGCCATAGTTGTAGCGTCTAGGAGGTAACGCAAGCTCGCTCTATCTTCCTCAAGTTTCACGATACTCCAACCTTCACCCCTTGTTCCCTCCATTTATCGACCTTTGCCGTACGAGATCACAGAGAACGTCTCCTTGATGTTTCTCGTAGCGCAGCAGCCAAAGGGCAAGGGCAACCTTTGCCGTGTTGTCGGCTTTATTCGTTCCACGGCCACGTTTGATCGATTCTTCCGTTCGAAGTCTCAAACACCTGGTTCAGGTTGTTCTTTGAACCGCACAGTGACCCGTGACCGAGAACATGATCCGATACTGACACGAGAAACTCTTCCGAGCTTCCTTGCCAACGGGATCACGCCAAATTCAATTTTCTACTCGGTTGTAATTGCGCGCATTTTCTCTCGCATGCTCGCGACAGTAATTCGACCGTCGCTGTGTATTTTATAGCCGATCGCGAAACTCATGAATCGCGTGCCGGAAGAAAACATCCGAAAGAGACGGAACAGTGAGAAATGAAAATCTGAAAGTTTCGCGTAAAAATGGAAAGCGTCGATATCGAACAACCGTAAAGCAAAAGTTGACGACAGAGTTTGACGAATCGAAAAGGGCAGACGAATAAAGAGACACGGCGCGAAAATGGGCAAGGACGAAGAGGTACAGTTAGTCTACTATCTAACGTGTTTATGGTAATTCGGGCCATCCCGTTGACCCAGGAGTAGCATGCATATACATCAGCCTCCTTCACTTTGACGCCGATCCATCCACAGTCACTCTCCAGCGACCAGAACCTCTCTCGCACCCTCTATATTCTCTCCGGAGACCAAACAGTGGCTGGCACGCCCATGTCTACCCCTTGCTACCTTTACCCCTCTCGCGAGTCTCTCTTTCCAGCTAGCAGCGTGGCCGCGCCGCTTCTTCGCTCCTCTCCAACGCCAGAGAGCCACGCAATTTGGTTGGCGGCCAATACTTCCATCGGTCGGATAAGGATTCGCCGGAACAAAGAGAGGTTGCGTTCAAAATTTCATCGAGTTTCCACGTCCAGTTTCCAGCGAACGTCGGGTGAAAAGGTGGAAAAATTTTCCAAGATTCATCGGACCTCTTCCTTTCCACGAAGAAAGGAAATCGTAGAGAGGGTCCAGATCGATAAAAGTTCTGGAGTGATTCTCATTGGAAGGAAATGGTCTTCGGGGTACGCTTGCACGTGATACGATACTAAAAGTCCGGACGCTTTACTGTCGTGACACTGTAACACTTTCCTCGGACATTCGTACCGACACATCCAATCGCAACTTTAGAGCTTCGTAGGAAGGGGCAACTCGTGAAATGTGGACGTACTTTATAAGATACGAATCTAGGTATTTCGTTTGGCGTTACTTCACCGCGTAGCTGTGAAAGTTGTTGACCACCTAATCGACGTTAAATGTCACGCGGAAAGGTACTCTCACGGGTGAATACGAAACGCCAAGTATTTCGTTGTTGGAAGAACGCGACCACACCCCCCATTCAGAGGGTCCAGCGGGGTGAATCGAAGCCACGGCCGGGGGAAGGGGGTTGAAACGGCCGGAGGAAACGATTCTGACGTTCGTTTTGCCGGCGGGTTTATCGATGCGTTATTTCGCAAATGGCTCGCCATTTGTCGTGTGACGCTCGGACCTCGTCGCCGTGTTATATCACGCATGGCTTGGGCGGGCTATTCAGCTCCGTGTGTTTTCTCTTTTTCGTTGCCATTCCGCGCGCGTTTTCTCTTTAGCCCACAGTTTTCCCCGATCGCGTCGAGCTTACGCCGCGATTTCGTGCGATGAATCGAGCCCGACAACGCATTTCGTTCGGCCGAATAGGCAATGCCCGGGAAATTTCTGCTCATTTTCAGGATCGCGGGACCGAACACGTTATATCCGTTAATTTTCCGCGATACTCGACACGTAAAACGTTCAATTTTGTCGATTAACAAAAAGCTTTATCCTCGGTTTGGTATACCTGTGGATCGTTTTATCCTTCCTTTCTCGATACTTTGCCGTTCGCGCGTGCTTCTCACTCGATGCTTTATCGTGCTTTATACGCTCGGCGCATTTATCACACCCTTGGGCGCGTCGTCTCGTCAACCGTGAAAGTTTGTTACACTGTGGAACACGCACGGACACGGGACAGTTTATAGCCCGTTTTATTGCCTCTGATTAAAGGGATTCGCGCGAAATATTCATCAGGAACGTTTCGCATTTCCATGCTGAACATTTAGTATTCCGAATCAACGTTCTACAGAGATACGATGAATAAATACGTTCTCGCTTTATCTTGCTTTTAAAGCTTTAAACGCAAAGATAACGGTTGAAAATGTATAAAAAAAGATGCGAGTTCTGTTTTAAACATAGCTGCGTAGTTTTATCGCAACGAATTTCTAATTAGGAGCGTTCGACGAGAAATATTCGTGCTTCGGAAAACACCATAAAATTCGCGATAAAAGTGACCGATTTATTTCGTCACGAGAGCTATCCTGAATTACGAGAGTCATCTCATTGCTGCGCACCAGATTTTCGCGCGAAACAGACCCCTCGTTTCGCAAACAACGTTTGAAACGTTGAATTCTGCAGCGATACATTATTCACAGTAAAGTACCATAAAGTAGTACGAAAATACGAGAAAGTACGTCGTTGCGAGTAACGTGATACATTGTTCGGGTCGGGAAAAAGCAAGAACAAACGGTGAAAGCACGCGCGTGCGTTTACAAATTTTTCAGCTTCCAGTAGAATCGGGAGATGATGACGCGAAACGCGCGAGGATGACGCTGCCCGTGTAAATTGATGGGTCAAAGGGCGCGTTTCAGTAAAGTAACCGATGTCAGAGGTTACGCGGCAAAAGTTTCTCAACCTGCTGAAAGCAGCTTTAAAGTGGCGGAAGAAAGCGACGCGCGAGCACGCCACGTACGACACGGTTGTTCTCGTTAACGAGAAGATTAGCCGTTTCTGACCTTTTGTCAAGAATATTCTGCACCATCTCGAGTGAAAGGCTACGTCTTTGTGTGTTCGCCTCTCGAGGAGAACAAGTGCGCTTTCGGTCACAATGTTTCTTTCTTACGGAGCTAGCGGTTGGAATTAACGTAATCGAAATTGGGAAACAAAGAAGTTTAGTTGTTTAAAAAGGTAGAAATTTGAACAGAGATTAAAACGTGAGAATATAGAAACTTGGATTAAATGTGATCGATGCAAGCAACATCGAATCACGGTCGAAACGTCAAGTCCGAAACGAGCGTCGTTATCGGACTAAGCTGATTGAAGAACAGAACGAAGGCGTGTCCATCTTCGGATTTAAGTTGTATTATCGAGATCGGCTGGCTCGACATTGTCCCAGGCCACATCTTCGTCGCAGGACGCTTTGAAAATAAATTAACACGTGCCGTCTGCTCTAACAAGAATTCGATGAATCTTGCAGGCCGCCGGCGGGGAAGAGCAAACAATTAAACGACAGCTCGCTGAATAATTCATCGTTTTACTAATCACACTTAAGAGCGTAGAGACTAGTCGCGCGTCGACTGCTCCTCTCGCATAATCGCGTGGCTGTAAAATTCAGCGTCGTTCGAGCCACTCGACAGGTGAAAAAGCAAGCGAGCGACCTGGGCCCCGCCAAGAGATCGAGCCACTTCCGTACACTCGGTCGTTTTAATTGCTCCCTCTTCCGGCAACCAAGTCGCAAAAAAGAAGAAAAATATACCAACAGGGCGCTTTGGAGGATCCAGAGAGAAAACGTGCGGACTAAGAGAGTTCTGAATGAAGGAGAGAGGCTGAAAGAGAAGGGGCGAGAGAAGTCACGGCGATGATGGCCGTGGTGGTCGTGACCGAGGTCGAGCCAAAATGCAAAGCCGGTAATCTGATTTGGCGGCTCGCAGAAGGCACCGTGGCCCCGCTAGCTTTACCCCGATGGTGTGCGGATTCCCGTCAATTATACATTATAAACAGTCATAAATATGCAAATGCCGGCGCTGCGAGACCTCGCCAGGAGAGGGTGGCGTTCGCGTGCGTGAGCAGAAGCACGGTTACGCGATTGCGAACCTGCGAACGTCTCCCACGCGGATTTACACCTTCCCCTCGCGACAGACAAACGCAATCTCCGTCTATTTTACGGCACAATTGAGCCCTGGATAAATTTTCGACGCCTCGCTTCCGTCAAACTTCGCCGCCCTTCGATTCTTGTTCTCGCTTCGTTGCCAGCCTACCCATCGTCGTAACCGCGACAACGTTTAAAGCCGAAGATTCCCACGACGATACCGCGACCTTTACGAAGCGAATCGACGAATCAAACGCTTTTCATAAACAATTTTCAAGAAATACGGTGTATCGAGATGCCTTCGTTTAATGACGAAGCACCTTCGATGACCCCGGCTTGTTGCACGCACTCCCTTTTCCATCGCTTCGGAGTAATTACAAAGTATATTAACTGCCCGTGGTGGTTTTCTGCGAAGAGTAATTGCGATCGTCCCCCGTGTATCCCTGCAACTCGCAGTACACTGTAGACGTTTAATCGAGTTTCAGCAAATTACTACGTAATCGTGGCACGATTACGAATCGGAATTACGTTTCGATCATCGATAATTTCGAGCGATAAGTAAATCGACTGCTTCAAAGTCCAGGGGTTCCGTTTTTTTATCTCTAGTGGATTTCTTTCGTACGATGAAAAATTGCTAATCTTAACGTGTGTGTTATACATATGGGTCAGCTATCGAGAACAGAATATTTTCATGCAAATTCTTGTACGGTTCTCCTTGCGAGTAGGGAAATTTCATGACGGACGATCGTTAGTCGACGAAAACAATTTCTACGTACGATAAAACGTATCGGCGCGGAATCATGGGAATTCATGGCCAGTTCCAGCCGGTTTACCGATTCAAGATCAGTGCATTGGCGCAGCCTGTGTTGCACATTGCGGCCCATTGCACCGAATGCAGTTCGTGCTGACGTACACACACGAACATCAGTTTGCAACGGATAATGCGAAACACTTGAATTACACGCCACCAATGGATCCATTACCCGCGCTCGTTTTCGTGTACCGACCATACATCGAACAGAGGATGAAAGTCTAGTCGCGGATATCACGACATCACGCAAACGTTGACTTTCCACCAACTACGTATTTATTCGCGAAAATACGCGGAATGGAACGGTGTCATTATCTTTATCGCGCAGGCTAAGTCTCTCCATTAACATTTTCACTGAATATTTGATCGTCACAATGGTTATCCGAAATTGAAACCGATTAAAATGACGTTCTTCTTATAGCGTTAAAAAACCTTACGTTACTCGGGCACGTTAACGGAGACATTTATGTAAGATTTTATATTTTCTAATATTCGATACAGTTTTACGGCGTGGCAGATATCGTGAGAGCGACGCAATTTAACGGAGCAAATCGTAAAACAGTTCGCTTACCGATACAGCGGCGACTTTCCGTCTGCTCCTGCGCCATTATCCACTTTTCGCGGCCAATAAACACTCCGGTCCGGTAATTAACGCCATTTACGCAGCAAACACTTTTCCACTCCGTAAATTATCAACCGCTAGTACGCGCGTCGCTCGTCCGACCGACACAACCGAACGTCGTCGACTAATCGCGATCCCGGGCCCGAGCCGAAGCCAGCCGATCGTAATTATGCCAACTTCGAGCGAAATCCTGCGTGATCGTATTCGAGGAGATACGCCGAAACGAGACATCGAGGCGTGCACACGAATGGTACCGGCGTGTCCTGAGAATCGAAGCGTGAAACATTAGGCAGCGCGCGCGTACATAAACGAACGTGGTTGAACGGTCGCGTGAGCACGGTGTAAATGCGTTTACGATCCATCGTAGCCTTTGTGATCGGTCAGATACGACAGGAAACACGAGGTCGCCGCTAACCCCCTGCACTTTCGATCGCAGGTGTGTCATACGCGTATTCGCGTGTACGCTCGTCGCGTTTCGTGGCCATTTTGCGATTGTTCGCGGTTACGTCATCGGAGGATAAATCATAATTTTGACGCATCGGCCGGGTAAATAATAATTAACTACAATATCGTGATTCGATTACGCGACACAACGCGGCGACAGGTTCGATCGAAAAAGAACGTTTCCATGCCACGGTTGTCAGTTCTGACGCGATTGGCAAACACAGCGCCATTTTAGAAATTTAAATATGAATTCGATCAAATTGAATCGGTGTATTATTGAATAGCTTTCGCCGGGTTGTACTTTTAGCAAACACGCGACCGAGCTACATTATCGGAGGCAAATAGCTTCGACGTTATGTCGTCGAACGCGAACATTCGCTGATAATGCATGATATACTACTCCCCCGATATTTTGCTTCTTTGTGTATCGAGTTGCAGCCACGGTTTTGTGTTTCGTTGGCCGACGATAGGTATCGGTAAATAAATTCAACCAGCAAGAAAGTCAAACAATGGGGAAGAAAAATTTCCTGTCACGGATCGAATGTTAAAGAGGGACGGAGTACGAGGTAGAGGTTCGCAAAAGTCATTCGTTTCTACTTGAAGGGTTTTCCCATCGATCCTATCCCGATGGCTCGATTAATTTCGACAGGTGTCGAATCGTACCGGCCGACGGATATCAAAATAGCCGAAATACGTCCTGTAACGTATCTATCGTTGTCAGTGACGTGACATCGGTCGTTCATATCCGGCGTCAAGCTGCGTCGAACACCCTGAAGGCACCGTTTCGGGGGTCAGGATATTGAGTCCGCTAATAACACGAACCCTCCGAAAAAAAAAAATCCTCTTTGGTCTGGCTCCAACGTGGTCGACTTAAACGATCGTCGGAAAAAAAATCGTGACGCGTCGAACTACAAAATTCCGACGACTGGAACGGAGCCAATGTACTCGTTCCGTGTCCCTTCGCGCGTTGTTTGATCTCTTTGAATCTCGCGAAAAACCATGTTCGAGAGTGGAAGCCCGGGACTTTGAAGTTTTGGTACTTTGGAATTATCTGTTCATCTTGATAGTAAACCTTCGATTAAAATGAAAGAACCGCAAGCCGGATTAGGATGATTGACCGCGCGTTAATTCCCTCGTAACACGGTATCAGACATTAGTTTACGCGGTATTCCGGATGAATCATCGGCTGTTAGCAGCGTGTGACGCGCGTGCAAATCACGATGTTCCACGATTTTCCGCCGCGATGGTCCTCTCTATTTCGATCCTGGATATCTCTGGCGGCGTTACACGCGCACCCGTGATGCTTCTGTCCTAAGAGAGACATCGTGAGTAGCGTAGCATGCGTGTCGGACGATCTAAGCGGATTATTCTCTCGTTCCGCTGTCTCTGTCGTTCTCTTCGTGGTTCTTCCCCTTCCTCGATCGTTGTCTCCGTTCACCTCGCAGAATCGTGGGAAACGGGAGGCGTTGCGAACGTATCACGATGCCCCTTCGCGTGTATATACGTCAGATGCGTGTTGAACGTGGGTTCACGCGGTGCCCTCGATCGCCCAATTCACTGATCGCCCTTGTCGGATCGGACACCTCGATCCGGAGTTCTCTTGTCATCGACATCGATTAAATTGTCCCTGAACCGATTCCGTTGAACCTAAATTCGAGCCTCGAACACGCCGACTATATTCCCTCTACATACATATATTCGTGTATAACTTCGATAGGTAAGGGAAGTTTTTCGAGAGAAGAACTATTTCGTTTTAAAACAACTACGTTTCACGAGTATGGTTAGTTCGATTAGAGACGTACCGATAGCGCATCGGTAACCCCAGGGAGCAATAGATTTACGATTTCGCGTGAGTAAATCTTGGTCGATCGTTGGGCATAGGCAAGCAGGATAGTTCAATTTACGGGACGTAAATAAAAACAGCGAGTCACGGAATAGTTTTACGATCAGCCAGCACCAGGAAGATCGAGCATGTTCGACTTTTACGGCCTACCGCGAGATTCTAGCCGCTCGGATAAGTAATTCATTTTGCAACACTCCGGTATCCCTTTCCTTCCTCGTTTCCGAATCTCGTTTCCTGCGAGTAGCGCGAATCGGCCAGGATGGAAAGTGCTAGATTCTAACCAGATCGATGTGTATAGGGTACACACACCGGCGGACATTGCGAACAGCTCGAAATGCGGCTGGTTTGCGGGTCCGTTTGCAAGTTAGATCTGTGTCGCGTGTACGTACGAATATGGTTACGTTGGTAGGTAGTTGGTTAGTGTATACATTAGGGTATTAGCCTAGCCGCACCTTGCCAACTCGCTGTAAGATGTTTCCTTAATTAAAGCCATCGATTCACCGACTGATTAAACTCGACGTCGGTAACTCCGAGAGAGGTTTCTCCCTTCTCCTACGTTCGCGTCTTCAAATATAAATTCAATGTCGATTCTCCATAATCTATTTACTGGGCTATGTAAATTCTTCGATCTCTAAATTTCAATACTACGAGATCTTTAGACGAGTAGCCGTTTAGATCCGTAAAAGATCGTACGCTTAGTGCATGTAATTGAAACGTCAAGCAATGTTACGTACTCTCGACAAACGAGATCGAACGTTGCACTTGTAGTATATTTCCGTGGCGTTAGAGCGCGTCGGAAAAATGATTAACGGTAAACCGTGGTCGTTAGTTGGCTAGGTTTCACGGGCTAAACGATGCGTTCGGTAATGGTGGATAATGACACACGAGTTTGCGCGGCTCGAAACGGTGAAGCACGCGAGGGTTTGCTCGCGGAACGAATGACTCTCGAAGTTCGTCTCTGTCGGATACTAATTAGTGCCGAAAACTGCAATAAGCAAAGCTCGTTTGCCGGGTCGAAATATCTTAATGAAACCCTCGGGACTCGGCGGCGAGTTTCTTGGTACGTTCAAGAGAGAAGTTTCTCGAGCCAGTTGTTCAAGTTCGGTGGAATATTAATTTAGAGCCCCTGCAGACGCACGAAGACGTTTTTAATCGTGGCCACTGTTATTATGTAGATTAAGGCTCGAGGTTACGAAGAAGTAAGTAAGTAAGTAAGTAGTAATACCACGTGCAACTTTTCCGTAGCCGGCAATCTTGTTACTCTTCGCGCTTGTTAGCTCGAAGAGAAACTTTTATCGGTGGGTTCGTTTTTTCCTTAACGAATCGTACAACGAAACTACCGAAAGGTGGATTCTTAAACGGCGAACGGTGGCTTTTCGGATTCTCGTCGAAGCACTTAACCGGCTCGGAATGCGACCAACACAGAGAATGAGAAATGAGAGGAAAATATATCTTTACCCGCGACGCCGCGCCGGTGCTTCGAGTACTCCGAAGTATGCCATTAGGGCGACTTCTCGAGCTAATAACCATGACGTGGCTCTCTTTACGGTATTACCATCAATTAATTTCATCGACAAGTTTCCTGATAATATCGATCCAGAAACTTCGCACATGCGGCAAACTTGCTTGGTTACGTAAGTACTGTAAGTACATGCCACGAGTGCTTACGGGCCTTTTGCGTTTCCGATCAAAAGTTATTAGGTCGAGAGCGTCTTGTTAAACTACTACGATTCGCACTGATCGATCGTTCGCGATCGTTCTTTTACGTTTTTCAAACCGTCCCTCGCGTCGAAGGTAAAAATTGTTTAATTAGCAAAAATTCGAAAATTCCAAAGTTCAACATTTTCAGCCTCTGCCTCGAATTTCTGTCCGAAACGATGATCTATTCGAAACGTCACGAGAGCAATTACTAACGGCCGTAACTAACGGGAAGTCAGCACGGAGACCGAAATTAGATATAGGTAAGGAAAATGTATGGCGGCTTCTTCGCGATGCCGTTGCCACTAATCCGACGAATATCCTTTGACAAATTTCACGCAAACGCTTAAATGGTGGCGCTAAAAGGGTAAAGATCCACGGGCTACGAGTACCCCTTGAAATTGGATCAAAGCAACGTCTTCGTAAATTACTCGAGCCGGGAGATTTAAATGGCTTCTGCCGGTTACGAGCGAAGACACCAAACTCGACCGCCTTATTTTCGTAGCCTGGCGCCAAACAACCAGTCAAGGTTAGACCCGATAGAGACGAGTAAAGGATTCGGCTTTTTGCTTACCACCGTCCGAGGATATCCGGGCCAATGGATCGAGACGTGTCCCAGGATTTGCGGATTAAGCCGACCAACGACCAAGGAAGGACGTTACGTCTGCGTCTGGCTTAACCGTCGGGATAGATAACGTTGTCGAAGGATATACGAAACCCTGGATAGTTATGGGCTCGCATTTTATTTCCACCCGCTCTATAGCCTGCTTTCTTTTTCTTTTCTGTCCTCGTACTCTTATCGCTCCTGAGGACACCAAAGTATCCTTAGTCTTTCTTAGATGTTCCTTAGTCTCCTCAGTCCTCCAAATGTAGCTTGATTTCCTTTCCGAAATACGATAAGTTGTTTCGGACCACCTCTTTGCATCCTAACAAGTATCGGAATAATTGACAAAGTTCTGACAGTTAATATCGATTCGGCTACTAAAAATGATCCCAGCGTTGCTCAGAAGCTATCGTAGTTAAGGTTCTGTATCGATCGGAACGTATCGTCTTGATTCGAGCACAGTACACGTTGATTTCTCGAATTCGATTTAAACAGGGCGCATTATTCGCGAGAGTCCATAATACCTGAGGAACCGTGTGGTTGGTTCATAAGTATTCATATTGCAATGTCGACGTCCCGCTTAAAATTCGAAATTCGTCATCGTCTCGGATTTCGTTTGTGCGCCGGAACCGTCGCTCGAACGGGATCGACCCTTAAATCGAATTGCAGGAACTCGCTCGGGCGTGATGAAAGAAGTTCGAGGTTTCTTCGTCCCGGCTCGGAACGTTGCGAGCTTCCGCTCGAACGGTGGATAGACCGGCTTGTTACACTGATTTACTTATGGGACAAGTACTTGGTTCGTTACCCGTCCTCGACATTTTATAATATTACGAGCGAGTGGAACGTGTGCATGCACCCGTGCACCCTCCTTTATCGAACTTTAAGCCACCGTGTGGAACAAAATTATTTAAAAAGAGGACGGATGGCTTCGAGGAATAGCAATCTGCTTCCGAAGGTAATACGATTGGGGGCGATCTAACCCTCGGTCGTACAACCCCTGGCGTTACAAATCCCCACAATTATACCGGTGGTAATTAAGCTTCTTTTTGGTATATTTTCAAACCTGACTGCTCTGCTCGAACAGAAAATTCGACGATTAGGAGCACGAACAGCCCCGATCGATCGAACGTTGTTGCAGATATCGGCGCAGAAGGAAATTTACAGTAATGTTAGAGCTTTATCTAAGGTTCCGGTAATTGCGAACGTTCGGCTAACCTCGTTGCTCGAGTCATAGCAACGTCTCGCGCGATAATTTTGAGGATCGTTACGGTACGATACCCTTCTGAGTTATAAAGCACGAGTCACGTTCGCGAAATAACACGACGGAAGATGCCAAGAGGGAACAGGGGTGTTGTTATCCCACGGCTGGACACAATCGCCCTCGGTTCTTTTTCAACGACCGAGTTGCTCCCTTTACACCGCGTATTTTGACGCGAATTAAATACTGTCGAGATTGCAGCACCAGTATTTTTCCAGGTTTTTACCGCGATTCGGACGGTCGAAAGAGAGAAAGGAGCATCATTTCGCTCTAACGAAATAATTATGAAAACTCCTTTGAAATCCGCGTACCCGCAGCGAATAAATGGGGCCGTGACTTTCTCTGATCTTGTTTGTCGAAACTCGAAATCTAGTTCGCGATAACAAGTTGTATATCTCGCAGCTTCGGACGCGTCGTCGTAAATGTAATGGCATGTACGAGAAACAAAAATAGTTTTGACACATCGTTAACCGTTGACCGAGCGCACCGCGTAAAATCCCCGTGCGTATTTCGATTTGTAAGAAGCGAACTGGCTAGTGGCCAAAATCCATTCGACCGATGGCTGCTTTCAGATTTATGTCTCTGTAATATCCGTCGTGTTTTGGCTGCTTACTCGCTATTCGGCCATTCTTTTGTTCGTCTAAACACCGTGGCCTATGCAAATTGACGTTTCGCGAAGAATCGAAAATATCTTGATTCGAGTCGAACGTCGCAGGAAGTAACGTCGATTTGTTCGGGATTAAAAGGAGCAGAATTCTCCGGGACGTTGAAAAATATAAACACGTCTCCTCGCAACTTCTTCCACGTAGGAGGAAAATCTGAGAAACGGACTTACGAGGTTTCTCGATCTCGAGCCGTTAAATATCGTGGCCAAAGTAGGTCGTATCGCGAGAATAAGAAGAATCGATCGTACTTTAGAGAATAGAATCTCGGCGGAGAGAGTCGTATTGGTGTTCCGAGTAATGGCTATATCGAATTCATAGCCATAACGAGTCGACGATAAAATAAATTTGACGTTTCAATTTATCGGCACGTCTTCGTTCTCGCCGTTCCTTTTAACAGTCGATGAAAATCTTCGCGCGGAAGAAATCGGTATAACTGCTACGTCGTGACACTTTATTTAGCAAGAAAATATCGAGGTTCCATCATTTTCCTCTTTGTCGAAGAAATCCTGCCATTATCGAAATTTCCTACGGTAAGGATTTTCTCGTTCACGCTTGTTTAACCGAAACGAGTTACACCTGTGTGCAACTTTTTCCTCGTCGGTACTCGTGCAACGTAACGTTAAAATTTAGAACAGCCTGTATCGCGAAGAGTAAGCTTTTCCCGCAATGCTTTCGTGAAAGAAACGTTCCGTAAAGTAGCGAAGCATCGAGGTAAAGTGGGCAAGCGTTAACGATCGAGACCGAAGATTATCGGTGCTCGACCGATGAAAGACGCGAAAAATCACAGATTCGACACGTTGCGAGGTCAATGCACCGTCGCGAGTCTGCGATGACCCAGTTGCGAAGACGGACCGAGAAAAAGAAATCTCGTGGAGGGTCCTCGAAGATTGTATCGATGCCGCGAGTAACTTTGGCGGCTGCATCGGACGGATTTCCGCGAGTTCAAGCAGGGTATAATTTTCATGCAGGAATGTTATCGAAGGGAGCGGCTGAAAACGAGGTATTTTCGCGCGCGTATATCGCTTCGCCGTCAAAATCCGGTAGCTCCTCTCTCGGATAAGTTCGCGTTGAAAAGGAAAAACGTCCTAGACAGCTGTGTCTTCCTTTTTACGAGCTACGATTTCGATATCCAGCGAATCGGCCATTTTATTTAAACGGAGATCCGACCGGGAATTATCGGGGAGAATTTATCGATTCCCCCGATAGGATTTACGATCCGCACCCCCGCGTTTGTAGCTTCGTTTCGTCGGATCGATCGGCGCTAATGTTGGCCGGAGGAACGAAGCAAATCGCGGGTAATCGCGAAAAATGGAACGAGCGAAAACCGTGTAGTTTTCCTAACCGACTACCCGCATTCGGCGCTGCAGCCGAAAGAGAAATAGAGAGGTGGAAATTCGCGTGCGTCTAGCGTTGCGCTTAAGCCGCCGGCTGTGTGTGTACGCGTGTACGTTTGCCATCCAATCTCGTTGGGCAACCCTTTGCTTGCTTATGAAATATCACAAACTCCCGGGGTTGTTAATCAAACAATAATAAGCTTCCAACGGTTTGCCGCGAAGCGATATACAGCTAATCGTGCCAATCTATCTCCCACCATCGCTACGACGCGTCTTTGACACTGATTCGATTACGCCCGCGTTTTCATCCCGTATCCTCGATATTTTTCTACGTCGGATCTTTTCTCCGAAATGTTTACGTTGGTTACCTCGGAGAGATGCAACGATTACATATTTATGCTAGTACTTTTAATTCGGATTTCAAATTTCGAGAGCGTGTTCTTAAAATTGCAGCAATACATCAAGAGTTTCAAGGCATTTGCAACATTCGGAATCATTTAAGGCTATTAGATCTCTTTTCCGAGGTCTTAAGGGATGTTCCACTTCGAACAACAGCAGAAAATTTGTAGGGTTTCCTGAGAGCGAAACGTTCAAATTCTCAAACTCTCGCATTTTCTAGCTTTTATATTTAAAAACTCAATGAACGAATGCTCGTCCTTTTTGGTCAGACAGACGCCCAGGAGAGGAAATTGGTGTACAAGTTACACGAATACAGTGTTGAAACTCGAGTAAACCGAAGGTTGCGAAGACCAGTTGAGCAGGCAAATTGTTTGAGGCCAATTGAGGTCAGAGTCCCTCTCTTCTGGCCAAATGTCTCCCTTCGTCTTTCGCGAAGGCGAGGCTCTAATGAAAGTAACTGAAATACTGCTACTGAATGTCGTGCTTCGGATCTCATTCTCTTAAGAAGATGCCTTTGCCTTCGTCTCTCTGAGAAATTGGACGCGGCCTTTCTAATTACCGGGAAAGCTTCTAATTTTGCCGGATGTGTTTCATCTTGATCCAGCCTCTCTTAAGAAATAATTTCTTCTCCATTAAGGTTGGAAAAAAAACTAGTGTCACACGGAGATTGAAACTCCTTTCGTATTCGCAAACTTTCATATCTTCGAGCTCGTCACAAAAACATGCTCTCAGATGTGTCGATTCGTCAAAATTCTTTGACATTCGATTTTGACATTGATAATGCGTGGTTTCTGGGGAAACGTTTCAGCACGAACCTTTCTACGATCGATTATATGCTCATCCTAAAATATTTTATTACATGACGAAACAATTGGAATAATTATCAAGTTCGAAATTCTGACAAATGTCGCATTAAATTGATTCGTAATTGTTAGAATTGTGGGAAAATGCGACGGTTCGAGATATCAAGATCAGATTGATAGGAAGGGGACGCATTTCGAGTCGAAGAAATCCCTAGCAATAAACCTCTTGGTTTCATTACCGTCCCCTCGGTCTCCGACCACTTTTTCCGCGATTCGTCGATAAATCGACGCGGAATTTCCGACACCGAGCAATTATCGGCAGCGGTCGCGTGTCCACTCGATCTCCCTCTCCGGAATCGGTCCATTACTTTCGAACGGGCCGTCAGTATGTACGAACCTTTATCCTAGCTCCCTTTCGAGCGTATTGCCGCCGGCCTATAATTCAATCTTGTCAAATCCATTAACGCCGCCAGCCGCGGTCAGCTTCCATCGCCACCAGACACGACCTGACTCAGCACGATCGCGAATCCTTCGATACCAGCTAAACCCGCGCGCCTACGGCTTTCTCTTTCGACTTTTTTCCTCCGTTCCCTTCGTCTGGCCCTGACTTATAACGTGAAATTAGGCTTTACGATCTTCTCACGTTGACGTTTAACCCTTTTACTTCAAGGATAATTACAATCGGTCAGAGAGGCAATTGCTGTTCACGCAAACGTCTCAAAGCTCCGCCAACATGATTCGAGTAATGGAAAGAGAATAAATTTGCAAACGGCGAATTGTCATATTTTAAAAGTCTGAAAAGTCTCCGTTACAGCCTGGATATCATTATTTTCCCTGTTCTACAAGAGAATTTCTGCTGCAAATGTTTCCAGGATAAGATAAACTGCGGTATTCTTGGAAAAAGTAATCGCGGTTTAATTAAGTCCGCCGTGGGTGTGCTTTGCCCGAGTGTGTCGTTCACCTTCTATCCGGTTGAATAATAGAACGGTCGTAAAATCTGTTCCACGTTTCCGTTGGTCTTTATGGTATGGTGTACATACCGGGCATCGTTCTTCTCGTGACTCGGTCGCGTTTAATTCGTCGAAAAAGCAGCACTTTCACAGGTGCGCTACCAGCGAACCCATGTAATTGTCTCCCGCGTTGGCTGCCCTTCTTTCGGACAATTACGCGTGGGTCGTTTCGCGATAGTAACTTTGAATTAAGATTAATCGCGTAAAAGAGCCCAAGGTGCGGACTAATTGATACAATCAAGCCGAACACACTCGCGTCCGTCGTTCGTACGGTTTTTATGCCCCTCGTTATTCTTTCGCGCCATATGCTCGCTCATTAATTCGACCGCAGACGTGTTTACCCGAACCGACGCCAGTTTAACCAACACCTGTCATAATTAGGCGGAATTTGTTTAATCGCGGCACAGACTTTTCGCGATTTTATCGGAGCGTTGGCCGTTACGTGATTCGAGATTGTCGGGAACGATGGTTGCGAAGATTACAGCTGTGTTCGTTGTTAGCGTGATTGATGCTAATCTAGCTACTAAGAATTTATCTACAGCAGAAAAAGGATTTATCCTGTTTTCGCGCAGTCGATTCTTTTCAAAGTATCGTTAGTAAGTTAAGTATCACAATTCTCAGATCTCTGCAATTATCACGATGGTGGTGTGGTAATACCTTTTTAATTGATTGTAAGTACTCGACATCGTTTAACCCTGCGAACCGATCGGTTCGAATTGATTCGGAATGAAAATCAAACAGTTAATTACTTTTTAATAATACATTCAATCTATGAGAAGCTTATTGGCTTTTATTAATTGCCGTATCTTCGCGCAGTCAAATATTATTTGACGGCAATAAAAGGTAATTAATTTATTAATTTAATAATACATTCCAATTTCACGATGAGAAGCGTTCGTATCAGAACTAACTTGGGTACATGGGTAAATATTTAACAGTATTCGTGAATTTCGCAGTGAACTACGCGTTACGTGTTCAAACACGGTAAAAATTAATTACGCGGAACGTTTACGTTAATTATCGAAGAAGCGACGATAAGGTGATATCGATTATCGTCGGCAAATTGATAGCGGTCCTGATTTAATCCGACGAATCTTCGAGAGGATTAATCAAAATAGACGAACACAACGACTACGCCATCGTTCATAATTAGAGCGATACGCTTTCGCTAAGCGCAGATAGATTGAGGGAAGGTTGCATTCATCGCGCACAATCCATTAACACGAGCGGAGATCCACCGCGGTATAGAGCACGATATAAGTAGATCCATCATTATTGAGAGTAACGCAGGTACTTCGCTCTCTGTGCCCATTACCGAGCTTTCTTCTCGCGGATGTACCCTGCAATTCACCTGTTTTGTTTTACAGTCGCGTTCTAAAATCTCTAGAAAATGATAGTGCTTCTTGTTTTTTGCGTCGCTTTCTTGTCGACCAATCGTCCGTGATTCGCGAATCGCATCGAGATGTTACGATTCCGTGTTTTTATTCCCTACGTACTAGGTACGTTCATTCGCTGTAGCGTTCATTCACTGTACGGCTGTTCTACTGTACGTATAGTCTACGGCGTGCTGATTCTACTGCGCGGTCAGTAAGCCAAGCGCTCATTCGGTTCCATGTCTAGTGTACTACGCGATCATTCTACTGCTGTTCAATTTTACTGTATGTCGAGTAAACCACGTGCTCAGTGTACCACGTGGCTACTTTATCGTGTACTATCGATTTTTCTAAAAGATTTCCTGTCTCACGAGTACAATGATCATTTCCTTAGTACAATGATCGAGGTTATCGTTCGCTGTACTTGAATGAAGCAGAATAGCGAGGGTGTTGCGCATAGTTGTACCTTTAACTCGACGACAGAGCGGTGTCTCGCGCGAGTGCTCACGGGACGTTAACAATAGGGTAAACAGAGAAAATTACCGCTTGCCACAAGCATCGAGACTCTCTTCTACCTCCTCCCCGGCACAGAGGTCATTTGGTTGGCGTGACAACCCTTCCACGCCCTTCTCCCTCCACCGTTCCTTTCCGACATTCAGCTCCGACCCCTGCGTGACGAGCCATCCCCACCGGGTGCACAATGCGCTTAATGAAACTCGATATAGCTCGACCGATAACCCTACCCGCGTCGGATCCGTACTGAAAGCCCATCCGTGACCACCCCTTTGACGGACGTTTCGTTGGGGGTGTCTCGGAAAAAGGCAAATTAAATCCGCAAGTAAAATCGCGCCAGGCCCCGAGAGAAAGGCAGGGAAGAAAGACAGCCGAGGGGTTTTAGGCGACAATGGCCTTGTTAAGGCACCCACTAATTGCAGCCAGCTCCTTAATGGATCCTTGCGAAAATTGCATCGACCTAAGCCGGTTACCGAGAACACGCTCGATCCTTTCTTCTTATTCTTCCATCGCTGCTGCCCCTTCTTCTTTGTTGGTTTTGTCTTGACCCCGGTCTGATTCATCCCTCTGGCTTGCGGCTTTTAAGGGTATCGGGGACTCTTACCGGCCACCCGGACCGCAGCATCCCTCGTGTATTGAAAAACGGCAAAATAATTCCCCGTAATTTCCACCGTAAAGCTTCTTAGACTTTATTCGAGGATCACTTTATCTCTGTACGCTGCCGTGCGAATCTTAATATATCGACTATCGTGGAAGGAGTACTCGGCGACGCGCAACATCCGCTCATTTAATTTCTAATTACTACGGCGCTGGGACTTCTAGAGCTAATTGGTGCAATCGTGGCAGCGGGAACGTGAACGGAGAATGTTAACGTAGCAAAGTAGACATCGTTACCGGCTAGCCACCCTACTCTGACTTAGAATCCCGTATTCTATTTTTCTCCGATTCCTACGCCATAGCGATAAACATCCGAAAACGAAAGGACCATCTCGAATTGTTTAAACGATAAGGTACATTGTCCCGTTGGCGAGCTCTGTTTATTCACCGTTCCGTGTTCTCGGTGCGCGTTCGCCGGCGTGTTTTTCTTCTCTTTTGCGAGGTGCGCGCGCGAGTTTAATCGGCTGAATCCTCGTCGACCTCGTGGCCGCCGCGCTAAACCTCTGCCAACGGCTCGGGCTATTTTAGCAGATCAAAGACGGCGACGGAGAGATTGATACGCGGCTCGCGGGACACGCCCCGCAAGATTCTCGTCGGCTCGCGTTCAGCCTGTGCCGATAAATAAAGTTAAGGCCGGTGGCATTCCCCCCACGGAATTGTTTTGTCGTCGACGTCTTCGGGTGCTCGTTAACGCGGCCGACATTTTCGGCATTCTGCCTCACCTTCAGACGCTCGCTCGTGCAGCTGTTGCGACGAGTATTCAAATTTTTCGGCCCGCCTCGAGCGCCACTCGTCTCCCGTTTCGCCCGGCAAGAGATGCCCTTTGTACCGCGCTACTTCAAGTTATTTCAACGTTTAGCGCTTAAACGAATGACAATTACGTTTCTGGAGACTTCGTGGACCGTTGCTTTATCAGCTTCGTTAAGCCAAAGTGGAAAGCGTTTCTCAAACGCTGTGTCGTTTATCACCGTCTGTTTGTAAATTGAGAGTTTTCAGAATCTCACGGCTCGCTCCGTTGTTTACGGATCTTGGGTGTAAACCGTATTCAGAAGGAAAGTGTTCCCAACGTTCTGCTGTAATTGCACCTGACTTTATTACGGATCCAACGCACCTACGTTTTTCTCCGCATTTCGACAATGTACGCGTTCGTTGTTATCAGCAGCTGTTTTAATACCGCGGCTTCGGTATTATATTTCCGTTTCCGTTGTGCTCGAACAAGGCAAGAGGCACACATAAACGTATCGCGATAACGAGTATTTGCATTCCGCGACGATGACATGGTCGAAGTACGCGTGATGCCGGAAGGGTTGGTCCACGCGAAACATTCTTCTCGTGGCGAATATCGTCGGCGATTTCGAGCGCTAGAATTCCGTTGGAAGGTTAACCAGATCCTTTCAGTCGGCATAAATTATGTGGTGACTTTGCAAGTTGGCTCGGAAATTGAGCGATATAGTAGGAGTTTTATGGTTTTCCGATGGCATCCGTTCGATGCGCGGTGACCGATAGCATCGGAGACGCGTGGCGTCGCGGTTCGGTGGCGCGCAGTCGACGCGTTCCGTCGACTTGAAAATATATGTCCCGTGGAGTTCACAGGCCGCCATTCGTTCTCTCTAGCGGCGCTAAAATTAAGCGGCATTCTGAAGCCCGGCCCACTCGCCGGACCAGAAAACGACCGAGAATTCGCGAAGGAAACGAGCCACCTCAAAAGAAACCGAGATGGATGCCGCGCATTCTTGAATCGACGGCCATCGATCACCGACCAGCTTCTTTAAAGCACGACGCGACGGCTTCTTCGCGAACCTATTCTCTTTTCGGCGAATCCCTCGGCCGGATTTTCTTACCGTTCAATGATGCAGAATGTTTATTCGAAATAATCCCCCTGGAAATACAGGTCACTGGCTCGTATGTAAGGAACGTACTCTTTCGTTCGAGTATCCTCGTTAAGTTGCATCGGTTTATGCGCGATGCAAACTAGTTCGCGTTACGCGTCCTTGCACCGGAACGACGTTTTCCGTGTTTATTTGAGCTAATGGTAAGGGAGTTATACAATGAAAAGTATGGAACGACAAGTTGAGAAACGAGAACATTTCCGACATCTCCTTTTCAAGTTTAATCGCGTAGAGTCTGATCTTCATCCACCAGAAACAAAGTTTGCATTTCGTAGGATATGAAGAGGATTATTCATCCAGAATCGCTTCTAAGGAATCAGTTCGTCATTGTTGATCTACGTCCGTCGTCTCTTCCGGTATTTTTTCAATAACCTTAAAAGGGTCGAGAGAAAATCACGAGCTCAGAAGAATACGTGCATATATAACCGCGATAAAGTACGGTGCCGGAAAATGACTTTTCTCGTTTACGCCGTAGAAGAATCGTGCGCTGGTATTCCGGCGAGTTACAATTTCGCGAACCGATCCGAGATTTTCGTTTTTAATTTCATCGTTAAAATGCTTGTACGGCGAAACGGATACTCAAGAATAATTTTCAGTCGGCGAACAGAAAGAAACGAAATGCCGCTGTTTTACCTTCGCGTCTCGTTGATTCAAAGTGAAAAAAGAACGGAGCAGTTGTGAATTAACCGAGTCTTTGTAGCCACGAGATTGGAAACGAGATTGTAGACGTTCAAAGGGGAGAAAAGCTGCATAACATCTTTTATTCTCGCTTTAATAAAGCGATACGTTAAAAGTGCTCGAGAGATATCGAATCAGAGAAACGAGAGGAACATTCTTAACCGCGCTAACGCCGGAAAAAGGTACAAAAAAAAGAACAGCGTTCTCCGGTTTACTTGAACTTTTACCTTGCCAAATGCAATCGGCCGACTTTCTAACTCGGTGTTCACGGTGTACCAAGTGCCCTATCTATGGACGTGAGCTTGATCGATCGTTTTCGTTACAGTAGCTACTCGATTCTTCGCCGCTTTCGGGCTTTACGTTTTTATATTGCACGCGATCACAGAGCTAACAGGGATTAAATGTACCCAATTATAGCATAATGTGCGATTCGATCTTGTACGTGCAGTACACGTGTTCACCTTTGTCTCGTTTAGAGCGGAAACGTACAGTGCCACGTGGACACGTTTAAACCTTGCCAGAACGGTCGTTCCTCTTCCGCTTTGATGTTGCGAGCGTTTCAGCGGTTACGAGCACGCGATTAACGCTTAAATCGTGAAACTTGGAGCGTAGAATTCCGAAAAGAGCATCTCCTCAGTATTTAATTGGCTGTTCGTCGGGGCTACACCGGCGGCTCCGTAACTCTTCGTTTAACGCTCGATAAATGGAAACAAGAGCTCTCGCGAAGAAACTGTTAAACGCGAACGTTCGTGGAATAAAGTACCGATAGCGCGTGGTCGATTTTCAGTCGACGATACTCCGAGCCGTTTAAAACGATAAATGGGAAGCTATCTAACGACTGAAAACCCTGTTAAATTAATGCATTAGGTGGATAACTAAATTTCCGACTTTCTCGCGTATTTGCTTCGGAACCACGTAAATTCGTAGCGCCATTGAAAAATTACTGTCGCACCACGTAAAGATTATCGATTTCTGGTGGCTTCGATTAAAAGTTATTCCTTCACGAGTCGATAGAAATAAAACACGACAATCGGTAGATTAATCGATAATATAATAATTAGCTGTGTATTTCTATTTTCCCTTTCGTGGCCGAAAGTCAAGTACGCGTTACATTATGGGTCCTTTGTTGCCCTCCACAGTCAATCCTGTTCATGGTGTTCGTGTCACGTTATCGAGGAGCTTAATTTTGCAAAGGAAGCTCTGCGTTAAATTGCAAAGGAAACCGGCCGAATTAGTGGACCAGAGAATGTGGGTCGCAATTGAGGTCGTCATTTGGTGATCACTGGGAAACACCGAAGCATCGGTAATAAGTAATTTGTCATTTGCGACCACGGATCAGTGTCGAAGCTAGGATGTCACGATCGTTATAATAGTCCCCGAAATTTGCTACATATGTATCTGTAGAGCTTATTGTTAAACGGAACGAAAATGGAAAAGAAAGAAAATGAATTCGTAACTTGTAAACGGTTTATTGTAGAGCCTCTACCAAAGACGAACGATCAAAAAGTAACAGCATCGTTTGCTAACTAGCGAAAAATGTTCGAGCGTTTAAAAACGAACCAGATTGTCGATTTTCGTGTCAGCCAAAGTATCAAAATGTGCATACACTGTGCTCAAAGTTCCGTGAACTTTGTGCAAATTACTCGGCAGAAGAGTATTTGCTCGAGCGAAACTTTTTACTTTCCGCGAACTTGAAATTTCTATTCGCGCGTAACTATTTCCTGATGCAAATTCGGTTGCGCGAGTCAATTTGTGCAAATTGCGTGAACGCCTAAGCTCAACTTCTAGGATGAAAAGTTGGTTATTTTCAATCGAAACAGGACACAATAACTGGCGTGTCCGATTCGTTAGTATCTCGCTGGTCAGGATTTCGTAGCGGTCTAAACGTTCGTTTGATCGATTCGAAAATTACAATAGAGAATTCTGCTTGCGATCGGAATGCAAACCAGTCACCGAGCGCGATCGTTCGAATTACAACTAACGATACATCGGACCGTGCATAAAAAAAAATCATCGAGCCGGGTAAACGAATTCTGTTTTCGACCGAGCAGCGTTTCAATAATCGAGTTTTAAATACCGCATAATACCGGCTCTCGCATTGTTTCGTTGTAATCCCATTCGATCGTTCATATTTATTTCATTCCCATCGCGCGGAATATATTACGCATTTTGCTAAAAAGCTCGAAGGAATTTCAACGAGGGGAAAATTCGTGGAAATTCGAAATTCACGTACGGGACAGGCGGAGCGCAAACAAATTGAAACGTCAAGATTTCAATTTTCGCGCACGTTAATCCACGGCCGGGTCGGGTCTTTCGTTCGATCGTACGTCATTGTCAAGAGACAGGAAGCAAGGAAAATCTCGGGCAGAAGATCCGGACCGGGTCGGGTTACCCCTGGAGCTTTCGCCTCGGCCGAGTCGAGAGAGGACAGTTTTACGCAATTTTCGCGCCATTACTCCGTCTCTCTCGCTGGGAGCCGCGTGACAGCCGATAATTGGACGTGTCCTTTGATCCTCGTCTCTCGGACTCTCCACAGCCCGCAGGAAATCGCGTTGGATCGTTGATGGATCGGTGACGCGCCGCTCGTGTCTCGCCAATTTCGATCGATCTTATGGATCCTTGCCGCTTTTCCATCGAAAGATTAACGATTCAATAAAAGGACGTTAACCCGACGGCAATTTAACCGTCTTCGTTTTCTATACCGCGTGCAAAAACTCCTTCCATTCCGACGAATTCGGGAACGAAAAAACGTCGGTCGGATCGGTTCAATTAATTTGTTTAACTCTGACAACGCCGCTTCCACTTCGAGAGGAGATTAAAGATCCAGAAACCAAAGTGGAGTCTTGATTCGTCGATGACATTTTTTAGATGTTCAATTATCTTTTTTCTTGTAACGAGCATTTTGAGTTGGCCGAGAAGAATGAGCGAGAAGATATCTCGGGCCATAGAGGTTCGACAAGCCTCGATCTAACCGATCGTGAGAAGATTAAATCTGTTCGGTTGATTTTTTCCCGGCTCTTGTTTGGCCAGCGTTGTAGGCGAGCGTTTCTCGTAACGCGGATAGAACGAAACGAGAAATTTTCCAGTAATCTTCGACGGCCAGAGATTGAGTCAGAACGCAGTGAATGGTCGTCGGAGATCGGAGTCGTTGAAGATGCTCGGATTTGGTCGTTCCACTCGAGAGAAAAGTCGACTTCTCGCCCGGCGAGGAGAAGAAGTAGCAGTCGGGGGATAGAGGAAGTAAGAAGCCGTCGGAAAAGGACGAGGAAAGAAGGATGAAGCGGTGCCATTGTCACGTGGATTTCCAATTAAAGAGGTTCGATGGGACGAGGCGCGGATCCGGGCTCGTCGGATCAGAAATCCATTGCTTCTTCTCGCGAAAGTCTTCGGGTTTCCCTCGAAGACCGCCCTCTTCCGCCGGGAATATCCGGTTGACTGGTGGTTGTCGGGAAATATCTTTCGATTCGGACAGCAGACAGAAAGCAATAGGCGGCGGTGGCGCGTTTAGTTTAATAATTGAATCCAGTTGTTACCGGTGATGGGCAACCGATTGCTTTCGTTTGGTAAACACTAACTTTTAATTATTTCGTCGACCGGTCGAAGCTAGCCGATGGTGGTTGGTCAGAGGGTGGAAAGCATCGGCTCGGCGCCACGTGCTGCCGAGGGAGATTGATTCGACTAAACAGCCCCGTAACAGCAGAATAAACGCCGGTGCCTGGCTAAGCTAGAACGATACAAAGGGCGAAAAAAAGGAACGGTGATCGCGCGTGCATGGCGGTACGCGTCCTGCGTGCTCGCGGGAAAAAGACGAAACGAGCGCAAAAACAATACGCACGGGCGGGCCGCGCTGCGTAAACATTGTCGGTCGGTGATTGCTTCGATTCATCGGAGGTTTTCGCATTCGAAATCGACCGGTCGAACGTGGCGAAAAACCGTTGTGTACAAAGGGTAAATTAATGCGAGTCAAACCGAGGCCGCGTACGAGAGCCCTGTGAAACGAAAAACAGCGGTTTTTGCGGTAGGTTAGTTTCTCTCTCTCCTGCTCAAATTTCCATCGCTTTGATGCGCTTTTCCGGTATTCGACTCGTTAATGGCTCACTTTAGATTCAGGAATCGATTACATCTTCTTCTTTCGCTTGTCTCAGCGAATATACTCTTTTCGAATAATTGAAATACCTTTTCGAAATATCGAAACCTTCGTGCATTTTCGACGCTACGATTTCGAAACAGACGAGTTTTCGAACGCTTCGTGACAAACGTCGACAACTTTCGACGCATACTTCTGTCGCGTAGCCGACTAATTAAACGGTCAAATTAGCGACGATTACTGTAATTTTCACCGTTTCCGCGTTTATAGCGGCACTAACAGTGACGCTGGTGGACCTCGACCATTCGGCCTGTTTTACGAAACGTCTTCTCGTAACTCGCTCGACGACCGACGCTAAAAGCCGATTGAAATTTAAATTATAGCCCGTGTCACTAATAAAAACACCGGTAAAGTTCGGCTCTCTCCGCGGTTGGGCTAGCGCGCGATTAAAAGACCGCATTAGTCGCAATTTCCCTAATTTTCGGAACAATAAAGTGCCCGTTTATTGACGCGGACGTTGCGTTAGCACGCGTCCGGTGCACGAGCCAAACGGGTCAGCGTTATTTTTAATTCTCCCCTTTGGTTACCGGGTCGACCGTGTCCCGTTCATTCGGATTGTATCTCGCGAATCGCCCGAGCGAAACTTTGTCGACGTTGATTGCGTCGATTCAGTTCTATTCGCTTTCGAACGGAAAAATTGATCTTTATAAGGCTCGCTGTTACAGGGCTCGTGAAGTTAATGCTGCCACTGTGGCTTCGCCACCGGGTACATTACGGTGGCATATGTCGCGCGAATTTGTTGGAAATCGAACGTGAATGTGCTTCTCCGATCTTCCTGTTCAACGATTTTCGAATCACGTGTTCATTTACGATTGAATTTATCGGAAATTAAATTATTCTTTAAGAAGGTGCAAAAAGGTGTAATATTTCTCTAAATGTTACATTAGAAAAAACGTGACGGTCGCGCAAGAGAGTTTGGTTTAAAAAATCAGCGTTCCACGTCAAACGTTTGTTCTATCGATCGAGTCATCCGGCAGATTGTTTTTACAGGGGCGACCCCCGGCCAAATAAACGGAACGTTTGGAAATGGAAAAAAAAGAGCACAGTAGATACGCGTACGAACGTGCGTTCGCGACTGTATGACGATTAACGAGCCAAGCGTTTAGCATAGATAATCACTCTCGGGAACGAGAACCGTAGGGCTGAATGGCGTTCGAGCTCTCTCTCCGCGTTCGCGATCCCCGATGCAATTATCAATCGAGAGTTCGCTATGCATTAACATAATCAGATCAGCCAGCCGTTCGAAACCGTTCCACCCTCTCGTTGCCACCCCTCGCTTTCTCCCTTTGGTCCTCGTGATCGGCGTCGCTGGCAAAACCAACATGGCTTCCGCGCACAAACGCGCGACACGCAACTGGCGCCAATTATTCCTAAGTGCAGCGTCGAAAGATCCGTCTAAAACCGCGTGTATCCGTTATCGAACAATTATCTCGATTGCCGGATACGATCGACGGATAGGAATCTTTGGCCCTTTATCGGGTTGCCCGAGTTTCCCCGGGTCGATCGCGTTGCTTTCTCCAAGATTAAAAAGGTACGGGAAGAACGGACGTAAGCGCGGGCAATAAAAGGGCGAACGATCCAGGAAACATTCGAGGTATGTTCTTTATTAATTCGTGACCGGACTATATCGGTCATCGATGATTGCATTCGGTAACTTTAATTAAATCGTTTATATCCTACGACCGCGCGTTACGGATTATCGAGGTCGCGCGTCGCCGAAAATTACCTCGATGTTGGGCAAACGGGCATATAGAAATTTACGAATATCGCAAGAGGCACTCGAATCCGGTGTAATAATAAAGCGTCGAACCAATCTTGCGACTGCCACTCGCGTCGCCAACGCGTAACCTAAAATTCGATATGGCGCTATCCATACGTTACGTTTACGTTGCGCGGTGATCACGTTAATGGAGAACGGCTCGTCGCTGGGTAAATTTAGAAAGCAATATGTTTCGCTATTTGACGATCGGGGAATCCAGAATAGTTTGTCGCGAGGAAGCTTGTTACTTTACTTGTTGCGATTTGGCCACGCCTCGAAACGCGTCACTTCGACAAATACGTTTAAAATAGAACGCGACCGGGTGTACTTGGATCCTTCGAAACGAGGCCCGGTTAATGAGGCGGTTAATTAAGCTTCGTCGAGCGAAGAAATTCCAGAAGTGGCGCGACCGATACTTTAATGGTTTCCACTTCTTGTAACTAATTAGTAGCGCGTAGAACGTTCCCGTGGCTAAGGAGAGTTTGACGGACTACGGCCCGGTTCGCGAGTGGCCCGATATTAATTGAAAGTTGCCGTTGAAAATGCGGTAATTCCGGTAGTGACGTAATCGAGTACCGTTACCACGTAAACTCCTCGATAAATATCCTCTTGGACGGTTCTTGTCGAACTCCTCGAGATACTTGCGCAGGAATTTGTGGATAGCTGCAACTGGAGGGTCGTCGATGAAACAATCTCTTCGGCAGGAGTAGCCCGAGGCCTCGCTAGATTTTGGGTCAACGCTTTGATCGCATCTTCGCTTTTAATAAGACGGAATTCCATGCGGCGAAAATCATTCGTACAAAAGATTATTAAATCATCGCATGCACGGATTTAGCGGTGCCGTAACGAAGACCGAAGAAGGACGCTCAAGTTTCGAGGAAATCCATTGCGGCGACGGGACTCCGCCCCGTGACTTGCGACTACGTTAGTTTCGCGATTCGTGATATACCGTCTGGCACTTGGTGTCCAATATTCTGCGAGAACGTTCTCGCGTTTCCTGGACAGAGTTTGTGACGTCTCGGACGTCCGATGATACAGGAGCTCGTTGCCCTAGTCGCGGCAAGATTCGCTGACTACACGGCTCGAGAGAATATCCTTGTCCGGACAGGATTAATCCGGTTTTACGAGCCGGACTCGGTGTCCACGTTCGTTTCACGAGTTTCGTGAAAGACGTTAACGAAGAAATAGGTTGTCGAGTTTGCCCATTTACGCCGTTTCCGGGGTTATCGTTGTCGCCGCTCCCCGAGCTCTCGGGATTTTAATTTAAATTCCTCGAGACGGATACGCGTACACCAAGCGTCGACGTTCCGCAGGATTTAGGAGCGAAAGTAGCGCAAGTTTCGTCGATAAAGTCGGTGGATACCTGGCGCTATGGGGCCGAAGATGATGCACAGCGAGTGGAGCGTTAGCCAGTTACCGTTACGGTAATTTACAGAACTAATGCGGCACTTGATGCACTAGATAGGACGTTACAACAGCTGCATCGAGCTACTCAAGGCAAGCCGTGTCGTGCTAAAGGTCGACCTTCCTTGTGGCTATCCATAAACGGCCTCGTCCGATACCTTGTCCCATGAATCGTGGAACGCTGATACTGGCTCAGACAGTGTAGGCGATGAAACCATATCCGTGTTTAGTGTACACAGTTTCCCACTAAATGCTAATGCCTCCTGAATTCTGAATTACGAGGGATAACTTCTCCGTATGAACGACACGGACGCTGGTCCGTGGTGCTCGGACCGTGCGTGCCCGCTTCGCCATTGTCGTCGTTGTTTCACTCTAATTGCGTGGACATCGTACGAGTTAATCCTCGTTAAACGCGTTTCCTCGGACAGCTATTCGAGCACGATCGAATTGCAAATGGAAACGAGTCTTATTCGAACATTAGCCACTGCTCCAACTCTTTTTCGGGTAGATTCTATCATTTCACAAATACCACGAACGACTTCGGAACGAAATAACCCGCCGGAAGATTGAGATGTGCCAAGGAGATTTATTTTCTGTTGCGCGGCTTTATACCGCTCGTGAAAATTACGAGCGAGCGATAAAAATTAAAGTGCTCCTGCGAAAAGAAGGAAACGTCGAGAATCGACCGCGCCCGACTTTCTGAAAGCTTTTTCCCTCGTGAAAGCGTAACACGGGTGACCATAGACGTAAAATGCTGCGGCTTTTTACCGTCGAGATTTGAATTTTTGATCCCGCGCCGTTTCGGATACGAAGAGTACGCAAAGAAGGGGTTGCCGGCACCACCGGCAAAGAATCGCCAGGTTTATCTTTTAACTATTCATTCGGTAAAGTTCCGGTACCGCTGGGTAAAACAGTCATTTTTTTCATTTAACTTTGGTTAATTACTTCGCTAAGTAAACGAGGAGTGCCATCTATAAGGGGATGACAAGTTATTCTATTATAAATAGAGATAAGGGAACCTGCGACCAAGAGTAGAAAATTTGAAGTTACGTTCATATTAACTATCATCGTAGTTCGTAGACCTTCCTAGCGGTATCTGTAGAAGCACACGCATGTAGCGGATTAACTGCTAAGTCCATCGTGACAGACGTCGATAAATAAATTGTGTAAAGTGCCTTGACGAGGGTCTCGACTTTCTTGCGGTTTCGTCTCGTTTTTTTTTTTTTCGCAAGAATTGATTCGATTACGCGTTTAAAATATGATTAATTCAGGCTGCAATGTCACGGCTCTCTCTTCCGGTGGGCAACCTTCGTCAGCGGCGGCTAATGCGGACCCGAATTTGATTTTCCGTGTAGCTGGACCGATAATGCGGATACGTAGCCGTTAAACCAGAAGTGTTCGCGTTCTATATACCACCAGCTGACGGTCTAGCCTTCCATACCTAACGTAATTAAAATGTGCATTACTGAGGCCGCTGCATTATGCAACAGTCGAACTAGCTGGTTGCGTGGCTGCGCTAGTCTGTCTTCATTTTCGAAAGACGGCCAATCATTTTTTTTCCATTTTCACGTTGTTTGCGCGAGGTATGATCAACTGTTTATTACGAAATATGAGTTTTAGTTTTTAAACGGAAAGCTTTGTTAGTCTACTGAGAGCTAGGGGAAAGTTTAAGGCCAAGAAGAGTTTATGGAGAATCTAAGAAGTGTCCAACTTAGGTCTAGCCTATGGGATACTTAAAAAAACAGTCTAGAGAGAATCCAACACATACATACGCTTCTACCCATCCACTTGTCTCGTCTAGAAGGAAAACTTATTACATCGCATGTAGATGTACTCGCGTCATATCGTATTCTTGGGGCGGCAGCTGCAGTCGAAACGATCTTCAACGATCGTTCGTGAGGAAGGGCAACGAACTGTAGTAACAACGTTGCTCCGAATTGTTTTTGGACAGTGTTGAGCTTCCGCTTTCTCGTTGGCTCTGCTTCGTTCTTCCGGACTTTTTCCTCGCTTTTTTAAGTCAACTTTGCATGCCCCGTGGTCGTCTCTTGTCCTGGTTCCTTCGCGCTAGTTCCATCGCTGTTCCTCGACCCTCTTCGAGCTGGAGTTTCGTTCTCGAGTATTCCGTGTCCCGAGGATACGTTTCTCGCTGCGTAACGGAGAGAAATGTTTTCGTTTCAAGACATCTGTCATTCTTTTCACTTTCTTCGAGTATCGCCATTGAGATTTACAGCCTGTTTCAATTAAACAGCGACGCTATTATTTAATGGCGAGCCAAAATTAATACGAAATTCCGTTACCGTCTTCGAGGCAAATACAGCAACTTGTACTCTATACATCTTTGAAGTTTTGCCTTTGTATACGCGTAAATATTTCTAACAGGATCGAGGTCTGCAAATTCCTACGATCAGTTCAAAATATTTTTAATCTCCCGCTGCGGACAATGAAGCCTTTGATGTTTGGCGTTATTCTTTTATAAAATTTAATTAATTCTTCCGCGGTCTTAACCATTTCTCTACAAATGAAATTATGAATTTCTCGTATTGTTCGTGGAACACGTCTCACAAAGGAAAAATATCCGTATCTTCTTTATTCAGAAAAGGTGAACATGTTTTAATACAAAGGTTTGTATCCGTACATCGTGCAGTTGATATATCTTGTTCAAGTTATGATCGATGCACAGTGCAGTAAAAGATATTGGTATGAGAAATTACGTACTAAAGTTTCGAACATGTAACATCGGCCATAAAAGCGTTAAGTAGATTCCACACGTTTCAACGAGGTTATCGTAATGATCATTGCACGCTCGCACAACCACGCGGAGTAACGCAATTTTCTAATTTCGAAAGTGATCTCGTTTTCTTAACTGCAGCAGCAAGGAAATGTAATCAGGAATTTCGAGCATGTTTAGAAACGCAATCCCCTCGTACAAAATGTTCGCCCGGTTATTCGAAGGCTAATGAACGAAATAAAATTTTGTCCACTCGAGGTGAATTTAAAGTTTAATCGAAAGAAAAATTGATGAGCTCGGGTCTGGCTGCTTCTGTTTCTAATGGCGGACAAGGCGTGCAATGGCCGCACGCGTGCGTGCACAAGAAAAACCCTGTATACGTGGCAGGTCATTCGAGAAAACTTTCTTCGAACTCGCTTCCGCGTCGTTCTCGCGCGATCTAACGGGACTTTAAGTACCTCTTCCGCGGCGAGGAAAAAGTTTCGCGGCGGATTTTTCGCGCAAGTAACGTCACCTGTTCGAGGGACGTACGAACTTCCCCTTTCTCTACTCCGTGCCCGAAAAAAAAACCGACAAAACGTTCTTCTGCATTCTCCTTGGGAATGCGTTTTCTTCTCGGCGACGAAAAAAGCGTCGAGCGTTAATCTCGACGAGAGACGTTCCAGCGAACTTTCCTTCGATCAATTATCCCTTTGACTTCTAAGCTCTTCAAAGTCACGCACTACTTCCGATCAACGAAGTTTTCGGATCGTCAAAAATAGGATTAGAGATTACTAAAATGTGGGTCACAGATGGGCAAAAATTTCGAAAGAGATACCGAATCGATTTCGCGAGACTTTGAATGCGGAGCTGCATTTCTGTGGAAAATGAAATTTCGTGAAAACCGACTGCTGGCTAGAAACGATTTCTAGATCTGTATTCCGGGCACAGAAGTAAGAAACACCTATCGAACGTTACGAATACGGATGAGTGTTACCGATGCCGAAGACGCATCGATTTCGTGTCCCTGTAGGATTATTCGTAACGGGTAGAACGTTCGATCAAAGAAGCGCGCAGAAAAGAAGGAATTTAAAGAGAGGTTTACACTTCCGATAGTCGTCACACCGTCAGCTTTCCGTGGACGTGTTTGTTAGCGGTCGAAAGAGGGAAAAGAGGAGCGTAGAAGAACAGACGGAAGGAAAGCCGCTTTCGTCGAAGCTAGGAAACAATTACGTCGAGAAGGCACGGTCCTCTTTGCGGATACGACGGAAGCTTTCAATTAGTGGACCGCGGCCAAGTCCTCGGCGAAGGGTCGGAAGGGGTGCGTGACGAAGAAAAGATCGGTGGAAACGGTGTCCTGAACGTAGATACCGAAAGAGAAGGTTCGTGTGGGACGACCGCTAACCCTTTCTTGCTGGTTATCTCTGTGTACCCAGAGATCCCGGCAATAAGGCCGTTTGAAACTCTGTCACGGTATAATCTGAGCTCGATCGAGCCTCGAAGTTTGTCCGCTAAATCGGCGCAGCCACGCATCGCCACAGCCCGCTATCGGCCAAATGAATATTTACACGCACACGTTTGATCGTGTCCCCGGCTGGTCGAGTTTGCATATCCGCGAAGGGGTTGTAACGACCCGTAGGCAACCAGGAGGCTGGAAGTTCGGTCGGCTTGCCTCTTTGCGAGCGTTCACGCTCGTGTAGCCCCTTTCGTGCCTCTGATTACCGCGCAAAATCGTTCTTCGACTCTTATCCCCTCGTGCCGGCCGGGTTCCTGCCCTCGGGAACCGACGGGAAAATTTAAGATCGTCTTTCCGAGTGGCTTCGTATCCGGTCGGGCCGTCGGAGGAAACAAACGAAAGGGTTGCCGCGTTCACGAACGAGAATGGTCCGAACGTTGAGAACCGGCAGAGGGTTGACGTCGAGTACCAAAGGTTCCGAATGTTTGCGTTCTTTCAGCGAAACCCGACTCGAAAGCATGCAAGGCGTTACACGGCTGAGCGTACAAAGGGAGGCAAGTGAAATGCTCTGCAAGAGCACAATATCGAAACGCATCCATCGCCCAGATCTAATAAACCGTGCGACTGGATCACGGCCAATCCGAAGTTTGCGTCTGCATCGCAGGATGTTTCATCTTCGAGATTCTCTTCCTTCTTTTGTTCTTTCTCTTCGATGTTTCAGGAATGCTGTGCCAACGGCGAAAATAGAATAAAATTAATAAAATGCAACTAACGATGGGAAGACACGAAAGAGCTTTTATTTCGTGTCGTGCGATAAATTACATGGGCGTCGAAGCGAACGGTGTTCGGAGGCGACGCAACGTTTCAAAACCGATCGCAACGATATTTCCAGTCGCCTAGTCGCGGCTTTTCAGCGACGAGTCGTCTGTTGAAAAATGGCTCGCTTCCGGACAACGCTAGGTAGGGAACCGATCGAATTAATGGCGAGATAGGTTTGCTCGGAACGTCGTTCGCGCGACCCTT
Organism: Megachile willughbiella; assembly: GCA_945859595.2. Taxonomy (NCBI): domain Eukaryota; kingdom Metazoa; phylum Arthropoda; class Insecta; order Hymenoptera; family Megachilidae; genus Megachile; species Megachile willughbiella. The sequence continues at coordinate 15,696,869 of OX243798.1, read as the reverse complement.
GTGGCAACAGCTGCAACGACGCGCGTTATCTCGCGACTCTGATTCCCTCGAGTAGTAGTCGAGTCGAATCGAGTCGAGTGGGACGCGTGAAAGGGAAGAGTACGCGAGATATCCTTCCGGATTTAAGTTGGCCGATTCGTCGTCCCCTATGAACGACTGTGCAAACACGTTACTCCACACCGGGTACGTTGTTCGCTATCGAGGACGTTGGAAATCCCAGATAAGCATCCTCGGCCCGCGAACAGCAATGAATTATCAATTCTTCACGGCTTCGTTTCCCCTCGGCGCTTCTGCCGTTGTTCGATATTTCATCGAACGATCTGGTTCCGTTGTAAGGAGAGGCTGGATTTTCGGGGTAAGCGTTATCGTTGCTTATGGATGAGCCAACTTTGACGCCCCCCTACGGAAGAGAAGAGTGCACGCTCGTTTACGTTCTCGATACGTTCTCGGTCATAAGCGACGTAAATGGTCGTCGATACGACGACCTCCCGCGGGTAAAGGTATTGTTTCAAAGTCGATAGGTTACTCCCCGAGGGGTTGAAAGAAGTAACGTTACGTTGTTCGAGAGGGAATAGACAGCGTGTGTACGGTGTATGAAAGCTTTCCGGAAACCACGATGCCACCTAAGGGATGACGGTAGAGCAAACGGTGTCGCAAAAGCCTTTACTGGTGTACAGCCCCGTGTAAATGGAAACGCTATTGTCCATAAATGTCTGGACTTATAGCGCACTCGGATAAATGGAGTTATAACATATTATGGCAAGCTAATAATATCTTTTGTAAACGAAAACGATGGAACCCTTTCACGAGTATCTGCGTGAAATACGGAAATCGGTAACGTACGTTAAAGAGGTGTAAGTTTTTGCGAGACAACGCACGCGTTTTGTCGCGTAAACAACGACGGTCAAGGTAAAGGAAGGAGCGTTATCGATAGCAAGAGGGTCGCACCGTCGGTTTCACCCTCGTGGTCGGCGTCGTAGATCGAGGCTAGACGTTGGCGAAGAAAAGCAACGAGGAAGGGAGAAGGTTCGCGGTTAGGGGTGAGAAGGAAGGAAGGAAGGAAGGAAGGAAGGAAGGAAGGAAGGAAGGAAGCTCGAGCCTAGCCTACGAGACAATTTATGGCCAGTGGAAACAATGCCCCGCCGGTCGACAAAGGGTGCCACCAGCTTCCTTCTCCCCCAGGACGACGTCGGCGAAGTTGGCTCTGCCAGAACCTTGGCCAACCACCGTATTCGCTTTCTTCTCGAACGTTTCATCGGTCGGGAGCGAATCGAGCCCGAACGATACAAAACTCTGCGGTTTTCACCGACGAATGGTTCGACGCAGGATCCCTAATGATCCTCGAACGACAAGAGTATGTTGGTCGAGCGTGTATCTTCACGATCCGAGAAATGGTACATCCAACACAGGCCCGATTTCAGTTTTCCACGGAAGGGAACGAAACGAAGCGGTCCAATGAAACTATGGAGAGTTCGGCGAAAGGAAAGTACTTGACCCAAATTTAAAATCCTTCAGAGAGATCGCATGCTCGAATCGGTTGGTTCGAACGCGCACGCCGCGTGTACAGGCGCCTAGACGGTAACCAATCCTTCCACGAGTGCCATTCTCGATCCATCGGAGCGCGGTTAATCTTCCCGTTGGTGCTTCTCGTCCGTTTAATAATGCCTAGCGTTTCGCGCGACCATGTTTAAATCCCAAACAGATTCGTCCCTCGATGTTGGCCCGACGCGTGTTGGACCCGAATTTCTGTACGGCAGCGACCGGTTGAAACGCTCGAAACGAACGACAGGAACAGCGTGTACGGGGGGATGAGACTCGGTAGATTCGCGGCTACATAGGTAAAGAGGGAGGGCCACGTAACTCGATGCGGTAGCTATCTCCATTCGTTTCGAGAGCTCTATTCAGGGAATTGGATCGCGGCTACAGATATCTCGAGTCTGAACGCGACGAGTTTTAAGGGTATCAAAGGACAGGATATTAAAATCTCTCGGCGACGGAAACGGCCGCTGCCGAGCCACGGAATTTCGCGTACGGAAACTGCGCTCGCGTAAAGTATCGTTACGACGTTCTCGGCCGCGTAACGGGGCTGCGTCGTATTTCACGGAATACGGCCGCATACGTCGAGCCTCCTGGCCGAGGTATTACTCCGATCCACTTTCGAGGGGTAGCTTTTATCCTCGCTTTAATTCCTTCTCGTGGAACCAAGGAAACTGCGCATCTCGTCGTTTCGTACAACTTTCTCGTTAAATTGCGCGAAAATACTGCTCGCTTCGGTTGCTCGTTTCTGACGAGTCTCGCTCGTTTCTTCCAAGGAAATATACGCGTTAAAAGCGGAACGTTGGCAACGCGATCTGTCGTCGTCGGTGGTCGACGAAAGCGCTCGAACTTCGAAAAGGAAAAAGATCGATGCGCGAGGCAGCGAGCAGCGAACGGTTCGATATCGCCTTAACGAGCGGTATGTTTATAAAATAATTACTCGGTCGCTAAGCGCTGCCGGCTATTCTTGGATTCGCTGCAACGAGGAAATCGCGCCGCTTCTTCGAGACCTCGTTTAAGTTCGAAACAATGAGCATCGCGGTACACGGACCCAAGAATAATTCCGAAACGCTACACTTATAATTGCTTTCCCAGAAGCGGCGATCTCAATTTCATTCTCGCTTCCTAGGCTCGATTATCTGGGTCGTTAGATTTATTCTCCAACAATTGATCGAGATATCACTCGCAAACGCTCGTCGCAACATCAATTTCTACGTAAAGAGGAATCGCGTGTTTACGTCTCTGTATCCCTAGTTATCTCTACAGAGCATCCTGCGAATTTCATGCTCGATGTACGATCCGACATCGTTCGGTGAAATATTATTTTTAGTAATTTGTCTTAACACGTGTCCCCGCGAAGCTTACGAGTCATCGGCGTGATTCGATCGCTGGGTGAGATCACCGCGTCTATATGTATACCCGTGGGTACCAAAACGTCGAGCGGAACTACGAAACGACTCGCAGTCGAGCGTCGCGCGAAGAACATAATTCAGAACGAGTTAGCATCCCGTGTGGTTGGTGGTGTCGTTTAACTGGATGCGAGTTGAGCCGGATACGAAAGATTTGCGAGCCGCCACGGCCACGGAACGACGGGCTCCCGTTTTCGATCGTAGGCGTGGCACGACGACGAGCAACGAGCGAATAAAGCGGACCGCGCCGCGTTCAAATTGATTATTATTACACGCGATAATCCGCGACGATGACGCTGGACAAAATAACGCGATCCCCGGTGCGGCGGGGGACACGGGCGGATTCAAATTTAGCCGGGGCAAAGTGGAATTCATCGCGGTGCGCCGCACGCGGGGCTCGTGCCCGGAATTTAAATGGAAAGTTACAGTTTTAATTCAAACTCGCTGCAAAGTCTCGTTTATCGCGACGCAACGAGACCGCGGCGACAACGAAAGCGAACTCTGTTTGGGGGGAAAGAACAACCGCGCCAGGATAATTTGAATCCTCGAATCCTCGAAGGAAGAAAATGAAATACCGAATGGCTTCGTTGTTGAACCAACGCGAACGTTCGTTGAGGCAAGATATAATCGCGTATCGCTTTCGGTTCGTAATGAAACTCCGTTGCCGGTAGTCGCAATCAAATCTTACTATTAGGCTAGTTAGGAAATTCTGCCTCGGTCAACGCAACGTTACGTCTAGCAACATTCCAACGCAACCTAATCGCTAGCGATATCGATGCGTACGAAGCGCGAGGCCGAGGGAGAAAGTCGTGAGCAATTGCGACGGTAACGTCCGACGGGGTAAAGAGGAAAACGCACGGTCGGAATTCTGAGAAGATAATTTTCAGCGAAGCAACAATAGCGAGTGGAGAATTTCGTGGCTCGTTTGCAGCGCGAGGAGCACGCTCTGGAGCCGAAGCGGGCGTCGTGTGTGGCGGCCGAAAACATAACTCTGACATTACGCGGCCGCATTAAGACAGACGCATAAACAAAGGGACGAATAAGGGAGAGGACAGCCGAGGGTGAGACGAGGATGGGTTACGGTCGGTGGGTGAATCGCGGCGAGTCTGTCGCTGCTCGCTCGCGAGACAGTCCCGAGTCATTAGAGGAGGCTGCAGAAACTCGCGCACAATGCGCTTCTACAATGCGATGTACCCGCCACGACAGGGTTCATTCGGGACGCGATTGTCGAGCGGAGAAGTTTAGTCGCGAGCATCGCTTTCCGCGTCTTCCTTTACAGTTCGGCGAACCTGTCTAGAGATTACAATTCGCCCGAGAACAATTCGCGACGATATCTTTCGTCGTTTCGTCAATTTGCGAACTCTCCGCTTGGAGAGTTGACAAGTTTTGCACAACCAATTATGTTTCGATTACGATCTACGAGACATCGCTTACGCGCTGTTTGCGGGTGTCCAAATTTAGTGTCGAATGTTTGTGGTTCGTTAATCGAGAAAACATTTTTATTAACGTCGTGACCGACTGTTTTAAAGCTGCTGGAAAACGATCCACGTAACCATCTCTTTCGAGCACGATAAAGCGAATATACGCCTCTCCATCCAACTACGTTTACGACCGGGCTATATTTTTTCGCAAACTATACACGCGAGAAGATGGGATAGGTCGATTTAAGAAGCAGCTTCCACTTCCAGCAGGCTCCGACAATAGCCTGTTTAGCGTCTCCCCTTGGTCGCAATTCGCCCACACCCGTTCGGATCCGACCAACCCTCCGAATCGGATTCTCCGGTGCTTTCGAAGCGACCAGACCACTCCGTCCAGTAATTCTCACCCCACACCAGATTCCGTTCTATCGCGTCGCGGACTCGCGTTCCTTTATTCGTTCCGTTAGCACCCTTTGCGACTGCGAAACGAGACGGTCACGAGGATAGGTAGGGGGTGGTCGGTTCTCCAATTTGCAAACGAGGGTGTATCTCGAGGCATCGCGAGCATCCGAGAGCAGCGGGGGAGATTCCACGGTTAATTTAGGTGTTGTGTTTCCTCGGGGAGCCGTCTACCCATCTTCTTCCCTTAGGTCATTCTCGTCCCTGTCTCGGTGAAAAATATCGTCGGTGGCTCGACGGTGCTAAGGTCGACGAGACCCTGGCTCGCCCTGGCCGTTTCGCGAACAGATCGATGCTTTTTGCGCGGAACTGCCGCCTCTCGCTTTTCTATTTGGCCCGCTAGCCGGCCGAGTTTAATCCCTTGAAAGAATCTTTTTCAATCTATCCGAGAGAAAGCGTCGTTTTCGCGTTTCGACGGATAACAGCGACGCCACGGGGCAGGGGAGCATCCGAAGCACTTATCGAAATGACGACGAAGATCGATCTCGTCGGTACGAGTGCTCGTTCGATCTTTACAGAGCCTATAAACGTCCTCGAATATCTCGAACATGATCTTTCGGTACGTTTCGCGTCGCTCGCCATCGATGCTTATTCCCGGTCCGAGTTCCGAGCTCAAGCGGAGCGTCCCTCCACGACCTTATGACCGATTCGCGTTGCGAGAGAGTAGTCGCCGATGTCACGCTCCTAATGCTACTCGACTCTGATTCGATCAGAACACCCGTCGTCCTGCCAACGAAAACCACTTACAACTTTTATTACGGCCAATCTTGCCTTTCGGGAGAAACCACTTTTCCCTCGCACAGCGAGTCAAGAGAATAGCTTCGCAACTTTCGCTGGAACACGTGGAGCGTTAGAAGTCAATAACGAAAGACGATTCTCGTCAGAACGAAGAGAAACGCTTTAGCAAATGCGATGGATTTCACCATTTGTTCGCGGTCATCGATCATTACCCCTTGCCCTAGAATATCGTGTCACGCACACGACAGTTCATTTGTGCTAAACCAGACGTATTTTAATCGCGATTGAATTTTCAGTTCAATTCTACTTATGATCTTCATAATGGTCTTTATCTGTCTTCGCATTGTAGCGATAATTAGTTAGCTGTGAATGACGCAACTGCCTAGAAGATTGTAGGTTAAGTGCGAGTCACTGACATCGCCACTAGATTTGTGCGAATCCAATCTCGAATTTCGAATCGGTTAAACGTGAACAAAAAGGGCGTAGTGTATCGCCACAGAATTAAGACCGCGCTGTATTTCTACAAGTACCATAGATTGGATAGCAGAACACGGGTGCACCTGCCAGGTTGCTCAGCCACCGGCGAAGCACGGGAAAAGGAACGTAGAAATTGGGTGTTAGTGTCGGCGCGTGTCGAGGATGGGGAAAGGTAGAAAGAAGCTGTACGCAGCTTTGTCGACGAGCCGCTTTGTTGGAAATCGTCGTTTCGCGCTGTTAACGGAGCGCCGAGAGAACGAGAGGAAATAACGTCCGCTCTGGATCCGGACGAAGAAGGAAGAAAACCGGGGAGAAAGAAGACGAACGGATAAAAAGCACGAATGCCCGTTGGCCGTCGTTCGCGTTCGGCCATTGAGTTTGCCTAACGGACTCTGCGCAAACACTCCCCCGCGAGAGTCTTTGTTCTAAACCGGAGATTTATGCCCGTTTCACGTCGTTGCCCGGATTTATATTCGCGAGCGACCACCCATCCCCTCGCCCTCTTTTCGTTTTCTTTCCCCCGTTTTTTTTCTTTCCATCTCTCGTCGCGATACTCGCGCGAACAGCGTGCAAATAAAGTAGGCGCGCTACAACGGTAATCAAACCGACGGAACGAAAGGGACGACGAGATTTTATGAATCTCGTCCCGAAACACAAAAGGCTAACGCGCTTTTACATCGCGTAACGCAACGTCTACCGTTGACCACCGCGACGATTTATTCGCGCAGACGACTACGTTCGGCAAAAGGTACGAACGGCTTTGAGCATCGAGCGAAGTTAATCTCGCTTTTTCGCGTTCGAGTACGGATTACAAGGAAGTTAAACAATTTCCGCAACAATTATTTTTCTGGAGGATATTCGCGATACCGTTTAAATTTACATCGCGAAATAAAAGGCTGTTGAAATTTTGCGAATCTGTTCCATTTACGAAACGCGGCAATCTGTTCCAGCTCTCTATCGACCGTTCTAAGAAGCCAGCGCAAAAATGAACACGATTTTGCGGGTGCAGCACGTGCGAGCGAGCGTTAACTCGTCGGAAAAATCGAAACCCTTAAAAATGGCCGAGACTATCGGAAATCGCGTTTCTTCCCGGTGGCGCGAACGAGTATGTAACTGCGAAAGATCGCCGATGGGAAGAGGTTCTCGTGGACTTTCGTCGAGTCTGCGAAAATCGCGGCACGATATCGTCGCGCGAGCGTCTCGTTTATGCAATGTTCGTCGTTATCGAAAACATTTCGAAATTCGTCGAGCCGAGGGATCGCGGAAGAACATCCCGGTGAATTGTCCGCTGTAACGATCTCGAGCTTCCTCGCGTCGCGGAAAACGACGAGAATAAAAGAAAACATCGAGGAATCGTTCGACGAAGTCGCGACTTTACTTCCGTTACGAAAAGTCGCGTCTTTGGCAATTTCGTTCGACGAATTCGCGAGGCAAGGATTTTTCGTGGAAAAATTCGGAACGGGGAACGTTTAAACTAGAATCATCCGGCTATGCAACGGATTTCAATTTAAAAAAAAAAAAATTGGTTCGTTCTATCGGGCGGATTTGAAAAACAGAAAAAATAGAGGAAAATATCGAAACGCGGTACAAAAGTACGTCAGAGGAAAAACTCGGGACGAAAACCGAACGATCGATTAGAACCAGATAACGTATCGGGGACATCCGTCGAGAGAATTATGCGTACCGTAATATCGCTTTCGGCGCGAGTTGTCCAAAATTCCTGACGAGTTTCTTCTGCGTTGCGACTTTTTTTGTTCGTCGTTAATTTCAATTTGCAGCCTAGATCGAATACACCGGCTAGCTCGTGTGCGCGACGGAACGGGGAGCAAAATCGCTCGAAATGAGGCCGATGCGGCAAAGTTCGAAACGAACCAAAAATCCTCATAATTGAAAATACGCCAACTCGAGTATGAAACGAGCTCGCTGCAAACCCCCGTCGAATTCTACGCTGTATTTCTTTCGCCGTTTACCCGATGCGCGCGAAAAAACGAGAATTCCCTCGTCGGATAAAAATCGCTCGATTACCGTTTTCCTCTTTGACTATCGCGGAAGCGTTGTCGCGTTATCGTAACAAGTATCGAAGAGTATTTCTTTATTCGAGAAATTTGGAAAATCGGTTAGAACGATTTCTTTTTTTCCATCGTTTCACGGTCGTTTTAGTCATCGATCACTGTCCTGTTGCTGGGACGAAAACTAATTTCTCTTTTGGACGTTCGGACCGGGTGAAAGAGGGGCGAATTTTGAGGAGGCGACTTTTGGTGATACTTTGGCGAACCCGCGCAGAGTTTAATTTTTTATCTAGTGCATCGGCTACGAGGCGGAAAGCCAGAGGCCACCAAACGCCAATGACTCGCATGGCCTAGCAAATGGGTCTCGTGTCAGGATACGCAGGTGCAGGCTCGCTGGCAAAAGTGCAGGACACCGGTGAAAATCTCCGATTGCAGGTCACCGCGTAACTGCTGCGCCAGGTGAAAATCGAGCTCGTCGAGTGCCACTCGTTCCACGTTATTGCTGGCGACACGAGCGCGTGTACCGTGTACATTTGGTATATATCGTGAAAAAAGGGCAGAAAGGCAAGTCAAAACAGCTTTCGAAACAGACCGGCTTTCTATCTCGTTCCTTCTGTATCTCTGCCACCACCGTTTGTCTGGGAAATTTAACACGACGCGCTCGAACGCGACGGACTCCCGAAACACCGATCCTCGCAGCTGCAAATAATAAACCCCGGGACGGTCTTTCTCTCGAAACGCGAGTAATCGCGTTTTCATTCCTCTTTTCAACGGGGAAAAATGGAAAACTGAATCGCAAAGGGAATTGAATACCGCTCTTGCAAATTCTGCTGTCGTTTCAAACTTTTTTCTGTCCGTCATTTTAAAGCAAAATAAAGCTCTCCTTATTATGGAACTTTATCTTAGCTTAGATGCTTTGCAGATTATCGGTATCGACGAATGAACGTTGAAATTCGAACGAGATCACAAAGAACGAGGCGGGGAAAATATTTTCCGCAGACAACGCAGTAGACGTAAGTTGGTTAGTCGCGGTTCCGTCGATTACACGGGGCTTTTAAATCATCCGCGACGCGGTGGCCGATGGCGCGGAGAATCCGCTCGGGAAATCAGTAGCGGCTGTGCCGCTCGATTCTGTTGGGATTTTACGCGCGTCCCCCCGTTATCGGCGCGCACACATCTCGAAAATCCAGGGATGCTAGGCGTAGCGACGCGGCGTTAACGCGACGATATTAATGCAGCCGTGTACGCTCCGACAACGCCAGCCGCGCTCCTATATAATATTCGAGGCTGACAGTAAGTGCTAACTCGTCGCCATTTCCTCGACAACGTTCGCGCCCTCTCCGCTGCGCGCTCCTCCGTTTCGCGTTTCCGCGATCGCAAAAAGAGAAAGAGTAGTCGCGACACTCTGGCCGGAACACCGGATTCGCTTCCAGCGTGCGGCCACTAATTTTGCGGCGAAACCATTTTCGCCTCTCTGTGCCGACCGCTCACATCGGTTACACTTTGTGTCCGCGCGAATTTAATTGTTCGCGCAGCACGTTCTATCTCGCGAGCCGCGTCCAACGGCTCGAAAGCGCTTGCTATTTAAATCTCGCTGTTTCCGAAACGATGTCCTATCGGCCATGTAGACGTATAACTCGCTGCTCCCTTTTCTGCTCTCCTCTCTTTGGACCGTCGCTGTTCGCGCGACTAATTTCCGTCGAGTATCCCTCTCTGCTCGATATTAATGGAGAACCGAGAACATCCCTAAGCGGCAAATTCGTTGCTTTTAATCCTTTCGAATCGACTATTACGATACATATTATTTCTTTTATGCTCGGAAGTTTTTCGAAGGTTCGTCAAGAGCGTTGCAACTGTGTGCAGAATGCTTTCCAGAAAGCAGGTTATATCGTATGCGAGGAACTCGAGAAAGGATGGAGAACACCATAAAAGCCCGATTTGGTCGAAACGCACGGTTAAATGGACGAAATAGGTGACACCAGAATTTTTCACGGTTGCAGCGAGACCGTGTCCCAAGAGACTGCGATGGTTTCAAATGTATATTTCATTTACCGGTCCGCTTCTTCCCGCGACCGTTAGCAGCCGTACGCTCGTCATATCGGAACAGCTATATTGTTTAACCGTGTTATTCGTCGATTGGATAATCAGCTGGACAGCTTGGCACAGATTTCGTCGGATAAAATCGTGTCTGATACCTTGATCACGGACGCGTACGGATAGCTTTCACAAAGCGGACATCGGTGCGGTCGTACGGAAATACAAATGGCACGGTTGCGGGGGCTCATCCGTTCCATGGAGCTGATATTCGTTCGCGCATTAGATTAATTGCGCCCAGAGCCATATCAATTCGTGCCACCTTTGCGGAACGTTCGGGGACCAGAATTTCGCGGCCGACCAAACGAGTCAATAATTCGGACGTCGACAATTGGGAATGCGGGATGAAACGCGGGTATCGGTGCAGCTGCTTCAAACGAGGCTAACGAAACTGTGTTGCGCGTGTTACTTTTTAAGTAGAAAGAAAATGAAAATTATCTGCCGTGAATTCGATCGCTTTCGACCGCTACGACACGACGTTCGACGAGGAAACTTTCCCGGTCTTTACAGATTTCGATGAGATTTAATGGAAAAGTAGTAAACATTTGTCGATAAAGAACATCCCTTCTCGCGTAAATTTAATAATCGGGTATTCTCGATAAAAGTTGGCTGCTTCGTTCCTCCTCGCATTATCTTGCGCTTTTCATCGATGTCGTTGTACCATTATAACACAATGCCTGGTTGTTATCGTTGTAAACGTGCCTTGCTGCAAATATTATCGGCACTGCTTCAGACGGCTAGAATTACGCCATTATTTGGTCAACCGGTGAAAATGTGCAATTTCCATTCGGAAATTATAGAAAGGGCAAATTATATCCTGGAAATGAAATACCGTTTCGATTTGATGCGAAAACTGATCCACGGAGATCGATTCGCGAGACCTTTTTCGGTGCGGCCAATTGTTTTTATAGTCAATTACTTTTCCATTTAACGGGAAACCGATTTCGTGTACGTCGCCGCCGTGAAATCACTTTCGTTCCGTTCGCGGTTCGGTGCAGCTGCGCTCGGCCGAAAATAATGAAATTGTTTAAAACCCGGTGTGTTTTTTTCCGCGTGTTTCAGACACGCGGCCGATGCCAAAGGAAGCTCGATCCAAATCCTCTTCCCCCCTCGCCGCGTCGTAATCCGCGAGGATTCGCCGCCGATGGTAAGTGAAAATCCCGAATTGCATTTTGAAGTTTGATGACGACACGCTCGGGTTCTGCTTGAAACAGCATATTTCCGGCGTTTGCCGTATTTCCACCAAAACATATGTATATACTCTCGAGATGCGGTTGCACAAATTTCCCCCGACAACTCGTAATTATTCCAGCCGAGTATCGAGCCGAAAGTTGAACGGATCCCGGGGCAAAAACGGGATGAAATTTCGCGTTAGCCGAGTCGCGACGCTGATCGATCAATAACCGTTTCTCGTTTTTCTCGCTCGGCGAAACGTCGAGCGATAAATAACAGGACGCTCGAGCGAGCCCGTGTTAAGTCTCTTGCTCTATAAAAATATGAGCTTAACGCGCATCCTCGAGGCGTCTCGCGATTATTCCACGTAAACGGCGAGATTAAAGCGTGCTCAAAATCCGGTAATGGCTCGGGGATGAAAAGTTGGAGGCGCTCGACTACCGACGCTAGTCGCCGCCACTGTACCGCCCCCGTTCGCCAAGTCGAAATTAAAGTCTCCGATGGTTCTTCTCTCGAGCACAGCTAAAGGGAAACTTGCCTTCGTCGTTGCCGGGATTAAGTTCGAACAAAAAGCTTCCTTGTGCTCCAACTTCCCCGGAAGAGGCACCGAAAGAAAGAAAAAAATACAAGATCGGGGAGAATTATTCTGTCGGGGATTAATTTCCTACGATCGCTGTGCAGTCGCGGATTTCCGCGGATTAACGATCGGAAAAGTCGAAAACACTCGAACCCGTGTTCCTCTACACAGTTTTTATCGGTTCTTCGAGCACTCGTTTCGATTTATATCCACGTTCAAGATCGATATTAATAAAGTGCCGCTATTGTCGACAGAATTTGTACGAATCACTTTATTAAACTAAGGTTTATCTTCCTTCATATCGCGTTTATCTTCGTTCATATCGAACGATATAAACGTACAAAATTTAGCGGGTTATGTATTTATCTGTCTGTAATATTTCCGATTAATCTTGCGACGAAAAAGTCAAATAATAAAGATCGCGGTATTATCTTTGAACAACGTGGTTAAATTCGACGCGTTCCGATGCATCCCCGAAACTTTCCCGAGCCCGTTAATTGCAATGTTCCTCGTTAGATCGGGGGAAAATTACCATTTGGTAATTACTGCGAGCATCCTGATTGAAAAGGGAAAACGAAAGGGCAACCGAGTTGGTCGGTGCTTGGAAATCGGGGCTCGTTAGCTCGCAATCACGACGTTCATATCGGAAGAGTTTCCGCGACACCGAGTTCATCGACGATGTCGCTGCCGTCTTAATTGCACGTACGCGTTTTCGCTTTTCGCTTCCTTTCAAATAAATTGACGAAGCTAAGCAAACTGGCTTGACTAAAGAAGGTTTAGAACGTTCTTCGAGAGAATACAACTCGCAAAAGTTACTACGCATCGATATTCGATGATCTTTTTGCACGTTCGTGTACCGCGGAGCCCGTCACTAACTCCAGAAAAACACTTTCCGAATGCAGACTCTGCTGAAAAGTATCCGCAACGAGGCGGTCGATGGTCGAAAAACCGAGAAGAAGGGTAGAACTTAATTGGATACGATTATCGAGCAACCCGATCGCACGGACTTGTTTTTTCGCCGCGTTTATCGATCGCGACGCAAATTGAAACAGTACTTTACGTATAACAAGATGAACAAATATTTATCCAGGTTTTTACGAGGTCACTTTGCGCTCGGAACCGATGACCTTTGAAAAATCGGAAAAAACAGAGCACGGTGTTTGTCGAGGATGAGAACAAAATATAAAAAAACAAAACAGCGATCGATAACGAACGAAGCTGCTTCGAATCTCTCGATCCGCCGGAACGATTCTCCTGGTCGGTCGGATGCAACGGCGTCGAGATATATCGGCGCACGTGCGATATTAAAAATGAAATATAGGCCTTCGAAACTCCGGTGGACTAGCGTGCGAATAAATCGCGCGGAAACGTTAGCGGGATTGGCCGGAAGGACCGACGGTTTATTGGAAAGGAAAGTACGCCGTGCAGGAATGCAGTATGCACCGAGGGGTGAAACCCTCGTACTTTGTTATAGAAAGAAAATTTTCCGGTGTTGAGGGAACAAACGCGTTAAAGCTGGTCAACTCGAACAATTTAAAATTTAGTTGCAAATCTAATATCGTAAGAATTCAAGTGATTTCAAGCGGTTCGTAAAATGTGAATTGTCGCGTGTTATCGCGAAGGAAAAAAGCAAGCAAGTAATTCTTTCGCTGAACGTTAGGAGTTCCGGTTTAACGGTAGCGAGCATGTAATCGCAACGAGAGCGTAACGAACGGGTTGACGTTTGAATTATCGCGAAATTCGTGCAACGATCCGAGCGTTTATGGACTACAGAAGCTAGCCAGCTATCGTTTCCATCGTGCCAGTTTCGTGGATAAGAAAAATTACGGGCTCCAGGTTAAAATTCTCATCTGAAATTCGAGTACACCGATGCTCCGGCATTTGCGTGGGTAAAGTCGGGACGGAACACGGTACGTCCGGTACACGTAACGGTTACTCGAACATAAATTATTAATGAGCACACACACCCACGATAAAGCAGCAACCAAAGGTACCAGCAACAACGCCAGATAGCCTCTGCCGTTGCTTCCAACTTTTCGATCGCAGCTCTCGTGCTGTTTTCTCTACTGCACGCGTGTACCAACACACTCGTAACCAATAAACGTTTCAATTGTTTCAGGATTTTAGGTGAATTATTTGGCGAATTTCAACGGATATCTCAACCGAATAAGAGAGATTTGTGCAAGAGTAGATATGTCGAAACGATATAAAAAGTTCGTCACGCACACTGTTGACAGATCGATCGTCGTAATTGTTTTGCCAAGGCTTTCGAAAAACAAACGAGCAGCCTTGGAAAAAGGGAAAACGAGTGGCAACAACGAGGTGTAACTCGGACCGGAGGAAAAGAGAAGCAACGAAAAAGTTGAAACACCGCTAAAAATACCGCGGACCTCTCCGACTACTGTCCGGGAAAAGTATTGCCCTCTTCATTCCGGGATTCCACGGGAACCGTACGGTCGACGACTAAATATATCAAGCCGCGACGTGTATAAATATTTATAAAATAGTGTCGGCAGATGGTGGCTGCCTTTGGTTACGGCACCGGTCTCGCGCTCCCGGTTCTTACGTTGGACGAATCGTGTCTTCGCCGATCCGCCATTACGATATTTCCTTTGTCAACGAACGCGCAAACTACACGGAAAAGCTCTACTAAAACGTATCGGCTGCCCGATTAGTTTCGAATTAAATGTCGCTACCTCGTTTCACCGAAGCGACATTCTCTGTACGAAGACTCGCGATGGAAAGATTTACGTTGTTTATTTTCATCGCTGAATTTTAAATTGTGCCATGGCTACGATCCATCCTACCCGCTGCGAATTTATAGCACGCGTGACAAAGGTAGCGCGTACAAAAATTGTACCGGCACCTCGACGATTTATGACCGGTATTACTTTATACGTTCATAAATTATTCAAATTTTTTCGATCGTTACAAACAAAATGTTTCGCACGAATACAATTACGCGTACCTGCAACCTAGATTATAGATTATTAAATAAAAACATAATCCGACGCTGTCTCGAGATATTCGATAACTGGGTCAAGTATCGATTTTCCGAAGCGACGAGTAGAATCTGGTAAAATCTCGAGTTCCGATTTCCTCTCGATTTATTGACAAATATTTAACGACTCGGAGCTCGAGTGTACTCTTCAGGGGCGTGAAAACCGTGAAGAAACATCTCAAAGATTGTTCAGAAAGTTTTTAAACGATTGAACACAGCGCCGCGCGAACGGATCGCTTTTCGTCGATTTTCCATTTCGAAGAACGATACGAGCCTCGACAGAACGTCGATTAGACGTATCGTTTTATTAATGGAGCTTGCGTTACCAAGACTAATGCCCGACTCGATATTTCCATGGATAAAAATGCGGACTCGGCGACCGGTTGATCCGGTCTCCTCGCGAGATAGCGTCAGCGAAGAAGACTAACCGAGTCTAAAACACGTTTTGAAGTCATTGCTGTAGAACAAGATACACGGATGACTAGAAAGATCACGACTCTGGTTACAGTGTAATAGATCAAACTTTTCGAACATTCCATCACTGACCTTAACGATCGACGCATGTATTTTTACAGCAGTAGCGTAGATATCTTAATATGTTAACCAGTAATATTTGTAACTATATAACGGTTAGTCAGCAAGTCGCAAAACCATCTATTACCTCGTGCACATTATCCAGAAACGATTCTTAATTTTTCTAAAGAAAAACTTTTGTGGAACACGCCATAGCCCTTACAGGATCAGGCAATTCAGGTTCCGAAAAGTTTCGTCATTTTTCCGCGGTTTCTCCGGAAGTCGAACAACTCGGTAAAAAAGTGAAGCCGAACTCGAACTCTGACGATGACATCTAAGGGAAGAATGATCACGAAAGAAAAATCGAAGCGTTAAGAGGCAGGAAAGTTACGGGAGGTCGTGGTCGATCGATGAAGTCGCGCGCAGGAACAAGCTTCGAGTGAAATTCTTCGGGACAAGGGAGGCGCGTTCATCCTGACATTTTGAGCGATGTTTAACAAACAGCAGCTGACGTCTCGAGTGTCCCTAGATGTCAAAGTTCAGCCACGTCATTCGTATACCCTCCACGATTACCTACACCCTGGTAATTGTTGCCTAACTGAATTCTCTTCTGCTTCAACCCGCTTCTGAAACGATTACTCCGCTCGCACCGTGGATCGTTCGTGTGCCATGAAATTTGACACGCTTCATTTCGTAATGCTTTCGTTAATCTCGTTCTAACTTTGTGCTCTGTCGTTGTTCACCTTTATATCAGAGTATTCCTGGGCTACCACGATTTTCGGATCGAGTAAACAAGTTTACGAGCGTGTTTACGTGTTCTTGGCATGTAACATCCGTTTTCGCACGCATCGTTTCGCTAGATATTAAATTAGGGATCAAAAGTGGCGTTATATCGTTTATATTTCTCCTCTGTATACGAGTACTGTGCGAATCCTATGACTACAGTGGGTGGCGTTAACAAATTTAGAGAGAAAATGTTCAAGAATTACGTGACACTCGAGTGGCTATAAAGTAGAAAAGTTCGAAGTGTCCGAGACACCAGTTTAAGAATGTAACTCGTGAAATCCTTTCCCAGAGCGAAAGACCTCGTGTTTTTCTTCGAAATGACATCGTTAAAAACAATGTCGAAACGCATTAAGAGATTAAGGGGATTTTCGTGGCTCAAGTTATCGTCAAGTTACTGGCTCGTTGATTGCAACGATCAACTTGACTAAACTCTGGCCAGCAGAGTGAACGCGACGCGAATAAACTTGATTAATTGCTCGGCTGAGTCACGAATTAGCGTGTGAACGAGAGAGGCACGATGCAGGTCGAGAGGGTCGGGGAAAACAAGGCGAGGAAGGAAGACGAGGAGAAAAGAGAATTATAAGAGAGGCCTGGTGGAGAGCCAGCAGGAAGTTCTGACCCGGCGACCCACTTCAATCGTCCGCACGATTATCGAGGGACCAATAAAAAATCGATTTCAACTCGGACCCGTATTCGCCTACCGCCATTTCGAGCAAATTTCCTAGTTAACGGGAATCGTTTGCTCTTCGACGACAGGGATACAGTTAACCCGTTGAACGGTAACAAAGACCATCGGCAGTGCCATAAATTAAGAAAAAAAGAGAATGATTTCGCGCGGTGTCGATATTTCACCATTGAAGAAATTAACGCGTTCGAGGAAACGAGCTTCGGGAATGCTTATTTCCCAGCCAGGTTAATTCGAACGCGAAAATATTCAAGCGGCTTAAAGACACATTGCGTCGCGAGCGTCTCGAGGGGATTCGCAGCTTGCGCGTATCCGTCGGAAGAAGTAAACGGACAGCGGAGGGTGAAACGAGGAGGGAGTCGGAGAAAAGGGTCTATCTTCTCGGCAGCGATATTATCGCCTGGAACTATTTTTTATTCGAAGCAGCAGGGGTGAACGAGAGAGAAATCGTTCTTGCCTCGCGTTGATTAGTTCTGTTGCGATATCTCTCGACCCTACCTTTCGGTCCCAGGAGGAAACCAGATCGAGGAATGCACACCGTCGACGCCAACTACCCCTCTTATTCTCCCTCTCTCTTCTCCTCTCGTTTACATCGATTCGTTCTGTTTCTCTTTCTACGCCCTTTCACCCGTCCTGGCTTTTCTAGTAAATAACTCTGCGCTGAAAGTTAATGCCGCCAGTCGATCGTGCCGTGAAACTTCACGCCTGCTGCATCCGTTACAGGTCGTTTCTAAAACGATGTCTTTTCGTTGTCTCGAAAAAAGTTAGTGAACAAATCAAGCGTTCTGGGTATATGTTCGCGAGAAGGACTAAACTCTCGTGCACCTCGTTTTCTCTGGATTCGCGTAGTCCTTGAAAGAGACGAGACCGAAATATTAGACGGAATTTCCACGTGTTGGAGTAGAAAGGTAAAAGGCCGTTTTGCAGAACGCAAGGCTCCCTTCTTTCGATGACGCGAGCCACGCGCACAAGGGGTGGCGTGTGTCGTTGACTGAGAGGCAGAATAACATTGGATTAACCACCCCCTGATCGTCGACGCCCTGCCAGCAATCCCGCAGTTTTTACACCCTCTTCGGCTCGATCTCCCCCGGTGAGAGTGGCGTGGCTCTTTCTTTGGCTGCACCGAGTGCCACCACCACGGGAAAGGGAAAACAATCTTTGGCGGAAAACAGCGCGTCGAATAATTTATCGGCAGCGGGCCGAAGTTGGCCCGAGTGTACGAGCTGGGGCTACGACCACCCCGTTATCTATCAACCTGGCACGCTCGGCTCCTTTCTCTCTATACCACGGTATACTATAGTAACGTTCGCTGTCTGCTACAGTATTCTCCGCCGGCTAAACCGCCGACGGGACTTTTCAGACCGGTAACTTTCTGGTCAGCTCGAATTCCCCGCAGCCCCTTCAGACCCCACGGTGACTTTGGAAACTTCTATCGCGCTCGAACGAGCTACGCAATTCTTACCTCGCAACTTCGTCGAAAGATTTCGAAACAACGAGCGACAAAAAGGGGGCTAAAGCACCTTTCCGAGTTAACTCGTGAATCGAGCAACTTTGTAAACGGAAGATAAACATTCCTACTACCTTAATACTGTTTCGGACTTTCGGCTGTACGTCTTAGCCAAGAGGAAAGTTTACAAATTTGAAAATATCTAAATCCGCCCGCGAGTTACGATAACTGGGGTACGTATTCGCGACGCGAGTGGCGGGAGGACAAAGCCGAAAGTAAATCAGGAGGGAATCAACGAATCGGCTGTCTGTTTCAGAAGCGACTAGGGGTATCGTATACAAAGTAGTCTCATTCGGCGCAACGGCGTGCTCGTTCTGGAACAGAGGGGTAGACGGCATCGCGCGAGGGATGGGTAATCTAATGTCATCGTGCGACGCAGTCGGTGGCTGGCAGCAATTTTAAAAGGGGGATGCCGGTAGTCGCGGGACACTGACTGAATTTGCGCATGAAAGAAGCCGCGTGCTTCCGAGTGGCCTACTCGAGGCCTACTCGAACGGGGTGGCGAAAGCGGGCCAACGGGGGTGTGCTCTTTCGGCGTGTCTCGACGTAAAAAAAAATAACGTGGGTCTTTCCCCCGACGTTTAGTAGCCAGATGCGCACACATCGAATCCAATCACGCGCGTTTATTTAAGCCGTTTGTCCGATAGACCGAAAGAAAAGCGCGTCGAAGGGTGTGCAAAGTCTCGTCGCCTTCGTAACGAGCCAAGGGTGCTCGAGCATCAAGGGTATTCCACTTTTTAATCCCGCTTCGAGCGACGAAACGCTTCGTCCAAGTATGGACAGCTAGAATTTTGGCTCGGTATTACCTGACGAAACTCGGGAGCGCGACAAATTCTGGTTGATAACGCGGGCGACGACGGGTACGACACGGCGCGACAAGGAAGAACACGATCGGAATGTACCGAAGGCGTAACGGCTCGAAGAACGATCGGATATCGAGCCACGCGCGTTTGCACTTCGATAACAAAGGTGCGCTCATGCGAACTCGCTGATAAACGATTGGACTACCGGGAATCGCCGCGTCGAGACGATAGTCGACGCCTCGCTTCGCCTCGCCGTGTCTAACCGATAACTCGTAATCGTTCACTGGCCTCCAGGAGCAATATTTACCGAGCGAAGCGAAACGTTGCGACTCGATAGGGATATCGTCTCGACGACGGAACATCGATCCATCCAGCTACGACTGTGTTTACCTTGGATCGACGGTTTTACATCTGGCCGAGATTACGCTCGTTTCTTGCTCGTAAACCGAAAGATACTCAAAGTATTCGAGCGAATGAATATTTTTTGTGCGTCGCTGTTTCTTTCAGCCTTTATCGCCGTCCGGATAAATAGGAAAATTGGAAGGGATCGTGAAGAGAGGAAATTATTTAGCTGCTTTGATATCTTTTGATACGTTCCGAAGGACCAACCGGCGTGATTAAAAAGAGGATCAGAGTGGTGCGCGACGGGAACAGGCTGTCGTCGCTTATGTCACTTAATTGCGCGTACCGTCGCATTAAAAGGGAGTCTTTGACGAGGTCGATAATTACTGTCAGGGTGAGCGTGTGTACACCGCCGCAGCCCAGCGTCCTGGTCAACGACGGCGTTGCCGACGACGACCATGCGATTTCGAGCATTCGAGCGTCGTTACTTTGATTATTTCCCAGGTTGGCGGATGGCCGCGGTTAATTTCACGTTGGTTAGTCGCCCAAAGCACCGTGAGTAACAGGAAAGTTATTTACCGATCCAATGGGCAACATACGGGAACGTACGCTCCATCGATGAAATTGTTCCGGCTTTTTCGGACACGCATTACCTACCGTGACATTCTCTTCGTGACTGATTTTGCCGTTCGTTCGAAACACGTGCATATTGCAGTTAAACGACAGATTTTTGCCGCGTTTCCTACGGTAATTGATAATGCATGTTATTCCTCTTAGCATTCGTTTAATTTTATTTTTACGCGTATTAGTAATACGAGAAAGAGAAGCTTTTTCGAAAATATATTTATTTAATTTTTCGTTTACGCGATACTCTACGAAACATACTGTTATATGTACGTAGCGCTTTGTTGCAGTATCGAAAAAATATCTCGTTTCTTTACGTTGCTCGGCGAAAGCTGTTATTTGCAGAAACGCATCGAGATCTCATGCGAAGTAGTTTTTTACGAGAATACCTTCTTCAATGGCAATATTCTCCGGCGCGAAATATTTTTCCAATAAACCAGAAGTAATGTTTTCTCCTACTGCGAGATTTTTCTTTTTATATTTACGTCGGGTTGTAAATACTGATAAACAGAAACGCGAGACCTCGCGTCAAATAAAGAACGCGTAGTCACGAGATATTTCGTCGAAAGAATCGGACGGATAAAAATCAGGCGAAGAGGATATATCGTGCAAAGAATCGGACGGGTTAAAAGATTTCCGAGCTCTTTGTAGGGTAACGTTTCTGGGATATTCGATCCTTCTACTCCGTTATCCATGCGGAGTTGACATTTTCGTCGGCAAACAGGCGTTTCGATATGGTCGCGATTCACGGAACGCGTGAGAGCGTCGATTCCGTCGAACCGACGTGGATATCGCGCGTGTTCAGCGAGGTAATCGAAACGATGTCGTAAGCGCGTTGCCGAACGTCGCGAAACGAGAGCCTCGTCGTTGACGGTGTAACGCGATGTTTGAACGCGCAACGGCAACAAGCAACGAAAACACGCGAAGCATTCGTGGTCGGAAATCACGGGACGCTTGATTTACGGAAGGGGTTGGAATTTCGCGCGGTGAATCGGGATCGTTGACAACGGGACTCCCGTCGCGTTTACACGCTGGCGAAAGTACGCGAGGCCAGAAATCGACAGGATTGTCCGCGGACAAAAGATCCGCGATGCAAGGATCCATCGCGGCTTTGCACGCTGGAATGGTTGATGGGTACGCACTCGATGGTTACGGGTGATTTGTGCACGATTGTTCGCGTCCCGACGCTTCTACGGCTCGTGCTATCTACCTTCCTATATACGTTGGCTAGAGCCGCCGTTCGATCAATCGATACCCCCGACGAAGGTCAAATTTACTTGGCAAACAGTTTTCGAAATCCATACGCGTCGAGATAGTTTTCGTTTTGTAACCGAAACGGACGAAGATTCGAAATCGATGGAAATTCACTTTCCAGGTAAACGGGTAGGGTGGGACATTAACCCCTGGGTGCAGGAACATTTCCAAGTTACAGAAATAAAGTGTGCAGAACGTAAAAAATTCTGTGGATCTTTGGTCGTCCATAAAGAAGTGCGAGGATGTCGACGTAAATTTTTATACGAAACAGTTTGTGCGATAGTTACATGGTGGAATATATCCTTCATCTAATTACTGTTACAAAAGCGGACGATTTAAAATGTAATAAATTATTTCAACCATTCCTCTTTCGCATTTTACGTGATCTTTTCAAATGGAAATGTAACGTAATATTTATATGCGAGAATGTGTTTTAAATTTCGTGTACAATTCATCCTTTAAACCCGCATATAATCACATTTTGGCTACGAGTACACCGCGGAAGTTTATGCATTTATAACAAAGCAGTGCATACAAAAAATATGTAAACCATATTGCATATACCAGAATACGAAATATGTAAATTATTCGGAATCTGTAAAATATTCAAAATGTGCATGCTAAGGTTATACCTTCGATCATGTTGAGGGAGAAAAAATTTCATGGAAGCATAAGTACTTGCATAAATATCTAAATATCAAGTTAACCGCAAAAATATTTAAATGTTATATCTACGTGCTTATTAATTATAAAAAATCTAATTTACAGTAAAAAGGTAAATGTTTTGAAAAAATGTCCGAAACTGGAAGTGAAACGGTACTTGTTGATTTGGTAGCGGGAAGAGGGATGAAGCAACGAAACATCGATTTCATCGATCGATTAGAGCATGCCCGAGGCACGCGTGCGCGTGTAAACACACGAAATCGAGTATTATATACGGTAACGTAACGTTTCCGGCTCATACATAGAGATGCGAGTGATTTACATACATATCAGTTTCGTTTCGTTCGAGCACGTTACCCTACGGTGGCAGTGCATGGCTTTCACGATATCGTGAAGCTATGGGGGAGGCGCGTGAGGCGCCACAACGTAGGCGTCTAATCTATGGTATATCGACGCTCTCGACGCTCAACGAACCCCCGTCGAGCGACAGATGTCGTGTTCGCAGCGTTTCTAACGAACGCGGCAAATATTATTGCTTCTTTTTAATTTCATTTCGTTCGAACGGTCGGGGGTATGATTTCTAAAGCCTACGAAAGGGAAGATACGTATTGTGTTCTTTTCGCTCGAAATTTCCTGATACAGGTTACTTTGATCGCGTAACTCGGTTTTCAGGTGTAATTCAATTCTTTGCCGCTGTCGGCTGATGGTCGCCTTTGAACGGCTACCGAATTAATCTGAAATAATATCATTCAATTTCCCTTCACGCGCTGCTATCCAATTTTTGCAAATTCGAAACTTTCTGATCTGATTTTAACACTTCGGTTCTGACGATATTATGTCCCATGATATCATATTTAACAAAAGCTGCTGAAAATGAAATAAAGAATTGCGACGTAAAAAGATTAAAATTTCGATGTGACAATAATTACTGGCAATGATGGCAAAATACTTAAATGCAAAGGTAACGAAATTATAATGATTTTAAACACCCTCGTGACTTTTGCAGCTTACGAGGTAGAAAATGAGGTATCAAAGTTACAAATACGCGTCTGTGGTAGTCGAACTGGTAATAATCGGTGGTTAGATCGTTGCAAAATCGAAATGGGATGTTCACAGCGCGGAACCATAAAATCAGGGACATATATCGAGATAACGGAGCGGCTTCGAGTAATTTTGGAAAGTGGCGAGGATAGCGAAGAGGAAGTCGGTAGTTAGATAATACGACCATGGGGACAATTTCCATAACTACCATTGTCTTTGCGCAATCGCGTTCGACGACGTCGTTCCAAAATCGTCTTTCCTTCGTCTCCGCCACACCTTTCGATCGTCCGACGCAGACGTCCCACCGAGGGAGAGAGAGATCCAACGCCTTCGATTTAAATCTCGAATGGTCCGATTGCGAGGGACGGATGAGCGTAAAATAAATAACGTCTGGAATCTCTCAACTCCTCGAGAATTCTCAAAATTTTCGACGTGGATCGGAACACTTGCGTTAAACATCGCGAGAAGAAGTTTAATTTCTCCGCTTAATTTAACGATGATATCGTACAATAGACAAGTGAAAAGACTAGAATGTTGAAAGTCGACATTAATATTCGTAAAATCAAAGTGTGCATACGGGATAAAATTGAAGCTATATCAGTCACCGATGAAGTCAGTAATTTGAGGGTAAAAAACCGCCATAAAATCGCATAAAAATGTACGACGTCGGACGGCACGATCCGTGACAGTGTCGAGGACGGAAATGCGAATTGGCCCGAATCCCGCGTGTGATTGATTCCTTAATAATTGCACGGAGGATCCCGTGGGCGGGTCTGGTGAACGCGAGGGAGGCTCGATAATGCAAATTTCTGTCGCGAGGGTGAGACATGTCGGTAGTGGTAGCAATTATGTACGGGACGCTGGGAGATCGAGGGCCTCGCGCTGCTCCGACAACGGCAAAAGGCCGAGAGAAAGGGCGAGAAAGAGAAAGTAACGCCGCGACACTACGCGACGGGGTGCGTACAAGTGGAGAGGAACGGGGGTGTCACTCGCAGCTGTTTCAACCCCGTGCCACGATCCACCCCCCAAAACGAACGAAGGAGTAACAGCAGTCACTCGGTCATTAAGGGGCGTGATCGTTGTTTGATTGCGGAGGTTGAGCCTGCCTTTTTCACCCTTTCCTGCTCTTCCTCCCTCTGGACAGAGGGGTCGCGTCAAAATGTTTGCGTTTTGTAGCTGGAGAAGATTAGAAACACTGGAACAGTATCGGCTCGTTTTGCCCACTATTATTTCTCTTAAAAACCGAAACTGTTTTATCTGTTTTTTACGTAAAACCGATTTTTACGGCTCAACGACACCCCTCGTTCAGCAACCACTAATCAATTATCGATCCGACTAAAATATTTGCTTTATTTCTCAGAAAAGATACGCTAAATAAACGTAACAAAAGTTTCGTGGTCACAGTGCCATAAAATGTTCCCCACATTATTTCCTCGAAAATGTTTTTCCGTGAACGTTTTTCGATGAATTTGAAATTCTAAATACACCCTTTACCGCCCAACGGCGAGAACGCCCGTTAGTAATCGGGTCGTTTAAGGATTTTTCCGGGTACAATGTTAACGGGTTAGCCGTAATGCACGATAACCGGCCTCGTCGTGCACGACTCGCTGATTCGTATGATTTTTGTCCGCGTTTTAACCTGTAATCGATACACCATTTGCATAATTACCGGGAAACGAGCGGCAATCTGTTCGCGCGCATCCATCTTCCTGTAAAAACTAATACCGTAAATGGGAGATTCCGACTGGTGCCAACTGCTGACCCGGCCGCGCTCGTCAGCGTTCGCTTTTTTCGCGACCGAATTCGTCCAGGGCGAAAAAGCCTGGAATAAAATTCGCTCGCTGCGCGTTCTATCCGTATCGTTAATAATTCGACGGTTCGAAATATCGACTCTTTTTATCATATATTTATGCTTGATAAAATTACAACTAGATATATCATGATACGACTTGTATAACGACGCCCTTTCGTATTCAACTTACCGATGTCGAATACTTGGACCGTCTCCAGAGGTGGCAGAGATACGCGATACATTCGATCGTGGACGTTTAGCGGATATTTTTGCGACCACCCCCGCACGAGATATAAATTCGATCAACTTGTCAGCAGTGGTTGACAGTAAATAATACTTAGCGGCGGATTAGTAGGTGATTCGGTCGGGAATTGGCAACACTCGAGCATCCACCTATTTCATCTCGGACATTGCTGACAACTGTTGGCTCGTGTCTACACGATCGCTACTAAATTCCGGACAATATTTCGCGTTGGTTCGCGACGAATGTCACACCGACGCGCGTTAACTGTGTGCTCAGAGCGAAATGATAAAAACGGTAATCCAGCGAAGGCGAACGGAAAGGACGAACAAAGGCGAGAAAAGTTGGCTCGTAAGAAGAAAACAAGGAAGTGGGCGGGATCGTTCGAAGCGGTCGGTTGTCGCGGCCAGACGAATCAGCCTCAGGATTCGAAGTTAAAGTTTCTCCGATGATGACCGGACCATCGCGACTCCGCCGATGGAACACAGGAGAAGTGTTTTACGATAAAAGTACTCGGATCCAATTTATCTGACGCGCGGTACAGGAAGAACTGGGTCGTTTCCGGTCTATCCTTCCCTCCCATTTTTCCATCGAGCTTCCTTTTCGTGGCGTGCTTCGCCAGCCGTTCCATCGCCTCTTTCGAAGCGGATATATTTCGCGACTGGTTTTCGGCTAATGGTAGACGCCACGCTGGTCTCCAGTCCGCATCACGGGACATTTACCCCGTTGCCGTTCAAATAACTCTCTCGACGGATCGAAGCTGAAATCGAACGATTCGAACCTTTCGTTCGTTCACCGTCTTCTCTTCTTTTTTTTCTTATCCACTCTTTGCTGCACCTCGGTACTCCCTACGCCAACTTGCCTCCCTGCTGATAGCTACACGATCTCTGCTATTAAATAGTCTGCCTTCCACTAGATGCTCGTTACATCCGTACAATGTATTTGTAAGTATACAAAATTTATTCTCGCATGCTTTTCCTCTCGATAGGAACGTTCACTTTCTCGTGGACTCCTCGTGCGTTCAACGACTGCATTACCATTCGGTTTCTCCTCGATGTCGTTAACTTTGGGCATTCCGCCAGAAACAGCTACTAGCCAGCTTAATTATTCCCTCCGTTGAAACGAGTCTCGATAACGAACCGATAGCGATCGTATCTCCACGATTCGATCTCGTCTAATGTCTGCTAGATCCCTAAACTCACTCGTTTCGAGTTTCATAAAGAAAACTTCCAATCGAGATACGGACTCGCTCGCGAATGTCCCGAGTATGAGATGGCGCGAAAGAAATCTAATTAATTCGTTTCTTTCTGCGGAACATTAAAGACCTCTAACGAGTAGGACCGACGATAAAGCGATGATTTATGCGGCAACTTGTTCGTTTCGCGGAGTCCACGCGCGGCTATTAAATAATGACGCGACCGGTAGGAGGCTTCCGGTGACGTTGACTAATATCGGAGGTGGAAAAGCCTTTTGATTAAAGGCGCTCCCCTTTGCACCTTCGGACCTCCGGGGATCAAGGTATCCGCTGGCGGACACGATAACGATTATTTTAGATACTTTGCGCGGATATCCCGGGGGAATATGGCAGAAGGTCGACGGAGATTTTTGGGGTGAACGCTACTGTACGATGTCATAACACGTGTACACGCGTGTATCCGTTAAGCTCGAACACCGAAAACGAAATAACAAGAACGCGGCGAAGCTTTTCGAACTCGATCCTTTTCGTAAACGATCTTATTTCGAGCATCAATCTCATTCGATCAATCTTCAAATTGTTCGCCGCGAAATTTGCATCGATAGACCAAGTTATAGTTCGTATTTGAATAGGCACGACGTGTTCGCACGGAGTATTCGGATTTCGAGGTGAGTATTTCCGGACGAAAACCGCGAGAATTAACGAAGTTGGGTGACGAGTCTGTTTACGAGACTTTTGCACGATCACGGAATTCCAGACGAGACGTTTTCTCTCGCACGAGAGTCGCTTTCCGTTCCCGGATTCGGTTCCCGTCGGATTTATTTATTTACGCGAGAAAATCTCTATCTCTGACGGCGAAGGTGCATTAAGCAAATGAAAGGGGACGATGAAACGGTCGAAAGCGAATGCGTCGAGCTGCAAATCGGTCCAAAGAAAAGATTACCTGTGCTACAGAATTAATTAATCGACGTGGATCAATCTCACCCGAGCTAGTTTCAAAGGTATCGATTGCTCGCAAACTTTGGCTCATCCTTTTGTAAGCAGTTGCAACCTAATTTCGTGGTTAGGTTAGATCTTGTTGATCTTAGGTTACATAGACTTTGTACCGGATCAATTTTCTTGATCGATTACCGATCGAGCGGCACGTTTCACAAATTTGTGAAGAGCGTGAAACGTTCGCGTTTACTTTACCGTATTTTACATACATGTATTCGAAGCTTAATTATCTCGCGGTTGCGAAGAACATACGACGCGATCGTAATCGAATAATCGAGCGTTATCTTCCCTGATCGGAGCGGGCAATAATCACGGCATTTTTACGGGCCGAAATTTCCGTGGTGTCGTCAGGAATGCCACATACGAATTTTTCTTCCTTTTTCGAGTATCTTAACGAATCCTCGATTGCGCCGGCGAACAACCGACGCAGTCGTTCTCGTTAATATTGGCCGATCGAAATTCGCTTAAAGATGGCCTTAATTTTCGACCC
The DNA here is from genome assembly GCA_945859595.2 of Megachile willughbiella. Lineage (NCBI taxonomy): Eukaryota > Metazoa > Arthropoda > Insecta > Hymenoptera > Megachilidae > Megachile > Megachile willughbiella. Next base: position 15,669,046 of record OX243798.1, on the reverse strand, counting down.
TTATCGCAACAGTTCTCGCATCGTTCCCATTCCGGAGAACGAACGAGTATTTATACACGCGCGTGTCGGCACGCACTTAAATACACGATATCTATGTAATTCCGGTTCGCCTAATGGAGATAAGCCGGAACGTACGAGGCGGTTTTCTCGGATGGCGTAATGAGCGAGGACACGGGGTCCTTAATAACGCGCCCGAACCATCCTCCGTCTTCTTCTACCCAGCAGCCTCCACTTCCTCTTCGTCTACTCCCTGGTGGACGGCGGACGCAGGTGCGCCGGAATTGCTCGACCGACTCGCAAAATCTGAGTCTCTCCACGGCTTTACGAGCGGTTAAAGCCGGCCTTCCGACGCTACCGGCGTAAGGTTACTAAGTACTCCGGGGATATTCGATAACCTCTTTGCAACAACATCGGTGACGAAATAATTAATCGTCGACGTCCAAGGAGTTAGGCTGGTTGAACTTTGTTACTTCAGGAATGGCGGTGTCTTTCGAAGGGTACGAATATGCAAATTATACACGGGTAACGCTGCATGGTTAAATCAATTTTTGGTCCGTTATCTCGTGCCGACATTAATGCGATGATTCTAAGCGTATTCGACGGTTCATCGTGGATTTCATCGATGAATATTGGACGAGCCATAGTCCGATATCATTGTCCAATTAATTCTCATCGCTGCCAAAATGCCGAATGATTTATCAAAAATGGATGAACGCATGAAATATACCGAACGTTAATTCGTACAAATTATTGTTAAATATCTGTAGTATTATTTATTTACACGTGTAACGTGCAGTGACTCTGATCTACGCAGTACGTAAACATTGTATATTACAGACATTCGGATCGCAAATTACGAGATGTGTCGAATGGCGTTGAGAAATGCCGAATTAGAGCATCTCGACGTGTCTGACCACGCGCGTCCATTTTCACTGCGCTGAACACGTTAACTCGGTTTACGCGTCATAAAATGAAACAAGGAAGACATAAAGATCTTGCACGACGCATTGCTCGTTAAACGTTCATCGATCCGCGAAGAGGAAAAATAAATCCACGATTCCAAGTACCTAATTAACGGATCGCGAATACTTCGGAGCGACGAAGCTGGGCGCGTAACGCGATACGCTCGGATCCGAAGGAAAGAATAACGCGAGACTATTACCGGGGAACGATACCTTGGAAACCCTCACGGTTCGAGGGTTAGAAAGTAATAGACCGAGAAATTCCTCGGAGACGAGCGAAAGGTCGCGAAGCCAGCTACCCGCGCATAAAGAAATTTCTGCCTCGGGCTACGTCGGCATTTCCCGTGGGAGTCTGCCTCCCGTTCCCCGCTTCTTTTTCCAATTCTTGCCGGTGTACACGGAGAGAGTCGTATCCACTAATAAAGCTACGTCCTCGCCGTGGCGCGACTTACCTTTCGATCCTGAGCGGAAGCCCCGTTTGTCACGAGTTCGCTGCCACCATTCTCCGCGTCCTCTTCCGCGCTCGTCCTTCGCTCTCCTCTCGGCTCGCGCGTCCTCTACAGGATGTCGCGGAGCGGCGCGAGCACACCGCGAAGAGCACTCGTGCAGCCTTCGAGTTCGGGTTTGCCGTTTTCGCGGGACACGGGCGAGGAACAAGTCGTCTCCTTTCTTCTTTTCTCGACCATGTAATCCTAGTCGTTTCGCTCGAGGATTCGAGTTTACAGTCTTCCGGTAACTTTCTCCTCTTCTGGCGCGTGTTCGTGCGCGGCGAATCTACTCGAAACGAGGAAATCGAAGGTTCGTGACCGGATAAATAGTCGATCGACGTCCAAAACGTTGGCTCGTTAATCGAGCCTCGTTACGCGCCCTCTCGCGTCCTCTTGCTCGAAGAGGATCCGTTCGTTTTCTTTCTCCGTCCGTTCGTCGCCGGCGTCTCGCTCGAACGATTACGGCGATTTTATTGTCTGGACGAGATCGAACCGAACTACCGTGGTCAGACGATCGGTCGATGTCCGATAAGGCGTTAATGCGCTAATTGGCAAACGGACGCCACGTATTCTATCCCTCGAGTTAATTATATTTAATTGTCGGGCCATTAATTGTATCTTTAATTACCGTTGCGAGATACCGCGTGGCTCGGTCGGCCTCGTGCGTCGACGAAATTTCACGATCGAGAAACACGATCGGGCTATTTTATCCTCTCGACGAGAACGCTCTCCCAAACTGTTGATCGTCGCGAACGATTCGCCGTCCTCTCCGGGAGGGCAACGCGAAAAGCGAAGCTACTCGTTTGCTCTTCGACGCTCTCGATTCTTTACGGTTCTTCGATCCGCTCCGACGGTTTCCCGAGAGGATCGTTCTTTCTCGTGAAAGGAGTTTCCACGGTCTTGGGAGGGAGCTCGAAGAAGGGTCGTCCACTTTCTTCTCCTTAGGGTGGCGGGACCCTTTTTCCACGGATTCGCCGCGTCCCTTCGGAGCGTACCAGCGCGAAAGTTCCCTTATTACCGGGATCGATCGGTCACTTCTTTTCTTCGGCGGCGCGAACACGGTCTCGAAGGGTCTTATTTGCCTGGGAACTCGCGGTGAGACACGTCCGCTGAAAGTTACACGACTTCTTCTCCCAATTAATTGGACGCGCGTGTCGAGCCGCGAGCGTGGTCGGATCGCGCGAACGAACGAACGATCTCGAGCGGAATCGGCGTTCGAAACCGAACGACGCGACGAGAGGGATACTCGTTTCGAAGCTACTCGCTCGAACTTCGACGAGGAAGCGTTCCCGAGAACGCGAAATCCGTAAGGTAGCTTACCGAGAAAGGAAGTTACCCCGCAACGAAGCGGGTTCTCGGCACGACTGAGAGGCTCGAACCTCGACGACGAGAGCCACCCCCGCGCGAGAGGGTGGCAGAGCGAGATACAGAGAGGGAGCGAGAAGGAATGCGCGCAGTCGCAAATTCGAAAGCCGAGCGACGATATTAATTACATCCTTTCGAGCGACAGAAACGAATCGAACGCGGCACGCCGGAATATAACGAGGGTTCAGGGTGCGCGTTTAAAAGCTATCCTCGTCGCGTGCCGCCACGAAAAACCCTGTTCCTTCCACCGGGATGCCGCTTCTCGCGGGAACCTGCGATCCACTCGCGTCCCGTCGAACCTCTCCCGTTCGATGCACCCTCCGACCGATTTTCCGCCCGATCCTACGCCCGATCCTACGCCCGCGCCGCACCCCGAAATAATGGACGGATAATCTGTTCTGGCGTGGCCCGCCGGGACTAAAAGGTTCCTACGAATTCGTCGATCATTTTATTCCTCCTTGTCTCTCGATGTATTTCCCGTTTAGCGCCCTTTCGACTCTCCCGAGACACGCGATATCTTGGACCTCGTGCATCTTTTCGCCGGCTTTTCGCATTAGAACTTCGATTCGGGACACTTGTATGTATAGAAACGCTTTCGTGCAGAAATTGTCGAGAGGCAATTAAGGATATATTGGACCCACTTTGAAAGGCAGCGAAGTTGATAATTTGGAAAATTATTCTTTGTGACTTCGCGAATCGTCGCAAAAAAGTTCCGGATGGTTTCGCTGAAGTTACGATTTTAATTTTCTCTGACTCTTTACTAGTTCTGATGGAAAGAGCACCGTTATTGAATACTACAAAGTGCCTTGAAAAAACACAACTTTTTTCAAATTCTTTATACACGCTGCTCTGGCAAAATTTCATTAACTTTCACGTGCAGTAATGAATATTGTATTCCATTTACGATTTATTTCAATATTCGTATATCGTACATATATAATATATATGTATATTAACGAATCAAAAACTTTAACCAGATTTATCTTTTCTGATACATTTTTGAAAACGTGCAAGGGTCAAATCGATGTTTGGCCATTTAATTATTTTCCCAACGGTGCCGCCATGTTGGTCAAACGTTTCATTGCTGAAAAGTTGTCGGTATCGAAGTTCCGTGCAAAAATTTGAGTCTCGCGATTACAGCAAATTCGCGTAGCGTTTCGAGCTGGTTCCCGCGTTGCGAATGAGCGCGGGGAGGGAATCGTCCCGATACGACGCCTTTAGTGGCACATTGCACGTGTCGTTTGCATAGAAACTACATTTTACGGCTTCCTCTTCCGATGTTCGACGCAACGACCTCCGCTCTACGGATCTTATTGGCGGTTTTGGTAGCAAGCCTCGCAATTAGAAGCGCGCTCCCACGCCACGAACATTGAACCGTTCCGTTCGCCCACGTGTCCCGACTCTTTCTCCTTCTTTTCCTTTCTGGAAGCGTGAAAGTTTCCCCACCTGAGCGCGAATAAAAACGTCGCGTTGGCGGCACGTCGAATTTACGACGAGAAGAGCCTTTTACGCAAGCGTGAGCGTGGAACAGCGACTTCGAGACGAGTCGATGCTCGAAGAATGATATGCTGTCCGTTTCGTAGTTTCCAATTTTAATTTCTGTGACGCTTATATCCGATTATATACGAATAAAGATATTAAGGAAGTTTCTCATGCGAACTTCGAATTTTATGTCGACTTTTATCTAATCGGTTCGGTGAAAATTTAATCGGTTCAAATTTTACGCCGCGTTCACGGACTAAATCCTTCCCATAATAAACCGAAAAAAAACACGCTGGTATTATTGAAATATTTTGCCGGTAGCGCAATCAATTTTTGAAAAGCAATCGGTGGCGCGGAAAGAGCAATTTTCATTCGACAATCTTTGTGGAAGGTGTATGAATTTCGGTTAAACAAATATCGCGGCTGACTAATGGAATTAGTCGCAAGTTCGACGCACGGCTGTTTATTCGAACGAGACAACGATGTAACGTTCGGTAATCCATTGCCAGCGTTGCTCGACTTATAGCGCCGAAATTCTCAACGCGAACCGCGTCAATGGTAAATCAAACGGGCGGTCCAAATAAAATATTGATTTCACAAATATTGGCCCGAGTCAACTACACGTTGTAAACAAACGAGAAATACAGGTAGGCACGTGGCGAGCGTTTTCAGAGGGCAAAGACCCTTTTAAAGCTGGTCGGGGGTCGGTGTAACGAGGATTGATACCGATAGGATTTCTCGTTCTCCGCGAAAGTCTAGCGGAGCTCGTCAACTCGATCGAGACTTTAAAACAATTTTGATATCTCGTCTGAGGCGATGCCAACCTCAAAACGTTCCACGACGCGACTCGAAAAAGGCTCCTCCGTTTTCCGTCTAGAACCGCGTCGTCTCACCTTAGGGGATGGAACTTTTCAATTTCCAAGGAAAAACCGCATTACCCGATGGTCGATCGACGATTCGTCCATGGACGGTTTATCAAAGGCTTATCTCGCGAGAACGTTGACGATAATTCAGGAAGGTTGTCGCGCGTGTACGGCCGGATGGAAAAGCACGCGAGCAAACTTCCGAGGGCGGTCTGTATTTGGGGAAGTTATTACGCTTCGGTCCGCAAACCGTTCTCCCTTAATCCGAATAAAAATGTCCCGTTGTTTGACGGCTTCCGGCATGATATTTTTATTCGGATTAAACGGGATCGCTCGTCCGAAAGAGAACATCCTGTCGGTGTTTGCCCGAAATCCTTTTTGTCCTTTTCTTTTCGCAAACGCGGCATGTACTGCTACTTTTTTTTTATCGACCGCGGGTCATTACGTTTTTAAACCTTCCCGCGTACGAATGTCGATTGAACCAGTTTCGATATCGAATTTTCTTGGCGCGAGGCTGTCTCTCGTCGAAATTTTCATCCGTAATCAATCATATCGGACCGATTTCGATTCGCGAAACCGTGGAGATTCGTCCACGAGGGTGGTTGTAACCAACCGATTCGCGACGAAACTTTCTCGAACGAATGAAGGAAGAGCGAGCGTAAAAAAGGGGAACAAAAACGAGTTAGGGTTCCGTCGGAAATCTGGAAAGAGTGCTCGATCGATTCTCCGCCGAAGCCAAACCTGTTCTCACTCTCTCTCTGCCGTGACCAAATAAATTAGTTGTCACGAAGTAGCAAAAGCCAGTTAGCTAGACGAACGATAAAATTAGCTGAACGAAGCTTAACGCCGGAAACAAAGTTGAACCGCGCGTAGAGTGTTCGTGGAAAGGGTTTAAGCTGGCTGCAGCTTGATTCGGTTCGCGGATATTCGTGTAACTTGCTCGACGAATAGACACACGATTCACGCCGTGGTTCAAAAATTCCAGTCTCAAAGTTCCAGCTCTTGCGATAAAGATTACGGTTCAAGGTTTATATTCGGAGGGTCCAAGTCTTAATAGTTCGAACCGCGAGTTTCCGAAGCTGGAAACTTTCAACGGCGCTAGTGGACAATATTGCTCGAAGATGGTCAGCGTTGTGACAAGCATAAAATCGAGCAAGTTCCAGAAGTAAGGAAATTTATCGTCCAGCAGGGCGGAAGAACGTCGGGTCTGGAGCAAAATAAATTGGCCGGGATAAGTTTGGCTTAAAACGTTCAAATTGAAATTCTGCGTCACTGCGGTCTCGATAATTCCGCTTCCGGGAAGCGGAAGGCGCGACATCTCGCCAGGAGGATCGAGTGACGCGTAGTTAGGAAGGTAGCTTCACCTAAATCTCGATGGCCTCGTTTCCGCGGAAGCGGACACCCATAATTCTGCGAGTGTTCGCCGGGGCTACGAAGGATCTGCAGGAAGAAGGGTGCTCAGGTTTCCAAGCGGACTACTCTCCGAACGAGAACAAAGAGAATCGAGAGACAATGCGAGAAACGAACAAGATCGAGGGAAAAAAGTTATTAAAATATAAGCTTCCCTTTCCGACGAGAGTCCATCGATGCTTGTTAGTACACTTTGCGAATTAACGGAAGAATTAAATGTCCTCATCGATTCTTTCGAATGGCTCCTCGAGGAAGCGGTATTTCTGCTAATTTGTGGGAATGACGGAAAGCAAGATAATGGAAAATGGAAGAAAAGAAGGGTAGCAGGAGATGGAGGAAGGACGGCTTGACAACTGTCGTTGCACGGGACGCTGGGTAATCACGGGGTGAAACTTTCTCTATAAATCACGAAACGGAATGGACGGTACAAGACGAACCGTAGATGAGAACGGAGCGGCGGGAAACGAGTAGTCGTTCGAAATACAATGGACATTAGCGTCGATCTCGTGTCGACTCTGTCCTCTATGGCGTTTACGGATTCCCAACAAACGGTCAATCTTGGTTAGTTCGTCCGTTTCTTATCGCTTCATTTCTCCCCTAGCTATTCGCGTCGACCCTCGTAAGGATGATCCGGTAATTTCGTTATTTTTAATCGAATAGTTGGTCTTCTCTTGGTCTACGTGTAACTTTTCGAGTAAAATTAACCTCTCGGCAAGCTAAACGACGGTCGTCAAAGGCGGTGCGCTTTCGATAACGAATCGCGAAAAGCTCGGTTCGTGAAAGTTTTTACACGACATCTGGCGAACGCAGACGCCGCAGGGAGAAGCGTAGGCAGTAGTTGGTCGCGCGAGAGTCGTAACGCGACATCTGTTTGAAACGAGCGAGATTCGAGCAGCGTGTTCGCGGAGGGTAGATAAAGACCGCGGCAGGGGAGGAAGCGGAACGTCGCGTTCTCGCGGAGGTAGTTTTTGGCGTGTCTGCGCTCGGTGGTTTCGCGACAAGAAGACGAAGAGAGTAGCGACGACATCGAGAGCGCATTATCCGGCGCGCGAAGCATTACGGCTCCCGACGTTGTTACGAAAGCAGTCGGCCGCCGAAAAACGCCTCGCCCGTGGCTGTTCTCCTTACGCGATTCGAAACAATCGAAGCGACTTCTTGTTTTCGACGAGATGCAACGAATTTGTCAAAGAGAGAACGCTTTTTGCCGCGCGCGTCTCCGTTGAAATACGGGGCGGTTTGCGCGCAAGAAAGCCGCACCACCGCGCCCAGATTACATCGTCCCGCGATAGGTCGGCGTTTAATCTCCCCCGGAAAAATATCCCGATCGCTTATGCACGGATTACGACGTTCGTTTCCTTTTTCTGTCGGAGTGGCGCGCAACACCGTCTGACAGCAGCAATTCTATCGTCTGCGCGCACAGAATTCCCCGTCCTCGGGACAGATACGACGCGCTCACCCGACGTACGAGACCGAAAGAATGCGAAATGAACAGAGGATTCCGTTTATCTCTCAAATAATGTCATCTGCTTCGTGACCGTTTTTATCGAGGAACGGCTTCAACCGCGTCGCGTTGCTTTCTCGACGCGACGCGAGAGTTTTATCTTTTCTCCGAAGAGGTGTTCGATGGAACGACAGCTTCGGGACGAGCGACAGTTTCAGACAGGTGTCACCGTTCGCCAAAGTAACTCGTCCATCGAACGAATTTACGATCTAATCGGAATATCGTCGTTGTTCTACGAACGCGTTTAAACGATAGGTCGCGAACGACGTCTCGAAGATTTCTCCATTTCAGAATTTCTAAATTTCAGATCGTGCACCGAGCGAAACTAGAATTTACAACGCTCCAATCGTATCTCATCGCGTATTCGCGCGAGGCTGTTAGAAGTTTAGAAGTAGTTGGAGCTTTTGCCGAGTTGCTCGAGTGAAACCATACGCGATGCCGAAGTGGCGCAAAGCAAAGTCGTACGATATCCACCAATTCAGTTATCGATAGGAGCATGGAAACGCGAAAAGAGCTCGAGTCGTTATAACGACCATCGAGAGTCCGTATAACGCAACCTTTTTAATTGTTCCATCGATCGAGTGGAAAAAGAAGTGGCACTTTGGTATTTCAGTGTACGCGTTGAAACGAATCTCGAATACAACGGTATCTCCGCGACGATAAAAGCGCCCGGATCGCTTTGCATCCCTCTCGAACTTCCCCTAATTGATTCTTCGTCGTCCGCCCTCCGCCGAACCTCTCGTTCGCCAACGGTCTTCGAGGAATCGTTAAACGCTCGTCCCTAAACACGATTTATTTCCACCGACTGACCAACCCCCCCGAGAAAGAAATTAGCCGCGAGTTAGCTCGTCCCGGCTGACCAACGAGGGTGGCGATCCCCGAGCCGTTTACACGCGCGTGATTAATGTCCTCAATGTCGCAGCCGATTTCGCGTACGTTCGGCCACGATTTTAATAACCGTCGACCCCCGCCAGCGTCGAATATTTACGACGATCGCTAATGGGAGGCGCGGTTAATGCGAGCCCGGTTCGCGGATGCGGAGAGCACGCGTGGCGTCGCACCAGGAAACGACGACACGCTCGACGGGGTGTCCCGGTCTTCGCGAGAAAGATGAAACTTTGATGAGATCCAGGCCACGCGACCGGCTGCCAGGATCCGGCAGGTTCGACGCCGACACGTGCCCCGAGAATGTCTTTCTGTTGGAACGATGAATCCGTTGCTCGACGCCGGCCGAACACGGCTCCCGTTTTCGACGATGGATTTTAATATAGGGAGGATATAGCGCCCTTCCACCTTGCTCGTATTGGAACTCGGTCGAACGAGATTAATTTTATTGGACGAAAACGTGCACCCTGGAGATGGTCCTCGAGTAAGAGCAAACGTCGTCGTAGGTGTCTGTTTCAATCTTTCGCAGTTCGAACTTCTTCGGATCGTTACATGCTATTCGAACGAACGAGCTTATGTTATAAAAACGAAACGATTCGTATTCTCGCAAACTCTCTGATCTCTATAGCGTTCAGCGTGCCAAAGAATAGAACAAAATTGAATAGAAAAAACAATGTCGAGATACCCGGAGCGATTTCCAGAAAGCAAGATAGCTCTCGTTTGGTCTAATCGAGTCCGTCGATCGTCATGGATCCGGCAGCTACGCGGATAACCGAAATAGCGTCCCGCGTAAGCACCGCAGATGGCACGTTTTGACGAGGAACGTACCTCTGTAGCGGTTATCTCGTCTAGCTGGGGTCCGTAAACGTAGTCGGATTTTTTACGAGGCGGCATTTCGCGTGGCCAACTTCGGCAACAAATTCTATTACACGGTAGGTGTAACGGTCGCACCGCGGAACAGTAACGAAAAGTTTTGCCACGGTTACCGGCATGGTGCGGCGTGACGCTCGGAACCGCAGTAGTGGCACGGTTCAAACAAGAGCAGTTCGAAAGGAGCGAAAAATAAAAGGAGGAACGGAGAGTCGGGACACGGCGGGTCGAGAGGAAAAAAAAAGAGGTGGCGAGGAAACGTGGAAAAGAGTTCGAACCGACGAAACCGAGCATCGATGGGCTACTTTTCCCTCCGGGCACTCGTCGCCGAATTCGATGAAGCTGTATATGTAGTCGGTGGCGCTTTCGGGAACAGAGTTAATGCAGTTCGGTGCTGCCAGGCGATAAAGTTTTTAGCGTTGCCATCGTCACCACCACCGTGCTGCGCTGTAATTCCCATCGTACGATTCAACCCCTTTCGAGGTTACTTCGTGCATACGCGGCACGGTTGAAATTAATACGCAGCGAGAACGACCAACCTATTCGTATTACCAAGATCCTCGCGTATCTCGAAGTAACTACATGTCCGATTTGTACGTTCAGATGGTCGTCTATTTTGCGCAAAATCATCTTGAAACTTTACCGCTATACTCGTCGAATTATGTACCCCCTTTTTATCGATCGCTTCCGAAACGTGAACTGGTTATTACATAACCATGACTACGAAGAGATTAAACGCAACCATAAACCTCTAGTTTCACGCGATTTCGTACCGTTCTCTAATGTCGCGCTTTTTATCCAGTCCTTTTGTGGACGTAACTGTCGACTGCTTTTTCCCTCGGACATTGCACGCATTCAGAGGTAGCGGCGACGAGGCGTTTTCTGGACAGTCGCGTGGGAGGATCGCGTCGAAAGACGTTTTCTTCGAGCCACGCGTGAAAGCGCGAGGAGAAAAAAGAAGAAAGCCGGTGAAAGCACGACGACGAGTAGCGGAGAGACTTGGTGTATGATTTCGAGACAAAGAGAAGGCCCGACACGACTCGTCGACCGGACTTACTTTGAGCAGCCGACGCGACGACGTTACACGCGAAACCGTGTTACCCGACTCCGTACATGTGTAAACTCGCCGCATTATGCCGGAATCGCTGATAGTCTTCGTTGAAATGTGTCTCGCGTGTTATACGCGCAAAGAAAGTGCAAGGTACCGAATTGTTTGATAAATTCAGGAGTCGAGTCGATCATAACCGGTATCCTTGAAGAAAAAAAAAACCCCCAAGGAAAAGAAATGAATCGTGTTTGGCAAGAGGGACAACTCGACGACTCGATTCGAGCGTAGTTAGAGAGTCGACGATATTAGGAGTAGATGCAGCCGCGGCAAATCCAGTTACCTAAACACGTAGGAGAAGTTGGTGGTACGCCGAAATTCGCGATAAACGGGAACACGCGAGGACTCGAGGGATGAACGGTAGACGCAAGGCGAGATCGAGAAGGAAGTTTCGCAACAAACAATAACAACAACAACAACGAGGAGGACGACGAAGGGAACTACCACGCTGAAAGTGCACGCGTCGACGATAATTACAACAATAACTGCAACTACGTAGCTCTGGAGACGGAGGACCGCGGTTGGTTTAATTAGAATCCTCTCTGTCGCTCGGCTTAAACGTGGCCGTGCTTTGAGCCGCGCGTTAAACGTGCAACGCGGACATCGTTTTCTCTCTCGCATCCACTTTTCGCACGGTAAAATCCCTCCTCTTCCTCGCAGATTTTCTCTCGATCCCGTTTTGTCGCGTCCTGTCTGTTCCCGTTCTTCTTCTTCTTCTTCTTCTTCTTGGTCGTCCCAGAACGCGCGATTAATCAAATCTTCTAATTAAGCGCTTAATTAATTTCGCGCGCGCGAGAGAGTAGTCTCGCGAGTCTGTTTGTCGTGTCCCGTGTTCGCAGTTTCCTGTGTTTCGCGCGAAATAAATCAACGAACAGCGTTATTAATTCTCGACGAAAGTTGTCCTGGTCAAAATTAGCGGACCAAGAGGATCGATCAAATTTACAGCGACCGTTGCCTCGAACGTTGTTACCTAAACAGAAGCGGTGACGCGCTGTTCTTAACATTTATGAATCACCGGCTGAAATGACACAGCCTGATGAAACGAAATGCATCGTGGAAGGCAAAGTTTCGAACAAAAGTAAGAGAATCCTCGCGAAATAAGCGAGTGCACGTTGAATCGAAAGGGCGCTTCGTGGAGCGTCGAATCGATATTCGTGAAGCAAACGAACACAGACACCCGGCACGCGGGCTTTAAAGGGACCAAGATGAGAGACGGATGTCGGAGGGAAGAGTGGTTTCTTGTTTGCCGCGTCCATGTCAGGATGTTATTTGTCCTGGATACCCGTGGGACTCCGTGACACAGCCCGTACATCGCGGTATCGCGCCCCAACCCCCTACAACCCCCTAGTCGGCCGTTCGCTCCTGCGGACGCCACTCGAGACGCCGAATTCCCGGCCGACGCACGGTCACCGAAACTGCGCGCACACCCTCCGTTCCTCGGGGTAATATTTAATTTCTTGCCCGACTGATTTCCTCCGCCAAACCCTCGGAATACTCCCCCAAGGACTCGGCATCGCGCTGCCGACCGAACCACCAGCCTCGTCGTGATAAAATACCGAATGAATGGGGCCTCTCCGAGGTATTGCCATTTTTTTTCCTTGGGAGCCAATCTTCTGACCATTGCCTGCGCCACCCGTCTCCATGCTCTTTGTGCAACTCCTGGTACAGGCTTGTTCAAAATCTGAGAACGCGAGAACTGGCTAAAGGACTGCGATGACTAGTTTGCTATGCAAGTAATTATGCTTGTAACAAGCTGACATGGGACTATAACTACTTGTCTGACTACTCACGTGTTTTAATTCGTAACGATGCATCGAAGCGTTAAAGAAGAAAAGTGGAGACCAAGAGTTCGGAAACACGCTGTACGCTGGCTATGCTCGCTAGAATGCGTCCATTGGGAAACGCTGGACAAAGAGAACCAGCTTTTCGATTTTATCCGCACGTTAAGAAAGTTGTACAGTAAACTCGTTGATAAAACGAGGGAGAGACCGGGAATTTGTCTTTATTTTATAGAATGTGACAGTGAAGTTTTCAAAAGAAACAGATCATTCCGCGCGTCACCACCTTTCAGCCATCAACGATCCTTCCTCTCGACGCGTGTACGCGGCCGCTTTCCTTTCTCTTATTCCGCCCTCTCCGTAATTGATTCTCCGAGTTCAGACGTCCCTTTCTTCGACGAGTTTTTCAGTGTCTAGCGAAGCGGAAGCAACGCAAACTCGACAGACGCGATATCAGTCTCATCCGTGCCTCACCCTCTTCTCTTCCCTTATTCTTCTCTTGGACGCTTCCGTTACTCGCCTTCTTCCTTCTCGTCTCTTTTTCTTTCTTCTCCATCAGCCACCTTTCGAGACTCCCTCGTTTTGCCCACGGTACATTTGCTAATAACGAACGATAGACTGTTTCCATCGAGATAGAACGGAACCCGAGCTTCCCCACTTTCCATGAAATTGCATGACGTTTCTGCGGATGCAGTCGCACGCGAGTCCTCCGCTCTTCTCTTTTCATCGCGATATCTTTTGCTCCGACGATCGACAAAGTGTCGAATACACCCACTCCGTGTCGCGTACTTTCGAAAAATCTGCTCTAAATTCGAATGCCTTTGTTTCGATAGGTACACGACTGGCGATATATCTAGAGTTCGCTGCATTCCCCGTCTATGTAGCTGATCTCCTAGCCAACTTTAGAATCCAAGAGGTCGCGGACGAACTTCCGACGAAACTGGACCTCTAAAAGCTTTCGAAGGAAGCAAAGGTCAGGCAGTTTGCGGAAAACTTGTTTACAAAGTGTTTACAACGAAACATATGACGAGCCGGTCGTCGTTCGAGAAGATGGCGAGCAGGAAGAAACCGTATAATTGTGCCACTCGCGGCATCCCTCGGTCTCGAAATACTTGGGGAAAAGTTGCCGGTTGGCTTCTTCGACGAAACTTTTGCCGGTGCAAAACACCGAGCGGTTAAAGACCGCGAAGAGAACGGAGGGAGAAACGATAGAGAGGCTCCCGTTCGTGTAACTGGAGCTTCCCGACAAAAGGATGCTTCGTTGTTATTCGTTTGTCGAGGCACATCGTCGGATCAAGGAGGAAGATGAACAACGATACCTCGGAGGATATCTTCCTCGCGTTTGCGAGTTGATTTGTGGTGCCGCTTTTCTTCGTCCCTCCATTTACAAATCGTTAATAACGTATTCAGGAAGGGATTTTTACCTGATGATATAAATCATGATCCGACGGGAACGGTCCTTTTTTTCGTGAATACAGAACGGCCCTTTTGTACAGATTCTAATCTTATAAGTCCATTAGCGTTTCGCTTGAAAAGTTTCGACTCGGAGAATGAGCGGTGCAGGTAACTCTACTATAACCCGTACTTTGCAAACGCGGAAAAAGAATTTTTATTCTTTTAGAAATTCGCTACAACATATTATAACGGTACCGTACTGTTATTGCTATAATTTATCATTCCCTCGTTACGAACCACTTAAAAACTCTTCATTGGCAGTAGAAATACGGATCGATCGCGTACACCGACGTAACGAAGTGAACGCGATATAAACCCGCCACGACTTCACCAGGTGGAATAATAACGCACTCGATTCCGTTAACACCTTCGGCTTTATTTTCTTCAGCGGCGCGGTACGTTTCTTTTACGGGGTTTCTTCTACGTCGCCGTCGTCGCAATGTAGAAAAATTCTCTCCTTTGTTTCGCGAGTCGCTTCAACCGCGTGCTTTTCTACGGGGAAAAAATTCGCACATGCGAGCACGGAAAGGCGTTTAAATTCAAACGGTTGCCTGGTCCGTGGTGTTACGGATTAAGACTCGCGGGACGAAGCTCCTCTTCCTTTTTATCCTTTTCTCGTCCCTGCTCCGTCACGTTCTCGCGAAAATTTCTAGACGCAGCTACCTTATAAATCTCGAGCGAAACGGCGCGACGGAAGAAAGAAAGACACGGGAGCGGAAGCGGGGCTGCAGACGGGATCGTAACCAGGGCCAAATTGAAATAAACTTACGAGGCTTCTGCAAGGACCGGGGAATAATTCAGACTGGATGCAAGGAGTTACAAGTTAGCCAATAAACGTCGGCCTCATAACTCCGCTAGCGTAATGGATACAAGTGGCGCTTGTACGCGTTACCGCGCCCTCCTCTCGCGTAGTCGTCCCAGTCTACCGACGGCGTGTCTCGTCCTCCGCGAAACGGGAAAAACCTCCCAGACGAGAGTCTGAAAAAAGGAACCGTTCGTGGATTTTCTGACAGTTCGTGACCCTCGCTGTTGCTGTTTTTAGCAACGGATATCGTTGCAATTTCACCGACCATCGAGGATATTAACGAGAGCGAGAATGGACCGGAAAAACAACGTATTGCCGTGTGACGTTTCGATCGTGAATAATTTCGTAAGTAAATGTTTGCGCGAATAAATATGAAATTTTCCGCGATGCTCTCTCGCGGAAAGCCGATAGCACGCGAAACGGCGAGAAAGGAAGGGCGGCGGGCAGGAAAGTAAGGGATTTCAATTAGCGCTAACAAAGCGTCATCGGGTGGCAAATAATAAAATAAATTCTGTGCCGCGTTTCCGTTCTCCGGAGGCCGTACCACGGGCACGGTCAACTTGTCGATAACGCGTTCGATGATATCGAACGTCGTAGGTTCGATGGCAACGAGCCGCGGTGCTTTCGGCGTTCTCGTTTTCACGCGCGTAAATACAACGGTAACTCGGTCCTATTCGCGGATCGAATCTCCATTAATTTCGACGAGGGTTCGTTCCGCTGGTAGCCGCAACATTTTTCCGCTCTCTCGACGCTGCACGCCGCGGCGCGGTCGGGTTAATTTTTTTCCCGGAGTACGACCGCGCGAGCGCTTCGCTCGTGCTATTTTTTCCAACGAGATCATACGTTACCGCTGGACAGCGACGGGAAAACAACGAGCGAGAGAGACGACCGGTAATCAATCGATCGTTTGTCAGAATCACCGGCAATGACGTAATTGATTCCCATAGAAAAATGATCGTCGAATAATGAAGCTAGCCACGTTCGATCCATTGACGGGATGAAAATCGTTTCTCTTTGATCAGAGAATTCTGTTTTTTTTTTCACGGACGTTTTTAGACCACCATTCAGACTTCCATCGCTTTCGATTAGGTATTAATCAACGATGACCGTAATATCGTAAGTTCTTCGCGATTTCCTAAACAAACGAATTACCTAAAAATAAGGCAAATATTTTATGCAAAACGTAATCGGGAAAAACAGGACCAATCTATTCGAGACTCGTGCAAGGATTACGCGAATTCGATAAGTAAATATTCGGCAACTGGAGTTTCTCGCTCCGAAATGATTTGCGAGAAGTAACTCGAACGGTAGGTTCAATTATGAGCCACGTTGCAGTTTCGAAACGGCGATACTTGTGATGGTGAACGAGCAGCTATGCAAGCGCGTCACAACCGATACTTGCCCGTATGAGCTGCAGCTACAAATAGCAAACTACGGGGTTAAAGCGGCAGAACAACGTGCACCAACCTCCGAACTCCGATACGGGCATTACACGACACGGACTACTAGAATCTTCTATCGATGCGTCGACTCTATTCGCGCACAAAGCAGCTTCGAAAGAGGCGTTTCCTGCCACGACAGATCGATGTTGTGCAATATTTGAAATACACGCTGATAAAGGTCCGAATCTGAATAAAGTTGCCTTTCCGCTGGCTCCTATCGATTCCAAACAATTCAACTTTCCTTACGTGTTATCGATCACAGATACGTACAATAGTCTTTCGATTGGAAATTTTAGCGTTTAACTGTTGTCGATGTACCATCGTTTCGGATAGTCTTCTCTTTATGTACACGCGTTTCGAAAGTTTGGATCATGACTGAAACCATCGCTACTTACGTAAGCGGAGCATTGAGGGTGATCTGTGATGATGATTAAATGCAGAAGATATGACGCGAAGCCAAGACACGAAATGGCACGCCAAAGAAGATACGAGTGATCGGATCGAAAGAAGCGTTCGAATTTCGCTAGGAGCGGAGCAGTTTCCGGTTCGGATCTCGATTCCGACCGCGACAGGATCCGCGGTTGTATCCTTATGGTCGTAACCAGAAAGCTAGACAACCAAGACGGGGCATAAGGGAGGAGCGGGGAACCGGAAAGACAATAAGCTCTGGATACGGTGAATGAGTATCAACGGAATGCACGGTGCGGCGCATCGAATTGAAAGCGCGCTGCCAAATGGGACGCAAATACAATGAGGGAAAGAGACGTTCGCGTCTTGGCTCGCGACGGACTCTGATAAAAGCCAATAATCCTCGGGGCAATAGAAACCTTCCTAGAGGTTCCGCCGTATTACGCGAAACCCGTTTCTCTGTGCTACGACGATTGCGAGCGGAATTGCACGCGCGCGCCACGAAACGGTCCTATCGTCCTCGGATATCTACCCTTGGAACAAAGAGGCAAAGTGCATTTTTAATGTTCAGCGAGTCGTTTGAAAATATCGAATTCAGTTTTTGTAACGCGCGCACATTCGGATCGAAGGGCAATTGCACCGTAACGATAAGGATACAATAATAGTACGATACAAATACGATTTTAAAACGTAGAGTATGCTGTCCACTCGTTCATCGAACCCTACGAGAGGTTAAGACTCGCCAGTCCCGGTCTCTAATAAACATTTTACAGTGGCTGGAACACGTGCCAGATCCTCGAAGAAAACCTAGGTGATAAAGTTGAACGGGAAGAGGGAGGGTGCAAGCAAACGTGTCATTGACACAGGGGGGGTGTACTCGTGTATATCACGATGCAACAGGGAAAGCGCACGCCTGCAGAATGCAATGGCCTGGCCCATTGTCAGCGTTTCCATCGATCCTTAATCTCGCGCCGGAGTAAACTGTATCGATTGTACTTTTGTCGTGCGACAGCAGGGCGAACGGTTGAGCACACACCCCCAGCAAATGCCAGCTTTTCCCTCCTGTTCTCGCATTCTTCTCTTCCGGGCCATTTTCGGGGGTCACGCGGAAACTAACTGCGTTCAGATATTATTAAGCCCGCGTTGCACAGCGGGACGAAACGACCTCCGCGATCGTAAATGTACACGTTCGATTCGAAATATTTTATTAAAACGCCGATTTCTCAAATAATAATACCTATTGAATTTACGGCGAAAAATAATGTATACATAATGCTGGTATCGATCAAGATATGATCGTAATTGTCAGCTGTTGCATTAAGAGGATATTTCTTATGTAACGTAAAGGTGTAACGTAAGACGAAGGGAAAGAAGTAAAGTTGAAGAATTCCGAGTTAAACGAGATATCGCCGTAAAAAGGAATAGGATTTTTTTGTCCCGCTGCACGTTGCACGAACTCCGTTCATCGTTAGCAAGCAACGCACCCTTAGCCCTTCGAGAACGTCTCCCACCCTCCGACCGCTGCTTCGGGGTCCTTTGTACTTGCCTTATGGCAATTTATTGGCGCAGTCAATCCCCGTGCCTCAGGAATCTCCATTACGCACCCTTGTAAATTATCCGATATCGCGATAAGGCGGTTCCCCGTCTCCTCCCGCGTCGCTTCCAGAAATATCGATGCCCGTCGATCGATCATCGAGTCACAGCCCTTTCATTAACCCGTGGAATTCGACTTATCGCGTTAATGCAGCTGCCATCGTCAGCATCGAAACATTTTTTTCTTCTTTCAGCCCCCTTTGAGTTTCTAAGCACACCGCTTCCTCCAACCACGCGTTCCTTCGCGATGCGATTAATCGATTTTATTACCTTCTGCGGCGGTTACTTTTAGCTCCTCGTTTGTGGAATAAAAGCGAAAGATAAGACGAATCGTGTCCGGATTAGTTGCGGATAATACAGATGTAGCTGAGATTTCTAGAAAGCTATTGTTCGAGGTGATCCAACGTGATATTCTAATTTCAATTCAAGGGCCGATTCAATTAGTTTCCGAGTCGTTGGGAACGGTGAAGCAACGAGTTGCGCCCTTCGAATACTCGTCTGAAACATTCATTGAACGTTACCGTAAAGTCTGGCGTTTGGTCGGATAAGGGGCTATTTTTCCTGGCACTTCCGGTGAATACGAACGACTTTGGATACCGTTTGGCCGCATTACCGAGCGCATAGCAGTCGCGCGAGATTTTCAGCTTCGGTACACGAGTTTTTGAAAATGCCTCGCTAAATATTTCAAGGTGGCAAACACCGGCAAACGGGCTTGGCGGTTCGTTCTTTCCAGGATAACCGTTTTCTTTTAGAAAGTTCCGTGGGTTAGGTCGTTGCAGCCGCTCGTACACACGTTCTTCTGTGCATAAATATACACACGGTTTCGTGGCGGAACGGCACAACGAACCGAACTGCCGTGTATCGTGTACGTACGACTCTATAGCTACGTGGCATACATAATCGAGGGAACTGCAGTACACCGAAATGGCTCTCTAAATTTCCTTTACTCTCGAGGATCGTGCTCGCGACGTTTCTGCGCGTCGTAAACACCCTTTCGCGTTTTCTTCCTTCTCCGTTCATTTTGATGTATTCTTTGTTTTAAACAGGATCCGTTAAAGGTACGTGTTGCGAGGTAGTTCGCGATACGAACTTAATGCGTTCACTGCCCCAGCGAGAGTGCTAGTAACAGTAATCAGACATACCGTGATCGCAATTCGATACAATGTTTCGTGAAACGGGTCAGATTTGCCAACGTCAAGAGTGCACAGCGCTTAACCGGGCACAATCGACAAATAGCATCTTTCACGAATATAATCCTCCGTTCCCGAGCGGTTCGCAGCTACCCGATTCAATGGATCGCGTTAGGAACGTTTAACGAGCATTAATATAATCTTGTCAGGGAACAGAAATCGCGCCCACGTTTTTCAGCCACCACAAAAGGGCAGTTTCATGAACGAGCGATTTTAAACACAATGAGAGAAGAGGATCGCGTCTCCCGCGCCCCTGCCGGTGTCTCGTAGCTCGTGCCACACCCCCGTGGGGTCCTAGCCAGCTCAGGCCCTGTTGTACAAAGGACACGATCGGTAAATTGTCAGAATTACCGAAAGCGAACGGGGATCGGGCGGGGCTGCGGCACAGGGACAGCTGTCGCGGCGTCAGCTGACGGATCTCCTTCTTGGTTCCCAGTTTACGGGAAAACTCGTCTCGCAGTTTCGTAATTAACTGGATGTCTCGTGCACGGCTGGTCCCCAACTTCTGCCGCGAGTCGGCTCGGTATTATCTCGCGCGCGAATAACGCGTTATCGACGCCATTGTTCCGCGAGACTACGACAGGAACGCTCCTCGTCGAACCGCGTCTTCGAAAACAATGCCGCCGCGGTTTCGATCTCGCGAGACGAGTCTCGACGATGATTTCCACGGATAAGTTAATACTCGTTAATCGCGTGTTTCGTTGCACTACTCGAGGTTAAGTCTCGTTGCGGGAACGCTGCCAGTCACATACAGATCGTATCACACGAATTGTACGCTGACGTATGATTGAAGACAAGGATGAGATTCGCGCTTGACTTTTATTCGTGAGAATGCGAGTAGAGAATGATAGAGCGAAAACGGGCGGAAAAGCGGCGATTTTCTGCGAGACGGGTAAAAACGTGAAGCGTTTAGGGTTGAAATTCGTACGGGGTCGAGCGAGCGGTTAACGAGGAAATTCAGACGTGGCTGGCGAGTAAAGGCAGAGGGAAAGAAATTACGAGAGGACGGGGTAAGAGACCGCGTAGGATGGCGATACTGAAAACGTCGACGGTGGTTCGCGAGGAACGCGTCGTCGGACCGGGCTGGCCAGACTTTACGAGGGTCAAGCATTTTCTAATTAAGCCGGTCCTCGCGCGTAAAACGTTGTGGCATCGCACGAGCAGTGCCCTCGCCACTTCAAGGACCACCCTCGCCAACCTTCTACCGGCGGTTAATTCACTCAGCCTTCCTCCGGCGATAAACACGCGTGAAATAGTCGTCCGTGAACATTCGTTGCTTCCCGAAAGCCATCGAATCGGAAGGAAAATTCGCGATTCACCCTTCTCACGAAACCTCCAGAGCGGACTATTTCTGCACGAGATATCGAATTCGATCCGGGCTCTCTTTTTGAGAGACGAGCGTTTCTTCGAGAATAATTTTCAGTTTCCTGGCTGTTTTTCCGAGACAGCCGCGCGCGACGCGGTCGAGTTCGGAAATATTCGTTGGCGTTTGCTGGCAAAAGCGGAGGTGAAATGTTTACTTACAGACGGTCAACAAATTATTTTGCAACGGAAACCGAACGCAGCACCGGCAACAAGCGTGACACGGTGGGGCAACGGGTGCGCGCAAATTCGCGGAATAACCAAGCGAGCGTATCGTCTCTATTACCTACGGCCTCGTTAGCGTCTATTTCATCTACAAACTTTATTCGCGTCGCTCGAAAATCGAATTACCCGCGTCCAGGGGCCGAGCCGGTATCGATGGCGCGCGGATGCTCGCGTCGGTTGAAATGTTAATGAACGATGGAAATATAACGACGACGGGGGGGTGAAGCCAGTGGACGCGCTGTATGCTCCAGAGAATGAAAACGAGTGCAGGTGAGAGACACAGAGTTAGTTAGCCGGATCGGCAAATTACGCGCGACCGGTAGGACGGACGAGAATGGAAAATTAGCGAGGGAATCGCGCGGAATCGCAAATACGGGACATCATAGCAGGACAGAATCGCGAAACGCAGGAAAAAACATTCACCGTACTATTTCAGACGCTTAACCGCTTATTGCTCCGTGCGTCGTACACGATATAATCCGACTTTCATTTATTTCTTGCGCAACACGGTCCGTTTGAACTTCTGTTCATCGTTCGTGTTTTTATAGGGTGATTCTAACTACGCGTCGTTTTATTTAATACTTGACGACGCAGTCGACGAAGCCATGTACAAGGAAAATAATTAATAACGAAAGGTCGAGTAAGCTGAAATTATGATACGCGCATTCGGTAGGTACAATTGTTTATTATTTACGCGGGAAATAATTTGATCGCGGGGCATGCGTGTTCACCGCGCATGAAGATATCCGCTGCAACGATCACCTGGCGATACGCGTAAACGGGAGAAAAAAAGGTGCAGAGAAAAGGAGAGAAAAACGTAATTATCGGTGGCCCCCGGCGATACGCTGGTGGCGTTTCATTACGTTTTTTAATTAACTTTTACCCTGGCCGTGCATATATATCGGCCGGAAAGAACAACCGCCCACATATTCGTACGTTTATGCATGGGTTCACCGCGTTCATTTGTTTTCTTTCACGGTCACTATTTATTTTTTTCATTCCCGTCGTCGTTGTAACAGCCCACGGCTGTGAAACGGACGGTCGGCCGACAGAGAACCGAAACTAAAGCGAAAGAGAGAGAGAGAGAGCGAGAGAGAGAATGGTTTTCGTTCCGGCCAATTTCAGAGGTTGCACTGGCTCGATGACTTCTACGGGAATTTAATTAATTCGTTCCCGGGTAAATTACTTTCGCCAAAGCTGCTGTTTAAGCCTTCCCCGCAGAATCGCCCCAGTGATCGCCTTTTTTCCTCCGTGTAATTAGGAAAACAATCGCAAAGGAAACTAGGCAAAGAAGTCGCGTAAGGCTGTGACTCGCAATTGCGCGATCAACAGACCTGTCTTCGGACCGAAGGGGAAGGGAAGAGGAAAGAAGGAAGAAAGGAGCGGGTTCAATAGAGGATTATTAAGTAAAGAGTTCCTTCTGTGTTGAAGGATCGGCGAAGAATGGAGATTAAAGGAACGCTCGGGGCCTTTATGTACCCGTGGTCCTCAATTAAACGTAAACTACCGATTAAAGTAGGTCAAAGAAGTTTTAACTTCGGTATTAAAGGTTTTGCTTTCGATGGCTTTGGTATCGATAACTCGAAAACGGAGACTCGAGGACAGAGGGCAAATTAGTAGACCCATTGAAAAGGTCTATTCGCGTTTTCGTGAACCCGTCTTTGCAAATCCGTAACGCGATAAGCATTATTTATGAGCGATTCTCGATGCATCTAGAATCGAAAAATCTCGGCGGCCACGAAACGAACACAATTTTCCGACAGACCTGGTATTTTTAACAAACTTTTTGCTCGGATCAATCGACACGGTTCAACGACGCGTAATGCTCTTTAATTACAGAAAATTCCCACCTCTATCCCACTTAATAAGCCTTCCCTTTGTGATGCACCAGTTAATAATACCAGCCGTCTGCGTACGATCGTATAATAAATATAATAATCGCTCGTGCGCGGTGAACACGCGAAACCAATTTTCCTGATGCCGTAATTAGAATGAGAGCAAATGAAGCGACCCCGCGTTTCAGGCGTTTCCATGTGGCCAGCCAGACGGAGACGCGTTCGTTAAGCCCGCAACGCGACTGCACCGGGCAAGCGTGAACGCGGAGGAGGAAGAGGATCGGCACGCAGGTGAGAGAACGCGGAAAGGCGAAAATCCGCGTGCGCACAAAGAGCACGCACTCGCCTAATCGCATTACGAACCGACGGAGATCGGTCAAAGGACTCCTTCCTGTGTTGGGTTCCGCTGGCTCTGCCGTACACTCCGATGCAATGTAAGCTTCCTTTGGCTATGATTAAGCGTAGGAGGGAGTGCTTTCTACCACTTCTCTTCGCTTTCGGAACGAGCCTAACCTCTTACGACTTGGCAGGAATTTCGGAGAACTTAGGGCCTAGGGGGACGTTAGAATCTAGCGAAAATCGGGAATATTGCAAGTTTGTTGGGAGAAACTTAAAACTTGGATAGAGATTAATTCGATCCGTGTTGAACAATTCGATCGAAACAATTATTCCCTGTAATCGAAGAGAGCTATGCACGCGAGTGTACGTGGTAAAATTCGATCGAAGCGGTTTTCGAATAGCCTGTACTATTCGGCGATCAAAGAACGTCGAGCACTCGACGAAGGGTATTGTCGTGTTCCAACGCGCATACACACGCGTGACCAAAAGCTGCTGGCTGTGCGAAAGTCCGCGAGTTTTCATATTTTCACGCTAAATTTGTCCCATCGCTCGACCGCACAATGGGCCTGGTCTAAACGGTCTCCTTTCATCCGTAGATTTTGGCCATTAGAGCCATTGACGGATTATCGTGGTCTTCGAATCCCCGGGACCCCTCTCTTTCAGGTTCTTAACCACGGAACAGTTCTTCCCGGGATGTCAGGCTAGGCTGGGGGTGATTTTTTGAATATTCGCTTGTAAAACGCTGATGGAGACCGTTTAAAGCGTTCATTGTTCGACGACTAAGGAATATGACGGCCGGACGCCATTCTTTCTTTCCTCCTTCAATTGCGATTCGTTTGAGAGTTCACCGCCTTAAGCTCGTTTCATCGTTATTTTCCTTTCTTCTATTTCCGCGTTGTCACTTTACGGCGAATGCTCGAGAAAGTAGGCTATAATTTCTTCCTTCTCCGATATACATATATCTCTGGTCTTTGATCGATTTACCCGAAGAATTGTCTTAGAAATGGATCTTAAATTTGTCTCGCTTGACCAACAAGATTTTCTAATATCTTTCACACTTTCGAGTTTGGTTTCGAGTCTGTCCCATTTTGAGCACGCGTTTCCACATGACCAACGATCAAACATAGGTAATGGGTGAAACACGACAAAGCTCTGGTTATTTAACCTTCATAAACCGCAAAATGGCGTGTCAACTGGCATAAAGCGTGTTAAGCGCGCGGTCTAGCCGCGTGCTTGCGGCATCGTGAAAAATTCCTCGGCTGATTCGTTGGTTAAATCGGAATACTAATCCGAACGCGTTCCATTTTGCGCGCGAAGCATTAAATATCTCTTCAGGGAGGCTCTCTGTGTTTCGCTGTTAGCCAGAACGCAAACACTGCCGCGAATAATAAACCAAATAAACCGTAGTGTCCCGCTTGTTCTATTGGTTCGTTCGTGCGTGCGCCAAAGCGAGAAAAGAGAAAACAACACGGCTTTCGAACGGGTTCCGAACCAATTTCCAAGTGGATACGCCCGGAGTCCACCGAGCACGATATTCTTTTTTGTTTCCCTCTCGCGGGGAAATATAAATTATTTGGGAATTAAGTTAATTAAACGAGCGGCAATGAACGGCGGTAAAATTGCAGGCGGAAATAAAAACTGCCACCGATATCGTTTCACGAAGGAAACTTGTACCGTGTATCCTGCTGTTATTACCGCTTGTTCATATGGTTTCGAGTACTCTCGATTGCTCGCTTTTTCTTCGTTTAATGTACACACTTTGTCCCGAAGGCTTCCAAACTTTATATCGGATTATTGAAAGTACGTTCTTTTTGATTTTGCCTACTCTTACGAGTTTTCAAACTACGAACCTTTTGAATCTTCGAAACGTCTTTGATACATCAAACACTCTCCTTCTGGAAACGATGTCTTCTTTCGAGAAACCTTTTACCGTATCATTCTCGTGTCGCAAATTTCTCCCCTTTATCGACAGTCTTTCACGGAAGTTATGTAAAACCTTCATGGAATCGTCGATGTTCTATTACAGACCTGTAAGTCTTCCTTACGACATTCTCTTCCTTATTACGTCATGATATCTCGTCGAACAACAATGCTTTATTTTCCTCGTTAGTCGACAAGTTACAAATTGTCGCACGAGTGTCGATGCGAGACAAATTACAGTCTGGATTTTAAATGACCCATCCGAGGGTTAATCAGAGCGACATCCTCCGCCAAACGAATCCACCATTGTTGTCACTCGGGTAATATGTATGTCGTTCTCCTTTTCTATGGGTTATGCAAACGTCCATTGAATCCCCGCAGCCAGAATGCCCCCTCGAAATCACGGTACAAAGGGAGAGGTTAGGATAATAACGTATTAACGGGCGCTTTACGAGCGGCCAATTTCGGTCGCAGGTTTATTTGATCGCAAATCCCTAAACGGTCAAATCTCCCATCAAACGTGTCTCCGATGCGATTCTTGCCGGCCAGGGAATACTGGATCGATAAAATCCCGAGAGTAACTTATTGCAGTCTCTGTATATACACGCAAAGGACTAAATATAACCGTATTATACGTGGTTGGATTAAAAGAACGCGGATTAACCGGGCTTTAACCACGTACCTCGATGTAGGCTCCCTCTTTTGATCCCGTTTGCACGAATACAACAATGCTACGAATATGTTGGGGCAAGATTGGTCGCTGTGACGAATCGATGTCATACCTAGAAAATTGCGCAGGTTTCGCGGGAATCAAGGATTCGTCATGGAAATATTTTATTGGAAGAACGCCCGATGAAGATACTGGTTGAAACGAAGGATAAATTCGTTTTTCGGAAACTAAAATTTTAATTCCGTTTGATTGCGATATTTCGTGTAACCATTGGTCTTTTGAAGCTACTCGCTTATATGTATGTATAGAATCGTTGTTTTTATCATATTTGCAGTTCATTTCCAGCAAGCTTGAACAAAGAATACGTTAGGTAAATTCGCTGGTAGAGTAGTATACGTTGGCGAATTTTGAAGCATAACTTTACCAAGCAGAATATTAAGATTCATCGCGTCGGCTGAATTGAAGTAGAGAATTTTTTTTAATTTCGTGATATGCAGATCAGCCGTTTCAAGGCGCGTAATTAATTTCAGGCGCGTTTAAGCGGCCGCAGATACCGTTGTTCCGGCGTCAGACCGTGAAACTTTTTTCCGTTGATGAAATTCGTATCGCACGGTCATTCTTTTTATCTCGTACGAGACAAAGATTGCCAAGGTCGCCGGGAGGGGAGGATAAAAGCAATACACTGTCAAGGTTCCGGTTGATTTACGAGCGGGCGTAAATTTAGTCTGCATAATTAGCTCGATACGCGACGATTCGAGAGCGTCCTTGTGCTCGACGGGAGCGGAGCCGAGCGCAATTTTCCCTTTATACACGGTTCCACTTCGTTCCCGAATACACGAACGTTCCTCTTTTTTTCCATCCACGTAGCGCCCGTCGCGGCAGAAATAATATTTCACCGTTCTATCTGGCCTTGTCGCGCCCCTGGCATTGATCAGTCCTCGCCGTGTCGAGATGCTCGCTCGCGCGTGACGACGATGTAGAGACTGCGCGCCTCCGCTTCGTCGATCACCCTTAAAAAAGCCAAATCAGACAGACTGTCGAGACACGAGGGTGGGCGTCAAAATTGACGGTAACGTTATTTATGCGGGACGGTCAATTTTTATTTCGGACAAAAGTCGCGTTCGTGCCCAGACATTCGGTTCATGAAATTTCCAAGTATAAAGCAAATTGCTGTACAACGTTTAAAACTGCGAGATAGCGGAGGAGTAAAGTCTCGACTAATTATATCAAATTTGAAAATTATTAACGCGCGAGAGCAGGATGTAACGATCCACGTGGCGAGAGCAGCAATCCCTCGACTCCGGTAGTTAAGCCGCTGTCGTCGGGTTTCAAAGGTCGGACTGACGAGATTTTCGTATCAACCGTTGGAAGTCCGCATCCGAGAAGGCCGAGTCTGGTCGTCGGCGAGGGATTGCATTAGTTAGGAGTCGCTTGAAGGTAGTTAACGCGTGGAGTGCGTAGATAATGCCGAGAAACGCTTCGGCCAAAGCCAGGAGGGCCGTGCCGGTCGTCGCGAAAGGGGTTGGCGCGGTCGAAACAGCCAGACAAGAAGGGGTCGCTTTGGCAACACCTTGCACTGATACCTTGATACACCATAAATTATTATATTCGTATTACGCGTCGTCCCTCTGCCTCCCGCGTCACACACCCTCGTGCAAGGTTTACCCTCTTCCCACTAGGCGATTCTGTGTCCGTAGTCCGTGAACAGGCTGCGGCATCGGGAAAACTGCACCGTTTTGTTTTTGCCGGACGATTTATTGCCGGCAACGCGAGCTCGTTGGAACTGATCGCGGTTACGTGCCAGCCTGCTGACATTACGACGCGTCCACCGTTGTTGGCTTACACGTTCTACTCTTCTTTACGTTTCCTGTCGCGTTCCCATGGATAATTGCAGGGGTTAAACCACGTCGGAACTTCCGACTTCGAAATATCCGACAATTCGAACGTTGCGTCTATCGTCCTTTCTTAATCGACCCAGGAGCAGTCGTTAACCGATCGCTGCTCGATTAACCCTGGATCTCGTAATCGTCGGTTAACGGATTAAACGACACGAAAAAATAAACGAGCCTCATCTACCGAACATGGAATTGGACAAGCTTCGACGTTCTTTCGATGGCTGCCTCATACACGAGCTAGCGGAGTGCTGCTTTTCTACATCTCGTGGAAAGTCAAGAACCTTCATCGAGTGTCGAGTTCGCGAAGAGTCGATTTCCTGATATCTCAGGGAATTTAGTCGTTCGCCTGTATTCTTGTCTTTGACCTATTCTCTTTCGCTTCAGAATGTAAGCTTCCACTTGTTCGTGTTCGCGAACAACAAATCGTGAACAGCGTCGGAAAGCGGTGGTAACGTTTCAACGTGAGATTCTAATAACTCTAGTCGCCTCTCCTAAAATTCCTAACAATTTCTTCGTACCTTTTCCTCGACCAACGAAACATCTCGACAACGTTATACCAATTCACCCCCAAACTGCCGCACCGTATCGTTTCCACCGACAATACCAACCTGCTGAGCATCGTCTTTGTAGCATATTCGTGCTACACGACTTTCGTATTACGAGTCTCTCCTCTCTCTCTGCCTCTGTTCCCTGTTGCCTATTCAACGCAGCTAATATTTTGATCCGAGATACGTGCTCGGTAATTCCTTCCGCTGAAAGAGCGAGGTACTTCTGCGAGAATCGACGAGAGAGGCAGACGAGGACTCGCCTCTCCGGGCTGGAAGTTGATTTTATTTAAATTTTAAATCCGAGATCTTTACGGGGTTGAATAGGCGGCTCGCTCTCGGCGGAGGGTACGCTCGAAGACAGCAAGGGGAGACGAACATGTAAATGGGTGGCGGGATACGTTTAGCCGGTTCGAACTAACGAAATCTTCCAGGCCGAGTCATATTTCGCGGGGGCGGTTCTGTCGGCTGGCTTTCGCCGGCAGGAAACTTCCGTCGGTTCAGCGAATTTTAAAGGCAATCGATCAACGTCCCGCCGCCAGCTGCGAGGGGAAAAGTGCTCGCGTGCCGCATCGCGGCGAACGCTCGTTCAAGCTCTTCGTGACGAAGTTAATAGCGTCCCGCGACGGACACGCGAGAAGGAACACGCCCGAAGAAATTGCGGCAAAACCTGCTGTTCGCCCTCGACGGCCCTGGGAAAACGCGAAAATGTTCGTTAACGCGCTCCACGGTATTTCTACGGGGGAACGAACGAGCGTCTTTAACCTGTTTTCGGCTTTTTGCCGATCCCTCTCCACGGTTTTTGCTAATTTCCTACACGTTCGTCGCGAAAATCGTTACCCAAGCGTCTAAATTCGAGGGGAGATCCTTCGGAACGTTTGTACAAATGATTTTACCGTAACGCCTTCGAAAACGAGCTCTTCTCTCTTATGAAATTACGCTTAACGATTCGACGATCACGCGTGGTCTGTGATTTTCGTCCTTTTATGGATAAAAGTTCGTATCAGACCTCGAAGACTCGGGGCAAAAAAGATGATGACAGAGGTTGGCAGGTTCCTTTCAGCCGAAGATCTCATATCCTTTTGCCGAAAAGTTGCTCTACGTGGCCTCCCGAATACGAAAGGAGGGGAAGAAAATTAGGCGGAGCCGGTGCAAGGAAGAAACCCGGTTGCTCATCCCGGTTGGGACGATGCCGACGTTTCGTCAAAGAGGAAGAAGCCTGACGCGTGGAGGGAGTCGCGTTTGATAATCCTCCGGCAAGGACTGTCGCATAACTTCCCGCAGGAAGTCACTCTGTTTACCATTCTAAAGACGTCTTTAATATATAACGGGCAATTTTCCTCGTTCTATGCCCGTAAACTTCTTTGAGAAATTGGATGTTCCGAACAGGGTGGCAGCCCTGTCTGCCCACCGCCCTCTTTCTGCCTCTCTCGAATTCCACGTCGGGAACGAAGCGGTCGGAGAATCCTCGCTTTCGAGGAGTAAGAAAGCTGCTGAAAAACAGGCAGCTCCGATTCAACGAGCTGCTTCCTTGAACTTAATAATCCTCGCAGACGCAACGGTGATTTCGTACATTATGAAGGGAGCCGTTTACCTGGCCCTGGGTCGTTTTAATATCTGACCTCGCTACGGATAGCCGGCTAGAAGTTTCGACCTCGTTACATCCTGATTCCTCCCGGTTCTCCATCTTCCGGGAGGAGACGGGTCGTCGGAAACGGTAGTTCTATTTGCGAAGAAAATCGATCTGGCCTTAAGTAACTAGTAAAATCGTGAAACATCCTTCAAGTTAACCCTTACACTCGAAGGTATTTCTGTTGTCAGATATCAACCTTACAACTTTTAATTCTATTATGATACTAATTGCGATAATTATGATCGCTCTACGCCGTGTATAGAACGTTAGCAAGTAGTATTACGCGTTGTGGTCGGACCATCTCGCGTCAAGTGCAGGCTATCGACTAATGAAGCAAACAGACGTTCAATTGTAATACAGTTAAAATTGTGGTATGTTATGACCGTATGACTTCTGTGGATTCTAATACTAAATCTGGTTCCATTAATCAATGCAAATACGGTGAAACTTATCAACAATTACGCGAGCTCCATTTACGGGCATCGTGATTAGATTTGTCTTGCCACGGATGTCAGAACTGACGGAAATGTCAGCAAGACGAGAACGTATCGACCGTCTCCCCATCCCCATTGTCATTATCGCGAGATACTAGTCGAGTACACGGGTCACGACCATTGTTTAGCGACGAAGAGCAACAAACGGGTCGGCGAGGCGAAGCCGTTTGCGTCGCTCGGTGACCGACTTCGCCGCTGGTTTTCGCGGTTGCATTTAAGCGCTCGAATTTGCTCCCTTTCGAGCCAGTTGTCGCGCTGAAACGCTGGATTCTCTCTCGAATGGCCCATTCTCGTCGACCATCGACCCTTTCTGGAAACAACTCGCTGGGAACACCGAAGCGTGAGTGGTAGCCACTCTTCTAAAAGGGTGACGGAAACGAGCGCAAAAATGTGGGTCTCGAAGCGAGCGAATGAAAAAATGTCTTGTCTTTCGTCGGTGTGAATTTAACGAGGGAGTATTATCGAAACACACCCTCGGAGACAAGAGTTCGAGGGGTGTATCGTCGCCGACGGAGAATCTCTCTCTTCGCATAGTCTGCATACTTTCGCCACTTTTGCCGTCGATCCATCGCGCCGGATACCTGAGGCTCCAGGCGGCAGACGTGCCACAACCTCATTAAAGACTCTTAGGAACGCGAAGAACAAACGACACGATAGTATCTCGACACCTTCGCACCTGAATTACCGAACCAACTTCGATTTCACTAGAGTTTCAAGATTACGTGGTCCTATCATTCCATCGTATGGATTGTTAAAAGTTCCGAAACCAACAATCCGAAATTAACCTCTATAAAAATCTCGTTCGAGCCATTGAATCTCGTTTGGCAAATACGGTCACGTCAGATTCACGATAGCCAACGAGTCGGAATAGCGAATTAACTACACGAAGTGGCAAACTTCTCGAGGAAGATTTACTCGAGCAGCTAGCCAACGAACGATCGACTCGGTAACAATTTAAAGAGGTACGAAGTTGAAGGTAAAGTCTCGCGAAACTTTATTGCCCGACGGAGAACTCTGATTGACTGTTAATCGCGTTTTGTCGCGATAGTCTCGCCGGCGGAAGCGCGACGCGCCCGAAGGGAACGAAGCTTCCGAACCGAGTCGATTATTAATCCGAGGCGTTGTTAAGACAACGAGGTAACCTCGTTCTGAATATCGTGCTGATAAGATCGCGGCACGGCTGATTGACTCGCGTAATGCATTCTCGATGAGCCCGAGAAATCGCACCGTTCGGCAGCTACGTCGCCTCGGGCTCGACCTGTTCGAGGCTGATTAAAGCGGCGTACGTTAAAGGGTAATTTATTCTTCGAGACGATAACACGCAATCGAATCTCGATTCTTTATGTAGTGCTTAACTGCGATTTGCGAACAATTTATGCGAAATACACTTTAGCGTCTCTTGGACG
Organism: Megachile willughbiella; assembly: GCA_945859595.2. Taxonomy (NCBI): domain Eukaryota; kingdom Metazoa; phylum Arthropoda; class Insecta; order Hymenoptera; family Megachilidae; genus Megachile; species Megachile willughbiella. The sequence continues at coordinate 15,637,120 of OX243798.1, read as the reverse complement.
CCTTTTGCACGTTGTGCCTCTGCTTTAAAAAAGCGTTCCAAATCTGTGCCTACAAACACGCGTTATTGGCGACGTATTCTGTCGTTAGCGAGCGAGGAAAGAAACAGGAAGAGAACTAAATTCTTTCGGGTATACGAGCGACCGCGACAAGATAACCAACGGACGTAACGCGTGCTGCTTTGACCCTTGCGGTTCGCCGTACTTTGGTCGGATATTTTATAAGGACACCCATCGATAAATTCACGCGGAGCGGTGGACGTTCGCCACACCCCGCTTTTACTCTCGATAAATTATCCCGAGGGATGACAGAGACATTATAATCCGAGGGTGTAATAAAAAGACTGGCGTCCAGGTTCCTCTGGTCGATGCGCCGGCGTTACTTAGCAATAATTCGCGTCCGGATGGTCCAAGGAGGCGAACAGAGGGGACCGAAAGCGGGTCAACGAGAACAGAGAGGTAGATCGGAAAATGCGATCGCGTGAGACGAGAGAGAAACGAGGGAAAAAATAAAAGAGAGCGGAGGGGAACGAAGAAGAAACTAGCTGCCCCTCCCCAGGATTTCTGGAAGGGCGAACGATGTCCGCAGATGCCGAAGAGAAGAATTTCTACAAAGCTGCGGACTGCTGACAATGGAGCCCTGTCACGGATCGAGCCACACCGATATTCATCGGATGATTTATCGGATCGTATTTGTTGGTAATACCGGAAAACACAATCGGCCCGGACCTTGTTCGATGATCTCCACGAATAAAGAGACCGAGGGAACGTTGGTGAATTATGTCGAACCACTGACGCGTCGAAAGCTGACCGCGACCCTTCTGTCGCATCCGCATCCTTGGAAGATCACTGTTCAAAAATTGTTTGGTTTAAAGTATTTGTAAATAGACAAGTGTGGCAAGTCAGGATGAAACGGCGTATCCTTAAGTGAGCTTTCTTTTAAACTTTACTACAAACTTTTTCTATATTCCTTTCGATTACGATAGGCGTAATCGAATTGAAATTAGGTATACAATTAGTTATATCTTTTATTCGAGCATAAATGTGGGACAGAAGTTATCGAAGCAATTGAAATGTTCAGTTTATCGTACCGTCGGTAAACGATTGATTAAATTTGACGTTAAATTGATAGCTGTATGTGCACGAATCGTACCGATAGTTCAATTGCGTATTGAATGGGGAAACGTAGGTACACGTGATTGTTAATGCGTTAATCTGTTCAACCTGTTGGCAAGCATGATCTAACAATAAGTACTCGAGGCAGCCAAAACGAACGGGAGCTTTACAAGCAAACTGCTATGCCGAAACTCGATCCTAACGCGATAGAAGTTCTAAGCGCTCGAAAATCTGACTTCGATCAATGCTCGCAGTAACTGAAAGCGGCTGAATTCGAAATCCTATTAGCTTCGTCATCGATCCAACTTCATTTTCACGCTAGCAATCACGAAGTTCGAAATCTCGTTAGCCTGCTGAGTCACCGAGCGTCGCACCCGCGACAGAAATTCGAAGCGTAGCCAAGGAATCTTGTTACTTTCCTCTAATCGTAAATTTGACTCCGTTCCTAGCGACGTTTTCGCTCGGTCGCAGCCGAATCGACTGAGAATTTCGATAGTCGAACCAGAAGTTCCAGGGACCCAGTTCTTCGATTTCCAGCGCAGGGTCGAGCACATAAACAGAGAACGAAGAAAATGGCGCGTGCACTCGCCACGTGGCGCATTCGGTAATACGATTCCTCGAAACCCGTCAGATTTCACTCGGTTTCAAAATACGTTCCCTTCTTTCCCGTGGCTGGTTCCCTCGGGATTCTGGGACAGGTGGCAGCCAAGGTCCTTCGTCGAGACGGGACGACTTCCTCGTGGTAACACGTGGTTGTCGTAAAGCTCGATGATCCGTCAGGAAACGGGCTGGATAAACGGCAGGAGTCAAGGTTCTCGTCGCTTCCTTGTCGACAGCCGGTGGTTTTGTTCGTTTAATCATCCCGGATGAAGTTCCGGCGAGCGTTCGTTATAAAACTTCTGGACACCGTTTCTGGCAAACACGCGATGCCTCTTCGGGCTAACAAAGTCGATTACCGAACTTCTATTTGCATGAAATTGCTGTGAAATGCGAGGAGAATAAGGATATTCGTCCTTTTTATTGTTAAAAGTACGTAGGAAACGATCTCCATCTGCATAACCCAATTTCTGCTTTGCGATATAATAACTTCCTTTCGTCATTACGTTCCCGACGCGGTAAGTTTATTCTTGGAATCAACGTAACGGAACGAAAATCTGTTTTCTTCGTAATTAGGAGAAAAAACGCGTTTAACAATTACAGCGACCGTACGAGATAATAGAATCGCAACGAAGCGTTTGTTCGGCGATAAAGGGCGAGATGAAACGCACGATGGGAACTGTATCGAATCGAAAACGTTGCTTTATCGTCGTCCTGTTTGGCCGCGAATTCGCGCGCACACGATTCACCTGTCTGGCCCACGAATTAGCCCCTGTAACCTTTTGTAATCGCCGCTCGCGACGACCTCGCAAACGCATGTATTACGTATTTTCCTGCCCTGGGGGACATTAATAAAATATGGCTCCATTGAATCGGTTATCCCGTTTCGCAGAAACACGCGGCGCGTATATCAATCCTATCCGATAAAGGATCGTCGCATAGTTTTGCCGGTTGCCAAACAAACGAACGAACGAACGGCCCTCGTGTTTGCCCGACTCGCTCGTTGGCCATTTTAAATGCCGCATCGATTTCACCTGCGAAACAACGAATTAACCCTTCGAGCTGATCGTTCCATTCCGCGCGATAATGCGAGGAATTTCCCTCCCTACGCCGCCATTTTCCGTTTTAAACAAATATCACGAACCGCTTATCTACGCGAATGTTCGACAAGATGGCCGTTGATTTACGGACGCGTCAGGCTCGTAATTCAAGATAGCGTTGAAGGCATCGCCAGGAAACGCTAATAGCCGTTAATTTCCTTGTCGAGACCTGGAACACGTGGTCGGGATCATCGGGAAAGGAAACGACGAAAGTTCTTTTGGCTGTCACGTGCTGGCTCTGAGGAGCATGTGGCGAAAAGGTGACATGTGGCAGGAGACGTTTTCGAACCTATTGTGTTTTTCCAGCTATCGGGCTTGTTTTCGAAATCGAATATTTTCCGGGTTCGACTGTTTTCCAACCGTTCGACTGTCTACTTATACGCGCTTTAGTTCACTATAATTGTTTCTGCAGAAAAATTACCGCCCGATACGAATAAAATATTGAAGAATGCGGGGGATCGAGGCGAGGACCGATTAAAAATGAATTCGTAGCGGCCGCATTCGTCTTTCGACGAGAACGATTTCGCGAATGAATAAAACGAGGAAGCTTAAAGGAAACTGGCGAAATTTTGGAATAGTTGGCGTGCATCGCGTGGCTGCGTCAGGATTAGCGTGTTCGAAGCCAAACGATAACCGACGGAATTTACGTTCCGCTTAAGAGAAAACTAATAAACGTTAATTGAACGAAACAGAGACGATTGCCGGCGAAGTTTCCCGTTGCAGCTGGAAACTCGCCGTGTTTGCCGGTGTTCGCGTTTCCCTGCTGTTCGCGTTACCTAAAATCCACGCGCAATTAGCCGGCGCGTTCTATTAAAACAAAGCTCCGTTAGCTCTTATAAACGAATCAATTTCGTTTTTGCCTCGGGCGATCCCTTTTGTCCCCTATGATCAAGCGCGCGACAGGATAATTCGAAATCGAACGAGGAACCGTATTATTATTTTCGAAAATAGAACAACGCGATATCGGCCGGGTCGTGTAGAGGTACAAGTATTCCGCATTTTTCGGTCGGAAGTTAAAATCGCTGCGCGTTTCCTTTGTCACTGTTGTTTTCAACGTTTGCAAACGAAATAGAAAATAAAAAAAAAGTAACATATTCGATGTGTATTTGTTGAAGCACCGAAACGGCATCGAAGGGAGGTGTCTGTTTACGCTAGTATTTATACCAAATGGATGGGTACACATCGCTCCAAGCTTTATCGTTTTTTATTCGATGGAAATATCGGGCTACCTTCGCGACGACATAATACACCGATCAAAACGATTTGTCAAAGAGTTCGTCGAAAAATATGCTGACCGTTTGAAAAACGGGTTTACTATTGGTACACGAAACTTCACAGTTTTGTTGATTCTGAAATTTAATTTGAAATTTTGTTGATTGAAAAATTCCATCGAAACAAAAAATTGGAAAATATCTCCGTTACGACAGACTTTTCTAATAAAAATCATACAGAATAGAGGGTTAAATAGAAACAGTTGAAGAAATTTCATTAACGACGAAGCATTTGCACCTTACAATGTTACATGCTATAAATAAAATCTCTCACACTTGTACTAATTGTTCCTAATTCCCAAGCCGAAATAAAAAACGTGAAATGGTTTTCAGGTTACCCGAGGGAGCATGTGCGAGTCACATCAGAAGGCTCCTTTGGCCGAAATTTACGACTGTCCTGGCAAGAACCGGAAGCTTTCGAGGTATAACCAGCCCTTTTTCCTTTCCGAGCGGTGAGAAAGTCGCGCGATCGTTTACGGAGCCCGGCACGTAAATAGCCGAACGTCCTGTCGTAACCTTGCTCGTTTCGTTCCGCGATCCTAAATCACTTCGATCGAGCCACGCTACCGTGTCCATAGTAGTCGGTGTCGTGCCACTGAACGGTGATTACGAGCTGTTCGATTGTCGCGAACAAAGGTGCTTGTCGAGCACGAAGGCACGCCGTAACCCCATGGTGTCCACCCCCCGCAGTCACGGCCATCCTCTCGGCTACAAGACTTCCAGCTGGACCTTCGGTTCGCCGTTTCTTCGAAGGTAAGTGCGTGATTTTGAGTGATTTTAACGACGATCGAATTACGCGTGTCTTCGATCTTTCGAAGTGATCTTAAATACTTAAGCATCCGAGTACGAACGCGAGAATCGAGCGAACGACGCGAGCGGCTAGAAATTCGTTCGTTAGAGATGGTAGTTCGAATCGTTCGGTAAACAATAGAGATAATGTTGTGTTCCTGTCGTTAAAGCGACCCTTCAAAATGAAAATTGCTTCCGAACGTGGAAATTCCCGAACAATAAGGGAAAGAAAAGAAGCGGACAGGTTTTGAAAGTCGAGTTACGGGCCGATTGTACCACCCGCGGTCAAGGGTTGCTCTTTGCGAATTCTTCGTCCATTACTTTGTTACGCTTAAATCGTCCTCTTTCCAACGGAGCACGTTATCTGCGCTGCTTCCTGACAATTCTTCCGGTCGACACAATAACCTTCCCTCTCGATTCTGAAACAGAAACGTACACTTTAAACGTAACTACGATCATGAAAACGAGTTCCGTTCCGCTTTCCAGCAAAGTGTTTCTGATCTTTTTCGGTGAACGTGGAACCGGAACCTTGCTTGTTGCATAAGAATCAAGGTTGATTAAAGCGTTACTTTAACCGGTCTAGAAAATCCCACCCCGACGTGATTCCTTTACGCTTCGCACCGAAGACGGGTAAATACCGCAACTGGCAGCTCTCGTAATTCTGGACACCGTATCCTTTGAAAAACAGCTTTTAAGTATCCTGCGGGGGCGGTTTACGAGAACTGACCCGCACCTATAGGTCGTGAACGTAAAGAAATAAACGTTCACGTAAATTACCGGAACGTTCTACGTCCGAACGATGAGTTAAACGAGAATTTCGACTATAAAAAAGCAAGAAGAAAGAAGAATGAAACGGCTAAAGGAAAGGAGGAAACGAGGTTCTTCCGCGTTGACCACCTTCTCGATTATCTTCTAAAACATCTAAAAGCTCGACAAATTGTATCAAACTCTTCGCGTTTCCTCCGAAATTGTTGCGAGTCGGTTGTTCTCAAAGACTGTGACTCGAAGACATAAGTTATTAAACGTTAACGAGGACGTCAGAGGTTGGTTAATGGCTATCGAATGGTAGACGCCATAAAATCGACGCTTACACCTGCGAAACGATGCACGAAAGGAGGGGTTCGTTTCTTTCGATGCCATTTAGAGAGGATGATTTTACGAGGACTCGTTTGTCCGAGGCTCGAAAATTCAACCGAGGGTAATTCGAGCCGGGTTCCACCCCCACGGACCGGGCCCTTTAGCTCCGGGCTGATCTCCAGTTTCGTGATTTACAACGGTTCCTGTGCTCGATCCATTAGCGCCGGGACGATTGGCCGGTCGCAATAAATAGCGCCTTGGGAAGTGTGAAGTTGCATTTAAATTCGGCTGTGTTCGGAGCTGGTTGCATTTAGGGTCCTGGTTAACCTTAAGTGGCTTTGACACCCTTGTTAGTCTTCTTCTTAACACCTATCATAAAAGAATATATGGATAAGGTTCTCCAATTAAAGTATATCTGCTGCGAGTTAAAAGGAAACACGAACAAGGGCTGCCAAGCTTAGTCATTTTAAACAAGTATATTAAACAATGTCTAAGGTAAATGAAAGACGTGGTCGATTTGGATAATCTTAAAAACTCGGAGACCGAGCGTAAAATAATTGTGTAAAGTAAAATGAGCGGAGTGTTATAGAAACTTGTATCGGCGAAACTTCGTCAAGATCGTTCGGTAGGTCTTTAAACTCGTGATAGAAGCATTCGCGGACCAAAGTATCCGCACCACAACGGTCAATATTCCCACTGGTGCCACCTCCGCAAACCTGCTATTCGAATTCGAGCACGAATTCGGCAAAGCTAGTATACCTCTTATCTAACGGCGCACGATCTCGTGTTCGGCTGGCCGCGAGACATCCCCAAAGCTCATTAATCTCCAGGAGCGTGCTGGAGCGGGCTAGGAAGTCGGTCAAAACAACGCGTTACCGCGGTCTCGATCGGCAAACCAGGATCTTTGCACACCACCACCGCCGACAAGCTAATTCGCTAATCCACGAGGGTTCGTCCTCGATCATCATTATGCGCGATTTGTCGGATAGCCCCGAAAGGAAGGGATCGGGTCAGGCACGAGGCAATGATGATTAATACGATGGCACACCGAGTTAATCCTCGTTCGAAATGGAATTGGGGCGGTTTTCGAAGATGTCCCGCCTATTGTAACCTGCAGCAAGACAGAAAGATAAAGGAATTTTGACAATTTTCTATATGGATACCTTGATTTACATTAGTAGATACGATTTATTCTTTAGAACTCAAGACAAAAGTACTGTGATATTCGTACATGGACAAAACGATCTTTTGGGTAAGTTTTATCGAGGAGCAATTTGCGGGGTATATCTCTGGGCATGAAGGAGCCATTAGATCGACCACAGCGCGTTATAGGATTCATTAGACTACATCCAATTTAGGTTAGGGTTACAATCCCTGATTGGGCAGAGGATAGACGCGTGGCCGATTTCCGAAGCGTACACGGCAGAGGCAATACCGTGACCGCATTAAAGCGCGGAACGGCAGGAGAGCAGCTTATTAGTAAAAAGCATGACAAACGGCTCGTGGTTTACCCCGGCTTAGCCTCGTGGACCAACCCCAGTAGGGTCGTAACCAGCATGCAACACGGTGCGAGGTGATATATAGCGATTTTTAGTCACGCCTTCATACAGATATAAATCCCTTCTCTCGGCTAACGTGTAACTCCCCAGATTCCCGTAAGCACGAGGCCCGTTGCTGCGTTAGCAGTGAGAAGTTGCGCGATGCAATTCGCTTTGCCGTGCTTCGTCTCGTCGATTATCGCGTTTCAACTTTTTATCGGATTAGTCTCGCAAATAATTGACTTTCGTAGCGATTTCTAAAAAATTTCGTAATCAAATTGCAACGCGGAGTTGTTTATAGACCATTTCCGCTTCGGATAATCCGTAATACGTCGAAGAGAAAGAAGAATCGTCGAATCGTTTATCCAGAACGAATCTATGAATGGACCGCGGTTGTTTCGAAGTAAATCTTCGAAATGGGCTACCTTGCAGCCGCGAACAAGACACGGGGGTGAGGGAAAAAATTGAACGCTATATAATTCTGATCGTTGGAACGTGGTCCCTTGTTCGTGTAACGTACGCGACCGAATTTCATCCGAACGTACACGCTTAGCGGGTAAACAAACGGCACTTCATAAACCGGCGGACGCGATACGATCTAGCCATTATTTATTGACCTTTCGGATTTACCGTCATACATGGCGCACTCGTGAAATTAGTTTGCCTTGAATTATCTTTCGACGCAGCCGGCCGATCGCGAGCCGATAACGGCCCGTCGAAATTATTGCGCCATTGAAATCCATTTTTCGATAGCTACCGTGAAGCTCAGTCCTCGGAAAACCGCGCCAATCAGCACGATCCGACTTCCGCACAATATAGTGAACCACGTGTACATCAATAGTCAAGAAAATTCTCAAATATCACCCCATGCGTTCCACGAAGACCCCGATCAATCTGAACGAAGTGATTTTATTTTACAAAGGGTGCAGCAATACGAAATTAAGGTCTCGAATAATGTAGGAAGCTAAAGAACACAAAGGTGTTCCATGTACACAGGGTAAAATGAAGAAACGGTTTACGAAAAACGTCCGGGAGTTTCCCGACCTAACAGCAGAGGGTTACAGGGTGAGCCACGGGGTTAAATATTTGCCTAACTAGCCAACCGACCAGTACCACGTTCGAACGGGAAATTTAAATGTTTCTTTGGCGTTCCATCTCGCCCTGGCACCGGTGCAACCCTCCGAAATTCGTTCCGCTCCGTGTCCGCATTGCCGGACGTGAAATATAAGGCAATTTCATGAACCATTAAGAATGGAAGTTCATAAGTCGGCAGCACGTGTTTTCGGTGTTAACCCGTGTAGAAGGCGAAATGAGATTTTTCGAAGGGTGCCGCTCCAACCTCTCGCTCTCCTTCCAGGATCGGCATTGACGTATAACGGGTGTCCCGTGGGGGGGTGGATGCAGGCGAGGAAATATTCGTCTTTCTCTTTGCCGAGCACCGCGCTCGGGACTTATCTGCTTCGAAAAACCACTCACCCCGTAGTCCCTCGCGTTCGCGAGGGTGGAAGCGATTTTTTACGCAGTCTCGTCGAAGGTTAACCTTATGGATGGGGTTGGATTCTTGTAGAGTGTTCCCCCGTCTTTCGTCCCCTCCTTTGCTCCGCCCATCATTATAGAACAGGGCATACAGGGTGTTTCATCCCTTAAGTCAACCACCAAAGACAACTTTGGACTCATACTCGAAACTGTACGAACTTTAAAATTAACTACACATTCATTTTACACCATATTTTACTACAGCAAATATTGAACAAATTCTATTCAATTGTTTTAACAGATTTTTATTGTACAGTTCGGTCCGCAAATATTTATCTATAAATTTTACGGCTAACGTAACTAAAACTTTGCACGAGAATGGAAGTCGCTTGATCGCGCGAAGCGTCCTGTAGCGACAAACATAGATAGGGGTGGATCGTTGGAGGTGGAAGGTTCTTAAGACTCGGAGCAAGAGGGTCCTTTATAATTTTGCCCCTAATTTATTTTACAACGACTCTAATAAAAAACAGAGGCACGCGATGTATCGTTGTCTGCGAGGGTGACGCAAAATGAAAAAGTTACGCGGGTCCTTGTTGGAACAACGGGGTGTGTTACGCGGATCGTTGCTCTTTGCCTTTTCGCGAAATTGCTATCGATCTGTAACCGAGCTCGACGCCGATTGTTTGCGCCTTCAATCATGGTAATTACAAGCCCTCGGTTGTCCTTCGATAAGCACGAGCCATTTTTCCTGCATCCTTAATTTGAAACAATTTTCTAAAATTTCTATAAAAATCAAGGTACTGGTTAATTAATTGAATTTACGACAGTGTCATACGCGGATCTTTGTCAAAGTAGTACGAAGGAGGTTTCAATTTCCTTCATCGTGGATAGTTGTTTTTTTCATTTTTGCGTTCTCGGCTCGATGTTTAATTAGTCACGGGCCGCGAGCAAACGATTCGTGGCCAAAGGTTTCGGCTCTTTCGCAATTATTCGCAATTACATTTAGCCGATCGATGAAGCAACGAGCGACGGCCAATTTTATTATTATTCCAACATCACCGGAGACTGGTCGAGAGGCAGGAGGTGAAATGAGCACGGCCAGTTCGAGTTTGTGTATAATGGAGAATTCCAATCGTTCGCGCTACGATACGAGCACGCGATAAAAATTAATTAACACGACGCTATCGGTGAACTTGCACCGATCGGTTACCCTTCTACTATCCTCTTTCCAGCCGCGAATATTTCACGAATAATAAAATAGTCCGGGCAGGATCGTTAACGGAAAACGTACGATAACACCTGCGGCCCTCGAGGAACATTGAAGTTACAAATGGTGAATAAAATAACAGAAATGCAAGGAAATTTTAGAAATTATTTATTTCATTCCAGATCCGATGTCATTCCATTCGAGTATCATGACAGTTACAAATAATCAATACGTATATTTTAAAATATATCGATCTCTGAGGTTTATGTTACCGAATAAATTAGATACGTCTTTACAGCGTAAACTTTTGTCAGAGATTGTACGGTCGACAAAAAATGGGTCAGTGTGATATTAACTCATTGTGTGCAGACTGGCAAGAGCGAAATTAATTTCATCAAATAATTCAACGAAAGAGGAAAATTAAAATCATGGGTACTGTTAACATTACGTGAATAATATTATGACTGGCGAGTGTGCTGTAGTATATTGTGTCTCGTAACACACAGATTAAATAATTGCCAACTGTAGGCAAACGTTTTATTCGCAGTGTTACAATTATGAACATTATTTTAATGGGATAGATTTTTGTAATGTTCTGTCAGTGGATTTTTTAAGAAGAGCAACTAAGCGGTATTAAAGAAGAATGTAAAATTTTAACTTTATTAAAGTATTACAGCATAGAGGAGCTTATCGAATAAATGTCGGTTTACTGCTTAATGATTGTTCACAGCTTAATTTGCACATTTGAATATTTAACACGACCCAGTCGATCGAGGCATTTTGAGAATCTCCAAGAAGCGTCAGAAAATTGAATACCTATTATTTCGTGAAATTTCTGTACGTGTCTTTTCCAACTACACTGCTCACTTAACGACTTAAACAAACCGTCGAACCATTAATCACGCTTTCCCTTTATCGGAACTCAATTTCGCTTACGAACAAACGAGCTGATTGAAACTCCAAAGAACTTCACACAAAGCGTTCGAAAACTCGATAAATTAATACGCGCCATCAATTTCTCCGCAACAAAAAATGAAGCAAAGAAAGGAAAATAGAATATAGAATCCATTTTCCGTCCAATAAACGACCAACAAGCGATCGCCGAGATAGTCGATAGTTGGCTAGCTGGACGCTTTCCAACGCGGGCGAGTAGGTTCGCGATACCAGAGGGGCGGAGGGGGGCCAACCTGTAATAAACGTTTCCGCGGAAGCGTAAACGTCCGAGGCCGAAACAACGTCGGACCGCTCTTTCTGCTGTTTCCGTTAATTTATTCTATTCTCCACGGTGGAGTATCCAGCTCGACATCGAAGAAAAAAAAGAACGCGTGACGTGGACCAACGGGTGTATGAATGTCTTTAATAGTAGCAGCGTCGGTTGACGCAGCGAGTTTTGACAGACAGCTCCTCGGGGCACAATGGGGGTCGAAACGGAGCACAATGCGGCCCGGCACAATCGCACGAAATTATACATGCGCGTACGAGTTCGCTTAGGTACGCGAAGCATTCAACGCGTTAACGGAATAGGAATACGAAATTCGAATACAATATACGCGCGGTATAACCTGCCAACCCCCTCTCAAAACTCGCCACCCTCTCGTTTCCTACCCTCTTCCTCTCGATGAATGCACCGAACCGCTCTAATGAAGATAGACACGGGCACCCCGTTGCCTGTCGCTCCGTTCCTCCTCGTTCCTCTTCTTTTCTTCGCTCGAGGATACCTGGCTCCCGTGACACTCGATTCGAGAGTTTCGGCGCTGTCGTTTAACTTCGTTTCGTCGGTTCAATGGAGGAACTGCGACGGAACGAGAGGGTTCAGCAGGTACACGGGGATCGTTACGAGTAAAACTCTTGACGACGGAGCTGCCGTTCTTATTATCATAGGCGGACTTGTTATTAGTGTTAGCGCGAAAGGGTAAAGGATCGAACCGATGTTTAACGAGAACACGCTGTAATTTGATATAGGGGTGTATGTATCCTTTCTTACTTTTTGACTTTATCCTTCGAACCTGACTTTTGACTAACTCGATGATGTACGGTCACAACCCTTTGCTTCTTTACGGAACTTTTATAAAATTTCTGTACACTTTAACGTTTTCAATGCTACGATAGAACTGATCAATTGGAACAGATAAACGAAGTAGCTGGAATTTTTAAGTGTCTCAAACAAAAAATTATAATTTGTATAGCTAACGTATGTATCAGATGCAAAGTTTTGCAATTTTTGAAGTTGATATTAAAAATCATGAAAGGCCTTCGTTTGATGACATTCCTGCTTGGCATACCTTTCGAGAAAATAATTCGCAAAGACGCTTACCATCTCGACCTTCCCTCAACATGGTACTTAAACATAAATTTAAAGCTTCCACTTATAAATCGAGATTTTTACTCCAGAATATGACGTAATCCAATTAGCTGGATAGAAGCAAACGCAAAATATCATACTAAAAAGCTTCTAACCAATCAAATTACGTTGCTGGCAGAGCTAAAAGAAAGGGGCTCGACGAAGGTCGGGCAAAGAATATCGAACCCTCGTTCTCGTCGGCGGAGAAAAAAATTGAACACTGGTGGAGGAAAAAGGGAGGACAAAAATCGTCCGATCGTCGACGCTTAAGTATGCACCGGCAGAAATATTCAGAAGCGCTTCTTCGACGTGGTCACGCGTGTTTACCTGTGTACGTCCGCAGGAAATGTATTCAGTGGTCGCGTAGCTTTCGACCGTGATGCCAGCTGGTTCATTTATCTTGCAGGGACACTCTTCCCTCCGAGTCCCTTTATTTTTCACTCTGTATGACGATCTACGACGCGCCCTTTATTCCCTATCGAAACGATCGGAAACGGTGCTTTTGTTTATCGAGTTCTACTCTTTGCGTTGGCAATTACCGTTCAAATGGTATAGAATGATATTTGATCTAGCAGCTCAGAGATATAGCAACGTAGTGATACAGTAATCGAGAGATCGAGGAACGTATGGACTCGTGTTTCGCTTTTGTAGATAATATCCATCGCTTGTCTCGCTGATCAATGGCCGGATAAAGTTTTCCAAATTACTATCTCGCTCCGGCGAATTTACCGACGAATCTTATAATTTATCGCAGTCGTTTCGATCAGCGGGGTCTTCGTCTCGTTCGTTTCCTTTTTCTGTGTTTCTCTTTCTTCATTTTCTCGTGATTCCTCTTCTCGCGCCTGCCCCATCCCCTAATTTTCTCCGCTCGCTTTTTCGCCTGTTTGTTAATTTTCTGCGCCAACGGGGAAAGAGTCGATCGGTCGGCCGATTCTTTCTCCTCTCTCCACGACGACATTCCGGCGGATGAGAATTTGATGAGGTAAACACGGTCGGCTGTTTTCTCCATCTTTTTTCAACGCTTTGCCTCCCCTTTTGGCGCGGCGCTCGTAAACGCGCACCCTAACGTAGATTTATGCGCGCCGATCGCAAATTAATGTTGACTCCGCCGCGACTACTCGTCTCCTTCCCGACGCTGCCTCTTCTTTCTTTTGCCGTGTCGCCCGTCGATCGTTCCCCGTCTACCGGAGCCCATCCAACTTCCCGTTTTTTCCCACCACATTCCGCTTTCGACGTTTTAATTTCTTCGCCCCGAGGAATTCGAGAGACCTCTTCTCGAGCGACACCCGTCTTCGTCGATGTTTCGCCGAGTTTTGTTCGCGTCTTCCCCTATCCCCGATCGCTTTTCACGATTGATGCTTAAAGCTTCTCGTCTCGTCGCCTTTTAAAACCGCCGATCTCTATTCGAGTGATTCGAAATTCGTTTAAATCCATTAAAACTTGAAATATCCGCGCGCGGAGGCGAAACACTGTTGCTAATACACGGGATAGTTCCATCGCTGCATTAATCGACGCAGCCAGTTATGTTTGTTCGACGCGTGAAACGTTAATGACCAAGTTAATAAACCACGATCCTAAAATCTTCTTAACTCTTCTAAAATTAATTAAACATCGCGCGAACGTACGAATTAGGAATGGCTGAAACGGTCTTTCGAATATCGTACAAAAGCGCATCGACCAGCGAGAGAGAGAGATTAATTAACGTTGTACGGCTGAATGTTTGATGGTTGCGGGTAACTGGTCGGTTTTTCGATCGACCGTTTGGTCATTCGACAATAATCGGGAAATCCTCTTAACGTCAGAAGGAGAAGACTAGGTGGCTAGGTACAGGGTCAATGTTTTGCTTGGCAGACCGTTCGATCTTCCCTAGGAGTTTGCTCGCTCGGACGGTCCGTGTTTAATTATTCCTCGTAAGAGGCTTACCATTAGACACGTCCTTCGGAATTGAAGCCGGCTTGGCGCCGCTCGAGTGCGCAATAATTTTCTCCTGCTATCTGCCGCGTCGCGGCACCCTAATGTAACGGGAAATGACGCTCGGGAAAATCGAATTGTTTCAGGAGCAGAATGCAGAAGTCTGCTCGCAAGATTTATATAGATCGGCGGAACAACGCGTGGAGAATACCCTACGGAAAGGAAGTCAGAAAAATTTCGATATTTGTTACGCTCGACTTGCACCCCCATCGGTCCGATGCGAGAAAAGACACTCGGAAAACGATTGCAAGGGAAACACGGTCGATAGAGGAGATGGTCCGATTGTGGTCGAGTAAATAAGCGCTTAGAACGCAGGGAGGAGTACATAAAAAATTGATGGGGAGCAATCAGGAAGCTGTGGCGCGTCATATTAAAAGATCTACGGTCGGTCGTTTGAAGCGACGCGGATTGTAAAAGCAAAAGGGACGGTGTGTTCTTGGTATTTCGACGGCGGAAAATTGCGAATCACTTTTTCGTACAGAGGAAACGCTCGTTTTTATCCCACACCCCTTTCGTTACCGCGTCATATTTTTTCAAACAGCGAGGGTTAGTAATCTTCGAAATTAAATTTTCCAGCGTGCAACCGGCGGTGCTAGGTTCGATGTTCCTGAGGGGATAAAGCAACTTGCCGGGGATCTAGTTCATTTTATGAGCTTATTCGCGAGAATAAGCAACGATTTATCCTTACTCTTTTTTATCCTAATCGCGTATTCCCGTATAAATTTTACTCCCAGGGCAGATGTTACGGCGGAGTAGATAAAAAGCGTTCTTTAAATATCTCCGAGTTTTATTATCAAGTTAAATTATATGAAATTTTGACGGTACGAAATTCGTTACTGACTTAAAATTTCATAAAAATGACAACGATCGTAATTTCTTTCCAAGACGCGGACGACGCATTAATTACATCGGTTCGATAGTCAAACGTGTCGTGACGTATTTTCAACATCTAGAAGTTTATTTCAGTCACGTCCACGTACCGGTAGACGTACACGATCAAACGTACAGGGTGCGTGGAGGCGACCGGTACAAAAACACCGTGCGGCTTCACCCCCGAGCGAATAGGGCAACCATCGTAGCCGCGAGAAAGTTTTCAGCCAGAAGGGGGAAGGAACATCGGACGAAGGGAGCGGAAAAAGAAGGGAATGGGGTCTTCGGAAGTGCGAAAAATCCTGAGGCACGATCGCGTTCTTTCAGGCAGCGGCCACCCCTTAATCTGGAGAAGGTCGAATCGGGTTGGGCTGGCCTTCGAAGACCCGACTTTACGCGCGAAAGAAACTTTCGTAATATTCCGCTGCGTTTCTCTCGTTCGTCCGACGCAGCCGACATCACCCTTCGTTCCTACTTTTCTTACGATCGAAATTTTCATTTCTCAACTTTTCCTCGGTCCTAATTTTCCCTCGCGCCAAATGAACTTCCCGGGGAGAGGCGACAGTCGGTGCTCGAGACATCTGTGTCTCCTTTGCATTTTTTACGCCCGGTAATTCTCATTGTGGACATTTTGAGAAACGAAATTGGCTACCAGAGAGAAACGTAAGCGGGAGAATATTGTATTGTCTTTATATCGGCGCTTCTAAATGTTCCAGAGCCGGAAACGCGAGATAACACGCTTCGATCCATTAGACGAGCATACTCCTATTACTCGTTCGTTTTCGATTGGTTAAGGTCGGAACGTATTTATTAGAAACAATTACGGGGGAGAAAGCAACAATGGTCGAGTGGGAAGTCCACTCTTTCTTATTACTTTCTTCGTCGACGTTAGTCACGTTGAAAAATCGCGGCGGAAATAATGACTGGCCGTAAAATTTCGTTCGAGCTCCGGGAAGAAAGTTTCCATTCGTTAGTCGGGGGTTAGCTGCGCGAAAAGATTTGTTCTTCGAGGAGATCGGTTGTAATATTTTCCCGGCAACGCGATTCGCTTCCCTGGAAAACGTAGTGGCGATCGTACGTTAACGTTCGCTGGGTAAAACGGCTCTCTAATCGGAGAATCCACCCGCAAAAACTACCCCCAGGATTGTCCGCTACGACACAGGTTCGGAAGAGGATCGACGATTTCTCACCCCCCAAAGAAAACAACCTTAACGCTATTTTCTCCTCTGACCAACAACCTTTGTCCATCTTTACCCGTTCCCCTCGTCAATCGCATTTTCTCCGACTCCGTAGTGATTGAATTAAATCCTTTGAGCTTTACTGCCGACAGTAATGACTTTTCGTTAGTTACATTTCGCATTTCGACCGTTTTCAGTCAAAGGTTTTATTCGTCGCGCTATTGTGCAAGGCCGCTTCGATATCTAATTTTTAACCGACGTATTGGCAACTTCTACATTCAGTTCTTATAGTTTCGTCGCTTTGGCACTATAAGTTTGTTGCGATAGTTGGTTCTCCATTGCCCGTCGTTAACGTAAATTTCGCAATGCGCACTTCGTGCCGCGTTTAATTTTACCGAACAATGGTTTCGAAACTCGTGTCATGTTCCAGTGGGCGAACTCGTGAAATTTCTGCCACTAATCGGTCAGTTGGTCCCGCCAAACCAACCAGAAAGTTAAATTTCGAAAATACGTTCGATCAACCGAACCGGACGTGTCGGTTCTCCGCAAACGATTAAAGAAGCACGCTCGTTAACGATAAACGAAACGTCTATAATAACAGATATTCTCTGTATTACGAAGCAATTTTATGTTCGCGATTCAAAGAAGTATCTCTCTTACCGTATTCTCCTTGTTTCGGATTCACGACACGGTAATACATTATGAACTCGGAGTGTGGAGTTTTAAAACAGCGTTTAGAGAGCACATACGCGTTCCGATCAAACGGTAATCTCTCCATCCTGGCGTCTTATCTTGGTCAACGCAGCGACAGCATCGTCAAAAGACTCTTTTCGAGCGCGAAACCTCTGAAGAGCCTCTCACGAAGGACGGCGTCGTGTCACCTTTTGAATACGTGTACTGCGAGAACGAGACTTTAATCTAGGCGAGAGTGCCTTTCGTTTCGAAGGAATTCAAAGAATCTGGAAAAGCCTCGCGAAGGTTCGACCGGGTGAAAGCGTCCATCTACGGCAAGAGGCCGATAATCCTGGCCTGCACGATACGTAGCGGCGTAGATTAGCGAGCTATCGCCGAGATTTTTCCCTCTTTTCCTCCGTGTTCCTTTGTCCCAGCTTCGTGGCCGGTGTACTTCTCTTTTTTGCGAGACCTTTCTTCATCGCGAACGGCTTTGTTCGAGCTTCTAAAACGATTATCCTGGCGCGAGCCAAAGCTCGGGACCGAAGTCTGCTCCCGCACCCTTTGATATCGGTGCTTGGATGAAAGGATCGACGGCGACGTCTCCGATGAGTGACCAAAATAGAGGCGGGAAGGATCGAAAGGACCCCTCGTAAAATAACACCGGCCACCTAACGACCTTTCACCCTACCGTCTTTTTTTTCACTCGCACCTGCCCTCTCTCTCTCTGTATCGCCCTTTCGAGGAGCCGAGCGCAGAGTCAAAGGGCCATACCCAACTGGCTAATTCGATAATGCATCCGCTGAGTCCGTGTGCGCGACGGACGTAGACAGAGGGATGGAGTGGGGCCAGCTTTGATTCGCCCGGTCTGAGATTACAGACAGGAAAATTGGATACCGAATTCCGAAAATTACCGAGCAGATCGACTCTCGAGCACAGTTTTAAAATGTATGGGCACAAACAGGAGATACTCGAAAGTGTATTTCGCGGAGTCAGGAGCTTGAAGGGTGACGTAGACCGAGCGTGCTACGTTTTATACAAGGAACAGTTTTACTTTTCTCGAATTATTATTAAATGGTATTTGAAGGGCTGGATGAAGAGTACTCGAGGCGAGTACAGATTTATCCCTCTGAAGAGGATCGTTCGAGGGTGGTGGTACCCCGCGCGATTTTGCGGTCCCCGATGGAACGAGACCGTCGGATATTTTCATAGAGGAACACGAGGGCGTCTAAGTTGTAACGGAGGGTGGTTCGCAGCCTCTCGCACCCCTCGAGGAGCACTCTCTTTCGCTCGTTCTCTTACATTTTCCATTATGTCCCGCAAGATTTCCCGTATCCTCGACGATCTCTTCGAAGGGTGGCCCGGCCCGTAGCTACGCGTGTAAATTGGCGGCTTTCGTCGCGACAACGTCGACGGGGGGTTGGCGTTGCCGCTCCACCCCATGACCGTCTGGTTAAATGGCGCGCCTACGAGCAGGGCGTTAAATTTTGTCGCGCGACACAAAGAACCAAAGGGTGAGAGCATGTATCGCTTAACGCGCGACAACCACACCGAAACTCACCCCCTGCCACGCGGGCTTTTCTCTTTTCGCCGACTACGTTACGGAACCCTCCCGACGGTCTTTCATTTTCCGCGCGTCGTTCGAGCAACGAGGTTAATAATAATTATGATTTTAAGTAGGGGTTCAGGGAATTTGCCTGGCGCGAGTGGAACATCGGTGCGTCGAGGGGCTGCCGCTCGGTTCACGCGTCTTTTCAAGTAATTGATTGAAATTCCTCGCACGATCCTCCTCTTCGTATAATATGTAGAAATTCGTGAAAAATGGGGGCTATCAGCATACGGAATCGAATCCGAGACTCTTACTTCCCATTCTCCGAAAGCTTCTCAACCTTTTCGTTTTTTCGTTACGTAACACTACCTTATTCTTCGTTTCCAACGATCATTTATTAGCGTAATTAACGCACAAATTGATTAATCGTCGTGATTCAAACTTTTACCGTAAAGAGATGAAGCAGTATGCTCACGGTTATTACCCCGCATAAACGCAGAATTATTGCCAATAAAGCGCGCGAAGTAAATAACCGACTTTGGAACGTAATCCATATTTATTCTAAAATGGTAATGTGTCGCATGATTTATGAGTAAACGCGCGAATACATGTTTGCGACTGAGTAACGAACAGCAACAACGACACACCGAAACAATTGATCTTTAGGAAGAAAATGCAGGGTTCGCGCGAAACGGGAATTCAAGAATGAAAAAAGACAGGAACGGTAGTCGCTGGTAGCGATGGCCAATAAATGCAAAGTTTTGTTGTCGCAGCGTGTATAATTCCGCGCAGAGCGGCCACGTTGCCGGGAGCATCGTTCGTGGAGCGATCGAGCGGAAAATCCGCGGCCGCGTCTGCTCCAGGCCGGATTTGCGAATGACTGTAGCGGACGAATACGTAGCCCGCTAGTTAAACCCGATAGAAAGGGGTAGTCAAAGCTTTGAAACGAGAGATTTTGCGCGTTTATTTGTCGTATATCGAGGACGGTACGCGTAATGCACGAGCGCAGGAATCATCGATTTGCACTGGATTCGTCGTTCTTCTCGTTCCTCTATAAATTTCACGATGCAATATTGCGGCCACGACGTGGCGACGGAACAAAAAAAGAAAAAAAAAAAGGAACGAAAAAGACCGAACAAATGGGGTCGTATTGTAACGAGCGCTGGAAACTGCAATTTACATGGTGCGATCGGTAAAATCGGTCAACGAGGACGCGGATCAAAGCGAACCGCATTTTTGATTGCTTCGTTGCGATAAAGAACGTCGACCGGTGCCGGTAATGCGCGTTAATTAGCCACCGATAATTACCTTCCAACGTATCGTCGTTTGGGGGCTCTCACTGCTGACAAGGGCACAAAGTACCAACCGTGTTTTACGTTTTTAGCGGTCGTACCGGAAGGATCAAACTTTCCTTACGTAACCTCGGATACTCCTTTATCATCTTTTTGACGCTTAGCGAGTTTGTAACATAACAGGGACGCTTACACATAATGTATAATTAACATAAACACAATGTACATTAACCCTCTGTTAACCCGCTATATCCGTTTAAGACATTCGGTACTCCACACGATTGTATAAAGGGTTCGAATAAAGTTGGAACGTTGAAAAAATAAATTGGGGATGTACAGTGATAAAGGGGGCGCGATTTCTCGAGCAACCCTGAATTTTCCTCGCGATAATTAATGTGGAACGAAGCTTGGGCCCGCCACGAAGGGAAATAAGTGATCGCGATCAATTACGATGCACGCTAACGGCGTAACCGATTTGAGGTTTCATTAACTCGAGCAAATTCAGCGAGCGTATTAAGCGCGCCTATATGCGAGCGCCGAGTGCTCGCTCGCCGCAGTTTCTGCCGGTTCTCCATTATTCGACGGTGCTTCCAGCGGTAATTCGAGTCTGGAGAGAACGTTCCGATGCAATTATAAACGCACCGGTCCAGATCGAATTCGAACATATCCGGCCTCCCTCCTAAGCCTAAGCTCCCAAACCAGCCACGAAATTTCATGATTTTTCCTAAGAAATTCAAACGATCTCTCGATTTCTCCTACGTCCTTACATCCGCGATTGCCCGCTCCAACTTTTTGCAAGGTTCAAATTTTTCAACTATGAGACTGATATTTTGGAACTCTAAAAGTTTGCGTATTTCGAACTTTCGAGTACGAAATTTAGAGAGTTTGGAAATATTCGATTTTCTCAAGTTCAGATCTTTGGAATGCGTCGCGAGCGAATGAGTCGCGAACAATAGTCATTTCCGAAAGTTTGGAAAGCTCCGCTCTATGGTTTTCTCTGACGTTGGAACCTTCTGTACCTGATACGACTGCGTCAGCGTGGATCGAAAACTCGCGGCAACGCGTTAACTTGCTGACAAGGTGAACTAACCGAGGCATATGCTCCAGTTTCGAAACGAAACTTTGTGGACAGAAAATCGAAAACGTTTGTAATTGTTTGCGCACATGTAAGGCGTTAATTAGGACTCGGGGTAGATGATTATAATTGATGCTAAAATTAGCAGCAGACGGGATTTGTTGATTCGCGAGATAAATAGTATATTACGAGGAACGAAGATCACGAATAGTCTACTTTGTTAACTTACCCTACAATTTATTGGACCTAAACAACTAGTTGAAGAGTATTAAAAATCTGGGTAAGATTTGTCACGTTTGAATTGTAACGCGTCACGAGTCGGACTCGATGTTACAGACCAAGAAATACTCAAATTTAATGCAAACGACGATATGGATTATCAGAGATACTAAAAATTAATTTTATCTTTCGGTCCTATCATCTTGGATAACCCTTGATAATTTTGAGTCGACGATGCATCCGCGAGAGTGGACGAAGACATTTCGCGTTATCGACACCATAATCCAGCATTTTCAAAGGCTAAGGGCATATCCGGCGTTCAGGGTCGTTATCAGCGTCGTTATCGTAACTACGGCAACTCCTATAAGACGCTGTTTATCGTTCAACTTCTATATCGCGCGTTGCAACGCGAGTGCACCATCTTCCGGTGAAGTTTCGCGGAAACTTTCGAGCGTACGAGTCGCGTCGATACGATCGGAAGGATCGATCAGAGTAGACCGAGCGTTTTGAAAACTGTCTGAACGAGCGAAAATACGCGTGGCGGAAAACGAAATCAATCACCGGCACCCCCCGTTGGGAACCGCGCAAATTTCCGTGAAAATTCCTGCGACTCCCCGCAGACCGGTTCACGGTCGAACGAGACCGATGAATCCTGGTTAAATCCGACGTCGGGCCACGGTTGCTAATCGTCGTCGATTTCGCGGTTGTTAACTCGACGAACACGAACGAAGGACACGATCTTTTCGAAATAAGAAATGGGGGACCGGCGGAAAGAAACGAAGCTGAACCGCGAGCAAGGAGACTGTAATGAAGGGTATCGCAAAAGGTGCTTCGAATTACGAAAGAAATCGCTACCGGTGTATCGGCTCCCTGTTCATTCACCATCCTCCCCGTTCCTATTCTTTTTTCTGGTTACACGGAGCGGCAGCGGAGTTCGTTTCGCTTTTTCCTTCGATCTTTCAACCATCCGCGGCATCGTCTGCTCGTTTTGTTCACCGCATCCTTGAACAGAGCCTCGGACACCCCCGGAATCTTGCGAGGGGAGCTTCGCTCGAGGAATTAATTTCCTTTGTGAGCTCTCAAAGAGCGCTTAGCGTTGCTTTCCAGACGAGAAGAGGTTGATCGTAGAAAAAGAGAGTTGTCAAGGGAGGGAGAAAGGTTCACGAATAACTTCGAAATACGATTAAGATTGTTGACGGTATCGAACGCGATTAAGACTGTTGCCGCGATATTTTATAACGGTGATAGAACCTCCTTCGATCGATAATATCAAACGTCGACGCGAAAGGGTGATTTCTCTGCACAATATCGCCATTATCGTGGCGACAATCTAAGGAGGATCTACTGTACATCGTCTTCGTGGTAACGACCATCGCTACTATCCATAGTTAAATGAAACGTATCAAATGTAATTGAATAATTTTGGAAAGCGAAGAAGGAGAAAAGATTCGAATGTCATCAACAACGTGCACGATGTGGAGAATTGAAAGCTCGAGGGAGAAAAGAAACACGACTTAATAGAATGGGGAATTTTTCAACAGAGGAAAAGAGTTACATCGACGCCCGGATAAAAACACAAGGTAGCTTTTTTCGTCGGGCAAACGAACTCGTCCGGTATCGAGTTTTTCCACGGGTTGTCCGCGTGTTTTTCCGCGTGCTCGAACATACGGTTGGCCGATAAATGGCGGGCTAACGATTATTTCAAAGGCAGCACAACGTTTTCGAGCTGAACGAGAGAAGCATTGTCGCTCGTGCATTTTGAACGGCGTATTAACGTTATACATAAAACGTCCGACCCACCCTCATCCGCCTCCCTGTACTCCGCTTCTTCCTTTCGCAATTTTTCTACCCTGTCCTCTTGACGCTGCTGCTAATTAGAGTTCCTTTTAAGCGGCTTTCACAGCTTCTCTCGTCCATTGTTTTTACTATCCTTAAAGGATGTAACTTCTCAGGAACAAAGTTTCCCCGGTTTTACCGGATTCACTTCCTTCTTCCTCATTTTTTCCTCGTCGCTCGTTTTTAATAGCGACAGCGTACGCGCACCGGCGCTACAGAAAAGGAGTTATAATCTAGTTTGTTTACTTTGTTGCTGGAATTTGTTCTATCATTTTGTCCCCATTTTTTTTTACAAAGAAATACTACGCGACAGTAACATTAATTCTTCGAGTGTAAATAATGTCGTAAGTCATTAACTTAAGGAACTTGTGTCTGTAAAGAACAAAAGTTTCTACCAAGTTTTCGGGAACACGTACATGTTTTCCTGAAGTCAGTATTCAACTTAAGATTCGTTTAAAAAATTTAACAAAGCAATGCCTCGTCTCTCGAACAAGCGTTAATTCATAGATTAAAGGTTAATCGATTAAAAAGGGCTCGCATAAATAGCTACTCTGTTGCTTGTATAGTTTATTACTAAAATTACGATAGCAGACAATAGACAGTTATTTCCGTTAGAAATAGCAGGTACCAACCTAA
This sequence comes from Megachile willughbiella, assembly GCA_945859595.2. NCBI lineage: Eukaryota > Metazoa > Arthropoda > Insecta > Hymenoptera > Megachilidae > Megachile > Megachile willughbiella. The sequence continues at coordinate 15,613,313 of OX243798.1, read as the reverse complement.
GCGTCGATAACTTCATATCCGAAAGCAATACCGATAAATAATTACGGTAGCTCGGAAAGCGACGAAATTTGTGTAACAAAGCAATTTACGCCGTCAATATAGTAATTGCTTGTAATTCGTTTCATCCTCCAACCACGAATCTACTCGTATTCGTTATCGATAAACGAGAAATTTAATTAATAGTCATTGGCGATCAATTCTTTCGCGTTTTTGTACAGTAAAACAAAAAAAAAAAATGGTAAAATCGAAACGAAAGTCAATCAATGCAGAATTCCACGGATATTTCTCCTCTTTTTTTTTTGTTTATCGATCACCAGCATGACAATAATTTCGAGAGCCGGATAACGCACTCTCGATACCAGCTTTGCCGGTTAAAAGCCTGCCGGTCTCGTCTATGCTGAATTATTTCGGTCGTTCAACGAACGGTTAGAATATTTGGCCCGCGTAGAGGAACTCTGCAATATTCCAAACCCCCTTCTCCATCGACGAATTTCGACCGTGTTTGCGCTCGCGCGAGTTGCATCCCCTTCAGACTTCGAATACCGATCGCATCCTACTATTTCGATAGTATCCGAGCTGAACGATGATTGCACCGTGGTCGATAAACGCGCTTCACGAGGATACGTACCGGAAGATACACGGTGCATTGTAAATTTTCTATCGCCGATGCTCCACGATTCCTTTAAATATCATTCTTCCGACGTACGAATTCGTTCCGAATTTTTCACATAGCAAAGTTCCGAGGCTGTAAAATTTGTAAATTCCAAAGTCGACTGGACACAGAGGGAAATATCGTCGATCGAAGGATAATTCTGGTAGACTATAGGCTCGCATGGTCGACGGCGAAGCAACGTGGCACCCACGTATAGGCAGATGGAGTCAGGACAGCGTGAGATGCGAGTTATTCTCACCTGGCTACTCCCATAGACCGTTTCCAACGAGAATGAGGAGGGATGGGAGCGGTTCACCAAAAATCCCGTCAACGTCTCCGTTTGCCCTTGGACCGTGTTCCTTCACCCTTTCGTCGCCCTACCTCTTCCAGCGTTAAACCGCGTTCTCTGTCATCGAGGATCGCGGACGCTTCTTCGGGCAACCACAACCACGATATTACGTAATTGGATTCTCTTCCCTTTAAAGGGCCGAGCGGTTCCATTGACACTGCCGATTCGAGGATAATTCGAAAAGGGGTTCGAGTAGTTCCGCAGATGTTGGGCCGCGACTTCGAGAAGCTTCCACGAGGAGGACACAAAGGGCCAAAGAGGATGGTACTCGTCGGAGAGTCGTCGACGAAGGGCCGTACCCTGCCGCAGATTAAACGGGGCTTAATTCGCGGATTAATAATAAGGACGGGCAGACACACTCGACTCTCCGAACCTCTGTCCGTGATTCGATTTGTCGATTCGAGAAATTGCTTGTACCGTCTTTGCTCTCCCGATCGATCCGAGCGGGACGGCTCGCGAAACAACCCTCTCGATGCCACTTTTAACCGAGTGCTCCGAGATAAACCGTGGAAGGGACTTTTAGGGCTCGTCGCGATGCTATTTAAGCGCTCGAGAGATGACAGAAGCACTTAGCTCCGGATGAATTGCGCGACCAACAGTTTTATTAGATATTTGCTCGGGAAAACTTCAGACCTTTATAACGCGATTCCCGCGCATAGATACTTTGCGCAGAAATCTACGCGATGCCAGGGAATGGCCGACAGACAAATGTTTCGACAACAATCGACAAAAGAAATCGCAAAATTCACGATGATCCTGAATGCGGCTTGTCGTCGCGTCCGACCGACAAAGAGACGCGTCTCGATAAAACCATCATCGTAGCGGTCTTTTTCACGAACCGGGCTCCATTATACCGGCAACCGCTTTTATGAAATGTCGCGAGCGACGAAAAAGGGGCCGGCGGTCGAATTCTTCGCGTTCGTACCCGATATTCAGTTCGTTCTCGATCGACGTTGCTCGATTATGTCGTTCGGAAGAGCCCCGCCCAGGCACCTAGACGAAAGCTACGGAGCCGAGGCAAATTTAAGAGAGAACGAGCCGAGATGATAGGGAAGGATGGTCGTTCGAGCGGAAGCTTATAATTGTACGGTGGTCGTGCTTTATAGACAGAACTGGATCCGAGTCCTGTGACGTGCAACGAGGCTGCGGGACGCCATTATTCTGCGAACCAGGTGTTCCTCGTCGCCTTCGAGGAGCTCGTTCTTCCGACAGGCTACTAGTTTGTATACGTTGCACTATTGACCGCGTCCTTGTCGAGATAAAAAGAATTAACTTTCTTTGGACCGGTCACAAAGGCGTTCTATCCTTTGTGCGGTTGCACCGAATCTGCGACCGGCTAAGTCTAATGTCTCGGAAAAATTCTGCTCCGGGACCTGTTTGTCTCTAACAGCTTTCGAGATGACGCCTCGTGTACCGCTACACGTTTCGGGTCTACGAGATTTAGTCTCGATGCTTTTCGATTGAAAAATTTGGAAATTTTCTAAATTCTCCGACACGAATATTTCCAAAGTAAATTTACGATCGTGTTCGACGATCGAAAACAAACGGGATCAGCCTTCGCGCGCAACGTTTATCAAAGAAATTCTCGTCCGCAAAAGATTGTTAGATCGACGAAGCGTGGCTGCGACTCTCGTTGAAACGTCGCAAAATCTCCATGCACCATAGGTTCCAGGTAAATCACGGTCCGGGGCAATTTTCCAAATTCGGTCAGCGGTGTTTCGACGAGGTACGTGAAGCGTGGCGCCAGTCATTGTATCGATACCGAGCTCTACTACCGGCTTGGAGTTCAACGAAGCCGAAACCACGTGTTTTCATGCTGGTGCTCGATCGTGGCCATCGTGTACGTGTTTGCGTGTGGATCACAGCAGGACAGCCGTGTCCTGGTCGCTTTGATGCTGCCTTTCGCTCGGCCAGCGAACCGTGAACCCGACGTAGCCGGAAGCTGATGCGGTCGCAGAGTCGTCTGGCAAATTGCAACATCATCCGCCTCCGTCGAGCTTCCTCCCGCCGTTCTATCCTCTGATGCGTGTCACGAAAAAGAAATCGCCGCGGGGCTAAATGAAAAGGAAGAGAATGGCTCTCTCGACGCCCCGAGAATGCCAAGGGGAGCGTGAATTATTGGCTGCCCATTCGAGGATGCGTTTGCTAGCTGCATTACCAGCGACGCGATAAATAAAGAGGACGATCGTCGGGCGAATCTCCGAGAGACGGTGCGAGAAGTAGATCAAAGATTTTCTATTATTATACTCGGCCTGTGTGGAAACTGGGGAGGTTTTCTTCCTTCTTTTGTCATGATTATGCTGGAGGATTAGTGGACGATGTGTTAACCCTTTTTGCTGCTGTAGCCGCTCTCGTCAGACTATTACTGGATATTTCAGTGGCTACGTAATAAACTTTCCGAAAGAGGTGTCGACGTTGAACGCATTTGCGTATGCTTCGGTACTAGACTAATTTTAATATTATTTCGGTATGTTGATACCTTTGAAAGAACACTCGCGTACACAGTAATCGGATGCGATTCGCAACAGGAAATTCTGTCCATTGACCGTTAAACTTATTCGTTGTCGTTCTTTCAATAATGTCGAAGATGTTCCGCCAATTTAGTGGCTGAGTCATGCGGAGAGAAACACGGCCATCGTCGTACCTGCGGTCCCCCGTGGGTGCCGGGGATAAGAGATCGCCGATTTTGACGAATCATTAATGACACGAAGCGTTAGATCGTTAGAAGAGTTATCCTAGCGTGATCGAATCGCTGAATACAAAAACAGACAATGGACCCGAAGATCCTAGTCGGCGGGTTAGTGAAGAGGCAAAGGACACCTGGATGTCTAATTGGCAGTGTCCCCCTGGTTACCCTGGGAGCCATGGGGAGCCATGTCTTCTTTACTCGTTAACCCTCTATGCGATTTCGCGGTGACGCATCAGTTTCCTCCCTTATGTTCACGTTTCGTCTAGATAATAATAAATCTTTGGACGTTTCAATTTGAATTTATCGAAATATCCAAGGTACGTGTTAAGTTCGCCCTATATTTCCGTGCTGCAACGAAGGAAAAATTCGAGATAGGAATTAGTCGTACGAAGCAATACTCGTAGAACAATGACGAGGCGAACGTATCAGGTTCAGTTCATGGATGCATCGTCGCATCCTGAAGGGCCAATCAATTTTTTCTCCTGTCTCCTGCTCGTTTTTTCTCTTTCCTTCCTTTTTGCAAAATCCCTTCGGCACGTCGCGGTGACACGAGGGTCGAACACAGAGAAACCATTCATCCATCGAAATGACCCCAGAGGCGCCAATCAAACGCGTCGCCTCACCCTGAATATCCGATAGAGATATAGAGATACTGCAACCGGTACGTCAATATTAATAGGAGGATGTACCGTTCTCTCGATTCATCATCGATCCTAGTTTCATTCGCTACCTCGACTTCTATTTTCCACGATTCTTCTCGCCACCCCTGTCTTTTCGTCTTTGAAATGCCTTTGTTTCTTCGTTAATACGTTTTCCGTCGTCGCTGATCGGCGCTACCGATTGCATTCAACGGAACATCGAATTCGATTAGAGTCTCGCGATTAGAAATGGCGAATCGAGTATTTGATCAAGCAATTAATTTTAAGATATAAAATAAGCGTACATATTTGATCTTCGTAATATAAATGGCGCAAGAGCAACGAGGGAAAAACAAATCCGAATACCGCTAAAGACTCACAGACGGATGAAACCGTAATTATCGGATCGAACATTTATCGTCGTTTCCGTATTTCGCTCCTCTCGATATGCAGCAAATTCAATAAATTATGCATATATTAATCTTGCAGATTTCCTTTGTTATTTTCATCGAGCAATCCATATGCTCCATTTAATTTCCATATTTTTATCGAGAAGACGATTCTTTGGACAAGAATAAACGATCTTTCGCTGGCACAAGGCGGGAAAGTAAATAACGATAATTTCGATTCTTTATTCGCCGAATGTTTGCATATCCCGGTAACAAAGTTATTTCTAGCTAGAACGTGCCGGAAATCGGTTTATCCTCGACATCGAACGAGCTTCATGAAGAATTGAGCACCGTTTAAACATTCAATCGCGTTCCACTTGCTTGTCGCTTTGGTCTTGAGACTGATATCGTGTTCTCTAGAACGTCTCCTTCCAGGGAAACTGATTACACGCGATCGTTAATGTATCATCGAGCATCGATGTCGTATTAATTCACCCTCTGTGCGATCGATCCCTTTTGACGCGGGAGTTCGGTGAACAGACATCGATGCATAAAACAAAGGGAATTCTCGTTTCTGTAATTCAGACACGGCAGAACGTTAATATGTATTCCGCGGGATTTTCATCCCTTTGGAATATTAAAATGGTGCCCTACCCGGAAATAACAGAGGATAAATGGCCGCGTTCGTGAAATTGAAAATGCAGATAACAGGGGCTGATTAAGGGCTTTCGAACAAACAATGGACGTAATTCGATTCACTTTCATGCGGATATGCTATACATAAGATCTTTGTTTTTCGATGCTTTTTCAAATATTGGACCCTGTCGACACGTGGATGCTTTTCATTTCATCGTTTAATCGCAATTATCAACGATCGCAATTTTATCGCGAGTTTTAACCCGTTCAATCCTTATTCGGTTCAATTTCATCAAGCTTCCAGAATTTCGCGTTAAATATTCGTCACGAGGTCAGTAACGATACCACGTTTTATTTAACCCGAGTCTAACTATCGAAATAGCTCGAACCTATATTTTCTAACAATCCGGATTTGCCGTACACTGCTTATCGATTCCCCGAAGAAACCTGCCGCTTCCGCGAAATCTACCCATCGAAGTCGTTCCGTAAGTAGAAGAATACACCATCCGGTGCACGCAGCAGGAAAATGGGAAACGATCACGAAAGAATAGCGCGATATAGGAGGGTAAAATTGGCCGTTAGCCGCGTTCCTAGCCTAAGCTCGTACTCGTATCTGTGTATCATCTCGACCGGGCTAAAAGCATCGCGAAAAATAGCGTCGCAATTAGCTAATAAATAGCCGACAGTGATGAGGATGCTGGTGGAAATAGCGGGAACGTTTGCCGGCCGAAACACGATGGCGTCGATGTTGGTCCGGGTGCGAGCGGGTGGTTATATCGCCGTCCTGTTTGCCGACGCTTGTATATATGCATTCTCTATATATGTATATATATACTATATATAAGGACGATAACGTTAAATAACTCGTTACGAGCTCGCTAGCTGGCTTCCACGATAATGCGCGACTGGGATCAGCGGATGGGCTCTGGAAATCGCTTTCTATGGCTCGTTCTAGCCAACCCGCGACCGGTTACGTGCCTGTCTGCGTCGCGACGCCCCATAACTGTACATAATAGCGGCAGGGAACACGCGAGCTTCAATTAATATGGGTATCGACGTTTCGCCAGAGTCGCGGTGACATTTCACCTCGGCCTCGATCTCGATTCGACCTCTCTCTCGTCTTTCGCTCCTGTACGTCAGTACGCTCTCGAGCGCGACACGCTTCTCCAAGGAAAATCACTCGAAGTCCTGGTTGGTAAAATTTTCAATTCGCGGATCTTCGTGTTTTTGATTAGAAACTGCAGAGATTCGAACAATCGAAGAATCCAGTCTTGGAGAATGTAGGTTAAGTCGTAAAAGAGTTCTCGAAATTTAGCATCGAGGAAACGAAATGGTTTTTCGATCATTGACGTCTTTTATGGATATTCGTCGAACTCGAGTTCCGTCAACAGCTTCGACTTAGCTAGTTTCCAGAGGAAATTTCAGCTTTCGCTAGTGGATACTCTTGTTACCATTCGGTTGACACGTAGCTACCGTTCGATGTCAATTTTTCACACTGTACCGACCGTAGAACAAGAGCGTTCTCCGAAGCGAGACAATATCCCTCACCGGGGTCTCTTCGGTTGATTCGATCCGACAACGCTTTCTGCCCATTGACCATGCAATAGCCACTGGACGCGCGACCGGAATATCGTATTATGTCGTGGCTAGTGCTTCCATTATACTTGTCATGACACAAGCGATACTTGACGACCGTTTGAACTGAGCGGAATATCGAAATATCTTCCAAAGGTTTTCTCTAAACCACCTTTCTTACGTCTCAAATGTTGCAACTACCTTCGTAGCCGGTGGTCACCAAAAATCTCCGAAAAATTTTACATTCAAGCTTCCTCACGAATTTCGAAATTCCTGAATATCTAAATTGTGAAATTTCCGAAAACCACTCGGTATTTGATAAAGATCGTTGAAACTGTTAAAACTAGAGAATCTCACTCCAGACAAAACGCCTACGCCAATGACCTCTACCACCACTACTCGCACCTTCCACGATGCCTCCTACCACTACAGAAAGTTACGAGTAGAGTAACCTCGAGCTCCTAAAAAAGTCCGAGATCGGATCTGCTCAGTGAGCATTTTCATGCTCATGCCATACAGGAACTCGGGTTATCAGAGAATCGAGACGTCACCGGAGGTCTTCTCTAACGAACGCCGGAAATCTGAGACTAAGGGTTGCTGTCTGCGCCAGAAAATCAGAAAGAGGTGATCGGAGCGTCGTGAGTCGAATAGGAAATTCATGGAAAGACAGAGGCTCGGATCATTGGTTCGCGGATGGCAAAGAGCATAGTTCGTAGCACGTACCGATGTATTCGTTATTACCGACCGATCGCCACCGCAAACACGGAAGCCTAACGGAGAACGGAAATTGGTCGGGTGGACCGGAAACGACGTTTTCGCGGCGCGTTCGACGAGAATTCTCGAGTAACTCAAACTCGTCCTTCCGAGGAAGAGGCGTCGCGACGCGAAACCTAACACTGTAGAAAGATGAAAAGTTTTATCCTTACGCCGTCTACGTGTCTGTCACTGTGTCCACCCTTTTGCTATGGTTCTGCAATTTTTGACAAACGAGAATGGTACATTCGTTGCGAAGTCTAATGCAATTTCGGGAAACTTTCGTACTTTCTACGCTGTAACTACAAGACACGTCAACTACTACAACGAGGTCTACTTTGTAACACCCTGCATTGACATTGCAATGTAGACACATTATTTCAATACATCATTATCGTGATACTTATCTGATTCTACTACTTGTTAACATCGTTTACCTTTGCATAAGTAACATCGTCTCTCACGACTCGGACGACGAGGGTCCATTAAAATTCCTGTCTTTCAACAAAGCCTGACAAATTTCAAAAGAGGTCAAGTTCCCAGGCGATTACCAGAAATTTCCCGAACATCCGTTGGTTTTCTGAATACCATGAAACTCACCGTTGGCAAGTGCGACGCACCTGTTCGCGGCACCTCAGAAGTCTGTTGGCCCAGTTTAAGCGTCAATTCTCGGCTACGCGAGAATCATCCCCTCCGGTCGGTTCGATTGTGCGACGTTTGTCGGTTGGATGACTCGGAGACTCCGTTAACCACAAAAGCGAGCCGCCGGTCGTTCCTGTCCTCTGATGTCTCCGCGAAGTCGTTCATCGCCTTTCTGTTCCGACGTTATTCTCGCGTGAAAACCCCTGCGGCGACTGAACGCAACCCCTGCCGCGTCCCCTGAACACCGTCGACGCCCATCACTCCAATTTCTCCATGTTTTTTCTATTTCGCTCCGTGGAAACGGACTCCGAACGGTCGATATCAAATTCTTCTCATTCCTGAAAATCCCAGTTTGCTAATTGAGATATTTGGGGAATCGAAGGAAAATATTTGATAAATATTTTAGACATTTTTAGGATTTAGACATTATCTTTAGGAAAATTCAAGTCAAATACGAAGACCTACATTTATACCCGAATCTGTGAAAAACGTGTCATCATCACTGGCTGTGAAAAAGCGAACGCGTTTACGTGGCATTTTGCGTCCGACGACATTCATCCCCCGAACCCATTCTCGATCCGCGTGTCCCGTTCACGTGATCCTTTCTTCTTCTGTATTCGCAGCGAACCATTTACGAGCTGCAGGAGTCGGTCGAATTCCTTTGAAGTCAGCCAGCGCGGGGCGGAGAAGCTTCGGATGTACCTGAACGATTCTCAGGTCCTCGTTCGTTGTTTACGCGCGCGTTTCGATAAAGTCAATATTCCTTGGCGAGTTTTGCTTCGTTCCGACATCCCTCGTCGATGGCTCGCGTCCCAACGGCGTTTTAATTGCCTTCTATTGTTATTTGCCGCGTACATTTACGGCGAGAGAGCACGACTTGATCGTTGGCGCGCAGCGAACGAATGCACCGGGCAAATAACGTGTTATTTGCCCGGGGAAAATACGCGCTGAAAATATAATCGGAAGCCGAACTGAGTCACGATAATGGACGGCATATAATTACAATTTGTTTGTCGATCGGTCTGTAATACGTTTGTTTGTTAATCCCTTTTAATTGCACCGACTATTGCTTTTTAATCGATCCTTCCACCGAATTTCCCGACTACGAGGTAGACCATTGAAACCGGTGACAGGTCACGTTACGAGATGCCTTTTCCCGAAAAATGCCATTTCTCGATAAGGTTTTCTTTTTACCTTTATGAACCAGGGTTTAATCCCCTACTTCACGTAATCATACACACATACGCGATTCGGAAATGGTATCGTTACGATTACAATGCTTGGGTTCGCTTAGCTCGCGGCAGTTACCCGGTTAAATTTTGTTAACGGTAGAACAATCGAAACCACCAGAATGAACTTTAAATTTATCGTTTAAATTTTAGAAATTATTAAGGTGCTTTCGTCGAGATATGTCAATTTGGTGTACATTATTCATTTATTTTAACAATTTATTTAAACGAGCTTGTCATTCAACGTTCAATGTTCTGTTATTAATACGTTGTCAGCGACCCATATTAAAAGTTCAATTTTTAATATCTCTCTACTGCATGTTATAACGTATTAACTGTACGTAACGTAACTATTTCTATCGGAGCAATAAGTGCATTAAACTATAACTGGGTAGACTAAAATCATTTCACGCTTTGACAAAGATTGACACTCGTTTAATCGATCTAACTACCCCAGATTTCGTACCGAAACATCTTTTGTATCGTTATAAATAAGAAAATGATGAAGGGTAGCTTGGTAGGACCTGTATATCTCTATAAGAGAACGATCGTTTTCTAAGAATTTTCATTTCCGGTCAATCTAACCTCGAACGATCAGTTCGCGACGGATGTTCCGCGAAGCGTCTCGCTCGTTCCACGCGTTTTCACTGGCGCATTCGTATCCATTTGGCCGCGTTCGGCTGCATTCCTCTTCCAAGCATAGGCTGGAAACGTTAGTTCCGAGGAAGTTCCATGAATCGACGAACCAGGCATTCCTCGACGGCTACGCGGCTCACGGAGTTCCGTTCTATCCTGGCTTCTATCGGATAAACCCAGGATGGAAATAGGAGGTGGGTTGAACGCGGTGAGGGAATTCCTTCGACCATAGAAATTTTGCATTCCCCGGAGCCAGACTGGGCAATATTCAGTTCCGCGGTTCGCTCTCGGGTCACACTTCCAAATCAATTGCGCTCGATCTAGAACCATTGCTATCCGTTTATGGAAATGTAACGAGTTAAACAACCGAGTCCTGCCTTTTCAGCTTTAGTCCATGTTCGGCAGAAATTAAGAACTCTATGAAACAACATTCACGTGGTTAAATCTTCTTCTTACAGAACAGATAGAACTTTGTTCGTAGGAGAGTCTAACCCGTTGCAATATAACGCGTGACTATAATAGCATCAAAATAAACTAGTATGTAACGTTTTAAGGTACGACACACCTGCGTTGGTGTGATGTGAAAATAACTATCGAATGTTTACCCAAAAATATAAAAGACCATGGTGGGAAAAGTAGGAAGCAAGGAAGATGGGAAACAGATGGAAATATTATTCGTAGGCGGTTAAAAGTCCATTATTGATTTATTCCAGGGGTGTTTTACCGGTTTAATGGGATTATTGATGGCGTGGCATCCGCGCTGGAAGTCGACGGGGCTCGGATTCCATCATCTGGACGGGATCCGATCTTTTTATTTCCAGCATCGTGGCCACGAAGGAAACGGAACACAGGATAGATCCAGAGGAAAGTAAAACACTGCGTCAATATTATTTTATCCCTCTTTGGCTTCCTTCAGCCGGTGTCTGCCGAGGGTTTGGAAGGGGAAGCAGAAAAGGGATTGTTTTCATAATCAGAGACTAAGAGAGGGATTTCTTGTCGACGAAGAATCTTCTTACAGTGATCTTCACCTGAGCTTTTTTCGACCTTCGAAAGGGGATTACTTGGTTTCGGAAAATTCCTGCTCGATTTTTTATCTAGTACAAACGAACTAGATAAAATTCGTGTCACGGAAGTTTATAAAAAAAAAAAAACGTGAAAATATTTGAACGCGGCGCATCTATAGTTCGGTTTTCAAAAAGGAACGATCAATGGAACGCGCAACAAAACTATTAATTCATGTTTCGATAAGTCTACTAACCATAAAGCTCCATTTTTAAATCCTTTCAGAGCCATGAATCTATATAGGCTCCGATATAAAGCTTTTTGCACATTGACAAATACACGCGACGTCGGTATTCAATTTTTAGCGCAATTTTCCTGCATAGTGCACTGATTGTTGTATCGAGATATTTCCACGCGCTGTCAAATTATTTAGAGCTGAGAGGATTAAAATTTCGTGCATTTTACGAAACCGAATGTTGCATAAGCGACGAGAAATAGAAAGCAACTCCGGCGAAAATAGAACTTTTCGAAATTCGGTGGCTACCTCGTTCGCTTATTAGACTTTTCTTATTACGAATAGAATTTCTGATCTTGCAATACTGTGCGCTACCCTTTGCGATCGGTAGAATCCGTGCAAAGTAGGAAGACCGGGAACCGAATCCCTGATGTTCGTCCAATTCGCTATCATCTCCACGGTCTTCCTTATCAAGCGCGAAGACCATATTGCGCACAATCTTCCCTCGTATGCAAAATCCGTGAAAAGTACAAGCTATACGTACCAGGGTGGTTCACCGTCCTCGAACCGATAAGTTTATAAATTCCCGGAACAATGACGGTCCGTAGAATCGATTCTGTTAATAATTTTGGACGAATAACCAAACATCCAATTAGAATTTCATCAAAGTGAAAGGCGATCGGACATCCCTCCACCGCAATCCACTTCCTCGAAAGGTACGAGTAATCTTGGGTGGGCAGCGAACGATAAGGGAACGAAATCGATTTGAAACCGTCGGATAATGTCTCTGGTTAGGGTAACGGCTGGTTTATTGGCGTCACATCGGTCCGCGTGTAACGAGGGCTCGGTCGAGTCGATCGAAGTCGCGTAACCGCAGAAAATTCGTGCTGCGGCTAATCGAAGAAACGACCGGCGGCGAAGAAGTAATCCCGCGGCGATATCGAGTCCGTTAATCATCGATAACCGCGGACCACCGTGAACGTATCGCTGGAAACGTAACTGCTGGCAAGGATTCCGCTGTTACGTGATTTAAGAGCGAAATACGAGGGCGCGGCTGACGGGCTTGGCCGTCGGCCGAGAGGCTACCTTCTAGCCGCAACAAACGCGTGACAAGAGCTTAAACGTCTATCTCGAAATTGTCCAACGACACGCGCGGCATTTCGAACGAGAACGGACCGGAAACTCGACCTCTTTGCTTCCTACTCCCTTTCCAAAGACGCGATCATCCCTCTGCGAAAGAGTACTCTTCTGGCTACGTCCTTCGTATTACGCTATTTCATTTTTCCTGCCAGGATTTTTTACAGATTGTATTGGAATATGGGGTAGTTATTTATTTAAACGAAACAGAAACTGACGCGTATCTAGCGCGTATGCTAGAGTCATCGATACGATGGCTAAAATTCAATGTCGGGGGTATTGTGTGATAGATGATAGAAGGTCCGAGTAATTAGGCAGCGATAATTCATCACGGTGATTCATGAATTTTGATGGGTAGGCAACGTGCAGCTGAATTTCCGGCCGAAAAATGGCGAACAAGAATTGATTATTTTATAAAACTTCCTCCGAACGCACAGTTTGGAAAGGCGAAGTGCCAGACAAGAAATTCTGAAATTCGACGCAAAAGCAAAATAAGGGGGAGAACTAAAACGCTGCAAATACCGAAAATTAACACCTGAGGTTTTGAAAATTATGGAATAAAATACAGACGCGTAAAATCCGCTGGAAAATACCGTGCGCCGATGCGATGGAAAAATAACCAACGGGAGGAAGCAAAACACTAGAAACGCTAAAAATTATGGGAAAACATACGAACACGCGGAATTCGGGCGAAAATTCGATGCATCGAAAAAAACAAAATAACCGTAGGAAAAAGGATCCCAAACGTTGCGAGCTTCTGTCGGAGCAACCGACAGAGGATGGTGCAGCTTTTTTTTTTCTTTTTTAATAAACAGCGATCGGATAACGAGGCGTAGCGAACGATTTTCGGCGCGCAGCGGTGATTAATCGGATTTCGCGCGGCGTGTCTGCGAAATTTGCCGTGGCATTTATCAAATTCCGCCTTTAAAAACGGATTTGTTACAGCCCGTGGGCTCGTCCCGGTGAAGCTAGCATAATTCGTCCGCCACGAAAACCGGACCGTGCTTAATTGCACGTAACGCGACCGGTTAACGATTTAATGACGCTGCGCCGATTCGCCTGGAACAGAGAAGCGTTCTCACCGGCGAATCGGCCTCGAAATTGACGCGCGATTAGTCGCCACGAATATGGAAACACCGGAGACGAATCGATATAACGCGGATCCGCGTTGAATCGACGACGACCGAGGATAAGATTCGAAATCGTTGCCGGTGTGACAATTAAATCACGCTGCCTCTCCGTGGAAATCGAATGAAAAGCTTCCACGGATTGAGTTTTGCTTTTTTTTGTCAGCTTGACGCTTCCTGTTCGCGGTTCGTTTCCAGCCTCGCGACTCGGCGATCTCGTTTAACTGAAATCATCGGGTAATCGATTTATTCGAACACGAACCAGGGAGAGATTCGAATCGGCGAACTGATGGAAACGTAGATGAAGGAATCAAAGAAGGAAAAGCTGGGAAAATGATAACGAAAAGACTCGATCCGATTACGGCATCCCTCGTGAACTTGCAGGGAATGTTACCATTTTGATGCCCTTTTAACCCAAAGCGATGTAATTAGATAACTGTGAGCGAGATTCTGTTAATCAAATTTACACAGAATATAGTGTGCCAAGTATCAAAAATATCACACGGTAAAATTAATTAATTACCGCTTCGTGTAATGTACAATCTTGAAAAACGTCGAAGATCGTGCGAAGTAAATGATTAGCGTGTTAAATGAGATCGCGTATCGTGGGAGATATTACATTTGTAATGCAAGGATCATATTAGTCGTGTAAGTTCGAGAGACGTCGAATGAACGAAAGAGTAAGTTCGATAGGACAGAAAATCTGTGGTAAGGTAGGAAATTTTCAAATTACTTTTGACATCCAAACGATTGCTTTCTTCTCGATTTTCTGATCCTCCCTCGGCTGCCTGATTACCGTGTCTCAACGACCCAGTTAAAAATTTTTCTCTATTCCATCGACGTTTCCGACGAGCAAACTCCTAAAGTAGAACTCGGCTTAATTTGCCATTCAAAGAGACACGCCGAGTGGCCTGTTCTTTTTTTGGCCAGCCAGACAGAGCACGAGAGCGTACAGTTATTCCCGGACCGAATTGGAACGGTTTCCTGTACGAAAATTGGCGCGGAGTTTGCGGAATACTTCCTTCCGTTTTTAACGCGTTATTAAGCAGCAATTTTCTATCTCTTACCAACAGTTTCGCGACATAATTCATTTCCCTCGGCACACATCGACGCGTTCAATCCTCCGCGCAGCGTATTGCAACTTTTCCTGGCTACACTCGAAATCCCTGTCGACGACGTTCTCTCGATATATCATGAAAATCGTCTCCGCGATTTCACTTTGTCGCTATTAATCATGCGCCGCGTCAACCGCAACGCGATGCATTTTTCAAGCGTCGTTTGATGTTACGGATCAATTTCTATATTTGTCTCCTGTTCGTGACAAAAGATGCTCGACATACAAAAATATGGAATTATTCGAATATTTATTTCGATCGCCGCAACGTACGCGCGACGTCCACAACGATTAAGGATATACGATGTGCAAGAGAGACAAGATTTTGTAAATTCGACCATGATTGCAAAGATGAAGTTTCACGAGTATAGCACTCACCAGTTGACTTCACAGAGTAGTCAGACAAATGCTAATGTAAAGCAAGGACAACTCTACGACGTTAACAAGATGGTGGACCCGTCGAAATA
Source organism: Megachile willughbiella (assembly GCA_945859595.2). Classification (NCBI taxonomy): domain Eukaryota; kingdom Metazoa; phylum Arthropoda; class Insecta; order Hymenoptera; family Megachilidae; genus Megachile; species Megachile willughbiella. Next base: position 15,598,043 of record OX243798.1, on the reverse strand, counting down.
CAATGCGTTCGAACGACGATGTTAATCGAGTGCCACGCGAACGACTTTTTCGTTTATTCATATCCGGAGAATTCTGTTGTACACGATAACGGTAGTCTCGTCACACGTAGTATCGATATCCGGACGTTTACGAGCGGGAGCTTCTCGTTAACGGCAAACGAGCGTCTGACCCAGAAGGATCCATCAAACTCGCCTCGGCAAGTTGTTCTCGCGGTCCTCCTTTAATTAAGCGAATTAATTAAACGGAAAGCGGGCCGCAGTTCCGAAGGAGGCGGTAGTTCGCGAAACTCCCTCGTTAGAATTCACGAGAGGCAACGAAAAAGAAACGGTCGGTCCGCGACTAGGCGAAGGACGACAGCAAAGTGGAAAACGTAAGCATTTTGTGTTGCCGAGCAAACGGTAGCAAGGAAAAAAAGTAAACAGCGTGCTTAACCGACGCGTTCAAACAGAAACCGCGACCAGGGACTTTCAAAAAGTCCCATTAACCCTTTCGCTACAACGCGCTTCAGACAGTTGCCACTTGAACGAAATGGCACACGAAACCTTCCACCACTTGTCACACGCGTTTGCTCTTTCAATAAACGGCTGCAACTAAATTTCCTACGGCAATTAGACAAATTTTTTTGCGATGATACAATTCCTTTTAATGCGTGAACATGTTGGATTTCAGTTTGCCATAATTTTTTTAATCCTTTTCGCAATCCGACATGTAACGGTGCCGCGAGCAAAAAATAATCGACGTCGAGTCGTCGACAAATTGCAAGGATAAAAAGATCCGGGTTACACTTCTTATCGGTAAATTCGTTGATGTATGATTATTATAACAGCGGCTAAAAGCTAACATAAAATATGACTCCTTCGGTATTCCACGAAGTAAAATTTTTTCTCTGTAACGCTGTATGAATATGTACGAAACGTATTTTAACGAGTTTATAAAGTTCAGGTCCATTCGTTTTTTTTTTCAAATTCCGAAATATCGGACAATTTTTCGAGCGTGACAGCAGGAAAATCCCTTAACGAGGGAAAGGAAAGGGCAGTCCGGTAAGAGTGGAAGTCATCGGGAAACTTGTCCTCGCGAGGCCTTTTAATTACCGCGTTCCGTTTACAGGCGGACGCGCATTTGCATTCGCCGGAAGAGCCGTTTAGAAGTTACCCCGGCACGTTGGCCGGAACCCGACGCCACGGTTATTTAATGAATAAAAGGAGAAACACGACGAAACGGGAGTCGGCCATGAAGGCGAGCAGCGTCTTACAACTCCGAGACATCGTGAACAGGTAGCAGAGACAAAGAAAGGGAGACGAGAGGCTCGAGGAGAGAAGCAGAGAAATCTGTTCGTTCGAGTAAGATGTGGGATTGCATTTTAATAGCGGTATTACGACGAGCTTCCGGAGCATCGTCTCGCTCCGGGTCGAACCTCTTCAAGGTCTCGCAGTCTCGTCTCGTCTTGCAGGATCCCTGATGGAGCCGCGAGAACGTCGCGACAAAGCTTCCTACTGGAAGAAACCATGAAAAGGGAGAATCTCGAAAATACCGAAAGCGGTAACGCTCGTTACGAAACCAACCACCGATCGAGCTTGAAGAATCCGAGTATACCCGGAGAAAAGTTGGTCCTCGGCACTGTAATCGGCACCGAACTTTCCGACTTCGCGCTCGAGGCCGTGAGCTTTAATAACGTCGTTCGACCGAGGCTTTAATTATCGCTCGGATGAGTTCTATCCCGGCTGAATTTCATGGCGCTTGCTTAAGAGCATTCGGGAAGTTTCAGGGACACCGTTACCGGTATTATTAACGTCGCCTTTAAGACCGATCTGTTATTATTCATGTCCTGACATCGCCAAGTTTTGAGAAACGCGATAAAGCGGCAAGCATAGTTATACGCGGTAAAGTTGCAAGTATAACCCTGATGTAAGCATCGAATAGAGCTTCGAGCGTTTTTTAATACCGTACTAAAGACTGAAGAAGCAACGCTGAATTCTAGATTATCAATTACGTATTCTATGGTCCATTTTCAAAATTTTCATCGTAACTCTCCCGTGTAGTTGCAGCGTGAACGATGGTCCAAAAAATGTTTTCGTTTTATCGCGTTCGACGAAAAATATTTTACCAGGAATTTTAACAGGGTGTTTCGATCAAAATTTACAGAGTGACCGTAAAATAAAGTCATAAAGCAACAAAAATTTCATTTGACCAATTATGCAATTAAATTCTTCAGCAAATTTTCAAAATTAATTTCTTCCAATCAATGGGGCAGCTACACGTAAACACGGTATGAGCCCAGAAGACTGTACCGTTGGTAATGCATATTAATTAGCTGTTTCCATTGATACGGCTTCGAATACATAATTTCAATCGGTTATTGTTCGATCGGCGGTGTGTACGCGAACGAAACCGCAACGTTATACGCGAATGTAAACGCTTCGATCGAAATAACTTGAAAAATATATATTTACGATAACCCGGAGCGAAACGTTCGTTAACGAAACGTAAATATTCGCCGCTCGTTTCAACGACAAAATTAGATCGCGACGCAAAAGCACGACTCACCTATAAGCACCTTCTGGAGAGTCACCAAGTTCCAGCAATTAGGGTGCTCCGCGGATTCGACAATTAGGGACACTTTTCCGCAGCGTCATAATTACATTTCTCGCCTTGGTCCTTGGCCACCGTTCAAAACTCTTTTCATCGGCAATTTCGTTTCTTCGTGTTCTCTGCTAGGAAAAAATTGTTCGACAATCAAGCAACGATCGCCAGTGGTTCGTGAAATATCGAAAATATCTGGTAAATAAAAAGCTAGGGGCACCTCGAGGAAGAAGGCGAAAAAATGAACGAACGTTAATGTTCATGTCGATAACGTTACCAACTCGAAAAATCTTTAAGTCCTTATAGACACGAAGAATCTTCTGATCTTGCTCGCACATAAAGTTCGCAGCAGACACCCCGAGCTTTTATCATCGATCACAATATATATCGCGCTACATCCCCTAACACTCGTGACCCGTCGCGAGAAACGCACGAGCCATTTGCCCGCTCGATGGATATCCCTTTGTCGGCGGAGAAAAGCGTTCTAACACCAGCGGAAGTTACGCATTGATCTTCGATCCACCTTTTGTAAGGGCCATAAAATGATTGCCGTTCTGGAATTTCTCGACGAAGGACGATGGGCAAATGCGATAAGGGAGAACGCAGCTGGACGGTCCACGATTTCGCGGAGCGTCCCGACGCTGATTTACTGGCCGACCGCTGTCCTCGAACCGCGGGGGAAATATTCCGCAACGGCGCGATGCTCGGCTCCGTTCACCGAGAAAAGGAATGCGATTGATTCGACCGTCGCGTTTTATTACCTTCCAGCGAAAGATAACGTCCAAGCAAGAAGCGGTCCGCTCCACGACCCTTGAAATTACATTTCCGAACATCCGCCTGTGTATTCTTTCTTAGACGGCTGGCGATTCGGCGGTCAGCTGGAAGAATTCAACGTTCACCAGCGAAGAAAGACAGTGACGACCGATAGCTATGGGGTCTTCCATCGAATCGAAAACTTTGACTTTTTACGGAACCAAGATTATGACGGCTGTCTCCTGTGTGACGCGTTACTGAAGAATTTCAACAATTTGAACATTTCGCGTGATCGCAGAACGTCGTGACAGATCTGATTTAAATATAACACGAGTTATTTCACCATAACAGACTTAATTTCGTTGATCGAGGCAAACCTAACGCAGTCCATCGTTGACCATCCCTAAACTACCTTACATAAATTGCACCGTTAGTCATAACAGTTCTAATCCATGTTATGCTATCCACGACAAAGCAATTTCGGACCTGACCTAAAAATAATCCTTCCAATAAATCCTGCACGTGATCGATACTCGTGTTAGATTTCGCGCGCAGAGATTTTAAATGTCATCGTTCTTCCATCGAGCGAGAGGTTCGCGTTTGATCGAAAGTTGCGAGTTTCCTGGAGAAATCGATGTCCAGTTTTGTAACGTCGATTTAATTGAGTGGCCAGCCGTGCTCGGCGATGAGAAGGGTGAAACGAGCCGGAGAAACGGGGTATCGTAGAAATTGAGGAGGACGTCGAAGCCGGCATACCGGAAATTGCTGCTCGGAAATCCAATTAACGGTCGTGTGCCGTTGCGTCTTTTGCCGCGTTGCACCCGCTTGTATCCTCCTCCGTAACTCCGCCAACCTGCTTCGCGAACTTACGCTCGAATGAGCATTTATGCTAGTAGAACCTGATCGTAGCTATGACCGAGTTATACGAGTGACCACTTTGATGTCGCTCCTTTGTTATGCTCCTCGAACAAGTGCCGCGATGCCGCTTTGTCCCACGGTCAAATACCTTACTCGCGGACTATGTTACGGGCAGAAGAAGGTATTATTTATGGGGTTATCGGAGTTTCGATTCCGGAGACTCGTCGTAACAGAATGTTTTCTAGAATCTAAGCTGTAGGACGTTCAGCGGCGAATTTGCAATCATATTCGACGATATGCGGAGAAGCTGCTTACGAGCACAGTTAGGTGCGAAGGTCGTTGACTGGGAAGGCAGATGGTCGAGGGTTTGGCCGGTGAAACGAGGACTTTAAAGATTAGACGATCCTTCGCGGCTAAATGGCGCCAGGTTATTAGGGACGAGTGAGCTTGCCAAACAAATAAGCGGCTCCCTGAATGACAAGTTTGCGCACGGCATACAGGTCGGGTCCGTTTTAGAGGTGGCAAATGTCGTTTAGGGGCAAGTTTCCGCGTAGAAGTTCGCTCGTCCGTTCGCGGTTCACGAGACACCCTTATCTTGCCTAGTCCGCTGCACGATAGCGCGACGACCTACAACTAACGACCACGGAACTTCGTAAACTTTGCATCCGTTAGCCAAGTCGGTCGCTCCCCAGTCGGTCTCGGAGTCGCGAGGCTCGTCGAGGGGAGCTTTTAACTTGGAACGTTCGCCGAAGCTTGTTCGCGCGAATCAGAGGCTTAGGCGAACGATCATCCCGCGAAAATTCGGAGCGTCGATGTCTTCCGAAGTTTCACCGACGTCTTGCGAGGAGCAGTAGAGGGGATACGGAGGAAAGATAACGCGATACATTTTCTTGGTTAGAACGTTGAAAATTATTTTGTTCGTTACACCAAGAATAGTTCGTACTATCGAAACAAAGGTATTCGAGTCACGGCGATTTCGTGGTTACTTCGATTTCGGAACGAAATTCGCTGGTCGTGGTAGTTGTACCGTTGACCGGCGATGGCTCGTGTTCACGCAACGCACGTTTCACGCGCGTCCTCCCTTGCGGGGCCAGAAAGGGATCGAAGCGTAAAAGCTGGCGTGCTCGTTTCAAAAGAATCCCTCTTTTTAATTCGACGCTCGGATCCGGTTGTCGGAGAGTGCGCTTCTATGTACGCGCCAGAGGAGTGGAAAGGTAGACGCACCCGATAATGTTTCGCATCGGACAGAGGGAAACTTGCCGCGAGCAAAAAAGTCTGCCTTTTTGACAACTAAGTGGTTGGAAATTCGATTGGAACGATTTCGGGGAGTATCGATGCGAAAATCGTCGAGCCTTCGGATCTTGTTTAGCCAAAATCGGACTCGACATCATTCGACACGGCACGATTCAATTCGGCACGCTATAATTCGACGTGATCCAATTCGACGAGGCGCAATTCGCCGCGATTTAATATAAACACGATTCAGAGCGCAGCAATTCGACTCGGCTCGACAAAATCGGTGCTGCTCGTTCAATTAATCTACGAAATGGTCAGACCGAATCAACGACGGTTCTACATCGATTCGTATCGGAGCAACTGTTCGATGAGCGTCAGCTGCCCTCCGTTGTGATTCAACGTTCGACATTCCATATATCGTAAAGAACGCGTGTTTGCTCGAGTTCCGTATATGTGCTACTTGCACACACGGTTCGGCCGAACTTGCTCATGAATGATCGCAATTTAACTTTCAACAGGTTGGCTGAAGTCTACGTTAAGCGTATTGTGATCAAATTTCAAGTTTAATCATTTCATGACAAGTGTAATTAATGTTTTACGATGCACCCGTATAGCCGTTTCGCGGGAATTCAATTTCTCGTGTTGCGCGTAATTGCAGTTTTCAACATTAAATTGCACGATGCATCGATGATCGATAACATTACGAAACGTTTCTACGGCTTGTAACGTTTAGTCGGACCGAAACGAATCCTCGAAGCCACTCGTGTTCGACGAACAGAAATAGTTTCGTAAATCGTAGACGCGGTAGATTGCCGTAGTTCGAAGCTGCGCGTTGTAGTCGATTTTATTATCGAAACACGTTCAGGGAGGAGCCTTACGGACGGTGAATTAGCACGAAGTAATCTCAAACGAGGCATTCATGCAGCCTTTGAACCGTAGAATCCCACCTGTGGTCTCGACTTATAGATATACCGGAAACGAAACTGTTATCGGCGCGACTCTACCGGAATTCGTATTACAGCGATCGCCGAAGTCCTGTGTTCTTATATGTATACCTTCGTGCGTTTCCATGAAAGATTTAGTCGATATAAACGACACGTTACTACGATAGTATATTTCTTTCGTCGATGATACCTTTGCCGAAGAATTTTAGCGCCGATCAATCATCGTTAGAATAGTCTGTCTCGTTCCGAGAAACGGAACGAAACTAAAATGGAATTTAATTCAGCTCACTTTATTAAAGCTCTTTCCGAGAGCTGTAAAATCGGAAACGCCTGTCTTTTGTGCCAATCCAGCGATTGACATACCACTGCTTTTCCGTATCGTATCAAAGATTTCCGATAATTCGTCCGTCGTTGAAACTACCCGTCAATCTGCTACGAAATTGGTTATTTTAAATTTCATCCGTTTCTTGGTAAGTTCTTCATCGTGGCCCGAAGTAAAAAAATAACGAAACAGTTAATGGAAGTTGATAGCTATCCATTATTTTCCAGGTAACGAAAACGATTTTTAATCGAATGAAATTTACTACCGAACGTTGATCCACGAGTCAGGTTACTAGAAAAATCTACCTTCCGGTAAAAAATTCCGTCAAAATCTATTCGAGTAATATTCGAAGAGCTGTGCTTACAACCGAACGTAACTGACTGCAAAAGTTTCACGGAATATTACCATTTTTCGTCGAAATCGCGCAAAAGGGCACAGTGCACGACGGCTGTGGGCGATAAAGCGAGCGAGTTATCGCGTTTGCAGTTAACGTCGTAATACACGATGGACCCTCGGTTGTTTTCGCCGATGCAGCGAGAAGATTATCGCGAGCGCGGCGCGAAAGGAGGGAAGAATCGATTGGTTGTCGCGATAGGAATCGGGAGTAACGATTTCGTTAGCGGCCCGACCAAATCGATCTGTCGTCGAGCCAATTAAAGTTTCCCCGGGGACAATGCGACAGGCAGCGAGCGGAGTCGGGAATCCGCGTCAAAAGAGCGCGAGAATCGGGGAGAAAAAGTAACCTGGTCCTAAAGCGGCGGCAGAAAAAGGGAACGAGGAGCGAAGAGAAGAAAATTAAGTGGTGGACCTGGAATGGGACAAAACGGGCCGCACCGCGATGGCGATCGTCGAATTCCGATTGTAATTCTTTCTCGACCGTAAGGAAAGTTGGGAGCAACGAATGGACGGATAAAGAAGTTTCTTCTCGATGACGAGCAACGTTTCCGGTATCGTGTTTTTAGCGACAGAATCCTATTATTCCGCGCGGAGGAGACTGTCCGTTCTAGTTGCTCAGTTTCGAGGAGTTCCCCGAAGGATTTTAAAGCTGGTCAACGGGGAATTCGTTTAACCCAATTACAAAATCAGATTTATGAAAATGTCGAGTAGCTTAATTGAAGACGGTTGCGCGAGGAACCGTCGAGACGGCGACTCTTTTTACCCCGGATATTCTTATGCAGCTAATGAACGGGGAATACCTAATGAAAAATGATGAAGTGCCTCTGAAAGCGATTCCACTTTCTGTCGGAGGAAATCGAAACGAGAATTGTTACCGTTCGCGAATACGTTCTTAGCATAAATAAATACGACTAATTGCGGGTTAAGATTCGTTCCGAGCATCGAGTTTATGTACAAAACTATCGTAAAAATCTGCATGCGCTTTGCAATTCAGTTTCAAGACAGTTCTGAAATATCGACGATATCTACATCGATTGGCCGAAATAAATTTCTGTATTTATCTTTCTGTCGAACGTGTAAAATCGACGAAACCTTTAGCAGAGGTAAAATCACTCGAGCACGTATAGACAGCACACAGGACAGGCTCATCAAATTTCTGGAGCGTGTGCAAGCAGCGGTAGCCCTGAAAGGGTTAATTTCGAGCGTATCTCGTTGATCAGAGAGCACTCTCGCTGTCCTCTAGATCGCAATCTAGGAACGTATCTGTCCGATGGAAAGGACACCGTAGGACACAGTTTTAGGCTCGGGGAAGGTGTCGGGCTTTAATGGGAGACGACCAGGTTCAGGTTGGAGCCACTTGCTGTCTCGTAGGCGCAGATGCGAGCACAGCGATTAGAGGGCTAAGAGCCGTGCGAACTCGAGATACGATAGAGGAGCCGCGTGTTGTAATAACATGCCGTGCGCGTCCAACGGGCCCTTACGCGTGTACGCGCACGCCGTTGTACATCGCCGTGTATATCTAACCGTACAGTCTCTCCCTTTCTCTCCGTCTATCGGCCTTTCGGCCGGGATCCCTTGTTCGCCGCCCGTACTCCATTACGCTCGCTGATTATTCGGCATTGTCCACCTGTAAACGGCGGGCATATCGACGCGTCCGTTGCCGATCCGCAAGTAGCTTCTCCTGTTACAGAGAAGTTATGGACGCGCGTCCCGCCATGTTCCTATCGTTTATCTAACCACTTGCTAGACGAGCTCCCCCTTGGGACATGCCCGTGGAACGGATTCGAGTGGACGTGGACGCGGATAGAATCGAAACTGTGCAATCTCTGCAGGATATGTCTTCGTGAAGCTGTCAACGAGCCTGACGATGTCGGATTAAGACGATATCGCAAGACCAGGATTTTCGTGTTCAATAAGAGACGGCAGTTGATATCGGAATAGTAATGCGGTTACGAGAGCAGCATCTGGGATCGGTTATGGATTATACTTTGCAGGAATGTGGCTGTCGAGACAACACCCGGAGGACGCGAAGAAGAGAAAGAGCAGCTCGGTCGAGGATTCGGTGAGTCGATTTGGGCAGCGACGGCGATAAGAAAAATTCGTGTTTGGGATTTAAAGCGTAGCTTCGTGAGAGCGTTCGACGTTGAAGAGGAGTAAACATCCGTCGTCTTTGATCCAATTCGTCCCCCCATAGGTGACCGCAGATTGTGTGGATCGAAGTTCCCCTTGGCTACGGTGAATTGGAGGGCCCTATGCTGCCAATCCACGTCCGTCGTCCCTTCTGTTTACCCGTAGTATCGCTAATGAGTCGACCAGGGCCGATGAACCGCGAGCAAGGCCGACAGGACCAGGCCATATATAGGACGGCCTCAAATTCCCGGCCATCAAAGCTAATATAATTATTGCGCGTAGGCCACGGCCAGCAAACGGCTCAGGGATACAATCAGGACAATCAGCATGATTGGCGGTCTCAAGTGTACACACGAGGAGCTCGCTTGTTCGATGCTTTCGACCCACGAATCGTGATCGTGTTGTCATCTTCCTGGATGACGATGCCTCGCCGCGTGTTTTCTTCCTCGACGTTTCGACCTGGCGCCTCCACGAAAGAACTACCGGTACGAATGAATCGACCAATTTGACGAATCATCCTAATTTTCTTAATCGCGATTCGCGTTCAAAGCGAATGTACAAACGAGTTAGAGAATGACGGAACGATTGATCACCAGTCGTCGACGCTAACGAGCTATAGGATCAACGAATCCGGAAGAATGGCATCGTGGTTAACTGGATTCGAGCATGGATTGGTCACAGCGGGGTATCGGTATTAACGAACAACGTGCACCTTTATTCGATTTCGAACGAGAATACTAGAAACTTATTTTAATTTTAACTGCTTGTTCGTGACTTCGAAGGGACTTGATAATTATTTACATTAGGTCAAACTTAACGTAAATCGACATTTTGTAGCAAATCGAACGGACACGCAGTGTTATAGGCCATAGGAACGTATTTTAAGGATCGTTGAAATTGGTGAGGCGCGTATTCGCGCAAATAATTATCCAGTAATTTCAGACCTTTCGGACCAAATACCTCATTACGGGTGATTTCGATCGCAGATAGGAATCAGCCAGCATGTAAGAAATTCGCTCGAGACAGCTGGTCAGTTGGTCGAACCGCGCATTCATCCTGCAAAGGGGTGCTGTAGATTCTCTGGGAGCAAATCTGTGGCTTGTTTACGCGGCATATTTGCACTGATCGATCCATCCGTCGTGCGCCTAATCGAAGGGATGCTTAATAGGATTTGCCATACAAGGGAATAATTTCCTTAGCATGGGAACGGGCCTTCCACGATCGATGCCATTTGCCACCTGCGTTTGATTAACACCGCCGCGCGTAACACGACCGAGTTCATCCGCTAAATTGCTAAATTATGGCGCGTCGAGTTTAATACTCCTGGCCCAAGATGGACGCCGCAACGACGTGCTTACGTTTAATCGTTTATTCTTTGCGAAGACATCGAGTGCACTTCGAACTCTTAAAACGCGAATTCGCCGGGTCGAATTGCACGTCGGAACCCGTGGGAGCTAATTTAATTAAAGTTAAAAGTTCTAAGATTAATTTTCTTTCTAATTACGTTATCGAAAGAGCCATCGGTAATCGGCAAATCCAGGTCCAACAATTCCGAGCAGATATTTTTTCTCCGCAAACTGCGCAGGTTAGAGTTTGGAAAATGGAAACGTTTTAACTGAATATTGATGAATCAAAGACTGTCCTAAAACGCGTGAAGCGCAAAGTAAACTGCGGTCCGAGTATCGAATTCGATCGTTAAAAATGAATGCTCGAACCGTCGGCAACAATACGTGGCTTTCGCGCTTGATGCTTCGTTACAATTTTACCATCCAATTAACACTTTGCCTCGGCTTTTGTCTGGCCAACTCGCTTATTAAAAAAAAAAGCTGCATCGTTTGTATTTGTTGTGTATCGGTCACAATGACGGCAAACGATGGCACGAGGGCGCGATGTAACTCGTCTGCCCTGAAAGGGCAAACACCGAGTCCTATGGCGCTCTAAAAAATGCAACTTATTGTTCGCAATAATTGGTGGTCGTTTAAACGTGAGCCGTAAACGGAAACGTTCGAAACACGAATACCACGCATCCGGTGAAATTACCGCGGAACGCTGGGAAAACAAACAAAGAACGATTACCGTGTTCGACGTCGATCGTTGATGATCGACAGTTGACCGACAATCAACGCTACTGATTTCTCACTTCCGTCTCTTCGTCCAGCTTGGACCTCTTCATCATTGACGAATGTAGTGATGATCGATCAATGATTTATCATTCGCTACGGTCAACCATACTATCGGGAGCATTGAAATTTTGGAATTTGACACTTTGGAAAATGAATCGTAAAGTAACGATAGATGAATTAAACTCGTAGGTAAAAGTTAACGAGGGAAATTCTGAGGTTATCTTCGAATTGAAACTTCCAAAGCATCGCAAATGCCAGTATTCCTTTCAGAAATAAAAATCGGAGCAATCCGAAATCTGTAAAATACGATTTCACTCGTCGAAGAAACTAGCCGAAATCGAGGGAAAGAAAATTCCATCGGGATACGTGTTCCGGGAACAACAAACCTACGAATCATGGCGAGTCAAGGGAGCGCGAGAGCGTAAACCGGGTGTGTTTAGAAGGCGTGGGCAAACATCAGGAGGCAGCTAGTTAAACGCGAACCTTCGAGAATACCGAATCGGATATTCGCAACGAGAGTATCCCAGAGGCTGGAATTCCGTGCGCGAAGCCCTAGCGTTGTTCTGTTGTATTTATCAGATTTCGCGAGGATCGTTTCTACCGAGGTGTGATTCGCCGCGTGAATTTAAAGCGATCTACGTCCTTCTTAAGTGAGCTGGCGTAGGTGGATTGGCGCGAAAGGGGTAGCCAGCGAACTGGAAGCGCCGATAACCACGTACCGTGTTCAATGGCCGAATTCGAAATTCCTCGTCGCAATTTCGCCGTGACCAAAGAAGGAATCGTCGCGTTCCCTGTTATTTCTCGGAGTTCCTAGGAAGTCCGAACAGGTCACGTACGAGCGCTACGTCTCTCGTTGCCCTTCTGGACGACCTGTTCGTTTTTAAGGACGACAACGAGAAATTGCGTGGCTTCCACCTACCGATTTCTGGATCCTTCCTCGAACGACTTTGCTCGTTTCCTACGGTATTCGTAAAGTCGTTCGTGATACTTTCTAACGAAACGTTACGACTCTTGGACCGAATTACGGATAGATATAAATCTCCACATACTGGTACCTCGGGGCATGGATTTCAAAAAATAATAAATATAACTTTGCGAGATTGGACATTCGTAATTTTGAAAATGTTCAAATTCTCGTATTGAATTTGAAAGTATAAGCTTACCCCAACTGTCCATAACCTACCTGAAAAGGCCACCGCCCCTGTAATCACGTCTATTGGTGTCAGAAGGGTCGATCAAACTAAAATCCACGATTTACGACGAGTCAGGCATCTGCCGGCATGCAAAGAACCGATTTAAAGATAAAACAAGCGTGAAGAGTGTCGCAGCTGGAAAATGAACAAACCGGGATAAAGTTCCATAGACGGAAATGGCGGGGAACGCGTCACGGTCGAGTTTTCCATGAAAGCCAAAGGGAAAGACTAGGTCCGCGGTGAATTCGTGCGACTATCCGCGATTTTACGGTGAGGTCGTGGGCTTCGTGAGCGGTCTAGGGAGGAGTCGGACACGGGGCGCGAAATTTTCAATGCGATTAACGCCCTTCCTTTTCCTTTCGTGGAGGACAATGCTGGACCCGTATTATGCACGCTCTTTTCGGCGTTGCATTCGCGTTCCCCGAGTGCCAGGCCTCTCCTTCCAAATCTTTGGCTACGATCTTACACGATGGATCGACTACCTGCGAGGTGCCGGACCGGTGAGGGTGTTAAGGTGTGTCCGACAGACGCGTAGCTACTCCTCGATGCACCCTGATTCTATTTTTAGCACGATATTTTCTGGAACGATTCAAAATCGTAAAAAGATTAAAGAAGATCCGAAGATTAAACGGTGACTCGTCCAATATCCGATACCATTAGCGTTTGTAGGCCAGGGCCATTTGCTTAAGTAGACACGCAAATAATCTTTCACGGGACCACGAAATAAAAAGGGAAGCAGGAAATATTAGTAAATATGAAGACAGATTGCCGCGTTCCCCCGTGATATACAGCCCTGTCCTCAGCACGAACCACGAGCTCTACGAGTGGGAGTAGCAAGTCACCGCCTTTAAAGGGCTGAAAGGCGATAGAACGGAAAGTTCGATAAAGGGCTCCGAATACAGAGAAACACCGAGTGATCTGTTCTCGAAAGGACTACGCGTGTTTTGTCCATAATTGGCGACAACGGTTACCGCGATTCTTCGACTCCGATCACGCTCGGTTCGCTTTAAACATTGGCCACGGGAAGCAATAACAACCATTAACAACAATATCGTGCCGTTCAAAGAGAAACGAGAATCCGTGCTTCGAAACGAAATGAAAATACGTCTTTGTGGAATCGTCGGCACGGATCACGAAGATCCTTTGTCTCCGACAGGATTACCGTTCTACGATCACCCTCGACGCTTTATGAGCTCCACTCTCGGTTCGTGAAAACACTGTGAAATTTTAATTAACATCGCCGTCCCGCTGCTCCTGGATTTATTGTTGACCGAGAACACTGTTGTTTCATATAATCGTTAATTCAACAACTTCGACCCTTGCGGTACTAGAGGTTCGCCGCGATTTTATTACTTTACAGTCCCTATCGCGTATTCATGATTTCATCGCGTAATTGTTTACTTTACTAGAGATGTTATTTCTTAGATTCCAAAACCTTTGCTTCTCGAAATTAAAAAATCTCAAAGTTTCATGACTCGAAGTCCTAAAGTTTCCAAATTCCAAGGCACCAAGTTCCAAAAATCCGAAAGTTACAGCTGTCAGTCACATTTTCCGAAGGTCTCTCGTTCCCATCGCTACCAGCCACGGTAGCCTGAGCGGTTCTGCGATATCGTATGCATGTATGCAACTGCAATACATACATATATGCAGCAGGTCCCGGCTAGTATACATTACACATACGGGAGCCACCTACCGTGCGAATTCTCGCAGGTGTCAGAAGGGTGCAGCGAGGGGATGAGAGGGCAAGAGGGTAGCCCGTAGGTGGACCGATAGCATCGTGACTTGCGCTTCGAGGAACGATCTCCCTCGGTGGCGGAAGCGTTTGATTCTTCCTGTTGGTACGCCTGTATTACGAGTAGCCCGCGTTCTGGAGGCCGCTCACAATGCCGCTTCTTCGTTTTCTTCTTCTTCTCCTGGTCTCTCCGTTCGAACACGTGGCGGTTTCTGCAAGGTTTTGCTTTAAGCTGGATTGCTACAGTTACTTGCATCGATTACTAGTCGATTAATTGGAATTCGATCGTCCTATCGGACTACATCGTTACATGCCAAATAGGTGATTCAGAAACGTAGATGGTGTCAATTCGAATTATTTATTTATGTCCATATATTGATTATTTACATGTGTCCACTCCGAAACGATAACGAACCTTTCAATTTGTTACACCATAAAAAATCTGATGGTTGCAGATCTTTTCTTTGGACCCCCTGTATACGGGGAAAAATATGGGGTATTATACTCCTGAATATGAATATGAAAACGACACCAATTTTCTACCCCATACCGTCCCATACAACTCGTTATATTCTGCCCTACGGGAGGCCATGCTCGATACCGAACACTCTCAGCCATTCACTCTGATCCAAGGTGTGGTCGCGTTGCTTTCAACTTGTGGCTCCCCAGCTTGAATCCTGATTCCTTATCATCTTCGCGAAGGATCTCTGCAACGTCTGAGAAAGTATGACCAGATTCGAACGATATGGCGGAGACGCCGTTCTCTTATCGAGGGCATCGGACTGATTGCTTCGCTCGATCGAAATTTTGCGACGAATTGTCGACACGAATCGAAGCGGACGGATTCCTCCGACAACCGGAAACGTTTGACCGATTGGATTTCTTCAAAGAGGATTGCAATCCGAATAAGGAAAGACGGTGGACGAATAAATTCGAGACTTCGACTCGTTGCGAAGCATAATGAAAAGTCTGGGTCACCTGTGATTCGGAAAATTGGACTATACGAAGGAGATTCATATCTCTTTGAAAGTTGATCGTTTCGTTGAACGTTGAGAACTCGGAGACACCGCGTGGCTGCTCACAATGCCACGAAATTGATCAGAAACAGACCCGACCACGAGCTACATAGTATCTATTCTTTTCATTCGAACAACCAACGATTCTCGATATTGTTCCTCGAAATAGATACCCCCGATGGCCGTTCAGCGTTCCTTCCCTTTCTACTCGAATTGAAATGCATGCAGGGGGTCGGTTTTGAGTCCGTTGAACCCTTTCACGCGGACATCGATCTGGACGATGAAATTCAAGAAGATTCGTTAATCTCCGTGTTTCTTCGATTTGCCCCCTCGCGGATAACAATGAACGCCTAACAAACGGAAATCCGAAGCGCGTGTGTTTCTGCAACGAATTTGACTCCGCTAGCAAACATTGGAGGTTATCTGCAAAACTCTCTGGTGCAAATGTGAGTGAATGTAAAGTGAACAGGTGAGCAGAAAACTCAATCGCATTAGGAGCGCTTTTGAAAATTTGTGAATTTAAGAAATGAAACAGTAATTGGAAATTTTATCGTACCAGAGTACGTGGATTCAGATTTGTGCTTGCATACATCGAGCGGCTTCCGGAACCAATCAAAGCCGCTTAAATATCCATTCTTTATCCACTTTCGTCACGCTTACGTGCTCCTTAATTTTCGTGGAGAACACCCAAGGTGACCCTTACGTTTGGTTCGACGAAGAACCCGTTCGAAAACCAC
The DNA here is from genome assembly GCA_945859595.2 of Megachile willughbiella. Lineage (NCBI taxonomy): Eukaryota > Metazoa > Arthropoda > Insecta > Hymenoptera > Megachilidae > Megachile > Megachile willughbiella. Next base: position 15,582,022 of record OX243798.1, on the reverse strand, counting down.
TCTAATTTTCTGCGATCTCTGTTTTGGCTCGTCCCTGCGCCTCGACTCGATGTAGCATCGCGACCGCAAGATATGGAACACCTCGATGCCCATAATCGAGCGTGGCCAATTGAAATTGGGAGGTAAACGACGCGCAACAGTGCTACGGTTTCGATTGCAACCCCTCCGAAACGTTGCTTTCAAATTGAAATCAGTCTCACGAACTCGGCGTTCCGCTCCGTTCCTCTCCACCGTGGCCCGTTCGTTTTTTGCCGCTCGAATCGTGGCTCGAATCGAAACGTCTTCCAGGTGGAACGAACAAAGTTCGCGCTTCCGCGTTGCGAACAACGAAACGGCTTGCTAATACCGGTCTTCTGGATTCGAACAGGAAAACAATAACGTTCGGTCTTGGAAAAGTTTGTTCGGTCGAGCGAATGTCGAGCGAACTCGAAGGTAGGCACATTCGTTGTTGAAGAGCACTCGACTACGCTCGAAACAGACACTCGCTTCTCGGAAAGAAATTCCGGTTACCGCAATTATATTTCATTGCGGAATTTAGTACGTTGGCCTTCTAAACGAACGCTCGATCGACGAAAGAAAAGTCGTTTCGCGAAGCAAACGCTTTTCTACCCTTTGCAAACGAGACTTTCTAACTGCTCTTCAATGAGGTGAAAGTAACTGGTTCGCAGTTTAAAAACCTCGGTAATCCGTGCTGCGAAGTTTCATTTCGAGACTTCAATTAGTCGGCTGATTGCTACGAGATCGTTGGTACTCGTGAATTTTTTTTACCCACATCGAACTATTATCTCGTGTTCGAAATTAAAATACCGCGTGAAAAATGTTCTTTCCCATAGTTGTGTTCGAAACCGTGATCGAGGTTATTTGGTTAGAAATAGCACAAAGAGGCTTGTAATAACATCGACGATTCCGCCATAATCTGCGGGAAAATTTCGTGGAAATATTCCTCCGAACACGAAGATCGGTATCGAAGATGGTGCAGGGAGTGACCGGCGATCGACCAAGTGGAAAAGCCAAGGAACAGTGCCGCCTTTATTCGAGGGACAAATGTAGGATCGTTTGTAGCGTGTATTTCGCAAATCCGGCCATTGTGGCCCGGTTAAAAAAAACGTTGGAGCGAGGTGCTTGTTCCCCCGAAGCCGATCACGGTGACACAATGCTTCAGAATCGGCCGGGCCTGTTTACATAACCCGGCATCTGTCACAACTGTTTATGCCGACGAAGCTGGATTCGTTTCTTAAGCTCTCGTGGCCTTTGTAACGCGACAATCGCACAATGTCCCTGTGCTCTAGTCACGCTCGAGTGGCCTGGATCGGCAAACACGTATCCTCGTTTGTTCTCCATCCACCGAGATTCCATGGCTCGAAAATGTCTCTTCGGAAATTGGGGCGCGTTCCTCGAGCGTTAATCGTTCGAACGAGACGACGACGTCTGTCAACCGTTGGAACTAGTTCAACGAGTCAAACTCGTGTTTAGGTCGCAAATATTGCCAAATGGATCATATTTGCGGAGACGAGGACGTAATTTGAAGAGTCGCGAGTACCGAGATCATAGGGTGGCGAACTCGCAACTGTGAGGTAAGGGGAAAAATGAACGATGCGAAATGCTATATATGTACTTCGAGTAAAATTATGTATTCAGGAATAGGCACAAGTCTACGAAGTGTTTTCAAAGAATGCCCTCTTCTAGTTTCGGCAGATTTTCTGATCTTGAAGCGAAAACTCAAGGGCTTGTCCCTGGTTTATTATAGCGTAATTTGAGATTTCCCAACAGGAGATACTACCTGTTTACGACACGTGAAGAAATGCTGAACGGTACAGGAAATTACGTATTGAAATTCGTCTGGAGCAAAGTGAATCGGCTAACGGGTTTAGCAGGCAGACACGAACGACAAATCCGCGGAACGAAAAACAGAGAGCGGTCCCCCTGATCGTGGGCTATCGGCTCCAGGTAAGCGAGCGGCGCACTCTTGATTCACGACTGGCTTTACGAAAGCAAATGGCAGACAGCGGACGGATTGCGGGAGAAATTACAGGCTCGGCAATCCCATATATCGTAGAACCTCGTCGTCCGTGGAAAGAGAGAAAACGGTTACACGGTAACCGGGTACTATGGCCGTACGGCCTTCATTATGGCGTAACAGCGTGGCATTATGTCGTCGAACCGACTGGTACCGGAGCAAAGAAACGCCACGAACAATGACACATAACTCGAATGATAAATCCGCCGACGGCGACGCGTCGAATAAAATATACGAGGCTCGATACGCTTGCCATACCGCGATAACCCGTGGTCGTTCTATCGATCGACGATCTCGAAATCGTTTCGCGCTCTTTCTTCCGGCTGCGAAATTATCTTACCTTTGATTCGTGGTTACACTTGCCGAAAACAAAATGTTGTCGGTTCTTTCCCGCGACGTGTGCTCCATAAAGTTATTATCGAAGTCAGAAATTATTTCGATTTATTTTCGCACGGGCTAAAATATCGATCAGGAAGCTCTGCGCGTCATATCCGACGTACGAGAATGTCGATGCGAGATCGGTAGTTTGGACAGGCACGAGTTACGCGCTTGCAACTTTTACCGGCCGATTCCTGGTAGAGCTGCCACTCTCCTGGATTCCATAAGGATGCCCGAGGCCGTTTCTGATCGATTTTCGTGCGCCGCGTAAGTTCGACCGGAAACGCTCGTAACTTTCGAAGCCGGGTTAGCCGAGTAGCTACGAGTCGGCATCGAGACGACTGTATTAGCGTTTTCGCGTCGCGTCTACCCGCGCGTTCGTTCTCCAGCGGAAATCCGTACTTCCATCGCGTTCCAGCGCGGTAGCTCGATGTTCGTTTTATTTTTACGCTCGCTACCGGTTCCCACGCCGAACGTAAATCACAATAGGGAAGAAAATAACGCGTCTCGCGGCAACTTGTTACGCCGAATATTGCGCCGGCTAATAAGAGGCTGGTTCTCGCTGGTCGTTTTGTCATAATCGTTGGACCTGTTCCGGCTCGTGCGACCGCGAAAGTCTTTCTGGCGGGAACGTGATCGCCATTTGCAAGGGTAATTGGAATAGAATAAACGAGGCTGGTTTGGAGTCCGCGTTATTGGATTGTCGAGGAGTCGAGGCTGAATCCGTTGGCGAACCGAATTGCCTGCTGGCAGGCGAACCGATCACGCCACCGTGAAATAATCTCGTCGATTCGACGCGACGATTCGAGAGGCACAAGGAACGACAAGGAAATTCCTCGCGCGCACACGCCGTTCGGGCTTTAAATATATGTATATTTACCATCGTCGTGCATTTTTCTTCGATATTTGCGAAAAAAAACCGAGTAGATCTCTTCGAATCTTCGAGTTAGGTTTTGTACGTTTTTTAAAGATACGAATTAGCTCGCGAATAATAACCGTGCTCCTGCGGCTTCATATTTATTGCCGCGTTGCAGCCCGGCGAAATATTTCCATCGCGTAAAAAGGAGATTCTTGTACTCCCGCGGGTCGTGTAAATACTAATATCAAAGAGATAGCAGCATGACATCCGGTAGTTACAAGCGCGACGACGCGCAGCGTCGAATATTATTCTACCGGCAAAGGAACGAACTTATTTCTGCGGTAGCTAGATTTCTCTCGGAAGAAAATGGCAAGAAAGGAAGATGCACTTCAAGGTGTCTTATGACCGCTGCAGAAAATACTGTTTGTCTTACCGGGATAAAAGGTTCGGATTTTTTCTTTAAAATAGAACGGGGAAAGTAAATGCTTCAACTTTGTTCGTTGCGAATAATTTGTAAAATATAACCTGGTTACACTGCGAGGGAAATGTTATTTCTATTTTTTATACTTTTACGTTTCTCGTATTGGCAATAAAATTTCAATGCATTATTCTACGTTATTGCAGAAGAAAATATTACTTAAAAAATTGAAAAGTCTCGAAAGCACAATCGCCAAAGCGCAACCTGGTACCGCGTAGCTTCAAAGAAAATCCGGTGACCGTTCCAAAGGCCAGCCAGACGTCGCAGTATCGAATTACCCCATGCACGGCGAGCCTCGAAAACATTTTCCCCCATGGTGATTCCGCGGCCTCTAGTTGTTCGCGCGGGAGCCGCTTCTTTTTTTCACGGCGGAGAAAGGGTCGAGAAAAAGAAATATAATTGAATCTGGCGTCGCGGGGAACGGCGGTAAGGGTCAAATGGTGGAGGCAGCGTGCATCTGCCCGCTTCACCTCCTCCCTCGAGATAGATCTCGCTAATTCAGCTGCACTCCGTAGCTCGTATATACGCGCGAAAGTATATGCCGAGCTCTTTAACGCCCGGGGCACACCTACCGTCCATGGTCCCTACATAATTTACGGGGATTAAAAAACCTGAAAAAGTTAATCAGCTGGCTCTACAGCTACCCCCTTGGACCCTCTGCTCGCTCTACTCCAGCCTGTCTCCACCTGCTATCCGTTTCAACCTCTTCTTCTTCTTCTTCTTTCTCCGCTTCGTTTCTGCGCTCCACTTTCTTCCCTTTTTGCCTCGCAAATTCACTTTCGCCTTCTCTCTGTGCAGAGAGACTTCGGACTGCCTATTAGCAGAAGGGAAGATTTCGTTATTTATCGAGCCGGGCGTCGGGACGTCTAATTAACGGGCAGAGGGAGGGTTCTGTCGTGAGATTAAGATTTACAACGTCGCGATTCTTGACCGGCAATAGTCTGATCCGTGCACGTCCGAGATCGCGTGTCCTCGCGCCGTTCGTGACACGCTTTCCGCTCGGACACGAAACGAGGCGGCGATTGATGACGCGCGAAACGTGCGGATAATTATTTTCATTCGGATTTCTCTTGTATTATACCGATTTCTCCTATCGTTACATTAAATACGGGAGATCGATATTTGACAAATTAAAATTGACAACTACTTTTTACACACTAGGTTTCATTTTCAACGACAAAAGTTATTATAAGCAACCGCATTTGGAGTCGATACACGGTCGTTTCAATCGCATCGAATTATATCGAATCGTATCGGGTAAATGTTTGCTCCGGGAGATTTCATTAAGGAAATCGTAACACGCCCCATCGTGTAACTAGAAAATTGTTTGCATTGTTCATGGGTGTCATAATTCGCTTTCCATTGTGAATCTATGATCTCGAACACGATGCAAGAAAATTATACGAGCGTCGAAACACCCTGACGAAGATACCCCGTGCTTTTTTCTTCGACCATTTGCTTTGCATGCAGCAAACAATGAGAATCGATCCCCGATGGGTATCTGGCGAACGGGACACAGAAGAGGCGTGGACGAAAAAGGTCGCGACTTTGAAACTGGCGAGTTCGGTGCGGATCGTTGCGAAACAAGCTCTTCTGACCCGGATCTCGCTTGTACGCCCACGAAAATTTGTCGAATCGTGGGGTTCCAAGATGCTCGAGTCATCGCGTACCAAAGGTGCGAGTTCGAAATATTAGTAAAGCGGTTCGTTCTCAGAGGGCAGTAGCTACTTGAGGCCGAGAAGTTCAAAATGTACGTATGCGATAATTTAAAGCGAGATAAGCATTGCTCGTTTCGTTTATACTCTGATATACCGCGTGCACCAATTTTAGACGAAAATTCGATAACGAAAATGGAAAATGTAAGAGTTTGAACTAACGACAAGTAGTTGCAGGCACGAGTCGCGTTTCCACAGCGAAGAAAACTGATTGTTTCGTGTCGAACAACTTTCCAGGATCGTTTAATCGTGCTTGCACGCCTCGTTTCGTTGTTGGAGAGGCAGAGTTTCGCGCAATTGATAACCGAGCGTCTGTAATTGGCGCGAGTGGAAGCGACGACTATTAACGGAGTTTGCTCACGAAAAGTCTGGAGGTTCAATGGCTTCTAACGTGCCAGTAATTTGTCGGAACAACAACCGTGAGCTGAAATTGTACGAAGAATTTCGTTGGCCTTATTTCTGGCTTTCGCTTCGCGAAGCGAGATAGTTTCGCAGTTGGCGCGAATCGCGACCCAATTTTCCGGATAGATTTTTCTTCGTCGACGAGGAAAAAGCGCGAGTGATCGTGGTCGCGAGCGAGCAAAGCCGGATTATTAGTCGGCTTTAAGACAGGGCGAACACTCGGCCCTCGTCGGTCGGCTTAAAGGCGGATCATCCTCAAATAAATTTCTGTTCACCGCGACGCTCTGTTTGCCTCGACCGAATGGATCTTCGAGCCGGGAATTTGCTCGAGATTACTCGCCGCGAGAGGAAATTTCGGTTGCTGTAAGCAACGATCAACGGAATTAGCGAGGAGGGAAGTTCGAGTTCGTACAAACGTCGAGATGTACCGGCAAATGGATGGGGGTATAAACTTCGAGTACCTTTGCTGCTTTAACTACCGTATACTTCGTGGAGTCTCTGATTCTTGTAACACCGTTGCTGTAAGACAATTTTTTCCTACGTACAATGTTTGTACGTTAAACTTCGTTACCGAAGAGCAACTCTATGGTTGACCATATCCGTTGCACGGTTACGTCGAAATCGGGAGGTCATCCAAAAACGAGGAGAAAAAGTGGCTGGCTACGGGAGACTTTGGGTCGAGAAAAGGGGACAGGCGTAGAAAAGAGAGAAGCCACGGCCAATTACTTCCGCTCAGTTACACTCGACGTAATCCCAGTTAAACTGTTTGTCGAATCATATTGAATTACCTACCTCAGGGCAGCGATCCTTTGTGCCAGAGGCCTGAGGGATCGCCGCCGAGATTAGATTAATTCGGCTGATTTTATTAGGACGTTTCCAGCGACTTGCTGCAGCATGCCTTACGGTAAAAGGGACAGACTACCTATCTCTCCCTTTCCACCTTCGCCGGAGACTTCTTCTTCTTCCGCTTCCCTTTAACTTGTCTCGTTCTACTTACCCCGCGACCAGGTGCTCCCAGTTTGTTCTTTATCTTAAGAACACGGTGACATTCCCTTCGAGGAAATCTCATTTTCGGTCTCCATACAGACAGCACTCTTTTTTACTTCTCTGATCCCGGTCCCGTCGGTTTAAACCTCGAGAAATTAGTACCGCTTTACGGTTCCTTGCACCGAATCTTCCCTCTCGTCGAACGATCCTCTCGTACGCGTGTCGCCAGAGTTCTCGGACTGTATTGGTGAGCTGCAGGTAGGCGAAACATCCTGAGACCGACTCTCCGGGGACAGGAACTCTTTATTCCGTGTTTATCCCGCGACAATGCACAAAGAGTCCCCTCGTCGACGTCGGTCGACGCGTTAGTCGCGCGCCGAATGCTTTCCTCGCGAACAGGGACCGCTCGATCTGTGACGAATAATTTTTACGCTAATTTACGCTCGCTTCCAGCCGTTTTGCCGGGTTAACAGATGTCTCTGCTACGGGCTGCAGAAGGAATTGCTTTCAGGAACGCTGCGACGTTACGTTTGCGTTGTAGGTAATACGAGTTTTGTGCAGAGACGAAACGACTTTATTCCTTATATTTGTAACGAATGCAATAATTGTAACGATTGCGAATAAATTGATTATACTTCGTATCGGGAAGGAGTTATCGGTAATAATTGCATGGTTCTGGTTCTTTGGTTCCTCCTTTTCGATTCGGAGAATCCGCTTGAGTTATCGCGGAACCGCGTTGCCGGGGGCATTCGTCTCTTTGACGACGGGATGATACGCGGTTTATTGAATTTATTGGAGCTCGATAGACGCGGTTGCGTATTACGTCCTTTCCCGACCACTCGTGTAATTGCATTTCCAGATTCGATTTTTCCAAATCCGTCAAAACTGTCTTAGTAACAATTTCGAATTTATATCGCACCGCCACGAGTTACACTGTAACACCAGGTTTCAAAGAGAGAAAAGTTTTTATTTTCGGTTGGTAAACGTCATTCTGCCCCGTTCTTTGACCTACACGCCCTCGTTCCCTTATGTACTAAAGTTCAAAGAAGTAGGAGAAGGGAAAAATGATTTCTATCACGCAGCAGGATCTTTGATACAGCCGCAGAGAACACAGGGAACGGGAGGAACACAATTTAGTCGAGGTTCGCGGTGCTAGGAAGTACAAAGAACCGGCACACCGCGGGAAAACACGTTTGTTCCGGTCCCCGTACCAAATATTTTCATATTCCATTCGCGACTGCTACTTTCTCTCGTTCCTTTTTTTCTTTCTCTTCCTCGGCCAATAGCAAAGGGTATTGAGATTTATAAGGAGGAACGAAAACTTCGCCCAGCGAGAGAGGGCCAACTACAGCTGGTCGATAGTCGTAGGAGGAAGGTGGAAAAGCAATTTAAATTCCGATCGTTCATAAAGCGAAAGACCTTGCTCTCTTTTCTCCGTTCTCCGCGAACGTTCTCTCTCGCCGACGTTTCCTTTTTTCTTCCTCGTCTGGTACACCCATCCACCTTTTGCCTTATTTCCAAATCGCATTCCATCGTGTTTGCCGTTTCTCGAAAAATGAACGTTCGCGAATAGAGGCATTAAACGATTGGTATCGAGTGTTGCTCCGTTTGTCGTTCTTGAAAGAAGATCGGCACCGAGTTCGATTCACTCCGTTGCTCGGTATACAGAAGAGGAAACAAAGTTTCCATTTTCATCGCGTTACTACGGATCGTTTATACATTTTGTCGAAGTATATGCAAGCTGTAAACTGTGGAGTTCATAGATTACATGATTTAGTTACACTTTGCAAACTTCGATCAGAAATGCATAAACATGCGCAGTCTACCAATAACATTAGCTAACAAACTGAAAATTCGAACGAATTAATGATCGTTTCGGTACCAATTTTACGTTCAACTGCGTCGACCATTCAAAAAGATACGCGCTGAAAGTGCGCTTCGAGGAGTCATTTTTGTCCACGTGTGGATAGGAACGCATTTTCAGCGTGTTCGCCGCGAACCGTAAAATAGCCAACTTACGCTGTCCACCCTCGAGAAGCAACCCTCTTTTCCGCGTGCATGCAAAACGGAGAAGGCACGCGCTTGTTCTCCGTCGCGGAACGGGGTGCAAGGAGAAGAGAAAGCGCGAGAGTAGAGTTGGGAATAGCGATTACGGTTATTTCTCGTGGGACACGCGCCCCTCGTTTCCTTGCCCGTTGCCGCTGTTGCTAATGGATCACATCTCTGAATTTCCCTGACATTACACGTCCCTTATGTAAGATTTAAAGCCTAGTCCGTTTCCAGCCGTCGGGCTAATCTCCACCACCTTCCCGATAACGCGCTCTCGCTCCCTCTTTCACCTTCACTTTTATTCGCTCGTTTCAGCGTGAAGCTTGCGCGTAACACGCCTACCGTCTACGAACTACGTGCTTTCTCGCGAGATACGCGACGTTTGAGAATGATATTGCCCGAGATACCGCGAGCACACGGGGTGGCACTTTGTCGCTCTTTGACGGACGAAGGGATCTTTGTAATCTTTCGAAACATTGAGCGATGGGGTTGTAATCAGAGGGTAATACGAGGTAAACGACTGTTGGCCCCATAAATATCAACTATCAAACATTAAACTGTAGGGTTTCCAAATAAAGACTAAGTAGTTGTCAGGATTAAATATACTTATACGTGACCCAGGTCTGAGTGTCAGAGTCTAATGGAATTGTCAGCAGGCCCTGAGTATAATTGCCAGCAGAAGGGCCAACCGTCGGAAAATATCGAACAAAGATGCATCTTTTGGAACGAACTATTCTCAGCTCGTTGAAAGTGTCCAGAAAAGCTTGCAAATCCTCGACGAGGCGATATTCGCGGCAAGACACCCAGTAGATGAAGTCGGTCTCGTATAAATTGGATTCAACGTCAGTTGCGACGAGTAAAGCGTGCGCCGGGCGAATTAAAAGTGAAACTTTCGCGGGAGGGTTGAGCCGCGGGATTGATATTCATAAATTCATGGGGCTCGCGGCAATCTCGATAATCGAATCGAGCTGCTACAGGATCGCGTTAACTTTCAGCTCGTTTTCTCGCTCTCTCTGTCGCGTGGCCGCCTCGCGTCTTAATATTTCAGTCGTCCAACGAAAATAACAGAGGGTGAAACTAAGACAAAGCAATTAGAGAGACGAGCCGGGATGAAACGGAGGAGATTTATTCCTCTGCGGAGCGAGTGTACGTTTTCGTAGTTGAGCCGAAGGTACGACCAGTCGGATTTTCGGTGCTCTGCCGGCGATCTCCCGAGGGATAACACGAGCGAGTCGCGGCGACGAGGACGAGTTTCTGCCACTTTGCAGCTCAGCGTCTGCTGAATATTTGATCGCGAGCTTGCTATCTGACTGACGCTCGTTGCACGCGTCGGCCACGTGCGTTTCTCTCGTCCATCGTGTCTCGAGCGCGCAAATAACCCAACGCGTATTGTTTTTGAATGATGTATTACTTCAACCTGGAACCACGGAACCTGAGTATACGCAATTATACGAGGTGTTCGCTCTTTCTACGATTAAATTACCGTTCCAACAATTTCGCTTTTTCATTTCAGAGATCTTACATTTTTACGTCGAACGAATTTCGAGCAGAATTTCGTGATCTATTGGAATATTAAACAGAGAGCTACCTGTCGATAACCTAAATCGTAGTCGATTGTATTCCCCTGATATTTGACACAATTTCTACTCGGGAACCACCGATAGACACCGTCAAAGGTACGCTAATACCTTCCAAACGCTGTTAGATTATTCATTTCGACATTCCCACATGGTCGCTATCGTGGTTATAGCGCAATCTAAAGCCACTTATGGTTTCCGAAAAGATACTACTGTAAAATAAATGTGTAAAGTCATAGTGTTAAATATTGGCGAAACAAAGAAATATTGCTGAAACGTGTAAATTGGAGCAATTCGGATCGAGAGATCGTTTATCGATCAGAGGTACCGGAAGTTGAGTTAAGCGCTAGGTGATCAGTAACGTTAACCACACGATCGTCGAGCATCGTTTCAATTTCAGACTCATCTCCGTCCGATCGCCTGACTTTGCGGTTTTTGCGGAACGGAAATCCCGCTCCACTTTTCCCGCCACACGAATCGGGATTAAGAAAATTGCTACTTCCCTCGCTCGAAGAGGGAAGGAACGAAGAGATTCGCTATTTGGTTACGTCTCGAACTTGCCGCTCGTTCGACACTCAGCCGCTCTCTTGTTTTATTCAACGAGAACCGACCCGGTTGGATCGAGAATTAAGCTGTCTCTACGCGGAACAGCAGACGCTGCTAATTTCCCGGCAAACAAAGAAGTTCGCCCTGAATTCGAGCGATTACAAAAATTGAGGTTGAGCATCGATCGTTTGCCCGGATGGTTCGATGCTAAATTAAGTGCACTTGCCTGAAAAAAGCCGTGTTTTCGATGATGCGATTGTTCGCCGCTTTTAAACCTTTGCTATTGAATTTACTCGCAGTCATTGCAAATCGAACATCGAGGTTCAATATTTTATTAAAAAGTTCATATTTATTTTCGAAAAACATAACGACGCATTATTCTCTTTCAGATACGTAGTAAATGAAATTGCATTTGTCCGATAAAAAGGCAAAGTATAAACGTACATTGTCGGAAACTACAGAGAGAGATTAAAGCAGAGGGAATTGTTTACCGCTGCTATTCTATTCAGACCAGTGTCATTACGGTACAGACGGAAAAACGACGAAACATAAAGGGGAGCCGAAAAGTAACCAAAGGTGAGACGGTGGACAGAGAGAATCGTTTGGTGGCTACGGCGTTAATGAGTCCGGTTGTCGCGTGTCTGCTCACTCACGGGCTATGACTACTGGCAAGACTTGCAGACTTCTCGACGAGGTCCGCCAAGTAGATGGAGTACGTATGCGACCCGGCCAGACGTCCGTGAGCCCACTTTGTAACCGTCTCGCGTACAAACTTTCAGGCCAGACCAACTCGTCGACCTATTCATCCTGCCTTTAACCTCGGAACGTCTTTCTCGAGAGTCTTAGTCTTGCGGGAATGGATCGCAAACTTGCTCCGCTCTTATCTTTTTTCGTGTTTTCTTACCACCGATGATTCTCGATCGTCGCGAAACTTGTTTAGGTGGGTTTTTTTTTTTAAATGGAACTGTTTATCGTTTTCGTTCGACTCCAATTTATTCGTTTTGCTCCTTTAATGCCACGTTCTATACGGCTAACATTTCCGAACGCATCAATTTCTGGGTTTCTAAAAGCGGAAGTTTCGAGCTCGAAACTATATAACTTCCTAAAACTGGAACCAAGAACCTGTTCGTGCTATACACGATTATTAGAAGTTGCGATAGCTTCGACGATTCGTCGGCAAATTCCAAATTGCCTGAAATGGCCGGAAGGTCCAATCCGAGCGTTCCCGCACGACATTCTGCGGAAACTGAAAACCGCCCGGGGCTACCCAAAGAAACAAAGACACGGAACGTCGAGTTCCAGCTACTCGCAAACTTATCCCTGGTCAGCGAACGAGAATAAACATTTAACCTCCCGCGCGTAAAATCCACGATCGAGAGAAGAAAAAGTGGAAAAAGGTCGTCGGTGTGAAAACAGAGTGGACGAGAAGTGAGGTCGGTCGATAATCGAGGCGGCTTTTCGGTTCGATCGAAAACTTTTTTCATCTAACTGCCGACCAGGTCGGCCCCTCGGACCAGGCAGCCTCTCGAAACGAGGAACCCATTATTCGAAAGCATCGACGGACGTAAGTGTTGACAGATAAGTGAAAGAGGCTCCGGGACCAGCGTCGCTGGTAAACGGAATCAATGGTGAAAGGAAAACGCCGAACTCCGACGGCGTTTTAATCAATCTCCTTCTCGCGTTCGTTCGTCCCCTTTTCTCTCCTCTCGCACCTTTCCACCTCTATAGCCGCGTTTATCGTTCCTCCGCTTCTCTCGATCCCTGCCCGCTCGCCTGGCTGACCGCCATCCTTCGATTTCCGTTTCCGTTTCTGTGCCGTTCGCGACCGAACACCAACACCACGATACCGACTCGACGAAGGTGTGGCCGCCGGACGAGTCTGCTATCTCTTTGAGAGCCAACGGCTCGTAGTTTGTATAGTTTCATTGATCTTGATGCGACGGAACAGCTGGATAAAGGCGAGACGGGAGTGGATCTGATATACGAGGGTGACGCGTCTCGTGGAGAACCGATGGAAGAGACTTTTGTGTAACGTTCGCTGCTTGATTCGCTTGAGCCGCTTAATGGTCTTCTCGGGAAATCATTCTGTACATTATGACTCGGTGGTACGTGGATTAGGATTTAAGAGACGCTCGGAGGCCGTGAATCTTTTAGGAGTCTCGATGTATTACTTTGCTTCGATGCTTTTGGAATCAAGCATTACGCATCTATTCTCGCTCGTGCTTTAAAAAGATACGACGAATTATGTCGTCTCTCGTTTCGTTACGAGCTTAATTCGCATTCGCGCGAAAATCTCGCAATGTCGCAGGTTCTCGAGCAACCCACGTACGTTCCTAAGAATTTTCTGTAGAATGCGATGTAACGAGAGTCTACCGTAATTGAAAAACCGTCGTAACAATAAAAGATTTAACGGCGCGAGATGTAACGAGGTTGCAACGACAGGGATATAGAATTTCATTTCCCTCTGGTATTATCGCGGAAGAAGAACAAGCGAAAAAACGAGCTGAATCGTTGCGTCGTCGCGTCGCCAAGAAGTCGCACGTTTCGGAATGAATTACGTGCCAACGAATTAATACCTGTTACACCGAGAGGTAGTCTCGCGAGATTCAGAGATACGACACGCTCCGGCAGTCTCGCGGGAACAACACCGTTCTTCGAGGTTTCGGGGGAAAAAAAAGGATCTATCTTCGAAGATGGACAACCCGACGAAAGATCGCTGGAAATTGAGGCGAAATTACGATATTGTATCACGGAAGGCATAAAAGTGACAGTAATTTACGTTAGATCGCGCGGATGGATAAGAACCGGGGAACAGCTTGGAATGGGAAAAGGTGTGAACGCGACGAGGAGAATGGAAGCCGAATACTCGGCTCGCGTATCCATCTGATTTCACGTGTCAGCAGGAGTTTGCGGTCTCAGGTCGTGGACACCGCTGTCCGATCTCGTCCGAAGATACTGTCCACGTCCTCGGTCCTCTCCACCCTGTGCACCGTTTTCATTTCGCCCGGCTCCGTTTTATCTCACGCAGCCTATCGGTTTTCTTCGGCTTTGACCACCGTCAAAACATCGATAATCCGCGCGAACGGTCTGTCCCTGGCAATGTCCATGAATCTGTTCAAGTTCGTGTCGGACAGACGAACGGAAGGGAAAACGTTTGTTCGACCGGCGGGGAATGAGTTATTAGTCGACAACAGCCTGTTCTGGATGAACATACGGGATCGCCAAGATCTTATCGTGAAGATATATCTTCCAACTTTTCTGCTCCGCTTTCTGTACATATCTACTGGCTGTTCAGAGCCTGTCCTCGACGATATACGATGCTCGCTGTTATGACTCTTAGATATCGATAAGATATTTTGAAATCTGCGAATTCGAAATCTAGGCATAGTCCAAAAATGCTGTTATTATAATCGATTTTGTGTGTCCGCTGCTATCGTACAAAGGCTCAGACAAAAGTATACGGGTTCTGACGATGGAGGATGAAGCGACTGGCTTTCACGACGAATAATGGGATGTTTTATACCGGGGAGACGATACCCCGGTCAGAATGTATCCTCGAACAGGTCTAGAAGCGCGGAGGAAAAAAGCTGATAAATATTCAGCCTCGTCACTTTAGCCGGAAGAAAAACAACCACTCCATATTCGCGATCTTGATCGATCACCGTAGAAACGAAAGTAACCCCCCAAAAGCAACTTGGGAACATTAGAAAGAAGCTGTCATAGCTGCAGTAATTTTTCAGCATGGACCAACGTGTCTGGCCGATGGCCAGAACTCGTCCCCTCGTTAGCAGGACATCTTCTTCTGACCCAATTTAATTTCCGTCGATGCCTTCTGGGAGCTATCGGAAGAGCTCCACTTTTGGGAAAAAATACTTCGTGACTTTCGATGAAGCTTTTTCGATTTCGTAAAATATTTAAAATGTCATGGAGCCGATATCTAAAGAGGAGGATATTTGGTCTTAAACGTGGTGGCTTCAAAGTGTTCGGTGATAAAAATGCGACAGGTTGCTCTCTGCACTGGGACGTGTCCGTTCTTTTCAACGTCGTGCCGCAAACTTCGTAAAAGCAATTAATTTAATAACGCCGTCCTGCTTATGAAACAGCAATCGAATTATGGTTACCGAGTTACCTATCCAAAGTTTCGTACAATGGCCAAATTGTACTATGTTGCAAGATCCGTCGAGAATAGAGACAGGCAAGAAAAATTCCCATTAAAATTTACTTGCTGGTTGCGAGGTAACTAACCAAGGTCTACATAGAGGATTACATAGAGTGTAGAGTACTTCTTTTTTTAAGAAAGAATATGTCGACTTATGAACAAGGTTTTACTTTTACTGTCATCGTTTCAAACTTTTCACGAATGATCGCCAGTTAAATTCGAGCGAGTGCGTGGTGCAACCACGATGACCATCCACGCGGATGGTTTATCTCGGACGCCCACGTGCGCCTATGTCCTGGACGTTGTTACGCGTAAATCAAATTTCGCGGGCCAGCGTCGGTCGCATTGGGAATCGATATTTTACGTGTTGGCCATGGTCATTTTGTACTGCAGAAGGGAACTTGCAAATGCGATTCGGAGACCGAATCGTGGACCATCGTAAAACTGATCCTCCCACGTGCTGAATATTACCGAGCAAAGGATCATGTTTCTCTTCTATTTACGCTCCGGCAGAACGCAAGCTTCCTTCGGATAAGGACCAGTGTAGGAGAATCTTCCACTTGGACTTTTTTTTTAAGAGTTCTATAAAATTTATCTGCCAGAAGCAAACGAGTAGTGGAAGGTCTCTTTGCGAAAAAAACCTGCAACGCTCATCGGTGTACAATAATAGACGGGCTACCATAGAGCGTTAGAGACATCGATTCGATCTTCGAAGATCTTCGTGGACCTTTCTCCGGGCTTCTCTATTTCTCGAGAGGGCACGTCGACGAGGATCCGACGATACGAAGATCCCGGCGTCAATTAACTGCTCGGTGTCTCTGTATCAAACGAGCGACGCCGTCCTAACAAGGTTTTTCGTTGGCTGTCCCAACCGGCGTCCGTCTGGTAGCCCGGTCGACTGATTTAAATAAACCATTACCGGGTGGTATCTTTCATCGGCGTACCCACACCTCCGTCGTCTTCTGACACTCGTCCCTCCTCGGTCCGGTATGAACGAGAACAAGAATAAATGGAGGCGGAGTAAGGTCCACGATGTTGAAGAGTGAAAGATCGAGAGAGGCGAGGGAAAGTAAAAAGAGAGGCAGGATAAAAAAGAGACAGGAGGGATAGCAGCACCTGCAGCGAGAGAAGCAGCATCCATGGTAGCTGGCAGAGGATACGGGCTGCCAACTGCGACATAAACGCTAACGACTGATCGGCACCGACGATAGAGCCTGTTAGCCAAACGCCATGCTCCTTATAGAAAACGAATATGTTCGCGGTTCGGCCCTGTTAACGTTGCCCCGGTTCGCTCGCAGACTACCACCTCTGATATCTGTGTTCCTCCCTGGGTACCACCACCTTCGGTTATAGGTGGTACACGCGTCGTGTACTCTCTGGATATTCATCTTGGTGGTCTTTGTTCGGACAGCATTGTTCGTCCACGAAGCGAATTTCGCTAGAACTCGTCACCCGCTGCGATAGTCTTCCGCTGTCAATTTAGAGAACGTTTCGTGGGAATCTGACGCGTCTCTCTCGCGAAGGTTTCACTGCTTTTGGACACGTACGCATGGCGATAGAGTGGCTACGCACTCGGTATCCGGCACGTGATCGTAGGCATATAAATTCGCTGGACGAGTTAACGAGAATATACCGCACTAATATTAAATTAGGCTTCTAGAGTTTTCGCGAGTATCTCGAAGACGTCTCGATGCATAAATAAGCCGAAGCCGTCGGTAGTCGTTTGGAGCGGAACGCGTCGCTGAACAAACTTTGGGCGTAACCGGGCCGCGCGTATAAATCCCGGTCGCGTGAAGCACAACTCGAAATTCGAAGGCGTGCACGCATCGCGAGTACACGCGTGCACGCATGCTCGGACCGAGCGTTCCATCGCGGAGGGACGCGTATATTATAAGCGCGGAGGATACGCAACGGGCGTGTTGTTGCGTGCCACGTGATTTAGTAACGGCCTCGAGGCCTGATGGATCATCCATTGAATGGTAATCTTCGTAGGCCCGGGGACCAGCTTCGAGACTCGCCGCGTTTGTTCCTTCGTTCTCGCGATCCTCGATGACGTCGTCGAATTTGCACGCTCGCGGCGAGCGGAACGCTCCTTCGGCTCTGATAGGTGCAGCGATAGGGCGCGAGGAACATTTCCGAGCCTCTTTTTCTTTCTTTCGTTACGCGACAGGGACGAAAGCGTTTTAAACGACATTTTAAGTTACACGTTGCACATTCCAACGACTTGTTTACGCTCTGCAAGTATTTGTGCATTCATACGCAATGAAGAAATTAAGTCATTTGATTATGTTACAGAAACGCTTTGAAATGGCTAGTTATTACGGAAGTTCTTGAAAAGGTGGTATCGAGAAGATGAACCGACTAACGACCCGCAGGTTGCGTAACCAGACGTTGAGCAGTAATTTTTAGGGTTATTTGTTTCTTGTGACATCGGACTTTCTCCTCGGGGCGTTTACCATGAAACCACGTGTACGCCTCGCGATATCTATAAATATTAGACCGATTCGGGAACGCGGCTTGTAATTAGGGGAATAGATCGCCCCGAGTGACGCAGCTGGCCGTAAGTCAATGACGAAACGCGCCGAGGGCGGAATCGAATTTGAAATTTCGAAGGCGTGGAAGTCGAGCGATCGAAATACCCCGAAATTTTCACCGAAGTTAGTTACGTGTAGAACGAATTACTCCCATCGAACCACGGTAGGCGTAACTCTTTTCGGGTAAACTTTAATTAATACTCCTGATTCCTGCGGTCAATTTCTTGGACTCGAAAAGCAATCAGAAATATCCTACATTATCGAACGATTGAAATATCCTGTTTTCTCTCGTGATATACAGCTCTACTACGTCTATTTCACAATCGTATGCAAACTTGCACAAAAAAGTACATTCGATGGCTGGCATGATTTTGCAGGTACTGATTCAACACAGTAAAATGCTTTCGATAAAAGTACTATAATTTTCTTTATGGTATAATCCGATCGTGTGTCATTTTCGTGACGATCGAAGCACGTAGACAGTATCGGTCCGTTGGGTGACACGTATCGATAAGAGAAGCAGAAAGTATACGATATAGAGGCGGTCGTAATTAATATATGACAGTGCGAGGAGAAAAAGGCCGCGAGCTCGACTCGCACGCCCACCGCATCCAGCATACAATGCGTATAAATCGTCATGAATTTTGAGAGGGCTGCAATTTCGTATTGAATCGCATTTGTTCTCTGCCCAACCTCCATTCCTACGTCGCCATCTTCCCCTCGCCTGATTGCAGGTTCAAGTGACTCGACCCTTCGACAGATGCGTTTTCTGTCTCGAACGATTTATCTTCCGGTTATTCTACATTGGTTTGTCGTTCTAGATAATTTGGGATTCACGTATGTATAGGAAGCGTTTAAGATTCTTATAGAAGGATTTAGTGGATTCTTCGAGTTCTGTATATTAATGTTCGTTGGTATCTTTAGCAGCAAGATCTCTTAAGCTGTGTGCACAGTTCGTTGGTCGAAAGTATTCAGCATCGAAAAAGTTAAATATCAAGTTCGGGTTAATAACCTGTCGCGGTTACATCAGAATCCACGAGAGGATCGGTGGACAACGCAAAACAGACATGTTCTCTGGTTACAAGTATGTCCGAGCAAGTCTCGGAGGATACACCTGGTTCAATTAAAGATCGTGTAATCGCATTCCAGCTCTCCTTTCCCTGTCTCTCTTCGTCCGATCCCGTATAATGCGACACGACTTTTTAATTGATGCCCTCGCTTGTCCTGCGTCGCGTTCGCGAGTACCGAGGGAACCCGATAGCGTCATCGAGACATTCTTACGCGTCGCTTTATGTCGCGTTATTAAATCATCGTAGCGTGAAAGGTTCGATGTAAATCAAGCAACGCTTTTCGAAGCTTTATGCCCACCATTCGTAAAACGAAGCATTTTCTTGTTCGAACGCGGATGAAATCGTTAACCCAGATCGGCAATCGATGTTCTTTTCGCGTAAATCCAGCGTGTTTTCCACAGGCAGGACAAAGTTGCCGCAGTTCCGTCGATTCGACGGCCAGAATTCCGAGTGATAAATAAAGAGAAGTTTTCGGCTACGGCATGCACTTCAATTTACAAGTTCTTAGCACACGGGGGAACCGAAACAGCGGCCAGGCCGAATTTACGACAACACCAAACGGAAGACGACCGTGCGATGTTTCAAGTTTGAACGCGACCCGATTCCATCCCCGACGAATGCCTTCCTCCTCGATGCGTTCACGCGCTAACTTTCCACGTTCCACGAAATCGATTTCGCCTCTTGTTTCCTCGCAGAATGTAACATGTTCACGCAGAAAATTCTCTCGCACGCTGTAGAGATCGTTAACGCGTGGAAATTTGGAAATTGAAAGTCTGGTAATTCGTCCAGAAGCAAACCAGATTTTCACGCGTTTCTATAAGATTTTTATGCTAGCCAGATTAAAACTAAAACTTCTGGCGTTGCTCGCACTCGAAGAATTCTCGAAGTTTCATCAACGAGATCCTCATAAAAATCAATCCACCGAATTCTCTTGTTTCCCTGCCCTCTGACGGAATCGTAAAACGCAAAAGTGTTTTTGGAGGATAGCCATTTTATCCGGTGAATGGTATTCAAGACACAGAGAGCGTCGCCGCCTCAATTTTGATGGGTAAGAAAAATGCGTCGGTGCGTCGCGACGCGGCTGACATCGCGAGGCTTTATTTCCTTCGCTCTTTCTCCTACTTCTGACTCCTCTTTTTTTTCGCAATGGCTTTCGCCTTCTCTCAATCTCCCGCGACGACACCCTGCGGAATCACGTCGATCCAAGAATCTCGAGGCAACGTGGCACGAGATTTGGAAAATGACGTATCGGGGTCGCCTAAGCCGCCGGATGAGATCAGGATGATAGATGGAGTCGCTATTTCGCGCGGATCACTCGACTGCATTATACGCCGAGCACCCTCTGCACCGAGGCTTTCATTTTCATTGCTCGCGCGGCTCGGATAATACGGCAAATTCGATGAGACTTCGAATTTTCAAATTGTTCATTGATCGATGCTCTTGTCTTCTTCGAGCTGCATTCACATATGACACCGAATCGAAAAATGACTGATCATACATTTATACAGGGTGTACAACTCGAGTGGCAAATGTAAATGTACGTCTTAGATATCGTACGTCTCTTATCGATCGTTTTTGTCGAACTTTAACAGCAACTAAACATAATTAAACATTAATGCTACTAAACATAAAGAAGTTACCTTACGAATTGTTCAAGCAGTTAATAAATAAGGAGTTACTTCTTTATACAAAAAGAAGTACTTTAAGAATGAAGTTTGTACCGTTTGTGACATCGATAACAGTTACAGTGGTAATCTTAAATAACTCGGAAGGATCATACAATAGGGAATTGACCGATAATATTGTCTGGCAGGTCGCGCGTTATTTACGAGCGGATAGGTCGCTAAACGTGAAGGGAAAGTCGAAAACGTTATTTAATACGGTAAAAGGTTTGTCCATAATTTTGTTCGCGTCCATAAAAGCACCGTATAATCGCATAAATACCGACTCGTGTACCGAAATCTGACGATAAATCACTCGGCTCTATACCAGGGTGTTAGGATCACGAGTTCGACCTACAGGTGGCTATATCTTCGACGTTATATACGATCGTACCTGAATGTATGTACGCGCGTACATATGTACTGTCGTTTCCAAATATAAATAAACGTTCCCGTGAAACTTCATTCGTTCGAGAGGAACGAGCGAGGGTCGAGTGCGATGTTTGAATATCGCGAGGGAAATGGGTGCGATGTGGGCAGCAAGTTTGGAGGTCATTCTCGTCGTTGCTTTTTTGATAATCACAATTTTCCAGCTACTTTGTGTTAACAAATTAAGTTGTTAACGTTAGAAATCAATAGATCTTTGCTGATAGAACGTAAAAAGGAAGGATGTAGAAGAAGGCAGATTACCGATTCGTTCGAAGTAACAGCAATGAATCTTACGAAACGTAATCCAGGTAAAGATCTTCGTCGAGAAAAAAGTTGGAACGGGGACGTCTGTTTCCTGAACGGGCCGCCGCTAAACAAATTCCTGGACGTAGCGAAGACATGATTTATCCCCGGTAATAATTCTCTGGGGCCAAGGTGAACGAATGAGACACCTCGAACAGTCTGGAAGAAATATACGAGGGCACCGTAGCGAATCGGACGAGGCGAATTACGAGCTTCGTCGCCGCGACGAGACTAATAGAGACCTCGATGAGACCACAGGTCGGACGAAACGCGAGTTAACACGTCGGTATCGTTGTCTATCGTGTCTGTTCCTTCCCTATTACACCTGGCGTATTTGTTTTCAGCACGAACACTCGCGTGGCGTTAAGCTTTGTACACTCGACATCCCGCGATCATGGAGTACTTATCAGGCACTCTTAATTATTTTAGCATCGCAGGAACCGGCGTTGTTACTTATACTTTTGCGTTAGAAAACGCTTTCCACCCAGAAACGATTCGTTACAAACTCGTTTACGAATTATTAGCAATATTGCGACTTTCATTTGCATCCCCTAATTAATGTTCTCTGAAATTCTGAAATTCGACATGCATGATAATTTAACCAGGATAATCGAATAATCCGTGTTTGGTTACAGTCTAACCGACGCAGTATAAATCCTGTAATTAACGACGACAGGCTTACGAAACTGTCAATACTACGCAAACTGTTGCAATATAGCTGGAAGGTTGATACCGCTCAATTCGCAAAATTCCCTCCGCTCGGAACAGCTATTTCATTCGCGAGCAAGGCGTAACAGGAGAAGGCGGTTCGCTTTCGAGTTTGTTTTCCGTTTAGTCATCCCGACTGAATAGACCTTAAGATTCCAATGGAGTTGGCCGGTGTTTCTCTCGCGTAGAGGTCGGTAATTACACGGCGGACAGGTTACGCGAAAGAGTTATGGCGTTCGAACGAGCACGGTGTCTTATGAGAGTGGGTAGTAACTTGACCGAGGCATTAAGACGATCTCCCGCGGCGAGCGTGCATACATTAAGGGAGTTCAGGGTTTATTCCTCCTGTTTTTCTTTCTTTCCGACGACACGCACGTTCCGAGGTAAACGGTACCGACTCGATTAGTCCCCGATGATGTACGACTCCATATTCTTCTAAGAGGATACGATGTTAGCTTCCTCTGTTTCTCAACCTTCTCGGGATAACGTTACTTCCGCGTTTTCGTATTATTTATCATCGAATTTTTACCGTGCTCCTACATTCCTTGTCGCATTTTTATCTCCTCGATATCGATTCGACTTTGCATTTTCTGAATTACTACATCGAGGTCTGCTTACTTGTTCTCGTTATTCGATTCGAGCAAACTACTTTCTAACAATTACCTGCTAATCCGTTTGAGAGTCTACGGAAGATGGTCGAGTTCGAAACAGTTCGAGATCCAACGAGGGATTCACGATCAAAGGAAAAAGCGACGCGTCGACCGGCAAAAAAGTCGACGACGAGGGCGTCGGTTCGCCTTCTGGGTGACTCGGGACCGTAGATCAGTCGAGTCGCGCTCATAAATCGTGATTAAATCGGTCGAGCCTCGTAAATATTGTCCTGCGAGAATCGTCGAACGTGGAGCAAGGACGAATGGCGAAAGCGGAGACCAACTTGGAAATCGCAGAATCTTTGCCATCGGTGTTCTCTCCGAATCGAAATAAAGGCTACTAAGAGAAACTGAGAAAATTGGCAAACTGGAAAATTGGATAATCAGGAAATTGCAAAACTAACAGATCCGAAGATAAAAACGTTATATTCGAAAAGAAAGCGTATCGTTTGGATCGATAAAGTCTTTAATTGACTTGCGCCACGATAATCACAAAGATTGTCGGACTGTTCGTTTAAGAGCGTAATTCAAAACCGGCCTCGGCAACTTGGAACAAACGCAAATAACAAAGAGGTGAGAGCAGCGAAACAAAAGGTACACGCGGAGATGGGAAGCAAAAAGGCGTTTGCGCGTCTACGATGGGAGGCTGTCACGTGTAATTATCTCGTCTTGAAGGGTTCAAAGGCAGCGTGAGAGACCCTTCGGGGTATAAAAGTGTTACAAAGGTGATAAACGCTGGTGAGGGTGTATGACGACCCAGATCGAACGATCGTGAACCACGGAGAATCTGCCACTCGACGTCGAGATTATTCCTGGAACGCCCTACCTCTCGAAGAGTTCAAATTTCTTTCGTTTCGATGAGTATTTGGAATTATCTTTCAGAGATAACTCGAAAGAACGCGTTAATCCTTCTTCGTACTTTTCGTTTTCCTCGACTATACATTTTATCAAATAAATCGCTCGAGTTTCTTCGATAATTCTATCATGGATGACCCAGCAGTCGACGTATCGGTCTCAAAACTTGCCAACTTTCATCGTGCACGTCGAAATCAGAATTGTCAGGAAGGAAAACGTTAAGTGGCCACCTGGTGAACCGAAAGAAACCCATCGAGAAGTTGCTAAATTTTCGAGGCACTTCCAAACACGTGGTCCAGAGGGGGTGAGAAGACGTCGGCGTGTCCGGTGACCCGCGAAATCCACAACGAATAACTGGTGGCAGGTTGTCGATGTCGCGAACGCCTTCGGGAACAGGGGCTTTTATTCCCGATAGGAGAGGTCGCGGGATATCGGGGGTCGACGGATATTGCCGTTGCAAGCACGGCCATAGTCTAAGGCCCCTGATTGACAGGACCGCTACACACCGATGATACCCACCGTGTCTGAGCTCTGACTTCCATTTCACGCCGCTCTGCTTCCGTCTGTCGTCTCGCTTCTCTGCCCCTCCGCTCCGCGCCGAGCCGAGTCTTTTCGCGGATCCTCTCGAACCATGGAAGCTAACGCTCCTTCCACCTTCGATTCGAGTCACGATCTGCTGAAAGTCGCCGCGATTTGAATTCTCATCGCGATCAAGGATTCTTCGAATCTCTCTCGATTCCAGTATTATGATATTATGTGGAGCATCTACACCGGCGACGAGCAGATCGAGTGTCTGCCAAAGAGCTCACCGGTACCTGCGTGTGCGGTTTCTAAATTTCAGAGAACTCCAGTTTTCTATATCGCCGTATTCTTAAATCTCTGCACCCGTCGAGATCGATCGGTATACCTATGAATCCAACCTATAGGTACAGGCAAGCTATGGAAATTGCGTGTCCTCTTTCGCGATAATAAAATTCATCAAAAGTTTCTTGATAGAAATATGGCTCGTTCGAACTTTTCTTCGATTATACACACTTCGAGGATGGTGTGTATCGATATTCATGCGGGATGCACGTGAGATTTCATTAAGCGGTCGACCAGACCCACCCTCATCCCCGTTATACTTCTGCTCGTAGTTTATGGCGGATTAATATCGAATTTATGGGCAAACTTTATCGTTATTGAGCTACCGCGCAAGAAACTTCTCCCGACGGCTACAGCTGCACCGCAAACATTGTTCTGTGGCTCACCAATCGGAAAAGGAATCGCAAGAAAAATACCCTAGTAATTCGAAACATCGCACTGCAATTTTGTATCGTGTTATTTTCGATTTAATTCAAATGAAATATATATTGTCGGTCAATGTTTAACAACGTAACTAATCAAGCACAATTGGAAAGTATAAACGCATAAATAATTGCAACTCCAACCGAAGAAATAATGAAGTGTCCAAGGTAGATATCTGCTAAGCATCTTCACATAATAGTGATTTCCATCTGTAAGTTACATGATTGACGAACATAAACTTTACCCATCGGTAAATGTTTAAAAAAAGTGGTCCTCTAAGTAGCATCCACAAGTACTACAGAAATGCAGCTGTCAGCTACAATCTGTCGATCGGACGATCCCAATTTGTCCAACCATTTATCGTCAGACACCAATAACCGGAGTATTTGTACCGTCAATGGTGACAAACCATCGAAAGACAAATGAGAAAGATCCATAGGACTTTATCCGCGTTCGCGAGCGAAAGAAAATTCCCCGTCAGTTAGACACGTCGCAGAAATTGAATCCGAGAAGAGGCGGATCAAGGAATAGCGGGCACGGTAAGGGAGCAATTTCTCAAGTGATTACCTTAAAGAAGCTACGAGGTATTCGAGCTATCGTAAGATTCGCGGCTGTCGCAGTGACATTGAGCCTCGAGTCGCGGAGTCGAGCGGCGAAGTAGGAAAAGCGGCCGAGCTCGGCGGCGCACGAGGCGGAGGAGGAAGAAGCTACGCTTCCACGGAGGAAATTGAAAAATCCAAGTTAAAAGATGGCCCGTTGCACCCACGTGTCTGCGCTCGCCACCGACTGCCGAGTATTTAATTTAACTTTTTCCTCGTTTTAGTCGCGTTTCCAATGTTCCCTCTAACCGTCCCGCCGTCTGCCTGTCAAGGGAACCAGGTCGCGATCGAGACCACGTTTCCGCTTCTCTGTGCGAGACGACGCGCGATCAACTAGTTCGAATTTCTGACGCTGCGCGCTCATTGCATCTATGTTCGATCACGGGTTTAGACGGTGGATTCTCCGCTAGATCGAGGGCTGGATTCTTTTATTCGATCGCGAGAGATTGCACCGATTCGTAGTGCACCGACGGAGACCAAAAATATTTGTTTTCCCTTTCTAACGCATCGTTGCGAAAGCGGTCGTATAACGAGAACCTTTGATCGAACGGGCTTAATAACACAATCCGATTGAGAGTACGATGGATACGAGCCGGTTCTCGGCTATAAAAGTTTAAAACCATTGCCACTTTGTCATCGACATAACGAGCAGAGGCAACGTCTTCCCCTTGTCGGTGAAACGGGCCACTTTCATAACCTGTAATAATCCTGGCCGTTCTCGGAACCCGGTAGAAATCAGAAGAAAAGGTAACTTCCGGGCAAAGTTGACTAGACAGGTGTCGAGGTAGTAGGATCAAGCTGGCCTCGATAGAGTCATTAGCGGGCAGGTGAATCGGTGCTCCGACGGAACTCGCGTAATTTCTCGGCCACACGAGGAGAGAAACGGATCCACGCGCAGGTGCGCGCGACCAGGTAGACGATCGGCCCGTCCACACTAATAAGAGAAACCGAATACCCGCGCGTTTTCGAACAGAAAGGCCGCGTAAAGCGAAACCAGCGGCCGTTAACGATGATTGTAGAGCACACTGCCTCCGTTCTGCCGCGATTCTGCGGACTTGGCTACGTAACGAATCGATCAACGAGGATAGACACGCTGAAAGATACGTTTGGGATACGGCTGAGCAACCTAATGCCCTATGGGGTGGGCATTACCGCCGTGGGCGATCCATACCGATCGCGTGACGATGCAACGGGTCGTAGCGTCACGCTTTAGATCGCTCACGTTGTACAGGATAGGGTTAGATCGTTCGTTCTGTGCTCAACGATTGAATCATTATAATTGAATAACCCCGCATTGAATAATCCCACGTTGAATAACTGCGCGCTGAATAACTACACGTCAGGTAACTACGCGTTGTATACCGCGCTACATCTTTTGAAACGCGTTGTATAGAACGCTAACGAGAATAACGACCATACCTGCAGACGAGTAACACAAGCTCGCCATTTTCGCCTTAATTAACGACCCAGTCGGTTCACCGGTTCCAACGCTGGCTCGTACGTGTTTTTCCGACCATCGACCAGTGAAATGGTTGCGATCGTATGGCCGCGGGCTTTTGCGAAACTTGTGGATGGAAAAATTGAAACTATCTACCAAACGATGCCGATTTTGAACCGTTGTTACCGTATCATCTGTCGCGGTTCTCAATTACGTTCAAAGTAAATCTAGCGTAATTGACAGATGGATGGAAAAGGGGTCACGCGTCGGAAAAACTCGTTGTTCTCGTTGGTAATATAGTAATTACCAGGGAAAATAAGCGAGTTGGCTTTAATCATCGGCTTCATTACCAGGACCGACCTTTTATTCAACAGGTAACACAGATTCCAGCGTTAAAATTAACAACGTTACCGGGCTCATTAACAGACTACGGAACAAACGAACGAACCGAATCGCTCTTCAGGCCTTGGCAAATATTACTCTCTCTTTCTCTCTCTTCCTCTCTCTCGCGCCTTTTCTCTCTCGTATTTCCTACTGCGAGGAGAAAAAGTTTCGTTCTGTTAACGGTTTGCTGCTCGTCGTTTCGTGCAACCGCGATTGTTTCTGAGCAAACGTTCGGGATGGAAATACTCTACAGTGGGAAGAAAAAAATGTCCGATGAAAAAATTAACGAAGTAACGAACGTTTTATTCGCGGCGAACAGTACAACGTCGGTCTGTAATATCGTTATAGTTTAGGAAAAAGGGCTATTGTGATAGAAATTTATCTGGATTTTTAATCGACTCGTCGTAGTCCAACGACGAAATACGAGCCATTGCTTGCGTTATATCAACGTTAAAACCAATTGTCAGCATTTTTTGTCAGACCTATTAAGTTGATATCTACGGATCTTTTAATGACATCCGGATGATTTTCTCACGGTATATGACACAATATGAATACACGAATGAGTGCATGATTTTATCAGTTTGAGAAGAGAAATCGGACTACTGTAGTAACGAAGGAGAATTATTTTCGACTGTAAAGGATGTAGGTCAAAGATCAAAGGTCCTCCTCGTAGAGTTTCTCGTGAAAAGTCGTGAAAAATATGATCCGTTACGGATTCACCTGTCGTAACCCAATTTCTCGCTGGCGAGAAATTTAGGGGTCGAAAATTAGGTAGATCGTCCATTGTAATTTACGGTATCCTTCGGCTCCGAACGAATAAAGACCGGATCCTACCTGGCGCCACGGTGATTATGGCCTAACTGCGAGATAATAATGGCATATATCACCTGGCGTGCGGACAAAAGGGAAAAATGAAAAGAAGAAGGAAACTTTCCCACTACCTGTTCCCTCGAACGGAGGATTGGTTCTCGCGTACGTGGCAATTAACCCTTTCGTAGAGGACGATAAATCCCTTCGACGACCAGAACGGACATTTCTAACGTTGGAAACGACTGAACGATGCTTCTTCTCGCCTATTTCACGAGCAATCGAAAAGGACGAAAAAAAAAAAGAATCGAAGAATTCTCTCGTTGTTAGAGAGATTAAAAGGGTCGGTCAGAGGTTCGACGAATGGATCGGTGTTAAAGAGGCTCTCGTTTCTCCGCTACAAATGGCGGCTAATCGTCTACCAAATATCACGAGATAGTCCTCTTCTGTGGAAAGAAAAAATAGTCGGACGCTTCTACGAAAGTATTTCGAACTCCAATTTCTTAGTTTCGAACTTTCTAACTGCTGTTTGGAGACACTCGGAAAGTCCAAGTCACGTAGTGGCGATTTTTCCTTCGTCGTCTCGCTTCTCGACGATTGTTAAACAATTCCAATTACTTTCGTTCGTCGTAATTTGTATGCAAGCCAATCTGCGATCTGAGTATCTGCTTTTCTATCTGAAACTGTTTCGATCGCAGCATCGACGTAATAACGAGGACGTCGAAAATTTCATTAGTAGTTTTACTACAAACAGTCTAGTACATTTCAGAGAAACTCTGTTCACCTTTCACCCAAGATTGTAATCGTATTCCAGAGATTATGCCAAATGAGCAACAGTTCCAACGGCAAAAACATGAAATACCAGGAAGACTCTCGTCGAGTTGCAACATCACCCTAGGTTAGTTTCTCATCGTTCCCTTCAGGACTGAATCGTTTTATTCGCCGGCAACATCGTTGGTAATAAAGACATTAACAGAGGCCAGTGCGGAACGATGAAGACCTTCTTCCGTTCCGAGAGGCCAGTTAGTTCGAGCAAAACTCGCTAGGCTTGACGCCGACAGAGCAGCACGCTTTCGGCGAAGTGATTTACACGCTGCGAACTGTAATTATTGCAGCACCCCACAAAATTACTTCCAAGTATTGGTCGGCTGTTTTGTTCGCGCGACGTTGTTTGGCTCAGCCCGGGGATGGGCAGTAAAGCCAGCTCGTAACTTGATACACTGTAACGCAAACAAACTTAACCACCAATATGGCGCTTTAAGCTCGATTCATACTCGGTACCAAAATTAACTAACATCGAGAAAAATAAAGATTTCCACCTGATTCGCAATTCGATTTCTACCTGAAAGCGACGAAAAGGAAAGATTTTCGTAGTCTCACGTTCGTCGTAATTTGCATTTGGAAGTCAGCGATAACAAACATATGATACTTTGGGGTGATGGCAAGTTTATTTTAGTCTCACGAGGATCGTTCGAGTGTCGAACGGAAAATGCGTTTGGAGCACGTACATATAAAGTTATCTTCTTGCGTACAGGCAGCGAAGTTATTGACGAAGTTATTGGTAATGACGGGCAACGGGAAGAAAGAGCACATTTCAGGAATTATAAGCGCGATAGTTCGCGGGGAAATGTTGGAGATGACTTTTCCCGGCTGCTCGAAGATCCCGAGGATCACAAAGTGTCGTCGTCTCTCGGTCTTTTTCCCCTGTTCGCGAAAGAAGAAGAAGGGGGTGACTCGACGGTCGAGTAATTGCTTTAATCGCGCCATGCTATCTGGAACGCGGCAGCTTCTCATTAATAGCCCCCGTCTCGAGAAACTGCTCGCGGAAATGGGCCATACTTTTACTTAACAATAAAAGCGTATTTACTCTGCCGCTCGGTGCTACGTTAATAATGCACGCTCGCCTCTTCTTTACCGACGCGTTTCACGGGATTTTCATCGGATACTCGACGACGTTTCCGAGACGAGGGGAACAGAAAGAGAGGGAGGGGGGAAAGAACGACGAGAGAAAAATCATCTCTTAACGCTTGTCCGTGTACTTTGAAGTTAATGAACGCGGACGATGATTGTAGCGACGCCTTTTGTAAGTACTCGACTTTAATTTTCATCTTTCGTAACGCGGATGACGGCGTTTGAAATTTAACTCTTTTATCACTGCGAAGACGTACACGCAACGCTTATTATAATAACAATCGTTTTTTAACCGGAGATTTTAATGTGTAACCTTAATATACATTTAATACGCTATCTTACGTCGCGAGTCATTTTTAATAGTCCAGTAAACGCATAATAAAATGGAGTCTCTAAGTCTTTTGGAGCCCTGGAGGGTGCATTTGAATCTGGACCACCAAAGTATCGAACGACCGACGAGTTCTAATCGCAAGGTTGCCAAGAGTCAACCGGTTTCTCGCAAAATTAACATAATTACCGTGGCTACGGCGCAGCGAATCAACACCAAGGGGCTCAGGGGGCGAGCAGCTGTCAGGATACGATCTGAATCCACAATCAAAAAGATTCCAAAGAACCGAGGGTCTCAGTGTTCCGGACAGAGTCGTCAAAAGTATAAACGAGCCTCTCGTTTATCCATCACGCCATCGTAGCTCGAGGCTAACTGGAGAAGCACGCTAATCGCGGACCTCTATGACCCTCCATTTTATCTCGTATTATGGCCGTTCCTTACTTTCACGAACCACGCGTTTGGAAACCTAAGACACCACACGATTTTCCTTCAGAACTTCTCGTAAGCGTATTAACGGAAATAAATATAGATTCAAGGGTTTCAAGGTACAATAGCTGCTCGATAATTTCGTATCTTCAGAGAAATTATCTTTCCACGTGGCTGTGCAAGGCGTAACATCGGGTATCCGAGTGTCGAATGGTCTTAACGATGTCTTAAGAAACGATTACCCTGGAATGTTGAGCTTCACGAGTTATAATTTTACCGTCGTTATGCGGCAAGAGATCTCGTAAAGAATAGAAGAGTGGAATATTGTCCAATAAGGAGTCCCCAGGGGATAGCATTCTCTGTCTCGCGGTTTCTTGTGATTTCACCTGGCGGAAGAACACCAGGATCCCGGAGAAAGAGGACGAACGTAAAAACGTGGTGACTACCAGCCGGGGATAGAACGAAATAAGCGACAGAAACAGGAAGAATATCGCGAAAGTTCCTGCGAGTTATGACTGATCACAAGAAGCCTGTTGATCCCGTCTCGAACAGATCCGAAAGATGACAAATCTATTGACTTATAGATGATTCCGATTTGTGATAAGTAAAAAATGTAATAGGAATCTCTATAAGAAGAGAGTACAACAATGATATGAGCGTTAATGTTTCTTGCACTAATGTAATGTACATATGCGACAATCGAGATTACATAGCGTGTTATCGTCCATAATCGAACATATCAGTTGTCGCAACTGTCGTAAATGTCAGATTCGTATGCAAGCGTGCCCGAAGATTTCACGGTGAGAAATAGAAATTGTAGTTTGGTACTTTTGTTTTTCGTAGAATTTAACTTGAAGATGGTCGAGCAAAAGTTGGCGATGAATGGGAAAGTCTAATACAGCTCTTGTACTTTTACTCATGAATGCATACCTTTCGCTTAACGATAATGTTTCTTTACGGAAAGTTTCTTTTAAAGTCCATTCAACGAGAAGATACTCGACAGGAGCACGCTATTCCATGAAACTTACTTTGTATTAATTTAACCTTAACTATTAATCATTATTATACCTGTAATACGGCATCGTCTCGTTTTATCGCGCAGTAATTGATTGATCCACACGGATCGATTAATTTTTTCTACAACTTCGAAGAGTATATGAAATCGCTTCTCGTTAACGTATCGACACGATTTAATCCTACAAGTAATTAGAAAATATGTCGAGATGAAGAAAAATTTATAGTCACTGACATAACCATCGGAAATCGAATAAATTTCTTATGGTAGTCAAACTTGTAACAGCGTTTAACGCGTCGTATATTCGTTCCAAGTTTGGAATCCAGTTCAAGTACAAGACAAAATTTGTGAAGGAACGTTTTCCTAATTCGCAGGCAGAGTAAGCGTTCTCGAGGACCGTCAGTCACGATCGTTTTGCCAATTACACGAAGATCCGTTATTCGTAAACACAGTTGTCGATTCAGCAGTCGGAAAGATGGCGAGGATCCGTGGTTAGGATCTGCATAATGCACCGTTTACCACGAAGCGCGAAAAGTCAAGTGGATCTCGGTGGAGAAGATCCGCGTGAGAACCTCTGCAGGAGGCAGAGGATGTGGCACGTCGTCGTGGCGGACAACTGGATGGATGGATGGATGGATGGACGGACGGGACCTGGCTCAGTCGAACCGAGCAAGCGAAGGGT
Source organism: Megachile willughbiella (assembly GCA_945859595.2). Classification (NCBI taxonomy): domain Eukaryota; kingdom Metazoa; phylum Arthropoda; class Insecta; order Hymenoptera; family Megachilidae; genus Megachile; species Megachile willughbiella. The sequence continues at coordinate 15,549,765 of OX243798.1, read as the reverse complement.
ATTATTAGGAGCGAGCCGAACGTAATGACTTAATACTACGAGGCTGCCCTATGCTGGAAACCGTCTGCCTATGCTGGCCTCGAGAACAACTCGGAGTCTCTTCGAGCTAACTCTCTCTCCTACGGATCTGCCGGCTTCCTTGCCGAGATTATTGGTTTATCGAACGGCGAATTTCGACGGAGGAATTTCGTTGCGAGTGCAGCATCACGGATAATAACCATCGTCCGCCGTAAGCCGTCTTGTATGGTAAATATTACCGTTTCGTCGAGGAGAAACGGTAGCCGTACCCGGACCAGCCGGAATGAAGCGAGCGAGCATCGCCAACGACGGCCACGAATAAAATCGAATAACCTTAACGATCGACCGGGTGCGAAAACGATGCCGAAGAACCATGACTACTCATTTTCCTACCCGTTCACGTTTACAGGCGTCGAACATTTCTGGAGCAAGACGACTATACAAACATCATGCATATAACCGAGACAAACTGGTTAGATCGTCGACAAATTTTTCGCATTTATAGTATCTTAGCTTTTTCATCGACAACATCGACGCGAATAATTGGAACGAGATCACGGGAGATCGTGGTGGCAGGTCCCAGAAGAATAAGATCGCAGGTCACCGACACCGCTGCGTGCGACTAATCAAGATTAATCGAGACACGGCTAAAGACTCATCGTGCAATTAGACACGAGGTCTATTGTAGCACGAGCACGAAGTCGCCTTATACAAAGAGGTGTTCTCGAGCCCACGACGATGACAGACGACGAGGTTTTCATAGGCACGGGGAGCGTGGAATCGGCGGCAAGGACCACCAGCCTCGTTCTCCGCTCATGCCCGTCGGCTTCTCGTGGCTTTGCTCTCGTAATATCTTATTACACGATCGGTGCATGCCTCGCCGGCGTGCACCTACACGCGTGCGTGCCCGGAGAACGAGCGAGCGCGTCAAGTCCCGTGTGCTCGCCCACCTTACCTGTCACTGTTTCACCCGCGATCGTATCTTTTCCAGGGAAATTTCCGTCGATCGTAAACCGCCCGAGAAAATTCAACACGCGTTATTATCCTGTGACCCTCGGGATACTGCGTCGTGTAATAATCGACTTTCGAGCCCGAGTTCCTCGCGAGCAATCTCGTTGCAGCGACGATGCTTCACCGTACATCGTTTCTTTCGTACTTTGCAACATTCGTTCATCCATTTATCGTGTTTTAAGGTTGGCCCATATGATAGAGCGGATTAACCCCTTGCCTTACAATATCCTGTCACGCTTGTAACGCACTGTATTTTCATTGCAAGGATCGCTGAATGCACGTAATCCAATATTTTATCTTTCTTCGGTTGTATTCACGTTATAGGAACTATTAGGTAGCACTGAATGACGCAGTCTAGGAAATTGTAGATTAAGGGGTTAATATCGAAGTCAGTTGGATAGGAAACTGGACAGTCCTTTTGCTATCGTTTCTCGCGAGCAAGAAATATTTGATCGAATCGAGAGCATGAGCGTATCGACAGCGCGAATTCAGCTGCAACAGCAGAAGAGCAAAGAATGAAGCGGTTCCGATACATGGATCATTGACTTAGCCAGAGAAGAGAGAAAAGTTTATAAAAGGTAGAGCAGTGGATCTAGAGAAAAATGAACGGTTTTCAAGAAGCTGAATGATGATGATCCTGAGAAAGAATCGAGTGAACTATAGCAATAATACTGGGAACGTGAAAGAGATTTGAACTAAAATAGAAATCGCACGGAAGAAGTACTTGTGTGATGAATTATCTCACGATAACTCTAACGTTTTGCGTTTCTAGGAATCTTTCTGAAAATATTTCGACACAATAATATTTGTAACTGGAAGAATTCCGTAGTCCAAATTCCAAATGAATCGCAATAAATCACCCGACGATAAAAGCGATAAATCATCCGAGGATAAAAGATCCTTATAAACACTCGGACAGCTTAAGGCGAAGAATGCAGTACGCTTTAGTGTACTCCAGTCCTTGCGTTTACGTACGTCGATTTCACTCGATCGTACCATGTACATTGTACAACGGACCACCGGCGCTTCGTATGAAGTTATTAACTGAGGCGGGTTTCGCTCGATGCACGTACAGCCGGGCATCGCCTCGACACGCCGTCTACCCTCTTGTCCCCGTCATTCCTTACAAGTCAACGAGTCCTGCTGCAAGAACGAGCGAGGAAAAGGCAGAGCAAGAAGGAGGGCTGTGGGCAACCTTTAAAGTCACGTTCAAGACCGGGATTACTGACGTTAATATCTTATTACTGGTTTATCGACGCGTGCTCTTCACGCAGCCGAAGCAAAAGCTTCGATGAGGCTGCATACTCTCCGGATTCGTTTTGTTTCGCCGCTCGGACGAGGTTGGTGAAGCTGTTAGATAACATCCTTCAACGTCGTTTCAAAATTCACAGTGTATTAGATAATTGTAGACAGGACGAAGAGAGTTGCGACATCTAAAACGAAAGACACTCGTGCGATGTCCTGGTATAAGTAAGCTTGATACCACGTATGGAAGTTTGATCGTACATAACGAACACTTTCGACGATTTCGTAAATGTTAGGAGGAAGGGGGATAAAAAAGAGAGGATGTGACGAGTCGTAACCGCGGGCAAGTTTCAAAGGCAACACGGACAAGCGTGCCGGCCGTAAATCTTCTCGAGTTGCCACGAGAATCGATACGGCCTGGTTTCTCGGTCAAAGCTCGTTAGCGATTCTCTTCGCGGTGAAGTTGCTCTAATTGGAGATCCCGCGTTCTGGATCGTCCTCCGTAAGGAACCGCCGGCCATGGCTGTATACGTTGCATTCGAGAGGCGTTATTATTCCGTCGAGTCGAGAGGATTCCGTGAAGTGCTCATTGTCGCGAAATCTAGTCTACGGGAAAGGCAAGTTGCCGGAAGAGGCGTTCGTTTTCCCGTCCTACTTCATTAACCGTGTCGCTCGATGCACAACGAGACGACCTTCTCGTACATGGAATTCCATTTCACCTGTACATATTTCCTTCGTGTTGATCAATTTCTTATTCCGGTATCGCGAGAACTGCCTAAGGACCGTTTCGTCCCAGTTTCGACGCAGTTAAGCGGCTATTAACAGGATTCGGAATCGGCGAAAGAGCACTCGTAAATACCGCGCCGTTGCTTTGATCGTTTCGAATCCAGTTAGCTAAGCCTACCGACTTACCTATCAAGGTATCCGCTTACCGACAGACCCTATTTGCCGGGACCCTTACGAGTATTTTATTAAGCATCGTTTCCTCAACATTTTCCTTGTTCGTCGATCGTAAACGCGTGGCACGATGCCGCTCGTCAAAACGCTCCTCTTAGTTGTTCGAACATCTAATTGGGAGTTTCGTTCGGTAACAGTCTGCGCAGTTACACAGCTATCGATGTTATATTTTTCGAATTTATAGACCAAGATCCGAAAGATGATGTAGAAAGAATAACCGAAGGATGATGTACCGTTCAGAAAGACATTCGAGCGCAGGTCGTAAATGTTCGAGTTAAGAGCCAGGATCGTCTGCATTGGTCTCGATAAACTCGAAATCACCGCGAGGAAATAACAATGGGAGGCTGGCGTTACGACTTCCATCATCGCGGAAGCACAGAACGTTTCGATCTTATTGCGGCCCCATTGCATTAATATCGCATTGCTAGTCGATTTTACGTGGCTATGGTTCCGGTTCCCGGGATTTCCTGTTCCGTTACTCTCGTAGCAACCGGCTATCGATCGACTCTTACGAATCCGAGGAGATGACTGCGAATCGGTCGTTGAACATTCCGAGGCTTTTCCTGCGTAACCTTCTTTCGCGATGGCCAGGTGTTAGGCACCGTAATGGACGTAAAAAAGGCTCGAGGAATTAGTTTAAACGCGGACTCGTTTAGCATCGAAATTTGATGTCGCGACGAATCAGCCGTAAACAAAGGCAAATGTCACTTTCCCGATCCATTTAAGCGTCGAATCGTTTGTAGTTATGAACGATCTTATCGTTAAGTGGCCGGGAAGATCGCGTCTGAGCATCGAGACTCCGTTTCTCCTTGCGCAGACGATGGCAAGAGGCGAGAGTGAAGCGGTCTGGGGCCATGCATCTTTCATCTTCGGTAAGGCAAAGGGTTTAAACGGGGAAGAGGAGATGGCTCTGAGCTACTTCGCCGTAAGGGTTGCACCCACAGATGGTGCCTCTTCTTTTGTTTGAGAGAGACCGTCAGGAGAGGCTGCTCATTTGCCTAGTCAAAGGCTGCCTTCCTGCGGACCTCCTTCTCTCTGCTTCCTCCTCTATCGTCCTACCCTTCTTCTTCCTGGACATCTCCGTTCGAGTCTCGCTATTACCGTTCCCTCTGATCTCTTGCCTTCTACTCGATGATATTTACGTTCCTGTCTCGTATTTTCGCTTCAGACACATTATAGGCCTATTATCCGCCAATCGAGTACATAATTGGTACCCAGACACATTACTTTACAATGACAATAACGTTAATCGTTATTAGTTTAACGCGTTGATCAAGTGTAATTTTCTCAATCATGGATGAAACTAGTTCCATCTAATTCTATGTGGGCGGCCACTTCGATTTACGATCACAGCGCGTCTACAGATTCCGCTGATCGACTGGGCACAGTAGAACGAGGCGTACGATTAATTTCCGCAGGCACGCTAAATCAGCCCGGGGGCACGTGCGAGCCTTCCAAATTGTCTACGGTAATGCATCTGCAATTTCCGTCGGTTCGAGAAGCTCGCTACGAGAACGAAACTTCGCCCCGTTGTAATAACGCGCGAGTCTACGCTCCTGCGGCGACGTCCCAATATTTCTACGCGAGCTCCACCGTCCGACCAGTGCTCTAACTTTCCACTAGCTTTCGAGGTGCTGGTTCATGTAAATTCTCGAATCCCTCAATTATCAAATCTCAAACATTTCGATTAATACCAAATGGACATTTCAACTTTACTCGTCTCGATGTAATGGCTGTGATTAGTTCTGACTGCACCTGGCATAGTGCAAAGGGTAACCCACTCTATTTATCTCCGAGCGTTGCAGAGTCTGCTCCCCCGACGCGAGAGGAGATCACACCCACCCCGCGTTATCTATAACCGAAGCCTTACTTCCGCCAAGGCGCTCAAACGAATCCGTTCGAAAGAGGAATCGAGCGTAATCGAGCGTTATAAGCTATAAACCGTTTCGCAGTCGACGGAAGAGGGTCTCGGAGGTTGGTCCAAAAACGGGGAGGAAAGGTAGGCAAACAATCGTCTCGAAGGGAACAAGATCCAACGAAGGGGGTTCGTCCTCGGTATTAGGTAGACTCGGTCGGACGCGATATACAAACGCGGCTACGTCGACGAGAGGATGTATCCACTTCCAAGGTCGTTTGCACAGGAAAACGTCGTAGTCGATGTTAATTCACGACGTCAACCCCCGGTGGATCATCAAGCCCATTAGTCGCGCAGCCTGGCGAACCTCCTGGCATGGAAATGGTCTGTTTACAGGATCACGGTTCACTGCGTTTAATTTAGCAGCAGCCTCCTCCGCCTCTATCCGCTCGTCCTTTCGCCGCGACTACGATGTATTCGAATCTCATCGTCAAAGCGGAATACCGAAGCGCGCGGTTCATAGTGATTACTCTGGCGCCGGCCTTCTTTGACGAACGTTTTCCCCGTGCTCGGATTCCGAAGAAAGTCTCTTTGGTCGTTCATTGAACGTTTAACGTTTACCGTTCCTCCAATCTTGTTGTCTTCGCGAAATTGGATAATTGGGTCGCGTTCATTTCGCACGACGAAATTTCATAAATCGCTCGGGAAACGAGCGAAAAATGAGAACTCATACGCCACCTATTCTAACGTAAATTCAGTTTTTAAATTGTTCCGCGTGTTCATAAATGTAAATGCTTTTTTCAAAACACGAGGGTTCATTGTGCTTATATTAAAGGAAGGGATGAAAAGAGCATATCGGAATATTTTCAGCTTTTCGAACGGAAAATCAATTTGTCGAACGTTTTTTATCTGCCTTCGCTGTGATGAAATTTTGAATAAACGATTTATGAAAGAAGCAAGGAGTTTTCCTGGAAGGTGCGATTTAAATCTTGAAGTACATGCCTAAGAAGCTATCTCTTACAGAGATGCTGGAATATTGACGTTTGGGCACCGTATATTTATACGATATACGAGGGACAGAGGTTTCCCATAAAATTGGCAAGTTTGCAAAAAGATAAGGCTGCGGGGATCATTTCTCATGACGAATTATGCCGATACTTTAAATCGTAAACCTTCGAATCAAAATGCTGCAGGAATATTCTCAAAAATATGGAAAGCCAGTCCAACGTGTACATAATTAAACAACAGAGATGTAAAAGTTTGAAGACAGAAGTACAAGAATTTAAGAATCTAATACATAAATCTTTGCAAAAAAATCTCTCCAATATCGACACCATAATCTCCGATTCTCAATGAAAGCAAAATATATCGAGCACGTGCAGATATTTTTATCACGCGAGCTACGATTTAAACGAAGCAAATAAATGATAAACAAAAGGGTAGTGAGAAAGTCGAGGAAAAAACGGAAACTGAGTTCGGATTTCGCCAGCAGGGAAACAATAAATGGCCGCGGGCTTTATAACGAATGTGATACGAATACTCCGGTACACGGTCGAACATCGTGGTGTAGGACAGAATCATAAATCCACCAGGGATTAGTAAATATGCCTACCTCGTGGTTCGAAAACAGAGATGGGGTTGTTGGTGGCGGGCTAGAGTTTGTTCGTTGGAATTTAGCAGGCAAAAAGGCGAAGATTAAATCGGATCCAACGTTCCCTGGACGATTTGCGTTGCTTAACGTTTCGCGTTAAAAATGACGTTAAAGGCGCTTTATTTCAGGATAACCGGCAAAAAGACAACCGTGTCCCTTTGTTCCTGTCCAAGGAACGATTACGCGTTAATCTGTCACGCGAGGTGTCCCGAGACTAGCGAGATATATGTTGCTGGGAGCAATTAGGGGTCGTTTCTGTGCTTGATCGCGTAAATCAAAGCAAAGCACGAGGGAAGGATGCTTTATGTAACCGCGAGACTTTATGAAGAAGGATTAACCTGTTCCGCAGATGGCGAATTAACTCGTCATCGAAACCCATACTTTTGTATAATTATATTTTTCTCCTTCCAACCTGTAACATCCACACGTGTAATCTTTGCTTAATGAATTTGAAGACTGCAATTTGAATTTGAAAACGCTTGTAAGTATGCTCGAAGTGGTCGAGCGAAACATGGTCGTGGCTCATAGTCGAAGCTGACTATTTCGAACGTCACGAAAAATTTAAAGAATGCAACGAAAGGACCGGAAGCAATATTGATCGACGTCCAGTCGAGCGAAAGTTTGCGTCGTCGTCTTCGAACGCGAGTCTTGCGCAGGTAATTGCGTTTCGATAAGTAACTCCGTCGAATAAATATAAATGGAGAGGCGAGCGTCTCGAGAGGACCATCCTCGAGGCGAGCACAAGGAAGTGGAAGGATGTTGGACGACGAAGACAGAGACAGAGGAGAGAGAGAGAGAGAGTGAGGGAAGAAGGAAACAAGAACCGATGGAAGGTTTGAGGGAGAGAATGTAAATCGGTGTACACGGCTATCTGTCCGGGGATAGGGAAATCGTGGAATGCAAATTGACGAGAGGGACTCCGAAGCCGCGTAGCAGCGACTGGTGCATTGCAGTGGCCGGCTAAACGGATAATCAATATACTGGGTGTACCATAATACGTGAGCATAACTGCAGCGTTGGTCTCGTTACACGCAAATACCAAATAAAAATCACAACTGTTCATGAAGAAATCGCACCACTTGACTTTGCAAGATACGGTCATGTTCCAGTAATTACGCGAACGATCTTCGACTCTTTCGCTACTTGTAGATGACCATAGCTTCGGTTCATCGTTGACTGTCACGTCCACGCGATATGATACATCCTGTACACGAAACGTCGAGCCGACTTCCGCGTCGAATTTACAACGACGACGACTCAACAGAGCCGGCCGTTTTCACATAATTGACCCCGTTTTCCTGTCGTTCATTCTCGCCCGCTCGTTCAAGATGCCCACTCGAGCACGTCTCGATCGGACGATTTACGATAAAGGAAGATCGTTCCACGTTGTTTTTTCCAGCACCCCCTCTTTCGTGACCTGTTCGATTTTTTTTCGAACGCCACGTTGGCTAACGTCTTTGAAAGATCGTTCCCCGGCCGGCTCGACTTTCGAGGATCATTCACCGAGCCTCGAGCGGGTTTCGCCCGTTAAACGAGTTTATTAGGTCGCGTTCAAAACCACGAGATGCCTCTTTAAGTTATATACGAAAATTACGTTTAATCCTCGTGGAGCGTGGTTTCGAGTCGCGCCGTAATTGAAGAGATATCGGGAGAGAAGTTGAATTAATAGCGACTCTTCGTTCGAGATCAATTCTACTCTCGAAGTTCGAGACGTCGAAATTTGGATGTTTTGGGAATTTAGAAATTGGAGAATTTTTATGGTATCGAGAGATTTCGGAATTTCCGCGCTACAACCTCGGTACATTAACAATTTTCGGCAGCGAAAGGGGTTATGACGCGTTAAAGCAACGTTGCGTGATAATACGCTCGAAGAAGTGCGAGACGGGTTCCGAATACTCGAAAACGCTAGCGTGTCAGCGAGAGGGAAGCGAAATGTTCCGCGCCGAGGCTTGTTTCCGTTCCGCGTGCCTCGTTTTCCTGCTATCGGTCTGGCTATACACCCAGGTCCACGGGAATTTCGCGAGGGCTCCCAATGGCGCGGGATATTTTCATGCAAATGCGAATACCCCTTTTTTCCAACCCGCTGCGACGGGGACACGGAACAATGCCGGTCGAATTCGTTTTCGTCGAAATTGCGCGGATTAACGCGAGAGAACGCGAGCGTAAACGTTTCCGTCGCCATAAAAGAGAGTGTGAGAAGACGGCTCGAAACACACCCTGTCTATGGGGGTTGCTTTTATTCGTACGCGGTTCCTTCGACCGAAGTAACGGGGGTTCTCGTTCAATTTCACATGCTCAATGTACGCGGTGATCGAATAGTACTTACATTTCTGAATTGCTACATTCGATTCAATATTTCTGGGTCTCTGTATTCCTAGATCCTTATATTCAGAAATTTCCCGAATCTCTAGTTTTTAGTCCTTACATTCAGAGCTCTATACTTCGTCAGATCTCCGTACCTAGAGATTACCGCATCCTCAGATCTGTATATCTCCAAATTGCTACATCTCCAGATCCTTATATCTCGAGAACCCTACATCCTCAGGCATCTACAGCACTGGACCACTCCAAATCTCTACGTTCTCAGAAACCTGTCTTTTCAGATCTCCGTATCTTCAGATCCTATACCCTTAGATCCTTTCAGTTCGCAACAGTCTTCAGTTTCCGGTAACTATTCAGTGCTTCGAACGCGTAATGGATATGCTATTTTGCATTTCGTACCGGAGTCCAATTTACCAATAATTTTTCTTGTTCGCGTAGACGTGTATTTCATGGCAACAGCTATCATAGGGAGATGGCCACCTTCGAAGTTTAGTCGTCGTCCGTGATGGTCCATAAAGAGCTGGCTGAAATTGCGTCTCGTACAACCTCGAAAGCTGTACGTGGCCCACCACCACCCCTCGAGCAGACTACATACCATCGTTTTCAACCCCTGTACGGGGGGATGGCCAGGTTGCTTCGTCCTTCGGCTGTAATAGCGTGGGCCAACGTATACAACACGGCTTGGCATAAAGTTTACGATGATGAGGAAGGACCTAGCGAAGGAGTCCCGAAAGTCGTCCGACGAATCTTCAGGGTAGCTACGACTTCCGTGATACAGGAATTAGATGGCTGTACTCTTCATCCGGTCCGGCTTTGTAGCTTCTTACCGTCGGGATCATTTTTGCGAAACACGTGCTGCGTTGTCCTCGAGGATTTCGAAAAGATCGAGGATCCTGTTGTAGGTGAACTCGTTAAGAATCTCATTTGCTCGATGAAGCCAAAGAGGGTGAAAATGGATTCCGGGATGGCGTTGAGTTTTGGTGTCCCGGATTCGAGAAGTTATCGCGTCTACGTTTCGAAAGTTCGGACGCCGAAGATATAATTAGGTTATAGAACTAATAAGAGGAAATTCGAGCGGAAACACTTTTAAGTAGATTCTAAGATCGAAAAGTTATTACTTTAAAGCGTTATTTTGAGAGGTTGGTGAACTTTGCTGTTTCTGCAAGTTACTCCAGGTCTGAGAACAAATACCGAGGATATAATCGTAGAATTAATAAAAGAAAGTTTGGACAAAAGGCAATTTTAAACTGCTTTCACGTTTGTTCAAATATTATATTAGGAAAGTGTGCGACTTTAATATCTATCGATCGAAAAGTTTAGTCTAGTTTTCTCGAACGAAAGGGTGTACGTAGATTTTAATGTAAAAGTGTTCTACGATGGAGGCTCTAATTGCGAGGCAAACAGCCATGAAAATAAATTTCCAAAAGATTCTACCTCCAATCCTAACGCAAACACGATCACCCTTACTTCAGAAAATCCTGGAGTTCACAAAGAGGAAACGTTTGATGTACAATTATCAGAGGCCAAGTCCGTCGAATCTAATTAGAACTCGTGCAATCTCGATTTACCCAAGTCCATCATAATTCAGAGTTATCGTAGACCCGGATCTTATTAACTCAGACACAGACCAAAGACAACATAACCTCAGCATAGCTTAGGTCGAACGCAATCTGGGTACTCCGTGTCAATACCCGAAGCACCCTCCGAAACCGTCCAATCGGGGATTGACCGAAACCATAATCGTGCCACGAGGCTAAATAATCAAACTCCTCCGTATGAACGATACATTTGAGACGATCGTTTCCTCGGGGTCAGTCGTAACATCCGCGGGAACTCGTGTACCAACGATAAACCGGTAAACCTACCAGCGGACCGGAAATGTGTCCCTGCCAAGGGGTTAAAATGGTCGTAAAGGTAAACGTACATCGTGGCTAAGTTATAGTTCGTTTCGCCAATTGATTACATGAATTATAGATACTATCCGAGACGGTATCTTGTATCACGTATAGCGCCGGGCTACGTGGTTATCCTTTTAGGGTTGTTAACGTCCGTCCAGGAAGAATTAGAGTCCACTGACTTTAACCACTGTTCGCCTTCAACCTCGTAACTCACCGTCGGAAAAATACGAGATCCGTGATGGTGTTGGACACGATGATCTATGCGGAACTAGCGTGTGGTAATTTGCCGCGTGGCAATGTAACACGTGGCGATCTTACGTACAGCGATACGACGCCCTGACATCTAATGCGTGGCGATCCACTTGATGATCTAACACGTGACGATACGGCGGCCAGAAATCCAACGCGAGGTAATCTAACGGGTGGCTATCTAACGAAACATTGTGTAGAAATCTAATGGTGATACACATGGGTATCTTCTTGATAATTTTACAAAAACCTACCAAAAGGAATTGCAATCTAACATTGCATAACAAAAATGGGAAGAAAAGTACAATGCACAAAATGGTGGTTAGAAAGCGTGGTAGAAATGAAAACGAGGGGAATGTCAGCAATTTGACAGTGGTTATTGCAATTTCCAGTTCAGTGGTATCTACATAATAGGTAAAGGGCGTCGTGACGCTTCGCAATATTTCACCGGGAAACACTTGGAAACGACGCTTTACGTTCTATGCGAATATTGTATCGGAACGTAGACTGGCTCGTCGGCCAATTTTGTTTCCATCAAAAGTGGGATTAGCGACAGAGGAGGATCCGATTGAATACGCCGAATCGAATCCTGGGATCACCGTTTTTCAAGAAGCCATCCTGGAATAGGGGTCTCTTTTTCATTCCCAATCCCGACGCGACCAGACCGTCGCGACGAATTTATCACGCTCCGTGCCGGAAACGAATGATGCCAACGACGATATTCTCGGCTTTATTCGAATATAAATTTCGAGTTTCGATGATTAATCGGCCAATCCATTTGTATCGGATTAACGTGTACATAAAATTTGACCACTTATAAAATCTGCGGTAACTATATTCGTCGATCAAAATATACGATGGCGTATATATTTTATAAACGATCGTTTGAACTCGTAGCTACATTTATTTGTCAGCAAACAAAAACACTAGGCCGAAACAGGGGCTGTCTGACACGAGTGGATGCCAGCAAGTACAAGGTAAATGGAAAGAAATTATTTTAACAGCTTTCGCTCGAAACAGGTCACGTCAGTGGAATCGTAAAAACGGTACCGTCACGTGCAACGTCCATTTTCTGTGGAAACTACCGTTTAAGTAGGTCCGATCGTATTTAACTTACGATCTCGGCAGTGTATTTGCGTGAATGACGCTGAATGCAACACAGCATCGGCTATCGATACGATTTCTTTGCGTTACGGTTCTTTTCTTTACTGTTCCCCTCTTTACGATAGACACGAGTTCTATTAAAAGTGAAACGGTCAGCCAACGTTTTTCGTTTTATTCCCGCGCAAAAACCAACGCGGAAGGGCTGGCCGTAAAAGCGAGAACGTAAGCTACCACCGATTTCGCTAATGACCGGGCATAAAACGCCCCGTAAAATTTCGTCCTTTATGAGCGGGAAAACGGTGCAGACCGTTTCCAACGGGAAAACCGACCAGCTGGCCGAGTGCAATTATTCAAGCCACGTTTCTCGATATATTGCCAGTGTTCCTCCTCTCTTTCTCTCTCGCGAACTTCTTCAATTTCCGGCGAATACTCTTCGGTAGACCATCCTGTTTCCACTTTGTTCCAATACGAAAGAATTTCTTCTTATGATTCGCCGGAAGCGTGTTCAGGTGGTAACAGCGCGAATTTGCACCCTTGTATCGCAACATTTGATTTATCGAATAGCGTCGGTATACGGTGGACGGAGTAGACTCTCGTTATATTGCCCTTCACGCTAGAGATCGCCGTCGTGTTTAATCATGCACACCCGCGATTTCTTCCGAGATAACCGTTTCAATTTGAACATTTTAACATGGAACTCGTAAAAGAATTCACGGAATACGTACTTTTGTCAGCAATTTTCGTGGACGTAGCTGGCAAAGGTTCGCGTTCCAGGGAAACATTAGGCTCGGTTTCGAGCGTGGAAATTCGATAAGAGCAGGTCCGCGTGACCGGCCAATAATTCTGCGGCGATGCTTTTGCGCAGACTTCCGGCGAGTCGCGATATATCAGTCCGGACCGAGGCAAGCCGGAACCGGAAACCGTCAATCATAGGACTAAGTTAACGCGTACTCCGTTCTACTCGCTCAGAGAACCACCGTGCTATATCGTTGCGCCAACTATTTTATGGACCCTTCTACCTCTTTCCACCCTTTCCACCTGTCTCCTCCTTCCGTCTCGTCCGAAACCGACCCCTACCGTTTCGTTCCCGCCACCGTTATCCCTTTCAAATATATTTTCAAGCAACGCGCATCGATTTTTTCATAAATAACCGTCCACCTGGCCACCGCGTGGCTGGTACGTCTCTCGATCTGGCTGTCTCCATCCCTTAAACCGCGTCCGGTTAATTCCGTTGGTCCCCCGTAAGCCAGGGGCTTCTCGGTTAACGAGTCTCCAGCTTTGACACCCTCGTTGTCGAGATTCCACGGCCACTCGAGGATTCTGGTATTAACCGTGGGAGGTAGCGGCGACCCGGGGGTGTCTTTGGTTACCCCGATTGCCTGGGACGTTCGTAAAGCGTTCGAAGATACTTCGCTTCTTTCGCGGGAAATAGCGTGACGGAAAGAAACGAGAAGTACCAAGGATCGAGAGTTGACTTCGCGAATTTTTATCGCGAGAGCGAATGGGGTATAAAATTGAAGACTCCGTCCTATTCGTCAAATATTAGCACTTTCGAGATCTTTCCAATTACGACGAAGAACCTACTAGACTATCTCGCACCATGAAGTCCAAGCGCAATCGAAATTTAACGTGAGCCGAAGAAAGAGGCGCTGCAGAAACAGCGGTGACAAAAAAAGATACAGAGTCATGGCGGGTAAAAAATTACGAGACAGCTTTGAAGCGACAGCATCGTTATCCAGACAGTAGCAGGCCATAATTTAATGACAGCCGATGAACGTCGCTAATAGGTAGTTTCTTTTTTGCCAGGTCGCGTCGCTGGAACAGAAGGCCTGGCGCCGGAAGTGAATCAATTACAAGCTTTTAGTCTCGTTAGTTCGCGCGTCGAGGTGACACGACGACGCGTCATCTTTCCTTTTAAAGATAGAAACGCTATTAATACGTGTCACGCGTGGATAAAGTCGTTCGTCTCCCGAGCGACGCTAGACACGCGTAACGCTGATCTCTACGGAGTTAAAAACATTATTCAACTTGGACTGGAAATATTTTTAACCCGTCCCTTACTATTCTCGTTTCCTTTCATTTTCTGCCGGCAGAGAGAATTAAACAGTCAAATGGCGAGAACGTCGTATATCAACTCGACGATGGACAAATCGGCTGCCCGCCGAAAGCTCACGAATACGTTAGACTCGTAGCGACGAGGATATTTTAGGGATTTCAAATTTTCAAATTTCAGAACTACAAATTTGAAATCATAAATTTCGAAGTTAGGTAATCTTCAATGTAACTACATACGTTATCTACAATATCGTGTCACACTCGTGACGCACACTAGTTGGAATATGATGGACCAGACTCATGTTTTCACTGCTTAAATTTTGCGTTCAATTCTAATTACAATCTGTATAATCAAGGATCGCTGGAGGCAAAACGTGCACAACATTTTAACTTTCTTTAGTTGCCTTAACGTTGTAGTAATAATTAGCTAGCTATGAATGACGCAACTGCCTAGAAAATTGTAGGTGAACAAATTGCGCTCTATAAGTTTGGTCAGTGTGAATGAATAAGTAGACGTAGTTAGGCCGAACACGAATCCTCGCGAAAGAACAAAAATATCGTAACGGAGGATTAATAACGCCGTCGACCGGATAGAGGACAGCGAAGTGCACAAAGTCAGCAAGAAGAAAATTTAAGAGAACGGGGAAGAGGGGAGCAACCTCTAACAAGGATAAACGAAGGGAGACGATCCAGAGTCCATGGAAGATGATGCACGAGCTCAGGGGATGACAGCCGCATCCGGTACTATCCAAGGCCCACGGAGAAATGCATTTTCTCGGAGTTTATTTAACTGAACTACACGCCAGACGATAGAGCGCCAGTTGTTTCGCTAATGCGTCTTTACTCTGTTCTGCGTGTTTCTGCGTCGATTCGTTCGTGGAACAAAAAGTACACGAGGATGTTGACAGGTGGAGAAAACGACTCGATGTCTCGAACGAGTGAAATAAGAACGCGAGCAGCTAATTCGTCGTAAGTCGTGCAACGATTTAATTACGACGAATTCACAGTGGTCCTCTTCTCACAGTTTTGTTGGTTTATTTCTGGCCGCTGGTTACACGAATGTTAAATGTTCTGTCTGCGGAGCATCGTAGGAGCAACGTGTCGTTGTTCCCGTTGATTCGTTCGATTAACGTCGGGATCCCGGGTCTGTTACGCGGCACGATCAAAGGCGGGAACCCGTCTGATGGAGTCGCGACTCCGTCGACGCATCTGGACCATTTGCCAGCCGTTGGTAACGTTTTTGAACCGACCGTTCCCAGAGGACCCGAGCACGTGTCCAATACGCCCGGCAAACAAATTGACGCGGGCAAATCAAACCATGTGGCTCGTTTGTTGTCGAGGACCGTTTTAATTGGATTCTATGCCAGATATTTGTACGAAAAGAAACCGACATAATATGCATTAGTCCACACAACTTTGTCATATTTTTCATTCTCATATTTAGTGTCAATCTGTCGAAGCAACCACTGCTCGGTATTTTTTGAAATGCTTGAAATACTGCGACTTAGTTTTGTAGATCGAGCAGATGATACACATTAATTCATTTAATTCTTGCGAAACAGAAGTTTCAAAATTACTCCTGGATTAGACACCGCGATAACCGTGAATAAATATACAAATGCGAAGAGTTAATAATTCGATAGAAAGTGTCGAATCGTGTCGAAAGTTTAAAGAGAAAGGAATCGCGTGGTACAAGGTTGGTCGTTAATGTCGTCGAAGATTTAATTGCTCGTTGGGGGATCCTTTGAAACGCGTACATGCAAGTCGTTCTCATTGTACGCTCGCGATGTACCAGAACGACGTACGCGAGTTCTCGCTGCTTCCCTTTCATAAAATTTGTCACGTTCCGGTTTATTACGATTCAATCTCGGGGAAACGCTGCTCTTCGCGGCGACAAAAGACGTCGCTCGCGTGTACACACGCGAACATACGGATCGGGAAAGCCATGGCTCGTTTCCGATCCGCTACGTGACGGAATAAACGAGTCCGTCTATGCTTCGCAGACCTTCGTTTTATTGCTCGCGCGTCTCTTTTGAACGTCAACGATGATTCCTAATTGCGTGTCAATGTTCTTGGATACTGGGTGTGTCGATATGGCAATTGAAACTATAAAGTAAAATACTTGAACCGGAACTCTTCTATTTCCAGCTAATCAGTAATTGCTACCTATAGAATTATTATGGACAGTAACTATATAATAACAATAACTGGGACACGAACGAAGCCATTACGAATTTGTAGCCGAGTGATAATAGTTGGACAGTGTTTTGGGAGCGAAGACGATTCATGGAACGTCAGAAACGTAACGCGACGATGAAATGTTAGTTCTCGAGAGTAACATGTGTTCGAAATGCAAAGCATAAAGACGTCAGAAACGGTTCGTAAGGGGAAATCCGTTTTTATCGACGTCGAAATGACGGCACGCTCGACGGTAACGTCGAACACGCGAAATAAT
Source organism: Megachile willughbiella (assembly GCA_945859595.2). Lineage (NCBI taxonomy): Eukaryota > Metazoa > Arthropoda > Insecta > Hymenoptera > Megachilidae > Megachile > Megachile willughbiella. The sequence continues at coordinate 15,532,945 of OX243798.1, read as the reverse complement.
CCGCGAAACTACGTGTCCTTTCAAACTTCACGCTTGCCACGGAAGCGACCTGAAAAGCGAAGACAACCGGAAACCCATCTGTTCGCTCTATTTCTCTGCGTAATGACGCGTTGATGGCTCGATATCGCGCCAGTGCGCTGTCGTAAAATGTCTTTGGTGACGTTTACTTTTCTTGCTGACAGTTGCTGGACTGTGACCGAACGTGCGCTACGTGTCGACAATTTTTCCCAACGTTTTTTTCCCCAATGAACTTATTTCACGTTTGTTAGTACAGTGAATAATACAGCTTTGGGAATTTATCTTTCGATAAAATCGGACATGTACAAATATTGTACGCATAAACAGTACATAATACATTAGTTCATGCTTGTATTTGAGGATTAATAATCCACGTTATCGAGTATGATGTAGAGCATGATTATTTCTGCTGTACCATTCGATGCGTTAAACTATTGTTTAAAGAGACCGTACGAACGGTAATCATCCACGATATCAAATCTCCTGAAGGACCGATAGAACGATGAATTTCTGAAAAGCTACGTCTTCGTTGACCACCGCGAGAGAGACAAGATTTCCCAGAGAAATCAGGATGTTTGCGATCCTATTCCAGCGAATTGAATCGATCGGTGTTCGCCAACATGGTCGAACGAGAAATTTATCGTCCAACGATAGGGCGATTAAACCTTCATCGAGTCATATCTCGTCTCAGGATTTGTCCAGGCGTTCGTTCGTTGTCGTTGTAACTCGCAACGAGTCCCAAGCTCGAATGCAATTTACTGCTGATGCTGGGTAATTCCGACGCCTGATAATCGCGGCAGCATCCGGTAGCCTGCTTATCCGCACAATAAATACGGATACTTGCCGAACGGGTAATTAACGATGGCGCGGTATCGTCGAACTTACACGAATACCTCTGGCCATGTTCGTCCGCTTCTTCTGCGCATACTTCGAATTAATTATGAGACTGGTTTCGTGCTCCGCGAAATTAAAACGCGAACAAAACGGAGACTTAATCGCGAATTAACACGACGCTCAGACTTCTGTCGCCGGGAGGGAAGATTATGCTCGACTATCCTTACGAACGATTATCGAAGTGGTCTCGAGCAGAATCGACGCGCTGATTGGATGATGGCTCGATCAAAAGCGAATCCAGACTTCTCGACGCCGAGGTGACGATCATCCATCATTTTGTGTACAGTCCAGGGAAATAGTTCCCACTCCCTAGGGTGGCGATACAAGGAGAGTCTATTATAATAATTCCTAATTTCTCGGATCTCTATATCTCTAAATCTCCGAACTTCTAGACCACGAGATTTCTAGATCTCAGGATCCCAATATACTTTGCATATTCATGCTCCTGCATCTCCAGATCTCTATATCCTCAACAACTACATATCCAAATTCCCACGTCCCTGGAACCTTATACCTCTAGACCTCTATATTCTCAGCCCGTTACATCTGCACATTCCTACGTCTCTAGATTCTTGTACCACTTGATCTCAATATGAATACACCTCCAGATTCTTGTATCCTCAAATACTGAGATCTCTAAATCTCTGTATCTGCAGGTACTCGAACCTCCAAATTCCCAAGTCTCTAAATTCCGATATTTCTAGGCCGTTGTACCTCTGGTTATAAATAAGCGAAAGGTTACAGGAACCCAAACAACTTGGTCGAATTCTGGATTAAACATTTGGCGTGTAGAGTAAAATCAATTTAACGAAACAGCAGGGTTCGCCGGCAAATAAAATACCGACCTCGACGACGGATCTCCCGGGAAATTTAGAACAGCCGTCCCTGTGTTTCCCGCCCTCGGCACGGATCGAACGATACGGACATTGAACTTCGAAAGTTCAACGACTAGTTTCGTTGACTGTACGCGTCGCGTAACCAGATGCAACGCCTGCTGCAACGTCGCCCAGACGTTCTGGAGCACCTACTCACCTGCGACCGTGGAGGGTAGAAGGTAAGAGGTAGGCGACGCTACACCACCCCCGACGCACAGTCTGCCGCACTCGACGCCGCCTGGTAATAACGAACCGGAGGGAAAAACGTCAGCGAGTTTCACGGATACCTGTGACGACACGGGGAAAACGATCGCTCCTTAACTCGATCGTGTGTATCGCGAATTTCAACCGCAAGCGGTTACGATCGGCTGAGAGATTCTATTGATCGGTTCGACTCGATTAACCGAAGCAACGCTTAGACGGATCAAACTTTTAAAGCTGCCGGAAGATCATACAAAATTTGCAACCTAGTCTTCTGTATTGTGAACATAGATTAAATATCCGAATATGTAGATACAGATAAATTTGATTTTATCAACGATTATCAGTAGACTTTCATACTGTAATAGTTATCGAGTTAGCGAAGATCCAAACGCGCGAGTTGAACGCACTTGAATCGTGATAAAGACGATGAGCAAACATTCTCGAGTTAACCGCAACGTTGAAACTTCCTTAACCACGTTCTCTAATCCTAATATTCCAACGATTTCGTTCACGGTGTTAATTTCAATTAAGCTGCTTAGACGTAATCTACACACTCGATTCGTATCCTGTACCAGGATCATAGAATCCGGAGGCGTCGCAGGTGTAGTCTGCGAGGTACGAGACGAGAATCGCTACGTTAAGCTCGCACAAGGGTCGAAGAAGCTCGCGGAGGGGGTAAGCGAAGTCTCGTTAAAAATACACGCGTGACAAGGTCCTTTACGCGACGCGACTTGGTCGCGTGCTACCGACGGGGGTGCTTTATGGTCGACACTCGTTAGTAATTGAATACTTCGTCGAGGAGGAACCGCGTCGAGCGACATTGTTGTTCGTGGTTTCCGTCTCGCGCCTTTAAAGCGCGACGATGCGAGCGCCATCATTGTCCCGTCGCGTCGTCGCTTTTAACCTACGATTCGCGCCTATCGAATCTTGTCCTCGGGGATCTTCCGCTGGCGCGGATGTTTCATTACAATTAGTAAGACGACTACGAGCATATGCCAAGCTTAATTCGAATATAGGAGAACTATTAATAGACATTTTAAACATTAAGTTTGAACACCAGCAAGAGAACTGTAGCTCTGATTTTTTAATTTAGAAGATTTCCTTTTCACAAATCATCCCTATACTCCCTCAGATATTTCCGTAAAACTAATTCGTTTATCGAGAATCATGCTCGGAAACATTTTCGGTGGAAGCACGCGAGGCCGTATCTAAAGATGACGCGGGCACGGAATAATTCATCGAGAAAGGCAGATGCCACGATTCGATCGATCTTTCCGGGTTAGAAACTTCGGCTGCTCGATTTCGCATTACTCCTCGGCGAAGCGGAGCGCGCTTCCTTTTCGAAGGACGATTCCAGCGGCGCGAGTACGTCGCGTACGATGATTAAATCTCGTTCAATAACCGAAACTCGCGAAACTTGACGGAACTTTCGTCTCTCCGGCGAGATTCGTCCATGACGGAGAGAGGTGTCGGCGATCCACAAGAGCGTCTCGCTAAATCGACGCTGTCTGGCTCTCCCCCTACCGGAAGCGGACGACGTAACCGGCTCTCCAGGGACGTTAATGTCATCTCCATAATCGCCGCAGAGCCGAGTGACAGGAACGTGATGCGGAAGCTCGAAAGCCGGTCGTTCGGTCGAGCCATTACTAGTCGTGCCATCAATCCCTGCGATTAGGCTAATAATTTCTCCGTTCCCTCCTGCTAGGACGCGCCCTGTTTGCAGGACAGACCGCGATGCTAGCCACGAAAGGACACGGTGAATTATAACGCAACCGTATCCCATTCCTGGTCGATTTCGTCGAATTACCTTCCTATTAAGATTGCCGACCCATTTGCCTCTTGGTTTTAAACCTCGCGTGAAACCTAACGCGTATGATGCTTGAGTTAGTTTTTATTGAAAAAGGTGTTTTAAGAAGCATAAATCTGAAAACAGTATAAACAGATGTTAATTGGTACCTTTTATCGCTTACATAAACATAATACATTCTGCCTCGTTTAGAACATGTCGCAACCTAACCTTCGCGTATAACAATACCATGGCTAATTCAAGAGATGTCTGCGCACAACGCAAACGTGTCTAGCTACTGAAATATGTAGAAATGTTCGCGAACCGTTTGCGAAAATGGCAGTTGGACGTTCAGCCCGAAGGGAAGCTTCGAACACTCGGCAGCCGCCGTCGAAGGAACCATTTGACTTCCCAAATGACCGGTGCAATCGACCTTGCAAATGGCCAACGATAGCCATCCAATCTCGGTCGACACTCTCGAGGGCTGCAAAGTGGATGGATACGAGGGCTGAAGGACGTTGCTCGTATACGCTAACCGATTGTTTCGAGTGAACTCGGGCTACTTTCTTCGAGTACTCGATCAATGAGAATTCTGTACAGTGTTGTGCAACCTAAGCCCCCTTCAACTAAACAAGAATAACCGTGAAACAGTTTCAATGTAATTGATTTTTCAAAACTTTTGAAAAAGATCTGGAATGGACCTGAGTTATACTTAGAGTGTACCTAGGTACCAAAGACAAATATCGGTTCTAGCAACGATAGAAAGTTGATAAAAATTTGAAAACGGGGTGGTTGGAATTTGCGCTACAGCACTGGCACCTCACACGTGAGGACGCGAGTGCAGGCTGGAAAACACAGAGGCAAAACATTGGTTCAGAGACTGGTCTGGCATCCGCTAATGAGCCATGTTACCACTTCGTTTCACCGATCCACGCATCCAGGTGTGTCTACCACGATCGAGCACGAATGATTCGCAGAAGGCAATCACGCTCGTTTAAACGAGCCAGCCTGGAAACGCGACCGGAAAAACATTTCCACGAATGGCCGTTGACCGATCGATGCTCTCGAATGGGCTCGCTGTTACGGATTATTGAAAGTGGCTTCTAAACTCATCGACCTATATACGTTTCTCCTTTCGACTTCGTTATGTTGTCCGAACTTACAAGTGTTTACACTGCTCTGAATCAGTATACATAATCTGAAAATCCTCGGATCATAAACGCGTGGCACACATGGACCAAATGTCAGGAATTTAGTTGCGAAATCCGATCGAATGAATTTTTCCCTTTAGAAGAGATAGCTAGTTCTAATTAGAGGGCAGATCAAGATTCGCGTTGACTAATAGCGCGGTTAGCATTAGCGGACATCGTTAACCGGACGGTTGCGAAGATTCCACAAGGCGTAGCCGGTCTGGACGCAATTTCTCATTAAAGATAATGCCTCTCGGCCCGACAATTGCGCTCGCACGAAGACGTAAGAACAGATCGTGAGACTGGCATTCCTCTTAATTAGGATCGCTGGTTGTCCGCCGCTGCGAACGGTGAGATACAGTGTTCGCCAACTGGTTTGTTAAACAATCCTCCGCTGCGGGCCTCGTTCAAGGTTGTACGAGATCATTTCGCACGCTGTCGCATTGTTGCAAAATCAAGAACAAGTCCTCTGAACGTCGGCGAAAGTTTTACGCGAAACGATTTACCAACCGAACCGTGCACCTGAGGGCAGTTAAATCCAGCTGGTATGCGTCCCTCGAGCGAGTTGCTCGCATCGGTGTCCACGACGCCATCGTCGACGCATAACGGTGACAACAACGACGACGCCGGTGATAACCAACGTCCGCAAACAGTCAGTGCTCGCGAAAAGCCGGATGGCCATGGCGGAATGCTAACGTCCGCATTAATACAAACTCCGTGTAATTAGTAGCAGACTGGTTACAGGGGACGTTATTCTAATGCGTTCGCCGGTCGCGTCAACACATGTGACGCTACACGCGTGTCCTTTCTTTTTCGACACCTTGCTAAAGTCTGTAGCCATTTTGGTGCTGCGTCATGGAAACATTTAGTCACCGGTTATTACCAAAAATTAATGGACGAAGAGGACTCGAGTTCAATACCTCCAGCTGCGGCTAAATGTTTTCCGAACGGTATCGATTTTTGTATTGCACGAAAATAAACGTATTCCTTGTGAAAATGCTTTCGGTGAAATTTTTTTCTGCATAAATTCGTGGAATATAAAAACGAATTACGTGGTGTTACGTGAAATACGAGAACTTTTAATAATTCGTACTGTCTCTTATATTTTTTAGCGGAGTCCTTCCCCAAAATTAGTACATATAAGTAGATATTCGATTATAAAACCATGCGTTGACAAAGAGCAAGACGAGAAGAAGAAAATGTTTGAAAGACACAGTGTATCAGAGATGGAGTCAGTTTCGAAAGACAGAGATTCTCAAAGGGTTTCATTTCTGTGTTCCGCCATTCGACGCCCTGTAACGTAACAAAACGAACACGAGAACGGATAGAGAGACGCAACGAGACATTGCGAAACGACTCGGAAAGAAAGTTTTGATTGAAAGCCGGTGACTGGGTCACGGAAAAGACGAGTAGACTTTTGTCAACGGTATCTTAGAAAATTGCTCGAAACCTGGTCCACCGTGAAAACTTCTTGGAAACTGCATCGTCGACTTACATACGCGAACGTGGCATCGTATAAGTTCTTAAAGAAGAAGCATTACATCCTTCTTTGTTATTTCTTGAGATTTCATCAGCCGCGCAAAAGTAGAATTCAATTTGCGCCACCCTCTATTTTCCATGAATCGCAACATAAATACTAATCTCGTATTATAACAAGACAAAAGCGAACTCGGCGGGTTTCGTTGTTCTGGACGCGTTGTTTCGCGCACAACTTCCGCCGCGGGGAGAAAACGGAGAAAAATGCAAACGGCGGATAAACTGGCGGAAAAAGCGCGTACCTTATCTGTCGGTTGGAACGTTTCAAGCATTGTTTCAAAGGGGTTGAAGGTGAAAGGAGGTTGATACCGGTCGCGTGGATCTGTGTAGAGGCGCGCGTGCGCTTTTAACGAGCAAACTTTTCTACAAATAAATTTTGCGAATCAACGAGCCACTGTTCCTGAGAAGGAACCGACTCCCGTTGCTGCCAGCAAGTTGGATTCCATTTCTGAACGCTTGGCTCTCGTTTCAAAGAATAAAGCGAACAAGCTTGGACTAAACGAACCTTCAACAAAACGTATCTCCTTTCGACAAAATAAATTTTGCATCTCTTCCTGGAATTCCCGTTAATGTACAACAGGAATTTCTATTTCGATGTAAAGGTAGAGTTAATCGATTCGACAACTGCTTGAAATTTTTCTCCGTCAATCACGAATTAACTCGACAAACAACACCGTATCATCTTCAAATTTCATTGCCGAAATTGATGCTATCGAGTTTCAACGACCTCTGGAAACATTGTTTTCGGGAGCTGGTAAAAAGGGGCACGGTCCGTCGCTCGTAACCTATTTCCAAATGAAGGGTGAACCGTGCAGGGGCGGTTTAATTAAGGAAAGCACAAAGGTAAATCGTCTCCCTTTAGTCGTTTCGTGCCATTCCATGCTGAAATCTCTTTTCGTGTCTACGTTAGGGTCTCCGGCCCAACGAAACTTTCCCTCTTCGATTCTTCTTCCCTTTCTTTGCTCCCCTCTGAGAAAACTTTCACCGGTTTGACATTTTGCTAACCGTTTTATCGAACGCCCCTTAACGTTCTATTAATTAGCGAACTTTCGAACAATGGCTTTATTTGACCTTTTCCGCCATTGCCGCTCGACTTCGAGACGCAAGAATGTTCCTCGGCTTTAAGCCAAATGGACGAAACAAGTACTTGCAATTCCTTTTTCTTCGCTAAAATTCTTTTCGACGCAGGATCTCGTGATTTCCCTGGTACGATACAAGCATTACAGTTCCTGTTGCTGAACTTAAGTCAATTATCTGATCGCGTAGTATTCGGCGTCGGTCACTAAATTAACTTCCGTGGTAGTTAACGCGTTGAAGGATACATCTCGAATACTTTGCAGTCGTTAATTATCGTGCTTTTTAAGGGGAAATTGTTCGTTCGACGAAATCTGTCTCTTCCGGCCGGGATTTATTTGTTCCTCGTTAATTCCACGAGTACGCAAGCGGCTTAAAAACTAATAAGTAACTTCCGCAGAAGCGATTTTCTTCTTCTTGTTCATCGTTCTCCCTCGTTCACGGGCGGACCATGAACTCTAGTTCGCCCTTGGATGAATCCTCCAAGCTTTTAAACCCCTGACGTAGAAATATTCGTACTTTTTGGAGGGGGAGAATAATTTAACGATCACGTTTTGCTCGACTTGGAACAAACGCTTTACTACTTTCTCGGCTAGTGGCTGAAAAAAGACTAAAACGACGACAGATTTTTTTAGTCTTCCCAGAAGGTTGGAATCATGCTACTTATTCATTTGAATACGTTAATTTAGTCCTCTCTTTAATCTTCTGTCACGTGTTCCCAAAAGTTTGCTACAATAAAAAATGTTATGCAAATGGTGCGAGTTAATTCTAATGAGAGGTATCTTTTTACTATAAGCAGACGGTTTGGCCAGGAATTTTGGAAGGATACTATAGGTCTGCGAGATCGGAGACGGACGCGGGGTTGGCTAATTGCCGGGAATATGTCTTCTCCCGGTCACAAAGCTCGCTCGCGGTCGACAAAATGGCTCGACAAAGTTAATCCCTTCGGCGAGCTTCAACTCCCATCCTCTTCGGCCGCCTCACGAAAGCCGAAATCTCATAAATTCGGCGAAGCTCTCGATCCGCTCCAAGATTTAGCTGAAAAAGGAACCAGGGAACGACGAAGAGGTGGAGGGAGATCTTTCTTCGCCCTCGTTACGTCCCACCCCCTCGAAGCTGGATTATCCAACGGAATTAACTTTCACCTTGGAAAACTCTGGCCCTGCAGCTCTTCGAAAATCCTTTGCCTCCCTCGACCAAGCTTCCCCTTGGACTAATTCTGAAAAATTTCGCGACGATTTGTCGGCTGTATCTATATTACGGTCTCTTCTGATCACCTTGCTGCCTCTGAATTTTTACGGCTCTCGCCTTTATATCCTTCTTTATGGCTGGTTATTTTATTCCTCCTGGCGAATCTAATTTGTTAAATTAATTCCTCTTTTTATCTTCCTTCGTTAACAGTTTGAATACCTTGCCATTCATGAGGGATGGCTTTCAGTTGGACGTGTTTTAAAATAAACCCCACAGCGATACTCGAGGAAATGTACAAAATTGAGAGACATAGGGATTAATATAAAGGCTAACTCAGGACGTAGCTGAATTATATCTGCCACCCAAGTATGTGTGGTCGAATACGCTAAGCCAGTTGAACACTTTGAGAACCTTTAGTACTTTTAGAACCTTTTTTAGTACTTATTTCTGTTTATAATGCTGTGGCATCTTCGAAGCGGCGAATAAATCGCGAAAGGATTGTTCGGTGTACCGCGAAAGGAAAGTTTCTGGTTATTGGGGTGCTAACCCTAACATTAGTTTTTTATTCGATGTTTGGTGTACACCGAGAAAGGCGCAGGGAATAGGCAGACAACCGGTAACCGTAGTCAGACCGCCCACCTACGTACCGCGGCAATAAAATGGATTTATCGATGCCACAAAATGGCGGCTCCTTGCCCGCTCTCCACTCTGCTCGTACTTCATTTTGCCGATATTAAATGCTGTAAATTCAGACCACCGCCACTTTTCTCTTTCTCTTTCTCGTTTTCGTTTCGACCGTCGTTTTCCCCTGTGCCGGAAACGAACGCTGGCTCGAAAAGAAGAAAGAAAATTCTGCGAAAAAGTTTGAGGTGACTTTAAGCCGCGTCCTCGAACGCGGTGCAAGTTCTCGATAAAAATGATTCGTTAGTTGGACAGCAGAATTAAAAAATTCTTACATTGTCTAACTAAATTTTTATATTATTCAGAAAGAATCACATTGAAGGTACACGAAGGTACAATAAAATAATCTACCAATTTCTTTAGGTTTATATATCGTTCCGTGCTTGTATAATAAGTACCTTTGCGATGGTGTCAAGATTGAACAGTGAGAATAAAAATAAATTTCGTTAATTAATATTTGGCGAAATCGAGGGCGAATAAAGGAGATGTCTATCCCGAGGGAAACCTGCGTTGCACGCGACTGCACACGGAACGTGTTACACCAGAGACGAAGGCAGATAGGAAGCACGGTCCCTACATTGAAAGGACCGACTCCTGAAGTTCCTTTCAACGGCGGCTCACAATACATGACGATATGTCAGCTTTCTAATATCGGACTACTCCGGATGAGTTATGATATGTGAACCTCCGTTCAAAGGGAGAGAAGCTGCGAACGTGGCCCCCAGCGATGAAAGATCTCTGGATCCTTTTCTCTCTGGCTGTCCTTTCATGCTCACCCCGTGGCTGCAGACACCGTGAAGATGACGAAGCGAGACATAGCCGGGAAACTAGAGCCACATTGTGCTGCGGGGGACGCTAGGTGGCTGTCGAAGAAGGTGAAAAGGAAGAAAGGGAAATGAGAAAAGCATCGTACTTCTTAGCTTCGCTGATGTATTCTTCGTTAGAACTTTGTGGCAGAGTACAAAACATTAGGGATTGGATACAGTAGACACTAGATAAGCAACTAGACGAGCAACTGATACCGTAGAGACTTACTTTCGTAATATTTAGATAAGGTGACTGTACGATATTTTTCTATTATTTTTCTTTTAATTGGTCGAATATATTTGATACGCGTTACCGGCCACCCTGACGACATCAACCTGTTAAACTTCGAGCATAAACCCGATTCAGAATACTTTCGCTGTGTGCATATATTATTCGAGCGTGTAACGCGACGAAACCGTGCCGTAACATCGTAAAGATACATTAATCCCCTGACAGCTACGTCCTTTTATGGAAATGCTCGACCGAAACGCGAGCGTGTTCGTTGAAAACACGCTGTCTCTGCAAAGAAATTTATTCTGGCAGGACAGAGCTTCTCTCTTCCCAGCACCGGGTTAAAATTGACCCAGCTGAAGAAATATTAAGATTTTTCTCTGTAAAGAACGGTCTAGTGAAATAATATTATCGCGACGTTACAAAGTTTCTACAAAAGATTCTTCCTTTCTTTCTCTGTGCTTCCTTCTGTTCTATGAGCAGATCAAAATCGACTTAAACGGAAAGGCGCTGAGATTGGATTCTTTAAGAATGAGAAACAAAGAAGGATCCTCGTGAAGAAAATCTTCGTTGCGTTCAGAAATAAAATTGTATGCAGTCTGGTAAAATATGTAACTCGAATACAAACACGATGTTGACACATCGCGTAATTATGCGCGCAATTTGCGACAGTGTTACGTCATGTCTAAATATATACGCGTAATTGCATGACGATAGTTGAATTTATCAATGAACTCTCGCTGACGGGTCAATGGAGAGTAAATATTTTGTGTCGAATTGTAGCTTCAAGGCGTACATATGTACTTGGGTGCAACGGAGGTTTCTCAATTTGTTCTAATTTTCGAAAGTACTCAAAGAGAACGTAGAGAGAGCTAAGAAGAACCGCAATTATCGTATAATACACTCCCCATCCACTTCCTGTACCCTTCTTATGCGCTCGGATTATCGGCAGAAATATGCAATTCGCAGTACGTTCAATTTCACACGGTTTGCTGGAACAGGTTGCCTCAAGTTGTCAAACAGGCGATAATCGCACAATAAGTTGCTCGTAATCATGCTTGTAAAGGCACGTTTTACGATCGGGCCCAGGTTACGCAAAAAAGCCAATCATATCAGCGTAAAGCGGAAATGGCGAACACAACACGTAGCCGACTGCACGGTATAAAGCATCGAAACCAGCCCTGAGTTGTTGGAATTTTACATCCTCCCCTTTCGGCCTCTCCTGCGATAATAAATTTCGTTGCTGGTTGGTGTACGTTTACAGCTCCGCGTTATGAGCCTTCTGTACGATTCCCTGCTCGAATTTCCGGCCCATCGATCCCTTCCCGATGCAAATTACGGGAAAGCTCGTTGGAAATGGCGAGCACGCGGCACCTTTGCTTGTTTAAAGCAACCGAAACTCGATGAAACGATGTTTTTATCGATAGCCGGAAAATTCCGGGGAGTTAGACGAAGTACTATCGTTTTCGCTCGTAGAAAATTGATACGAAAATTCGCGCTGCGCGTGAAAGGTGGATCGCGCAATATTTAAAATCGAATCAACAATTTAATTCGATGGTTTCATTAGCGAAACTTGTAGAGCCACCGAAAACATCGTGATAATTCGCTTCTACGATCTTTCGCTTAAATCTATGATTATTGTTAAATATTTATATAAATAACCCGATTTGAATCGATCAAACGTTCGCAAAGTGTCCCTTGTGTAATTCGAATTTTATCCCGTGCTATTCGAATTGAAAAATGTCACGCGTTATATCGCACTGGGGTAGATTGACATTTCACTGGCGCCAAACACGACCCTGTGGTAATTCTGGTGTAACATATTTTTCAGTTGTTCCGAGTGTTCTCTGTCCCTGGTCTCGCAGACTACCTTCACGTCCACGCTGAAGATATCCGCCATGATCCAAGCCCGCTCGTGCATGATGTCTTTTATGGAGACTCCGATGTTGGCCAACATTCTGCAAAGCTCCGCGATTCCACCTGGTCGATCTGACACAGTCACCGCGAACTTCAAAAGGCGACCTTCCGCTGCCAAGCCACGTTCCAGACACCTTCCCAGTATGGTCGTGTCGATGTTACCCCCGCAAAGTGGCAACACCACCCTGAACAATGGCAAGGAAAAACAAGCATTAACTCGGTGAAGCTTAATCGTTGCGACAATTACTCGAAATAACTATTCGATAAACGCCATCTGTGCAGAAGTTTTTTTTAGAAAATAAATAAGCTTCTATTTTTCGATAAATAAAAAGCAGCACGGTGTACACGGAACAGCGTCAAACAACCTTTTTCCTTTGAGCTCTTCCAGATGACCGGCCAAAATGGCTGCCAATCCGGTAGCGCCAGCACCCTCGACAATGCACTTTTCGTTTTCGACCAACTTCAAGATCGCAATGGCTATCCACTCCTCCTTCACCACGACTAATTTGTCGATCAATGGGTTAGCCGTGGCAAAGGCATTGTATCCAACCATAGGAACCGCCAAACCGTCGGCCAAAGTAGACTCTATAGGGGTATGTATCGGTCGATCTGCTTTTCGCGCTGAATAGAAACTGGGACACCTTTCCGATTCAACGCCCTGAAACGTTATAAAAAAAACCGCCTGTGAATATCGGAAAAGAGAATGGTCGATGACCCTTTTCGACGAACGAGGAACAAAGAGGACGTTCAAATGAACGGATTAGAACTTACAATGATCGTTATGTTTGGATGAAGAGTTTTTAGCGCCAGAGCTACACCGGCGATCAGTCCACCGCCTCCAACGGGAATCACAACCGCGTCGATGTTTGAAACTTGTTCTATGATCTCGAGACCCAGGGTTCCTTGACCTGCCATGATGTGTGGGTGGTCGTACCTGAAACGTGCATTATCAAAATTTCGGAATTCTAAAGTGTCTAGACTCGAAGTTTTTGATAGGGTCGTTAAATTCTCCTTAAGCTGAAGTGCCTAAACGAGGGCTTCCCCTATACTTACTCTTATCGAAAGGAAGGCATTTCTACCGGAATGGGCAGGAAATAATTTAGCAATAATATAACATAATGGAATAAAGAATAAGTGCATCAGAATTCACGTACCCGTTTATATACGTCAACCCCTTCTCTTTCGCATATCGAAGAGCGATGCGCTTCGCCTCGCCCATATCTAACCCTTCGACGATCACGTTGGCGCCATATTGACGACAAGCAGCGATCTTCATAATCGGTGCCAATACTGGCATTACCACGGTCACTGGGATCCCCAGGTTTTGTCCGTGATAACAAAGTGCAAGGGCATGATTACCTAACGACGCTGAGATCACGCCCATCTTCTTTTGCTCCTCTGACAGCATCAGCAGAGCGTATCTAGCTCCTCGTTCTTTGAAGCTTCCGGTCAGCTGGAGGAAGTCCTTCTTCAAGTACAAATCGATACCGGTCGCATCTGACAGCCGCGATTTCTAGACAATCGAAAATCGTTATTGAATTTTGTACAGGATGCAAACGAACATGAACGTTTTTCGCAAACATCTTCAGTTTTTAAGGAAATCCTTCTACACTAAATTCTATAAAAATTGTCATGGATATTGTCTATGAACATACCACGCATGGTGTGTTGATGATTCCACCTTTGATCTTGAATGCAGCCGAGGTGATATCCTCGAACGTGATCTTGAGAGGGTTATCCTCGACGCAGAACGGATCGATCGGTTGTTCTTCGTCGTTCTGTGGACATATGTGTTTACCGTTTAATCTTTCTGCGTTTCCAGACTTGCTCCATTCGATGTTGAAACTATGCACCAGGAACAAACGAGTCGCGAGTAAACGCACGAAGAACGCGAAGCAATCGAACGCGATGCGTGTCAACGACAGGATCGTTGCATACGCTTCGTTACAACGTCGTGATATCATGGCGATCGTTTTGAACGCACGGCGATGTATCGAAGACGGTACAACGATGATTTCGATGACGATGAAAGTGACGTGCAACGATAATTACGTGAAACGCCGGCGAATCAAGGTCATCGTTTCCGTTTTGCGCGATCAAATCGATCCCGTGACCGTTCGAACGATCCTGGGAGCCAGTTTTTTTGTTTATGTCCCTCATGTTCGGGGAAGACGAGGCTCGAGTAGCGGCAAAAATCGACTGCTGGTTCGCGGATCGGTCGAGTTACTTATTCGATCGTGAAAGCCACGTATCGTGGCGACGCGACGGTACTTATCGACCACGACCTTCGACCTTCTTTCTCTACCGACTCAGAGAACTGTGAAGAAGTCTCGTGATTGCCATAGTTCTTTGTTTTCATCTCTTTCTCTCCTTCTCGGTGATAACCGACGAACGATATTTCACTGGATATAAACGGCACGTTCCGATTTCTATGGACAAGTTATTGACGCTCGTGATGACATATGTGATCAGCGAACCAGGGAACGAGATCGTGCACGAGACGATCGAGGAACTTTGCACCGTGTTGAAAGAAGAATCGACTCGTGTTCGCCAACTTTTGGCCAAAGATAACCCTGACTTATAGTTTGGATTCTTTGATTACGACCGACAATCTGTATCGATGTTGACTTTGCTGACTATCGATTCTTATTTAGTTCTGATCGTGTTAACTGACCACGGACTTTAACTATGGTGCGATTATATACGAGAAATAGCATTGAAATAATCGCTTACGTGTTCAAGATTTGACTATGTAATACTTTGATCAAAAGTTACGTCCATTTTCATTACTTGAAGCGTCAACATGTTTCTATTTATCGACGATAATTCGACACGTGCTAAGACACATGCATTGCCACTATCAGCCAGTCGCGAGACCTCTATGATAATTTCAGTTTACAAACATTCAGAGAACAGAAGCAAAGTTTCTTCAAATACGTAGCCTCGATCTCGTATTAAAGCAGTCGATACATTTTTCATGTGCCTCTGCAAGCGTATGCAAAAGATGTAGGATTATAACTCGATCAAAATACTCGAATGTTATGAATACATGCACATTCGTGTTTCATTTTCTTTTTTCCACTGTTATAGGATCCAAGTCGATCCAATGAGCAGAATAGATCGTTGTAGGGTTGAAAAGGAACGACAGTTGGATTACCGTGATAGTTATCGTCGATAACCGGTGTATTTCGAGTTTAGAACAGACCGTCGCGACATATGCGTCAGCTCTTTGCAGAAACGTAGCGTGAAACGGGAGCTGCGTCGCTCGTAATTCACTCGAATCGAGCTACCAACTTCTTGAAGCATGAAATCGTCGTTAAAAAGTCTGACGAGCGGGCACGGCTTGTTTTGTGCGCGATAAATCGACAGGGAAAAATATGGACAAACCTGGATACGGGATCGTGAAACGCCCGTAACCGTTCTCGATCCGATCGTTGAACAAATGTTTGATTTGTAGCCTGGTGTGCTCGAAAAATTTGATAAAAAACAAAAAATAATATATACAGAAATATTACGGCGATATTTTATCCAAAACAAATTGATGTCGGTTAATAAACTTGTTTCATTTTGACGTCGAAACGGTTAGTAGTTTCAAATTTCTGAGCTAACGAGCAACCTAGTTTTCCCCGGAAGGAAAAGCGACGTAACAGTCGAGAAAAGAAACAGATACGATGTTGAAAGAAGATATTTTAATAACATGAAGAAGGAAGGATTCATACAGGAGCGAAACGAGCGAAGATCAATAAGTTAACTTAATTAAGTGCGATGACAAGCGTTACAAAAATCTAATTCTATATTATTTACAAGAGAGTCGATGTCCCATCGACGGTATACAATAGAAAAATACATTTGACAGATTCAAGAGGCGCTGGTGCCTCCGCTGTATTCGACTATTCGTCGTCTCTCCCTGAGAAGCTCGAGGAACCTCGCCCTGGGACTTCCTGGATACTTTAACTTATCCCTCAGATGCACGAGTTCGTTCGAGCTCTCGATATCCGATTGATCTCTCGAACAACTGCACACTTTCGATCCACTGTACCTCGTTCTTCGATAATCATCCGATTCGAACTCTCTGTCTCTCCTATCAAATGGCACTCTTTGTACAGAAAAATTCTTCGAACTTCTCGATGGATCGTCCATATCGATGGGTCTCGAAGCGTTTATGCTTTCATAATTAGTGGAAAAATTGTATTTGGGCGAATCGTCGCGTTTGATCGTCTTCGAAGGCCTGAGTTCGGCGTTGCTCGCGCTAGTTGACCACGAAGAGCGACCGAACCTCCTCAACGGCAACAAGTCCTCTTCCATCGTTGGATCCAAGTCATCGACTAATTGATCCATCGAACGAGTTGTACCAACCGACAAGTTCCCTGTAATCTCGTAGGTCGTGATATCCCGTTGATCGTCGCCTTCCATGCTGAAACTACCGCTCAGATCCCCGCAGAACGATTCTTTCATCGCCTGACTATGTTTCTCCCTAAATTTCGAGTAACTCCCGGGACTCTGCGATCTGGAATCGATCGGTCTCGACGATCGAAGTTTATCCGAAGTACCGCAACGAACGGAATTAGCGACGTTCATCAGCTGATCGAAAATCCTCTTCTCCAGATCGTTCTTCTGACCGGTTTCGATCAATCGGGAGTTGGCCAGCTGGTCCGTCACGTTGGCACGTTGCTCGAAGAGTAGATCCGCGTTAGGAGGAATCGTGAACTCGTCGTTGGTCGTCGGTATACGAGGATCTGTGCTAGGACTCGCTAAATCCAGTCTAGCGCCAGCAGATTCGCAGTCGACGCCGTATTTCTCTCGAAGCAGCTCGTTATGCTTGTCGACCCTTCGGATGCATTCTTCCAGCCTCTGAATACCCTTCAGACACCTTTCGTAGGATTCCGTGGAAACGACGATATCATCGTTCAACGGTGGATCGACGGTGTCCTCCTTTGGAATGACCCTACGACCCTTCGGTTCCTCGTAATCGCGATTCCGGCCGGAGAAGCAACTCCTTCGACGGCCACCATGTTTTCCACCGGATCCGTGACTTGGACTTGCGACGTTCCTTAGCAAAGAAATTTATCGATTAACACGGAAACATCTCTGAAACTCTACGAAATATGACTCGAAGATTTATAAGAAACTTGGAAAATTGTCAATAGAGCAACTCTAAAACAACAGCTAAATCCTTTGCAATTCAATCAGTGAAACGCGCTAAAAGAACTGAAATTGTGTATCATACGAAATACTAAATTGACAGATTGTCTGCAAATAATTTCGATAAACTCGGTAGCAAATGTTGCACAAGAGGGTTGTCAGGTTCGTTGACTATCCTTGATCCATCAAAGCACCAAGAAGAATATTCTCCTTGTTCCTCACCTTTCAAGCATGATCGTGCCGTTCACATACTCGTTGATGTAGTTGAGATTTCGCATGAATGTTACTGCCTCGCTGAGATACTCTTCAAGAATGTTCCTCGTCGAAGAGTGGTACGAAACATCTTCCTCTTCATCCTCCACGTTCTCGTAGCTATCTGACTCGCTGCACGTGTTTTCGTGTAATTCTTCGCCAGAGAACTTCACCTTTTTGCAACTCTGTTTGTGATCCCTGATTGAGCCTGCGATGTCCTGCTCCTCCCTGAACATCTCCTCGGAACTGGTCGACTGCACATCTTTCCAATCGTTCTCCAAAATCAAACTAGCCTTCTCCTCCTGTTGTGAATCGTCGGTCTCGTCGTTCGAAGAGTGAACGGTGTCAACGGGTTCCGACACGTTCTTCTTTTTCCTTTTCTTGATGATGGACTTTAGAGTTGGCTTTGAACTCTGCTTCGAACTTTGAGCCTGATCCAGTCTGCTCTCGGGAATACTGGAGCTCGAAAAAGACACCTTCTTCTTTCCAGTGTTGTTTACACGACTGGATGAACCGTCGGACTCGTCGTTTATCTCTTCGTAATTGTAACAAGTTCTACCTGCAAGAAGACGAGAGAGAAAATAGATAAAAATATCAAAGCGAATAAAGGGGTTAACCAGACTCTTACGTACCCAGAATCAGTGACTTGTAATCGTGTATCTGGGTAGGTTCTATCGATTCCACAGGGTTCTTCTTCGGGAATTCCACTGGAGTGTCCTCGAAATCGTCTTCCGGATCTACCTTGTCCGAATCCACAGATTTTGAACAATCCTTCTTGGTATGCGCTACGACGTCCGGTGGACAGAAGCTCTCACGTTTCTCGATCATCTCTTTCAGTTTAGCTATCGATTCGCTGGAAGCGTTATTCTCGTAATAATCGAGACTGTCATCGGAGAAACCATGATCGTGATCATTGCCGGTGGTTGACTTTATCTGCGCCATTCCTTCGACATCGATCTCCTCGGGCTCTGTCTGACATTGTCGAAACACCCCATTGTTTTCCTTGAAGGACAAATTTGACCTGACCGCTGGAATTTGGTCGGTCTGCGGTTGCCAGGAAGACGACATCGTTGCCGGCCCTTTCGCGCAATCGATCGAACGAATCGTGTTCACCGGGTGATCGGGAGAGGACCAGTTCATCCACGGATTCTGATAAACGATCGAACTGGGTGCTCTTTTGAAATTAAAACTACGTTTCCTGGTGATAAACGCCTCGGTGATTAATCCGTCCCTGATAAATCCTTCACCGTGAAGCCTGTCTCCTCCCGGCTCGCCCTCCTTGCCCTCGAACACGTACGATGTCCCCAGGGAATTCCTGAAAGTAATGGAATTCCTCGTACCCTCTGTTCGATCCGCAACCGCATCCACTCTGCTCGACCCGTTGGACACGTTGTTAGGGTCCTGAAAGATGTTCTCGATCCTGAACACCCTGCCATCGGTCTGCCCCAGACTGGATCTACCTGAATCCTTCGAAGGAACAGTCTCGTTCGATTCTTCCGTCTGAGTCTCGCATTCTTGCTTGTTGCTCTTCGACTTCAGTCGCGAACAATCGTTCTCTATCTTGGACTCCAAAGCGTTGGTTGTTTCGATGATGATGTTGATGGTGTCCGGTAGCGATATGCTGATGACGTTTTTCTCCGTGTTTCCCGTGGTCGATCGGCTGTGAGAACTTTGAACGGAATTGCAACACTGTCTCAAACAAACTAGAGCTTTGTTCTCGGTCGTTTGCTCTGGTCGCGGTGTTTGAACTGCAAAACTGCGACACGGTGAAAAGACTACGGTGTTCGTCGAACTCTCTGTGTACATCGCCCTTCGATCCGCTTCCGGACAAAGATCGGATACCTCTGTGCTGGATATGTTACTCTCCGCGTAGTTCTGAGTGTCGTCCGAGAGGATTCCAGAATCGTTGCGGGGCGAATGAATCTCGTAATCGAACTCTTCAAGATCGGTCGCTAGACTGGCTACGTCCTTGCATCTGTAAGGAAAATGAACACAGAACTTAGATGCGCTAGAAGGAAGTCCCATTGCTATATCTGCTTGTACCCACATACTCTATGTGAACTGTAATACATTGAATATAAATGTTGCAGTACATATCTACATGTCCCAACGCGTCAAGTATCTTTTTACGCACCTAACAATGTTCGTCTTCGGCTTGTCCGTCAAGGTAGCAATCTCCTTAACTCGAAGAACGGGCGCCTTTCTAATAGTCACCTGCTCGCAACCCACGTGATCGTCCGTCAACACTCCAACATCCTTGCAAACGACCTCCGTCGGATCCGTCAACGAAGCAGTGTCCTTCAAACGAACAGTCTGCAAACACTCCGTCTGCGTATCGACGCAAACTCGTCTTCGCTTCCCCAGCATCTTTCTGGAGATCTCCTGGAGCTTCATCTTTGCCAACGACTTGACGTTCGCGTTCTCCGGCGGAGACCGCACCTCGGGCACATCCTCGGCAGGTTTTCTGCTCGAGTAGAGTCTCTCCGTAACCGCGGCCACGATTTCCGCTCGTTTCACGCGCTGTATAGGCGTGTGAGGCCTAATGGATCCTAGATCCTGTTCCAAGGAGCTCTTCCTGCGCAACAATTTGTCTCTCGCCAAACTCGAGATCAGAATCTGTTCGTCCTTCGAGCTGCTGGAGCTACTGTCCTTGCTGGTTTTTCTCTTCAGGCTCTCCAAACTCGGTTTTCTAACGTGAGTCTTCGTCTTCTCTTTCGAGCTCTTGTCGGACTCGTTGCTACCTTTTCTTTGAAACTGATCCTTGCTACCTCTCCAATTTGAACCGGCGCAGAGCTGCTGATCCTCGATCTCTCGGATATTGTTCAACTTCTTCCCTCCGAGGGTTTGTCGCTTCTCTAAATTCGTGTGAGACCTCTCCAGAGGAAAGACAGGCTCTTTCTTCCCCTTCAGGATCGTCTCCACCGAGCCAAACTTCCTCGACGTGTGCAAATTCGTCGAAATCGAAGCGGATAGAATGTCTACCGAGTCCTGTTTGCGGAATTTAGGTTTCTGCCTGGGTTTGGACACCGCACTCGAGTTCGAAGAGTCTGGTTGTTGATAAACATCGACCTCGTTGTCCCCGGACACGTGACACGAGTTAACGGAGCTACTTCGTTCGTCGTGATCGATGCCGTCGAGTTTCTCCGGGTCTTCGAACGTCTCACGATCGTTAGCTGCCTCGATGAACTCGATCGAGTCCTCGGCAACTTCGTCCGAGCAAATCTCCTCGATCTGCGTCGACGTTTCTTGAAGATTATCGTCCGGTTTGATCAAAACCGCCACCAACGTCGGAATATCGACGAACACCGACTCGTGGATCTCCCTCACTTCGTCCTCCTCGTCGTTCAGCTCCGTCACTCGCGCCCGTTTGTAATTACCCGCGAAACGGTCACCCGTTCTTAAACATTCGAACGAACTGAATTTCTTTATGGAGGAGTCAGCCTCGTACGTCGTCAAACTTTCGCTCGAATTGGATCTTCGAATCGAACACCTGGATCTTTTATCCTCTTCGTATCGTTGTGACGGACACTTTGTCGCTAAATTCACTTCCTCGGATCTTTCGGGCAATTCGGAGTCAACTTCTTGCTCGGATCGTTGAATCGAATTTGCGTCCCGCTGATTTTTGTGGCAGCTGCACAATTTGGTGTCTGGCTCGATATTCTGTGAAGCAGAAAGCAGATGTGTGATAACGCGACAATTATTTAGGAAAATCATAAGAACCCCTCGAGACGAGTATCGGAATATGATACGACAATCGCTATAGGTGGAAATGAACCGTGAGAATTGATGATTGACAGGAATAATAAAAATGATAATGGCCAGGGACCAGAGATATTCGGAGCTAATTAATGAGCGATTACGCGACACAAGAATATTGTAAAATCAGGGAGTGGAAATGCGAATCAGTTCGTTAAACGAACAGCAACACCTGCGATCTGTGTATTTTATCAGCAATCGTTTGGATGGATCTGTAGTGGACGGATGGGGTCAGTGGTCGCTGAATGAGCATCAAATAAACGATTCATGCATTTCATTTGCGTAATGACGGTTCGACGATACGAGTTTATGCTGGTTTCCATAATAAACTTGCCCGATTTATACCCGTTGGTCCGTGAACCAATCTCCGGAATCAGCTTCTAGGCAAACGGCGAGATTTTGCAATCGGTCGAGTGGCGAATAAATTGGTTCAATAATTTTGAATTTGTGTATCTGGTTTGATCTTTGTTACCTGTAGTTTCCAATATTTATCTCTTGCGCGCTTCTTTGATGGGTAATTATCCCGAATAATACGCAAATTTTCCGTTCGAATTAGTAATACTTGAATCGACTGTGAACCTTTGATGTTTCCGGCTCTGCTAAATTTGAATCTACCAATGAATGTTTGACTTTTACCATTCTGCGCACGAGTGGAACATGAAAAGAAGAGGATAATGGTGGATAATATTAACCCAAAGAAAATAAAATGCGAGTATTTTATATTCGATCCTTGGCTACACAAATTATTGGATCTGAACTACAAGTTGAAAAGTCTGACTCGATATTAAAACTTGCCTTTTCTAGCAACAGCGACTTCAGTCTTGCCACCTCAGCTGTCAGCTCACGAATGATCCTGGCCACGGGATCCTCGTTGACCACGGGTCGATTAACCACGCTTTGTGCCCTCTGCGCGAAACGCAGGGTGTGCGCTGTCTCGTTGTAACTCCCGCTTGCTGGGGATATCGCTGTAATCAACGGGCATAAGTACCAACTGTAATTAATATCCAGCTACCATCATTGCGTCAATTGCCGCGGACAAGGGTCAACCCCTTTTAACCCTTTCGGTATCGCTCGATTTTCTCTTCAAATATTATGTCCACTTTCAACATCGATATTTCTCGGTAATAGTTGAAGCCGGCAATAGTTATAATTCCCACATTCGATGTTAGCCAAAAGCGCACCGTAGGAAATCCTATGGTCGTTTTTCACGAGGGCTTTCGCAGTAGCGAAAGGGTTAAACGTCCATTTTTTGTTTCGTCGACGAGTGCCGTGTAAAACGACGATAAGCGACTCGATAATTAATCGTGGCGACTCGTTGTACCGGATAAAATATTACCCCGAATCAATTCTCCCCACCCGCGATCGCTGGCTCGCGATACAATGTGACTAATTGAATTTCAGGGCGGTACGATCAATCGAATAAACGTTTATTTTGTCATACGGTGCGAAACGACGCGGATCCTCGAAAAATCAGCCGAATTTTCTCTGTTCGAGCCATGCCACGAATTCGAGACCATTCTTGCGCGAAATGAGAAACGTCACCGGTTGGCAGGGTTTTTAATTCTATCGGGTGTCAAAAGAGAAAAGGTGCGCGTCTGTCGTTCGATCCGATCGCGAATACGTACACTGAATATTAAACGCGTATCCAGGCCGGTTGATAATAAACCCGAATGCTATTAGCAATTCAATTGGTCGTCGATGATCGGCGGTTTCGAATATTTCGCCTCGAAATTAATTATATACGCAACGTGGCCAACCTAGAAATACGTATGGATCGCGATATGTTAATTAGTCGATATTTTTAGCCCGATAAAGTAAATGCGCGATCTTCGAAACGTTTCATAGCTCAGAGAATCATAGTAGATTAATAGAATTATAGAGTGCAGCTTCTGTAAGATGTTTACTTTCCGGATCTTCTGTAACTATGGCGATGAAATCGTACAAATATATGTATTTCGTAAAAGACAAATAGAATACTTTCGAGTAACGGTGTATGTGCCAACTATACGTCTAACTACGTTCAAATTCTACAACACTTACAATCGATCTTACAATCGCTATGAAAGTTCGAACGTCACCGAATCAGTCCGGAAACCTTCCGAGCAACGTACACAAGTGAGAAGCGTGTCTAATGTAGTTACGTTTATCTACGAGACATCTACTCGACGAATGACTCTATCGTCATCTAGCACCGAGAAAGAAAAATAAAAATAAAATCAGAAGGCGTTAACTGCTACTTCGACAAAGCTTAAAGGATTTCGTATTTACCGATTCCCGTCGCTACGCTTTCACGCCCGCTTATCGAATTTTAATCTCCGCGCCTTAGCTCGCCTGGAAAAGCATTTAAACCAATTACCATCCGGCTCGGGTCTGTGCTCGGCTATCGCGAGGATAATTTCATGAATCAGAGGTTCGCGATAATAATTCTTCTCTGGCAATTAAGTGAAATTTACGGAAAGCTGGAGTTAAGTGACGATGGCGGAGGTGGTGGGGAATCGAGGAGGGACGAGAATCTTTTCATTTATTTTTGTCGTCTCGGGGAAAGTGAGTCTTCCCGAATCAAGCATCGCGAGCTCGAATTATAAAAGAAAATGCATGAAAACGTTTCATCGGAACGTTACAAGTCGTTTAAGGGTTAACGACGGATCGATGATCGTACCGGGAAGAAAACTGCTCGTTGAACGCGTAAATCATCGTTTAAGAGGAATAGCCGAGGAGAGGGCATCTTCTAAAAATAAATATAATGTAGGAGAAGAGGCGAGACGGGAGCGAGGATCGTAAGGGTGGTAAAAGTAAGAGCAGAAGAAGGGAAGATCAAAGGGAAGACACTTACTGGCGAGCATAATGGTAGTGGCATTTCCGCCAAGTGCGTCCTTCAACAGCCAAGTAAGCGAAGAATCTCTATAAGGGATGAACCTTCTGCCTGGACCACTTCCGGTCGAGCCTCTCTCCGCGAGGGCTGATATTACGTTCCCTAGAGCCACTAGACTCTTGTTTATATTCGCACCCTCCTGCAAAGACGCCAGTTATAATCTCTTCTTTTTCGTACAATGTGTTTTTCCTCGGTTGTAAGCAAACATCTCGAGGATTTCTCTATCGACAACCATTAATTATCACCGGGAGAAGTCTCTATCACGATATGTCGTATTTTCTGATTTCTACCCGCTCGAAAACCTCCCTAAGATTATCGATTTCGGGCCGAGAATATTATTTTTAGTAAGTGACTCACCTTCAGTCGATGAACGCCGCTGCACGTGGCTGCACTCTCGCTGCCCGCCAAATCGACCAAGCGTAGTTTACTACCACCTCGTGGCGAGATCTCGTTTCTCCTCGTGGACGTCGAGCCGACGGCGCCACTCGCGACGCTTGGCGTCTCCTCGTTCAGGCCGATCGTCAGCAGAGCGTGGCTGCGACTGCTGCTCGGATTCTGTAACGTCGACGCTGTCTTCCGGGCCTTTGTCCCTTCCTCCACGTAGGACATCAACGACCCCAGGTTGCGGACTACGTGATGCGTCAAACCTTAATAAAAAGAAACGATCACTTTCGTGGCAACGCTTATTGTTTCGGAAATTAATCGGGTCGTTCGAAAAACTTTAACATCAAAGTTTGGGATATTGAGATAGTATAAAAGTAGCGAATTTCGAATGGTTTCGAAAGAACAGCACGAAGAAACAGAACATACAGCCTTGAAAGGACACGAAGAGATGACAGAACCTGCAGCAATCGAGCAGAGAAAGTATTTCCGGATCGCAATTATCGGAATTGCAAGCATTCGAAACTGATATCTTTGATTGGCGGTACCTTGAACATAAGGACCAAGTCGAGGATGCTCGCGAACTCTCAGTCCCGTTGTACTCGAAGACGGCTTCAAAAGATCCCTCACCCTCTCGTTGTATATCTCCAAGTAACTGAAACAGAATTCCCAATCGGCATCATGCTTCAGCTATCGCGTTTGATTAATTACGTTAATTTCGCAGCCGCGCCGATGAATTTGCATGTTCGCGTTAAGCTAGACGCGATATACCTGCATTTTCCGAATTAATTTATCACCCCGTTATTATATTGTTCGGTGGATAGAATTCGGAGTTTTTCTTTGTCCACGCACGAAACAATATAAAGTGATCAGTATTTTTGGGACAATAGGAGGGTGTCGGTCGAAGGTACCAAGATTTATTGGGCGTTGGTCGCATACTTTTCGTCGGAACGGTGCTTGTAGGTGAACACGCGGACCACCGCAAGCTCTCGGATCCTCTTAACGTCATTACCTGCTCGGCTGTGCCCGTGAAACGTCCGCACGTGCGACCGTAAATCCGCTTAACAGCGATCGGAGTTTCCGCTCTGCGCCCAGAGAAACACTTTCTGCTTGGATTCTGCCTCGCGGTTACCGTCCTTTGCCCGTGTCTCTCTTTTCCGCTTTTTCCCCCCGTTTCACCGACTATCCGCCACGCTACTGTTTTGCAAATTTAAACAGCTTTCCCCCAGGAAGGGAGCCCTCGAGCGAACGTCCGAAGGTGGCGATGTAACGGGGATATATCGTGGTTCGTTGTAAGGTCGGAATTAGCGCCCGAATCAAACTCCAACGCGCAAATCATGCCTTTTCGCGACTACGAAAGTGGATACTCGTTTCCGCGACGTGAAGTTAACGAATATCAAAACACGCTTTGAAAGAGACGCAGCTATCTGCAGGCTAATCAAAGCGTCCCTCCGTTGATTTTTATCAACGAAGCGGAAACGCGACGACGATCTCGAAGTCTAAAAATTAGACCTGTTTCGAATTTCGGTCGTTCATCGAAAGCAACGCTAAATCCTCTAAAAGGTTCCGTCTTTTGACATCGCCTGTTTCATACCGTGAATCTGACGAAATTGAACTCAAAGTAAACAGAGTCGTCTGGCTTCTGACCGCTGAAAGTATTCAGAAACGCTCCGAGATGAATGCAGTTCCCCGCTGAATCATCGGGGAAGCGCCGCGTTTCCGCAAACTAGAAAATCGAACTCGTGGAAACGCGTACGTGTACGTCGCTTTCCTTGACCCTAAAACGTGCTGATTTTCGGCACACGTGAAGAACGACGGAGATGAACAAGGTGCATCTAAATATACATATTTCGGTCTCTTTGCGATTTACGCGATCATTATTCGGTTACAGCCAACTTTCTGATACCAAATAATATTCTGCTTTTTCTGAAAAAGGGATAACTGTACGGTTACCACATGAGAAAGGTAACGGTAGCAATTTGAAAGGATCGAATCTTCTAATCTAGAGTTATTTGCATTTACGATCGCGAAATTCGAAGAGCGGTTGCAGAAGGGAATTGGCCTTAAAAGAGTAACGGGTGCTTTGTAAACTCAGCTTTTTTACCGCTCCGGCGATTGTGGAGCAAATAGGAAGAATTGCGGAAAAGCTATTTAAACTTTTGCACAGATAATTCTCTGCGTTTGCTTCGTTGAACGTTTTAACTCTTAATTCGTCGTGTTCCCGTCCAAATGTTTTCGCTGATTCTAATTTTAAATGACAATTACGGAAGTTGTAATAAACAAACTTTTACAAAAGCGTACTGTCTAAAAATGATTTATAACATACTGTTTGGAAACAATTAAAAATTGAATCGTTTGCAAAATTCGTTACCGTATCGAAAGCATAATAGGTCATAGCACGTAGCCTCTTCAGCTTCGGCGTAACGCACCGATGAGTCAAAGCGAAACTAAATTTACACGCGTTCGAAAGTATTTTAATCTGCCGTAGCAAGAAATCTATCCGTAGAAAATCGAAAGTGCAGAGTCAAGTCTGTGCGAAGGAAAATATGTTTATTATCTCGTTTCAGACACTTTCATCTTTCGGTCGTGTTCAAATTCGTCGCTCGATCCATTCGGGAAACTAATATTCCGTTTATATCGCATAATTATCAGGTAACGAGCATGGTAATCAAACTCGCTGAAATTCGAGCTAACCCACAATTTGTCTTCCGAATTGTGAACACTAATGACGAAAATTAACGCTGCGTCCTAAGCTATTACAACAGCCATTCTTACTTGTAATTCGGTCTGGCAAACGGAAATGAACAAGAGAAATTAGGACAACGATAAAGATACACTTGTATACTATTAATTTCTGTGAAATTATAAAATGGCAGCTTGTCGCATTAAACGAAGGAAATTAGAGGCTTTAAAAATTGTCGAGTGAATTTCCATTTTTATCCGAGGCAAAAAGAATAAAAAAACGAAAACTGCTTCTCGTGATTGTCGGATATTAGAGCCGCACGGTGTCGAAATAAGAATCGATCCGTTCGTCGTGTCTACATTTCAATATTGCACCGAAAAAAAGAGAGGTGAATCCTTCTATCGCACAGTCGGAGGCGTCGAATTCGTCTAGCTTGCAAGATTTTCCACGTTGCAAGCTGATTCGCGACTGTGCTCTCTGTGACCCAGTAATCGAGGGTCGATATTTACGAACGAAGCGTGTAAACGCTTCAGGGAATCGCGTGAACTCCACGTGTGTCGCCGTTTAACACTTTTAGTCTTTCGTTCGAATCGCACAAAACCTTTCATTGCAACTTTATTTCCGATAAATCTCCATTTAAGCCAGCTTTATTGAAATGAGGGAAATAAACGTATTTGCTCGCTGCTGGATTTAATCGTGGACCACTCTCTTTTAATTTTCCTTATGAAAGAGTAACATGTGTGTGTGTTATGTTCTTTAATTTTTAAAGTCTTAGCTCCATTATATCCAGATTTCTTCATATTTTGATCCACATATGTAGGTACATACGTACTTAGATCCATATGTGATCAAGTTTCTACATACTCGGATCCGTACATACTCGTGTTCATCTATATTCGGGACCGGTGCGTTACTGACTTTTTTGTATGGATATAAAGCGACGCACCCGGTGCGTCCTCGACTCGAAACAGGTTTAAACGAAAGCAACCCTGGAGAAGAGGTTCGTGGAGTGGGTCGTCGACTCGTTAAAACGTCGCGTGATTACGAGGAATCTTCGGCATCGGAGAAAAGCAATCAGCCCCGCGAATTAAAGAAACGTTATCCGTTTGGAATTCGTTCGTTCGCTGATTCCTGCGAATTGTTCGAATTTGAAATTCAAAGGGTCTCGTTAAGAGGAACGTGTCGGAAGATCCAGACTCGAGATTGAAAGCGGGTTCAAACGACCCTTCGCTGTCCTTTGCGTAGGAGCCGTCCCTCCGGAACCCTTTACAGCCCTCTTACGTATGAATTTCGTGAAACTATAAAACGGAGATTCGATCGAGATCAATGGATTCGAAACGGCTCGACGACAAACGCGAGCAAACAGAAACTATGAAACGCGGATCGAGTCGACGATCGTAATGACCGGGATTCGAGGACGTGGTCGAAGTTGAATCGAAGCTTTCGCAGCGATAATGCGAGGAACGAAGACGGGAAAGAGACAGGGAAAGGAGAGAGCGAAACAACGAGCGAGAGAGAAAGAGAGAGACGGGAGAGGGTTCTATCGATCAATCAGCCATAAGTAATGCGGAGCTTTTGATCGGTTACCGTTTCATTGCGGATGGGAAGAGCTGCACGGCATGCTATCACGTACGAATTCGGCGACTTAATCACGTTAAACGTCGATGCCTAATGACGATGCTCCCTGATCAATTGGCGGCCACCGAATCATCCTGGACTCCGAAACATTTCTGAACAACCATGACCAGCCAGATTGGAACGTACGGCTTGCAAATTGATCGTTTAGATGCTCGATAATTGCCGGATAAAGTGAAAATTCTCGCTTAAACAACCATGAGATCGATACTTACGTCCCTAACGCGATATCGCGTTCATTGTCGCGGTAGAAGCGCACATAAACCTTAATCAAACTTTAATCGTCAAGCTGTATCTCCATGCAGAGTAGCTTATTACATTGAATATTGTATCGCGGAATCTGTGCTCTTTCTTCCAACATATCCCCCCTGATAGAAGTATAAATAAAAAGGAAGTTGATCGATGGAAGGCAATTCGATGTACGATTCGAAAGGGGAAGAAGTAGGAAAAAAAGGAACGCGGCGAGACGAGGAGGGAGGGTGTTGTTGGCAGCCATGGAATTAAAACGTACCGCAAGCACGGGAAGTGCAGGACGAAAGGAAAACAAACGCCAATGGTGCAAAAGGAAAACAAAAACAACGGCAAACAGAATTAGCAGCGAGAATTTTCTCGCTGTTGGCCGCGCGAGCGTTGGTGCGAAAAGGAACGAGCGAGAGAAAATAAGAGAAAACGCCCCGAGGGGAGAAAAAGAGAGGAGGAAACTTCAATGAATTTTCCGCAATGACGATATTTCGCGAAGTTCACGGGCATCGAAGGCCGTAAGACAAAACTGCTATTCGTTTATCCTTTCGCGGTGAATGGAAATCAGTGAATTCGATCAATTGAATTTCAAGTTCACACTCGCTTAACCAGCAATATAGCGATTGTTCCGTGTTACGTAAACCTTTCTTTCCGCGTCCATTTAATATTCGATATTAAATTTAACACGTAATAAACCATTGTTCCATCGCGAGACCACGAGAATCTCCGACCATTCCAGTGAATATTACGGTCATCTTTGTCAGAGGTTTGTCCGTTGATATCTAAGTTTATTATTCCCGCCACTGTATCCCCTCCATTCAAATTCGCCTCTTTTTACAACGGCCATTGTCAAAGGTAGGGTCTTTACTTTCCTCGAAGACGCGAGAGAATTCCTGTCCCTTTGTGCTGCAGGAATTAAAACGTCCGTAGGAAAGCTGTAAATTCGTTTATGTACCACCCTTCGCGTCCCGGATGGCGGTGTTGCAAGGCACGCACCGGCGAACAATCGTAAAAAGGCAGTTTCCAAGAGACCGTTTCTCGATAGCGGTCGAAAATTATTCACCTGAACGAAAACTGTTCGAAACGAAGATTTTACACTTTTAAAAAGTGCACATATTCGCGAGCGCGAACTTGGCGTTTCTTTTTTCGCGTTTCCCATAAATCTACCTTGAAGCGAACGAATTAACGAGAGTGCAAACAGACGAGAATTTTGCTCGCGACATTAGCCGTGTTTATTACGGGAACGTGTCAATTGTAACAGGATCGTTGTTACATCGTAAATTAAATTATGCCCGGGCTCGGCGCCCTCGCGTTTATTGACGAGTACGATTCGCTAATAGGTATAATTAATTGCACAACAAAACCGGACTATCGATCCGACGGCGCGTGTATATTCCCGCGTGGCTGTATGCCGATAAACGAGCCACGAAACCGTCGCGGAAATATTCGCGAAAAAGCAGTTAATTAACTGGCCGTTGCCTGCTAACTAGTTCTCTATCAGTCCGTTTCCTGATAAATACGCGAAATACACGTTTCGTGATTCGTTCTTTCGCACAAATTGCCTGGAAGCTTGCGTTCTCGTTACTTTCTATCATTGCCGTGTTTCATTTCATTACCACTTCTTTTCCTTTCTCAATATACGCAATGTCTCCAAATTAAAACTTGCATGTCGACGAGCTTTAAGGACATCTAAAGACAAGAATCTATACACTTAGAGATAGAGATGAGAAAATCTAGGAATCTACAATTGGAAGACAGGGGTAAAGAGATACAGGAACGTAAAGATCTAGGAGTACACATCTGAGGATGTAGGGATACAATGGTATGAAAATATAGGATTATAGAGATTTAAATATAAAAATACGGGAGTACAGATTGAAATGTAACAATACATGGGAATGTAACGTCTGTTACAACGTACAGTAATACAGTGCATGTGATTGTAATGCATGGCGCTATAAACGACAATGGAATCAGATCACAATACGTAATCGATTACAATAATTCTAACGAGTCAAAAATTCGGTCCGACAAACGCGAGGACCGTCGCAGTACGAGAAAGATAATAATTTCGTTGGATTTTTTCACGGAACGAAACATAAATTTGGAGTCGTAAAAATGTCAGAAAACTAGGTTTTTGCGGATCGAAAGGATTTTTCAGCTAGAATATAACGAGCCTGGTCCATTAGCAGGAATTATTATCGCGAGCAAACAGCAAGCTTTCGGATACGTTTTAATCTGAAGGTTACACGAAATATTTTCGGGCTAGGGGGTGGCATTAATGGCCGCCGCGTAAACAGGACGAACGAGAATGGTTTGTTGAGCGGGAAATTTCTGAAAAATTTCACCGTCCAAATTTGCTGGCGGTTCCAGTCGCAAGAGGAAACGTGAATGACGATGGCAACGCGGTAGGTGGCTTTGCATTCGAAGCAGACGATGCAGCCACGACAGGAGCCACATTTGTTCCCTAGCCGAACAACGAATTGCCCTGGCACTTTTAATAACTGCCGGTGATCGTATAAACGCGAATTTATAGTATTCCACCGCTGCGAATGTTTCTGTTGGACATGCGTAAATCTGTCGTTCCTCGGCTTTTTTTTTAACGGCGAATATGGAACAAAGGATGATTCACGATACAGTTACGGATGATGAACACCTGGAAACGCTCTTCCATCGACGATAAAAATGCTGTTTCTTCGTGAACGATCAAAAAACATCAAATTTTCCTTTCTCGTTATTCTTGTGGGGATACGTTGATCCTCGATCGGTTGACTTTTCGTCGAGAAATGTTTGCTGGGTACATGAGCGAGAATTGTTTGTAGAAAATATATTGGTTGAAACAGATATACGATGTTTGATAAAACGAAGAAAGAATATAGAGCAAAAAATTGCACGTGTTATAACAATACCTAGAAAATCGGTTGCATTTCTAGCAGCGAGTTCACGAAACAGCGGGAGAATGAAATTATTCTCCGATTTTCGCTCGCTCGCTTTTCGTTTCCTAGCCGACCCACTTAACGATTTTACGTCGACGAGTGACGAGGAACCAGTCCAAAGAAACCAGCTCGTTCGATCTGACCGATTCGGTTATCTCGCAATATATCAAGCCAAATTCCTCGATTCCTCGCGTTCGGGAAATAAATATAACCTAAATTTTATTCCTCCTCGAGATGAGCTTTCCCGCCGCGAAAGTGACGGAGTTACGAATGCAAACGTGCTCGAGCACGACGTTCTCGACAACAAAGCGCTAGACAATTTCCTCATATGACAGTTGAGGTGTCGCGTGTTTTTTAGTCTTGGTGTACCGCGTGGAAAAATGTAGCAGATCGATGTACAAATTCAAAGTTCTCTTTCGTAAAAATTCGCTTGTCGAACAGAGTATTGATGCAAAGCGTGGTAATGTCGCGTGTGTAATTCGACGGTGATACGGCGATAAAACGCGTGAGATATAATGTGAACCGTGTTCCGTAACGGCGTAAACGAGGTGGACAATTTTCGCAAGAAAAGTGATCAAATTTGCGCGGAAAATAACGCGTTTTTCCTTCGCTTATCGATGAAACGGAGGAGAAAGAGCGAACGAGAATCGATATTTCACACGAAAACGGTAAATACAATTTTTACGAGTGCTCCTCCAGCACGGTGCATTCTTTCGTTTTTTAGTTTTACACCGAGCTCAAGGCAATCCAGTGAACGTTTAATACGGGAATAAAAACCGTGTTTACGAGGAGAAGTGCGAATCGAAGATTAAAGGGTGGTTGCGAGAGAAATTCTTGCATCAATATGGATGAAGTTTGAATAAAAAGTTCCGTTGTTTTGAAAGCGTATTTTTTCCAACGTGTAAACCAAAGGATTTAAACCTATATCCTTTTGTATCAAAAAAAGGACTCCCGAGAAATTCATGGACATGCTGTTTGGAAAACGTAATCCAGCTTCGAATGCTTTTAAAGATATTCCGAAAACGTACCGTGAAAATGTAAACGATATAAAATGGCAGTATTGCTCAGAGTTAACTTCAATTACTTGTACATGAATTTTTCGTACCATAACTTCTGATAATGCTCATGTACAAGTTGTGTAAAAAACGGGAAGCGTTAATCTGTTTCGAAGATGCAAGGTATTATAAAAGTATCAAGTTATAAAGGTGGAAAATCTCGAATAATCTCGCTGGTTGAAAGGGTTGATTAAATAACGTTATAAAAGAATGTTAATATCGAGAAGAATAGGTTGATTCCCAGTTGGTAAGTGGTTTAACGAAGCGATGAAACGGTGGTGTTAGTTTAAAGTGCGAATAAACTTGGCGAAGTTAGGTGCCGTGAAAGAAATTCTTACCCAGGTAAAGCGAGCTTGCGTCCGCCTAGGATTGCGAGTCACGGGGCACTGAGCTTACAAGACACATTCAGGCCAACAGCGCTTGCAAACTCGCGACTCCTAAGCTCGACTTCCATGTCTATCCATTCCCTCCCACCACACCATCTAACATTATTTTTCTTCGCGTTCTCAATTTCATCACCTATGCTGACATGGGTAATCGTGTTTTGTAGCACTTCCGGTTCTTCAAGGAAGCTTTTCGCGCGGTAATAGAGATGTGGTTACCACGCGTGGTAATACAGTTGCAGATATAGGACGCATGTCGAATCAACGCGTGGCGATTTGACACGTTCAGATACAACTCGAAGGGATCTAACGCGTGATAATTTGATGCGTGGTAATACAGTATGTAGCGATTTGACAGGCTGCGATGCCACTCGAAGCTATCTAACGCCTGGTAATTCGATGCGTGGCAATACAACACGCACCGATTTAACGCGTGACAATTAGATGCGTAGTAATACCGTAAATACAACGAATGACGATTTCACACACGATACAACGATCTAACGCGTAATTCGATACGTGGCAACAAAATACGTGGGATACAACACGTGGAGATTTGACACGTTGCGATACAACACGAAGTGATCTACACGCGGTGATTCGATGCATAGCAATAAACGTACCGATTTAACGATGATCTAACTCTGTTATTGTGTCTCAGAAAAGCTGAACTCTAGAACCCCGGTTGGAAATTATCAAGTATTTCAATTGTATAATACAGATTTGTGCCTCGAATCGATCTTGTTTCTACAGTACAATAATCGATTTTGCAAAGTTAATCTCCAGAGAAAAGGGAATTGTGACAACGAGGACGATAAACTAGTCATCGCCCTAATACCGATTCGACAGAACAGTTCATCGTGTGCGGGGTTTCTCGAAACCCTACGATAGACCTCACCAGAATGCGAACGAAAGAGATTACGAGTAACACACGCGTAGACCTATCGAGACAATCGAACGAGAGACCGTCGAAAATGATGGGTGAAATTGGCCCGATAACCGAACCTTGACCGACAGGCGTCAATAGCTCGATACGGTTCTCCTTTATTGGTGGAAGTTCGTCGATACGGCCGTTTCGCGTCTACCAAAGACGCCACAAATGTTAAGTTTCCCACAGTTATCAATTCGAACGCGTTATCGCCGTGCCTGCATCTACGTTTCACTTGCTTCGAATAAAATTCACCTTGCCGATACAGCGCGTAATTAGGCGGGAGAGAAATTTGAGATGACAGCATCGATGAATCTCTTAATCGCGAAGTGTCATCGATGAATCTCGATTAACGTTTCCGATTATGTCAGAGTACGAGGATAATTAATTATTGGGGAAACGGGGTCAACTTCGAACCATTGATCCGCTTAGACTGGCCCGATTAATAATTCTAAGCTGTTATGCAGGAGAATGTTATACATGTGTAAACATAAGTACTTAATGCTCCGTTTAGAGAAACCTTACAATCTCAAGATAAGTATGGAAGTAAAAATTGGTTAAAATTTGCTCGTGGACTTTGGAAACGATAAGATGTGGTGTCATCGGTAGTTTCATATTGCCCCGCTCATTTTAATTCGTATTGGAGCATACTTATCAAGAAGATATTTTACCTAACCGAAACGCAGTAATTTTTGTTCTTGGACTCCTCGATCCTGGCGAACAGTCCTCGACAAAGTCGCGGTGTCAGTCCCGGCTCGTCCTGCGAACAAAGAAGCACCCAAACAATCACAGAAAGAGAAAAAGCGGAACTGCGAATATTACGTATCGTTAACTATCAATGGAATATCCCGCGGCGATGGAACAATTTCGCTTTCGTAATTGAAAGCGGAACGTGCTCGATAGATGTATAACCGCAATGCGTGTCGTTTTTAAAAATCCACGCTGCCCCTCTAATATATAGCATCGAATGACCGCGATTGGCTACGACGCCACAGGGCAATTTAATTAAACGTCGTTCGACAAAAACAGTTTCAATTTTCTGCGCGACGGGAAACAGTTTCGACCGTACAGACGTTAGAGTGGAATCTGAATCGGGAGTCGATTAAACTGTTACGATGTTAACGACGATAATCGACAAGATTTAGATGGACTTCGAAAGAACTATAGGTGAATGAAATTTAACAAGTTGATCGCCATGTTATCTAAAAATTTTCAATCAAACTGATCTCTGCAGTCGCTGAATGAAATTTTAGAAACATAAAAGGGTAAAAGTACCTTGGTCCCCATCATCGTGTAGGTCTTGCCCGATGCAGTTTGCCCGTACGCCACCAAGCAAGAGTTGTATCCCGAGAAAAGAGCCTCCAGAACTGATTGACCGAGAGTCTCGTAGATCCTCGTTTGATCCGCGAAATGTTCTGCCTCCGGATCGGACGAGTCGAAGCAGTAATCGAAACCATATCTCTTAGTCCGTTCTCGACTGTCCCCGGCCTTGCTGGAAGACACCTTCAGGTTCGTCAGCGAGATCCCGTTGACGTCCGTGCGGACGACCACATCCGAGCCTGTTAAATTCAGCTCCCTAAATTGTGCATCGGAGGAAATAAAACGAAACTTGATTAATGGGTATTATGGAGATTCTACGTCCTAGAACATACACGGTCGAATACGTTCGAAACAGTCTGTCACCGTAGACGGAAAGAGAACAGAGTAGACTCGACAGTCTCGTTGGCGAGCTTTCGGAACGACAGTTTCGTTTTCCGCCTTTTTCGTCAAACGGACTGTATCGTACTTTTTTCCTGGTTTTGCAAAAAAGCTTTTTTTTCACGCAACGTAGATGAACAAATCGATTCACCGGTGAATACATTACATGGCCGTTGTTTGTGCGTTCGGTTTCGGTCTGAAATTCTCTCTAGGTTTTTCGACTATATTTCCAATCTTGTCCATTCGATTGATTTAAATTGTGGACTAATTGTTTTATCAACGTGAATTGCCAACGAATTAACCTATCAAACTCGATACTTTGTTCGATAGAAATTTCGTTAAAAACATAGCAGGTTCTCGTATTATCACGAATGGGTTAATAGAATTCGGAATTTCGGCTGGACACGCACACGTGGTGATATAACGCCTCTATGCAGCTTTCAATTAACGTAAACGAAAGTCTAACGAGAACTGCGGTTCAAGAGGCAAATTATCAATGGCAAAGTTTAACGCGGATCTTCGCGAATTTCCGAGGCAATGCAAAAAGGCGCGAAAAGCGACGGGAACCAGTCGGTGACGGGTTCCGGAATTTCGACTCGGTTTGCGTAAAAAACAAATCACGACCGAACGAGTTTTCGGGTCGCTGTGTCGTGTGGCACAACATTTGGCGTGACGGGACAGCTAAGAGCACGGTTACACACGTGTTCTCGCGTGCGTGTAACGCATACGAGCACAGTTCAGGTGCTTTAACCTCGTCCTCGCGTGATCTTATCATCGTCCCTGTTCCCTGTAATCGGCACGATTTCGTGCCACCTTATCCAAGTTTTTGTGGAACGAATGGATCGTTTTGGGTCAACGGAGTAGTGCGCCAAAGCGTTAATGATTTCGAACGTTCCTCGTTTAAAGGCTTCTACTTTTTAACCTCTATGGGGAGGAAATCGATGTCTTATCGTACTAAAATTTGCTAAAATAGGTATAGATAAGAAGATAATGTAGTAGACTCACTGAGGTGGAAACCATGTGGGTAAGGACTCATTATAGTACTCTAACAAGTTTGAACTTTACTCCCTTGACAAAACGTGATGAAGGAAGTAAATTTCAGGTATACTTTCTTCCGGATGTTAGAATGGAGACCTTAAATTAGTGTCAGAGAGCATAAATCAGTGTTAATCCATAATGAGACAGGGACGTTAACGGAGTACATTTACCAAGTTACACAACGTAGGCCACAATTAAACATCTTAAGCCTGGATGTTTGCCCCTTTTCCCCGGTCTATTTACAGTAATCTTGAGAACGATCAAATTGACCCTTCGTATCCGCAAACAGCCATCTACAAATCTTCCCTCCACAAACAATTTCAAGTAATCCGTAGCAGCGAGCGATGCAATCGATATTTACAATGGAGAGTACACGATACCGTCGATTCATAGTGTCCCGTGGTTTCCATCGATCGGATCATCAATCATCGAGTGGCAGGAAACCGGTGACAGGGATCTAGTCCGAGCGACTCGAAACCGATCCATCCAGCGAGAACTCTCCAAGTACATGGACGAGAACCGAACGAAGTACATAGACAAAGTTCTGAATGAAGCAGGCATTCTCGAGGGAATACCGTTACTCGTTCCTCGAAACATCGTCGAACATCCGGACCCAAGAAAACCGCGACGTTGTCTTGAATGAATCGAGGCCTACGCGAGCCACGGTTACGCGAATAGCAACCGGCGCTGCTATTATCTTCCTCGTCCTTTTCCCTTGCAGCGTACAGTCAAGAGCGTTATTCTAGAACGGATGCTGCTCCCGTTGCTCCTGTTGGAGTCGTTAAACCGTCCGGTCGTCGTGTGTCATCGAGCCTGGTTATATTCGCCGAAGCGCGTCATTTCTCCGATCGGTTGATCCTTTAAGCCCAGGGTATATCGGTAACTAGCGAAGTTTTATGGCGATAGTCGGTAGATTACTCATAGAGTTTAACGTGGATTACGTTGGTAAAACAAGTGGTCTATCCCCAGATCCCTATCATACTGCTAGATGATTGAGTATATTAACACCACCGCGTGGGTGTATCGGTGTTCATTTGGACGACAAGAGGGCCAGCGTTTAGTTGAATAAGTTTTCCTATTAAAAAGCATATTCTACGGAGATAACCTTGGCTTTATCGCCGAAACATCCCCCGGATCGGCAAGGGCTTCGTAGGGATATACATATTCGTTGCTTTAAATAAACTCGTCGACCCCGTATGTCGAGGATCGAGACACGTCAAGCGACCAAACAGCGGCAGCTTTATGGGATTTTATTGGGTTTTATTTTAGTCTGGCGAACGGGGCTGGGTTTCTTTCGAAGTTGAAACTTGGCACGTTCGGTGTTGATTTTTCTCTTTTCTGGATGGATTTCATGACGGAGAGCGAGGAACGTTTGCGATCGTGTGCAGCTTCGATGTATGCTTTCCGGTCAGCCGTGAAGGTTTCTTTGAAATTTTCCTGGCTTCTTGACACCTTGTTTGCGAATCATACAATTTTTCGTGTTTTCCTTTAGTTTCTTCTCCTACAATTTCATCTTTACACAACTTTCTGAATATTTTACCGACGATCGTGCATTTACTGGAAAATGTAACATTTCATGGTAAGCGAATCAAAAAATTGTCATAATCCTAACCCATAGTTCGTATATCCGTGAATAATAAACGTTCAAATAGCGTTAAAAACAACTAAATTACGTAATCTATGGCTGGTACCAATCATCTCGCAGAAATGACAGGAAATTCGTAAACAAAATTCGTGAGCCAACATTACCGAGACCAATTTCCCAACATTCAATATTACCAGCGGCCTTAATTTCCATCGTGGAGCTTATTGCGTTTGCTTCCACGAGTAATTGTTAGTTTGTCTTACTTTCACGGCGTTCCGGCCTCATCTTCTAAGTATAGAAACGAGTTCATAAGTGGCGGCTCAAAGGCGCACCCCTATAAATCTACCTCCAGATTTCTGTCCTCGTTCCTTTCTCGGCTCGAAATAATTATCTCGGAGATCGTACGTGTCTGTACGCTCCCAACAGACACCACTGCCGCCGTGGAACCGTCCTCGTAAAATCGTGGAAACACGGTGTTTCGCAAAAATGAAATTGCGGTGAGTTAGCAAAACGGTAACCTTGACCTTAACGCCAACAAAGTACTTCGAGTACGCGAAACAAAGAAGCAAACTCCGCGTTTCTTACTCGATTTCTGCTGCTTCCTAAAATACATTGAGACTTACCAGCTTTAACGACAAAACAACTCGGGTGAAATTTGCAGCCAGCGTTTTCATTAGTTCCATCGATTTGCAAACATTTCCGGTGGAAATTGCTTCGCAGAACGCTATTAGCGTTAGGATTACATCGAACAGAAGTCTAAACTTCTCGATTGGTTTTCGAATCAAAAGCAATCGGGAAGCTTCTGACCATTAATCAATCATTTGTAACTCGGTGGAAATTAATCAGATTTCTAGGTAAATATTTAGATGTGCTAAATTGGGGAGTACGATTTTTATTTATCATGAACCGGTAGGGTTTGCATCCCATATGCTGCGCTTGAAACCCTTCAAATTAAATAGTATTGAAGTACAGTAGCTAACTCAATTGTAATACATGTTCCATTTACGGAAGTACATAGAAAAAACTACACACTCAACCTTTTTAAACCCTCTTCGTAAATTGTACTTCGATTAATCAAAATTTCGGGCTGTAGTCTAATTCAAAATGCTTATATTACAGGTTGTTAATAGTCACCTGGCAGAAATTGGTCTTACTCGTACTGCCACCTTGATGTTCGCCATATTGCCATCCCGTGGACGACAATAATCAGCTGGCTGCCATCGTATCGCAACGTTGTTCTTATTTCATGTCTCAGGAACAACCGATCATACGACCAAGACGAAGGAAGCTGGAACATCCGTCGAGTTACATTTTGCACGATACGATGAACACCGAACACGAACAGCACGGATCTTAGAAATGGAGAAGAGCTGGCCGTAGTGCGTGCACTGGCCGGGTGCACGTGTTCTACTGTTGCGATGAAAATACCCTCGAGTCTCTCCCAAAGACCATTCGCTCGTGCTTTACCCCACCCAGAGAGAACTCGGCCGAACTCGTTACATTTTGCCTACACTTATGCCCGAATCTGCCACGACCCAAGTGACCGAACGATCAAACGATTTTGTAAAATAGAAAATGTTCCTCGAGATCGATCTGAACAATTTACTCTTCATCCCACGAATACTTAACATTGATCCACTCAAATCATTTATCAGGCTTTATGATTCATGGTCGAAAGGTAAAAAGAAAAGTACCTACACGTGAAAGGAATTTGTTTTTGATCTTCAGAATCAATATGACTGAAACATTTCTGTTAACGTAAACCAGGTATTTGGTGAGGGTGCTTATATGCCTTAGACCCAGGGCGATTTCATTTAGAATTTAGATTATTAGCGTATGTACCTGGAATCTCTAATGAAGAGTAATATTACACTCTGTTAGTGTAATGTAGTTGAATATTTGTTTTGATATGAACTGTTCTAATTACTCTGAATATTCTCCGCGAAATCAAATTAACAGCCTGATAGCTATTCATGTGTTCGTCATTTGCATATTATGAATTGCAATTTGGAAATTTGTAATTTTACAGCTCGCTATTAATGCAACTACTCGAATACAATGGAAGATTGTTAATTTCACGAAGCTTATGGTCGTCGAAATATTACAATTGTATCGTTCCTCGTTAAATCGATGTACATCGTGTGATCAAGCGTCATTCCAGTAATTTATAATACAATTTCAAGAATGTACTGCAAGCACGTTCGTGACAATGAGTCTATTGTAATTATTATAACCCTCGGGTACTTCAGAATCGAGTGACCCTTCGACGAATATTAAATCAATCACGTTCGTTTCTGCGGTTTATTCTGAAAGCTCGTTACCTTGATCGTTGCAAGAAATCCTTATTACTTACGTCCCGTGATCGATCCTAAAATTAACGAACGAGTGACAACTAGCATGTCGTATGTACACGTATATTTTTAGGCTAGTGGAACGACTATAAGTATATTCTATGTAAGTTGAGTCATCACGAGTCGACTCCGGCTACGATCATAAAGCATGCCGCGTACGAACATCTATGTTCATCATCCACACCATTAGTCGTCTTTGGTGGCTTTAAGGACCGTGAAATACGAGAATGACGTACTGAGAACCTGTGTAACGTATAGACAACTTAAAAGGAGTATCACTAAAACATTCGTAAGCGTACTTACCGATGAGAAGCTCTGCAAGGACATGCTATAGAATTTCGCTGCCGTTATCTTGCTGGGTGTCTGCGAACGCATCATCATGATCTGAAGACTCTTACTGAATCGACTTCCGATCCATCCGCTGTTGTATGCTGATTCACCTACTGCTTCGCTCTACGGCAATCAACAATGATCATTAAGCTCACAAATTATGGATTGCATTCTACGATCACCTCATCGATCAATCCGTTCCCGCTGAAGCTGAACATGAACAGCTCGAGAATAGCGGAGTTCAGGAAGGTCGAATATTTCATCAGTCGTCCCTTGTCCTGCATCATCTGGAAAGATTTTTATCCGTGATTCTCATCTGCACGAGCATCCAATGAACGCACCGATGTGATCTGAAATCCCGCGAAGCAGATCAGTCCTGTGCTAATCACGAATTGTCCTAAGGCCAGTACGTTTATGATCCTCTCGAGTGCATCCGCGTATCTGGAAAGATATCAAATGAATTTGTTAGGAGACAGAAGTTGATGAAGAACACAAAGCGGAAGGAGGTACATGAGATGCAATAAGGCATGTAGCTTTACAAGTACCTAAGTGGCCAGACAAGTAAGTACGTATACATATGTATACGTAGCCAACCAAGTAGCAAGGCAAGCTGCCAGATGGTCAGACAAGTAGTAAGTGGTCAAACAAGTAGCAAAGCGAGGACGTGATCGTTGCAAGTAGCAAGATAAGTAATGATGCAGTCAGACAAGTAGCTAAGAGACTGTCTAACAAACTATCTTCCTCATCCCTAATGTGCTTGACGATTTATCCGGCTATTTGTCTAGTCTAAATCTTTATCGAAAAGGGTGTAAAAAAAGTTGATAGCAATTGCGATGAAACGAGAAGGAAAAATAAACGAAGCTCACTCTATAGCTCTCCGATGTCGGAGCACGCAGTCAGCCATAACAGAAGCAGAACTAGCATCCTCGCCGTTCAAAGCCTCCAGTCTCTTCCGGAGAACCGCAAACTTGGCCGACCCGTGCATTATCACTATCAGATTGAAACTAGTTGCTCCCGCGATCATGCTTCCACCGAAACCACCCGCTGTTACGTTGAACAGATACAGGATTTCGAAGATCGGTGATATTGTTTGATTGATGAAAAAATAACCACGGAAAGGAAGTATCTTTTCGCCAGCACCAAGGACGTAAATCTGGGGAGACAATGATTGATTACGAGAAGGTATTTAGTGAATAGTGACGTCGATGTAAATATTGTAAAACTTAATTGTTTTACGTTCGCCTTCGAGCGGGTTCAATCCGCATTCAATAAATCAATCTACTCACTTCCAAGACCGGCACACACATGAATAATATAATCGTAATAGCCACTGTGCTGATGAAGTATTTGGCAAGGCGATATGCGAACATTGTCTTCTCCTCTAAAACAATTCTATCCTCGAGAGAGGAAGTGATCCAATCCTCTCTCATTGTATTCACCACGTAGAGCATATCCTTCTGATGAATCGTGTAAATCGTCAAACGAACGATGCAAAGATAGAAAGCTGTACAAATCAGGGCACATTCGGTTGCTTCGTCTAAATCGTCTAAATTGTGAACCACGTCGGCCGTCACCGCTAACGACATTACTACCACCTGAAAACTCACCCTTATACGAATCATTGTGTTCATGTCTAAGCATTTTGTAACTACAATCCTTTAATATGCTTAGCACGTTGATTAACATATGTGAAATATAATCATACGCGATAAGTTAACCGATCGTGTGAATTATTGAC
The DNA here is from genome assembly GCA_945859595.2 of Megachile willughbiella. Classification (NCBI taxonomy): domain Eukaryota; kingdom Metazoa; phylum Arthropoda; class Insecta; order Hymenoptera; family Megachilidae; genus Megachile; species Megachile willughbiella. The sequence goes on along the minus strand of OX243798.1, from coordinate 15,489,538 downwards.
ACTTCCGCTTACCAAGAAAAACATACTAGAAAGATGAAATCTTCTGAACAGTATCGTTGCCGTGCTGCTATTTTCTGCCAATGGCCAAATTGAAATTATTTGCGCGGTGATCATAATAGGCTTAATGAGTTGATTGTACTCTTTTTCACTGAACGGTTGAACATTCATGTTGCTTTGATACTGTTTCACCGTATCAAATCGTATAACGATTCTATCACTACTTGTTCGGTCCGGTGGTCTGAACCATACTCCACGAAATCGTGAAAAAATTTCTCGACAACGATCAAACGGGAAATTGACGAGTAACGTAAGTGACACTTAGTGTTATATAGTGGGAGGATCATATCAAACCATAGCGATTCAAAGTTTGCAACAGATAAGTATCATATCGAACTTGGCGAACGTTCTTTGAGGGATAGCACGGTAGTTTAAAATATATGAGAAAGTACAGGTTGCTCGACCTACTATTTGAGGAAATGTGTACCTTTATCGAAAAATGATAACTTGGAGTTTCCCCCTTTGCTATCTACTTTTTGATTCCTTCTTCCTTTCAGCTGTTACGGACATTACAATTTTGCAGAAAGTTTCATTACGTACTAAAGCTGCAATACTATGTACCATAACGCATTTTATACAAAAATTATTGAATTCGTCGGACACAGAAGAAACGTGTTTAGAAATGAAGTAGCAGAATGACAAGACATAAGTGCATGCGTATGTATATTGTTCATTAAAAGGGTATAATAGTTAAAAAATTGATCACAAGTGAAAGAGAACATTATATTATCAACAGATAGTCGTTTCGTAAGTTAGAAATATTATATAAGCATAATTTTAATTTATTTTTTAATTATAAAAAATGTGAATCTGAAAATGGTACTGGTGGCGCCATCTCTCCTGCGAACGGGGTGAACTACACTCATTTGAAACTGTACTTTAATTAGTTCTCATTTTCTACCGCTAGATGGCGGTACGGTTCACACGGCGCCATCTAGCGGTAGAAAATGAGAACTAATTAAAGTACAGTTTCAAATGAGTGTAGTTCACCCTGTTTGCCGGAGAGATGGCGCCACCTGTTCCATTTTTGGAAAAATCAATTAATATTGATTTTATTGACTTAATTTACTATAATATGCATTGCGAAGTTAATTAGTTTTGCATTCCGATGTAATTTGATGCATATTATAGTAAATGAAGCTAATAAAATCAATATTAATTCATTTTTACGATATTGGAACATGTGACGCCACCTCTCCGGCGAACAGGGCGAACTACACGGTTCTGAAACTGTAGTTTCATTAGTTCTCACATGCTACCGCTAGATAGCGCTACGTCTTATGTACCGCCATCTAGCGATTGAAGATGAGTACTATTTAAAGTACAGTTTCAAATGAGTGTAGTTCACCCTGTTCGCGGGAGAGATGGCGCCACATGTTACATTTTTGTGAAAATTCAATTATTATTGATTAATGTGCTATATATTCATTAAATATTCATTAATATAAATATATTCTATGCATCAGAAAATGCGTATTATGTGTTCAGCCCTAATTTCAATGTTAAAATATAAAACGACGGACTTACACTTGCGTGTACCTACATATGGATAGACAGAACTATTACTTCTGCTCACTACTCATGTAGAGGGCATTACAACGCCTCTCACTTTATTACATAATCGGTAATTCAGTAAGGCGAAATATCATAAGATGGTAAGCATATTCCGGACTATGGTACAATACGGTATAATAAAATTGGTATGCAATAGGTAAAAGTAGAACTCTGCAGCATACAACATTACTGTAAGCTAGCGCTCCAGGATGCAACTAATTTCTAACTGCACGGATAATACAGTGCACTTATTTTGAATCGAAACAAATCAACTTCAATGTTCCAAAATTGTTAAATATAAACTACGTATGAAGATCTCCAAGTTTCGAAGTATTCAAATTTGCAAACTTTCAAATTTCCTAAATCACCAGATATTCTCTCAAGATTCTAAATTTCCGTATACTCAAATTTGCAACTTCCAAAATTTCAAATTTCGAAAACTTCCGAGCCTCAAACTTAGGTATATAGGGCGGTACTTTCGAGTTTGAGTACAATTTCGTTCGAACGTTTCCAAATGCGCTCCGCGCCCCGAACAATCTACATATGTGTACAAAGAAGACTAGCTGATATTGGAAGATGTTCAAAAACATAGAATCTGCATGGGTGTGTAGCATAGCAAGAAAAGAAGACGAAACATCGCGAGAAGAAAGGGCCGAGAAGGACGAGCAGTCGGAGGCAATGAAATAGGAAAGGAAAAACGAGGAAAGAATACGGAGCGGATTCGGTCGACGCGAAGGGAGAGGAAAGCAAGTTGTGTGACGGGTTACGCTCAGCTCGCGGCGCGCGGCGCTCGCTCCGAGGAGCGAGGGGCAAGAGATCTGCGCGCGCATTCCGAGCGCGCGTCACTTGTAAATAGTTCTATTCTCGGTAAGAGAGTATAGCCGAGCCGAGAGTGTACGGCCGACACCAGTCGAGAAACCAGCTGGGTCTGGGGGGCTGACGACTGGAGCGCCTCTATACAGTATTCGGGACGAATTCGTGCGACTCCGAATCGAGGCAGCCAGTGTATCGCAAGTGCGCACACTTGGAAGTCCCGTGTTGCTCGGGAATCCTGAAATCTGCTCGTCGAGTGGTAGACGTGCGCGGTTATTTATCTCTTATCGAACGGCGATCAGCGTTCAAGTGCATTCGTGGCGGTGTCAAGTGCCGCGCAAGAAATCATGATTTCTGCACGCTGAAAAACGATCGTCGCATCGAGCTCGAGTGTCCGGGGACCCGAAGGTGTACACGCGGCAGTTTCGTTTTTTCGTTTTGTTGTTTTTCGACGCTCGATCGGCAAACATGTATTCGGACGGTCACGAGGTGGACGGTAGTTGGGTGTTGCGTGTCTACGTGACGGATCTTCAGGTAGAGAGGAGCTTGCGAGTAAAAGGAGAATTGCACATCGGCGGTGTCATGCTACGACTGGTCGAGGATCTCGGTGAGTCTCGGACCGCGTATCTTTCTCGGTTGATCTCTCGCGTTCAAACTCCGATGCGTTCCGGAGCGCGCGAAATTTCGAAATTCAAACGTCACGCGATGGACGTCGCCCGATAACTTGTCAACGATCGAAATGCGCCGGGTCTCTTTATGAAAGAAAACTCGCGTAAACGGCGCCGCGATGCTTACGGCCATGCAGCAACAAGTTGCAGGATTATTAGCGTGTCGCTGTAAGGAACGAGACTGCTCGAGATGTCGTCTCCCACCACCGTGGCGAACACGAGCGAAGCGTGCACGGGAGTGGAAAAACTGGACGGTCGAACTAGTTTCGCCATGACGACCAACGCACGGACGCGACTGACTCCTTTATATGCTAAAGGGAGCTCCCACAGTTCCGTAGAGAGACGAGGAGACACGTGAGACACCGGCAGCCGATTCCTATGTCTCACCGCACGTAAAACGAACACCGTAAGCCAGAGATTCCTGGAGCACGGGTCCCGCTCGTCAACCGACTTCGAATCGCATCTTTGCATTTTGCAATCTTCACATTTCTCGACTCATCTTCGAAACTTTGCAAAATAACGCGGTACAAGGGAGGCTTGACCGATAAAAGTTTGGGAAGTGTATACTGGAATGATATCCTGCCCATACCTTTATCCCAGTCTTCCCGTTCTTGGCGTATCTTAAATGGACGCACTAATTTATCGCAATGAACGGACGAGGATCATACAGAAGACCGTCGGTCGATACCCCGGATAATTAGCCCCGTTTGGAGGAGGAGAGTTTCAGCCTCGACGAATTAGCCAATTTCGATCAATTGAACGAGCCGTAGCCCACTCACGGACGAATAGACACCGGAGCATATCGCTAGTAAACGGTGCAGCTTGGGTGCACAGCTGTTCGAAAAAGATACCGGCTAATGCTGTTCAAACTGCCCGTGTAATTTAGCGAACATCGTTTACGATGTACGAACATTTCTTTCTGGTCAATGGGATGCAGACTTTGAACTCCATTCAGAGTCCAACGTGTGGACTTTAGCGTGATTTATTCTACCGAGGTGTCGCAGAGATGTTAAGTCAAAACAGATATAAATAAAAGTATAACATGTAGATTGAAAAAACAAATTACAGTAGTTATTGTATACAAAGTAGGCTACTTGCACACCTTGAATAATTTCTCAGAAACGAGCTGTGACCTTACAATCTCAGAAACGCTTTCACGTATGAAAATAATACATTTACTATATAATATGTCTTACACCATGCATTTGTCGTAGATAAATTGCAACTGCAAGATCTTTGAGGTTTATCAATTGTGTGGTAATGGTGGACCACCTCAAAACCTTGTAACAAAGAGTAATAGGTAATATTAGAGAAATGTGGATGAATGCGTGGACATAGAATTGCATCTCCAGAAAAGATGACAATTTCTCGTCGAAGCCAAAGTAATGAAAATAGAATGCGCTTCTATATTTTCTCCGCGTCGTTTACGGCTATAATTTACACCCACGAGCGATATCGGTTTCCTTTTTTCGTCCGCTTGCAGCTTGTTTGGGCGAGTCTCGCGTATAAACTCTTGGTACGCGCCAGGCCCGCCTTCTATTAGGCATCAGTGTATTTTCGGCGGTGTCTTACGAACACGACAGTCCTTCCGTCTCTGTTGTCTGTCCGTCCAAGCGAGAGAGACGACGAGCCGGGCTTATTTTAACTTGCCGTTTCCTCCATCTGATTTTTCGAGCCGGCCTTCGGCCTGGTCGGTGCCGACCGTTTCTTCGGTCTTAAACACGGCTACGTTCGCCGACCGGAAAGGGATACAGGCGCGTTCGAATCTTTATCCCTTCGTTAAATCTCCTCCTGTAATCCGTTACTTATACGTGCTTTTCGTACGCTAACTCGAACGACAGATTTTTTAATCCTGCATCTCAATAGAAATTCTTACGATAGCTGTATAAGTCTGACTGCAACATCGGTTCTTAGTTGAACGCGTAGGTTCTTCATATTCATCTGACCCTCGAATTATAAGAATAAATTTTTGCGGAAGATATCGATTTCGATACCAGCTATGAACGAACACGAAAAAGACAACTTCCGTTCGAAGAAGATTTCGACGACACTTCACTCGCTGCTCCTGCGGCCAGTAGATAACACGTATCTAAAAGATACGGCATTTTTGTATACATTAATGATAATTTCTCACGAGTGTCGATGTTTACCGACGTTTCGGTCAAAGTAACCTTCTGGTTCGACAGGTAGACGCTTTAAAATAAGTTATTCGCCAAATCGATGAATGTTTTCGCTGCAGGTACCTAGCTCGAAACTCGGAAGATGCACGAACGGGCAGGTAAAGAGAAATCGGATGGCAAAAGAGCTTTTGTTAGGTGGCCCTTTCTTGCCCCTCCAGCTTGACAGGTTACCGTAGTCGTACAGGTGCTCGTCCACCGCTTTCAGCAGACGCTCGTTTCGCACCGTGGCAAAGTCCTATGTAAATATACCGGGTGTCCCGTGGTGCAGCTTCAGGTTTCTTCTACTAAATCACGCGGGGAATGTCCAAGTTCAATTCCTGAAATTTGAACGGGTAGCACAGCTGCTAAATAGTTTAGCATTCTGAAGTTTAATATTCTCAATACTACGAAGATTACTATCACAACGTTGAGTACTTTGAACATTACGCAGGATTCAATCGTTTCATCGGTGTAGTTTTGCAACCCGCTACAACCAGCATACGTAGGAATAAGATTCGAGATTCTGATAATATAAGATTCTAGAGATTTATGAGAATGCAGATCTTGGGATGCAGTGGAAAATACAGAGATCAAGAAATATAGAGATTCAAGGATATAGGAAGATCTCAGTAACCAATCAGAAATTTAAAGATCTGATCATTTTCAGATCCAGATATGAACTCAGGAATCTACTGATGAGCTTATCTAGAGATATAGGGATGTAGAACCATCTTGCGTTTCAATGAACTCCGAAGGGAGTAAATATGGAGGTCGTGAATTTCGTGAAATTCGCGTGGGCCAGGATATTAAGTATAATAACCATACACGCTCGAATTCCCAGATACTTTTGGTACGTTACGATCGACTGGGCCAGCTTTAAACAAAAAGCGACTGAAATTTACATTCTGTCGCGGGGAACGATCGTCGTATATTCCCGTGGCATTTTGGACGGCGAAATGGGATACGTGCTACGTACGCTTTTCTCTTTCCTGGAAAGATTTAGTATACTTTGCATACAGAAACGTGGACGTTGGAATGCTGCTACGTTGCGTCATTGAATAGCGCTATAACTGGTTGCAAAACGCCTTCCTGGCAATTTTCGGATTCCATCGTGTACGCCGATGTTTATTAAGACGATTCGGGTTGCAGAACGAGAGCGTGTCTTCGCATAATTAACGTTCGTCAGGTGGACACGTGCACGCGAGCAGGGTGAAGAACGCGAAAAGAAGTCGAAGACTCGCAAGTACCGTACGTCAGTAACTCGATGACAAGACTACATTCTTCTTGTATCCATTCTACGAAATCGGACGAGATTTTACAACGTTGCAACGATCGTCCTGGAAGAATTATCGTATCTCGTTTAACGACAGTTCGACGATAAAAGCTGAGCGTTCGAAATATCCCACATAACTCTAAAATATTCGACGAAGTCGATTGAAAAAATCCTCGAGAAGCAACTTATCGAAGCTAGGATTAGAACATACTTACACCTTTATTACCTAAGTAAATGATAAATCAATTATTAACGGTCGAAGACACGTTTCAAGTCACTAACACTTGGCGTTAAAAACTTTATTGGGCTTCCGGTCGGTGAGGTTTTAAAACCTGCTGTACCTCTCGCTGTGAAATTAGCTCGATTAACCTGCAGTATACTTTTATGGCCCCAAACGTCATAAAAATTTACAACTCCGTTAGTCATTCGTATGCATCGAGCATAAAGTTAAAAGAAATATTACATTTTAGTTATGATAACGCATAGGAACACAATATCTCAAGGTTGGTTTAAATTTTAAATGTAAATCTTTTTCGCTCCGAATCCCGCACTTTCCATAAGATAAGATCGTTCCCACGAGTCGTCCGATTCTTTTCTCTCGGTTATTGGAATTCTCGAAAGAAGTCTGGAAAATCTTCCTCCGGGCGATCCACGGTTTCCTCCGGTGAGATCGTAGTTTACGGCTGCAAAGGAAAGCAATCGTCGGCGGTCGGTTAGAAGAAAAGGTGACAGGCCCGCAGGTGCCAATGTTTATAGTCGGTTACGACACGTAGCATTCTGTAGGAGTAAGGAAAAAAATAACGACTGAGAGGTCGAAGTGGAGAAAGAGCGAACAGATCTCAACACGCGTGGGCACTCGGACACGCACACCGCCTCTGCGCGGATTTTTACCTTTTACTACCCCGGCCAACTGTGACGAAGGTAAAATCCGTGCACCGGGACGACTTAGAGCCGAGAGAGCCACTTAACTCGAATTATCTGCTCGGCTTACGTGTACAGGATCGGATTACTCGACTCGTAATTTTATATTCCGGGCTACCTCGTACGCTCCGCGAGGTTAAGCGCTCAGAGCAGATTTCTTACGAAATTCGGGCCCGTTTCGAACATGTCGAACACCGACTCCAAACTCCATCTTGCACATTTTCAACAGTTTCTTTAGAAGCTTTATAGTCTTTACAGTTTTTCTTCATAATCTGGCTTCGTACTCCAATCCGACCTCTGCAGACTATGGACTGTAGGACTTCGGTCTTCGTAATCTTTACAGTTTTCATGACGTTCACAGTCGTCAAAGGTTTCATATGCATTCTATGGGGTTTGTAGAATCTTTGAAGTCTAATCTTCACAGTATTCACGTTAATCATATGCTTCGTATGCATTGTAACCTGGAGACCGCAGGATTAATCTTCATAACCTTGGTAGTCTTGATAGTTTCGATAATCTGGAGAAATTGAAAGTTTTCCAAAAGTCAAGGCTTCGATAGGTGCTCGTAGCCTTGATAATCTTAATAATCTTGGAAACCTTGATGATCGATCTGGAAAGCCTTCACAGCGTCAAAAAGTTTAACACGTGTAAAAGACGTGGAAGTGTTAACCTTGACTGTCTCGATAGACATAGTATCCTTAAAAGACTCGAATGAGATTCAAAGTGATTTTAAGTGGCCGAATATGCTTGAATCGTTTGAAAATTGCAACATGCAGTTTCCAGTAATCATCGCTGAATTATACACCCAACGTATTTACTGTTGCGTAAGTAATCGGGCCTCGTTGATTTCTGAATTCATAGAAACACAAGCATGGATGAGGTAATGTCCGGTTTCAATCAAGTCGAATGCGATTGCTCGGAGAACTTGCAGTTCCACGTACTAGATTCTAGTTACGAAACGTTTCAAGTGTCCCGTGATTGTAAAAGGAAGAGACAAATTTGAATAGAGGGACGAAAAGAAGTTACGGCGAGATTATTCCTTGGCCGAATTGTCGATCGATCGCGACCTCGTCCTCGATACAGGTCGTTTCTCTGCTGAAACTGGTAGTTACCAGGTGCAAAAGAATCGAAGGTATTTATTGTAGTTGCACCCGGACCGTTTCGCCATTCGGAGGCAAGGTCGTTCTTACGGTACTCGCGAGGCGTGTGCGAGCTTCTTTTCACCTTGGTAAGCCTTCGATACCTTTGCTGCCGTACATTTATCACTGTTGCTCGATCATCCTACATCGTTGTCTTATACGTGCATCTGGAACCGGGTTACCGCCTCGTTACACCGATATCCTGAATACCATATGGTCAACGGGATAATAGGAATGTTGAAATCAATGCACCAGCGATATTAATAGAGACTGCAAGAATAATTCTCTCCGGCATAATAACTTCGTCATGTTTCCACTACTGTTAAATTAATTTGAAATGTTTATTAAGTAGAACGGTACATTTATTAATACGTCCAGTATCCAGATAAAAACCAGTTTTAGAATTTGTTGCGCGTTCTAGCCAATCACGAATTAATTTCTTGTCACCGTTTGCTTATTTCGCCGTATCTCCTTAAACTTTGACACAGCCTCTTTCTCAACTCCCTGTACGCATTTATACAACAATGCTAAGCTACAAACGGATACAAAGATCTCTATCGTGCTATAATAGTAGAGGTACAATCGCTCTAACAAATAACAGTATATCGTAATAGTATACCATACGAGTAGCAAAGACTTAAACGTCTGGCATCGTATTCCTCTCGGTCATTATTCATCGTTGGTAAGACAACTTTTTACCTATCGTATGCAAAGTCGTTTCAGCTAGACTCGTTCCAGCGTGTGCCATAATCTACGTACCCTGCCAACGTGTCTCTCCCGAAAAAAGAACAACGAAAACAAACTATACCGCTTATCATTTCTGCTCGAGCGAGTCGCCATGTATTCTGGAAGCGTCCAAGTTATCTGTTTGATTATGGAAAGGAAGAAAGCGCGAAAGATTCATCGCGTTCCAGGGTCGCGATAATCCTATTTGCTGGAGACAGGGGATACGATAGCGGGTGGGGTAGCTTGGTCGTTTCTTAGAAGAAACTTAAGAAGATTAGCTACTACTCGTTTCCCGGTCAAAATGTATACGGATAAGATGTGGACACGAGGTAGCGAAGTGCGCATAGAAAGCGGATAGGAACTGGACTTAAGTAGACTTACGAGAGTATTGGAGTAGTACACTGCTTGCACTAGTTAATTTTTTCTGCAAAAAATACAACATTCAACGCGTAAAAGTGCAGCAAATAGAAGTTCAAAGCGTAGAAATACGCAAAAGGCGAGAGTCCACTACAAATCATCCTATGCAATATTAAATATAAACAGTCACCAATTTGAAACATATTTAACATTAAATTTTCCGTGAAATCTCGGGTTACAAATTGCCTAATACATACATGAATTCCAATTGGAAATTGTGTCGGATTGTACAGCAAGAATGTTCGATATGTACCAGCTTCGATTTCTAGCTCTCGATAACCTCCGATTCTAGCCTTGATCTTTAGCTGCGAATGATGCACTAGCTAAGCTCGGGAAAAAAGACGATAATTGCCTTGGAACGTTATCGATCATTCTGTAAGCTAAGTTAGTATGCTAATAAGTTACACGATACGGTTGCACCGAGTCTCGATCGATAATCATCGACCAACGATTTTTCTAACTGTTCTTAAAATTGCTCGAGGAAAAATGTTCATTGGTGAATCGACAATTTATCGCGAAGTGTTCGTCGTGATTTCAGGGAATATTCATTTTTAGACGCGTTTTTCCTGCCTTCGCTGACTCATACCGGACTATGATACACGCTTTACTCCAGTTTTAAGTTACACCACGGTTGCGGTGCAATCCCCTGGAACGAGCAGTGATCCACGCGTTTCTCTCGGATATGAATAATTCCCTAGGGTGTGAGTGGTAGTCAGTTTTTAGCGGTTCACGGAACATGCTCGACGGGTTTTGTAATTGGCGGGCTGAATCATCCGCGAGGCGTCCTTTTATATAAAATGGCAGCCGTGTCTCCGTCAAGACTAATTATCCGAATATCGCTTTTAAATGATCATTAATTACGTATATCTGATCGTTGAGAACCTCTCGACTTGTTAAACACGAATCAACGATTTAACTTGTGTTCTTCTTGAAAAACTTTCGAGTCTGATTTATGGTGGTCGAGAGATTGGAAACCTAGCCCTGTAACTAAAATAGTCTGGACGATGTATAAATTGCGGGATAATGTGTCATATGAAGTTCATACGAACTTCTTTCCCTTGTGATTCATCTCATTATCTAATTTCCAGTATTTGAGTCACCGCGGAGTTACAGAACTGGAAATAGTTGTACCTCCAATGAAATAACCTACAATAATATCGAACCTTCGAACGAAGTCATGTAGCGAAGTTTCTTCTCTTCGAAGTCTTATCTTTAACGCATCAATTGAAATTTAAACTAGCTCCAGACGCAAATCTACCGGTATAAATTTGCAACCGTAGGGCAAAATTCGATTCCTCGCCAATGTCTTCCTTTCTGCGTCTTCGGCGAAGCAACGTAATGGGGCTGGTACCCTAGGAAGCTGGAGAATCGACCGTTAAAAGGCAATAAATTGCAATGAAAGTTTCGCAAGTTCAATAGTACGAGCTGTAACACGTCTACGAGGAAACGGTTTTCGACGGAGTTCGTTCGGTAGCCAGTTGGCGATGCTCCAACAGCAACGAGAACGCAAAAAAAGAAAAGAGTTGAGTCGGCACTGACTCATCGGACAGCTGTTGATTCACGAGTATTTACCGCCTTTCGGAATGCTGGAAGAAAATTTTATTATAAATGCATCGGTCCCAACGTGTCATCGAAAATGGTACACAAAGTGCAACGTAAACAAGTAAATATTCATGTTTAGACAATTTCACGGTTTCAATATGGAGGATTCATGCTACAAATGTGGTGCATTTGTATTAAATTGCCACGCGGCTGACGCAGAAATGGCGTGCACATTTTGCAAGCAGAATCTACACAAAACGCTGACGCAGGCATGACACGACGTTTCTGTTATTTTTTCTTTTTCAACGACCAACCTCTGACTTTATGTCAAACGATCGAGGATTCTTTGGAATGTTCTTCGAATAAAAGGTACCAGTTTTATCGTACACAGAGGGTAGAAATAACATCCAGCTAATGCTTTTCCTTGAATAAGATAAGGAATATGAAATTCCAGCTTCGATATCCGGTCGTGTACTAGAAGGTTTACGTACTACTACATTTTCATACTCAGTGACTTAATATCTGATAGATTTTCTATACTGTCAGATGTTAAATATGTGAACAGCTGAAATTTACTTTAATATTACGTTGCACACCTGTACCAAACAATTGCACGAAACGTCCGTGTCAATTGGCCATCATGAGTCAAAATATCATCACGTCCAATTGTGGATGCTGATCGCTTCAAACGGAAAGATTGAAAGATGCGAAGAAGGTGGAGAGGCGAGTAGAATTCTCTGTGCTGGTGGAAACCGACCGAAACCTTGACTGAGTGACTTCATTATTGTGGTTTAACGGCACGAAGGACGGGCCTTATATGGCTGCGAGTCGGTTCAACGAATTCGTGACGATCGAGAATGAACTCATAGTCTCACCATCTAAATAAAACCAAATATGTTTCACCACTTTTCCGTTCTTCGAATTTGCAATTTTGTCCAAACGATAAAGGATTCCGAAACTATATCTCGCAGATTTGTAAGTCGATCAAGGACATCCAAATCACTTCAGGTTCTTTCTATGCGTCGGTCTCGAAATGTTAGTGGATTTTACAAGTGAAGGGATGCTTTATGGACACACCTGGAAGACCTACTTGAAGGTCACTCCCTCCTGGCACAGAAAGCATCAAAGGAAATTTCCTGGATGGTTAGCTGCACTCGTGACTTGGACGATGACGAGATCAAACAGACCACACCTTTCTTGAAGACCCTCGACTAATTGTTTTTTAGAAGACGATCCAATATCGTACGATGGTGTGACGTTAAATAAGGAATATTTACGCTTCCTTTTTCCTTCTCACGAACAAATTCCGTGAATAGAATCATTATTCGAGGGTCATTTTTTCCTGAAACCCCGTATCCACGTTTTTCTCTTGCCTTTATCAGTAATGAAGGGTGCCGGCAATAAACGTTGATATTTCCTTTAACTGGCGCCTCCGTATCTCGAGAGTACGGGAAATAAAACGAGAGGAATCGCAGATTGTCGAGTCACTCTGTCCAATCGTACGAATGAAAAATGAGAACGGAAAGAATATTTTATTGCACAGCGATACCCAGCTTCCTATCGGTTGCTCGAGTTGTATCAGAAAGGTCGCTGAATCTCTTCGTAGAAGCGATTCATCGCGAGGGGAAGATTAGCGAGAAAGAGCATCGGTGAGCGTAATCGGAGGGCGTTGTTTTCGAACGGGCTTGGTTACAAATGACAATTTATTCGCGATTAAAATTGTGACCAATCGATCGATCACGTAACACTATTGCTACTTTGAATCGGACAGACTGTTAAGCAATTGACTTCAGCTAGGTCGAATCGGTTTGACCGATATGTTTCGCTCAGTTTCATGTCCCTTGAACACTATGTTGCAGAAATCAGTCAACTTCTTTTTATTTTTTAACCAATTATATTTAATTTGATCGTATTCCCATATTCTTAAAATCTATATTGTTGAAGAAATGCTTGGAGACCGTTCTAGCAGTTTAAAAAGCCACGCAGTGACTCGTAATCCGTCACTTCCCTTCTGGCAGCACGATTATGCAGTCGTTGTTACGACTCGGTGAAAAGCAGTCATTAAAATCCTCTTGGCTCATCTTCCAGGCGGTTTACGCGGTCCTTACGGAAGGACGTGAAGCACCACACGTGGGCCGAGGCGGTATTTTGGTGTTCGAGTTTCGTCTTTCTCGTCGATCTATATAAGGAGAGCTTTCTCCGACTCGTTTACGAAATCGTGCGATGATTTCACGACAATACGCTAGAAACGACGTTCGACGTTTAATGATCGTTACGCGTAATCGCGAGCGAACGGAAATCTGTTGATCGGAACAAGGACAATTTGCAAAGAACGCGATTGCGAATCAGCTCATTGCGGACACGAGGTCAATGAAATAACCGGCAACATCCTTTTGGCAGATTTCGCGAATATTGCGTCGAACTTTTCATGGGTGTCAATTGAAGCTGATTTGTGGCACTCGCGTGAATAAAAGGGGAAAGGGGAACATTTTTGTCCTGGTCTATTAGCGCACGTTGGTGACTTAACAGCTCGTTAATGAATATGTACTCGGTATGTTATTAATGAGTATGTGTGCTTATGTTCTGTAACATGTTCTCCATTAAATTTATCTTTAACACGTTCAGACTGAAACAAGACTTAACAAGTTGTTGTAACTGAACATATTACTTTGTGCACATTTTTGAAGCTTCTAATTTTATATTACTTTCATTTGAAAAGTGCTTGGCGCTCTACAATGTGGCAATGTTCTGTTACAAATGTATATTTAAATAAATAGAGGAGCACTTGAAAATTGATGCTGTGAACGAATTTAACGAGGACCAAGAGTGTTTCGTGGAACGAGGGCTCTCTGTTCTTCCGAGAATTAAACCCGGTCATATTTTTGGTGTTTGGAAGGTAGCCATGAGATGGTCTCATTCAATTACGTAAACTGATTGAAATAGGTGTGAATTGAATTTTCGACTTAACAAGTAGAATCAATTAATGACTTATCGTTCGATCGAAACGTAAGATCTCGACGAAACAGATTACTCCTAATCTTTAATTATGACGCAATTATACAGCGATTCATTTCAGCCACGAGCGATAAACTAATGGTAAGGTGTTAATAAACGCAGCGTTCGACTGGTTTCGCGCTGTTCGAATGAAATACGCGAAATATCGATCCTCGCCGCGGCGTAAGCCGACTCTCGATCGCTCATTGGCGGTACAATTATAACGGATGTGTTCTCCATCCACGCATTACGACCGACATTCGACACCCCGCCAAACGCGTATCGAACCACGAGTACGCATACCGTGGCACGTACTCACATTCCAGTACCGTACAATCTCATCTCGTGTCCCTTCGCCTCTGCCTCGGTGAGCATTTCGAAAATTCTGTCCCCGACATCGCAGAAATTCTACAAATTCTCTATAGCATAGATTTTCCAGTGTCTCACTGTTCGCAAAGATATCTTGAATCCTGACAACACTGAAAGTATAACGTTTCTACCTAGAAGTAGATAGACGTTTTAGCGGGACCATTTTCGAACGTGACATTCTATCGCAAATATTTATACTCGCCATACGTTCCTCGAATAGAAGCACGATTCTAGCTAAGCATATCGCATAATTGACTCGGGCAAAGCACGTATGGCAAATCACTTGAATGAGGCTACTGTATTGCTTTTCGATCTTGGATAAGCAACGTTTTTATCGTTAGAGTCGGCTGTTTTCGCGAACGTCTGTAAACACTGCGCTTTCTATAACACAGACTCTTAGTCATCGAGGATAGAGTTTGTCAAGACCGCTGACTATAGCTTATCAACTAAAAATATGCGACTGGAGCTAATTATTGCTGCAATATTAGGGATTCTTGATTATGCTAATTGGTATTAAATTCCACGTGCTGCAAATATTATTTTTGATTGTTGTATCTGAAATGTGCGTCACGAGTGCGGTACGGTATGCAAGAGGGTTAAAACAGTCTTCATCGAATGTTTCGATTCGAGTGATCCTCGATATTCGCAATCCGTACAACAATGCTGCATCGTGATCCACGTTCCACGGTTAGAAAAAAGAATGTACACGGCCAAGGAAGTCACGTGTGCTCTGTACGATCGGTTTTATTCGAGCCACGCTCATGAACGAAGCTTTGTGTCTGCGAGATGCTGCACCGATGAGAGTGTACGATTATCGTTCGCGAATCGAGTATCGTGATCGATGTTGTCGGTTACGACATACTCCACGGTGGAAACGTTTCGCTGCTCGTTCGTGCGAAACGATATTTCAATTTCTTTCGTCGATTTCTTTCGTCCAGCTACGAAATAACGCGAACTTAATTTCGCTCGTTCAACACCGGTGGTCTGCCTCGACGATCGAGAACCGGTCGAAGCGGCAGGACGAGTCGATTATCCTGACATGCGACTAAATCCCTCGAAATATTATATGCTTTCGGCCGTATCCCATTAATGGCAGGAAGAGGGATGATTCATTCGCGTGGCGGTTCCATCTTTCACCCTATACTCGTCGCATGTCTTCAAACCTTGTCATGGGTTTTGCCTCGGAATTGCATTATCGTTGCCTAAGTTGCGGTCATCGTTAAGCTTCCGTGACAGAGGAGATTAATACGTCCACTGCTCCCTTCGAAAGATTCTGTTTTTATACACATACGTATCGAACTTGCAACTCCTATTAAATATAACTACTAATATAACATTAATACAGAATGTCCCCTTAAAATGTATTTATTGCTCTGAAAATCGATATAAAATGACAGGAAAATTGTTAGATCAACATCGAAGCCATTTAGAATGATTAAACGAGCAGATGATCGAAAGCAGAGTAATTACGCAGCATCCCTGATGATCCTGTAAGTGGACCGCCTACCTGTATACACGAACAGCTTGACCCTACGAGTTTCTCGTAATACGCTGGGAAATAAAAGCAGTCATAACGTAGTAAGGCGGGTATTCGCGAAAGAGGAAAAGACAATGGTACATTGTGCGTCGACCGACAGGAACACACTAGCCTGCTGGTGCATACACCGCATCCGTTTCTGATCCGTCGCGAGCCTGTTCTGTATACACAGGATGTCTTTGAGAATGACGAAACCGCCAACCGTATTTTTGCGATCTTTTTACGTTGCGAAATCTAACGCTGTACAACAATTTAATTCTAATTCTTATATATATGAAATTTAGTTGAAAAATATTTATTCAAAGTTGTGTTAAACCAAAGTCGCCTCCCTAGTGCAAACTTTTTGCGTTGCAGTATTAATTGCGAAATGTGCAAGGGTCACAGGAGAGGTTAATTCCAGCTATCCGAGCAGTCTTTTCAAGTTTGTGAGTCAGTTCATCGATCGTCGCTCGAATTTTGCTCGTTCCCCTCCGTTGTATTCCAGAGAAGTTAGTTTATCAATTCAGCGACGACGTGTACGCGAGGCACAGGAGTAATCGACCTTTCGCATGAATGGCATCATTGACAAGCTCGCGAGAAACTTTCCTTCTTAACTCGTACTCGATTACGCAACGCGGTTTGGAAAAGTCACGTACACAGTTTATTAAATTATACAACCGAATAGAATTCGTTAAAAGCGTAAATAATAACTACTGGAAGTGTGTAGTAAATTATGCTCCCCGATTACGCGAAACGTTTACGGAGGGACCCGATAATTTTCAGTTACGTAAACAAAGGAAGATAGTCGAAAACCGGTAAACAGTGATGTCTCGCCGGAAATTTTGTACGAGGATGCTAATTAGCAGAGAGAACGGCGCCCAGACGATGATATTGCGTGTTCACCGAGGGTATCAACGTTACAGTTAGAAAGTATTGCGATAAGAGTAAACTGCTCGCGATACACGCGGAGTATAATATTGATACAAGCTGATAACTCTCCGCGAGAGATCGTTCGAAGACGTTAAAAAGTACTGCGCTATCTTACTGCCTGGCTATCGGAATGTTTAAAATCCTATCGACGCAGAATATGCGAAAACAATCTTAGGTATCTCATATTTGCGTCTTGTCGCTTGGAGTTGTTTCAGAATCTAATGCTAAAGTGATGCGAATCGTTAAGTAAAATACCAACAGTACGAGAGTTTAGGAATAGTCTGAGTCATAGGAGTAGGCTAGGGTAATCCACAGAATACATGTATGGTGTTAACGAATTCGTAAGACGGTTCGTCGGCGCGAAAGGAAGCGAAATTGCAAAGAGCTCAGTCGAGGGTGCAGCGTCGTACGCCTTATATCAACAGGAAGATAAACGATGAGATTGCCGGAGAAAGGGGCAGGAAAAAAGAGCGAAATCAACGGCTGCAATCCAGGTATGCACTTGGGCGCATTGCCAGGATGCTAGGAATGCAACGTGCGGACTCGATCGGTGCATATGAGTACACGAGTATGCACTCAAGGAAATTGCGGATGCAGAGATGCGCTTCGTGATCACAGAAATGGACTTTCGCCCGGGAACAAAAGTTTTCTATGTAGATGCGACGAGAGAAAGCGTTTTGCATATCGTGAAACTTCCAATTACCTGGATTAAATGGATAACGTTTTTACTTCTATCTCCATCTTCATTTTATAACTTGCTTAATTATGTAAAATTTGTTACTTAGTGTAACATCTCTGTTTCATCTCGATCAAAAAAAAAAACACATTTTCGACAAATATGTGCCACGGTCGAGACCTCGATCTCGTCGACCCATTCCAGTTCTTCTCGTGTCAAGGTCTACCCCGTGTATTTTTGAGGAACATAAACATTTCGGGACGTGTACTCCTCCATCTTTACCTTGCGTGTATTTTGACTCTACACAGGGTCCACGGTAGCACACTCTTCAAGGTCGACGACCAGTCACGCGACCGATTGTCGTATTCAAATTCCAGCCTCGAAATTGCTTCGCGTATCGCGATACAAAGTGGATTCTTTCCTAAATGGAATTTCGTTATCTCACGATCGCGCCGATATCGTGAACGAGTATACGACCTTCGCAAATTTTTCTTGCATCTACAACGATGGTGATACGAGTACGGGAATTTAGGACTCTAAAAATTTTAAGATTCGAAAGTTTGAAGAATTTGTGAAATTATCAAAGCGATTCGCTGTCCACCATCTCCGTTGCTCTATCCGAGACAGCGCTTATCGAGCGGGCAAATATGTACGCAAGATGTCCGCGGTTGTTTTACAAAATAATTGACGTCGTGTACACGTTGCACGCGTGCAAGGCGCACAGATTCGCAGGACTCGGTGGTTCGATCCGTGCATCCATATTCATACACAAAGTCGCATCGAGTATAATGTGTCGACGCGTATGCAAGACTTGTCTCCGACTGTACGAGCGGTGAACGCGTAGGCGAAACTCGCCTCTTGGTTTCCATTCACTCGGACGCCTTCGTGTCCATTCATGGTGTTTAGTACGTAGTATGTCGACTCTTGTCACGCATACCGCTTCATAAGCTGATAGATTAGAGGCCGAATTACCTTCTGCTATCTCTACCTTGTTGCTGGTAGCCCGACAAAGGATCTGTAATTAGTTAAACGCTGCATGCGAAACGATGCATTTTGTAACATGCGAAGTCCGATGCAATTTGATGACATAAAAGTATCTCAAACTGGCACTTATTGTATATCAATTGAAAGCTTGAAGCTTTATGAAAGTGACTGCGTAAGTGGTTTATTGATATTTCTGATATGAAATGAGTAAGTGTCGGTTGTAGCAAACAATGGCCGGTTGCGAAACGTATAAATCAGATTCAATTTGATGACACGAACGTACCTCAAAATGCCACTTGCGATCAATTTGTAGCTTAAACTGTTCTAGATCGAATTAGACTTCCACAGTCGAGTTCTTATCTTTATTTCTTCGGATCTATCTAGCGTGGTTCTAGATAACTTGTGATGCTGTACGCGTCTATCGTTTAACGATATTCGTTCCATGATTTTCCTAAACGAACGCATTCGGGGTACAAAGTTAAATTATCGGCAAAGCTTTAGCTACCCGTTGCAGAGTATTTATAGAGACCGATAATTAAGCACTCTTTCACAGGGGAAAAAGTCTGAATGGCGTATGAAAGGCTAACGGCTGACAGTGATACATAGCGAAGACAAGAGGGGTAATAATAATAGCCGATAAGTCTGTCTTGTTACAGCCGATCGGTACGATGTCTGGATGGTTGCATCATTGCAAAGATCCCCGTTCATGTCCGTAAATTGCGATTTTCTCGGCCCACGTGTGGGGAGATCGAGCGACACCGTGATCTACGCAATCCTTTCAACTTCCATCGGTTCTGTGTTATTCTTTGACTCGTGTCCACGCGAGCTAACGCGCAGCTCGTTGATCCGGCGCCCGTTTATGATTTACCGCGATTGATAACACACGTACTTACGTATCTGACCGGCTTATCTGCCTACGCGATTGAACGTTGACTCGTAACGCACGAAGAAAATGAATCGAACGAAAATACACTTCGGAGTTTTATCCGCGTACGTGAGATGCATAAAACCTTTCAGCACAAAGTTCATTCGGTTGCAGAGTAAAACGAGCTTCGAGGCGTTTGTGGATGAAAGTTCCAATATCGACTGCTGATTTGCATCTTTCAGAACTAGTTTTTAACTTTTTGATAACGAGTATTTGTATCGCCTCTGACAGGAAGTCGCGCTCGGTATTGCGATCGACAGATCTGTAACAACGCAATTCAATATGAATCTTGATTACGTTCTCTGAATTATACATTTCAAAAAGTCCTTGAGCGAACACGGATCGTTCTCGTCAATGCAAATATTGATTGTTCGAATTCCAAGAAGATAAACGATCTCCTAGATCTCCAAAGTGTAGCATTGTGCTTCGGATAAGCCAACTCGTGACCCAGATAGCTACTCGAGATCTGACCTGCTTATGGCGAAGATCATTTACAGGTTTCTCGCGTATACATGGTCCGAAAGGTACGATATGCGACTCGAAAGATTTACGGTGGTATAAACGCGCACGTACCTACGTACATATACGTCCGAGAGACTGGATGGCAATTACTCGCGCGCGATATGGGACACTGAAAACTCTGTGTCAATCGCGCGGACGAAATCGCAGTTTGGTCACGAATTTCCAGAGTATCAGTGCCTAGTCGAGTCTAAGATTATCGATGTATCTCGCGAATACACGACTTGTCGTTGCAAAAGTCGTTCCGTTAACTGCTAGAACAGCGCATGTTTCATCTTCGGAATTTTCCCTCTGGAGAATCGATGTACTCTCGCGTCGAAGAGTTCGATGACGGTTTTTGCCACGAAATACCGGGAAATTAATGAAGCGGCGGACGAAAGTATTAAACGCTTTTCGCAGTCGGTGACACACGACGGGTATTTAACGTAGTCGCTACACGCGTTCGAACGAAGCAAGAAGCGCGTGGCTCGCGTATGAAAGGGACCCATTCATCGCGATACGAGTTTCTGCGTCCAGAAGAATGCTAACGAGATTGTATAATTGCTTCGAGTATGATATATTAATGCGCGTTTACATGACAGGCTCGCTGGTGATCGCGAACGCAGCGGTCGCGCGAGGAAAAATATGGAATCGCGAGCTTCCGGAAGCCAATCAGCAACTGCTATCTTCGCCGAGTATTCTTTGTCTCGCGAGGTTCTTTTCTTTTTTGCTCTGCACTTTGCACTACAGTTTCCGAATTCCGAAGAAAGATGTTTACCGAGTGTACACTGAGAGTATCCGCCATTTTGTGGCACTTGATCGATGCAACATTTTTGTGGAAAATGTTCGAAGTAAAAGATATTCCTCTACTTGTGTACGTAGACTGCGTTTATCTATAAAGGCATATGCAAAGAGTCCCATAGTATTGTGTATTCACTTTCTGCATACACCGGAAACAGTGTCACAGGGAAAGGGGAGCCTGGCGTCAGCGGAAGTCGATGATACTCGCGAATGTGCAGAGTTAAGGATGTGCAGCTGCGATAAGGCAGAATCATTTTGATACGAGTGCACGAAGTATCCGTGGTTCGTCAGCGAATCTCTCCCACGATTTTTCATTCGGAACCTCGACTTCGCTTTTCGGAAGTTGCAATTTCGAATACGCGATGAATGCACCGAGTTTCGCTAGGCAAAATATTTTCGTCGCAGGAGTATTCACGGTATGCCCGACATGGCGGTCGTAAACCTCGAGGACATTCTTTTCGGCTCGCCTTGGAACGTATCGAACTCGTGACGCTCGTAAAATTTTACTCGGAACATCGGAGGACGTTTTACAGGAAAAGGAAAAACGGAGATGTGATTCCATAAAGATTCCTCCTCCCGAGACTGCTTTAAACGAAAACAAGACGCCGCCAGAAATATCGACAAAACTTTTGGTCAAGTAAAACGGGAATTTGTTTAATATCTCTTCGCATCACACTGTAAACGTGTCACATGAAATACAACAGTATGTAAAATGTTCATTTTCTTTTACTTTTTACGACGTTAAAACTGTAAGAACAAATTTTATTCGAAAGATTGAAAAGTAAGTGGTTGAACAAGAATTGGAAGCCATTCGCAACAGTTCGTGTCTGGTAAGGGTCCCTTTCCGAGGATTAAATTATTAAAAGAAAAAGAGGCACACCATTGTAGTCTTTCCTTTCGGATCGATCGTGTGCTTGAACTTCTCCCACATTGTTCCGATATTCGCAGAACAGTGCACAAAGACAGAAACTCCGCTACCCTTGCGAGGGAGAACAGCGTCGAAAAAGAACAAAAAATGATAGCCATCGATCCTTGCGTGGTCGACGAAGAAACGTAGAGTTAGAGTCGAAGTTTGCGTCTTTCGTCGATCGAGAGAGTAGCAAATGAACGGGTGGTGAAGACAAATTGCTTGGGAAGCTCAATCACCGGGTACGCGGTAAGAACCGTCTTCTCACCGCCAATATACACACCAGAAATTGTTAATGCGCCGAGAAACTAATATTTCTTCGCGCGTTTTCTCCTTTCTCTCCAGAAAAAGTGCTCCTGCGCCACATTGCCTGGGAATTAATCATTTTCTTACCGAGACCGTGTGTACACGCCGATATTTTACTTCTAGGGGTTCCTGCGGTACGTGCAAGATCAGAGATTTGTAACTGTACAAATTTCTAAATTTCTGACAAGGGTGTACGTGCGAGGTATTTTACGTGTTAAGACCCTCGCTACATGGGGCGAGGCAATACTCTGCGGGGTGCAGACCCTAATGTTATGTCAGTGGTTAGTCCAAATTTCGTTTTACGATCTCTCGTCATCGCGTACTTGCGACAAGTTTCATACGATGTCCCGAAATGGTGCAACTGTCCACAGGATTGCGAAATATGGCGCCGATTTGCATCGCCTTGCGTCATCGAACGCCTCGAGAATCTTTTCACCCGCCTCTTTTGCGCGTGAATTCACGCGTTCTCTCACGTTCTTCGCGCATACCTGTTACATACCGCGCTAATTATCACGTGTATCCTGAGAAAATGTTTCATTGTCCCTTCGTTCAGCATTCGAGGCAGCCGGCTGGAACGAGCGCTAGCTCCACGGTTCGCGTTGGTCTCGTAGCTTTTGTTTGCGTAGGACAGCGATACCTTGAACCGGAAACGTGTCAGGCACGTTGATTGCGCGGAATATATCAATCTGACGTCGCGAGTCCATTCACAGGCGCCAGACGCGAACGGACATCGCCAGGAAACGGCGGTGTTCGCGATTCGAGCGGATATCGCGAATGACTTAATTAACTGGTCGACATGTGGCATCCGCGAACTTGCCTTCGATTTGAAAAAACGCCGTCGACAACATTTTTGAGCCCGGTGCAACGATTCGATCCGAATTAAAGAGATTAGACGAACACTCGTGGCCGCGAGGGTTGGAAAGAGGAGGAACATCCCTTAGCAACCTTTGAAGAGGTATTCAGCGTCGAATTATCAGAGCGAGTCGACGCTTTCCGATGCAACTGAGTGCAGCCAGTCGAGAACAACAAAAAGCAGATTCGCCAACAATAGCCCGAGGCTACGAAACAATCGCTACACGCTCCATCCCTCTCGGTACTTCGAGAAAGCGAGGAAGTCGCGCGTATAATGAAACGAAAAGAGGGAATAACCTCTTTCTCTCTGTCTGGCAGTGTCGACGTACCGGAAGTGCGAGCCGGTCGTGCATCATTACCGCGCGCGTTTCCCGTGGAACGACTAATTGCGACCCTCTTTCCCTCTTCCCTTCTCTTAGACGTTGTCTTCGTTCGAAGCGCGTGAGACTTTCTCCGTCCTCCTCCGTTCTTTTTCCGCTCGTTTTCCTTTCTCAAAGTAAATCGCGCGTTCATAACGAGGACCGGTAGACCGAGTTCGGCCAGGGATGAAATCGATTTGGTCAGCGGTGAACTCTTGATCGACGAATGAGGGAAACGACTAACGAGGAACATTAATCAACCGTGGCTACGACATCGATTTTCTTCTTATTCGACCACTCGGATCTAACATACGTTTTTGACTACAATATCAATTACAGGAAGAGGAACTTGGCACGCGCATTGAGAATTAGCGAAACGGTTACTTTATCTAAAACATTCTCTCAATCGATGGAATTAATAAAGATATAGAATAATTTAGACATTTAGTTGGATAGTTCTCGTGATCTTGGGGGGTTGATCAACGAGATAAGGGGTAGATGTATTTATCGTGCATATTGTATCGTGAAATCGTAAAGAAGAAGCTGAGTGAGAATAACATGTTCAGTCCAATAATAGTTTTCTCCAGACTGCGCCCCACCTTTCTGCAACCCCTTTTGGGACTCTATAAATACGAACGCGTGACCCAGTTTTCTTTCCTACGGCGAAGGAACCAAAGACGTTGTAAACCAAAATTATCGGATGACGCCACGTCCTGGTTGCAAGCGGGTTACAGCAGAATTCGCGAAGGTCGTTTTGACGCGATTCGATCATCAACTTTAACGACCATGTCGAAAGATGGTGTACGATTACCAGGGATTACGTATTTGGAGATGATGCGTCGATGACGGAACGATATTTCCGTTTTACGTGTTCCTTCAGATAGAAGTACGACCATAGTTCGTCGAAAGTGGAGAATTATTAGTGGAGAAGTTACGTTATCGCACAAGTCAGTCAAATAAGTTGATATCAACGCGATATCAATCGCAAATCTAATGCTAGAACTTATCCATAAAAATTTACCGTTACAATCGATTAAACAATGACGTATATACACGTCATTCGAAAAGGGGTTAGATCGAACATGAGTCACGAATAACCACATCCCGTTGTACCGTACAAAATACAGACCTACAAAAGGAGGACTCTGTCAAAGTTATTTTCTCCTCACCGGAAGTTTAACGTCCTCGATCCTTTCTCCGATCGCTCATCGATCGTGCCCGACACCGCTAGCATCCTAATTCGACGTGGATGACCCATTGTGTCTCAAAAACATGGTCGCGCCATTCAGTCGCGAAAGGATTACTCATTTCCAGGGCATGATGGATGGAGTCTGGACGTAATCGCCTGTATAAAAGGGTAAATGTAAATCCATGGAAATCTCGTAGACGGGTCTAGGCTCGAATTTCGGGGTGGAAAGTTGGAAACGTTCGTTCGCGAATATTTCGTTGCCGATGGGCAACGATCCATCCGTCTGGTGGACGAGCCACTGCGGGGTCGTTGTTCCGACATTTATTGTGTTCCCTCTCTCGTTCTCCCCGTTCCATTCTGTCTCCCTTCCTTCCTTTTTCTCTTTTTCTGTCCTCTTGTGCTCCTCTCTCGCCATACTCAACCGCTCCCTACTTCTTCATCTATGTAATTGCGTGTGTAGCGTCATTCGCGGGATCGCTGGCGCGACGTTTTCCCTCTTGTTTCTTTTATTTCGGTAACAATCCGTGACCGGGGATACAGTTGCAAATTAGTCCCTGGAATTCGACGATTCACTTATTTCTCTTTCACCCGCTTCGATTTTTTTCGAAGTAGGCAAGAATGGACGATGATCGCCTGAGATCTTCATTTTGAACATTTTGAGTATCAAGTAGTTGTTGTACAAGAGAAAGATCTTGCTTCGATAGCGATCTCAATGTCCTTTCGCAATATTTAATAGTTCGAAAGACAGAAAGTACAAGGTGGCAAACTGCACGGTAGCCGCGGGCCTCATGGAGATACCTGGAAAGATTGTGCTGGAATTTCATAAGTATAGGTGGTCCTTTGTTCGCCTGCCAACGATAGAATCGGGTCAGGACAGCACTCCCTTCGTTCGATATCGTATCTATGCGGAGATCGATACGATAGCGTCGCCATGGGTCCTGTAAGACGAACAATCCGACCTTTGCGAATTCTAAAAATTACAGTCGCAAACATTTATTCTTTAATTGCAAATTAAGGAGCAACCTAATGTGAGAAATTCCAAGAGACTTCGCTCAGCTTGTACAAGTGCCAACAACAGAAAAGAAGCCTGTACAATAAGAAATCCATGCATAGATGTATATCTTAAAAGCACAATAGGTTGCCGACAGGGTTCGCGACGCGGATGGAAGGTCGTAACGAGCAATAAACGTCGTGCACGAAAGAATGCTAGGCGTCGCTGGGAAAAAGGGCCGAAGAGGTGGGTAGGCAAAAGTGACTTCAGATAACGCCACGGGAACGTATCGATTTCGTTGGCCTTTTGCTCGAACGTGGGCAGATATATGCGGGCGTGCCCAACGAATTGAACCACTTTTTTTTCGAACGAGGAGTCTATACGGGTCTGGCACGATAGGTTTCCCTCGGGAAAATGGCAATGTGGAATTCGTGATCTCGAGGTCTGCCACATCGACATTTTCCCTGGAGAAGTTCGCTCACGATACTATAAGTTACGAAGAAGAATCGTGCCTGATTAGACTATGATTTACGATCTTAATACCGTTTAAAATCCACTCGATCATCCAAGATTATATCTTCGCTCCGAAGACATTTCCGGCTTTTCCGCTTGGAAGAAGCTAAATCGCTTTATTTGCACATAATACGGTACGACGTTCGTGGCGCGATTTTCCACCTACGTTCCCATGAACGCGGCTATTCAACGACAAAAGTGTACTTCCTCGAGACTCGGGTCATTCCGAACAGTATACTCGTGGAAAGATGCGCGATCGCCCACGCAACATTTCGACGCGGATTAGAGGTTAAACAAGGTTATCGCGGATAAACTGCCATCTGCTACAAGGCTAAATTCGCGCGCGTACAGTGGACTATCGATAAACTGCCACCTTCGGTAACCTCGTCGCCCCCCACCATTACAAAGTATTCCATCAAGATCGTCGTATATTGCCAATTGTAAGAACTCTCGTGGTTCAACGAGACTATCCGAAACACGAGAGAAGAACAGAAAAGAAATCGATAATTGGACAAAAGGAATTCCGACGAAACGATGCGCCCCGTAGACGAAACGGAACGAGCTCGAAAGGACGACCGTGCGTTTGCAACGGAAACAGTTACGGCCTTGACTCGTTAATTAAATTCTACATACATATTCATTCATTCGGTCGGAGGAAGTCCATACAGGTAGCGTCATCGTTTTGCTACCAGTTGCTAGTTTCGTTCGTAGAAGAAGGAGGAAGAGTGTTTGACGCTTGCTGTGCGTCATCGCCTACGAACACGGGTTTTCGTTAAAGCCACCAGTCGTTTTCTTGTGTATTCCGAGTGCAGAAGGCCCGCAGGCCATATACGACCGTTTCGTGTCGCGTTCGACTAAAAACGGAGGACAATCTGATGTACGCAGACGCCACCCTTTTATGGACGGAAAAGTCAGTTACGGTCGCCTCCATTCTTATCAGGTCAACGGCGATTGCGCTTTCTCAAAATAGAATGGCGAAATATCAAGCTAGTCGAGAATTTCTGTTATTTAATTGAACACCTGTTGCACGTGTTGCGATGGATTTATCCTTACGGCGTTAATAATTGAGAATTAACGACGAAAGATTAATAATCACGATGGTGAATTAGTGTCAAGGTACGATAGATTTCTATTTGAAGTTTCGAAACGAATAATAAGAAAATTGTTAATAAATAAGAAAAGTGACACACCGTGTGCGTCTCAGTATTTTACGATACTAAAAGTTTGCAAAACAATTCGATAGACAGCGAACGTCAACGAGGTCATCGGTGGACGTACGCAGAAGTGGATCGAAAAGGAGGACACATCAGTGGCAATGATAGACGATACGCATCTACGCGAGTCGCCTGCGTAATTACAAGACCGCGTACACGCCCCCAGAACCGTCAGATAAACCTAGATGTTGAGTTATTTAAAGCTCGACTACGCTCGAAATTCGAAGCTTATTTGGGCGCTCGGACCAAGTACAAACCATTCGACAGCATACCTCGTTTCATCGCTCTATTCAATATTTATCTATTCTTGCTTTAGATGAACATCGTTCGTATTCGTACTAAAAAAATACACGCAAACAGCTTTGATCTCGAGATAACGTAGCTTATCTCTGTCATATAACTCTCAGAGATGGGTAGATGCACCTAAGGTGGAACGTGCTAATGAGCACATGAGAGCACACGCTTTTCGAATGTAATATTTATCAGTATTAGCGAACGATAAATAAAGCAGCGATCGCTGGATCGAAACGTATCAGCTGCGTGTAACAAATCCTCTTAATCCCAATATTTTCAATGTCGCTGTTACGTGACCACATACTATTTCATCCTCGGATTTCACCAAAGAAGCAACGCGTTTCAAGTATCAAAAAGCGTCATAGCAACGGTTACGTAATAATTACGAGACACGATCACGCGGGTCAATTTCGTTGTTTGTTAGCGGCGCAATAAGAAAGGGCAACATACCGAACAAACGAATTAGCCTTCATTGTTCCCGCTGAAAAAGCACGACGTTTATTGCGGCTCCTATCTTACTGGACGGTGGAAGGATTCGTTTTACCCACGGTCGAACAGCGTGCAGCG
This sequence comes from Megachile willughbiella, assembly GCA_945859595.2. Lineage (NCBI taxonomy): Eukaryota > Metazoa > Arthropoda > Insecta > Hymenoptera > Megachilidae > Megachile > Megachile willughbiella. Next base: position 15,461,384 of record OX243798.1, on the reverse strand, counting down.
TAACGAGCCTCGTTTTAAAACGTTTACTTTATTATCACCGAGGCTTCTTCTCACGGATCATCTAACTGTTTCACTCGGAGCCGTGTAAAACGGTGGAACGGCCGTTCGATGACCTCCACCTTGCTCGTTGAATGCATAATATCCGATTGTCTAACGATTACCGGCTGAGAGGTGCGTCGTTATCGGCGTCCATCGTTCATTTTTCTCACGAGATATAGATTTGCAATTGTGTCGATAATTTCGTTGCTATACAAGTCGACTTCGACCGTAAAGTTCTCTCATGAACAAAAGATTTGCATTTATACGAGCCTGAGTAGAAAGTTTAATTTGCTGACATAAGTAATGCGAACTAACACTTGTGCCGTAGCAACTCGAAAGTCTGACGAAATTAAAGAACGACTTTAACAAAGATTAATTGGTTAATTCGCCGTGTGCTATCGTTTCATACTAATACCGATATAACATTTAAGTAGCGATATTCGTCGAACCTTAAGCCCGAAACTGATATACCACGAGAGCCGTTTTATGATCGAACGGACTTTCGACGTTACGAAATCCGCCATCTGCAGATCCGATATCGATATCCAAAATTTCTTACTACCATCCCGGTTGGAATTGCGTTAAGATCGTCGGTTCTGGGTCGGCGTGACGAACGAATGCAAACGGATTAAGCGTGGTTAAAGGCGTCCAGACTGAGTCAGTGCTTATTTTAGAACAATTAAGGGCCGGCCACGCACGACGACGCGAACCAACTCGTGCGTTAACCGTGACGAAAGGTTGCGGCGTGACAACTGCACTTGCCGGTTGCATAACCGCGACTACGTCGGCTTCCAGTCATTATTTCGATCGGAATTCGATCGGTTCTCGCTTCGGGAAAGTCAAATGGAAGCGTGCACGGGACCAGTGAACGAGTACCCGGTTTGAATAGAACGCAACAGGTACCGCAGGGGCCGGTCGATTTGCATATCGCTCACCTCCGGTGCAGCCATTCCGCACACCGTGCAAGGAAATAAATGCTTTCGGCTCAATTCTATCGACGGTCTTAACCTTTACACGATATTCGCCTCCAGTTCAATTTGCGTTTACTCCACGCTTTTGGTTCGATCTGTTCGCAACTTTGTACTCTGCGTTACTCCGACACTTTCGAGGATCGCAACTGAGATTGTGGTACATCGTGCATATATGTCGCTGTGGTGTATGTACATAATTTACTATGAAGACAATAGAAATGACAAGTTATTATAAAATTAGTAATATTCCTGCGATGTTTGCAAAGAGTCGAGACATTTTTAGCACCCGGTACAGCGGGTGAATTTAATTGCGTGGAGGTTCCGAGAGCGAGTTTCAGTTACCGCCTGATAAAATCGTAGACGAGGGCGGTCCTCGTTAACCGGATCCACAGGGAGGCTGGCATCCCTCGCTGGCGTTTCAGCGTCCCCACGCTTTGATTTCACGGCATTTCGTCTCGAGATTCGTCGGGAGAAGAAGCGGCGCCGCGATTAATCGGCCGAGAAATCAAAGGGGCGTCGGTACCAGGCCAGGACTTCCTTCTGGCTCGCTTGGTTCCTGCAGTTTTCGCGTGCTCGTCTTTGTGCATCGCTCGAGGGTGACTCGACAATGCTTCAACTCGCCAAACACGGGGAGAAAGGGGAAAAGACGCTAAGAACCGCGAGGGGTAGTTCGACGACTCTGTTTGCGCGTTGTTTGCAGGAACGGATTTATCAAGATGCTTTCTTTCCCTTTTTCATAGTTCCTGACTCTTTCACCAGTGGCATTCGCAATGCCCTCTTGTATTCTCGCTAATTGTCTATTGAAATACAGGTATTTATACTAATTTGCTTCGTCGATAAACGTAAAAGAATTTTTGCCCTTCAGAAAAGAGTATTATTTTTGTCAAGCATCGTTTCGTTTACAATGTGGAAGAATGAGCGATCTGCTCGATAATATACAGCCAGTAAAGTGGAGTATGTCGTAAAATTCCTAGTATTAATCGCACTAGTTTATAATCTAAATCATCCGATCCATCGTTCGAGTTCATGCAATTATCTTTGGTCGAGACGCGTAATAAGCTTAAACGGGTAATGGCGATACCTTATCGCTTTGGCCTTGTAACCCAAATACATACAATAGAGAAGGTGACACGCAAACCTAGACAAGCATTTAGCGGTACAATAGTGTCCGCGCACACTATCGCGGCTAAAGCTGAATCCACCCCTGAGCGCACCCCAATGTTCATCCTCGTTGACAGAGGCAGTACGCGTCCTTCTGGGCCTCTCTTTCTTCCCTCTCAATGGCCCACATTTCTTCGCACAATCGCGAACCACAGAGGGTGGCTACGTTCCCCGGGAACCCCTCGGGTTTTTCACGCAGGAACTCGTGGAACGAAAGGGGTCCTTGTGGCCGGTCCTCGCGGCATTGTCGCCGTCGGTGTTCGTTGCGTTCCCATTATTACATCATAATATTATATTCGCGACTTCCGTCGTCGATCGTTTGTTCCGTGAAATGGGGTGTTATGCGTAGCCACGTGCGCCTCCGGTTTTGTCCCCTTATTAAGCGCACTTACCCCCGCTGGTGAACGCTATGAGCAGCCACGTTTGCGAAGCGTGAGTTCCATCTCGTGCCCGCGTTTACACAGGCTGCACGTGCTCTCCCTGTTACTTTTCAATATTTACACGTATATTAGACGCGACGAGATAATCCTGCCCCGCTTAAGGAGCTCTAGTATTTTAAAAGAAAACATTCGACCACGATAAAACGGGGCCACAAGGGGTTGGTCTACGCGAAAGCACCGAGTGGCTTGTTCGAAGCCTGGGACGCGAAGAACGCTTAACCCTTTGGTTATAATAGAGCCGTACAAGTTATTCTATCGCCGTAATAGGATTTCTCCAATTCTGTTTACTATGGAACATTTTATAATTGGTATTTACCGTTGCATCGCGTTACAAATACGCTGCATAAAGCGATACCATAGAAGGGATACCTTGTATCCTGTCAAACATAAACTGCGTGTTTTATTATCATCGGAACTGTCGAAAATTTTAAGTTGCGTCTTTTTAAAGTGACGTACGCAACTGTAATTTTTTCACAAAGGTTCAGAACGGTTGTTTCGTAGCATGAAAGTGTAACGAAGAAACTGGGCCGAGCTTACGATTCCCGTAGCGTGCACAGCGCATCGAATACCTGCGACGAAACGATTGTTGCATCAAATTGTGTACGTACGGGATGCAGATGTGCATACACGAGACCGAGCACGCTCGTACAAGGCTCATTATCGTCGCTCGTTGCATATCAAGCCGAAAGCCTGTCCGCTAGCTGACCGACCGACCGTCGATCCCTGAACACGAACAACAGTGTCAACAGTTGACCGAAGCAATTCGTACTGACCTCGTGTTACCTGACAGCATAAACCCTGTTAACTGTTCCGTTAAACTGTCTTGACAACTGTGTAAATAAGTACTTCGCGTTATAAATGTTACAATGTTATTCGAACAATTTCGGTGCTTTCACCGTGCTTCGTTGACTACGAGAAAAAAGTCCATAATTGCTCACTGTCAGCTTACAATTTTAACCGTGCCAAGAATATTAATAGTCCGAGGGAAAATTCGAATAATTTTGGTCTCGGTTCACTCCTGTTCTCCGACGAATCGTGCAACCAACGTCCGCGATATTTGCGACCGCATCGCTATTTATACCACCTTCGTTTTAAAAAACGAAAAAGTGTCCACTGCAGCAAGGTTCGAGGGAATATTGTCTGGTGCAGGCAACGTTTTCGTTGGATTACAGTATCGTGAAAGAAGTCGCCGATGACGGAACAGAAACCGTCTTGCCCGCTTTCCGTCGCAGGGAGGCGAATCTATTTCGGTGATACCAACATCTGGAGCCTCGTGTAAATACTCTCGAGCGTAAATCGAGAACGCAACATAGCGGAAGAATTCCAAAGAAACCCGCTTCTTTCGTCTCGACGCGAAGATTCCAGCGAAACGAGTAATTCCATGAGTCAAACCATAAAAGTCTCGGAGAAGATCTCGTTCGATTCGGACGGAAATTAATTTACGAGATGCCGAAGGAGACCGACAAAGCACCCGGGAAGGTTGCCGCTCGAGGCCTGATTAAGAATTCTATAAAGCGGCGGGCAATTTGAATAATTAGGCGTGGATCGCATTGATATTGCACGCGGCACCTGCGCCATTCTCGACGAATACCTTTTTTCCTCCAATGGAATCAATTGAACACCAGCCACGAGTAAATTGCCACTCTACCGGCGGCAGGCTCATTAAGGACGCTTCTTAGCCGAAAATTTATCGTCGTATATCGATGCTGAAGCCGTGAACGTCGCTGCGGGGAATCCTTTTACTGAAAAATCCGTGACCGGAGGGTCCGAATACGATCCTCGTTTCGATTTAACGAAACGGGAACTCGTTTACGGAGATTTTCGATAATTGCTTTTCCGCCTGGTGATCGCTCAACAAGATGTATGATGCCGTTGACTCGAGCTATATGGACTGTGGCAGTGCCTTTCGGAAATTTGGCTATTTCAAAATTTGACCCACGCACGTCTGATACGATGCATCGCCCTGACGAGATCATCGTGAAAGTCCGTGTAAAGGAGGCAATATGACGAAAGTCGACTGTAATTATCTCTCGTTTTGGTACCGTGTGTACCTGTCGAAACGCCAAAGTATGAAATTAGTATTCGCATTGAATCATCCCGATGTAGCCCTGCTGTCGCCGTCTGTAATTAAACATGCATCGCGTCGAAAATTACAAAAGATCGCAGTGGCAGACTATAAATAGCAAAACGGAGTTACCCAAGATTCGTCGAAGTCGAGCGTTTTCAGATGGGTTGCGAAAGCGCGTTTCCGGTCGTTAGCACGAGCAATAAAGCGACCTGCAAGAGACATCCTTTTTCTCGTTAGTGTGTCACCGTGCCACTCCTAGCGGTACACGGTTCCTCGTTATTATGCAAAGAACATTTCCTCGTCTTGCCTGTAACTGCGATTCTGACCCGTGTACCTCTTTTGTGCTCGACACGGCACATAGATCGACGTCCTCGTGGTTCTAGATTACGGTAGACCTTTTAGAGGCGCACACGCTTCGTTTCCCAGAGCGATATTTGGTAGAGTGCATCGTTCGGCCTTTGCACCGTTCGATGCACCGTCGTTGAACTTCCTAAGAGCTGTTCGTTCCTAAATGTCATCCATACAAATGCGACCATAACCTGTGTCAACACCTTTATGGTCGTGCACTTTATACGATCTTTAACATTTTATTATGCACAGCTTCAAAAGTTAGTTATTACACGATACGCTGAATTCTGTCACTCGTAACGAGTTAAAAGGTTCTCCAAGTTCCATGCACGTTTCTCGAGATTCAAAGTTGAAATAAAAAGCTGGTCAAAGATCAGCAACAATGGAGTGTTTCTCCATCGGCCTCCCTCGGAGCCCTTGCGAACGGGGTCAACTAACGAGCATGCGATTTACATAAAAGCCTCAGGGACGGATTTGCATCGCATGCGACACAAACCGTGTACTTACTGGCATCTAATTGAATATTTCATTCCAGGACGGCCGCCGTTTAATATCTGGTACTTGTAACTATGTAACGAAAGACAATGCATACTAAACGCGTGATAGGTAGCTGTACCTCTCACATTGTAACATCGTTACGAGCGGAATGCGGCTCGCTAGGATGATTGTGATGTCCTTTTCATTTTGCGCGCTCGCAACATCCGTTGAAAATAAAGCGACGATCGCGTGGGTGTCGCCGAAGGTCCCACCAGTTCTCGATAGGAGAGCAACGTAGCACGGGTCCTAAGATTCGCGAAATATTTATAGAACGCAGCTGCAGAATCGTGCTCGTGAGAGCGCACTCGTCTCGGTTCACGCGTTAATGTTTCTGCATTCGCGTCCCACGGAAGTCGCTCCACGAACAACCGATGTAACGTAACGGTGCGTAAAAACCGCGTGGAACGTCGGGTCATTGGCGGAAAAAATCATCTGTCCCATTAACGGTACATCGGCGTTCTTTCGAATTCAACGCGCATCTCGTGTCAGGCTCGTTCGACAGAGAGACCGGTAACTGCGACTTGGCGCCGAACTTGAGGATTTCAGCTTTTTATCTACTTTCTGAATCATTAACAAGACGTGTAGGCCGTTCGATACGTTTATAAGTTTCAGGGCTACAAAGTTATAAAAATCAAGAACTTCAGAACTGTTAAGATCTTCGAGACATTCTGTACTGTCAAGTTTTAAGAGATATTCAGGACTGAATCCATTAAAGGTCTTGAAGATCTCATCGATTAATGCAATTGTACCAAAAATGTTACGACACGAGATTCCATCACTACTTACAGTTTGGCGTGACCGAACTTTACAAAACATGATTAATTAACCGCATCCCCGTTCACACCCTGGAACAATTACACCCCCGTCACGGCCGGTTGCATTAGCCATGTGGTTCTTCTAATATCCGAAACAACGTGTTGAAATAGCTGGGCACCGATTTCGGGGTGGTGGTCGTTAAATCGAGCGGATAGGAAGCGGTCGTCGGGGAACAGCTGTGAAAATTCCTTTTTCCAGTTGAGTCGCGACCCGTACACGTGTGTGTCCTGTATACACAGAAACGGACTAGTTTCTCGCCCGTTTTGAGAGGCGGCGAGGGATGAAACCCTTGAGCCAGCCGACACCCTTGTAGTCGTCTTCGCGTACAAGGGGTTGTCTCCCGACAGCCACTCAGGAGTGGGTAGGTCGCTCGTGCGAAAGAATGAACGCGAAGAAAAGGGGAGGGTGCGAAGTCCCGGACGAACCTTTGCGTATGTGCGTGCAGCATGCACCATTCGAAAAGGTTCATTGTGACTGTCTTGCAAGGGACGCCTACTTTCTTGCAGGAGAAAAGAAAGAAAGATGGTATGCGCATTCTTATGCACGACCGAGTATCGAAGAGAAGAAAGAGGAAAAGACACTCGAGAAGAAAGAGAACGTGTTGAAATAGTCGGAAGCTACTGTTCTCGTAGAAACAAACGTTCGAGGAAGTCTTTTGAACCATCCCCTCGACGTTTTTCTCTCGGTTACATCGAAGGAACTCCCCTGGGTAATTAGCGCATCGAGATACCTTGACTCCCGCCAATTATAGGGGTCTCGAACATAGGGGATAATGGCAGTACGAGGAATACATTAATAGCGATATGCCAATCTGTCAACGTGTCCTTCGTTAAATTTTTCTCCGCGGAAATACCCCAGAGCTCGGAAAATATGGTGAATGCGGAAAAATGGCCCGACTGGAAATTCGATAACCAAATGATGCATGGCGATAACGTAAACAGGACCCTCGGCAACCACGTGGTCGTTAAAACCACTGCGCGCGTAAATCATCGTCGAACATGGATGGGAAACGTCATGGAATTGTGACGCACGTGTCCCGGATGCATTCAGGGTCTGATCGGAGAAAGAAAAACACGACGAACTGTTTGCTATACTTCGCGTTTTCGAGCGTAGACCGTGTGCGTTCTGACGTGGATCAGGGTTTAAGGCTGCGGTCAGAGACTTGGGAAGTCGTACATTCGCAACCGCAAGAGAAATTAAATCTACGGAGTTATTACGCGTGATGCGTCTAGAAGAGAAATAAGTCGAGATTCTCGTGCGAGCTGCGTAATAATTTCGAGGGTAAAAATAAACTCTGAAGGAGTTTATTGTGAGAACGCTTAAGAGTTCTGGCCTGTTAAAACTTATCTACGTTAATTCGAGTGTAGCCCGTACGAAAACACATAACTTATACTTTAATTGTTTATAAATTACCAAATGTGCCTCGTGAATAGAATAGAAACTGAAGATATTTCAAGGAAGGATTAAATATGAGAGACCTTGACAGAAATATGTTCGAAAGAATCTTAAATATGGTACTAATAATTGATTTTAGTTAAGAACGTAGAAATTCTGGTTCGCAATACGTGAAGGTTACGAGGCAGCTTTAATGCTACCATTAACAACGGGCTTTATTGTCCTTTGGACAGATCAATGTACAGTGGGTCTTTATCGCGACGTCCATGCTCGATGCACCCTCGTGCAATCTCTCCCCAACGAATTAGGGATGTTTTCTATTTCCGGAATCGCGAGACGATCAAAGGGGCCGACGATGAAGGCAATAAACACGCGCGTCTATTACCACCGTGTTAGATCTTCATTGATCAATTGACGTCCTCCCTTTAAGGAGCATTAAACAATCGACCCCCTCTGAATATCATCCAATCGAGCTCATCTTCGTTGTGTCGTACAATTCTTGATATCTCTACAAATATTTCAAATACTTACACGCGATACAAGGGTTATTACTTACAAAATTACGCGGAATGAAATATTAAAACGAATTACGAATTTATAAGTTATGTCAAATTTTTCTTGAATGTCCATTAGTGCATTATTTTGGTTTTTCTGCTTATAGATATCGCCATGGACTGGTCAGACCACGCGTTATGGTGGCCCGACAGGAATCACTGGCTTACCAGAACGAGAAGCACTCTCGATCAGTATGGCGTGGCCGCGGATGCTCTTCTTCACTTCACGCCAATGCACAAAACCCTGAGGGTACAGCTGCCGGATATGCGTTGTCTCGACTGCAAGGTCGACTTCTCCGTGAAAACGTTCAACGCCGTGATCAATCTCTGCAAAGAAGTAGGCAAGTCAGTTTTATTTTAACAGCCTAAAAATTATTAAGATGTCAACCGCTAATTGACGCGCAGCTTGGTGAAATTGCTCGCATAGGTGCGAGAAGTCGTTAGAACGTATCTCTGCTGTCGCAATTAGCACATTCTTAAGATATTGACTATCTATTTGAATATAGCCTTGAGACATACAGCAGTATTCTGTCGATTCGGTGTTTCGAAATACTTACAACGTTGATTTAGTTGGGTTAATTCTGAAATTTCAAAATTTCCACAGTTTCAAAGCACTTATACTGTGTATGTAGCAAAATATAATATAGCAAATGAAAAAGACAAACGAATGACGTAAAGCCTAGTTTAGCACATGGACGGCACAAAAATTTGTCGGCGTTAAACGATGTGTAAGGTCGTTGTTTTTAAAGAGATTCCAGGACACGTTATCGAACGCGCACGACACCGTGGCCGCGTGACAGTGCTAATTAGTCTCGGTAATGAAATAAAATTGTTAAATTCTCAGTCACGCGAAGGTCACGGGTGCCTTCGTGCCTGAAGTTCAACGCGACATCCTGATAGGCCAGCTTTTTAATCAAGGAAGTGGTTCGCCGCGATAATGAAGGCATTGTATCGGTGTCCCTGGACCCTCTTTTTCTTTCTTTGCCGTGTGACACTTACGAAGGACAATTGATCGATTTATTTAATCGCGAGCTAACTCGCACGATAGTAATTATACCGACTTTCCTGTTTCTTCTTTTTGTCGACGATGTGGACATATGACCTCATCGATACCCCTCGTTGTATCATGTTCATAAATAAATACGACAACGTAACCTCTTGGACATTTCCTCGTCGAATAGCAAACACGTCGAATGCAAAATAAAAAATTATCATAAAATGATGCAACTGTACTGCGGAATACTGATATGTAGTATTTCGGTAAATGACAATGTAGGTAGCGATTAGCAAACGACCTTCGATGACGTTAATAACGAGAAATTATAGGTTGCAAAATAAGAGAAATGTAATGTGTCGTTCGATATGTAAAAAGAAGCGAGTTGTTTTTAAGTTAAGCTTAACGTTTATCGATGTTCAGGTATCAGACATCCTGAGGAGCTGTCGTTCTGCAAACCCCTCGAGCCAAACCACCTGAAATACAATTTGAAGGATCTGCCTGTGAAGAGGAAGATCGAACACCAGAAAAATGGCCACTGGAACGTGCCAGCGGACACGAATACCTTCATTCCAGTCAGCCAGAGTCCCAGGGGATCGACGGGTAGCTTGGACCAAAGTAGCCCTTTCATGTGCGCTCCAGTCACACCCAATAACAGAAATCACAGCACTCCGATCAGTTCTCCAGTCTCGGTGAGTGAATCTCTGTACCCTTATTCATCCATTTAGATGAAACTTTATGGGTTTATATCATCTGAGAGAACTCTGACGAGACATTTATTTTCATCTGGGATCATTGTATAGAGCCACAAAGTCGAATTAACGAGTAAAAGTCGGGTCAGGCTTAGAGTAGGTGTTAGATTAGGTGTTGCTAGGTCTCATCACAGTTCCCTCGTAGTCCACGATCGTAGCTAGGGTCTATACGGATCTGAGATACCAGAGAAGCAGGATCGGACCTGTTATGGTAATAAATAATCTCCGGATCGAGCTCGTTGCCGTAGCTATGATTTATCGATATTGGCCTATCATTACCGCTTACGAAGCCGTTCCTCTTGGAAAGCTAATTTGCTTCTCGCGAGCGGCCCCGTTTTTCCGGCCTCTCTGGTAATCATTAGTTGTATTTATTGCTCTCGCTGTTGTAACGACTGGAGTAACCTGACTTACGCTTCTCTCCTCTTCAGCAAACCGGTACGTGGAAGAGGAACAACAATTCGTCTGGTTTTGGTAGCACCGGGTCGTTCAACGCGAACAACAGCACCATGAGCCTGGAGGCGTTGAACGGGGGACTGTCAGAGTCCCTGGCACAGAGTCCGACCACGATCTCGCCCGAAGTGCGAGCTAAATTGGTCAGGCCGAAGAATCTCGTGGAACGAGCCAGGATGAACGTCGCCTGGCTCGATTCGTCCCTGTCGATCATGGAACAAGGGATCCGCGAATTCGACACTCTACGGTTGAAATTCAAGTTCTACTCGTTCTACGATCTGAATCCGAAAACCGACGCCGTCAGGATCAACATGATTTACGAGCAAGCCAAGTGGCAGCTGCTCGCCGAGGAGATTGACTGCACCGAGGAGGAGATGCTCATGTTTGCCGCTCTTCAGGTACGCATTAGCTCTATAAGTGAAATATAGTTGCTGGGTAGCCGGATAATCGAACGGTTCAAGTACATTCTCGGTTCGAACGAGACCGAGTCGTTCGATTTTTCTACGATTCGCGACGACGAAGCAGCTGCGCCATCGTTTACGTTTAAGCGATAACGTTTTCACGATCCAAACATCCGGTGTACGTCGACCGAATCGATCTATGTATATACGCGCTGGGTCTCGGTTAGCGGCAGACGGAAATAACTCGTGACGACACGAGAGATCGGGACGTAGAGAGGACTGGTTTTAAGAAACTGTAAAGTATCGAGATGATCGAGAGTCTAAAGATAGAAACGAAACGGGCCCACTGCAACGAGAGAAATTTTTACCGCGACGTTGTTGATTGCGTCCAATTAAAGGCATCCGATCCGCCCGTGCGTGCGACCAGTCGTCGCGATCGCGCGTACCTCGACACTCGTTTCCTTAAGTCGATCGACGCCGCGTTTGTTTTTCCGTCACGCCCATCGATTTCTCGATCGCCGTGCACGCGTATCGATAAAAGGAGCGACGTATCGCGTGGACGAATGACGTAAGCAGCCTGCGTACGGTTACAGGTGCAGGTGAATCTTCAGGCCAGCGTGCCGCAGCCGAGTTACGACAGCAACGGCGCCTCTTCACCCGTCGAGGATGACATTGACGCAGCCTTGACGGACCTCCAGGTGACCCTGGAGGGTAGCAACATCAGTAACGGGCCCAGCGACATTACTCAGGTGCCAGAGCTGTGCGACTACCTGCGCTTTTTGAAGCCCAAACGCTTCACTCTGAAGGCCTTCAAACGCTACTGGGTCACGTGCAGGGACCTTCAACTCAGGTTGTACAAGAGCCGGGAGGAAACCAACAGCGAGTCACCTGCCTACGTGATCAATCTGCGTGGTTGCGAGGTCACGCCCGATGTCCATCTATCGCAAGGCCGCTACGGGATCAGGCTGGAGGTGCCCAGTGCTGAGGGCATGACCGAGATGTGGATCAGATGCGACAACGTGAGTACGCCTCACCTACTCAGCCCACGTCCATGTTCCCGTCCGATATTTCATTGACCGACAATTAGTACCTGTTCCGTAATTACGTTACATCATCGGTGCCCGTTGCAGGAACAACAATACGCGAAATGGATGGCAGCCTGCAGACTAGCGGCCAAAGGACGTTCACTTGCGGACTCTTCTTACGAGAGCGAAGTAAGCAGCATCACGGCTTTCCTGCAATTGCAGAGGCCTGCTCCTGCGCCTGCGATCAATCCGAACTCCTTAGATATCGTTCCGGACGATTATGTCGCCCCGAGATTCGTAAAGAAGTTCAAAGGAAAGGTACGTCCAAACGAGAAATATAGATCTGTGTTGGATAAATCTATATCCGTACGTATGTTGACTAAATTTGTTCTCGGTTGCAGTTGGTTCAGAGGATCTTGGAGGCACACGCAAACGTCAAGGATCTCCCGTTGATCGAGGCTAAACTAAATTACATAAAAGCCTGGCAATCTCTGCCCGAGTACGGAATTTCGTTGTTTGTGGTCAGATTCACTGGGAAAAGCAAGGACGAGTTATTGGGTATCGCTAACAATAGGTTGATGCGAATGGAGCTACACAGCGGTGATCATTTGAAAACTTGGAGACTCAATACGATAAAGGTAAGCTGATGTGACCTAGACTTACGATAACGATGCTTCCCACCCATATGTTTAGACATCAAAGATACCGTAAATACGTTTACGTATCAAAGATTAAACTTAAGCGACTGCTGACTCAACCGCCCAAGAGTTAACGAGAACACTTGTGTTGAAGAGGTTCGTTGAATCGACGTGTTTCGTTTGTGTAGGCATGGAACGTGAACTGGGAGATGAAGCACATGATGGTACAATTCGAGGACGAAAATATCATCTTCGAGTGCCAGTCAGCTGATTGCAAGGTCGTCCATGAGTTCATCGGGGGTTACATATTTCTATTCATGCGATCGAAGGAAGCGAATCAAACGTTAAACGAAGAGATGTTCCACAAACTGACCGGAGGATGGGTTTAAAGCGGTGATGGCCAGATCAAGCGCCCATTGAACAGTTCATGGGTATCAATGTGTAGAAAGGAAAGGACACTTCTGACAATCAAAAGAATGCAACGCTTGCGAGCAACCTATTGGTGCCCACGAATGCGCTTGTGGGCGCAGTTGCCCATCGAAAGTCTCTTAAAATATGTAGATGAAGCGTATTTTGCCTTGATCTGAAAGAATAACGCGACACGTTGGCTGATATTTTGTAAAAATACTTAAATTTATAGACGATCTTATGTTATATTGTATTTTGTAAATAGAAAATTGTATCGCCTATGTACAACTGCCTGTCTCCCTCGTGAAGGGCGCGACTTTTTATCTCGCGTTAGGAAATAACCCGTTTTTAGCGAATTTATCGTTCTTTCGGCATGCAATCTTCAGGGAGTGATTAATCACAACCTGTGAAGATAATATGCGCGAAGTGATACACGACTTGTATATGAAGTGTTTTCATCCACGAAAGCCTCCATAATGGAATACAAATGTAATTGTATTTTGTAACGATGAGAAACACGCACAACACAATCGACCCGAACAGAGTAAACCGCGCCCTTTTGTACACGCGACGCCGTTGATTAAGGTCACGAACGAATATTTTTACAGCAACGAGCACGTTTTTTGAACCACCCTGTAAGACTCGAACTTCTTTTTTTTCTAGATCGCCAAGTCGATCTCTCTCAGAAAAATACGTGTATTTTTAACATCACCAGGTGCTACGCCGGGAGAGATCGACCGAGACGAAATATCGAATCGTGTAAATTATTTGTTGTTTTAATGTAAACTATATATATTAAAAAATATTTACTTGTAATGTTACATATTATCTATTATACTTATATATGTATAATGTCACGTTGTCGAACGTGTAATTAAAAAATTATAGTTTTGTATATTAATAGACGTTAGTTGTACAATAAACTTAATTATTATTACTACATTCTTGGACTTACTTTCGCTAACATCAAAAAATCTAAAAGAACAGATGGGATGCACCGTTAAAATTGTGTAATCTTTTTATTAAAGTATGAGTTATTAAAAATCATGTATAGATCAACAATAATCAGGAAAGTAAAAAAAAAATGAACTATAAACATGCGTAGGTTGAAAGATGCACAGATTACATACTGAGCATCTCATGGGCGTTCGACGTATATGTACGAATGACGTTGGTTCATCCTTGTCGGTCCTATTTGCCTTCATTGAACAGCGGACAATTGCGCATTTTTCCCCGAATTGTCCACAGACTTTACAGCATTACCCTGATTCTGATTCTCAGAGTTCTTGGACGGCGACAGACCTTTAAGTACCAAGGGTACGTTGCAACCCCCTGCAGCCCCTGCGCCAGCCAACTTTCCTCCGCCTCCGCATGTCTTTATAATAAAACCAAATTGTTATCAACATTTACGTTGACATTTCTGTATTCCTGAGCATTATTTCGTTCCAAATAGCCTCGAAGCATTAAAAACTAAAGAAAAAAAGTTACCTGTGGATGATTAGGAGGTGCCGAATGCACGAGACGCCCAGTAAGAGATGCGGGTTTTTCTTTCTTGGTGCGCACCCACTCGTGGCCCAGAACTCTTTCCAACGTCAACCTCAACGTAATATCCGGTTCCAAAATGTGTTTTACGATGCTCTTCGCCAACGCGGACACAGTGTCTCGAACTCTGGATCGAAACATCCAATTCCTCGACATCTGATCCTTCAACAGTTTCTGCAGGTTCGAGTCGTCGAACGGCATCGACGCGTTCAACATGATGAACAAAATGATTCCTAGAGACCAGACATCGGCCAGTTTCGGGTTGTAGGGGGTTCCAGAGACGACTTCCGGTGCAGCGTACGCAGCAGAACCACAGTAGGTCTTGCTGAGGACGCGTCTACCTTCGTGATCGACGCAGAACCTCGCGAATCCAAAGTCTGCCAATTTAACGTTGAACTTTCTCGACAGCAGTATGTTCTCGCATTTTAAATCGCGATGGGCGATGTTCTTCCCGTGAAGGTAGTGCAGACCGGAAGCCATCTGTCTGAACCAAAGCTTCGATTGCTGTTCCGGTACGGCGCCATTTCTGTCAACGAAGTCTAGGAGGTCACCGTTGTCAGCGTAACGCATGAAGATGAAGACTCTTGGACCACGCTGCAGTATACTGTGTACCTGCGATATTTTATTTTGTTAACGATTGTAAATTTGTTAAGAGACTAGAGAGGAAGTATTAGTCGTTCGGTCCAGCGTTTATTGGCATAACTGGAACTTCGTCTTACTTGAATGATATGAGGATTTTCGATCTTTGTAAGGATTTCGAGTTCACGGGGAAAGAATTTGTCGAGGAAGTCGGGGGGTGCTTTTTCTTTGTCAAATATTTTACAGGCTAATCGCAATTTCTTCGAACTTGTTCCGTCGACATATTCGGCCAGGTGCACGGTCGCGTACGACCCCTAACATTTGTAAAATTAATCGCAAATTGTTGTAACAAGTAACAATACGCAACGATAATTGTTTAACGAAGAAGATATGGAATAAAATGTATATATTTGAAACTATGAAACGATAAATATGTAACATTTGTACAGGTGAAGAAAAAAAACAGGTCAGAAACAGGTAGAGGAAGGGAGAGAAAAGGTTAATGAACTGAAGGAAGATAGGGGGTTAGGGGTAAATAACCTGTCCGATTTTTTTGCCAATAAGATAGCCCCGCTGCTCAAGCGCGTTCACCTCCGAATTTCGGGGGCTGAGTGGCGTGGCCATGCCAGTGGATCTTCATTGGACTTCTGATCCTGATAACAGATAACCGATTCTCTTTCTTTCCTCTTCTCCTTCTCTGCACACGCACGTACGTGTTTCTTTTACTGGTCTTCGGTGTCGAAGATCGTGTCAAATATTTTTCTTCTTGCTTTTGCACTTTTCTTGAAACACTATTCGATCAATTTTGTCCTGACAAATCTATCTGGTTCGAGCTTCGCCTCAGGAGCCAAAGAACGTCTTGTTAAGTTCTACGTCGATAAAACTAAGTCGAGGATCCGTTCCGTCATTTCAAATGGCTGTGTGCACTAGAATTTTGAGCGTCGAGACCAGCTTGTATCTGGTACGGAACGGGGCAGAGGAAAAGATCCGTGTCTCATTCGAACACAGCCATTATATTTGAAAAAACAATATACGGTTGAGCCGTGAACGCGAATTTACCGTGGTCAACGTCGATTATAAGGCATGTTCAGGTAGTTTGTTCGCACGTGTGTTCATTGGCGTAACTAGCTAGCAAACGCATGGGCTGTCACCTTTTCGAGTACCGATTGACCCTCTCGGATAAAAATTTCGCGTGCGCGTCTAAATAATCTAGAGAGACCTTAAGGAGAAATGCCTGAATGAATCTAAGGAAAATAGAAAGCCTAGAAAATTAATGATTGAACATGGAATGAGCCAATACATGGATTTACAAATACTTTTTATTAAACAAAATTATACATTGCGTAAGAGTTACGCAGCCGGATCGTCACCCTTGGTAGTACGCGTGTAAATTAATTGCGCATGATGCTGTACAACTTGTTTAATGAGTCCTTTTTGTTGCAACTCGATCAAGGCCCTCCTGGCAAGGGATCCACGAATCTTTAATCTTTCACTAACGATGGATGGTGTGATTAATTTGTATTGTGGTACTTCTTTCAGCAACTTCTCATATGTGCCTTTGTCAAATAACACCTGGTTATTTAACTTATCACGTACTTTTCCTTTGGACCACTTCTGCAATAACGAGCAAAAAGATGATGTGAGATTTAACAGTTCAAATTGGACTTCAACATTGTATTTAGTATAATATTGTATCAGACTCATTAAATCAGTATTTTACTTCCATAGTTTATCAAGGATATAAGTGTTCATCATCAAAAAATATTCTCATACAGATGTAACGCATGTGGCAACTACAATACAAACCTTCTTCTTGGCTTTGCCACCAGATCCTCCCTCCTTCTTCTTCTGTGTTTTTTGTGGCTGCTTCGAGGACCCTTTCGTATCCTTTTTAGGCGGCTAAAAAATAAAAAGTAAAAATAAATTAAATGTCCTGGACATATGATATGTAAAGATGTTTGCATGTTAAATGTTATTCAGGCTCATTAAATCAGTATTTTACTATCATAGAATTGATCTAGAATGAGTTTTTCATCATAATATTAAATACTGTATGTTACACTTTACATTTTTAAGTTTCAATGATTCTTCAACGTGTCAACAAAACATTTGTAAAGAGGTTAGATACTGACGTATTCTAAAATCTAAGTATACTTTCATTTCAGACACCGTGCAATAAATAACACGTTTATATGACGTTAGCTCAAAACTAGTATGACTAAATACAAAGGTTTTATAGTAAAGTATATCGAATACATTGTATACACCATGTGGACGACATCACTCGAAAAGGTTATCCACTTTATCACGTGTAAAATTTTCAAAATATTCTTTGCTTACTATTCGAAATAAAAGCACCACACTATCCGAAAGAAAAGCTTCTATCGTATTTGTAAAAGTTCCTCAAATGAAAACAATTAAAATAGAAAGGGAAATCATTTTGCAAATACTTACCATGATGGCTGTCGACTCGGAAAGAAAAGGGAAGTACAGGTAACGCCATCACTACTAATTATCGCTAGCAGTGCCCTCTGTTTCACTGAATTGATCAGTATCATTACCAAAAATAGTAAGAAAATTAGAAAAAGAAATGTTTATGGTTAAATAAATAAATCGTTCAATTACATTAATTTTTTCATGGTTAAGTTATGTGATTTAACGAAATAAATTACGCACATCGCGCATTATATCAAGTTTACTTGTCAGTCACTCAGGAGTGGCTGCAGCGTACAAAGCATGGCGCCACGCTGTGCGTTTTTAAGTCCCGGTTTTTCACGATTTTGACCCTCACAAAAAATGTATTCGCGTTAAGAATACCATCCAGTATCTTTAAATCAGTCACAGACGTCCGTTTTTATTTAATTTCGTACCAAAAGGTAATTTCACTTTACCAGATACATTTTGTGTAAGGTTAAAAATTTTTTCACTGTTGCTACGTGTCAATCGTGTTTTCATTCCAAAGTAGTTATCAATGTTAACTATGCAGATTGAATAATTTAATTCATAACGACGTGACAATCATTCGTTGACCGTATATTTCATTTAAAAAGTTGATTTTTCGATATAATTTATGAATGTCATTAACCGATAAGCGAGAGTACCGTTTAATCAGCTGTATGTTCAGTAGTTTATGCTTGACATATTTTTAATTGTTTTCTGTGACTGTTTTCGTTTTAACGAAGAATTTGTGCCAAAACACTTGTGCTGATTGTAACTGAAGAGTTTGTTTATAAAATCAATATTTTTAATGTACATATATAAATTTTTGCATTACTAAAAAATTTTTTTTTCTGGTTTTAGAATCATCATTATTCGCAGAAAGAATCCTGACATCTATACAAAATGCTTCCACTTTCGCACAAAGACTCCAGAAACATTGGTAGTAGGATAAAAGAAAAGGTATTGGGCTGGAAACGTCTGATATTTTCTGACAAGAACACCAGGAATTTATTTTTATTTCTTCTCCTCAATTTGTCTTTTGCCTTTATTGAATTACTCTATGGAATATGGACGAATAGCTTGGGCTTGATATCGGACAGTTTCCACATGTTCTTTGATTGTACCGGTCTGTTATTTGGTCTGGCTGCATCCGTTATAACAAAATGGAGAGCAAATGAAAGATATTCTTATGGTTATGTTAGAGCAGAAGTCTTGGGAGGATTTGTCAATGCTCTACTCTTATTCTTCATTGCTCTTTTCATTATGTCAGAAGCTGTTGAAAGGTCTATTGAACCACCAGAGATCAAACACGAAAGACTTCTTGTTGTGTCTGTTATGGGATTAATAGTTAATTTGGTTGGAATATACGTGTTCCACCACGGACATGGACATGGTCATGGAATGGGACATGGTCACTCTCATTCTCATTCTCATTCTCATAGTGGCCATGGACATTCTCACTCAAACCATAGTCACGATCATCACGATATAGAGATAGATCCTTCCTTCAGTGGTACAAATTCTCAGATTATGAAAGGTGTTTTCTTGCATATTTTAGCAGACACTCTTGGATCTGTTGGTGTAATTATATCGGCGATACTTATGCGTCTGTTTGGTTGGTTTATAGCTGATCCAATTTGTTCCATGCTGATCGCAGTATTGATAGTTTTAAGTGTACTTTCTTTGATGAAAGACTCGTGGGAGATATTGATGCAAAGGCAACCAGCAGCATTGGATCATGTTCTGCCACAGTGTTACAACAAAGTGACCCAATTGGCCGGGGTATACAGTGTACAAGAACCACATTTCTGGACGTTGTGTTCAGACGTATACGTTGGGTGCTTGAAACTGGAGGTTGCCAGAACAGTGGAACCTAAGTATGTAGTAGCACACACACAGATGATTTTCCAAGCAGCTGGTGTAAGGCATCTAACCGTTCAATTGGATTACGCACCCATGTGATCTATGAAAAATATGCATGTCCTAAAGTGTTCTTATAAGTGCTCCAGGACTGTATTTGTTTGTGGAGTTTGTCAGAAACAAGCAAGAAACACTGCGTTAGTGCAAAATATTTTTGCCATTTTAAAATTGTGCAGGTGCATAATCCTAAGTAATAGCAAATATCATCTTGGATTACAAATCATTTAAGAGGGTGTCCAAACTTTTAAACAATTATGAAAATCATAATAGGTTGTCAATTTAGAAATATACTCCTATGGATATTTCGATTTCGTCGTTAAAATAGCGCATTTAAATATGTTATTCTTTGTATACATAGACAGTGATTTGTTTGTATCGCATAATGTTACTTAATCTAGCTAAATTGCATTTTATGTTTGTTTCCAAAAATTTTCGTCGTGTATTTTAATGACTGCAAGTTATAAAGAATTTTTTGTATCAAGCATTAAAGTCTCTATATCAAAATGCATTTGCAACATTGAGAAAGTACAGGTGTATTATATATTACAATTATTTCTTACCCTTTCAGCACTTTTGTAAAGATCTCTTTTCATCTGTTTTATTATTGTATTAAGTTTCTGTACATTGCGATTTATAGTAAAAGATTTGTGCATTATGGCATAACTGAGGTGCGGCCGTAATTATATACAGACAGCTGTAGACAGCTAGTCATTACTATAAAGAAAAGAAAATATGTGAAATATATGCTATATATAAATACAACTTTATAAATTGTAATATAAACTGATATTCTTACGTTTAAACAAAGTCACGTTTTTTTACATAAAAATGTATTCATTTTTCATATTCTGCTCGCGTTAAGTGCTGTTGTAGCATGACTGATATTAAAAGAAAAACATCTGGAAACGCTTGACACGTGCAGGATAATCATTTTCTTGTAACGTATTTGTAAAAATTCAATAAGTGATTTGCGAATATTGACGTAAACAACTCCACCAAATTTTTATTTAAGATCAGGCACTGAAGAATTATTTGGCTGAAAATGTTTGATTAGTATGCATGATTTTCTACGCGTGAGAATTATTGTTCATCGTTTTCATTAGCATTGTAATATATCCGCCGAGACACGAATTAGATTTATGACAGATTTATAAGCAAAGTTGTAAGCATGACCAGGACATTCCATATAGCCGAGCTATATAAGTAAATATATACATATAATTTGTATACATCAGATTGTGATGACGTAAGCCAAAATATAACTTTTCGAGACGATGCGTCGATAGGAATTAAAAAACATTTTTTTTAGTAACGAGGTGTAGGAAACCTTTTTTATTGAAACACCGAATCGTCTTAAATACAGTAACTGTTTGATAAATACGTGTTTGCTTAATGTCCGTTCGAAACGAATTATATGTATTATTCACTTCTGTACTTCTACTGTATAGAAAACACTAGACTCTTGTTATATTGCTACGCTTTGTATAATCACGGTCTATTATTGTCATGCTTTATACTGCCGGTTGATCGAGTTCTCCTTCACATGTAGCGTGCATTGATGAAATTCTTTCACCATCGTAGAAAATGGAGAAAAGATCTTACTTCGTTGCCAACTTCGAAAACTTTCGTAGCAATACAACGAGAGCCTAAGGTAAAGAAATGACATGCATTTAGCGAATAGTTACTGCAAACAAAACGATCGGACGATTCATACTCGTCTGGAAAGAGATACCAACGAAGAGCGATGCAATTTTCAAGATGAAAGTCAACATTGTTACGTTTTATCGACATTAATGTATAAATAAAACAAAGAAGTGTACATCTTCGATATCGACAAAGTGTAAATAATAAACAGAACTACTAATCTTCAAATCCTTTCGTTGACTTTTCTTTTTATTAGCAGTATCTGCAAACACTAAAGAACATTGTACTTTCTCCGTACGTTTCCTCTGTTTGTTCGTCAAACAAGTGTGCACTCCGAAGATGCAGGGAATTAGTCACAAGGGAAACATTTAAACACATATTACATTTATTTGAAGGATATGTATACACATATAAATACATAAATATTTATAATAAAATCGTTGAAGCTGATTCCACACCGACAGAGGTTCCGAACACGTTCGACGATACGCTCGTGTGGTGTCAGCTTCAGTTTCCTCCTCGTGCACAACGTGTTTCTTCGTAAAACGGCCTGGCAAATGTAACAAATCGTGCCACGTCTGCTGCACGGCATCGATCGAATGTAATCTTATGTACATAGCAAACTATCAAAAATGAAAAACCGTGCGGAACGCATTAGCGAGGCAACGCTTGCCTATCCTAATACAACTGGACGATGAAAGAAAAGCGAATCGAAAAGTTCATTTTGCCTGGGAAAAAGGGGCATGGAACTCTATCTTTTAAAGCTCAATTAAAAATCGATCAAACTGGCTCGTTGAATTTCTTTTTGTTCCTTTATTTTGAAGTTGATGAGACCGGCAGTGGCCACGTCGGATAACGTTCCTCGATGTTCGATTAGAATATCGGTAACGAACATTCGTGCAGATTCACAAGTGCAAAATGACTGTACAGTCGCGGGCAACGATGTCTTCCTTCTTGAGGGAAAGTGCGTGGTCTCTTACCATCTGCCTCATTTCAAAGGCATTCCCGTACTAGCAGAAAGATGGCGGGAGAACAACTTTACACTAGATGGAAACCGCATTGGAGAAATAGGATGGTGCAGATGACATTGTAGGATGCTATGGTGGGTATTATAAGGATGAAATAATGAGGGTGCTATTGTAGGGGAGATATGACGGAGATAGTACTGTAGGGATGACACTGCAGGGGTGGGATAGTGTGAATGACTGCAGGGATAAATGATTGTAGGGATGGTTTTGTGGAAATGGCACTGTATGGGTACAATAGAATGGCGTTCTAGGAATGGGTAAGTATTAAAAAGGGTCCACACCACCTACGTAACTGACCTGTGCGTTTGTAAGTTACTTGCTTTTAAATAACTTTCCCAAGTTCGTCATATGCTGTTCATACTTGACGTATACTGTACCTTAATTAAAGGTAGGCATCTATGTACGCGACTGCACCTTTATCCTCCGCATTAGTTACGTCGATCCCAAAGAATGAAGTTACTTGTACAAATACGTGTAATAAATAAAGTTTTCACAAAGTGCATGGCAGTGTAGCATTCTTCATGCTTTCTGCGCTGACGCAGCTTTTATTCGGATACGAACGAATGAGAATCGCGCTTAATTCTAGAAAATAACGAACTGGTGATAATACGATATCGGTAAACGATAGTCGTGTTTCAAGTCTACGTTACGATTTGGCAGTTGCGTTACACGTTCTTTTTATTCGCGAAGATATTTTGTTTATTAATTTTTTTTTCGTTTTCTCGTATCATTTTTTTTCTTCTGTATTTTCTTTCGGACAATATTAATAGCCATCGTTCTCTATAATGTACCGTAGAATTCGAAAACCGACGTCTCTTCTCTGGATACGTTTCCTACCCGCTACTATAGAATATAATTTATAAAATCTCTTCAAGTCTCCAACAAACTGCTCCATCCGGTAAAGCCATTTCACTCTTGGATCATCGATCGTAACATTTAATAATCGTGATCAGAGGATATACGAATAATCGTAAGAATAATAATAATAATCATCGTAATAATGACAATAATAATAATAATATATTACTCTGAATCGTATTTTACAGTCCATCTAACAACAACGAACGTATCTAGTTGCAACAGCCTCTTTTTCTTTAAATATCTTTCGGTAATACGTGTGACTTGGTCTCGCGATTATTCTTACATTTCTTTCGTAATCTTTTCCCCCAGAAAGAATTGTACCTCTTCTAAAACAAAGAACATCCCGCCTACAATCTCCGCTTCTTTCCGCGTTTCTCTAACAAACTCTACGATCTATAATGATCTATCGTTAGGAGTGCGACGACGCAGAAAAGGAAATCACAGTAAGACGAAAATCCACAAAGTGTCGGCTTCGTTCCATCCATCTCGTTCCCCATGCATTTCCTTCGTTAAGTAGTCATCTTATTCTATATGCCTCTTATGGCTAAAATCATCGACGATATACGCGTTTCTTCTCTCTAAAAACTACGCGTTTCTCTTTGCTAGTCGTTTGCTCGACATCCGTCTCTTCCGACATCCGTTTCACCGGATCGTCAACTAACAACCCTCAAAATGATCAGGCCCTTCGTTCAAGATCAAATCTTCCTCGTCTAGGCCCACGTTCCTCGTGACCAGACAACTCTAAAAAAAATCTTCCGTGTCCTTGTCAACCAGAAGCTTCCCCCGCCCATCCTCACTTCTTCTTGCCCTTGCCGTTCTTCTGCAACTTCGTGATCTTCAGCCTGCAGTTAGCTCCGCCCGTGTACACCACTTCCGCTCTACCAGCCTCCTCTACAGCAGCGACCAGAGCCTTCACCGATTTTACGTGCACGTCCTTGGCGCTGATCTCCAACGAGGTACCAGGATAACGATCTCTCACGCATTTGCCGATACTCGAAGCTTGCGTCTCCGTCAGATCCACACCGTCCAGACACAGCCAGGTGAGATACTGCAGATGAGTGAGCACCGTCTGCACGAAAACGTGCTCCATCTGAACCTTCTTCGCACTGTCGGTCACTATGAGCCCGTTCGCCTTCAGGAAACTCAGGTTGCACAACTTCAGGTACTTGGCTATCTGCCTCATCGTCTTGTCGCTGTCTTCTAGAGTCACTCGCCAGAAGTTGATCCTCAACGATTGCAGGTTCTTGAAGTGAGAGGACAGACAGCTGAAGAATTGTTGGAGAATCTTGTCGTCGATGAATAATAGAGAGCCGCTGTTGCCTCCTATGGTGGATTTGTCCAAGGAAAGATCCAGCTCGCTGAGGGCGGTGAACCCGGCCAGGAAGGGCAACAGAAGGGGTCCTCGAAGGGCTAGGCGATCGTTCACCGTTACCTAGAATCATAGACGATCAATTGAATTGTTTCCTTGATTATTTTCAAAGAAGATCGTTTCGTCGATTTTTCTCGGACGATAAAACTGCTAGATCGATGGATGAAGAATTATTCGAATTTTCGATATTCAAAATTTGCGAATCATTTTGTTAGTGATTATTTCACTCGAATGGTTCGACTTACTTTTTGTGGACATTTCACAGTCTAAGTTGCTGGATAGTCAACAAGCGAAGATAAATGAGCTTTTTAAACATTTGGAATGAATTGTAATGATAAGTCGGGAGAAAGAAGAAATTGAATGGTACCATTTTGTTCCCGACTACTTTGTTCGCCTCCATTTAGGCGACAGAGCCGTTAGATCATCCAGTGACGAAGAGGAATGGGAACTTTGGGATCTAGAATGAATTGTGCTAATAGAATGAAGGAAACAGGAAATTGTAGGAGACCATTCTGTTCACGACTGCTTTATCTACTTCCACTTTGGACATTATCGACAGACCATCGACGAAGAGAAATGGAACTTTGGGGGTTATAAATAATTTATAACGATATCGAAGGACAAAAGAGATTGTATGGAGCAGGAAGATACCACCAAAGGGAAGGACAATATTTAAGGAGTCAAATTTGACAATACGGGAAGTTTAACTTTAGCAGATGTCAAAGATGAAAAATTGAGAAGCTATTATTCTAAATTGATAAAACATACTTATATTTGTAGATCAATTTGATTAAATTACTTTTATCGTAAGTTAAGGAAGTTCTGTCTTCATGGATTGAAGGACAAAGGAAATTGGAGGAAACCATTTTGTTCTCGACTACTTTCTCTTCCATTTTGGACCATCGAGTAACGAAGACGAATGAATTCGAGGCATAAATTGCAAGATAAAAGGAACGTCAGAGGACATTATAGATTCCAGGAAACGCTAGCTGTTGCATTTAATTTTCTTCGATTTACGTAACGAATGGAGGCATGTAATATCGATCGTTCGCCGAGTTTACAACGTAACCAACCCAGTAACGTCGGTTGACGCGGGGTGGAAACCAGTTTCCTGACCAACGCGAATAATCTATCGCGGTTTTGGACGACCACCGAGCAGACCGCGAACGAATCATCGATGGCCTCAAATTACGAATCGACCGGCTCGAACGAGCTCGAGTGTCTCGAATATGTCGTGTACGGACCCTCAGGATACTCGATACGTCGACGATCGTTACCTTTCGTTCTTCGCCTGCACACGCGATACGTTAGACACGCGTGTATCTACTTTTGTGCTCCGGCAAGATTTCAAGAATAGAAATCGCTCGATGTCGCCGCGATTATCTCGATGCTTCGTGCGTTCGAGATTAGCCATCTTGTCAGAGAACAATACTCCACAGCTGTTTCTCTTTTCTTATTATATTAAAACTTTTCGTTTTA
Organism: Megachile willughbiella; assembly: GCA_945859595.2. Classification (NCBI taxonomy): domain Eukaryota; kingdom Metazoa; phylum Arthropoda; class Insecta; order Hymenoptera; family Megachilidae; genus Megachile; species Megachile willughbiella. The sequence continues at coordinate 15,435,526 of OX243798.1, read as the reverse complement.
TAATTTTATCTATCAGTCCTATTCCTCTGATGGACTTTATTACATTAAAGATCAACGTTTTATGTTTAAGACACATTACTATTCTTACATTAAGACGTGTCCAAGAATGACAGACGAACAGTTAAATGAATAGTTAAATTGAATAATTGAATAGTTAAAGATATGAAGATAATGCAAAGTACCTGAATAAATTCTATTCGGGAGCCAACCGATTTGAAGTTTTAGATTAGATTCGATCCAATTCGCAATCAGAAAACTCGCATTAAAGAGAGAGGGGGGTTTTCCTTTCATTCGAAAGAATCAGACACAGTCGGAAAAAAGGATTACTTACTTGAAAGCCAGCCAGTCTGAGGAACACAATCGCAGGACAGGCGGGTGGAGGAGCTGCTCTGAGAAGCTCGGCTCCTGCGTCGTCCCGACGTCCTAATCTTGCCAAAGGACCTTCATGGACGGCCAGATGCAAGCGAGCATTGCAAAGGCTTAATTCGCGGACGCTCGTGTATCTGAGTAGCTCGGAGAACACTGCCAGGCTATCTGATTCCTGCAAGTTCAAACAATTTTTATAAATCGATGTCTCCTTTATCATGCTGGGCTGCTGGTATGTATAGGGCAGAAATTTCAGAATGACCGAGGAACAAGATTTGAAGATGAATTATATGTTATAGTAAATATATCGTTTAAATGTATCAATTAATTGCAAAGCAGAAGAGATAAGCATCATTCCGAGTTACATCACAATGCAATCATATTATATCCAACAAATCTGTGTCACCGCAGTGAACCTTTCAGTAGATTATTCGCTCGTAAGCGTTTCCTATTTCCATTCACTTTGCCTGATAAATTTACGTAAGTTCGACAAATTCGGTATCGTATCACAACACAGTTGGAATTTGGAAGATCTCAGGAAAATCCACTCCGGTTAACCCAAAGACTCTTTGATCACTGGGGTTACGTTCCCTCCATTATTAACGCACGGTACGATGTTAAACGTGGTTGGCCTAAACGTGTCGCGACGCCGAAATCGCTTGTGGTATTACGTTGGCCCGGCAATGAGATGGGAACAAAGTGAGGTGATACAAACACAATGGCTTCCTAAATTACAGGATCACGTGCATCGCGACAGAAGATGAAGCTTCCGCGATAACGTCGACCTAACAGGCTGTAACTAATCTCCAAATCGCTTTTACTATTATTCTTTGTTTATCTAAAACTTCGTTCTATCACACTGTCAGAATTGCGTAATAATACATATAGAGGTGGTAAACTTTACAGTTGCACTTGTAACCTAGAGATGTATGAGTATAAGGATGTGAAGATGTAGGGATGTGGGAAAGTAGAGATGTAGAGATGCAAAAATGCAGGAATGTAGAAATGAGGGAATGGTGGAATGTGGAGATGTCGAGCTGAAGAGAGGATGGCATTGTGGGATCTGAGGATGAGAGATGTAGCGATGTAACAATATAGGGATTTGAGTATGTAGGGATTTGGGGATGCAAGGATCTGGGGATGTAGACATCTAAAGACGTAGACATGTAGGGATCTAAAGACGTAGACGTGTAGGGATTCAGGGATGTAAACATCTACAAATTTAGAGATCTAGAAGTACAAGGATTTGACGAAGATAGGCGGTAGAAATCTGGAGATTTAGAGACGTAGACATCTAGAAATTTATGAACTTAGAAAAGTAGAAATCTGGAGATGTAGCGACCTAGTATTTCAGGAATACAAAGCGTTAGTAAATAGTGCAGTGGTAAAATTGCAATAGTTTAACCCAGTTCGAATTTTCCAACGCTCCGAATGATTATCGGTTCGAGCAGAAACGGAAAGTAAGAAAACGGAGAACGGAAACGAGCAGAAGACGCAAGAGAAGGAACTTTCGTCTCGTTTCCGAACGTAAAAGTTCGTTCCGTCGTCGGAGATTGATATCGGAACGCGTGGCGTCGCGTCGTCTCGAAATAGAACGACCTAATTAGACGACACAGTTTCGAGAAGGGGTGTCATTAAGTGCCGCGACGTGCAGTTTCGAATTGATCTCGAAAGCCGAGGCCTCCTCGATCGGAACTAAACGGCTTCGTTCCACTTTAACCTCAGATTCCTCCTGGTGACGCGGAGGAAAACCGACGCGGGTAACGGAATCCTATGCAATATTTCAAAGTGCAGTTAACCTCTCTTGGGAGTTTCGTCGCGCGTTGGAAAGCTGCAGAAAATTACGTTCGCGAAGTCAAAGTCGAACCCGTTGGAACGATCGACTTCGGCTTCTGAGAGTTGGTAAATCTTGACTATTGGATTTATGTGGAAATAGGAAAGGATGTTTTGTACGAGATACAGTAATATTGTTCTCTAACGTTTCCAAAGTGTCCTGTAAGACTCACAGAAGTTGTCAGTTATGCACAAGTGCCTTTTATCCTATTTAAGAGGATCTGTTTAAATTGATCAAGTAGATAATTTCTATGAACGAATAGTGCAGAACACGATGCATCACTGAATTTAATAAATAATACAGATCTTGAACGAGCATTTAAAACGCCGCTAAAAATGTTTAGTCGATAATCGATGCAACAAGTGTCATTTGCTATTTTAATGAGTTCTATTTCCTCGAGCTGGCGAAATTATTCCGTCTTTAGACAACGAAGAAAGTGTCTGCTTTTTATCACGGAACGATCGCGCGACGTTTCGTGTTTCGCAGTTGATTTTTCCTCTTCGCTAACTTATACAAGATGCATTGAAATTAACTGATTAAACTAGACCAGCGTGCATTATGAATAAAAAATAAGAAGGTTCAAAGGAGCCTTCGTTTAAAAATTTTTAATGAAACCTTCCCGGACCTACGTTAACTCGATAACTTGTCTAATTTTTATTCATAGAATACGTAGTTTGTTCGTTTCATTCGCGGACACCCGGTATCGTCTTTTCCGCTTAGAGAAGACGGAATTTAAACACCTCGCGGAAGTTCTGCTTTCTTTCCCGCGAGATTATTTCGCGGGCGGATCGCTTGATTTAAGAGGGTAGTTTTTACGAGAACGTCGGCTAGTTTGAATAATGTAGGGAAAATTGGGCAAAATTATGGCTGGCTCGAAACGTTGGAGGTGGCACCTCTATTCTTGCCAACTTTAATGAACCTCCGTTATTTGCCGAGGCGCTTAAAAACTCTTCTTGCTAATCGCTCGCTGACAAAACCAACGTTTCGCGATACAACTGCAAGAAAAGTTTCCTAAGTTTCTAAATTAATCATTCAAATCGATCATAATCCATTCAAAGGGGAAACGATAAAAGTTCGATTTTATTAAAAGGGACAAGTTGGAAATTCTTACAATTGTAATTATTTACGAATCGACAAGTTTTATTTCTGCAGTGCGTACAGTTTGTCGCACCCCGCTAAGCTTAACGTTTACAAAATATAAATGTTCAGAACTGACTTCGACTCATAATTTTGAACAGTTACACGTCTCTATACAAAAATCGCGAAAAACGTGGAAAATATTGGACAGCACTGAAGGGCCAGGTATTTCTATTGACACAGTCTGTGACAATGTGATGATCGAATTCGAGGACACCCTGTACAGCGGCTCCATCGTTGGTCCGATGAAAAATAGCAGAGTGGCCGCATAAATTGAATGAATCGGCAGCCACGGCACGGTACGGTTCTTTTTAAATGGAAATCGTCCAGGTTCGTGACAGGCCGCACACAATAATAGTCTGGTGAAAGGGGTCGAGTGCAGGAAGGGAGAGGTGACAGTCGGTACAGAGAGCTTCCAACGAGCTGCATTGTTTATAATCACCCTCGTGCGTTAAATGAAATTTGCCCGTACCCTCTCTGCTCTCGTCGTACTCGACCTGCCTCATTGTTTCCGAGCGTGATATCGCCGTGCCACCGCTAGGATTTTACGGTTGTACAATTTATCCGGGATATTCTGCGAATTATGTGCTTTTCGAGGATCTACCTTCGTGTTACCCCCGCCATGTTGCCCCTCGTTCAGACCCTCGTACAGTTTACCCTCGTTACTGATGCGATTAAGCGAGCATGTCGCTCTATCGACCAACCGGTAAACTCTGCTTCGAAAACTCGAAATCGCGGCGAGGAACAAGGAAATTTCATACTGTTAATCGTAAGTTTATGCTTGGGTACTACGCGTGGCGATGTAACGCTTGCTGATATAACGTGGGGGCATGCAACACGTGGCGATGCAACGTGTAGTTATGCAACGCGTTCAAGTACAACGCGTTGAGGTCGAGTTACGATAGAGGTATAACGCGTTCAATTAAAACCTGTAGAATTACAACGCATCGAATTGCACCACGTGGAAATACATCGCGTCGAATTACAGCGCGTGGAAATACAGTACGTCAAACTACAGAGCGTGGAATTATAGCGCGTGGAAATACAGCGTGTGGAAATACAACGCATCGAATTAAACCGTATAAAATCAGAGCTTGTGATTGATATCACCTTAACCCTTCACCACCAGTCCATTTCAGTGTAAGATAACTTTTGCACTGCGTGATACCGAATTTTTATGGAATCAATCTCTGTAAAGATAGAAAAGCAAGTAGCACGAGACACGTCTGACGCGGCTGGTATTTTCATGGAAATTTTCAGCGATTCCCATAGATGGTCAGGAGAAGAATGTTCGAGTATCGGAGCTTGCTGCAGAATGGGGTGTACGTAATTTATCGCAGACAATATTACCAGCGACGTTGAACGGCCTGGAAAACCTTCTGGCCCTGTCCGACAAGTATTTTATGGCTGCTAAAAATTGTATATTTTCGACTTTGCGACGAAGAAAAAATGAGTAAAATGAAACTCTCGGAAAGCCACGTAACGTATCGAGTTTAATTTGAAACGATAAAGGAAGAACATCATGAAAATTATACCGTGCAAGATGGGAATCAGAGCGTCAGATTCAGAATTTAACTTTTAATATCCTTAACAAACTATTTCCTACTTGAACTCGATTTATCGGGCCACGCGAATAGAATAATCGAAGAAGTTGTTTCGCAGTCGACGACGTAAGAAAACTCGACCTCGTTAAATTCTCGATTAACATAAATTTGATTAGCCTGAGGGGGTGAATTGTTTGACGGCGAGCTTATAAATCACCCAAGATGTTTTGCATTCGAACAAGGTAGATAATAAATAAGGAGCTCTTTGAGGAAGCGTTCTCGGGTAATAGCCTGCGCTCGTTATATTCTCTCGCAATGATCGATTCATTCGTTTAATGCTCCGTTCCTCCTTTACTCTATTTCCGGACAAATATTTGTCGCTACTGTGTTGTTTCCATAGATTATAGCTTCATAAAAGTAACTCGTGACTTGGTCCATTATATTTAACCCCTTACACTATTTTGACAAGTTGACGCACCCCGTGCGTCATGTATGCGTATCTCATGATCAATTTCACTCGAATTAATACGCTTCAATTTGGAGTTGTCTAATTATATGCATAGTCAACGATTGATACCAGATTGACGTAACGTTTCAACTTTCTTTGTGTGTTTAAATATTGCAGCTGTGATTAGTTCTGACTGACGCATCTGACATAGCGCAAAGGGTTAGGTTGTAGCGAAGGAACTTTCAATGCAAAAATTTTGCTTCATTTCAAATAAAGAAATTTCAAGAACTACGAATTTGCAGATTATTTCCAACGTCGTGCGCAATTGAGCGTTCCAGCCTAATTCGTGTTTTCTCAGGTTTTCGAGCGTTTTCTTTATTAGCGGTAAAAAATGGCGGGGATTTATTAGACAAGCTAATAGCTTTTGTCGACGGCAGCAGGCCAAGAGTTAGGAGATCGCCAACTTGCTGGCAGATTTAAGTAAATTGGATCACACGGACGAAGAAGGAAAAGCTCGCTCTCGGGAGCATTTTTAATAATGGAAAATCCATTTGGCCGTGTCGTCACCTATATATCTTGTTTGCCCGCTACTGTCTACCGTCTCTGTTCAATATCATACTTTATTTCGCGGCTGGATCTCCTCGCGCCGATGACGCTTCTGCTTTTAAATAAATCAGATTCTTCGAGCACGTCGGAACGAGTAAAGCGTTCAAACTCGTTCCAGTGTGTACAAGTTTTTTCTTTTTTCACCCCCGTACGAAAGAAAGAAAAGACTCTCGACGCGATCACTCTCTTTAATTGATTCCACTTTTTGTTTCTTGATTTACGGAGAGCAACCACGCGACTGCCATTGTTTCATTCGTTCCTCGTCGTGCACGAGTTTTCAACGGTAAGCTGCTTTGCTGAATTTGAATGAATAAATGTGCTTGCAAGGTGTCATGAATAATGGAACTACGAATTTGTGTATAAATCTCTGTTCCGATGACTTCTTCCATCGAGCGTCGTTCATAATGAAAAGGACGCGAACAAATCCTTGTTTCGAATCATTTTCGGGCTTGTTTCTATCGCTAAGTTAAGCTTCGTACAAAGATTAACGCGAGGCAAAAAAGTGAAGAAGAAAAGAAAGAAAAGGGGCGAAGAGGAAAATCGATATCGGGGAATGCATGTGGAATCTGGTAAGAGAACCGAGACTTCTCTCGTTACATCTTCGAGGTTTCGACCAAGTTGCGAACCACAATGGGATCAGTAAAACGTACCGATGGTATCCACGGTCTAGTGGCGGTAACTCTTTGGATGGTAAAAAGAATCGTTCGAAAACTCTGCGGTTTCCTGTCTGTCACTTCGACGTATTCTCCCGTGAAATTTCCGAATTTTAACACCCTGCATCTTGAAATTTCAGTACTTTTTCTGTTCGGTGATTTTTATGCTTGCAAATGGACCCAGAAAATCGTTCTGCATTTTATGAGAAGATCAAGAAATATTATTTAACTTCAACGATTAGTAAAATACGAACATAAACGCTATAGAATTACTTTCAGAACCCATTACACTTTTCAATTGAAAATAAAACAGTTCAATTTTAATGAACTTTGTTAGTCGAAGTCGTTTCGGTTTTTAAATGCTCCGCATAAATTGAAAGCCCGAACTTTTGCTGTAATCTATAAGGCCATTGTTGGCGATGAGCCATTATATCTATCAAGATTCTGGTAGTCGAGCAGAGAAAAAAGAACGGAAAACCGACAGAGAAGAAGGAGAACACGGCCGAGGAATAATCCTATCAGGTATCGCTGGATTATCCTCAAAGTGGTTAATTAATTACCGGTAATATCCAAGCTAGAGAACTAGAAGAAGATAAAGAACAAACGACACGAGGATTATTTATATCCCTCACTAATTTAACCCTCGGATGACGGAGCTGAGCCTCAGCTAACCCCGCGCATTATTCATAGTTTAAATTAAATTTCAAATTCGTTTGCATTCTGTACATTTTACACCGTGTATAAATATTACTTTTTTAAGCCCTTACATTGTGATCTTTGCTTTCTATTTTCATCAGTGACGTTTCGACCAAATTGGTCGAATGATTTAGTACTCACATATATGAATTTGCAAATTTGAGAACATTTGGAATTCTGTAATTTAGAAATTCGGAATTTTGGAAATGTAGAAATTTGAGATTGTAATATTGATTAATATGGTAATATGGTAATGTAGAATTTGAAATTTAAAATTGTGGACAGTGCAAATGGAAACTGGTACAGTGAAAATATGGAAATTCGACAATTGAAGACATAATGGTAGTCTACGGTTATTTTTTTTTCTGTCAAAACAAATGGAATGGCGGGTGATATTTTATAGCGAGAGTTAAAATAAAAACGGGATAAATGTGTTCAATTCACGAATCGCTAGTGGAAACAAGTTTTAACGGTCAGTCAGTAGAGAAGGAACGCACTGGTCAGACAGCAATCGGATAATTCCTACAAAGAGAATTTTTATGATATAAATCCCTCTCGTTCGCTTCGCTAACCAGCTGAATTTGATTTTCGAGGCTGCATAGTCGATTCCGCGTTCTCAATCAAAGCTGAAAGTTCAGTATCACGAAGACTAGTGGTACAAATCAACGGGCGGTCAGACATACCGATTTAAACGATATAAACGATGTTTGGTAAAGCATTCGTTTCAATGAACGGATTTATACGAACGCTTTATCGTCTCAAGGATTTATACGTATCACAGCTGATTGCTTTCGTATATTTTTCGAAATCGCCAATTACAGTATTTCGAAATCCGTTCGGTTTCGTAAAACGCGAAGAAAACAAATCACATTCGATTTTATCATACCGCGCGTCACTGACCAAACGTCGATGTTTGCGGTGAATGCGATAAAACGGATCGTTCTGTATTATTCATGCCGTCATTTCAGACGATCAAAGCACATCGAAACTGTAACTGCTCGCTAATTAGCAGAACGCTAATTAAGCCCGTAAGCTATATTCGTCTCTCCGCATTTATTAACGAGCAATTCTAGAATAACCCGGACCAGATCTTTTGTCGCGATTAACGAAATAATTTTGGAAAATATAGCCGAAGAGTCTCGCGAATATAACAGAAAGTTCAGAACGATTTGGCACTGCGAAGCAAATGTTTGCAGTATCTTCTCGTAGAAAATCATCGAGGTTAAGTAAAAATTCAACCCTTCTCTCTCTCTGTGTTAGTGCACAATTTCGTAAGTGCCCGAGGGCGATATTCAACTGCAGCAAAGTTGCAGAACGTCTCGACAACATTGTGGTACAGAATTCCAAGCAGTCGTCTCGATACACAATGTCTGAAAAGTTCGATCCACAGAAAAGCTCTCTGAATCCGAAACATCGGTAACTCGTTGCCGGAGGGAGAGAGAAAGAGTTCTTTTATTCGACCGATTACAGCTTGGAGGGTGGGATCGATAACAGAGAAACGAAAGCTGATCGGCCTGTTTGAAACCGTGAAGCAGAAAACATTGAAAACGTTCGGCTCTACAAAATCGACGTATGTTCGCTGCAGGCCGGCCAACAATCGAATCCCCGCAGCTTTATTAGTTTATCGTTTTCCATTCGTTCTACAATGGCCAACGCGAAATCCACTTGGCAAACGAGCGCGCACACGGCTGCATATTCGGTTGTGCGCGGCAGCTTGATGGACGCGACTAGTTCCTGTCATTAACACGGAATACAAAAGCAACCTCGAGGATGAAATTTTCAACGGCGGACGAGAAAACGCCTGCCGTTCCTATATACCGTCACGGTTAACTTAAGTGCCGACTCGTTAGAACCTTGCTCCGAATTCGGAATGTAAATTCCAGCCTCGAATCGCCGGCCAACTTGTCAGCGTTTCGGCTGGATGCTTCACTCGTTTACGGACTGCAATTGTTGCTGCATTATTCAATTCTGCAGATATTTCCTCTACTTTATACTTTTTCGACATTATTATTATAAAAACAAGTGGAAGTAGATATGTCGTACGAGAGTAATATTGTACCTCGGAGCCAAACTCGATTCTGACGACTTTTCAAGTAAAGTAGAACAAGAGCACTTGTACGTTTCTACGAAAATCGATTCCAGAGAAGGAAGAATGAAAATGGACTTTGATATGCCTGACTCTCGGTACAGAAAGATACTGCCATAGTAAAAATTGAAGTTAGTGGTCAGACACTATGACACAAATTAACTGTTAGCGTATATGTCTCGATTTTAAGAGTCCTCAATTGTTCCTCTCGTTTACTTTTCCCATAAGTAATTAATTTAATGGAATTCACAACACGCGAAGAGAGTTTGAAAATTTAAGAGTGTGAATGGCGAAAGAGGACAGGTAAATGATGCATATTGCAACTCACCTCTATTCTAAACGTCCATCCTTCGAGGCTGAGTAACTTCAGAGTGGTGTTCCTGGCAAGCGCGTGACACAACAATCTGGAAGGATGATCGTCGAGAGCCAGTCGCGGACTAGCGAGATCCAGAAGTTGAAGACACGGAGCTTCCGTCAGTGCAAGGACAAGTGGCATCACGTCCGCTGGCCTCGATGCACCGGCAGCCCTCAGAGCATCCAAATTACGTGCCCTTCGGATGGTTTCGCCCAAGCAACCCGCATCCAATCCGCCGAGCAAACACTTGGACACGTTCAGGGACCTCAGCTTGCAGTTTGGTTCTCTGAGGCATCGATGCAAACCACCATCGATTAGTTGGATGGTCATGCAATTTGCAGTCGGTCAATGTTGACGTCCCACTTTCGTTCTTATTCGCGATTTTTTGTCACGCGGAAGCGGGTCGATGTAAAAATACCAGCAAAAAACGTACATAATAAATATAATAAAACTATAATTAAATATCAAACGGAAAGGTTTAAGTGATAAAGATGTTAAAACGAATATGTAGCAGTTCAAAATAAACGAGCGTAGCTTATCTCTAGAATTTCGTGAAACAGTGTTCGAATGTTTTTCAATTTTCCATGGAATTTGGACTCCATGAACTTCTAAAAAGAAAATAGGAAGAGAAAAAAGAAAAATAAAAAGTTACAAAAGGGAAGTTGGAAAAATCCGTATCGAAAGAGGGAAATGCGAGGTGGAGCAAAGAGGCGGCGGCGTGCCTTTGGCCAAATTTGAATTTCCGAGTCGGTATCGAAAATCTTTTCTGAATCGGATACGAGATGTGCCATATGTGGATCTATTATTGAAAAGAGGGAGGATTCAGACGCGGAAGAAGGGAGAAGCCCCTCGACATTGGCTCGTGATGAAATCGCGCAAGAGGTTCGAATTCTAACGAGATACATTCGAGTTTGATTTATCGAATGCATCGGTATCGATAATTGAAGAGCTTGCGAAATCCTCTCCCGATATCGAAACTCACTCGACACGCGGAAAATTTGCCAATAAATAGGATACCAAGAGTTTTCGTTAACCAAACGAGCTTTTCCACCGTAACCGAATAAACATCGATTTACCATTTCTGTTAATTTAGCGGATTTACAATTTCTTATGCGATGGATTTCATGACGGCAAATAATAAGGCGGTACGATTGAATTTTCCAATTTTAATTAACATTTTATGAATGCTCTGTCTTCCGCAAGACGGTCGATTTTAATCAAAGAAATTGACAAGCCAACGTAGACGATTACACGATTCCCAACGATCGACAGGGTAATTTCTTTATTAATCGAACGGATAGACTTTTAATTAAAGCCCGTTCGAACGATTCGACGATGAAAAGGAAAAGTTGGCCGGGGAAATTAAAACAGTTATAAAAATCGGACTCGAAATAAATGTAATTACGTTCGGGAATGGCGAAATAACGCGAGCACGGCTGTGTTTAACCAGAATCGATTCCGCAAAGTCGATTATTCGGGCTGGTCGCTTGTAAATTGAACAATTTCCTGGCAAATCAGATCAGTCATTAACGTGCCCGTGTAATCCGCCTGGCGAAGCTGTGCCTGATTAACAAGTACAATTAAAAACTTCCTATTCGGATCAACGCTCTTTCGACGCCCGTATTTCGTTCGAATCACTGTCTCGTTACTTTCGACGGAAAACTGAAATTTCATTATTTTCGCATTTTCCGATGCGACGTGACTACCGCACTCTGAAAACACGCGGCAGATATTCAAATATTCACGAAGCTTCTCGTATCGCAATTAGATTCGAGCGTAATCGAACCCGATCTCTCCCCTGGAAATACTTTCAATTTTTCTCGCGATAACAGCCTCTTTCGACGTACGAAATTACCGATTCAGACAAGCTCGCGATAGTTAAGGATTCCACGTATGTAGCCTGCGTTTAATAGGGCCAATTCAAGGAGCTCGATCGTCTGGATCTTGGTCTGGATTTAACGTTATCTACTTCTCGCACGATATTTACTCGACTATTAGCGGTTGGTTAGCCGGGCATACAGTTAATGGCGCTCCTTTAATGGCATCCAGGCACGAGTAAATCCGCTCGAGTGGTCCCGACGTATCTATCTAACGGTAAAAATATAGCTCGCTAACGTAACGTGCTACGAATCGCGAACGAGAATAAACATTTTATTCGGAACGCTCGCGGCGGATAAGCCACTCGGCCAATAAAACTGATACTCTAAATCAAAGCGCGTATATCGCTCCCTCTGTTCCTCTCGATTCCAGCCGTATATCGTTCTTCCCGCGAGGAAAGGCTCGAAAACAAACGGCAATACGAGAGCCAATGGATCACGGGTCATGCGACGTATTTCAGATACCGTACCGCGTCTTTTCAAATGATTTCTCTTTCGAACTCACTGCTCTCTGTGTGTAATCGCTCGTTCCATAAAATCTGTCCTTGTAAATCGCAGGACAAGACGGTAGGATTTCACACAATGCATCATACGAGGACGTGGAAAATTATCAGATTTGTCTCTGCGAAGGAAAAGTGGACATTCGATCTTTTTTATTTATACTGCAACGATTCCTTGTAATTTTTGCTCTTTCAACCCCTGGCGCAGATGTCAAGGTTTTATTGTGTACACGATGAAAGGAGAGTGCCACTATATGTTACAGATACAAAAGATTCTAACGAAATTGACACATTTTAATCTTCTGCACCTGATAAATCATAGTACAAGAGGTTAATAGAACAGAAGATTGATTGTAGCAAACTGTAAGTCATTTCTGGAACAAATTCTAACACAGGGGGTTGAGACAGAATAAACCACTGCTACAAGTACGAATGAAATGTCCGATAATTGTGAAGATATGCAAAGATTCCCTCTGTATCCGAGAATAAAGCAAAGTACATAACATTCCAAGCAGCAGTTAGAATTAGTTCGGAGAATGCGAAGCATCGTTTAGGAAAATCAGAAACGAGGATAAAACGCGAACAACGTTACAGTTTAAATTTGAACGAATCTAATGAGGGCAGGAACGCGAAAAACGTAGGAGAGTTTCGAAACTAGCCTTCATCGGGGCTGGCAACAGGCCGTTACGGATTCCGTTGAAAAGCCAATGGGACAAAGAGCAGGAACAAAGCGAATGTATATATGGCGGAACGTATTTTTCGCGTTTAAGGGTTGACGTGCCAAGGCCCGTTCGTAAACGAGGAAACAAAAGGGTTGAACTACGCAGCCGGCCTCGACTTCCGTTTTCGCCGTGTGTCACGCGAAGGCCAGCGCTCGTAAACGGATTCATAAAGAGCGAAGTGCTTTCTTTCTTGCCGCCTTTTCATCAACGCGACTCCCAACAAATGGCTGCGAGTCGAATTACACAGCTCCTGCGATTCCTTTTTACGACAACTGCGCCACGTTTCTTCTTGTTTCGTCGTTTCGACTTTCTTCGAATCTACCACATATTTTCTTTTTCGTTTTACTACGATCTAATTGTAACTCCGCTCAAATTTGGTGAGGCATTTTAACCCCTTGTGATCAATTTTACTCGAATTTTCAGTACCCTTCAATTTGGAGTTCAAGTCCAATTATTTGCACAGACAGCGATTGATACCAGATTGACGTAACATTTCAACTTTCTTTGTCTGTTTTAATATTGTAGCTGTCATTATGTAGTTCTGATTGACGCACTTGACAAATATATCATAGTGCAAGACCACCACTTGGTTGCTATGTTCTCATCAAAATAATTTATTTTGAGAAAATGGTCAAACCTGATTTTTTCCTATCAACAAAAGCAGCCAAATCATTCAGGTGATCTTTAAGTGGCTCACCCTCGTATTATTGTACGGTATTTCGATATTCGATAAAAAATGTCCTGTTTTCCAAAGCAGAGAAAATCGTAAAATGCATCGACTTTGCGAAAACAGCATAATCCACCCTCGCCCTTAAACCCTCGACCGAGGGTGAGAGCACCCTTTGCGGAACTTGCCGACGGAAGTTCGTATAATTTCCCGAATGGCCACGCTCGTTCGTCTCCTTAATTTCCATAACTCATTTAACAGCGGTGTTCGGGAACCCGAATCTTGGAAACTTCGCGGTGAAACTCGGAATCGTACCGCGGCCTACGGTTTAGAAGTTGCTCGACACAGAACCGGTGCCGCTGACAGATTTACGTAACCGTAAATGAAAGTTGCAAATCTCCTCGTTTCTTTTCATTTGCCTTGCCTCGAATATTAAATAATTTCCCTTAACCGTTTCCTCGTTACCCCTTCCTTTTAACCCTCGCGTAATTGAATACTTGAGAAACAAGACGTTCAACGTCCGTTTAATGAACCTAAATTATTTTACGAAGGTATACAAATTTATCGAAGTGAGACTTCTGAAGAACTCATAAGTTACTGGTAAAGGGGTTGTGGAAACATAATTCGAAGATATAGAATGCTAAAATGTGCAAAGGTAAAAAATTGCAAAATACCAACTGAAAAAGGGGATGACAATCTCACCTGATAGCGTTGAAGATCTCGTGAAAACCAGTGCCCTGATGGCTGGTGACGTCGCAAGTGGGTAGCGGGTGCAGGAGCGGCAGACGATGACACAGTACGCTGTCGCTGTTCCTCTTGCTGCTTCCGTTGCTGTCCCTGTCTCTGTCGTTCTGCGGAAGTGGTCCGTTTCCGGTGGCGGGTGCAGGACCAAGGCCAAGCCCCAAAGGAAGTCGCGGCAGGGTTGCGGGCCTCGTTAAACTGCCATAGGCTGCCAAAGCGCCCCGTGGGAGCGAAGAGTAGCAGCGATTAAGGGGTAGCGTGCCAAGGGTGCTGGACGCGCAGCCGCTGCTTCCGGAACCGGAACCCGAACCTACGCAATCGTTTTGATCGTCTCATTTCGGTTCGACCGTGCCACGGCTAGAAACGCTTTCACGGCTCGCCCTCTCGCAGTTCCAGCCTGCGTTCGAGGAAGTTAGTTCGCGCGAAATGGCTTGTAATTGCCGGGGGTGAACTCGCCTGGGATCCAATCGATGTTACCGCTGGTAATGGACTCTCGGTGACGCGACCAATCGTTTACTTTGATTTAGAAGCGTTTGTTGGTCTGTGATTTTAACTGGATTCTATCGCTATCGACTCGAAAATTTCGTCCTGATCCATTCATTTTTTGGCGTAGTTCTACAGCAAGTTTCAAAAATTACCCCTTGCTGATTATAACCTGTATAATCAAGGATCGTTGAAGGTATGCTTTCGCTACTTGTCTTAACGTTGTAGCAATAATAGCTAGGTGTGAATGACGCAACTGCAAAATTGTAGGTTGAAGGTACTCCTGCGTTCCAAATTGAAATGGAACATAATTATATGAGTCTATGGTAACATGATGCAGGAAATGGGAAGTTCTAAAAATACTAGTACATTCGATACCAGAATATCTAACACAATATTGGTCGATCGCGATAGATAGTCATCCTCGCGACAATAAACATGTTTATGTATTCAATGTGTTTACCATTGTTGTACCAATTCAGACATTTCACAGCGTAATAATATAACAACAAAACAGAATATTTGCTTAACAAACGTTTGCATATTCCGCGGTGTACGTAATCGATCGACGCACGAGAAGAATGGAAACGAAGCCGGGGGCGGGAAATTGAAGCAGTATTACTCGGAATCAGATTCGCGAACGTTCGATCGTTCGTAACGTAGTTTCATTCGGCGGTACGTTCACCCTCGTATTGTTCGTCATTGAAGTCATTATCTCGCGAAGCGGCATTCGAGAGGAGGAGAGTCCTCAATAAAGTTCCCTCTACGTAACCGCTTCCGCCGCTTATTTTACGAACCGCTTAGCAACGCGCGAGCCAACGTCGTTACCTTTCTCCCTTATACGCTTCGTTTATATTAATTCTACGCGGGCGAAGCTTTACGGCCGGTAAACTCCGCTGAACACGGTTAAAGACACGTCCCGTGCAGTAGTTGTTCCTACCGCTTATGCAACGCCACGGAATCTTACGGTTCTCCTTGCGGAACTAGGTGCACCAAGATGTTGACAAACAAATTGCTTTAAGACGGACAACTTCCTCCGCGGAAACGAGTGTTACGAGTCGTCAAACATAACCTCATCATTTTCTTCAACCACGCAGTTGCGCCTCTTGCCTTTCTACCGAGTTAAAACGTCTCATTTGCGTTCGGATATTATTCAAGATAGATAAACTACTTTAGACCGTCGTTATATTGCCTTCCTACGGATTTTCCGTACTTTCGATAACCTCTTAACTTACAATTTTCTGGACACGCGTCATTCGCAGCTAGCTAATTATACAACAAAATATTAGGTACATTCGGCGGTAACGAAACATTGCGAAAGTTCGTCGATTCTCATTGAAATCTGAAACGATCGACTTGGGTGAGAGTCGAGTGAATTTGAAACTGGTGTTCGAGAAACGGACAAACGATAACCTTATTATATCTGGGGGTATTTTCGAGGAGTGTACCCCGGCGATAGTCAGACACGACGCGGTGTTATCCTGCGGGCCACGGACTCGCGTTTACCCGACGATAGCTTTAATTCGCCGCTCGTCCTGGATTCCGATGGAGTTAACAAACTCCTTTTTGGACGTGATCTCGCAGAGGGTGTACGTGCTCGCCACTGGATTACAGGAAATTTGAGAGAGCTGCGGTCGATGGAATTCCAGTCGGAATATTAATTCGCCGCCACGAATATAACGCGGCGGCCAAACGTTGAATCCTCTGGTTCGTCGAATTTTTACGAATTCCAGGGAGATTTCATCAAACACCACGGCAGTTTACGCGCTAGACGCGGCGATCTTCCTGTTCACGAGACTCACGTATTCTAAGGGAAAATGAAGAGCGGTAGTTTCAGCTAGAAAACGACACTCGTCGCTAGAGAACTTCCACTCTAGGAATTTCTGGTTGTAGCTACTTGTTATGGTAACTTTCCTGCTGGAATAATTAGCAACGACAGCGAGTGAGCAGCTGGAAGTAATAAGCAGCCCTGGAACGCTGATGAGATTCATTGCTCGTAAAGTGACAGCAAGAGAGCTTGGAGTAGATTAAGGAACGAGGGATAAGTCTAACGAATTCGGAAAATCTTATTTTCGATGCTTCGAAACAATCCCCTTCGCAAAGGATTAAAACAACGAAGCAATAATCGTTTTGAAAACTTCGATGTTCGTCTGGATAGTTTATCCGCTCGAATCGTCAGCAGGAAGTTGAACGATTAGAGGGGTCGTTTATGGAACCCCTTAAAGTGAATCGTCGAATCCCTCGTAAACCTCCAATCATGACGAGGGTCATTTTTACGATCGACCCTGGTTTTCTGCGAATTGCTTTGATTCGATAAAAATCGCGAGCAAAATCATCGGCCATTTCTTCCTTACCGAGACGAAGAAAACTCGTGCTAGTTTACGGCACTGCAAGATTTAATTATACAAGTGCAATCAATTTTTGTTTCTATCAAAAAGATGTGGAGTAACTATATATATTTATTTAGAAGAAATGTGCATTGATAACCAACGCTTTATTCTATGTTTTTTATTCGATGTAACCGGTGGGGTAGTCTTTAGAGATAGCATAGATGGAGGATGTTTTCACAAGAATGATAATAGTCGTTGGACCACGTCCTCGAGAAAGATGAACAATGTCCTCGAGGATAGTTTATACACGGTCCTTCGTGCAAACGACACTTTCCAACTGAATTTCCGCTCGCAAATAACGTATTAATCATCTCCGGGTAAACCCTCGTGGACCTTTGTTACACCCTGTCCAAACCTTCTCTCTCAAGAGCCCCTTAATGTCTTCCTCCCTCCATCCTTGCTCCCTTTATCTTCGACCTTTGTGCACTCGAACTCGACTCTGCTCTCTATGCGCATGCATGAATAACCGGAGAGTACGCCGGAGAGACACCTTGAAACTCGAAACTGATTCGACTTTTCCGAGGCGCATTGTTTCTCTTTTTACCGCGAGAAGGGGTTGCAACTTTGCCCCTTGATTCTCGACCTCCTCACGCAGTTTGCACCACGAGACTTTCGTTACAGTTGCCACCATTTTGGTGTTATGTCATAACATGTGTGGACGTGTCGAATCACAATTGTTAGACCTCGGTAGAGATATGAAGGTGTATCGTTACTTTGAATGGGTACCGTTTGCTGATTCGAATCAAAATTTCCCACCGAGAGTTAAAAGCCTGTTACGGTTCGGTCTTCAGGGTCGAATTTCGATTTTCCTCTATTTTCTTTAAACGGATAACTGCAAGATCGAGTTTACTTCTGACGGGCTGAAAGAAGTCCCCGAAGATTGGCTGGGTCGAAGGCAATTTTCTTGGAGGCGACGACGAGGTGTATAGCGGCGTAGACAAATCAAATCTTTCGGTTTGACGGTTTCTCGAGAGAACTCATCGATCCTTTCTTTTTCCCCATTTTCCTCCATTTCGGTCGTTCCCCAATGGCTATATACGCATCGTGAGATATATCGAAGGGGAACTCGATTCAGAGCATTGTGCTTTTTCAGTCCACATTTCTTACGACATTCACCGTTATTATTCTTGTATCTGATTTATCACAAACTATGAACCATCCGTTTATTGCAGCGAATCGTCGAATTTGTCCATCGTTAAAGATCGATACCTCACAAGTTCAAGTAACTTATAAAACGCGACGTTTTAAACTCGTATCTTGTCGCTTCGATAGATCTGTCTACGAAGTTGGACAAAACGAGCTATGCGTTTCATTTGTTAAAAAGCGAATCCCTGCGGTAGATTTCCTGGAACCAATCGCAATCGATTTGATAGACGACCTCTTAAACCAGCACACAGTCCCACGGCCGGTTTCTGGGTCAGTGTGCTTTTTGCATCGAAACGTTGCATCAAAGCATTCCATTCAGTGCAACTCTTGTTGATCGTGATTCGTATTATTGTTCTGCGTTGTTTCTTTCTTCTTTTGCGCGGCTGGAAAATCGATCGGGCCGATACTTCAATCGAATTCCTGCGAAGGGAACGCAACGTTCGGTCATCGAACTTCCGACGTTAAATATAGACCGAGAAGTTATATAAATTTTCGCTTGTCGCCACAATACGAAACGATAATAAAATATTTCCCGAAGATCGAATGCTGACTTTTGTTCGACACAAAGCAACGGACAAGACACGGGGGAAGATCGAATAATGGAAAAATACCAATTTCATTCTCCTCTACGGCTTTTTCTTCGTTCTTCTTCGACGAATTACGTAAATTATCCTCCGAGCCGTGACGTGAGCCATTCTCGAGTTTAATGAAATCCAAGAGGAGAAAGAATTAAACGGGGAAAAGATGCCCGGGGCCGTTTATCATTCCCTTTGCCATTCCACTTGTTCAACACGCCGGAAGCGAATGAATTTAGACGGCAACGAGAACCGGTGGATGCTCTTTGATAATTTGGGTCAGCCAGCCGTTTTGTCGCGCGACAAATGGAGACCCTTAATCCACGCGTGTGCCTCCATTATATATCTTAAGTGGTTATTTAGCGAAATAGTGCCAACTCAAGTGGAAAAAGCTTTATCGTCATGTTTTAATATGCCACGTATCAGACTCGCAGGATGGGGGTTAACACGTTGATTGCCACGGTGGCCATATGTGACCTGCGCTGCGAATTCAGTTAAATTGTAGGAAAAGCAGACGAACGATTCTTAATGTCGAGACGTACACTAACAGATTAAAATTTTAACAACTAATTTGCGATCAATCTATGACGGATCATAATGTGATTCACAGTCCTTGAGAGCAGAACTGTATTACTTTGTGCCTATCATTTCAGTCTAAATACAATGACCCGTGGTGTCCAACTATGTCTAGTCCTGGCATAGAGCGGTAACAGATTAAATGTGTCCTTGTTCTTAATAATATTATGTCTGCTCACAAACGTCAGTTTTTACCGTGGCGATCAACGCGTTAACTTTTAAGTAGTAAAACGATACCAAATCAGCGACAATTTGAACGCAACTAGGTCTGACACTGGTATTCGCATTTCTAGCACATTAGATGATTGCGTGTTTAGCATAGGAATAACGTTGTAAGAAGATAGTAAGTATGGGATTTAATCGGATACTTGATAACAAATCTGGCTGATAACGTGTTAATCTGACCGAAAACGGGGGAAAGAGAGTTCGGCATTCGAAGGGTGGAATTCTATCTCGTTGATCGTGATTGTGACGCTGCACCCGCTTGGAATCTTTGAACAGATACCAAGTACCGATGGAATTCGTTCAAAGATTTGCAGCTACGCGATTCGAACGCGAGTTAATAACCTGTCGTCACCGCGAAAACGTAGCGTCTGGTAATAAATTGTCGATCGATCCGGCTAGAAGCAAACAGCTCGTAACTCCGAGAAACTTGAAGAGCTTGGTCGAGAACTATTAACTCTATGATATCATCGGAAGAACAACAGGGACGCGTTTGCGTTACTCATCGTCGTGTTAACATTGCTTCCTCGTGAACGTTTGCTACCGACTCTCCGGCGAAACTTCTCAAACTGGAGTTGTCATTGATGCTTAGAAGTTCGAGAGTTTGATCGAGAGATACGAAAGCGCAATCGTTATCTTTCGTAATTCGTATTCCGATTATGCAGTTGCGACCCTTTTCCGACCGATTTCACTTTCTTTGTTTTCTCGGTCGAAGATAAACGTATGATCACAGAGATTGCACAGAAAAAGGTCACTCGAATAGGGTCGTGGTCAAACATGGTCCATTTGATATGGCAGACTTCCGTTTCATTGCTGCATGTTCGTATTTTAAACCACGTACCTTCTTGTTCTACAGAAATACGCTACATATCAAAATTGCACGTCCAAAAGTTTATGGAGCCGTATTCGTCAAGCTTTAAGGTTTAAATTGATGCGCCACGAGCGCTATATTGCGAATTTTCATCGCGGTTTCGTTGTAAATCAGAGCTTTACAAGGATGACTCGTGGGGATAAAAGCAGGGAAACTGATTCTGAGGCAAATTGGAGAGCGTCGTGGAGTAATCGTTATCCTGGACAAATCGTCGTTATCAGAAGCTTCGCTTCTCGCCACGGAATTGCAATTTTGCTCACGAGAAAAGCCTGTCCGCTTCATAAATTGAACGTCCCAGAGGTGTGTAGCGGTCTTACGTGGTACGTATTCGCGGTAACTCGGGCAAATGGTACGGCTTTAAAGTTCGAAAGGGCTGAAGTTTCGTTCTGTGTCTATGTAAAACGCCGCGGGAACTTCCCTTCTCTACGATTTTCCCGTTGCAAGACCGGAAACTGTTCTAATTTCAACTTTCTAATTCCGCTACCGTACTCGGCTAATGGCTACGTGTACTACTCGTGGATAGCTTGCTTGTTATTGGTTCGCGCAAGCTGCTAAGAGAACACGATTTTTTTTCAGAAACGCTAAACCAAAAATTAACTAATGATCGAGCAATAAATAAACAAACACAACGTAATGCGATATCAGGCAAGAAAACAAGATGTCCAACAGTTCGTTATAAGTTTCAGTATCCATAATTCAGTCTGTAATTACCACATAATGCAATAATAAAATGGTAGAAATAAAGAGAAGCAAACGAAAAAGAAAAAAATGGGAAGGTTTTACCCATACTGATTCCAGAACTGGACGGATCCTCGTTCTTGGCTCCCCAACTTCCGGCCAGGTTCAGCGCCAGCAACGGTCTCTCTTTGAGCAGCTCGGCGACCGATGCTAGGCCCTCGCATCCACAGCCCAAATGGGGCAAGTGCAGTGCCTGCACTTGAACGCAGCTACGAAGTGCCTCGCAGACCCGGGACACTTGTTCACCGGACAGATTCATGTCGAGGACCAACCGTGCCAAGCTGCTCGACGCGTGACTCAGTCCTCGGCACAGGGCGTTCACCACGCATTCCAATCTGAAACAAATTCATTTATTCACCGTCAATTTATAGCCTTCGCGTAGCAAATCGCAAATACTTTGCTCGCTCGCTAATTTTCGAGAGATCTTAAGAGTTCATGCTGAGAGTCCATGTTGAGAGCTCATCTCGAGGACCACAGAGGTTTCTGAATTTTTTAAACACGAACACTGTAGGAATTTTTTGGATTACTGGTTTATTGAATATGGACGAGAGGTTCATTTTGGGAGTCCATGTTGAGAGCTCAACTCGAGGACCACAAAGATTTCTGATTTTTTAAAAAATGAATATTGTAGTGGTTTGTTGAATGGAGGAGAGATCGTTTGTTGGAGAGTCCGTGTTGAGAGTCCATCTCGAGGACCACAGAGGGTTTGGATTTTTTTAAACACGAATACTGTAGGAATTTTTTGGATTACCGGTTTGTTGAATGTGGAGGAGAAAGAATTATGTAAATGTTTCGTGATAATGAGAAGGATTTTATTCGACGATAATAGGTGCCTATTCCAGCGTAACGAGGGAAACGGAGAACGCTACAAAGGTTCCAGGAGGGTTGCAGTTTTCCTGCCAACGTTTCGCAAGCATCGCAATTTCCGTCATCAGTGGCTGCTTGACACAGTGTTACCGATACGAGAAACTGCAGTGTTTGCGAAATGTCGACGAAAATGGGCTAACTGCGGTCGCCATTCCCTTGATCTTTCGTGCCATTTTGCTCTCGAGACGAATATGAACCGACTCTCCGGGGAGTAATTCGGTTAATCGAAATTGATTTAAAACTGTTATCTTACCGAGCAAAGTAATTGAAAATGGAGAGAATCGTTTTTCGCGGTCGCGAAGTTTGCGCAAATTTGCACGTGATTTTCATATACGATCTCGTAAATCAAAATTTATTATGAACCTATATATCATGTCGGGAGAAGCATTTTTGCACAGCCCGTTTGCGATATTACAGCGGCGCTTTGTGCAAATTTGCTCGCAAGATGACCGACACGTTTCGTCGAATTTCGATTTGATTTCATAAATCAAAATTTATTATCAATGTATGTTCTATCGCGAGCGACCTCATAAAATTCGGTCAGCTATTTTTTCGCGATATTGGAGCCACCCTTTGTGCGCATTTATTCTGCCGAACGATGAATATGAATGAAAATCAATTTTATTTCCATGAATCAACCTATAACTCATCTTCGAAAATTTGAACAAGCATTCCTTGCAAATAAAACCTTTGACGCTCACGAGAGTAAAAGCGTTTCTTAATTCATGCTTTCACGCAGATTAATTTACGACCCACATTAAAATTGCTAAGAACGATTCGATTTATGGAACGCAAAATTTACAATCTATGGATTATTTAAAGGTCCGAAATTTGAAAGAAGTATTTTTCGCCAGTGGCCCTTGCGCGATACAACCCTTTGTGCAAATTTGTTCGCTGGAAGACCGACGCATATTCCCCCTTGGATTTATGCATGTATAATGTTCCCTTCGTTGTCTGTTCGCCATTATTTCGAGAAGCGGCCGCGCGTATACGTGCAACAGTTATGCAAATTACGGATACAGTTATACTCCCTTCTCGGAGAATTGCAAACGAGTCTAGATTTTCTCTGGAGCTTGCTGGAAAAGCTCGTTCCCACGGAATTCTTACAGCGCGCGATAAACAATACGCCAGAGAAAGCAACGTTGGAAACAGAAAAAGCAATATTAATCGTGCTTCTCATACACACGGTTTTGATGAGCGAACGGCGAAACAACATTGCTGTTGTTTTCGATAAACGTGGAAGAACAAACTTGAAAAAACCGCTATAAATAACGTTCTCGTACGCTTACACGCATTCGCGAAAATTGGTGCTCGAACAATGCGTTCGCTTCCATTACGATATTTCGCAAATTCAAACAAACGGTACATGTACCAAAGTTAATTAAAATCATTCAACCCTGTTTAATGTTCGGAGCGATCGATGCGATTTTATTGGATGAGTCGGAGATTGGAGTCGAATTGTAGCGAATTCGATGGCGTCGAGTCAAATCGTGAAAAATCGAATCGCGCAGAATTGAAATTGCGTTTCGTATTCTCGAGGCTAATTTCAATTATCCGGCCCTATTAAAACGCTCATATACGAGAGACAATCGATTTCATTGGACGATGAAACGAATTGCGATGACACCCAGTTTAAACATACCCGAAACGACAGGTACGTAATCACCCGTATTTTGATCGTTACGAAAACGCAATTTTTTGTTGACTTTGTATTGCGTTTGCATTGGAAATATTCAGTCAGCTGTCAGTCAAAGTTGCAGCGGCCGGCATAGTTTATCTTGACCAGGATTTTATGAAACTGGCCCTCTTCGTCAACGTCACCGCAAGCCATTCGAATTGCGACGGATTTATTGACAGATATATTCGAAACTGTGTTATGAATATTTTCCTGGCTTTCTAAAAGCGAAGAAAAATAGGAAACTGAAGAACAAAACTAATTCCTGCAAAAATGTATCTCGTAAAAAATTATGCGCAGACGTTCTTCTTAAACTTGAACTTCAACTTCATTCCAGCTCGCATTTTGAACTCTCAAAAATAGTCTGAAAATCTGCTCAAGCACCTCGGACGAAATTATCTCAAAAGAAGTTAAAAGTCCCTCGTAATTTGATTGCAGCTTCTAAACCGGCATTTCTCGAGAACCGACACCGTCAAAGTGTTCCGACTGAGAAGAGAAAATTGTGAATCGTCTTCCCGGCGCGAACTTCTCGAAAAGAACCGAAAACTTTAAAAGCTTCTCGAGAGAAATAAGCAAGGGAAGCGGCGGAAAAGAAACGGGCGAAAAGCCGACTTTAAAAGAAGAGAAACAAAATACGAATCGAGGAAAGAAGGCGAAAGAAGGTTGCAGAGCGAGAGAAATATCGACGGAGTCGCGAAACGAGGCCTCCGTAACTCGTCCAACGTTTCAACCGCGAAAACCGACCCGTCTCCTTAATTTTTCGCCACGGGCCACGTTGACCCTACTTCGCGATTCTCGAACAGAGAAAAAAAAAATATAAAAGCTTCTCCATTCTTTTGCGGCATATTGTTCCAAAACTTTTTTTTTTTTCTTTCAGCGACTTTATGCGGCCGCGATTCAACCCCTTTTCGAAGGGTGTGCTCATTGTTACGGACTTCGTGCTTCGAATATCAGATTTCTGTCATTTTTTATATCTCGTATTGAACGCGGAAAGCTTCGGAACGAAATTACTGAAATCTCTTTTCACCAGAAATATCCTGGTGTTACGTGCCGCCTGGACGAGGTGCATCTGCAAATTTTTGTTTCAACTTAACGAACGACTACGATAAGGTGGTTTCTGAGAAGTTTCCTTCGTTCCCGAGATAAGTAGACATTCATAATTAATAGCGGCTAATATTTCTTCGCGTATCTCGCGAAGATCTGCCTTTTCATACTTCTGCTTGCAGTTACGAGTTAAAAAGCTCTATTTGTACGACCGTACACGCGTATCTCTTTCACGAGTAAACTTTTTTAATCCACTTGCCGATATTGCTCGACGTTCGCGCAGACGGGCCGAACGTCTCCTCGATTTTTTTTCTTCCGTGTCAGCTTAACCAACGTTTCGCTTCGTCTACCTTTCAGAAAGTTTCTCCGCTGTAACGTTATTGCGTCGCTCTTCTAAACTTACACAGCTTTAAGACGTATCTCGGTTGATTTCTAACTTTGTCCAAGTCATATCGCGAATTAAACGCGTCAAGGGCATTTTGAGATTTCAGAACTTTCGAGATCGCGTAAGAAGTTGCAAACAGCAGATGCACACTCGACGGTAGAAAATAGCAAGAAACGACAGGTTCTCGTGGTTTCCAGACAAATCGTACAAAAACCGTACGTCTACAGGGATATACGATGCGAGATGCCTAATCGAATCTCTGAAACTCGTACGTATCGAATGCTGCTCACCTGTCATGCGCCGCTTCCTCCAAACACGTGATGACCAGCTCGAAGTCGTTCAGCTTCTTCTTCCCCAGGACACTTTTCAAGTGTCCGGCCAACTTCTGCGCCTCGTCAGCGGGAAACTCTTGCCCCAGAAGCGACGTGATCCTAACTAGTTTGACGCTCTCGTTCCCAGCGAGGGCTTCGAAGAAGTCGTCCAGATACCTGGGATCCGATCCTCTCTCGACTTGGAAGACAACTTCGAGGGCTTCGAGCGTGCAGGCCGGGCTCTCGAGGATCCTGGCCCAGCCCTCGAGTTCCAAGGGCGAGGTGTGAACCAGCGGTGCCGGTGGTCTCTCGTTGGGCGCAGGACCAAATCCAGGTCCCGCTCCGACTAATCTGCACACGGCGGAGATGTTTCCATCAGAGGCTCCCGCTGCCTTTAGCAACGAGAACATGGCTCTGGGTGGCACTTCCAGCGGACACAGTTGATTCAGTATCAAATGCGTTTTGGGTCCTAGTAACCCGGCCAAGTGACTGATGATCCCTGACGGCAATCCTTCGAGTTCCCTTCGTAGTATGTTGGCGTACTGAGCGACGGAAGTGAGATAATAGGCTGCCAGGAATTCGGCTACCGCCATGTGAACCGGAGTGTAGAGGTCCGGTTTACGTCGCTGTCCGAAAGTCAGTCCTTTGGTTAGGAAGCCTAACCTGGTGACTTCGATACCACCACCTCGAGCCCTTAACTCTGCTTCCGTGTAACAACACCTGCCTTCCCTGAGCGCTGCCAGCGATAACTTCCCGAAGTCTTCCAATCGCTTCCTGCAGTGACCTGGAACCTCCTCGTTGTAAGGAACCGGTGGGTCTAGGCTTCTTCTTACGATACACTTCACAGCGGCTTGAACCAACGCGCTCGTCTCTGTTGGTAAACTTCCGGAATCCTAGGAAATGAAAGGATGCTCTTTGACTATATGCTCAAAGAGATTGTAGTATAGGCCTTTGAACTAGACCCTTTGTGACCTCCGGAGCGAATCGTTTTGAGGACATGGTCTATTTGTCACAAAAGATGATAGAAATTTAAGGAAATCGCTATTATACATAGGATAAGAATTGTACACTATCACATCCTCTCCAAGAGCATTCTGATATCTTACTTTTCATAATCCCCCTTTGTATTACTAACAACTCTGCTCGCAAGCAGAAAATATAAGCTTGTGACCGAACCCAGCGATAAATACCTGATAGAGACAGCAGAGCATAATCCAACCCAACGGGTGCTGACCAAGCTGCTTGACCGTCTGCGGTTGAACATTCAACGCTTCAAGGAACTCGCAAGCCTTCTCCGCGATGTCGTTGTGGATAAAATAAGCGACACAGAGCCTCTCGACGTGCGACCATTCCAACCCTGCCAGATGAATCCTCCTCTGAACGAGTGGCGACAACGCGCTGGAGTTGTTCGGGGAGCAAGTGACCAAAATCCTGGCATCGGGAAACAGTCGTCCTTCGAGGAGGTCCACCGCGTCTCCGAGAGACGGTCTGCCACCCACGCACTCGTCGTAGCCATCCAGGATGAACAACACGCGATCCTCCATGAGGTGCAGCGTTCTCCAAACTTGGGCAACGGCGTCGCCGATGGCTGCCGTTCTGGGGAACAGTTCTCGGGCCAAATAATTTAATACGGAGCTGCCGCGAAGTTCTCGGAGAGGAACGATCAAGGCTAAGGCGGGACCGTCGCCTTGGATCGCCCACTGGTGGAGAAGTCGAAGGCAGAGTGTCGTTCTTCCGCTTCCTGGACCACCCTCGATCGCCACGCGACGGGGCGCTTCCGATACTGTGCCGTCGCTTAGCTGGAAGGTAACAAAAACTACTCAGTGTTTTGTGAAGTTTGAGATGGGAACTGCTGCCATCTTGATTGCTAACGTCTGGTACTTGGGTCGACTGCAAAATATTAGTAACTGTGGCGGTTTTACTTCTATGCTCCTCTCTAGACGGCGCACAAGATCAAGACTTTCTCGCTAGTACTCATCTCTTCAAGCCAAATCACCAAATAATGTGCCATATCTACAAGTATGGTGCTTCAAAGATACGTCACGTAACGAATACGATTATCAATAACGAGTGATCCTCCGAACGGGATTACTAGTTCGGAGAGGTTTCAAGTTCTAATTGGTTGCCAACCGAGGATCAGGAAACCGAGAAGTATCCGAGAAACTGGTCACGAAGTCGCTAACTTTCCTTCTTATTGCTGCTCCGGCTGTCTATCTCGTAGAAAAACGAGCTTCCGGTACACAGGAAAACTGTTCGTGATTCATCGCACCGCCTCCGATCCTCTTATTCCCTCCGAGTTTCACATCGTGCTCGAGACTCATTAAGAAATATCGACACGAACGGAAGCAGAAGAACGCGCTGTTACGAGAATAAACAGGGTGGAATCTCGTGTACGAACGGCGACGAGCATGGTTTTCTTATCCCGTTTCGAGGATAAATCCATAGAGGCGGCAATATCGAAGAATCGTAAGTCCGTTACAGGATAAACGCTATCCGCGATGGAACGATACACGAATTTGCCTATCGATCAGTTTCATTGTTCACGTTGAACGAGTTTAAACCTCGCTTCGGGTATGAGGGGAATCGGAGAATATATTTTGCGAAAATATGGTACCCGTTCGTTGCAACTAAATGCATCGTAAAACTGGAGGTATAAAAGAGCTGCTCCGTTATGCAGATTTCAGAGCTGCTTTTCTTGCTTTCTTTCAACGAAAACGATCTTGAAAGGGTTTAGACGACGAGCAGGTGCACGGGCAGAATGTTGATTCGAGGTAGGAGCACTATAGCGTATAATACGAATGGCTCTGTTTTCTCTCGAATAATGGCAAATCGCTCGTTTTATCAATAAGGCGAACTACTTATAAAATCATAGCACATTTTATAGTTTATATCCCCGGCTTATTTTACAACGCGGGATTTCCATATTCTTTATCGCGCAATTACAATTTGGCAACCTGAACGAAACCCATACAAGACAGCGTAACGCTCGTTTCATTTTCCCTCGATTCACCCATCCGCTAAACATCTCAATCTTGGCTTAATACTGGCAGTATCTACAGGCAACCTTGCGAACCGAAGATTTATCGAAGCCACGATAAATCCTCGTGCCGTGCCGCGAAATCTCCTTATCTGCCAGATACACGTACTCGACTGAGTCCCATCCGTTTCGATTTCTCGGCAGGAAAGGTCGGAACATGTGGCTGGTGTGTCACTGTCACAGAAATATTAAGTGTGACGAGAAACGTGGAAATCGATGATACAACATGCTTCGCGTAAAGTATACGTGAAGTGTCTCAGACACGTCGTCTAATTTTAGAAACGTTCGAAAGATGAATTTCGAATTTAAAATATAAAACTACATAAAGGTCCGTTGTTGCCACGACAGGTGTATCAAGTGAAAGATTGTTCCCAAATGTTCGAACGAAACGAGAATAAACGCACAAGAAATCGGCGTACCGGCGCAATTAAACGAGCTCATTCACCTGAGAGCTCGATTTCTGAGAGTCCTTGGAGGAACAAAAGGGTAAAGGCTGCTCGTCGAGCATTCTGCCAGAAGTTATCAGCGTCGCCGGACGTAAAAAAGGCTTTCGAGAAACGTTAACGAAGCGAACGCGGCCATCTTATCGAGCCACGACAGAACAATGCCTCGTTACGCGATGCAGAACGGCGGTCTCGTTCGTTTCTTGATCGTCGTTCGCATCTTTCTGCCGCGATTAAAAGCTTCTTTATTCGAACCACCGAAAGAGTTATGCTCCCGCGGCGACACTCGACTCCAAGATATTATCGGAAGCGACGACATCGACGAGGGTCGAAGACCACCGTCATCGACTTTCGAACCATTTCTCCAACCCTATCTCCTCAACCATTCGATACTTCCGGCGTTCGCCACTAGAGGGACATCCTCGACTGCTTTCTCGCAAGTACTCGCTCGCTCTACTATCCACTTGCAGCTTAAATTTCACAAAGTCAAAGCTATTCTAACACAAGTAGTAAGATCTCGATATGTTAATTATTCTCGTTGCTATTAGTTGAAGTTATCTCATTCTATCTTTAACAGTAAAAATAGTTAAAAACATAAAGTGATATAGTACTTGATTCTTGTATATTAACGATTGTACAATCTTTGTGGAGTGCATTTGCATCCAAAAATTGTTGAGCGATAGCGTACTTGAAATGAGGAACGAGAGAATAAAACACGTTTATCCAACCGCCGCTGAAGTATTCCACTCCGAAATCGTTTCATGTAAAGCATCAAATATATCTGGCATCGATAAAGTCGCGGTGTTCTCGACAGTGTACCGGATCGAAGGATACTTCCGTCGAATACTCGACTTCCAAATTCCGTTTAGAGAAAAGCTGGTACCTCTTGAGAAGCTCTCCGTTCGATTGCTAAAGAATTCCCTTGATCAGAAAGCGAGGCGTATCGAAACTTCCTACGTGATTCGTCGACTTTGCCCGGAGAGAATTCATCTTTCATGGGAACAAACATCGACAAACGGAACAGCGGTTCCAAGTGAATTCGAGAAATCCACAGAGTACAACCCGTCTTTGCTTTATCTTCCATTTCGGCCAGAGGTTCAACTTTCTTCGTCGTTTCTCTTCGGCTGAATCGCGATTTCCCTACAACCTCTTTTTGTATACTGGAATAGTAGAATTGCGGAACAAAGGACCGAAGAAATTAGTGGTCGCATTATTTCTATACGCTTGAAATTCAAGGACGGTGAACGCCCGATTATCTCGCGTTGTATCGCCGCACGTATTTCTACGCGTTGATTACTATTCCGAGCAAGATTTCGCGTAAGAACAAAAGGAATACAAACTATAGAACAATTCTCTTTTGTAGATGCAGATTTTTGTTAGACATTTCGAATTCAGTTTTTCCTCGGAAATGTCCCCGTTCTTGTTAACAGTCGGAAGAGTTTTACCAGCAACATCAACAAGGTAGAACGTCAGAAGATAGGAAGCAGTTTCCAAAGGATGATTTATAGTGCTCACCCTGACAGGAGCGAAGATCTGGTCGGTCTTGATGTTCTCCAGTCTGTGTTCCTGCTCGCCTTTGTGGAGCAGTTGCAGGTGGGGTTGAAAGTGTGCTGGACAAAGGGTGCCAAGTGGAAGCGGCGACGCCCATGCCGGCAAATGGGGTGGATCACGAGTGCCTAGCTCCCTGTAGAAGGTCTTCAGGAATCTGAAAGCAGTCAAGTTTCCGGTTTAACCACGACTTTGTGGATTTCCCGGAATGTCTCGAACTTGCTCAATTATCTTAAGACGCCCGCTAATCGAACAACTCCTAAGTGGTTATGCTACAATAATTGATCGACCGTCCACGGATATTTTTCATACAAATTAAATATAATCTTGCACCGCTATCGATGACACAAAAGTAGAAAAAAGTGGTACTTACCACTCGATCAAATTAAAAAAGCATTTCTTTTGAAAGTTCCACGTCACGTTGGACGAAAGTTCGGGCAGGAAAGTTTCATAAATTTGCCAATCGATCGAAGTCATCGCGACAAACGACCGCAAGAACGAGCTCGACGAACTCGTTCAGCCCCAATTTAAACTCGAGCCGACGAAAGGACGGTTTCTAAAAGCACGCGATTTTCTTGCGGAACTTTTTTATACCGCCACTAAAATCCCAATTAATTCGCGTTACCCGGTGGACTTTAAAAATCATCTCATCGAGTGCCTGCCTAATTTCCCAGTCGACGAAACCATAGTCGGCTTAAGTAGTATCGTGACGATGCATTCGTCGCACGTTG
This sequence comes from Megachile willughbiella, assembly GCA_945859595.2. Taxonomy (NCBI): domain Eukaryota; kingdom Metazoa; phylum Arthropoda; class Insecta; order Hymenoptera; family Megachilidae; genus Megachile; species Megachile willughbiella. Next base: position 15,404,252 of record OX243798.1, on the reverse strand, counting down.
CGCGGAAGATTGATGACTTTAACTCGTAGGAATGCAGGCGATCGAGTGTGGAAAGGGTTGTCTCTAAAGGGTGAGGCTCGTGGAGAGCTTTACGACTTCTACATGATTAGCTTTACACTCTACGCGATCGAACGCTGATTTTATGGTTTAACCTTGTGTTTACCAATGAGTTAATACGGCACGGAATTTCATGGACACTGATTTGCGACTCCTCGGATACGATAAGAATAAGCCGTTTAATTTCTATAATCGCCATTAGTCCTCATGTTTAAATCGATGCTGGTAAATGAATTTTAACTACCCATTAGTTATTACAATCGATTAATTAATATATCACAAGTACCATTTGCAATACGTTCATGGCGCATTAATGATCTGATTATGCAGAAGACTAATATCAAAATATTCTATTCCGCCGATATCCGGCGCTCGGTCTAATATATGCTGCATAATTCATCGACGTAGAACAATCGATATACATAGTTGCATTCGTAACAGCCTATTCGAACGTGCATCGAATAAACCGGGAAATGGAATCGTTGATAAGGGAAACATTTTTCACGTTTCAGTGACTAGAAAGAGGTTGTAAACGATAACCGTCGCGAAAGAAGGACGATGGAACTGACCTTAGCAGTCTTCCCAGGGGATCTCTTTCCGGCGACGGTGGCCCACCGATTCCACTTCCTGCCCCGAGTCTTCGCGAGGACGCACGTGCGCTCGATATGTACGCGGCCGGAGCCGGGGGTGGGCTGCATGGCGGGCAACAAACGGGGCTGCTACCCCCTGGGGTCGAGAGGGTATAACTCCTCTCCAATTCCTGAAACAAAAGAAGATAGAAGGGGCTTTAGTTAGCTACCTCGAACTCCACGTCCTTTTTTTGTTCCTCTGCTACTGTCGTTTCAATATGGCCGCGGTATTTTATACTTTCTTTTTTGCTATTTTACAATTTCCCGATTCTGTATGAACTCGTACATAGGATGATAAAACTTCAGCAAATTGGTATTTTGATTCGAGGAAACGTTGTAATATATTCTGTTTCGTACGTTTCGTTTAAATATCATTACTGCAATTTCTGTGTAATATGTTTCTCGTTATATCTGACTTTATCACGCCTGAAGTATTTCTGCTGTAATTAAAATTTCACAAAAGTGCTCGCTGTAAAAGTTGCACAGTTCTGTAGCGATAACACAAGGTGAACTTTTTTGTCGGTAGAAATGAAGCAGAAAAATTTGTTTACACGGCAATTTGCCGAGTTGCGAGATCGTGCTTTTTTAAAATGGTAACCGAAAATTGAGAACCCGTTAAAATTAGATATCAGACAATTACCTCGTGTGTCTCTGAAGTTGTCAGGCATCACGGTTTCGAATGGAAACAACAAACGAATAGAACACGCCAGCAGCCAGCAAATAAATTCTCAAGGCAACTCGTGGATGATCAAACACTAACCGAAGAACAGTTGATTACCCAACTGCTGAATCATCGGGCAATGAAAGTGCCTTAATTAGCAACCAAGCGAGCAAACGTTCATTAACGAACACTGCAAACTAACAATTACTTCTGAAGCAACCACCTTTTCTTTCTTTGAAAAGCACCCGTTTGTTCATTCGTGACCCAAGGAAATTGCAATAGCATGCTATCGAGGATTCAAAGAGATTTCAAGTTTAGAAATTTGGAGATGCAGAATATCAAAGCGTTCAATATTCAAATTTAAACATTTGTAAATGCAGAATATCAAAGTACTGAATTTCCAAATTTAAATCAGTTGCAGTTTTTGTAACGTCGAAATCGGGTTATCCTTTTGAGCCCAGTTGCTCGTCATCGTGTTAGACGGAGTAAATCGGCGATAATCGTCGACGCGAACCACGTCATACGTTGTCCAGGGCTCGTTTCTATCGCAAGAAACGATTTTAGCCGCTCGGTCACGTCGGCGATCGTTTCGCGAGTGAAAAAGAGCTTACGGTCAGCGATAGCCGCCGCCTTTTCAATCGTAATGCTTCCTCAATGGTTACGTGAGCGGAGATAAGTCGGTCAGAAAAGAGGGGAGGACCGAAAGTGCCCCTTTCGCCCCGCTTTTTTTTACCCCTTTGCCGTGGCTTTTATCACGGGACCAATTTTCTTCTACGTGGTATAGACACACCGGTAACGCGTTGCTTCTCCACCCCCTCGATTTTTCTTTTCTTACGTCCGTTCTTTCTTTCCTTCATCCTCCTGTACTTCTTCGACCGACCGTGTTCGATATCGGCCCACGGAACATTTTCAACAATGAATCAAACGGGGTGACTTATCGAAATTAGTACCTTCTACAGCAGGGTGAATCGAGTTGGCGAATTTATCCGCTTCACTGGCGATCATTTTACGGTTAGACAAAGGATTTATACAGTTATATTTTACTCTAAATCAATTGTTTCGTGCAAGAGTGCTTCGTTGAAAGGTTAGGTTAATAATACACAGATGGTCTTTTGCATGGCTATTGAGTATTACATTTAATATAAATTTTAAGGCACACATACGTGTCGGGGTTTCTGAAAAATTTAAGGGGACGATTGGATGTCTGACACTATTTTCCTGCAAGAACATCAAATTGTTTAGAGTGCTTTGCAGTAGAACTTAAGAAATCTTAATGAAACCCAGAAAGAAGCTGCAAAGAGAGTCTTGCGCGATGGTTAAGAAAATATAACGTACCACGTAATGCACGCAGACTAATACTCTAACAGACCACCATTTAAGTTGATTACGTAATATCTTGGAAAAAGGAGGTTTACGAAGGAAAAGTTTGCAGGATATAAATACGCTTGCCACGGAGAGGAAACAGCGTGCAATTTTTCATGTTGTTATCAAGTTCCAACGGATTATTCGGAGATCCCGAATAAACTAAAGTTTTGAAATAAGTCTGAAGGAAAACGTCCAAAGGATATCGAGGTCAGAAGGAAGCTCCGCGGTTGCCGCGGATGTAAACAACGAAAAATCGAGATGGAAGAAGCGGTTGACACGGTGAACCAATATCTCACGGCGTTCCGACTCGTTGGAAAGAAAACAATTAGTTTGGAAAACAACCAGTACAAATAGCTCCTTTGTGAGAGTTCGGTGAACTGTTCTTCAAGATTTTCGTCAGCTACCGCCAACTAGGTAAAAATATCAAAGACCGTTCTAGTTTGCTGACTCGACTTATCGGCGAAATTTTTGATCCAAAAGTTACTTTTTCGTACGGTCGGGTTAAATTGACGGCGTCGGTGACCTTATGTCGGTCGGCGTTAAAGAGACACGTTTCGAATCATATTTCCATGCGTTCAACTGCGCAGTGCAGCTTTAAAAAAGAAGAGCTTCCTTTTCCGGGTCCATTGAATTAAACTAGTCTTTATACTTTTAATAGAGCCGGCTTGAATGCAGTTCGTTATCTCCGTAATTGCTTGGCGACGCAGAGTTTGACCTAAAAGTTGCACGGGTCATTCGCGCATTTCAATCCGGGCTTTCATCATCGAGAAGCGTGCACAACGGTAGACGCGTGCCACATCTTCGTCCCGGAAAAGTAGTTCACGATCGAACGAGACCAGAGACAAAACAGTTAATCCCTGTTGTCGACCCGGTTGCGGTCCAGTTAGCCGAAGGAAACACGTTCATTCGATAACTCGTCCGGTTTTTGTTGTCACGTCCGCGTGCTCCCTTTTCCCTCGGTGAACCATGCACGCTTTTTCTTCCTTCGCGTTCCCGAATCAACCCTGTTCCACCCTTGTCTTCTGTTTTTTACACGGTTAATTATTTGCCGCTTGCTTCCGTTCTCCCCGTTTATCGTGCCGCTTTTTGCGCGAGGGTTCATGCAACGCGATGATCGCGGCTCTCGTTGCCAGACGGATCATTCGCGATATTAACTCTCTCGCAAGAACTACTTTAATTATACGCTCGGATATACAGGCTATCGTGCGACTGACCATCATTCGCGTGAGTGTACCTTTCAGATATGCAATAAATAAAAATTGTTAAAGTTATTACAATTTTACCACGTAAGAGTAATATGTGCGACACAAAGTTCGAATGTTTAGAGTGGATGTAGAATGAAAATAAGGGTGTATTTTTATTTTTAATATAATAGAAGAGTTGATTGTGACAGTAAGTCAATTTGGAAGCCATAAATTCTAACACAATTTGTTAAAATAAGCAGTGGATATGCACATGAACGCTGGAAGATGTGGTTAACTATAGAGGCCTCGAGTTGAGCACGCGTTAGCTGAACGGCGAATCTCGATACCTTTGGTATTTAATTTGATCGATTAACGTTTCGATCGGAAGTCGTTACAGAAAGCTACCGCACGAGGCGAGATTAATAACCGAGGCTAATGCGATTAGCGGGTTTAATTACCACGCGTGCCGCATAATCTTTTGAACGGCGCGGTGTTTAGATAGGGTCGGTGACACTACAACGAATTCACGGTTCAGCTTCTGATCGTAAATTTCTAATCACGAAAGACTGAATTCACAAATTTTATTAACTCCCCAAATCCTAAACTCTCAAGTCCGTAAATTAAAAAATTTTTAAACTCTCATGTTTTTAACTTCAAAAATTTTCAAATCGCTTAATACCTTAACAAACGAACTTGATACCTCCACTTTCCATAATGCGGCAATATAATAACAGTCCATTGTCGCGCGGTATTTCCATTTTTAATCAGAGTTATCGTAATGAACCTTGCGAATGCGTTTTGATGTACGGTACGCACCATTTATCCAAACGAAATTACCTACCGTTGTCGCGTAATTTGTCAAACGAACGCATTATCATGGTACACTGTAAGTAATGAACATACTTTTGGCGAATAAATCTGCCCGTTGAAACAAAAGGTTGTCCGCAGCCAAGAAGAGAAGAACAATGCCGGAGTTTCACAATGGTGAACAAAATTATGGTAGTCGCGGCGAATCGGTTATCAAAATCGGCAAACAAACGTGGCGGGGTGGAAAGTGGGGGATGAAAATCGATAGACGGTCAGGACAAGGGCTGCACGGGGGACGCAAATCCCGAGGAATCCCAGCGTTAAAGTTCCATCACCGGCACGGAAGTTAATTTAATCCTGATCCAATTAAACCGGATATAACGTTAAGCCTGCTGGTGGGGTGTAGTTGGCCGTGCACGGTTAACGTGCCGGCGCTGACCGTGCCAGTTAACCGCTGCGTAAATTGGAAATTGGCCCCGCGTCCAATAAATATCGGATTAGCCAATAAATCGGACGGAAAACGGCGATGCGTTATGGTAGCACTACGAATTATTCGCTATTGTCATTTCCATGACGAATTTATAACCGTTCCTTGGAGTTGTGTCGGACGTGAAATTACCTCTCAAGGTAGTGTAGGCTTCGAGAATCTTTTTGAGGTTTGGAAATTCACGTACTAACTCGCAAGTTGCACGGTGAACGTTTGGTTACGATGTAGATAAATTAATTTGTATTTTGTACAGCTTGTATAGATTTTTAAAAGAGCGTATCCATCTTGAGTTTTGAAAAGTTGCGAAATAAAAAATGAGAAAATCTGGCGATTTGCGAAGCAGCCCGTAAAGCTTCTCCTTCGCAACAGCTCGTCGATAGTTGGATTGGATTTACGAGTATCGTTTAGGGTCGATACGAAAACTACCGCTATATTTTAGCCATTTATTATCCGCGACGTTAGCATCGATTCTCTCGACTCGAGCTGGAAAAAGAGGTCGGGTGACTCGAGCGCATGGGGTTAAGGTATTTTTCGAAACGCGCTTCTCGATTTACGTCACGTCGTATTAGCCTCGATTTATGCGAGCCAGCGTCGAGTATCTACGTCGTTACGGGGGGCGAGTTACGCAAAATTCGCGTGGAGACCGTTTCGACGAAGAACCGATGGCTGAAAGTTCCCTTCAACTTTATGGAGTTCCATGGTTTTACGATAACGTCGGGGTCGCTTTACGAGAACACTTGTACGGAGCAGACTTTAGTATTATTCGAATAATCTTCGAATGCAAATTTTGCATGAAACGAGAATATTCGAGAATGACGAATAATATCAATTTTTTTATTTCGACGTCGTTTATGAAATAAACTCGATATCCTCGAACTATCGAACCGAACAAAGTGACTGATTTTATGTACCAGTTCGTATTTCATTTTCCGATAAGAAGCAATAAACTTCTTAAAGTTTGCACGAGAAGGAAAAGTGTATTAATTAAAAATAACGAGAACTGCTCGCTCTCCGGGCAGACTAATCGGAATTAGCGTTAACGAGAGCGACAATAAGAAGATTTCAATTATATCTAAGGAGACCTCGCCCCGTTTTCTTCGATTTCTCGCGATCAAGTCGTCGAGATAATAAAGTATTATCCTCAACCCTCGATCGCCACCTCGGCGAATCGTTCCGAGATTTACTGCCGCGATTCTTTCTTCCGACAGCTTTGATTCTTAATGAAGATCCGCTTTGCGCGATTTCACCGAAGAAACAGAGATTACTTGAGAAATGTGCGAGAATCGAATAGGAACAAACGACCGTAATTACGGAGAACGTTATTACAAATGATCGATAAAAATGGCTGAGAACATTTTGCGATTTTACTTCGGCAGATCTCGACGATGAATACATTCTTTTCTGTATTGGGTAAAAATTTCAAGAAAATATTTAAAGTTTAAAAATTTCTAATATATTATACATATATCGAGCCTTTAATAAAGCGTGTTCGCTACGCGTTCGCTGGAATCGTGACATAAAGATCGACACGAAATTCACCGAACGTTTCCATAATTTTACGACTTTCATCGCGATACAGGAAATTAATACCGCCACGAGAAAGTGCGCCGATCGGTTTCGCTGCAGAAACCGCTGTTCAATAACAATCGGAACGGATCGTGTTCGCCGATAAAGAATGTCCACGCATACAAAATACCAACGACTCCCATCGATTGCCAATAATTTACGAACGGTGCGTTTCGTCGTGCATTTCAAATAATAAAAATATTAGCGGGCAACCCCAATAGAATCACTCGTACGAGTCTCCCTCTCATCCCCTCGACACCGGTATAATGGGCTGTAAAACGGACGAATGACAAACACACGCGCGTACAGCAACCTCCAATCGCTTTTAGATTTGATCGTGGTTATTATCGTAAATTTGCGAACGGCTGATAGGTCCCTCGAAATTCGAATAGGCTATTAAATCGAACGGGCAAATCGCTTGTCCTCGATCGCCGTGAAAAACTTGTCTCGTCGATATTTCGGTGTACAATCCTCTAGGTATTACATTCGAATCGATCGGTTCTGCGTGTAATCGTTCCTTGCCACTTGTCGTAACAATGCAGTACGTGTTACAGTTTTTAGAGAGATGACGATTGGTGATCTAACACATAGTGTTGCGAATTGTAATTATAATGGTCATACAGAGTGGTGGTGCAATACGTGGTATAGTCTGTGAAAATTACAACGCATAGTGATGAAATGCGTGGTGATGCAACGTGAAGTAATGTAACGTGTAGTAATGCAACGTGCAGTAATGTAACGTGTAGCAATGCAACGTGTAGTAGTGCGACGCATGGGGACGCAAGGCATGGTACTACGCGTGGTAACTACAACGCATGGAAACACAATGCGTGGTAATTGTGACACGTGTTGATAGTACATTTAATACACATAACACGCGGTAATGTAGCGCACAGTCCTCATGATGCCCTGCGTAACTATAACGCATAGCTATACAACGCATGATAATAAGGTGTATGGTAATTATAACCCACGCGTGGGCACACAATTGGTAATGTAGAATGCGGTAATTATAACGTGTAGCGATTATAGCATAAGTTGAAATATCGATGGCTTCATATGAAATCTATAACGGTAGGCTGAATAGCGACAGAACTACAGATGCAGTTGGACGTTCGCAGAGCAGCTCGAAGCAGGTCCTTTATCCACGGTTCGCCACTCTCTAAATATTCATGAACAATCTTGCGGTAATTCGCTTCGTTGTGACGTGATTCGATGCATCCGAGAGACACGTGTAGAACGGTGGTGTCGGTCCGTTGCGCCTCGACGCTCGCCGTCGAGCAGAGTAATTGTCCGTGAAACGTAATCGAAAGACCAACTAGGATCCTCGAAGGCCGTTGAAAATTTTCCTACCGGGTATGATTCGCCTAGCCGTGAGACGCGAGATTTCGCGTCACGCGAAGAGAGTGAAGCAGTGTCTCCGAGAAAGACACGTTTTCCATTTCGTGCCCGTTACACGTTCCTGCATTTCATTATACCCAACTTTCCAGCTCCTTTAAGCGTGCATATAAAAGCTCGTCTCTTACGTCGAGTACTTTTCCCCGTTCGATATTTACTTTTTACGAAGGATCCTCTTCTCTCCTCCTTTCGCTCGCACCCGATGTAATAACCCCTTTTTGCAACCAGGTCACGGAATTTCTCTACCCCATGCACACCACCTGCCATCTCCCTCCCCTGCAACCGGGTAAAGTCGTACATTACGGCGAGAGGAAAGAGCTTCATATCTTCCGGCAGACATCTCGCGTGAATCTTTCCAAGAAACTTAAAGGATGAGCCTGCAAACTGGCTGAGAACACGTTCTACTACCGTATAACCGTGGAGAGTTACGTTCATTAACGCATTCGTTGGCGGTAACCGATGCGAAGAATCACGTGCAACGTCCTACCTCCAATTCAAATTTCTACGTGGGAATATGGGTTAACTCTGGCTAAATTTCACTTCAACGCTGTTCTCTGTACTCCTGGTATACGTCTACTGTGTGCACTACGCGAAATACGCGCTCGTTAATGTCAACGCGATTCGATTCTGCAATTTACAAATTTCAACATTCAGAATTTCAGATAATTTGAATTTGAGAATATGGAAATGTGGGAATTCGAGAACTTGAAGATTAAAAAATGTGCAATTGCAGGATTTTGAATAAGAGTCTGCGAATGTCGCCAAAATCCAAAACAAGAGGAGTGTTTTTCCGATTATACTAGCCCTCATCCAAAAAGGATCTACATTGCATAGTTTGCGTAGGAATCGTGTTTCCGAAAACAACAGGAAAGCGAATTAAACAACACAGCCGTGCTTTCCAGTGCACCCTTCCCCCTAGTTTTCCCAGCATGCAGACCTTTCGTGTGTCCTCAACTTCGCTGGAAACCGACAAAGTTCCAGGAAGTTAAGCGACGGACTACGTTAGCGTACGCGGAGAATGAAGTGTCGTGAAAATGCGAGAAATTTATGTACATAAATTTGGGAGGACGATTTAAATATTTTTCATTTATTTAAGGAGGGAAATGAATTGCTCGAAGAACCACGCATTAGTGGTCAGACCACCTTATTGAATCAGCGACGTTGTATTCAGCTTTCTAATTGTTTGAAAAATCATCTCGTTTTCATCGTTGAATCTAATAAAATCTTTCCCCGAACAATTTTGTAAAATTTATCAAAATTATGTTGGATTATTCGTTAGGAGGGTGTGAGTTTTTATCTGCAATTTTCTGGCTCGAACAGCGAGGCTTGTCTTTTATAAAAGTGTTAATAATCCTTCAATTTCCAGCAGTCGCGAAGAAGATAAATTCGCCTGCATTTCCCGCCGCGTTACAGCGAAAAGAAGCTCGGAGGTGAAAAACGGTATCCAGGACGTCATCGACCCTTCCACCTATTCATCTCGTTTTCTAGCTTGGATATCCTTCCGTTGACAACGCGAATCGAGGTTATCGCTTCACGATAATGATCTCGTTATCTACGGACGATATCGTGTCTCGAAATCGAAAATTTTTTCGATTAATTAGCGTCGTTCCTGCCGCTATGAAAGAGAAAATTGCCTTTGAGCTACCAGCCAATACGGGTGTCATGCACATCCTTCCTTGAATAATTACTTCGTTATTGAACGTTTGAAAAACCGTTCCATCGAAAATGTAGCCATCAATTTGTCACGAATCGAGTGCGCTGTTCGCGAGAATATTCATGTCTATATTCGAGTACAAACTTATACGAAGACGTGATACATTGAATCGATGTCACACGCACAAATTTTCGTATATTAATTCCTCGGGAGATCGTTCACGGTCGATTTGGTTGAGCGGATGCGTGTTAAACAGGGTCGCAGAAACGTATCATTTGTTGAACGTGTAACTACGTTCATAAAGGGTGAAAAGCCACAGAGAAGAGCCGTGTACTGTTTGGCGTCGGTCGTTTACCTCGTTGCGAGGTTTGCTCGGCTTTAAATGTCAAGAGGCTTGCCGTCAGACTACACGCGGGAACAGCTCGTCGAGATTTCGCGAGCTCTCTTGTTCTTTTGCTAATCTTCCACCAGTTTTCTCTCGCGGCTCGTTAACGAGATTAATCTTTCGACTTTCCTACGGACGGGGACAAAAGTTACACTTTTTGCATTTACCCTATTTGCCGATCACCCTTTAGAGGTTAACCAGAATCATAAGAAAGTATGTTATCGGTCTGTCATTTGACTTTTTTCCAAACTTAGCTTCTCCGTGATAGGTGGTCAAAGAGCTATGATATTTTCTCACAGGTACAGCAATTGTTAATTTTCTGGCCCATCAGGACGAAAGTAGGATTAATCATTTTGTGGAATAAGCAAAGATGCTTTTTCTATGAGTAGTACTTGAAACTTCCCTTGTTATAAGTCCACTACCTGGAAGTCATATGAAATCACGATGGAGCAAGAATGGAATTCTTGAGTTCAAATGCAAAATATTTTTAATATGTGTATTTATGTATATAAGAAGTTTTTGAAAATCTTTACAGAGTCGTGCACAGATGTTTGATCTCGAGATGTTAGTATCCAGGAAACTGAGAATGTGGACATTACAGAATTCGAAAATGATCAAATTCGGTAAATCGATAACTGAAGCGTGCAAATAGAGACGTGAAATCTTGAAGACTTGAACCGCCACAAAACTCTGCATAGTTTCAAGAAGATTTCTATTCGAGATGAGTGAATGAAAGCGGATTAAAGTGGTAAAAGCACCGTGAAAGTAGAGAATCCCAGAAGCTACGCTGAACGGATGGAGCCCGGTCGTTGAAATTAAAGTCGCCACAGTGTTACGTAAAAGGGAACCGGATATCGGCTGCTGCGGTCCGTACATAAATGGCAATATTATTGCGGAGCACTGCGGAAAAACACGTATGTACCGCGGGATCGATAGCCAGCCTTCGTGTCTCGTATATCGAAATCGTAGACGTTGGGTCGCGGTCTTTTCAGCGTCAGCCTCCCTCGATGTATCGATATCCGCGTCGATTTTTCGCTTCGACCAGTCTTCGTGTTTGCGCTGTCATCGACTCGCTCGTCCCTGGATGTGCTCGTGGTCAAAAGTATATTTCGTTTGTTCGACGGTCGTTTAGCGTTTTTTTGCAAACTTTCATCTCGTCTCGTCTCAATTCTTTCCTCCTACACTTTTCAATTTATATAGAATCGACCGACTGTTCAATTCATTCGAATTCGTTCAACGTACCTGTTCGTTGTTTGCGAGGAGAACACTTGTACATGTTTATTTAATTTAGTATACCATTCGATATCTCGTGCAGGTATCGATACCACCTATTTTTATTACGAATATAAATTCGTTCGCGGAATGAGATGAGGAAGGGTTGAATGGTCTTTCAAGATCCGTTCTATTAAACTTGCTATATGCTTCTAAAATGATGACACTGATGGTATATCGATAGTTCGAAACTTTGCACGCGTTGGTGCCGATTGTAGATTCGCTGATAAAGGATCGCAATTAACAAACACTTGGAGGTTCGATATCGGTAATTTCGATCAATAGGTTTAAAGTTTAAGAGGCGATTATGGCGTCGAAGCTTCCCGATTACAGATCTGGGTCTTTGATCCACCGATCGTTCCACAACCTCTCTTTGTAAATACAGTAGTTGCTCAAGCGTAAACTCGAACAATTGTTTATTTAAACGTAAATAAAATTTATAATATTTCACTTAATATTTACCCCAGTTAACATTTATATTTGCCTCGCTTAACATTTACATTTCCACTTGACCACAAATACGCTGGAAATTTGTCAACACCACGGTATTTTAAAATAAAGTCCTGGATGGAAATTGTGCGAAGAATAATACTGAAATACTTTCGTCTGTCATAGTGGTACCCCGATAAAATCGAATCATAGCGATGGTGCAAATAACGAGTCACACCTTGTGACTCTGCAATCCTCGATCCTACGTGATCGTACTTATGCAACGATGCTCGTCAGCTTCCTGATTGCGACTCGACCTCTCCAAGGATACAAAGGAGAACGTTAAGCGCATTCCATCGTCGTACGACGTATTCGATTTTTTGCCTTCTTTATGCGACACAGCTTCCAATAAACGCATCCTCTGTTTCTCCACTGTATAATGCCGTATGAATTATTTATCCAGCGATTCTCCTTGCACGCAAAGGTGTTAAGTTCCTCAAGGTCTTTGTGCGATGACACGCTGATGGACAGATCTAGTGTCAGCACGTAGACCCCGGTACGTTCAGGGAAAACTTACGAAACTAGGGAGAACTAGGGAGAGATTTGCGAGAACTTTCAATTCTGTCATTTTGGAATTTATTAATTTTAGAACTTTGACACTTTTGGGAGGTTAGGAGTTTTCAAGTTTTGAATGTTGGGGCGTGGAGACTGGAATTTTCTCCAGAGGCACATTAGAACTTCGGACCCTTGGGAGTTTGTTATTTTAGACCGTTTCAAGTTAGAGCCTCGATACATAGAGTCATCGGAATCTCACAATTGCAGAACTTTGAAACACAGAAATTTTAGAACACAAAATATTTTTCAGAATTTCAAGACACTGAACAATGACACACTACAGATGGTCGCAAGAAACTGTCATTTTCAAAAGTGGATCTACAAAATTTCACCAACAAGTTCCCAGGTCACGAAGGATGGGAGATGAAGATAGAAACGTTGTACTACGAATATGGCACTTATAGGATAAAATTGAATCGCGAATACTTAATGATTTAATTACGAAGGAAATATCCAGTTATGGTGTTTATAGCACGATGGCTGGTTTCTGGTATTCACAGTTGGGAATCGGGAATTTCGTGCTCGTTTTGGGATCCTCGATTTTCGAGGTTGGCGAGGAATACTGAAAGGCAGCACTCCGGTATTCATTAGACGGAATGGCTACGGGGATTGGGTTTTGAATACAACTTGAACAGGCTTGCAACGTGTCAATCTGAGAAATTACGTGGCTATTTTCTGTTAGAATCTCTCCGTTTGGTTTATTTACGAGGCAACTATTCCATTTCATTTGGGAAACGCAGAAATGTCCAAACAGAAATTCAACATCACGGAAAACACTCATTAATTTTCCAGCCAACTTTAGAACTTTAAAATACAGCGTAGAATTCTATGGGCGAATATTTTCAACCACCTATCACATGGCTCGTGTTTCGGACAGAAAATGTTACCCTTTGACGAATAGTACTTTGACGTAAATTGAAGAAAATTATGTAATTCGTGTATTTTCTCGATTCGAACGTGAACGCGCTGCCGCCATTTTGTCACGCAACACGAGTCTCTTTCTAATTTATTTTTGTCGAGCATCAAAGTATTCCAGGATCTCATTTAACGCAAAACTTTTTGTCTTCGTTTAACCTGTAGCCTCGTTCTCGAATCTTTCATGAACTGCAGGTTGTTGACTGCTAAACTTTCGAATTGCCCTCAGCACTTCCGGTCACCTGCTTTCCGTCCGCGCCATTAAAACTCCTAATCAAGTTCACTTCGACACATGACTTGTTTCACATTTTAACACGCTGTTATCGACAAGTTTCGTTCACCGAATTCTTCTTCGTGTTCTTAAGTCGAAATGAAAAATGAAGTCTTATCATGACTTCATTTTAATAGCGAGGTAAAAAATTAAATATTAAAAAAATAGAATATTGTATGAGGTATGCGGTTATTCAACGGAATCAATTTAAAGAGCAGACTTAACGTACACGCCGAGTAGGTTGCAGATTCTATCGCGTACACGTGCAATTTCAATGTTCCTCCTCGATCAATAATTAGTATTATTCCCCGAGATCAAGTAACAAGCAGAGCTTATAGTGTAGCTACAGGTTACGTAATTCCCTTAGCTAGCACCTTCGAAATTCATTACACTGCCCCGAATCTCGCACCATTCACGAATTCACTCGAGGGTCGTAAAGGGCCGACGGATCGAGCTACAACATCTAAGCCCCACGTTCGATACTTGCAACACTGTAAATTTCTATTATTACCTGATGTTTTTTATCTGATCAAATGATTACAGATCAAATAAGTACAGAGATAATTTATAGTACAATTAATGGAGTATTGGTTAACAATTTATTAGGTTATTCGATTTGCAGGAAAGAAAGGAGGTAGTTTTTGGTAGCCAGAAATTTATTCCTTCGAGCCTGTTTCGAGGACAACGATGAGGATTCCGCTTGTTAGATCTTCTTTCAGTACAGCAGAAGTTTTCTCGAGAAACTCGTTGCGCTTACGGGAAACATTAGAGTTAAGGGACGCGTATTTTTTTCCCTTCCAGATGCGGAGGTTTTAGTATACCCGGGTAAAACTACCTTACGAAGTTTCGCTAACCCCTCGATGCAAACTTTCAGCGAGCTCAACTTCCACGAATTCCATGTTCAAACGAAGCACTTCTGACAGCAATTAAAGCGTCCAACAATTTCCCATGAATTAATACAAATTACGAACCCTTCCATCTACCACCCGCCACCTCCCACCATACTCTGAAGATCATTAATTTTACCAACTCTCGCGTCGTGAATTCCTGTTAACGAGATCGCAATGTTTATATTTAAGTTAATTGCGTTTTTTTTCAAACAATCATGTAACGATGTCACGATGTTTCACAAGTTTATCGAGAATTGTCTCGTCATTATTTCGAATTGGAACACTTTGAAACCTCCTAATATTAGAGAGAAGTATCCTTCAACTTTTAGAGAGTAAAATCTTTTAACTCTGAACTTTATAATTTATTAATATCTAACTATCGAACCTGATAATTTTGGAGTATGAAATCTTTAAACTTCCCAACCTTAAAAAATAACGAATTATAAGCAAAAGAGTCACCGAGAGTGTGTTCCAGTTACGAGAACGTATCTCTTGATGTAAACGTATTTAGTAATTCGTTACGCAAGACGGTGACGAAAATTTGCCTCGTTGCTCTTACCTTGTCGTCGTCGTTCTTGGTCAATTTTCCATCCTCCTCGTTCCACTTGTTTCTATCCTTTTCCCTGACCAGACCGTTCAGGTTTCTGTAGGACAACAGACGACACATGTCGCTGGTCAAGTCGGGCAGACGATTTTTACAGTCGCCGCAGTGAAACTTCTGCTGCGGCATTACGCTCGACACACTTCCGCCGACGGGTCGACGAAAAACCGGAAGTTATCGCGGTCGTCGACACTGTTCATCTTCTCTGTGGCTGGATCCACGCTCGAATCCTCTTCGAGCGTCCTCACGTCGCTTCTGCATGCATTCGTGTTAAGCTTCTTCGAATAATTCTAAATCACCGAGATTTTAATACCGTTTTTCAACGCTGCTGTCTCTTGTATCAACACTTTCTGTCTCTCGTTTCAACACTTCTTGTTTCAACACCGCGATTCTGCCGTTAGCTCCCGTTTCGATTCTTTATGGAACTATGAACATTTATGCATTTATGTCGAACGTACGTTTTCCACGAAACGCTGGTACAGATATACAGAATATTAACACAAGTGAAAAAAAATAAACAAAAACTTAAAACAGTATTTTCGATTGCTAGTAAAAAAATATAGAATACACGTAAACTGTGTTACGAGTTCGATGACGCAAATAAAATAGAAAAAATAGAGTAAGCAACAGACGTTGCATGTAAACACGTATCTGCGTAAATTTTCCCGGTATATTTACGATGATCGATCAGTGAGAAACTGTGGCAGGTTATATTGAATTTCATGTTGAAATGTGTACACACGTAGCGCATGATTGATAAATGAATATGGAAAGTTTGATACGCTTTCTGATGACGTAAAGTGTATATTAAGTAGACGTCGAACTTGTCGTCGTCTTTTTACCCTGAATATTAAACTTCGGCGAGGAAGTTGCAAAAGTGGATGTTGATCGTCTTGAAGCGTTTTATAAGAATTTCAAAACATCTGTTTCGCTTTGCAGCTCCTTAGAATATATATACTGTAAATATCTTTTTAACGAAATGGAAAACACGTGAGAGGAGAATGATATCGATTCGAAAATTGATACTACATCGAAGAGGATTTATAATTCGTCCTCAGGAAAGAATTGGTTCTATTTCCAGTCGTAGACCATCGAGTTTCTTTCGTTTTCTGAGCAAGAGTTTTGTAATCTACTTAGATGTAATTCTGCAATTACGCGTAAGAACGAGCAATAAAAACCAGAACCTTAGTTCAACAAAAAAGAGAAACTTTTTACTACCAATTGTTGCTGGAAATAAGTAGAAACTTACGGCAGTTTATGGGCATAATTTTGACGCAATGGGGCTGGAAACTTACGGCCATTTTGGACACAATTTTGACGCAATGGAGTATATTTTCTGTTTCGACTATTAGAATCGATCCTATTGGTTAATAGGATTATTGATTAATAGACTCTGTCGTAATTCATGGTCTCGAACGACGTACGTAAGGTTAATGGTACACGCGTCGCGGTGCAAAGAACTCGAAGAATCAGGGCGATCGAAAGAAGCACTGCTCCTTGGCACAGTTTTCGCGGAAAATCAACGGACAGTTTCCACTCGCTTCACTGTACACAAACCCGTTCCCTTTTTCTAACCTCTATTCGTGATAGCACGGCTTTCGGTCCGCGCCTCCTCTCGCGGACGTCTCACTTCCGGCGGCGACGACGGAATGAAAAATGAAGCCGCGGATATTTTAAGAAATCGAGGACACTCGAAATTCCTTCGTTCGCGAGCTATTTCCCTCCTCCGCTTCTTTTCCTTGTTTTTCGTATCGACAGCGAGCAGATTTCGCGGGGAAAAACGCAGGCGATAAGAAAAATCGACCCGATGAATCGCGCACGACTGTCGAGTCGATTTCGAAACTGGTTCGTCTTGAAACGGTTTAAAAATATCCCGGATAGGTGTACCAGGTCATTTGGCCCGGATAACGCGCGAAGCGTTAAAAACTCCGATTCTAATGAACGTTTTTGTAACGAATAAACGAAATTCGTGTCGGAAAACGGAAGCTCGGAACGAGGTTTCATTAACTCTTCTTGCTCCGGTCGGATTTAATCAACAGCAAATGGAAATTCGATATTTGCTTTTTCAAAACGATTCGATCGAAATTTGACGAATTTTATTAAATTTAGGAACGTTTTATGGGATGAGTGCACGTTCTATTATTGTGTAATCGAACAAATGGACGCTATTGTGTCAGTAAGCAATGTATCCAATTTATAAATCAGGTCCCAGGCTACGATCTTCCACGATAAATAACGAGTAACGATCTTGTACTCTACATACGATAATTATTCAAAATAATCACTTTCATTTCAATTTCGGTATCGAAGCAGTTTTCGGTAGCAAAGCTTTATTATTACATCGAGGATCACGCGATTTATTGATAACTTAATTCCGCGATTAACCCATCGTCCTAATTACCCGCATAATTTATCCGAACGTTCGGATTCTCCGTAAAATCAATTATTAATCCCCGGGCGAATCGCGTTTACATCGTTTATCGTAACGAGTTTTAGCTGCTGATTTTCGATCATTATCAAAACGTTTGCACGGGAAACGATATTACGAGTATTTCGCGAAATTATGAACGCGCGATGTATCAATCGAGAGGGACTTTTGCGGGGCTACAGAGTTCATCCTTCGTCGTTTCGCGTTAATGAATGCGAGTTGCCAAAAACTGCAACAGCCGGAGGCTATGAAAACCCTGAAACCGGCTTCCTGGTGATTTCAGGGATTTAACGACGTCTAATTGCGGGTCGTTGGGGATTTTCGTGCAGTCTCGACCCCGGTATTCAGCGGCCGCCTTAAATGCTCGATTTTTACGTCGCTGAAGAGCAGACAGAAAGTAATAAGCGACCGCAGTTTCGCCACACACGATGTTTCGAGCGTGTAACGCTTCGCTTATACACTTTATCCTACTCGACAACTTTTTCATACTTTTCTCAAACTTTTATACAATTTCCACTCCTCGACATTCTCATCTGCGACGTTTCCACGATTTAGCCACTTCGATACCGTATTTCCAGCTTCATCGACAAGTTATTTTATATATTTTTCTGATTTTTTAGGAATTTGAGGTTCAAGGTTCTTTTAGAATCTCTGTAGACACGTCTGATGAAAGCTTTCTCTCCGAGATTTGTAATTAACGTTGTACATTTAGATTCCAATTTCAGAATTTCTGTATCTGATAGCATATTGTAACGTGATACTTGGCAGTTCAAAATTGCAAACAAAAATCGGTGAAGGTTTCAGTTTATTTTCCGTGATTGCGAGTGATATGATATTTCATTTTGGTAATTCGTAACCTGGTAACTGGATAACCGGGTAAGGTAACAACCGTTATTTCGGAATTTAGTTTGAAGAAACAGCTCGTTCATAATAAAAAGAAAATAGCTGTTTCGTGGAAGTTTTACGGCGTTACAGGATTGGAGAAGCAGAATTCTGTTCATTTCACAGACAATAAGATTGTTGGGTCGTTAAAGAAGCCGTAAGTGGTCCAGACGGAGTGCGCAACGTCTCGCAGCCATAATCGTAGCGAGCAACAGTACAGGTAATAAAGACACGCTTTTATCGTTATTAACGCGCAGAGTCTGCGTACCCGCGGAGTAAACAAAATTTCACGCTCGCTCGAACGAGCGCAAAAAGCGATTCGAGGCACTCGCGACCCGATACTAATTGCTCGCCAAGAGCCCGTTCCCCGGCTAATTGAATACATCGACGCTGATTTCTCGTTTTTGGCGTACTTTGTTCATTTCGCCGCGCCGCGGCAAAGCCTCAAGCAGCCGTAATTAGATTCGTTGGTAATTAAGAAGCGAATGGAGTCCGGTTTATGGTTTATACCGGCGAGTCGCGGCACGGAAATTAACGTGAAATTACGTTCGAAAAATATTTTCAAAACTTTCGTCGCGCCGAACGTCATGCTAATTTTCCTGGCCGTTTATTAAACGGAAGTAATTCACGGAATTGATTTGTTTGCAACACAGAAGGAATCGAACCTCTTTTCGAGGAGGAATTGGAAATTGAAGGATAAACCGACACCGACATTCAATTCGCTCTGCTGCATTACTGATGTTCGGTTTCACGCTTATCAATCCTACGAATCCGGAATTTCCGGCTTCCATTCGTTCCCTGCCGAATCCCCACTACGTTCCCTGAATTTCCACCGTTCCATTTTAAAGCAAAGTCCTGAATATTTTACTGCGCGAAACTCCGGCTACCTTCAGTTACAACTTTCAAGTACCGTATTAATTTCAACAACTTTCGATGCTACCATTTTAGGCTGAAAGGGAAACGTTAATGGGGTTATACTTGAAAATCGTGTACACGCTCCTTAACACATCGTTGACCGGCAATTTTACGCTGAGGCCATCTCGTATCAACTATTTCCTAATTGCCTGTGAAAGTGAAACGAACTAAACAAATTTCGATATACTTATGCATAATGAATTGAACCTCTGTACATATCTTCTGCATAACTTTTTATCATTTTGTTGGTACGTCTATAATTCACTGAAAAATTCAAGAATCAAGTTGACAACAGAAAATGTTTGTTACTGGAACTATCAAATAACATTAAGAAAAGTAATTCTTTTTATAATAATGAAGACAATTTTTACAATATTCTATGTTACTTCGGGTTTTAAAAATTGAACGGTACAAGTGTAAATGATTTAACTCAATATTTGAACATGGAAATGTGAGTTTACTATTGGTCAACAATGTATCAAGACGTATTAAATATTCACCATACCAAAGTAAGGACAAATTATTACCATAAGCTAGCACATCAACTAGCAGTCGATAAGTATTTATGCACATATTGCATGGCCTCGCGTTATATCGCCAGACGTCGAAGGATGTGTTGCGTCTAAAGTTGGAATAATCGTTCGCGACGTCGCCGTGGATAATTTCCCACGAAATTGGACGAAATTGCTCACGCTGGCTCGCTTTCTAAAGGATCCTCACCCCCTTTATGTGTTCGAGACGCTGGGAAAAACGAAATTGAACGCGTCGTCGACGAACAAGGCGTCGGCAGGCGTCTCCGGAGGCAGCACGACTCCGGTGTGTCAAGTATAATGTAATCTCGACACTGTCTTATCCGCAGCGAAGACACGCCGAGTCTAAGTTTATTAGGCTGCAGATTCTCTGCTGCCGGGTTAAAAGGATTTATACTGAACTTGTTGAAGTCGTACGGAAATGTTCTCTTGGTATTATTAGAATAATTCGCTGTCCCGTTTTATCGAGACAGCACAATTCAGAAAATGTAGCACTAGTTTACATGTTCTAACTCGATTCTGACTCAGAATCTTAAAATTTTAAATAACCAGAAATATTGGATGTTAAAATCTGAAACGTCTAAGCAAAGTTTAGATCTCCTAATAAAGAACGAAACAATCGTTTGTACGGCTTCGAGAAAATTTCATAATCAAATATCCTTTACGAGGTACGAAAAATTCGCAACGAAAGAAGGAAGTCAGTGTATTAAACATAAAAGAGAGAGATCCGGCAAAAGTTCAGCGAGATATTTCGCGCACACCAATATCAGAGAAAGTCCCGCGATTACGATGAAACTTCCGGCCGGAAGCTCTTCATGGCAGACTTTTATCCGAGTTTCAAGGTAAGCTCGCATTTACGAGGCGGCCATGTAGCAGCCGGTGCAAATAAATACAAGAAGAAACGAAGAAGAAGGCTAACGAAACTCGGGAAAGCACGAGTCATCGTGGCTACGAACATCCCCGGCTAATTTTCCAACGGGTCTTTGTGCTTGTTAATTAGTAACGCACCGACCACTAATGATTTCCTACCGGCCATGTCACGCCAACCTTGCATACATGCTTGGCGAAGAAACACGACATAGAAATCTTGTTCCGTTGTTTCGAACGTAGATGTAATAAATGAATATGAAGATTAATGCCGCGATGGTATGTACTTTGAATTAATGGTTGGAATTTTTGCATTGAAAATTAATTGATGCGATGTGGTGAGTTGCGTTATGTGTGACGATATGGTGCATTATGATAAGGTTGGAATACAGTGCATAGGAATATTATGTAGGAAATTAAAACACGTATTATTAAAACGCGTATGTGGTATAATGTGTGGAATTATAGTTTACAATATGTACGTGAAGCTACGTATGAAATCATAAGTGACTATACTATGCGTGGAATTCTAGCACGTGGAATTATGATGCGTTTGAGGTGCAATGCGTGGAATTATAGTGTGACGATATCACGCGTAGAATTATGATGCGTAGAAGTACAACAAGAATTACGACGAGTTTGCAACACAATGCATGGAATTACGGCGCGTTGGTGGCATAACGCGTGGAATTATGGTGCGTGACAATACTACGCGTGGAATTACAGCATGTGACGATACCACGCGTGGAATTATAACGAGTAGAGGTACCACGCGTGAAATTACAACGTATTTGCAACACAATGCGTGGAATTACGACGAATTTGAGACACAACGCGTTGAATCAGAGTGCATGACAATACCACGCGTGGAATTAGAGTGCGTGACAATACCACGCGTGGAATTATAACCCATCTGCTACACAACACGTAGAATTATAACTTGGGATACGATGCGTGGAATCACACATTTTCAATACAATACGCGATCAATATAGCGGGTACCAATATGTCATATCATCCAACGTATCACAGCAACACATCTCCAAAAATCCATTACACGTCACAATTTGAAGTCTCAATTAAAAATGTGTATTCACCCGCGATAACAAAATGGACGAACCCGGTGGTCCACGTGGATATTTCGAACAAAGAACTGCAAATATTTGACGGTAAATTTCGCGGTAATCGGCAATTACGCGAACTGTCGTTACAGTTGCATCCATTGAAGGACTCTGTTCGGAATCGTTCGGAACGTAACCGGGAAAGGGATCGCGGCTCGATTCCTTCGCTTTTACGAGCGGTATAAACGTTCGGCCGTCTGTTCGAAACGATCGTGACGATTTACTCGCGCGAACACCACGGACCCGTTGTTGGCTGAATGGTGATTTTTCCGCGGAGAAAATGGGTCGACTCGAGAAAACTCGATGCCCAGTATCCGCTGACGTAACCATCCAAGCATGTTTATCTAACAGTACGAACGATTAGAACCGTTCACCGGTTGCACGGTACAGCCTCGATATCGAGATAATCGATTCGGGACACCCTTCCAATCGGTGAGTTGAAACTGTCTGTCACGGCGTCTCTCATTTTCTACTTTAAAGACTTCCAAATTTTCTTAGGTGTCTAAAAAAACACATTAGATGTACATCACATTTTTAGACGTAAATACAGATGTATGTAATTTATCTTTTACATTGAATGTTCCCGAATTGGACCAGGTTCTTTCAAGTTTTTTTTTAGAAAAATTTAATAGTCCAAGTTCAACAAGTAGTTAAAAAATATGAACGAAAAGTACGAGTAAGTAGTAAAGTGAGGAGTTTAAAAGCGTAAGGAACAAAAACAAAGTTCTTCGGTTGATTAGCGGAAAGTATTTAATTTGAAGCGAAGAATATTCCGTTGCGAAACGAGCTACTGCAAGTGTACAATTGCAGCACGAGATAACGTTATAAAATAGGTTAACTGTCAGAATCGTCGAATGGAGCATATTAAAACAACAGTCGTTTGTTTCTTCAGATACGAGCGATGCACTAGAACGTATTATGTGCATACATCCTTTTTTTCTCGCGAGCGACAAAATATTCTCTGCAGAATCCGTTGAATCCAGAGGCGTGTCGTAAAATCGAGGTGCGACCTGCATAAAATGTAAGTAAAATCTTTCGCATCTCAATGGACGACCGCGAAACGACGTCGTAAATAAAACGACGCTCGTATCCGCGTCGGTGTCGCGCGAGATCCGCCGCTTTGTCCTCTCGGAAGAATACTTCGCGTTGATATCGCTTCTCAATCGGGAGACGAGCATCGTGCTTTGATGCACTGCTATGTATAGCACGGCGAAATAGAGACGAAAATTATACGCGCAATCTTTTGTGCTCCCTCCTACAAATTTCGATTCGAGACATTTCAAGATTGGGTTCTTTTTTCTCTTCGAGATGTTCAAATTTAGAAATTGCTAAAATTGATGCGAATTTCTCCTAAGCTTGGTCGGAGGCTATTAACCATACGAAACTTACTGGCCCTACAGCGACTCTAAATATAACCCGGCTGTCGCATAAATGACATTCTGTACTCGGGTGAACATACACTGCCTTTGGATATGATCATACGTATGTAAACCTGACGATTTTTGAGGTTACGAGCTCCTAAGTATTCAAGTTTTCGCATTTAAAAATCTTTCGACTTTCATTTTAATTTCTACATTTTCAAATGCTCAAAGATCTACAAATATCTATATCATAAAATTTGTACATCCTATGTAAGCAAGTTTGAAGATGCTCGAAAAGTTGTTAAATTTTCTAAGTTAATTAGCAAAAAATAGATAAAAGTATGGCGACATATTTCAGTTGGTTGCAATAGTATCGAGTGGACTGGAAAAGAGGCAAAAAAGGAGTGCAAGACTTACGAGGATTAGCGAATGATTCGAGAGAAACTCGCGTTGGATATTAACGATAAATCCCGAATCGTTTATCTAGGAAGTCGTAAATCTCGGCGCGGCGGTGCACTCCGGAGAATGGAGGAAGAAATGAAAATCGTATTTCGATACTTTCTACTGGCTCGGAATTCCTCTTCCCGTTGAAATTTCGCCGGCTAGGCTTCCTATTCACGCTCAGCTGCCTCGGCCTCGCTCTGCTTCGACGAGAGCCGCGATAATTGGGAAATTCGACGAGCGCGTGCGTAATTTGCACGGGAAAGTTCGAAGCGTGCCACAAGCTTCAACGGACGTGGCAAGAATCGCTGAAAATTTTGACTAACGACGAACCATCCTGCAACGAATTAAACGAATCCGCGCGACATACTCGATACTCGAGTGCAAACAAGATTCGAAAGCCTTCGCTACGTCGTTAACTCGAAGAAACGAGGAAAATCGGGACAAAAGTTCAGATAATGCGGATAAATTATAGAAGTCGAAATTACCATGAAGTCTCGAGAGTTAATCGCTTTACAAAATCAATTATCTTATGACAGAACAAGAGCAGAAGGAGTATAAATTATAAATTGCCACGAAGTTTCGAAGTCGCCTTAAAATAGTAAGATGTTTTTATTTCATATTAATGAATGGTACGAGGTCTCGAAGCAACGATTATGAAGAGAAAGTAAAATAATATTCCCTGAAAATTGTAAGGTTTACATCTGATAATGAATGGTATTTACAAGATGTGATTCATGTGTTTCCTCGCGTGATACCGTTTCATAGAATCGTGAATTCGATGACTGATTTCCGACTATTATTAGCCATCTACAGGTTGACTCAAAATGTGATGTACTTAAATACTCGTAATACAATGAAATAGTTTAGAAACGAAGTGCCATTCTTACGAAGGAAATCGTGTGGGAGTAATCGTGTAGGATGAGCCACGGAATATCTTCAGGTTGCCAGAGATACGAGTTGTTCAAACACTGTCATTGTGCTTTCTATATCCCCTTCCACGATACAATTATTTGCAATGACTAAGCATACGAGGAGAAAACAGAATGGGAATGTAGCCTTTAATGCTTCAGCCACATTATGGGCAATGGGATGAAAATCTACCTCTTAAATCGAGAGATTTAATCGTTCTTCACTTATTCCCGCTGAAATTGCAGGATTTTATAAATGTAAGCATTCGACCGCGAGGGATTCGCTGCAATTCTATCTTAGTTACGAAATTGTGAGAGCCTCTTATGGCTCTTACATGGAAACTTCTTAGGCACTCTTCAAATACTATCTATGTTTAGATTCAGATATTTGTATATTCTGGATTTTTTCACTTAGGCGCACTCCAAGTGCTATTTAGGTATTAAATTATTCAAAAACCAGCAATTCTGCTGCACATAGTGTGGCGAACAATGGCATTGTATTTCCGCATTGTACTTAATGTCCTGCAATGTTACACCGAGCTCTCACTGCCCAACAATAACATACTTTCCACGGTAAACTTAGCCTTCGAGGTAGCGGCAGAGAAATCGGCTCGCGTTGCACTTAGCACACTCTTCACTAAAATCGCGGAAACTCGAGCACGGATCACCGGATGAATGGCACGCATGTTGGACGTCGCGGAAAAACGCGTGGTCAGAGCATCGCGGTTACCACGTGGCCACCGAACGAACGATTTCCCGACTGGATTCTTCGACGATGGACCCGACTCGCTTCGACGTTGTCCAACGCCTCTCTCTTCGGCCGCGACTCGCACACGTTTTGCTCGACACAATCTATTTGCGAGTAAAAGCACTCGCGTTGCATGCCAGCGCGCGTGTGCCGGCTGCCTGCTCGACGAGTTCTCGCCGCGCACGTGTACCGAATCGAGACGATGACACATCGATGAATCACGACTCGCGATTTGACTTTACTCGTGCAATATTTGATCGTTAACGCCGCTACCGTGAACCACATTCGAATCGCGACGATACTTCCCTCGCTCGCCGATAGAGGGACACGTAACACATGCTTTCTCGCGAGTGGTCGCGTTCAGAATCAGTCGGGATGTGTTAAATTAGGGAATTCATCGTTAAAATCGATGCAGGACACTTTGAAGAAAGGGATTAATTATTAAAATCTGGTCAGGATACTTTGATCGAAGGGTATGATCACTGAAATCGAGTCATGTCACTTTGAACAAAAGGTACGATCACTAGGATCGAGTCAGGACACTTTGAACACAGAGTATGATCATTGAAATCAAATGTATGATCATGAAAGACACTTTGAACAAAGAGGATGATTGTTAAAGTCGAGTCGAGTCACTTTGAACAAAGGGTATGATCACTAGGATCGAGTCAGGACACTTTGAACGAAAAGACTCATTATTAAAGTTTGGTCAGGACACTTTGAACGAAGAGTATGACCATTGAAATCGAGTCAAGACACTTTGAACAAAGAGACTAATTATTGAAGTCTGATCAGAACACTGTGCACAAAGAGTATGATCATTGAAATCGAGTCAGGACACTTTGCACAAAGAGTATAATCACTCAAACCGAGACACTTTGAACAAAGTGTACGATTATCAAAGTCGAATCAGATCACAAAGCACATAAATCAATTTAAACTTGAAGCTACTAGAAGATATAGTATATCCGTTCTTTCGATATCAATTTAACTCGACTAATGTTGCACTGTAGATTAACGACACTCGAGAGGAATGAGTGAAGAGGAAACGGTACGCACGGAATCACGTACGGCAAAACACGAAGAAATGTAGCACTCGCGATGCACTCAGGAGCTCTGAATATTCCAGAGGATTTGAGAAATGCACGGAAACAGTCAACTTCGTCTTTCGACTTGCCGCGTTCGTTGCCCGTTCGCAACTTTCGCGGACACTTTTCAACGTTGAAGTTCAGTCTGGCGACGTGGGCGAGCCCCACGGCGCCCACCTACGTGTCTCAGTTACAATTTCTTGCTAACCTAGACCAAAGTTTGCTCGGTAACTCGTCTACCTTTGTAGACAGAGCCTCCTTCGAGTAACTATCTCGAACTCGACCGATTTATACTTGTTCCGGACAAGCAGCGGATATCGGCACTCGCGCGGAGTACGCTCGTGTCCATCGTGAAATATCGTTGGTTCGATGGGCAGCTCAGAATCCTTTGTTTTCTTCTTACACTCATTAGGACACTGCATTCATTGTACTTCTTCATTTATATACATATATAAATCTTTATACTCATAGATTTCTATGCTCAGAAATACTTGTACATCTGGGTCCTTGCATCCCTACATTTCTATATGTATACCTTAACTTCCTATACTTCTACATAGATCTGTACATCCACAGATTCTGATATGTTCAAATCTTCAAATGTTTAGCTTGCCGAGGTTCTATAAATTCTCAGATTTTGGAACTTCCAGACTTCCAGAATGCTCAGATCCCTAACTGGCCAAATGTCTAAGTGTCTAAATCTCCAAATATGCAGATTTCTAAGTCCTCTAAGTCCTCAGATCCTAAACTCCCAAATTTCCAAACAGTCCAAATCCCTAAATCGCTGCAGCATGTGCAGAAAAGAACGCGTTCCCTAGCATACGAAATGGGACTGAAATGTAGCTAGCATGAAAAGGGTGTGCGTATCCCGGTGTATTAAAAGTAACCTTTTAGCCCGTATCCAGTGAATCACGGCATTCTCGGAAATGAAGGTGATATGCAAACGCGGGAACATCGTTGTTATTCTCGTAGACGACCTATCCCCGTCCCATCGTTTTGGGACGATAAATATCGCCATGAATAGCATCCGTGACTTCGTTGTCTCTGGCGGAAATGAATGAACCTGTGATATTAAAAAAAACAGGACTAGATCTCCAAAATATCTACCTCGGCTTTCCATACACGAGTCAAATTCGATGCATTTTCTATGCGTCTAATGGAACCTTTTGTTCCTTCCATTTTGCGACATACCTTTTCGTGCTGTAACATTTTCAGAGGCGCGCTGTCGAAAAGAGAAGAAGGGTCGTTACAGGAAAAATGGCGTTCGTCGAACCCGATGGTCCGACGGGCACGATAATTTCCTAGCGGCGGAAACGAAGCCGTCGATAATTTTCTGCCGCTTGGAAGGCTTCTTTACGGTTCATTTGCATAAATACGAGGTCAAAGCGTGTCGATTAGAGGCGATGCTCGCTAACGAAATTCAAAATTATGCACCGGTTAGATCGACGATGAAATTTTGCATCTTTCCAACACGGATCGAAAAGAATCGTCCCAATCAATGGATTCTTCTCGTTAGTAATCCTCCATTAAAATTATCGTCGAAGAAACGGAGGTAATTGTTGAACATCTCCAGAAATAACGAGATAAATCTTCAACGTTCATAGATTGAAAGAATCACGTAGCATACTGTTGTGACGAATAAAGACGCACTTGTTTCCCAACGACAAGATAGCTGCGAATCTCGTCGCGCGCAATAACGTGCTCTATCCTGAAGCTACGATTCTGTCAGTGAAACGTGGGAAACCCGTGGATTTCCGCCCCACGAGACTTTTCGCGTATCTTCCTCCGAATCCTTTTACGGGAACACACGTCGAAAAAGCTTCGTCGAGAAATGTACATTCCCTCGAGGTGAGTGCATGAAAACTGACAACGAAGAACAAGAAAGCGGCGTGTTATCGCTTCTCTGCGTACCACCTTTGCGATATTTTTCATACCTCCAAATGAATTCGCTCTCGAGGCGTTGCAACATTTCAGAGCTGTACGAATATAGTCCGTAGTTAACGCTATAATTAACATTTATAATGAGTTTGATTTATATTTTTGTTACTTTTATATGATTTTTCATGTGTGGCATTGTAAGGCGTTGTATCATCACGGGTGGAATTACTGTGCATGGAGTTACGACGCGCTGAGTTACTACACATGGAATTATGGAGCGATGAGATAATCATGCATTGAATTTCCACGTGTGGAATTAGGACACGTTAAGTCATCACGCATGGAATTACCACGCGTAGAGTTACACCGCGTTGAATTACCACGCGTGGAGTCACAACGCGTTGAAATACCACACATGGAATTACCGCGCGCAGAATTATGACGCGTTGAGTTACTACGCATGGAATTATCACGCGCGGAGTTAGGGCGCGTTGAGTTACCACGCATGCAAATACGAAGCGATGAGGTGACCACGCGTTGAATTACCACCTGTGGGATTACCACGCATGGAATTACTAAACTCTGAAATACCCACGCGAACTACTAAACATTGGATCCCTACGCGTTGAGTTACTACTCGTAGAATTGCCCCAGGTTAAATTGCTACGCGTTGAATTACTACACGTTGAATGACCACATACTGAGTTGTTATGCCCAGCATCGCCATGCTTTGCATAGTCACGTGCTACGTTGTCACGAGTTGCATTACCATTGCGTATCCACGTGTTGAAATACCACGCGTTGTCACGTGTTCCGACTTGACACTATAAATCCGTAGTCTACCATAAGTTAAAATCCCATATGAAAAATAATATCCCGGACGGAAATTTCTGTGAAAAATTTGCGAGAACTTGGTTGCAGTCTTGGAACAAGTTATCGAGAGATAAAGCAATTTCGTATCAGCGTATGATACAACGATGACAGTGACGTATAATCGTGTCATCGCACGATTCAGTGAATTTCATTCGCCCGGACGAATTACAAAATTACACGGAACAACACGGGTTTCTGTTGGATGGTGTAACGCTTGCACGATTTCTCGCACGCATGCAGCCGAGTTTCCAATTAAGCGTAGATCAATTTCGAGGCTGCCGGGTACTTAATTGATATAACGCGAACGAACGCGTTATCACGCGGCACCGAGCGGTCCGCTCGAACGTATCGGCCGCTGCCAATCAACGTTTTCATCCGCGCGCTGTCACCTGTCCGCTTTTCAAACGCTCCGGATTGCCAGCGTCCTCCCGATTTCCTGCACTGAACGATCGATAAACTAGATATTCGTTTCTCAACCCGTCCAGCTCCTCTTCCACCTGCACACTAATTTATTTCACATTCCGTCAAATGCGTGACTCACGGAATTTTTGTTATTAAAAGAATTTCATGTCTGAGAAAGTCTTCTTTGACAGAAAGGGGAATCTTGACAACTGGGATTATTTGAACACCTGGTAACTAGATATGATGCTGAAGACTAGGCTGGTTTGAATCCCATCTGGCGGGGTTATTTTATTTATACAAGTATTATTTAATCCTTAATTTGGAAGATTGTATCTAACCATTTAGTCCATTTTCGAATATGCAAAATAATCGTAGAGCTAGTCTTCATGTAGCAACTGTATACAAGTCCTCTATCTGAACACTGTTGCACAATTTAAAATAGAATTTACAGAAGGATTTACGAAATCGTACAAATTTATTTAGACTATCCAGTCTCACAAAAAATTAATGAATTTCGAACGAAGACATTGGCGCAGCAAACAGTGTGATTATATTAGACAAACTTACGCTAGGAGCGTAAAATGAAAACATGCCGTCGAGACAGATCGAATTGAACGATTGACAAGATAATATACGTTCGAAGTGATATGCAATGATAACAAAAGGAATTATAAAGCAAAGAGCTATCGCGGAATGGCGGTAGCAGGGCGGACATATTACCTGGCTTCGAAATGAGGGGTCAGGGTTCGATTCTCGCGGCCTCATTCCGTACTTTTGTAAATTTATGCAGAAATTGATATATTTATTTTCATCCGAGTTATCGGATTTCATATTTTTGAACGCATCACTTTGTGTTCCGTTGAAAATCGCGCAAAAACGGAGAGACCTCGAAAGGATCACAACGTGATTAAAAATATGAAATTTAAATGTTACCATAAAATATTTATAAATTTTATAATATTCTACGAAAATTGTTGCCCTTGCTTTAGCTAAAAGTAGCACAGCTTTTTCGGATCATTTAAAATTTTACATTTTCGTCGAATCCACTTACGGATTTCATATTTTTCAAATACTTGCTCAGCATTTCATGCGATCTCGTGCAAAATTAATCCGGTACGAAGCGTACTTTTTACCTGAAGTTTTTTTTAAACAAATGCAACATCTCCTAAATGTACGCGACGTATTATCTTCAGAAAAGTTTGGAAAAAGTAAATCGTGTGCTTTCTAATTATTTCTTCCAATTCTGTGATTATCGCGCAGCGAAATTGCGAAACTGTTTAAAAAAAATAAAGGTCTGTTCATCGGAGCTAATGTCCCGAAACGTGACTCGTTTGTTCAATCCAGTTTTTACCAAACATTTAAAATCAGTGTGTATTAATTAAAAATGTCTTCCTGTATTCCCGTCTCGACTGCGAGATAACCGTGATAGAGGCAAGCTTCATTCGACCCACGAATAACAGGCACGAGTTTAATTGTAAATTTAATTAACCAAATAAGAATTTAATTAACCGTATGAAATGGAAATTTAAAATTGACGCAGTCCCTTCCGGCAAATCCAATTTCCCGAACGACCTTGTTACACGCGTACGTCGGAGAATAAATATTAAAATGTAATCTACTATTTCATGATTTAATATTAATCCTAAAACAATCAAGCCCGTTGAAATGACGTGTCCCAGATTTTGTATTTCATGACTGCGAAACGATTGTGGCGCCATCTTGACCTGGGAAACTATTGTAGGACATGGGACGTTTATCATTTGTGATCTGATACGATTTGATGCGCGATTTAATCTCTCCCGGTATATGTTGATACGTTAGTCTGGTGTAGTAGGATTAGTCTGTGGATGTTGTATTTGTGGTACAAACTTTGCAAAATGTTTATTGGTTTTCTTCCCTGGAAAAATGGCGTCTCGGTTTCATTTTGTCCAGAACATCACATGTACATATGTAGGATAGCGAGCGTTTTGCGAGTCTACCTGTTTAGAGGTGAGCGTCGAGTTAGCTCGTCCTGTCGACCCCCGCGACAATAAACACCGCGCGTAGGAACCGTCACTCCAACGGGTAAATTCGAAAAAGATTCGTTCAGAACAAAAGGACGCGCTCGTGAAACTGGGGGACAGTTTACATTTTACAGTTTACGATTATAATTACGAAACGAGAAAACGGTTACGACTTACGATTTTGAAACGGACTACGATTAGACATTTCGATTTTTACGGAATTTTGTACGATCTTCGGTGTGTGTGTACTTGCGTATAATTGTATTTTATCGTATTTGTACTTCATCTGCCTATTCTTTAATAAATCCATCAAATTCTATTCCTACACATATGTTCAAATTATGTGATGCACGGGAAATGTAACCTACGAGTTAAATGTCTACTAGACAGAATATCGTAAAAACATAAACATATGTTTACTTTGCAATAAAAGTATAAGTTCAGACTGGTATTTATCGCAGCGACGTTGAAACAACGAGGGCAATTGAAAGTTGATATCGGATGAAACATTTTTCCATGAATCATCGGAAGATTTTTTGTTTCGCGTGCAAGTGACCAGTGCACGTCGCTATCGATAACCATTATCGCTGCAATCGATGTATACAGAGAGCCTTCTCTGTCGCCTACGTGGTAGGAGATTACTGTCCAAACAACAGGTGGTTCTGAGAACGGTAATTAATCGAAGGAGGCCATCATTCACGTCTGTCCACTGCTTTCTGGTGTTCGCGATCACGAACGAAGAAAATTGGGGAAACCGATAATTAGAAGCCCGATAATGGATTATCTTGGCTACCGAACGGAGTGTCTCCAAATTAGAGGGAATCTTTGATGGCCCTGATAAATAAGAAATCCAGATCGTTGGATACTTTGTTAAAGTTATTACCGAGTATAGTGTCTAATAAAATAGTGTAACTGTCTTTATAGAATAGTATAACTGTCTTCTAAGATATAACTATCTTACATAGAAGATAATCTGTCAGATTCAAGACAACTTTGAAGAAGTAAATTGCAACGCATAGGTGTTTTCTTACGGCTTTCGAGCAATCAGAGAGTATAAGAAACCATGAGTTTATCGATTCGAACACGGAATTCATGGTTAACAGAGTCTGTATCCACGTAGGCGTAGAAGCGTGTTTGCCTCAATTTCTCATCCTCTTCCCTTGCCATTTCCAGGAACCGTTGATATTCCTCGAAACGGTTCCGCGTTTCAGAGTGTACAGTCGCTAGCAAATCTAGGGAAAATGCAACTGCGTACTGATTTTTATAGATTTGACAATTTCGGGACAACTTCGGAATTTTGAATACGCTACAATTTACAGTTCAATTATTTGCACAGTCAAAAGTTGATACCAAATGGACATTTCAACTTTCTTTGTCCATTATAGCTGCAGTTCTGACTGACGCTCAAATAGTGCAAGGGGCTAACAATTTAAATATTGAAAAATTTAGAAATATAAAAAGATGGAAACTTAGGAATTTAGACATTGTCTGGTATTATCCAAAGGGAGAGTATTATTCTTAAGTTGCACTCGAGTGTACCGTATCGAGACACGAGACGAATTCGTCATAGACCGCAGAACCTCTAAGCTAACGATCCTCCGCGAGGAGCGTAAGAATTTACGTTTCGTTAACGCCGGAAGCCGACACGAAGAGCGGGCAAAAAAGGAAGGAGGAAAGAGCAGCCTCGAACCACGACGTTTGATTACTTGACGAGAGCCATCCTCGAATCGATAATCGAGCCGCAATCCCCGCCAGCTAAAATGATAATGTTCCTACGGGAAATCCACGGTTCGTTCGTTCGCGCCATGACGAACGCGGGTTAGAATCTAGCGCTCTTTTCCGGAGAGCGAACCCCAAATTACCTACATACGTGACTTTTATTCCGTTCAAATATCGTTTCGAGTTTCACACCAGTTTTTCGTTCCTCGGAGGCTTGTACTGGAAGATGGATCATTTCTTTAAGATTTAGATAGAGTAGTTTATACAGAACTTTTATAGATTTTAAAAAATCTCAAGGAAAATATAATACTGCATCGAAGAGTTAATTTAGGGGACGCCATTTTAACAACACTGACTAATATTTATGAACAATAGCTTAATTAATGGAACAATCGGAATTCTGTACACTCTTACGTCTAACTCTTCAAGCTCTCCGTTATTCTAATTCAAACACCGCGGTCGCTGTCGGCGACCGGAAGTCTGACAGAAGTTGAAGACTTCCGTGGACAGCTTCAAACAGGTTCACGTTGCAACATTACTTCTACTTCTCATGACATATTTTATTATCTATTTACTTCCGTAATTAAAATTGTATTCTCGTTCACCCTAAAGAGCCAACAAAGGTAAGAAATAAGCTTTCGAATAATCGAAGCAGAGATTCGATTCAACTCTGAATTCGAACTGAAATTCTACTTGAGCCCCCACTAAATCTACTCGAACCGAAGTAGACGAATAAAAAGCACCGGCGCGAAAAAACGGCGGAAAAAGAGAAACGCGAGTGTTATTATTTCGTATTCAGGTGCCTGCTGGTCGAGCGAGAAGGCACGAGAGGAAACAATTGCGGAGAGGATGAAAAGTCGGGTCTGGCACGAGCCAGTCGAGCATTTCCAGCCACCGTTTTCAACGAAAGCTCGGAACGGCACCCATGGCTCCAATGATAAATGGCTTTTAATCAAACGCGTGCCTTCACGGCCACTTAAGCCCCTTCCGGGCTTCGACCTGTCGTTCCATGCATCGACGACCGGGCTAATTAGACCCAGGACGCGTTACACGTCCAAGATCTTCGATCGTGCAGACAAATTCCGACGCGTTACCTATATTGTTCTTTCAATAAATTTCTTTCGTCTTTCTTTCTATTTATTTTATCTTTTCAAAATAGTCAAACTGTGTTGTATCTTAGAAATAGGAAGATTAGTATTAATATTTAGATGAGGTGGGGTCTGTAAGCGTAACAAGATTTTAAATCTGTTCTGACTTTTTAAAGCTTTTATCATCTAAATATTCTTGCAGTTGCAAAGTAGGTCTGGTTCGTGACTATCTACTTTAATTTTAATCTCTTCAAGGGAGAAACTCGAATTAAAATTTCACAATTCTGTTGATCGTATATTGGTACATTTTCCTTATACACACGCTGTTTCGCTTAAATTGAACATATAAATTGCTGCTACGAAAAAAGTAATGGAAGCTTATATAATTCCAGAGTCGTTAAAACCATATAAGCTCACGCGAACATTTTCTATTCTTAATAGCAATGAAGATAATTGATGTATTCTTAATGATGTGTAATTCAATTCATTCAGTCGATAAATTTAGAAAGTAAAGTGTAAAGTCTGATTGCGGTCTCTATCCGAAGTCGAAAATCGCTGACCAAACATTTCCCTGTCCGCGAGAATTTTTCCAGCTAATAAATATCAGATGGACTTCGATCCTCTTTATCCTTGACCGTTTCCTTTTACGTTATAGATATATTGTTAAATGGATCGGATGCGATGTCCCATAGTTCTTTCAATGGAACATTGTCAATTTTAAGAAGGAATAGATGTACGATGGCATCGAATGCACGGTTGAAAACGCAGTCTGCTATTACTCGTAATACGATCTTGTTTCGATTATCGAAGCAAATCAAATTCAAGCGTTCCTTCGACCGATTTCGAAGATCACGTTAATTAATAATCGCGATCAATTACACGATGCATTCCGTTATAATCAGATAATTAAGCAACGTTCGGAGCCATGTACAACTCGTATTAATCGGTGCACACAAATCACCTGACCTAATTAAACGTCCATTCTTGGGCTGCACAGTTCGCTTCGAGATCGGTTGTCGATTTCGCAACGAAACTGGTTAGTTTCCGAGATCTACAGGTAGATCTCGCCGAAGGTTGTCGATCCGAGTTACGAAATATCGATACTCTCGGTTAAACGTTCAAGGCTATCCGCGTTCCAAACTTTCTCGGGCACTTACCGACTTCTCAAGGGTAATCGTCACCGAAAACCAGACGTTCCATTTTCGACGTTATCGATAATTGATACTCGAAAGGATGAACGGAAAGGTCACGAGCGGAGATGCAATTAGAAAGTCAAGGCTAAACACGAAACATGCACGAGAGACAGCCTCTCGTTGGTTTACGTTCATGCAGAAACGATAATTCGAGGCAACAGGTTGGCATCATTGATTTTTCGCCTGAACCACCGCCGGCTTTCCACCTATTTCTCGCCTTTAACTCCAACTGACAGCCGGTCTAAATTTCAAGACAGATCGGGGACGTTCCGATGCATCCGCTTCTGCAAAGCTCGCTTTACGCGAAGGTTAGCTACGAAAGTTTGCTACATTCGTGTAAACAGTAGCTCAAATTTTTAACAAATTACCGAAGCCTGTTGATAACAAAAATTACTATCGAGTAAATTAGCATTTACTAAGGCTAGTTAGTATAAACTAGTATCGTTGCACGAAACCCAACTAAAATGGCCGCTGCATTCTTTTGACGAGATCCTCGGTTACGACCGATCAAAAGTAAAAGCGTAATTTCTCTCAGGCGCTTCGTCAAACTGCGAGTACCTTTAAAAACGCTCGGGGCTATTACTTTCCCTCTGTCCCGACTGTTTTAGGAAATCGCTGTAACATTTATGTAATCGAACTTTTTACTTCCGACACGGTGTTTCGTTTGAAAACATAAGTGACCGGGTAATTTTCGTCGGTTCACGCGTGGGTATAGAGATACTTGCCGACTATTACGAGCGAATGGATCTCGTTGAGATCAGTTTCGCTCCGTTTTACAGAACGAGCAATTGATTAGGCGAGTGGATCACGTGAGCCGGGTTAAATAGGATGAGCCGTGATCGGTGGATCGTGATGGAATAATTTCAACGCTAATCAGCCGTTTTATGCGCTTCTGCATCGAATTTCTGGCTTCGATACGCGTTCGGTGAATCGTGACTATCCTGTACATGGCGATTTATGCGACAATTAACAAATTTGTATAAAAATATATAACATGGTAGTGTGTAATTTTATAATTAAATCGCTGAAAGTATTAAGGAAAATCCATGCATTCTTAATTCAACTTAACTTTTGTTACCCATCAAAAGAGGTACAAGAGCAAGAACTTATACCTTGTGTGGAAATCGATAAGATAGAAAAAAAGGGCAAGACATGAGCTAGTGTACCAGCCTATGTACTTAAAATTTGCAAAACATTGCATTGACAAATTGTCAAAACTTCCAGAGTTGTCCCTTTATCGAACTCCCTCAACATTAAAATCGTTGCAACATCTTTAAGTAACCCTATGAAGCAACCACATGTAAAGAATAAAACATTCCATTCATCTTAACGAATTCGATTTCTCTAGCATCTACGACACAACATCAAGAGACAACATAGAAGTAGAAACTCACCAGAAACTCCCCGCTGCCGAGGCTCTGCTGCGAGCCATCCGGTGTGACAGCCAGATCAGCCACGATCGACGTGGAGAAGCTTCTCCTCGCCTGATGATGACACTTGTGGTGTCCGATGATTCTCTGAGTCGCGAAGTTGGACACGTTGTTTTCGTTCAGCTTCGACGTCCATATCTCCTCCTCGTGTTGAGGAGACTGGCTGATGGTTCGATGTTTCGTGAACCTCGAGATCCCCTCCGTTTTCACCCAATCGTGATTGGGTCGCGGTTGTCTGGTGATCGTTTGCAGGGATTTCATGGCGTTGTATCTCGAGAAGCCATCTTCCATCGCGGCGGCCCACAAGTGATCGGGAAGATCCTTGGATCCCCGTTGGGTCTCCACCGATTGTCGATCGGAGGACGAGCCCAAACCCGACGTGGTCGGGGTGTTCGGGAAGTATCTGCGATAGGTGTCTTTCGAGTCCTCGATGTCCGTCGAGTAAAAGTCTCCCTCGCGGGATTCTAACGATCGGTTGTTCTCGTGCAGGTTCAACGACGAACCGATGCCCGTCGACGTGGTCGACGTGCGAAAGAACTTTGCCTCGTTCGCGGACGTCCATATCTCGTCCGTGATCGACGAGTCTATTCCG
The DNA here is from genome assembly GCA_945859595.2 of Megachile willughbiella. Classification (NCBI taxonomy): domain Eukaryota; kingdom Metazoa; phylum Arthropoda; class Insecta; order Hymenoptera; family Megachilidae; genus Megachile; species Megachile willughbiella. Next base: position 15,366,596 of record OX243798.1, on the reverse strand, counting down.
GTCGACGTGGTCGGGGTTCTAGTCGATTTCGGGACAAATCAGTTTTGGAAATAAATTTGAAAGAGCGGTGCTGTCCAGCAGAGAAACCAAAGGACTCCTTATGAGGATTTCTATGTAGAAATTAGGGTCTTTGGAAACATTAAGGGATCTAAAGATCCCTATGAGATTGTAAGGATATATCGAACCTGAGGTATTATTCCTAACATGAGGATCCGACGCTATAATTACAGGATCTAATGTTACACATAAATCTGATGAAACGCTCTCGTGGACAGCACCGATAGAACAAGTGGTCCGACTTGGTACCTGTAAGAAAGGTTCCTCTCCTTCCAGAGCTCCTCAGGGTTGGTCGCGTGGTTCGCAGCCGTATTCGGAATAGAGGTGTGGTGATTGGCGTAGGAGCATCTCTGAGGGAAACCCATGCCCTCATCGAGGCCCGCAGCCCACAGCGATTCGAGAGGTAGGTCCTGGGTACCAACCGAGGAGCCCACACCCCTGTTGTTCCCCGTTCCTGACCCGTGTTTCCCCCCGTTCGAGGGGAACACTCTCTCGGCACCCTGAAGGACGCAGCACATACTCGTGCCACTTCCTCCACCGCCGCCGATCCCGCCACCCTCCTCCGCCTCCGACCCCCTGGAACCAGAGCTTTGCAGGCAACCTATTGTGACCGAGCTTTTAACCTGCTCGCAGGCCTCGACCCCTTTTTACAAGGGGCTGACGACCTTTTCTCCTTCAACGTCTTCTCGACCACGACTTCTCTGGCCTTGACAGGCCCGATGCTTCACGGTCGACCCTTCATCCTTCCATCTCTTCTTCCCTTTCCATCTCGTTCTTTTATTCTTTATATTCTTCCGTTTCCTCTTACACACTCGTCGGTTAAACACTCGTCAGGCTTTCTCTTTCGATTAGTTTCCTCTCGGAGACTTTTATCTGGAGGAATCACAATTAAGGGCTCTTGCTGCTTATTTCTACCTGTTCGGTCTGACTATGAGTAGGAGTAACCCTTTGACTGCAGCGACTCTAACGGAGTATCAACATTGAAAGTCGGAATCTGGATAGGTCATTACTTAACCCCTTAACCTACTTTCGACAGTCAAACAGGGCTACCTAATTACTGTAGTGTTAAAATAAATAACTTCTTAGAGAGAGTTACATATACGCTTTCTACAGTCAAAGGATTAAATCATTTAGATAACAATGTTTATGAGTCTTATATTTGAGATACATATTGTCTATTAAAGAAAAGAGAGAAACAGCAGGTTGTTGCAGAGTTTTCTTTAGTGTGTCTTTCTGAACATCGACAGAGCACAGATACTGTCCGAGTCAGAATGATCAAAAATTGTTTAAAAAGGTTCAATAATTGACTGCGAAATCCGCGAAGTATAAAAAGTCGAAAAGTTCGATAACAACGGGTGAACGAGTTCTTCCGAAGCTATATTTCGTGACAAATCCGAATTTCCCGATCGATGGACGCGCGTCCATCGGGAACGACGCGTCGCGGCGGACGGCAAGTCGCGCGAACAAATTGAAAACCGCGCGTAATTCGTTATTTACCGACGTTGTTGCCCGTTGCAATTGATCCGAGCCGCACTGGATGATTTATCAACGGCCCCGAGGGTCCTGTTCACCGACACGGAGCCGACAACCGCCACGACCCGTCTCCGCGAACAATTTACGACTGATGTGGTCGAGAGTCTCGGGCCACCGGGTCGAGCTGGCTACCTGTGCCAAGAAACGAGGACGTCGATATTGAAAGGCGTGTTCGATTCCACGGGAAACGAGCCGATGACACGGGCTTATTTTCATAACGCTGTTTGCAACTTCTCCAGGAACTTTCCTACGATGGCTCTCCAACTTTCGTTCAATTTACGAGTGTTGGATCACCACACATTATCCTATACGTTCTCTTCTCCGCTGCAAACTTTTATGTCAGACGATTTATGGCGTTCGATAACACCTGTCGGTATCATTAGGGTTAGAGTAATACTTCTATCGGGACCAGCTAGACTTTCAGATTTTCAAATTTATGTTTCTGATCTTTTAACACTGCCGTCACAGTGAAAGCTGACGTTTCAGACATGCTGCAATACAGATTATTAAGAACAAGGGTATTTTACCTTGCAATTTCTTTTAACTTAGCGTATATTATTAAGAGTTCGAATAATAAATATGTGCAAAGTATAAAATTTCCTTCTTGAAGGCGTTTCTTGCTATAAACATTCGTGCTGCAGATGCGCAGCCCTTAAAGGCAGGACAATAAGCTTGAAAAATCGGGAAACCTGTATCACAATATTTCTCGCAGCATCCGCGGGAAAAATCGTGAGTAGCAGAGGTCGATGATTTATCGAGAGCACGAGATTCGCTTTCACCGTGGTCGACCGCGTCCAGCTGATGAGGATTTACGAGGTAAAAATACATCGTTGAACGAAGCAGGGATAAGAAGGACGAGCACCGAGAAACGAGAACTAATGGTCGATACTCGAAAAATCGGATAATATGGTAGGTCCGTGAGCCATTAATAACGTGTTCAGCCCTGTTACGCCGATAATTTGCCACCCACCCTTCTATTAGTATAAATTACATCGTGGGCAACGTCAAACCCGTTATCCGATGTATTTGCATTTTGTTACGACGTCGAGATTCGTCGATACCCTTCGACTCGATTCGATTGCTACACGCTCGAACGCTCGATGCGTTCGATAAGAGAATGATTACCGAATTATCGTGTCGTGTATCTGTTTGTCGAAACGTGATTCGCGATTGATCGAATGCCGATGGTTAAGTTGCGAATAGGAAGATACAAAGAAGATTTCTGGTACGAGATAAGAGAGGGTTAATTGAAGAGGTTTCTGAAGTTCGATAACAAGGATACGAGAGATTGTGTATGGAAAACGAGGACGTAAATCGATGTCGAAAATTCGGTCACGCTTGAATACACGTTGACCCATTTTATTAAATCACCCTTTTCATAGAACACGATAAATGCATCTTTCATATTATACAGTTATTTCGTTCCCCACTCTTCAACTTATTGCTCAAATATTTGACTTGCAAGTTAATTAGCTGACTATTTCAAATACTTAATATCGTCGATAAAGGTACACTTCTGCGAAATATTAAGAACGCTGTACAATATCTCTAGACGAAATGGCGATATCGAGACAGTGCTGAAATCAACTTTGTCACAGACTTTATTTCACAGTTTTGACGTACTTTTTCGTGCGGAATCACCTACTTCCAGATGTAATACCAATTTTACGGAATTCTATGGATATAGAAGAATATTAGACGCATACTATCCGTTCACCGATTTTCCACGAAATTCTCGGAGGATTGAAGCTCCATCACCACAAGCAACGCTGTTACGACGATACGCCAGTCCCGCTACATTTTCTCCGATTTTCCATCAAGAATGCTTTCCATTCTGGATTTTCAATATTCGAAGAATCCTTCTGAAAATGCGGAGCTCCTCGAATACGGTGCCATTGTCAACCAAGTTCGAAAGAAATGCATACGAATCGTGGACACCGTTTGCTTCGAGCAGCTCGATGTAATATCAAGTCGCGAGATAGGATTATTTTTCCTCTGCATCAAAGTAGCATTATTTTGTTCCTTTGACGGGAAACACAGGAAGCTTGCAACGCAATCAAATACAGTTCCGTCGTAGGCAGATTGCAAACTTTTTTATCAACGAACTAATATAATGCACGATTTACGACAGCAGACTTCATATAAAACTTTCCTCCAACTTTTTGATTCACGTTTTCGCACGAAATCAATTCCGACAATATCGGCAATTTAAAAACCTATAAACTCGGCCATCTATTTCGTTTGAAACGTGTAGCGAAAGAAAGGGGCAAATTATGAAGCTTCAGTCATAAAATACGACACGGTTATAACCTATAGCGAACGAGAACTTTTGTACCGGAAGATAAATACTAGCAGTCGAGCCAACATTACGCTTTTATCTTGAAACGAAATTTGTAACGCTATTGTACTGCAGCTGCACGCGCTGTATCGCTAGCCTAGACAATCGTCTTCGAACGAATGGCCCTTAAAAATTCATAATACCCGCGATAAATATTCCCCGGTAGGCTACTTAATCACGACGCCAGGCGTCGCGTTTTCAATTTCGACCAGCGACGCCCATTTATTTTTACCATCTACCGTAATCGTTCGAAATGATCGATGTCCTCCGCTTTCCCATATATCGACAAAAATAACACAAATCTTGTCAAATATTTATACAAGTTCAGATAAAACACGAATGGTCCTCGAATCGATCGAAACAATGGAAAATATACATTATTGCGCTACGTATTACATTCGCGATATATCGCGTGCAAGGTACAAAAGAACAGTTCGCAGACACGTCGTAAACTTAACGTGCGCGTAATCTACGCGTCGCTATAAATATGCATGTGTCCACTAATACTCTTTTCATCCCATAGATCCCAACGAATGTCTCCATTCGGAAATTTTTAAGTCTCCCATGAAAAGGAATATGCTCTCCGTATAACTTTCGCGGGATGTCCCATCGATCTCCGTGGCTAAACGTCGATTTACAACCCTATGGTAATTCAGCCGCGTAACAAGGATACTCGCGTGATCCACAGGCTGTATGCAGTGCAAAAGTTAAAGCTGGATCTATCTGTAGCGCGACTCGTGGTCGTACGAGGTCTCTTGGTGGTTACGGGGCGATATTCATGGGGCATTAAATGGAAATCATGGCTTTACGCGCGAGCCACCAGCTACACGGCACTCACGGTACCGAGCTACCCGATACGCCATTTTACTTATAACCTGCGACCATTTTATAAATATTTCATGGAGGTGGTGGGCGCGCTTTGCCATATTCTCGGCCTCGATGTTGCAGCCTTCTCTTTAGTGTCTCCCGTGCTCGCGTTTAATCTTTTTCTTTCTTTTGTGCTGGCTCGTTTTCAGTGCCGTGCATATTCCTGAAACTATTATATTCTTTCGTAATATTATATTCTCTCCTTTTCAGACCACGGTGCAGCTGCGTTTGACAACACGCTTTTTTTGGTATAACTTGCTTGAAAAGATACGAAGCAATTCGTTTCGTTTTTTAAGTTCTACGTTCTTCGGTAGGAAATCTTTCCCATTGAAAATGCGAGCCTGTTTCGAGAAATTATCAAGGGCTCGTAAAATCTTCCTACGTTTCTATTACTCGACAAAATGAATTCAATATTTTATCGTCGAGTAACTGAACTTTTGACCCTCGGTAACTCTTCATGCACGTAGTGTATAATATATCAAGAGGGGAAAATGTTTGGTCCAGATTCCCGCGGTTCCCCGTACAGAATTTTCTCGAGGCAAAGGAACTATTCAAGAGCCACTCGATTTCTTTTTTTAGCGTTTGTCCCCAAACGAGAACATTTGTTTTCGCGTTAGATCCGATGGAAAGTTGTCGTCTAGCAGCGTCCTGAAAAATACTGCTGAACATCCGGTGCACGTTTTGCCCGCTTCTCTCTGTCCCTTTTATTTCCCTCGCGCTTTTCCTCTTCGCGCCTCTGTCGTCTCTCTAAACGCTCGTTTTTCTTTTTTATATCTTGTCGAGCACGAATCCTCCACGGTACTCGCAACGAATGAAAATAACGTTTAACGTTTCCTCGCGAGTTTCCCGGGCTCGTTTCAGGATTTTTCCCGGGTACGCGTACCGAAGAAGTTAACGTTGAAATTCCATGGGCTTTCCGTACACCCGTGCAAGCGTGTTGTTTAAAAATTGTTTCTCGAACGGGTCTTTCACCGCGAGAACAATCATGAAAAATGAAAACCCGACGCTTTGATCGTCGAGCACGTGTTCGTTAATAAAGCGAGAATTTTTCTAGCGTGGAATTTTCTGGCTGCCGCGTGTACGTTGGGAAAACAGAGAGAAAACGTGTTCCTTTATTCCTGAAAGCATTCTGATAAAAACCAAGAGAACTTTGATGACATAAATTCAATTTTCAAGCCGGATATTTGTGGAAGAAGCAAACAGTTGCTGCTTGTTTTTTCAGAAGATTCAATACGTTCCACACCGTTTTTCATTGCAGCAAGAAAATATTGCCGGAAGCCCTTTGTTTCAATCAGAGAAATCAAAGGAAGTATAGCTACGATAAACGAGATTCAATTGTGAAACATCGCAACACGTACTTGGAAGGCTAATATCGTTTAACACTTGAAATACCGGCGTTAAATGTACTTTTACATTGAAAGTAAAGTGGAAAGGAACCGAAACATTAACTCAAAAAAATATGACAGATATTCTGACAAAAGTACCTCGATAAAATTTTGTAACATAAAATGTCATGCCTGAAACGAGTCATTTTCACTGTAGTTCTATTATTAAATTGATAATTGTATTTTGTAGCCCAATATAAAGTAAAGTGTTGACTGTCATAGTAAAGCTTTCATTAACCTCCAGGGAAGCTTACACGCATGTGGACGTTTTTCAAGTTAAACGCAGGTATCGACCATCGTACATATTTGTACTCTCGTATAAAGTTGTAAGCTTCCCCGTTACCGTTTCCGCCGGAGCGAGGCTATAAAGTACGGGCAATTGCCGATACAACTATTACAATATCCAAGTCGTGATAGTTACGGGGCTGCCACAAATTTCGGTTAATAGCTGCTCGTATAGAGACACGGGTGTATCGTGGATGTCGCACCACGTGTTGCACACTCATCGGAACTACGGTAATCGTCAGACGAAGAACGTGTTAGGGGTTGATAAGAAACCAAAGCGAGAAGCAAAACTTCAATTTCTGTTCAATAAAAATCTTTTACGTTTCTTTTCCTCTTCCTTTCATTCTACAATGTCACCTGGTAACTGACCATTTTCTTTTGAGAAAACTTTAAAACGGTATCCTATGTCTTCAGTACAGATACAATAATTACGATTAATTTCCCGAATCGTACATATAAGTTTTTCTTCTTAAGTTAAGAACGACACTAAAATACTGACAAACAGACGGGGATTTTTTGGCTGTCAAGCATCGTCGATACAGCTAACCCAGATTCCTGTTGTTCCATTGAATGCACGAAGAAATATATTAGAAGTCGGAAAGATAAACCGATTTTCTTTCCATCATCAATAACGACAGGTAGAACAGGAAAGCGGACAAGAACAGAAGCTCGAAGATCGGTTTTACGGTCGGAAGGAAACGCGAGCAACAGACCGAGAATTATGCTTTTCGCATTACCGTTTGCAGAGTGCTTCTTCGTGCTATCGCTGCTACCGAAGCGACTCGTAAAGCACATCATACACTAGTTTACTTTACCAAAGATAACAAGTTCACCTAGCATCCATTGTTGCGGCAATCTAATACCGCTCTAAAACGGTCTCGACGAATATTCGTCAAAATCTCCGAACGGAGCTTCGAAAAATTAAACAATCCTCGAGCAACTTTCTCTCTGTACAAGGCAAGAAAGGGTTTACTTGTAAAACTCCCGAAGCAGAGTTATCGCGAACACTTTAATTGCATGTGAAAGTTAGAGCTCGCAAGTTTTGAGTAGCCTGAAGGAGTAATTACGCTCAGTTCGTAGGGAAGTGGCTTTTACTTTTAGACGGATCGATAGCGCGTTCGAGCTTTGTGCAACGGTTAGTCGCGATCGAGTAATCAATTAGCAGTTCGATGCCTCGGGAAGATGAGGAACCACACTTTTCGATAAGTTTCAGGGTCCTGCAAATCCACCTTTAACGTCATTATCACTTGATCACTTTACTGACAACTTTCGTCTACATTGTGTCATTCGAACCTTAATTTTAACATTATTTTATTATCTTTCGGAGGAGCATTGGTACGTTAATTACAAATATTCAAGGATTGTTACGAACTTGACTAAGAAATTGTGCATATAGGAATAGTTTATCTTTCGCCTAAGGAGCAAAGGATATTAAATAAAAATATTCAGAATAGGGTGATTCGAAACTTCACTGTGTAAGTCTGTGACTCAGGAACATTTTAGTTATCTTACGAAAGGGTATCAATACGTTGAATACAAATATTCAGAATAAAATCTGAACTTGACTGTGGACTTGTGCATTTGGGAACAGTATCTTGTGGACAAGGAGCAACGGCACATTAAATATAAATAGTCAGAATAAAATGATTCCAAACGTGTACTTCCGTGGTTCGTTTGATCCATCGAAGGGACATCAATACGTTGAATATAAATATTGAGAACAAAACCATACCCTTCACGAGATATTAAAAAAAAAGAAAACTCGTGGAAGCATAAAGCAATGAAAAGAATTGAAAGAAACAGGAATGAAACTGATATAACCGTTCCAGTTCCTGATTTCGTCGTTCGACCCGACTTTTTCAATTTTCCAGAAAATTGAAATAGAAGTTTCGACAACGTCGAGCCGACAGCGCAGAATTCCATTTAGTTCTCTTCTCCTTTTTTTTCGCGAAATATCGATATCCTCCCGCCGGTACGACGTTTGTTTTCCATCGTATCGTACCGTATCCGCGTGCGCGTTTTTCCACCGTAGGATCTCTCGCGGTGAAAACGAGTTTCCACCGGGCTCGTAGCATCGCAATTCTTATTACGGGACTCGTATTTCCCTTGTTGACGTTTCTTGCTATTCTTACCATTTCCATAGATACCGTGCGCTACACGCTTTTTCTTATCAAGATTCCCTTCTGCCTCGCATCTTCCATGCTCATGGTTAAAATTCATGGAATGAATCGTATAACTTTCTTTCCCTCTCGCACAGTAAAATGATTAAAAATAAATGAATTTGTAATGCAACCAAGATAATGAGACAATGGGGATGTAGCGGCAATTACCTTCGAAATGGGGCAAATTTTACACGAAACAATCTTTAACAACTTGAAATAATGAACGAGTACTCGAAGTTGTCTTAGAAATACTTTGAAAAATGATGGTTCATACAGTATTTCATTCTTTATATTTTATATTCTATTGTATATTCTACGCTTTATATTCTACGGTACACTTTATATTCCATTGTACGTTTTATGCTTTATATTCTATTGTACGTTCTATAGATTGTATTCCATTGTATATTCTGCATTTTACATTTCTCATTTACTTTTTCACGAAAAAATCAGTTTCGAGGAGCACCCAGAATAGAAGAATTTGAGGAAGTTGTTCGTATGTGGAACCGTGTTAAGGTTCCGTGTGTCGTCGACTCTCCGGAAGGGATCTATTTCCATAAAACTACCTCGAGATCGAAAGACAAAGTAAGCGTGAACGATGTTACGCAAATAGCCGCGAGGGAAGTCAAAAATTCGATTCGAGTAATCGATCCATCTCCTCGCGAGGTGACAGCTTTTTAATAAATTCTGATACGGGTTAGAGGAAAACAGAGGAGCGAAATAATTTGTTCGTGCGTGCAATTTTCGTTCGCGTAATGCGTCAGCGATAAATAATCTGGAATACCGATGTACCATGGCTGCATCCGACTAGGAAGGTTCGCGTCTGCACTCGGTAAATCCGGCTACATGGTCCACGATCCAATTTTCCCGTTTCCCCATCCGCCGACCGCTATTCTCTTGTTTTACCCTTGCTTGCTTCGAATTTTCAGCATCGAAACCGACGAAGAAACACGATGGTGGTTTCGCCTAGGATTTCAAAGCCACGGAGACACCAGAATGGTCGGGAAAATTGATCAGTACCGTGCCTCCTTCGGGAATCGATCTGACCACATTGGCCGAATCATAGAAATATCGCGAACCGATGGAGGATAATGACTATTTCATACCTCTTGCTGTTCATCGTTTATCCACTTGTCAGTTATACGTGATAGAAACCTGTATTTAAAAAAGAGTACAAACTAAACTCTTGATTTTCCGAAAATCCGGAAAAACTGTCGGAAATGGCAGTTGAAACGACTGTTCGATGCTGACAGAGATTTACAGTTTCAAACTAGAAAGATCCACGATGCTCACGTTTCGCTCTTGCGTATTTTGTCGAAAATTTCACAAGTCCGTGTAAAATGATTAAAATCCTGTCGTTATAGCGGTTAAACTGTAGGACTGTACTCGTCAATCTGTACAATACCTTTATACGTGTCCTCCTTGAACAATACCTGTACCCAATTAGCGATCCCGGAGCAGCGCGAGGACCATCGCGAAAACGCTTCCAGTAGCGGCAGGCTGTAATTGACAGAATGGTTCCTATGCATCCTGACGGACGGTGATTAACGAGCCGTCCGTTTTCCAAATGAACATGCACGCCCGCTAACTGTTACCTTCCGGTTTGTGCAAGCTCGATTATTTGCTTGTCTCGAGACACGTGCTCGTTGACGATACCATTGCACAACGATAATGCACGATTTCTCTTTGATCGCAGAAACCGGTAGATAACAAGAAATGGAAATTAGCGCGACATGTGGCGATGGGACGTTTAGTCATACGGTGCGTGTTGATGAAAAGCGTGGGGATCTGATACGTTGTGGTACAATATGCTGTGATACACTGTGGCGGATGAATTGCGGGACGATAAATACGTTGCGATGCGTGGTGATGGGACGCTTGAAATGCAACGAGTGGCGATATACTGCGTTGTGGTACTAGTGGTGTTGCAATACGTGGTAATGAAACGGGTGGTGATGCAACGAGTGGCGATACAGCGCGTGGTATTGGAACGTGTAGTGATTAGTGCGTGGTATTGGAACTCGCGGAGATACAACGCGTGATGATACAACGTGTGGCGATACAGCGCGTGGTATTGGAACCCATAGGGATACAATGCGTGGCGATGCAACGCGTGGTATTGGAACGCGTGGTGATACAACGCGTGGTATTGGAACGTGTGGTATTGGAACGCGTGGTATTGGGACGCGTGGTATTGGAACGCGTGGCAGTGGAACGCGTGGTATTGGAACGCGTGGTGATACAACGCATGGCGATACAGCGCGTGGTATTGGAACTCATAGGGATACAATGCATGGCGATGCAGCGCATGGTATTGGAACGCGTGGTGATACAACACGTGGCGATATAACGCGTGGTATTGGAACGCGTGGTAGTGGAACGCGTGGTAGTGGAACGCGTCGTAGTGGAACGCGTAGTAGTGGAACGCATGGTGATACAACGCGTGGCAATATAGCGCGTGATATTGGAACACGTGGTGACAACGCGTGGTGATACAGCGCGTGGTGAACTAAAATGTTGTGATACAGCGCGCAGCGATAAAACATAATTATAGAACGCACTGCGAAACAACGCGAGGCACTATAACGCACACATAACGATAATAACCAGTAGATATGTCGAGCATGAAAATGGCGAGTAGAATGGTTGCCAGTAGGGTAACTTTTAATTCGTCTGCAGCAATCAAAGTCCAACGCTGTGAATCGATCACGTGTAATCTTCGTCGGAGTTTACTAACGTCTTAACTACTTGCTCCCGGGGAACGGAGTCGAATCGCGTGAAACTACTTTGATCTACTTACGTCTGGAGCCCAGATGGGTATCTGTGCAGTTGAGTGATTATGTGCTTGGGAAAGGGGGAGCAACTGGAACATAGTAAGCGAACGCACAGGGGATCGTTAGGGCTGTAATTGGTTCACAGAAAATTAGTAATCGTTAGGGACTAATTGTACCAGAGGGATTACGAATTAGCATGTAATATCCCCGTAATTATCGCTATGACGCGATGATACTTTGTCAGGCATTCCGCTTTTGATGTCGTTCCGCTGTTATAATACATTCAAGTTTAACGTCTTTCGCTGCTCGATGTAATTAATCTAATAATGAACACCTTATTCGAAGTTCCTTCGAGTTACATAAAGGTTCTTTGATAAACAACTACCAGGATCCTGTGTCACGAAGGTTTCGGAGACTCCGTCACAAGGTTTATTATTACCCCTCGCGTGACTATAGTTTTCCTTTTCTTATTATTAAATCTAGACAGACGCTTCAGGAAAGATTTATCTTTTACGCGCAGCAGGTGTATAATTATCACGACCAGTTTATCACCTGAAATTCGGACAAACATGGAATCGAAAATCTGTACTCGTCGATAAACCCAGTTTACGGAGCCCTTAATCGACCTATCAATGTTGATTATATAATCGATACAACCAGCTTCATTCAGGACGTGATGCACGTCTGTTTAGAAGAGAGTGCAAGGAAAACGATGAACAAGTCTCGTAACGAGAACAACGATCTCACGGTCTGAACAGGATGGATGCTTAGCTCGGCTGGTAATCTCGAGAAGCGACGTTTACCCTGGAAACACGCTGAATAATGGTAGCCACACGGACGGAGTTAGATTAGACGGAATATAAACCGAACGAGGCTCCATCTCCTTAGTGGATCATTTGTCCAAACTTGAAACTACGAAATTCCTGCTACCCATACACCCTCTATTTCTCCTTCTATCTATTACTCCGTTACTTACCTATTCGTCGTTAATTTTAATCGCACCCCGTGCGGTACGGGGTTGCAACCGTGTTCACTTGCTGTGCCAACGAAATTGTCGCTTTTCGAATTTTCCTCGAATATCCATTCTATCCACTTCGTGTTAACAAAATATCAATACAATTTTAAGTAAGTTATGTCGAAATGTTTTTAATATAACATCTTGATGTATGTGGATTGACATAAGTGGTAGTACAAGTCAACACTCAATGTACATTCAGTTGTGGTTCTCAAATCTTTTAGCGTAATCTCTTGATGTACGCGTTTTACTATAAATAAAATTAAGTGACTTGTTATGTTAAAGACTCAAATCTTGTGGCGTAACTTTGTTCAAACACGTTATCGCGGACAAAATCAAAGGGCTGGAAACATAATAGTTAAAAAAATATTGAAAGTAATGCAAAGAGATCGAAACGATTGAAAGGAAGAAATGAAAAGGAATTGGAGAGAAACGAGGTCGCGTCTTCGCCTATGATAAGTCATTTTATCGAGCGGGGGTTGAAAGGATCGTTCATAAGCCTGGACTTGGTTCTATCCAAAGAAAAGATACGAATTGGCTGGCGGCGTTCGACGTTCGCTTCATTAAATTACGTTATATTGCGAATTCCAGGCGATGCCAGAAACTCGGTACAAAGGGAAGTCCCTAGGAAGAGCAAGAGGCGAACGCTTGTCTCTTGCCCGCCTATCTCTATCCCTTTTTCACCTATCGATCCTAATCGAGCAATCGTCTAACGCGAATGCCAACCGGTATTCCAAGGGAAAATTACTTTAGAGAGGCACGGAAAAGCCGAGTAGATCGTCGACCGTTTAATTTGCTTTCGACGTCGCCTTTCCACCCTATCACCCAGATCCGTAATAAAGCTTTTCGTCTGGCTGAGAGAAGATGTTCCACGCGACAAGAGATTGTCCCCATGGCGTCGTTTAATTTGCAACTAGATTCGTTTCAGCGTGCCTCTAAGCAAATAGGCTCAGTCCATTTTCTCCTTTACCGAAAACGAGACCTTATGGCTAGATCATCTGCCGTTTCATCGTGTTTTCAACGTTCACTTGCGAAACTGGGAAATATATTTGCAAATATATTTTCAATTCTTTATCTCAAAATTTGGAAGTTTATTTGAGGCTAAGGAATTTAGGGAGTGGGTGAAATCGAAATTTGGGCATTGACGAATTTGGGAATTTGGTGAAATGGAAGTTTGAGAAGTTGGAATCTTGCAGAATCAGAAATTTGGAAATTTAAGGACTTTGAAGTTTAGAAACTTGATAAAAATTTGGATATTTGAGAACTTGAAAATTTAGAACTTTGATAAAGTGGAAATTTTAGAGCTTAATAAGGTGGAAATTTCTAAAGTCGGAAACTCGACGAAAGAAGCCTTCGCAAGTAACGGATTCAACGTGACAAATTCTTGGGCAACCGTCGCGTTATTGAATGTCGGTTACAGGGAATAGGTTGGCCAGTAATTAACAGTGTTACAAAGCAATTGACTAAAGCGAGTCGCCGGATGTGCATTTGCTAAATGCATTCTACGCTCGATCTCATCCATTCTGCGAGACTGGGACGCGGCATTATAATCTAAAACTATGTACAGAGAAACGGTCCTCGTCGACTACTAAAGCAGATTCCTCGCGTTACGACCATCGATAGTGCTGGCTAAGGCATTTTGAATTAACTCCGTACAATTATGCAACTATGCCAATAGTATCAACTTTAATCCTTTGCGTTCCTTAATTTCTTTTACCTACTATTTAATTTACGAAACAGATCAAGAATTTTTTCCAGAGACAAATTTTTCATTTAGCGAAAAAATGAAAATATTCAATATTTATCTGAATTATTTATGAGATCCAAGAGAAATGTCGTGCCACACTCGACATAGAGCAAGGAGTAAAAGAACTTTATACGAAACCATTCACTCTCACAAATAACTTCTAAAGTATTAAATAAATAAATATACTAAACTATTTATTACATTTATCTTTATTTTGTAATATAGTGAATTGTACCTCTTCTAATAAAATAAACGGTAATAAACTAATGAAATTGTAACAAGTCTGTAAAGCCGCAAAAAGTGGCGCAGATATGACGAGGTTAATCCAGTGCCACAATGGACGTGTTAAATAGAGTATAACGCGAATAGAACTTCAGCTACAAACGTGCATAAACCGCTCATAGATCACCGTACACAACTGTGTCAAAGTACGTTTACGTGTTTCACTGGTGCACGCTTTGCAAAAAGACCGGTTTATTTGGCCGGTCCAGTTACAGCTATCAATGACAAAGAATCGATCAACGGTGTTATCGTACGCGAAAAATAGAGAAGCGTGACCAGTTGGGACAGTGATAATTAACGAGGAAACACGAGACACAAAGGAGTGCTGTGGCTTGGTCGGTGCATTTAATTAACGCATTCGATACACCCCAACGTACAAGGCCGTGCAAATATTCGCGAACAGTTACACGTTCCGGTGATAAAGGGCACAACAAAGCGACGGCAAGAAAATGCTGCTCACCGGATTCACGGATATCGAAGCACTTGGGTATCAGCTTCAATTGGCAAGCTATTACAAATTTCTGTTTCCCATTCGTATAAATTATGAAAAAGGGATTGTAGCGGTTGTTAGAGCTTCTAACGGGATTTCCGGAGCTCGCACGTGGATTAACAAATACAAATCAGAATTTAGCCTTATCTGGCAAACGAGTAGTTATTGCTATCCGAGAGCACTGCTTCTGCACTGTGGATTATTGTGCTCGCTTCCATCTTACAATCAATTCAATTTACGATTTAAACCAACTCGTGTTTACGTGTACCATAAAGTTCGTGCTCGCACGTGTCCTCTACAAGAAAGGAAGATTATGCAAAACATGATCAGAACCCCTACCGGGGGTTACACTAGTTGTGAGACACCCTGTACAACGTTAGAACGTTGAATCGATCGTTCCCTCTCAAGCGTGTATCTCCAAAAAAAAATGTTGTCGATACAGTCTTGTTTGTTCCGGCAAAGCAGTTGACCGTATAAACGTTCGTAGAATCGAGCGAAAGAGCTGATTTCGGAATCGGAAAGTTAGAAATTGTGTCGGGAAGTTTGCACGAGGATCCAACGTTTTCTTCGTCCTCGTTAGGGAACGTCGATGTTTGCCCGGCCACGTAACTTTTCAAATATGCGGGTATTAAGGGGTGGTTTCCGTTTCATGAATAACTGAGACTCTCGATTAACTCTCGAGATATTTCGCCCGTTATCCTTCGCGGCGTTAAATGAGTAACGATGACTGAAGCCCGTTCCGTTTCCGTCTTTACGATCCGGGGAACTAATTGCGACGCGTGGTTCACAGGAAACAGTTACGTTCTGCGTGTGCTGAAACGCGAATCGTTTGCCGGTGACAAGTCACCCTTTCAGGAACGTAAGCACGCGTCAGGATTCTTCGTGAATCGCAAACTTGATTACGAGTTGGATCGCTTTGACGAACAACTCCACCGGGAGTCCTATTAGCAGAAACGTCGAAATTCCATTGAAAACTTTACTCGACCAAACTCGTTGGACTGCGACTAGACCCTTTGGAGCAGAAGGGAACGATGGCCACCGAAACTCTCGAATACACAGGTGTACAGGGTATTCCATTTCAATGGGTCTAGAATGTCTTTGGATTTACAGGAAATCCAGTGATTTCGAGGAAAATCAGGTAGGTAGGGACGTGAATGGTCCAGCGGTGGAGGTACGGTATGAAAATAGGTTATATCGATATGTGTTGCAACCAGCGACGGGGTTTTAATCGAGGGATTTGGAATCTGTGAATTTACAAATTTAGGGATTTGCTAATTGGGGGATTACTTAGGTCTTCAATTTAGGAATTCGCGCATTTGGAGTTTGGTAATTAGTTGCAAATTTGGGGTTTGCGTATTAAGATACTCGCGAATTTAGAGATTTGCTAATTGGAAAATTTGCGGGCTTCTACGTTTGACAATTTAGGACTTTGCAAATTTTGCTTGGTAATTATGAAATTTGCAAATTTGGAGTCTGCACATTGATATTTGCGATTTCAGAGATGTGCTCGTTAGGAAATTTGCAACCTTCAATCTCTGACAATTTAGGAATTTGGAGTTTGGTAATTAGGAAATTTGCAAAAGGGTTTGCACATTATATTTGAGAATTTTTTATTTTGCAACCTTTAATCTTCGACAATGTAGGAATTTGTAGTTCAGTAATTATGAAATTTGCAGATACTTGCACATTTAAAGGTCTGCCAAATAGAAAATATGCAACCTTTATCCTTTGACAATGGAACTTGGTAATTTGCGACTTAGGGGATGTTGGAAGTCAACATTGAATTTGAGATTTCGACAACTCCTAGAAATATCACTTATATTGCAATTTCAATTCTCCGCGAAGCAACATGAGATGCAACGCGCAAAACGATACTGTGAGAATATCTGGTGAATCGATCTAAAATGAAACAGGCAGTACGCGCACACAAATTGCACGGGGTGGAAATAGTTTGTACTGGTTGTGTACGCCTCGGGACAATGATACGTTAATCCAGGTGGGTCGTTGTGTAACGCGAAACTGGAGAAACGCGTACCGTTTCCTGGATTACTCCTGTTGGCACTTGTGCCACGCGAACCCGATCCGTTTGCACGCTGACGGCGTTCGAACAATTTGCAAATTTATACGCGCGGTCCGCCAACTATATACGCTCCTCGTCGCGGGTTATATCGGGTTTTTGCAATTCAAATGGTAATTCGATGCCTCGAATATCGGCCTCATAATTCCCGGCGAGTTCTTTTCTCGCGGGGGACAACCGGTGATCGTTTAAACGGACCGTTCCGACCGGCTCGGTTGTTTGATGAGTATCGGGGTCACGTGAACGGTGAATATGCATGTCGATAAAACGGGAATTATCGTGTCACGCGAGAGAAAAAGCTGGATAGTTATCTGAAGGTGAATTTCGGCACAGCTTCCAACGGTAGCTCTTTCCACCGACCAAGAATTATTCATTTTTATCGTTCTGGAATAAATCTGAAATATTCGCTGACCGAGGGTTAATTATTAGAGCAAAACATCGCCGCGTTCGATTCGACCGAAAAGCTGTTGCAGCTCCTGGCGAGGTCAAAGCACGGGTCAATCGCGGCTTAGTTATAATCCGAGGGGCTGTTCGTTGTTGTTCTATAAACTGGCCTCAGTCGATGTACGAAGGAGGATGCAGTTGTCCGGGGACAAGGGAGGATAACTGTTGCTTTAGCATTTTCGCCACCGTAGGATATCTCGTAAATTCAGCAACAGCACGCTCCTTCGCGATAACATCGAGAACCCATTCCATTATCCGGCAGGAAACGCTTCTTCCTTCTCTGGCTTCCGTGCTCCTTTCGACTTGTGCGAAACAAGATTATATTGAGAGAGACGTACATACGTTGCTTTTTACTCCGACTTCTTCCCTGCCTGATTTATCGTAGCTCGCTGCGAAAGTTGCGCCAACCATTTTGCAAGCTGATGGATTAATCCTCGGAAATGAAACGCTAATCGAGAATCGCCTAGACATTTTTAAATCTAACGAGCGGAACTTCCTGACTGTCGTTTATGAAACTTTCCTGTCTTATGGACGATATCTTACTCGTATTCTCCATTTTGGAGAACAGAATTTAAAAGATATTAATAATTGGAAATAGTTACTCTTTAACGTTGAAACTCGATCATTAATATTGTGAAACTTTGTTGACACGCTTTTGTAAATGGCGACCACATTTTGTTCAGATGAGGAATGGTTGTGTATGTCATTTAATGTTTCAGCGTTTACTTGCTCATTTCTTTCAACTTGGGATCATTAAAACTTGCTATATACATCATTTGAGCGACATTAAGGTAATATTAAAATTAAACGTGTTTTTAACGAACAATGCCTGGTTACTATGTACAATCATAAAAAACTGAATGAAGATAAAGAAATTCGTGAATAAAAAAGTCTGGCGAAATGGTCGAGTTAAGCAAGCAGAAAATGCCCAATTATCACGGTTAGAGAAATTTAATATCGACAAGAGTTTCGGCGTTACACTCTCACGCGCTATTAAGCAGCGGAAAAGTTACAGCTAACCCGCACGAGGTAATAACTTTGTCGCTCTAACGAACCGGTAACGTTTAAAAAGGACATTTTGAAGGAAAACTTGAAGGAAGTAGCAGCAAAAAGATGCACCCGAGAGCTTCATAAAAGAGTTACATCTCAGCCTTTTTTAATAAAGTCTGCAGCTAATTTAACTGTTCAACACCATTTAAATAATAAAAAGGAGAAGAAAATAGTTTTTCGGGATGTCGAATTAATTGTATCCCGGCGTTCGAAGCGTTTCTCCACGAAGCAAGAAACACGAGTAAAGTTTGTCTCTGCTGGAACCGAAACAAGCAGAAATTATGTCAGAAAGTATCCCTGTTAAATGCGACCCGAAGTCGCGAACTAGGTCCGTGTAGAGGAAAAAACGTAGAAAAGGAGAGAGATTCGGTAGAAGTTGAAAACCTTGTTCTCGGGCAAGTTTCTCAGGTGAAGTTTCTCTTTTTCGTTAATCGCCGTCCGCGCGATCGTTTCGGCGACGATTGGCCTGAAAATCGTCTTTCGAGGCGGAAAACTTCCACCGCTCGTTTAATCTCGGCTCTTAATTGAATTTCCTGGCCAGAGTTTGGCCCCCACGCGGGACCGTTTAATACTTATGGCGGTTTTTTTCCCGCCCCCCGTCGAACTACGAGCTGCTACAAAAATGGGAATAGGAAATGGAGAAATCGAAATCGGGCGGAGGTGGTCTATTCACGCGATACCGGCAAAAAAGAGGTTCGAACCTCGTCTAATAACAGTTTCTTTTCCACCCAGCGATGGCCACCCTTTAACGACGGAACCGTTTCATAAATTCAACGGCAAACTTCCAGGCGCCTCCGAGTCGATAAGATTCAACTTCGATGAGTATCCGAAGTAGCTACGATCAACTGCACCTTAATCCTGCGTGATTTTCCTTGGACAATAAGATAATGGACTCTTCTTAAGAAGTTTTAACCCCTTGCATTTAGAAATCCTTATTTATCTCTACTTGCGAAGGGTCAAGACGACTTCACGAAGATATAAGACAAGTTAACAAAAGCACAACATAAGCTGACAAGATATGACTGTTCGTGCCAAATGAAAAATTCTGATACGAAATTGAATAATATCGCAGAAATTACGTTTTCGTATGTCTTCCTATTTGTAGCGAGTTTCGTTATTTTTTAACGGAGACTGTATATTATATTTTGTATAAATCAATTTCATAGTTCTGTATAAAAAGTATTAACAAACGGTGAGATACTTTAAATTCAGAAGCATTTTATTCAAAAGTTTTATGGCCAAGGTAAGTGGACACCCTGTATAATTGCAACATGCAAAAGCTATACAAAATATGCAAAAATTATGTGCATTTTTCAGTTATGATTCACTTTTACGATGAAAAGAAATGGGTTAAAAAGATTCCTTGCAAGCTAAGTGATACGCAGAGTTGATGTTATCGCGAGATAAAGTGTTAATTCCTGGGGACCCGAATAACCTTTCAAGAACCACCGCAATGCAAGAGAAATTTAAAAACGGAATAAGAATTATTATATTTTTACAAATGTATCAATCCTTAAATTATGCGAAACATTTAATTTTAGTCGTGTAAGACATATCATCTTTACAAAAATATTAAAATAGCGAACAGGAAAGAACCTTATGGTGCTTCGAGTTTTACTCCTTTAACGCAACCCCATTTATTTTAAAAATAATGAAAATAAAAGCGATTCGAAAGTTAAATCCAATTTATCGCTGTCTCAACAGCCTGCCAGCCAAGAATTAATGTTTAACCCAGTTTCCCGATAAGCTCAAGAATATTTCTTTTTGTCCAAATTGTAGCGATAAATCAACACAAGAGGAAATATAAAGGTCAGAAAGTAAATTGGCCATTCAAAATACGAATGAAAATTTCCATCCGCAAAAAATAACAAGTTGGCGAAATAATTAAAATATATACAATAGAAGTATTACTTTGTAGATAGAGTAAAGTAATTCGATAAAAAAACTCGAAATTCGGTGTTGAAAGGGGTTGGAAAATTTATCCCCTTGCAGAAACCGTTCGATCAAGGGCCGAATAACTCTTCAGGGTAAACATTTGCTCTTTGAACGAAATTAAGGGTCACATATGTACCTACGCAAGAATAAAATCGAAAGCTGGGAATATTGCGATGTTCTTGATACGGTCAGCGAATGTGCCTTTTCAACGAGCCTGTTTCGCGATTGACAATCCATAATCGTATTCCGTGCGCACTCAACTACCCCAAATGCTCAATCTACCGATGTCGGGATCGAAAGGGGATGATTTCGCGAACTAGGGGGATACGCGAACCACAGAAAGCCGCCTGTAAATTAACCAATTCCGACGAAATGCCGTACTTTCGCAGGAAACGCGAACTGTGGCCCGCAATACCGTTTGATCGATGCACCATAAACTCGAGAGGATAATTATCGAGACTGATTTCTATTCAAGCATGAACGGTGTGTTTGATTAAGCAACTAAAGATGAAGGATACGAGCGTCGAAGATGAACGTAGCCTCGACGTATAATATCGATTCTCTTTGCACCCCGCAGACTTTCCAAGTTCGGTGACTCATCCTGTTTACTGAAACCTGAACGCACCCCCTACGCTTGAAAAATTTACGGAGAAATAGTAAGAGAGAATATGTACAATAGGTAAAACATAAAATGTAATAAAAATATAGTGGGTATAATAGATATAGAATATAGTAGCTACCACCTGCATTTTGAGGAACGAGATACGTGAACCAATACCTTCGTAAATTCGCAAATTTCATTTCCGAAATTTATCACAGTTCACAGGGAACTCGTTAGCGCGAATAATAGGGCTTCACCCTGCGTCGCCATTTTTCTAGGAAAATTGCACCATGCCGGTATTAAATACAGCTTCGAATTCAATCTGCGCAAGAAATACTGCCCCAAACCGTTGGTAAAATTCAATCTGTCAAACGGGGATGTTTCCCGACGCGATGACGCGAGGAAAAATCGAAACGTCGAGGGGAGATAGGCTGCAGAGCGTGTAAAGGGCGCGTGTGCCATATTGTATTCCGAAAACGAGATTTTAACGGGTAGCAGTAATTTCCTGGGCTATCGACGATGCATTTTCCAGATCAACCCTTCTTCCGTGTCATGTTTTCCCCTCGAGTTTAAGTTTCCAATCGGGCGAATAACGGTGTTGGAGTAACGCGAGGCCGTAATTTTCGGACTCATTAACGCGTTTTCAATTGAACGAAGAAACGAGCGGCACGACGTGTACTCGTATTTCTTTCGGAGACAGTTCATTTTTTCCACGAGGGTAGTTTGTCAATGAGGGCGGCACGTAAGGCTGGTCGGGTCCATCAATCAGCGCCACGCTAAATGGATTCCCGGTTGTTGGAAATATATCGCGTGACCGTAAACATCGTCGAACCGGAGTAATCGAATTAAGCGAACGGGAAATACGTTGCCGGTATTTACGAGGTAATATTGCCTCGTCGAGTCTGCATACGGATTTTCGCGTTGGCCGTTCGCCTAATGGCGGCCACCGTAGGTCTGGAGAGGCAAGGTTACAATATGCTGGCAATTTCAACCGGTACACCGTGTTATTGTTAACGTTTAGAGCACGTACCGGAGTCTAGCTTAACACTCTGCACGAGAGAAATTGGTTCAAGAATAATAACCCCGTGACCCCGGGCTTTTCGTAATTTGCGTGATCAAACACGTGCATGCATCAGGGCGTGGTCTTATGCAGGTGGCTATTTGGTAGAAACGCAAGACGTACGAGTGTGGGATGTAGCAGAACTGGTGGATACTTAAAACAGGTCTATGTGGAATACAGTAAGTGGATCGAGGCGATACAACCCTTAATCTCTATGTGAACATAGGGGACCATGAAAATGTATGCATAATATAACGAAAGTCTACTGTATTTCATGTATAGAGCCACGTCCTCAGCCTTTACGGTAACAGAGAGCAAAGTCCGACAAAAGAGTCGCTCAATGAGCGATTTCGTGGCTATGGCCCTAAAATGGATCTCCTTTTTTGAACAGCCAGTGAATTCGCCACGAGAAGTGGAAGGATTCTGGAAAAGGCACGCAATCGGTTTCACAGGTCAACGGGCCGAGTCTCTTCACGAGATTTTAATGGAATCGTTAATTCAATCGTCCCCGAAGAGCTTTGGTCAATATTTACCGACGTCGACCGGGTAATACCCCTTTCTTCGTTCAGGAGGCTGTCCTTCCCCGTCCTTTACCACCCTTGATCTCTCGCTTTTCCTGCTGACACACCTAAGCAAACTCCAGCGACAAATTCGTTCCCTATTTGTTCAAGATCCTCGAGAATTTCTTCGACGATAAAGTTCAGCAGAATCTATGGATCAAAACGTACGGTACGCAAGATTTCGCCTCTTTTGGTACGCTGCGATGAATGAATTGGCAATTCGATCGAATCCCCCGCCGGTCGTTTATATTCCGTTTACGGAGTGCTTTCGCGTCGGCGTAAAAAGAGAAACTGAAGGTTATACAGGAACTGGAAGGACTGCTATCCCACGAGAGCACTCGGGGTTCTGTTTCTTTCGTAAAGTTCGGTGCTTGTTTCACCGACTGCTACTCGTTCCAGCGTTGTTTCTACAGCGATAACGCAGTGCCGCCTTTATTTCGCGAAACATTTGTTTTCAGCCTCGCGAATAAAACGACCAAATATTCCGGCCGAGTGTTCGCTCTAAAATACTTGCGAACGATCACGACTGAAGGTGATTTCTAATCCCAAACGACTTCATTCTTTGCACCGTCGCTACGATTTAAACCTTGACAAACTTCGTTTCTTCAAGGACTATTTTCTGTAAAGGGGATTAAAATCTACTTTATTTTACTCATTTCTTATTTTATTTGTTCGGTGGTGGCTCAAATAAATTCCACGTCTTGAACGAAGGTCTTCTAATTACAACTTCATTTCATTTTAATTAATATCTACTAAGAAATGTTATAAAACTATATTCTTAAATTTCCATAGCGACAACAAATTGAGACTCTTCGAGATAAGAAAATATTTAATATAGTCAGACCATTTGTTATCGTACTCCGTCCCTTAAAGCTTGCACGCTAAAAAATATGGTTCCACATGAAAAATGCCTAGCTTCAGAACACGAAATGACGTATTACTACATTTAGTAAGGTACGTAAAGTCACGGGCGTAGTCTCTTTTACGCAACACAAAGAGTGAAAGAGAGAGAACATTCTTTTTAAGTAGAGGGAGAAAAAAACAGCGCGGAAGCTTTAATTACGACGTGGCGTTTAATCAAAATAAATACTACGCGCCTCTCTCTGTACATACTCTCTTGCTTATTCGAGCTTTTATAATTTCCATAAATTTCGTTCTTTCGTTCGATGTTTACCGATAAACCTACCAACGTGAATTTTCCGACACGAAAATAAACGTATCGTCTGAAAATGAAAATTCACGCCAACGTTTGCTATTTTTTCGCTCGGCCGCGAACGTTGGTTCTACAAATTTGTGTTTTGCGTCTCTTGTATTTTCAACCAGATTGTTTGCCGTAATTGCGATTAACAAGTGAGTTAAAGCTTAAAGCAAATTTTTCACCTTTTTCCCTCGGTCCAAACATTTTCAAGTTTTTACGTCGCAAATCGTTTTTCTTCGCTTCGTTCGTCGTCGTTCAAAAAAGTAAATCAAAGTCCAATTTGGCTCCATCGAGCTCGGTAGCGAATGGAATTCATTTAATTATCAATCATGTCGAATTACGGCTTGGATCTAAAAAAACAAGAGAATCGCCCGAAGACGGACAGTTCAATTTGAAGTTGCGAAGAAAGTTCGGGTGGAAGTCGCAAAAGCGACTCGGAGCGAGTGGAAAGTTCGAGGAGGTCGAAAAAGTGGGGTTCATCGAGGGATCGATGTCGTGCGTCTACCACTCGACGGGAGACAATGGCGATTGGTAAACAATGAGTCGTTTTCGATACCTCCATAGAGACCGCTGCTCCATTTAAACGTTTTTACGAACCGCGAATCTTTTGTGTCGTACTTCGAGCAAACTCGAAAGCAAAAAATCTTTTCCACGTTTAAAAGTACGAAATTAAATGACAGATATGAAGAGCGAAACGATTTGTTTTATTAAAATGTTGTAGCAGTCTTCGATTTTCCCCGATTCAGTCTTCCAGAGATTCGACTCTCGCGAATTCCCCGGCTGCTGGAATCCTCGTAATATCTGTCGATCGCTAAATTCCAATTACATTTTTGGGGAACCCGCCGGGTCACCGAAGCAGCCGATCGCACGAGATCCAAAGGCATCCGTGATATTGAATCCTCCTGCACGAATGAACAAGAATATTTCGAACTACGTCGATACTTTGCAATCTCCCAATATGCTCTTCAGGAAATTTGTAACTAGCTTAGCTATCGACTTTACTTTACGGGAAGACACGTTTTGTGCAGTATACTTATTCAAACAACTCTAGGTCTTCACGGCTGACTTATGCGCTACTCTACTACTTGACATACCGCGTATATTCTCGTTTAGGTACATTTTGTAGACCCTGCTAGCAATTATACTTGAGGTCCAAGAGGTCTGCTGACAATTTTATTAGCATGACTGAGTCACGTCCTCTGAGGAGCTTTCCCTTTTGAAAATCAATCGAGGAAAAGTCTTTATTTAGAAACCCTCCATATTTACTAGCTTCGTTATAATTTATTGTAAAAGCTCGTGGAAAATGTGCATAGAACTCTCACAGTAACGTCAGTAAAGTTGAAAATCCTTTCGTTACGTATCATAAAGACACTACCACAATAATATAGTACATACTCTCAAACAAAGAGACTGTGATTAATTTCTCCGTTTCTTTATCTTTATTCTCCGAATACCTGAATAAACGATATACTCGCGAGATGGGATGGAAACTCTCGGTCTAATGAGGATAAATCAAAGTCGAGATACAAAGCAGGAAGTGTGAAGCAAGATCGTTGACCGGATATTCATCTCGTCGGAGCTGCGTGTTTCTCTTATCTCTTAACTGAAGAAACTTTTGACTTTGTTCAGGGAAGATTTAACAAGTTCCACGAGTAGCCGTTCGCCGGCTAGCGTTTCGACGAGTACGCGAGCGGATTTAGCTCGTCATCCCCGAGTTTAGTGTCCATCCCCTTTGTTATTTAAGAAATCGAAGCTGCGAGCAAGCTGGCCGACGACAAACACGTACAATACAAGCAATTACGGAATCCGATTTTTTTTCGCAACAAGGATTTTCATTAGTTCCATGTAAAGGTTTCGGAGTAATCCTCGCTAAGCGGATCCTGGAAGAGCGGTCCATTTACTCGACACAAGCTTCTCTCGATCGATTATTCCCATCTTTTTTTTTTTTACTTCCACCCTTTTCGTCCGAGTTTGCAGAAATTCTGTTGGGCAAAGCATTCGTAAAATAATACGCACCGCGGAATGTTTAAGCGACCACTTATTAACTGTGTTGCTGGTGCAGCGTTAATTTAATATTGCTCGGACAAGTGACCCCCGAGGCAATTATTCGACGATTACAAATTTCTCGTGAAATTCACCCGCGATACCGACCTTTTCTGCGCCAATCGTTCTACGATACACGCTCCTTTACACTGATATTTTTCTATTATATTCATGAGGTTTGATACAAAAGACAAATTGGGGCGCGAAAATTTGGGACGTGACAATGTCAGGAATACCAACTTGGCAACTTGGAAAATTTAGGATATAATATTTGAGATGTAACTATTTGAGGTGTGTCAACATGAAGCGTGTTAATTTGGAGCATGCCAATTTGGGCCTTGTGTCAACTTGGGACGACTCGGACGTGTCAATTTGTGGCATGATAATTTGGATCACAATTTGAGATGTGTCCACTCAGGGCATGTCAATTTTGGACCTGACCGTTTGGGACGTGTCAACTTGGGGTATAATAATTTGGATCATGAAAATTTAGAACGTAACAGTGTGGAGTGTAACAGTTTGCGATATGTCAATTTGGAGCGTGCCAATTTGGGTCCTGACAATGTAACGAGTGTCAATTTGGGACCTAACAATTTGGGACGTGCCAATTTCAGCCGTAGTAATTCGGAACATAGAAATTTGGAGCGCAATTTGTAAGAAAGCAATTTAACGTGATAATTCAGAGTGTGACAATTTCGGGTGTCAAATTGGGCGGAATTTAGGTTCGAAGCGTGTTAGTGGAGGGTTTGAGCCGATGCAATATAAAGCGTGGCAATATAAGAATCTCTACGAATCCATACCCTTCAATAAAGAACTAATGTGCATAAAAATTCGATTCTATAATTGATTACATCAGCTTAATAAACGATATTAAAATGCATACCGTTGCATATTTCAGTAATTGCAATATTTGCATAAACATCAGAAATCTAATTATAAAAGTCCATAATTCCAACAACTAAAATAGATGTGACAACTGTTTTCACCCGCGGATAAACAGCGGAGTCCCGGGTGTCGCGGTTTAATAATGAATAAGTCAAGTCTAGAATTCACGCGGCAAAGTTTTAATTAGTTTCGAGAACTTATGAATGAAAGAAGAAAATGAAAAGGTGTGGCTGGGATTTAATTGTCGAATAGCGATCAACTCTGCAACGACTTACTGTTTCGCGCTTACGATCTGATCCTCGAGGATCCTCGACACTCTTTTCGGACAAAAGTGAAAATAATAAACAGAATGTCACTGTACGTTCACTGGTTACACAACAAGTTTATCATTATTCCCGTCAACTGTCACGATCAATTATCATTCACGATCACGATTCGTTTGATTCTCCTCTCACGACACGACGCTTCGACGATCTCGATTCTCCGCTGGATGCTGACGCGATTTTCCGTTCATGCGCGTCCTCGCTCGACCGTACGATCACTAATTAATCAAAGATCACCGACCGTTAATTGATCGACCCGTTCGACACGTGGCACTTCTTTTTTTCCCTCGATTATAACCGATCTTCTCCGTTCAACGACGATTACGATGGAAATTGATGGATCGTCCGGTGAAAATTTTCAAAAGCTGTATACGTAATTTGTCATAATCTACTGATATTAAAATTCCTCTTACATACTTTGTACCCGGAAAAATTACACCCGAGTCACTTTGTAAATGGTACTTTTTCTTTAATTATCAAATCGATGTAATTATTTCAAGTTCTAAATCTCTGCAATAAAGTTTAAATGCTGAGAACTGTCATTCGCATGAACGAAGATTTATCGACGCTTACGATTGAAAAGTGTTAGCAATTAACTTCTTTATACGATTACGCCAAGTAAGCAAAAGAGGTGAATAGGAAGAACTGAACTTCCAACAATTACAAGTTGCTTTTTGTCCCCAGATCAGCCCTGTTTTCAGGCGAACACGGTACAAAACGTTCCACTTTGTAAAAAAAGCTTGTTTGCAAGTAATCGGTAGATTGTGCAGCGAAAGAAAAGCGTAATCTCGTCGTGTTCCGTAATCTGTCAAAAGCGGACAGATCGATCGATCGATCGTTGAAATTTCATTTCGCAGCCATTTTGCCCGAAGAGTCGCTTTGTTTTCAATTGACCGGCTTTCTCCGCGGGCCACGCGACCCGCACAGTTAATTAACGTCGGTTCTTCTATTTAATTTTCGACGGGACACGGCTCTTTAAGAGGTTAACTTTCACCCTCGGAAGATTACGGGCTTAATTTCGTCGCGACCCTTCTCGCTCTCTTTACGGACAACGAGAAAAACCGGGTCTCTTCGTTTGAAGGGACGAAGAGCAAAAAAAAAAAAACGACAGACGAGTTAATTTACGATCTCTCTTCCAATTAGTTTAACACCCTTTGCCAGTTCCGCGTTAACACCTGCCCACCCCCTCGATTAATCTCTTTTAATCGGTGACACGGAAAGAATCGTATCTGACACGATTGCAAACACGACGGCAATCATTAGTTAAAGAAGCCTAGTCGCAGCCTCCTTTTTACCAGTTCCTTTTCAACCCCGTTCTCAACGATCGATTAATCACGCCCATCGATCTATCGGTGAGACGATTCGTCGCCTCAAAGTCAGGTTTAACGTCGCTTTAACCTTCTTTCACGAGGTCACGCTCAAGTTTCTGCTCACGGCTCGATCACAGAACGAGAAACGACTGACGTGGATTAATACAGAAATATAGCTTTGGGACAGACTGTTGATAGAACATCTAAGTGAACAAAAGCTGAAATGTTTGAAAATTCTGATTACAGCTCTTCGAGAGTGTTCATTCAGGGTGTTCGAGTGTATAATTATTTGGTGAGCACTCGTACATTTCGTGTTTTACAAAAAAATGTACTTGTGCAAGAAATCAACGCGAGGAAAATCTGAAAACTTTTACACAGTTTTCAGACCAAAGAAACACTTGGTCTTTTAACAAAAGCGGAGGAAAGATAAATGGATCTTTAACCCAGTGTTCAAAGAAATTAGAAAAAATGAACAAAATAATCTTCAGAATAAGTGTGTTAAGTTTCAGTACGGTTTTCTTCACCGAAGAAACTTTGTATCTTTCTAAAACAACCGACAAAGGAACAAATCCTATGATAGAAAAACAACCACGGAAATTTTGCGGACAAATTCTACAGCATCCAAAGATCACGGTGAGGAAAAGATAAAGATCGTCGTTGACGAAGAAGGATCGTGATCTTCGGGTTCAACGAACCCTCCTGTTTGAACTCTTCAGGCCAATCACACCGCACTTTCTCCACTATCGAGATCTCGGTTCGATATCGGTGACGATCGATCACTTGGCGTCGCGCGAACAAGATCGTTGCTCGCGTTATCGGACCGTTACGCGGCCGCTCGATCGATCGATCAATCGATCGGTGAATCGGGGTCGTTTAGGGTTACAGACGGGTTATACGTGGTCAGTTCGGCGTCGTGGAGCGCACTGAGTGTAACAGCCCCACCCGCTACGAGGAAACTCGACGCCGGGCGTCGCGTAGGATTCATCCCCATCGGTTGCCCGGAGCAACGCCGGCGTACGAGGGAAGCGTCGCGACGCAAGCGTCCCAGACCAACGCGACACCCAGACGACGCGCCGCGATCGGTGCGTAGCGGACCGCTGGACCTATCCTTTCTTCGATATTTATTTATTCCGATCTACCTACTCTCGCCAACGAAAACACTCCGACCTACCCCCTGCGAGTTTACCGATCCTTCAGGATCGTTATTGAACCTCAAAGGGTTGAAGGGGTACGTTCCAGGCTTTGGAGAAATTCTTTCCCTCGTCTTACACAATGCAGTAAAATTGGTGTCGATACACGGATGAAATTTTCACTTGTAATCTGAAATAAATTTGATACATAGATCGAGTATGCAATTTGAAATAAAATTGTCGATACATAAAGTTTGCATCTAATCCGCCAGCTGGTTCACAGCGACATAAATTACGAAGTGAACAAAATTTATTGACGAATAATAAATTTTGTTACACAACTTGTTCGAAACGATAAAATTAGATTTAATACGGAATTTGATGTCTAGAGTGAGCTCACAGCCGATCATATAAATCACTGTCAGACAACGCGCAGTTTCTAAGAATATAAAGTAGAAAAATAAAGTTCCTCGTTAAATTGAATTTATCTTATTATTTTATTAAAAGAAACATTGAAAGTTATACATGCTCAAAGAGTATCAAAACTTACCTCTAAATGATTATTTAGTTCGAGTAGCATTTACAGTAACTTTACTGTAAGTATAAAAGGAATCTCTTCTTTATAGTTCATTTGATAATACATGCTGTCCTGACTCACTTTATAATGAACAAAATTGTAAAAGATATTTCTGGGAGTCTGACCTTAGAAATAACATTGAAAACGAAAGAAGTGTCAGTTTAAAAAATGCCTTGTATTTCAAAGTTAACGAGAGTTTAAGAGATTCCACAGTAAAAAAAGAAAATTGAGAAAATTTAGCTTTCGCGAAGGATACTGACTGTTGGATTTCTTTTTTTTTTTGTACGGCAATTTGGCAACGACTCGCAGCTGTTTATCGAGAAAAACGTCGTTTTACTGGAATTCCAGCGCACAGACGCGCCGAATCGGAATGCACGCGATTTCCCACGGACAGCTCGACGCGAATATCCGGATAATGCGAACATCTGCTACGAGATGAATCGTTGATTCGCGGCCAGAAAACTGGTCGAACCTCCTTTTTCCTTGCAATCTCGTTTACGTTTTCTTTCTCGAGGAATTCCGGCGAATTCCTCGGTGTTCTTCACTGTGTTAAGTATATCCCAAAGACAAAACCTGCGACTTTTATGCTTGCATCGATTATCTCTTCGGAGATAATAGAAAATAGGGGTTGTACTTTGATGTATTTTATCTCTATGTACTATGTTATGCTGCAGTCAGGTGTTATGTCACTATGTGTTGGTGACTTGTGATATGAATTCTACCAGGTGGATCAAAGAGATAAACTTTCTTCGGTCAATTTTTCTTCCAAAAAATTCGCAAGATTTCTCTTTTGAATATGTATTAATAGAACACGGGGTGTATCGCTAAAGACACGTATCTGTAACCCCTTGTGCAGCGTGTTATATCACTTGTGATATCAATTCTGCTACAAGGTACGATCAACCTCCGCCATTGAAACTCCCCCCTCAAATAAGTCATAAATATTTCATAATTCCCAAATAAATAAATCAGAGACGTTCATTTGAAATCCCATCAAAATTGTACAGCTCTAATACGAAATAGCAAATCAACGAAACGGATTACAAACATAATCTCCAATATCCTCGATGAGTCGTACAACATAGTAAACTTGTTACCGCGAATAATCAACGGATACCAAGAAATTGCGGCACTAATTCGAATCAGCAAATCGAAGCGTTTAATTGCAAAACTTAATCCTTAATATCCCCAGCGACGTATCGTGGCAAATTTTGCGCGAGACCGATTTCCCTTTCGTCGGGAATCGAAATATAATCGTCGAAAACGGCGAAGACTTCCGGTAGGAAGGCGGAGGATCGGTAAAGGACAAACGGCCGGTGGTGCAGGCGTGTCAGACGCGGCGATATTAATGGAGGCTCTCGAGTGCACTCGCATCGTGCATGAGCTATGGTTCTGCTCCCGGCAGCGCCGGAACGAGGCTGTTGGCATGTTTTGATGCACGACCGGCCGCTATTCAATTATTGATTTCTGACTTCGGTTCATTCGATTTGATCGTCGCCGAATTGAATCGAGCTAACACCCGAACACTGCTATTGCCAGTTGCTCCAACTCGATTCGTTTCGAGACATCGTCTACATCCATCATCGTGCCACCTCCGCTACAACCGAATACCGGATGTCTTTAATCGATCTTACATAACTTATGGCTTCCACGATCATTGTTCCCCGAATTACAAATCACTTTGACAATTTGGGACTCGTCTGTGTTGGGTCTACATCCATCTTCGGCTAATATATTTTCGGCCATAATGTAATAGGTTATTCTATGTTCACATATGTTCTATATTCACATGGAATACTATGTTCAATACTCTACGTCTACATAATATTCTACGTTGTCGTTTCGTAATACTTTAAGCCCAGGTTCAAAGAAAAATCTGCGACCTCTTGTCAATGGTTGAAAACTAGTAAGTCATCATACGTAAAATATCTTGCTCCTACGAAGAAAAGTCATAGAACATTTTTCGTAGAGAATTTCCTTCTCTACAAATTCTGTAGTGACCACATTTTTCATAGAACCGATAGCCAAAGAGACATTTACGAAGAATCTCTCTCATCTTTATCTTTTTCTAATACAGAATTTTGATAATTGTTTCAGACGAAACGGACGTTGTCGAAGCTTGTATTTAATATCTAAACAAGAAGAGACATAATTTGCCCGTTTGCTAACTGGAAGTAATGGTTCATCCCTACGAAGACGGGTTGTTTGTAACGCAAGTTGATGAATTCTCCAATTCAAAGTAAACAGAGAAACGTTTATTCGGAGCAAGTGTATGAAGCGACAAACTGGGGGTGTTGAATGGACCACTGTTGGTGTTAACTGACGCCGACTTTAGTACAAAGTAAAAGGAGAAGGAGGAAGAAAGGGAAGATACCGTTTCTCGTTAAGGACCTGTCCAACTCCCCTTTCTTCGAGTCGTGGAATGTCTCCTGGTTTCTTCTTTCCCTCGGAATTTACCCTAATTAAATGTATTCTCTCGGATACACCAGCCGGCAAGTTTCTCTCGCTATTGTTCTTTAACGCCTCCTCCAAAGCTCGCGTTCTCGAGTTTCTCGTTGATATATCGCATTAATGCCGCCATGAAACGCTTTACACGCCAGCTACGCGGGATCTTTAACCTCCTGTAACCGTTATCTCTTACATTCGCAGAAACGAGAATATCGAAAGTAAATGAAAATTTTACGGGCAATTCGCTGCAATTGACGCTTTCGTTACATTGGACCGTATGATTATTCTCGGTAAAATAAATTGAAGAGGCAGCATCGCAACTTGAATTGTACTTTGCAACATAAATCGAGATAGTTTAAAGAAGCAGAGTTTCGGAAAGTTTCCAATGGGATCTCGGGTCAAACGATCTAATCCGAAAGTAACGATTATTTTCCTCTCTGTTTCCCTTCGATTATCGATTCCGAACTAAGCTATTAAAGAAGAAGGGTCACGAAACAATTTACCTTCAAAGCAGTCGAGGCACATTAAAAACTAGAAGCTCTTTTGACTCCCCTTGTTCCCGGTGAACTCTGTTCGTAACGGTCACCACGTTTCGTCCATTCATTTTCGACTATCAGACTCTACCTTGGCTCCGATCGCCATCTTGATTTGCATTCTTTTTTCTCGCCGTTCGATAAACCTTTCACGACGAATCGATAATTTTACAAATACGTTAAAGTATCTAATCAGTTTACGCGATTCAGACTTTGTAATAACATCGTGAACAATAAGCGTATACGGTAATAAATTTAATTTCGGAGAATCAAACGAGTATTAATTCGTTAGAGAAACGTGAATCCTCGCATATTTCGTAAATTACATTTGACAGTAATTTGAGGTCCGCTGGTTCCTAATTTATTATATCGTTGGTTTCTAATTTATCAGAAACTCCGAATTCGTCGAAACTTTGTCGAAATTACCGTTTGGTTAATACAACTATGAGGTTTGCAGAGCTCCTGACCGCGATGAACGTTATGTAATGCATTTCATATCGAATTGAAACGTTCGCGTTTAACCATAGGCACGTTTAATATTGTATCGCGGTGGCAAGCGACGCGGTCTTCATTCGTCAGCGTCCAACAAGCAAAAGCAAATAGAGAGACGATAGAACGGTGTATCGTCGCAAGCCAACAAACTAATTTACATTCTCGCGTTCCGCTGTTATTTCCTATACGTTTAATCGCGACACGCTTGATTTCGATCGCTCCGGCAACATCGTCGAATATCAACCTAATTTGCACGTTTGCTTCAAAGCGATAAAGTTGTTCGTCGCAATATTTATTTACAACGAGCGTTCGAAAAATAGCGGGGATAAACACCCTAACTCCGCTTATCTAACTCGAACACCCTATGAATACAGAACATCCCCATCTAAAAAACAGTACTCGAGATCAGCCAGTAGCCGCCATCTTCCCCCTGAAAGGACGCGGAGCGGAAAAAAGGAGACGAAGAGGATATCTCATACATATACCGGCGTGAATTATACGGGCACAGGTACGTGGCCATTTACTCGCATGCCTACGTAAATACGCGGTACAATTACCCGCGCAGCTCGCCACATGCACCTGCTCTTTATTTACCTGCAGGTAAATCGTTCTTTTCTCCTGTCACGACATCCGATCGCAATCTCCAGCATCCGGCGTGCACGGCAGCAGATTATTTCTTCCGTTCTACGCGATTGCTCTTCTCGATCTTTTTCTTAAACGGTATCACGCGAACACCGTGGATCGACGTTTTCCAAGAACCGCTTTATCGTACGGTTAACTAATAATTTCCGCTCGGCAGACTCGTCCTGTTACCTCGGACGCACTATCGGTAATAAAGTTTCAATTTTATTGCCGATTTCCATAATTCTCGTAGGAGACAGATAAGATACTGCATTAGCTTCGTACAGATTCAGCATGTTTATCGATGTCTTCGAGGGAAGTGGACCGGAAATTGAAAGTTTTCCGCGTGTCCAATAAACAGACGCGTGCACGCGATCGCCAATTATAACGTGGATATAAATCCGACGTCAGGTATTTTAAAGAGATGCAGTTAGAAAATAATTTCAACAACTGTGAATCGTCAATTTTTTACTCGGATATCTTAATACTCGAAGTTTATGGTCCTGAACGACGGAAAGTAATTCCACTGAACGTCATCACAACTTCTAGATTGTAAATCTAGTAATAATCGCACGAATCTTCGACAGAATTCGAAGTACGATGTACAGAGATGAGATTACTGACAAGCGATATACGAAAGAGTACCAGCAGATTTCGAAGAAATCGATCCAAGTATGCAGTAAACCTCTTAGCATCTGGGAGAAAAATAAAGTGGCCGAGTAGCGACAAACGACGTCCAATGGCTTCATGAATCTATCGTCGGTGCGCGACGCGTTTAATTAAACAAGCCTCGGCTCGACGCGAGTTAATTTCATTAATCAAACGAGGAGCAGAGCCGTTAGGCGAAGCTGCCGACTGCTTCGAAGAGAAAAACGATTCGCGAAGCGGTCGTTGGAAGGAAAATGCTCGAGGGTGTCGTAAAGATGCCTTGGGATTCCGACTTTACCAGAGGATGAGGTTACGGCGGGGAGTACAAGACTCGACGAGAGAGAGAGAGAGTTTCACCGGTTATTCGCGAGAGCTTTATTTACTCTTCACACTGTGGCCCAGCCGTTGATTTTGCTCTTTGTACAACGCGGTTGCTTTCGAGACCGTTGTTTGTTGTTTGCACACGGACGGTTCGTGACACTCGTAGCTCGTGCTATTTCGTTAGATCTACGGATAATTTTCACGTGGCTGTTCGTTAGACTATCGCGTACGTGGACATTGTAAACCTTACAAAGGTTGAATAAGCTTTTACTTTACACTTCTTACTCATTAACATCTACAGGGTTTGTCTTACAAATATCGAACGTTATGTTACTTTGAAAATTACAGATTATTCGGAGTTGATCTGTAAAGGACATTAAAATTAAAGCTATAAGAGGAAGATGGTCTCCTTTATATAAGAAAAGTGTATATTTTTTCTGCGATCGAACGATTGCGTTGCAATAACTATAGTGAAAGTTGATTAATACGAGATGTAAGTTGATTAATACAACGGGGACAACAACGGGTTGTTTTTAACGACTTTTTCTCTGCGAAATTTCCATAAAATTGATAATTCCAGACGAACACACGGTCACGAGTGCCGCGGGGATATTCCGCTGCACGGACGTCTCTTGAGTTTGAAATTCGTCACTGAAATATTGATAATTATGCGCATAAAATGTATCGCTAATTACGTGAATATTAAGCGTCGTTATAATTTTGCACGGGCTCGGTATATGCTATTTGTTATTTTGGAACGGTTCGTAGGATACAAACAATTACGGGAGCGAAATGTATTTCTCTTAATTAAAGCATCCAGCTTTCATTATTGTTTGTACCGCGAGGACGTTACCGTTATAATCATTCCACCTGGCCCGTCGTTGTATCCGATGAGAAATGAGGCCACCTCAACTTTCTGCCGTTTCTAAAAGCATTTGGGTGACCGACGGACACTTTTTCCCGCGAACAAATACCGAATACTCGATTCAAACAGCTACCGTCCTTTTATCTTTTGTTTCTGGACGCTTCATTACGATAATGCAATTTGCACCGCCCATTATACGTCCTACCGGATTCTCGAACGCTGCCGAGGGAGCGTCGATGTTTGAATAACTCGAAGAATAATTCATAGAAACGTTCGCATACTCGACTAGCTAAATTGAATGCAAAGATAACACGGTAGAATCGTCCGTGTTCCTTCGACTTCTCTAAACGTTCGGCAAACCGACGTTTCCAGGAAATTTGTCACGCGTGTTTCTCGGCAAATCGCAGCTACTTTCTTACGCTTTTACAATCTCTTTATTTACCGTTCGATATTTTCACCCGTGTCAATACACGCTTAGGTTCGTTGGAAATACTTTCTACCGAAGTGGACGTTGCACGTGTGGGACTCCTATGCGTATGCATCCACGTGTGCAGCGGTGCATTAACTCGTTATTTCCCAGAGGTCCAAGTTCGAGTATACGAACATTCGAGTACTACAATAATTATCTATATTTTTATGTATTTCAATCGGTGAGTGTCCTAATTTTCCGACATCACAATTTTCGGATATTTCAATGTTTGAGTATTCTAATTTTTGGTTATTTCAGCATTTGGGTATTCTAATAGGAGAACATTCGTTAGCCGTAACGAACATTATAAGGTAAATCCGATTGAGAAGTCAGTTTATATCCGAGGAAATTAAAGATGAGGTAAAGTTGGTAGAAGGAATAAAGGTGAATTTTCCGTGGAATATTTTTATGGAGGACCGTGGTAAAATGGTGGTGTCACGGTTGCCCGTGGCGACGTAGGAAGGAATAAGGAGAACGGGGATCAAAAGGAGGCGGCATTATTATCGTCGACTCAACGACACGGTCTGATCGTGACTGTGTCTGACGCTGTCTAGACACCATCTCGTCGGTTCCCTCGGGAGCTGCTCAATATTTATCCGTCCATCGCCTTGAAACCGGCGAAATTCTCACGGAGAACCGCATCGACGGATCGAAAGGAAAACGTGAGATTACCAACGAAGCGATTGTCCACCGTTCGACGATGAGATACAACGGACTGACGTGTCCCGTTTGTTATCCGGCAACGTCCATTCCGTGCATTCGCAAACGTTTTCGGCTGATCAATGGCCGAACGTGACCCGTGGAAACGAGCGACGAAACGTGATATTTGTCTCGAACAGAATCGAATGGTCAATTTAGCGATACGAAGATCCCTTTATTTGCTCCTCGAACGAATACGTATTAAAATTAAAAAACGGTAACTCGACCGGTTCCATCAGCTTCTCTCGCGGATCTGTAATCCCCTTAAAACGCGTGCTTATAAAGCCATCGATCACTCGGTTGATCGCCGTGAAACGAGTAGAAAAAACGTAAAGAGGATTTCTAAATGGAGTATATTTTTCAAAAGCGTTACGGGGATTAGCCGAAAACGAGATTCGTTAAAAAATACGACGCTGAGAGGGTGCTTTTACCGGCGGCAAGAAAAGAGATTTATTATCGCTACGTGTTGTATTAGCCGCCGTTCTATTTCGACGTGTTGCGTCTCCGACTATCGAAAATGTTATTCGAATGGGAAAATTCTTCAATGTGAAGGCTGTCTGGCGTGGGAGACGAAAATCATGGAGATCGCTAAGGAAAGAAATCGATAAGATAAGGAGGGTGGTTAACTTCGAGGAGGGTGGTCGCAATAGTTGAAGCAGTTTCGAGTGGACAACGGTGTTCATACAAGTCCGCATACGTCATTTCGACGCTTTCACGGTAGCGTGGTTGCACGCGTTAACATGGCCACGCGATGATCCAGCCTATGCACTGGCTTGTGCATCAGCCCCTGCATGATATACGTTACAGTGTCAGGAGGTATATATGTGTATCATTGCTATTAGTCGGGGTGCTCGTAACCTCGAGGGCGTACTAGTTTCAACCTTGTCGCTGTTACCGTGGTAGCTTTACTTCTGACAAGCTCTACGTGGTTAACGCGCGTGGAC
Organism: Megachile willughbiella; assembly: GCA_945859595.2. Lineage (NCBI taxonomy): Eukaryota > Metazoa > Arthropoda > Insecta > Hymenoptera > Megachilidae > Megachile > Megachile willughbiella. The sequence goes on along the minus strand of OX243798.1, from coordinate 15,328,428 downwards.
GTTTAGCGAGTACTTAGCGGAAATGCAATATGCCTCGTAGGAAAAACTTCCATAATAACTTTTGAAACTCGATTCAAAGAGACACGAGCGGAAAACATTTCTGATGGACGTGTCCCACTTAAAAATTTCACTGACAAAAATTTTACCGACGAATTAATTTTACGTTGGACCGTGTTCGAATAAGCGTATAATTTAATATTAACGGACAATATCGACCCATCTCAATAAAGTCCTTAACACTTTATGACCGCACACCTACGCAGTCAAACGTCGTCATAAAATATTAAAACAAATTTAACATTTTTTTGTGCGATAATTATTAAAATCACCTAGGTTCAATCATCACACAAAGGGTACCGGCAACTTTGGTTGCTACCAAAGGTTACTAAAGTCACACACATGTGTGAATGAACAATATCAATTGTTCCGGCTATCACACACATGTTGTGCGAAAGGCCATCAAAGTGTTAATGATGTTGAAAAGGTGTAAAAGGTCGAAAAAGAGTAGCGTTTGTTCGATGACGTTCAAGAGCAGTATTCGCGGTTTACGCGCAATTTCTGGTCTCGCCAGGCGTGTCGGAAAAATAGCATTTCTACGGAGGACGGTGAATTATCACGCTTATCTGTATCGCGTGCGCTGGAATTCCCGGTAAAAGGCCGCTGCTTCTCCCCAGTATACAGGGGATGCAGAGTTATGTGCCGGTGATAATACGCTCGCGTCACGTGCAACGGAAGTCGGAAGTTATTCCCTAACGTTCGCGCACCACGAGTCTGATTACAAAAAGCACGAGATCCAGCTTGGATATACGCGTCGTCGATCCTAACAAAACCGTTGTCCCTTTCTTGCCGCTCTTGGCCAAACTTTGATCAAACGAGCAAACCATCAAACAGTAATCAAACTTTCGCCGCTTCCAAAACTCCGCATTCCTCCTTTTTTCGACCATCGGATGTTGAATTAGGGAATTACGACGGACTGAAGGAAGGGGATATTTGTATTACTCGATGGTCACATGGATTGTAATTTGAGGAGGTAATAGTATAGGTGGTAGTATAGTTAGTGTTATAAATTGATGATGACAGATCGAGTCCATTATGTACATTCCCGTGCAATAGTACAGTCAAGAGCAAATTTTGTTTCTATAGAGCAGAGATGTAAGGTAAGATGTAAGGAGGAATTTGAGGACTTCAGAATTTTAAGATCTTAGGTTCTCCTAGATCCTTCCTACATTTTGATAAATTTTGAATGGACCAGTTTTCTGAAATAATACGAAAATCGAAGACGAATATAGAAAGGTATTTCATGAGTCAAAAATTGACGGCAATAATGTGAGCGTTACACGGACGCAGTTTGAAAATTCATTAAAAACCCTTCACAATCAAGTGTTCGGTGCAATCGTGCATACCGGGCATCGTTATTTAATGAAAATACCGTTGAAAACGTGGCAGTATGTATCGCGTGAAAGCGACGCACAAACAATTCGCCGTGGACCGTGTTGCGTATCGCGCTCGTCGATATTATTAACATTAACCGTGGAAATGCACGTTAAGCTCCGGCTGACGAGCACGACCCAGGCGCATTCTGCCGCAGGAACACGTATTTCCGACTTGCCCGGCCACTGTCACGATTTCCATCAGTCGACCGACATTATCAGCGTAATAACCGAATTATTATCGACAATCGAATGAAAGCGGAATGGATTTTGCTGAAAACAATGGTGGCCCGATTCGACTCGCATCGAATGTTCCGGTTCAGATTTCAGTATAAGGAACTGTTAGGTGGATTTAATGGGGCAATGATTAGCCGCGAATGATCGCCAGAAGACGTTAAACGATAATAATTCTTCGGATATTCGATGCTGTACAAATTATACGTTATGGATCTCGTGTTTTACGTTCAGCAATTAGTGGCTACATGGACCTCCTATCTTGTATGTTAATGCTTTCTGAGTTTTTGTACTTAACCCTTTGCTCTATAATGTGTCACACTACAGTTCATACCTGACCACTTTTGTATTTTCATCGCAATTTGGGTCCACTTGTAATTATAAACTTCATACCCAATATTGCTAAATAAAAAACGTGCCCAATTTCTTAACTTTGTTAATGTAGCAATTATTTGTGCATGAAAGAATTCTAGGTTAAGGAGTTGACTATGAATTTTAAACAAGTGTAATTACAAATTGATGAAAGCTTATTCAGAGAAGATAAAGCTGGTATAGAGAACAATGATCGTTTACGACCACAAAGGTACATAAAAGATACGAAGGAGAGATGGCGGTCTGGAAAGGCCATTTTCTAAACATCGACATCGTGTTATTACAGCAGTTCTGATCGCGTTAAGCGATAAAGCGTTTTCTGGAAAGGTTCATAGTCTGTCTTTTCCATCTTGCCGGATAAGCCCCGAGTCGAGCCCTAAGTTTCAGAGATCAAGGCACGCGAAATGGGATCATCTTTTCGACAACCGAGCGAGACGACGGTTTATCTCGATAAACTCGCGACAGGAAATTACCTCGGAGCGAATAAATCGAGTGTTGATATTGTTTTGACGTTTATTAATATTGGCTCGTTTCGATCAGCTTCCACGGTAACGAGGAACTTTCCTTCAAACATTTTAGCGCCGAGTAGAAAGTTTTCGAGGATCGTTGCCGAGGAAGTTTAACGTGTCTACCGTGGAGTATTAAGAAACGCTTCCGTTATGAACACCAACTCGAATAACAGCGGAAACTTCGACTTTCTGCCGTTCAATCGACAGACACCCCTTCCGTGAAATATTGTTGCTCGATAACTCTAATCTCAGTTACTCTCGCGAATAATCACCATTTCACTAAACGATATTAATAAGCAAACTTTTTCTACAACCTACAGACTTTTCCGTGATATTGGAAATGAGTTAAACAAAATAATAAAATATGTATTTGAAGAGTTCGTAAGAACGTTTATATCGTTTCAGCTTTAAGTAAGAAAATGTTTGAAGAAAATCTGTCAAACTACAACCGTTTAGTGTCCAGACTTTTAGAATAAACCCATCAGCTCGTTCCTTCAAATACTTAAACAATTCTCAATTAGACTTTTGTGTCATAATAAGCATTCATTTAAAAATAATCCGAGTACAGTAATCGTACACGAAAGCTCGTTTGATGGCGCCATCTTAGCGACCACAGGTAACTAAAAATGAAGCGAAGCCATAAGTTCGAGCGGTCTCGAACTCCTCGGCTACGAGGCGGTCTAAAAAAGGGAAGACAAAGGATGAGTTTGCACCAGTTGCATTTTCGTCGGTTCGTTGGCGTTGATCCGCGAGACGCGGCACGGCTCACCAATTCGGAAATTGGAACGTGCTCGCTCGTGGAATTTACGGCCAAGCATCTGGCGGCAGCTTAATAAAGCTTTCGCGGCAGTGGTTTCGACCAGACTTAATTAGCTTGCTGGCTCGTGCCACCTACAACCGCGTTCTCTCTCTCTCTCTCGTTGCCTGATCTTGGGCTCTCTTGTTGCGGAGAGTAACACCGGCAACCGACATGGTTTCCGTCGACTTTCTGGCTTCCGACGAGTCACGTCGTGACTCCACTTTCCACAGTCCTAATTGAACACGCGGAACGAGCACAGAATTTTGCGTCGAAATGTCTCCTCCCAAAAAATCCGTGAATCTTTCTAATCCGGGACACGCATCCCCTTCTTTCCCTTCGCGCCTTCTTAACAAAGTCGTTCCGTTTTAACGGACCGTCGTAGCCCTTTGAAATCTCCGGAGACGAAGTGTCTGCTTTGAGCGCAATTAATTAGTTTCTGTAATTAGAACAACTGCAAACAGTAACGTTTACGTCAGCCGAGTACGCGAGACAGAATTCAAACAGAACGTTTTATTGCGAACGGTAGACGCGATTGTTCTGCGACGAAGTCTGCACAAATTTCCTGGGTGAAAGTGCCGTTGAGGGACTAGTCAAGAAAATCTTCCTTTCGATGTCCTCGTGGAATCTCGACTTTCGCACGGCGTGCAACCGCAATTTGCTACGAAATTATTTATTCGCAAACAGAAACGCGTATTCTCAGCCGCCATGTTAGTTTTCAAGAAAGTGAGAAATATTTGAAATTTATAAATTATGTTGTTTGACAACATAGAGTTTTTGCGACCGAGATGAAATGAAATTTTTATAGATAAAGATGATTTTGTCCGGGATAAATTTAGAAAAAGGTGAGATTTTTGAAACGGAGAAAGATCGTATATCCTCTTGAGGGCGCTAAAATCACGGTGGTAATTGGAAGCGTCAAAAGCATCGGCCGGGGCCATTAATCCTTAGCATGTTTAATAGCTTACATTAACCATAAATATATCTAACTTGACATTCAGCGTGTTAAAGCGTGTCGCGTTGGTCGCAGAACAAAAATATCGCCGCAAAAACGTGAAACGCTGTCCGTCCCGTTCCTCGATATCACGTTGGTTAAATTTTTTATATAAATCAAACGCAGGCTAACCTGTACGAGTTTTCCCCGGCTGTCGTTCGTAAATCAACGATTTTTCAAAGCTCGAAACGCGGCGTCGACGTGGACAGAGTAAATGGTACCGAACGATAAAACCAAACGATTCCGCGAATTTCCGTGGCTCCGTGTAAATCAACCCTCCTCCGACGGTAAACTCTCTTCCGTTTCAGCGAAATTTTCAATTTTCCCTCGGAAATCGACACACCACTCGCGTGCTTCGTCTTTCGCGAATCGTTTTTGTTCAGGCTCGAATGAAACGCAACCTAGGCCGTTTACGCGCGAGTTTTCCCTTTTCGAAGGAGAATCAACCCCTCGCTGAGAAGAAAAAAAGAGCTCGAAGAGAGAAGATGGGATAAAGTTGCCGCTACGAGAAAACTTGAGCGATAAAATTTAGCCACGGATTCAGACCGCCGGCCAATCCCCCGGCTTATTTCAGCGATAAATACTAATTAACCCCATACGGTCACGCGATCCCACCACCCACCTGATAAGAATTTTCCTTACACTTTTCTTATACACTCTAACGGGATTGCTGAGAGGCTGAAATTTACGGATGCTCGCAATCGCGTACCGGGCTTTTCCGTCGCTTAAATTCTCTAGGTTCTAGAAAATTACCCAAACTCTCGCATTCTGAAATTTTCTCCTATATTTACGAGTTTACAAATTCTCCGATTCTCAAAGTGACGGAATCACAAATGCCTCAGTTTTCAAGAAAAGATCTTCGTTTACAAATACTCAATTCCCAAATTCCCCAATTTCCGAATGCCCAATGGCCAAGCTGCAGTTGCAATTTAAAGGTTCTACCTCAGCAGTACACCCAATATCGTTCCATCGCCTAAAAGTTTAAACATTCAAAATGCTTTCAAAGCTTCCAATCATTAATTTCCCCCTGAGAAGCTATAGAAGGATTTTTAGAGAGCCAATTTAAGGGTCCATAAAATTAGAGACACAAACTAAATATTAAAGGTGACCTAAAAGCGGTAATTCGCATTCGTGTAGCCCGGATGCGTTTAACCTTAACCAAGGGAAGATAAATGCGTGACGAAACGAAGTAGCGGACGTTTCGTTAATTCGTCCGAGGAATAAATCGTCGGTTAAATGAAAATAAAAATGAGCCCGCAGTCCGTGTAACCTCCCGACCTCGTCTAATTCTTGTTGCAGCCTCAAGTAGATTGTAGCATCGCCCCCTGTGAGTTTACCTAACTGTGCACGGGCTTCTGGTCCGCAGTGTCCGTGTTCTAATAAACTTCGGCCGAGCCGAGTGTGCGGCAAAGTGTGCCAGCTGCACACAAAGTGCGGGAATACACGAGGGACGAGCGCCACTTCAGGAAATTGCGAACCCTTTTTAAACAGGCTCTTTCGTCGTCGCGCCTTTTCCTTCTGATCCATTATCCCCGATGCATTATTCATTATTAAACAACTGGCTGCCCGCGTTCGAGTGAAAACGAAACGTTCCTGTAAAAACTGCGGCCACGGAGAAAATACGTGCGTCCACCTAACTGCGTCGCTGTAATTTACTGCCGGTGCTTCAAATTGCCCTCCTTCTCCCTTAATTGTTCGACGTTAATCCTCCGAACATGACAAGACAGTATTTTCAATTTTTGAAATTACATTTTGCATTTTTTAAGATTAAAATTACATCAAATAAATGGATCAAGGGTTGAATTCGTGAGGCATCGAGATAGAAAAGGATATGGACCGATGAAAGTTTGAAATTAATCATCGACTTCTTACATTGTGAGATTTCACACGAAGTTTTTCTTTTAAATATCAGTCTTTGGTCAGTCGGTTTGTATTGAAAAGGTTTCAAGAAAGCGAGACTTCGTATGTTCTTGTAAGATTTCCATCTTTGGCACCGTGATACTTCGCATTAATAAAGAATCCCTCGTGCTCGAAGAAAAAGTTCTATTAACTACGAATTGACTGGCAGACAGCACATGGTGCGATAACCAGGTAATGCGACAGATGTTCCAAACTACGTCATTCGTTTCCGTTCATTGTTTCCCCTCGATCCACCCTTAATATTTCCTTTATTCTGTCGTGACTCGGAACTGACCGACGGCACGAAATTTTCTAGCAACGTAATGAACCTAATTTATTACCTCTCTACTTCTATCGCTTTGCAGATGTCAACCCTCGAATCCACAGGCAAACATCCTTTACATATTATAACGATGATGTAAAGCTCTGTGTAAAAGTACCTAAAGAACTAGAATCGAAGAGTACTTAAAGAAATAAGATCAAAGAGGTAAAAGTGAAGTTTGCATTTAGAATCGAATAGAAAATATTTCCGGCGACTTAGCAAGACCCTATTATCGATCGAACAGTAAAAAAAAGTCTAAGAGCATCTTGCGACGAAGTAAAGTTCGGAATCGACTTAATATACAAGCAGAGTGCAAAGGGTTAAGTATCTGTTCTCTAAGTAGGAAGTAAGTCTTGGAAATATCGAGTAACACGGAAAAGCAGTTAAAAGTTTCGTGACGATAAACACGAGGAAGAGCCGTTTGATCGTAAGTTGGCGTGGAACTCGGAGGACTCTAATCCCCATCGATGGAGCATTTAATTTTCCAGGGGAACGAGCGGGACGAAAGCGTCCCTTCTCATTTCCATCGGAGCGTCAGCGTCGCTCGATAGAAACCGATGCTACCGGCGATGGAATCTCTCCCTTTCGTAATCAGCTAAAGTTCGATAAAACCACGTCTGTCGACCGCTCTATGCAAAGTGTCCCGTTGTTTCGCGTTCATGCGCTCCCTAGAAAATTTTCAACGTCCTCCACGCCTCGTATTCGCGGGACGTGACGCTTCCTCGTGGAAAATTTCATTTTCCACCGACCGGAGCCACCAACTTCTTCGTTCTTTATCGTGCTCGTCCTCGTAAAATATCGAGCCTGGACCACACGCAAGTATTATATGTACACTACGGTGCAAAGGCTCTTCCATATTAAGACTAGGACTCGATAACTCTTATATTTCTGCATTTCTTAGCTTTCGACTTTTACAATTTCAAATAACTTCTCACCTTCACTTTCGTATTTTCAGATTCATCGATTTTCTTAATTTTCAAATTTTCTATGGTAAAAATGTTGAAATTCTCTCATAGGGTTCGAAATCTCCGAGTTCCTAGACTTCTACATACTCAAATTTCCAAATGTCTTCATCCTCAAGTTCCCAGAACCCCTTCTCAAATTCATAGATTTCTAGATTCATAGACCTCACCTGCTAAATTCATACATCTCACAAATCTCTAGATCTCCAAACTACGGATCGACAGATTTCAAAATTTCCAAACACTTACAGCCCAGATTTACAACCTTCCTTAGAAGTCCACAAACTTACAATCTTGAAAATTTGACACAGAAATTTAGAGATTCAGGAATTTAAGAATGAAATATTTGAACATTCAAAGGTTGAAAAATTAAAAAGCCGGGGGTCCGAAAAGAAGACAACATTGCCCCCGAGTGTACGCTGGACCATAAATACAGCAATAGTTGGCAGACACGGAGCAACGGTACATAAATGTCACAGGAGGATGTGAGTTATCGGATGATGTTGAGTTTCTCGAATTTTTTGGAATCTATAGGTGTTCCGTAGAACGTAGAATATAAAGTGGAAAGTTGGCGGAATTATGTAATAAAATGGATCGAGTTCGTTGTTTCCCTTCTGGGATTAAACTTCCTGCTTCACGTAGACGCCGCTGCGTTTTAAGGATTATAGCTGCTTGGATCCGCGATAAGTTTTACGGGTGTTATTTAAAAAAGTAATCAAAGCTCGATGAAATTATAAAGGAGAACGGATTAAGTTCGTTGTGTTATAATTATTCTGTGCTCGTTACAAGATTTATAGGATTACGGTGATCGAATCGTGTGGTAGATGATCGAAACGTTACAGGAATTCTCGAAGTGTTCGAAATAAAATTGGGAAAAAGCCGAAAGCAAAAATTTCGATGGTAAGCGAATCCTTTATCGACAAGATACACGCGAGCCAATTTTCTGCGAAAGTCGACGATCGACAGAAAAGTGGATCTTTTCTTTCAACGCTTTACCTTTGTACGCGTAGCTAACCCGACAAATTTTGCAGCTTCGAAAAAGTTGGAAATTGCGAGCACGCCGTTAACCACTTTCCGGTTTCGAGTATTGTACGCTATCGAACGACACCGTATGCATTTTAGCGGCCAACATCGATGGTTCTTTTTATTTTTCGCTTTCTGGACGAACTGAAAAGCGTTTGCGTTCTGCAATTCGGTGATCCAATCTACATTTTCCTTCTTCGATCACTCGTTTACGTTATCATACCTTCGACTTAACGTTCACGCATGTTCTATAACTAAATTTATAAACGTTTAGGTTAGGTCAGCCGAAGGTATTGTCAAAGGCCATTCATGTATTACAACTTCTTTTATTTATACATATATTGATTTATATAATTGTTAAAGAATTTTGCTCTAACCGTAAAAATGTCATCCTTGAAGTATTAATTTCCAAAGCACCCAGGTGTGCCAATATTATTTCAAAACTCAGACATTTCCCAAAAAGTTTCTGACCGTATGAAAGTTCGAAGCCCATGAAAGAGGATAAAACGGGTTAGGTTAATTATTCGGGACACGCGTGAATTCGTAACTTCCATTGTACTAACAGTGGCCGATTAACCATGAATAGAGTATTCCCGACCGTGCGGCGAGCATCGAGTTTCCTTTCTCCATTTTCTAGCGAACATCTTTGAGCGTGCAGTTCCTTCGCGAACTTTTGTATTTTGATGAAACGGAGAACAGAGAGCCTTTATCCACGTACGATTTCTCGCGAACGCAGACTTGAGATAAGAAGGAAAATCGAAAGGGTAAAAAAGTAAAGATGTTGTGGAATGTCGAGTACTCAGTTACGATCTTTTGTTCCTCGACCTTCTTTCAGTCCCGCCTTCATCTTTCACGTTACCTGTTTCTCCGTCTGGTACCTGTGCTTTTCCCTCTTTGTGACCCCGAACAAGGGACACCCAGGAGGATCCCGAGCGAAAGAGATAGAGTGTATCTCTTAAAACCAGTTCAACCTATAACTTCTTTGCATCGTGAGAAACCGGAGCGGTTGCTGGCTCAGTTATAGAAACTGGGATTCGAATTCCGACTTTATCACCCTGCAACCCTGGAATGTCTACCGGCTCGTAGACAGGTTACAATAGAAACTTCCTCGGCTTGTTTCGATAACAATGTCCCGTTCTACGTTATTTGATTTTCGGTTATTTGCATTTAATCCCTTTACCGGAATCTCGGTAGCGAAGTTGGCCAGAAATTGATCTGATAATTGGGACAAGTTTGGTCGCTTTCAACACTTGGCGGTTAACACTGTCGATGTTGTTATACACTCTCTTGACATTATTAGCTCGACACGCTTACACTTAACCTCCTTGGGGTGACTTTTTTGAGGTTAGGAAGAAGTGATTTAATTTTTTGGCGTATATTTTACTTGTTATATGCAATATTGCATAAAGAATGTTAATGGTAAAAAAATGTTAGATAATTTTAAAAACAATTGCAACATCCTGTAACCTTTGGTGGATGAACTTAAAAATAAACTAAATCTTTACAAACATGTAAGTATTCTCGAAGATGAAAAATCTGATCGTTGTTCATGAATCGTGAACACTCATAGACAAAATAAATATGACCATATCATAATTTATCATGAAATATCGAAACTTTAGTTACATTTGTTTTAACCATTTCCCATTCTTTGACTAGTCTGACTCATGCTGCACTTACAGTTCAAATATAATCAATTTTCCAATATGTTTAAATTTGAAGTTAAAGTCTAAGGATCTTTAAATACAAAATTGATTTTAACTCTCTTTATTTGCTTTAATCTTGCAGCCAGTTCTGACATATCTGACAAATCAAGGGTTCAATTAAATTTTCAAAGGCACATAAAAAGTGCTCATAGCTGTTCTGACTTTTTAAAGTTTTAGAAGTTTGATTTGAAGTAGTAAGAAAGATACTGAGATTCGCTAAAAGTTGAATTTGAACTGGCATGAAACTCTGTTAAAAAGTACAGTTAGCGCGAGGAATCTCATAGCCGAGTCGCAATTAGCGTTGAAGTTGGCATTCGACGAGCGCGTCGAATTGTACGGCAATATGAGTGGTAACACGGGGCGCAAATATCGCGAGTCGACGAGCATTCGCGAGGTGAAACATCGAATAGCAATGAAGCGTGAAAGAATTTACGGTCGATGTTGGAGTGTATGGCGCAGAGAGGAGGCGCACGCGGGCGAAAGGAGAGAAACAGGTGTGGAAAAGTTGATGGACCGCTGTCTCGAATGACAGTGTCGATTTACCTGACTATCCTGTCGTCGCTTGGTGTGTCGTTTTACCAGTCATTCGGTCGCGTCATCTTCCATCTATAAAACCGTTGTCATAAACGAGCCTTCAGCTTCCCGTTTCGTAGTCATTCGAACAGCCTGTTTATGGTCTCGTTTGTCCTCCGAATTTATCTTCGTACTTCCGAAACTCCTGCTTCATAATGGCCGCGGCTTTGTTCGAGAAAGAACACGATAATAGATGTACAAATATCAGCTTCTTTCCGAGTTCTCTCAATTTGCAATCACCTTGCGTGATGCTGAATATTTTTTGTATCACCGGTTTACTCTAACGAAACTGTTCGATCGTCGTCGAAATATCCGCGGAATTCATTATAAATTACTGGCCTACTGAAAAGCGGGAACATTTTACGTTTCGCGAGGCAAAGGAGAAAAAAACGGTACGGACCATTAACCGTTCGCAATAGATAATCCGTTTAAATATTTCACGAAAAGCAGTCGGAGAGAATTAAAATTATTCGACTCGATACCCGATGAAACGTTTCGTATTATCAAATTTATATTTTTCCCTCTTTAATACGCCCGGAATCGATGGTCCTTTATTTTCCGTCGAATCGCGCTTTACTTTGCAGATACAACGATCGATGTTAATTATTAATAATACCCCGATAAATGCGAACGGGAAAGTACGTTAAAAAATATTTGAACGCGTTTCACGGAGAACAATTTTATTCCCGATGCATCCGACACCGAAACACGTTTTTTTACGATCAAAGTCTAATGAACAACTAATACGAGCGATAAACTTTTTTAAATTATCCCTCGTCCTGTTTATTAATAGCGAACTACCAGGGCTCGTATCAATGAAGTTAAAACTTGATGTGCCTGTTAGAAGTTTGAATAATTTAATATCCAGCACGCTCGTGTCCGACAATCTCGTTTCGACCAGAAACAACACATTCGGTGCTGTAATTTTTAATCAATGGAATTTTCGTTCCACTTTTTCCCCATTTTCCACCTCCAATCTACAATTACCATACGAATATGAAAGCTTTAAAATATGCGAAATGTTAAAGATTTAAAAATGTGGTGCTTCAGTCTTTTAATAAATTAAACCATAGAACTGCTGATCTACAGAGTGCTTAAGTTTCAAGATTTAACACTAAAAGGGTCAAATGTTTTATGTTACAAAATTTGTTAAGGTTTCCTTGAAGTCAGCGTTAATTTTCATGAAGATGAACATGCATAATTTATGTTTTCAAATTAAATGTGGAGTAGAGTAAATTGTTTCAATTCTTTTGTACTAATTCTAGTACAAAATATGGATCAGTTAATACGAACTTCGATTAATGTTCCCTTTAACCGTGGAGCTGTAAATAATTGGCGCTCGAGTCGTTAATAAATAAATAATTATTCACGGAAGAGAGGGTAAGTTTATCCAGCGGTAGAATAAAGAAGAGGTTGAACGAGACGCTTTTTCGGAATAGAGGGATACAAAGTCCTTTAGAAATCCATCGAATACAAAGGGACGACACCTGCAGTCTCGAGTGTGCTCGAAGCGCCACGCACAGTGGATGTCCCGAAGCATCGCATCCTCGGTTCATTGGATCTCAATGGGAGAATCTCGATACCGTGACAAAACATTGGAGACAGGCAAAAGGAGTTCCTTCGACGAGAAACGCGTTTCACGCGTAGACGAACAATGACAGAAAATTTTCCACGACGCTCCAGAGAGAGCGAGAAACTCGCGAAACTTCTGACTTTGAGATTCACTTCCTATCCTCGCGATAACAATTCAATTTACACCGCCGCTATCGCTTTAGTACACTAATTTGCTCTTTTGAGCTAATAAAGGTGATCAATCACCTTCGTATTATTCGCGGGGCTTTGATTACCGCTTGTGCGGACGTAGGGTGAGCACACACGGCTCGTGAATTTAATTTTGAAATTATTGGAAGATATTAGGTATCATTGTTGCGGCTGTGTGATTGACATATGTCAACATTTTTGTAGATTGTTGATCCCTCAGTAATGAAAACTCAATTATGATTTGCACTTACACAATGCTAAGTGCGGCATTGAATATTTATAGAACTATTATAGAAATCTTGTTCTGATGTCATGACCATGATATTCTGTAATTATATCAATGAAAATTCATGTTTGACTTGCATGAGTCTTGTCAATTTAAACAGGTTATTGCACATACTCTCTTCATTGATGACTTCAGAAATACATAATTTAATAACCTCACAAATTATAAAATCGTTAACAAGAGAATAATATTTGAACAAATAAAATAAAACAGAAGAGCACTCAGACAATAAAAACGAAACAAAACAATAAACAAAGCACTTGTAACTGTTGGCTTCCGATTTTCAATAAAATCCAATAAAAAATCGTGACCTATCGATGTACACGATTATTTTCTCCGAATTTCAAAGCTGACATGCGCGCAGAGTTGAAAGTACTTTCCGCAAGGAAGAAGGTAGTCTTCCGCAAAGTGTCTGCGAAAGAATGGATTTTCGAGTGGTCGAATTCGCGCGAAAATTCCTGGACGACGATAAACTCTCGGCAGCTGGTCGTCATATTCGAGGATCGTGCATAGCAGCGTACGGTCGTAAATTTTGTTGATCGAGGAGCTCGGAGAACACGCGCCATCCTATCCGCTCTATCCGTATGCACAGCCACGCTCGTACGCGTCAACCGTGGCTCGCGTGTGTGCATTTCTGCGCGTACACGCGCGTGCACGCTTACATACAATATCGATGCAACCCGGACTATGTCCAGCTACGCGTATCTCGCCGAATACACCTCGAATGTGGCTGTATTGTCCTCGCCTAGACGATACGCGACATCGTCCACGAATTTATGACTCGATTAATTCCGCTGCGATTCCCGACCGGTGTCTCTAACAAGTACACTCGGCTACAATGTAGACTTCCTTCACGCGTATGTAAACTTCACCATTCCTTGGTTCACGAAGCTCCCGGTTCACAAGCTTGTGATTTCCAAATTTTTCGCAGAGTTCCACAATTCGATATTATCTGTTTCGTAGCGTTTCAAAAGTGGAAATTCTCCGAATTCTCCTCGAAAGTCTCCGAATGACCTAACCCATCCGCACGTCTTTAAACGCCGAAGAAACGAGGTAGATTCTTTGGCTTTGTTTGCCATGTGTTATCTCGCAAAGCCAGATTTGCTTTTGACTGTACACGCGTAGATCATCGTCAACCAGCTGATCCTCGAAGTTCGAAGAGGCACGGTCTAGAAGTTTGATGAATTTCGGTAGCAAGGGACTTCGATCCTGTTGGGATAAACCGTGGATCTTCGCGAGTTAATATTTCATCGCTCCCCTCGCTGTAAGATATCTGTTCATGTTTGGTGAAGAAGTATCCACCCCCACAAGATAAGCTTTGTAGAATACTAAGATGCTGTGATTCGTTAATGCTTTCACATCGTAATCATGTTAATAATAATACACATCAATAATTAACAATTTGTTCATGTACTTAAGAGATGGTTGTATCAACTTTCAGTGTGGTACGTGTTAAGGTGAATAACATAATCCTCCCATCAACCCCTTAACCTAAAATTTTCTGGACAGTTGCGTCATTCAGTGCTACCTAATTGAAGAAAGTTACAATGTCACATTATGCATGCAGCGATCCCTTATGCAGATCACAATGAGACTAGAACGCAGAATTGCACTGAAAAGTCTAGTGCATCCGAATTGCAATGTGCGTCACGAGTGTGATACTGTAGAGAAACATTACAGTATTATAGAACTTACATCCGTTAAATAAAAAACAATGGAAGTAAACTAGAAATAATCTTGTGGTATAGTTTATTACACATCGTTTTCCCTTCTTAAAGCCGACTCTATCGGAACATTCGTGTATCGAAAAGCGGTTGCGGTTAGGATTGAAAAACGGTTTCGACGCCGTGCAAAGTTTACTCTCGGGGCTACTTTTCCTCGGAACGGCTAACAAAACCAGCTCCAAAGCGCTCAGCTGTTCGAACGTCTATATATCGCGATTCGCGGGTATAGATTCTTTCGAATTCGCTGTCGGAAAAATCCTCGCAAGCTCTCGTGCAGATGTTTGCACGTGCATCGATCGATCCTGCACAGGCGTCCGTTATACCTTCACGGTATCCTGTCCGTGACAGTATGCGTCTCGATTAATCCTCCGCTGATTTCGCTGCAACCCGTTCAAAATTATGTATGCAGCTGCACGTGTTCTCTATTCAGACTGATTAGATACAGGTTCACGAAAAATTCACAACTCGTTGATCTTCTTCCTTCTTTTATAACTTCAAGTATATTTTTTATAACCAAGGATATTTGTAGAATACACATTCGTCTGTTCAGGACTACTTTGTAGATATTTAAGTTCTCTATTAGCTTAGATACGTTTGTCTTTTCAAGTTGGATGAAAATTGGGTGAAGGTTTTTAAGTTGACTAAGATCCTCGGGCCTAACCATTAGATGTTTAACTAACTTTTAACTAAAGTTAACTTTGGTTAAACATCTTGGAGTAAAGTTGAAATGATTAGTAGGTTTCGGGGGTACATTGAAACATCCAGGAACGAAGGACGGGAACAACGTGCAGATGCAGCATGCGATACGTCATCGATGAAACGATATTTTCGAGAGAAATTCATTACTTCCGGCGATGGTTCGACGATCGATTTCGGTTCATGTAGCGACGTGTGCTTGCCGAGCGTATCGACGGCGAACAACCAGCCGAATTGTTGCCGATGCTCGCTTTATGACTCTAATAAACTACTCGAAACTGATACAGCTCGACGATGGCCATTTGTACTTTCATGTTCGGCCACGCTATCGGTGATCAGGCAATTTATACCCGGATATTCGTTACTCCTCCCGTACACGAGCGCGAACTCGTAAGTCTTCGTCCAGGGAAATCGATACATCGTCAGAGATGGAATACGAGAGGATCGTGTGATGCCCGTTTCATTTTCTACGTCTTAATTCGTTTCATCGTGCTCGTTTCGCGATGATAAATTTCAAATTTCATCGCGATCATTTGCTGCTCGTTGTAAACGGCCAAGACAATTTGCATCGTATATTAATACGGTAATGGATTATGCATTATGAAACTCCATTTTGCAAATTGTGTACATTAATTTCATTTCGATTGTTCTCGTTCGAGGATTTCAATTCCTTTTACGTGGAATTTTAGTATTCGAAATGGTGTTACGATAAAAGTACTCGTAGGAAATAGATGAAAGAAAAATAAAATAGGAAAATGGAGAATGGTAAAAAGATTAAAAACTACGAATAAGTGGTTATAATATATGTTAACTTGAATACTTTTCAAATCCCATATCCCTTTCAAATATAATAAGACATTCAAACTCCTTGTTCTCCGAATCTCCAGAATCCCCAAACCCCAAATGATGCGCAGACAGCACATCATTGCCCCTAGCAAGAACCCTACAGCATCACTGTTTACTTCGTCATATTTTTCGCGACGAAGGGAGAAGTGTCGACTGTACGCGTTACGTAGAGCGACCTTTCGCAAAACAGAAGAGAAAGAAAATTAATTTACGCTGTCCTTGAGGAGGCAGGCAACAAGAAAGAAAGAAAGAACGCGAGGCTGAAATCTCGTTAAGGGCGAGTCTCGCGTTTTCCCTCCGGAGTCAGCGAGACGTACTAGCACGCGTGCTACAATTTATTGCATCTTTCTTGCGCGTTAAAGCGTACTATGAACCGCATACCTAATGCTTGGTTCCCAAGCCCGACTGAATCATAAATCGTACGCCTCTCTCCCTCTTTCTCTTTCACCTCACCGCCACCATAGTTTCTTACGCGGAGTCGTGTCCCGAGATCGTGCACCTTGAACACCGACCATGAGCTACGATTTCCACGGACGATATCCACGTATCCACCCTCTTTGCACGCTCATTTCTGCTATTACCTAACCTCTTGTCTCCTGACGTCGAAGCGTACACGTGCGACGATAAATCCGACTGCGTCGCGATTTCTTAGATCGTATAGTATGACACATATGGTGCGTCATCTTCTATCATCTTCTAAAGAATAGATTAGAGGTCGCACCGGTACGTCAAAACCACCCTATAGGAACTGAGAGTGTCCCCCTCTAACCGTTAAATCTTTTCAAAACAATTCAGCAACAATTTTGTGCCCTTGTGATCAAATTTTACGAAAGCTACGAGTCTCCCTTAACACTCGATACTCTTGAAACAATAATTTTCGACCTCGCGAATTTCACTCGTCACCCTGCGAATTACCGTTCCAGATTTCACGTAATTACTAACTACGCGAAATTGTGCCAAGTCGAAACAAACTGTCTTCTATTGTGTCGCAGCGGAGTCGTAAACGCGGTGTATTTGCACGCTCCGTTGAGATCCGCGGTAAAATGCGACAAAGTTCGACTCCGCGGCAGATTACATCGGCCAGATAGCCGGAAACGGGGAGAGTAGAAGCAACGAAACGGCGAAAAGAGGCTTCTCGCGTAATGGCGATTCGATGTATCGCGAATCGGAGATAAATGGTCGAATCGTAGCTCGGTTAATTTCGACTCGTAATTATTGGAGAAATCAGTGACTCGCCAAACGAAACGCGACCTGTACTGGGTGTCTCCCCGATGTAATTTCTGATACGTAACCGAATTTTTCCAACCTTTGTTTCCATATAAAACGATTTTGAAAATTCATTTAGTCGCTACGGATAGATACGTTTATTCGAGTTTTGAAATATTGGCAACATGCCAGCAATTGCTGCTATTGGAACTGTTGACAAATTGAAACAAAAGATGATTGAACGATTCTGAATATTGGAAAATCAGCAAACTCTCACGAGGTTTTGTGACACGGTGATCGAATTTGCCAACAAGGATATTTCGCCTAGTTTCACCTACGCTGCAAATTTCATTCCAATCGCGATTTTTTTACATTCAGAATCAATGTTTGAAGAACCGGCAAAGCATTCAATTTTTCTATTTCAATTTATGATACATCATCATATTGTATGTGTACTGGTATTTCTAATATTTATGAAATTAAATTTGTATTTAAATTTGACCTGCAGCGAAATACATGTGAATTTTCTTGTTTCGTAGTTTCGATTTTCACACCCCGTACGTGTACTCGATAAAACGAACGAATGTAATTATTGGTTTGCTGTCAGCCATATCTTTCCAGGCAAGCTTATCTTGTATCGAATTAAAACGAACCAGTTAACGCCGTTAGAGCGCTGGTTATGAAACACCGTGACATTGTCGATTCGCGAAAATCTATAAACACTCTCAACAAGACTCGAGATTGATCGAGATAAAATCGATACAACCTGCACTGTACAATCGAGCTACTCGACCGTGTCCGATCTTGTACGATTTACATTAAAAAACGTGATAGTCATTGAAATATGGTTCCTAATGAATAATGCAGTAGGTGATAAATATCTGTTTCCGTTTAACAATGTTCACAGTTTACAATGGGCAATCATCACCATATAAAAATGATCAGAACTCATCAATCATTACTGTATGACCCAACAGCTATTTCATCATTAGTTTCGTGCAATTTATAGTAAAAAACATCATCTGTACGAGTCAAATTAACACTAGATGCGGCAACAAAACTTTGTAACGTAAAATATAAAACGTGAAACCAGTCATTTTGACATGTTGCACGTTACTAGAAACTGTGCCATCGAGTTAATGGCCTGCTAACTTAACCAAATCTCCATTAGGATAAAAAATATCGAAGTTGATATATGACACGCGAATACAACGGCTATTAAACACCTAACGATATTCCCACTGCAGCGTGCATTTATCGTCCGATAAAAATGATTAGAAACCATCGAGTCAACGTAGAGTCATTTGGGTCCAATAAATCTTACTATACAATTCGTAAAAAAAAGTACCGCGATCATTGAAATATGGTGCACGATGAATAAGTCATAGGTGACAAGCAGCTAACGCGCACCGTACAATTATGCTGCTGTAAAAGTTAGAACAATCGTAGGTCCGAATAAGTCAGTGCCGAAGGAACAGTCGGACCAATTCATCCGCGAAGAAACAAAGGATAGAAACGTTTAATCATCACTCACCATTCTGGCCGATTCGAAGTCGCCTTTCCTCAGCAAGTCCATCAACCTCTGCCGCTCCATCTCCTCCTTCGTCACGTACACTTTGTTCTCCTTGAACCTCGAGTCCCGCGCGTGCTCGTAATCGTCGCACAGAACATTATGAAAACCGATCTGTCTCTGCGTACCGATTTGCTCGACGATCTTGTACGAATCGACCCGTTCCACGGAATCGTTAGGAAGATCCTGTTTGAACTGCAGATTCTTCAGCAACACCTCGTTCACGACGGACGCGCGACCCTCGGTCTCCCTAGAGTTGCTTCTCTCGTTTTCCCCTATTCTGTCGGGTTTCTCTTCCGCGAGGCTGTTCCGCAATCGGGCGTCCATCTCGTTGGCGGCCTCGTCTTCGACCTTGAACTTTGCCCGTTGCCTTTCGCTCTCCAGCTCGTCCAGAGGGATAGTCGCGGTCGACAGATCGCTGTTCTCCCTGGTGTGACACGTTTGGCTCTTGTCCACGACGGAATCGTATGGGATCTGAAGGTCGTCGAGGACGACGATCGGTTCGTCGACCTCGCGTTTTTCCTCGCGTTCGCTCGTCTCGAACGAACCGGTCGATCGAGACTGCAGATTCGTCCTGGACGAGTGAAACGTGACGAACGTCCTGGCAGGTTCGTTCCGTTGATCCCTGCCGTTCGACAGACCCTGCTGAATCTTCAGGCACTGGCTCAATCCGATCTCCGGGTAAACGGACGCTTCGCTTTTTCGATCATCCTCCTCGATAGTCTCCAGGTGTTCGTAGCGCAGCTCGGCAACCCGCTCGTAAACTTCTTCTTGGTCGTTTTGTAGCTGGAGCGTAACCGCTTCTCCGGGAGGCGAGTGCCGATCGGATCGGGCCGGCTCGCCGTAAGCAGAAACCTGCAAAGAGGGTCGTAGGATCGATTCGAGGTCATCCGCGTGAATCACCTGAGGCTGCAGACTGCGCTCGTAAATCTTCTCCACGTGATTCGACGAGGCGTACGGAGATCTCCCGGGCGACTTGTCCACCGGCCTGTTAACCGTGGACCTCGATTTCGCCGAGTTCTGTTCGTTCAGTTGCTGAAGAGTGGCGTACACGCGGCTGTTCGGCTTGAAGCTGGACTGAATCGAAACGAGCGGACAATTCTTCGCGTCCTTGCTCTCCTGTGGGCTCTGATCCTTCCTCGGCAGAACCGGTGGCTTTCTAGCGTCCACCGGCATCGCGCTGCCTCGAGGATTCCTCGTTTTTGCGACGCGGCACTCCTGCTGACCTTGAAGAGTTCGAACGCGAGCACCCACCACGCCGTACACGGTTTCCTGTCTGCTCTGCTCCGCTCTGTTCTCCTGACGTTGCCTGGTCTCGATCGTCGCCGGGACGTCCCGCGTCGTCCGATCGACGCTCCTCGACGCTTCCGCCGATTTACACGAGGCATCGGCTGCTTTATCGCGCGGCGAATCGTTCGCGAGAGTCGACCGCCTACTTTCTCCGTCCTTATTTGGCGAGATCGGCTCGCCTTGGTCGCCAAGGTTGCTCGGGCCCTTCGGACCCGTCCCGCCGCACCCTCCCCGAGGCCTCTGGCCCGTCTCTTCCTTAACGAGCGGCCTCGTCGAGCTTTGATCGTGATTCTGCGACCGTTTGAACGACGTTCTTCTGCACGGGATAACCGAAGACGAACAGGAGCCAACACCGGTAGCGGCGCTTAGCCCAGATATCCTGCCGTGATCCGACTCGTTCCTGCTCTTCGCCAAATTCGTCGATCTGTTCTCGGCTACGCTTCGGATTCGACAATTCTTCTCCGCCTGCTGCTGCGCCGATTCCACGACGTTATTGTCCGGTTGACCGGCATCAGTGGGGTTCTCCGGTCGTCTCGTCCTGAAACTCGAGCTCAACGGACCTCTCTGAGGTATCCTGGAGCCGGTCGATGGACTGGCGTCCCTCGATCGACCGATCGCGCTCGCCGACGCGCTGAAACCGTAATCTTGCTGCTTGTTTCGACTCTTCAGAGCTAAATACTCTTTGTACGTCCCCCGAGCCGCGTTGCCGACCACCTTGTCCAGTTTACGAGCTTCCGGCTTCCTATCCGCGCGACTCAAGTCGTCGTAGCTCGAAGACGTCCCGTTCAACTTGTCCCTGCCCTCGTCGATCGATCTGGACCTCGAATCCTGACGATACCTCCTCTGACTCTTCTGCTCCGCGCTGCTGTTCGACCTGATCAACGGTTTCTCGCGAGACACCGAGAAACTCTGGCTCTGCGTCTGACTCAGCCACTCGTCCACCCTCTTCTGGACCTCTCCTTTGCGGAGCAACACTTCCGGCACTCTGACCCGACCGGCGTCCGCGTTCTGAGCCAACTGCGAAATTCGAGAAGAGTTGTCCTCGGTTTGGGACAACGGGACGTGTTTCGCGGCTTCTTTCTGCCTCTCCCTGGACCTTTGCCTCACTTGGGTCTGCTGGTTCACTTTCAGAACCGGCTGCGATCTCTCTCGAACCGGCGAACGCTTCGCCTGCGTCCTCGTCGCGGTCGCTCGCGACTTCTCCTGCTGCTGCTTCTTCTGCTGATCCATCATCACCGCCTCGAAGTTCGACACGTTCACGCTGCCGGAATCGCTCAGATCCGACGATCTCCTGTAGTCCAGATCCTCGTACTCGTCCAGGATGTTGTTCACCGACTGCGTGTCGATCGAGCTGATACTCTTCGACTTGTTCCTGACCACGCTCTCGTCGCTGCTCGAGCAACCGTGGTTAGCTTGTTGCTGCTGCTGTTGACGATCCCGACTGGCCTGTCGTCTGGGCCTTGTTTTCGGCTTCTGATACTTCAACACGGCATTCTCGTACCGTTGAAGTGTGGTCGGTTCCTCCAAACCCGTTTCGACCGTGTCGCTTTTGTCCCTCCTCGATGACGGCGATTGTTTCACGCGTTTGTAATGAGGCGACTCCTTCCGACCGAGCATCACACTCTTCTGCAACACGGACACGCTTTCCTCCTGCACGATTTTTGACTGGACCATCGAACGGAAGCTCGCGAAACTCTGCTGACTGGTTCTGCTGCTTTGTTTCAACGCGACGCTCTCTTTCCTGGGATCTTTGCGCGCGAGGTTTGATCGAACACGGCGATGGTCGGCGCCTGGCATCCCATCCTCGTCGGCGAATGGAATGTTACTGGCTGCGGTTAAGGTCCTCAGGATTATTTCGTCGTTCATGGTTCGACGCGGGCTTTCTTCTCGGCTCACATCTTCAGCGTCGAATCAACACCTTCCTGAAATCAAAACAACGTCTCAAAACGTTAAAAACGAGGTCTTTGACACATTCGGATATGAGGGAAATTTAAATTTGGTGATTCGGTTTGTTAGGAAGGATTTATTTTATTCTTGTTCCGATTTTAAAAATATTAATTGTACGTGCACTTGGTTGTTAAAATTCTCCGTAACTCGGAATGCAAGACGATTGAAAACGATTTGGAGATGCAAAGCCGACGCTTCCGTGAAACGGTTCTTCTACAGGCTTCCGGTTAAGCGCCGACCGTACGTTTTACCGATGGAATATCCGGTAGTTGACCGATATCCGGTTAGAATTAATTCGGTTTTCGGGCCTGGAGCGCATTAGATATTGTAATGGTCGACCACGCGCTCGTGCGTCGAATTGCTAAAGACCATAACGGCCATTTTGGAATTCAATATGCTTGTCCAACCGTTGCAGTGAATATTGACTATCGAGAAGTATATTCGAGAAGTATATTCGCGAAGTATATCTCTGCATATTTATTCGATCGATATTTTGCCAAATCGACGGTTATCGAATTCGATCGTTCAAAGCAATAAATCGCTGTACGAACTGTTTGCGAATTATTACAGTTGACTACCGACTAAATTTCGCGTATTTGCTTTAGGAATAACCCAATCTGTCGAAATGTAAAAATAATCAGGAATATAACAAAAGCCCCGCGATTCGAACTGGGATTGAAATTTGTTGGCTATTAAACTTTAACGAATAATTCCGCGGCAATTAAATTCGCGAGTTTAATTGCCAACCTAATTTCAGCGCGGCAATTAAAAGACTTAACGTTTTACAATAACGGGACTACGAATTTCTAGGTCGAATCGCTATTTGCCTCGGGATATCTCGAATTCCGCAGCAATTACAGTAGTCCCCGATTACATGCATCGATACGATCAATAGCCGGTTGAAAAGGTAACAAAAATCACGGAAATTTCTCCGATAAATTCTGATGCAGCGATCCGCTCGTCCGTCGATAGAGAAGTTTCGATTCAAATAAGATCACGAGCGGCGTAAATCGAATTAAACCGACGCCCATTCGAACGCAACGTCTATATATGTTCCTCTGCTATTCTAACGATTCCCACGCGGTTATGAGGATCTCCCGCTTGGAGGTCTACTTTTAGTTCCTCCACGTATCGACCATGGGCCTCGTCTGTCCCTTTTATCTCCTTCTCAAAAATTTCTGACAAGGATCATAATTTAGACATTTCAAACGGTGATTCGAATTTATGAGTTTTTATTAGACTTTCGTTTCTACCAGAACTGATGGAACTAATATTTAGATAAATTTACCCATATTATCAGTTTTATATTATTGAACGTATTTTACAAAATATGACCGAATACGATTTTGAACGAAAAATCTGCATTTGTAATTTGTGTTCGAGATATAAGAACGTGGATTAAAAATTTTTTAATGGTTCCAGGCGTCTGGCAATGATTCCCTTCACGAAATTGACCCACAATTAAGACGTCGTCGCAGGGAATGGAACGCGTGCGGAGCAGGTCGGCCAACTTGCTAAACGGCCGACAAAAGGATTCCTCTCGAGACAATGCCGTCCGCTCGCACAATGCTCGGATCGTAATAAAAGAAACGAGAGGGACGGAACGACGGAAGAAGACAGAAGGTTCGCTCGTAATTATCGTCGCGAAAAAATACATCCTTTTGCACGCTGTGGTGGTCTGGAACGCGATTTTGAATCGGTGCAGCGTCCGCCATTTTTTAAACGCACTGACCCGGATTTTACGTCATGGATCGCGATTAAACTGGATGTTGCTATCCAAATTCTTCCACGTGGACATGTATCTTGAGATATTGAACATCGGATGAACGTTTCGACAGAAACACGACTGAAAGCACCAAGGCGGTGATTAACAGGATTACGAATTATCAAGCGAATCGAGGGAACTTCGAGCTTATTTACCAGCATTATGGTGGCACAATCCGTTTGAAAATCAGATTACTTTCATTGTTGCGGTCCGTTCGAGTTACGTTCGATCGGTTCTGAATAGCTTGGGAATATTGTGCGACTACCTTTTGTTTAGATTAATACGTAAATATTCATGGTTCGATTACGGTTGTTATTACCCGCGAAAGACTTCAACAAATTCTATATGCAGCTTACTGTATAATCAAACAAGAATTTGAAATACGGATATCATTACGCAAAGAAGCAATTAAAAGAAATACGTTCCGAAAGTGTAAATACATGAACAGGAATTTGAAGCAACGTTATTTGATAAATAACGAAGCAATTATTCGAATGAAAATACAGAAGCTCTCGTTGCGGAAGCTGTTGTGCAATACAAATATACTGTGTTTGTACAAAATTCGAACGTATTAGGTTTTAATCGATTAGGAGTACAACTGCAGATTAATACTCAAATGCATAATTTTTGTTAAAAGAAAAATTGAAACCAGATTTCAATACATTTCACATGTTGCACTTCAACATGTCACTACTCACAGTCTGATATATTTTGAAGCAGTTGTAAAAATATGTACTAAAAATATAACTATGTTCGAATACTGCAATGTTATGTACATAAGGGCTAAATATTATATCTTTCAAGCTTATGAACATTAATCAGGTTAAGATTAGGTAAAATCTTGTATTTCATCGATATCCTGAGAAATGTTCAGGAACATTTAATACCTACATAAGTACTAGTAAATTCGAACGTAGCTGATCTAGACGCAGAACAGACTGGAACGAAACGAGACTGCGAAGGATTAACCCGCAAACTAGCAAGGATCCAGCAAAGGATCATTGACCGCAGTTGCTTGACTTGTTTCTTTTACATCTACCTCTGTCGAGCAAAGAATGGTAATGTTTCCGTCTTTCAAACCTCGTATTCTCTTTTGATTAATCTTAGGTATACGTTGCGAAACATTAATTTACGTGGTAAGAAAGTTGGAGCTCGATAGAGGATAATTAGTTCGAGGAAAGAGGGAGCAAATTGATGACACCCGACGTCTGGATCCAGTCCAGTTCGTTTAGCATAATTTGGGTCCGAATTAATGTTCTTGGTCGAGGCTTCTCAGAACCAAACACATAATTTGAATTTATGATAGTTCGCGAATTTCATAAGAAGAATATAAAGAATTCCCGGATAGGCGAGGTCGAGTCGAAGAAAAGCTGGTAAAAGTTTTCGAATTCTTTTGTCACGAAGAATCTACAGTTTCCGATACAAGTATAAAGTTCTATGCATCTGCCGTGTTTGAAGTTAGGGGAGCACGATCGAGGGAGACCACACAATCGATGTATCGTCTACAGTCTCGGCAAAGAAACGAATACTAATCGAACACGTACACGATGCACCTTTACACAGTCGTCAAATAACACTTACACGCTATTTTGCTTACATCGTCGAATGAATGGTGCACATTAAACGCTCGTTTTTATTACCGCATTCAAAAGTCCATTTTGCATCGAATAACACTCGCTCCATTAGACTATGAATCGAAAACGCTGTTTTGCATCGGTGTGCACAAACTCATCAACGGGTTTAAACTTACCTCGACGTCAGAATTTCTTTGAGCGTTATCTTCATCAAAAGGCGCTTTAAGCTCCCGAGGAACGCGAATGATTTATGCGATTTATCGCGCGCAGGGGCAAAAAAAGTTCCGTGTAAGACGTTGTTAAAATAAATGACAGAGAAGAGCGTAAAAGAATCAGGGATAGTGACGGATAGAAAGAAAAAAGTATGCCACCAGGGTGCTTCTCGATTTATTCGCTTCCGGACCACCCGGCTACATGGGGTGTAAATAAAGGCACCCCTATCTATCGAGGAAGCGTTTTTCACACGTTGTCCCCTACTCGCCTTTAAAACGACGCTGGATCGTTGCCAGGAACAGCGGGTCTCCCAAAGAACAACGTATACAATACAATCCATCTATTCCCTGGCCACCTTGTTTCTTTCTACAATATTTCCAATTTTACCGGAAATTTACTACCGTTATTACATTAACCCTCTGCACTGCTATTTTCACTTTGCAAAATAAAGTTTGCAAACAAGTTGAAATTTTAGTCGCCTCTCGCAAAGGGTAAAGTCTTATAAATTTTTAAATATGGAGAAATTTAAGATCTATCGTTAATTCTACAAAAAAATTTGAATATAAGCACGAACATTTTCCGCGATCTTAAATTCTCCAAATCATTTTTAACCTATTCTTTTATAACGTGACCTCGACCGTTCAGTACACATGTAAAGTATCGAGCACGAGTAGTTCAGCGCTGGAAACATCGAAAGGCTAGTAGCAGATAATTAAACGAGGCAGCAACGCGAGAACACAACGGGCCTTCGACCGTGGCACAGTTTTTTTAATGAACTAATAATCATCGCACGCATCAATCGCTGAAGCACTCGTACGCGTTAGCGACGCTCGTTAAAGCAGCTCCAAAGAGCGGAGGCCTTGTGCACCGTGCTTAAACCTTTTTGACCCGTCAATTGATCGCGCGACGAGACCTTTAATCTCGTTTCTGTTCTCCTTCTCTACCGTGCGTTTCCGTTTCACGATCCTCGACGGACCAACATTCGATCCGGGATTCGCGCATAAAGAACGCATTATATGCAAATTCGATGTTCGAGTGGTTCTCGGCGTAATTTGTTAGCGACGCGTCGACACCCGAACCGGTTGTTCCGCGCTTCGGAAACTTGTATCCTTTTTAAACGGGTTAAAAAGGTCGTATGCGGACTCCCGTGGAAATTAAGATTGCGAAATGTTACGAGATTTGAGATACGTCCGAGGTATTCAGATACGGTAAGGTATATCGAGAGTAGAGATGTGCTGCTGTAAATTTTACCCTTTAGATTTGGTGGTTGGATAATTTTTAGATGGCAGTTCCACGAGGGTGATAAACGAACTTTTAGCCTCGTGGAGCGTCAAATCAAGATCAAGATTTCCCACGGCTGAAAAACCTACAGGTTGACTCTGTCCTATCTGGATGATACCGTCGAACCATTAATCTTTCCGGCACACCGATAACCTCTACACGGCACAGAATCTAATAGTATCACGCCTTAGGGCACTTCATTACGCGCAAGAGACGAATAGAAACGTTGGCTATTAAAATAATGCCGACACGCTAAATCCGGCGATTCGAACAGATTACGGAAATGTAAGAAAATGAATGAACGACCCAGTTTCGCGTATCGCGCTCTCGTTCGTTCTCTAAAAGGATCTGTTAATGAAAACGCTTTGCAGATACACATCGATGCACAGGGAGCAGCTACGGCGACGAGTAAAATTATCTCCGTCTAATGGAGTATCTTTTATCAAGGCACAATTAAAGTACATCAGGCGGAATTCTGATTTCGCGAGTTACCGACGAATTTTGTCATTTTTTGCCGCGTTGAAACACGTCTCGAATATATGCGATACTGATATCTTTCGCCGTGAAAATTTGAGGTTACCTGTCGCACCTTTTGGAATATATTTAAACCCGAAAAGTCGAAGTGTACCAAGTTGAAGTTTATAAAATTACACACTGGTTGACACCCAGGGATATTCACATGTGCAGCCGTGTTTACGTACTGGGTGTCTTTACAAAAAAATTAATGGAAGTATAGTACGTCTAATTTACTGAAAAAGATCTTGTTCATAAACCGTTATGTACGGTTTACTCGAGCACAAAATGGACGCTGGGTATCACCCAGGGTGCACTTTAAGGGTTAGTTTAATAAACTAGTTTACTTAAGTTAGTTTAATGAAACTAGTTAATCTAGTTCATAACAACGTGTCTGAACGAGTTAAATCTCGAGAAATTTGACACAAGAATGTTGAAATTGAAAAATCTGACGTTGAAGAAAAGAACGAAACTCGCGTCTCAATTTCCCGAGGAAATTCGTTACCACGAATTGAAGAATCTGAAAAAAAGAAAGATGAAAAATCTCTCCCTTCCCGATAGATGTATCGTTTCTTCCGAGCAATCTGTATCTTTCGTTTCTATTCTTCTCGATGGGTAGCCCACTACTCTCGGAGTACCTTCTGAAAACACTCGATGCCCTTTCACGAGCTTCTTCTCGGTTCCCCGCCGCGTTCCTAAGCCGATGGGCTATTCATGGCCCTGACAGGGCCGGTCTTTGAGGTGCATGACCTGTGCAACTGCTGCGAGAAAGCCACGCAATAGAAATGCCCCGTGAAACGATCGCTATTTCTGTTCGTATCGCGTGCTCTCCCTTTGATCGTTCTTACTCCCTATTTATCATACACACCGGCCATGAAAAATCATTTTTTCAAATTGCTCACGCTGAATTTCGGCGTGGGCATCTTTACTTTATTAATCCTTCCTTGACCGTTTAACCACTTGGGGAGGAAGTTATAAATCAGGGTGCTGATCCCTGGTGTCTGACAGCACCCGTTTCTTTTAAAATTGTTTACGATGTAATATTCATTACGATAAGTTGCGTCGTGCACAAATAATTACTGCTACAAGCGAAGGCAAGGAAAGTTAAAAGTTAGGCACGATTCGATAATAATTAGAATTAAACCCAAAATTGCGACGAAAACACGATATTATAGAACAACGTAAATATTTAATGTGAATGTTATAAATAAATATTTAGAAATAGAAGTTATACTGTAGTATATTACATTTCCACCGTGTTGACTATAATTATTTACACACCACACGAGTCTTTCGTCTCACATAACCCTCTCATTTACTCTGAAGACAAGAGATCTAGAAATTCAGACACGATCGATATATCATACAATCTATCATTTGCACAGCACAAATTACAGTGATTTCAGTTGCTTATTTTCCCCAACTATTTTCCAATATAAATTAGGGAAATTAGCGGTGTTGCACTTTCTCTAAATGTAACCTATGATTACTCGGCCCAAAGACGAGTAAAAAGTTAATGTTTCCAGTCCAGAAATAAAACACCTGTCAACGTGACACCAAAAATATAAGTTTAATACGTTTCTAAACATGTTGGAGTGTGACGCATCAAAGGTAGCGAGAAGAATCTCCTCGACGCCGACTCCAAGAACAGACACTCTTTGCGACTTTTTACTTCGCCTCTCGCCACGTGGGTCCTCGTTTGGTCCACAGATGCGATCCCCGGAGATCGTGCTGCCTTTTTTCCTCGCTCCCCTTCTATTTCTCGGGACGCTACATAGAAACGCGTTGTTTTTCGTTGCAAATAAACCACGTGCCTCTACACAGCGTGCTGCCAACTCGTGCGGCGATATCGTCTACCACCGCGAAGGCGAACGAGCTTTTTTACTCCGAAACTCGCGGTGTTATTACTTCAAATACTGCGCTTTTCCCGCGTTTCGCGCCTTATTTTACTTTCAAACTTTAAATCCTGCTTTTGGACAAAATTGGAAAACTTCATCCGTGATTTTTACACTCGAACGAATTAGTCAAGAATTTTTCAACCCTGCAGTTGAGAAACTTTTAGATGTAAAATTAAATTTTGGGGTAGAAATGGTACGGTTTTGAAATAGGATAACGAAAGCGAGATATCAGTAGCGAGAGGGGTTCGATTCCTCTCGGTCGTCTTTGATCTCGCTTTTGTACCGGATACGCTCGTTAAGTAGCGGCTATCTCTTTTCTAAACTAACCGACGCGACGCCACGCTGCAAGTGCATTCACACGAAGATAACCAACACAGCAGCGTCAACAGCATCCTCCGGCATTGTCCGGCTCATTCACTGGCTGATAATCACGGAGAATATGAATCGACCCCGATAAATGTTTGTCCGAGTTTTATCGGCCACGCACGTTCGCTCAAGCGTTAACCCTTTGCGCTCGCTGATATTTCCAATAGCCTCGCAACCGCGCACCTACTTCGCACCTGCATACTACTGTTCCCATATTTATAAAACCCGTGTACAACTTCTATTGTTCCAATTGTACAATGTATAACATCGAGCCGTTCAAAACGGTGCTTTTCGTAATTTTGCTTCTTTTTATAAACTCAACGACAAAACAGTGCAACTATGAAAAATGGTTTATACACCACCGATTATTCATCAGACACGATCAAATAAATAATATCCAAATATACAGATATAGAATTTATAGGCAGACAAATTTATAATTAGTGTGGATATATATTATTCCACAGACATTTGCAACATTCCAACCGGGAACGTGGACATTCAGAAATTTAAAGAATTTGCTAATCGAACATAAATCACTCGGTAATCCGCACTCGAAGTTGCGGTAACAAAAATTGTACGAAAAGTATACAAAATATTAAGCCGAATTACTGCGTCCGCAGTGCATTAAAAACATACGGAAAGCATTAGCCGGGTGCATAAATTTGCGAGTCGGTATAACGATTCGGTTGGAAGCATATAGAGGCTTATCGTTCGCAAAAGGATAAACGTCCCGCGGAACATGTTACGGCGGTAATTAACGTCGCGCGACGTCCAAATGAATTTATCGATGAAATTAGAGTCGCGTAAAAATTTTTAGAGCACGATCCGTGAATCTGCTTAACGCGAAAGAGAAACGAAAGCGAACCAGACGATAATTCATTACCGCGCCCATGAAAACTTTCTTTATTCGCGTTTTACAGGGTAACCGGCTTCGGAGCGTGTTCGACTCGTACGAGCGTAGTACGCCCACGCACGCCTCGTCATTCCATCATCAACGGAGGGGGAGATCCTCTTGGCGTGGGTTCCCGTCAATGATATCGTAGAACAGCGTGGAATAGCTCATCGTGTTCTATCTTTAATTACCGCGACAGATGCCTGATCATTACCACTCTATATTAACGAGCTGACAATTAACTGCAACCACAGGTCGATAAAGCTTTACTGTCACCACTGATATGCCGATAACCAAGCTATTTTTTCACAAGACTAATAGCTTCATCATACGATTACAACACCACCGGTGTACGTGTACTTAATTTCCATTCGGAAGGTGACTCAAGATCGCCAAATCCAAAATATAACGCTTAATAGTTCTTTTAACGCTACTACAGAAAAACTTGTAGGTTAAAGGGTTCAATGACTCATACGAGTGTCATTTTCAAGGTTATGTTTCTTCCAAACTTGAGAGTTCCAAAGTTAACAAGTTTCGAAGTCTCATTTGGAAGTTCTAAAACTACGATTATATACCGATTTGAGAAATCTGCTCCTGGTGAAATTCGGAGTTGTCAAAGTTCCGAAAAGGTCAAAAAATCTCACAGTTTCATAATCATACGGTGCAAGAATTTCAAAGTCCCGAAATGTACCCAACTGCTAAAATTGAAAAGCTAAATCTCAATATTATGTTTGCCATCTAATTCGAAGGTAATTGAAGTAAAATGTCTAATGTTCCAAAGTCCTAAATATGAAAAGTGGAAAAATGCCAAGATTAACTTATTAAGCTTCGTGAAGGTAATTAAGGCGAACGTGGTTAAAAAGCGGGTATAAAAGGAGCATCGAGAGAGGGTGATATATCGGCACGAATCCTAACATCCTAGTCGAGCATTATCGCTAGCATGTGTAAATGCAGGCGCATAATGTACCTACCTAGCATGCACCCAGTGGGAGCAGATCACTCGTGCTGACTAGCCTGCCGGTGATCGAGCGTGGCTACGTTATCCTGGCAATTCCTGGCTGCGGTGGCAGAGCGTAATTTCGTCGTAGCCAGCATTAACCGTAGGTGAACGTCGCCAGGCACTCGGTGTCGTGTGCCATCGGTGATTCCTGATTGCGCCGAATGGGACTTCCTATCGGTCCAGGTTATCCTCGATTCATTCGCAGAATTTGCATCAACAGGTATCCGCACGATTCTACCTAATCGTTTCCACGAAGTATCTCGAAAAACTGCTTGGCACTATACCACAGAGGTATACGATTCCATGAAA
The DNA here is from genome assembly GCA_945859595.2 of Megachile willughbiella. Taxonomy (NCBI): domain Eukaryota; kingdom Metazoa; phylum Arthropoda; class Insecta; order Hymenoptera; family Megachilidae; genus Megachile; species Megachile willughbiella. The sequence continues at coordinate 15,296,468 of OX243798.1, read as the reverse complement.
AAGTTCTCTTCCCCGGAATCCTTGCGGATCAGGTAAAAAATTGTAAAGAGCATCACCCCACGAAATCACTGACCGATTTAGAGACACTGCGGATTGTGTAATGGATCGTTGAAATTCGAACAGATTCACTGAACACGGATCGCGTTCCTTTCACGACGAGGCTTGATACTCGACGTAGGAATCAATCACTGGTTTCTATTTTTGCAGCCGACCAACAGTCTCCACCGAGATACCACGGGCAACGCCAAGCATCGTTAGAGGAACACTTCGGCCACTGTTATTTATCGTTACAGGTTCCAGAATCTTTTTCTCGGCTATACAAGAGGCGTCGATTGCGTTATTTATAGGTCTTGGGACATTCTACCTAGACAATTTGTTATTGAGAGGTTTTTATAAATTGAATCGTTCATGTGGATGTGGGGACATAAGGAGGTAGATCCTAGATATGTAAAGGTAGACGGAATGGTACTAAATATTCAAGGTAGACTATACTAGATATTCAAAGGTAGACAGTATGGTGCTAGGTGTTCAAAGGTAGACAGAATGGTACAAAATATTTAAGGGTAGACAGGATACTAGAGTAATGCTAGTATGCTAGAAAGTAGAGTAATGCTAGATATTCAAAGGTAGAATGATGAGGTAGACATGTTGGAATGGAAAGCCGGAGAAATAATGGCAGATTATAGATAGTTGTTAATTGCTAACCAGTCGATAAGAATACTTTAAATTGCATTGACCTAAAATTATTTAGTATTCCTCAGTCATTAGAAGTTAATTTGTTGGCTGTCATTAGTACAATTTCAATAGGAATTATTAACCAGACAATCATTTCATATTTTATATTCAGCATACAATCATTCCATACATCACATTCGGCACACGATCATTTCATATTTCATATTAAGCATACAGTCATTTCATATGAACTAGATATTTTAGTGAATTATATAGTTATGTAAATGGGTATTGATATGCTCTGGTTACATCATTGTTACGCATGCAGTTAATTTGAACATACACTCTTTCTATGACTCTAATGATATTAGGAATGTATATGCACCTAATAACTTGTCTCATTAAATTCTTTAATCGCTTGAAATCGGCCTATTTGTGTCAGATGTTCAAGAGTCATTTTTTATGGAGAAATGAAAGATTAATTGGACGAGCGTTATCGCAGATTAAAAAGAGGTATTTACGACTTCCTAATTTCAGGATTTCACAAGCGTCTCGTTATCGGCGGAGACTGACAGTTCAAACAGTGTTATCGGAGGCAGGAAAGGGACTCGCAGCATGGGCTATCGCTCGATGGCGTACCATAACGATGCGACTTCTGTGAAACGATCGTTGAAGCATTAATCACCGCGTTCAGGTCGCGTTCCGAGCTTCCGGTTTTCGTCGTGCTTCGAACTCACGCGAGACGCGGATCGACGATGATCGATCCTGTCATTCCCGATCGAGAAAAGATAACGTCAGGAAGCCGACGAGCTTCATATCCGACGAACTCCATCGACTTTGAAATACCAACAAGAAATTAACCTTCGTACACACGATATTCCATCATTTTTTACTTGTATCACTCACATGCAATTCGACTTGTATCTTTCACACATAATTTTACTTATATCCTCCACACACGGGTATAAATGGAAGAATATTAAAAGAGTAATAAAGAATATTAAATGAAAAAATATTCGTTCCTTTCTCCGTATATCATAAAATATAGAAACAGTCGAAATGCCGTATTGTAGCCACCGATAATTTCACCGCGATATTTTACCGTTTGCGTAAAAAGTGGTCAAAGAATTATGGTTACAATTTAATATTTACATTTTCATCCCCCGATTTGAAATATGCCACACCCAACGGTATAACAGCTCGCCGGTGTCCCTTGTATCGATAACTGAATACCCATATACCACTTTCCACATTGACGTTGTAAAATTTATCTGTTGATGACTACAGTCGTTGAAAATTTTAAAGCGATAACGCATTGCTCTGGGGATCTCGTGCGATTGGAATCGTAAATTTCGTGGAACCGAAACTGACGAAAATTCTAAATGTTAATTCTAAGTATTAGAATTTCCTAGGTATATAGAAAATTATCTCTATTATCGGTCACGTTGATCATTTTGATCATTGTCACAAGATTTAAATATAAGATTGCAGTTCTGGAGTATAATTTAATTGAGGGTAAACCTATAGATAATACACGTTTAATTTAAAACGTGAAATAAAAGATGTTGAATTTTAAATAAAAAATGAAATAAGAACGCGAAAGAGCAAACGAGTTATTTCCTTGTTTTCGCGAAGGCCCACACATATTTCAGCAAAATCACGTGAACAAATTCTGCGACTTAAAATAAGAAACTCGATGACTAGTTCGATCGCTACAAAATTTACCACACGTATACCTGAAAGCATTCAACCCCCACTCAGAACAGTCAATTTCTCAAAGAGATTACCCAAGTGCGCCGTAAAAAATTAAAATAACCGTCTGTCTAGACATTTCGTTCGTCTTTGAAATCGTGAAAAATACAAGCGGTGACAGCGGTTGATATACGTTCTTCTGTATTCCATGAAAAAGAAAACAGCAACAAAGAAGAAAAGGGGAACAACGGAAGCTTCGTTGGGAAAAAACGGACAATAAATTAACGACGTTCGAGATAACACGAAAGCAACCCATTCAGTCGCGTTTCAATCACCTGTGCACTGTCGTTGAAAATTGTATCGTGTTCCATCCGATACGGGCTATAATATAAAGGTGTTTTTCCAAGATATATATCACTGCACTCGTTCCGCGACGAAACCGTTTTCTCGGACTGAATTTTCGAAGATCGTGACGCAAGCGCGATGCGCAGCATCGATCCTCTCGATCGCGCTGGCGCGGCAAGACTGCCGCGTGGATCGGATCGTGATCGAGGGACGACCACCAGGGACGGATTAACCTGGCTCGCCTTTCGGGCCCAACCGAACATGTGTTCGTGTCCCGTCGAAACACGCTCTGTTATTGTACAACGGTACAGTTACTAGCAAAACTACCTTCCCAAAGAAAATACGTCGAAAGATAGTCCTTTGTTAATTGTTATAGATTGTTAGAGTTTGAAAATTTCAAACGTTCTCAGTCTCGTTTCGGACCCCTACCAACATGTGTTTGCGTCCGAACCCCACTCTGTTATTGTACGAGGGTACAGTCGCTAACAAAACTTCAAAGAATATTCAAAGAGAAAGTAGTAGTCGTTCATTTTTAGGGGTTGTAAAACTTTGGGGGTGAATTTGGAAATCTAAGAATTTGGGTATCACTCAAATTTGGGAATATAGGAGAACCTACAAATATTTGGAGAGTTTGATGGCCTGCTGAGGATGTAGAAAAAGAATCTAAAAATTTGGGGACGCAGATTGGGAATATAGAACAAATATATTTGTTGCTCCAGGAGTTTGAGAACTCCTGATACATATGTGTATAATACATACTCCTAATAAATACATATAAAGTTATAATATTATATAGATAAACGTGGTGTATAATACACATAGATAAACCAGTATGTAATACTAAGTATAGTTACACTTAATAAGTAAACAGATACACAAGTATAGTTGCACAGGTACATATTTGAGCACATGTCTACAATAAGCGAATATACGCGTCCAGAATGAAGATTTGTATAAGATGAGACAGATTTGGTCTTATGCGTAGGTCGCTCCCAAGTTCAACCCCGATCGACCCGTTTCGCATATTTCCGTTGTGAATGCGTTTCGACGCGTTCAAGCATTCCTGCTGAGCACGTTTGCATTCGCGACGCGTCGAGCAATGGGCCGGTTAACGTTCCTTCGAATTACACAGGTAGACCGTTGTGTGCAGCAGCTGCAAACGCGAATCCTGCATTAACGCCTCGAACCACGCGATTCACGCAGCGTCGTCGGATCGTTCTCGCGGAAGCTGCCAATAGACTGCCATTCTTGTGCTTAGTGCCTCTAACTGGGATTCTTTATTGTGTACCTGGTACACGAGACTTAAATATACTTTCTCAATCATTCAATATCGTTGCACGTATTATCACGTACATGTCACAAATAAATTAATTTTGCCACGAGATAAAATTCTCGCAAACATTTTATACAGCGATTATTCTAATGATACCGGATTATGCTAACTATTGCAAACGTAAGTGTATGTAATAATAGAATTGATATGGCGAAGATGTTAATTCAATAAGATTAATCAGTTTAGCAACGATGAAAAGTTGATCTTCTAATACAAAGGTTGTCTCATTGTGTGCGCCCCTTGAACACAACACGAGAGCCTGGTAGTGTGGGTTCACACATACGTAGGTTCCGTGTGGTACGCAGCTGGGGCACCTCCTATGGGGAACCAGCTTCACCGCATTCCCTACTCGACTACCTGAGAACTTTTCGTCACGAGCTTCTTGTGCTCTCGTGACTCTTCTCGACGATCCGTTGCTGGTCAAACTTGATTTCTTGATTTGCCCCTCACACCACGAACTCACCCGAAATATTTGTTCAAAATATCGCTTCGATAAATCGTGTCAAGTTGTAGAACTCCAGCGTAACAAATAATTTCATCTCTTTCGTGTCAGCTCGTCGTTTAAAATGTTCAACGAACAAATTAAACAGTAACCGTAGAACAGCAAAGGGTGATAACAATTTCCGTTATCAATTTCGAAGAGAATTTCCTGGCGGGAAAAAAGTGGGAGCAACGTAACCTAGCTTGATATTATTTTTCTTTCGCGGCACTTCATAAATCGTGCTTCGTGCCTTCAATTTCGTGGACGTACACCGACGAGAGAGGGCTGTTCCAGCTCGGGAACCCGAGAAAATCGAGCTGAAGACGAATGAGATCCGGGGAAAAGAAAATCGTGCAACACGCTATTCTGTCGCCTCGCAATTAAATTAATGAAACGTCACAATTTCGTTGGCGTTCCCTTCCGAATGAATAGAACACGCAGTGGCACACAGCGTTTTAACGAGATTAAATCGATGCTCGATGAACGATAAGTAAACCTATCTTCCCCGAACGTCTGCCAGCAACTTTCCTGGAAAACGAGTACAGTTCTCGAATCACAAAACTGCGAATATCAGCTCGATTGTGGTCTGAACTGATACAAAGATATTTTCACTAAAAATATTCTAAGTTAGTGGATTAACTAAGTAGTTAACTAGTTAATTCACTCAAAATTACCGCAATGCTTCTGTATATCTGAAAATGTGTGAAGAGATGTTTACCCTATTCGTTACCTAACACACAAAACCAAGAAATATGTACCTAACGTTTGCTGTCTATTATACCCAATGTTGTCTGGTATACATAGTATTTGCTATCGAGTATACCCAGTATGTGCTGTCTAGTACCTAATATTTATCTAGTGTACCTGACATGCAACCAAGAAAATTACGGGTATTAACCAGTAAAAGAACATGTGTTTTCGTTTTGACTCCAGACCGAATGAAAGATCAAAGAGAAGAATTCGCGCATTGTTCGATTCGTTGATAATCAAGGAAAGCTAATATGTAGATAAATACGTGGTTCAGTCGGTAAATTATAGAGCACGGTTCAGTTAGTGACGCGTGTTTTCTGGAACCGGTTCCGGATGCGATTCAGCCTTTTCGGTCGGCAGAGAGCCTTGTCTCGGAGTAAAAGGAGCAGCTAGAAGATTCAATGTTTCTCGTTTCACGCTGCTGAATCCCGTAGCACTGGTAACCTCGAATCGAATAGGAAAATAGCCACGACCTATTAGATCAGCCTTTTTTTCCTATTTCGTATGGCGAACCGTTACGAGGTTTCGATTCTGGCTTTGAATTGCAGATCGAGATAATCCGTGTCGTTGGAAAAACGCTAAATGTGTCTTGTACGAAGAGATAATTGCGAACGGTTTATCGGATTAGTATGAAGACACCAAGACCCGTTTAATAGACAGGCTCGAGGATAACGATCGAATAAGAACAGGTGAGAGACATTTCATGTTTACGGCAGAAAAGGAAGAAAATTCGAAAGCTAAAATTATTGGGAACGGAAGTTCTCTGCGACTGAAACCTGAAAGGTTACAACGTTGTAATTGATACTTTTGCGGTACTTCGTGGTTCGTTTTCTTGGAAGAAACGTGCTGCGGTAATTACACAGCTTCTAGAAAAGGGGTGTGACGCGTTCGATCGGTATCTGTACCATCAAATTCTCTACGTTTCCTCTGTAATAATGCGAAGTACATTTTGTTGCACGTAAATCAATTAGACAGGAGATGAAATCTACCGATTAAGCTTAATGGAACTTCGGAACGATCTCAACTTGTCGAACTCTTCGTGTGCAGAGGAGGATCAGGAAGTACTGATACACTGCTACGTTGCAATGGATAACTGTAATTTACTTATTTACTATAAATAACAGCTGACTGGATACAAATATTTTATGAATTTTTAACTGGATACTCATTTAATACCTATGATCTATACAACAGTACCTGGTTAGTACTTAACACATTTAACACCTACGGACACTCACATATGATATACGAAATACATAACGTAACATGTCTAGCATTTAATACAACCTAAAACATTGAACTGCATACATATATGAATGTAGAGCGAGTTTAAGTGAAAATGACTTGGTCCTCTAGCAGACCACAATGCAATATCAACCCCATCCACAATTAAACAGAACCGGACGAGCGATTTTCACAACTTTATCGCATTAAATATCCCCAATTCGTCGAAACTCCTCCCACCGTGGAAGCCAAAGCAGAAAAGAGGAGTTTCCACGGCAGTTGGAAATTTTACGCGCAAACCGAGCAGAATGCACCGATATGACTGCTCACTGGCGAACGGGTGCGTGTGTGCAGCCGTGCCGAGGGGTAGAAACTTCGAAACTGCCTCAAATTCCTCGCCTTTGTCCCTGCGTAGGCGGCTTTTCGAGTGGCTGCATTTTAATGCAGGATCGGCACAATAAGCCTCCGCCATGGGGTGAAATCCGAGAAAAATTGCGTGGAAAGGGAAGAAAGAGGCGGAAGGGATGAAAAATCGCGGAGGAGGTAAGACAAAGACGCACTGCACCATACTACCAAGGATATTCATGGTGTTCCACCTTTTGTGCCCCTGTAATCACCATTGTGCTAACGGATTCTGTTCCGACCCGGGCACCAGATGTGTACCATTGCATTGCCACTGCGACGTAGCTTTCACTCGACTAATTTTGCGAATGTACTAAACGACTGTGGGGCAATTTCCGATAGCTGCTATAGTTTCGACGGGTTTACCGGTTAAATCGAAAATATCGTCGATGAAAAAATTATGTTGTCAAAACATCTGCATTCTCTTTTCAATGAAACTTACTATGTTAAGTATAATGAAAAAACCTGAATAAATTATACCATTTTAAGTATCACTGGTACTTGCACCATAATTATGCATTAGTTTCAATGAATATAGTATAATCTTTAAATTGTAAAAAATAGCTAAAGTTTGAAAGAAACTATAGAACACCTTAAATCAGTAAAACTTGCTAATAATCAAAATCCTACTATTGTGATTTCGGTGAAAATGTAATGTGCGAATGAAAAAAAAAGATATAGAAAAATGCCACTGCAGTTCAAGTGCGAGTTCAATTTGTAGGACCACGGAGACTTGTCTATCAAGAGCAACAATAATTTAAAATTTCGAGTTGATACAGCCCTGTGAATGCGAGCCACGTGTACCGGCAGTATTTATCATTGGAACGTGACTTACCTTTGTCGACGACGACGACGATGAGCAGGATGTAACAACCTCTCGTGGTTCATCCTGATGCCTTTTCAGGGAAAAAGGGCTGTGAACAGGGTTTCGGTTATGGTACGATCCTCGAGCTTGTACATCGTACATTTTTAACGATATCGTGAACGTCGAGGTTTTTCGGAAAAAATATCGCGTTTAAAGTCTGTGAAAAACGAATCGAACTGTTCTCATTTAGTCAGATGTAGAATGCGTATTTAGCAATTGATTACAAGTACGTCTTGTTCGATCAGAAGGAGAATAAAGTCAAGGTTAGAACGCAGTATCGGCGCAGTTAAACGGTTGCACTGTTCACTTTTTATGGTCGTGGCAGGAAGAGTCACTTTCCTGTAAATTGTAGACAGATGGAAAGAGAATAAGGTTAGCTTTGTTGCGTTCAAATATTAGCTGTAGATTCTTTTTGTGAAACTTTGCTGCAACGCGTCAGGTTTCTTGTTAACGATATTGACCGCTAGGGGTACTTTTGTACAATTTGTTACCATTTTCGATTAAAATCAAGTCGCTTTCTAATAAATATCTTTGTATATTTAAATTATAAGAAGCGTGATAAATAGCACTTATAAAAACAGTAATGAATTGACAAAAACACTGTGTTAAGAAATAATAAAAAATATTATCCTAAGACATAATTCACAGAAAGACACAGAAAGAAAATGATTCTGAAAGAAAAAAATGAATGTATCGATAAAGTAGATATCTGTTAAATTAAGAGATTTTCCAGCTGCAGCTAAAGATCAATACCCGATCCTGTATCAAATATTTATATTGTATTTAAAAGAAACAGTTGCTTCCAGAAATGCCGACCGTAACGGAGTGAACGGGAGATATCCTTTTAAAACTGCGCATAAACGAGCGATTCTTTTCTCCGTTCTTTCCGCTCCAAAAGCTTCCTATATCGTTTCCAAAATATCAACATCCGTCGTTTCAGGAAGCCCGAAACGACGAACGGGTCTTCCCTCTTCGAGAAGAAATCTTCGTTTATTTATTTTTCTTTGGTTCCACGCTCGAGTAGGCTACCTTATGGTAGTCTTCTCTTGCAGCCCCCTCTAACGTAATCACCGCCATAAACAGTTAGCGCGTGCTCGAAAATGCTTCGAAAACGATTCGAGAAAATCTCTCATATTTAATTCCGAAAACATTTCATACAACAAACGGTAGATTTCTGTAAAATTTTATTTTTCATTCAATATTTGTTTTATTTTTGACGGAATTTCAATGTGGACTCAATTTAATGGAAAATGCTTCCTTATCACGACGATATTACGAAAATATCGTTATTACAATATCGTTTAGTATGGTTAAAATATGTGGTGAAAATAATGTGGAGCGTAGATTTATAGTTTTAATTAGAATTCATGGAATTCTTACCGAGAAGGATGCACTTTCGCATAGACAAAGAATTCGTTGTTCGCGCTGTAGTCTTGACTTAAAGAGTTATGCAGCAATTCATTTTTCCCATGAAACTGGAAACTGTGTACAGGGTGGTCGACGTAACTGGTACACTCGCACTTCTAAAAAAAGACGAAGGTAAGATAAATGGTTCAAACAGTACTGCGGGCGCAACGGTGCATTCAAGAATTGCATTATATTTTTTCAATGGAATTTCATATTTTCTTTTCTACGCGTAAAACGATTCCTCGGAACGTTTGACCTAAAAAGGCATTAGAGTACAATGAGTAGAACGATGTTTCAGAAAATCAATTTTACACAGAATGTTTTGGAGAATCGCTTTTATAAAGGAAAATGTTGTTCCATTTTAAAAAGTAATGGCTACGCCAGAAAATACGTAATCCCCGATTGTAATACTCTTTGACCATGCATCTTGCTACAATTTTACCTACCTACTGAAAATACGTAATCTCTCAATTGTACCCTTTGGACCATGCAACATTTTTACCTGTCATTTGCAGAAAACATATAGTCCTCCAAATGTAATACTGTTTGAATTGTAAAATTTTTACACGAAGAGTTCTGTACAAAATTTCTTCTAATCTCAGTTATAGAATTTTCCCTAATTTTTCTAAGTAAAACTATATCTTGAACACAAAATTCGCGTCAATCGTTCTGTACCAACTTGTACAACCATTGAGAGTCTCATCTTGATCCGAGAAATTACACCTCAGAAACGTAGTAGCAAAGTGAAGTGAAACTGTAACGAGAATATAATGCTCTTTTCCAGCGTTGAGTCACTCGAACGCTCGTTAAGATTGCATTTAAATAGACGTGCACGGGTTCCGCAGCGATCAGGTATCACTGTAATTGGTAGAAAACCCTCGACCCGAGACCGCGATCCCTTATCCGTGTCGTGACATTTCGAACGTGCCGTAAGCGGAAAATATCCGTGGAAAAGAAGGGAACATGGGCAACGCGAGTCAACGGGACGAGCATTGTTCCGTTTCGCGCACTCGTGGATTCCAACTTCTCCGCGGTCAGTCGAGTGCGGTCAATCTGGAGCAGCCGGAGGCTACCGAATTACAATGGACAAAGAACCGCCTTTCTATGCCAACCGGGCATTCAAGTTGGGCACAGGTGCACGTAGATGAACGCTCTCGAATGTGGGGCTAACCCTTTCTTCCTGAATGCGTCCCGATCTTACATGGACTTGGGAAATCAATTTGGGAATTTAGAGATTTGGACATTTGGCGATTTGGGAATTTAGGGTTTGAGTACTTGACAGATTTGGGAACTTGGGGATTTGGAAATTTGGGGTTTTGGGGATTTGAGTACTTGACAATTTTGGGATTTTGAAGATATCGACATTTGAGGATCTGAGAATTTAGAGACTTAGGGATTTGAAGGTTTGAGGATTTGGGAATTTAGGGTTGTGGGAATTTGGGGATTTGATAGTTTTGGGCTTTCGGGATTTGGGAATTTGTCAATTTGAGTACTTGACAATTTTGGGATTTTGGAGATATCGACATTTGAGGACCTGGGAATTAGAGATTTGGGAATTTGAAGATTTGAGGATTTGGGAACTTAGAATGTTGGGTATTTGAGCAGTTGACAATTTTGAGATTCTAGGGACATAGGAATTGGGGGATCTAAGAATTTGGGAATTTCAGAATTTGGATATTGGAGAATTTGAAGGATTTGACTAATTTGGAATTCTGAGAATTTGAGGATTTGGGTTCTTGACAAGTTTGAAATTTTGAGGATTTGAGAATTTAAGGATGTGCGATAGAAAATGATTGTGGAATGATTGTGGAATTGGAATATTCGGAACTTTCGAAATGTAGAAGCTTTTGAACCTGAATATACTGGAGCTGAACAAAGATCTTAGTCCTTAACGCTGAAGTACACACTTGACCATAAACATACACTCAACCCCCTAATTAAGGGATTAAAATGCATCCGAGCCTTAGGGAACGGAAATAATAGAAAGGCTGAAATAATCTTCCGTTGAGAAAGCGTTAAAAGCAGTCTAATTCATAAATCTGAAATATTTAACACACTTACCGTACGGGATGTCATAATTTCGCAGTCTACCGAGCGTGCAAATCTTGTGGACAAGATCCACGCGACCTTGTTCGCGCCATCAACTTAATATCCCAGAAACGTGATTACAAATTGCAATTCCTGTGCACGATCGTATAACGAAAAAGTTGCTAAACTCAGCTACGCAGTCTATAAAGCAACTCGGTATACAATAAACGGGGGCGTATTTGCGTGAAAATAATATTTGCAATGTAAATTTCGTTCGCAACTCTGTCCCCGTTGGTATCGTTAAAACGCACGAACTGCGAGGGAAGTTTAGGTGATAAAACCTTTACGGAAGCAATTTTATTTTAAAACGATACGCTGCTAGAATAGTGACGGTGTTTCACTCTCGATGAAACATCGCCGCAAGTTTCAGCCACGGTAAACCGGAATATTATGTCAGAATGTATCGGCTAACGCGAAACTCCATGGAATTCGACAATTTCATTTTCAAGGATCGTGTTTGCAGGATAAACGTCGTGTCACGGGATATTAAACGTTCATCGCGCGTTACAGAAAGTTTTATTCAACTAAATTCTGTTTCCTTACCGAAGAAATATGATCCCAGACATAATGCAGTTAGGCAGTGTCAAAAGAAACTTCTTTGCTCTTCGGAAAATTATGCAGCTGTTTAAAGAAACACAAATACAGTTTTTGTTCCATGTACCTTTATTCACACAGATATTCTTAAGAACATTCTACGTAAAAAAGTATCAATCAGTTCGAATTCTTTAAGGAAATTAAATTTCCTGCCTTAAGTCTACTTTCATCCTTGCACTGTCGCCATTTTTATAAAAAAAACGAGTAACAGTGTTTTAAACTCGAACCACATTTTTACCTCGTTAATTAGGTAATGAATCGTGCATATCCCTACAGAGTACTCTTAAATTTGATTCGAGGATGGAGTAGAAGTAAAATGCAAATGATTCGAGAAGCAAAACTCATAAATTCGAGTACAGAGGTGATAGAGTATAATTGGCTCGAATTAACGTCCGAGTCGATTTATTGTTGCGAGATAAATTATCGTGAGGGTAGCAGAATATCGGCACGATAGGGGAGGTGGAAAAAAAATCAATCCTCTTCCCTCGATTAGCGTGCACGGTTTAACCCTGGTCGCGGAACAGGCGAGAATACCCCATGGCTGAAATTCCCCGGCGTGACGAGCGTTTATTTTTATTCCCCGTGACTAAGCGCAATCCACGAAAAAAATACGTGCATTCTATATGAATATTTACATTCCAGCGTCGCGTACAAATAGCGCTCGGGCGGAAAAAATAGGTTAAAGCGAGGGGTGCACACCCTCAACCCCCACACCCCATGGATATCAGCCGACAGCGTCCACAAATTCTCTGTCCGTGTCCCACGCTACAACCGCATTGCGTATAATTCCTGTCGAGCTAAATCGCATATTTCCCTGGAACCGGATTTTCGACGTGTCTGGATTGAAAATGGATCTCGTCCTGGTCTGCGATGTCCTTTTTCTTATCAGTCGGACGAACTTGGAATTGTTTCTGGGCTCAGCGAGACTCTCTGCGAAACGTACAATCGCGTTAACTCCACGCACCACTCGTTTTCTGACAATGTCTCAAATTTTATTTCGAATTCGTTATTTTCCTAAGCTTTTCCACTATTTTTACCGAAGCTTTTCGAGGTTTTTTTTTGTGAAACGGTTATGGAGTACGTTCCGTATGTAAAAACAGAAAAATACGTCGCATAAAGATCAGCTATCCGGGTCGAGCACGGTATGCGAATAAACACTTGCACAATATGGAGTCGCTTTTTTCGTCGCTCTTGAGGCATAGCTTGTATGCAAATAGGTGTATTAAAGATTAAATATATGGTTATAAACCTAAGTTAAGAAAGTTATTTGATGTAATTATTCGTGTTTAGCATGTGATTCTAAGTAATCACGTATAATAAGTAATATTACGTATTAAGTTTGTTAAGAATCATGTAAAGTATAACGTCACAGTCAATGCGTATGCCAGGTATTAAATATTAGATCCATTACAGAGATTCGAGAGGGTAAAGATGTCCTTGGTAGAAAGGACGATCGATGAAGGCCTACCTTGTATCTGCCGTGATTCTGCAAGGACTCCTGCGACTTTTTCAGCTCGTCTATTACGTACTTCGTATCCTCCGCCTCCATCTTGGAATTTATGCTGTCGCCGTACGTGCTGAGGCATATCATTGTAGGGGTCTCGTCTTTTTCAGACATCAGACTCGTCTACATGCAGGACTTAGTGTGTGCAAAAGGTCTTAGGATTACGAAGGATACTGTTTAACCCTCGAACGCTAAAGCCGGGTTAATCGTGACCTCGACCTACGGAACGTATACATCCATTGAAATTTTTAACCGAGACACTTTTAAAGTCACCGACCCAACGTTCGAGGATTAATCAAATATGTATGTCGTTTACCTTGGATTCAACTGGAATACTTTTACTGGGGTGTCGAGGTTTCGTGCAGTAACAACAACACACCACCAGTGGGTGGATGAAGAAAAATATCAGATTCAAGAAAAATTCTACCTTCCTAAATTACAATTTAATTCTCTGTTATATCAAGTTTTTAATCGTGTAGCAAAGTAATCGCATAAAATACCAGTTTGGAAACCTTTGCTCACCTATTGCAAATTCTAACAGATTTTCGCCTCGTGTCCGGATGCACAGGTTGCCCAAATTCGTTGAACACCACGCTCCTCGATTTCAACTCCTTCTCGTAATATTCCTCCATTTTGTTCGCTTCGAGCAACGCGTCCAAACCCCAACGACTTACAGCTGGCACGCACATACCGATCGCCCATTTTAAAATACCTGCAACGCGTTTGTTCAGGCTTTTGAAAGCTACATTTTGTTTCAGAAATCCGAGTGTGCAATTAAAAGCTAATACTATGTCTTTTCTTGACTACTCGATTAGTCTGATCACTCTTATAATACTACACTATTATTTTTACAAGAGTATATTTTTTTCTAAAAGATAACCTTGCATACCTAAAACAAGCAACAACAGCAGTAGACCTATAAAAACCAAACAAACGATGGTGACAGGATTGAACCAGTTGAAGGGTTCATCAGAAACGGGCGGAAGTGGACCTCGAAATCCTGCGGCGTGATAATTTTTCAAGGACATGGGTCGACAAGTTCTCTCGCCGTCGCACGTACACTCGCAATGTCGTATACAAAAGCAACGATCATTTCTTCGCGTTCTCATCCTTCTGTTTGCCACCGTTTCCCCGTTGCTGTTCAACAGCTCCACTGAAGAATAGCGAAAGTAATAAAGAAGATAGAAAAGGGTGGTTATCTCTTTGTCGAAGATTTGTCCGCTTTTAATCGGAGGAGAATGTAATAAACCGGAGGAAAATTTGATCGGGTAGAGGACGATATTTACCGGAACAAGAGAATTCGTTTAATGAGAGTCTGCCGTAGAGATCTAGAGCTACTTTACGATCACGATGGGACGAGATTGTCTTGGTTGGAGACTCGGCGTTCAACCACGATACCGGAAGTCCTTCGGGACAGTCTGTAATCCGGACTCGATAAGAGGATGAAGATGAGCCTTTGTTGGTAATCAGCACCGTTATCACTGTGTAATCAATTGCTGTATTATCTATGTACACCTCGGTTAGTCGACCGTATGACCTAGAATGTAATGAAAATTGCCTTTACCAGATTTACCGGTGGGAATTAATTCGAAACAATTGTCTTTTGTTCGAATCACGTTGCAATTTAATCTTAGCCCTTTTTTGTCCCGAATTTACCAACGAGTCGATCAAAGATAAAATAAAACGTAATAGATAGAGGTGTGAGGTTAGAACAGTCTTGAAATTAATTTTCACTGTACAATCGTATAGAATAAAATATATATAATTATTCAGGTTATTACGAACATTATTTCCTCGAATAACCGCGTATCGTTGAAAGATTTGAGTAGCTCAACTCGAAGCAACTCGTTTTAAAGCCACTTTAAAGATACCGTGTATTACCGGACGTTGACCAGTTCATGATAACGTAATTTAAGGTAGCGTAGCACGTATCGAGGGAAAGTGCGAAGGCATTGTAAAGAAAGAATAGACCGTTGAAAATGATTCGGAATTTCGATGGGAACACATCCCAGAAACGATCATCACCTCTGGAACTCACCCTGCTCGAAGGAGAGCATTGTAGTCGGCCCCGAGTTCAACGTCGATCACGGACACGTGCGGCGAATGGTACTCGAGAGCGAGGAACTCGCGGCTTCCGGTTCCGTTCACGTTGTACTTGATGGCCTCGCTCGGCACCCAGGCGAAATTGCTCAAGAAGTAGCAACCAGACCGTCCGGAATCTCGTGCTTCCTGCCGACACGTGACATTACATCGAACGTGTTGTACCTTTCGATAACACCTGCCACTTTGCGGAAATATTTGGAAAAGTCACGATATATTTAACCTTCTTTTCTACATTTAACCTCTCGACCACGAAATCGACTCTCCATTCGTTCTATACACGGTTTAAGCCTTCAATTGTATATTAATCTTCATTTTATTCGCATCTTCGATATGCCATATACTTAGATATTTGCAATTTGGAAATTTGGGTTATTGTATGGTATATTAGGCAATGTTTTGTAGGTTTAGGGTTACGATCAGATATCGTAATCCTAGCACCTGCTATATCGCCACACGCAACCTATGTATCGTATAACCCCTGTATATTTGTTATGTATATTTACTTCTGAATAATATATAAAAAATTTGCAGTGTCCCAATTCAAAGTACGAAAAGTGTAAATAATCGTGAATGGAATTTTTCATTAACGTAGCACGTTGTTTCTGTAAACACACGTTGCGTACGATGCGACACGCTTATTTTTCATTAATCGTTTTTGGTGTAATACTCGTCAAATTTACAGAGGGCTGAGGTTTGATGCGTATACGGTCAGTGATTAATTTTCTAGGTATTGTTTCATTTATACAACGTATTAATGTTTGTTGAAACCTTGCATGTGACGTTCCACGTGCAACAATTTCAATTATGTTTATTTAAATGAAATTACGCGAGCACTTGGTATGCAGTAACCACGGTGCATTTGCCCCACGTACCATCTAGCAGCTTGTACAGTATTTTACGAACGAATATATTAAATTCGTTGCTAATAAATTATGTTACCATGACAAATGATATGGTGTACGTCTAAACAGTTACTTATAGTGTGTTTTGAAATGCAAATTGCCGGTGAATATTTCAGTACGGGAGAAACAGGTACCGGAATAAATACCCAAACCGTTGGTACTCGATTACATGTACCTAAATATTACAGAACTGTAAAACCTAGGATCAGGAATTTTGAAATCGAAACCAGTGTCTTAATTTGTATGAAAGAAAATGGAGCACACTTGTTATTTTTGACCAAATAACAAGTTGATTGCTAAGAGGATAAGAACACAGTTAAAAGAAAAGAGGGAACCTGAATACCCGTGGAATTAAGCAAATAACTCGAAGTAAACGCAGTTGAAGATAAAAGAAATTAATCGTCGATACTTTCAGTAATCGTTCGATCGTGGGTCGCGCAAAGCATGTTCGTTTCTACCGTGCCAGTCAACGTGTTACCGTCGTTGAAGCAATAATTGGCCATGTTGTGGGTACGTACGACGTCGTGTCTCCAGTAATCCATCGGTTGATTCTTCAAACAGGTTCCACGTACACGTTCGCAACGATCCGGTTGATTAACGAATGCGGTGAAACCCACACCGGCTTTGTCGCACTCGTTTGCATCCTCGTTGATCTTGTCCGCTTCCACAACCAGATACTCGCCTGACCATCCTGATACAATTAAAACCCTCTCATTTATGTTTCAATGAACGCTTCAAAAATTAACCATGAATTTCGAAACCTTCGTTCTCGGGGTACTTTCTGTCCGAAAGCGTGGACGGCACAAGTAGACGATCTTTCTTCGGATCTAAACTGTGGCCAGCGTTCGGTGTTAATTGGATATCGTTATACGTGAAATCCATGGTGTTCGCTTTATCCCGATAGCGCTTATCGAAGGTGCCCAATCTGATGAGATAAACGTCCTGTGTAGCGCGAATTTAGTGACTCCAAGATCTCGAATGCACTTAGTCGCATTGTTTGCCGATTCCATTACCTTATACTCGAACCGTTTGTCAAATCTTGCCAGAATATCGATTCGTCCAATAATGCGCGTTTCACGTAGATCTGGAGATGAATCTGTTGGGCTATCACCGGCTCTTCTAGCTGGTAAACCGAGTACCTGCAAAACTTGATGTTCTATTCTTTTATGGTACACGAGAACTTGGGTTATACAGAGACTTTGTTAGCAAATATGTCCCCAAACATAAAACTTCCTTTAAGAAAATTTTAATTTATAACTTTGCTTTCTCGAAATACAAATGAATGTCCTACTGTACAGTTTTTACCTAAATAATTAAAATAGCAATTGAAATAAAACGAACCATAAATTGCTGAACCGCAGACAATGCGCCGACTCCAGATATTTTGAAGGATGTCTGCGATCGGAGCAATCCTGACCTCCTCGAATCTGCGGCTCTCGAAACTTATTTCCGCCATCAGGTGCCTTCATTCGTTCCATTTTGCTCTTGCTCTTTTCGCACAATGAAAATTTATCAATGATCCTCCACTTTTTCCCGCAGTCCGGTGTTTGAACCTGCTCCTCTTCCGATAGCATGAGTAAGTTCCTCTTAAATGGCCACTTGCTCTTCTTGCTACTCTTCTTGCTCGCGTTCTTCTTCTTCTTCTTCGACTTTCTTTTTCGCTTTCTCCAATGTTTCTTCTTCTCCTGTCTCGCGTCCTTCTTCTTATTACGAGCTTCCTGTTTTCGTTCCCGCCTTATCAAGTTACCCGCTTCTCTTTTCTCTTTCAAATTAGATTTACCTTCTCTGCAAACGTAATTACCGTTTTTCGAAGGTTTCTTAACATTTTCAGAGTTCCTCTCCAGGAATTGATCATCGGTTTTACTCTCGACGTCCACAGAATTCTTCTCGTCCTTCGTGGACTCTTCTCGCAATTTGGCCAAACTCTCCGACTTCCCTGTCTTCGGTTTCTCTTCGATTATATCTTGTACTTCGTCGTCAGGTATCTGATCTAATAGTCCGTCAGATTCGGCAGGTTTACCGGACACCGCGTCACGATTCTCGTCGCCATTGATCACCGAACTAATTATCTCTTTAATCATATCGGGGTCTTCCAAGTCCGATTTCCGATCAATTTCGTCATCCTCGTGTTCTTCGGCTTCTTTCGTTCCGTCTCCCATTATAACCATCGTCTCCGGTGTCTGCGACTCCTCGGCTTCCGACAATTTGCCCAAACCCCAAAACGTTTGATTGCCCGGCACGATTATGAACTTCTTCAAGTGGATCAAAGTGTTACCCGTTTGATTGCTCGAGTTCCCATCTGCCACTAGTTTCTCCAACTTCTTCACGAATTCCTCCACCGCCAACATGTTCTTCTTCTCCGCCGACTCTTTGGCATCTTGCGAGGACACGTTATATCCCGTCAAGCTCTTCGCCTGCCCGATAACCCGCTGATTCTCGGGCGGCAAAGTTTCCTGCTTCACTTCCTCGTAGTTATCCGGTGCTGTAACGTTGAGTAATTGTTCGCTGCTCACGGAGGGACCCGAGTCTTTTGGTATATTTAAATCTTGATAGCTGAGGATCGTCTGGTTGGTCAAGGCAGACATCTTCTCCGTGATCATGGTTGTTTCGGTCACCTCGATTATCTGCGTGGTGCTGTTCGCGTAACAGGCACCTGAAAAATTCTCCACGACATCTGTACTCACGTCTTCGGGTTCGTTGTTCAGGAAGGATGCTTCTGGTTCGCTGGACAGGTCCAGGGAAACCTGAGGCGAATCTGCAACTAATTTTGCTGTAATTAGTAGTCTAATAGTTTAGTAAGTAGTTATATTTTTAATCGCCAAGTTTTTACCATCAGATGGCTCCACATTGTTCAGATCCTCGGAGGTCAGAGGCTCCTGTTCATTCTTCACATCCTTCTCCTTCGAGAAAACGTTGACGTCCCGTTTCAAATTAGACCGAGTCCTCCTAAGATTTCCTTCGAAACCACTATACTTGTCAGCCTGAGACAACCCTTCCAATCTTATCTCCTCCTCATCGGCGTCTTTAATCGCATCCACGGATTTCTTCTGCAAACGAAGCAATTTCGAACGACCCGCGTATCTGCCGAGATTTCTATTTCTCTCACGAATCGCGTCGGAGTATTCCGATCGATCGGCCGCTTCGTCAGGGTCCATCGGTTGGACGCCAAAAGCGTTCGACAAAAAATTAGCATTGTCCGTGTCGGACGCGTCGACGAAAGAACTGGAGGCTGACTCTGATGGGAATCGATCGACGTACTCGTTTGTCCTCGCGGAACCCTTTGGCAGAAATTCCGGCGCGGCGTTGAAACTGATGGACACCGGTCGCCCGTTCGAATCGCTTTCCAAGTGAATTTTCCCCGTCAGTGATATCTCGAAATCTTTTCCCAACTCGTTCTTCTCGATCTGCGCCAGATCTTCTATCTTCGAATCCTCCATCTTGTCCGGCGATTTGTCGAAATTGACCGGGACATCGTTGTCCATTAACTGCCCGAAGGAGTTGTCCGGTAACTCGTTGGAGTCCGAAATTTTTTGAGAGTCTTCCACGGAAGGAACTGTTTCGTCATTTTCGAGAGATTCTTCAGGATCGTTGACGTCGTCGGCTTGTCTCTCTTCGAGGACCTCGTACTTTCGCTCCTTGGGCATGCGATAATCGTAGTCCTCCAGCGAATCCTCCAGAGTCTTCAGCTGCTTCTTGCTACGATTTTTGCTGTCTTTTTTCCGCTTCGAAGACGGTCGTCTAGCGCTCCTCTTCTTCGACTTCAGGCTCTTTTGATGTTGCGCACAGTCCTCGCAATCGTCCTCGCAATCATCTTTCTCGTACTTCTTCTTATTGGATCCCTGTTCGTTTTTGGCGCTTTTCAAGGTCTGAACGGACAGCAAACGCCTCCTTCGATATTTTTTGGAACACGGTGGCAATATTCTACCCGAAGAGGTGTTCGACTCCTTCTGCACCCTTTTCTTTGATCCTGACAGACTCTTGCCGGGCAGGACATGATCCTTGGTTTTAACAGTGAACTCCGAAGACTGTGTAGTGGCGCACCACGGATGATGAATGCACTTAATTCCTGTTAAATTCAATGACGCTTCTCTTCTTTTGCCTGGAGAGTTGCTCCGATCTTTATTGAGTCTGCGTCCTTTTCTGTAATTCGTCTTTTCAGCTTCGTTCTGACCGTTAACCATCAACTGCACGTAATTCCGCTGTTCACGAACGAAGCTGCTGGAGCCCAGCTTCTCCTTCATCAGATTAACGTTTCCAGCCTCGAAGGAGTATTTCATGGAATCCTTTCCTCCGAGATTATCGCCGCGAACGCTTCTGTCGAACCTGGTCGATCGACGACGAAGCCCCAACGAATCCTTATTCTTAATCACCGACGGTGTCATGCGTTTCCTTTTCCTTCTATCCACTCGCACTTGGGTCACCGGGTTCATCGAGTCGGAGCTTCGTCGCGTAACCGGAGCAGAAGTTGGCAGGTTGGTTTCTTCGGGGAAAGTCAACTCGTCGATGACGACCTCGTTATGGAACTCGCCAGGAGTTGGCATCACTTTGAAGGGCTTGATCGAAGGTCGATGAGCTTGATCCGTGATCTTCGTGGTGCCGACGCTGGTTGTCGTCGCTTCGGTAGTGTTCTCCGTCATGGTCGACTCGTTCAACCCTGGTGTGCTCGTGATCACGAACGTTTGACGAGTTGCCTCCGTCTCCCGCTGAAGACCAAAGGCTTTCAGTATGCTCTTGCCAAGACTTGCCATCGTCGATCGATTCGATGGCTTCAGGGTTGAAGCTGTGGTTTGCAGCGGCTGGTTCAGCGGACTGGTTACAACCTTGAAGAGATCGATTACTATCAATGCTCGCGTCATGTCTGTTGCTGGTTCCTTGAATAAAGGTAACTCTTCAGGGTCTACCGACATAGATAAATCGGAAGTCGCTGTAAAGTGATCGTTGATCATCGATGACCCCATGGTAGGTGAAATTACTAGGTCCGAGTTGGGCGTAAAACTCTTGGACTCTTCAAATTTATTCTCGGGTAGCTTATCAACCACCTGGTCTGTTTCTTCGTTCTTCTCTACATTTTCAGCTTCGACGTCAGGATTTGTATCCTTGGAATCTTGGCTGGATGCATCATCCTCGATGTCTTGGAAATCCGACTGTGTCTCTTCTCGAATTTCCTCGTCTTTCTGTTCAGAAGATACATCTTTATTTTCAGAAGATCCATCCTTGATCTTATTCTCCTTGGACTTGTCGACCTCTGATGTATCCACACTTTTCCCCATCAAATCCTCCTTCAACACGTCGTTTATGCGACTGAACTTCTCCTCGATGCGTTTGTCCAAACTGTCCTTCGATTCCTGTGCGTTTCCGTCTTCGCTTCGTTCGTTCTCCGGCTTGATCCTAGGCTGTGTCAATTTACTCGACTTTGATTGCTCGCTCGTGCCAGTCTGCATGGGTCTAGAATAGTCTATGTACACTTGGACGCCGCGAGCCGAATTCTGATTCCCCGGCGCGAATCCTTTGTCGTCGTCCAGGTTTTTGCTCCATCTCCTTCGTCTCGAGGTCGGCCCGTTCGATCCGCGTCGGTTTCTTCCAACACGAAACGGTCCATTGGATCTTCTAAAGTTTCTTTCGCTTTGGTAACCGTCGACTCCGTGTTCGTTCTGGTTTCTGCGGTCACGATGTCGCTTGTTCTTGCGATAAGACAGGTTCTTCAAGGTTCTCTTCTGCGGCGTGTAGTTCTCGATATTCCCTTTGCACGGACGATTCTTTTTCGGACAGTCGTCCTTTCGCAACGCGTTCTCGTCGACGTTGATCATCTCCGAAATCAGCTTCACGTCGACGCCTTCGAGGGTGCGAATCGATTTCTTGTCGCTCGATAGGAAGCCAACGGCTCCATGTTTCTCGTTAAAACTCTTGACTCTAATATCCGGCCGGCGAGACGTACTTTCCATTACGCCATTCAAATTACCTTTGCGAACAGACTGGCTCACAGGAGACCCATTGCTATTCAATACACCTGTCGACAAATTTTTTAAAGGCTCGTTTAAATGCATAGCAGCCAGCGAATCGATTGTCGAAGTAACGGGAAACGCTTTGTTCCTCTTCTTCGGGGATGAACCTTTATTCGCGGATTCACCCTTCGCGTCGTTCGCTGCAATCTTCTTCCGCCATTTTGTCTTCAACTCTTGCTTGCTCGAATCGGAATCCTTCAACGACGAATTTGTCCATTTTACTTTCGAGTTGTTCGATCGGGCCCGATGTTTCTCTCTCTCCGAATTGTCCGCTTTCGAATCGAGATTTCCACCGTTTTCGAGAGAACCGCGTTGATTTTTCGCGTCTTTTTTCCCGGACTCGGAACATCGCGCGTCAGAAACAGATCTGTCACCGTTGACGTTTTCTTTGTCAACCATTTTCGAGTAATTTCGTTGCTTTTTCACGAGTTCAGAGCTCCCCGCTTTTTTCATGGACACATTTCCCGGTTGAATCGTCCCGTCGCACGCAATGTTCGCGTCGGACGCTGTTTTATCTCCGTTTGGCGGACTTCCAGGGGACACTTCCGGCCTCGTGGACGACGCCGCGTCCCGTTCTCCGGAATGTTTTTCGCCAACGCTGGAATCCGTGACACGGGAATTCGAGGCTTCCTTTTTCCCCGATACGAGATACCCGGCGTGATTGTTCTCTGCTTTGTCCGTACGCAACGCCATCGACGGGAATCGATCTATCGATTTGTGCAGCGTGTCCTTCCTGTTAGCCGACCTGGAAACACCGCCGATTGTTTCGGCGGTATCAGAGTTTACGAGCCGCGTGTTTGATTTCTTCATCGATCGAGCCTCGTTGTTCGTTTTCTGGACCGCTGCCACAGGATCGTCGCTCGTACTCGCGTACCAGCTTTGCTTTGCTAACCTGTTGCCAGCTTTGTTTGCGACGATGTAGTTTGACTTGGCTTCTGCACCGGAACTTTCCAGGGATTCGTTCGAGCCTGCGAACTGACGTCTTGCGTTCGTTTTCGGATCGCACGAGCAACAGAAACCCTGCAATCGTACTGATTAGTTTGATTGTTCAACACGATCCGCGGTTTTCGAGAATTGAAATTTGTGGATGGTTCATGCGGTTGAGCGTTTATCATATTCGGTTTGGTTTGGGATTTGGGTGAACCTTTTGTAGGTTTGTTTTGGTACGGTTGTAATAATGGTTGTATATTTGGATTGGCAGCAATGATTACGAGAGACAGGAATTGTTTCATGTAAAATACACTTTCGGATAAATCAAAGGAACAGCAACGATTTGCATCAATATTTAACTTGGATAAAAGCTTGTTCAAATATTTAAAATTATGAACAATGTCGGTAATTAATAACACATGAAATTAAATTTCATATTTTTAAAAGATTGATTTAATTGAAAATTTTCATCACAAGTCTCGTGAATAGATTTTCATTCAAATTCTTGGCTTTCAAGTATTTTTTTTTTATTTCAAGTTCCAAATGATTGTTTTCGAATCTTTTACTTTTAAATCTTTGTTCTGAGATTATTTTAAATAATATTCAACAGAGGTACTCCTAGTCTATTTCATTTTCTTATAAACATGAGTCCACATGGTTAGAGCTTATGAAGTTACGTGACCTTGGTAAAGCTTTGAATGTCATTCACCTGACTAAAAGGAACAGGTTCTCCGTGCATGAAGGTGAGACCGCAGGTAGGATTCTCGGAATCAACGTTGCATCCCGTGTAATTCGGGCTCTCGTTGTTAATCACTTCTTCTCTCGCCTCTGCGTTAACAACCTTGTTCAAAGTCGTGCGATCAATAAGGTTGCTCGCGAGGTTTCGTTGGCTACTCCGATGGTATCTCGACCGGCGATTGGTAAAACGTTTCGCGAGACCTTGCTTAGCTGCCTTCGATATAAAATCGATAGAACCTTCTCTGACTGCGATAACGTACCAACGGAGTTGCCAACGCCAGTCGATCATGGCAGCAACTTTACTCGAATTTGGGAGTAACTTTTGTGGTACTCACACTTTGAAATTTTAAACCGTATAATTGAACCACTGCTTCTTGACGAACTTTAATCACGTATGGACTTAGCAGTGGTACCTTCTTCATGCTCGCTGAATCCAACACGTGATCGATTACTATGAATTTCTCTTGCGTTTCGGTCTGAAGATAATGGACTTTGTTAACGATTTGGACAGATCTTTAATTTCTAAACTTTTTTTTGAGTTTGTATATTTACTGTACATATTAAAATGGAAGATGTAAATAATGGTTTGTTATTGATTATGGTTTTTGCTGAATCTGCAAGATTTCAATTTTACATACTGTAGTAACGAATGCTGTACAATGTAAAGTTGAATAAATAAATATTGTAAAACAGGAAGATGAATATATGAATATTGTAAAACATAAAAATGAATATACGAATGTTGTAAAACATAAAAATGCATGTATGAATATTGTAAAACACGAAGATGAATATATGAATGCTCTAAAATACGAAGATGAATGTACAAAAATCATAAATACACAAGATACGTAAAATTCAAAAAAGAAAGAATAGATACTTTTACTAATTATTTTCAATTACCTTGCCAATATTATTGAACCTCATATTGATAACAATTTTCTTCGAGCAATTCGTTATCCCTTGACCCTCGGTGTAGCCGCGTCGTACTCGTCGCCTGAACCATAAAACAAATCCTTGGACCACTTTGAAACAAAATTTTGATTTGTGATTTATATACTTCGAGCAGCGGGAAAGCACAGCTCTGATCTCTATCGACGGTCGATTCCATCGGTTGTAATCCTCTTGGGTTTTCTCTTTATCGACGAACCTCGACGGGCAATCTGGGTTTCTGGAAGGATGAAGCCGTGGAACGTACTCAAATTCCGACACATAGGGATACCGTGCTTCGCTCATAATTGGACAAGAGACCAGTGTCATCTAAAGCGAAATCGGGGAAAGAACATGATATCAGGAATATAAATTGCAAGAATCTGCACAAAAATTTATTCGAGATGAAGAGTAAACGAAAGTGACATGAAACAGTTAAAATAACTGAAATGACTGAAATAAGTAAATTGATAGGAAATTAGGAAATTGATAACAGTAAATAAGGAAATTGACTGTTACCCATAGGATCAGGAAGTGCCAGACAGCCAATGACATGTTAGATGATCTATCAAGGAGCTCATTCTCGGATGCAGTATTCGAGTCTCGAATTAATGGTGCAAGAAATTCCACTCATAAGAACAAAATATAAACAACGATAAAAAAGGAAAAATCGAGACTTCACGCAATATATGAAAGTTGTTGATCACTATTTCTTATATAATTGAGCAGATTTTCTATTGTACCTCACGTGGGGTTAGAAGCAGAGCAGAGACACTCGACTGTTTTCTGCGGATCGATAGAAAATCGATAGAAAATAAAACTGTTTCTATTCTCAAAGACAACGTGTCCACATATGTACTTCTACGTTATGAAAAACATAATATAACAATAAACATAACTTAATTATAACTTGATGATGAAGCATGAATACACATTGAGTCATTGCCTCGACAAAAATATATGGACATTTGACTAAGTAACTTGATTATATAATTTTAATAGTAGAACTTAATCAATTCAGTGTTAAAGACCTCCACATGTATTATGTATTATACAAAAATAAAAGAATGAATCTATAAAGAATGTAACCAACCTACGATAAAAGTGGATAAATCAGAGTCATCAATTTTGTATATAAACCATATTTATTTGCCATATGAGTTATCAGCCATTTACATTTACAACGGTGTTTAAATAACGTGACTTTATGCTTTCGATTCGACGAGGATCATCCGATCGTCGTCCTCTATGGTCTCTAAAAGATCCCTCAAGATCCTTTGAGATCCTTCAAGACAGAATTAGAATTTGCAATTTGCTCTCCCGGTTATTTAACCATCGAGAACGAATACGAAGGACAGATCCTCGAGTTGCTTAAGTACTGCTTAAGAATATCACAGATCGCGATTCTTGCGTAAACGCACTAAAATTGTAACAACCTTCGCTAGTCGTCGGCTCACGACGATGAAATTTCTGCGGTTCGCGGAAATTTGTTTTGCAACGCGACCGGTAAATGGCGACGCGTATTGCGGACCAACCGTTCGACGACCAAAAGGGAATCACGAGCGACGAACAGCGCACTCATTCGCGTGAATTTCATTGAAAATACCTGCTCCGCGGGAAACAGCGTTGCAAACGTAAATATTTGTGCAAGGAACGTTTAATTGAGGGAACGTGCACTTTGTAGCACGCCGTTTACGCGTTCCATGCCGCGTGAAACCAAAAACCTCGTGACAAATATTTTTTAACGATTTTTGCGTTATTTTATATATTTTTATTTTGTACCGGAGAAGAAATTTGCGAGGCTGATATTTTTCTCATTGGTTCACTTTATGTCAATCAATTTTACAATAATTTGTATTAAAATCAATAACTGAAAAATTTACAAAAATTTGTACCACTGTATGTAATTTTATGGTCGAAATTATCAATGATTTTTGAAATATTATTCCGTCCGAATTTGTTCAAAGTTGCTGCTAAATATTCTGTTAACAATCGAACAAGATAGAAATGTAGAATATTAATTATGTAAAGAATAGTTTTTGTTGAACCATCACGCGGCACACAACGCGTCACAATACTTTTCAGGCATTAATTTCAATCGAAAACGAATCGTTGAAGATTTAGGAACTATTTCTTACATCTAACCTCAAGCTATCGTGCCTTGAAGAATAATTAAATACCGAAGTCCAAAACATGCGTTAAACTTCATGTCATTACCCCGTCCAACCTGATATTGTTTACGCGTTAATTTTCGATAAAATTATGTCGAAGCTTATTATAAAACTCAATTACCCCGTTAACGATTAAAATTCTAAACTCGACGCGTTAGAGTTATTATGAAAGTTTAAAATTTGAAATTGATAGACGATATTTAAAAATTGGTAAGCAACGAAACGTCAGGTTGGAAAGGGTTAATCGTTGAAAAAGTAGTGAGCTGTTCGTCGGGATCGATTGGAGATCAAAACTGAAAGCCGATTTTCCATCGAGAACCGAGGCGAAACGGTGTCACGAATAAAAGCGAAGCTTCAATCGAAATTTGTGTTCGTACGTAGGAAAACTGAGCGAAATACGAGTGAATGAAAGCGCGAGAGTTAATTAACCTGCTCTCTAAAACAACTCTCGTTGAATCAACACGGAGCAATGAACCATGGTCGCCAACACACGGAATAGTTGAATGCGGTACTGCAGGAATCCACGATAACACTGCAAATCAAACACTCTCTATTCTTCTTCGTTGTAGCCAGTTTAACTCTAGAAAGATATTACCATTCACTGTCTCTTAAACGTTCTACTAAATAATTTTATCGAATTTTATATTCTCAAGTTTCTTAGCAAATTTAATATTTATATCAATATTTTTACCAAATCACTTCTTTAGTACTAATCTTCAGTACTAGTTTCTAAAAGGTCTAATATCTAAAATAGAAGTAACAATAAGTAACATTTCATATCAATAAAATAATTTACATATTTAACTGGTATTAAGTCATAATCTTCCTAGAGTTAACACGTTAACAACAGTGAACATTGAAGTAAATAAAACATACTACAATAAAAAATATTAGTACAGGTATTTAATTTATAATTTATTACTCTATATTGATTCAATGTTGAGAGTGCACAAATAGTTGAATATCAGTGATCAATGACCACGAGGTTAACACGAAGGTAAAAGAAAATACTACTGTGATGGCTGAACATTGCAATCTCACAGTACCCGCGTTTAGAGTTAACTAAATTAAACTGAAGAAAGTTAGGGTGAAGAGAAAAGGGTAGGAACCCGTTATTTACAATCTTTACAACCTTTACAGACTAATAAGAGCGAAGACAATCGGTGCGCGAGAAACTAAACGATTCGCTTCGTGAGTGCTTACAGATCGCGTTTTGTCGACCACAAAATGGCCGAACAATTCAAATTACGAATCAGCTTCAATCATTCGTTGTTGAAACAAATCTAGCTATCTGCGCTGTCGTTATTTTATTTGTTGCACATTTTAGTTTCCTTCGTATATTTATTGTATAATTCTGTTTTATTTATATCTTTTATTATTACGTTAAGGTGGTTTACGAAAAATTACGATTTTCCGTATTGTAACTGCTTTGTTCGTTTTCTGTTAAAGATAAAATTATGAAGGACAATTTCGTGACCATTATTTGCACGAACTTGAATATCAAGTTAGACTTACAAAAAACTGAGTCCATAATAATAAATATATGATTGCTAAATTAACTACATTTGACAAAGGAAAAATAGTAAGATAAAAGTTGTTATAGCGTTTACAGCGCAAGAAGCTAGAAATAGTCCATTAACTAGTGAAATACTCGAACTCGTACCAAGATTGAAGTTGATTTCATCTTCCTATCGAAGAACCAATTCGTTCTAATCTCGATTTGTTCGGTGCTCGAGCCGCAATCGATTCTGTCTATTCAAAGTTGCTCGTTCCGCTAAAGAAACAACGTCGATCGCTAATTCCCTCATCAAGCTTACCGATATCTACCGACTCCATTTTGCAAACTGAACGATCGAAGCGCGTTATAATCTGCTTACGTGTACGTGTACGTTTTTTTCTGAATTTTTTTTTATTCTTTTTCATTTGCGTGTACCACTCACTCGTCTGTTCTCTCGTAATAATTTATTGCTTTCACTATGATAAGTATTCTAAGGACCTCTAGAGGCGTCGTAGGGAGAGATATTAACGTTAACGGCGCGTTCAAACGAGCTAACTCGTTCCTGTACACTCTGAAAACTCTCTGAAGCGTGTCTATCGATCGATCCTTTGTCATCGACGATCGAACAGGTCGCAAAATCGATTCAACGTCATGCGTTGCTCGACTGTTGTTCGAAGCGTCTTTTATCTTCGATTTATCCTTCCGGTAGAATCTCTGAAAAATAAAATGCAATTAAAGTATCTTTCATTTTCTTTTGACATAAAATATAGTTGTATATATTAGTATCTACTTATTTATTTTAGCACTGTATTTTTAAGAATAAGCACAAAATTAACCCTGGTTGTTGTAGTGTTAAAAACGATATGTGAAGATACACATATGGACACATATGGAAGATGGACAGATTATATATTATTGCAGATACATTTGTTCATAACTGAAGGTGCATTTGAACATAACTGAAGAATTTGTACATTACTGCATTACTGAAAACATTTGTATGTAGGTTTGTTATAGGGGTTGATTAAGTACGTACTCGAGGATGGTAGTTGAATCGATCTTCTCCGACGCAGGATCGCTCGACAATCGAAAAAACTGAGCAACCCTTGTCGCTTCGGGTATCACCAACTGCAACACGCCGTTTTCCGAATCGAATCCCAACGATCGAGAATATTGATGCGAATGAAGTCTGACGTTATCGGTGAACCGATCATCACCAGGTGGTGCACTTGTTCGGGGGGTTCATTTTGGTTCCGATCGGACAACGGAACGCGTCCGCAAACGCTTGGGAATTCATCATTATACCGTTGACCCTAAAACCCAAAGAAAAATTAACGAACCGAGCAAACATTGCTACACATCCCTTACAGATCATGCAAACACTCTATTTAACTCGAGACACAATTTTAAAGAAAGTAAAAACTCAAGTTGTACAGAATTAATCTCGAGGTGAGATTTTTAGCCTAACCTCAAAGAGTTAAATCACCCTTTATGCAACACTTGCAAATTATCAAAATCAACACTAGTAAAATATTGATGGTATATAAATTGTAGAGTGTATTTCATTTTAAATGAATTGCTTTCGAATTACAGTGTTGAACGTACCTTTCAGGCTGAGGCGTATGATAATCGAGTTCAACGGAGAGAATGTAGGCCTCGGCAGTCATATTAGAACAGTATGTCTAGAACAAAGACAAAATCCTATCAAAACAGTTCCGCAAACACAAAATTATTTCGAATAATTAGAACTAGAATAAGATAATGACTCTGAATTGTCATATTAAGGTTTACCTGGGCGGCGCTTATGAAGAAAAGCTGACTCGGTCGAAGTCCTTCGAATCCAGGAAGACTTCGATCCTTCCCGTTCGTCAGAGTATGCCAAGTTTTATAAGAAATTTGCAAGGCTCCGATGTCAGCTACGTTCTCGTTCCTCGTCACGTTCCAATCGAACTGAAAACAATTTTCGAAAGCCCGTTTTTATCCAAAACACTACAGAACGTGTAATCCGGATTGATAGCTAAACTCTTCGATGCAATAGGGTCAAATTTTGCATAATTATTCTTTAGAACCCTGCGGAAAATGTAAGCTACCATGAAACCCAGATATATCATCCCTTCCCGATTTCATCCCCTACCGCAGCTCATTATTCTAGTTTATCTCCCAGAGAGAAATGGTTGTATAAGATATGTATTATACTTCGCACGCTTTTCTTGCTCCAAATTGACCCGAGCTATCAGTATTACAAACCCGTCCTCGAACTTGCAAAATGAAGATTTATGACCCAGTTCATGAATATTTAAATTGAAATTTCTTAGGGAAATAATTTGTTTCTTCGTTCGAAGACATTCTGTGTTTTCCAGTTTAAATTAGTTGAACGAAATGAATAAGACAGAAGACCTGTACAGCGACGTCGTTTCCGTAGAATTGAACTTTCCTCCAAAAACTCCTGGCGTATAATCTCGCGACACACTCGATCCTCGCTTCCAGCCTCTTCCAGGATTCCGGAGTGATCCAGAGCCATTGATCGACGTTCAAATCGGGATCTAGTGGCAGTCG
The DNA here is from genome assembly GCA_945859595.2 of Megachile willughbiella. NCBI lineage: Eukaryota > Metazoa > Arthropoda > Insecta > Hymenoptera > Megachilidae > Megachile > Megachile willughbiella. The sequence goes on along the minus strand of OX243798.1, from coordinate 15,265,278 downwards.
ACGTCGATGGAGGTCGAAAGCGTGAAGAATTTCGTGACCGATCACCGATCCGAGTGTCGCGTGCGCCGCGTACGCTGGTCCACTGTCCCAGGACCATGCCCAAGCGACCATCATCGCTAATGGAATACCTGAATAATCGATTGAAAGCTTAACAATCGCCCGTTCCATCTTTTTAAATATGGTAGTGTCAGTTTTACCGATCGTGTTCGTCGATGACTCGTAGTAAGCGTTCACGCTGTACGGATGTCGACGTCTGGAAAAATAAAATATAACAGTACACCAAATTTTGTTAGTATTAAGATTCTAAATGCAGTTGGATCTCTCACTTTTCTGTCACGTTTCTCCGCAGAACCTTGTCATCCACCGTGCGAATCTGTCGAAAACGCATCAACACGCTACGAAAGAAGTCCTCCGGATTGATCTCCACCTGCAACGAATAAAAAGATCACGAAAACTGTCCAAAGAGTAGTCTTCTACGCGTATCAATTTTCTAACGCGGTGCTCTGATACTTTGTTCTCGAGTATGTGAAAGAGATCAAACGCACGTTAAAAAGCAGCGATTTCTTATCCTTGTTAATTTAATGGAATGTGAATTATGTTGTTCTTAACAGAGTTCGATGGTGAAAATGTAGCATGCCAGGTGCAAGGAACCATGAAGAAGGCATCACCTCGGCCATTTCGCGGGCCAACAGGCTGTCGTTGTAGAAACCAGGCCACACGTGAAATCTTCCTCGCAATGAGTTCAGCTTCAACAACGCCTGTGTCCTTGTCTCCTCGTCTAACCAGGATTTCACTAAAATACGCTCGGCTACTGTCTCTTTCACTCGCTCGAACAAACCTCCCACCTGTTCCGAACACAATTTATTTTACATTTACACTTTTGCCAAGATTTTTTTTTACTATGTTACGTAGCATCTCATACTTCATATGTAACATATTACATACTTTGTATGCCACATGTTATAACATATTCCATGTGTAACACATTATCATGGTTCATATGTAACATATTATAACATACTTTATACATACGAAGTACGTAACACGTCACATTCATATGTGATGTATCATAACATGCTTCTTGTGTAACATATCATCACATACTTCAGATGTAACGTATCATAACAAACTTGATATGTAACATATTATAATGTACTTCACATGTGACATATCATAACATACTTCATATACAAAATACTTCGTATGCAACACATAAAATTTCATATGAAAGGAAAGAAAGTAAAATCGAAGCTCGTAAATTCGACTATTCTGCGCCCAGAATTAATTAGAATTATTCGGTTCCTTACCCTGTTGGATAGAGTCTCTAAATACTGAGGGGTGTACTGTCGCACGTATAGGGCACCGACAATTTCACTGAACACGTCCTTCGTCAATTTGAAGCACGAAAGTTCCCAATCCTTGCTGGCGGTCACGTTCACGATGTCGTGGAGCGTGTCCACGGCGTACAACAGCAACAATCCGTTGTGAATAATCCTTCGTAACAAGATATATTTGTAAGTATTCTTCGTGGCCAGACAATTCCGTTTCGAATAAATACGCGACGTGTTCCGGGACAAACAACGGAACCGAGGTGAATTAATTTTTCATTTTTTACTGTCTCGAACGAAACAGACTGCAGATTCGTTTTGTTCGTTCTTGAAGCGGGTAGCAACGTTTCGAGAGTTCCGGCGTCTGTATTCGTTCAACAAACCAGCGCAACGAATAAAGCTAGCGAATATATATTTTATTGGAAAGATAATGGCCCCCGGGGCTATAATAATGAACAGCTGGCCTCGAAAGCATAACGAATTAGCGCTATCGATTCTTTGCGATGCCGGCCACGCTTCGAACCAACAGGAAGCGGGGATTTGTTCGTAGAAATTTCGAAAAATTTATGTTTTCCATTCGCGAACGTAAACGGGGCTTTTCTGCTATTAGTTTCATTGTGAGAAATCGTAACGCTCAAGTTGCAATCCAAACAGGTAAGCACTGTAATTTACAGAAATTCGACGGGCAAATTATTTGTAGTACTCCATTTTGTTCTCTAACGACGAACAATTATCGATAGCGTAGTAGTAGAAGTTAAATAGTTGTTAATTAATTTAAATGACGAAGATAATCATAAAGAAAAATGTTCGAAATTGCAAGAGGAACTATTTGACAAGAGCAGAACCGAATTTCGGCAGCGAATAGGGGGATGAAATTTCTCGACGGAGGGTAATGGACGAATTAGGCAGCGATTTACGACGCGTGCCATACTGGCTGCGAGCATTAAAATTTATGGCCGTGCTACATTTATTAACCGAGCAGCTACCTCACGATTCACGCTGCGTATGAACTTCTCAGCTCGTAAATGTTACGCAAGACGATGATGCTGTTCCCCGAGCGAACCATCCGACCGACATTTAATGCACGGTTTAATTTTCATCGAGCTCAAACATTCTCCATTGTGGTCTCGCTATTTCACCCACCAAACACTTCCAATTTTATTATCATTTATAAAATATCAGTTTCAATATTTCGATTGAATTATGATCACCCTACATTAATCGTGCACCATGCATGTAACAGAAAACAAAATGAAGGAAAATTATTGTGAAGTTCATTATTGTGTTTCACATACGTGATATGTGTATGTTCAATGATGGCCATATATGTGTACGTTCAATGATGACCACATGTGTGCAGGTTCAATGATGTCCACATATGTGTACATTCAATGATGACCACATGTGTGTACGTTCATTGATGGCCACATGTGTGTAGGTTCAGTGACGACCACATATGTGTACGTTCAGTAATGACCTCATATGTGAACATTCAATGATGACCACATATGTGTACGTTCAGTGATGGCCACATGTGTAAACATTCAATGATGACCACATATGTGTACGTTCAGTGATGGCCACATGTGTAAACATTCAATGATGACCACATATGTGTACGTTCATTGATGGCCATATGTGTATAGGTTCAGTGGTGACCACATATGTGTACGTCCAATGATGGCCATATATGTGAACATTCTTCCCTCTCCTGCTATATTGTTTTGTTAAATTATCTATCATTCTATAAATGAATGTTTACTAAAATATAATTATACAGAGAATCTTAGGTGATAACCTAAAGGGTGTTTGAAGGGAAAAGGTAGAAATTAAAGACAGTATAATTGAAATGGGTGGGTATTTGAAATGACGGTGATTCGTAGCGGAAGGAGATTAATTGGAACGGTTCTGCGTTCTCGTCTCGAGAGTGAAACAACTCGGAGCATTAAGGACGATACATGGCCGGGAACAAATTGGCGGCAGGATACGGCCGTCTCGTTCCCGCGGCAAGGAATACCTTCGGCAGTAATTATCGCGATGGCTGGCTGCATTCATCCCCTCGGTTTGCGTCTGTCTGTCTAGCAGAGATAATAGCGAGCAACGAGCACACGCTGGCAAGAGTGGCGTTTCGGAATCCCGAATGTTTGCCACGCTATCAATCCGTTTTGCTGATATTAGGCTTAACTGGCTACGAACTCGATAATTTCGCGGTTACCCCATTCGTACTCGTCGATTTACCGGGGATACTCCTTTAACCCTCGCCCTGCGTCTACGATATCGATTGTATAGTATCCTACAAAAGTTTCTCTATTCGTGCCATCTGATCAAGTTATACTAAGTAGACAAAATCATACTACGAATGTTATAGGTTATGTAATTTGTGTATATGGATATTGCAGGACTAGATATAGCAAGTCTAATAAATATACTTTAATGTATCTATAATAAATTTATATCCACAGTTTGTTTATTATCATAAACATTTAAAAATTACAAAATTGTGAAGTTTAAGGGTCGAGTATTAACACAAACGAAGGTTATGTGGCACTACAGTGCACGTATTGTACGAACGTGTATCGTGTCTTTATCTAGGAATATATTATAGAAACGTGAACAGAAAGCCGTAAAAGCTATCACCTAACCCCTGACATTGCAACGTGTTCCAGAATCTGTTGCTTCAAACGGAAGCTGCGCGACCGAAGAATTTCACCTTGGGTTTCCTGGAAAGACTACATTCCTTCTGTTCGCCGACCGAATAACCCGAGTTAAGCTATCTAAGCCTGATCCTTGTTTCCCGAAGCCAACTTTTCCAACTTTTCCTATTTTCTCGACAAGTCTAGACCGTGCAGTTTACACGTCGAACACTTCTGTTCAGTAATTAAATTCACGTTTCGCTTTCCTTTGGCTACAACGCTGCTTATGTTCAGGTTTTTGATACTTGAGGAACAGTTGACACAATCGTATTTTATTCGTAATTCAATTTTTCTTTTTACAATAAATATTTTTTCTTGGCGTCTAAGTAGTAATTTCCATTGATTTCACGTTGCAAAATTTTCTTATTACAGATGATTAAGTTTGCGAACTTGTAAATCCCCGAATTGCTAAGTTCTGATGTCTCTGAACTTACAAATTACTCAATTCTGAAGTTCCCAAGTTTGCATATCCTCGAACACCTAAATTCCCAAACCCCAAATTCTCAAATTTACAAGTTCTCTAATACTTGAATCCTCAAGTCCCCAAACTTTCAGATCCCTAAGTTCCCAAATCTCCGAATCCTAAAATTTCCAAGTTTCCAAGTCCACATGTCCCGAAGTCCCTATGTCCCCTAGTCCTACGTTCCCAAATCCCCACATCCTCAAGTCCCCACGTCACCAAATCCACACGTCCCCAAATTCCTACATCCCCAATTGCCTACGTCCCCAAATCCCCACTTCCTCAAGTCCCCACTTCCCCAAGTCTCCACTCCAAGTCCCCACGCCCCCAAGTTCCTACGTCCCCAAGTCGCTACGTCCCCAAGTTCCCACGTATCCAAGTTTCTACGTCCCCAAGTCCACACGTCCCCAAATTCCTACGTCCCCAATTCCCTACGTCCCCAATTCCCTACGTCCCCAAATCCCCACGTTCCCAAGTTCCTACGTCCCCAAATCCCCACTTCCCCAAGTCTCCACGTCCCCAAGTTCCTACATCCCCAAGTTCCTATGTCCCCAAGTTCCTACGTCCCCAAGTTCCTACGTCCCCAAATTCCCAAAATTCCAAATTCTCAAATCTCCAAATCCCCAAATCTCCATTCCCAAAATCCCCAAATCCTCAAATTCTTAAATCCGCAATACCCAAATTCTCAAATCCCTAGTTTCGAAATATCAAATAACAAATATCTTTCCGCCAACGCAACTGTTTCCGGCAATGAATGTTTCTGGTAACGAATGTTTCACGGATGAACACGCTAATTGGCCATCGAATCGAAAGATTAAAGGCAGCCGATGTTCGATTACTCGCGGTCGGATTAAATAATTTGTAGCGGTAACAAAGCGTGTATATACGGTTAGCATCGAGGAACAGTAAACGAGAGTTTGGCCAACTTGGAATGTATCGGCACGCTGCGAACAGACGTAAACGCCGTCGTTTACCTTGTACGCTCTCCGGCGTGTGGATGTATTATGCAAATTTTGTTGCTTCTCTGTCAGTGTTCGCGACATTCCCGACCACAGCCTGCAATCTGCCTCGTGAAATTCAACTAACCGTGCCGAGAAGTTGCTTTAATGTAATCGGTACGATTTGGTAATCGACGCTCCAAAAGTTAGTATATGAGTCGTTCGCCTCGTTAAAACTCCGACAGCTCTAATTACAGCTGTTGATTTACGAGATACGCAATTAAACTAAAACTGCCTGGCTAATCAGGTACCTGTAGGGTATCGCGTACGAAACACTCGAGAATCTTAATCGAGCAGATTGTTAATATTGCGTGTCTTGGAAATTTTCTGAAAAGTTTCGTTATAAAGCTGTTAAAACTCTTTTTACACTCGGAGTATTTCTGGGAGATTACTCTTCGAAAACTTTCTGGATTCAATTGTTCTTCTTTTTAGAATATTCTCAGATAAGTATGAGATCCTTTTGTTATGCAATTATTGACGACTTCGCAGATATCGATACGCTATATTCACATATGCATTCATTTAACTGAGTAATGAGAAGACGGCTTAATTACCGCTTCGTTCGCGATGTATCTACGCTCATTGAACAAATATTCATTATTAACGTTCCCCTCGATTCGGTGTACTGATTCCTCGAATATTCAGGGTAGTCGATAATGATCGAGACCGCAATATTTTATCTGTAATCATACACTGCGAAGACGTCATCAATTTTCCTCCTTGTTAATTATACCTTCTATACCTTATCAATTACATGACTTTACCATATCATATCTCATGATTCTCATAAGTCATCTTTTTGATGAAGACTCATGGTTATGTTTTCGATCAAAGACTTATAGGTTATGTTTTCGATGAGACTCATATAGGTTATGATTTCGATAAAAGACTCTAATAGCATATGTTTTCGATGATAGCCTTATTGGTTATATTTTGGATAAAACTCTCTTATAGGTTATGTTTTCGATCAGACTCCTATAGGTTATGTTTTCGATAAAAGACTCTAACAGTTCATGCTTTCGATATAAGACTCATCGAAATTGACCTATCATCCACATATAAGTAATACGTTGATCATAATGTTAATACAAAATGTTTATTTGTTGATAAATGTTTTGTAATATAAGAAGTGTTGATGTATCGAGTCAGTTGAATTTTTGTGGAGATATCGGTGGATATCTCGCGGGAGGTGTTCGGAAAGTTGGCGACTGGTTTGCTCGCGGGAACGAAGTATCGGTCGGGTCGAACCACGAATGGTAACAATGAATGAATATTAATGAAACGAAATGTAGTCGCCTGACCGGAAGAATTTAATTACGCCGCTTCTGGCTGTATTCGTCTTCGTTAGTCGCCACGGGTAATATCGTTATCGAACCGGCAGTCCTTTGTGACCGGAAACCACGAATCCTGACCGTGCAATCGTTCAATCGAAAACTGCTTTGCTACGACCAATTAACGACATACTTTGCAATTCCCAAAAAGGAGTATTCCTAGGTCCACCAATTCCTAGATCTCCAAAAGAAAATTTTTAGATTCCGACATCTCCAACTTTTTAGATCTCAACGTTTCTAAATTCGTAGATCCCCAAATCCCAACGTTCTTAATTTCCTGAAGCTCCAAATTCCCAAGTCCCGAAATTTCTAAATTTGTAAATCCTAATTTCCCAAATGTCCCATTGAAATATCGAGTACCGAATCGCCAACTCTTAAATTACAAAAAATAAATATTCTAAAAATTTGAGAACACAATAATCTCCGTTAGGAACAATATTTCCTAAGAGAAATGTACATCCTCTTCTCCCTAGGGAAAATATGAAAAATACTAACTTTTCTTACGACAAAATTCAGAGCGTTACACCACTATTTCCTCTTACAAAAATAAATCTAGGATTACAATTTAGGGCATCTATTTACACGCTGAGCCATAAAAGTGTTCTAATTAAACGTCGAGAAATCGGATCGCGCTAATAAAGAACCATGATAATTTTTCATAGGAATTATCAACACGGTGCAATATCAGAGGCGGTCTCAAAACTTGCGATCGTAAAAAACTGCCGATATAACGACAGTTATCGGGTTGCATCGTTATTTTCAATATTACGCCGGTCGTTTCAACTAATAAACGAGTATCTGGCCACCATAATAACGACGTCAATTTTATACCACCATCATATAGCGATTGTCCAACGCGACGAGCGGTACCGGCTTGTTTCAACGATGTAAAAAGTTAAGACGCGATAAAAATCGATCAAGGAAGAACGATGTAACCGTTGTTTTTCATTTTAATGCCTGAAAAAAGCTTGCCACCCTCAGACACGTACAGGACATTCGGTTAACTACCTTCCACGTACATATACGTCGGTGTAAAAATTGCAAAACATTTTTCATAAAATTTATCATAGATTTTATTCTGCGTTCAACGTGATACTCGTCCAACCAAAAATTTCGGTGCAGTTGTTGACAGCGAGTTTTTGATTTTTCGTGAAATGAAAATGTAAATCTTCATCATATCGCTTTACCTTTTTCATAAAATTTATGGTAGAAACATTAGTCTTGCGTTGGACATGTACACGCGTTAAATCTAAAATTCATTTCAGCGCGATTGTTAATTTTTCATGGAATAAAAGTGTAATTCTTCCTCATATTGCTGTACGTTTTTCATGTCCTGGAAAAGATAGTGTCCTGCGTATACTCATCAGTCGATCTTAATTAAACCAGCGAAGAACGTTCAAAATTCCGCGGATAACCGGTTAATCGTGATAATATTCCGCGACTCGGGGTTTAATGTCGCAGAAGAACGAGGAAGAATCGAATTCGTTGGAAGATACGCCTTGGGGGTCAGACGTTGTACCTTTTCGTGTCTCGTGACCGCGATAAATTATTTGCCGGCCTTTCAGCGACCGAACTTAAATCCATTCTTATCAAAAGCGCGAAAATGAAAGGCCTCGAGAATTTATCGTTACCGAGTTCCGCGCTGTCATTTTCGAGGTAAATCCACATTTTCTGTCGCGCATAATACGGTTGCTATTGTGCTTCGTGTAACGGAGAATCATTTCCAGCGTGAAGGTACACAAAGGTAGAATGAAACTTCGAATCACTTTGCTGTTGGGGAAATTAATTTTATCGAAATTGCTTTGGAATTAATTAAACCTACATGATAATTTCTACACGCGAGCTGTGGTTATTTTATTAAAATTGACTGCCAAAGCAGTTGAAAATTCTGTTAGGTAGTATTTCTAACTAATCTTACATTTTCAACAACTTAGGGAAGTGAACAAATATAGATCTGACGAGAAAAGGTGTCAGTCAAGGTGGTAGCCAATAAATTTCAGCAACTACAAACCTAGTGATCTAATATGCAGGATGAACGAAACAACGGGGCAATTAAAAAGTTGTGAGGTTTACATTCAGGTATTTATCTAAGAAAAGTCTACGTTGCATCCGAGGTGCATATATCTGGGAAGCTTACCTTCTGGAGAAACGATTCAGCAGTTTGCCGAGGCTGCGAAAGTAACGAGGAGCAGTAACGTAAACGTAGACCAATTGATCATCGTAAGTGGATCGATCCCGATTGCGACTGTGATTATAAAGATCGGCAGTGGTTGCGCCCATGGTGGCGTTCAGCAGCGTCCCCCACCTTATCTAACCCAGGAACAGAGCAAATCATTTTCCTTTTGCTTAGCCGGCTAATCGCGGTTCCCATTAACGTCTACTCACATAACCGAAGCTCTCCTGGAGATAGGACATGTTGAAAGGGACGTACACCCTCTGATCGACGTCCACCCAGTTATATAGGTCCTTGTGCTTCGGATAGATCTGACACGGAAACGGTACGTTATTCAATAAGGTTCACCAGTCACTCGGTGTGAATGGGTGCTTTGTGACGTTGCTCTTATCGGCGAATAGGAAAAAGAGAGAGAAATTTCGATTCCAATATCTTTTCTGTCTTTCAAGAAACACAAATTCTTTAAAGCTAAAATATATTTATAGTACATAGATATTAGAAAATTTAATTTAATATTTTTAGCGGTATAACTGTAAGTCTCTTTTTATAAAGGTACTTTCCGAAGCGAAATTAAAGGTTTTCTAAAGTTATGAAAGGATAACTACATACTTTAATAATGGTTTATAAGTAAACTTCCACGGCTATTCATACTCGAAGAAAGATTTTATAAGATCTATAGAAATCTGAGAATTACGGGTCCGATGTGGGGATAAATGATAGTTCTTTTTACCTTGCTGAGGGACAAACAGAATTGCAGCAGCAGATCGGTCTCCGACCCCCGTTCCTTTGGATCCATCGTCTTTGGTAAAAAACCATCCACAATCTTTTGAATCCTGCGCGACCTTTGTTCCTCCATTTTATTCTGTAAATAACGCACTACCTCATTAACTAATTCGTTTCGAAAATTATTTAGTATATAACATTCCTGTGTCACTTTTAATGATATAAGAATTTTCACATGTTCGTCACATATAAATCACACATGACATGTCACGCGTTCATACACTTATAAGTCACATATGAATAATATAAATTTTCACATGTTCATCATGTAGGAATGACATACGAAATGCCACATGTTCATCATATATAAATGACATACATGTCACACGTTCATACACATATAAGTCATATATGAATAACATATAAATTTTCACATGTTCATCATATAGGAATGACATAACATAAGAATACATATGTTTTCACCTACCCATCACTACAGATACAAGTATAAAGAAAACGACGATGCATAAACAAGTAAGGAGGGGTTCCCATAGATTTATCCAGCAAAAGAGTATGAAAGTTGCACCGTAATGCTTAGTGTAACGTAGAACTGTTACAGGAACGCAAAGTATCGAACGACGTTGGTTTTCAAAGAATGAAAGCCTGGGGGTGCTCAAGAAGCGACGTTTATTACTTCGCCGCGATAGCAACGATCGAAGTTGGAAACTCGGTCCGATGCGAGAGTTCGCTCGGCGAAATCACTCTAGCGTAAATAATTCCGAGATAGATCGATGGACGCTTCCGGCGTCGACCAGTCTAAGAAACAATAAGAAAAAAAAAGGAAAAGGGCGAAACTGATCGAACCGGTGGCGATAAGGCTATTCAAGATCGAGAACTCTCGCCGGTCCTATCTTTGGCACACTTTTCGTCGGAAGTTTTCGAGCAAGGCTTTAGCCAGACCCCGAGGGAATTGGCACCACTGCCGGATGAACTCTCCTCGAGATGTTCGTGTATGCAACGTAACGACACGACTATCGAGCAGTTTTTTTCCCCGCTCTCGACGAAACTTTCGACTCGTTCCCCGAAGAATAGAAACAGAACTCGTTCCCGAAACCGACCTCATCTTCGTCGGCAGTTTTCAACTGTCTCCCAGGAGAGTTCGAGAATTTAGTTTGTTTTCGCACCGAAAAAGACCCACCTCGAACATCCAATTAAGCGACATTGTTTTCAGATCGTTAAACAGTCCCAGCGAAATTCGGAGAGGGAGGATGCTTGCGACAGACTCCGGTGCCAATCGCGAGAAAATTCATTTGTACTTTAGATTGTTAACGGGTAAGCTAAAGGGTTGTTGCGATAACGATTTTACAGATCGATACAAAAGAAGTTCCTTGTCACTTGCGTAGAAAAGAATTGTTAAGTATTGTCAATTGCTACTGCAATGTTAAGACAAATAAGGAAAATTGAACTGTTAGGTACATTGAGAATTTAGGGAAATATAATTCTGATCTATTGTATCTGAAGTGTGATCTCCGTCGTAACGCACTCGCGAGTGTGACACGTAATTACAAGTGAAATGGTTAAACTCACGAAGTTATTTTTACAAATACCTAAATTTGCAGTTTGTACAAAAGTGTGAATCTGCGAGGAAAATATTTGGTGTGCAGGATGATTCAAAGGTCGAAGACAATTTAGTCTCCGGTTTTCGAGAGCTCGACATTCCAGTCGAGCAGTTTATGAAAATCAGTTGGCAGAATTTCGCCCGGGTCCCCGTTTGTTTCTCTCGTTAATTACGTCGGCTCGGCTTTCCCGCGAACACGCTTTGCTTAATTCCTGAAAACGACTCGCAGCAAACCGCACATCCAACGCTTTGTCCGCCGGCGATGGTCGACCGTTTAATAAATTCTACCTTTTATATTCGTAGCGTGCATTTTACACGCAAACAGAATAAAACCCTTTCCTTCTCTACGCAACCCCTTCTTCGCGGACGAAGGTAAGCCGTTCTAACCAGTGCGAATAAACTGTCGCTGGCAGTAATCGGATTCACCTTATTAATTCGGACTCAACGTTCGTTTATTAAACGAATCGCGTAACGCGTCTCGTTACGAATTCTCTGTTTCGTTTTAACGAGACGCGATTTGGAAAAATTCGGATTTGCTTGACACGATTCGTGGTGACAGGGGAAATAGGATTTTCGACGCTTCGCGTTGCGCACGCTGATGGACGTGTGATATTGGAAATGTAAATGAAAACGTGATTCGACTTGAGGCGCATATTTCACTCTTAATTGATGTACATTATTGCTTTAACTGATTCTACCTTTCTGGTGTAATTTTAACGAATTACTGATGTACACGTTCATTTAACGCGCATGCTCGTAAAGTATAAATTCCACAGATAAATGGTAAAGAGGAGTTCAATTTTGTGCTGTCATTAAATTTTCCCAACCTTAAAAATAAAATGGTTCGCTGTAAAGGTACATTTACATTAACCAAAAGTAAATAAGCAGTAATGTATTCTGATTTGCATTCAAGTCCATAGCTATAAGTTTTTGCGCAACAATGAAGCAGTACACAGAATGGTTCCATTGGAGTATACACATGCAATTTGTATGCAATTTGAAAATATTGAACGCAATTTGAATATCGCCAAAAAATGAATACGCAGAGGATTTTTGTGTCAAGCTCATTTGAAGTTTCTCACCCCCTTTATCGCGGTTCTCATCAAAATTCGTTCTTAGAAACAGGAGCTTCAATCCTAAAATTGAAATAGTATCAAAAATTCATATGCACGGATCAACGATGGTAAAAAGAAAACGGTGTCTTTTTAATAAAGTTTGAAATTCCGGGTCGAAGCGACAATAAGATACAGCACGAAATATCCATTTTCCGGAAAGCAAGTTTCGATTACTCCCTTTTCTCGTCCCAAAATTTGTCCAGCTCCGGTGTCTTCCCGGTTTTCAATTCTCCGACCGTTTCCCGCGAATAAAACACGAACCAGCGGATATTGCTTTAGTTACCATACCATTCGAGGCTCTCCTGCGGAGACTTCATTTATTTACCGTCGAATAGGGGAACGCCGTTGAAGAACACTCGAAAACGGACGTTCGTTTCGAGGACGATGGCGTATTCGCGGGATCAATGGCGTCGATCCTCGGGAAACTTGGAAAATTGGGTCGCGTTATTTTTTTGCGGGACGATTGAACGACCCGCCAGCCACCAGGGCGAGGAGCAAAGGGTTGGCCCGTACGCGACGACACGCCAGAAGGAAGAGGAAATGAAATCCGCCGCTTTGTGCGACGCTAACGACTTTGATAACGATGCCCATCGCCTCTGGTGCTCCTTTTAATTCGACGAACCGTTAATAATGGCCGCGTTACAGCCACCGATGCCGGCTTGGATGATGAACGCTCTGAAGTATCAGCTTCGGCTCGTTTTCGATGACTCCGGGTCGCTAACCTTCTAAGTTCGTACAGTCCACCACAAATTTTACGACCTAATCAATACATTACAACTCACAAACAAGTCTTTCATTCATTTTTACGGACTTCTTACAAGTTGGACTTTTGAAAATGTCACAATTTGAGGATGTATACAATATAGGTCTTTAGAGATTTAGTGGTCCAGGTATTTGGACATCTAGAAAGGAGGAGCTTGAGGACAAGTTTGGTGACGTACGAACTTGAAGACATAGACATTTGGAGATCTAAGTACTATAAGGATTTGGAAGACTTGAAATTTGGAATTTTGAGGACCTAGACACTTTGCTATGAATTTCAGAATTAATTCTATACAATTAATCCTATCCAGACATCACTACATTCAGACAATCAAATCATTCATACATTCATGCAGAAATTAAAATAAACATCCAGTTTCGAGAAGTTTCGCGTGTTTGCCCCCTAGAAGGATGATGCAGAAAACAATTTCGATGCAGAAATTATTAAAGGGTCGCATGGTAGTATTAGGTCTCGAAATCAGCGGAACCAGGCCAACGAGAAGCCTCGACGAAGTCATTAATTTAAAATTCAATTCGATTCCCATGTTCATCCCCGGCGACGTACGGTGAGGCTCGAAGAAATCGTGCAGGGGTTAAAGGCCCAAGGGAGGGACGCAGGTGACGACGTCTGCGCGATCGTTCAAACGGCCCTGCAATTTAGCCGAATTTCGATCGTTAATTAGAGTGGCGCTGACGTAACCGCGGAACATGTGCCAGAAACGAACGCGTCTCCAGAATAAATCGGGAATGAATCATTCTGAACAGGACGAGTCCCGAACAGCAACTCATACAGGCCAATTCTATCTCCTTCAAACGGCGATATATTATATCTATGCTTAAGTATGCTCTTTCGCCAGGGCTCTGATAAATTTCATCGTCTAAATTAAGCTTATCTTAAACATCAAGACGAAAACTGTATTTTTTAATGTGGAGAACAAATTTTCCAGATCTCGTACTTTGTGGTCAATTTCACTAGAATTTTTAGTGCGTTTGGAGTTCAAGTCTGATTATAATTTGAACAGTCAACGATAATACCAAATACAAAATTGACATATTTCAACTTTGTTTTAATATTGTAGCTGTGATTAGTCCTGGCTGACACCTGACAAATCATAGTGGGAGGACTCGTTGATTTCTATACACACATATAAGAGATAGTGGATTATAGAGGACCACGAAAGTAGAATTAAATACACGTACCAGATATACAAAGTTTAGTCCGCAAGAAATGTTGAAACAAAAAGAGCATCTGAGTCAACTTTGTACGAAGGATCTACAATGAACAGTAGGGTTGAAAAGGGACAAGAGTCGCAAACAACGGGCAGGGTTTTCAGCGATAAATCAGAGGAAAAACTGCTTGCGTAGATTCATAGCGAACGGGAAGAGAGCTTTTAATCCGTCGGATATCGGGGAAGTTTTTCGAGCGAAAGCAAAATGCCACGAGCCCGCTATGCATTCTGGTTTGTGGATTCTTCTAACAGATAGGACGTTGGGGTAAATCAGCTAGAAGGATCATTTGCTGGAGATTCGACGCGAAACAAAGTAGAATCATTATGCTGTAAAACGTCCTTTTCGTGCTGCCTTCCGCTGTCTAATAGTTGCAAATGGATCGCTAATGATTTATGACCCACGTTTTTGCTATCGACGTTCCATCGCGGCCTGTCACATCATTTCACGAACGTCGATAACCAAAAATGATATGTCACGATCTCTCGGCGTGAAAAAATGCTCACAAATATTCGGATATTTTTTTTCAGGACGGGAAATGTCACCTTCTGGTTGGTCAATTTGAAAATTTACAAACTTTCAAATTCATGGTTTTTATTTATAGGTTTGCTTTACTGACACTTGAAGGTAGAAGTGACAATTTAAAAACTAAAACTGAATATATAAAACGTGTCAGATTTGTGTATCAACCTCCCACATATCTTCGTTTAAAAGAAGCCTACGTTGCACCCTAAAGTACGGTCAGTATCACGCGCCATTTTGGAACCGGTAGATAACAGAAATTTTTGTAAACAATTTCAGAAAATGCACATCCCGGAGTTACGAAGCGTAACGTAATATTAATATTCATCGCACGGGTTAATATCAATAGCGGCTCGGGTCTGGGCGGAATTCAAACGGGGCATTTATTAAATTTAATCGAAGCCTTGTATCTAAATGAACGATCTCCGGTCGCGAAACCGGGACACGAAATATCGTGCAGGTTAACTCTGCGCGCGTTTCTGTCGCGAGATAACAGACGATCTCGGAAAACCCACTTGTCTCTATGGTTCGCGATGTAACTCGTTCAGGAAAATTTATGTGCTTGTTTACTCGATGATTACGAAATTAGATAAGCAAATCGATGAAACCTACTGAATGTTCGCGGACGATATTTATGGGTCAGATTGTGAAGCTCGATTATCGTTTCGACTGGTCAACTTTCGAGATTGACCTGGGTCAATTGTGCATATGTATTTGTTCATGGCTGCTGAGACATCTACGTCAACTTCACAATTTTTGTATTTACTAGTTTTTTAATTTGCGAGTGTCTGAGATAACTTGTCAAGTTTTTGCACTTTTGGAGTTTTGGATTTTTTCAAATGTTCGTATTCTCAAATGTCAACATCTCCAAATCTCTACATCCCCATATCTCTACATTCCCAAATGCTTATATCCCCAAGTCTTTACATTTCCAAATCTCTACATTCCCAAATTCCCATATCCCCAAATCTCTACATCCCCTAACTCCTACATTCCCAAATGTCTACATCCCCATATCTCTACATCTCCAAATCTCTATCTTCCCAAATCGCTATATCCCCAAATCTCAACATCTCCAAATCTCTACATCCCCCAAACTATATACCCCCAAATCTCTACATCCCCATATGTCCACATCTCTGAATCCTTACATCCCCAAATCCGCAAGTCCCCAACTCATCACATCATCCCAACAAATAAAGACGCGAAATTTGATCGAAACTCGAGTACTTCCTGCAAATGGCTCTCGGTTTCCCGTACATCGATATCTTCGATAGCCCGTTATTTCTGGAGCGTCATCGCGGACCGATGAATCGAGCCGAGTATTTGGGACACTTGGCTGCATCTCTGGATGGTGCTTCCTCGATGCCGATCGCGTGTACATCAAAGCATCCCTTGGAAAAAGATTTCCCAAACGCGAGACTGAGAACTGAACGAGTCTTTGGTATCTCTTTTTACGATTTTTACGTCCGCGCAATTTGGAAAGCAACTCCTTTGATTGCTTCCTTTCGAACAAGTATGCCTCGAGTTTCCTCGAGAAATTATTTTTGGTTGCTCAGATAATTTTCTTTGGTTCGATGCTTGAAGAGAATGTATTTTTTCGCGCGGAAACGTTTCAATGTCTGTTTTAGAGCCCATCAAGCTCGGTTGTAAAATTTTTATGGTATTAGATAAAAACGCGTGTGCGTTTAAAGATTGTGAGCCAGCATTGAGTACGCGGAATCTTTATTGCCCGGCCCATTACAGTTTATGTCTTGTAGATAAAGAAAATTCAATCGACATGAAAATTTTGAAAGTTGCCTCGAACACAGGCATAATTCCCTTCGTTATTACCATTATTTGGCACCGTGCCTTGGATCCGCGTTCAACTGCAACCACTCTCGTACGTCGCTTCGAGCGATCTTTGCAAATCACTGCTGACGCTACCGTTACACAACTGGAATTAATTTTAAGTTAAAAGTGTTGTATCGCCCGACAGTTATGATACAACGCGGTGAACTACGCAACTTGGCCAACTTCTTCCTACAACTTCGACCGTAACACGGCTCATTGATAACGGCGAATTTCTCAACGATGTTCCGCCATGTTATGGCCCCGTGGTTACACCGAACGACTTCAGATACATGGTCGTTACGATCCTTTATGCGTGCTACTTGCCAAAGTAAACGTCTCGAAAAGGATTCCAAATGGTGGGATTTGAGAAATTTTATTTTAGAAAAATATGGTTATTTGTACACTTTGTAAAATATTTTTTGTACCTTGGAATATTTTGCAAACTTTATGAAGTATTATATATTTGATACACTTTATAAACTTTACGAAGTATTGTTTATAGTTAACTTTGCAAAGTTTTTTAGAGTTGATCAATTTTAAGTACTTCGTGAATTTTATAAAGAATTATGAACTTCATACTTGACAAATTTTATCAAAGTATCGCTTTATACATTATTAACTTCACAAAGTATTGCATTAATTTGATGTACTTCATGAAGTTTACACATGATGTACAATGTATTCTAAACTTTGTACTTGATAAACTTCAAAGTACAAACTTCGTAAACGTTACAAAGTATCATAAACTCCACTTAATGATCTTTACTATAAATATACTTTACGCGCTTTATAAAGTATATTTAACTGCATAATCTCTAATAAACACCGGTTTAATCCCTATTATGCATGTTCAGTAATGTCTGCAATAATTGTGTTTATGTAATCAGCAAAATGTATGTCGCGTGTATCGAAATTATGGCAACAGATGCTCGGCAAACAAAATGATAATAATGCATGTCTGATTGATGTCGATAGTAGCTATCGAAATAAAATCCTTTTACGATCATGTATTTTCGTTGCGTGCACGTTTTATGAGCCCGTATACGATCGCACGTACGCCCATTTCTCTTCGCTTCACGAACGTAATTGTGAAGTATCGATTATTATTGGAACATAACTCTGCGTCATTACGTTAACTAGAAATAATTCTATTTAATGTTAAAGTTAGTGGAATTGTTAAAGATAACAGTTGGAATAAGTTTGTCTTAGATGTTTGTTATGTTAGTTTAACCCCTTAACCTACAATTTTCTGGACAGTTACATTCTTATTCCTACAATGTGAAGACAACTGAAGAAAGTTAAAATGTTAGGTTTTGACTATGCAATTCATAATTGAACTTCAAATTAAATCGTATTAAATTCAAATAAAGTTATCATGAAGTACAAGTGCGTCAATCAAGATAGTGCAAGGGGTTGAAAAAATAATTTTATGAAACATGAAAATTATAAAAATAAAAACGCTATAAAAATAGTCAGAAATGTAGCACAAGAGTAAAATTTTGCCCCAAATCCAAATTGTTCGAAGAAAATGATTTTGTACAAGTAAATTGTGATAAACAAAATGCGCAGCGTCGTCTCCGGTCTCGGCTGAAATGTTTCGGGTTCCTGCAGCGAATTACGTCGACAAGGCGAATAATCACGAAGGGAGAATTGTAACGAGAAGGGTCGGAAACAAGAGAAAAGAAAGTTTCGAGCGAAACAGGACGCCCGTAAAATGATCCGGCGAACAAATTCGCGGAAGAGTTATTGCGCCGCACTGAAAAATATACACCGTAATAAAACATACGGTACAGCAGCTTTTACAATGACGTCCTGGCACCGAGCGGCGGGATACGTCTTTTGTTCGGAATAAAAGTGTAACGGGGTGTCTTTAATTCGGGACAAGCCACGATCGACCCGTCCCCGTCGATGTTTCGAAACGTAACCTCGAAAAATGCAAGAGTTCGAGCTATTCGAAACAACGAGTTTATCAACGGAGATAAGTGGACACGGGGTTCGCGCAAGAGTTAATTAACAAAACGAGCTTCCGAAATGACACGCTCCTGTTTAATGAACGGCCCGTGACGTCACGATTTTAATTTGCTCCAGTAATTAGAGCAAATGGCGGACGGTGAATATCGCTAAATTTATGTTAATAATTTAGAATGGTAAATTAATTGGGGCACAGAGCGAAACATTTTACGGTAACGAAGCGATCCCGAATAAACAATCAACCTTGAAGGGGAACAAGAAACGTAGGGAGCGTAGGGGGATGTACTTGTTCGATACTCATTGACATTCCATCCTCAGAGCCATTCGCTGCAGCTTTCATGAAAATAGAAACACGAGGAGGAAACCGTGGCCGTACGTGGCACGATTTTACAAGGATTTACATCGCCGAACATGATCCTGGTTAAAAATAACGCGGGATAACGACGAGCATTCGGCAACGAGGATTTATTCGACGGTATAGGTAACCTAATTAGCTTGCCGACGTTCCATCGATCAGGTTGGCCCGCATACCACGGATATTTCTCGAATACGAATCGGCACGATCACGGTTAATATCGAGATTGAGATTTCGACAAGTTGACAAGTGGGTCAAGTGTACCTGCCGTCTCGGACCGCGTGCTTCTTCGCGATCGTGTTTACATTCCACGGAAAATGAGAAAAATCCCCGCGTTCGATCCTCTTTCACCCTCGAAATAACCAGACCTAACCCATTCTCTCCTCGGCTCATCTTCCATTCATAGTGTAACCTCGAACGCGAATTGTGTCGGTTGCTGAGGACACTTCGATTTCTTTCGATTTTCTTCAACATTTTTTTCTATACCTTTTCTAAAATAACTTATTAAAATAATACTACAAATACATGTATTTAAAAAGTTCTATCATCATACAACGTTTTGTATTTCAAAAGGTTGAAAGGTCCCTAAAATAACAGAAATGGAATACACAAAAATAAGTTAGTACAATTGAAAAATATCTTAAAGTAACAGAAATGGAGTGCGTAGAAATGATTTATAGTAGCATTGAATGAAATAAAAGTGATGTTACATTTCTGGTATCTCGATTTAACCCCGTTTCTACAAAATGAAGTTCAAGCACGAATGAGTCGGAAGTTTGTTAAATGAGTATTGCCTCGCTGCAGTCGGATGAAGTATTGATTAAAGTAAATAGAAACTTACAATTCAGCATCTCCGAGTGTCACCAGAGCAATATAATCGTAAGAACAAGATACACGTACCTTGATCATGGTGTACGCTCGACTTTCTTCATGGACCATCTTCTTCTGCTGCCTCTCCATCGTGGAATACGCCTTGGCCCATTGTAACCTCTCCTCCTGCGACAAGATGCAGTACATTAAAATAGCATTTGTTACGAAACCGTGTTGTACTTCTCCTTTCGCCTTCCTAAAGGAACCTGCAAGTGTGTAAAATCGTGGAAGCAAACCATATAGCGAATTCGATTTTTAGACTATCTGCGCCTTAGAGAGATTTGGGTTAGGTTTATGTTTCGATTGTACCTATTTCGTTTAGGTTAGGTCATACTTTATGCAAGTTTGCTTTTGATTTAGTTTGAGTTGAGGTATGTGTATTTTAAGGTAAATATGAACAATTCACTTTGTGATTTTTGATGAAGGTTTTCCTGCTTGATTCTCAAATTTTTAAATCCTCAAATATGCTAATTGTCAGCTTCTGAGTCTGCGAGTCTTCGAATTTTCTCATCTGTACGTTCCTGAATTTTTAAATTTCCTAATATCTGAATTCTCAAATTGCTGAATTTCCACAATCCTGGAATTCTCGATTTGTAGATACACAAGTTCCTAAACCTACATCTTCGAACCCCATTGTTGCAAAGGAAAATCTTGTTCAGAGTCCTCTGCTACCCCTTTTAGGGAGTAACACTTATTACGGGACGCCCTGTATCTTCAAATCTCTAAATCCACACATCCATAAATTTCCAAATTCCTATAACACCAAATTCCTGAATTTACAAACGCATAAATGCCTAAATTCTTCATTCCCCAAATCCCCAAATCTCCAAGCCTCTGAATCCCCAAATTCCTAAATTTACAAACGCCTAAGTTTCCAAATCCCTAATTCCCCAAATTCCTAAATTTCCAAATGCCTAAGTCCCCAAATTCCTCAGATTCCAAATTCTCATAAGCCCAAATTTCTAACCCCCAAATCCCCAAATCTCAAAGTTCGTAAATTCCCAAATTCCTAAATTTCCAAATACCTAAGTTTCCAAATCCCTAATTCTCTAAATTCCTAAATTTCCAAATACCTAAGTTTCCAAATCCCTAATTCTCTAAATTCCAAAATTTACAAATGCCTAAGTCCCCAAATTCCCAAGTTCTCAAATTCCTAAATTTCCAAATCCCTAAGTCCCCAAATTCCTCAGATTCCAAATTCTCATAACCCCAAATTTCTAACCCCCGAATCCCCAAATCTCAAAGTTCCTAAATTTCCAAATCCCTAAGTCCCCAAATTCCTCAGATTCCAAATCCCCATAACCCCAAATTTCTAACCCCCAAATCCCCAAATGTCAAAGTTCCTAAATTTCCAAATACCCAAGTCCCCAAACTCCTCAGATTCCAAATCTCCATAACCCCAAATTTCGAACCCCTAAATCTCCAAATTTCTAACCCCTCAAATCCCCAAATTTCGAGATCCCGAAATTCCCAACTTCCCACCTACGCAAATTCGTAACAACCAACGTCACATTTCCCCCATTGTTTGCCACACATTCCCCACGAGAACCACATTCGCTCTTAACTATACCCGCTTCGGTATTCCTTTCAAAACACCCGTAAAGTTCCTATCTCTTCACCTCTGAACTTTAAAACTTCACAAAACACCCGCATGTCTCCCGTCCTAAATAATCTTTACCCCAAAATCATTAATATAACATTTTAGATTGAACCATTTAAAGTGTAACTCATACGTGGCACAGGTTCAAAAATATTTTCCACCCCATGAATCAAAGATAAATTGTCCAATCGTAAAACGTATTGGCACAATTCTTGATCCTCGGAAGAAACTGTTTGTTTTCCTTTCAATTTACCGTTCGATCCGGTGCTAAGGGTTCGTTTCCAACACGACGACAAAGCTCTGCAAGTGTGAGGTCGTAACGATTCGGTAAACAAGGGTGGTAAGAAGTATCGGACTATATTACACCGGTTTTTTTTTCTACGCGCTGAAAAACACGCTTACGCCAGACTCTCACAATAGAACGGATTTCGCATTGCGGATTTATGCGTCGCAGGCTACGCTTAATTGCAAAGCAAGTTAATTTGCCTCGAGCAAACTTAATTTTTCCTCTTTAGCGCCTGACCTCCGGTTAGAAAAGCAGCCTCCTCGGCTAGAAAATTAAAGTAGAATAGTTTAAACGAATCCTTTCTTCTCGCAACCTCTTTCTGCTCACGTATTTAACTCGCAAATAAATTCTCGTCGTTCTTTACGTCCGAAATAGTCATCGATAAGAACCCGAAATAAACTGAAGATAACTAGAGGTAAAACTCGAAGAGTAACCGTGGAGTATGAGATATAACCGAATAAGAGTTAAAAGGTATAGCCGAATAAGGGAGTAAAAAGTGTCTTTGCATTTTTCCAGAATTTTTAACCGCAAAATGAATTGTTTAAAAATTGTAAAAGTTTACAAATATGTGTTTGTTAATAGGAATTATCGAACGACGAGAGAGAAATTGTTATCTAGGTATTAATGACGTTATCAGTTCGGTTCCTTTTAATTACGCATGCAACGAGAATAACAAGGCTTAAACAGCGCGATCAATTAATAGCGGAGAATCGATCTCCTTAATGATTTGTAACTCGAGCGAGATACCGACGGTTCACTAGGCAAACGTGCTATTAATCATGGAGATCCAGCCAGCTGATCAGTGACAGTGCAGGAAATAATTACCAACTAGGCGTTTTAACAACACCAACACGTATGACGAACGTGAGCTTGCGAATTTCGCTTTGATGTGTTGAATAAATGTGTAATGTTACGTGCACTTTTTCTTTCTGGTATCACTGGCAACTTTTAAGGCAAAACTGTGAGGAAAACTTTTCACTTTTCTTTGGTTAATAATTGGGAATACTTAAATTTCCTAATATCAAGATTGGGTATTTTCGAATACCCAAATTCTCAAATTCCCAACATCCGAATCCTCAAATTCCCTAACATCCAAATACTCAAATTCTCCAACATCCAAATCCCCAAATTTCCCAATATCTAAATTTTCAAATATCTAAACCCTCAAATTTTCAAATCCCTAAACTCAATATTCGAATCCTCAAATTTCCCAATATCCAAATCCCCAAATTTTCCAATCCCCAAATTCCCCAATAAGTAAATCGCCAAATTCTCAACTTTTCAAATCCCCAAATTCCCCAATTAGTAAATCGCCAAATTCTCAAATTTTCAAATCCCCAAATTCCCCAATATCCAAATCCCCAAATTCCCCATATCCAAATCCCTAAATTGCTCAATATCCAAATCCCCAAATTCCCGAATATCCAAACCCTAAAATTTCCCAATATCCAACTCCCCAAATTCCTCAACATCCCAACCCTGAAATTTCCCAATCTATAAACCCCCGAATTCCCCAATAACCCCCCAAACGTCCACAATTCATCCCCCTTCCGATACACCTAAACAGTAACATATCCCAGTGAACTAAATCGCGAACGGTAAATCATGCACGTTGTAGGGAACCGGGAACGATTCGTATAATAAAGCTTGCCCTTAGAAACAGGGTGATGCAGCGACACGACGAGAGCTTTAGCGTTGAATATAACATAAATCGTGGAACGACAAGCGCGCGGAAACTCGGCCAGAAGCTCGACAAGGAAGGCTGAAAACGAGGAGAGAGGAGAGTACGTAGTAAGTCGGCCGGGGTCTCCGTTAACTGGATGCTAGATACGAGCTGGAGAGTACGCTAGACATAATCGCTAGAGCAGACAGAAGAGTAGGACAGACTGGAGCCAGGAATTTCGGGGCGGCGAAAGTCGAAATAGCCGGGGTTCCTTGGCTCCGTGCCAGTCCCTCTGGCTGACACCAAAGAAACATCTTCCTAATTTTCCATGTTTGCCTCGCAATTTGACCTTCCATGATATTATCTCGAAACGCTACAAACACGAATGCTACTCGTTACGCAAATACTTTGATTGACTTCCTCGGATTTACACAAACAGATCCATCAAGTCGATGTTTTGTTACGTTCCAACTGTTTCACCTTGCATTATCTCGGAATTATACAAATACTTCTTCAAATACTTTGACTTCGTCAGACTAACGCAAACAGATCAGGCAAGAGGTTGCTCTAAGGTCTTCAGACATCTTGTTACGTTCAAACGTTGCAGTTTGACCTTGCATTATCTCAGAATGCTACCAAGGGTACTCCTCGTTCAAATACTTTGATTGACTTCGTCAGATTAACGCAAAGGCAAGAGGTCGCTCTAAGATCTGCAGACATTTTGTTACGTTCAAACGTTGCAGTTTGACCTTGTATTATCTCAGAATGGTACAAAGGATACTCCTCACTACAGTACTTTGATTGACTTCGTCAGATTAACACATCCATCAAGGTACTCTAACAGCTGCAGACATTTTGTGACGTCCAAACGTTGCAGTTTGACCTTGCATGACATCCTCGATACTCCTTAATACTCCCTGATACTCCTAGTTCAAATACTTTAATTGACTTTGACCGGTAAAAGGTTGTTCTGAAATCGATAAGTTTAAACGTCAGGTTAATCACCATTTAACAATTAAACGTTTGATGGAGTTCTGCATAGTGATAGTAGATGTTCCGTTTTAGAATTTTTGCAGCTCGGCACGCACCTCTGCACAATAGCCGGCTGCCTAGTTATTTTTAAAATGATCGATAAAGCACCAGTCTGCAGCTACTCGTCTGTCTTCATTAAGCACTGGCATTTGTCACACTATTCCGGAAATTTGAACGACTCTGCTATTGTACAAACAAATTTTATGTCTTCATTTGTACGCTGACGGTATTAAAGCGACGATATCGTGATCTTCAAGTATTTTATCTTCAGGAACGATCATTTTGAAGTTAGAATAAGTAATTTTAAGGTTGGGTTAATTGTAAGGTTATAATAGGTAATAGTAAAGGTTAAAATTCTTTTCTTTCAAATCAGTCATAAATCCTGAAAGAATTTATAATATACGGTAGTGTCCACACACGTGACCTGACGAATTTAAAACCAAGGTAAACGTCCACACACGTGTAAATATCCCTGAAGAGTAAACCCACGAGCAAACTAAGCAACTCCGTAACTCGGTAATTTACTCGGCAAGAGTGGAACCCAAAAATATAAAAGTAAATTTCGCAAGAAGACCCTTAAAACAATTTATATCGAAAAACATTAACAAGTACGCTTAATTTACACCGAAAGAAAGCGGAACGTTAAACATGTCTTACAAAGTAAAATATCCGAGTAACGGTCTATGTCCGTCAAACTTCTGTAAATACGGATCCGACGCATAAAGGAGAATTATATGCCGACGATTAATTACGATTAAACACGTTAGCAAGTTTCGTCTGCGCCGGATAGAACTTGGTGCGAGCGACTGTTTCCGTTTCCGCGTGTACATATGTCGGGCCGCGCAAATTACAGGGATGTGTCGTGTTTCGTGTGGACGTTCCATTTCGTAACAGGAGTATCGTTTCATTATGCTAACGAAATATCGATTATGATAATGCATGGGAGCGATTGAATCGCGTAGAATTACCATTATGACGGGCATGAAATGCGACTGCCCTTGCACTCCGTTGTTAACGCGCTTGTCCCAAGGATTTTCACGGGGGTACTCGATAATATGTGCTTCATTAATCGATTCAGAAATGTTTCTTAGAAACGCGCTGAAACCCGCATATTTATTTTGTTTACAGGGTGTTTCAAAACATACTTAAAGCTACATTAGCTCTTGTTTTATTCTATACCTGCGACCATTCACACCCTATATCCATATACATTCATATACAATGTATACATTATAAAAGTATGTATGGTAGCCAAAGTGTGGGTGCAGTTTTTGGAACATGTATAATGAAACTTTTTTGAGATACATTGTTCATTAAGCAGGATTAACAAATAAGTGTATTACAACAAAATCTGGATGCTTTAAAAAATAGTGGAAATTTTTTGATGGATAAACTCTGGGAATCAATAACAAGGCGTGAAATGAAATCTCGCAGGGTTTGATCGCAAGTGGCGAAACGATGCATGAAATAAGTTGGCACGTCCTCCGCGATTACGCTACGAAATGGAGCGAGTAGCCCGAGCGTTTGGCAGCGAGCGTGTCGAGACGATTGCGCTCCCTCGTGTCCAAATAACGCTTGATTTGCTGGTCAGATAGGAAATTGAGTTTCTGCCGTTCGTAATGGAAGCATAAACATTTATGCTTCCGTCAGCAGCTCACTTTCGACGTTATCAAACGAAACACCGATCGAACTGGTCTCTGCACAAAGCGACATTCAGAGACGTTTAGCAACGATTTTTTCTATCCGATTGACCGAAAAGATGAGACAAACGTTACGGTCCAGCAAATATTTCTTCCCGTGGACAGTAATCGTAGAAATATAGCGGGGTTGTAAATCTCGATCTGCGGACGACACCTGTTTCTTTACGTTTCACTTGGTCGAACGAGAGGTGGTAGAAATCGGACGGTGAAACACGATATCGACTCTTTTATTGTCGTGAACGGTCTACAAAATATTAAATTCTTTTCAAATACTTTATCACAGTTTACAGATTGATATTTACGACCATGATGTATTTGGGAGTTATACTCGGAGTATACGTTCAGAGTACGTCACGAAGGGACAACCCTTTTGTCGAGGTTAAGTATTAAAATCCTCCCGGCTCTTATCACAATCGCAAGGAAAGTTGCCGAGACAAAGAACACGCGTCGAGATGGGATCGCGTATATCCGCCGGGACTCTGAACGGGTCTTTTCAACCCCGTCACTGTTAACCTACGCTTTTATTAAAAACTTCTGTCGGACCAGGAATTATTCCACCGGTAATAGAAGACCGGTTTTAATTCATGATTCCGTGATTAATTCCCTTTTACGGGAATTCTAGCGGCTATGAATTATAACCGCAGAAAAATCCGGATTTTCTGTCTAGTTTGACTCACGATAAAAGTATTATGGGTATTCAACGTCAAATTTAATGATACTACGCGTATAATAAGATCAGACATAAACAAGTTTTTTTTTGTTTGGATAAAAATACTCTTAGGGGATGAAATCGTTTTTTGTACATGGCAGTGCTAAGAAATAATTTGATTATTTTTTAGAAAAGTAATTACATGAATTTTATTTTGTTTGGATAAGAACACTTTTAGGGGATGAAACGATCTCATGAACACAGTACTGTCAAGGGACAATTTGATTATTTTATAAGATGATTATAACACGAATTTTATTTTATTTGGATAAAAACACTTTTAGGGGATAAAACGATCTTATGAACACAGTACTGTCAAGGGACAATTTGATTATTTTATAAGAAGATTATAACATGAATTTTATTTTGTTTGGATAAAAACACTTTTAGGGGATGAAACGATCTTATGAACATAGTACTGTCAAGGGACAATTTGATTATTTTGTAAGAAGATTATAACATGAATTTTGTTTTGTTTAAATAAAAACACTTTTAGACGATCTAACAAAGCTGTCACGTAACTCGATTATTTGTAGACAAGTGCTACTATATTTTATTTTATTTTAAAATAATATATGTGGTATGTGAAATAAATACACAGCGACATCAGGTAACAATTTGATACATTTCTAAGTGCATAAAAATCATTCTGAGCGAGACCAATTGTAATTAGTCGTACTAAAGCCACAAATAAAAGAAAATATAATATATGTTTAGATGTATGCTATTTTCGGGGAAGAAAATCCTCTCCAGGAATAAAGAAGTTCAGGGAGAAAGCGGTTGAACAAGTCGATCGAAGATCAAGACCTTGTTTAGAGCGTTGAACAGCTAAACTGCTCGAAAACTCTCGACTCGATGAAAGAACATTCAAAGACACACTCGAGCAGTCTGAAGTGTCCGATTCTTTGAGAAAGAAGACCTTTTTTCTCTGCAAATTCTATTCGCCCTACGATACGTTTGATTTCTGTTTAACTGTCCACTTCTGGTAATCCACTTGGAGAAAAAAGGAAAATTGTGAATTACATCGGAGGGTAATTTAACCCTTTGCAGTTGCAAGGTGACCATTTTGTTTAATACAACAATTTTGAATATGTTTTAAATATGATG
Organism: Megachile willughbiella; assembly: GCA_945859595.2. Classification (NCBI taxonomy): domain Eukaryota; kingdom Metazoa; phylum Arthropoda; class Insecta; order Hymenoptera; family Megachilidae; genus Megachile; species Megachile willughbiella. Next base: position 15,237,202 of record OX243798.1, on the reverse strand, counting down.
TGTAAATATAATGGAACAGTAGTGACAATATTAGAATAACTTCTAAAGAATCTTCTCTACTAAAAAGTTTCAAGTTGCCAACAGCAAAAATACCTTTGTGTGCAAAGGGTTAAGACGAAAATATCTCGCGATGAGAAACTTAATTACACTCATCAATTGCCTAAAATTTTCCAGTATGTAAATCCTCAAATTTCCCAATATCCAAACCCTCACATTTTCCAACATATAAATCCCCAAATTTCCCAATATCCAAACCCTCAAATTTTCCAACATATAAATCCCCATATTGCCCAATATCCAAATCCTCGACTAAAAAATTTCAAGTTATCTGCCAACAGCAAAAACCTTCGAAGGGTTAAAAGTCGCGAAAATATCTCTGGACGAGAAAGTTAATCACACCCCAATCAACCGGGAGTCTTCAATATGAAAAGCATCGTTCTACGCCAATAAGCTTTCTTCGATGCAATTTCTCCCCGAGCTTGTAATTAGCATCCGAAATTCAGTGGATAATCCGATTCCGGTCAGAACGTCGTCGCCGTGGAAAATTTCCTCGTGAAATTGGCCAGTGTCGCGTTTCTTCGAGCCTCCCTCTCGCTCCTCGAATCTCGCGCGCTTTTTCACTACCTTCTCCCTTGTATTTATCCGTCACGGGCTTTTCAAGGGGATAGACTTCTAAAGAACCTGCAACGAGCTTACAACGCACGAAATTTTTTCAGAATATTTCTTTACCGTAGAATATCCGCTTTTATTTTCACTTTAACGAGCTTTTTAAGGGGTTACACTTCTAAAGGCAGACGCGTTCAAAGTTTCAAACGGCCCAGGAATTAAATTTTGTAGAATATTCTTGTTTATTTTAGGCTTAACGAGCTTTTCGATGGACGCTTCTGTCTGTATGGTGCAATTTTATAAGATTTCAAGGATTAACTTTGTCGGCAAGTCAGAGCGATTCAATTATTAAGACGAGGAATGTTCAAATGTTAGGCTAAATATTTTTGATACGGTGATCATTGCTTTGGAATTAAAATTACACCGAAATCCAATCATGGTGAAAATGTCAGACAGATTTGTCGCATTTCAATAGTTATGACATGTGTGATATATGCATCGCGTGCGTCATGTGACAAGCGACAAAATTCGCTGCGATTGCACTTTCGAGTTAAACTGTATCGACTCGAATTTATTAATACACCAAAAAGTGTTCAAAAGAACACTCAAACAGAACTGGAAATTCGAATAATTTCAAACCCGAATTCGAATATTCGAAATATTTGAATACTCAAAATATATTTACAATACAAGAATATTTCCTAGAAGTAATATAACAAGAATCGAACGCCATAAATCCTCCGGAAGCTCCATCGAAGCGTAAAGTTTTGAACGTCGATGACCCAGGTCAATCGTGACCCAGACTTACCACGTAATCGACTAAAGTTAGAATCTCGAATTTTTAAACGAAAGCTATCGAGGTCGTCGTGGAATATTCTCTCCTTAGCTTTTTAATACTCGAACGTCTACCGTCTATATTATGCTGCATATTAATAAATCAATAATATATGTATGCTGCAGTATGTAGCAGTCAAAGGATTAAACTTTAACCTCCACGACTTTTTCCCCGCTTGCTCACTCGAGCCACGAAATTGATCGATATCTGGAAACTCAGGTAGTTCGAAAGTGGCCGCAAAAGTTTGCGATACTTTTCAGCCGAGAGCAATGGAGGTTCGAATCTCTGGCTACGTGTATCGCCGTGTTTCGAGAGGAAGAACGTGCCAGGCATTAATTATTTCCCTTATCCTTTAACTGGTTTCGTGTTCGGTCCCTCCCGGCAACTTTTCACTAGTCAGAATCTACAGGCTGTTATACAACCGGTAATACAAGGGAAAAGGATGTAATTATATTAAGTGCTCCACAATTTCAAATATAATTTGACAATTCCATTTCGTACACCTACTTACTGACACATTAAACATTGAATTTTAACTTTTGCAGTTACATTTGATGCTATAGAGTTACAAGCGTTCGTGCAGAGTTAATATCAGAAACAATTATGGAAATTTCATTTCATTTCGTAACTCTTGCATGTTTAAATTATATGGACACAATATTGAATTTTACTTTTGCAGTTATAGTTGAAGTAGAGTATACTCATAAGCATATGTGTGGAGTGAATAATAAAAAAAATTATGGAGCACAGTAGTACAGTGATGGACTAGTGGTTAGGGTAAACGACTGTCACTACGCGGTCCAGGGTTCGAATCCCGAAGGGCCAGTATCCAATTTTTCACGAATTAAATCGTATTTATTCGTATTGTATTTGTGCGAATTGCATTTGAATTCCGATAAAAATGATTGAGTAGAAATTATGAAGTTGAATTTAAGGTGGTGTATGGTATACTTGCGAATTAGAATGAGTCAATATTCGAATTTGGATAGTATCGAGTCAACCTGCGTCGAAATTGCATTGCTCCGAATTAGATTGCACCGAATGATCGCATTTGAGTGACAACTTGCATCGTATTGAATCGCGTGCTAATTCGAATCGCGTCGACTTGAATCAATTCGAATTGGATCGCGTCGAATTAATTTGCGCCGAAATCGAATTGGGCAAAATCAGCTTGCGTCGAATTTTGACGCGTTGGAATTGAATCACACCGAATTGGATTGTACCGTATTGAAACGCATCGAATTTGTATTGATTCGAATCGGATCTCTTCGAGTTAACACGTGTCGAGTTGAATAGCGTCGAATTACATCGCGCCAAATTCAAATTTCAACCCGTCAAATAAACTTGCATCCTAATCATCCTAAATCGGATCAAAATAACTCGTGTCTCAACAGTGCTGAAGATAAAAATAAGTAAAAAGGTCCATTAAGTCATACATTAAACGATGAAACTATCTGACCGTCCTATCGATCCCTGGAACGTACCATGTGCGCTGGTTTAAGCTCGCAAATCGTCGATAAAGCCGGAATTAAGCGACACGAATGAATAATGAAGACGTTTTTGCCCCGTCGGCCGAGCCAAGCTGTCGCAACGCAAAAATGTGTGCAGTCATTCGCGAGCAGCGAGTTTACGGATGCTCCTAAACCACCGGACAGAATTTATACCGTCGCCGGAACTCGCCGCACGTTTGCTTGAGGAATTAACTCCGCTTAAACGCCCTATCTATTAGCCGGTATACTCAAGCGAGAAGTATTCGTCCCTCGAGTCTCGATAACGGATGTACACGCGGAAATCCTGCTCGTTAATTTTCCGTCGAATCGGTGAACACGATTTTGGTTCTTGTAATTTCCAAGATTTATTCGATCGACTGATAAAACTGTCGTTACGAGATGCCGAGAACTGCCGCTAAGCTAGAAAATATAGCTGTGAATGGTAAAAAATATCTTGGGATTTTAGACTTTATTGTAAGTAATGTACTGGTAAGAAAGAACGAGGGGAATCCTTAGAGGTGAACGGAAAAGTGTAGTCCGATGGATTTTAATTCTGAAGAGTTCCAACTCGAATCCTGCTTGAAGGCAGTTCACATTTTTCATACTTGCCTTTAGAGCTCTTGCTATAGTTACAAATACAAAAATTTAATATTGTAAACTCACTTTGTCACAGTTGCGCAGATAGCGATGCTGATTCCCTAGATGTGGTTACGATACATTCTCAATCTAAGGTCGAGTTCAAATCCTACTCAATGTACTGCAGTTACAAATGTAAATATTCTACTTGATCAAGGGATTTAACGGTGCTGTAAACTCACTCACTCAGATCTCACAATTTTCTGTGAAAGACGATAGAACAGCAACGGACATTGATATCCACGAACGATATGTATAATCAAAGAAATTATAGATGATGGAACTAACGAAATTATAGATGATATAAAAAAATGATAGATGTAAAGAGATTATAAATGTACCATAGTAACTAGATGCACTTAAGATTCAGAAGAAAAGAAAAAAGATAGCAACTACATGAGAAATGTTGATCCGAAGGAAACGTGTGCGAGTAAAATTTGCGAAGCTCACCGGATTTTCCGCGAAGAAGGCGTCCTCCTGATGTTTCGTAGGCAGGTCGAGGAACACGGAGGACCTGGAGCGATCGTAAAGATCGACATCCACGTAGAAGTCGAAGAGAGGAGCTCCATTCACCCTGAGCAACCTCGAGACTAGCGGCGTGATGTCGGCCGGCGCGATGCTCCTTGGGGGTAGATATCCGCCGAGTTCGCGTAAAAGCTCGTAAACTGAAACAACAAGTGATCGTAAACAAGTTTTAACGAGATTCAGGAACGTGTGAAACGTGTCGGTAGCCGGGAAATCGGTTCGCGAGCGTTTCCGGCTATCTCTGGAATCGAAAGGACGACGCGAGAAAAAGTGGAAATGGCAAAACGAAAAGCGTGGATAGCATCCGTTTAGAACGCGTTTCATTTAAAAATCGATGCGTCGATCCGACGAGGTATAATGAAAAGAGCCGACGAGCAAAGTTCAAATCTCGATACATCGCTGCCTCCCCTATTTACGAGCCAACTCTTTTCATCAACGACCTTCGCGTCCCTTCCTATCGGCCTTTCGCGGCCAACCCCGTGCCGGCTTGCAACGATAAACTATAAATAAAAGCTGCGCACACAAACGGACCTGTGTACGCGAGCGTGATCCATTCCAAAGATCAACAACACCCTTATCGAGCTTTGCGATCTTCGTTTAACTCGTCCGTGGGATTCGAGCAACGAGGGTTGCGGTTTGCAACCCTTCGATTTACCTATGCGATTGCCTGTATATTGATAGTTTGTGAATTGGGAAAGAGACTTTGAGGCTTTCAACGTCCATATGGTCTTCTATATTTGAGTGTAGCTAAGAGTCAGATTTGGAATCTAGGTGTGATTCGATACGATTCAATTCCGAGTGAATACATTTGTGGTGTTATTCGAAACGATTCAATTCAGGAGGGGTACAATGGGATTCGATTTGGGGCAAATTTGCCACGGTATTTCACGCGATTCGGAGAAACGTAATTCGCAATTCTATGTGAGTGGACTTGACGCGGTACGACTCGGCGCAATCTAACTCGAGGAAATTCAATCTGGTGCGATTAAATTCTGCACGATGCAATTTGACGAGATCGAATTCCACCAGACTCAACTCGACGCAATCCAACTTGGCGTGATAGAATTCCACGCGATCCAATTCGACATATTTCGACTCGGCACGATAGAATTCCACGCGATCGAACTCGGTGCGATCGAATTCCACGCTATTCGACACTACAAGATCGAATTTCACGTTATCCAATTCGGCGCGATTGAATTCCACGCTATTCAACACGATGAGATCGAATTTCACGTTATCGAATTCGGCGCAATCGAATTTCACGCGATCTAACTCGGTGCGATCGAATTCCACGCTATTCAACACGACAAGATCGAATTTCACGTTATCTAGTTCGGCGCGATCGAATTTCACGCGATCCAACTCGACTGAATTCAACTCGTCGCGATCCAATTCCACATAATTAAATTCCACGCGTCCCAACTCGACACAATTCAACTCGACGCAATCCAATTCTGTTCGATTGAATTCCACATGAACTTGGTGCGATTTAATACGTCACTATCCAATTCGCCACTGCAATTCAACGCAATCCAATTCACAGCAATTATCGTCGACACAATGCAATTCTTTTCAATTTGACAATTGGCGGTTAAATTCAATGCAAGTTGGAATAATAATCATATACACGGTGATGCAATTCAACGCGATTTGAAATCGCAGTTCAAACTTAACTAATAAAATCTTTTGACCCTTGGCTTATGACATCGAGGCTCGTGACACATATTGCAGTTCAAACATGACAAAGCTAAATCATATTTGTACAAAAATTTCTGAGTTCAATACCGATTACAGTCTGTACAATCAAAGGCTAAATGCAATACTGAACATTTCAACTGTTTTCATCTTTCTTAACATTGTAGTAATAATTAGCTAGTAATAGTTAGCTAGAATTGTTGGAAAAATCAATACGATCACCGTACAATTATGGCCAATCATGAACACTTAAGTGAAATAACGTAATAGATTTATTTCTCTGATTCGAATCGAATAAGCAACATAATAAGGGAAAAGAAAGTTCCGTAAAGGCAAATGCAATTTCGTTAAACACGTCCGTTTCGATTTACCCGTTAGAAACTAAATTGTATCACGAATCAGTGTGATCTGGTAGCGCGATAAGCGGCTCAATGATATTATAAGCGGCTCTATTATACAACGATTATTATCGTTCGCGACACGCCAACGCGAAGGGGCCAGGACTTTTTTTCTTTTATTAGCTTCCATCTGGTCTACGTTTGTTCGCCGGCACGTTGAACAAGGTGCATTTATTCGAGCGTGCGGTACGTAACGAGAAATTGAACGCGATGTCGAGGGAAAAAATGACGAATGGTCTCGCACTGCTTAATCGCGAACACAATGATAGAACGGAAATTTTATTGCCATAGAACGAGCTACGATTACCTGTTTTATTCTATAAACTCGAGGACTGCGTGCTTTACAACTCGGAAAATACTGCAATTCTACAGTATCGTTAGCGTTTATTGTCGAGAGTAAACTACCGTGCGTCGCCGACTTCACGGACGCATACTTCCTATACAAGTACCATGAAAATGTATAAGTGTTTAAATTGACGGAGACAGATTTTTAACAGTTGAGATTTCAAAATGTTGTATGCTATAACATATATACGTATATACATATAGTACAGTAGTAGAAGGGTACAGTAGTTTAATGATATAATGGTAGAATGGTGTAACAGTGTAATAGTAAAGTAGTAGAATAGTGCTACAGTGCCACAGTACATCTAGAACAACAGTAAGAGTAGAATTTATAAAATAAAATAAAATGCAACAACGAAAAAGTGATAATTTCTCGATAACCTCACTCGCAGACCTTCTACCCTATAAACAAAATAAGATCCTGTACCATACATTCCCATCAGCCGATATTAAATACAAGACCGACGAAATTTATGAAAAATAATCCGCGGCAAATGAACAGAAAAGCGAAGCAGCCGGGTCGATTTATTCCCGTCCCGGTTCGAACAAAACAATTTTTTCCAGCCCGACGCAGCGATATTTCACGGGAAATTATTATTAGACGTTTCCCGGCTCGAATCGTCGGCCGAGAATTTCGATTAGAAGCTCTCGGACTACGAGGAACATCCTGGCCGCTATTAAAGGCTCGAACCGACGAGGGGTGTCACGGAGACAGGGGTTGGGCGAGGAATATATCGGTGCTCTCGAAATCCGCAAGTTCGCCGTTAAGTAAAGCTTTGCGTGATTTCAATCGCAACGAACAATCGCGAACGGTCGCGTTATATATACGAAATCGACATCAACCACCACGTCCTCCAACTTCCACCACCCTCTTACTATGCCGGTTACATCTATATCTTTGCATGACGCAAGCTGAACGCTGCTGGCCAGATTGCTTTCGGACTCCCGAATTCCTTTCTTTCCTTTCAACATTTTATACAAGTACCATCAATGGCCAAATCGATTTTGCTATGTATGGCTCTCATATGGATCACATATGGTGTAGCATGAAAGTGTAAATCGATAGTGTTACATACGTACTATGAAGATCTATATTGATCTTGTTACGGTGTACCATTCAAGTCTAATTCAATCTTGTTACATATGATGTACCATATGTTAGAATCGATCCTGTCACATATGATGTATCACATAAGTCTAAATCAATCTTGTTACATATGATGTACCATGCAACTCAGAATCGATCCTGTCACATATGATGTACCACATAAGCCTAAATCAATCTTGTCACATATGATGTACCATATAAGTCAGAATCGATCCTGTCACACACGATGTACCAAATAAGTCTAACTCAATCTTGTCACACACGATGCACCATACGAGTCTACATCAATCTTGTCACATATGTTTATCATGTAAGTCTAAGTCGTCCCATCCGATCGTTAATCCTTCACATGTAGAAATAATAAAGAAATTTTCGATATAATGAGAGTATTAATATAATAGTATCCTGTTTACATTTTTTGGAAAACATAGTTGGTCTTGGAAAGTGAAAGAGCTTCTTTTGTTACAAAAATCTGGAAGCTTCGAGTGGGAACGAAGTTTTCTAGGACAAACTCGATGAATTTTTAGCAACTTCTCTCATTGTCTTGATCCAAATAGGTTTCAATTTTATTGGACAGGTTTATGGAAATTTTTATCCCGCTAATTAGGTGTAGGTAATTATTTGGAGAAAGGACTTACCTTCTCTTGCTAATGTATCTATCATCGATTAATTAAAACGGAGTCTATTACAAGAAGTCTATTACGAAGTTCTCAAAACGTATAAACTTATCGTTACAAGAGTCCTAACGTGGTACAAACAAAGGGATTAAAGTACACGAAAGTGAAGAACATGCCAACACGATGTGGAACGCATGGTCGACTAGGACTAAGCGGATCGAAAACGCTCCGGAGGTATCGTGCTATGGAAACAATCCGGAAGTTCCATTTCCGCAAGCCACAGTCTTCCCCGATTTCCTCGGCATGGGAATTCAATCGAGATACAAGGCCGGCTATGGTTTCGAAATTAACCATGACCAACAGGATTAATTCCCATAGCATCTGCTACAAGACAGCTAATCCGGACATCGAATCTTTCGAAACAAGCATCATTAATCGTTCCTTGGTAAAACATTGAAAACACGAAATCAATTGCGCGATATAAAATGAGGAAAAAGCACAAAGAGCTTTGTGCTCTTCGACCTCGGCATTCGGTTCTTAGAGCGGCGAGGGGACGCGAATTTCCGGCTTTCAACGAAAAGTGCGCTCTTCCGCGTCAAGAACGACTTTGATGAACGCCATCCACCTCGAGAACGTGTGCGCAACATCCACCTCGTATCCCTAGGGAGAAATATTTCGGAAAGGTTTCAAGAAGCGGGTATCTACTTCTCGATGAAATCACGTTTCCCTACGGTAGGTCCCTGTGGAAAAAGCGGACACTTGGAACACGATTTCAGGCTGTGTTGAGTGAATGGGTTGTCATTTATCGCCACTTGTTATATAGTACGTGTTTGCAATTCTACGCGTTGTAATTTTATGCGCTGTAATTCTGCGCGTTGTAATTCTATACCGCCGTAATGGCATGCGTTGTAATTCTATGCGCCATAATTTCACGCGTTGTAATTCTATGCGCCGTAATTTCACGCGTTGTGATTCCACGCGCCATAATTTCACGCGTTGTAATTCTATGCGCCGTAATTTCACGCGTTGTAATTCTATGCGCCGTAATTTCACGCGTTGTGATTCCACGCGCCGTAATTTCACGCGTTGTAATTCTATGCGCCGTAATTTCACGCGTTGTGATTCCACACGTTGTGATTCCACGCGCTGTAATTTCACGCGTTGTAATTCTATGCGCCGTAATTTCTCGCGTTGTAATTCTATGCGCCGTAATTTCACGCGTTGTGATTCCACGCGCCGTAATTTCACGCGTTGTAATTCTATGCGCCGTAATTTCTCGCGTTGTGATTCCACGCGCCATAATTTCACGCGTTGTAATTCTGTGCGTCGAAATTTCACGCGTTGTATTTCTATGCGTCGAAATTCCACGCGTTATAAATCCACGCGTAGTAATTCCAGGTGCTGCGATTCTACGCTTTGTGACTCTACACTTGCTATTCTTTGTCTCGTTGTTTTATGCACCCTAATTCCACACGTTGCACTTCTACGCGCTATGAGACCACTTGTTATAATTTCTCGCGTTGCAGTTTCTCGAGTTCTAAATCTACACGTAGTGACTCCACACGTTGCAATTTTATGCATTGTTATTCTACTTGTTGCTATTCCTCGCATTGTCATTTCATGCATTGTGATATCATACGTTGCAACTCTACGAGTTATGAACCCACGCGGTGTAATTTCTCGCTTTGCACTTTCACGCGTTGTAAATTCACTAGTTATAAATTCACGTATTTTAATTCCACATGTCATAAGTCATACACGATAATTCCACATATTGCATGGTCATACGCCGTAACATCACGTTAAGACATTTCAACTCCACTCTTCGTATCATCACGTGTTATATCACCACATCATTGTCACACATTACACTCCTGCATATTACAACTCCACAGATTGTACCTCCACACGTAATAATACCACATGTTATCGTTCCACACGTTGTACCGCCACGTGCCACAATTCCACACATTCTAATCCCTTGCGACGTATTCCACGCATTCGAACTTCGTGCGATACAATTCCACACATTGCACCGCCATACGTTGTAATTCCACATATTGGAACTTCGGTCTTTGTCAAAAAATATCTCCAACTTCCTTATTTTTACAATTTGCAATAGTGAGATATATTAAACAGTCTAATTTACTTATCAACTCAACTTCCCCCGAATATCCCCATAATTTCCCCGAATTATAAAACCGTGTATCATATCACCATCCATTGTACCACATGTGTATGAAGTTTGATCAAAGACACGCATGTACGCAATTATTCCGTTTGCACGAAACACGTTAACAACAATCTTTCTCCAAAAATCGACTATGTCATGCAAGAACAATATCAAAGATCGAACAGTTCGAAAGGCTGCAAAATATTGATACGTTTTATGAAAAAGCTTCGGACAAAGTCACGGAAGTGTCGACTGATCGGTATTGTCCTTGACACGGTTTTGACTCGAGCGTTAACATCGCAAGGGGTTAAAAAAAGCAGCTCGACAGCTGCAACCCTCTAATGTACCTCGATGCTGTCTATATATAGATATATAGGGTACTTTTGTACCCTGCTTTTTTTCTTGGCGCAGAACAATGCCTGGTCGTCTGGCGTTGAGTATTCGTCAAGAATTTCCCAACCCTTTTTCCACCCCTTGGTCATAGCGAATCGAATCGTACGCGAATTCCGTCTTCCCGGATTTTATTCAACGCGTTATTCAGGAGGGAGAAATATTTTCCGGTAATTGCGATAGGGGATGAATTTGTTACGGTTTCGAAAGAGATATTGGAAATGATAATTCCGTTTAATAATTCACTGTTGCACCGAACGTTTCCGGATAATAACCCCTTGTGTTTCTAAGTTTGTTTTCTCTGTTTGAAAAACTTTGCCCCGTAGTCACCTTTTTCTCGAGTAATACGTTTTCAATTTTAGCAATGTTTTTTCGAGTTCATATTCTGTAGCTCGATAATGGTTGTTTGGAAGAATTCTGAATTAATCAACTACAAATTATGGTAATTAACGTTATTAATGGTTATACTGGCCCCACGTATTGCTAAACGAAGGAACTGAATTAATAAAGCATTAATTATGTTTATTAATATTATTAATGGTTCTCGAATGATCAGCACTCTGGAATACGAATTAACCAACTATAAATTGTTATGTCGATTTCCGCTTAATATTAATTTGAATACTAATTATAAATACCTCCATAATTTATACAAATATAACCTCTATATAAATTCTAACATTACCTCAATTTATCTATGAAGTTCTCAAGACCTCACGTTCTCAAATTTCTAGACTCTAGACAAAACCTAAATTTCTATTCCTAAATTTTCGAATACAAATTTTTACTTCTTTCTGAGTTCGAAACAGAAGATTGTATTTTCTATAAAATCATAAAAGGCATAATGCAATCGTATAGCATTGAGATTTGGGCAAGTTTGCAGAAGGAAGCGGGATCGAATGGAATAGAGCAAGGTCCACATCCACGAAATTCGAGCATAGTTTCCATAGTGTTCAATGCACGGAATAGTTTGTCGAGCGAGGAGCGAAGTAAATCATCCCCCGGACGTAGCCCGAGGCCAAATTGCCTAACCTTGACACCGTTGGCGACTTTCGACTCGCGACGCGCTCATTTTCCTCCTTTTCTTACTCGCCACTGCCTGTCCAACCGTGCTCGTGCAGCAATTAATCTTCCCCGTTAATTGGCTAATGGATCGCCACCGATGCTCCGCGAAACCCGCTGTACAGGTGCCACGGTGATCATCGATTTCTCGCTTTCCTTCAAACACCGATCAACGTTTCCAACTAGTTTTTTTCTTTCAGATTGCTTAATCGATCGCCGTTTACCTCTTTATATTCGTCAAAACGATGCGGTATCTCTAAAGCTTCTTGCATTCACAATTTTTTTGAATTTAACTTTTGAACTTTTTTATTTATAATCTTGATATACACAAACTTTCACGTCCTTATATTTCAAAGTTAACAAATCTTTACATACGTATTTCTGTTAAAATGGCGAGCTTCTCTAAAATTTCCAAGTTATTTTTAAATTTTCAAGAAGAGCTATGAAATTGTAGTATAGACAGAATTGACCATAAACATCTGGTGCGTGATCTCAAAGATTGTACAAAGACTTTAATTAGAAGGCAAGCTTATTTAATTACAGGATCGTTGCGATCCGGCGATAAGTGTCATAGTGGCTGTAATAGATGTTCGATAGCGGGCAGCCACGATCGTAAAGAGCAATCGTGACGGGAATTGTCGTGACTGTAAAATCTAGATATGTAAATCTTAATAGTGAAATGGTTAGGTTCGATTAACCGAAATACATTTTTCCGCAGAAAATTGTCGAGCGACGAAATGGCGGAAAAATTGTTGCTATAAGGAACAGCTGTTCTCGGTGCAGACCTCGAGGACCGGGGAGAAAATAGGGAATAAAAATTTCCGTGCAAAACATTACCGAGGAAGAAAAATGTTGGAAAAATCATTCGGTCACGAGTAGTTACTTGGTCGTGTAACGATCGAAGTTAGCGAGCACGAATATCACGACCTTCCAGAGGATCAAATGCCGAAGACGGCGATGGCGAGTCGACTTTAGGAAAGTGGGTCAGATCGTGGCCAAGCTGGCTAGGTGCACGCGAGCGAACCTTTTCGTTCCTTTTCAGAACTTCCAACGATGCGTGTACGCCTTTTTCTCGCCGTCGTGCCGCGTTTATTATCGGTGCGAGCACGCACGCGATCATGCCGCAGAAATCTGACGCTTTTCTACCAGAAACTTCCACCTCTCGAGGATTTTGTCTACCAAGCTCTCTACCTTCACTTTTCATAACACAACATTTTGCTCGATGTCTGTCTTCGTTGACCCAAAGAATCACACATGTTAGCATTTACAGTAACTTCACCGAAACGTAACATGAGTTCAAAGGTTTCTGATTTTAAATTACAAAATTTGATTTCTTCGAATGTCTGCATATTTTGAAGTAAGTACATGTAAAGAATAGCTACGTTAAAAGCTACGTACCTTAATTATAACTTCATACAGAAAATACAAATTAAAGTTGATAATTGCAAAACAGTGCTTCGAAGGTGTAGTGACTCACCTCCTTACATAATTACTTACATAAGTCAAGTATTTAAACGCTTAATTTAAGTAGCTTAAGTATTGACTAAAAAAGTAACAATGTATTGAGTAACGTCCAGGAATTTAGTCTCGTAAATAAATTACGTATACACTTAGCTAAGTAGCTTAAATGTCATCTTAAGAAGCAGTAACGCGAACTTTAAGTAACTTAAGTACTCAGGAGATCGAAGTAAATTACAAGTTCTTGAAGAATAAAACGAGTCCACTTCATTCCGTATAAACAACTCGAATAATAAAGTTTATAGATCGTAAAAAAAATAGTATCTCGTTGGACATAAATCGAACAATTTGAAAATCCGATACGAAAGATACTTGGAAAGGTTGTACGATTGTGTCGGGATAAAAAATGATAGTCACCCTATCAATTTTATTATTCAGAGAATATAGCCGTCTGACGGGATGTTTCGAGAGTTTCAAGGTCCGCGAGATTTATTAGAACAGCTTCCTCGTTGAAGGTTCTGCAGATTTTCAGGAACTCTCGAAAGATATTCAAAACGAATCGCCGATATTTCACGAGCGTCTCGGACGATTTACAATTCTCATTGTCCATAAAAATTATACGAAACTAATCGTTCTATCGAAGGAACGAATCTCGATGGGAAACCGGTCCACTTCAGACCCCGATTCGAAAGTATTTCCGACCGCGTCCCGCAATCGATAACCACCCGCCAACTATTTTTATCAATTCCTCCGGCATGAAATCGTTCGAGCAAGGCTGTTCCAGGAAACGTACGAACACGTCGTAAAACCGAATGAATTTCTGAGGGATTCGTGAATGTTTAGCCGGCCGCACGCGAACTCACCGTCAACGTAATATCCACTAATTGTCCCACGATTAATTACGCGCACGCCCGCACACGACCGCCTGCCGGCCGGCTAATCCGCCGTTGACATTATTATCCCTGTGATTGTTGGCTATCGTTCGTTATCGTGCCTCGTATCTGTGTGTCCTTTCGATCCTCTCGATTAGAACTCGTTTACACGAGTAATCGATGCGTTTTATCGTTCGGTGACAATTTCGGAGTCGATCGGGAAGTTACGATGTCTGATAACACCGCAGGGAATAAAATTGCTCCGATTTCGACGCTTGGAAATGGGATAGGTGCAATTATGATACGTTCAAATAGTAAACGGGTAATTATGATGTATAGACATTCGATAGGTGCAATCTGCACGCGTGGAAAAACGATAGGTGCAATTAGGGAGCGTGGAAATAAGAGAGGTGCAATTACGACACGTGCAATTATGATACGTCGAAATAGTAAAGGTACAATTATGATACCATAGGTGCAATATGGAAGCGAGGATAAGCGATAGAATTAAGAGACGTGGAACTATAGCGTGTAGAATTATAACGCGTGAAACTATAACGCATGGAATTATAGCACATGACGATACGCGTGAAATTACGGCATATGAAATTACTAAGTGTGAAGAACTATAACGCGTGGAATTTCAATACATGACACCATGCGTGGAATTGCAACCCGTGAAACTGTACCGTGTTGAATTATAGCACACGACAATGCAACGCGTGGAATTACGGCGTGTGAAATTACAAAACTTGAAGAACTAGTAGAATTTCAACACATGGTACCACACGTGGAATTGCAACACGGATAACTAGAACGTGTTAAACAGTAACATGTGACAATGCAACTCGTGAAATTACAAATTGTGTGACTACAACGTGTGAAATTACAGGGCGTGGAATTACAAAACCTGAAACGTTTGGATTTACAAAGCATGTATCCATCGAACAATTTCCAATATATTTGAGTATCCAAAGTTTTCTTATTTGAATGAAATGAGCATCGTCACGCAAAATTCGCGCAGATATTTCGACGAAACAGCATTCATCTTTGATTAATAGGGACTGGCCGACGATTCGGCGCCGATACTGATTGATTAATCGTATTTTCCGACCGTACGATATCGGCTCCACGTAGCCAGCATTGGTTCGTTTCTATTCTTAGACCGCCTACATTGACTTTCTGGGTTATACCAGTGCTGTTGTTTCGCAATGCCATGAGAGAATCCATTGCCATACGTATTTCACTCTTTTTATTTTCCTATCATTCGTCAAAGAAATCTTGTAGATCCCAAGATGTAGGAGAGCGGGATTAACAGATGAAAGACGTCCGCGAAATAAATTTCGTCGGATCGCCCCGTTCCGATGCAATTAGCCCCCTCTGTTCCAGATGTAATTAATTTCTCGGGGAAAAGCGTAAAAATTGCTACCCGATGAAATTACTGAAACATCTGAACATAAATAACGTTCTATCGCGTGCTATGCCCGGGCTGCGAAAGAGGCGCATGATTTATGACATTTATGGTACACGCTCAAATTGAGTCGAATACTCATTAATAAAATTCAAACTAGTTTGTCGAATGATTTTTCTTAAACAAATTCTTCAGAAATTTTCTCCTTTGCGAGATAACATTTTACTGCAAATTTTATTCTGTTTGAGACAGAAAAAAGATTGGACAAATTCATCAAGTTCTATAAGTTCTATAAGTTCACGAGTTCTCGACTGTCCTGTTCATGAGGACATATAATCCTTTGCACTCAGAAGAAGACACTCGCCATTCCATTCGAAATTTGAAACACTTTTAAACTAAATATATAGTGTTATGCATATTAGTATGTGTGACGTATAAACGCAGCGAAACAGATAGCAGCAATTAATAATACAGAAATAATTCGATAAGATTTATTAACCCCTTATATTCTCTCGGCAGGTGCGTCATTCGGAGCTAACTATTTATTACTGCAACGTTAAAGCAAATCATGAAAGTATTTTCGATTTGGGAATCCTTGATTATGCAAATTATAATTAAACTCCAGGTTCAATCTTACGGGAAATATAATTTTTTTGTTGCATCTGAACTGTAGTGTGCGTCACTCGTGACACGATATAAAGGGTTAAACTAGAAAGTCGGCCAACAGCAAAAATATCTTACAGAGATTAACATACCTCTCAAACAATGAAAACGATGAAATCGATTTCCATACAAGATTCGACAGAATCCTCTCAAGGTTTCATAATGCAGCGTCGATCGGTCCGAAATCGGTGAATTCAATTGAACGTTATCTTCTTAAACGGGATCGATAACGGTCATACAATCGATACTCCCCGGTGTTTGCCCGTGGAAAACACGGCTCCCCGTTTCCGTCGATGAAAATCGACCGTCGAGAGAATGTCGCGGAATTTCCGAACTGTTGCGAGTCCTTGGCTGAGTTGGCGAAATCTCGTTACGTGTATCGATTATCCACGTATAGACCGCGCAACGAAAACTTCGGGTCTCGTTGTTTCGTTTCGAAGGCTCGTCATCGCGAACTTTATTTCGATGAATAGAAAAGCAGCCGTGTTTCAAGGCTGTTATCTATGCGACCGCGATAACGCGAACCTTGGAAGTTCGTCGTCGGTGCGCGTCTAAAGCGACGAACAAAAAGCCCGTGGCACGCTTTGTCAACGGGAAAAACGCTTTGCTTCGCGATGCATCGCGTTCCACGTTAATTGACTGTTCAACCACCTTTTAGCCAGACGTATTGTTACCACGTTGCGATTCCCCAATTGCGGCACAAATTTTTTCGACGAGTTCGGCAGTCGCTTCTTCCATCCGCCTCGCTGCCTACGCTTTTTCGCTTTTTCATTTAATCCCTTGCGATCACTTAGGATTAGTACACTTTAGGTACAGGTACAGGACACAAATCTTTCGACAATTTTAATCTTTTGTACGAACGTTAATCATGAATATCATCCTCTTTACGTTATAGGTACAGTCGGACATTTTCATTTTTCATACGAGTGTTAAGCATTAAACTATATTTCATGTGCAGCAATGCTTGAAAATGTAATATATTATACTTAAATTATATTAGACTGCGAATGCGTCATATGAGTGCATCATAGGAGTGCGTCATATGAGTGCGTCATAGAAGTGCGTCATAGGTGTGCATCATAGGAGTGCGTCATAAAAGTGCGTCGTAGGTGTGCATCATAGGTGTGCATTATAGGAGTGCGTCATAGGAGTGCGTCAGAGGTATGCATCATAGGAGTGCGTCATAAAAGTGCGTCATAGGTGTGCATCATAGGTGCACGTCATGGAAGTACGTCAGAAGTGCGTCAGAGGTGTGCATCATAGGAGTGCGTCATTGAAAAAGTATAAAAATGAAAAACTTCTATAAAAAATTAATTGAAAAATTTCGTTTCCCTCCCTATATTCTTAAACTTCAAATTTCCGAATTCTCAAATGTCTACCCTTTCATGCAGAAATAATTCGAATTTATCTCTCCCCTTGTTCCCAAAAAAGGTTCAACCCCTTGTTCACATCTGCCCATAAATGTCAGCATCCGAAACACGAGTCATATTATCAGAATGCAGACGTCGGTAGCAAAGCGATGATTTGAATTATAATTTTCAACCGGTCGACTTAATTGAAGGCATGAAAAGTCAGCTCGTCGTTGCGGTCTGTTCCGAGCGATCTCTCGCGGCGTCGTTCGGCAAAAAATTCTTTACCATAATTGAAATTCATGAAAAAAAAGCGGCGACGCGCAGGGAAAAAGTGCAACGAGAAGCGTGGGGTGTGGGTTGATGGCGATCGATTAGCTTGTCGCCGATGAAACGCCACAGGCGCTGGCTTTTTTCATCGAGACTCGAGGGTCCGGGGACGAGGGGGGTTGGTTTTTGGGGTTGATTCGCGGATGATGTTCCAGCAGCGAGCAAGTAAGCACTCTGGTACCGTATGCGGCGTTCTCTGCTTCACAAAGAGTCGGGGGATGGATCGTGTGTCGGCGGTCAGCCCGGGGTGGCTTTTTATCGCGACGATTTGCATTCGGTGACATCGCACGGCCAGCGAAACAATTTTTCTTCTCTCGACGGGGAAATCTACCTTTCGTCATCGACACCCCGCGCGATTTTACCCGGAATTTATCGCGGGGTACCGCAGTTATCCGCGAAAATACTTGCCACCCTGTCCGGATGAAAATTTATTTATAGCTGCGTTGCCGGCACAGTGAAACACGGTGGGTTAATATAAATTGATACGGATCAAAGACGTCTGGTAAACTTGGAAATCTACCACCACTCGGACAGTTTTATAATAAATTCAAACGATACGGTGATTAAGTACTTTATAATAAATATTGTTTGTACAATAACATATTTTTTTAAGGTTTTATTTTCCAGTCGTGTTGAATATCCTATAATAAATAATTCAAACGATATTCATGATTGCATACAATGATAGTTTACAGGAAATTGTCCAATAAATATAACAGTGATAATAGTATTTGTACAATAACATATTTTGAAGATTTTATTTTCCAGCCGTGCAGAATATCCTTTTGAATTTGACTTCATGCAACCTTAAAGGATGCGCATCGGCACAAAGAATCGCGCAGTAATTAACGCTACACGTCAATATCAGTGAACAATGTCGCACGTGCAACTGCGTGTTCTATTCTTCTCGACAATCTTTTCCGTCCTCGTTCCCAAAGCTTCTCTCCGTCGATTTCACCCCTTTCTCCCGTAATTCCCTCTCTCTTTCGACGCCTTTTCATCGTTCGCCGTTGCACCCACCGCCCGCAATCCCATCCCGTAATTCTTTTTTTCCCCTCCATCCACCGCAGCCACCAGTAATTCCACCTTCCGTCAGAAGTTGTTTCTCTCGCAGCGTCCACATTTTTACCCGCGGTTGAAACGTCTTGCTCGACGTCTCCGCACAATACGAAGAAAAGAGAACGCATTAAGCGAGTACCGTCGGAAAATGCCTTCCTCCTCTATTTCCAAAGATACCGTCACGATTCTTCTCCCTTGCGAATCAAATTCTTTGTTACCGCCGGGAGTCTCGAGAAATTTATTGTCATTCCGCGCGTTCGCGTGCGGAAAATCTATAAACGCGTGCTTCGAACGCGTCTGATGGATTCCCGGATATTCCACGCAAATCGTGTTTCTACAATTTCATCAAACGGATATGCTATCTATTTGATGCGCAATCTGACGACATGCTTTTGTGCCAGTTTATACCGTCAAGTAGTGCGAGTCAGTGCTCAACGTAATTCGATATTTGAATATTGTTAAATATTTCTGATAAAATATATATGTTCGATTGTGGATGGACGTAGAAATTGCCATAAGAAATTATTGAAATTGATTTTGGAAATCGTTGAAAATATTCGAAGAACGAGCTAGTAGTACGAGTAAATGCTTAAGACTGCAATTTGATAACTTGTAATTAAATTTCATTAAATATTTCTCGTAACATATGTATACCTATAATGAATTTGTAGGAAACATACGATGTATTCAATATGAAAAATTGTTGAAAATATTTGGACAAACCGCGATCAAGTAGTACGTGTCAATGCTTAAGACTGCCTTTGACATTTACTTGTAATTAAATGTCATCAAATATTTCTCACAAAATATGTATATGTCTAATGAATTGTAAGAAATGTACTATGTATTCAATGTGAAAAATCGACGAAAGTATTTGAACAAACTGTGATCAAGTAGTACGAGTCATTTAACCCTACAATTTCATACTCGATCTTAATTGAGTTAAAACATCGATCAAGTCTACGCAAATAAAATCATAAAAAACAGATAAACGTTTCGATACAAGAAATCGTAGAAAATATTCGAAAGAAACGGCAGTGTAGTCGATATCCTTGAATATTCTTGATAAATTGCGTTCTGTGCACCGCGTGAAATGGATACAAATTTATATCGCAGAATCGTTGAACACACCTATTCGATATTTCTCCAAACACTGCAGTTATACAAGTCCAACAATTCGCTATTTCTAATTTTGTAGCATATTCCGAAACGTCTTCATAAATTTCGTATTCGCTGAGCCGCGGGAAATGCATGTAGAATTTATTCGACACGGGAGACCATCGAACTACGCGTGTTTATAAAGACTTTCCCGCGAAGCACCAGTCAATAATATCCGACGTCGCGATTTCATATTCGTTCACAGTCTCGTCGCGTATTTTCCTGACAAATTGCGTTCCCTGGTACGTGCGAAATGGATCTAAGGAATCGTTGAAAGCCTGCGTTCACCTCGATTTTCACCGCGAATCAATATCTGCCGCTGCGTTTTGATATTCCTTTGCAATTGCGTCCACGAATATTCCTGACAAATTGTATTCCTCGAACCGTGTGATATGGACATACAATTTACTCGACGCGGAAAATCGTCGAATACGTTCATGGCTGTTTTTCCTCGAGTATTATTCAATATCTGACATTGCAAGTTGATACTGGTAATATGTTCTCGAATACCCTGGACAGATTACTCGAACCATACGGGTACACCATTCGTTTGATACGATCAAAATTTCATTTTGAGGGAGCTTATAAAAAGTTCAGTAGTACGAGTCAATAACTATCAGTCTGCTCTAACAGATTTCGAGCACCATTTAACACTAAACTTATATGGACTTATTTTAAAATGAATGATCTATCGTAATAAAAATCAATGCAGATTTGAAGAAGAGCATCTTAACAAATTGTATAACTTTTAAATCGGAACTTGTACAGTCACTTGATCGTTGTGGTAGTTTTTACAAAATTTGTAACTTTCGTAATGAGTTAAGATATGAAAGTTTGTATCTCGCAAAAGAACGCATTATTTCGTAATTAGCATCGAAGAAATGTTCTGAGAGTTCTTGAAGAAAAGTACGATTCAGTAGTAGAAGTCAATATCTGACGCCTTTCGCGTTCCTTTGTAGAATATCCTCGACAAATGTCTTTGAACCGTGCGAAACGAGTATACAATTTATTCGATACGTGCAATCGTCGAACGGCGGTTTTTCTTCGGAACGGCGCCCAGTAGTACGAGTCAATATCTGACGGCGCGATTTGATATCCGTTTGTAGCTGAATCGCGTATTCTCGAAATATTCTTGACAAATTGCGTTCCTCGAAGCGTGCGAGATGCATATACAATTTGCTCGGGTGCGCGGAGCTCGGGATACAGTGTGCCAGTGGTACGAGTCAATAATATCTCCGGCTGCGTAGAGATATCGCGTTCGAAAGGCACGAATCGATATGTTTCGGGTTACAAACGAGGAAATAAGAGACGAAACGAATCCTGGACAACTCGTGATCCTTGGTTAACGCGATGCGGATACCGAACATATACTTTTCCACTGCAGAGGACTGATGCGAGTTTCGCAATATTTTAATATTACACGCGACGAAGATATTGTTTCCTCGTGCTTTGTGGACGGACAATTTAGGTCGATACACTTTTGTCAATGTGCAGCGTGGGTTTCTTTAATCGACGGCACAGAAATACTTTTCGAATCGCCCAGGGATCGAGGATTTTGTGGACTCCGAACGATTTTATTTGGCTTTATTTCCTTTACGAGCAATGGAAACGATAACCGGCTCGAGACGAAGAGCAGAATTTTATTCTATCCGAAAAGAGAAAAGTGTTCGTAGAATTTTGCGAATGTGTTGAATTCGCGCTTCTGTTTAACGGAACGACGATCAATTTACGAAAATCTACAATTCAGAAGGGCTGTGGAAATTGAAATCTTTCGTAGTTTTCGGAAATGAAACTAGCAAAGCGATATTCCGTATTCAACCTTTTAAAGTATTGCGATTGTATATTTACTGTTTTCGAAACTGTGCGGGATTTGTTGATAAAAAAGGGGGAATCTTTCGCAAAGTTTTGCATTTAAATTCTGAAATCAGTTTACGAGAACACGGTCCGGGAAGATAGCGATCTTCGTTGAAAAATATTTCCGTCGAGTGTTTCGCTAGTTCGACAAAACGACCGACCTCTTTTTAATATATCGGGCAAATAAAATCGAGACGCTCGCAATGGAAAAAGAGAGTCGAAGGAGCGATCCTGATTTACGATCGGAACCGCGAAAAAACCATCCCCGTTGTCGAACTGTTTATTCGTAAATAAACGTGTGACCCAAAGCGGCATAAATCGCTCGAAATATCAGCGTTCCGATGAATTTATAACGAATACGGTTACGCCGGTGACGCGTTTGTACAGCGACGACCATATGCGACCAGATCGACAGAGATTCGATCCGTGGTAAAAAAGTAAAGCCGGTTTTATTGCTCGCGGGAGAGTTTCGTGATTTTCCATGCGTATGAATAATCGATCAGTTCGGCCAACGAAAGCGCTGCCTTCGCCGTTCCAAGAAGAGGAACGAGGCAACGGGGGCAAAAATGGAACATCTGTGTCGACGATTGAATAAATGAATGAACGCCGTGACAGATGTATTGTGCTCACGTTGCCGTGCAACGTGCCTCCTACTGTACGCCGTAACATTCATGTGCAACACGTGTACCTTTCTACGCACACCGATTCTCTCGTTTTTGCTCTTTTTCGCCATTGTAAGATGCCTTCATTTCTTTTGTTTACTTTTAGAACACCGAGACTGCAGTTGGCCCCTTGGTCATATGTCACGTTGCAAATTCACTTAAATCATTTATGAAATAAAGCAAATAAAAGCAATTTTCTAGAGCTCTGAATATTGAGATAATACACTAACAGGTTGAAAGATGTAAATTGAAAGAGTAAGTATTCTTTTGCTGTGAATAATTTCTGTATTTTAGTCTGACTACAGACGTCCATTTCCACTGCGGCGTTCAATGTATTAATACAGTAACAGGTTCAATGATGAAATTGAAAGATTAAGTATTCTTTTGTTGTTAATAATCTATATTACAGTCTGACTCTAAACGTCCATTTCTACTGTGGCGTTCAACGTATTAATACACTGACAGATTCAATAATGAAATTGAAAGACTAAGTATTCTTTTGTTGTTAATAATGTATATTACAGTCTGACTCCAAACGTCCATTTCTACTGTGGCGTTCAGCGTATTAATACACTGACAGGTTCAATAATGAAATTGAAAGATTAAGTATTCTTTTGTTGTTAATAGTGTATATTACAGTCTGACTCTAAACGTCCATTTCTACTGTGGCGTTCAACGTATTAATACACTGACAGATTCAATAATGAAATTGAAAGACTAAGTATTCTTTTGTTGTTAATAATGTATATTACAGTCTGACTCCAAACGTCCATTTCTACTGTGGCGTTCAGCGTATTAATACACTGACAGGTTCAATAATGAAATTGAAAGATTAAGTATTCTTTTGTTAATAATGTATACTACAGACTACAAATGTAAATTTTTCCTCTGTGACGTACAACGTATCAATTATCTACAGTGTCGATTTAAGTCAACCCCAATACCTTGCAAAGTCTAGACGAAAGTTGCATGAATTCAGAAGACAAATTATCTGGAGAAGATAGCTTTCTTCTACGAGGACGAAGAATTCATT
The DNA here is from genome assembly GCA_945859595.2 of Megachile willughbiella. NCBI lineage: Eukaryota > Metazoa > Arthropoda > Insecta > Hymenoptera > Megachilidae > Megachile > Megachile willughbiella. The sequence continues at coordinate 15,213,470 of OX243798.1, read as the reverse complement.
GATCCTTCACCTCCTTCTACATCTTTCTCTTTTTTCTCTGCCATCTTTTTTACTCTTTTATTCTACTCTATCTTCACTTTTCATTTCTTTCGTTCTTTGTCTTCTTTGGAGTGCTTTTTGAATGGCGTAAGTCTTTTTAGAAGTTCAAATATGTGTCTTGTACAGGGAATCACATTTAAATAGACACAGTCAAATATCTGTGTGAAGATGTTTTAGTGAAGAAGTCAAAGGTCTTTTTGATAAAGTTGCAGATAAAAGTTACATAATTTCCAAAGACAAATCTGACATAGTTTTGTTCTACATGAAAAAAATATGAAGGTCAAGTTCAACTTTCTAAATGAATTTTTAATGTATCGTTCTGTACAAAATCACTCCACAATTTACATTTTCTACCACAAAGTCACTTATGAAAAAATGTCTTACATTATGTCTTGTATTAACTTACTGGGAACTATTAATCACACATGACTATAAATACCTCCATTAAACATTGACCTAATACCACACAGTTATCCTTCACAGAACACTATTAACCAAGGTTAACTATAGTCGCTAAACGCTGTTAACCAAAGCTATCAATAAGAATGTATCTTTATCGGACAAAAAGCGAGAAAATGTATCCCAGAATAAAAACAGGGACTAAGTGTGCGAAAAAACGTGAATACACGGACGTTCGAGCGTGGGATCGAGGGTTCTTCGAATTCCGAGAATAAAATAAATCGTGGGAGCAAGAAGGGATGTGCGTAATGGACACGATAGCCCACCACAACACGGGAGACCCCATGCTTCGATTCCAGATGCTGGCAATCTTCCTATTTTACACGGATCCCTTGCTCCATAAAATGCAACCGAAGGAAACTAAATACGTTAAATGAAATTTTGCTAATGAAACTTGCGACGAGAATTTGTAACAGAACCTGTAATAAAAATGTAGTCGGTAACTCGCAACGAAAATTTGTAACAGAACTCGTAATAAAAATGTCGGTAATAAAACTTGTAACGAACGTGAAATTTTTAATGGAACTTCTAATGAAAATATATGGTCACGCGTCACAAGATGAGTTCCCAAATTGGTACACGAGTTCGAGACGTAAATTTACTTGTTTTTCGAATTAATCATTGACTAATGTAAACCGTTCACCTCGGTGAAAAATGTACAACGAAATAAGCTGCTTCTTTAATCAATCGAATATTTTTTATCCCATCAGAGTTGATCTCGTGACAATCTTTGCAAGAGGTGCTCCAGTAAAGTATCACTTTACTGTCGTTTGTAAAGTGGTGTTATTATTAAGTTTCTTACGCGATAAAGCGTCTTGTCCGTCGGAGCCAGAGTATCTATCAAAATCGAATCAAGGCTCTCGAGAGTTTCATTTTGATCGCGTATCGTCGCCGGAAACTGCGTCGTTAGAACGGTCGACACAGCGACGCGACGTCGTGACGTTGTATCCGGCAACAACGATACATTTGTCTGTCAGCGCGTATCGTTCCTCCAAATAGAGAAAGCTACTACACGCTCCAAATAGAGAAGCCACCGCGTTCTAAACGTATCGATCGAAACGGAAGATTCACTTACCGGGTGTAAAATTCACCGGTCTCTCTTTGAACGCCAAACAGTCGCTGTAAAATTGACCCAGCTTCTCGAATTCGCCAACCATTTGACCCGTTCTGTTCGCCAGCATTTCTGAAACACAGATTTCATACCTCTCAATACAAATTTAATTACACCTTTGTTCACTTTTCAATTATGTTCACCATTCAATTTTGATCACCTCTCAATTTTGTTCGTATTTCAGGGACTATGTGTGGTCACAATAAATTGCGAGATGGTTTACATAGACACTGTGCCGCTAGAAATATTCTTGGAACTCAGGTTATCTTCAATGGAATATCTAGAATATCTAAAACGCTTGGAATTATCTTCGGAGCTAGCTTTCTCGAAGTAGCATTGAAGATTGACATTAATACTTGAAATGTTAAAAGTACATCTATTACTAAATTGAAAATAATTTTGAAGCATGTGTAAATAAATAAGATTATGTTGATATGTGGCCCGTTAAGTTCTACTCCAACCCGTTGCAATATCGTGACGCACTCGTGACACACACGTTGAATGTGATAAACCCTCGTATTTTCACTGCAATTGAATTTTGAGTTCAATTCTGATTACAATCAAGGAAGGCAAAATATGCCTAACGAAACATCCCTTAGTTGTAGCAATAATCTGACTGGCCAGAACACTGTAGGTTAAGGGGTTAATTTTTAGGAATGTTTCGCTTCGAAAGAAACGCCAGATCAATAACGATTGCACCAAAGTTCTCGATAAGAGTATAAATACACCGTATAAAAATAATTCTCTTCGGAAATGATACGTCGCCGACGAATTAGAAATTCACGACCCTATAAAAAGATCGACAGAAAATTCGAGCGAATATAACGGTCCGCCATTGAGGGGGTCGAAAATGGCAAAGGTTCGAGCCCGTGCAATTTAACCGAAATAAAAGATCGAATGCTTCTACGCCCACGCGAGCAAACATACCGAACGGCCATTAAAATATTCCTAGTAACCCTGTTAGAGCTTTTAGAATGGTCGATTTAGCACGGTAACGCGACGAGAATGGAAATTTACATTCGAACGAAAGAAAACAAGTTGAAAATGTCTTGAGAAAATTTATCCGGGGGTCATCTATCTCTATCGATGCCGAACAATCGAACTTCGACACACATTTACCAGCCATAATTCTATTCTTGCAATTCTTCGTAGTGCCTTCGAGACGAATGCTTCATCGAGTCCGCGGACTCGCGTTTCAGACATTATTATCCTCTTTCCACGAGAAATTTAACATTCGAAAAGTTCGGGATTTGCGCGAGGAAATGTCGGAAAATATAAGGCTCGGGCAGATATTTCCCTGAGAAGATGTAAAACGTTTTATTCAAGATTTTTGTACCCGATACGTTTTCCGATACTGAACGTACTCGGGCGAATACATGACTCAATTGCTGCACGATATTTCGAGTTGAATTTCTTTTCGAATCCTTCAAACTTCTGATCGTAAAAGAAAAGTAGAAATACAATGTACAGTGTACAATTTTAATTTGACTGTTAATGTTAATTTAACGATGTACAGTAACTGAGATATCAAAAATGACCTCATATCGACCACATGTGTATTTCTAGTTGGCCTTCCGAGGGTTAACCTGCCTCAGTTCATTAACCCCGCAAAAAAGAATTAAAAATAGAAAGTGATCAAACTAGAAACGAGATTGTTTCGATCGTACAAGATCATTCGGCAAACGATCGTAGCCCTTGTATGCGGAGCATTGTGTCGACTTGTAGGACAACGTGCATGACACACTTCCGTGTGCACGTATATCGATTAACATGAAATATTTATAGTACGGCCAACCGTGTAGCCGATCCGGCCTTCCGTGAGGCCTTTGCTGACCTCCTGTGGGACGTCCTCCACTTCCACGTCCTCTCTTCTCTTCCTTTCCACTTTCTACGTCTCTTTATTATACTTCGCAGTCTTTACAATCCGCGTGTACGTCATATGAACCTCTGTCGCTGTCCTCTATTGATTCACAAATATGGTAGTCTTCGTGCAGGCGAAAATGATCTGCACGATATAAGAGAATGTTCCGAACGCTTATATCGAGACTTTACTTGACAATTTCAACGTTACATCAAGATATGACGATACAAAGTTTGTGTCATTTTTTTACAAAACCTTGGTTTATAAAAATGAGTTTTAACTTATTGACAAATGGTGTCAAGAAACATGGATGAAAATGTTACAATTATTCGTATCTTTTTTAAGTAACATGTTTTGATGTACTTTGTTAACGAACAACAGTTTAATAAACAGAAGGATGCTTTTCTAATTTGAACATTTACTTTCACTGTTTAATTGGTCTTCCACATGATCGAAAATTCGAAGTATGTGATGCATGTTCGATTAACTTCTGATGTGTGTGAGTATAAGTGTTCATTTCCATTGCATTTCTTGAAGAATTAATTCGAACGAAACTACTCGCATCGGGGTAAATAAGTATCTAGGTCCATGGTAACATCAATGTCTCAAAAATTCGATATATGCGACTCGTGTTCGATACAACTTTCTTAGACTCGTGAGTCTAGATGCCCATTTCTGTTGCACCCGAATTCGAAAAATTCGTATCGAAGTAAATATGATCACCGATGGGGTGAATAAAAAAGCAAATTTCCATAGCATCCGAAGAATTAATTCGAACGAAAGAATTATTACCGTAAACAAGTATGTAGGTCCGCGGTAACATCAATATCTCGAATTGTATACAAAGTTTTTGGGGTAAAATCGTTGCCGCGAAACTGTGCAGGAGTAAAAATTCCAAAGAACAGAGAGCAACTCGGCGGAATAAAGCGAGCGGTTGCGCGAAATGGGTGAATCGCTATCTGGAAACTCGTTACACAGCGTTTCGAGAGGCGAGATTCGTAGGCACTCGTCGCGAATCCGCGTCCAAAGTACCAACGGAAGTCCGTGGCTGTCGGTTCTTTTACTTTTACCATCCCCTTTACCCCATCCACCGAGCCTCTTCCCTTCTTTTGTCGTCACTTTCTCGTCTCGCGATTTTCCTCTAAATGGAAACTCGAAATTTCGGCGCTAGCCACGCGCACACAAGCTTTTTGTACCAAAACTTTACGCTGCTCTAGCTGGACCCGTTTTCATTTTCTTTCTCGGTTCTTTCGTGTGCTCCATTGATCATTCACCTTCACATTCCTTCGCCATCTTCTCTCTTTACTCTTCTACTCCGTTATCTTCTCCTTTTATTCTTTCTGCTTTTTGGAAATATTACATTCTTCATACAAATATAAAAGGTATATTTTATTATAGAAAGTATATTCTATTTTAAAAAGCAAAAATATTAGGGTCTTTTAGAAGTTTTGTACAGAGTACAATTTGAGGTTAGGTCCTTTCAAATATCTCGCTGTGGACACAAAATGTTTTACATAAAGAATCTAAAGTTCTCTTGTCTGAAAATGTCAAGTTAGTCAAAAGTTGCATGATTTCAAAGAAAATTATATGCTTCTGCATGAATCCATTGATCATCTCTGTCCGCTATTTTCTCTTTCCATTTCTTTCGTTCTTTGCATTCATCTTTTGCGAGGTTTTGAAGAACGCGATCTCGCAGGTCTTTTCAGAAATACAAGTTTTAGGGCGTTTTATTTAAATCGATCTTCCAAATATCTCAAAGGAAATACAGGTACAATAAAACGTTTTAGATGTACAGTTCTTTTATCAAAAAATGTTGCAGAAGATTACATGAAAATTGTCTGGTGAAGTACATGAACGCGTAGAAAGTTTTCTAAAATGAATTATTTTTAATGCATACTCTCGTTACTCTGAAAAGAGCTCGTTATTCTTTATAAAAGATTCAACTTACAGAAATTATTTATTTATCATAGATCCAAATCTCTGACTCAATTGAACATTTTTCTCTCGATAAATTATCTGAGAATTCGTGAAGAAAAAGGGAATAAGAATTGTGAACCCTTGGCATTTCTCCTAATTCCACGTTCCTCCATTAAAGCCCTGACGAGTTAATCCGTCGCGAACAACGCGTGAAAGTTAACGTTGTTCGACAACGAATTACCAGCCCTTCCGTAAAATTTGCAGCGATCGAATGATCGTTAAGGCACGATTGAAAAATCGGCAAACAGAAAACTTGAATAATTTCGCGTCTGAAAGAAATCGCGGAACAAAACCTGACCACTTTTCTTGTCCCGTGATAAATCGAGAAAGATTCGCGAACAGCTTCTCCGTAACTTCCACGAACTTTTATGCAAATCCTTAAAGAATTAATTAAAGCCGAGCGTTTTATAATCCTTATGAAACTCGTTTGTTTTAATTCGTTAAAAAAAAATTGTCTTCCGTTCCTCAGGTTGATGCACATGTAAATTGCGATCGCATAATGGGGGAAGTTCTTTTTTTTCTCACAGCCTCATTTGGCATACCTTACCGCGTATTATTTCAACGTAACATCCTGGTAATACGAGCAGGCATAATGGCCGAGTCCGTAATGTATTCCATGAAAAACGGGATATTAAAAACCGACCCTATGCAAACTTTTTAACCCCCGCGCGAATAAAAATTCATCCATTTTCTGTTTCCGGATATTGTAACATTTTTTATCCCTTATCTGCTACGTGCTCTCGCTTCGTGCTTGTTCTCGATGGAAAGTAAAAACTCGGCTAAATTACACTCGTTTATTTTCTATAGCACCCTAGTTTCATTAACCCGAAAGAATTTTCATTATTACTGCAACTTAACTGGCGAGCATAACGAGATATTGCGATATTGTTTCGTTATTTGGTCGTTAATGAAACAATCTTCGAGTAAAATTTTATCGCGGTAATTGGTTAACTTTTCTGCCAATATTATTAGCGGAGGCTCAATATTGGGTGGATTAAAACGAATCGCGAATCAGTGAATTATTATTAATTTAAAACCGAATATTACATCCAAGACTTTAATGTATGCTTTCGCGGATTAACTCCTTAACGTATGTTTTCGACAGTTGCGTCAGTCAGAAATAATTAATCATCGTTGCACTGTTAAAATAAATAAAAAAGCTTCATATTTTGAATTTAGCGACCTTTAAAACATAATCGTAGGGAAAATAAGATGTATTTTTGTTGTATTTGAGTTGTGTTGCGTCAATTAACGATTCGAACGTTCCGCCATTTTGTACGCGATCTAACTTTCATCTTGTTCACAAGGTTCTTTTTCCGTTTCCGGCGCCGAAGAGACGTCGCTGGAGTCATTACCTTACACCGGATGATCGATGCTCACCGTTTCCAAGCATAAATTATGTTTATGCGACGATCGTTGCATCTTATATACCGCATTCTGCGGTTTTTCACTCGGGCCAATGTTTTCGCCATTTTTACCGATCTCCTCGCCAAAGTTTCGGTAATACGGATTTATATGGTCGAGGTTACTTGGAAACTTCCTTGTACGTGAAGCATAAATTAACCATCTGATGAATTGGTTATAATCGATAATCTATTGAACAATTAATGCTAGTCAACCATCTGATGAACAATTGATGATAATCAATGATCTGGTTTTAGTGTATGATGATAAATAATCTGATAATAAATATGATGTTAATCAATGATAATCAGTTAATTGATTTGATGCTTCAATTCATAATAATCAATGATATAATGATAACTTGATGTCAGTCAAGGATCTAAGAATAAACTAATATCAGTCAATGATCCAATTACCAATCAAAAACAATAAATGATCTAGTAATCAACTGACGATAATCTGATCATCAGTTCTGTCTAAAAATATAGTTTTGAAAATGTACTCGACAAGAGGACCGACGGAATAATTAGAACGTGAAAAGCGAAAACAATTAACGGGGAGAAATAACGCGTCTAGACAAAACCGAAATAGTTCTGCCAAGCCGAAGTGATAAAGCTAATTTCGGTGAAGCCCCGGGAGATTATCGAATTTGCGGTCAGACAATGTAGCCGAGCACCACGTGAAATACGAAACGAGCTTTCCCGCTTAATCAGTAGAACTGACTTCGAAGAAACGAGCAACGTATCTCTCCCTCCATTTCGTTCGTTAAACTTTTCGAAACCGAGAAACTTTAATTGGGTCTTCGTCAATTTCACCGACATGTTAATTACACCCGAATTAATCGCGAACTATTTATATCAAACTTTACCATTTATTTCATACTTCGTTTATCAGCGAAAACACCGATGCGAAAAGAACCTAACAATCTTTTTATCGATTTCTATATTTTTCGATTAGGAAATTTTTCAAATTTATCAAATTTTTCATAAAAATAAATATTCAATCTTGTAAGTGCTTTGATAGTTTTATTCTTCTGCGACAGAAATCAGGTTTAGAAATACAGAAGAATAAAATATTTAAGGAGGTCACGAATTCGGTTGCCAAACCCATAGCTCGTTTAAGATGGCGATTTCTGTCGTTTCGCTTGGCGAATCGAGAAGAATCGATTCGCATGATCGCGAGTCTCCACGTAACTCTCGTCCAGCTTACGGAGACGAACTTGACCCATTAAACACGTTGGATTAATCAAGTTTGTAACCCCCTTCTTTCGTCTTACGTAAATTCAGATACTGTTTAAGGCTTCGTCGTCGCTGTTCCGGGAGACACAGGTTTCCGTTGATCGTTCTAGACCGTGAAAATGTTCTTCACCTATTTCCTATATCTCCCAAGATTTAGTGTTCTTTCAACTAGTTACACTGCTATTAAATCGTGCTAATTAAGAGAAAGATTTAGTGATGAAATATACTGATCTAAAGAATCTTCGTATTTAAAAATCTAGGAATCTAGAAATTTAAGAATTTAAATATCTAAGTACCCATAAATCTAAGAATCTATAGAAGCTTCTTCAAAAAATTTCACTCGAAATTCGTTCAGTGAAGTTTTTCCGAAAAACCGAAATACTCGAAGGAGATGAAATTGGACGCGAAATAGGGTACCAAACGAGACAGAAAAATCTCGAACAAATGTTGATAAAATCCCGCAGAAAATTGGCAAAACGAATCTACGGCTAACATCGGATGTGTCAAGACAGATTGAACGTAAAAAGTGTGTCAGAAAAAGGGATGACCAGGATACCGAGGGGATATCTTCTCGATGAAGAAATTCGAAAAAATCCTGGCACCAAGTGGTCGCACCGAGAACAAAGAAAAAGTTCACTTTTAAACGTTTGCCAAGCCTTCGTTTCTTTTCCGCCTTGCACCATTTTCTTAGTCAAATGCTGTACGTGCTACAAAATATTCTATTCAGCAACAAACTCTTCTAAGAAAAAGATCATGTAGACGGATCATAAATTATTTTGAAGGCACAAAATGTCCCACAGTATACTAGATACATATGTATACATTATACTGTCTATAATTGACTAATTGTATCTTGTAGAAGTATATTTTCCAGAGAAGGGCTGCGAGTTTATCTTGGGTGAAAGACAACTATTGAACACTGTTCCAGTAGTGCTGTAATACTACTACATCAATAAATTGTATACACCATTATGATAATGAAATACTTGATCACAATAATAAACTACCCCTATCCAGCAGAATATATTTTCTCAAATGAAATGTGCTTTCCAAATTATAAAACACCCCTATCATATACTATCATACTAGAGATGTATACTATTTCCATGGAAACAAGTATTATAATATCACCATTATAACGAGTTACCACGAGTAATAAATTATCCCTTGTCACATTATCGTAATGACAAAATGTATCCAGCAAAGTTCTGCAGATTTCCAGAAGAAGAAGTAGCGAAGGAACGTAGTTGTTGCGAAATTATTTACCCGGTATTCAACGATAGCGAAGCGAGGATGCTTCATTGAAGACACGAGCAAACAACAGCGTCGAGAAGGTGTTGCAAAATTGATCATACTCGTGCAGGAAGTATAAGCAGTATCCAGCGTGGAGCAAAACGAAGAAACTTTTTTCCTCAGTTTCGACGGGGTGGACACGCGGCAACTTGTTTTTCAACCCCTACATCAGCGCACCGTGACGTGTGCGCGTCCAGCTCTTTTAATCGCGTGTGACCTACATCTCCCAACTGCTCCTCTGTTTACTCGCGCGTATCCTCGCCAGAATGCATACAGGAAACTTCAAAATATGTACGCCTTCAAAATTTCATACTCGTCCTTCGAATATAAACTTCACTCGCCCCGAAATCAAATGGTGAATTCTTAATGTCAAGTTCGGCTACAATCCAATATTTTATAGGGTTGAACCATGTTTTGTGACTTATTTTCTTAGGTGCAACTTTTGAAACGACCTCTAGGTTCAAATCTCAATAATTCCTGCGCCACTTTATTCGCGTCCCACGTTTTTATATTTTGTTTAATTTTATTCTCAGAGCTACTTCCGTCGGATTTCCCAAATTAGGTAGAATGTTACAGTCTGATCTCTTTTATTTTCAAGCTGTCTTAATTACTAAAGATGCACGAAGATACTATAACTTTTTTATTTATTTGTTAGCAGCTGTGGATGTGCTAGCCTGTATATTAGCTATAATTATTTTTTTAAGAATTGCCAGAGCAATATTCAAATGGCGACAACCCCTAAGTCACCAACTATCCTTTCAAGAACAAAATTATTAAAAGCAAATGTTACGATAAGTGCATAAATGACACGTAGTAAAATCGTTGCATGTTCTAATGAAAGTTCTGGCAAGTTGCTACCCCATCTACCTGATGTCGAGGTTACGTAATATAGTTGTCCGGTTATTTAATCAATTATAGCAAACTAATGGTCCCCATGGCAGCAATCAAGACGTTAACGAGGAACCATGAAAAACGCAACGGTCGGAGCAACAGATTAGGCGAACAAGTACGATGAAATGGCATGAAAGGACCAGCCTCCTCCGGGGCGATCTTCCCAGAAAAAGAGACACTGCTGAAAGAAAGTGCATCAACGAAATTTTTAACGGCGACCTTTCATCCCATTTCTAAGGATACGCTTCGAATTGATTAAGGTCGTCGAAGAGGATGAAGAGGGGCTAAAGGTAACATCTCGAGCGCGATAAAACTAAATGGAACCCGAGCGCAAGGGATGATGTATCGCGATGTAAATTAAGCTTCCGTAACTAGAAACTCGATCGAAGGATTTTTTTCCAACTAGAAAATTCGATCGACGAATTTCCTACGAATTTAATACGCAAATTTCCGATGGAAAATGAAGATGGTAAATTAATTTCAGCCCCGAAAATTGGGGTTTCGTGCAGCTTCATCGATTGCCTTGATTCTCCTGAAGGCAATATTTCTACGTGACGAGGGAAAAATGCTAAGCGACCGGATGTTTTGAGTGTCGACTAAAGGGAGGGTAAGCTCGAGCAAACATTTTACTTTCAGGAAACGAGAAGCCTCTCCTGATTCGTATCTGAATACGGAAAAAAGACGTAGGGAGTAGGAGGAATCGTTCACTCACTGTGTAGGTGGTCGTCGACCCTTGCTTGAAGCATATTGAAGCTCGAACTGGGCTGATACGGTTGTTGATCACGGATACCGCCGCATGCGAACTGATAGAAGTCCTTGCAAGGATCAACCCCCTTCTTCATGAACGCCACCATCCTCTTTGATGCTTCCTCGCAGGCTTTCGAGTCGCAGACACCCTCTGGACCATCCCTCTCTCTGATGCATGCTTCGTCCTGCAACAGAAAGCATTTTCTTTCATGTATTTTTTATGGATAGCTACTTCGACAGATACCTAGATCAGTAGATACATAAATCCATAGATAGCTAGGTTCATAGACACCTAGATACATAGACACTTAGCTTCATAGGTAGCTCCATAGATACCTAGGTCCATAGATGCCTAGATCCATAGACATTTGGAACTGTAGATACTTAGATTCATAGATAGATAGGTTCATGGACACCTAGGTCCATAGTCACTTAGGGTTACAGCTACCTAGATCCATAGACATTTAAATCTAGGTGTAGACACCTAGGTTCACAGACACTTAGGCCCATAGATACCTAAGTCCACAGACACCTAGGTCCATAGACACCTATGACCAACAGACACCTAGTTCACTTGTTAGATCTATACATAGGTACCTAGACCCATAGACACTTAGGTCCACAGATACCTGAGTCTATAAACTTCTAGGTCTATATGCGTCTTCTAGGTCTAGATCCACAGACACCTAGTCCACAAATATCTGGATCTATATATACTTAGATTCATTGACACCTTCGCCTACGTAGATCGACAGCTACATATCTGCTCACATGTGTACGTAGATGTCTAAATATCTAAATACCTAGAGATAGGTAGACACGTAGATACCTAGATCCCTGAATATCTTCATACATAAATGCTTAAGTCGACATGTACATATGTAGGTCTATTGCTACATTACTATATTTCCAGATCCCCAGATCCGAAAGTTGGAAATAGCTTAAAATGCCAAGACAAGTAGGTAAAATATGTTTAGAAGCTCCTAAAGCCGAGGAAGTTGCAGCTGAAAGTAGTGTATGAGACGGCTAACGACTTGGACGTCCTTCCAAAATCCAGAGTTAAGAATGCACTTGAAAGTGAGGATGGTAGAGATTGCTAAAGGGTAAAGGTAGGTTGACGAAGACTATCGCGCTGCTTCTTCCGACGAACCCATTACAGAAACTCCAGTTTTCTTTCGATAATACGTCTTCCCTTGGACATTCTGTGAAATTCGATTTTAAACGACCAAAGAACGGAGTGTTTTTCTTCGCTGGCATTCAATTCGTTGTCCCATTCTACTGTTTAATGTCCAAGGACGAAAGACTCTTAAGGAATCGGATCAGGAATCATACGTCTTCGGTGAAAGAGACGAATGATACGAAGTTCGAACCTCCCTTTGGATAAATAGCGAAAGAGCAAAGGAACATCTAACGGCGAAAAATTGAACCGCGAGTCTCCGCGAATACGAAAGTTAAAAGCCGCGTCCGAGATTTTCATTGTCATCCGTTGCTTTTGCCACTAAGTAACCGATCGTACGTCTTTTCGACAATGACGAATGACTCTTTGTCGATACAGCCAACCGATCGGATACGGCAAACTGAAATTAATGTTCGTGTCAGCCACCGAAACGGGATCGTCATTTCTTTCGACGATATCGAGCTTTTTAACTTATGGAGAACGATGTTCACCGGGGAAATATCGGGGACGTAACCTTAAAAGTATTTCAGATCCAACGATCGAGGACCTTCCACTTTTTATCCTAATTCATGTATGCTGAAGTACACGGAAGAATTGGTGGAAGTCGAATCTTTCAGGATTTGGCTTCTTTCTTGCCAAAATATGTCTTCGAAGATATGTTTGAAATAAAGGAACATAACCTATAAAATCACTTTGAAATATTATTGCCATTGAAATTGAAGTAATTTAAGTTTTTCGCGTAATTAGATGGCGAAAATTTCTATTGTTCATCGTTCTATTCAAGACTTCATAGTCAAATCTTAAGAATTTCTAATGAAAGTTGAAATTATAGAAATATTTGTGAGACAATACTTGAGTAGACCATAACCTAAAAATATCTTGCATTCGCATCCATCCTCCAAGTTACACAATCAAGGATTAATGTTCAAAGCAATGTTCAAAGCAGAAGTCGAGGGTGGATAAGTATAACCTCGCAAGCATCGTAAACCTTCATCCCCATTCATTTTACACGAGATCTGACGGTTAGATTAAAAGAACTCCTGAAGGAAATCAAGTTTATTATTCAATTCCTCAACAGATAGGAAAATTTCAAGCGGCGAATGCTTGATTAAACATAACCTCAAAATCATCTTGCATCTGAAGGTGGAGAATTTGTACATTTTTTACTTTCGTTATATTCAAGATTTTACAGTTAGATGGAAACCTTTATTTAAGTCTTCGGGAATATTTTTAGAAAAATACAAGGTTGGGACATGACGTTCATTTTTCCTAAAATCATCTGGTCAGATGAGTCTTTGAAAGGATGTAAGATGAAAGTTGAGAAATTTTCAGTTGCATTTTAGTTGTATTATGATAAAATATAACAAGGTTGTATAAGAGTTTTTGTGTTTATTAAATTCCTCGGGTGCGGACATGTTTCAGGAATATCTCAAGATTCTTTAATCTTATCCTCAAAATCATCTTAACCATTCTTGAATCGTTCATTATGTTTAAAAGTCGTATCAAATGAATCTCGAAGCTTATTAAGACTCTCAAATGATAAAAAGCAAGATCTTTAATATTTCATGATTAATTAACCCCTGGAAAATCTTTCACGTATATTTTCCACGAAAAATTAGATCAAGAGTTCTCTTAAAAGTACCGAACCCCATTGATGCTAATTCCAGCTAATGAAACGCAATAATCAAGCAGAAAATGTGGAACGAGTAACTTCAAAAGCATCTTTAACTTTCAGCATCATTCATCGCAGGATCTCGCGATTAGATTAAAGGAGTAAAGGGGATGAAATGCATTATTCAAGTTTCGGGCAGAGGAAAAAGGATACGAAGCTGAAATAAACATAACCTCTGTATTATCTGGAATCTGAAGCATTCATTTGCGGAGATCGCGTGAATAGATGAAAGTAACCCCGAACGAACCCCTACCGGAAATCAAGCCTACAACATCATCCGATTAAGAGGGTGTTCTACCCTTGACGACCGCGAGCCTCATAAACTCGCGTTATCGTCGGATTATCTGTTATCGAGCAAGCGAAACGGGGTGAGAACGACCTTGCCGCTCGATAAATCCCTTCTTCCTCGACTTTCGACAACTTTTTACCACCCTTGCTCGTCAGCTGTCCGCTCAATTACACGCTGGATCGCGCAGCATGCGGCGGCGAACAACTTGCGAAACTCGCGAGCGGGGCGTTTCGTTGCCTCGTTAATAGAAGTTCCACGAGCTTGATCGAGCAACCCTGCGATCAGGGGATGAAAATAGACTCGACCCAGACTTACCCCTGACACCGATTTACTTATCGAATTTCGCATTCGAACTACATTCGGATCGAGAACCTTTCAGAGTGGTTTCAAATTTCAGGAAACCGCAGACGGGCTTCTTCGGGGAAAATCAACTTTCGATAAGTTTCCTCGGTGCTGCTTTGAACGATGTGGCGATATAACGAATTGAGATACCATTACTGCAAGTAAATTTAGTACTCTACGAGACTCGATTCTTTGGATTTTTAAATTTTCTGCTGCAAAAGTAATTTTACTTTATTTACGCAAGGTCTAAGTATTTCATATGTTCTTGTTTGGACACCCGAGGTCGTGATTGAATTTTGAGTATACTCTGTTGCAATTTCACTTCCAGCTTCATTGGTTGTGATTTATGGGTAGTGGTACTAATGCAGTACTACTGTATTCATGTGATAGTGCCATGTAGCAATGCTAATGAGTGGATGTATCAATATGTGGCGATACTGTGGCGGTTTCATACACTCGCCACTAGACGGCGTATAAGATCGAGACCGGCTTTCTCGCTAGTACTCAACTAGCCTTCCGATTCCTATAAATAGTTCCTGTCCATCCCCGCCATACGTCCCCGAGTTTAATAGTTCGAAATATTAACGCGTGGTGATACTAACACGTAGATATATCAATGTGTGGAATAACCAACGCGTGGTGATTCTAACGTGTAACAATACTAATGCGTGGAACAACAACGCGTGGTGACACTAATGCGTAGATATATCAATGTGTGAAACAATCAACGCGTGGTGATTCTAACGTGTAACAATACTAATGCGTGGATATATCAATGCGTGGAACAACAACGCGTGGTGACACTAATGCGTAGATATATCAATGCGTGGAACAACAACGCGTGGTGACACTAATGCGTAGATATATCAATGCGTGAAACAACAACGCGTGGTGAAAATATCGCGTGGTGATTCTAACGCGTGATGATAGAATGCGTAGCGATACTCGTGCGTGAAAAAACAACACGTAGCGACTCCCCTTGTTAATATTAAACCTTGATAATACTAACGCGTGGTGATTCCAATACTTGGTGATACTACCATGTGTGGCAACAAATCAAGATAATTGCCCAAACGATAATTACAAAATTTGAACAGAGCCTTCAACATCAAATACCCTTAAATTAAAAATTGTAAATGAGACAAACCAATCATACCGCATAAGCGATGACGCAATATAAAAAGAGAATTTAATGGAAGAAAAATGTAAATGATCAAAAAGATTTATCTTGAGTAGAACAGAGAGGAAGGTTAGGATGAAGGGTAAAGCCCTGACCTCGTATAGGGTTGACATTTGCCTCGAAAGCTTACTTTGAAGTATGGCTTCATCGCGATACACGTGCTGTTCTAACGATACCAGCCAACACTTTCGAATCCATCATTCGCCCTGATGGAATATTGGATACTGAATAAATCATCGGATATATTCCGAACGACGAGAATCTTATGGTCCCGTTTCCATAATTCTATGCCCGAGAAAACGTTCTCGGTGGAAACTGTTGCGTTTAACGATCGACGTTCATAAATCGTTTTCTTAAACTAACTGTAACGCTCAGACAAATTTATAAACGATAGCAGCAATATTTTCAGGATAATCGTTGAAAAACCTATTTATTTTTAAAGTCTCCGTTTCTGTGAGTCGCTCTTTCTATAACTCTCTCTAATTTTTATAGTCTTTCTATAACTCTCCCCAGTTTCTATAGTCTCTCAAACCCCTCAAGATTTTTGATCGATGAAAAATTTTAGTTATTCGAAACTTTGCAGCGAAAGGTGAACGTAAAGGTTAAAGTTTAAAGGTTAAACGAACTTATTCACCGGGAATATACTGCACAGATATAATTAGAGTATTCCTCCCAATGTCCGGCTATATCCTGAAGATTTAAACTGCAATCTCATTCGAATCCTTCCACTCACCCTCCGACTGCAATCCCAGTAATTACTGTAAACTTATTAACACCGGGATCGAGGGAAGGTGTGGCAAATAAGAACGACTTAATTGATCACGGTTTATCCGATATCTTCGTTTAATTAATTCTTCGGATTGATTTTTGATACCCGAAGAAAACCACAGCGATGAAAATTGTCGTATTAACGTGTTAAAATGTGGTAACAGTTAAAATGTTGAGGCTGCAGATGAAATTTCTGCAACCAAGTATTATTTGAAACAATTTCTTGCGCGTAAGTGCAGCTCAATTTTGAGAGCATCTCTTGGCTGCACGTGTTTCTAACATCTCTTTTAAACTGTTGGAGTGCGTGCGACAAGCGAGGAAAACTGAAACGAGCTAAATAAACTGTGCACTGAAACGAGATTCCCTTCAGCCATCTTTCCCTGAATACGATTTGAACGGGACGGTAGGCTACAACTACTTGGAATATAAATTGAAAACTTACGGACCTTGTGTAACTCATTAAACATAACTTTGTGTAGGCGGAATCTTTATTGGTAAGAAGAATCTTTAGAGGATAGGGATCGATTGTTATATACTTTTAATAGCAATTGCATACGTTATAGTTTCACTACTCATAATTCCTCGTGTTGTATTGGCATACTCTGTGACTCAGCGCGGTATATTTTCACGCATTGTAATTCCACGCGTGGTTTTAACACTCGTTGAGATTCTATACGTTATAGTCTTCCACATATCGTAATTCCATATGTTATAGTTCCACGTTCTGTAACACCATGTTTTGTAATTCCATATTTTGTACTTTCACGAGTTGTGTTATCATGTGTTATAATTCCACGTATGATATTGTCATATGTTAAAACTGCACACGTTGTAGTTCTTTACATATTGTACATATTGTAGCTCTGTAATTCCACGTGTTCTAATTTCACTCTTTATATTTTCACGGTTCACAAATTCATGTGTTATAATTGCACGTACATTGTCATATAGCGTACATGAAACACACTAAACATCTACATGTATATATCTTGAAATAGCTTACATAAAGAATTAATAGTTATAAAGAAACGACCGACGAAAATGATGTAAGTTGCAAAATTATAATTCGAACGTGTTATAAAAGGTCATTTGAACGACATTTGGGGATTCGAAAGGGGGTTAAAGGCCGTGGGGTAATCATTAACGCGACACCGATCGATCGTCTCGTATGGAAGAGAGAATAGACTGAAAGATATAAAAATAGATGAACGTAGCCTCTAACGAGCCTCTTTTTAACGAAGATTTATTAATCCCACTGACTGGCCGTTACTCAAACGGCACCGAACAGAATTAGATGATTCGAGTTCTAAATTCTGCCACGAAAGTAGTATAATTACCGACGACGATCGGCTGGAAATTTCTGGGATAACGTTATCAATTATCGTTTAATTATCGCCAACCGAGGCGGCGCCTATCATGTTACGCGTTACTTTGCAATCAACCTATATTTAGTTGATGCATGATAATTTATGTTTACCGATATCGATATCCCTGTTCGTGACAATATGTACTTTGCATTTGAAATCACGCTAACGTTCAAATTTCGTTAATCAAGCTAAACAAGACCGTTGCTCGATTAATCGTTTCCCGACCAAATTATCTTCTCTGACATTTAACGGCAGTAAATTACATTAACAAACGTAGAAAGTCTCGTATTCCATGAAACATTCTCTGATGTTCGGAAAACATCAAATCGATGTTCAAGTATCCACGAATTTATTTAAAGTCGACCACATTGATGAAATCGATGTGTTCCACATATTACACGTTCCGATTGCAAAACATTCATTCGGTTTACCCCAATTTACTTCGTCGCTGCTATTATAAGCGTTCTACTTACAAAATTTTTATTACCTCAAAAGCAGTGCAAGCTTTTTATTTTTACACCCCCAATTTCGAGCGAATTCAAGTGAATTTTAACGTTCGAAATTACTGTTATAAAATAAGAACATAATTATTATTTGCATATCTTGTAAAATATAAACGTATTATAAAATATAAATATAACTATTATAAAATATTCTTATACAATATACAAATATAAATGAAATTGCAGTACAACACGTGACCGCATAATTCATTACAAAATGTAGCAACCTAACAGATAGCAACCTTATAATCTAACATGGAGATCTAACTAAAAGTTATACCTCGTTGTTAGACAGTAGAAAGAAAATGATTGAAATCAGCAATGTAGATATCTCGACAGATACCGCGTCTCCATATAACGCCACGCAAGAGCTAAAAACTCGAATAAAACTTTTCGTACAGTCTTATTTCCGCAGCAGTTTCCACGTGCTTAGAAGCGGCTTATATATGAACAGGATTTCCGTAGTACACACTCGGTTTTGCTCGTGACGTCTAGCTTTAGCGGCACTAAAGCGTGTGATATAACGCTTCAGGGAAACACGACCAGCGAGGACATAAACTCTTACGGTCTAGCTCTCGCGGACAAAACCTGTTACACGGTGCTACCAAGCCGACAGCTTACAAATCGTCCTTTTCCATTCACGGAGAATCGTGTACCGTGAGTGGAAGCAAATCGGCAGACGCGGGATGACCGACGGAAATCGCGTATTCGCTTCAACGACGGAAATATACCGTGACGGAACCGGGAATGGACGCATCGGTGCTCTAGAGCAACGTGAAAACCATTCTATACACGCTTAAAGATAGCCATTTCTAACGTGGACGCACTCGAGAACCATTCTTGAATGCCGCCATTTTACTCGGGGATCAGTAAAACAAATTGCCTCGAGGCTACTGCAGCATTGTTCAGGATAAGGGAAATTATGTTACTGTTAATGTACTTAACCCCCTCATACTTACAGGTGTTTAGTTTCAGATTTCTTCATGTATATCGATATTTTTGTACTTATAATTTCCTTTACCTTGATGGTTTTCATTTTCTAACGATCTCTTAGTGTGAACTCTTGTGGATAAACTTGATGGACTGACATTTTATATTTGCCATTATGAGCTCTACATTTGTGGGTCCTAATGAACCACATTCTTATGAATCTTAGTGAACCACATTCTTGTGAATCTTAGTGAACCACGTTCTTGTGGATCTTAACATCTTCAACTCTGTTTTTACAGAAGAACATTGCTCTCCCCGCAGGCTTCTGGGAGCAGTTTCCAAGATTTTCGAAAGACTCTTCGTGAGATAAATTGCGAGATAATCCGCATATCACCGCTGCACCTTACAAGAAACGGCGCGATAACCTTTGTTACTCCTTAGCGGTTCTCTAATGGTTTTTTCGCCAGCAAGTCGAATTAAGCATCCAGGTTCGTCTCGTCGTAGCGGCGAGGTTAATGTTCCTCGAGAAGCTTAACGCGAGAAGGTGGCAGTAAAAGTCTCTCGCGGTAAAGTGTGCCACGAGAGAGGGAGAGGTATAAGAAAGAGTGATGCCAGCAGAAATTTCGAGGTGTTTTCACCGGGACAGAAAGATGTTTCCCTGCGGCAAGAATAAAACTTCAGACGTTGCGAGATAAATGAAATCCCGGACGATATTCCTTCGGTTCGGACATAAACCGAACGCCGGACCATAAAGTGACGTACGTATTCGAGGGCTCTCCATCGAGTGTCCTGTTATATGGCCGCCCGTTCGTGTATCTTTTGTGCGACGATACGTTACTCGTTTTATTGCTAGGTCGAATGCTGCTGTTTAGCTCATGATTTTTGTATAGCTCGCTTTACGACACCTTCTGGAACACGAATTTCTATAGAGTTTTGATGCGGTGCACCTTAATTTTCATGAAGACACTTCTTGTACTTCACTTTTTTTCTATACTTCTCCTTGCATAGGATCCATAACCGAGATCAACTAGTATTAACTGTAGAGGTTTATACAAAAATTTCGCATCTTAACCTCTTCAAGAATGCTTTCTAAGAGTAGACAAGCTTTCACAAAGTGACAGATTAGGTCACTTTAAATCTGTGCATATGGAGTCAACATGAATGAGGAATGTAACAAGAATCGAACCCAAGTGGATCCACAAGAATGCAAGAATAAAATAGGATTTACCCTAAACGTTTTCTTCATCCTCAGATTAATAGCCTAAAGAATGCAGCTTAAGAGCGAGATCCGAAAGGATTTACCCTAAGAGATATACCCGAAGGGTCCAGCCTAATACTAAGATCCAAAAGAATATATCCTAAGAGTGATATCTAAAGCCTAAGATTAAGGTCCAGAAGAATTTATTCCGAGAGTGATATGTAAAACAATCCAGACTAAGATTGAGGTCCAAAAGAATTTACCCTAAGTATATCTAAAAAATTGCAGCCTATTAAGAGATGGACCTGTCCCAGTAATATGTAAAAGGATCAAAGTACCAGAAGAATGTCCACGAACAATAACATTAAGAACAGTCTCTGAAACCATGGGCTAGTATAACGAAGATCAAGTTACTCACCAGGGGTGCGCATTCTCGAGGCTGCTCTCCCTCGGGCAGAGTGGTGATGAGGAAGAGCACAGGACTGGTGACGAGTAGACTCGTGACGAGTAGCATGGCGAACGTGAGCAACGCCTTGTGCACGGCTTTGCTTCTTCGTAGCCAGTAACACGGCACGCAGCATATCCAGGTACCCTGTTGCACGGCCCTCTCGACGTGTACCTGATGGCAGAACACGTTACACCGATGAGAAGAATGCTCCTCCACTTTGCACGCGACACGTGCTTCGCTTTAAGTGGCGTTTAATGCTGATGAGGCGGGTGTTTACGCCGTCGTATATACGTGGACGAAAACGAGGAGAGTTCGAAAGGGGAGAACTAAACAACGAGCTATTACGTCGACACGAAAGTACGGTCCTCTCTCACGGATTATGGAGCTCCGGATGAGGATCGTTCAAAGGAAAAACACTGACGAAATGGAAAAGAAATGTCGGGAGAAAATGAAATGTCAACACGGTGCTGGATTACCGAGATGAGCCACGAAGGAAACACTGGAAAATCTGACTGGTTCGCAATTGTCGCTATGTTGCCATTCACTCGTTGGTGTCAGGTCCCATAGGATATTACCTACTCTTTTAACCACTGTTTTGATATTTCTTTTTGGTATGAGAGATAAAACGTTGAAATTGAGGAAACGTACCATCGGTTCGTCAGGAAGGCCGGATCCCTCGTCGGTGCCAGGTCCCGCAGGGTTGTTTCCGGTTCCAGGAGCGGTTGGCGCGGTAGGAGCCGCGCCTGGAGCAACGCCCTGTGGGTGCACATGTGCTCCAGCTC
Organism: Megachile willughbiella; assembly: GCA_945859595.2. Lineage (NCBI taxonomy): Eukaryota > Metazoa > Arthropoda > Insecta > Hymenoptera > Megachilidae > Megachile > Megachile willughbiella. Next base: position 15,191,794 of record OX243798.1, on the reverse strand, counting down.
CGGCCCCAGGGGCGCACAGAGTGCGAGGACTCAAGGGTAGCCTCACGCTTGCTTCGCCACGAGATCTACCCCCGCCGCCACGGGCCCCGCGGCCCCCGTAACCCCGGCTCACCGTGCACAGAGCCACATTTGCCGGGTCCCTTGGAACACCCGCTCCCTAAAGCCCGCCAATCTTGAATCCCCGGGAAGGAGACGTTCGAGCGCACCCGACACCCTCACAACCGCCCCGCCGAACCTCCGATGGATCAGGCGGTTTGCACCCTGGCTCTTCTTTTCGACCCCTGCATCGGTTACTTTTGACGAGAACCTTCCTCTCGAATCTGTAAACAATAATTAACATCGTTAGAGTTGTTATGGGGTTGATGGAGGTACTTGCAACTATTCGCACAACACATGAGTCCTAAGTTCCTATGTTATCCTTAAATTGTAGATAAGTTGTCATTATGTTATCCCTAAGTTATCCGTAAATTACCTTTAGGTAATCTTAAGTTATCCCTAAATGATCTCTAAGTTATTAAATTGTCTCCACAAACAGTACTCTGAGTAACACATTAAACGGAAAGATGGTGGAAATTTAATCGGAAATTGATCGGACACCCAGTAAAGTGGACGTGGGTCGAGCGTATTGACACATTTTCCTGTACTTGCTAAAATCGTTCGTAATCGAATAAAGAGCATCGTTCATAAATGGGTTCCGGTGATAATTCACGCGTCACCCAAATACAGATGACGCAGAAATGAAATTATTAAATGGAACTTTACGAGATAGCTAGCCATCGAGCTTAAGTGTTTTTCGTTAAAAGGAGAAGGATCGAGGTCCTGGTAACACGCCAACGGTGTCTAGCTAGTATACACAGTTTATTGCTTGGAATGCCTTAACCTTCAACCACCAAGGATTAAAGTACGATGTTAAAGCGGAGGCACCGATAACAGTGTCTCTACCACTTTTTCTCTGACCTACAATCGCTCAACTATTTTAGATAACGTCTTATTCTGCCTGGCAGCCGCTGCTTTATCGTACGATCGTGACTGCACAACGTGTAACCACGTTTTATCAACTTGTTACAAGTTGTTCGCTTAAAGCAATGCGTTTAATTCATTAAACGCGTAATTAAGTTATTCTTGTTAATCCTTCTTTGGATCTCTAGCTTGGGTTATGTGGATGGTCTCGCGGGACCATTATTTCAAGTGTTGTTTTACTTTGTTGAATACAGGCAATTTGCGCTGTGATACATGGAGAGCGGCGGGAACTCTTAGAATTGGCGATATATTACAACGCGTGGTAATTTGATACGTGGTGGTTTGACGTGTGATAATTCGACGCGTGGTGATTCTATACGTAGTAATTCCACGCGTGGTGATTCGACGCGTGGTAATTCGACGCGTGGTAATTCGACGCGTAGTAATTCGACGCGTGGTAATTCGACGCGTGGTAATTCGACGCGTAGTAATTCGACGCGTGCTAATTCCACGCGTAGTAATTCCACGCGTAGTAATTCCACGCGTGGTAATTCAATGCGTAGTAAATTCGACGCGTGGTGTACTCGACGCGTGGTATATTCGACGCGTGGTGACTCTACGAATACTGTATTCGACGCGTAGTAATTCGACGCGTGGTAATTCGATACGTGGTAATTCGACGCGTGGTGTACTCGACGCGTGATAATTCGACGCGTGGTAATTCGATGTGTGGTGTTATAACTTATAACGTATAGTGATCCAACTTGTGGTAACCCAACAGTAATTTAACGGGTAGTGATCAACTCATAGTAATCCGACACTTGATTATACCAGCACTTGACGGTGCAAAGCCTAATATTAACATTTCCAAATCCTACTGTGCAATATACCACATTTTCAATGTGCGATCACTGCACCTATTACCCTGAATTCGAACGTATTTTCTCCTTTCATTTCGTCTTCTTTTTTCCCAAAGAACAATAAAGTACTCGTTACGCTTCTATATATTATCATAGAAATAGAACAAACTAATTTCGAAGGTTGTTTACGTCAAAATTGTTTGCCAATATGTCAGGCAATCGATCAGGAGAGATTAGAATTTTGAGCACAGTTGCAATATCGAGCTAAAAGCATTCGCCAAAAGGACAACAGACGCGTCGGTATAGTTTATTCATAGGAACGACAAGTACGAAGACGATATTATTCGCGGATTATTTTTTGCAACAAGATAAAAATATTCAGGGCCGATGCGGGATTACATTTTCCAGTCAATGGAGTACGTGATTGAGGCCTCGGAACGACGGACGAGAAGAAAAATGCAAACGAACCAGATCGAGACGGATCGAACGTTAAACGTAAATCTACGAAAGAAACTTTCTCTTCTTTTTCCCGTTTTTTGTTCGCATTAACTCATCAACTACCGACTCTTTTTCGGAAAATTTGTATGTAATCCTATGAATACACTTCTACTTTCTAAGTCCGATTTAATTGCTTTTCAGTGGGAATATTCACATTTTGCAGACAATGCATATGTAATAGTTTATATCACTTGTATCAAGTACAAAATTATTATGCAAATTATTTGATATTCATTATTTTATACACATTATATAATACATATTATTTTATGCACATTATTTAGTACATATTACTTTGTTAACATATGTGACACATATTGTTTTACACATTGGTTAGTACACATCATTCTATACATATTATTTAATTATAAAATAATAAAATTTCTTGAAAAGTATCATGACAAGGAACTTTCTAGGTCTTACAATAAGACACACATGAACATGTCTCTACCTATCTCGCATTATTTCACACATTATACATATATTATTTAATTACAAAATGGTGGGATCTCCTGTAAAATACCATGACAAGGGATTAATATTTGTACGTATACCAGGATTAAGAATTTTCAATTTTGTCCATCATGTGCACATAATCCCCACACCGAAAATCGCCAAAAATTTCACATCGATAATTGAAAAATACTATTAAAACTTGCGTCGTTGTAAGAATAAACTACCACAACACTTTCGGATTCTTTTTTCCCATAATAACTAAAATCACGAGAAGCATTGAAAGTTTTATTTCCCATATTCAAAATAACTTTTTACGATGCCCGTTTCAAAGTTTCTAATCAAATCGATTCAGCTCTAAATATCGTCCCGAAAGTTCGCGCGCTCCACCGACCAAACTTTTCAAACGGAAGTGGATTCCGCGTAGCGGAAAACGCCTGGGTTTAGGTACTTCTTGTTTTCTCAACACGCACCGATAGTTATCTACCCCGAATCGAAAAACTTGTTGGACAAAGTCGACGTTGTACTGACCTATCCGGCACAACATTCTCGAGCTACCGATTTGTGTATTTTGGTGTCGAACCTTCCTTGTTCAAGATTTCAAGGTTGACCAACTTCCGAACAAACAAACACCATGCTACGGGGCTCAATGGCCGTAAATTTTCCAATGATTTTCATCGATTATTAATGTAGTACTTTTGGTTATTTCTGGAGTGTTTGTAAAAGTTATTTTTGGAATATTTATTAAATAGCTGGTTACTGGTATTTTTGGAATATTTATTAAATAGCTAGTTACTGTTACTTTTAGAATTTTTATAAAATTGCAAATTTCTGCAATTTTTAGAATTTTTATGAAACAGCAAGTTGCTACAATTTTCAGAATATTCATAAAATAGCAAGTTACTGTTACTTTTAGAATTTTTATGAAATAACAACTTGCTATAATTTTCAGAATTTTTATGAAATAGCAACTCACTGTAATTTTTACAATATTTATAAAATAACAAGTTACTGCAATTTTTAGAATATTTATAAAATGGCAACTCGCTGTAATTTTTACAGTATTTATGAAGGAGCAATTCGTTGTAATTGTTCCAATATTTATAAAATAGCAAGTAGCTGCAATTTCTGAAATATGCATGAAATAGCAATATTCATAGTTTGCTGTTATTTTTGGACTGAACTAATTCTACGTATGATACTCCAGAGTGTATTAACATGTTAACTGTTATGGAGTCTCCGGTGATTAATGACTGAAATATAATGTAATGCAATGGTTATTGTGTATGCGAAAATTAACACGTTCGCCACAGTGGAGTCTCCAGTGATTAATACCCCAAATATAATCCAATGGAATAATTATGCTTGGGAAAATTAACACGGTCACTGACATACAGCCTGTAGGGATTAATACCTCAAATATCATAATACTGTGGAGTAATTATGAGAAAGGGAAACATCTGAATAACGATATAAAATAAATCACATATGTATCTCCAATGTCTATATAATAATAATTGTTTCAATACTACTTATACAAAATATCAAAAATATTTCTTATAAATATGAAAATTATTTTTTACACATTACACATGCTATGGACAGTAATTGTTACATATGTTCTGGATAAATTAATCTGACGTCGTAACTAAAATCAATAACTAATGCAATTACATCTACATTGAACTCAAGTATTAATTTGGTAAAATGAAAATTATCGAGTGTTGGACAAACAACCTATCTTCCAACGATTCTGTTAACAAAAGAATAAAAATGTTACCTGTTACAAATCCACGAAGCGGTTCCTGTCCCGTTAACGTTTCCCCGTTTTTCACTGATAGCGTCACTTCCGGTACACTGATCACGATACGAAAAAATCGAAACGTGTCACGGGTATGTCACGATTTCGCCTAATCTTTTTGAGTACGAGACAACCGGAAGTAAAGAAAACGCGACCCTGCTTTACGGCTGGGGGTAACACGCGGACTGAACTCAACCACCGTGTCGCGTCTCCTTCTATCCCCTCTTCTCTCTCTCTCTACCTTCCCCCACTCCCTTTTATTTGTCCCTCTCTGTCTGCGTTAACTGTCCGCTCCCTTTCTCCTTCTTTTACCCCCACCGTTTCTTCCACTTCATTCCACAATTGTCATTAGCCACAGAATTGATAACGAGATACTGTACGATTGCTGTGATTCGCCTTTCAAATTGATCGATTCACGCCACGTTCGGAACTTTCGAAAATTTTCGAAATTTATTCTTAGCACGCTTATGACATTAAGACTCTTAATTATTAAGAATGATTAAGAATGTCATTTTTAAGACTCTCAGCATTTTTGAAATTTTTAAGACCTTCGACATTTTTGAACTTTCAAGATTTTCACCCCTTATGAACCCTTTGGGATTTTCAGTACTTTATATATATTTACTTTCAAGAAATTCAAACCTTCCAGACATTCGGTATGTTTGGATGTTTAAAAACACACAATATATTTGACAATTTAGTCATTCGGTGTATTAAAAAATTATAAGGTATTCACTATATTAAAAAATGTCAAGACATTCAATACAATTAAGTTTCAAAATTTTCGGAACATTAAAAAATGTCAAGATAATCTATACAATTAAAAATTTCAAAACAATCAATACATTAAAAAGTGTCGAGACATGCAACACGGTTAAAAATTTCAAACACAATCAACATTAAAAAATGTCATACATTGGAAGCCTTGAAGACATTAAAAAGATCCTAGACAATTGCTGCATGAATGAATAAATACATTTGATCAGTCCTTAACCGAGGAGAATCAGGAAAATTACAGGGAGCTCAGCGAACACCTTGAAGTACTTTAAGTAAAATTATAGCTGTTTGTCCGTGAATTGTCGGTGAAGTTCGCGATCGATTAGAGGATCATTAACGAACGCGTAGAAATGTCAAGGTTTCAAGAAAGGAAGGGATTTTTGAGCTTCGTTCAGCTTTCTTATTTCAAGTATATTGGATGATCGCGTGGATCTGAAGTGGCCTGTTAATCGCGGAGTCGCGAGCATTCGGCGAATTAGTAGACTGCACGATGTGGACACACGATATAACGCGGTTTCGTTATCTGCTGGAAACATTGCCTACAGACAAATTCACGATGGCTTTAATGAGCTGACGTCAGAATCTCCCTTTGCCTTGTGGCGTTCCTTGAAACTCTACGTTACAGCTCGGCTTGGCCCACATTCGACCTGCACCCTCTACGGGCTAAGATTTTTGGCACCTTTTCGACAGCCTTTGTACGCGTCTCCCTGGTGAACCTTTGGTTTATCGCAAAAAAGAGGAGCTATAACTTAATTAATCCCTGTGGCGGTACTCGCGCGGCATAGTTGACGCGATAATGGAGACTTGGGAGTTTTCAAATTTTCGGGAGTTAAGGGGTTGATGCGGTAGGGATTTGGGGAATTTGAATGTTGGAAGTTTTGCAAGCTGTGGAGACTGAGGACTGGGGATTTGATAATTTGGGATGTTGAGAATTTTGGGGTGTGTAGATTTGGGATGTGTGGATTTGGGATTTGTGGAATTGGGATGCGTGGAATTGGCGTGTGTGGAATTGGGATGTGTGGAATTGGGATATGTGGAATTGGGGTGTGTGGAATTGGGATGTGTGGAATTGGGATATGTGGAATTGGAGTGTGTGGAATTGGAGTGTGTAGTATTGGGATGTGTGGAATTGGGATATGTGGAATTGGAGTGTGTGGAATTGGAGTGTGTAGTATTGGGATGTGTGGAATTGGGATATGTGGAATTGGCATGTGTGGAATTTGGATGTGTAGTATTGGGATGTGTGGAATTGGAATGTGTAGAATTAGGATATGTGGAATTGGGATATGTGGAATTGGGATGTGTGGAATTGGGATATGTGGATTTGGGACTTCTAGATTTGGAGATTCACAAAATCGGAAATTTATAAATTTAGAATTTGTAGATTTACGATTTGTAACTCTGAGGATTTGCAAATTTAGAATTTTTAGACTTGCGGATTCGTAGATTCGGTCATATATAGATTTATGGATTTAGAAAGTCCAAAGTTTAGAAACTTTTAAACATAAAAATAAAAAAATTTGAAAGATTTCCCTCCAAAACCCAAAAAATTCGGAAAGAAAGTCAAACAAATGAACATATCAGCAAACAAATGAACATATATAAAAGAAATAATTAAACAGTGCAAGCTTTTAAGCAACTCACGTAGAACACGAACAAAAATTACTTCCTGGCCGAAGATCAATTCTCAGCAATATTCTTTCTGGACCGCACGCACACACAGGAAGCGGTTTCGCGTATAATGTAGGTCGTGTTAATGAAATGCCAGTGATATCTTATTTTTTTCTCCCGGTCCAGTTTACGCGATACTCGTGCATTTTAACCGCACTCGTTTGTTATCCTGATCCTGCCGGACGAGTGGCTGTCACGCGAATATCACGAATTTACGAGGGAAACGAGTAGAGCGGAGTGCTCGAAAACTTGTATTTTCGTTTCTACGAACGTATGAAACGCCGAGAATTGCGAGTAATTGCCGTTTCGCCGATAAAATTGCATTCAATATGCTTGTGAGCGGCGTTGCGCACTTGCTTTGAAACAACGGCTTAAAACCGATTGGACGACCGGGAATGTTCGATCATAGTACTACCAAAAAGTTCATGTTATATAGTATTGTAGAAAATTTTTGATCTATTATCAACTTTTGTTTATTGGACTTGAGTTAATTTGACGAGGTAGTTCGACGCGTGCTAATTCCAGGCGTGGTAATTCAGCGTGTAGTAATTCGATGCGTGGTAATTCGACGCGTGCTGTACTCGACGCGTGGTAATTCGACGCGTGGTGTACTCGACACGTGGTAATTCGACGTGTGGTAATTCGACGCGTGGTGTACTCGACGCGTGGTGTACTCGACGTGTGGTAATTCGACGCGTAGTAATTCGATACGTGGTAATTCGACGCGTGGTGTACTTGACGCGTGGTAATTCGACGCGTGGTGTACTCGACACGTGGTAATTCGACGTGTGGTAATTCGACGCGTGGTGTACTCGACGCGTGGTAATTCGACGCGTGGTATACTCGACGTGTGGTAATTCGACGCGTGGTAATTCGATACGTGGTAATTCGACGCATGGTGTACTTGACGCGTGGTAATTCGACGCGTGGTAATTCGATACGTGGTAATTCGACGCGTGGTGTACTCGACACGTGGTAATTCGATACGTGGTAATTCGACGCGTGGTGTACTCGACACGTGGTAATTCGACGCGTGGTGTACTCGACGCGTGGTAATTCAATACGTGGTAATTCGACGCGAGGTGTACTCGACGCGTGGTAATTCGACGCGTGGTGTACTCGACGTGTGGTAATTCGACGCTTGGTAATTCGATACGTGGTAATTCGACGCGTGGTGTACTCGACACGTGGTAATTTGAAGCGTGGTAATTCGACGCGTGGTGTACTCGACGCGTGGTAATTCCACGCGTGGTAATTCCATGCGTTGTAAGTCATCGCAAAGTCCTTCGATGCATTATATTTTAGTGCGTTGTATTTGCACACATTATAATTCAATATATTGTATGTCTATGTATTGTACATCGACGCAAACTATATTACAATATATCCCATGTCACTGTGCTGTATCTCAACGTGTACGAACACGTACTTGAAGATGTATTTCAACCATTATTATATTCCAACATGTACCTCAACCACATACTGCATCCTATGTTGTATTTCAACGCGTATTTCAACCACGTGACATGTTACAACCTGTTGTGTTCCCACATATTGTAATTGAACGTATTTCACGTGTTATATTGCCACGCAAATGATTTAAGTAAAAGCCAGAGTCAAAATCAATGTGATAGTATGAGTATACATAGTATGAGTAATAAGAAATTTGTGAAATGTTTCTATCGTTTCTCGGGATTTGTATGAATGGGCAGTTAATGGTCGAAGGGTGTCGTTAAATTTAACGAAGCGTTGTAAATAACGTTTTAGCAACGGCGACCCAATTATGCAAATTGGCAGAGCTCACGATCCGTTCTCAGAGCAGTTAATTACTTGGATCGATGACAATCTGTCAAGCCGGTAACTCGAAACACGCAGCCATTTCGTAGCAGCAAAAGGAATAATTAATATCCTTGATAATCCGCATGATCGTGTGTCGTACTAGACGCAGCTGTTTCTACTGTCGGTGGTGTCGAGCGTAATTAAAATTCAATCTTGGCAACAGAATTTGTCCAGTAAATTTGCCGCTCCCGTCGATAATTGGAACACGACACGAAAATTATTTTAGGTCGTGAATCAGGCAAAAAATTAAAGTACAATAAATCGTTCCGCTGTCAAGTGCAAACAATCCATTAATATATTCCATCTTGACCGAATTCACCCAAGTTTTCGGAATCATCGACGTCCTACCTTGCTCGTTTACGATTAATATCAGAAAATACTCGCGACGTTGATTGGAAAGCCCTTTATTATTAAATTGATTTCTCCAATATAAACTCCTTCGAAAATAAATCAGAGATTGAAGATACTGTAGGGAATCAGTTTTTAATTCGTTTCAATTTAAGTCTTTTGTTGTCGTGGACAATTATGGTCGTTCATCACGTGGTACTATGAATTTACGATAGTTTCACTTTATTCTTATAATAATCAAAATTGATTTTATCAATACAAACAAACAATTTCTAAAATAATAAAATTGTCAGAGGTTAAGATTGTAATCTAGTACTTTTTGGTTAACAATTTATTTAACCCTTTTATTGTCACATTTTATCATTGTAGTAATAGTTCATCGATGTGTGATCTACTACTTTAGATAACTACAGCAATTTACTCCGAAGTGCAAGTGCTGAGTACAAGAAGTAATTTCACCAAACGAACATCGATCTTTGCTAATCCGTCGAATGTTTTTAGAGTCAAGGACGAGTAATCGCACGATTTACTCGTCATTGGCATTGGCAAAGAAACGGAAGCACTCGTATGAAGCTGGCAAATCGATATGGATCTGGAAGAAGCCGTATTCTCGAAACGAAACGATTCCACCTCGACGACGAAGCTTTACTACGTTGATACCAAATATCTGCTTAGTTCTAATACAGTTAGAACGCATTAGTTCTCTTCGACGATCTTCTTTTATTATATACTACTTTCACCCTTTGAACAACAGAATTATCTGACCATTAAGTGATTTTCAAACTGTATTTTAAAGTTTCTCAAAATTCCTTGAAACACGTATTTAGGTTCAGGTTATAGATGATGGTTGCATGACTGGATCATTATGTAAATTACATGAGAAAGACTATTTCATATTGGGTATATATAATGTAATAATATGTTTGGGTGTAATTTATGTAATGTGATGTATATGGTATTGTATAGAATATATCAATCCGAGGTCTAGAGATTCAAGAATTCTAAAATTCCAAAGTATCAAAGTTCCATAGTTCCAAAATTCCTAGCTCCTATAGTTCCAAAATCCTATAGTCCCAAAATTCTAAACTCTACAAGTCCTAAAATTCCAAAGTTCCAAATCCCCAAAAGTCCCAAATTCCCGAAGTCCCCAAAAGTCCCAAAATTCCAAACTCTACAAGTCCCAAAACTCCAAAATTCTAAAACCCCAATGTCCCAAATTCCCAAAATCCCTACAGTTCCAAAATTCCAAATTCTGCAAGTCCCAACCCCAAAATTCCAAATTCATCAAGTCCCAAAATTCCAAATTCACCAAGTTCCAAAATTCCAAAGTTCCAACCCCAAAATTCCAAAATCTCAATGCCCCAAGATCTCAGTCCCCAAAACCCAAACTCTCCAAGTCTCCAAATCCCAAAATTCAAAAGCAACAAAACCCCAATATCCCTCAGTCCCAAAAAATTCCAACAACCCAACACTCCAGAATTCTAAATCACAACAATTGCATAGTAAACAAAAACAAAGAAATTACAAATTTATATACACAGGAATAAATAAAATGGATAACAACGTGACCGGATCTCGGGTACAGCATATAAAAACGATGCAGGCCAAAAAATAAAGACTTTATTCATCCACGTACATCGCGTACAGAATAAGGTTGATTAAATTCATTTCAACTATATATATTTATGTATATATATATATATGTATATAATTTGTATTTTCTGTTGACGTCGTTTATCCTTTTATCGTGTTTAATGCGTAAACTTCGAACTCTCTGATCTCTATATATCTATTTTTATCTACACATAATTTCTTCTCTTTTCTTTTCGTTCCTCTTCATCTTTAGTTCTTATGTATATTGTATACTCTTCCTCTTTTATCTCTCTCTCACATTCACACTCTCTTTCTGTCTCTCTCGCGCTCTGTCTAGATATTACCATACATATTCTCTTCGCAATCTAAAAATCGAGAATTCTTCGGATTCAGTTAATTTGCAATGGCAGCTGGCGTTGGCCAAATCATTTCGGTTTTTCGAAATAATCGATGTTTCATGAATATGTTGACCCTTGCCTTATGATTGGTGCTCGACGAAGAGAAGGAAATTCCAACAATTTTTATTACACTTAATACTTTGATATTTTATGAAATCCATGATTAGCAATTTCTTGTATCAATGAAATTACATATATTCGAATTATTGATAATAGTCAATTGGTAAATGATTTCGCAGAGAAATTCTACGTTACAAGCTTTCAAAAAATCTACAAAATTTCTAAGATATCAAACTTCTCTATTTCGTTCGTTCAGAACCTTGTTCAATAAAAATACGAATTATAAGGCAAGGGATCAATAATGAGTTTTATTCGTATTGGTCGACTGTCTGCAATGAGCTCTGTTTTAAAGCACTCAAAATTTTAAACGTTGTAAGTATTTTTAAGACGATATTTGTAAGACATGAATATGGTCGCGTATACACGACCGTACTATCAGGAGTCCTGTCGTTAATAGTTTCAAATCAATTTAGTCCCACTCTAAATCGATACTGAAGCACAATCCTGCTGTCTCGAAGTAAATAACCTTGCATAAAGATTGTGTAAATACTTGAAAGATTACCTCGAAGGTTTGTTTCGAAATCAGGTGTCCAATGTCGTGGAGACGTATACGATAAATTGTCCGCACGCACGATCTTCGTTATCAACACCTTTCATTCACGGATCGATCATATAGATTTAATAGCGATTAAAAATCTGAAAGAGTAATTCATCGTAGTACGCTTAAATTTTATATCGATCCAGTTAGAGATGATCAAAACCTGTGATGTCTTTGTTCAATTAAAAATGATCGTTTAATACATGAAAATAAATCTGTAATATTTTATGATTAATGACTTTCGCTATTTTTCAACCAATCAGAAATGTAACTATAAAACACAAATGGGAATGAAATGAGTATATATTAAAATTTACATAATTTCAGAAAGCTCAAAGTACAACAAAGAAAAAAGAAGATAACAATTTAAATATTCTCAACTGCATTTCAATAAAATATAAAGCAACTAGCAATGTACTAATGACTTTGTTCGCAGATTACATTAAATATTAAGTAATAAAATTGATCAATAGTGAAGTAAATTTCGCAGTAACATCACATTAATAAATTATATCGGCAGGCTAAAGTTTACGAAAAGAAATTAGGGTTGTATAAAAGCCTTGATTGTGGTCCATGCGTGCGAACGTAGAACACGTTTCATTTTACGTGTCTTCCAAAGAATGTTAAAATAGGTCTTTGACCGATATATTATACGAGGCAATAGCCAAAAATCTCCAGAATCGTTCAATGAAAAATATGTTCTGTTGAAAGAAAAGATATTTAAAATCCTAGATACTTATGGCCACCACCTAAGTACGTAAGTGAATTTTGTACAAATTACTATCAGAAATACTTTGTGCGTAATGCGAAGAATCCGAGATGCGTGGATATGTTTGTTTGGTGTATCGAAGACAGAAACGTCTGACGGTCGAAATACATAGTCCTTCAAGCACTAATTTTTCACATTAAAACAAATTAATAGTCGGTACTGATGACCTGCATCACACAAGTACGGTTCGAATAATTTGTTATTCGTTGGACACTGTACCCATTAATAGTTTATATAAAATTTTGAAGAAAAAGACACATTCAAGATTACCTCCCTAAGTGGCAAGAAATTAGACATAAAGTATTTATAACAAACTCTACGATATGATTGGCCAGGAAGAACTTGAGTCTTCTTCAATATTTTTACTAAACAATATGTTCTTAGGACAACGATATGTACTTGCAATTTTCTAAAGGATATATTTCCATTTAACTTGTTACTTAAGAGAGGAACATATGTATAGTTACATATCCGATTTACTAAAAATTGATATCGTTACACAAAGGTTAGGAAGACTTTGTATAATTTGGCAGAGACACTTGGTACTTTTAAAATGATACTTTCATTGATTATGTGTGGTTGTAGAAACATTGGTCGAATGTTACGTAGGGTTTATCAATAATCAGTTGTTCTTTGTTCAAAAATTAACAAGAAACAATATATTGAAATATCATTCACTTCATCTCTAATAATTTCAGAAATCAGTCTAAAATCTGTAAAAGACATTGTAAAATCTATCTTGTGTCACTTAGAGAGGTAAAACTTGCGTACAACGTCCTCTTTGAAAAAGCCAATACTTATTGTGTATACATACACACATATATATATAGTTGAATATCTAATAGTCTACGACAGATATATTATCCAAAAGAATTCGTATTCTTCGCGAAGCTTTCTCTGAGAGATCAAGAAAGAAACGTTGGCACGCGTGGACCATCAGTGTTCCCGTCTGATCGTTTCCGTTTACTAAAGCAGCCTCTCAACTCGACACGCGCTAAAAACTCGGCTACGAATTCATCGTTTAATACGGACGGGCTCGTCGAGTTGCGAGGACTATACCGAATGATTTTTTATTGTTCCCAGCAGAAACTCTTTGGCATTAACTGTGTTTTACTCTGATAATACTTTTCGTGTTTGTTTTGTTGGCGGTCTAAACCCCTCTCTTCATTCGTCGACATCTTGTATTCGATATTCTTTTCTGAATCGAAGAAAGTGCCTTTTGTAAAGAACAAAATGGAGATCTTCCGATTTTCGGTTATTAAACATTGTTCTTGGTGTCTACAATCTTCAGACAGCTACTGTAGTTTAATTAAGTAGCTAATTCTTGATAAGATGTTCTCGAAAGAAGTTCAAATACAATATTGAGAATTCTACGTAAAGTAAGATTAACACGTTGACTGCCATCATTATGGTGTCCTGCACCCTAAGTTTCGTATAATTTAAGTTTTGGTCTGAAGTACCGGTTGTGGTTGCTAGTTTTAGGAAACAAATTTGAGATATTCTAGGATTTGTTTTAGATTAACTCTGTTAATCTAAAGGCACCAGCCATTTTATATCAAGAGTGTTAATGAAAATTTTATGTCATCAATTAGTGTTAAACATTTGTTCAACGTTCAACCTTGAGAGTATCACTTTCTTATGTTGACTATAATATGCAAGTTTTAGAATAATATAGATTAAATTAGAGAGATAAAGGGAAATTGAATAATATGTGAATGATTGTAGTATATTAAATATGACAGACTTGTATAGATATATTTCTAAATGGGAGTTATACAACCCTTAAAGCAGAGCAGTAGTTTGAAAAAGGAGAAAAATTGAATAGTATTAGTAACATACTAATACTAATTACTGTAGTACTATATCATTACTATACTACTGATACAAGTTCTATACAATTACTTACTGTACTAGTAGTATAATTACCATTAGTAAAGTACAGTAATACCAACAATACCATCACCATATTCAAGTACCGATTACCAACAACATAGGACAGCAGATTGAAAGTTTAAATGACCATATCTTTAACAGTTGTTCTGCTACACATATCCATTTTCGCTATGGCAATCAACGTGTTGACATTTGCAAAACAATCACACCGTTTCAACTCTCCTGTGTCATATCAACGTCCATCACTAATAATAATAAATATCGTCTAATTATAATAAAACGTCGCGCACCCATTAACATTAATAATAATATAATCTATCAATTTCCAGGCAACCTATGCAAATTTAATGACACCTGTATGTTATCACATAAAATTGATATTGAACAGCACAATCGTTGAAAAATTCGAACGTAATTGAATCGGGATTAAAAAATGGTCGAAGAACACGAAGCTTGATGGTACAAGTAATCAGCGAACGATCACGGAAACACGGCATGGCGATTGCGTTCGAATTTCCACATCCTGTAAAAATGAGATCCTTAAATAATAAAGACTAGTCGCGTAAACGTATCTCTCTCTCTCTATTTTTATCTCTTCATCTTTCTCTCGTTCTCTCTCGATATGAACGTTCCTCGGAATCATGGAGTTCGCAGTGGTTACATCGCGGTCGAACGTTCTTCGTGAGCCTTCTTGACGATCGCCAGTTTCGAGTGCGGATCAGCCGCCGGAAGTCCGGTGTAAGGTGGCTCTCTGGTGCCATGCAACATCAGAGTCCACTCCCTGATCCATCCTTTCTGGGGAGTTTGCGTGTTGAAGCTCACCTGGACATTTTGTAACTTAAATTAAAATCTTAAATCAAAATAAATATAGAATTGTTTTCTATATCTTAATACATGTAACATCTGTTCAATACAATTTATGATTGTAATTCTTTCAGCAGTTGTGTCAGTCAAAACTAGTTACTACAAATAAAGTTAGTATAAGTTCATTTTGCATTTACATCCTTGAATATGCATATTATAATTGAACTTGAACTTCATGCTGGTATACAATCAAGTCCCTTTTGTAATATGCATCAGGAGTAACCTGATGTAAATCAAGACTAACGAAACAGCAATCGACGATACAACGAAGACGTTCATATACCTCCAGTAGCCATGTTCCCTGGGGATATTCTCCCCAGGTGTGAGTCGTCATAAAGGGCCATTTCGTGAATCCGTCCCTGTGATCGTCGTCCTTTATTCTCCGACTGAGGATCATCGACCTAAAATTATTCTTTCATTAATATCGGCAATACTCCGAAGCACGTCGATTAAATTATTGCTGACCGTTCTAAAGCGCCGTTTAAATTTTAACCGACTCGGATGCAATTCGAACACGCGGAGGCGTGCGGGTACTTACCTGGTGCCCATGGGAGAAGTTAAGAACAGCTCCAGATCGCCCCGTCGTGAAGCATTGATGGAAATAACGGCCTGCACGTGTTCCAGATAGTTGACGGCGTACTCGGTGCCAGCGCAGGCATCAGTCTTTATTTTCAACAGGATCGATCGGTCGCTCGTCACTTCCCTAAAAAGGAAATTGATACACGTGAATTCGCTATCGACCTTCGAAAAGGACCCAGTTCCTTGGGGATCTCGGTAATTTTTCTGTGTCAGGGAGAAACGAGGCGAGCGTGTAACCGGAGGAAAAGTGCGACAGGAGGGCAGCCGAGAAATCGATACTCTGGTCATCCACGAATAATAATCTGCTGGCCATGTATCATGGTTCACGTGGGGTTGGACTTTTCGAACGGGAAAAGGGGATTAAAGTTTCGAGATAGACCACGGTGCATTACGACTTATACGCTTTTGAACTTCTGAAAGAAAAGCGAACGATAAGACAGCGGAAGTTACGCTGAAAGTTTGGACAAAGACCAAAGGATAATCTCGGGCTACCATGATTTATACCCACTTAGAGGTTGTGGATGCAACGGATGAAGGTAAAAACGCAACAGAACATAAATCATGGTTTGCGCGTTTTTGAGGTAGCAGAACACAAGGGAACCACGCTGAAAGTTTTAAGAACTCGTTAAATAAAATAATATACTCGGCATGTATCAATGTTTAGACACTTAAGGTTACAGAAGTGAATTTATAGAAGTATAAGATAGAGATTTATAGATTATAGCAAGAGAAGCAAACGAGGTTTTGAGGATCTTAAAGTCTCCAGTTACAGAGTCTCTGAACTGTTAAGGGTAAAACATTAGTTGTGTAGATATTAAGACTTTACACAGTATCATTTACACTCACTGAGTTTCAAATACGGAACCAGCTTCACAGTGATACCGTGGCGGTACAGTTTTCCATTTCTTCGCCAAGGCCACCATCGCACCAGCATCTAGCACGCCGTAACCAAACAAATGGTTGAATTCCAGACCCACTCCATTCATCGTCCAATGGAATCTTCCCTTCGCGTCGAACAAGGAATTTCTCTTCGACGTTAACACCGTGAGGTGTTGGATATCTCGCCAGGTCAACTGTGGACTGAAATAAAAACTTTGCAAGATCGATTTCGAACTTTTTACTTTGTGTTTGTTCTTCGATTAGAACCTTAGTGTCTCTAAATATTACTTTTCAATTTATGGTTAAGAATTGAAGTATATTATTTATTGGTTTCGGGCCGCGATTTAATGTTCAGAAGTTGGGTAGACATTCGTGTCAGGAAAGTACTCGTGCACATGCATCTCGACCTTGAGATATTATCGTGGAATAAATGGCGTTGTAATTTACGCTACAACGATCCTCCTAAATTATAATTTGTCGAATGTAATGTACTGAAGAACGGGGCAGAAGTTAAATCAATTTCTCTGTCCCTGGTGTGCATGCACCATATACCTCATGATTTAATGAACTACCTTAGCTAACATATTTTACACGACTCAAATGTACCTAAACAGAGCTTATATTAAAAAAATAAATGTTAAGAAGCAAATATGTTAAAGATGTTGAAAATGTTAAAGAAGATAAGTATGTTAAAAATGTAAAAGTATGTAGATAATAAAACGTTAAACACCTTGTATATTACGTTGCGACCAATCTGCTCAATTTATTACGGTCCAAAAATAATTGCAATATTTAGATGCATGACCGTACGTTAAAATTACTTGTTCTCTTAATTTCATCATCGCGCATTATCCAATATTTACGCGAGAACAGTTCATTCGTTGTTGCAATTAATAATGAATTTTGTTTCAAGAGGTACGATATGTCAGTCCCATTTAATCGTTCATGCAGCAATATTGGAATACAGAAATGTTTGCACACCGATCAATGGACTTAATTAACGTGATTTTTGTTTCAGGTTTTCTGTGCACATGACAGACCACGAGGGAAGCGGGTCAACAATGCCTTTGACGTCGTTGAAAATACACAGACCATATTGGAAAATCGCAATTTAAATATGTTTTCCCGGTGGACCCAAGGGGAAAATTCAATTTTGGTTCCCTAACTTTTAACTGAAAGTTCAAACTGACCAGTAAAAGGGAGAAAAGTGCATTGGGAGGAAAAAAAAGTTGACCGAAACGAAAGATAAAGGGAATTGCACCTCGGCGCGAAAGGTTGGTAATTCGATATTTATCGAGACTCATCGAACTGCTGTATGAAAGTTTCAGCACCTTTGTCCTCGAAAGTTGCCTGGACAAAATAGCTGAGAACTTTCGTTTGCTCTTCAAATTTTCAACGTAACTATTTATTTTACTTTCTGTAGATTCTGGAAGGAATAGGTGTCTATTGATGTGGGTGGGGATGTGGATGTGGATGTACGTATGGATGTGGATGTCGATGTGAATGAACTTTAATGCATGTAGATGTGGATGTGGATGTACATGTGGACATGGATGTGAATGAACTTTAGTACATGTAGATATGAATGTAGGTAAATTTCAATGCATGTGTATATAGATGTGGATGAACTTCAATGTATGTAGATATGAATCTAAATAAATTTTAGTGCATGTGCATGTGGACGAACTTCAGTACACACAGATGTGACTTCAGGTAAATTTTAGTGCATGTGGATGTAAGTATCGGTAAATAAATGCATATACATGTGGATGAACACTAATGCATATTCACAACATCAAAAACAATTTCACACCTCACACACTGCACTAAAATTTGATCGGCCTAGTAAATGGAGTCATTTGATGAGATACTCACTTAGCTTCGAGGGCAAGGGCGAAGACCCCAGCAGCTTCCGGTGCAGCAGCGGATGTTCCACTGTGAGTCGTGGTACATTCACCGTAAAGATCGGTGGTAGCCTACGGAAAGAGAAAAGGACACCGTGAACGCCTAATTGCGAACGAGCACGTTTCTCCCCTGAAATTACTCTGACGCGTTACCTAGCACGGCTCATTACGAGAATCTACGTCATTTGCATTTTAACGATTGCACGGGACGTTTTAATTGAGATTCATTTTTGCGACAATCTTCCTGCTCCTGCATACAATTTAAAATCCCTAAGTCATCTCTCTTTTTTAACTATATACCTTAACATTAATCCTCTTACTTTACATTTTTTCTTATATTAATATTGCTGCTTTTCTGAGGTCTTGGTAAGTCAAACGGAGTTACAATTGACCCAGGTTTATTGGTAATAGATTAATTACAGTTATGCTCCTGCTAAATGAGTCATACAACCTTTAGATAATCCGTGTTCGAGCTTAAAATAACTGATAGTTCACACTAAAACGATAGTGCATTTTCTCGTATGCTCACGATTGAATGCAACGACTCCCAAAGGCGATTAAACTCCTGGAACGCTATAATTTCCCGGAGAGGGCATCCACGCGTGGCCCGCGAATATCGAGAAAGTTTTCGCATTAAAAGTTTGCGTTCGATTGCGCGAGATGGTGATAAAATCGCGATAAACACCGGTGCAATCGGGCTTTTACGATCAGACACCGTCTTGCGCAAGAAACTTCGGAAGATTGCTAGCTTCTTCGACAATAATACTTCTCGAAGAGTGATAAAGTAGAATAAAATTGTACCCTCGTCCCTGCAAATATTGCTTCACCCAAACATTTCGTAGTAATAGAATGATATTTTCAAATACAATTTGATTTGACAATTTCATCCCCCTAAACTCTTCATATTTGAAATAACTTCGCTGAAATGTCGAGCGATTCTTCCATGAAGAGTGGGATATTAAATGAACTGAATGATCGCACAGAAAACGTATTCGAGAGAAATATTCTTTTCTTCCGTTTAACGTGGACAATCGTAAATAAGTTTTATTTAAAGGTTGATCCATGTAATCTACGCCGCGAACACTGTACCCATCCTTCCTCTTTATTTTCCTCGTCGTTCGAGCGTGAAATTTTCGTGGAACAAAGAGAACACTGGAAATCCAGGCGAACCGTGTTCGTCCATAAAATCTCGGCTATCGAGCGCAAAAACACCCATGAAAACGAGGGTGGGAGGTGAAATCCATTCAGAATCATGTTTTCCACGGATAGAAGGATTTTAAAGGATGAGGGTAACGCGCAGTTAACGAATAGTTTAATAAAAGCTTGTATTGAATAGAACTTTGCGTGTTCCTTTTTATCGGACGTATAGCACTCATGCTACGGGAGGACCGTTCAATAACTACACAGACAAACGACTTCTCTTTCAATATGGTTTGTGCAATAAATGTCACGATGTCTACAACATAATCCCCTGTTACAATTAAACGCTTGTTCCATCTCTGCCAGCCTTTTTGAGCAATAACAGTTTAGCAATAGCAATAACAGAATTAACAGAATTGCCAACTACCAATGATTAACATCAACTTCAATTCTGAAAATATATTCTTTATTCGAACATTAACTAAAATATTTGTCTGCTTGCTTATCGGATAATGGCTCGTTGATATAAAAACGTTTAATTCTTGTACAAGATTACATAAAATATTTGGCGAAGACCTGCGAAAAATGTAAGAAAACGCGTTGAAGCTGTTACAGGAATTTCGCAGGAATTTCATGGTGGTTTTATTCGTATCAGACATTCCTGCGACGGGATTCCAACTACGTGTTTACAGGGTTAATATATTTTTGCTCGATAACGCCTCCCCGTACTCGCTCTGCACCCTTCGTGTTTCGAATACTTGAGACTTTTGGAGTTCTGTATAATTGCGCAAAGTTTCAAGCAAACCGAAGTTCCCGCGTCGTGTGAAATATAAATTAGCTACAAATTAATATCAAGTTTCCTTTACCACCTTAGTATAAAATATTATTTAATTATCTTTTGCGAATTTTGTAATACTTGTAACAGAGTTAAATTAATTACCACTTACAAAGATAAAAATTAAATTTAAAAGTGCATATGAAAGTGTTAATTGAGGACCACACCAGTATTTAATTATGTAGAATTATTTTTTAAATAAAAATTTAGCAAAAAGGGGTACGGGACTTGAATAAAATGAGAGAATGTAATGCAACGTATTGTACTGTATACTAGAATGATTGTAGTCAGAGCTCCACAAAATGGCGGTTCGTGGATCAAGACAGAAAATGGCTACTCACCACTCCTGTATTCGGATCCTTGGCACCGTTGCTGAACGTGGAGGCTAAGGTGCTCGAACAACTCTCGTCGTAATGAGCATTTTGCCCGTCGTTAATTGCGCTATTAATGCTGACAGTCCACATGCTGGCTGCGTAGCCATCGCAATTACAGTCATCCTCTTCTCCACCGTCTCCGGATGCCCAAACGTAAATGTTTCCCAACCCTCTTCTCCCCTGTGAATTCAAAGAACGAAGTGTTATATTATTAATATAATTCTTTCTCCACAAAATGGCTGTTAATAGCGAATGATTTTGACATAAATTATTTTCCGCATCGACACGAATTATTTTGCTAAATAAAAACGTACAATCGTCAACTTTGAATTCCCACGTTTAATTCGATATTTTAAAAATATATAATTGTTCGAAGAATGTTAAGATTTACGGTCGACCAAATAGCTCGACAACTTCGGCACAATTTTCACCGAAGGCAACCCCCAAAGAATTTCCGATGTTGATTGCCCACTGATGCGCCACATAACGACCTGTCATAACTCGTGTACGTAACGATGTGTTGTTAAGGGAGATTCCGATACGGTAGACAGCATTCCTCGAACGTTGCAGATTCTAATGATTATCGACTGTCCTTCCATGTTCGAAAGATCGTTACGACGTGCTGAACATGCAAACTTCTCTAATCTTCTAATCTTTACGTTATAGGTAAATTAATTCCGAGTTTGCAACCTAGTTCATAATAATACACCACGTATTACGTTCTTTTTATAGGAGGAGGTGAAAATCATAAGTCACGTATGTAAATGTAGAATTTTGTGTGGAAAAAAATTATGTAAAATAGTCTTGTGGGTGAACAATATTGACTTGTGCATAGATATAATCTACACATGCTTGTAAAAGTATTGCGTCATGAATGAGAAAATGAAATTCATATTGATGTCAATTAAATTATATTAACTTGACGTGTGGATTTATACAATTTATAATTATCTGTTTATTTAAAGGACTAGTATAAGTCATATTAGAATAATTATTTGGTGAGTGTAGCAAAGAAACGAAAATTAAATAACTTCCACCACAATGACTATCCTTTCATTATCATGTTATACTTTTATTAAAGTTTGCAGCTTCGGGTTTGACGTTGTATCTATTTCCTTATCGCCTTTATCCCCGTCTGTTGAGCCTTTGATGACAACGGAGAAGATATTAAAGTTAAAGGTTCTTTGTCGCAGAAACAGATTTAATATCGAATGCGCTATTCAGAAAAGTTACTCGAAAAGGACGAGCGAATATACGAGTGGCCGAATTTCAATGAAATTAATGAATTGCCGAACCAATTACCGTCGATTCGCAGAAAGAACAATCGTGTTCCCGATGAAATCGCCTACACTCGAATTTGTTGACGATTGTCTCCGAGAAAAAGCAATTACGGTAAATAAATAAATACATATATACACAGCGTTTACTCGTATATCGATCCAATTATCTCGATAATTAGGTCTATCAGACCGCGACCATCTGCCACGATGAATTATCGACGTTTTCATTCGAAACGAAGGGAACACTGATTGGATTCGATGCAATTATTGGTTGCTTCTCGGCCGTGCTCGTAAATATCTTGAAAACTCCAACGTGTTCGGTTTTTTACTCGAGAGAAATCGAATTACTGCTCGAACGTATTTAATGCACTTTTCATCCTGCGACCTGTGGCACGTGCTATGTGCTCCATAAATTTAATTTTGTCCTAGTATGCATGGCTGCCTTCCATGAGAAAAATATCTCCCCTATCGCGCTGCGCGATCACCGGTAACATACGGTAACAGCGAATAATCAAATTCATCCACGTCGACAAATTTCAAATTTTCATGTTGTAACGTTGCAAATATGAAATGCGTGAATTCTGGAATACTATGAAGTTATTTTACCTTGTCGGATATAAATTAATCAAGCGTTATAATCAAGGAAATTGCAAACATCTCTCTTACTTTATCAAACACAAATGTTAATCAACGAAATGATCAAAAACGACAGCCAATGTTAATCAACTAAATTATTGAAAACGTTCTTTGATGTCGAAAATCATATATCAATCGACGAAATTACTGAAAACGTGAATTTCTTTGTTACATACAAATGACTAGCAATCAAATTATGGCAGGGAATTATCGAGTGCTCCGCAAGAAGCTAAAATACTCAAACTGTCTATTATTTCCATAAAACTACATAATCAATAAGCTATAAAAGAAAATATCTCAGAAGAACGGTAAAAGTCCCAAAGTACTAAAAATTCTAATTAACAGCTGGAATAATAGAAGGGTGAGATGATCGTATAGTATTCTAAATAGAGCTAAAATACCCAAACCTATAACAAAACCAATAAAATATCTCGAAGATTATAGAAACGATAAAATCCCAAAGTACCAAAATGATAATTAAGAGAGCAAAATAGGAATAGAAGGGTGAGATGATCGAATCCGTCGAAGTTAGTTCAAGGTAAGGCAGTTAATTTCTCCGTCGGAGGAGGAATGAAGCAACGGGACACCTCCTGGTCTGATATAAGAGAGAAAAACGTGACACTAATACGCACCTCGTTAACTCCTCGCACGATGGCTCTCATCGTCGCGTTTCGTGGCCCATCCACCGTCTTGCCGTCGTCCGTCGGT
This sequence comes from Megachile willughbiella, assembly GCA_945859595.2. Lineage (NCBI taxonomy): Eukaryota > Metazoa > Arthropoda > Insecta > Hymenoptera > Megachilidae > Megachile > Megachile willughbiella. Next base: position 15,168,077 of record OX243798.1, on the reverse strand, counting down.
CCCCATGAGGCGCTATAAATGTCTATGAGGTCAGGTTCGTGTCCCATGCTGTTAGCTTCGATCAGATCGGTCATGTAAGGCTGATCCAACATTCGAATGCCGGCGACTTTCGAGTCGTATGCGACACCCACACCGCACACGCCGTTGTCTCGGGCCGCTGCTACCTCGCCGGCACATCTGGTGCCGTGGCTGTTCAACGAAACGTTAATTAGATATCGGAAGAATGTTTGCCCCGAGAATTATACGAGCTTTCGCACAGAGTACACAGACACTGATCGGTGTACACAATCAGATTGATTAACTCGATGATTAAGTGTTGATCTTACATTTTACCTAAGTGATTACCTGCGCTCGAGTGCTAGATTCTTATGTCTTTTTTAATGCAAATTGAGGTTGAAAGAGAAGATAGAGGATTTTAGAGTGCAAAGAGAATCTTATGGCATTTTTTAATAAAAGCTAAGGTTGAAATATAAGATAGTGAATTTTGAACCAAACTGCAAGGAAAACCTTATGTCTCTTTTTAATAAAAATTGAAGTTTGAATATATGACAGTACGTTTGAAGTCAAAAAGTGAGGAAAATCGTATGACCTTTTTAATAAAAATTAAGGTTGAAATATAAGACAGTAATTTTTGAACAGGATTGCAAAAATAATCTTGTGTCCTTTTTGAATAAAAAAGTTCGTTTAAAAGGTGAGGAAAATGATGTCTGTTTTTAACAAAAGTTAAGGTTGAAATATAAGAGAGTATCCTAATTAAAATACTGAAGATAAATTAGGCAAGACAGTCAGTAAGATCATACCATTAATTTTTTATCATAATTTTCCCGGTTCAAAGTATAAAACTTCTCAAGTTAATTACGTGGCAGGTACCTTCCTCACGTTAGTACCAATGGGTCGTTTAATTCCTGTAATGCTTATGAAGGATAATATAACTTTTTATCGCGGAGTAGATAAATAAATTTGTAAAGTTCGAATTGGAGCAAAAAAGCTTGTGGTAGAAAGTTCTCAAGAATCTTACATCACTGTACAAGTTTTATAACGAAGTTTTTATGACCACATGTGACGTTAATCCCGTCGGCCATTGCAAGACCATATGTGATAAACGTGTTATAAAAATAATCTGCGACGCAATCAATATGAGGTTGCATATCGAATAAAAATCCTTACATAATTTCAGGAACATAACAGGTCAATTTGCAAAATTTGATAAAAATCTTTCGTTACTGTCTCTAATATAAAATTCCAAGTTTCATTTGTAGCTTTTGACGTTCAAGTATCTCGAAGAATATGAATATCTCGTCTATTCGATTTTACGACGAGCTCAAAGTGTCTCGTGAAAGTTGTATTAAAATTTTCGAACAGGATTAAAGTGAAATCCATAAATCGTGCGAGTTTCAATACCTTTCGTGGCTCGACCATTTCGTTACGTTCGTTCACGTTTTACTGTCCTTCACCTTTTATTGCCCGCGTTCTGATTGAACCGATAAAATTGAGAAACGAAAGTCATAAAAACAGTCTGATCGATTCGGTGAATGTGTCATTGTTGAACGTGAAACGATTGCGGCTGAATGTGAACAACTTTTTCCATACTCGATCAATCGCATCAATGAAAAGTCACATATTGACCTTTCACCCTCTGAGCAATGTCAAAGCGTGTATAAAAGACAAAGTAAGCAAGTAATTAATTTTGATAAAATTCTTAACTAAAATTCTTTCTTCGTGTTAATTTTCCAGGTTGATCAACGAAGTACGATTCACGAGACTGGCTAGAATTCGATAAACCGCGTTATCGAACTTCGATTGTGTACTTCTTTCGATAGAGGGAGAATTAATTGAACTCGCCGACAAGATCGACGTTCCTTTGTGGAGACCGATCGTCAAAGAAATCTGAAAATTCTCTTTCATCCGAACGTGGATGCCGTGCAAATAATGAAGCTGATTATAAGCATAACTTTTTCGTATTTTTATAATAGACATCTTTTCGTGCGTTCAAGAGAGAACACAATCAGAGGAATTTCTATGGAAGCTCGAACGTTTGTCAGTGGTACGTGGAAATTGGCTTACGTAAGTCGGAGAAAAATAAGTCGAAGGAAAAAAGAAAAGTTTTTACGTAAGAGACCGTCGGAGAGACTCGATTGCAGAATTATTTCCACGTAATTTTCCGCAAACTCGAATCAAAACCGATCGAACAGAAGCGGCTCTTCGAAATCGATCATTCCTAATAGTAGCTCTGGATCAAATTATCCCGTGAACTTTTCTTCGTTAATCAAACAATCGATTTCTCGATATCCGATGGAAAAAAATATTACATTCGCTATTTCGAACGTCGTTATCTTCCTTTTCCAGACCTTTTTCCAGCTGAAACGTGTCCCCACAATTACGCTGGAGAAAACTCCAAACAATTTTCTTTCGCTAACGATCTTCGGTCTAATATCGGTACTTTTTACGCTCTAACGATTGCGTAATACTGTTAAGACTTTATTCTTTTTAATTTTGTTGGGCTTAAGGAATAAGTTTTACGATTCGTTGAAATTTTATTAGTATATTTAAGTTTGAAGGTTAAGTAATTTTAGGAAAGTTTTTGTCCGAGTTAAATTAAGTATTTGTTGGACTTTGAAACTGTGAATACACTAAATTTACTGTGTACTGTGTGTATTCACAATTTTTGTGTCATGAGGATTTGTAAATTTGACGGTGAATATTAGGTACAACTTTGAACATAAATATAACTTCATATTTTGAGGTATAACAAGAATAAGTATTCAAACTCTTCACTCACCTGTTAAACCAATCGTCGGTGTATCTCGGATAAGGGTAAGGGTCGTTACTGCTGAAGTCGTAAGAAGCCTTGGCATTCTGACACACAAAAAATTTCATTTTTCTCAAAATAATATTCGCAGTGTAAGAAAAACCATAGAGAACGAATACAGATTTAATTAACACATGTGCACAACTTTTGCTCAAAATAAATCAGAAATAAAAATTGCAGTTCTTAATTAAGAAGAAACTAATTGTTTTCACTTTAACTTTCGTTCTAGTTAATTGAAAAATGCAGAAAGATCTGAAATCGTTCCTTAATTGGTTGTCACAGTAGAAATATCAACGCTTAAGACGACAGACTATCAAATTGTATTAAACTGAATCAAATTGTATAAAAATGCGATGTAAGGAAGATTCAGAATTCCTCATTCTTACAGATTTAACTAAATTAATAACGTCAAGTTAATTTGTAATCAAGACAAAGGTACCCCAGTCTTTTGTGTGGGTTGAAAGGTGAATGAATTCAAGCAACTCCTTTATGGTAATAATTCCCGGCGAGACCTCCTTTTATTTGAATTATCCCTATGACTGACGAACGTTGCTTTTTTACCCGTTTCCAGCTACAGAGCATTGTCCAACGCAATTTATTAAATAAAATATTTATTGCTCTAAGACTTTTTGTATAATTATTAATAAGATTCACCTGAAATTTGATGATGCGTCAATTTTATACTTTTTTATTTTACTATAATCTAAAATATAAATAAAACTCAACGTAAAAACTGAACACTCATTAAGAATCTTTTACAGTGATGAATTGCGCAAATTTGTACGACAGGTGAAAATAAATGACGAAGAAGAGAATCATAACTTCTTGACGTCTACAATTAATTGAACAGAGGATACACCAGCGCAATTTACACGCCATAAAAATCATTTTTCTGTAACATTTACGTATCATAAATTTTTTCGTGTCCATGAACAACGTTGCTCGACTATTAATCTTCGTCTGCTCGAAGAAAACTACCCTTTCGAGCCGACCCCCGTTTCTTTCCTTCGCTCTACACTTTTTTATCTTTCTTCACGTGACCGTACCACCTTGTTTTCTACCTTTCTGATAACCACGTCATCGATAAAAATCCCACGATTTATACCTAGACGTATTCCCTTCACGTACTATGATCGAACAAACAATTCTAAAGTAATCTTTATCCTCGTGCGCGCAAACATTGCTATACTTCTTTTTACCAGTTTTTATATCCCCGTGAAAATATAGCGAAAATCACCATACGAACACTTCTGTTCTACCTTCGCGTAATCAAAATTTTACTTGCAAAATTTAACATTTTAGATATTAAACTCAGAGGTCTTAGATATCACGGTTTTTCACAATTTTAAATACCACAGCTTCTCAGAATAAAAATTTTAAATACAACTTATCAAAAAGTTTTAAATATATCCCAGAATTAAAATTTCAAATATTATAGCTTCGAATTAAAATTTTAGGTATCACATCTAAAGTAATTTTAACCTTTTTAAAATTAAATTAGTTTCCCAGAATTAAACTTTTAAATATCAGCACCGCAGAATTAAAATTCTAAATATCACAACTTCTCGGTATTAAAATTTTAAATATCAAACCTCTCAAAATACAAAGCGTGGACGTTAAAACTTTCGTGGGCGTTACACTAAATGGTTTCCCAGAAGAATGAAAAACAGCCCAAAAAGTGCTGTAATTAATTATCGAAGAATCGTACTCAAAGAAATTTTCCCAAACTTCACAAACTTTTCGCAACACGTGGTTCGTCAAGAAAGCTTCTACCTCGTATTACTTGGTCTCCTCATATTTGTCCTCAAATATTGCACAAGACACATCGTACTTGGTGAAATATTTCAGTGAAATATTTATTTTAATAGCACTCAACGAGAGGAGCGGAACTGGGTCAAGCGTCTACTATCGTTACGAGAAGAATAGGAATTTGAAGGCATTATTATTCCGCTCCTTTCGAATGGCTTCCATCCCGGCCGAAAATTTTGCAAATTTTCCACTACATTATTCGATTCACGTTGAAGTTTCTACAGCGACAGAATTTTTATTCCGACCGCAAGACAACGTTCTCGGCTAACGAGAAAAGTACCGACGTGAGATTGAAAACGTTGAACGCGTAATTACTCTCCGAGGATTTCGAACAGTATTCGAACTGTTCGTTTCCTGGTGGGTTTTCACAAAGTACGCTTTAATTTACCGATGGAAAAAATTCAATGGAAACCGCAACTTTTACAGCTTCGCTTTAATTAATAACTTCTTGGACATCTACTTCGACACTTGAACTTTAACGCGATGCAAATTTTCGTGTTTCGAGTGGGTTCTGAGAAATCGACAGTGGAGTTTTGGAGAAAGAAAATGAAAGCGCCGTGAAACTTCGTTGTCGTTTATTTACCATAAGAGGGTCGTGTGTATGGCTCGATTTGAATTTCAATAAGCGTTCAATGGTTATGCAAATAACTTAGTGCTTAGGCAAGTCTCGGTGCTTAGGGAAGAGTGGAAATCGGGTGGGAATCGAACTAGTTGAGTTTCATAAACAGAAAATTAACATATAATCGTTATCGAACTCAAGCATAATAATAAAGGTACTTACATAGTTGTATTTTAAATCCGGGTGCATGTAGTCGACGCCTGAAACAAAAAAGAAGAAAGAGTTAGCGTTTTATCGAAAAATTACCTTATAACTCTTTTACACATTTCAGATAAATGAACAAAGAGAATATATTAGTATTGAATATAATAATGTCGAATGTAATAACGAGCAACGTTCTCGATTAATGTAATTGGAAATTGAAAATCAACACCTCTCTGCACGCACTTTCATTAACGAGGAAATAATTTATTAACGCAGTTGCAATTAACAGTTATTAAACTGGACGTACATAGTGAAATTCGCGTAACGTTCGAAGAAATATCGACAATAAACGTCAATCGAAATGGTATAAGCGGTTAATCGTTGATATATCTGAACGAAACTGGACAGATCACGTCCAGTTTTGATCCGTCAGATTGCTAAATATTGGCGTGCTCTCGAAACTCGGTCGTGTCTCTGAAACGAAATTCGATGTACAATGTTTATCGACCTTTGGCTGTATTATCAAAACCTATAGATAGATTTCAATTTCGAGTTTCATTTCATCGCACAGGGGAATTGAATTTATCACATGGCCGTAGAACATTGTTCGAACAGCGATTGATTACAAGTTGTATTTTCCAAGATTTATGGGATGGGCTATTATTGGATTTTTCTTTGAGATATATTTTACCTCGTTTGATGTCGGAATTTCGAGATTCTATTTGAGTTGAATTACGGGATGTTAGAACACTGAAAATGTTACGAGATTATGTGTAATATTGTAGTATTCGAATAATTGAGGAACAGTGGAAATATTCAAATATTACATCATAGAATATTCGATCCTAATATACTATATTTCGAATCATAACAACTATGAAATAATGAATACCAATACTTCAAAAACACCATCATAGAGAATATATTGGAAAGATTCGAACAACAACACTATGGAATATTGAAGTATTCGAAATATTACAATATTTCAATAGTGCAATATTCGAATACAGAAACAACTGAAAAAAACGACCCCCCACCGGGATTCGAACCCTGGTCCCCCAATTGTTAGTCAAGTACCCTACGCACAACGCCAAGTCGGTTGCCCCTAATTTCTCCTATCATTTACTTATACATCCTAAAAATTCTGACATCACATTAATTATAACTTATTTTAAAATTAACCGAGAAATGTTATACTTGAATATTTATAGGTTCAGGTAAGTGTAAGATCGAAGTTAGCGGAGTACGTTAAAGTATTAAGGAAAGTAAGATAATTAATGAAATTACACGGCAGCAATATCCGTAATTGATTATCAGACAGCCGTGGCATACAATTAATGCAGCTAACCTCAGGAATGCGACGTTCATGTGCCGCGTAATCTAAGCTAAAACGCTTTCTGTTAATGAGATCTCGAGAAGCCGGCGGCAAAATTGCCGTTAAATCCACCAAACGATCCATTAACTTCGAAGATGTTTTAAGCTTTTTAAAATGGCCAATTTCAGGTTATATCACCTCATGCAATACAATTAGCAACTTTTCATATCCAATAGCATTTTTCTAAACTTTTTTACACATAAAGAGGCACATATCAATTTACTAAATCGTGTATGTTTATAAAAATTGTAAATAAAAATCACTTCGATATAAATTTGAACTTTAAATTTTGTCAAGTTTGCTTGGATTTGTAAAAATGAGAAAAAGATAATTACCATCATCCATTATAGCGGTGGTAACGTTCTTTCCGGTAACGCCTTGAGCCCAGGCTGCCTTCACGTTCAAATCCAACTTCGGTTTCCCGCCATTTTGCCCGGTATTTTTCAGGTACCACTGATGCTGGAAGTAAGGGTCCGACGGGTCTCTGTTGACTGGATTCTCTGGATTTTTAATTTGGTAAAGGGGCACGAGATTATCCACGCTGAGCGGCTTGTAGCCTCTCTTCACCCTCTTGAATCCAGGCTGCTGCACCGCCGTGTGCACCTGAAACATTTAAGCGAGCCCTCGTGCCTCAATATTTTACACTAACACACCAGTTTCATCCCTCTTTCGTGAGCTAGCTACTAGCTAATTTGCCTTTTACAAGCTTCGCCGTACGACCGAGAGACGGAATTAATCCTTTGAGCCTCGATTAGAATATATCTGATGGCGGTGTATAGTTAGTGAACTACTTTTTCACTTTCGATGTCGTTCGCTTATTTTCGGAAAAGAAACTGTTGTCGATCGATAGTGTTGAGAGATAAACATTTTTAATATAGCAACAAGTATTTTAATGGTGAATAATATGTGCAATATGAATAATATATTCATTTGAATAATGTACAAGCACGTGTTTCCCGTATGTTTCCGAACATATCCGAAATGCACACACGGTGATCCTACACTTCGGAAACTTTAATGTTGTACAAAATTTTAGTATTTGAAAACTTTCAAAATTACTACGTCTAAAGATTCTAAGGTTTCGAAATTTTTATCGAAACAATTGTTCAGGCTTTGTTTCGTTCATCGTGGGACACCGTATTATATAGCACGGATGACAAGGGTGCGAAAGTGGACAAAAAATAAACCCTCCTCGAATTTCATCCGATACCGTGAATTTCATTCTATCGACGTCCACAAACGGTGAGAAAATAATGGATGTCTGGTTTTCACCCCGAATCCGATAGAAAAGAACGACGAAAAAGGAGATCGTCGATGAAAATTTATAAAAAAAAAAACAATGAAGAGAAACAATTCTTGAATAAGAATCAACGAGAATTGTACATGATACCGTTACGAACCACATCATCGCAGGATCGTAATTTTATGCGACCAATTTGTTCATAGTCCGATTATGTATCCTCCTGTGCTCGGTTGGATATTGCGATCCATTTGCATTTATATCGACAACCTTTGACAGCAAAGCTTTAAATCGAATTTCACGGATCCACCCACGATTCGTTGCCATTTTAAAGCCTTCCTTTCTCCGTCAAAATTTAGCTGTCTTTTGAAACGCAATATGTAGATAAAATTTTGTAGTTATTGAGCGGTTTAGAATCGTAAATGCGACAACGTGGCGAGGAGAAAATTACTGGGATCGATCAACGAAACGCGAAAGTGGAACGAAATTGAAAGATTTCATTTGATTTCGCGCTATTGGAAAGAGAGCAAAGAATCGATAGAATAGTTGGGTGAATTGATGGACGTAGTATTGTCAAGTGTGTGAATGTTGAAATGGTGAGAGATCACTTACCAGAGGGTCTACTTTCAATCTTCTCATATGCGGCACAGATCTTTTGCTTCGTGCGTGTGGTAGAGCTCTGTGCACGAAGTGGTACTCCGTTTGGCTGCCCAATACCTTAACAAAAAATAAAAAATACATTTTAAGTACAATAGTGAAATGTGAAATTAATTAAGTAAAATTAGAAAGTATCTTTTCGAATCAACTCCAATTACTTTTTTGTCCTTCCTCCATTTGCTAAGTGATAAGTATGATCAAACACGTCGCATGATCGATCCCATCGAGCCAACTGCAGATAGACAAACTTACCTCGATTAAGTACATGATATAATCTGTTATACGCTTAATAAGTTTGCCTTCCGGTAGGAAATCGATCAAACTGACGGTAGATTAAATACACGTACATAGGAGTTATTTACCTCTGTCACCTATCAATTCCTTTAACTTGTGTAACGATAGACGAGGTATTAACAAAATGAGTAACAATCACAGATGTGTTATAGTCTGCGTTATTTGTAAAGACACAATTACAATTAAAAATCTTTTATCATCAGAAAATTGTATTATGTGTTAAAACAGTTTTCGATGATTAAGGAAGAAATCGTGAGGGAATGAAAACAACCTCCACCTCGTGCAACGGAACGATTAATCATTATCGCATTATAGTTCTCGGAAATGGAGAAATAAGAAAAGTTACCGCCGACAGGATAAAGCTTTTATAAATGTTTTCTCTACTTTAATTCAGGCTCTCCGTCTGTTTCTTTAAACATCCTCGCCGCTACGAAGATTGAACAGCGCAAGATTCTAATCTTCTTCCGATCTCGGATGAAAATGCTTCACTCCGGCAGCTTTCCACGAGACCCGATTATTTTTCCGATAGTTCTCGGCTCGTGTTTCTTGCGGAAGGAAACACCGTGTCAAAGTTTAGCGGTCTGCGGAAGTTTCGCGAAGAAAAACGTCGGAAATTCAACGGAACACGTGCGTGATATCGACGTCCGTCTACTTACACGTGACCGCATCGCGTGAAATCTCGTTAGTTTATTGAAATCCCTCTCCTACTGTGCGAAAATCGGGACGAACATACTTTCGTGTCAAATTCCATTATCGACACTCGTACGCGTCCACTTCGCCGCGTTATTTGATGATCTAGGGATTTTAGGATCCGGGGATTTGAGGATCTAGGAATTTCTAAATTTAAGGAATTGGGGGATCTAGGGAATTTGGGAGTCTAGGGATTTGGGGACTCTAGGAAGTTTGGGGTCTAGGGAATTTGGGGGTCTAAGGGATTTGGAGAATCTGAGAAGTTTGGGGTCTAGGGGATTTGCGGGCCAAGGAATTTGGGGATCTAGGAATTTCTCAATTTAGGGAATTGGATCTAGGGATTTTGGGAATCTAGGGGATTTGGGGTTTTATTGATTTGAGGAATCTAGGGATTTGAGAGTCCAGGGATTTGGGGAATCTAAACATTTGGGGAATCTAGGGATTTGGGGATTTAGGAGTTTGGAATCTTGAAATTTTGGGTATCCAGGGACTGGGGGTCTAGAGATTTAGGGATGTAGGTATTTGTATTATAGGGATTTATAATTTAGAAACTTGAGAGTCTAGGAATTTGGTATTCAGGAATTTAAGAACCTACGAGTTTGAATCTAGTTTTGACTTAGACAATTTGTACATAATTTCGAAATGAATGGTTTAACATAAAACTGAATGTGTTAGAGTACTACTTTACTATGTGAAATAGAAATGAACAGCTGAGCGGTGACTTCAGAAAACAAATATATCTGCTTTCACGCTGATGCAATTTCCTGTAATGCGATTAACGATAGTCGAGATATCGTTGTCTACGATTCCTCCATCAAGTTGCTTCTTCTTTCCAAGATCGATAACGAGAAATTTACTACGAGAAGGAAGGATCGTAAACGTAAATTCTAGTTCTCGCAACCGTGTAATTTCATTTCGTTAGGTGAGTAATGTTGGAGACCGTTCAGAAACGAGCATCGTTAACGCGTTCGCCACCGTAATGATCAATTTGCAGGACTGGTATCGTAGTACATGGCAAACAGTGTACCGATAAATATTAATTAGGATTGTTGGTTTCGAATATTCAAGATTTTCGAAGCGTTATCGACATAATTGCATCTATACATTCTTCCTTCATTTTTTAATTATTTATTCGAGTGAAACTTGTATCGCTGAAAGTTGTTATAATCTTCGTGAAAGTTAACCCTCTTGAAAATGAAGTAATTTAATCTTTTACTATTGCAAAATAACCCTGTTACGGAGTTTGAAAACTCCAAAGACTTTCTTTGATCACTAAGTGCAGTTACAAGAATATCGAAACCATCTTTCAGAAAGGTTCGAGTAGATATCCCGTTTCTATCGAAAAAGAAATAGGAACGGGATGTTTTTCCTTCCGAATTAGATGAAAAGCGACACGTAGAGTGTCCGATCGATCTATCAATACGGTTGGACAATCTCCTCAGTAGAAAAGGGACGACAGGCCAGCCGTGATATAAAGAAACTTGAGGTTGACAGTGCCTTATCACGCTATCCTCGGTCTTGGTATTGAATTTCCGCGTATATCACGTCTCGGTTACTTTACTATCGTTACACGCTAACAGAACCCACTTACAACGAGTAAGAACCCTGATGGAACTGCAATATCGATGTTACTTCGATAATTACTTATTTATACACCACGCATTTTCTTTAGATAAAAATTAAAATCAATAATCAAGCAATTAACATTGAACGTTTCAGACATTATGTCAGAGATATTCTTTTACAGAAATTTAAAGAACCTGCTGTTTAAAGAAGTACGTTTGAGATGAAACTTAATTGTCGCCATAAGTCGAGCAACTTGAATTAATTACGAAACTCGTGTTCCTCGAACATTATTCAGAAGTAATTTAACAAACGATGACAGAAACAGCGAACGAGTTTCCGAACGAGCGAATTGAAAATGCATTTGCATGAATGCATCGGTTGTAGCCCGACAAGGGAACATTTATTATACTGTTCCACGGTTGTTCATCGACTATGCACATTTCAGAGCCAGCATTCTGAGCGACAACTTACGTAGAAAGGAACATCGAGCTCGAAATCGTGTACCGTTAACTGTGCACTCAGTTATGCAACTACCAACGTTCCGATGCACACGTTTCGAATATTTCTAAGTCCTGAAATTACGTAATCTGATCGTTCTCTTATACTCGTACATCGCGAAGAAATACTCAACGACTCTATAGAGGGACGCTGTAAACTTATCCTGCTATTGAAAGCCGGTGGAGAGAAAGGCATCGACGGATATTCCTGTATCATACAATTTGCTTCCCTTCGGCTCGAAATTAGACTGATAAAGTTATCAATCTTATATAAGTCTTATATAAGACCCTCGTGAACGTTCGGAACAATGTAACTATAAATTTACAATTAATTTACCTGATACTTTACTGATTTTATTTCATAGTCTTAACACTTTGTCCATATTTTATCATTAAGAATTTGTCGCTTATCCAATTGGATGAATACTTGAAACTATGAATGAGAAATTGATCTGATCTGTGGTTGAAGATCAGTTAATGAAAGGTTTGAAATCGCAACGTATTAGTGTAACGCTATCGCATTTTACCTGGCTCCTTTGTTTCTGAAAACAAACTTCAATCCGCCAAACTATACGTACCTTAATCGAGTTTATCCCGGGCTACACGTGTCGCGTAATCCAATTAACGAGCGTGCACCAAGTGCGTAGCATCGGACAAGGTATAACAACCTGCATCCAACGGATAAACACGAGCACACCCCGGTTTATTGTCCTTTCCCTTCTGCACAAATGTTGCACGTATGTGGATGCAATTTGTCGAGCCACGTATTCAAAATACCGACGAACCCGTGCGTACACGATCAACGTGGAAGCATGGAAGATGAAAAATTGAATTTTTCTCGCAGTTTATCGAGGAACAAGCTTTTAGGACAACGTGAAATATTGCTGGCAGAGCTCTAGAAAGGTCGGAGGTCTTTGCCCAACTTAATCCAATTATGGACAGTGGTTGGAAAAGCAATTTTACTGGATTGTTTTTTATGTACAAAGTGGTATAAAAAAAACATCACGTTGCTATATCGCCGCGCGTCATAACACCGTATATTGTCACGCTTCACGCCATATTGACACTGTATTGCACGTATAAATTTTGTGGTGCATTCGAAAGAATACCCCTTATTCGGCTATATAACGAGAGTCACCGTTTATTCCACGATTATCTGCGAATGGCCATTTCTGTGAACGTATCAACAAATTGTAAATCGATTTTCTATAAATGGTTTGCCGACGAATAATGAAAAGATTAGCGGAGAGAAGCCGCGCGAAATCAAATCATGTTAAATAGGTCGATCGATTGAAATGTTGCGGTTACGCTGACGAGTATACACCTTTTGATTCTGTGTCCCAAAATTTCGATAAACGTATCGGTTATCTCTTTGTTGGGAAAAATGAAGAGATAAAAAAGTTTCGTGCACAGTACATTCGCGTAAACAGGTTTCGAAGCAAGAGGCAGAACTTTAGTACTACTTCAGGAACTAATTATACGCCATTATTAAGAGGCAAGGTTTGTTAACGCACTTCGTAAGTCGCGACTCCATTAATCGGCTTACACTTTCGGAGTGCTTAACTGTGAAACTTATTACTTTTACTGCGTAATTAAATGTTGGCTTGAATCGGTTCGAGTGATACAAAATTTTCTGTGCGTACGCTGGAAAGATTAGATACTAAGAATATTAATTAAAAACTGTTCTACGTAGTGATATGGTACATGACGATACAATGTGTGACAATGTAACGTAATGTAAAGGGAGGCAATATGTCACGTGGCGATATGACTGCAACTTGAGCGAGTAAAAAACGTTCTATTACTCTAATCTAGGTTCGTATTAAATTTTGATTACGTTATAGTTAATTTAGCATCGACAAGTAAAATTTGATATGAGTAAAAACTTATATCTTGTAAATAATATCTTTCTGAGACAGCAAAATTTATCAGCGACTCCATACAGTATTTAGAATGATAAAACCAGCATTTTACACATGAATGAAGGAAGTAACAGTGTCCGTATATAAAAAATAATTTCGGCTTTTATTTTCGTGGAAAATCCGTCATCGATGGTCCTTTAATCGGCCCTCAATGAAAGCGATCGATCACCGGTGATAATCCAACGCGCACGTCACAGGACCATTAATCGTGTCAAATGGCAATCAGATGGAACAACGTCACGCAGCATTGTAAATACGAGGTTCAAGAAGAAAATCGATCCTCATAAATTACATCTGTCACATAATTTCGAAGCGTCAAACAACGGGGAAAACCAAAAGTCTACAATATCGTTCGACCTCTTCTACTCAATCGACTCTACAACCCTCATTCTTTCAATTCGACACGTTCGATTAGCTTCTGAAAATTGGCAACAACAATTTCCCTACAAATTGCTGGGGTCCAACGACAGAATCACAGAGGCTTTATTTTTCCATCGATAGTAAGGGAATTCTTAATAAATCCGTATAATGGGTAATTATTGTTATTATTAGAATATCTGTCCTGTTGTGTAGGAAGGGAATGAAAGGATCTAACAATGGACCGGAGATCAACTACGGGAGAAATGGATCAAATTACAAAAAGTTAACTTTAACAGCAAACGTACTACTCACGCATTTAGCCTTGCACAAATTACTTGGGTAATTCAACATTTGGAGGATACAATGTTTCATTCGGATTCTACATTCGGACCATGTAGATTCAACATTTCCTACAGGACAACTTAGCGATCTCCCACGAGGAAGACCAGCGTTTTCGCAATGTCCTCTAAGAAAAATGGCCGCGCTCCCTCGGGTTTTAAATTGTCCCCAGCAAAGTATACCGTGCTGAAGATAAATACCGTATACTAAATATTAACCCTTTGCACTCGAAAGGTGACTCACAATCATTAGTATTTTTTAACTGAACCTATACATGTGCTGTATAAATAGTGGAAATTGATAATTAAAAAATAACTTCAATAGAATTTACCAAACTTAACTGAAAGTTTTTAAAGTTTTGAAAATGTCTCCAAAGGGTTAAGAAATAAAAAAGAGGCAATAATCGATAACGAAACAAGCGAAAGAGTTACAAGAGAAAAACGAAGAAGGCAATAACACTGGTCCAAAGATCCTAATAAAAGGAAACGACACCGTAACGTCGCGGTGGGCAACGACTAACGCAATTTATCAAACAAGATGGTCCCTTCTTGCTGCTTCCGTTCGAATCTGCACCCTCGAGAGGCGTTTCGCAAGAAGAAGGGAAAATTTCAAGCGTATCTAAGACATTTCGTTTGCTTTTAATGGAATCTCGAGCGCTTCAATTATCACGAAATGACGGAAACAAAAGTTTGCTCGTCTTCGCGCCTTGTTTTGCTAAAAAATCGATTTCGCGAGAGTAATTGTGCCCAGTGTTGATCGAGTTCTATCCTCCGGAACTTTATTGTATTGTTCGAGACTCGTGAATTAACTGTTAAAGAAACGTTAAAGAAGCAAAAGATTTCCATCTTCTTACTGTATGTAATAGCATGCTGATATAATAATTCAGTACGGGTTCTATATTCTTGTCAAAGATTAGATCTTGTTCACGTTAATTTAAAGCGAATGTTCATTAATCGACAAAGCGTAGAAACAAAGCGAAAAGCAGATTCTTCAAAGAGTGCTGCTTTGATTTAGAGATTTAATAGGAAGGAAATGAGAAAGCGCCCGTACAAAGCGTGCAATTTTATGCGATAATCGAATGTTATCCAAAGCTGTATACGAATAACAACAAAAAAGAGTTCGACATGATTAGTTTATAGAAGCTCGATCAATAAAAAGACAGTACATGTTAAAATTCCGAGGAAGTTCTTCTAACTGATGCTTCGTATTTTTAACGTAATTAATATTGCTATTTATATCGTGCCAACGAATGCGATACGTAACTTCAGAACCTTCAATCGTCTCCATACGTCAGAGTATACTTATTTCGGACAAGAGCTTTCGTCAAAAGTGTTTTACATGGTTTCCCCTGTAAAGCGACACCGAGTATTAACAGAAAAACATGCAGAGACAAAGTCGGAAGGTGCCTACGCAACGTTTACGTGTAGGCGTCGGACCAAACCGTGTCGCTTCCACTGCGTTGCCTGACCGCACACCGATCATTTCACTTCCCCCGGCAGACTCCAGAAATCAAAACATGTTATCGAACCAGTGCGCTTGTGTTTCCGTGAAATGCAACTAAATAAACTTCTAACTACACGTTATTTTTATCCGTTTACTCGATATTTCGTGTAAACGAGCAAGAGGGGAGGAAAAGTAAAGCTACGTCCAGTAACGGAGCTACTTTTGGCCGTAGGTAATCTTATCGTTAATACGTATCCTATGTATTTATGACGTCGACCGACCGTTTCGAACATGTTTTCGCGATAATGCGGGCGTTCATGGCAACGGTCACGAAATCAATGCCTCCGGTAGATCGTACATGCCTACGGTGAATAACAGGTCGTTCATGCGGCGAACCGATAACGAGTTTCGCGGTGATATAAATCAACGGTGAAGTGGAGCAAGGATAAAACTAGACTGGCACGAATTATTTTTTAACGATATACAATACCAGCCAAAAGTTTCCAATCTTTTTTTATTTAATTGATAATGGGACTTTTTAAATGTCGAATAAGTGCCTTTGTTTATTACACGCTTCAGCCCTGAACTATCGACTGCTTGTTTTGTTAGCATTAACGTTGATGATATTATTACCGGTAGATTGATAGATCTATATTGGTACAGTGATTGGTATTGACTTTCGTATTGGCAAATTGGTACTGATGCATTGATATTGATATTTTGCTATTGATACATTGGTATTCATACATTGGTACTGATATAGTGATATTGATATATTGCTATTGATTCATTGGTATTCATACATTGGTACTGATATAGTGATATTGATATTTTGCTATTGATTCATTGGTATTCATATATTGTATCGATATAGGAAGAAAACGAAAATAGAAGGTTAACTGATTTTGAGACCTAACCGACGGTACCTAACCAACGGTGCAAGAAAGTAACTACATACCTAACCGTCGGAAGAAAAATAAACAAGCTTCCGCCAAGTATTTTTTCTCTTTTTTTCAAATAAATTTATCGATCGTTTAAGATTTCATTCTCATCACAGCATGTTCACCCTATCCGCGCCCCAAGCCATACTCTGTTTCACCCTAGATAAGCAATTTCCTCGACGCGGTCGAACCGCTTAAGCGTTACACTCGAATATATCTGTCACTGACAGAATCTCGTGTTACATACCCTGTCGCTATCTCGAAGCGATCCCTAACTACCGACGAAAGCTTTTACACGATAATCAGGTTTACTCTTCTAATCAGGTTTGGACATCAAACATGCGGTGGTGCGTCTAGTTTTAAAAACATCATCAAAAGTTGTTATAATCTCTGTTCTGCTGAAAAGATATAGTTAAGGAAAAGAAAGTGACTTACCGGTCCAAGATTGACGAATCCATTCCTGATAGCCACGCGATCTGCGACGTGTCTCTCGGCAGGTTGCCTCATCTTCACGAGAAAAGTGTTTGTGAAGATCTCGGCACTGGTGCCGGCGCAAAGGAACGCGATCACCGCGAGTAACATCGTGACAGGCCGAGGATGCACGCTGATGTATCTCGCATTCGCGGGCACTGTACTCGATGTACGCGAGGGTACCGCGATTTTCGTGCTGTCAACCCGCTCCGCGGGAGGGGAAGCCAAAGAATTGTTCTCGGTGGTAGTAACGGCGACGCTGGTGGTGGCGTTAGCGGCTTCCTGCGTCTCACTGGTGGCAAAAGCGTCGGTGGTGGTGGAAGAGTCGTGTGAATCGACGTATAAGCTTGCCGAATCGCGCGCAACAATGTAAACGACACGTGCTCTCCCCATGCTCACCTCAGGCCGACTGGCTTACTCGCCGTCTGATCGTGCGTCTTCACCAATCAACGACAGGTATGCGCGGTGAGTGTGCTCTCGAACCACTGCGCATGCGCGACGAGACGCGATGCATGTTAAGGGCGCGATCATTAATTACTTGGAAACTGATCGAAGTCCGCGCTCGTGTAAATATTTGCGTACGAAATGCGTGTAGATTCGTGCGTGAATAGAAATGAAACGCGTTACCGATCGCAGGTTTTTTCGTGCGCGAAACAACCACGCTATCGTGCGCTCGAGTTTGACGTCACGTGGTATATCGATCGAACGATAGTACTCGTATAATGGCGCGCATCTACTAAGCATGCGCGATGAGTCGTACCCTAATATTTGTGTTGTCTCGTAATTTTTCCATTTTGCGACCAATTTACAGCATTTATATCGATATTACAATGTTATTTCAAGCTTTTTCAACGTTATTTTGAAACTGACTCATTGCAAGCACTTTTATACCAGTTTCAACTTCTCTAAAGTAGTATTAACCTGACATTAGTCAGACAGGAATACGCCGTTTGTTATGATTAGAAACTTACTTAATCGATTCATTTAGTTTAAAAAATGATCTTTATTTTGTACAGATTATATGTAAAACATTTGCAAATTTATAATTAACGGTATGTACTATTAATAGTTAATTTTCGCTTGGAGTAACATATCCGTAACTACTCAGACAATAACGAAAGAAGAATAAGTACAGGAGAGACATCCCACCACTTGCCTTCGATTATAGAAAATCAAATGTATAAATTTAAAAGCTTCTACATTTCTAAATTCGAAAATTTATTTCATTCACTCAACGAACGTTTACGATTTTTAGTCTACGGTAAATACGTTAATGAGAATGGTGGAAACTCCTTTAGCTACATCATCATTTTCCCTATGAAAGCCTAGTGTACTCGCCATTTAAAACAATAAATCCCTACATACGACAAATGATATTCAATAATTATTACAGGAAATTTAAAAAACATTCATTATTAATTTTAATTTCTTATGATTATTTCAGATTAAGATACAAAGGTAATACATGTTACAATCAAATAAATATGAAGAAATTTATGTAACATATATTTATAACTATCTCAACATAGCTATTATAATTCAATAACTGTACATTGTGGAATATAACAGTGATTTCTCTGAGAACAACAAAATAGAGGATAGAGAATTATAAATACAGTAATATAGGGATTTCTTAAAACCTATGAACATGATTTTATAGAATATTTGAAGTTTAAATCTCTATCCAAAAATAATTTTCTGTTATACAAGTATTTGCTTTGACACAACACGTAGTTGAAATCACAAACATACAAGAAATAGGCACATCAGTATTGTGAAAAAAACAACATCGTATTGTAAAAAAATAATTTCATTGACTCATTTTACTGAATGCTATCACCTTTTAACAGATTTCTTTATAGGAACTTCTGACACAGCTCTGGTCATTCGACCACTTTGTTGCAGTTTACGTTTTGCCTCTAGTTTCATCTTTGCTTCCAATCTTTTACGTTCTATTTCTGCAGGGGTACATTGTACCGACTGGGACTCTTTCACAACTTCTTTAACGTTGCTCAAATTGCTAGTAGAACTGTATTTAACAATACAGTTTCCATCTTCTTTTCCTTTCAGTCTGTCAAATGCAGGCGCATTTTCCATGCCATTAATTGATGCAAAATTATTAACTTTATAAGAATTCTGACTTGGTACAACAGGATAAGTAGTACTTACTGAAGAATTATTTGAATTTGGTTGGAATCGTTTTTGAGTTGATACAATGGAATTTGAAGTTTTATTTGTTTTACTATTTAAACTACAATTTCTATTCTGATAAAAACATTGATCTGATAAACTTTTCGTTTTAAAGAATTTCCTATTTTCTAAAACTGTTTTGCCAGGGAAAGATTTCTGTATCGTTTCTGTATCAGTTATAACTTCAACTTCATCTACCAAATCATCTGTAATCAACTTAGAATTGTCATAATTATCATATTTCATATTATATACAACATCCATTGTACTACTTGAAGCCTGTTGATTATTTGAAGAAAGTGTTTCTTTAGATATCTTTTTAGAGTGATTTGAGTTACAACCAGAGTTTGAAGTATTAAAATCATACTCTGACAATTTGGTTAATAACTTGTCATCTTCTATGCAAGTTGCTAAACAATCATCAAAGGAATCATCTGGAAAATCTGACATATCTTTTTCTTGTAACTTTCCACCCAGTGCATGTGTAACATTATTTTTACAGGGACGTTTTTGTAGACTTGTACTTTTCAAACTTGAAAATGAGAAACTGGAAGTTGAACTCGTTTTACTGGAATTATTTGAGTATGTTTTTAGTTTGCCACTTGTGTCAGTTGATGAATTTTTAGACATGTTGAAACTTTTAGAATTGTCGGTAGAGTTAGATGTGAAACATAAGGCCACTGTTTCTTTCTCTTCTCTTACTGTGCTTAGTTCTATTACTTCATTTCCTTTGTCTTTACATAAATTTAATTTCTCTTCGATTTCTTGACTACACCTCACCATTGAATCATCAATCGAATCATCAAATAAATCTTCATAACTTGAACCCTTTTTGTTATTATTATTCATAATAACTTCACTTATTTTTGATTTATCATTGTCAACAATTTCTATCATTATGTCATTATTAATTACAGTATCAAATTCTATTAATAATTTACTGTCTGATTCATATTCTGTATCATTTCTATCTGCAATAACATGATTATTACAATTCTCTTGAATATTTTTCATTTTTTCAGTTAAAGCTTTCAGTTCGGCTGTTAATTTTCCAATATTTTCTATATTTTCCATTTTCACTTGTTTTCTTTTAAGTGGTTTTGGCAACAAAGGAGAATTAGAATTTCTTTTCTTTTGTAACTGTTTACTTCTTTTGGGGGTTTGAACATGACTATTCTTTGATTTATATTTTTCACTGGAAGTTTTAGTAGTTGGAGTCTGCCAATCCCATGAAATTTCATTACCACCATCTTGTGTACAAGGAAGTGAAATTGGGCTGCAACGATAATCAAGTTCAGGAGAATCTTCCATATCAGGTGCATAATCCTTTCTCCGAATTGGTGTGCTATGTCCATAAATACATGATTCATAAGAATGTTGAGGTGAATCATTTCCAGTATCAATTTTCATATTCTTTTTAATCGAAGCTATAACATATAAAATTAATACATGCCAATAAAAATTTAACTCAATTCTATAACCTACTTGTTTGCACAAAAAAAAAAGTATCAAATTAGTTACCTTCCTCGAGATTACTAATTTTCTTTTTTCCTTCTTGTCCACTATACTTTGTCACTGATTTTCCAAATTTATTCATAATTTATGTGGTGTCAAAATGTTAATTTATTTACCGGTTAATGATATAGGTTAATGTAAGTTGTTTATATACAATATTGTGATCTGTTCTAATCTTTTAAGTATTCCATAACAGTAAAAATGAAATATTCTTTCCCACTTTTTCCTTGAAGTAATTATACGTATAATATTTGCATAGATACGTGGTTCAGAAACACAGATAAAAGAAAGAAACAACCATCAGACTTCACTATTCACGATTCCTACTGATTAAAGTGAAGCAAGTTATTGGCGCCATTTCACGATAGGTCGTACTTAACTTGCGCATTTCAGACAACTTCAATATACTCCCCACCAATTAGTGTTGTCAAAATATTATGCGTTATTGGTAAATATCAACATGCATAACGTATAAATATGAACAATGTTTATATTGTAATAATAAAATAAAGTTGAGATATTTTAAAGAAACACTAATAAGGTTCCAATATGAAAGTTGAATTGTATAATGATATCGTAGCAAGTATTCGAAAATTTCGAGGTTTATCAAAGGATTGTAGAAACATGTTGAAAGAAAAGTATAGCAAGTAAGTGTATTACTATAAACAAACTATTTTATTCGATTATGAATTACAATAAAATACTAATTACGTTTTTATCCAGTATTCCAGCCAATACACTGTATAGTATATTGTCTTTAGAAATACAACATAAAATGCAATTTAATCATGATAAATTATTTGGCAACAACAAGAACTATTATGATACGTGAGCATTCTTCATATTATACTTTTTATAAACTTAGAATGTTTTATATTATAATGTTATTTAAATAATAGTTATGTAGAAGCTGTACAAAATGGTGAACCTGTTGGAATTTTATTAAAAATGGCAAAGGATATTAGAGCACCACCTGCATTATTAGCTAGAAAAATTCTTGAGCAACATTGTGCACGAGATGCTCCTAATTGTAATTTATATATAATTTAAAACTATTTATTATTAAATATAGTCATTCCTAAATAATAAAAAACAATATATTTCCAGTTGATAGAAATGAAGTTAAGAAATTGTTTAAGGACACTACTCTTATTCAGGATAAGGATCTTGCATATGAAATCTATTTGGTAATGTATTAAAAACTTGTTAATTATTAAATACACATTCCTAAATGACTTTAAAATAATTAAATGTCTTTTACAGTGTATATTATATGACGATTTGTATGGACCCATAGCAGATGCTATTGGAATGTAAGATTCATATTACTAAATACCAAATACAAATTTGCCACATATACTTATAAATCAAACTTTTAGTTCTGTAGGTCAAGAGTACGAATTAAAACTACAAAACTATTTGACAGAACGAAATCTCGCGTTCCGTAATGAGGAACATTTACGATCACGCGGATACGACAAAACTCCCGACTTTAAACTTGAAGTACCGATTGCGGTAAATGGTTTTGTAATTAACTGGATAGAATCTAAAGCTCGATTCGGAAATGCGGAAATACATCAGAACTATATTAAAAAACAATTTTCATGTTACTGGAATAGATTTGGACCAGGACTTGTAATTTACTGGTTTGGATTCTTAGATGATTTATCGAAACCTAGTGAAAAGAGATTTATAATAATGGACCACTTTCCAAAAGATATTACATACATGGATCCTACTTGCATTAAACCTACAGCTTGTTAATTGTAACATTTATGATTACGTGTATAATATTAAATACATATTTGTACTTAAATTCGAGTCTTGTATGTACATAAATATATGGCAGTGATGAGCAGAGAAAGTACCCACTGAAAATGTTATGGGCACCTGCATATATATACAGAGACTGAACAGGAGATTAAAGAACCTAAGGAAAGCCTAAGGTAGAGACTAGGAACAAAATTAGGGAAACCCTAGAGTATGGGCTAGGGGAACCTAGAAAGGAACTGTTAACAAAATTGTGTACATTATTTTAAATATACTAGATATGTATTAATATTCAACTTCTAATTTAAGTAATATTTATCTTTACCATACGATACAAAATTAAATATATATTAATATATTTTAAATGTGTAATATCTACAGTAATATTGAAATTATTCTAAAATGATAAATTTCTCTTTACTGAACATAATGCATTATTAAATTTTTTTGTACAATTACTTCCTATATCGTTGTTGTCCATTAAATTTTATCCTTTTTCCTATTTTTATCTGATACCGTATATTTATCATAGCTTTTTGTTGGATCAAAAGGTTCCCATCTACTAGCAGGAAATATATGTTTATTTCTTTCATACCAAGACCTAAAACCATATATAATTTGTAATTCATAAAAGAAATACATAAATACAAAACTATTGTTGGTACTAAAATGTGTAATACCTAAGTAATACTTTTCCAGCATGAGATTCTTCTGTTTCTACAGAAGCATCATGCATGACACGAATATCATCATGAACATCAAATGTAAAAAGAGGTCCACTCTTTCCTCTTGCCTGAAACGGTAATTTTTTATTGTTAGGAAAATATTATTGAATTATAACTAATTCACACAGAAATTACCTTTGTCACAATGAAATCATAAAAAGTATAATGATGTGGTAAGATCAGATCTTCTTTGACATACATTAACTGATCTGCCATTACTGTTTTCAATTCACTGAATTCACGTCTTAAAACTTCCAAGCATCTTTGAAGTAGCTGATAGATAGAATTACCTGCCAGCAGTACGAACTATTAACAATTAGTATAAAGTTCTATAACTGATAAATTGAATAGGTAATAATAATTCTAGTAATAAATAGACTTTTACCTTTCTTCATAATAACACTTCTCCTATGACCAGAACCATCCCAATAACTGAAAGTAATTTCAATTTCTTCTTCTTTTAATGCATTTTGTTTTCTAGCCCATTCTTGTCTTAATTCTTCTCTTAATCTATTTTCTTCTTCCTCTCTTTCTCTATCAGGTAAAAAACTTGTGTCAACATCTGGATTCTTCTTTATCTTTTTTACTACAGGTTCACTATCATCATTATCTTTTGATTTCTCTAATTTTGTTTCTTCTTCCTCATCAGAAAGTTCTACTTCATCTTCATCTAAATTAAATGATAAAGCTTGTATCTGCTTTTTCTGTTTATTCTTTTCAGCTTGCTTAGCAGCTAGAGCTCTTTCTTTTTCTTGTTCCTTTTCACGTTCCTTTTGGGCAAGTTTCCTCTCACGTTCTTTTACTATGTTCTCTTGTTTTGCTTTCATTTCATTCAAAGTGACTAAACCGATGGTAGAGGTCTTTAATTGCTGTTCAACAGCATTATAGTGAGTTGCAAATTTGTTTTCTATATTATGTATCTTGAGATCATCTTCAATTTTCTTTTTCCTTAATTCTATTTCTTGCTGAGCAATTTCTCTTTTTTTCATCAATTGCATTGCACGGCCAGCTTCGCTGGCTGCTCCTTTATAATGTGCCATGATTTCAAATAATATTTTAGAACTTCTGGAGGAAACTATTCTCAAATATTTGTATATGTGTTTAACTGGAAAGCTGTAAAATAAAAGAATAGATATAAGTATCTTTTATAATAAGAAAAACATCGATAACCTATATTGAAAATGCGTTGAAAGATGTCAACATATTTGAAAGTAAATGTATAAATAACAACTCTAAATATACAAATGTATAACTTACCAAACCTAGTCGACTTATGAAGAATATTGTAACTCTAAAACGTACATATTTTTAATTATTCTACGAAGAAAATAAACAAATACATATGCAGTATTTTAATGCTTGAACCGCGTGCCATCTGGTGCTAACGTGATGTATAACATCATCAAACTGTCCGTGCTGCAGTGATGTGTATGCATTTATTTATGTATGTATACAAAAAAATGTCATGAGATACACGAACGATTCATCATTACTGTGTACTAAATTATTTTAAAGTTCAAAAGTTGCGAAGAATTAAGCAAAAATGCCTGCAGTAATCGTAGGCCCTCCTCAACGGAGTGAGCAAATGTGGCAAGCATTAAAAACTCACATCACAAGAGAAAGACAACGAAAGAAACAAGGTAACCTCTTCCCGTCATTTTCATGTAAAAGTCATTTTTCTATCAATTATTAAGTGTAAACTATTTTTTTCAACGTAGAACAAGAAGCGGACGCAGAGGAAGAACGACAAAGAAAAGAAAGAGAACGACAACAGAAACAAGATGTGATGACTTTAGGTGAAACCAGAGAACAGATTTCGAATTTGGAAAATGAACTTTCACAGTTAAAAGATGAAAAACACCAATTATTTTTACAATTGAAGAAAGTCTTAAATGAAGATGATAACAGAAGACGACAATTAATTAAGGAAACAAGGTTCATGTCATATCTTAAGATTCGTAGTTTACATTCTAATAATGTATCCTAATTAAATATTTTTGTTGTATAGTGTTTGCTCTGAAGTTTTAACAGCAGTTGGAGGATATCCTGGAACAGGTCCTAGAGTAGTACATCCACAATTGTTTCTTCCATTACCACGAAGCAGTAGTCCTCTTTATAAAGTTACTGTTGGTGCACCAACACATACTTTATTACCAACTGTAAGCACACACAACTTGTATATTTGTGTTAAACTAGGGATCTAGGGATGTTGAGGTATAAAATCTAGAAATGTAGAGATGCTGAGGTATAGGGGTCATTTTTATAGTATAAATAATTTTATACTTATATTTTTAGGGACCATTAAAAAGAACACATAGTCCTTCACCACCACCAACAGCTTCACCATACCATGCTGGCTATGGATACAAACCAGCACCTTCAATTCCAAGTTATAATCCTCCACCTTCCAGTAAGTATATGCAAACACATCAACTACTCGTTTGATATTAAAACAAACGTTTTTATGGGAATAAGAAAATGATGGTATTAAAAGTAGACATTTATACTTCTATAGAATCTGAGGAAGCAGCTAGGAGATCTGGCGATTCCCGAGCTGTTCTCTGGAACAGTGAGTGAATAAACCTTTAATTTCCATGCTCTTTTTTTTTTTTACAAATCATTAAATGATAATTTTTGTATTTTTCATTATTAACTTGTTTATGTTGTATTGCAGAGAATAATCAATATTCTGCATCCAATTTTTATTCAACACCTACTGGTCAAAGCGTATACAGTTATTCTGCACCAACTTCGCAACAATCTCGAGAATCAGAATCTGCAAAATCGGTGTATCTTTCGGGGAACAGAACATTGTCAACACATCAAACTGGTACATTAGGATTTGCGTACTATTATATTCTACACCATAATAAATGCATTATAATAATTTTATGTTAATTAGCATACGTGACAAGTTTGCATTCATTGGACCATAAAGGTGCCTATGCAGAAGATAAATTTTATTTACGACCAAGCAGCCATGTTACTGTTCATGGTGGAGCTATTCCAATTCAGCAACCACCACAGGTATCTACTTGTGTTTAAATATCATGGTATATGTACTTATATGATACACTATTATTGTGAATAATTTTGAAAACAGGGTGCAAAGACTGGGGGAATTACATCAGGATATCCAGTAAGAGCTCCACAACCACCACCTGCTCCATACCCACCCCCACCACCAGGTACTTATGTCAGTGCATCTGGTGCTAACGTTCCAGGACGACTCTTGTACACCCAACCTGGTGCACGTTATCTTCAGAGAGAGGTTTAAAATAGTGATTTATAAATGCTTATATTGAGATATTCTGAACGTCATATATTTTATAATCATGATCATAACCATATAAAAATATCTAAAGCTGTTTATCCGATCCGTATAAAAAAAATAAAATAAAACGTATTTTATATGTCAGTAACTAAACGTGGTATGTACTATGTAAACATTGTATAAATATAAAATATGTAGATACGTTGCTTTATCAATAAATGTAACAGTTTTATTTATATATCTTTGAACTTAGATACTTATACTATATCGTTAAATAAAAATAGATTACTAATGTTATAATACTATTTTAAATCACAAAACCATTTAACTCTTTACGCACATAACTAAAGTAAGGATAAGTCCTTAAAAAACAACATAACAATATGTAAACAAAACTGCTTTACATAAAATTAAAATTAATTTATCAGGTATTTGTTAATAATCGTCAATTGTATAAAGTGACGCGTAATAAGTAATAATACATCTTTCGTTACATATTTTTCGTTATATTTGATTTAAATCTGAATTCCTAACATTTCCTCGTTTCGTCTGTGTTTCATGGAATACAAATGACCACGAAGATCAAAAATATCAAATATTGTAACTTTACATAACTTACAAAAGATTTTAGCGTTTTCTGGTTTGTTGGGATCCCTGTTACACATAAATAATGTAAATTATTAAGAATAAGTTATAACTTTATATGTTAATAGATCACTTACTCCATTGTTAATCTTCGTAAATGTTTCACGTGTTCTGTAAGTTCTTGTTGTTCATTCATTTCATCGTCCAAGCGCAATGCGGTATGTAATCTATAGATGCTATTGTGGATCAGATATTGCTGTTTAGGTCGAAGAAATAGGGACTCGTCGTATAAATTCCATTTATCAAAATTATGAATTAATTCAAAAGATTGTGATTTTCTTTGTTTATCAATTAATTTCAACAGTGCATCTTTAATTCTATTTTGGCAAATGATCATTTCTTCCATATTGTCACTACTTTCATGATGCTGATTAATTTGCATTCCGACGTTCATCCAATGGCGCACCCTGTTTATCTAACGATAGATGTAAAAAAAATTATTGAATCATGTTATTAAACAAAAACTGGTATTTTGTATAGCACACTTACAAGTTGTAAATCATCTATGGTAATATCAGCATCAAATTTAAGCTCTATATCGTGTTCTGGAAAAATACTCTTCTTAGTATTAGGATCAAATCCTAATCCGCACAATGCACCAACGTAATAAGTTCCAAAACTGTTTCTTCGTAATTCCATGAACGGAGTAAAAATTAATACAACCAGAGAAGTTAACCCAGGAATTTGTGGCATCAATGTTGTATTATATAACGTCAAATTACTACCATGTATATTTTGTGACACAGATCCAGCTACTAAGAGTCGTTGGAAGTCACCATCTAAATTGCTGTCTAGAAGGGCAGAATTTACAGAATTTATAGCCATATTTACTCTTTTGTTTCTACCAGCCATAGTCAGATGAATTAAATCGACTTCTAATGGTGAAAATGGGCCTCGTAATTTTGCCGTCGTGTAACACTCAGAAATTGGGGGTGGATCTGGATAAACGTCTGGTATATAATCTTTATCATACTGTAATTTCTCATAGTGATGACACTGTTCGTCTGATAGATCTGCCTGTTGCATTCTTATATTATGATTAAAACGTGAAAAGTAGTCTTCTTCTTTTCTTATCGCAAAACCTTTGTCAATAAGACATTCATTAACATTAATTTCTTCAGTTTCTTCGTTCACGTGTATCAATTCTAATGAAATAATGCTACTAACGATAGAATAAATGTCGCCATAAAGTCGGCCAGGCTTGTTAATTAATGCCCAGAAAAAATTTGATGCTGCTTGTGACCAATCGTCATTTAAACTATGTACTATTGACGGTCGAATTTTGGTTAAAACACACTCCATAGCCAGTGCTGGGATATTAGAAATATTGTTATCATTCCTTAGACGTTTTAAGTCGCACAATCGACATTCACTCGAATAACCATAATCAATGAAAAATACTTGCACCAATATTTCTGGTGATGTTACATGACCTTTAACAACTGCTCTAAAATAAGTTTTGCAATTATTTTGTTCATACGGCGCGATCACAATCGTACCAGTTTCTGGAGCCTCTTTCAATGATGCTAAATTATGCGGCATGGAAATTGCTGAGCTTATAGCATTTAATTGATGTTTTATGGAAGAATCATACATTTGTACCCAGAAATGACCAGGACTTTCTATCTGAAAGTTCATATTATTATTTAGTTAGATAAAATATGTGCTTTGAATGGTAAGGTGAATTTTAAGATCATACGGTAATGCAGACTTAGTGGTCACAGAACAGGACTAGAATCCGACCATAAATCGTGCAGGTATACATTTCTGATTCCAGGAATCGTTCAGTTCATGTTTCAACGGCTTGCTTGCTATCAGCTTGTGTTGGAAAGAAAGAAAAAAAGATGCTGAGCGTCGAGTGACCAATTTCAAGAATTGGTGAGAGACGACTTGACCACTATAAATGAGCAAAATACCTAACCACTAAGTATGCATTATTGTATTTAGTAAAGTAGGACAGGGTCTGGCTCGAATTTTGTCATTAGAAAATAAATTACAGTTTCTTTAGTGATACGTACATACTTCATTACCACAGGTATACGGGATACTCGTAGACCAGGCAATTCAGCTTTAGTTTTATCTTTCACAAAATTTTCATTCATGAAATAGGATTTTCTATTTAATTTCATTTCTTCTGCTTGCTGCATAGCTATGTCTTCGTGTAAAATAGGTATTTCTATAGGGATGTTACACTGCCTCATTCTCACAGCTTTATAAACAGAAGGAGATATTCTTCTTGAAGTATTGTTAGATTGATATTTAGACAAATCGTCGTTGATAAACTGAACATATACTCGGCTAGATGAATCAAAAGACACCTTTACTTTTCCAGAGGAAGACATTAAATGCTCTTTAAAAATATCTTGAATTCTACTGGCGTATAGAAGTCCAGGTTGTTTCAGAGGCCAACCTTGTAAATATACTGTTCTCAATGGATCTAAACCACCTAACAATCTCACTCCAGTATCTTTGCTTAACTGATCATCAGGTGCATGTTTAAGAAAATAGTTCGGATAGAATGCGCCAGCAATGGCAATTTTTAAAACGTACGGTCGTTCTGTTTCTTTCCAAACAACTTTATTGACGCCGGCACTTTCTTGAATTCCTAATTTCTCCAATCTAGAAGTTAATTCTGTCACGAGCGCTTTCACTTCTCGCAGTACTCTTATCTGTACAAAATTTCTCCATGCCCATTTCCTTTCTGTGGCATCGTTGTTTATCCGACGATTTGCCTTTTCGCTGATCCATACTTTATACACGTTCATGAATGCAATGCAATCACTGCAAGAACCAGCAGCCCAACTGAGTCTAGCATCGTACGCTAGTAATTTTTGTTGGAAGGGATTATTGAATAAATCTTTAGCAGTCATACACGCTGCGATAATAATGGTATCCTTTAAAACGCTAAAAACGTGGCCCAACATGATCAGTTTCGATACGTGAATATTTACTGGCAAATTAGCCATGATTCGACCAAGATCTGTTAGCTCTCCATCAAATTGTTGTATTTCATTAGACTTGTTAAGTAGTGCGCCTGCTTCTTTTAATAATAATATCGTCCTTTCTAAATTACCTAGATCAGGTGGGTCAAGGGAAAGTGCTAAAATAGCTTTTGGTTCTCCCATATCTAATAACTTTGCTTTCAAAATTAAATTTTCCAGCGGAGAACGTAACATTTCCGGAGGTGCTTCTCGAGGCAATACGGTCTCGTAAAACATTTGTGGCACCAATCTGTATACTCTTCCATCCATTACTCGACCTGTACGACCTGCTCTCTGTTCACAATTAACTTTACTTGCCCATTTTAGTTCTAAACATTGAAAATTGGTTCTTGGATCAATGACGAGTTGTTTTGTTAAGCAAAAATCAATTACATATTTGACATCGGGCACGGTAACGCTGCTTTCAGCAATGTTAGTAGATAAAATAACGCGACGGTAACCACGTGGAGGTTTTTGAAAAATTCGCTGTTGTTCTTCGTTTGTAATCGATGAATGTAGTATTACTATATCCCATTTCGCCTTTTCGTGTTTTGGTAATGATAATAAATTATGCATTTCTTCAATTTCGTGGATACCAGGTAGAAATACGAGAATTACGTGCCTTTCATAGGTGTTAGTTTCTGGATCATAGTTTGCATCATCAGCTTTCAGATCTATGTCATCCAGAATTTTTATAAGATTAACAGAAAACTCGAACATTCTATTTGAAATACTTGGTTCACTGGGAGAAACTGGAGGTAATGGCCCTAGTGCATCCAAGTGATTGAGATAATAAACTGTAATATTAAAATAATTTTTCTTTGCAATATCAACAATAGGGGCAGATGTAAGTTTATTTCCTACAGGTGAGGAAAAATATTTGGCAAATCTATCCACTTCAAATGTAGCAGACATTAGAATTACTTTCACAGAACGTGAATTTGTACGTAATAATTTTCGAACAAGAAGCAGTAGAAAGTCCATGTCTTGATCCCTTTCATGAACTTCATCAAGAATAACGTGTGTATAGTCCAACATATTTTTTGCATTAATTAATTTATGTAAAAGTACACCAGTTGTACAATATGTCAAACGTGTATCTTTACATGTGTGATTTATCAAACCCACTTGATACCCAACAAGACTACCTACTGGCCAATCTCTTTCTTGACTAACACGTTTTGCAATACTTATAGCAGCAATTCTTCTAGGCTGTGTAACTATAAAATACAACAATAAAAATGAAAATTTTGTTTAAACAAAATTCAATATTTTTTTTTATATAATTAATTACCTATGATATTACAGTGAAGCTTCTTTTTGTAACATGAATCTAAAATGAACTGTGGTACCTGTGTAGTTTTACCACAACCTGTTGGACCTTGAATTACTACAACTGAATTTGTTTCAATCATAGATACTATTTCATTCTTACTAGAATTAATTACTAAACCAGGCTTTGGATTATAAGCAAAGTCATAAGTTGAATAAATCTTCAATGTTTCTTCAATATTTGTATCTTGTAAGGGCACTGTACCTTGCGATACAAGTTCAAGATTATTTGTGCCACCTACATTGTAACAACTTGCTGACTAAAAATACAAAAAGTTAAATACAGAAAAAATTGAATAAAATTTTATTTAAATTGCAAATTGATATACCTCTAAGAGTTCATCTTCCTCTTTTTGTACATATTCTTTCACATAATCTGTTCCGCTTGACAATGTCTGTTTTGAACTCAAGTTTAATTTTGCATCTAATAACGACATATCTCTTGGCACGTGCCTTCTACTCGATGGAGCTGCTAACACTCTTCTTTGTAATGTATCTTTTGAATTAAGTAAGTTGAAAATATCCATTTTGCTTATATTTAAAAATAAATTACAGTTAACATAGCAAATAATTTGTTTAAAACTACGTTACCAGTAATATTATTTACATAATTGTTAATATATACCTTTCATTCAATTTTCACTCTTTCTCAATGATTAGAACATTAAATTCTTATTCATTCAACTCAACGGTACACGTGCTCTGGTACTACTTCGCAAATAATGGTAAACACAAGTGAACAGTTTGAAACTATATGTATTATTGTTTCGGCAATAATCGATATCTTGACTAACAACATGAATAAATATATATTTATTATAATTCATATGTATTCAAAATTAAGTAGATTTAATATATATTTTATTAATATTTCATTCGCATATAAAAATATTAATAAATGAAAGAGCAAGGGTAAAAATTTTAATGATATATACAAGGTTGGCGCGAATGTTTGCGGATCCTATTTCAAATGTATGCGTGGCGAAAAATCCACCGGGTCTATTCATACAGTAAACTTTCAATATATTGTTACATACAAGGTTGTAAGAATTTTATAACTAATAACAATACAATGAGTATCAATATATATTAATATATGTAGAATTTTTCATACAAGTTTGAAAAATTTTTTGAACCCATTTAGCACCAATCCTAAATACGTACCTGTGAAGCAATAGCGGTACTTCTTCGAATGTATCTGGAGGAATTGGAAACTTGTTGAGCAATACGGTTGTGTTATTGTAGTCTATAACAATTAAAGTATTTTACATTTTGTTAATAATTATTTTTCTTGATATTTTATTTGTTAAAAACAACGTAAGAATCGTAACCTAACTGGCGAAAGAACTGATAAATAGCATTTGAAAGAATTGAAAGCATGAAGGATACAAATGATTCCGAAAATGTTCATAAAATCAAAAACGAACGTTTATACAAGCAAAGTTCAGATAAAGAAGCGAAGAAAAAAACAGATATGTATGTAAAGTTATGTTGTAACTTATTTCATATATATCAAATATGAATCTGTAATAATAATGCAATTTTTTAAATATATTTTTATAGGAGTTGGTGGTTACTGTTTGGAATTATTATTATATTGACGGCAGGAACAAGATTTTATAAAGTTGCAGAGCCACAACATGTGTGGTAAGTTATTTATAAAAATGTTATTAGTACATCATGAAGCTTATAATCAGTTTCTACAAGCTTGCGATATTTTAGTTGGGATGAGACTCATTTTGGTAAAATGGGAAGCTGGTACATAAACAGAACATTCTTTTTTGATGTTCATCCTCCACTTGGAAAGGTAAATTATATAAAAGCAACTTTGTATATATTAAGATCTTACATTGTCAATTTCTAGATGTTAATAGCATTATCTGGATATTTAACTGGATATGATGGAACATTTCCTTTTGAGAAACCAGGAGATAAATATGAAAATGTTAAATATATTGGTATGAGAATAGTAAGTCTCTTTTAAATGAATAAATTAAAAATCATTTATTATTGTAATAAATGTAAATTACATGTTCTATAAATGTATTACATGTTTCAGTTCTGTACGTGTTTAGGTGCATCTATTGTTCCTTTATCTTATCTCATTGTATGGGACTTAACAAAATCTATTCAGGCAGCTGTATTTTCTGCACTATTTATCTTGTTTGGTATACATATGATGTTTTTCATACTTCAGTCATTTATAAAAAAGATATAGTGTTATCAATAATTATGCATTTTAGATGTGGGATTGCTAACACTTAATCAGTATATTTTATTGGATCCCATACTGTTATGTTTTATGATGTGTGCTACTTGGGGAATGGCTCGTATTGGATCACTTCGTGATGAACCATTCACTTGGAAATGGTGGGGTTGGTTATCATTTACAGGAATTTCGCTTGCGTGTACAATGAGTGTAAAATTTGTTGGTTTGTTTGTTGTGCTTCTGGTTGGACTTCATACAGCTTTTGAATTATGGAGGGAATTAGGAGACCTTACAAAACCTATTGTGAGTCTTTTAAACTTTTTAATTTTTTATAGTTACTATTATAAGTATATGCTTATAAATAAATTTATTTATTTATTGCAGACATATGTAGTAAAACATTTAGTAGCACGATGTATGTGTCTCATTTTATTACCAATATTATTATACATGTTATTCTTTTATATTCATCTCACTGTTTTAAATAAAAGGTAAAAGAATTATTTGCAATAATTATTCATATTTCGACTATGTATTACCAATTTTAAATATTTCAGCGGAAGCGGAGATGGATTTTATAGTTCTGAATTTCAGTCTTTATTGGAAGGAAATTCATTGTATAATGCAACTATGCCACGTCAACTAGCTTATGGAGCTACAATTACCTTAAAAAATCACCGTACTGGTGGAGGATATTTACATTCTCACTGGCACCTTTATCCTGAAGGTGTTGGAGCTAGACAGCAACAGGTATTAATCTGTCTGTTTTGTATATTTTTATAATGTGCCAATGGAGTACTATGATACATATTTTTGTTTAGATTACAACTTATTCACATAAAGACGATAATAATTTATGGTTGATAAAATTGTTTGATACTGATGATATTCCTGTTGAGCCAGTATTAGTGAAACATGGCGATCTTATACGTTTGGAACATGTTATTACACATCGCAATTTACATTCACATAAAGAGATTGCACCTATTTCTAAGAAACACTATCAAGTTACTGGATATGGTGAAGTAAGTCAAATCATTTACTCTTGTACATATTCTATTATAAAACGATATGTACGATTCTATGTTTTAGAATGGAACTGGTGATGCCAATGACATATGGAAAATCTTAATAGTGAATGGTAAAGATGGTGATGTGATCGAAACAGTAACAAGTAAATTAAAGTTTGTACACTATTTGCATCATTGCGTGCTGACGTGCAGCGGTAAAACGTTGCCTAAGTGGTTAGTTATGATATTTTATAAATTCCCGAGCACAAAAATAGTGAAACTATATTTCTTTATTTAATTTTTGTGTATAATGTATAGGGCATATAGTCAACAAGAAGTTTCCTGTAATCCAAATATGAGGGATAAGAATGCATTATGGAACATTGAAGATAATAATTATGCAAAGTGTTAGTATTCAATTCAATATTTATAATAGCTCAATATTTTGAAATTTATATGTATGGATGGTTTTTCTGTAGTACCAAACGTTAGTTTCCAAGTGTATGCACCAGGCTTTCTAAATAGATTTTTGGAGTCACATGCAGTTATGTTGCAAGGAAATTCAGATTTGAAAGTAAAGGAAGGAGAAGTATCATCACGCCCTTGGCAATGGCCCATTAATTATAGAGTAAGTCTTTCAGTCATAAATAAAATGTAAGTACTAGAAGATAATCGCAACTGAACTTTTAGGGTCAATTTTTTTCTGGCAATGAATTAAGAATATATTTACTTGGTAATCCCATTATATGGTGGAGTAATATCATATTCTTAATACTTTTTATTGTATTATATATTCACGCCTGTGTTCGGCAACAGCGCGGTTGCGTGGAAAGCCCTGCTGTCCTTGAACAAAGGAATAGGATAGTAAATGCAGGAAAGTGGCTGTTTATTGGTTGGACATTGCATTATGTACCATTTTGGGCAATGAGTAGAGTCTTATATTTCCACCATTATTTCCCAGCTTTATTATACAGTTCAATGTTAACTGGAATAACTCTGAATCATGTTCTCGATAGTTTATTTATTTTATTTCCAAATAGAATTGGAAATGTTTTTTATCATAGCATAGTGGCTATTGTTATTTCAAGTACTGTATATAGGTATGTACAATTTAATGAATTGAATTTTTATTAATAATTTTTTGAATGATAACGTTTTGAATATATGTTTTGTTTCAGTTTTTATTTATTTTCTCCTTTGGCTTATGGTATGGTAGGTCCCTCTTCATTAGACCCAGAGAGTCCAATGCATTCTTTAAGATGGATGGATACTTGGGAATTTTAACAAAAACTACTTAATATACTCTCGTTAAACAAACAGTATTTTTAAGTAACAAGGTACAGCCGATCTATTTATGTTATCTAGTTTTCAAAACTGAAAGAAAACGTGACTTGTACATATCAATTTTTTATACGGTTTTATAAATATACAAAATTTTTAACAAAACTTGTATACTAGATTATTATTAACATTACGTTACAATGTTTCATATGATGTTACACATATTTTTCTTTGCGATAAATTTTAATTGTTTAGAATAGTTGCGAAGTCGTATAAAAGTGTTTTTATTAAGAAAGGATTATGGTATATCGATAAATAAAAGAATACTGTATAAACACCCACGAGTCTAAACGCTTTAAAAGGTTTCGAACAAGCATAGTCAACTCAGCTGATCGACCCACGTATTGGAACTGCGCCTCGACAATGCGACACCGTCTCGATTCATCGTTTAGTGTCTGATAACGCGAAATGTGGCCCTCTGAGACTCTGGTTTTATCTCTAGAGATTATTTAATAGTTGTACTCCGGAATGTTCGGTCACTCGACGTCACTGTCCGTACGAGTTTTATCGTTGTAAACGCGTTCGCCGGTGAATTAAAATCCTTGTGCGACGGACGATCAATAAACGGCTCCCGGGGATTTCCAGTCGGCCGAGCGGCTACGAACGCTCTCTCACGTGAGATCAGGAATAGCTGTTAAAGGGACCACGTGTTCCTACGAGTTCCCGGTACGTGTTCGCGCATATGTCTAAATAATTGCATACAAAACGGTACTAGTAACTGTGTCTGTAAAAGTTACAAACAACGAAGTTGATAACACGATCAATTTCTAGATAAGTTTCAACTTGATATGGTATCTTTTTTTGTCAAATCTGCGGAAACGAAAGTTGATCGTGAAAACTTGTGTTCAATGTTGAAAATGATTCCTTGTTACGTGCACGTTACGACCTTCAACTATCGCGATGACTTGATAAGCGTTGAACAATAGTAGAGTTTAGTCGTCTGACCGCCTACTTTGGTGCCGCTGGACTAACATTATCGAAAATATCCGACCAGCGCAGAGAGTCCTAAAACAGTACGTTAAATTCGCGCGCTAACTTCGATTGGCTGATCAACTTGTCTGTCGCTGAAAGTTTAAAATGACCACGTTGTTTAAGACAGTGGTGGATAACTGAGTGTAATAGACTCTCATTTTATTGACATAAATAAAAGGCTTTAAGCGCAGTTAATTCTCTTGAAACTAGTTGGAAAGAGAATCCTATTTTGTGTTTGAAAATCACATTTTCACAATGAAAATTACAAATTCCCAAGTTAAATTTGAAAACGAGAAATTCTCAGAGGATTTCAAAATGTAAGAATGGGGGTAGATGACGCACCATTAGTGTACCTAAAAGTTTATATGTATAAATGGAAGTTCATCCAACCGGCAATATAACGAGAGTCTGTTGTAGTAGCCTGTAGACGCTGTTTTAGTTGTCAGAGATGTAAACTTCTTTCTCTCACACTATGACACAACGTACCGTGCGTGTTGTGGTTGTGTATTTTTCGACAGACACCTGATCTGCCCATCACTGGTTTGGAACACTTGTTGCTCGACCAACTGGAGACAGTCGGTGACTTAAATTTTGATTTATCTGTCAGGGCATGATGTGGCATCGTTTCGACCCCCTTGCATTTCGTACGTGTGTGTGAAATGATTACGAACTCGCGTAACGACGCTAATAGAAAACAAACGTGTAGGTGTATTGACGCGAGCGAGTAAAGTTAACGCTACATTGTAAATTGCCGCGGTACCGTCCGATTACTTTGAACTCGTTCCTTCAGTTTGGCTCAAGAAATTGAACTCGACGTGATTCAAGCACGGTGCATTACTTCGTAAATCACGATAATTAATCTCTCTGTTCCACTTCTGGAAGTAGTGATTGATGTTCTGTGCATTGTTCTTTCGCGGGAGCGAGCGCGTAGACGTTAAGTGATATTCTTGAGTTACAATACGCTCCTCGAATCGGACATCGCGTCGATTTGAATGCATTATAACGCGAACATCGACGAGTGTTTCGAATGCGGTACAAAAGAAATCTGGCAAACGATTCGTTAGTTATCCATTAACGTCCAATTGGGTAAGCGGTCATATTTTATAGGAAATCAATTTGTCATGCATTATTTATTAGCCCGGTTTCAACTGTAAGATAGACCTTAATTTGTTTCAAGTTATCCGGTAATTGAAATAGGACTGTATTTCCGATCCTGTTTTATTCGTGTCTCAATCGATTTCACTGATAAAACTGTGTGTAATCGATTCGTGAGTCATTAAATAATCGCTACATTTATTCCGAGAAAAGACACCGTTCTATAATTTTTTACGAATATGTTCTTCGAATGTGTCAGGATGAAGTATCTGTTGCGTTAATTGTTCACATGTGAATGTTTTGAGAATTACAGTCAAAACGGTAAAACGTTCGCAATTAAAGGAAACCAATACTAGATCTTTGATTATAGTTTATAATCTCTGCTTGCATCCAAAGTTGTAAGTCGATGGTGCTGCACGATATGATAATAATCAACCAAGAAGAAACAACGCGTATTCCTTGAATATACAGTTTACAATTGCTATTTATACCCGAAGCTTTTAGTGGATGGTGATAGATAATGCAGTTCTCAAAACTTTCAGCGTGACCGTGCATAAGTTTCGCGTGATGCTGGGACTACTCGTACATTTCATACAGCATCATTTAATAAAAATCTAGCTAAATTTTGTAATTTCAATGAAGCTTGCAAGCTTCGTGTTCCGTCTGTAACCGGTCTGATAAGCTATCACTTCTTCCAAGTACAGGAAGCGCGGGAATTGGCAATGGAATCTGACCTATATCGCGTGAATCTTCTTCAAGTGCCTGAAACGAATCTCGTAAAGAGTCAACCGACGAAGGTGTAGCTGTTACTTCATTTCCTCTGCTCTGAATTACTTCGAATTAGAATATTTCCTCATTGACCGTGCAACGTAATATTATGCGGTAGATCTTGTCTTGAAACTGATTAATACATCCGTTCTTATCTCTTTGCTCATGATTCTCTGAAATAAGAAAGATAACAAACTATAATTATAGTGGACAATGTTGCTTTAACATTGAAAATACTTTTGTTTCAGAACACATCGGGATAGAGATAGTTTGTTAAGGACAAACGGACTGTTATGTGGCGGATCGTAGGGTGTATAATATGCGAGACAGCGTACTAGTCTTTTCATTGGCATGGATTCTTTTTGCTACACAACAAGGATTATGCGGCAAACTCGAACGAGTTGCTCAACAACAGAACAACGTCCTGGACGATTACTATGCCTATCGCCACATCTCCATCGTCCACTTCTACATACCGGACTACACTGTCGCGGCTGCGTTCAAGTAAATATTATGAAAGATCCTTGAGAAGATTAGGTAAACCCCTAGCGATCCAAATCGTGAATGAAAATCAAATTTCAAATTATAATGTGTACCTAGTAATAATTTGTATTGACGCGTTTTAGGTTCATTGCAAAAGAAGAGAAAACAGGAGGAATAGGTAACTGCGCATCACGCAATGTCTCTCTGTTTCTGAAGTCCGGTAGTTTACCATTCGTGACGCCGGATGGATCAAAGATAACGGCAAAACTAATGAAAAGAAGACGCCGATACTATTCCCTCGATATGGAAAGCAATGGCGATGAATATAGGATTACAATCGAAGCACCTTCGCCAGGTGATTGGTACGCCATCGCTTTTCGAACTTGGAGTGATCCTGACAACGGGAAAATCACTCAGCAAGGTGAATACAATTAGCCAAGAAAGTTTGTTCCTCGTAAAACGTGGACCATTACCAAACAATTGTTAATGATAAGAATCCTTATCAAAAGGATTATTGTTTCTTTGTTTCATAATTAAAGAGACCAATAACGATTCTAGGTCTTGGTGCATCCTGCGACACGGTACTAAATGCAGAACTGCTTTTGGAGTCTGCCTCGTTGGTGTCACCGATGGATCCAAAGTCAGAGTACAAGGTGCACATGAACGAAAGCGTAGATTCTGCCGTGATGCAGCTGTTCATCCCCGACGAATTCGTAGATTCCACTCTATCGTTGAAATCGAGCTGCGGTGACGAGTGTCAAATCGCGGTTCACGTTACTGCCGATGATCATCTCGTGGGAACGATCGTGAACTCCACAAATGCCACCATGTTCTTCAAGCCTTATTCGGATGCTTTCCACTTCGTGACACTTCGTTTGCTATCAGGAGAATCATCGGACGTGTTCTTGCAATTGATCGATGACTCACCTTCCGATTCGAGTCAAGTGAAGTCAGTGGACCTGATGAGAAAATCCTTGCCAGATTTCTTCCTCTTCGATTATGAGCATCTTCGAGAGAACGCCACGAAACCGTCGGCGTTCAACCTCACCTCGGACACGTTGTCCGTCCTCAGTTTTGAGATTGGTCGAATATACGATGTCGGTGGAACATTGACCTTAGGAATCAAGCTAGTTGACGAGAAGGAGAAGGAGAAGAGGAACGTTGTTGTGGCCGCGTGTATTTCATTAGGTTAGAAGTAGTTAACGTTGACTGCTATGGTGAAGGTGGCAGGTGTAGGAAGGTGAGGATGGAGGGAGGAGTTTCCATTTGCTTTTGATTTTAAAACTCTGAAGGAACTCTTCCTCCATATCTTCCACTAACTAAAAGAAACCTAAGTTGCCATAGCGAACAACAGGGGGGATTTGTAATAGACAGTGAATCCAAAACTGCCATAGCAGTCAACGCGTTAAATGATCTTTTGAAAAGTACATATTCACTAAAACATGCATGTATGTTCGAGCAGGTTACTATTCGAATATCACTGCCGGAGGAGGCTGTGCTCGAATGCAGAACATAACCGCAGCCGACATTTACGTGAACTCAACAGGACCAGCTGCACTTCACGTTCCGTTTCCGGAACCGGGTATCTGGCACGTGAGCCTGAAAGCATTCTGCTTGGAGGAGAATTGTCACTGCATCGAAACTTGTATGAACGAGACCCTTTGCGAGTATTGCGACTGTATGAGTCCCTGTGACGCCAAAGTGGAGAGCCACATCTCTTCGTCGCCATGCATCGAGGGTCGTTGTAATTCGCGAGGAAAATGCATGCACTACATGAGCGGAGGATTCGTATTCGCCGCATGCCACTGTTCTGGTGCTTATCGAGGCTTCGACTGCGCGGATGATACTTATGTCCTCAGCAACAGTGATATCATCGTCCGCGTGGCAATGCTGACCCTTAGCAACCTTGCGTTCATCGGTTCGGTGTATGTCGCGATACGGAGAGAATACTTTACCGAGGCGATCGTTTACGCAGCGGTGATGTTCTTCTCCACGTTTTATCATGCCTGCGAGGCTGGTGAAGACGTCTACAGCGTGTGCATCATGAGGCTGAGCGTGCTGCAGTTCTGCGACTTCTTCAATGCTTTGTTGTCCATCTGGGTGACGCTAGTGGCGATGGCCTCGTTCGGACCGAAGCTCACAGCATTTTGTCAAATAACTGGCGCCGTGGTCCTCGCTATGAGTGCTGAAATGGATCGAACGGCACTATGGGTGTTCCTTCTGCCAGCCATAAGCGGTTCCGCTTTGATTGGGCTCTCGTGGGGATTGAGATGCAAGAGGAGGGGCACTGTTCGTTATCCATTGCGTCCTTATAGGTAAGGGTGGTTCTTTTGCAAATTGGAAATATGATAGTTGACTGGGTGAATGATGGCGTACTTCGATGGCGAAGTTTGGGTAGCCCTAGAAAGAATCAGGGGAAATGTAGAGAAGAACTTAATTGGACCTAGAACCTTAGATCATTGAGTATTATAGCTATTACCTATAATAACACCAAATAGGTGTATTACATATTATTTGCCCACGAGAACAGAGTTGTTCATCACTGAGATACAAAAGTAAGATTATGTACTTAACAGACTCATGCTTGAAATGAAATCATCTTATAGTGTGTAAATCCGAACTCGTATTAATTAGAGAATGACATTGTACTATGTGCATTATGTAACCGCAAGTTTATTTATGTTCACAGAAACATTTATTTTCCGGCTGGTCTCCTTCTAGTCTCTCTTGGCCTGGTCTGCTACGCATTCCTGCAAACGCGAAAGAATTACTATATCGTTCACAGTCTGTGGCACGTGTGTGTCGCCATAGGAGTCATATTACTTTTACCTAAACGACAGTACATGAAATGATTGTTATGTAAAAATCTTAACGTACCTTCGTAGTGAAAGTTATTGATTCTTAATTAGAAAGAGAAGCAAAGAAAGTTTCGTTCGTCGACAACGGATACAAAAATGTTTACAGTAATGGTGCTCGCAGGCGATTGTATATTGAATGTACATTGTAATGAATCAGAGAGTCTTATTCTTATAAAAAATGAATGACGTTTATAAATACGAAGAAGTTTAGCAAGTAAATGAGGCAATATGACAGTATTAACAATTTCAAAATCGTATTCGCGTAATTAGCTAGCATGAAAATTGCATTTTAAGGTACGTTCACTTCGAAATAACAAATTATTTATTCAATTTATTATTGGTCACGGGGCGTCTAACAAAAGATTGAAACGCTAGCTAAGGACCAAACAATGTCTGGAAGACGTACATGTACTAGTATATAGCGAGAAAAATATTGAATATTTTTTCTGCAAAAAAGAAAGATTACATTTTACTAATGTAAATGTATCATAGCGCTTTACAATTTATCCAAGAGCCAAAGAATTCACTATTTTTGGGAACTTAAGTTCCAATTTGGACGTCGATCGTTCAATTTTAGACAATTCGTTTCACTTTTATCTTAGGAATAAAGACCTCGCACGCGGATCGCTTTTAACCCTTTCACTGCATGCATTATATAATATTCGCAATTGAGTCACTAGCTTGATTTTGTAGGAGAAATTTATGTCATTATTTTCGAAAATCATACTGTTCCTTTAGATGTTATTCTTCTAGTAGATACATGAAAGTCTTTCGCTTGAAAATCTAAGTTATTCTACAATGCGTACTTTGCAGTGAAAGGATTAAAGAAAAAGAATAGGGAACTATATATTTGTAAAAGATTAGCGCATCCAGATCGAGAATCGTAGACCGTGCCTATCTTGTTCGAACATCAATTGTATGTATGCGTACACTCGGGTACAACGCATTTAGGCTTTTCTTGGTTTAGGGGAAAGGGAGGAAGTTTTCATCGTTTTTTAATTATGAAAGAACCCTGGTAGATTCTAAGAAGAGCCTAGAGTTTAGACGAATAAAGTGAGAGACATTTCTTCCTTTACACTTTTCCTTGACTAAAAGAAGCCTAAGTTATACATGACAAACAACGAGATAACAGAGATCGTTATGCTCAATTACCTTACACGGAGATCGTGCAAAAAACAAGTGTTCGCAACGAATGAAAGTTGTCTCGTTACACACTAAAGTGCACAGAGTAATGACAACCCGTCACTTCACGAGACGGTAATTTCACTTTTCTTGCGTTGCACATATGTCAAATGTGAAACAGAAATAAATTATACAAGAACAATCATTGTACAACTGTATGCTTTTAATTCAAGTTGCCTGCAACTGTTTCATCTACGATTAACAATTAGATCGCTTTGTCGGAAATCAAGATTAGTCGCGATTAGGACAATCTGTAGGATTACTTCAATCTTATGTTTCTGTTAGGTATTCCATAAGTTCGTATCAATTCTTCATACTGATGTTCGCAGTAAAATATGTAGACTTTCTGCTTATTTTTTGAAGGAAGACGTGATAATCCCTTTTTGGATAATAAATACATCCTG
This sequence comes from Megachile willughbiella, assembly GCA_945859595.2. NCBI lineage: Eukaryota > Metazoa > Arthropoda > Insecta > Hymenoptera > Megachilidae > Megachile > Megachile willughbiella. The sequence continues at coordinate 15,124,147 of OX243798.1, read as the reverse complement.
AAGAACGTGTGAGATACGTGACACGAACTTATGGTGTGATCTAAAGTACCTGTTTCATTCTATGGCGTTCAAGTATCTCTAATTATATTTTTCTACCTTCTTTAACATTGGAATTCTAAACAAAAATGAACTAAAATATTTTCTTTTCACTTAACTCTAGAAATAGTGGACTATTACGTTAGCTGAAAATTTGAATTTAATTTTAGTCGAAGTATCATTGTATCTATTCCATAACTCTGGGCCACGATTGACCCAGCAACCGCCATCTAACAACTAAAATGATCCTTAAGAATTACAACGTTCCAGTTCCAGTGGGACTCGTGATATCAGCGTTAACCGTTGATACCGTAGCGATTACGTTTGATAAGAGAGATAACATAGTCTCCATGGAAAATCCGCAATGGGAATAAATACGCGAACAAGTTCGACCGTTTCTCCCCGCTTCTATAGCTTCCTGTATCGCAGTGCCTTCCATCGCGGTGCGGAAAATCTGATTCGTCGTGATAGTTTCGATCATGCGATCAAAAGATGACACCTTCTCGTCTTCGTTTGATTTGGTTCCTTCTCTTATGGATGCTGCTGCCTGCTGCGAATATGTGCACACAGCTCGTTGCATGCAGGACGTGGTATCGATCCCGTGACGTGCTAACACGTCGTCCAGTTTCGTCATAATTTGAGTAAAACCGCTTTCTTCACCTGAAATTGATTACACAAATTGTATAATTTCATACAGATACATTAAAATACAATTAAAAAATAAAAATCTTCATGAGAGAAAATTAGTGAGATTTAAATAAGTTTATACAACTCGTACGCAGGCGATGATCAAAGTTTTGAGAATTCCAAAGTGTACAATAAAATTTAATTATCGCATTTTGTTTTTCGTTAATGATTTAGTACAATGCACAAGCTTAAGATTGGAAGAACTTACTTCTCGCATAATGACCATAAGTTCCGGACAAAACGTACAGTAATTTAGGAATAATGAGGATGGAACCTATCCCTATGATAGCGCCTAACAATAGTCCTCCCAAATCTATTTTCGTTGGCGCGTAAGACGATACTCCGTAGCCCTGTGTTAATTCACGTTGTATTAGATTATAAGCAAGAAATATTTTCTTAATAATAAATCATGAAACTCACGCTTCCTGTGGTACCAAGATTTGTGAAACCAAATCGAGCATCCTGACTGCGTTCCGCAATGTCGTTGGATTCCGTGTCACCCCGTTTCGTCGACGTTTCGCTTCGTAACTCCACTTGAGAAGGCATGGCTATTTGATCCCGAGACTTTGCGTTCTTCTCCAAATAGACCATTGAACTCGGCACAAACCTACGTACAATTCCTTTGTTTGACTTTGGACATTGATTGTCACGAGGAAAATGTCACGGACATGCTACCTTGACTACCATAGAGATCACTAGTCCAAATCACGACTTAAAACAAATTATGGAACTGAATTTGAAAAACCGAAAATTCGTTAAATTGAATTTATAGCACCCACAATCCCTGAGTACCATCAAATAATAATGAACAAACTCGAAGTTTAGCAAATTTGAATATCTTTCTTACCCTCCATCATCGTACTTTGGATTACCCTTAACGATGACTGTCGAAATTAGGATCAAAACGATCCCTCGAAGATCAAACATCTGTAAAAATTGATTTCCAAGAATGAGAAGAGTGAGATTGTTATCGATGAAACAGATGATTGGAAGTACGAAGAAGATATACCTCGAAGAAAGGTGAACAGAAGATTTTGTTTGAGGGGCGTGTCGTGTAGATCGGTTTTGAAGAAACTGAACGAGGACAACGTGGTTTTGTGGCATATATAGTCATGCACCTACTCCCGATGGTCACGACATGACAAACCATGGACAATAATTGGAGCCGGTGGTTTCGCTTTCATTGTTAGATTTTCATGGGGACGCCATCACGGGTGCGTGACTCGTTCGTCTCCCCTGAAGTAGCAGGAGGACGTTAAACTGTCGACACGAATCACTCGCGATGAGTATTGTTATTGTGCAGGCAAGCATCTGCTTAAATCGTAGAAACTTTTTATAAATCTTTTGCAAAAATTCCAATACTTTATGTTACCACAAACTGTAGGACAGAAAATTATTGGGTTCCATTTCCTTCTTTAATCACAGGAATCTCCGTACTCTAGTGGCGCAATATTAATAGTGTACATAAAGATTCATAAAAGTGGCAATATAACGAGAGCTTACCGCAATGATAGATCTACAATATGTATTGTACAGCTTCTGTACCGCGTTACGCAAAATTATCAGCTCTTATAATTGGCGTACATTATAATAAATTTAAATAAAATAATAATGTGAATATCTAACTACATATTTCTCACGAGTGTGTAACATTGAATGTGTTAGACGCTAAGAATTGTTAACGATATCTTCGGTGTTATAGAAGTTTAGTTTTTGTGAAAGATCATCATTAAATATATTTGTAATATAATAGAAGAGTACTAGAAAGAAGTAACGAAATGAGAGACACTGTGAAACATCTTTTAATTTGTGTGTGCATTCATATGCGAGGTTTGTTATTGCACGCATACGAGGGCACGACTTTCGTGAATTTTCTAGAGCAACCTCCAGAACGAATTCCTTGTCTGAAATTCAACCTCAGACAAAGTCGCAATACGTATATATTGCATTATAGTTTCACGAAGTTTGTATGGTCTCTTATTCTGCTGGTAAGACAAATGCAAAACATTTCTGTACTCTTATGTGATTTTTGTTACGATACAATTATCTACAATTATGACCACTCATAAGTTAACGAATACAGTTTAGAATTAACTCAACATAACGGGGTAGTTATTTGAGTAAATCTTCGCCAAAGAAACATCAAGCAGGTCGTTGAAAAATTTGTTAATTTGAGAGAATGCTACATTAATTGGGATTACGCGTGTTGCAACTATTTTAAATAGAGTTGTGAAAGATGGAAAATCCGATGAGGTACGAGGTGCGCAAAAATTTTTAAGCGTGACGATGAGAGACGCAACAACGACGCTCGTTTCCCGACGGTAATTGAACCAGAAGTATCTTTTAGGTTCGTTAATTCCGCTCGTGGAAACGGAATTTCCTAGTTGACAAGGGTGGGCTGGTGCCTGTACAAAAAGTGCCGGCAAGAATCAAGGATTCGTCATATGAGCTTCTGTGCTCCAATTGGTCAAGTCACCTTTAAAGAGCATCGCGTAAGTGTTAACCGATCTCTCAACAATCATTTACAATCTTCGGATTAATATTTACAGGACCATTTTACACATTGTTTTAGTGAAAACAAATCATGAAAAATTTAATAATATCTATGGTCACTCTGACGCTATTTTCTGTAATATATCCTACCGAAGCGATAGATTCTAATGTTGACAGGAAAGCAAGGATTTCTAAAGCCGAGAGTAAAGTATTTGGAAAAAAGCCGAGCAGTGGATTGATTTCTTTCAACTCAGAAGAAGAGAAGCTTCATGTGAGTTGTAATCAGTGGATAAAAATTTATTTTATTAAATATACACCTGTACATATTTTTTATCGTTCCAGATTGATTGGTCCGTAACGATTCCCTTTATTTCGATACCTCTCCAACACAGAAGCGAACATGGAGAAATTCCATCTCTACTTAACGTTAACACAAAACCCCTCGGAATAGTTGGACTGATCACTGCGCTACTTAGCGTGATCACACCACTATTTTCCAAAACGCATCCACAACACCACTATCGTAATTGATTCATTTCTATCATTTGCATTCATAAATATATTCTTATTGCTTTTTCCCATGCGCAGGTTCTGATGACAGTACTCAATGGTTACAAATGGGTAACATCATCAACGAGATGATTTTCAATAACAATTACGTGATCCCTTGTGTGCAACAAATTGTTTGCTCCGTTGTTTCGTTCGCTAAGCATACAGAAAATCCAACTAACACAGATAAGATAATCGACGGTCTATCAAGGTAACATTAAAAAAAAATAATCAATTTAATATTAAACAAAATTAATGGCTTTCATTGGTTTCGAAATCCAGTTACAAATGGTTCAAAGATTTCACAAACGGCACAATCGTCGAAGAAGCTATAGCTGTGGGTCAAAAAGGAAACCACGATTGCGCACAGGTTTACAAGGACTGTTTGCTAAGTCCGAAACTCCTCAAAATTATGATGAACGAGCTTGGTATAGTCTGACCGGTCGATGTAATCGTCATACTCTTTGTACAAATACAAACACAAGATAGAATAATTGTTTTCGTGAAAGTAAAAACATTCCTTTGACGTTGTTTCACACTTCAAATGTAAGTAAGCTCGAGGAAATACCTTATTATCCTAACTCGCACGGTGTGAAACGTTATCGTGTGCACGCCAGCGTGGTTTAAACATAATCGTACTCACTTAAGACTTTCACTTTTCGTTGACCATTGTCTGAAGTGCTTAAACGACGTACCATTATAAAATATGAAAACAACATTGTTGTACATCATAGAATTGTTACTACGATATTCCAACTAGAACATTCGCGTACAATGCAAGGACAATCGCTTAAAGGACACGCTTAGTTTCGTACTATTGCACCAGGCACGAATAAACCTGTTATTTTCTCCTCAATGTATCCCGTCACGTGGCACACGCTTTCGTTAGATTACAGATATTAACGTAACTAGGTAGGGTCCAGGATGGGCTTAGACCTCAAACTTCCAACAGTATAAATATAAAAATTTCCAAATTCCTAAATTTCCAAATCGCAAAAACCACCTGCTCGCGTCTGACGTTCCTAATTTTAGCCCACGCGGGATAAAAATCTTAGTTACGTCAATACAGATACATTATCGTTTCGGTTTCATTTCGTCGCCTCCGTCGCAACCGATATGACCGATGAATTCGAAGGTGACAACAACGAGGCTGCTTCGGTGGACTCCGCGGTTATAGCCAGATCGTATGGAGATTGATTCGTCTTATCGAAAGAGTCCACTTCTGCGCCACATTCCAACAAGAATTTAACAGCTTGCACCTTGTTGTGCAAAGCAGCAATATGTAATGGTGTTCTTCCAGAGAAATCTTTCTGCGAAAGGTCTGCATTAGCGAGATAATACGACCGGAGACGTTTCACGTTACCAACGGCTGCTGCGACACACATCTTCTCACCTATCAAGTGTGCGCTTCCATGTAAGTGGGCGCCACACTGCAGCAAGATCTTAATAACCTGGATAATTGAAGCGAAAGATTGTTTTAATTTTGGAAACCATTCTAAAAATTCTCAGTGAATTACAACCTATTGGATTTAGAACATCTTTTTTTGGATGAATCGTGTTAAATATTGAAATATAAATTATTTGATAATAGAGTGGTATTTTTATTCAACCTACCCATCGTTAAATTTACTTGATTACATTTAAATAATGAACCTTCTATGATAGTAACATCGTTCAACAAAAACGAAATAATATAAGTATGACTGAAATATATTTTACCTCGTGATGATCGTATTCTATAGCGTCTGTAAGAGGTGTGCGATCGAATCGATCCTTGATATGTACATTCGCACCCATTCGTAACAGGCAACGTACAACTTTCAAATCTCCCTCACAGCAAGCGATGTGCAATGCTGTTCGACCGTCTGCGTTTCGCTGCGAAACATCTGCACCCTGAAAATGCAATATTTACCAATATAAAAAGAAAATCAGATATTCGTTTAGAACAAGACCAATCCAGTAGTTACGCAGCAGATGATTTTTAATTGACCTTCTCTTTTTAACGAAACTTATGGCATGTATTTATGCTAAAAATGTATGACGATTCGAGGTCAAGCACAAGTTGTAGTTCAAGTTATTCAGACGTTGCATGTCAAGTAGCGATCATAGCTTCTTACGAATTTCAAATAGCAGAGAACATACTAATTATCCTTTGCCATTATTGTAACTAAGTGGGCCTCCCTCTAATTCAGAATTGGTCTTCCCACACAACCAGTGGATTTAGTCTACCTCAGACAAAAAGCTAGTGACGTCACTGTAATTGTCCTTTCCGTTCTACTCACATATTCCTTTAACGCTTCGAGTTTGACTATATCGTGACAAAGAACAGCAGCGTTTAGCATAGCAGGAAATAGTATCGAGCCCAATTCTTGCAACTCAGCCGTAGAAGAGAGTTTTAAAGACCTGGCGACCGCCTCAACAAGATCCAGATCCTGAAGAGACGGAGGGCGTCCAGCGGTCAACTCTCCGCGCAAATTTGTCTGCATCATTTGACGTTTGGTTTCCGTGTCCCATTCTTTCTTCGATAACACGTAGGCGAGTTTGGTTAACGCAGCCTCAGGTGTCATGTCAAAGCCAGATATCACACCTACGCGGGAAACATTCTATTATTCTAAAAATACTTGGAAAAGTGTTCGACCACAAATATCGAGTTTCCTCTACCGGCATCCTCTAGTAATTTCCCAGGTTCGTATATACTTGAAACGCAACCAGTCGAGCATTGCGTAATGTTGACGATGATTATACCACGTTTTGTAGCCGCGCGTAGTTCTGTAATTATATCCTCTCGATTCATGGGCATATTTCCTGCTCCGTAGGATTGTAAGACGACGCCTTCGATCGGGGGTTGCAGAAATGCTTTCACCAGATCTGTCGTTATACTTGGAAATATACGAAGTAACCCGACGTTCCTATTCAGGGACGCGTGTGTGTGAAACTTCTCCAACGTGCACGAGCGAAATATTGCTCGATAATCCACTGTAATGCAAGCATAGTTTATAATTATATATACGCAAACTTTAAGTCTTAAGATTTTATCCTACAGTTCCTAGATCCTAGGATTCCCAGATCTCAGCATCTGGAAGTCCTAAAATGCTCAGATCTCAGATTCTAGATTCTTATTAACACTATCAACTTTAACGGCCGACATTTCATCGCCATTTAGTCTATTTTAGTCTACGAAGTTCATGATTGCGCTCGGAACGCTCTAACTTCTCCACAGACATAAAATGACCTACATAAAACCAATCGTTACCAACTGAATGAATCGTATCCTATAATTGGGTCGACTGCTAACCTTCTACCTTAATGTTAGCTTTCGCCAGAGGAGGAAAATTCGGTGAATTAAATGCCTCGAACGACGTTGCCGATACTTTGCATGTACGATTCCCCCTCATCAAATTCGTCCCAAAGAATACGCATACTTCCGGTATGTTGTAATTTGCGGCTATTACTAGAGACGACAGGAAGTTATCCAGGCCATCGGACCTCGTGTCAAAGATGGGAACCTGAGAGCCGGTTAAAATAACTATCTTGCCCAGGGATTCAAGCATGAAAGACAGGGCAGATGCGGTGTAACTTAACGTGTCCGTTCCATGTAGTATGACAAAACCGTCGAAATGCTCGTAGGATTCCTAGAAAAAATATTAAAATTCCATATTATCGCTATTTGGTAATATCACTTTGTGTATGGACAAATTTTTACTAGCAAGTCATAATAAGAATATAAATATTTGCAATTTTCTAGTTTCCGTTACATACATTTGCATACAATTAGGCTAGGTTTCATTGTATACTTCTTATCAGTATCCACGTGTTAGTACCGTTCGTATTGCGCGCATATGAACACACATTACCTTGATGTCGTTAGCGATACGAATCCAATCATCCATTGTCATATTACTAGAGTCGCAAAGCGGTGAATACTCTAATACGTTGTACACGACGCGCACCATATCAGTTCCGTTCATTCTATAAATAACAGATATAGAAAACAAAACGTTGGATCAATTCGTAACTGTGTAAATCAGCGTGTCAAAAGAATTTTGATGATTCATTCATTCTATAATAAATTTCCAAATAAACAATTCCCCAAAGAGTGTCTAAACCATCAACTGCTGTCTGAACTTACGGAAGTACCAGGGGTCCCATAGATCCGAATCGTTCATCCGCGTACTCTCGATCGTGCATGTGAGGATACTTCCGTAACTTCTTCACGAAAGCGTTCGCCTTAGGTACAAAAACTGTAACACATAGATATAAAAATTAAATCATCAAATTTCGTATGAATTCTTAATCGATAATTTTAAACATCTTACAGTACCTCCATTCTCGTTCCTGATCATTCCAATCGTGCCTCCAGTGTACAGTACCAGCACGCGACCATCCCGAACACTCTCACTGGCCAAACGACCGGAACTATGGTTCCTCAGGTGTTCCATATCACTTCTACTATTGCTCTGTAAATTATTGCCATTGTGAAGCGTGTTCACAGACGCGTGTGACATGCTGACCACTCTACGTGCCCTCTTGGGCAAATGTTATCGTAGCGAAGTTTCTATTAGGATTGATTTGTTGTGCAATTTCTTTCGTTGAGCGTGAACGACGATCGAGGTTCTTGACGCACGTGCTTTCCAAACCGGCGTGTATATAGACCAAGGAGTCGGTAGAAGTCAGTTACGTCAAGGTATACACGGATGATTCACAACCAAAATCTTTGAACTCAAAGAATCACTGGAGCAAAAGGGTCAAACGTATTTAATTAGATTTCTTCTACGTGTAACGCGTTGCGAAATTCGTGAACATTTCGTCATAAGTAATACTTACAAGACGACAACATTTCAAGAAACATTAATACATTGATATACACAGTCTGTTGTGTACTTAAATCTAAATTAAAATTGTAGACTTTCAAGGTATGTTAACGTTTTATATTTACTGTGATATACAAAGCTTTTGAAAAACGTCCATTTGATAAAATTATGTATATGCGTATTTATGTTTACATGTTGAATTCGAGGAATCTATAATCAATACAAGATAAAATACAGATACTATTGAGTTTAACTTCGACGGATCATTTAAATTTCACTTTATCACGAATTTCTTAGCAGTCCTTGACCCGATCGTTATTTGTTGAAGTCTCTAAGCGAATGTTTCCTAAACATGCGTGCACGATATAGCTATCAGTTTGAAACGTAAAACATTGTTATACCTAAAATCCAAGAACATTAGGCAAAGTGACGAACTAAGGGACTTTATTTTGTAGAAAATGTTAAGTATCTGTTTGCAAATATATACAATCCCGGAATCGGTGAAGTTCTTTCTCGAAAGTCAACACGTGATCCAAACGCGTAGATAGTATTTTTGTGTTCATTCATCATCTATCCTTCTTAATGGTCTTCGAGTGTTAGAGACAACCTACCAATAAATGTCCTTATTCGATTAAACGCGTACAATTTAACGATTTATTTTATGCATTGCATACCTTTGGTTCCTTTAGTCGAAAGTAATGTCCCTTAATTAAGTCATACGTAACCAGAACGAATGATCCACATATAGTCGTTAATAGATTAGCAAAAACTCCTCTATAAAACCCAACTGGACCATCTCTTTCTAAAATCCTACTGATCTATAGCGACACAACGTGTTAATTAGATAATTTACATGTTAACATTTTCGTTACAATTCCTATCATAACTCATTTTACCGACCACTTGTCGCGTTGTCACGTAGTTTTTCAAACCACGTCCACCCTCAAGCATTTTTTGTCTGCCTATCGTATCCAGGGGATAGGCAATCATTGTTCCAGTGAAAGATGATAACTGAGCAAGCGCCAAGGATACAAAAAATGGTGTTTGTACTACATGGTTCCTGGAATCTGAAGGGTCTAAATTCAAGTATGTTTGTTTGCTGATTGTATAGATACCAAAGTAGGCTGCCCTATAAAAGTTATTAGAACTTGATGATCTAATCTGCATCGTATTTTAAATGTATTCAAGTCAAAGAAGAACAATACAGTAGTGTCGTGTTATATCACTGAGGATGAGACTATATGCGCGGGAAAATCAGAAATGGCGGTGTAGCAAGAGCCCTTTTCATGCATCGTAATTATCGAAGACTTTATTTAGAAACAGAAAAGGTAACGGGTATTTACCCCATTTTGAATATCAAGTATGCACTTCATTTCGTATAGCAAGTACTTTATACTATTTTACATAACACGAGACTTTACTGCGTAGTCTTTGAAATCGCAATAATTAAGATCAATAATTTATTGCTGCTTTAAACCTGTATATAAACATTCCAACCATCATGCTTGACATTCCTTGATAGAAGCCGATGATTCCATCGCTCTTATAAACTTTATTTATGCAATCCCTTAAATTTAAAAATTCTCGTTGCATCATCTTGTTGTCGCCGACATCTGCAGATATTCGGGTATTGCAGAAATTGAAAGGATAGAGGAGTAAACATGTCGTAATACCAACGGCGCCACCCGACAGAAACGGAAGGATAATATGTTCATGATTTGTCTTCGATTCAATGATCTGTATAATACTATTTAATGTTTATGTGCGAACGTAATTATTTCCCTTAGAAAGTGTAGAGGAGTGTCTCCCAAGAAAAGGCAAGTGATAGAAGACTCCTCTCCTACATTCGGATATCCAAAACGAAATATGAATATGAGCGGGGAATTTAAAAAGAAATATGTAAACATCTAATTAATCCTTAAACGTAAATAAATATGATTAAATTGTTTTTGGACATACTTTTTGAAAGGCGTTGTAGTATATGTCATAAAAGGAAAAATTAATTGCTTGGGCTGGAAAATATCGACATATATTGAGCAGGTTACCACGCCAGAAAGAAAGAAAACCTTGTTCTTTAGGTATTCTAACGAGTGTGTTCAGGAAACCTGAGTATGGGGTTCTATTCGTCGTTCCTATTTGACGACTACTCGCCTGTGTTTGTAGAATTAATTTGATTCTTTCTAGTGGCGCGGTTAGAGTTTTAAACACCATCGACAACAGTCCAGAAAGGGTAAAAGAAACGACGAAATCAGTAGCCCCACCTGGCCGACTGTATTTACTATCAATGTCGACTTTAGATTTACCTTCTGCCACATTTTTACTTTCTTTCATTGTCAGTATAGTATTTAAAGTATGCAATTTATACAATTTCGGTTATTATATATAGATCATTTCATGATTACGAAGTTACGAGAGGATACCAACATCTTGCGCAACTCGAATAAAGTTATCCCCACCATGACTCATTAGCAACTCCGCTGATGATATACGCGGTGTACAAAAATATATAAACGAAGGAAACTCTCTAGATCTTTATGTCCATAGCATAAAAAGATCACCGAGTATATGTGTTTGGCACCACATCGTTGTAAGGGCGAATATGCGTTACTCTTGGTTACAAATTGTACTAACTAATCAAAGTTAATATACGCAGAATGAACGAAAACTCGTTCGACGATAATATTCTCTCATGAAGGAAAATATATTATCTGTGACCGAAAGAAATTTAAATGTAGAATAGACAAACTTCACGAGGTTAATTTGACACGTGTGTCAGTATTATTATTAAACCAATCAAAAGACATAAAAATAATGTGAGTACAATAAACAAACATTCAATTTGCAAAATGGAATTAATCTTGGATTTCCTTGATAAAGCTAATGACCCCAACAATCGCCGTACATAAATGCAAATAATCAATCAATTTCTTCGATACTAATCGCCTACATATGGTTCGTAACGTGCTTGACGAGAAACAAGTTAATATTCGTATTTATTATGGATGGAATTAGTATAAAAGATAAACTAGAAGCTTATAGACGTCAAAAACGCAAAACAGAAATGACGGAATCCATTAAAGATGCGATAAACAATGTCTTACCGTGGAATGGAAATAAAACCCCTACGGATTCTACGGTGTTACTAGCGACTAACGACTTTGAGGTAGGATCATATTATTTTATGATGTGTAAAGCCCTTAATCGTTTAATTACTGATATATATCACCAGTATTCTTACATCATGAGATAAACAAGTACTAATGTAGCTTAATTTATAAAATATATCCATTATATATTAAAACAGTGTTTATGCAACAAATTAGTATGAGTGAAGATTAAAAGTTTGCAGGATGTTGAAGATGTGGAAAGCAATTCTTCAGATGATAGTACGGACCAATCTCAATGTTCTGTACTAACAGCAGTAACGAATCTACTCTACTTTCTTCTGTGGGTTACTTTATATGTAATTGCGATCAAGTATGAATTTGGAGCAATATATTTTATTTTAACAATGTTGATATTTATTTGGTTGAATACTGGTACAAAAAGAAAGAAACCAGGTGAACTTAGTGCATACTCTGTGTTCAATCCAAACTGTAAACCTATAGAGGGAGCACTTGATGCTTCGAAACTTGAACAAGAAATACGATATGGTATAGTAAGCTTACACTAACATAAAACTTTTAAATTCATCTTATTTATCACAGGCAGAAGTAATACATATTTTGTACTTCTTTTTATGTACATAAACATAAATATGTATGCGTGCATTTTATAACATCTGAATGAAAAATAGGAACTCCTAAATGTAAAATTGAACATGGTGTATGGTAAAAGTGTTTAAAATATCAGAGTGCAATAGATTTTAGTGATAACTAATGTTATCACAGTCATTAAAAAATATTATACCTAAACTCTTTGTACTTTGCATTTCTACTATCGATCTTGTAATAGTTGAATAGCAATTTCATAACACTGTACCATCTCTTTAAGGTGCATTGATATTATGTTAAGAGGCTTGTGATTTAGTCTAAGAAATTCTGACCAATTAGTTCTGGATTGGAGTTTATTATCAGGACAGAGGAGAGCTCTATCCAAATCCATTAACAAATCATTCAGTATTCTGGTATTGAGCGTACTGTAAAATAAGAAAACAGATGTTTTATATTTTTGCTATTTTAAAATATGTAAAGTATTAAGTAATGATCAATAAAAATTACATACTTAATATTGTCAATTGCATCAATCTTTTCATTTAAAAGTTTCACATTATGTAATAACTTTGTTACAGTGTCCAGTACTTTAACTAAAACATATTTTACTTAATATCATAAGCACCAAATTATATCTAAAGATCCCATACCTTTGACTTCTAATAATTCAGTATTATTTATAGATCCCATTGCTGTAGAAACAGTTTCATTGAAGTAACTTGGATTCCATTTCATAACTAAACATTCAGATAACTTCCAAACAGTTTGACCAAATACTTGTGCTAATATTATTTTACGTATTTCTCTTTCATGATGATTTTCAGTGTATGTAACATTATTATTCTGAAGATAAAAATCTAAATAATATAAGTATACAAATAAAAGCTGCTTATTATATAAATGTCACTAATATTCACCATAAAAGACAATACTGCGTGAGGTATATCTAAAGTAAGTCGAGAAATTGTATCATTGTGAAATACATTGTTTAAAGACAATAATTGTCTATTGTGAGATAACCAGTTTTTCACAGTATTTGCAGATTCTAGAACTGTAGATTGTACTATATCAGATCCGGATACAGTAAAAGGACCTTTTCCTGTAAATGATTAAAATATGCTAAAAACTGAAAGCTTCCTTATGTGTTTCAATAATCTACAAACCCTGCAAAGCTTGATGATGTATAACCAAATAAGCTACAACTTTGTGATGCATAAAAGTAGAAAATATCTCTGAACAAGGATTGGAAGATCCCGAGAATAAACAGAAAACTATTGATCTGCGCGGTTTCCACCGGTGTTCTCCTTGAATATGATTCAAAATTTTTGCCAATTCTAAAGCAATACCAACACCTTCACCGCTAGCCGACAAAACCACATACCTGTCTAAGCATGTAACAATTAATAATACATTGCAAGCGATATACTTAAATTTATCATATAAAATTTAATTCACCAGGTTCTCTGGATCCTCGAGCGATTGCAGCGATATATGATTGGTGTTCGATAACTTTATGAATGAGCGATAAATTCGACAGGATTCCGTTCACTCGACGCATATCGCCTTCTCCAACATTGAAGAGCTCCCATTTCCTATTTTTACAAAAGTTCAAGCGTGATATAGCAATTAATGAACTGAAGCGTTGCGATAAAAAATGGATATACGTTTCAAAATCAGGATCGAGTGGCGCCCTTTCCAGCTGCTCGTGCAACAGATGCTGAAGATATTCGGTGTTCTCGAGACCATTTCCGGCGAACTCAAGACGTTGCTTTTCCGCTCGGAACTCAACGGCCCTTTGCGTAGCGAAGCGTCCAAGTAAAAAACCGCACAGTAGACAAAGAAAACCGACGGAGAAGAGAAACGAGAAACACATACGTTTCGTTACAAACTCGCTTGACTCGCTAAAACCGCGAGCCATTTGAAAACTAAGAACCCGCTGCATGTTGGCAATCCTTGATTACACTCGTTCAAATAATTCAACACTGGCTCTTACGATTTCATATTTCACGACGACTGTTATACATAATTGATACGGTAGCTTATTATAGATATATCTGAAACAAAATGTTTGAATAAGAATATACCCGTTAACATTTATAGAACATTCGACGGTGAAAAGTATTCATTAGCGTCAATGCGTCAAATTATTCAAATATTACCAAATTGATAAGGAACTAATGTTTTATTCACGACACTGTGTGAACGCAGTATTATCGATTAAAGAACTGTGAAAATTGTAACTGTGAATGTCATACAACACGTGGGACTCGTTTCAAAGTAGAAAACGCGAAAGATATTTGTCGACCAAACTCGCAGTTCCCGCAATGCAAATTTCCATGACTGTTCTTCCGTCGTCTCCGGTCGACCAGTTGCTGTAAAACTGCGTGGGTTGACTGATATATTTGTCAGTCCGTCTCGTTCGCTTTCCACCTCTTTGCCAACGCGTCGATTATTATATCCTCTATAGACATGTGCGAACAAAATCGAAGACAAAACTCTTGGATCAAAGAATTCAAGTATAAAAATGTTGACCACGATTACAGCTCTTAATGTCTCATAAATATTATGCATTTCGAAGGGAGACGCCTATTATCTTAATTAAAATACAAACTTTTGTAACAGAATTAACAGGTAAACAGGTAATTAACACGCTTGATATCGCTCACGCAATATCGCATGTGCGGCTGTTAACGAAAGAATGAAATCTCAGATTACCACCATATCAATATTTCAAAGTCGGGCCAGTCGTATCAAGTCAAATTGAATCGCGCCAAATTGAATTTCGTCAAATGAATCCTCATGAAATTAAATCACGTGGAGTTTCGGCGCACTCGATCTCTTCAAACTTCGCGGTGTTCAATCAAAATATTCGCGCGCAATTAACGCTGACATTGATAATAAATAACTTCATATTAAAATATTAAGATATAAGCAAAATGAAACGTGTACATTAAATGATATTTATAATCGTAACACCATCTTTTCTGTGTTTGCGTCGGGCAACTTATTTCGGGCAATAATACGATGACGGTGTTTCGCGTATAAATAGTTTTCGATGTATTACGTGCACGTGCAAGGTTGTTTTAACTATAGATATGCTGTTTCAATCTGAAAATACATAAATTCATGTATTTAGAAATAACGATTTTATATGTATATTTCTGAAAGGAAATAATTTTTATGTTAATTCATCATTTTTATAAAAATTACTCATTTAATTTATTTACTTACAAAAGAAACAGGCATGCAAACCATTTATATTTTGCAATAAAATGAAGTCCGACAAAATGTTAGGAATGTATCAAACTATATATTTGATTTTAGATTAAAATAATAAAATTACATATTTAATATTACAGAAATCATCAAAGCTAAAATAAACAAGCGTCGAATAGAAAAGTTGGAAACAGTTGAAGGTAACAACAGTGACTATGCGTAGTCAATGGTAACAATTAACGTCGTTTATATATAGTACATCATTGATTTCTTTACGTTGCGAAAAGTAAGTTCTATGGAAACAAAGAAAGCCCCCTACCACGTGCTTCCCTGAACCTATAAAATAGATATAAAGACGAGTTTCAGAACATCGAGCACGCTGGCACGTGGTTGTGTTGTTACAAGGAATAAACATGAAGTTGTAAGGGTTTATTGCTTAATTGTTTTAAGATATTAATATTAATTAAACATTTATCATGTAATTATATTTTTAGACTAAATATAATGGCATTGGATGCGATATTATCGCGTCCACCCGAAGAAACTTATTATATTCGCAAAAGCGTGTTAGAACACAGGTTAGCAGCACGTAAGAAAAGTTGTTCTTCAAGAAAGAAACAATGTCCATTTGATGCATTGCATTTAATCGATGAAGGCTCTTTTGAGGTACTAATAATACATTCATATTGTAGAAAATATTTGCGTGAATAGTATCAGAATACAAACTATCCATGTAGAAATTGATAAGAAATACTATTTTAGCATCATCTTTTAAACTGTGTGAGTAACACGAACGCGGATGCAGAACAAAATAACTTACAGTCAAAGTATGAATTAGGAACTGTACCTTTGGAAGTAGTAACAGCACACCCTGTATCTTTAATGGAGGATTGGCAGGAGGTTTCATTCAAAATTAACCATTCTATATTGGACTTAACTACTTCAAAAATATTAAATAATGTTTGATATTAAAGGAAAATTTAGGAACATATGATCCTTGGAGAAGTACTGAAAAAAAGGACATCATACGATGCTTATATGGAGGGACAAAGTCACAAAGAAAGCTGTTTAAATTAAGTGAAACGAAGAGATTAGAAAATCTTGAAATGCTTGGTATCATAAATTCAAACTTGACAAATAAGTTTGTGAGTTTTAATAATTTTTCATATTTACCCACATCCTCTTATAAATGTATGAATATTATTTTTTATTATTGTATTTTAGAAACATACCAAACCAAGAAAGCATGTAACATATCCACAATTTCTTCTGAAATTAAAAAGATTAACTTTAGAAGATTTTGATACTTTGTTGAAAACTGCTGATATCAGTAAACTGTTTATAAGTGATGTTAATAATACCATTAATATAAAAAAGCCAATATCAGAAATTGCTGAAGCGATTAGTAATACATAAAATTTTATTGAATTATTTGGGTATGTAAATTCAATAGAATGTTTTTTGTTAAAAATAAATTTAATAATCAATCAATAACATTAAATATTTCTACAAGTATGTTACAGGTATCCATACAGAAATTTTAAGAATTGGTACTCCATTTAAAAAAGTAACTTTAGTGAAAAAAAAACCAAAAACCAGTATTCATTTTGTTTATATATATTATTTTTGTACTTTCATAATACTGTTTTTTCTTTTTATTATTTCTATTGTAGTTTTAAGAAAATATGTAATCTAAAAAAAAAAAAAAAATAAAAAAGCATGGTTTATATTTTTATAAACATGTCTCCTCTTATTCAGTATATTTTGGTATCTTATATACATTAATACTTTGAGTACCTATGTAACATTGATAAAAAATACGTGGAATTAGTGTAATAATAAAGCAATGGAATGATAAAAATCATAAAATAGTAAATTAGTAAAGCATGTATAACAGAATCATACTGTTATATTAACAGTATAATGGAGACAGGCATTCAATACAACATATCAATTTTCAAGTTATAATATTTCTTTACAATACAAAAATCATATAACAAATAAAGTTTACGTATCCTAACTGTACATTTCATCCTACACGTTATTCGTACAAAAATGTTTAAGGCAAGAGTTATGTCAAACGACCGGCGCTTCAACTGTTATTCCCTAATAATTCCGCTAACAACCAAGAGGACGCTTCTTTATGATGTTGCTTTATATGATTCCTTAAGTATCTTTTCTGACCAAATTTCATACCGCATTTACAGTCGAATGGTTTCTCTTCGTTGTGTATAGCCCTATGTCGCACAACTTCCCCTTTAACGGAAAACTGTTTGCCACAGATTTCACAAGAAAATGCTTTGATACCAGTGTGTGTGGTTTCATGATGAGTTAACCTTTGCCTGCTCCTAAAGTGTTTGCCACAATACGAACATTTGTGAGGTTTATAATCCGTGTGTACACGATTATGGATATAAATGGAATTAAGTGTACGAAACATTTTTGGACAATGTTCACACGCATATGGTCGTTCACCCGTATGAATTCTTCGATGATCATCTTTCGCGCCTTTATTGGCGAACGCGCGACCGCAAATGTCGCATGCATATTTCTTCAGTCCTTCGTGAACATCCCTTATATGTCTAGCTAAATCTTGTTCGATTCTATAAGATTTTCCGCATAAGTCGCATTTGCAGGGTCGTTTATCAGAATGGACGCGAATGTGACGCAAAAATCCACGTTTTGTAAATATAACTTTTTTACATGTGTCGCACTTGTACGAAACACGGTCGTTGATTATCTGCTTCGCTTTATTTACAAGTTCCGTTTCCTCTGGATTTTGAATTCTGTTCACATCCGAATGTCTGTTTATGTGCTTCTTTAGTTCAGACTTCTTCGTGAAGTTTCTCTCACATAAATTGCAAGTGTAACTTGAAAACTGTTCTGTATCTGCAGGCGTGTTTGCATTGGATGCTTCATCACCTTTTTTCGTTTTATGCGCAGTCATATATTTTGTCCCCTCGTAATTGGAACCGTGCATCGATATATGCTCATCGAAGTCTCTCTGTTGGCCGTTGTACACAAGTTTGCAATATTGACAATAATGCATCTGAGCCTCGTGTTCGGTGTTCATGTGGTCTATAAAATATTTCATGTTTACGAAAACGACATCGCACTGAGCGCATTGGATGTATTCTACCTCCTCAGCATTTGTACTTTCGCTATCGACAGTAGATATTTGTATAACTCCATCAGACTCGGTCTTCCACCTGTAAAATAAATATGCCGATATCATGCGAGCGAATGCCAAGTCTTACGTAAATTCTTGTTGTGGTTCTTCGAGGCACATTCTTGATTCACTTTTACATTGCATGCGAAACAAGCGTGCAACTGCTGTTTATGAACGCGTTTATGACTAATGCAGCCTTTACTACCGAACTGTTTGCCAAAATATGTTTATTTAACTCTTGCTTTCTCCTGAAGATTTTGGCCGCACAGGAAGCACTCGTGGAAAAACATTTCTGAATTAAACAATGTATGAACGTGCAGAGATGCCTTCTGTTTGAACCAATTCCCTTTTAAGAGTTTGGGGTACGTATTCTGGGGAGCCGAATCCATTTTGGTTCCTACCTAATTACAGTGCAGTCTCGCTATATGGCTCTTCTTTGTATAACTCATAGATATAGTTCTTCCCATGGACAGGATCGCAAATCCGTCGTTGAATGCTGAGTATTGCACTGCCATGGATTGTATAGTCAAGTCTTATATCGTCATGCATTGTATTTTCATACATTGTAACGTATTATATTACCACGCACTGTATTATTACGCGCTAGATCACCGATGCATTAAATGACCAAATTCTCCATTATATTTCCTCTGAACGCTAGGCATTATGACGTCCAGAGGTCATATAGCGAGACTCCATTGTACACGAATGTCGACGACATTCTAAAATTTTCTTTTAATTCTGTCTTTCTGTTTCTTATGAACATTATCAAAATCTGATAAATAGATTATTTACTTTGTTCGAAAGTAGTTGAATTCTGAAATTGTTATTACGTCTTTCCATATTTTCGTTGCCTTGCGAAACGCTTGGCTCCTGTTTCACATCAAGTTTCGTCACTTCATAATTATACCTGAAAAGAGAGTTCTCTCATTACTTAGCGGCAGCCATAAACGAGTTCGTGTTATGATTACTTTTCTTATGATTAACTAAATAGCGTTTCTGTCGAAATGAAAGATTGCAGTCTGTGCACTGCCACGGTTTTTCATCGGAATGTATCAGTCTATGACGTTTCAATTCGTATTTGATACGAAAACATCGACCGCATATGTCACATGCGTGTGGCTTCTCGCCCGTATGTTTAGTTATGTGCACCATAAGCGAAGGTCTTGTTCTGAAGCTGTGCTCGCAATGATTGCATTTGAAAGGGAAAATGTTCGAATGCGTACGATTATGCACGAAGAGAGAAGCTTTCTGTTTGAATGATTTGCCACAAACGTTGCAAACATATGGGCGTTCCCCGGTATGAATACGCCTGTGATCTTCAGCGTTGCGTTTTGTGGAAAACATTCGTCCGCAGATGTCACATGGAAAATTCTTAATCCCTGCATGAGTGTCTCGTAGATGCCTTGCCAGACCCTGATTTACTCGAAACTGTTTTCCGCAAAGATGACAAGTATATGGACGTTCTCCTGTGTGTATTCGCACATGCCAAGAAAAGGTGTACGGCGAATAAAGATTTTTACCACATTCGTTACAATGATAATAAACTTTTCCATCGATCTCCATTCTAGCCCGCATCACCAGTTCACGATCAGCACATTTCAGTTTCTTATCCTTTTTTCCATTGAATTCTGGATGCGACTCCATCAAGTGCAACTCTAATAACTTCTTCTTTGTACTCGTGTAATCGCAATACATACAAGGATGCGATTGCAGCCTTTTCCTTTTATATTTCTGAAACAAATTCCACTTCTTTTGACTTTTATCCTGTATATTTTTATCCCTGGAACTTTCAGTTCTTTTCCTGACATTATTCACGGATTTAGTTTTACACTTAGACATGTGCCGTATCAAATGGTATTCTCTCATGAAAACGCGTTGACAATTTTTGCATGCATGCTGATGCTTTGAATTAGTATACTTTTTTAACTGTGGTACTGTCTCGTTTGGGCAATTTGGAGGTGACAATGTTCTCGTCATTTCTGCCGTATTAAACTCCGTACTGTCACAGTTGTTAAGTGAATTACTGTCATCATTCATGCTTTCAATGAATTTTTGAGGAACTGTACAATCATTGGCTGTCATGCGCCATGTAGTGAAGGATTTCTTCTGAGGTAGACCAGACCTGGAAAAATAATAAATGTACCAGGATTTGAATAGTCTTGGTCTGTTTGTGGAAAAGGCATATTAACATGCTCGTAAAGTTTCAATGTGTCTGCTTTTAATGTGATTGTTCAAATAACGTTTCTGTCTGAAAGCGAGTCCACATTTCACGCAAACAAACGGTTTATTTTCTGAATGAATCAGTTTATGTCTGACAAGTTCTGACTTCACTCTGAATCTTTTGGAGCATACATCACAGCCATAATTCTTCTCCCCTGTGTGAGTAGTTACATGGGCCAGCATTTCCTGTCTCCTGCGAAACTTTTTATTGCAATAAGAGCATGGATGAGGAAATTCATCCGTATGTAATTTACTATGAATATACAGAGAAGCTTTTGATTTGAAAGTTTTTCCACAGGAATCACAGACATAAGGTCTTTCACCCGTGTGCGTTCTACGATGATCCTCTCTTGTAGCTTTTGATGCAAACGATTTGCTACAAATGTCACATGTAAAATTCTTGAGCTTTGCGTGTACATCTCTCAAATGCCTAGAAAGGCCACCAGAGTCTCTGAATTGCTTTCCACATACGTGGCAAGTAAACGGTCTTTCATCTCTATGAATACGCATGTGTCTTAAATATGAATCTTTTAATTTAAAACATTTTCCACATTCTACGCATTGATAAGATTCCTGAATGTCGATGACACTTTTCTGTTTCATGTGTTCACAATCATCAGAATTGTTTATGTCATTACAACAAATTTTACATTTTTCTTTTATTCTTTTGTTTCCATTTTTTGTATTTGATGAATTTGTTTGCTTATACATTTCATCCTCTAGACTTAGTTTTTCTATACTATCTGACTTATATAACTGTGAATCCTCTATTTTTGCTTCTGTGTCATTGTTTCGAAGTTGATCAGCTATTATACTAGGTTGATCAAGTGTTGAATTCATCACTGTAATCCACATCGAATCGCAATCCCCATTGTCCATGCTTTTTTTTTCTTGTAACTGGCACTTTTTTCTGTGTGGCTTCCGAAAAACATTCTGCATGTCTAGGAATACCTTAAATGGTGTCCGCATATTACTGGACCTGCAAAACAGTCAATACTTGACTCCAGCTTTGCAGCTATACAATGCTGAAGATTGTTCTTGTTCAATCCATTTATCAATGGCTCTCGGAAAACTTAAGATTATCTTTCTTGGTAATCTTCAAAGTCTAACTGTTGTTATTTCATAGTCACACATTAATATATTTTCATGTTCATTTCATTTCATTTCATAGTTTTTCGTAAAACTGTATGTAAATATTTTGTTTAATAGATTCATGGTAATCCTTGTTCCATGTTTCAAATAGAAGTAGTCAATGTGTAAAGTGTTCTTTAGTTTGTATACAAAATTTATTTATCCATTTTGTATTAGAGATTAAAATTGATCTCATAAAAATTACTATGAAAAATTGAATCATACTATTATATACAAATATGTACTTGTCAGTAATTTATCAAGTTGAAATTTATTTGTAGAGGGCATTTTTTCTGCACGTTCAATGTATATAATAGATTCACTGCATTATGAGTTTATTTTTTCTTTAGATAAAAGAGTTTATTACCTGTCTGAATCATTAACAGCTGATTCTCCACAAGTTTCATCCTTTACTGCAGAGCCTTGTTGTTGATGCTAAAATTAAAAGAATTACTGAAAAAACGTAAATATACTAGAAAAATAAGAAAGTATACAATAAAAAGATAAAAATATGTAAAATATTATTAATCTATTCTTTACACTTACAAGAGATTCTGTTACATTAGACATAGAGATAGTATCCTCCTGCATGGAAGCCTCCAATTTCTCTGAACTCTATAAAATTGATATAAATTAGAGAAATAAATAATATCTTTTCTAAGAGTCAAGGAATAATATCTATGCATTAAATGTACACATACTTGTTTTTCTTGTAAAGCACCTTGCATTTCTAATAATCGTCTTTCTGCACTCAAACATCCTTCTGACAACTCATGCCATGCTAATAATGTAGCAGCACAATGGTAACATAATTGTAATGGAAGCGTATCATTTTCAGATATCTATAACAGATATTAAAATACATATTAAGTGTGCAAATGTAAGTTATACAAAAATGTATCAAATAAATACCTGTATTGGTAAATATTTGTGTATCTTATTACACAAATCATGTTGTAATCCTTCTCCATCAAATATTGGGATTATGTGATCATTGGTATTAGCACATATTCTGCACAAATTGGACCAAGAAAATCGTTCTTCCAATTGTATTACTGTTGATCCCTCATTTGAAACTTCAATTACATCTTGTTGTTCATCTTGAACATTTGTTACTACAAAAAATCCTTCTTCTTCGCTTTCTAATTCACTACGTGTGCTTTCGTTAACCATGTTCTTTACAGTTCGGATCAAGATCGACTCCTCCCCACATGATTCTAACATAATAGAATTCTCAGGATCCATCATACCTATAATATGTAGACAGCATAGCACTTTTATTACTACAATTTGTATTAAAAATACATTTATATTTCATAAACAAATACTTACAAAAAATAAATTATCATAGCAAATTATTATATATTTTTTTATAAAATTTGATTTCTTGCCAAATACCATCAAACACTATATTTGTGAGATTTTGATTTAAATTATTTTTTAAAAATCAAAACTGTCATTTTCTTTTTTACGTCTCTTATAAGCCACATGCTTTTTTCTTCTTTATCATCATTATAAATGTTTACAAATTGTTAAGACTTCTCTTACTTCAACGCCAATTTCGTTATACAGTAAAGAGTAGAGAAAAAGATACAGTATTTTTAAATGCATGTAACGTAATTCAATTAATTGAATTCATTTCATCAAAATCTTACTTCGTAATTGTAGTAAAATACTAAAATTTCACATAACTCTTCTTGACATAATGATACGCGCCATTAATGGCAGGATTCTATGGAAAAGCCGACGCGAGCTAGCATTTCAATAAATATTCACTATTTTGTAAAAGCTAGGGAAAATATAAAAACAACTTGGATTTTGTACACCACCTAGCGTTGAGATATATAAACTAAGAAGAGCGCTTTGTAGCCGTACTTTGAAGTAAACTTGTTCATCTATAAGTGTATAATCAACCGATTATACTTCATGGTAAAGTGACATTAGATTGTGGCATTGCGGCGTGTAAACGTGTCAAACCACGTATTTGTGTAAATGTATTGAACTGTATATGTTATAAAATAATTCTTTAAGGTAAATATATACATCCTTTCTATCAAATGATTTATAAACTTCTTTTTTGTATAATTTCATCATTCTTTCTAGTATGTTCAAGATAATTAATAGGTTAACTCTGATATTTCAGATGATCACGGATGTACAACTGGCTGTTTTCTGTAACATCCTCGGAGCTACCTTATTTTGCTTAGTATTTCTTTTTCACTACATAAATGCAAATTATTCGAAATAAAAATATACGATGATTGTCTTAAACATAACCTGAACCAATGTCACGAGAAACTTTTACAAATGGAGTTACGCAGCTATATGTTGTATTTCATACTGTTGAATAATAGATATTACCGAAAATAAATGCATTTACATTCATAAACAGATTTGTCCTCAATAAAAATGTTATTTTTATATTCCTTTAATATAAAATTACTACACGAAATATACGTTGTATATTACATATGATTAAAGGAGCAAGTACTACAATGTATTAAAATTGATTAATTTATCCCTTACAAACATTAATCTTAAATTAAATAGTTCACTTTTCATTATGTCAAAATAAAAGAGTGAATCCAAATAAATAAGAATGTGTGTTCGTGCGTTGATTAGTTCCTATCTTCAGGTAGATTGGAAACAATGAAGTTAGCTGCTAGTAACGTATACATAGTCAAAGTGTTATGCCTTTTGCATATATATCTGCATATAGAAAATTCACAATATAATTTTAGATATCTTTACGTGTAAATTTAGAAAAGTTAATCAGCAATGACCGACGATTCCAATGGGGAATCTACATTCGAATTTGTTGAAAGAAAGACGGACGAATCGTCCACATCTGGAGAAATTGTAAAAACAGGTGAGATTAAAATGCAAAACATAAACACCTGTGTATCTGTCATTCTTTCACAAACGAAAGAATTATCTATACATACTATAATTGTCTCTTGTAATGATTTATATACTAGAAGAAGTTAATAGAAAAAGTAACTGTAAAATATTCATATATAGTACGCATATAAAGCATAATAAAAGACAAATACAAACATGTATCATTGAACATACAAATGTTTGCAATATTGATAGTGATTTATAATACATTTTTCAGACAATATATTACATTTTATATTATCCATAGGAATATATAATTTTGTCAATTGAAATCTTAATTTGACAGTAATATTTTGTTACAAAAAACATAATTTATATGAATAATAAAAGTAATATCACTTTTAGATTCTTTCAGTAGTTTATCTTCATCCACATCTTTGTTAATGCCATTAGGCGTATCAACGTCTACTGGAAATCTGCTGTCAAATGTTGCACCACCTAGTGCATTACCTAGTTTCATTTCAAATTCTGGAGTGATAGTATCTGAAAAACCTACTAATTTGCAAATACCTACACAAAAGAAACTTCAAGAACATGAACCTATTAAATCAACGTTAAACACTACAATCCAATCTAAGCCATTGCAGCAAGAGTCGCACCAAGTAATTACAACCACTGCTGTAACTCCGTCCATACAAAATGTGCAAACAACAATTCCATCAGAAAGCCTGATCCAGGATACAGGAATGGTTGGTGGTGGCTTGCTATCATGGGTTAAAGAAACAGTAGTGAACAGCAATGTTTTAAGTAAAGTTGCAGAAAAGGCAAAAAACAGCATGAACACAATGATTACAACATTAGATCCTCAGATGCGTGAGTTCATTTGTAAGTAAGAAAAGTAGTAATTAAGGTGTACAGATTAAAATTTTGTTGTAATTTCTACGTTTGTTAACTTCAATTATATTCTGTTTCGTCAAGTTTTTTTATTCAAACATGATATCACTGTGTGTGTAATTGTTATTGCATCATAACTGAAGAAAACATATATATGTGCCATGTTATTTTTGGACCAACAGTAAGCCAAACTTAATTCATTGAACTGTGGTGTACAATCTTTCAGCTGTCATTTGCAATAAAAATTTTTAAAGTTTCAAATATAAAACAGTTCATTTATTTTCTAATTACTGATTGTTTATTAATTTAAATTGTAACTCTGTATGGATGTTGTAGTGATACAAATGTCATATATAAAATAGAGCAATTCCGAAATTTATAGTGAAAATATGAACAGCAATTTAAGGCTAAGATTTAAATAATTTTCAAATCAAACTTTCCATTGGCTACGAGTTCATAGCTTTGAATGCAATTGTTAAAAAATAGTAAATATACAGTAATGGGGACAAAAATTTAAAAAACAGAGTATAAGTTTCAGTATTTTTGTACATGATTAAAAGCAACGCAACAACTACTGCTGCAACATGTTAGTTAATATAAAATATATACGAGCTCTTTGGAAAATGTACATTTCAGATTCTGGTGGTGATATGGAAATTATAGTTGCATCTGATAAAGACTCCAAAATAAGCCCTGTACGTCAGGCTTTTCAGACAGTTTTCGGAAAAGCAACAGTAACGTAAGTACGAATATACAATTATAACATATGTTTCATTTTATAAGATTTTCGTTCAAACAAGTGATTATTTTGTAGTGGTGTGGCAGTTGAAAGTTCAGCTGTGGCTGCTCAACCAGTTGGTTTTGCTGCTGGAGTAAAAGGAGCAGAAGAGAGAATTAACTTTGCACGAAATATTCCATCTCTTCCAAAGGATATACCTATAATTGCTGTAGAAAATTTTTTATTAGAAGTTGGTGAAGACAAGTGGTACGACTTAGGTATAGTACTTCTGAATGATCCTAAACGTAACGTAAATTTGCAAACGTTCACACAAATGACGCCGGTACCAAGTCAAATAGTAATGATGGCACAAGAAGCTACACCCGAAGATTATCCTCTTAAATGGTCTGGATTGGCAGTTACTGTCGGTAGCTTGATGGCAAGCAGTCTACAGGTTTGTTTTAAGTAAAAAATATGTAACAATATCACTGACAATATAAACAAACAATATCTTTTAAGGTTCCTCATACTGAATGGCACCACGCGCTTACTGGAATTTCCAGAAGGGATATTATACTTTTAGCAGTTCAATCGCTAGCTGGAATTTACAAAAATACGATTAATCCTATATAAATCTTTACGACGAATATGCCAATGCAATTTATTAACGTCTTGCAATTTTGTAAATACAATTTTACTAATTTATAATATACTTGAACATCAAGATTTATTTTTTAGGCTCGTATTTTTAACATATACCTAACATTTTAGTGGATTACTGAAATCAAAAATTTAATTTCAGTTAAGGTGGCATATTTACTAACTTGGTATTTATAAATTGAAAGGTGTAATTTTAATTGTATGTGATAATATGTACAAAAAAAATTAATGGACTAAAAAAAAGGCAAAATATATTAAAAAGTAGGTTTCTTATATGTATTTTATCGCACTCCAATTAAGCACATATACTTTATTTTATTATTAAAATAAAATTAATTCATAATTAGTTCCTAGCCCCACTTTATTTTTATTTAAACCGTCCAGAACTCTACTTAACACCAAATGATCGTATGGGTATTCATTAACGAATAAACACTACAATTATTTGTTTCTGAATTTCATCTTTAATTTCTTCATGTATTTTTTCCAGTATGAGTACATTGCTGTTTTTGCTTTTTCATTATTAATATCTTCGGGATTCGTCCAATTATTTGAAAACGCCAACAAAAAAAGAATAACAGACTAATTGCAGTAAAAAAGCAATGTAAAAATTACAATTTTTTGTTTTCCTTTTTCTTTTATACGAAACTGGCAACCCATTGCCACCACAATAAAAATAACAATCGAGTCTTTATTTGTTGCTGATATGCTAAAAACGTAAAGCCACTAGATCTCGATAATGTGGCGTACTTAATTAAATAAATGTATAAAATATTTCTCCTTGCACTAGCATACATAGTTTCCGTAATAATTACAATTTATTATCTTTTTCCATATTTATAATTGTGTATTTTTCACGGTTCTTTGCGCAAAACAAAGTTCATAATAAACCGATGTAGATTGTATACGGTCCGAGCAATATTAATTGAATTACAATATTTAAATAGATATTTAAATATGGTGCGCGAATCTATGGTTACAATTTATCAAGGTATGCATTCAAGTCTGGCAGACCTTCCTTCAATCCCTTCCTTTTACGCGTTTCCTGTAAACATAAAAATATTTATAATCAGTATCCATTAAACAATACCTGCGTATGCGTGTTACATAAAGAAAACAATGTATGTTTCCCTATTCAGGCAAACCAGGACATACTACTGGAACGCCAAAACAAAAAACAATTTCTTTCCCACGAGATTAAAAATGGTAATGCATTAACAGTTACTGATTACCACCAGTTTTGATCGTGGGTGATTTTTCAAATCAAGAAAGAGCCATAAACATTTGGAAATTTAGTTCCTTGTACATTATATAAAAACTTTTGAAATGAAATGCTTACCTGCACAACTTGGTAAGGTCTAGTGTTCGGTTCCATTGGGTCACCAGGTAGAATTTGCCAATGGTCGAATACACATTGTGGAAAAGCTTGTCCTCCGGTATTAGAACGCAAATCGGCAGTAAAACCGAAGGACTCATTAACTGGAAGATATGCTTTAACTACAAACATAGGTGTACCAGCAACTTGTTGTTCTTCAAATACGTGACCTCTTCTTCGATTAAGCACACCATAAATGCCACCAACGGCTACTTCTGGGCACTATAAAAATTCAATTTTATTAATAATTTACGTGTAACATATTACAAATTTTCCGGTAAGTATATTTTACCTGAATTTCACATAAGTAAACTGGTTCCATAAGTCGAGGAGAGGCAGTGAGGAGACAAGCATAAAGGCAACGTCTTGTGGTAGGAATAATTTGACCACCACCTCTGTGAATAGCATCAGCGTGTAATGTCACATCATGAATATTAAAACGTACACCTCTCAAATTTTCTTCCGAAAGAACACCCTATGCAAAATATTTTAAATTAATATAAATAGTAAAAATTAATATCCATTTCTTTAGAAAAGAGCTTCATACTTCTTTCGTAGCCCATTGGAATCCAGCTACAACAGAATCTTTAATTTCGTTCAGATATTGTACTCCTTTCGAACAATCTACAAGTATGTTGGGCCCAGTTCCGTCAGGTCCGAAGCACCAAATTTTTCTGGCTTCAGTTACATCGTAATCGTACTTTTCGCTCAAATAACGAGCACGTACTTTAAAATCATCTCTTGGATTAACTTCTCCCTATTAAAGCAATAAATATTAAGTAAGAGAGAAAATATTATTTACATCTTCATCAGTTAAGACACATACACTGTCAATATCCTCAGCTAGACCATCAGGCATAGGATATGCCATCATGAACAGACGATTGTGTTTATTGGGTGATTTTGAAAGACACATTTGATTTGACTGTTCTGAAATCGTTTCTCTATAAGATACAACAGGATCCGATTTTTTAATGGGTATGCAAGCATGGTCCTCTTCCAAATCTTTCAAACAAATTTCAAGATGAAGTTCCCCAGCACCGGCAATAATGTGCTCTCCTGATTCTTCGATGATACACTGCACCATAGGGTCTGATTTTGCCAAACGTTTGAGACCTAAGAACAAACGTCTTTTTAAACAAAACTCTTTCGTTACCAGATAAACACAATTTTTAATAATTTTTATTCAGGTGTCAACGAAAATCATGGTTTGTCATAACCCAATGCTCAATAAAAAATTTCATCCTTTGGTATTATGTTCTAGAATATTTCATTAAATACATTAACTTATATACCTTCGACCAATTTGGGTAAATCGGCTGGATTTTTCGGTTCAACAGCAACACGTACAACAGGTGAAACCGAGAATTTCATGACTTTCATGTTATGTGCATCTTTGAACGTAGTAATAGTACCCGTCTTTACTAAGAATTGATCAACGCCAACAAGTCCACAAATATTTCCTGTATTAAAATAATAGAATTAGTAATTAATAACAAGTAACTTCTTCTTATTTTAATGGTATCAATTTATAAATTTCAGTTGGCCGTTCTATTGTCAATCAAAAAGTAATCAGTACAGGTCTGTGAGAACAATCATCATTATATAATTTGACGAAATATTCAGAAGTTTAAACAAAATAGGATGTACAAACCAGAAGGCACATCTTCAATCGCTTCAACGTAACGACCCATCATCAAAATTGTACGCTGAATGGCTTTTTCATACAGATCTTCTTTTTTGCCTGGTTGGAAATTAGGCCCCATAATACGTGCTTTCATACCAGTGCTTACTTTACCAGAGAATACACGACCGAAAGCATAGAAACGACCTTTATCTGAAGTGGGTACCATTTTTGAAACATACATCATAAGTGGGCCATTTGGATCACAGTTCTGTAAAAATAAAAGGAAGTATTTATTAGAAAAAAAAAATCATAAATTCGAATAAATGAAGTTAGATCATATATTTATCAGATAACTAATTTAATATCTATCATAAAACTCAGAACAGGTCTGTAATAAATTCATCATATGTAGAACAATATGTTGCAAAAATATTGCAAATATAAGTACCTTAATGCCAATTGCAGCCTCATCATCGAGTGGACCTTCATACAACATTTCCATACGGTATTTCTGAGCAGTAACAGGAGATGGTAAGTGAATAGCAATCATCTGAAGTAAAGCTTCTCCGGCTGGTAACCATGTTCGCATGACGACCTAATACATAAAATAATACTAATGTATAATTATGCATTAACAATTACTTAAAAATATTTAATTTTTAAATATCAGTAAATAGTTCATGGTATCATCCAAAGGATTCAGAAGAGGTGTCAGAAAAATATAGAACAATCATCATAAATAAACGTTGAATAGTAAGAGACAAAAAATTGAATGAATGAACAAAAAAATCTCACCTTAAGAAGAGCTTTACCATCCTTGTCTTTGTCTTCTGGCTTCAGAACAATTCCTAATTTTTCCAATAATTTATCTGCTTCTTCTTTTTTGTAATTCATAATGCTATCAAATACCTATTAATTAGTTTCATTTGTATTAGTATTAGACAAAAGAATATTTGTACAGTATAAAAATAATTATGTAGTATCAACATACCTTATAAATTGGATCTAAGACGTACATACAGAAAGATCGTTTGTTGTCTGCTTCCTTCTGTTTGCTCCACTTCTTAGTTTTAGGGTTGAAGAACGTTTCTCCCCATAATCTGTTCATTAGTTTTACTACGTCAATTTTGAATTTTTCGGCATACATCTCAGAAAACTGTTTTAACGTAAATGCCCAACCATGAAGACCAGAACCAAAACCGACCGATCCTTTACTTGGGTCTACCTATTTATAATACATGTAGAATTAACATAAAAATAAAATTATTTATAAGAAGAATATGAATGAACGTAAAAGCTTACTCTAACTTCACCCATAGGACCATCATCGTCCGAATATGTAGCAATAATAACGTTAACGTTTTCAACAATACGTTGGAAAGTTTGATACAGATCTTCGCTATCAAGTTGAAGTTCCAACAATGCTCTGTCCATCTTGTTCATGAACAGTACAGGTTTTATACGTTCGGCAATAGCTTGACGGAGTACCGTTTCCGTTTGCACACAAACACCTGGATAGAATTAAAAAAAAAAAAACGATTATATAACTGTAATGATCATAATCTAATAAGTGTAGTAAAATATTAAGACATTGTAGCAATTGTGCCGTAGCATATTAGTCGCGGACATAAAGATAGAGGTCCACTAACAGCGTTTAAACACAGTTGCCTATTTAATCTCCTTCCATTAATGCACCATTAACACTGTCAATGTGTATTAACCAGTTAAACCAGTTTGTACACTACAGAGTAAGGCTTTTAGTGCTGGAAGGGATTTTCTTGCAAATCTATTGTTATGAATTGTTAATTTTACGAGTCAAAGCTACATACCAGATACACAATCAACAACTACGAGAGCTCCATCAGTTACACGGAGTGCAGCTGTTACTTCGCTAGAGAAATCTACGTGTCCAGGTGAGTCAATAAGATTAATCAAGAAACCCTTTTCATCTTTGTCACGTTGATCAGGATTTGTAATAAAAACTAAATCTTTCTCGTCGAGGGCAAAGAACATAGAAATAGCCCTATAAAAATAATATATCAATTATAAGATTAAATAAGAATTAATATGTTGTAAAAGTATATGTGGCAATCTTACGTAGATTTAATTGTAATACAACGTTCTTGCTCATCTTTACGGGTATCTGTGAATCGGGTCTCACCAGCTTTGGCACCAGCAATGATACCAGCCTTGGACACAAGGGAGTCAGTCAAAGTTGACTTTCCATGATCTACGTGCGCAATGACGGACATATTTCTGATGTTTTTCTTTTTGTCCATCATGGCACGTATCTCATCTACTGTAAAGTTCACCTGAAACAAAAAATATTTTTATTAATATAAAACGAAACAAAATATATATTCAAATTTTAGTAACAAAGAACAAAATTTCATATATAACAGATTCTATTATCAAAATATCAAAAATGTTATATTCTTTCATTTTCTATTGCCCTATGGCATAAAATTTAAAAAAATATTTTCATAAAAAAAAAAAAAATTATAATTTTTATACTGACCATATTGGTATAAACACTTCTCAAATCTTGGTAAATATTACTGACACATACATATTATAATATATAAGAAAAGAAAAGTATCTTCCTTGTAGACATATAGCTACACATATTTTTTTGTGCTACAGCAATTTCTGAATTTAGGTATAACTGCCTCAATTTCTATATACATCATACCAAGTATTCAACGTGTTTTTCTGTACAATGATAATCAAGAAATGTTTGAGTAAGCCATTCAGATTCTAAATATCATTAATATGCTTCTCCCGGACTCACAATATTCCGAGAACATGCTGACTCGTATCAAGAGCTCTACAAAGCTCCATGACACGTTGTCTGCCGAACAAGGGGCAAAACATATTTGAACCTCAAACATTGATAACTTTGAACCTTTGTCGAGTAAAATTTTCAGGAATGTTCCGCCAGATTTTTTGCAGAACCTTCAGAGATCTTTGCCCCGGCATATCCATCGCGAGGCTCAAAATTTGTCTTCGAAAGGAGTTGCGCAATCCCAAGTAATCCGCCAGTTTTCGATTTTTCCAAACCCAGGTGACATTTGGTCTTCAAAAATATTTATACCTCTGCACTCCACACATCGTACAGATTTACACGTTCGTAATACTTTATGACGATTATACATACCATTTTGGATGTTGTCCGATTTCCGTTGGCCTGGTCAGAAATATACGTGCACCAACAATGGCGGACTCCCTGGGAAAGAACAGGAGTTCGGTGAAAGAGACAAACCTTTCACGGACGATAGAGGGCACTCGATGTCGTGCATTTTAGTATCGTGCATAGGACCAATTGGAATTTTGTAATCCCTACCACGTGGCATAATTTGCGCGCGCAGAGCATTTTTTTGTATATAGCACGGACATACGTGTTGCACTAATGTTGTGTTTGGTGCTGCCATCTTAGAACTGCATAAAAGGAGCAGAGTAAGGAAGATAAGCGGTGAAAAATAAGATAAAATTCAAAGACTATCCAATAAACATTAATTAAATATGGATACATTTATCATTAGAAATTTTCTTACTTTCATTAAGCAACGATTTACTTGTACAAAATACTGCATTAATTTTATAAATGAAATGTATTATTGCTGTTACACATGTAATATAGGTATCTGTGTACAAAAGATAATAATTACTTATTTATTAGGATAATTGTAACGATTGTGCGTTTTCTTATTTAATAAAATATTCATTCTCGGGAACGTTAGAATCTGTGCAACGTACATTCATTCATATTTTATATACATATGATAAAAGTACTTAATTTCTTAAGAGTGTAAATACTGTATCTATAATCATTACCTACATTTTCATATTGATTTTTCTAAAATTGTGTGTACTGTGCTACACTATATCTTTTTAAATATAAAAAGAGCGATAGCGCTGATAAAAGGTTCGATTTTCTACATTTTATGAAACATACATGTAAAAACTTCTTAAATATTATCTAGAAATATATGTATACATATAAATAAGTGCATCTACATTTCTACTGATCTACGCTCGAAATTTTAAATGATTAGATGATCACTTATTTCTGTAGTTCTTTTTATCAAATGAAGTATTGTAACTTTTTTAAATTCAGTAATACTATAATTCAAATAAAAAGAATGATCGTCTAATTCTTAACAGTATACATTTAACGAGTTCCTTTGCAGCTCCGTTCATGGACGATCACGCGATCAGGATTAAACGTCCTTCCGCATCGTTTGCACGGAACTAACTGATTCAAATGCGATTTCCAGCTGGCCTCAGCCATTGCAGCTATATCAATTACCATATCTCCCGTTTCTGGATCACCTGCACATAAATAATGTCAAATATTATTATTAAAAAATAACACATGCCTGTATTTCAAAATGTACATGTCGAGAATCCTAATTGTAATTCAAACCTTCACCTTAATACGCTAAACATTATACTGTGCCCCTGCTGAGATGCAACCACATTATCTTTTGATCAATATAATCCCGTTGACCTTAAGTTCACTGGCAATGCGCGAAAACACGCAATCAACGTTTAACTTTCTCACATAATGAATTCACTGACTACTCAATACTAATGAACAGAAAGCTCAAGGAATTTGTACGAAGTGTAAGTAAAAAACAGAAGAGTCGCTTACGAATCAAAATACGCTTGATTCTTGGATCTATAGATTGTTCGAATGTTCCTAGATTTAATAATAACTTACGAGTATAAACAGTTTCCGGTCTCTCTGGTTCTTTTCGTCTCTGATCCGGTGGCAATTTGTCATTCTCCACGTGCCACTTTTTCAGACATTGCGGCTCGTGGATAGCTATACTACTGGAGCCAAAATCTCTGCCACATATGTAGCATGTAACTGTTCTCTTCATACTGTTATCCTAAAATCAATTGTCTTCAAATGATTATCGACCGCAATTAACAAAACTCGTAGGACGGACAAAGCATCGTATTTATTAGCAACGATCAACATCAATTCTGTACACAAAATTTGATAGGAACGCTTAAAATGAATAAGGATCTTCACGTGTTCAATTTCAAATGAACTGGAGGATATAAGCATGTTCTCCAACACGACTCACCCCTGTTGGGCTGACTAGATTCTCGTGCAAGTTTGTCGATTGCTTTTCTTTCTCGGCTTGCTGTCGTTTGACACACTGAGGTTCGTGTATCAAGATGCTTCTCGTGCCAAAATTTCTGCCGCAGATTTTACAGGTGACCATAGGTGGAGTCACTCGTGACGTGCTGGCAGATTTTCCCGCAACAGGACTTTCTGATTTATCTGGTTCAGAATTCTATAAACGACAAGATCGTACTTGTTATCGTTTAGTCTGATAGTTTTCGGAAATAAATATGTTCACCTTTGATGCCTTGCAACTTTTCTGATGGACTTCTAGGCGATTTGGGAAGAAGGTCCTTCCACATTTTGGACAGGGGACCAGCTGCGCCTGAAAAAAATTATGCGGAAATAGATTATTGTGCTGTGCTGTGATTTTACGAATAACCATTCGAAACGGAACCCTTTTTTCATCTTAAACTTAACGAGTCGCAATGCGGTTCTAAGTTTTTAGATCAAACAAGTCGTTAAATAACTATGCCTTTATAATAAATGTAGGCCAGCACCTTGAACACGATAGGGCTAGAGGATTATAGTGCGTGACATGTTTCCTCTGTGTGGAACTTGATATTTGCATTCTTATACGTGTGTACATACGTATGCATGAGGGACGTGTAAGGGTGAGCTTTAACGAGTTACTTCATTACGCATACTATAATCGATTCCCTCATCTAATAGCATGTTCCAGCTATAAAAAAGTACAGAATAATTGCACTCGTTGAATAATTTGTTGCAGTTGTTCATAAATGTAAAATTTTATAAAACTTTTAAACCGATATTTTACGCCCAGTCTCAGAATACGATTATAATACGTACATTAATATTTTTACATATGAAAATTTGCTTGGGGTTGACAACGGTACTGCAACTAATAAATATGTGCATATTCAAAGTCTGTTGTTACGCTCTGTTTATGACTGAATTCGCGAATAACAGCATGTAATCGTTACATCATCGCTCAGTAAAGATCGTCGGCTTTTAAATGGTAATGACTCATTCGGTCAATCGAAACGCGTTTTCCTATAACGATGTTACAATGCAGACTGCTTCCCGTGTATCAGCTGAAACGTTGTCCATTTATTTCTTAAAAATGTAAAGATACCAGGCAGGACTATAGCTGCAATTTACATGTTTGAGGAGACGTTTAAATGACAATGCAGTACCTGACTTTCTTCCCATGCTGCTGTATTCCATTCTGAATGATTTATCGCAACGTCGGGTTTCTGAGGAGGTGGTCGTTTTTGATTCGCGGGCAATGCGTTGTTCTCCCGTTCCCATTTCTGGAAATAAATCATTGATTAATACTTGAATAATAATAAAACGAAATAATTTTGTCATCTCAATTAAAAATGTTCCTATAAACGATATAAAGTTTGAGGTCTCAATTTTCGTCCACGGGATACAGTAAATATTCATTAGTAAGCATACGTGAGTTTCAAAGCGATTCACGATAAAACGATCGATTCACACAAGGCATAATTAATGTTCCTTTACAAATAGATGGATACGTAGTTGAGGTCGTCTATATAGATATATCGAACTGGACATATATAAACTGCAACTCACGTGCAAATTACACGACATTTAATGATCGCCTCGTACGTTTTATCTATATCAAATGGTATTAGTTCACGTGTATGCAAATGTCTCCGATATCAAAGGACATATGCCGCATATATGTTCCTATCGATTTCACAAAGGGCCTTGATGTATTACATACTTCCGTATGGAATGATTCAATAATATTCATGCATCGTATTCCGTTATCGTGACCATGAATAATAGATATAGTTCAAGTTCAGCGTAAAATTAAACCAGCCCTACGCTAATATTAGCATCTGTACTATAAAAGTGAAACGAGCGTGCATATTATATTGCAATCTATACTCTTTCTAGATACCCAAAATCCTAGATTCTATCTTTATTTTAGATTCTTATATAGATCTCCAGATCCCTGGATATCGATATCCTTGGATCCCGATATTCCTGAATACCGATATCTCTTGATACCGATATCCCCGAATCTCGATATCTCTGCACTTTGATATCCCTGGATCCCGAAATCCTTACATTCCAGTGTTACTCCATTATCTAGATCTTAAATCATAATTTAATGACATTTACATTTGTGGAACAAAAATGTGCAAGTGTAGATCATCATGGTGATTAATAATTTAAGAACTTACTTGCATACACCTCGGCTCGTGAATGGGAAAACTGGCTGTACCAAATTCGCGTCCGCATATGTAACAAGTGATGGTCCTTGGCCCTTTTTTAAGCGGTACCGACGACGGTCTGTGCGATGGACTCGATCGTTCTTGAGGACTCCCCGACTTGGTCTTTGCTTCAATGGCGATTGTTTCCTCGCTTTTGTTCTTGCTCTTATCGCTGCGGAAATGCAAGGCCACAGGTTTCTGAACGGTTTTCGGCACCGTGGCCTTTGTCTTAGTGCTCGCTGGACTCTCCTTTGTCCTCTGGTGACCGCTTTTCGGGTGACTGTGAAATCGCTCCGGCTGATCTGGCTTCCCGCAACTTTTGCAAGGTTCCGGTGCGCTCTTCGTCGAAGAGGCGGTAAGCATCTCTAATTCGTTCTGTATCGTCGGTTTCGAACTTTTCTTCTTCAACATGGACAGAGAAGGGACCTTGTTGCCGGCTGGTTTGCTTCTAAATTGACACAGGATTATCGTTAAACCTGCTCGTTTATATTTTGAATAAATTTAATTTCTGCGAATATTAAAAATTCAATTATTCTGAATACGAAAATGACTATAGACCTATTATTATTGTCATCTAACTTTCTGCTATCCGAAGTTTTCTTCGTCGCATTGGCTTCCTGGCCAATGATCCGTGCGTGTTTCTGCATTCTTGGCGATTCCACGAACGCGTCAACGTGACCGAGCCTCGAATCCAGAATCTGTTCGAAACTACGACGTTTGTAGCGTACAGAGAGGGGACCGTTGCACCACGTCGCACCGTTCGACGCGTGACTCTGTTGTTGGTGTTGTTCTCCAACGGTGACGCCTTGCCGGCACCTTGACGACGATGGGAACGACGACGTCCCACCACCGATTGCTTTTGACAGGCGAAACTGCGTCATAGAGTGGATGAGCAATTCCTTGCTCAATACAGACATGTCTAATTTGTCGACCAAGTCTGGATCGAGCACGCTCGGCTTCTCGAGATTCGCGGTTTTCGGTCTCTCGAGATCGTTGTATACACCACGCTTCATCTTCGGTGGCCAGGTGCCTGTGTCCGGGGTCTTCGATTTTCCTCGTTGTTTCCCCTTTTCTGCGCGATTTGTGTAACATTAGCTTTACAGCGTAAAAAAATCAGCATTGAATCGATACTTGGTAAAAATTTAGGAAAAAATCTTGTTTGAAAATGGCCACTGTAGTTACGCGTGGCTATACAACTCGTGGCGATATAGTACATGGATGACAAAACACATGGGTAATACAACACGTGGCAATACGATACGTGACGGTATAACACGCAGTGATATGTCGTAAAAGATGAAACAATAAAATGTTACTTACTTTCCAAAATATCCAAATCGTCCTTGATTACCAAAAATGTTTTTTCTGATAGAAACTCTGTTGGTCCCTTTTTCCATTTCATGATTTTCGTAATAGACGTACTTGTAACAATTCAACACTTCGAATTTGAAAAGATAATACGATAAACAATTTAAAATGTTTATTTTCAAGGTTGAAAGATAAGATGAACGTTCAAGATTTCATTCTAATTATTTGGACGAATTAAATTTACTGAGTCCTAAAACATCTGATCAACTGTAATTAGACACTTTTGAATTGGTTTTAATTTTCGAAGTCTTGAACATTTATGATCATCGCGACAAACAAACGGATCGTTTTGTAGTTATCGAATTGTTCTTTATCACCGACACTTCACTGAATTTAGCTTTCACCGGTATGTTCATGATATCACATATATTGTTCTATAATTCCTTGTCACAAAAAGTCAATGACAATGCGCACTGAAAATATTAATTTAATCATATGTTAATTTGATGGATACGAACTACAAAATACGTACAAGTACGTGTTAATCTTCTTGCGCGTCTTCGATGATCGACAGTCAGATAGAATGACCAGTAAATACACGAACTTAATGATTAATATAGATGTGGACCATCGAAATAAAACAAAGATATACGGTCTCTTTAATTTCTTCAAATACCACAGAAGGCGTAAACCAAGTATTTTTTAAATAAAGAATAAAAATTAAACTTTTACGATTGATCGATTACTAGAGATTAGAGATCATTAGAATGATTCTTGCGTTCTCTTTTTTATTAACAAATTGTTATATCGTTTTGAATTGTGCGCGACTTTTGTGGAAGAAACACGATTTTAAACGCGTAGCCCTTTGTCAGTCAAACACCCGGTGCACTATGCTTCAGTTTACCTTGCCATTGGCTACATATAGGTTGTTACCTTTCCCATTGTGGTTGACTGTGTGAGAATACAGGTGGCTAGGAAAATCGATCCAACAGCTACTATTAAACAACTATACCGCGGTTCCTTTATGTAGGTTTTCGTCATCGCGCTTATATACATTATGACAACGTTGCTTTCAAATGAGGGATCATATCACAATTTCGTTACGTAAATTACTCACGAATGAATATTTTAACAACAGAAATAATTTTCCAATAGATTATTAGATCATAATAAACAAAAAAATTATTGCATAATAGATCTTTCTATTCATCGTTATCGCACCGATTATTACAATGTGCGCAATTACATATAAAGTAGAACGTCGATTAGTTTTTCATAACAACTTCAATTTTGTAACAATGTATTAGAAACATGCGGGTAAATTTCTCGTAGAAAGTAAATTTAAATACATTTGCACACAGAATTGCGCAATTTTATTTAAATATGTCGTTAGAAACGACTTTTTGCTTGATACAATTATAAAAATTGAATAATCTTTCGTATGTTAATACTCTATTTACATAAGTATGTAATATACACAATATTGAAAAGTTATCGACGATATCGATAACGTTTGAAATGGAACCATAATTGAAAAATGTTGTTGTGGAATTGACACCTAAAACCACGTTTATAGGAATACTCCCACTCTCTGTTAACAATTTTAAAAGCAATGTCCTCGTATGGTGGGCCGGCGTGAAATCGTAAAATTGCAAAATCTTTGTTATCGGCACAAGGTGTCTGAAAATGATATTTTAATTTGTTTTAAAATATAAATTATTGTCAGTAACAGCTAATTAAAACAATATATCTTACCAAAAAGTATTCAGGAGTTGTATTCTTATCTATCAAGTCTGGATAAAATATATTGAATTTGTAACCCTGTACAATTTTCGGGGGTGGATTATCCATGTCGTAATGTGTTTGATTATATTTATTCCATTCGAAACCGGTATGAACTCGATTGAAGTATCTTGGTTTCCTTGGTCTGTATTTATCAGACCACAGATAAATTTGCGCTTCCAAAGATGATTCAACGCTGAACTGTGCTTCATCGGAGCTCATATTCTTTCGTGCTTCTCTGTGCATTGCTTGTTCTTCCGCAGTCATTACATTCTGAATTTTTCGGCCAGTACTAAGCACTTGATTTCTCGCATACTCTAATCGTTTATTGTCATCTTCCTCTAAAGTAACCAAAGTTCCTGGCTCCAACTGAGAGTAAGGTATATATTTTGGAGAATAGCCTCCTGATTCGTATTCGCAAAAAGACTCCGATAAGAGGTCGTCGGCTGCATTACTAGTTTCTTGATCATCGCTAAAATGGAACAAAGTATAAGTACATGAGTTCCCACTCTGTGTGTACACGTATAGCATACGTAATAGAACAAATACATACTCTGACTGACTATCTTCACTTTTCTCTATAACGGTATTGGTAGATGGTTCTTCTTGTTTTCCCGATTGTTCAGCATTTGCTTGTGAACTCTCAGGTTCATTTTCAGTTCTCGCCACTCCTTGTTCAGCGATTAAAACTTCCAATTTTTTACGTAAATTTTCCTGATGTCGATCTCTCAACCGTGCCCTCGCCATGTGCGCTGAACAGAATAAACGGCTAGTACAAAGATCCACGTTAAATTGCATAATTCAAAATTATGTAACTAATATTTAATGCTTACCTTTCAATTGAGATAAAAGACTTTCCCAATATCCTATATCAACACCTTCAGGTTTTCCTGTGATCTTTGCTTCAATTTGTAACTGTAAAGCTTCTAATTGTGTTGCTGTCTTTCCTTTGAAAATAGCAGTCACATCTTTGGCTACTGATTCGTGGATGCCTTCTCTTCGGCCAACGGCTGAAAATATATGTCTATTAATATTCTCCATGAGAAATTTTTGATAAGATTGTTTCATTGTACTACTTACCAACTTCATATTCTGATCTTTCTAATTTTCGTAATTTGTGTAATTCATCTTCAACAATCACTGTAATATCATTCCAATAATCCAAATTTTTACCACGTTCTAGTTCTTTATAAACTTTGATATCTTCAATAAGATCTTCCAAATCCTTTACATGTAGTCCACGTAAATAAGTATAGGGTTCATGCATTTCAACAGCATCAACTTCTTCTTCTGCACTAATATATTTTGCAAGAAGATCAATTGGTTTTGCTCTACCATCTTGTATTCTAATACGTGACCTTAATCTTGCTTGTTCTAAATGAAATTGATCTTCCTGTCTTGCCCATTGTTCCAACTGAGCAGCTTCTTTTCCTCTTTGTAACATTGTCATTTCTTCTTCTCTTTGTTGCCTTTCTAATTCTCTTTCTTGTCTCCTTTTTTTAACTTTCTCTAATTCCCTTTTATTCTCTTCCTGTTTATATCTGTTTCTTATTTCTAGTTCTTCTCTACTTACACCAAGTAAACCTTCTTTCTCAAGTTTCTTGGACCATACAAACGTGGAAAGCAAATTTCCATCACCAAATGGATTATCTGTATTTGTGTAATGTAAATAATCATTATCCCAACCCATCCTTTCTTTCCGCTTGCGTTCTTTAGCTTCCTTTTTTCTTAAACGCCGTAATCTTTTCTCTTCTGGTGTTTCTGTAGCTTTCATCAATTCTTTCTGACGCTTTCTTTCTTCAATTTGTTTTTGTCGCTGTTTTTGCAACTTTTCCAAAAGTTTTGTAGAATCTGATGAAGTATTAGATGTGGATGAACTGCTAGAGTCACTCGAATTTGATGAGGATGATGATGATCTGTAATAAAAAAAGAATTTCAAAATAAAAAGAAAGTGTTCAATTACAATCTCAAAAGAAATGAATATTGTCATACCTTCTTCTACTTTTATGTTTTGAAGACTTCTTACGAGATTCACGTGACTCTGAAGAGTCTCTGTGCCTAGACTTTTTATATTTTTGACTGGAACTTTTAGAGCGTTTATGTTTTGACTTCGATCTTTTCGAATGACTATCATAGTCACTGTCACTATCTTTTCGTGAAATTTTATCCTTATACGTATAGCGATCTCTGTCATCTTGTTTTGATTTACTGTGATCTTTTCTATGAGAATATTTATCCATTTCACCCACAATTATATTGCTTATAATCTCTTGCAGAAAACGTATAGTAATGTGACCAGATAACCTCTCAAAACATCGATGTAGCAATATCAGACGTCATTATTCAATTTTGCACAGCTGATCTCAATTTACTGTACTTTGTTGCAGAAAAGAACTGTATTAATTCTGCGCATCTTGATTATATTCAGAAAATACATTAGTATCGGTTAGAGCTGATCTGATGTTTGTTTCTCACTCTATGGTCATGTACACGGTGACCAAAAACATGCGAATAGGAAAAAGAAAGAGAGATATTAAATGAAAGTTTGTATCAATCTGTACATTTAATCTCTCATAATTGGCAATACAAAATATGCATGGAAAAAATCAATCAAATTTTGACGAAGGAAATAATAATATAACAGAGCATACTAAATAAAAGATTACTAGGTATATGCACTCTAGGATGTGAATATTGCTAGAGTGCATGTGCATTATTCATGCTTCAAAACTACGTAGAACCAATCGGAGTAGACCTGCGCAGCATGAACGTAAATCCATCATTCGACATTACGGTTCTTTTGTGACATAAAGAATACTTTCATATTTCTGTGTATTGTAAATATAATAATAAAATGCAATAAATGTCGCTCATAATAAAGATTAGTTAAAATTATTCTATTGCTTCTTCGATTTTACATACAAGTTTATTTTAATTGACTGTCAACGACTAAGGAGTACTTTTTGTTCATTCTTCTTGACGCTACATCCGTTAAACTTTTAAATTACGGGGCATACGCTGTCGGAAGCTTTTCGAAAATTCACGCGTGATTTTCGGTGTTTTGTTAACTGGCTATACAAGTTATCGTTTAAAGGTTCTGATTATTTTAAGTGAGCGAAGATGTCGGATAAAATCTATTACTCGGGTAAATATTACGACGATAAATACGAATACAGGTTGGTATGAATAACGACAAAACCTAATGTTCCCTTTAGATTTTGATTTTGGTCAATTGTGCCATTTTGAATCGATTTAGTAGACGTTAAGAAATAACTTCCTGATTGTTCATTCGCGTTGATATTTATAACAATAGTCTTAATTGAATCTCTTTGCATAGAAAAATTTATTTCAACAAATATTATTTGACTACATCGCAATTTCTTTGTCCAATTTTTGAACATGAAAGTAACATTTAAATGGCAGTCTAGCATGTTCTTTTGTTCGTTTTGTTCGCCTATTCTTTTTTATTAACGTAAGGATTTATTTCTTTTACGCATTAAAATAAGTAGGGAATTAATTTGAAAAACGAAATTTTATATCCTAAAAAAAATGGGTTAAAGGGGCAGTGACAATACTGAATAATGTTAACAAAAGTGCAAAGCCTTGCAAATTTGTTTATTATATTGTTTTTTACATAGAATACTACATTTAGATTTGATAAAAAGAATCAATACACTAATAACACATATAATTTTATAATAGCAAGAATCTTTTAACACGTTCAGTTACTAATAATAATACATTGGATGTTCCTAGGCATGTAGTGCTACCAAAAGAGATGGTAAAATTAGTACCGAGCACTCGACTCCTTCGAGAACAGGAATGGAGAGCTATGGGTGTTCAACAGAGTCAAGGATGGGTACATTATATGATTCATAAACCAGGTATATTAACGTATTAGAGTTTTGAAATATAAGTTCGTTTATGCTTTTTAACTCTTCCACATCTATGCATATATGCTTTAGACAGTGTCAAATAATATTGAATGAAAGATTCAAAGCTACGAAGAAATTAAGCATGTTTATAAACTTTCTTGAAAGATAATAAGATAATAATTTCAATTAAAATTATTTATGTTTCAGAACCACATATTTTATTATTTAAAAGAAAAATAACATCACC
This sequence comes from Megachile willughbiella, assembly GCA_945859595.2. Lineage (NCBI taxonomy): Eukaryota > Metazoa > Arthropoda > Insecta > Hymenoptera > Megachilidae > Megachile > Megachile willughbiella. The sequence continues at coordinate 15,079,445 of OX243798.1, read as the reverse complement.
ACCACCAGAGAATTAATCGCATCAACATGATTATATAGATTTGTAAATAACGCTTCAGATCATTGTTAATACTCATACCAAACCTCAGCTATAATGACAATTCATTTTCCATTGGTATCAAGGGATTAATGTTAAATATCATACTGCAACAAGTCTTTCCAAATTTTCACTTCAAAATTGACTGATTCCAGAAGCTATGACAATATTTTTATAAAATTCTTTGTTATAATACGAGCATAGTAATTCTGTTTTCATTATTTACTTTAACAAAATCGTTTATAAATATCATCAAAATGTTCTGTATATATGTCTATAGGATGTCCTAGTTTTTAACTGCAGTTTATATTGTTCTTAACTCTAGAATTACCATAACAACTTGGTATTTCGTTTAATTTAACCGAAGTAAAAATGTGCCACATTATCTTGATTTTCTGAAATATCACAGTTCCAAAGCAGAATCACCTTCTGTTAAGAATTTAATGAATAAGGAAAATCGTTTATAACTTGTGATTATCGAGTGCCTTGCGCTAATGTGCTTACATTTAAGGTATACTTTAGTGTTACATTTAGAATAATCATTCCTTATGTATAACAAGAATGATGTATTATAAAATAGTGCCTTTAAATTCTAAGTTCATCGACAACACACATATTAATTTGATACATCATTATCATTAGTTAAGCGTTAAATTCCGTGTTTATTATATATTTTGCTACAAGATTTTTATATTAATGATGTGTTTAATTTAAGTTCTACTCTCTCATTGTATGTTCTGCAATGCTATTTTATCAGTATTTTCCAAAGCTAATTTCTATGTCCTAGTAGTACACAATTTTCATTTATTTTTAGTAAATAAAACTTGTATTGTCAGTTCTTAAATAAACATACGTGACTAACATTTTTGGCTTTTATTTTATTTTTCTTATAGAATATTTTGTACATAATTCTTGTATAAAGTTGTCTTAAATAATTCAATGTAGTAAACTATTTGCTCATATAAAAATGATTAAAGCAAACCTGAATGTAAATGAAGCTGCCTCGACTTTAGTAACATTGGTGTATTTCTCTCTCGCGTCACAAAAAAATAGTGAAACAAATTTAGCCGAATATGCGAGAAAGAAGGGGCAGAATAATTAAAAGAATCACGTGACTGACCTCAATCCAATTATACAAACATCAGCCCTAGCGGTCAAGTAATTCTCACACTAATTTTTGTAAATTGTACATTAATTAAATCATCGTTTATGAACTGACGTATGGTGCGTGTACATTTCGTTTCACTTTTATTACATAATTTCGTTACCGTTTGTATCTTGTAACAAGGAAACAAGTTCCGTTAAGAATTTTAATTAACCTTAATTAATAAAACAAACTTCGTTAAAATTACACAAAAATTTACGTATGTAAGAATTATTGAAATATTATCTGTGAGTTGAATTAAAATTCGTACGTTTTATATAATAAATCTATTTGAAGCACCGGATAACTGAATGGCCCATTAGTAACGCAACATATTCTTATCAATGATAATTTTCTCCGAAAATAATTATTTCGCAATAGTTACGATTTAATGTATCATATTTATATTGGTTGCGCATCTGCTACATATAATATACCCATTCAGCTCCAGCAGAATATACGGACAAAGAAGGCGATAGCCCAGTGCATAGTAATAAAAGAATACAAGGATTAGGGGACCTGAAAATTCGCAAATTCCTGCAGAAAAACGACAGAAACAACTGTATACAGTGAGTGTTTTGCTCTTACAGCCCAATGGAAAAAAAGTATAAATGCTAACTAAATGTGACTCGTGTACCACTGGTCATGCCTGTCTTAAAAAACAGAATGAAACTTCTTTATTATCCTACTTTTTCTACATTCGTAGAAGTGTCACTTAAGAAATTATGAATGAGGATAAAAAAAATAGTTTCGTCTTCTATCGTATACTGGTTGTTTATACGGTCCTGAACCCATTCATTCAAGTTTTCTCGAATACATGTTGATCTCCGTACGCGCGGTTTCGTAAACCGCGTGTATGTAATGCGCGCGCAAGCACGTGTCATTATAAGATCTATGGCTACATGTGCTAAAGGTACATCAGCGAAACGTCGAGGAGGGAGAACGTGTATCGAGAGTTTGGCGAAAGGGAACAAAAAACACGATGGGGGCACAGAAAGAAATAGAATACTGGCGAAAAAGGTGACGGAGAGGGAGGGATATAGTTGATCTCTGACGCACACATATTGCATCCACGCGACGAAGGGCTACGTTCTCATGGATTAACCGGCACTCCACGAGTACGCAGCGCGCCGGCAGTACGACGATTGCGCTCGCGGGAAGAACGACTTTTCGCGCTCTCTAAACCGAAACGTGTTCAGCATCCAAATTTAAAAATTAGCACGCAAGCAACGTGATTCGGTCAAAGTGGAATCGAATCATTGTTGCGTGTAAAGCTTCTTCCAACAACGATCTATCGTAATTATATCCAAACCAGTGGGTAAGTTGACTTCTTTCACTTTTCATCTTTTACAAACGACCGGGACCATTTGTTGTTTTCGTAAATATTCAAACAAAAATTTTCGGGATCAGAAACGCTAATAGCTAATAAACTATACAGTAACCATCGAATCGATTGTAATAACATTTAAATAAATGTTACTTGTTGGTACGGAGCCAGCATCTTATTGCTTTTTATTCGCGTTGAATTATAAATTGTTCTCTTTGTTCCATTGATAGCTCTGACGAGATTTCTCATTGCATATCGATAGACTTTTTTTTGCTGTCTATCATGCTGATGGTGAGGAGAGCTGAACCGTTTTAATGTACCGCGTATTACGCACATAATGGTCCACGTGCTTCCAAGTTGTCTTCACGAAATAACGACTGATGCGTTTTTCTGGGAATCGATTTCTGCGCCAAAGAAAACTTTTAAGAATCGAGTTGCATTAATGTTATTGACATGGCTAACATATTTTGGTCGATGTAGTTGATGTCATTCTCTAGATTGGCCTGTCTTTTTTTATACAGACATTTCATAATTTCATCTATAGATGTATGTGTCGTTCGGCTCTAAACGTTGCTTTGCACAATAGTTCATTGTTACCGAACAAACAATAACTCGATTTCATTTCAAATTTTTGAAACACCGCGCGAGCCTTATCGAGTAGCCGCTTTTCCTTCGAACAGGAATGGCACATGTTAACTCTCGTTTGGCGATTTGTGTTCGCCAAGAGGTGCTTGTAAAGCGAACTTTCCCAGTGTTGATACGATATCGGTTTCGACATCTCACCTTACATTTCTCTGTTACGTTTGCTTTCCATTTTTGGCGCGTGAAAAGCTGCGACAGAACAACAGAATTAGTACATAGATATTTCTGCGGGAGGCAATTTTGTTGGTGGATGAAACGCAAAGGCAGATTTCCAGGACAGTACGAACCGGTTAATACCAGTTCCTGCAAGATATATGTGCATGTGTAAACACAGTGCAGTAAGAAAAATCCTCCCGTTAATATATATTTTTATTCATTAATTAATTATTTGTTAACTGAATGAGTTATATACCTTGTATGCGTGTTTCTCGCCCTTTAATTACTTTTAATACACCGTAATGAAATTGTTGCAGCAGTTTCCATGATTCGAAACCGGATGTTGTCTGAATTAGGGAATGAATACGAACCTAACACCACGTACTTTCATGACTAATTGAAACTGTCAGAGAACCGGGCGTATGCTTAACGAGAGACGCTACGAGTGATGAACAAAACCCGCAATTACCATTTATAAATATTTCATATGATTTATGTTATATAACAGATTGATATTACGCATTGTAGTACGATTAATTAGTATGCAGGATCAATGAGTCTCGCGGACTCAGCTTGCAGAATGTTTTTCCTCCTTGATTTTGCAATAATGTAGATAAATACACGCTTTGTATTTACATTCCGACGAGAAAACATCTTACGAGGCTTATGATCAAGGCTGTCTTATGAAGACTTAATGTCTCGAATATTTGCATAATTTATATTATTTCCTTTTTTTAATCAACTCGAATTAGTGATGTGACTTGCAACAAATCTTCGATTCGCAGATAAAAGATCTCGATCTGTTTAAATTAGATGCACGAATCATTTATTGTACAGAGAAAAATATGTCAGAAAAAATGGAATGCAAATACGTGAATTATATCTTGATACCACAATTAGCGACGGATAACAGTTTAATTGCGATTCTTTCGAGTACGAGGGTCACTGACCGCCATCGTTCAGAAATATTTATTGATATAACAATCAATCTATTTACCTGGGTCAATTATTCCAAAATTTCCACATATATTCAGCTCGTTGTAATTCCTTTCACGGATTCGCAACTTATTCACACTTTCACTCCCACACGCCAACCTTATCACAGTCTTCCACACATCTGCAAATATTTATTCTTATAGTGATGAAAGCGATGCAAGCATCGGCAGCATGACATAAAAAGATAATAAAATAATTGGGGTAGCCTGTCCACATTTGCGTAATTTATAATATACACAGGGCTGGCAACAGGCGGGTTCACAGCATTCCTGGAATTTGACCCCGCGGTCAACCAAAAGTTCATCGTAACTTTTACAGAGATCATAGTGTTATGCCAATACGGGTGCACCGGCACCATAAGCTTCGAAATTCGAGCATTTGAAAGTTTGCTTCCATTACACTACTTACAAAATTTATAAGTACATTCTCGTTACATTGTCGTCCTCGTGCAAATTTACCACCATATCGTCATATCGCCTTGCGCTATATTGCACAGGGTGTTCAAAAGCAATACCAGAGTGTCAAAGAAGAAAACTTCTTGGTTAATCAAATACATCAACTTCCAAAATTTCGCGCGCCGACAGTCTCGTCCTTGGCCATATAACGGGAGTTTACTGGTATCTCTGGTCCTGCATAGGTTCGGCACCCAATCTTACAAATGTTCGCGTCGGCCCTGATCGAGTATCTTTCTCGAGGCAACGTTGTCATTATTATACACAAGGAAAAGTTTGCGCAATCTTTTTCTGCGAATGGTAGTCTTCGTTTATCTCAAAATGTACATTAATACGAATTTGGAGACTATCATTGAATTGTACAAGGACATCATGTATGTTTTTTTCCTTCTTTTAGGATAAGATACACCTGCCAACATGGCTCGACCGAGAAAATTGAAAAATTTCATGTCGGAAAATATGCTGACGATGCTGACAGTACTTGGAGTTGTAGCCGGTATTATTCTGGGTTTCATTTTGAGGAACGTGAAAGATGAACCATGGTCAAAACGAGAGATCATGTATATCCAGTTCCCAGGAGATATTTTCCTGAGAATGTTAAAAGCGCTGATCTTGCCATTAATTGTTGCTAGTATTGTTAGTGCGATCGGCGGTTTGGATCTTAGTTTATCTGGTAATTGATTGCTATACGTATGTCTTCTCTAAGGATGTTTTTATCTTGTCAATCATAACTGCTGGGTTGCGTGGGCGTATAAACTTGTTTGCGTGAAGACACTTCGTTTGGTAAATCACATACTACCAGAATTTTCTGGTGCTATTTAGCTCGGTAGAGAAACGCGAACAATTGCTGATAACACATGTTCAACTTTTATCTTTTTGAGCTATTAATTTATAATCAGTAAAGGCACGTCGATTAAAGTTAATCAGAAACAAAATATTTTTTTTCGTTTTCCTTGTTTTAAAATTATATTTTCCCCGTTCGATTAATTGAAAAAATAACGTTAATTACTTTCCACATACTATCGTTTTTTAATATGTTGTAATATTCCATGCATATTAAGTAACATTGTAAATGCAACAAATTTTTGAAATATGTATCGTTTATAGGAAGGGTTGGTATGCGATCCATTTATTATTATTCTGCGACAACGATATCTGCTGTAACTCTGGGTATAATTTTGGTATTAATTATTAAACCTGGAAACTTCAGTTCACAAAGTTTAGTTGCACTTCAAGATGCAAAGACACCTAGAGATGTTACTACTACGGATACGCTATTAGATCTTGTCAGGTATGAAACCTGAAATAATGAATAAAAGTTATATTTTACTATAAACAATTCTTATTTTTTTAGGAATGTGTTTCCACCAAATCTTATACAAGCTTGCATTGCTCAGGTATCTATAAGCGTAATGCGATCTTGTTTTATGTTTGATATAATTAATATGTATGTTGAGGGTGTACTCTAATTTCTGGCATTTTGTTATAGTATCGCACTATATTAATAAGGCCTGAAAATGTAACGAACGGTAAATTTATTTGCATTACATGCTTTTATATTATTCTAACAGTGTATGTATGTACACAAAGTAATTCGATTTAATGTGTTCGTTTTTAGGAAGTAGTATATATGAATGGGAAATATCTCATCAGTATGGGGATGGTACAAATACCTTAGGTTTAGTATTCTTTGGAATTGTGTTCGGAATAGCACTCAGTAAAATGGGAGAACCTGGAAAGCCTCTTTTAATTTTCTTCGATACTTTATCTGAAGCAACGATGTTAATTACTAGATGGGTTATATGGTAAAAAGCCTATAAAAAAGATTATTTATTGAACTAGTTTTTAAATTTCGTATATTCGAAATTCTTGTTTATTTGTAGGGTATCTCCAATTGGTGTGCTTTTCCTTGTTACTTCGAAGCTATTAGAAATCGAAGACATCGGTGCTATTGTAGGCCAATTAGGATTATATTTCGTCACAGTCTTATTAGGTTTGATCATTCATGGTTGTGGAACACTTTCCATCATCTTTTTCATTTGTACCAGAGAATTGCCATTCAAATTGATAGGAAAAATGGGTCAAGTTCTAGCCACAGCATTTGGTACTTCTTCAAGGTAATTGACACGCGTATAAATATCTTGGAAAATATTTCAAATTTGTGAAAATCTATTTTTGTGAATACAGCACAGCTACACTCCCAGTAACAATACAGTGTTTAGATGATATAGGTGTAGATCCTAGAATTACAAGATTTGTGGTTCCAATTGGTGCTACCATCAATATGGATGGTACTGCATTGTATGAAGCTGTGGCCGCAATTTTTATAGCTCAAGTCAGAAGAGTTCCACTGACTCTTGGCAATGTTATTGGCGTTAGGTAGCTATTGACCCGAATTATTAATCATAAATAACGAATGAATAAAATAATCAATGTCGCAATAACTGTAATACTACTCTTTTTATAGTATAACGGCTACTGCAGCAAGTATAGGAGCTGCTGGTATTCCACAAGCTGGTCTTGTTACAATGGTTATGGTACTGGATACCGTTGGGTTACCTGCCGAAGATGTAACACTTATTATTGCGGTAGATTGGCTGTTGTAAGTATTTTGTTTGTATAGATGCTACTCAATAGATACGTTTCTAAATCATCAAATTAATTTACAGGGATCGTTTCCGAACAACGATAAATGTTATATGCGATGCACTAGGAGCTTATGTTGTCGAACATATGAGTAAGAAAGATCTCGAAGCAACTGCAAATTTACCAGAAGAAACGATTGAATTAGCTAGAGTGAGAAAAGCGGAAGCATAACTTATGGATCTTCCTATTGTTACAATGTTGCCATTATATTTTATAAACACAATTTAATTGTGTTTGTAAAATCATTTGCATATTTTGCAATTAATAATTTGTACTAATGTATATTTATGCTGGATTCAAATTTTATATGGTAATCCATATATAATCAATGTAATTAATTACTAAGCATTGTAATTAGCAGGATACTTATTTAGATACTTAATGAAAGAAAAAAAGATTGAGCACTAATGTACTTCAAAAGAACTAATTTTGACTCATTTAACTTGCATAAATGTATTGAATACATTGTTACTGTTTTCTTTCTCCAGAAAAATGTTTTATTGCAACTATTCCTTCATGTAAAAACAAAATGCTACATCACTCATATTAAAACATTCCATAGATTTGTTGAATGTTAAGGTATTGAATACTGTTTTGGCATATGTACCTTACATTTGTACATACACAATATTTATTATATAAATTTTAGTAATGTTAAGAAATAATTGCTTGTAAACATATTTAAAAATGTATTGTTTAAATCTTTTTTATAATTAAACTTTACTTACATTTTAATTTATGAATTTCTTTGAAATCTATTATTTTATTATTTCTTCCGCAAGGTATAAAATATTTTTCCTTTATCACAGAAGTATTGTTCAATAATAATACACGTTTATATTTACACTCCTTAAATACTTTCTTCATTCATTTGTATATTTAAAAGAATTTGACACCCTGATTATCATCAAACAGTATTAATTCTGCCTTTTTATTTGCTTCTAATGTCCTAAGTGCTCTGATTAATACTTCTGTATCAAGCCCATGAAATTCTAATAATAAAAATATAATGAATTAATTTAATTTGAAATTTGTTTACACATGTATATAATTTTTATAAAAATATACACCTTGATCCACTGTATCTTCTCCTTGAGTTAATTCAAATAAAGTACATACAGATCCAGTTAATCCACTTTCTTGTGCCCAATTGTAAATTATTTCACCCCATTCTTCCAGCGTATGCCAGTAAACTAACCATCTTTGCTTTGTTTTATCTAATGGACTTGCATTCCCTGATTTGGATAATTCTTCTAATACTAATAATACAACCTCTGATGGCAATTTTCCTATTAAATATATTAAGGAGCGAATTTTATTTCTCATGAATAGAAATCAACAATATCATTTCATTTTTTATGTGTAAAAGGATACGATTAATTGTTGCATTATTAAACAGTGGATTGGAATGCACTTCACGTATATCTATAATTGATTGCTTTGTAATACGATAATATTCTAAAATTAAACTCTTCCATGCTGCTAACTGTTTAGCTCTCGTTTCTGTGTGAGGTTGAAGACTGAAAAGAACACAATATTATTTTACAAGTTGTTATATAAATGTTTAATGTTATATTATGCATATAATAACATAATTATATTATTTGTTACTTTATAAAGAGATATGTGTGATTTCTAAATAAGAATTCATAAATTAACACAAATTTGTGTATAAATTACAATTTTAAATGCTGAATCAATATAACCTATTGATACTTACGTGAAAAAAGGTGGAAAACTATATTGCCATGGCCATTCAATTTCTGCCATAGTTGTTACAATATTTATGAATTTGAGGCTATCAAATATAGATATAAATAATTACGTTTATCGTAATATTTGGAAAAATTTTAACAACACTACGCAGATGCGCTTATCAGCGTGACAGCCGTTTCGGCATATTATGAATTTGACTTTGGAATCTTCTCACTTATACTATAGATTAAACATAATCAAAAAGTAATAAAATGAATTGATAATTTAATAATGGTGAATATTTAAGGAAGTTTTGCATTAATAAGATCTTTTTTTTAAAAAACTTAAAACTAATCCCTTTATTATTCATTAAATTCCGATTGCTTACATTTATTATAATACATATAAAATAGATTATAAAATATGACATGATAATAAAATTTTAACTTATAAACATCGTTATAAAACATTCAATAGTTTCATCATCTTAAATTTTCATAAATGAGTAAGTATTGATTTTGGTAATATACTCCTTCAGTTTCAAAATCTCTATATGGTCTTAAGCTGGAATATGGATTTTGATCACAAAATGCACATTTTATAATTTTATTTAAAACAGTATTCAGTCTATCTTTTTCTCTTTTTACTTCCATTGAAGTGTAAGATGTTAAAATAAATGGGCAGTTTTGTTCAGCTATTATTCGCAGAGATTGTGTCCATGTGTCATTTTGAGATCTAAAATCTTCACATTCACTAATTCCTGCATTATATCCAATAATAATGTGTGGCTTAATATATGAATCACTTTGGGTGAAATTATTATAAAGCATATTATGTGCTTGAATTAAAAATTGTTTGTTGTTATATTGGCAGTTTTTACACAGATTTATTGGTATAAAACCTGAAGATAATTCTGGTCCAATTAATGCAATTTTTGCCATTTTTATATCTGGTAACCAGTGTAACAGAATTTCCCACAATTCTATACCATTAACATCTAATAGATTGGCTGCTATAATGTGAATAACTATATTATTGTTTTCTAATGAGTATTTTAACTTCTGTAATGCATAAAGAAGAGTCAAAGGCCTTGTGAGATATTCTGCATTAATTGCCATTTCTTCTTCAATTGATAAATGTGAAATTTTATATGGTTCAATATAATGATGTATGAAATCTTTTATATTTTGTGGTAAATTATTATGATTTGTATGAGGCAGTATTTTCATTTTGGGTGTTTCACTTTTGTACATCATTGAAGCTACATCTAGTTTAAAACATAATTTTATGAGGTAACAAATTTTTTTATGCTCTGTATTATTTCTGTGTTTTTTACAAAAGCTGGTATTTGGACAACTAGAACAATCTTCCAAAACTTGTGCATTATGATCATGACATACAGCACATGATCTTATAAACTTAAACATTTCTTCTTCATAGTGTTCTAATTTACGACCAATTGTCATTGTTACTAGTAACATGAAATTCATTTTTATTTGAGCCCACATTTCTGTGCTCAGATTCTGTTCATTAGTTAAAAAGCTTGATATCTTGTTATCCCTTAGAACGCTACATATTGCTTTGCATAAATCCTTATGCTGTGACCAATGTTCTTTTTGATGCTCCTTGGAACAATAAGAGATCATTGTACAATTACCACATCTTTTTAAAGAGATCCATTCGCCAAACTTTTTACAAACATGGCATGCATTTGCATAATAGAAATAATTGTACTTGTGCACCATTCTTTGTAATAAATTTCGTATAAAAAGTTACAAATATATACAAACAATACATTTATCAAAAAATTGTGTAAACTTTAAAGCATTATGAAAAGTGTCCTTTTTTCCGTACTGTATGAGAATGAATATAATTAAACATCATCTTAAATAAAGTTTCTTCTTTGAGCTCCTGTTCAAATTCTTTAATCATTATATTATGTATATGTCAACGTATTATTTACATTCTTCTGAATTATACGCAACACAGTCCACTCGAATACAAATCTAACTTTTCTAGGGAAAATGGTGGTTAAGGATAAGCGGTCCCCACTACTCACGATAGTAATCGTGCATCCTGTGAATTAAGCATAACATAACATGAAAATTAAATTTGCACTTGAATGTACATATTAATAAATGGATAATAATATATCACTAATTAACTACATATTTTATACGTTTAATACAATTAAATATAAGTATAACAACAATCAAATCGATGTTATTTTTTCTGTCGTTAACTATAATTCGCTATTATCGCCATCTGTAGCAAAAAAACATAAATAGACTTTTGGTGCGGTGAAATATTTACCGTTTAATTTTAAATGTTTGGTAGCTGGAAAAGTTAATACGAAAATTATCGCAATGAACATTGATTAGATACAATTTGGAAATTAATATACATAAAAGTAGTGCGATATTTATAGTGTCAGGTACAATTTTTTAAAATTAAGTCATTCAACAATTCTAACCTTAAACTCATGTTGTCTAATAATAAACGTCATAAGTGCTATTTGACAACGTCATTTTTGCGTTTATTATAGAAGAAACATTTATAACTATAGATTGTACAGTGGTATATTAACAATTTTGTGTTTTGAAGTAACAAGCTATTTGAATGCGTATAAATCATACGAATGTGGGGTTATCATTGATTTGCGAAGAAAACTTCGATTATTCTTAACCCTTTATAATTCAGTATTTTTCGTGATTATTCATAATCCTTTAATATTTCTATTCACTAAAATAGAAAACGAAAGACTAACATACTCTAGGATTTTTAAGGATGCCTTGTCATATAACAAACAATTTTTTTATGGAATACACTTTTTTTTGTTGACATAAAAAAATTCTGTAAAACATAAAAAATATAAATATATGGGTATGTGACTTCAGAGTTACATCGTATTATAGAGGGTTAAATGACTGTCACAGTTTTTGTCATGACAATTTATGTATTTGTCACTTGCTAATAGTTTCTAATATGTTTTAGTTTTAGAATTATCTGCTTGCAGATTTTTGAAAATATGATCACCTTAAGAGGAAAATTGAAAAAGGAGAATGACATAGCTAACTCAAAAAGTAAAGATTATAATAATCGTGTTTCTGTTCGAGATAAACTATTGATTAAAGAGGTATAGTCACATAGGGACATGTGAAATTGTTTCAGAACTATTAAACCATTTAATGGCAACTGATTTATTGTAATTATGCTACAATTTTTAAATTGTTTCATTCGTTTATATAGGTTCAAGAAATGGAACATACTTTACCAACTACATGTCAGGTTAAATTTCATGATCCACATTGCCTACATGAATTTATTCTTTTGATTATTCCTGATGAAGGATATTGGATGGGAGGCAGATTTTATTTTCAGATTTATATACCTGAAGATTATAATATGGCTGTAAATATTTATTATTAATCATATCTGAACAGCATTTGTAGTTACATTATAATGTAAAACATTCTTTTAGCCTCCAAAAGTCAAGTGCTTAACAAAGTTATGGCATCCTAATATAAGCGAGGATGGTGATGTGTGTCTTTCAATATTGAGGCAAAGTAGTATAGATGGAATGGGTTGGGCACCAACTCGTAAACTTAAGGATGTTGTATGGGGTTTGAATTCTCTTTTTACTGTATGTTTTCAACAGCTTCTATGTAGGGTATGATGTTATCATCATTTCCACAACTTTTACCTTTTTTTCTTTTAGGACCTTTTAAATTTTGATGATCCTTTGAATAGAGAAGCAGCTGATTTATTTATTAAAGATAAAGAATCTTTTCGAATTAAGGTTAAAGATTATGTTATGCAATATGCAAAAAGATGATTTAAATTAATGAACAATCTTGTGACAGTATAATTGTACATTTATGAAATTAGCTTTTTATTTCAATGAAAACATTCAATCCGGATAAGAAGTACCTTTTTTTTATATTACTATTTTTTGCTACTAGTCCTCTGATTCTACAGAGATTGTATTTGTTATCCTAATTTTTTTGTATTCAGGTGCAGCTTTTAAGCATTTTGTCATTTTATTTTAATTAATGTGAAATTTATTCTTAACGGTTGAAGGAACGAGGGCAAAGGACGTGTACAATATACTTACCTTCTTTATAGAGCATTGTAATGATGGCAAATCATAATTTGTAAATAAATTACATATTTAATAATAAAACTTGACCCCAGTGTGTGGAATTTTTAAACGATTATTTAATTATTCGGTATTTATTGATGGTTTTATTAGAATATAATCATCGTTTTTGTACAATTTTAAAGGGTTTGGTTTGTACCTTAATTCATTAAAACCTGATGTATCTTACGTTACATTTTAAATAACAATCGATTGATTCTTTCTCTTTTTCATTTGTAATTCTTTACAGCAACGTATGAGCAGATGAAAGTATCCGTTAAAATAATTAAAAGTAACAAATAAATAATAACAAAAAAGAGAACAAGGAAAGAAAGCTCTTTTTATTTCGGTATCCTCTCTTTGGTTATTTTTCCTTGCTCTCTAAGAGACTGACTAGATACGTGCGTGAAATTTGACGGTCACGTAAGACAGAGAAAATTGGAAAATCACTTAATCGTAGCTTATTCATTAGAACGTGGTGAGCAGTTCTTCTTGTATGCTAGTTGATCTAATAAGTTTTTGCGTGGAACCTCCTAGTAGGCTTTCAGTCGTCAAACTCTGATTCTGGGACGCTAATTTTGATTTTTCTTCGTGATATTCCTCGTTATATTCTTTCAGTCTGTTGCCTAAAAACACGGCTCTTTCTCGTTTCTTAATCATAAAGTCTGATGATTGTAGCCACCTGTGTTCATGACACTCCTCTACCAGTGGTCTTTTACTGAAAAGAGTAAAATAAGATAATAAACGATGTTCTGATAAATGGGTCAATGATATTAATGGAGTCTCGTTATATGCCTATGACCGTTGTACTCTCTATACATAGAAGTCATATATCGAGACTGCACTGTACATATTAGTTACAAACCTTGGTGCCCGTTTGAAGACCAACATAAGGAACCTAGTAGCCTCCTGACTCAACTCCTTGAACAAATGTTCGAATCTGTATCTCACAAACAGGATATTTTGCCTGGTCTCGTCAGGATCTTTGCCACGGAACGGTGAGACACCGGAGAGCAGGATGTACATCAAGACACCGACCATCCAGACGTCTGTTTGAGGATGAGCTGGTTCCTCGTTATATACCTCAGGTGCTCTATATTCAGGGTGACCAGCTTTCGGTACCGATGTGCCTAACTTACTAACGAACCGAGCTGAGCCCATGTCGACCAGCTTGACCTGAACTGATCTGACGGTGGACATCACAACGTTATCGGGTTGAATATCGAGGTGACTGTATCCTCGCCAATGAAGGTATTGCAAACCATCCAATATTTGCGTGATGACGGTAGCTACGCAATTCTCGGTGTACTCGTGTCTGCTCGAGAAATATGTAAGAATATCAGCTCCTTGAAGTTTTTCCAGGATGAAGACTGCAACCGGAGAACCTGGTGCCTTGTACGCGGCTTCCAGCATTGCTATCCTCTCGTGTCTCAGCGAACGAAGAGCCTCAAACTCTCTGTTCACTTGTTTCTCCGTGTCGGCGTTCAGCTCTAAGATCTTCGCGACTATCACGCGGTCCGTGGCTTTGTCGACGCCCTTCACCACCACGGAGAATTGACCTCTCGATACTTCGGAGATAAAACTGTATTTGCTAGCGAGATTCGTGTCAGTTGACCACTCGATGGGGTGTTCCTCGATAGAGTAATCCATGTGTGGTCTGTCCTCTTCCAATACTATTTCCTGTCCTGAATCCGTTATTTCCTGGAGGTGCCTCATCGCCCGTGTGATCTGAACTTTTGGACAACCTGTGGGTCTCGTTTTGATCAGCTTCGAAGGGATACCCTTTTCGCTCCAGCCGATACGATTACGCGCCGCTAGACGGAAGTTATAACTGGTGTCGGGTTTGAGGTCTCTCATCAAGTAGAATTCGTGGTCGATGTTGAAGGCTATATCTATCCAGTCGACCGAGTCACCTTCTTTATACTGAAGGTTGTAGCATAACACCGGAGAGTTGCCATCGTGCTTCGGTTGCTTCCATCGTAGGAGTATTTCAGTGTCGGAGACATCACTAGCCTGGATGGTAAAAAAAATGGTTAGAAATATACCTTTGAAAGGCTTATTGTTATAAGCCTACGTATATAGCTAAGGTTCTAAATTAATCATTAATTACATACCTCGGGAGAATCAGGACCAGAAGGAACAACCGCCTGTACCATTCTAGTTCTAACTACGGTTTGTCCTAAAGCGTTCCTCGCGACAACTTTGTAGCTGCCTACGTCGTGTTCTTTCGTTGGAGTGAAGCTGAGTATAGATCTGCCATCTTTGTCTTCGGTGACCTTTATCCTATTGGTTTCCTGAATCATTATATCGTTCTTGTACCACTGGATTAGTGGTTTAGGGTTTCCTACAGCCAAACACACCAGCTGAGCTGGCTTTCCTTCCTCGATAGGTCTAATTTGTGGTTTTTCGCGGAAGAATGGCGGATGTCCTTCTTTCTTGGATTCCAACATGGCTTCCGCTTCTGCATAGCTATCGAGTCGCGTGCCTAATTCGTGTTTCAAGCGTCTTAACGTGAAAACATCAGGGGATCCGTATCTGTTAATCCTTGCCCGCCTCTCGTCGTCGATTTCTTCGTCCATCACGTCCGTGAAACGACGACGCTCGCGTATAATAGGCGTCTGTAAGACGAGTACAGAAAATTGTAACCTTAGGCAACATTTGGAAGCTCGATATCCAAATTCGAATATAGAAAAATAAATTACCCTCCAGTCGAAGTTCTCGTCGGCGATAGAACGTGAGAATCCAGGGCTACGATTACATGCAACCTTCATGTACTCTCGCAAACGCACAGGGAAGTCCGTGTCGCGAAGTTGAAGGAGATACGTGTCTGGTCCATTTTGATAGCTGGAAAATGACGCGTATAGTTATTCTCTGCTTCAACTGTTCAAACATTTACACCTGGAGAGGATAACTTACTGGCTTTCACTTTTGATAATTCCAATCTCAGTATCAATTGGTTCCCTTGTAGGTATCTGGGTGTCCCAGGGTTTAGCCAAGGGTTTCTTCAATGGACTGTACGTTCTTTCGTCGCTCGGTTCAGGAGTATACTTGTGGCCAGGTGGATAGACCATTCTGGATGGGTGATCGAAAGCTGAGTTCAACTTGCGTCTGCGGAACCATGTACGGCAGGATGCGTTGTTGTACCAGTCGCTAAAACATCACGTTAACGATGTAACACTTTTCCTAAATTTCTTAATGCAAAAGGTCACTTGTAACATTAATATTCATGATGAACTACTAACCGATACAGTTTGTAATAATTCTTCAAGTTCTCTGACGGAATCTTGTACAAATCTGCCGAAGATCTGTCGGCGTAATTTAACCAAGGATGAGCAAGAGCAGCCTTCACGTCCATTCTCCTCTCAGCGTTGTACATCAACAACGATCGGATGAAATCTTTCGCGTCATCCGAAATGTTCTTCCAACGGTCATCGAAGTCCCACTTTCCTTCTCTGATTTTGTACAGAGTTTCCTTGTCGTTGATGCCTCGGAAAGGTGAGATTCCAGACAGCAGGATGTACGTGATGATACCAACGGACCACATGTCTGTGCTGAATGTTACTCCTTCGTTGTTGGTCACTTCCGGTGCTACGTATTCAGGCATTCCATATGCCAAGGTCATCAGTCTCGTGTGAGAGATTCTTCTGGCGAGGCCAAAATCGCCGATCTTTAAATCGTCACCGCCTGTGTGCGAGATCAACAGGTCTCCAAGCTGTAAAGAACAATTTCAGAAAATGGAAAATCTTTTACGTGACTATGTAGGTGTTCTATCAATGGAGTTTCGCTATCTGGCTTTGGATATGGCCATATAGCGGGACTCTACTAGAATTATATTGTAACAGAAATCAACCGTTAAGCCAAGATGAGCGTATTGATTAGAATGCATGTATTCTAATCCCCACAACAGTTGTCGAATGTATCCAGCAATCTCAGCTTCAGTGTAGAACGCCTGTTTCGTCAAGGTGTCCACAAGTTCTCCACCAGCAGCTCTGTTGTTCCGTTAAGAAATTGTCTAGGTTTCAAGATTGTGTATGATCCTCCAAGATTACAGAGAATCATAGAATAAGTAAAACAATACAAATTTAGCTATTTCTAAAGGATACAGTTCCATAACGAGCGTAACAGATTGATCAGTTTCGTAAGCGTCGTGTAACCGCAGCAACTTCTTGTGATTCAGGTTGTTCATCACATCGATCTCGTTGTACATGTACGGCCTGAGTTCTCCTTTTCCATGCATCACCTTAGCAGCGTAATTCCTTCCGGTGCTTCTCTCCACAGCGTGATAAGTTACGCCTTGAGTACCACGGCCAAGTTCGTCACCCAGATCGTAGAAGTCTTCGTAGAGTCTATCATGGCGTGGTTGGATGTCAGTCTTCCTCTTGTACGTTCTGTAACTGTACTCGTGTTCGTTCTCTTCCACGTGAATCATGACGGAGCAGGAAATCGCTCCAGCCACATTTCTTGCGCTGACAGAGTACAGGCCCTCGTCTTTCAAGATAACATCGCTGATGACCAAGGTTGTGGTGTCTGGCTCCGTGAATTCGATCTAGTAGAAAGTACAAACTTCACTATATGATCTAAATTGTTTCTTCAAACAAATAAGTAGAGAACATACCCTTAATCTTGACGTGGTAGCAAGAGGCTTCCAGTCCTTGTACCACTTGATCTCCGGATAAGGTACACCAGTGACGCGAGCTACCAGTTTCCCAGTTCTCCTCGCCATCACAATAATTTCTTCGGGTCTCTGAATGAACGTTGGATACTCCGCGATCTGTAGACGAACCCTCTGCCTAGCTTCGCCATGTTCGTTGGTGGCTACAGCTTCGTACATCCCTTCGTCTCGTTCCAGCATTCTGTTGATGAACAACGTGGCCTGTCCGTTTCTAGTATAGCTTTGATCGTATCTACCACCGGATTCTATCAGCTGGTCGTTGAAGTAGTAAGTCATCTTCGGTTTCGGGTAGCCGTAAACGAACCAGAATAGGTTGCAGTTGTGGTTCTTCACGCCGTACTGAGTGTCGTGTTCTTGACGAAGGAATCTGGGTGCCTGGGCATAATTGTCGTGAGGAGGTCTTTCGATGTCGAAGTCCTTGGGGAAGTACGGACTGGTCTCTGGACGGAAGTCGATGCCAGGAGGCAAGTAAGGGAAGAACTTGGGTGGGTCAGGCTCCAGTTTCGCGCGATAGGTTTGCGCGAACGGCGACGGTTCACTGATTCCGTACTTGTTCTCCACGCGGATGCGGAATTTGTAGTCCCTGAAGGGTTCGAGGTTCCGGATGTCGCAGACGCAGCTGCGAATTCCGGTACGAGCGGTAAACCAATCTCCGTCTGGCAACTCGCACATTTCTACTTGGTACGTGACGGGGATACGGGGACCAATGGGGATGGATGGCTTCCAGGAGAGTGTTAGGTGACGATCCATCATCCTGCTGATGATCGGACGGTCGGCCAAGGGCAACGGGACGCCGGATTTGCGGTATTTGTCGAAGTCCGCGTACTGTTCTCCTAATTTCTTCGCGCGAGGTTCCAGAGCTGTGGAAGTTAATAAAAGTTAATGGTATCTTCAACAATTTCATCAAAGCCAACCTGTCTAAAATGCTGGGAACTCTAGTATACGTACATTCGTAAATTAATTCTGCACTACAGGAATCTTCACCATGAGGATTAACTATTCGCAACATGTATGTGCCCGCGTCCAATTCGTCGATGTTGGCTATTACCAAACGTAGCAGACTGCCTTCCTGTTCCGTTCTAATTCTATCAGTCTGCCATATTCTATCACCGTTACGATACCATTCGAAGTCAGGCTCAGGGTTGCCTGTGATACAAGCTGTAAACTTGGCTGGCATTCCCCTGTACACTTCACAGTCTCCGATCCTCTTTAAGAACGACGGCGGTTCGGCTTTCTGCATCTTTTGTCTGAAAATAATGATTGAAAATGTTTAAACAATCCTTTAAAATTTAGATTCTACATATAAAATACTTACATTTTATCGACCACAGCCAAATTGGCCACACACTCGGCCTCACCACATTTGTTCACAGCCTTGCACTTGTAGGTACCAGAATCATCGTAGGTGCAGTCCTTCACATATAAGCAGCAAGCATCACCGTCCCGTTTAATCTTGTATTTGTCATCATCTGGCACGATCGGTTTGTCGTTGAAGTACCAGGAGATTTCTGGTCGAGGAACACCGCTTATACGAGCTAGGAACTTGGCATCGAACGTGGGCAGTTGTTGAAGATCTTTGAACGTCTGCGTGAAGTTAGGTGCCTGGAAGATCTTCCTGACATTAGCCGTGGATTTGGTGGAATCATCGCCGAGCGGGTTCGATATACGGCATTCGTAGACACCAGCATCTTTAGCATCGCATGGATTAATTTCTAGTTCGGTCTTCTTTCCATCACAGGTCACAGTTATACGGTCAGAAGGCTGTACAGGTGCTCCATCCTTGGTCCAGCTCACATCCGGTATTGGATTGCCAATGAACGAAGCGGCTAAGTTCAACGGTTGACCTTCCTCGACGTACACGTCTCGCATCGGATTGACAAAGGAGGGTTTTTCTTCAGCAACATCGGACTGAAGCTTGCCGACGACGCTAACGACGCCCTTGCAAGAGGATGTGCCCTCCGAGTTTCCTGCTATCACCTGATATTCGCCTGCATCTTCCGGTGTTGCTTTGTCGATTATCAGTGCCTGACTTCCGTCTGGTAGGCTGACGGCTTTTATACGTTTACCATCGGGTTTAATCTAGAAACGAAGAATACATTCGATACTTCTTCTAGTTGTCCATACTCTATATGTTGAAATAAGTAGTACATTATTATCTTTAAACAAACCTCTTCTCCGTTCTTGAACCACTGTAGTTGCGGTGCAGGTTTGCCTAGCACTTTGACTTCCATCTTTACTGGGAAACCTTCCACTACGGTCAGAGGTTGAAGAGTTGCAACAAACTCTGGTCGTTTCTCTTTCTCCTCAACCTCGACCTTCGCCGAACCAGTAATTTCACCCAGCGAGTTCGAGACGGTCATCGAGTACGTGCCCGCGTGATCCGGACGAGCATTGTCGATCCTAAGACCAATCATACCGTTCGGTTCATTCATGAAGTATATTTCCTTCGCTTGTCGCAGTGGAATTCCATCCTTGAACCACTGTACTTGAGGATTCGGGAAAGCGACAACTTGTGCTTCCAGCTTCAATGGCTGTCCAACTATGGCCTTGGTATCCTCCAGTGGTTTCGTGAAAGAAGGTCTTCTTCTTGCAGCTGAAATTGCATTTGTTACATACCTCTTTTTCAAATGCATAAACTATTCAGTTTTATGAGGGAATCTGGAGTTATACTCACGTTTAATAGCCACAGCACACAAGGAAGTGAGATCACCGGTACTGTTACTTATTACAAGTTTGTAGGCACCGCAATCGGTCGGTTTCACGCAATCGATCTTCAGTTTAATGTAACCATCCGGAAGTACTTCGATCTTTATGTGATCATCCGGAACGATCTTCTCTCCGTCCTTGAACCAGGCTATCTCTGGCATGGGGCTGCCATCGACCTTCGCCTTGAGCTCGAGGGTGTCTCCTTCGTCCACTTCCGTCGATTTAGGCAAACCTTGATCGAACGATGGTGTAATCAGCTTTATCTTCAGGTTGCCCTTGGTCTGCGCGCTTCCAGCTACGTTCGTTGCCTGACACTTAATTTCTCCAACGTCTTTTTTAGAAAACGTGCTAATCGAGTAGGTGCTGTCTACTATTCCGTCCATGTGAGTAGTTATCTTGTGACGACTATCTTCCTTGATCTCCTCGTCGTCCTTTAACCAGACGATCTTTGGCCTTGGAATACCAGTTACGCGAACCTTCAACTCGATATCGTCGCGGTCCTTGACCTGAAGGTCGGCCAGAGTCTTGGTGAACGTCGGCGTTTCAGCTACGAGTTAGATCAAACAGTTAGAAATTGTTTAGTGTTAATGATTCGTAAAGACGATCAGATATTTACTGTGTGGCGTGAGAGTAGCCTGCGCACTAGCTTCACCCAAGTAATTCTTAGCAGTGAGCTCGTACGTTCCCTTGTCCTCGACCTCGACGCTCTTGATGATGAGCGTGAACTTGTTGTTCCTCTTATCCTCGGCGAAATCGAATCTGTCTCCTTTCTCCAGAACCTGGCCATCCTTTATCCATTTAACATCCGGCTTTGGATTTCCTTTCACGATGGCTACCCACTCGAGGGAATCGCCAACGTTTGCAGTGGCGTCCTTCAGTTCTTCGACCTCGGGTCGCAACAAGAGATTCAGGAAAGCCTGGTTATGACAATAAGAGAATTTATATATCTTGTTTAAGTAATGTTGATTAATTATGTTAAATGATACAGACGCTAGCTTCAGCCTCGCCGTATTTGTTCTTCAGCTTCAAAGTATATTCTCCAGTGTCGTCGTTGGAACATTTCGGCACCGCCAACGTGACCGTCGTTTGTGTCAATTTGTCTGCTATTGGTTTGTGTTCGGCAGTGAACTTTATTCGGCTGTCGTCGGCTGGAATTTCTTCACCCTTGAAGTACCTGTTAAAACAATCATTTCATCATTGTTATTAAACAAATTCTTCAGCTACTATGGTCTCTAACTTCCACTCTGAGTTATACTTGTTTACATACCACCAGTATTCCACACAAAATATGTTAGCAAGAACAATTTTTTTTTTCAAATGAAAAATGTTACTTTAAACTTGTGTACTTTTTACAACCATCATCACGTACCACGTCATTTCCGGAATAGGATCAGCAGTGAACGTGGCCTTGAACTCTCCAGAGTCATCTTTGGCTACATCTACGTCATTCAGTGGCTCGGTGAACTTCGGTCTTCGAAGTTCGTCCACGGTACCAACGGTGAGGTATCCTTCCGCGGCTGCTTCTCCAAGTTTGTTGGTGAACACGCACGTGTAGACACCCTCGTCCTCGACGATCGCTTTCTGTAGCTCCAATTTGAACCTTTCTCCGGCGCTGGTGATCCTGATGCGGTCGCCGCTTCGAAGCGGTTTCGCGTCCTTGAACCATTTTCCGTCCGCTCTTGGAAGACTGGTAGCATGGATTTCAAACACGACCGACTGGGTTTCGTAGATCGTGTTGTCGGAGAGCGTCGAACTGATGATGTGAGGAGGAGCTAATCGAGAAGTGTGAAAATTAGAATAGTTTCTAGACAGAGTGTAAAGTCTTGGGTAGTCACGTGTTGCATCTATGAGTTGCTTCTGTGCCGTGCATCTAATGCATAGCCGTGTTAATTATAATAGACATTTGCTTAAATGTTGGACAAATTTGCTACCTTTGTTACTCATCACGATTTAATATTATTGACTGATTGATAAGTTGATTTCAAGCGCTGACACGTTAACAGTACCTTCGCGTCGTTAGCCAACGGGTAGCTAAAGAATGTCCGACATTTTCGAGGATCTCTTACCTGGTTGAAATCGACGACTTCCTTGACCAGGTTCGATTGATTACACATTTACAAGCAGTTATCGAAGTAAGCAGAAGCGTTAACAAAATTTAACGACGTTAATTGCATTCCTTGATCAACGGAAAACCACATTTATCCAGTCGGATGAACTTGATTAAACTTTGTCATACGCTTCGGTGTGAAACATTAACGTGCAACGGATAACATACACATGTAAAACGACAACAATTACGCGGGACAACAAATCGTTTACAATGAGCAAAACCGTGCCGGCCTTGAAGCGAATGCAAGAACGCTGCAAAGAAAAAGTACGACGATCGATCCTGCAAGAATCCGTGCGAAGTTCCGATGGAGTAATCCGGTCGTACCTGAGTCTCTGGACGATTCCTTTTCAAGGATATCATCGAGTACACTGCGTTGCCGTTTAACGCGATCCAGAAGAGCCTCCAGCTCTTCGTCGACCTCTTCGTCGCCGCTGAGAGCCGCTTTCAACGAGCTCTCCCTCGACAAAGATTTTGGTCTTTTCGACTCCACGGAGTCCAGTCTCTCAATCTTCGAACTCTGTCTGGACAAACCGTTCGGAATGGACTTTCGTCGTTCTTCAACGTTGTTCTCCATAAGTTCTGCGATCGAGTTAGCTCGTTCAGCTTTCTGTTTCGGCGCACATTCTTCGATCGTCGGAGTCTGCGGTTGATCCAGGAGATCCACGGAGGCTTTCCTCTCTATTTTCTGCTTGACGACACCGTTCTCCTCGAGAACGGCGTTCTGCGGTTGCTGCAAGGTCTTCCCCACCGATTTCTCGGACGGTGTTTCTTCCAGAGATCGTTCCTCGATAATAGTCTCGGTGATCAGCGACCCTTTGTGGAGCCTAGCGTCGTCCAAGCTCTTCTCTTCAACCGAATGTCCGTTTCCGCTGAAATCCTCGTAGGATCCGTTCATCAGCTTAGTGTCCTCGGACAACTCGGCGCACTGCATGTCCTCGGTGCTGATGTCTCTTGAAATAGCTTTGAAAGTCGACTCGTCGTCCGAAACGGACACGATGGACACCCCACGATTAATCTGCAATCTGGACTTGTTCTCTTCGCTGGCTTCCGAGAACTCCTCGATTAATACACCGTTCTGAGGCTTTTGAACGGCTTCTTCCTCCTGCACGCTGTAACTGTACGACGCGATCTCTTCCACTCCGGGACTGTCCGTGTTCATCTCCTGGCACTCGACTTTTGTCGCGGTCATCTTGCTGATCGTGTGCCTCTCGTCGGGACCTGCGAACGCTCTGGCTGGTCACGAATTTTTGACTAGTAACTACTTAATCACCGATGCCACTCGACGAAGCGACCAACGGTTCTGTTGCCACGCACGTAAACTGCTTTTACTACGAGTGAGGTAAGTGAAAGCTCTGTTCGTTGTGGCGTTATTTGTTCTCGCGATTACGGATTTTGTGATGAAACTCAAATTATCTCATTCTATATACTTGTGTGCTTCATGTATCTTCGTGTGCTTAAGTACTTCGATAGTTTAGAGAATTTATACATTTTATAGAACTCGAGGAGTAGCAATAATAAAATACAATGAGATAAATCAATGGAGCACCACAAAATCTGCGATCGCATGTATGGTTACATGAGACGTGTAAGTCGTGAGACTGTTTCAGCGTGTGCGAAATTTACCTGAGAGTATAGCTTCGTGGATGGTCGTGGAGGCCACGGAGATCGTGATAGTGTCACCTTGGCCTCGCGTTACTTGGACCTTTTGTGCCTCCAGTTTCACTCGACCTGAATTTATCAGACATGTTTTGTTGTCTAGGGTCTACCTTCTACAGCGATCCCTTAATATTATTAAGCTACAGGCAAGGTTCGTATCACGGTTTTATCTTGCCATCGACGACATAAGCTGTCTTGTTACGATGTTAAAATATTGTACCGCAAGTATTTCGGCGAATTACAAAAAAAAAAGATGCGCTCAATTTTTAACAGTAATTAAATTCAAAAAGCGTGTACATGTATGTAATGTATATGTGTGTGTGAGTTAGCGCGCAACACACAAATCGCGCCGAACAACGTCTACGTTCTTGATCGAAAAAGACAAAAAGAAGACCGTGAGAGCGTCGAAAAAAACGCGACACGTTCTATCTCAAAATCTTACCAAAATCTTGCGACATCGCGTCGACCTTAGGACATATGTAGATTTACAGCTTTCAAGCGTTTACGTAGCAGATAGAGATCTCTATAATACAGCTCACTCTTTTTACATCGTTATCGATCGTTCTAATTCGCGTGATTACCTTCCGGTCCCGATTCCTCGGCCTGTTGCTTCTTCTCCTCGACGTCCTCCTTCTCGACCTTTCGCGCTTCCATTTCTTCCTCTTTTACCTCCACCTTCTCGACGGTCTCCTTCTTCATTTCCTTCTTTTCCTCCACGCTCTCTTCCGTTTTCGCTATGGAATGACACAGTTGGAGAACACATATCGGGAACGATTCAGACAGGGGGCATGTCGGGCGTGTGAGAAGAGTAACGGGGAACGAATACGTTAAGAACGTAACATAAATGTCGTTAAAAACGTTCGAGAAGACACGTACAAAATTACATGTAAAGACAACGAATAAAATTTCGCGTTAGTGTCGGGTATGGGACGCGATACACGGTATTTCGTTTGTTTTTTGTTCTCGTAGATGATGAGACGGGTCAGATGGTCTCGCACGGATATCCTGTCAACGAGTGGGTCATTTTGGCGTAACTAGGATTATTGTATGAGGACTAGGTGTCCTAGTTTCATCTACGAGCTTTTGTTGAACCCTAGCTTACCTAGTTACGCCAACAACTGATTCACATATTTGTGGCATTGTTACAATCGTAAACGACGAATAGCAAAATCGAAACACGAAACCGTACCTTTGTACCGGTGCGTACTTACTGAGGGACATGTTGCTAAAAGAAAATCTGGACTCGCTGTCTCATAAAATCATGAACCTGTTACAGGTAAACGCGTTTGAAGAGCTGCTTCATCAATTCTTTCGTTCTCGAATACAAATTTAGATTCACTAGTGCAGACAGTGAATGGAAATGATGGAGCAGCGCAACAACGGAGGGTATAAAGAAAATAAACGGAATCCTTACTCATCACCGTAACTTTGGTCTTGCTGGTGACGTAGCCGAGCTCGTTTTCAGCTCGAACCTCGTAGACACCTCCGTCTGAGCCTTTGATAAGGGTGACAGTCAGATCGTAGCTCTCCTTTCGTTTGCTATCCCTCGTGATCTTGATTCGAGCATCCGCTGACACTTCCTTGCCGTCCTTGAACCATTTCACCTCAGGATCTGGTGTACCCGACACTTCGAACACCAACTTCATGGTATCTCCCTCGTTGATTCTCAAATCGTTCGGCAGTTTCTTCAACAGCTTTGGTCTGGTCTTCACAGTCAACGTGGAGCTGCTGGTAGTTTCTCCGTATTCGTTCTTCACCTTGCACGTGTAGCTTCCTTTCAGTTCGGACTTGGCTTCTGCTATAAGCAGTTTGCAAATTTCGCCTTCTTCGGTACGAGTGAATTCTTTGCGTTTTTCTGTAATCTCTACGTCGTTGATGTACCAGTGGACGCTTGGTTTCGGGTAACCGTCCACTTCTACTACGAACTCTAGGTTCTTATCACCCTCGTTTGCGGTGAGGTCGCTCATTTTCGTCTTGAATCGTGGTACACCTTTCACCTGTCGAAGAAAGAATAAGTGTAAATGTTCAATGTGAGAATAGGAAAGTTTGATGCTGTGCAGAGATGTTTAAGTAATATTGGGAATCTTAATAAAATTGATCCTAGTGATAGAAACCTAATAAAGCTGAAGATCTCAGTAATTCTAAGAATGCTAGTAAAGTTCAGTAATAATAAAACTTCTAGTCCTACTCTTCTCTGCGCTGTCAATCTTCTCATCTTCGCCATTTACCTGAATTTTGGTCTCATCCGAATCCACGCCATGATCAGAGACAACTTCCGCCTTGTAAATGCCTGCATCCTCGCCAACCGTACCCATTATCTTCAGGATAAACCTGTTGCCTTCTTGAATCATCTTGATACGGCTGTCCTGGCTGAGCAACTGTCCATCCCTGTACCACTTGATGCTAGGAGGTACCTGAGAATCGACTTCAACGAACAGTGTAAGAGTAGCGCCCTCGTCGAGTATCTGTGGCTCGCCCAACTTCTTTCTGATCTTCGGTGGACTTATCACCTTCAGCTTCCATATCTCCGTCGTCTGATTGACATCGTTACGCGCGACTATCGAGTACGATCCAGCATCGTCCAATCGAGCATTCTTTATTATCATCTTGTACATATCGTTCTCTTCTTTGACGATGCTTATACGGCTGTCCTCTTTGATCTCTTGGCCGTCCTTGTACCATTTCACTTCGGGTGCAGGTGTGGCTTCGATTTGCACGGCCATCGTGATGGTCTCTTCGACAACGCCTGTCAGGTCCGTCTGCTTCTTGATTACTTTCGGCGCGGACTTCACGATCAATTCGATCTGGGTGGTGTCTTCACCCAGTTCGTTCTTCGCCCTGACGGTGTAGACACCTGCATCCTTGGCGGTAACTTTCTTGATAACTAAAGACATGGACTCTTCATCCTCCCAGAGGTACTTGTATCTGCCACCGGCGACGATCTCTTGGCCGTCCTTGGTCCACTTGATGTCTGGTTTCGGGTATCCTCTGATCTGCAGCTCCAACATAGCTGATCCACCGACGCTCACCTCCGAATGCTTCGATTCTGAGCCTAACTTCGGCTTCTCTGGATCTTTCAGCAGTTGGTTCACTGCCCCTTGGACCGTCAGCTCGGCGCTGCAGCTGATGTTACCTGTTAACCGAATTTTTGAATGAAATAACCTACTTATGGCTCCATACGAAATATTATTGTTTGACTGTTATACCTGTGCTAGTTTGAGCGACACACGTGTACAGGCCAGCATCTTCGGGCTTGACATGTTGGAACACAAGAGCCAACGTGTCTTCGTTGTCCTGGAATAGCACTTTGAATCGATCTTCAGGGTCGAACGGTTTACCGTCACGCAACCACGTGAACTGAGGCTCCATGCCGGGCTCTAAGAAGCCCTCAGGAAGGAATAGCATTTTCTCATCGGAGACCGTTACCGACGCTTCACAGGAAGCTTCACCAAATTTATTTTTCGCGGTGCAAGAATATTTGCCAGCGTCCTGCTTCTGGACGTCCGATATCACCAATTCGTAGAAGCCAGTTTCAGCTTGGTCGGTGACGATTTTTATACGAGGATTATTGGCATCGATTAGTACATTGTCTTTATAGCTGCAATTGAAATAATTTAAAAGTAATATTTAACTTCGGTGCGTTTTCTCTTCGTCCAAAATCTGATGTACATATGAGTCGTAGATGAAGGGTGAACAGATTTTGGACGGAGAGTTATGTTATAGTTTATCGATTGACAGCTCACAATTTCATTTCAGGATTTGGATCACCCTTTACTTTAATCATGAAGCGTAAGTAAGTGTTCTCCAAAAGTTCTGTGTCCTTCAGTCGCACCAGGAAGATGGGCGCGTTGGCTTCTGCCCTTGCTTTCTTCTCCTCGGGTGTAACTAGAAGTGATAAGAGAATTAATTAAGAATAATGCCTTCTTGTTGATAGCTACACAGTTCAGTTACTAGTTACATAAACTTAATACACCTACGTTTCTGCACAACGAGTTGAGCCGTGCAGGTGGATTGGCCTTCGCTGTTCATAGCCCTGGCAATGTAAATGCCAGAATCTGATTCGAGTACGTTTTGAATCGTGAGTTTAAAGGTTTTTCCAGTCGCTGAAGCTGATACTCGATCCGCCAGTCTGTCGTCCAGCGGTTTATTGTCCTTCAGCCACTGCACCATCGTAGATGAATCGGTTTGCAGCAGGGTACACTCGAAGACAGCCGTTTCTCCAGCTGAATAAAAGCACGATGGTTAAAGGAGACGTAACAATGAAACGGTCCAGAGGATAAAATTTATCGCCTGCCTGGTGATAAAGAGGGTTCAAGATTTTATATACAAAAGTGTTTGATTCTTGTAGAAAAATAAGAGGGTTCCCAATAGCAGCAGCTGAGATAATATGGGCTTTGATAGAATTGAAGTATCATTTCATGATTTTGGTACTTATTTGTACTTTCCTCTGTTCGACTGACGGTGAGAAGCGTGCTACAAGTATAAAATGCGCAAAAGATACAAAGATGTAATCCTACACAAAATAAGGATATCAAAATATGTACCAAAAAATGAAAAAAGTAATCAATCACAAAATCTACTTGAAAAGTATATAGACAGAAAACAACGAAGCAGAAGTCGTAAGTCGATAGTACATGGAACGTCGAAATGTAGAATTAAGAAAGAAATAATAGTGTGTAAGAGTGTGCAATGATGTGTGAGTATGTAGTGTGACTGTGTATACGATGAAGACAACATCTAAGGATTAGCGTTTTAGCGGCACGTGTAGAAGCACTTCTTTTTCAGCCGGCTAAGAATAAAAAAGTACAAAATAGAAGAACAGTAGAACGTTTCGATGATACAGCACGATAGACTGACAGAAAAGTGCGTGGTACAGCAGATGATCAGATAGTAATTTCGTGTCACTTTACCTACGGCGCGTATCAATTCCACGTTATTTTCTGGTATCGCTAGAACAGTAAAAATGTATCTTATGTCATCCGCTTTAACAGCTTCTTGTACTTGTAATGGTAGATTACAATGATAGATTACCTTATGAATTAAATTACCTTTCATATGTTTACAATTATTTTTCGCAATTCTTTACATATTATCAAGATTAACATGTTTGTTTGAGTGTAAGAGGTACTATAGGAAGTCGGGGATTTGGGAACCTGAAGACAGAGGTATACAATACCTATACAATCATTTAGGAATGCAAGGATACGGAGATCTAGGATTTGCACAATAGATGAACACTTATTGTCGCTTACGTTCAACGCTGCTGCCCTGACAGGTCTTGACAAATGTGGGTTTTCCTATTGCAGTGCCGCCCTGAGTGATTTTGCCTGCGTTTTTGGTCTCCACGCTAGCACTACCAGCTTGATAGGAACTGGCGCTGGATTCCACCCTTGTTGCCGCGCTGGATTCCACCCTTGTTGCTCCGCTGGATTCCACCATCATCGCGCCGCTGGACTCCACCTTCATTGCACCGCTAGATTCCATCCTAACCGCGCCGCTGGACTCCACATATGAGCTGTGGCTACTCGATATTGCCGAGTACTCTACAATAATTAAGACAGAATAAGTAACTAATACTCAGAACAGTATAGAATTGTACAATAATAGACACCTTCAACAACTTTTGAAGAGCTGTATCGGCTCGACGAGTATCTATGCGACATGTCTGCTTCTTCTTCGACTTTAGCCTTCTTAGAGTCAGGATTTCCTGGGTTTCCTTCTTTCCTCTTCTCAACAGCCTTGTCCTCAGGATTTGGTCCTGGGTTATCCTTCTTCGGACCTGGATTACCTTCTTTAGGTCCTGGATTACCTTCCTTAGGTCCTGGGTTGCCCTCGACTTTCTTTGGTCCTGGATTCGCTTTGATCTCCTCTTTCGTTTCTGTTACCTCGGTCAATTGTAGGTCGTCTGCAGCGTGTTCAGCGAGCGCTACCACATCGCTCGCGTACTGTCGGATCTCCTTCAACCAGTAAGCTTTCACAAGATCCTTGTGAGCTACCAAAGTGATCGGATACGCAGGACTCGCAGGATTATGTAGCTCGAAGGATCGTATGTCGGCTGGATGATCCTTCACCTCTACCTCTGGTAGCTGAAGTAATTCGAGAGATAAATAAGCAATTCTTCATTATAATGACGAGATTAGATAACTTACTCGAATGATATCCTTTAGGACGAAAACTGATCTGTCTTCCGATATTCGTCTGACCTTGCAGACGAGTATGCGAGCCTTAAAGAGGAACAGATACCTTTCTTTGCTCTTGCCGTCCTTGTCGATCACGGTATACCACTCCTATCAATTTAACACATACGTTAGATAAATATAATTATATATTTATTTGAAGAATACTTACGTGTGTAAGTAGTCGGCCAAGCTTATGAATATTCCCTTTGTAACCTTCGATATTACTTATGAACTTATTGTCTGTTGCTCTATGAGGGATACCTAGCATCAACTCCAAAGCCTTTTGGAGGTCGTCGCAGTTTTCCCCTAGTCGGGTCGAATACTTCACCAGCTCCTGCAAACCGAGTACAATATTAATCACCTTATATTCAACCGATCTTACATATTCAGTTTGACTCCATAAATAACAATAAATTAGTCAAGAAATGCGCAATGGTTAGCGAAATAGTATGCATGCATTGGCAAGTCACGCACGATTGTCCATCTTCATTAGTTTTCATCGATTTCAAATACGATTCTATGACAAGAGACGTGGAAAGGATTACTCGTCGCGAAGACGGCCCGCTTTTAGCTCGCTAAATCCGTACGGCGCCCACTCGTACGCACACCACGATGAAATTTTCTGTCGCGGTATTGCAACTACACCACACCAACCTCTTGCTTTCCCTTGATCTATATCTAATCTATGCTGTATATCTCATGGGGACAAGACTGTTTGAAATTAATATGTAACCCTATATCATTAGATCTTTAAATTCCTAATTTCTAATAATCAGCTTCCTATGGGATGTAACCCTGTAAGCCACGTATTTTCGAAAGTTCAACGGTGATCCGAGAAATCCACGAGGTGCCACTTGGCTTGCTCGCTATCGTTTCCGGGCAAGTAGCCCAGAATTTGACCACGGTAATCCATGGCTTAAGTCACGCCTATGTGAATGCAATAAAACGGGATTACGTGCTCAACGAATAGCACAGTTACTGTCGATAATGAATACCTAATCGATTTTCTACATTTTGTATAAATATGCACGAAAAATTGTTTTTCTTTTGAGTCGTGAAAAATGATGTTTGTCAGCGATTCGGAGTATCGTTAAAGCGTTGAGAGAAACGATTAATACATAGGAATGCGTTTTCAAGGCGAACCGGGAAGTATTTTAGCGCCGTGCTATTTTTGTCTGACAGAACGAAATTTACGCGGCGATATAGGTCACGTGCGGCTCCACAGGTCGCCGTGTCTAGTATTGCATCTTTACACATTAACGACAGAAACTTTAATGAGCTTATCAGAAGTTTTGTTAGCTCCAAGTTATTACAAATTCAACCATTTACGCTTAGGACTTTATCGAGGTTCACATTTTTGAAACGAGTTTTTGGTGAAAAAATAGAAGGTGACAACACCACGAATTATTCAGCAGATGTTATGTTATTGAAGCTTGTCGAGAGGCTTCAATAGTTTACGATGGGTCGCTATTTTGACGTCTGGTATGCGTGTCTTCGACGGCTTTTCACGTCATCGCCATTTGACCTAGTTCGAACGCATGATACAAATTGCAGTTAAAAAACTTGAGATATTTGCATTTAAGGATTTTATATGAACATTTGAGAATTTATAAGAAAACATGTAAAAATAATTTGGTCATTATGTTGTTGAACATTTATAAATTCATTTGATCATTTAGAGAATTGAACATCTATTTTAGAAACTTGAAAATATGTATAAATCTATACAAATCTACTCGGAGATATTAAGAAGAGGATTTAGAAATGTGGTTCTGTGTCAAGGTTCAATCAAAAAATAGCACTTGTCTCTGATAACCGCCATGATCTACCCACGTGTCCCTATTAAAATTTCATGGTTGAGCTTACGATTAGCATAACGCAAAATGCATGATCGCGAATCGCAACAGCGATGAAGCATATAAAGCATAAAGCGACGAGTCCTATCATATTTCAACGACCACTTTGCACAACAGTTAGTTATACGTATGGTTTATGCATAACTGCTGGAATGCTTTCAAAAGATATACTGGGCATGCTGTATTTCTGTCAAAACACCCTTGAACCGCATCCTCGATTCAATTTTTCGCCGTGATTTTCTGGGCCGTCGTTACCTTGAGCAGGAGCTGGTAGTCGTTTATGCGTTGTATCGGAAGCTTCAAGTGTTCCGATAGACTTTTGTCGTCACGGAGAGTCTGGCTCAGCTCCTGCAAACAATAACACCTCTCTGAATCGTGTGTATCATACAATGTGCAACATTTCTTGAACGTTTGCCCTTTGTAAGCAAACGTGAATAAAGATACAAGTTTAATTATAGTAGATTGTCATCATACTACCACCCCCGCAAACATTTTTATGTACATTGCTACCTTTCTGGAATTGTAAGATACGAAAGCGGGAACTGATAAATTATTTGTTACACTTAAGTTGTAGCGTGTTATCGATAACACTTTGATTTTTAATATTCGTCAATGTGTCTGATCGATATCTGCACCCCTATTCCTATATTGCCACCCTGCTATACATATAAAGATGTATTACTACATGCTGCACAAAGCATATTTTAATTCAAATTCTTGCGTAAAAGAACATTCTACCTATAGAACGAGCTACATAGTTAATGTGGTACCAATTGATGAACTGATTCCCAATGCAGAGTTGTGAAGCACACTGCACGTAGCACGTTTCTACAAAATTAGCAATTGGAAATTCGTGTCGATGATACGGTGAATTGTCCGCAACCGTAATTCGACACCAGGACGAAGAGTCGCTTATTTTTGGACGCTACTGGATTTTCTCGATGCTATCGGTTTAGCTGTAGCATCGTTAAAAATAAAAAATATCCTCAACATCTTCGAATAAAAAATCTCACAAATCTTTCACCTGAAAAAGCAACTCAACTGTCACTCACTGTCATCGTTTCACTACGGATCTATGCACTGTTTTCCGTACCCATTACAATTTACAGAAGCGATAAAAGTAATCATCTTGAAGACACCAAGTTTAAAGGAAATTAAATGCCGAGGTTGTGTAAACGAAGTAACACTCGTGGAGGCGCAAAATGGAGAGAAGAAAAAATAAATGAGGTGTAAGGGCCGACGAACCTTAACGGAGGTCAAGGGAGGTAAACACCGCTGTTCGTGTTTCGATTCGTTGGTTCGAAGAGGACACCGTGGCTAGTCGCAGACTGGACCAGGTCTCTGCTCTTCCGTCGATTCTCTTCCTCGAGGGGGATCCACAGCCAGTGGTTACCGAAAAACACCCGCAGAGAGACCAATACGGCCACGGCTATACTTAGACGCCGCGCCGGACGAACTCGTGGACTGACCACGCACAAAAACAACACACTAACAGCCTCCGGATCGCGGGCACCTTTCGCCACACTCTATGCCCTGATCTTCTTCCAGAAATTGGGAGAACGAAAAATAACGCCAGAACAATCACACTCCGCCTCAGCTCCACAAATGTTACTTCATTTATGATACATCGGTGTCTTTAGAGATTGCAACTTTACAAGCTTTGTTACAATTTTACAAATTTGTAGACTTGCATGTTTAAATATTCCTCAAGTCTGTTTATACATTCATAAGTTTACTGCTCATTAAATCTCTAAATTTTCAAACCCTCAATTAATAAATCAAACTTCTGAATTTTCAAGAAATGCTTAAACCCATCGCTATTCTGAACCAGCAACATACTGTTCACATTTTCTAGTGTTTATCGATTCCGCAGATGAAACCAAGATGAACGAAGAGATGAAATAAATATGAATTGAACGTAAACGAAGCGCACGTGGATTACTATAATAAATACGTGGATTTTGAGAGAAATCCTAGTGCGCTTGGCTTTGAAACCGGACACTTTCGTTAAAGTGGCATCGCGCAAATCTAATTTTAATTTCGGGTGATTAAATGTAGACGAAATGCGTACGTATGCAGAAGAATCGCGTGGATTTTGAGTCAAGTTCCAGAAATAACGGGGCGAATCATGTGAAAAAAAACGAGTAGCATATCTGAAATAACAAAACACGCTAGTACGATATATCCTGGACGCCCACGTGCTCTTTCAATGACTACTCTAACAATTTAGCTGTTATAATTTGCATAGTTCAAATGGCGTGTGTAGCAATCCTCTTCATCTTCCACTTCTCTAATTCGCTAAGAGTAATTTTTTCGCATTTGAGTTTCTAGATAAGACTTCAGTTCTAAAATGCTGTATAAGTCGTTGAATCCGTGACCTTAACATCCAAGGGTCATTATTTTCCTGAGGCTATTGTCCGTGTCCGTTTGCCAAGAGTTAGCGCGTACTCCGGACATAAAAAAGAAGTTACAGTGTCAAATAAAAGTTTCGAAGCGACGATAAGTCGTGAAAAAAGGAGGGACACAAGATGCGTGTAACCGTGTTAGAAAATAGGGCGCGTAGAACGAAAGGTCAAATAAAACTCGCAAAGCAGGCCTCGAAGTGGTATCGGCACGACATCGTACAGCTGTAGCTCGCCTAAGCGTGAGCTTCGTTTTTTCTTCGAGCAGAGATTACGCCAAAGTTCTGTCATCGTGTAATGACAGCAACGGTGACGTCGTCGGCCGATAACGTGGCCGCTTTCTTCCTTTTCTTTTCATGGCACGCGTCCCACCGCGAGACTATCGTGCATAAGCAAGAGGAACGAAAGATGTTCCGTCCGTTAAGAATAAACCAAGCTATTTTGGGGGCTGGACAGACGCCCGCTTACCCCCGCCTCTTACGTAATCGCGAAATTTCCTTTGATTCGCAGACGAAGGAGTTTCTGTCATGGAAGATCCTGGAATCACCATCAGGAATCGAGTGTCATGGAATTTCTATGAAGAAATAGACCAGGAAACGACGAAGAATATAAGTGGAATTCGATGCTGAAAGAAGTATAAATAGTATACACGAACACTGATACAAAGTAGTTAAAATACGCAAAACTATATACAGGGTGTCTTATTTTAATTTCTACAGGCGATTCTTTTAGAAGATACGTTCTTTTAAAGTCACGTTTAAATTTTTAAATGAGGTGGAATGCCTTTTACATTTTCCTAAATTCATCGTAAGGTCAAACGAAGATAGTATTCGATACCAGTTTTATTTGAAACAGTATCATTCGTATTTTCCGAGATATTTGCAGTAGTCACAATAAGACACCCTGTATAGAATACTTCTAAGTTATAGGTGGATGTATATTTGGAGCAAAGTTGCCACATTATTATAGACGCTAGCGTCGAGACGGTAAACTGTGAAAACCGCAGGCAGAAATCTTCTTTATCGTCCTACCACGTTGATACATCGATTAGTTCAGCATTTTCAGAGTGAAGTCCCGCTATATGGCCACCATTATGCACTCGTTAAACGTCGAGCATTGTGTTGCTATAGATATTATGAATAATCGTTACTCTGTACTATAATATACGTTGCATTGCCATTCCTTGTATGGCTAACCATAACAATTATGTTATTACATGGTACGGTAACGTGTTATAGTAGCACACAGTAAATTTCCACCATGTATGAGTACATATCTAATCTTTAGCAGACTACTAGTGTCAAATTTTGACAATAACCATTTACAGGTCCAATCCTCCAAACATTTCCACTTTTCATCCAGCGACATATAGCGAGACTTCATTTTAATCACTCCTCCTATCAAAAGAGTTAACATTATAATCCTCGGTTAGTAAAGAATGTACTTGACGAAACAACTGACCTCAAAATATTCTCGTACCGCGTCATTCATCTGGAGGAACTCTTGAGCAGCTGGTTCGTCCCTGCAGTAAGCCACATGCTTGTCAAAATCTCTTTCCTGTAACAATAAATTTAATTGATACAATATCGTGTAATCGAACAAGGCGTAATTGAGAGTTAATATACTTACCAACCGCAGGAAGGTTTTGCCCAGCATACGTGGCTGATCCGCATAGTACTTGACACCCTCGATCAACACCCTACCGAACGATCTAAGTAAGGTTCTGATTAATTTTCATGTTAAAAACACACCATGCCTACGTGCTGAAGACTGCATCCGCTCGGAGCGACATTTAGGGTGCAACGAGAACAATTACCACCATCTACGTTTCCATGATTTTGTTACACCATTATCTTCTTGTGCTGATTAAATCGAGATACGTTATATCGAAAGGGTGGGCGTGAAATTATATTATTAACATTTGGCTAGGCTACAAATGAATCGAAACATATTTTATCTTTTAATGGGGACTATGGGAGCTTACTAATTTGATACTTTGAGTAACGCTGTGATTCTCCATTGGTCACTCTTTCATGCATATTTGGTGCTACATTTTTCTTTCATTTTTCTACTCTCTCTCTCGAAATCAAGAAAACCTAATTTACAGTAGACTATCTATATATTTCTAATAAATCACAACTACTGGCGTTGAAAGAATGACTCAAGATGGTCGTGTCAATCGAAGCGTGCTCATGTAACAATAAAAAGGAGGGTGCAACAAACTATCGAAAATCAACACTTTCGGTGCAAGATTGCAATTAGTTACGATTCACACGATCACACAAACTATGCCAAGACTTACGTTGCTCACACATTGTTTCGCTAAAGAGAAATGTACGTTGGCGAACATGTGTGATGTGCGTGTCGTGTATACATGTGTTTCTTTTCATTTTGTTTCGATTCTTGATTATCAAGTTAAATAAAAAAAATAAAAGGTATTGTAGAAATATTTCTGTTGTCTAAGGGGTGGCGTATGTTCTTGTAACGTATGTGTCGCAGTGCGTTCTTTCTCTTCGTGAGTCCGTTCGACCAGCATACGTACGTATTGTGAAAATCAGCGATCTGCTGAAGGTTCGTGAAGATGATGTCTTTGTTATCACGCACGACCCGTGGAACATCAGGATTATCGAGGGGTTTCAAGTAACGTTCAACGACCAGCTGAAGATCCCTGCCAAATTCTTCCTCGGTCTCGACTAATTCTTTCACTACCGCCCTGAAAGAATTGAACAAGAGAATTACTGATTAAGAGAGTGATTTTTAAGAGAATGTTTTGAGTAATTAAAGGAAGGCTTACTCTCTTCGATATCGCGAATCTTCCGGTCGATGTCCAATTGCAGACTCCTCGCTGAGGGCAGTCTGCATCAAAATGGACAGGGGCAGCCATCCTTCTCTTGAATCGACTGTACGGACGTACACTCTGTCAAAATAAAACGTTTTAATAGCATCTATTGTTAGTCTTGAATAAAAATTATGACTAGAGAAACTTTCATTTTCATTAGTATGGCTTTACAACTTCTTTTCCTGTAGCCACGGTCATATAGTGAGACGCTATTGTATAAAGTACTATAACTTTACTTAAAGATACCAATACTTCTGATTGTTAATAACTATATCCGTGATTTCTATATAAACCTATTGTTTAATAAAAGAATTATTCAGAGCTCTGGCAATGAGCAAGAAACCTTGATAGCTAGAATACAGAATTAATCCGAGTAATTAAATAGGTGTCAGAAATAATTTGGAGATCAGGCTCCCCAACTTCAGAAGTTAAATTATTACTTCACGAATAGCCGGTATCATTTTTCAAAGAGTCCTATGATTAATGGACGTTCCCTAAGCTCTAAATTTGTCATTCAACCTATTGCTTCATCCCGCGTCATGGCTCGTTATTTCTTTCATTCGTGATTCCTTCACGTTCTTATCGAGCGAATTCTACATTCAACGTGAACGTATTTTTATCGACGGCTATATAATTAGTCTGCTTTAAATGGTACTGACGAACTCAAGGCCTAATGAGCCCGCCAACAGATTTTGCGTTCTGCTGAATGAACCGCAAACACGGGAACTGACTTTCGCCTTAGTCACCGAACTTAAATATAAATTTTTACCGCCCACGCGTTTCTATATTCAACTATTCTTTATAATATAATCTAGTCTATTTGTATCTTTACTAGCTTCCTCTTGATTTATCCTATCTTTGTCTATTTCCAACGCTCCATGACGACCGAGATCCACAAATTTCTTAATCTGCATTCCATCAACGACGTCTTTCTTGCTTTATACTGTGTCAACGTGTGTGTTTGTGATATACTGAGACATATATTACTAAAGTTCTAGGTACCTAACTCTCTATTTATACTACGTTCTGTTCTAGATATCCCTTAGGTATATCCTTACATTTCTGTATTCCTAAACTTTATAACGCTAAGTCTCTATACTCCTAAAGTCATCTCTAGGTTCCTATATTCATAGGTCCATGTACCTCTAGGATTATATGTCACTAGGTCCCTGTAGCCCTATCGTTATTATATCTCTATGTCTCTATATCCCTAGATCCCTATACTCCTAGAACCATATGTTCCTTAATCTTTATACTCCTAGCGTCATATATCCCTAAGTACTTATATCTCTAGATCCCTTGTCAAGATCATTGGTATGTACTTCGATTTCTATATCCCCCCATTCCTATATGCCCATATCACTACATTCCCATATCTCTTGATCCACAAAGTCTCTAAATCCACAAAGTTCCCAGATCTACAAATTCCCTGGAAGTTAAATCTTAAAATTATCCCCCAAATCCTCATATCTCCAAACTTTCTACGTCCTCAACATCCACTTTACCTCTGAAGTTGTAAGAAAATTCTGAGTTTCATAAGTCCTGAATCTTCTAGATTAGTCTATACAGGATACTTATTAGTTACGCCAATGTGTGTTATAATATGTAACTCTATGAATCTGTTATCTTTATGGTTTTGGCAGATTTGTTTATACAAAATAATCAATTTGTTTCGAGATACGTTGCTGGCCGGTCGTATTTTCTGTGTAGACAATAAATAATTCTAATTTCATTGAACGCAGCCGTTGCCAAAGCGACGAATCAAAGTTTCAGCTTGAACCTCACCTTCACCAGGAATTATTTTCAGAACTGGCTGATATTTCGCCTTCCTCGGCATCGAGCGTACTCGGCCAGCCAACAGAAAAACACCATCCGTTATGTTATGCAACCGATACTTATTTAGAGTAACGCTTAACGTCAAAACGACGATGAGTTCTTCGGGTTTAGCTGGATAAGCCGTCTCACGTGTCTGTTCGTGTATTTTTAAATCTTTGGAGTCAACTCTGACCAGCATCGCATAGTCTAATAATCACGGAAAAGTGTATAAAAGTTAGTATTTCGAGTATCATTAAATTGACAAGTTGAATAGTTGAATCATCTGATTTTGGAAGTGATTTTGTGTCAAGAAGTAATATAAAAGTATGAATCATGAACACACTATCACGAACACACACGTGCTGCTAATCTTACACTATCTACAGTTATTATTTCGAGTTCGCTGTACATTTCATCAACCTAACGATTACACGGATCATAATTTATATTATTATCGACTTCCAAACTGGCTGACAGCCAATCACGCGAACCGAAAACATTATTGCTACAGAGACACTTATAAACGCTCGATCTTCATTAACGTCATCGTAAATAATAGCGGTTCGTTTTGCTCGGAATCGATCGAAACGTTCACCTTTGCCACGTCGTTTCGTGCAGGCCTCGTAAACGCTTTCCTAAACGATAAAACCTGGAATTTTCACGGAAACGAAAGGCGCGAAAACGTAATAAACGCTCGAATGGGTCGCATGAAAATCAAACAAAATCCTAAGCTCGACATCGTAACCGCTTAACGGACCGTTTCCACGTAATCCTGCGACGAGTTCGTTGGCTTCGTCGTTAACGATACGTTTCCAGGCTACTGAGCACCTGTCGTTGCTATATATTTCGTGCTGCGGATTTAGTTGTCCACGTAAGTGCGGTTTCGCTTCGAGTACTTCGACGGAAAGTTCCGTTTTCACGGCTGCGTCGCATCACTTACGTTCTTAATCACCGCTGGTTATCTCGCGAATTCGCACCGATTGATCTCGCTGATTTTCGTCAGGGCGGCAACGAACAACCGATGGTTTCAAAATTGGGATCTAATCGGTGGAGCTCGAAGGAACGATCTATCGTTAGTCGCAGCTGTCGGACATATATTCTAGTCATTAGAATTGAATATTAAAGACGACGTGTCCTTGGCGAACTCTTCAAGGTGGATGACTGATGTCAATTTGGTTGATGCTAGAACTTCTCGGTTCTGGTACTTTGACAGAATTTTTTGTGTCTTTACTTCAGACCATTACTGAATTAATTCTGTAATTCTTCATAAACTATTAAAAGACGAGCTGCTATTAATAACTGAAAATTCCTCTTGACTAATCCTTGGGGAAGGATCTTTAAATGTCAAATCCCACAAGCTCTTCCTCGTTATTCCTTGACATAATTCCAAATATTCATCCAAATACCATCTTGCTGATCCTCGAACATAATTATTCTGAAAGCTAACTAGAAGATCTAACACGGAGATGACAGGAGGTCTAACTCGAAGATCAAAGATGAAATTCAATCACGTTCAAGAGTTAAGTCCAAACATTCTGATGCTCGAATTCATCATGAACGAGGATGATCCTGTTTCAAGACACGTCGTATACATTACCTCTGGAGATTGCCATCAGAGCTAGATCTCGGGAGACTTCGAGCACGTGAATCCGTGTACTTTCGTCGCGGCCGAACGGACAGTTTGTGCCACGCGGCCGAGTTGTCCAGCGTTTCGCCGATCTCGCCGATCTCCAGTTCGGGATCCAGCTTGATTTTCCTACAACACGTCGAAACGACGAAAATAGAGGCGATCGTAGCCTCCGGCGGGCTTCCCTGTCAGCGGTGCCTTTTTAGTCGAGCCTCATGCAGACTAAACATCATTCTCCACTAATCGAAGCGAGTTAGCGTGGTGGTTCGGTTAAATGGAATGGGGTTCGCGCTGCAGCGGATTCAGCCTGTTTTAGATCGCCAGGCGTATGCAGCTTTCTTTGTTACTCGATTTGCTCGCGGTATTTATAGCGTACAACAAGTCAAGGCGATTGAAGAGCGCACAACACGTTTCTTCAAACGGGGTTTACGATGAATCCCCGATACGTCCAGCGACGCGTGATTATTTTGTTCGCATCCAAGTCGATTCGTCCGAACGCGAAAAGGGGAGTCTCTAGCCGAGGTCCGCTGCGAAATTTTCCATTTGCCATAGGCACTCGCGAGTGCCGTCGACGTGTTTTATAAACGCGGACCAAGGAACACGGCGAAACGTCGCTCGCGTAAAAATATCGCTGCGAAAATAAGCAACGGGAATGCCTCCACCGATCGTTCACGATTCGACAGGCAAACTGACCGTTTCACCCCTTCGCAACATCGTCTCCTTTTTAATCGTACGAACTACTGTCTATTAATACGCTCCCCGTTACATTTTTACTACCCTACTGTATACATGGCGATTTTACGGAGTACAGTCGAACTAACTACTTTCTCAATTTTATTCTGTTAGAAAACTTTGCCTGTCAGATCACCTAATATCAAACAGATGACTTTTAAACTAAAAGGTCTAACTAGGAAAATTGTAAGGATGTCCGACGAAGAACGTTGACAGGTGACGCGAGAGGACATTCCTTTCACAATTTGCAACTATAATTCACTATGTTATTATAAATCTCAGTCCACTGTGTTGTTATAAATTTCCGCATGAAGCTGTACTATGCTGTCATAAATCTCCGCATGTAGCTGACTATATCATGTTATAAATCACTATACACAGCTGTACATTATTGTTATAAATCTCCGCATGTAGCTAAACCACGTTACTATAAATATCCGCATATAATTGTATATCCGTGTGTACTGTGTTATTTAATCTATAGCATCGGCGTAGTGCATAGTGTTGTAACAAGAAAGTTAAGATCATTAAGAATGTCACGGAGTTAATTGATGCTCGTGCGGTGAACACATGCATCTCGTAGACGTTACATCGTTACGGTTAATGCCATCAGCTCTATTCGTTACGGTCTTGTAACGCGGTGTTACGTTAATGAAAGCGTGAATCGAGACGCGTGGCGGTGGTACAGCGGCGGACTGTACCGAAAGTGACAGATCGCGTACAGCATCGGCATCCTTCATTCGTGCAGCACGCGTTAGACTATATACGGCCTGAGGCGGTGATTATTTTTAGTCCAACACACGTTGCGCATACGAAAATAGATTTGAAACGCGAGCGCACGCTTGGACGCGCGAAGTCAACGATCCGACACGCTGAACAATGTTGAAATATGTTTTTCCAGTCGTTCCTAGAAGCTGGATGCTGCTTACTTTGCTGGCTCCGCGTATTCCAAGGCCTCGACGATGTCGCCGACATTCACGGAGAAACCATCAGCTTTATATTCCTTCACCACGATGTAGTTCTCCAGTGATTTCTGTAACAAACGCGACAACTTGTTAGACACTTGTTCCAATAACTCTCAGATTTCCAATCTGAGATGTTTAAATCTGTTACTAAATATTGATAATACACCAACTATTGATGAAGATAAAACGATAAGTGATTCTACGATTGCACAATGTGGGAGAAGAAATAACATTGAAGATCTGCCTACATTCATAAATCCATACAATAATTGAGACTGCTTCTCTGTACAAATACTCCTTCAGATTTATACAAAATTTCATTTAATTGCCTAGTTATTAATAGATAATTACAACTGAGCCCCTTCTCTCATGTTACGTTACCCGCTCACAGCTATTGTCTTGATGGAAGCTGCTCAATCTCCTGAGACTCGGCGTGTTCTCCCTGCTACCGGAGTTGCCGAACGACCTATCCGACTTCGACAAGACAATACCATTGCTTTCGTGTTTCTGATACACCCCGAAACCCGATCCGTCGAGACTACTAGCGATGGAAGTGGTGCCCGTGAACGTGGACAGCACCTCGATATCCACATCTTCCTCCTTAGCGACTGGACAACAGTACATGGAGAAGCGATGAGCAGTCGGGCGATTGAGTCTCAGGGCGGTGAACACGTGAAGAGGTTCGAAGTGCTGGATTCCGTCTTCGTCGAGTACGGTGTAAGCCACCTCGCCTGTGAGGACCGATCTGGACGCTTCTCTAGGGACGACGGCCTGTATGCCTTGCTTCAGGATCATGAAGATGCTCGAGGGTTTGTGACTCCTTCTCAGGAGGAACTCTTCCATTGCCAAACTGTTATCGGCGTGAAGGAGAGCCGTGGGTACATCCGCGGACGACTGTAATGGACCTTCTTCAGGTACGATCATCAGGGCAGCGCTCTCTCTGACGAGGGTCCTGAGACGAGGATCGACCCTAGCGAGTTCAGGGTCGCTGCACAGCTGCGTCAGGGCGCTCATGAAAGGTGGTCTCTCCTCCGCAAGTTGTCTCATCACCGTTAGCCTCTTCAAGATGTCCAACGTTACTCTGTCGCTGGCCAAGGCACGAGTAGACTTCTCGTCACTGATTACTGCCAGTAGACTACTTGCAGTACTGGA
This sequence comes from Megachile willughbiella, assembly GCA_945859595.2. NCBI lineage: Eukaryota > Metazoa > Arthropoda > Insecta > Hymenoptera > Megachilidae > Megachile > Megachile willughbiella. Next base: position 15,035,502 of record OX243798.1, on the reverse strand, counting down.
CATGCCCAGGGCTCTGGCTAACCCCACAGCCTGCAAAAGCATCTCACGAACTTTCTCTCCTTGGTCGTTCAGTAACTCCTGCACGCGGATCTCGCTGGACTCTCTAACCGCCTGGACGATAGCTTTGTGAACTGTCTCAGCTGCGTCCCTCTCGGTGGCGATTGCTGAAACGTCCTCTGACACCTTCTGAAGCACTCGAGAGACCAGCTCTGGGTCGTTCTTGGAGACTGCTCTAAACGCTGGTCCCACCAAGTCCGTTCCATGTTCCTCTTCGAGAACCATGGACAAACGGTCGAGCACTACTTCTTCCTTCAAAGACTGACCGGTGATGGTGGACTTTAGAATGTCTACTTTGTTGTTCTTGCTGTCTAGCAACTCCTGCAGGGTGGATTGGCACAGACTGCTTCTTTTCTGGGGCACCAGAAGAATCTGAAGGATCTGTTCTACGGATTCCTCGACGCTGGTGTTGTTTTGTCGTAGGAGGACGTTGAAAGCCTCGCTGATGGAAGAGTAAACGAAGTCTTGCTTCGAATCGTTGCCATTGTCTATGGACTGATCCGCGATAGCTAAAACGGCGCTGGTCATCGCCGTTTTTATCGCGCGCGTTAACCAATAATCGTCTTGGTAGCTTTCTTCCCGGTCATCCCCGTTCTTGTCGCTGTTCACAATAACGGGAGACTTCCTGCCGTTCATGAACTTACTGTCCAGATAGTATTCCTCGAATTGTTGTTCCTGTTGAGTGGCTATGTTCTTGGCTAATTGAGCAACGGTGGACACTATCTGCGCCATCTTTACTGCGGTCGCGCCGTGCAGTCCCAACTTCTCCGCCATTTCAAGAGCTTGTTCCAGAGCCACAGCTTTGGGGTCCACGTCAACGTCGACGGCTGGTAAATCCGTGGCAACTTTTCTCCCCACGGACAATCCAGCTTCTGACAGCTGTCGAAGCATCCTGGCGTCTATGCTCGCTTCGCCGTGGTGCTGAACGTGAGGATTGTAATGCAGATGTTGTGGTCTCAGCAGTCGCAGTTCCTCAGGAGTGACCTCGAACCCTTGGACAGAGAACTCCACTTCTCCTTCAGGCGTGTCCATTAAGTCTGGAGCAACGAAACGTGGACCTTCTTCCGTTTGGACGATCTGACCAGGTACAAAGGTGACACCCAACTCTCCAGACTCTACCACACGTCCTGGAACGAATCGTGGACCGTCAGGCGTGTCTACCACTTGACCAGGCACAAATCTGGATCCCTCGTCCTCCGTAGAGATGACTTGACCGGGGATAAACGTGGGTCCAACTTTTGTCTCGACGATTTGACCAGGAACGAAGCGTGGTCCCTCTGCAGTCTCCACAGTCTGACCAGGTACGAACTTTGTGCCCGTTCGAGTCTCCACCATCTGTCCAGGTACAAATTTGGGTCCGCTGCTGGTGTCGATCACCTGGCCAGGTACGAACTGTTCACCTTTCTCCGTCATTACTATCTGACCAGGAAGGAAACCGTCTTCGGTCATGACACCGGGGACGAATCGGGGACCGTCCTTTCCTCCACGCACCAATTGACCTGGGACGATCCTCTTCCCTTCCGGTAGCTTCTTCACGCTCTCTGGATAGAACTCTACGCCCCTTTCTGTTTGGACCATGTGGCCGAAGATCTCGCTCTGTTGGTTAGAAACGTTGGCCGTTTTCGGATCGACGGGTATGCCTATCGGGCCAGCGTCATGGAATACCACCTCGTCAAACTTGCTGGCTGCGGCGAATTCGAAACTCTCCCCCATGATGGTAGTTCGTCCAGGTAGGAATCTGTCGCCCTCCGCTGTTCGCACTACTTGACCCTCCACAAACTTCTGACCCTTGGGAGTGTCCAGCGTCATGCCCGGCACGAACTCTACACGATCTCCGGTATCCTTCACGATACCAGGCATAAAATGATTTTCTCCAAGGTTGGTAGTGACGTATTGGCCAGGTACGAATTGCGGACCGCGACTCGTTGGTATAGTTTGTCCAGGAACGAACTTGGATTCTCCTGCCGAAGTCTCGAGACATTGACCAGGAACGAATTCCCAGGATTCGCCGACCTGGACACTCTGTCCTGGAACGAATACTTGTTCGCCGCGATGGTCGGTGATGGTCTGACCAGGCATGAACCTAGGTCCATCCGGGGTGACGATTGTCTGACCAGGAACGAAGGTTCCATCCTTCTTCACTTGACCAGCGACGAACTTTGGCCCCTCTTCGGTAAGTACGGTCTGACCTTGGACGAATCTGGCTCCCTCGTTGGTGTGGAAGGTCTGACCCTGAATGAATTTGTGACCTTCTTCCGTGGACAGGGTTTGACCAGCTACGAACACGGGAGTTTCCTTGTTGTCGTGCTCTTTGGCGCTGACGATTTGACCGGGAACGAGAACAGGACCGTCAGGAGTATTCACGGTTAAACCAGGAACGAACGCAGGACCCTGAGGTGTCTGTAACGTCTGGCCAGGTACAAAAATAGGCCCATTCGGCGTCTGCACAGTCTGGCCGGTGATAAATCTTTGCGCGGATTTAATGTCTAATTTCAGACCCTTAATCTTGTGCATCGTTGTCTCCTTACCCTTGCCTAGGTTCTGCACCAGCTCCGGGATCTCCTCCACTCTGGGCAACTGTTCCAGTGCTTCATCGCCAGCTTGCAACAGCTTCACGTTCACGTTCGATACCTCCTTTAGTTCGTTCGCTGGTATATTCTGTATAGCTGACTGGAGAACCGTGTCAGGCTCCACCTTCAGAGGTGTCAGTGGTTTCACGATGGATATGGCTTCGAATCCGCCTGTACTTTCCGACACAGGGCTGGTACACGAAGAAGAGGCGCTCTGTTCCACAATTTGAGGCTCCACTTTCACAGGAGTGGGCAGTTTATCCACCACCATCTGTATGGGTGACTTGATGTTATCCTGGAACGAGTTCCAGTCCAAAGTTTCCGGCAGAGTCTTCGCTGCATCCTTCACAATAGTAGTCACAGAGATCAAGTTGCAAGCTCTGATCCTAGCATGCTCCAGATCCACGTGTTTCCAAGTCTCGACCTTCTCCTCTCTTACTTCTTCTTTGACGCTCCTCAATTTCAGTTGTTTCGTTTCTCTTAATTCCTCCTCCTCGGCAGCTCTCTCTTTCTCCTCGAAAATCTTTTTCGCGTAACTCAGTCCAGCCTGTCGTTTTCTCTTTCTCCTTCTAGCCTCCGCTTCCTGCCTCTCCCTCTCCTTCAGCACCTCCTCGCGCGGTCCGAGTCCGTCGTAAAGGTTGTCGAAGTCCTCCAGGTCCTTAAAATCCACGGACACGTTCTTGCCCTGCTTCAGCCTGAACAGAACGGTGTCGCAGTCCCTGGACAACATCACGTCCTTAACGTCGCCGTCCCTGACCGCAGCCTCCAATCTGGACGGGAACACGAGGCTGCACCGTCGCTCTTCCACGGTGTACACGAATTTTGCATCCTGTTCCTCGACGGACGGCTGCTTCGCGTGCATCAGATCCCTCAAGGCTTTCTGTTGCTCGCCCTCGCCCTCGAGGATCGGGAACACGTAGCGATAATCCTTGAGGATCACATGCTTCTTCTTCTCTCCCAGGACAAAGCCAGCGGTGTAGTGATGCGGTCCTAGACCGGAAGCGTTCGTGATCTTGCATTTCGACTTGTCGTGAGTGTGAACACCCAACAGAACTGGAATGTAGTGATGAGTAGGTAGACCGTAGGACTTGCCGGTGATGCGACAGAAACGTTTCGCGTCAGCCGGGCTAATCGGCGGCAGCAGAGGGAAGTAGTTCGGCTTGGGGAGGCCCCTGCTTCTTCCGGTTATCCTACAAAAGGACATTGTTCGTTCCCGGGTGCTTCAATCGCTTCACACAATCATCGATCCTTCCCGAGTATGTTAACCGCTTTACAGAATCATATAAATATTTCAGCGTTTCTTTCGTGCGAGGTTCAAGAATACTTTTCGGTCGAGTTCAAAGTCGTCGAGTAGCTGGATGCTGGTCAATTTTTGTTGTTTCCCAGCCGATCGCTAAAAGCTTGGCATCCTGACCGCGAGAACGACGGATTCTTGTTTTCGATCACTCAACCGCGACTTCCTTTTGGCGTTCACCTTGCCGTCAGTCAATGCGTCCACTGTCGACGAGTGAATCAACACGTATTGTTCTCTCCTCGCCATAATTCGTCCACGTGGGGACATCGCTCTCAAGGCACCTTGTCCTTTTACCTACTAGCAGTCTGCTTTCGTTATTTTACTCTCGCGCTCATCAACGAATTTTTAAAATAAAAGAAAAAACGTTTCGGTCCTCGTTCGAGAACGATCCTGTTCGGCTCTAATCCAAAATACGAGGCGTCTCTTGACCCCGCGCTTATTTTTACCGTAATTTCCACGTCGTTCTCATCGGGTGCTCGTTAAAAAGTTTTCGTCGAACCCGCGACCGGCTCGCGTCGTCTCGAGAAGGCACGGTTTATTTTTACGTTCGGGATGCCTTCGAGGATTCCGCGAGAGCTCTTCTTCGTTTCGTCCCCTGGTACACAGCCAATTCGGTGATTTCCTCGTCGTAGAAAAGTGTCTCGTTTTTTTTCACCTCCCGTTGCTGATCACCCTCGCAGGACGGTCACACAAAGTGACCCTACGATTTTCCCGCGGATTCTTGGCTGCCCCTTTCGTTAGGATATCTTAGAGACTAGCGAGAGGTTCCGAGCCAATGACAAATGCTTCGACGCGTGATTGTCAGACGACCACCCGTTCCATCGTTTCTGTGTCTCGCGATTATTTATGACCGTGTCCGATTCGACGAGTAATGTCCAGCCTGGTTTCGAGACACGACAGCTACCTTCCAGACTGTCGATGGGTAAATTTAGACTATTCTCTTTTTATCCTGTTGGCTATCCACGAATTCGTTCACTATTCGTCGACGAAACGGTCCGCTGTTTATCCTCGATTCAACGTGGCGATCCACCCGATCACTCGCACAACCACCAATCGATTATCATATCGGTGCACTGCACTCTGCTCGTAGCAGACGACAAACGAATTAAGAAACTTCACAGCCTCGAACACTCGTATACTTCCGACAATAGGGAAGGTATCGAAAATAACTCAACTCGTTCGTGAAAGAATCGTTCTTTCTTGAGATCAAAAATCATGGACCCATCGTTGCTACGTTACAGTCAGAAAAAAGCAGCTTCACGATCACAGAAATCGTCGTAATCGGTCGGAAACGAACGATGCGAGTTTCTTATTCGTTTCTCCGTCTTCGATGAGCATGATCACGCGACGTCGATCGATATTCACGAATATTTGAACGATCTCCGAGTCGCGTCGACCGCCATCGATCCACTTCTACGTTCTCGGCTACGCGTTTCTCTCCGTGACGATTATCGACGATCACTGCGAGCTGAAGCGGACTGGCTCGCGTGACATGTCCGTCCAGACTTGCTCAGTTCCTTGAGAAAAGAGTATTGCGATACGCGGCGAACGCCAGACTAGCCGATGCACGAAGTGGCTAAGAGCCGTTCGCGCGACGAGTCTCTCTCGACTCCCCACGAACAGAAATAGCTACCCTTCTTACACTTCTCCAATACATCTTTAGAACGGAGTACACGGCTCCCGGAGTTGTATGTGTCGCGTGGTAATAGTGTACAACGTTGAATTTATTCCGTGGATTCGATGAGTTTGTATTTCAGCCGGGAATTCCCGATGGGTAGAGTAATGACAGGAAATGGACATTCTTGGAACTAAAAAAGAACATGGTACATATATTCCAAGGAAATAGAAACGAGGTCTGTAGGAGTGACAGTAAAAAGTGACCAATTTCCTGATTGAATCAGAAATAAAAACCGTTGTAGCATGAATCCGTATCTAACATGAAAGACACTGGTGTACGATGTAAATAGGATCCGTGTCTGGGGTGAGTTAGTCCTGTAGGATATGTTAATTCCTTACTGGCACGACCAAGTGAATTCAGGAAATTTGGAGACCTGGAAAATTTAGAATTTGATAATTTGGAATTTTAGCTGAAATCAAATTTGAGTTTTTAGTGTAACGAGTTCTATGAGATTATAAAAGGTATTTGAACCTAGATATTTACCACTATGACCGTCACGCAGCAGAAATAACTAATGTAGAAATCAACGAACCCGCCATCGAACTCTGACAACTATAGGAAGTTAGCTAACGCTTATTTAACAAACAATTAGGAAAAATAGCAATGTTGATGACCGGCTATTTAGAGCGAACCGATTGTTGCCACAAACGCCTACTGCAGGTCCAATTTCTTTCTTTAGGAACGTTGCGTCATTATTTGATATAAATCGCGGGGCTTTTCGAACAGACGTAGGTACGCGTGAGAGACTATTCTCGACCTAGTTACGGTACGATATGAATTATGGATTCGATCCTCTAAAATTATCGAACACTAAGAGCGTCAAAGTGGAAAACGTTGTTTGGAAACACGAATCTACATTCTAGTCCTGCTATTTGAAGCAGCAACTATAGTCAGTAGTATGTCTCAATAATTTGACAGTCAGTGATTACGTTCACAAATTGTCAACTGAATCTGATCCTAATCTAACCTAACCATAACCTAATAGAATCTTAATTCCACCTAAAAATATATACAACCTTACATAACCTACTCTAACGTAACCTGAACTAGCCTAACCTAAACTGACATAATATATTTTAACAAATTTTGTTGCTGAAAGTTAATCTAGCATGACATTCTAAAGATAACTTGCAGATATTAGAAGAGATAAAAATTGAAAACAGAATGTAATAAACTTAATGAAATATGAATGTATACTACTGTTATTTCTATCGATGAACTTTCATTAGATACCTTTTATATTAAATATTGAGAAGATAACTAATGCCGCGAACAGACAAGTTTATTTATTTCTCAGCGCATCTACCGATTTAAGTGATATACTGCATGATAAATTAGACGCGTACAAGTGTCACTAACGCAATTTACGAAAGATAAATAAGACACCTGCTACCATTTTTCAGGAACACATGATTTCACGGTGATTGTCCGCTGAATTCTTGCGTTCCAATTCGATGACAAGCGCCAACAAACCAGTTAACGTTCGAAAATCGTCGAAACGTTTTACATTCAAAGAATTCTGGTATTATGGTAATATCTTGGTATTTTCCTGCGCTACGGGTTCTGGTGGTGGGACAGGAAATTGTGGAGGACCAATGTTACGTGCGGCTGTCTTTCTTTCTCCTGAAGACTGTTCCTTTATCTAGGAGGAAAATATCGAGATTACTGTAGTATTCAGAAGATAAAAGTTCAAATGATTATAAAAGTTTCCAATTTCCAAAAATATCCATGTTTAAAATAAGAAATAGATACTATTAATACATCTAAGACCTTTGGCTCAATCCGCAAACAATTTTCAATGACGCAATGATAATTGCGCACAAAGCAACGTTTCATCCAGCAAGCATGGTTTCACATGACTTGCAACAAATACGTTTTGTTGTATCCAGCTAGTCATCAAATGTTTCGTGCTCCGTTTGTTTTCAGTGATTTACGATAGTGCTTGAACTTAGGATGGGACAATAACTGTTGCACGGCTCAAGGCTCATTCAGATTTACGTCGAATCATTTTTACCATGAATTTTAGTCGATTCCGTAATCCAACAAAGAAATCATGATCTTAATAGAATCCAGCGAAACAAAAAAGCGTACGGTCTTTGACCTCTTCAAATCTGACTCAGAAATAAGAAAATTCGAGAATAAGTCGATATTTATATCATCTTCCATTTTTATTTTGACTTTTGCAATGAATAATGATGCATGATAATGATATTTACTGTGTCTCGTTGAAAGTTTCTGTCATTTTTATTACATCTGTTTGCAATTATGTCTACACCGAGAAACTTATTTGAGACTTCACCTTTCAGTGAAATATTAAAGTTCAGATGTATAGAAAACCTGGTAAAATTGCCAGACATAAACATGAGCGGGCGTTGAATTTCCGGTCGAAGTAGAAGCGCCACGATTACTATTGGCACATCAATGCTCTACGTTCAATCTCCGTATCTGATTGTCTGCCAAAACCCGTTAAGCTGGACGAAATTTAGCGTGTCAACGGCACTCGAGTGATTCATCTCGTCTGTGTCGAATGATTATCGATAACGACGCGATTTGTCGCGACGATTTACTCGTAAATTCGTGGAAACGAATAAAGGGAGACTCCGGCTGTAAATCATTCGACGCTGGCCGGACTCATAGAAGGGTAAACGATAAATTAATCGAGCCGTATATTAAAGAAGTGACTCGATAGAAATATTCAACGTCGCGCGAAATATAAATTGAGAGAAAAACCTTGAAACCGCGCAAGATGCGTTTCGACAGAAGCAACGCTATTTCTAAGGTTTTATTCGGTACGGACCGAGATCGTAATCCTGTTCAAACATTTTCCGAACAAAGCACCCGTTTTAACGGCTGATTTATTGTTAACTGAAAGCCAATTCTAAACGTGTCTGAGAGTACGGGTCGTTACATTCCTTGGATACAAGTCAATCGACTGGTATATGCTTGTCTGGATGATTACACATAACACATCAAGAGTTAGATAATGGACAACGATGAAATCCGATGAGAGTTCAAGTTTCCGATGCTCCAGCATCTTTAGCATCGAGACATAAGTGGTGCCTAAAATTGAATCGGTAATATTACTCTGAAAAAGTTCACAGTGTCGAGGACAATTGCTTTGTTTGAGAAAAGGTGTTTGAAGATACCAAAAATTTCATAGTGTCAACTGATTCTATTCAGATTTCTAAATACATACCTACAATGATTCCAAAATATTCTAAAGACTCAATCTACATCAAAAGTATTTGAATTAAAACCCGAACTTGACCTTGAAATCCACTACTTCATCCAGAAGACGTTTATATTACACTATATCCTCTACGATGCCAAATAACTTTCAGTTATTTTAATTTTCAGTTTCGCCAGAGATATTTTAGAGCACCGAATGGATACAATGGGTAGCGCTTGAAGTTACCTACAATAGTAAAATACATAAAGAAAGGTTCATCGACAGAGCATAAACAGCAGGTGTATGAAGTCTAAATTAGTACAATCCATTTTGGCACGTAACGTTGTTGTGTGACAGGCGAAAACATCAGGATGTTTGCTCTGAATACAATGTATCCAATCTTTGCACTCCGTCATGTGCCAAAGTATTTGTAAATATTCGACATTTTCATCGCGAAGCACGAATCAAAAGACGAGAGATCACTGACACGATCTTTCTCCTGCTTCTGAAACGCAAACCAGACAGTCTTTGATTCCTTAATCCTATCATGGGAATTAAACAGCCACGCTGCTTGGAAACAGCTGGTGCTATGAGAATAGACAGTGTTCCAAAACGGATTGTTCCTTCATCAATAAACTTTCCTATGTTCGAGTGGTCTCTTCACTCTAGGTAAGATTCAAACTTCCAAATCTCCAAGTTAACAAATTTCTAGATTCCTAAATCCCTAAATTTCTAAAAACCCAACATTCCGAATTTCTAAGCAAATCCATAAATCTTCAACCACCCATATTCTTAAACCCCTAAATTTTCCAATAAAGTCTAATTCAATTCTTTCTATTCGTACATAACACATAATTTCCTTAATGCAAAGCCACAATTAGCGACGCAAATAAATCACAGTCGCCCTCGTTAGTGCTGTATCGCGCTGGCAACACCAATAACGCGTCGCCCGGCTAAGTATTCTTCCGATTGCAGGAGGCATGTCCAAGAATGTCAGATGCATCGCAATTAATTAAGACTTAATTAAGGATGAAAACGAGACGTCTTGGAATCGGGTGGCATGCGCGGCATCGTCTACGACAAACGCCAAACAGGCCGTCCTTCCAGGAAGCGTGAAACAGCGACAGAATGCGTTTCCTATAAATCATGCCGTGCAGTGAAGCGGCACGGGGGCGAAAAAAGAAAAGGAAAGAATTTGCCCGAGTGAATCAAGGGGCGAGACAGTCGGCGAAGACAAGGGGACGAGGGGATCGTCCAGAAGAATGAGAGACGTGTTCGTGCATTGCGGGAGTAGTTGGAATGGCGGCGAGTTCTTGGTTGTCTTCAGTCGTTGGCATCGAACCAGATATTCTATCTACCTTCGTGGTGCGCCTTGGTTTTAGTTTAATTTAGATGGCGGTATAGTGACGTAACGTATTTAGCGTGAACGGGTGTATATTTTGTTAGTTGCCATTTGATCAATTACTTAAAAACGGTTGATGCTTCATCCTTTATATGGTGGTCCTTTCGAGAATGAAGTTCGGTAACGGGCACTGGGTCAAGCTCCCTCTCGTAAACTGCACGCTCGGGTACAACGTATGCTTCCTAAGAATCAGTATAGGGCCACTTGTCTCTCACTTTAGGAGATCAAATAAGTAAACTTGAAAATGTGGAAATTTTCAAAGTTACAAGTTGTAAGGTGCGAGTGATCACATCTTATTAACCCTAAAGTTATTGTCCTATTCTAAAAGGAAGAAATTGGAAAATATTATCTAATATTTTGTACCCCCTGAACTGATAACTTGCCTGATGGTCAGGTTATTATGCTAATGATAAATTTTATTAATTTAATAGTAGAACTCACCCTGCCTGATGATTCGATCGTGACTCCTTCTCTTCTGATGACTCTAGTTACCTCCGTTGAAGATTCTAGACAGACATTTAATGGTGACGATTACTATTTTATAATCAGTATTGTAAAAGAATTTGTTTAGTCAAGATTGGGTAACCTACCTTTCGTTTTGGATGTAATCGAAATGTTGGAAGCCATTGCAGTGAATTCCACATTACACCATAATTCTAGAAAAACATACAGTAAATGTCATTTAATTTGAAATCGGTATTTGATTCGATTGCGAATTTCATATTTTTGTGTTTTTCATAACGATGCTGCCATCTTAAGGAAAGCAACGACAATTCGAATATCGGAATTCAGTAAAGAAGTAAACTCTTTTTCGACCGGTTGGTAACTTATCGACTTCATACAAAAAATATTTCCGGAAAAGCGAAACTCATTTTCTATTATTATGGACCTATTCCTTTAGTTTTCTGAAGAAGTTCGACTAAGCCAACCTCACACTTTTATCTAAAAGTCATATAACAATGATTTTGAAAGTACGTGAAGTCACATTTTTCACTGATGAAAAATAAGCCATTTATGCCCACAAAATTTAATCTACGTTTACCTTGAAGTCCTTATCTTTTGTATTAAATAATTGATGTATCACTCACATCTATAATTAACCTTTAAAAATAATTTTTCAGTAAAATTTCTTCTTCCGTCGTTCACGCTGTCAATTTCACATTTCGAAGCGCATCTACTTAACCACTGCGCATGCGTACTATATTTCATATGAGATTTCTGAGCATGCGCAATAACCCAACAGAAAAACTTTCTTTACGCGCAATTTTATTTGCAATTTTTTAAATTTTCCAAAACATACAGAAATTTTTAAGAATATAGAATACAGTTGTAACTTATCCAATATGATATCGACAATAATCTTTAGAGAACCTTATGATATTATGAAAACCGTTATAACTGTAAATAGTAATAAACGTATCATAGATGTCGTGACTCTACTAACGCGGTAAATTTGAATATCTCCACGAAATACTGGTCAAATTCGATCAATTTCATGGGAGAGAAATCGAACGTTGTACATAGATGGTTAAAGTGGCGTCGGCGGATCAACCTTTAGTTTAAGCGAAATCTATTTCCGACACGCGGCACCCGTATACGTTCGTCTGATTGGCTGGCCCGCTTGCACCGCCAGCGCAGGGTTGGCCGCATTTTCTTGTATTTCACTGCTAATCGGGTCACTTCCGCCATTGATTTCGAAGTCGAACTCCACAGGGAGTAACGTAAAGTCACGAACAAATAAATGCTGCACCAGGCACACCATGTTTCGAACAAGCATTATAGAAACCACCGCGATAAACAACCAGAAACAGCCGGCTTTGATGCCGCATATATGCTCTTTAAATCGAATAATAAACGAGTTTGATAGCGCGCAATTTACAAATTAACTTCTGATGTACAGCATAGTTTTGTTATATACCTTTAGAGCAAAAAATTGAAAAGTTCGATTCTTGAAGGTTTACTATCTGGACTTCTTAAAACTTAAACATTTCTAAATGTTTAGGTATGTGTAAAGAGCAAGCTCAACAGGTCGCATAGCAAAACTGCACTGTACTCATAAAATCATAAATCATATATAATAAACAAACGATTATAAAAAGTTTATTTAGACGCACAGACCTTATAATTAATCCGCTATGACACCTAAACGAGCACCCTAAACTCCTAACTCTGACGTGACTAAATGAAAATACGCTTGCTCCGCTGATCCAGATAGATGGGCTCGAATTCTTTTTTTAGACAGTAAATAAGGCAGGAAACAGATCTGAGCTTAGCTTCGAGTCTGAGATGATTGAACAGCAGCGTACATCGACTATGGATCATAAAATGAATCTCCACCGTACGCAAAAGCAACACGTTGTTTCTCGATCAAGGTGGTTTGATATTTTGGGTCGCAGGTTGCACGCACGCTCGCGTGCACTCCCTTCCTCGCGGCCACGCTTGCCCGCGTAGTCATCTTTCCGCGAAGCGAAAAACTTGGCCTTCGCTGCGGCTGGACCGCGATTTGATTCACTGGACGGCCAACTCGCGGGGAAACTGTGCCAGGAAAATAGCACAGCTATTTTACGAGCCACCTTGAGCAGAATTTCATTTCGACGCGGCCCTCGCGATGTGTTTATCAGACGAGGTGACAGTGTCATCGCACCGGCTGCTGGATTCGGCCACGGTACAGCCTTGTCTTCCTCTAAATAATGAGCCTGCTCCGGATAACTGTGCTTAACAGCAAGAAACAAGACGATGAAAAAGACGGTACTCGACGTTTGGTCACAGAACGTTTGCATGGAGAATTCGTTTGTTTAATGCTTGGACGCCGCTGCTAATTAGGCTTTGCTAGATAAATGGTCGAGGACGTTTCAAGATAAAACTATATTTGCGTAAACAAATCGCGCGTTATATTACTTTTGCTTCGGAGAAAATTCTATCAATCATAGTGTTTGCCAGAAGATCTGTTACACCCTATACATATGGCTTCCGGGTGACGAGACGACAGCGTTCCATGTCTGTCATCGCGTCAACAGCTCGTTAGTTGGAAGACTGACACCGTATTAGCTATATACTACTCGATTATCTTTTATAGTGCACGCGACAATCGCCAAGAAAAATCTTTTACCACTTCTGAACATCGCCACCAATGCATTTCTATCAACAGGTAATACATTCACTTTAGACCGATTGTTATCGATATTACTTTTTTTAATGAAAATAACGAATAGTCGTTCAGTATATCTCTGGATACGTTTAGTACATTCCTGCTTGAATTACAATTAAAGTTATTTTCTGTACTTTAAATTGTACAATACAAAGTTAGTATCATAGTAGTATAGCATAGCAATAGTTCAATGTAATAATATAGTTATATGCTATCCTAGTACAAGTGAAAGTATAAAATGAAATCCCACAATTATGACACGCGGATGACAGCGGTCGCCAATGAGAAATGTGACACTGGTGGCGAACACGTTAAACGTAGTAAACAAGATACTCGTGATAAATATTCATTGGTCCACTTCTATTGTTCGAAGAGTATCAAAAGAATGGTGTGACACGTATGGAGGATCAGCAAATCTCAAGGTCGTGCTCGTGAAAACGCAACGTACTTGCCACGTAATCGCTCTTATAATTCAATTGCACAAATCACACCGGTGGTTTCGCTACTCGAGAAGGCGGCTAGTCCACGACGAGTCCCAAAATAAGCGGGCAAAATTCACGCAGCGTGGACATCGTCCAAGGCCAGGCAGGATCGGGGAAGAGAACCCGTCAATATCTGGCTGGATCAGCGAAGAGGTTCCTGAAGGGTTCGTTTGTTCGGTACAGAGGCCGCCTGAATACGAGAGTTCGACACTTGCACAACACTCACGAAAATAGCACGTCGAAGAGCTGACACGATGGCCAGTGGAAGAGGAAAGAATGAAGCTGAGGAAAATGCTAGCGGAACTCACCTCCGGCAAAGGTTCTCTTCGATTTTAATTATTTTATTTTAATCCAGACGGCCTCGACACCGACGCTGATCACCGGTTAACGCGATCGACGGATCAGCCACTGGATATCGTTCACCACTTTGCGCTCGGAATCCCCGAATAAATCCCCCGAGGCGGTGAGGAAGCCAGCCGGCGGCTATCTCGAGACTGCTACCAATGCCAGCCGCAACGCGTCCCGACACCCTCCACGCTTCTCTGGCTACCTCTTCTTCGTCTTCTTCATCGCTGTCCACTTCGTCTTCTTTCCTTTCTTCCCTTCTTTCCTTTCTTCTCGCTGTGCACCAGCACCGTTCTGTTGTTTCTCTCGTTCACTCGAGCGAAACAACGCACCTGTTGTTTCAGGCACCGATATAAGGACGATTTGCAAGTCAGGTATACTCCTGCAATTGAGATAATAGAATAAATATTTCTCTTCAGAAAAGTGGACGTGTGAAGTTTTATGAACTACGTGTTTTTGTTTATGAATCTTGAGTATATTGCCCCGTCTATCTAGTAACACATAAACCTTGAGTCAAATATCATCTTTTACTGTGTCATATATTACAAGATGAGATCGAAGAAAGTTGATACAAATAAATACTAGAATCAATTACCTGTGCTGATAGTTATTTCAATAAATATGAATGTGCAGACTTCATCGTGCATCAGTTGTCGAGAAACTTGATATTACAATGCTGTTTACGTCCAGTACATGTTTGTTTCACTCGAAGAGCGTAGAAATCGCGACCTTTGGTATTCTTCCTCAGCTTCCTAACGGTGCTGTATCCGAGCCAAGGGTTACCTAAATAATTAACGACGAATCATTTCACAATTCTGAAGCACCAAATTGTGATGGCCATTAAGGCCATTAAAAGTGACTGTTCCGCAGTAAATATTGACTTTCTATAGCGGAATTAATTTCCGATCGTGTCGCGTTCCTAATCGCGTTCGACGAAGCGGCTGTACGCGCGCCAAGGTTCGATTAAACAATTAGAAATACTCAATTACGCAACACCGCAGGCATCGATCGTTTAAAAATACTATCGATTTCACAAGTTTTTTCAATCATGATTTCGACTCGTTCAACATTTCCGCAGTAATCCACCAGGATTACAATTTATTTCTACATAGGTTATGGTGTATCAGTATTGCAATATATCGGAATTATAACATGTCACAACTTCGACACATTACAATTACTATGCCGGAAATATAATGCATTCTAATTGCAGCATTTTACGATCATAATGCATTCCAATTACAACGCTTCACGATCGGAACACATCGCCAATAAAACGAAGTGCAATTACAACGTACCATAAGTACAACGCAACCATCATACAACACGTTACAAGTACAATATATTATCAAAACAACGCAATACGATCCTTACTCTGAAATAATGGCGCAGCGTGATTAGTGTACGCGAAGGTTCACGTGATTGTGGCAATATAACGAGATTCTACTGTATGAGCTTGCAATATCCCGAAGATCGGTTTTACTTTTGGCTAGTTCTAATAATAATCGATGTCTACGTGTCTCCAGGGATCTCGATATACGTGTTGTATCCGTGATGCGTTTTGTACCGACCGTAATTTCTCCGAGAGACTAGCCGTTCGTTACTCGTCCTTTTTGCTGCTCACAGCCGGCTTCTGTCCGGCGCCGATGGTACTTCGACGGATCGTTGGGAGTCTATTTGCGTTCTGACTTGGTTTTAATACGTGCACCACGCGGCCTCAACGTTGATGCACTTTTATGACCGATAAAATACAGGGTGTTTCTGAAACAAATGATATCCTTAAACATTTTGATCGATAACGTCACAGATTTTATGATATAAAATTGCTGGTCACCAATTTGTACAATGGATCCCATGAAATTCATGCATATTACTTTTTTACAAATTTAGCCATCATTAATTTTACGAAAGTATGTACAAAATACACTAGAAATGTTTCAATAATTCCTTTCAAAAAGATGTCAAGAACACATTGATTTTTGTTACAATGTATATTTGTAAGCAATGATCACAGAAATAGTGGGTACTCCGACAAATTTATGACCGCGCATAATTTAGAATAAATCAAACTCTTAATGCTTCCTGCGTAAGTCGTTCAGTTCATCGGTAACAAACTAAAGCAATTCCTGTAAGATCTGTCGCACTAAACAACGAAACAAATCTCCTGGTTCGAGCAACATCGAAAGACAATTTTGTGCCGTTGAAACAGATAGCTATAAGTTCATTTCCGTGTTATTAATGCAGCCCAGCAGCGTGTAAGACATTCATACGTAATATCTGACTAATTGAGGCCGACGCGTGTACTTGGCGATCATCCAAGTCGCTTTGATCGCCGGCAATCGACCTTATGCTACACTCGTGTGCCCATCTATATGCACGTGTTCGCTCGAACGTGTATCCACGGATTTAAGTACACGCTCGTGCTCTCCAAAGCGGGCAAATCGAACACCCAAAGACCACTTGTACGAAAATCCAGTTCGCGGAAGCAAGGTACAAAATCAGATTTCCCTAGAATTCAATCGTGATACGATGGAAGGATCAAAGCAAATCTTCGCTCCTATACTGCTAGAAAATAAATCTCTTCAGAGAAAATTAAGGGAAATTCCTTACAGGCCGAGGACAGTGAACATCCTCTGAACGAATGAAAAGGAACTCTGAATTATCGATCAGATGACAAAAGTTGATCGTCGAGAAACGAGCATCGAATCTCGCGCGAGCGCTTTTCGTGTTTATCGGACATGTGTCAACGCGTAGGAAAACCCGTTCATCGTAACTGATCAACGAGGAAAAGAGACCTGAAAATAGAATTTGGGTAAATTGCGATGATCGTGTAAGATCACGATTGAGGTACAAGCTTGAAGACTAACCAGTGTCCGCTGATTCAATGGCACCAGCACCAATCTTTTTATCGATTCACCTTGCAGAGGAATGCTGCTAAGTTTATTCAAGTACATCAGATTCTCCTACATACAAGTCACAGCAATCTTTAGCTATACAAATTAACCGAATCTTCTCCAATAAATAAAAATCCCAGGTTGACCATGATCGTTTCGCTACTAATCAGCGCAGTTTGCATTGAAACCAACAAAGACTCAGTCAAAGACAAAGCAGGAGTGGAATCATCTGAACGACGCGATGCTTTTCTGAAAGAAGATGCAGAGTCCATTGACAATCATGAAGATTTTCCTGTGCAGAAGCGACAATCGAGCAAACACAACAGATACTCTAACGATCAGGATCCGAGGAGTCGTAGGGGCAGCGTCGGTTCAACGGAGCGTAGAGTTTCTCGAGCAGGCGATAGAGAATTAGCACATAAGATGGCCAAGGATGCGTTGAAGTCTCCGAAGATGCAGGAGACCATGAGGAAACTCGGTCGTGTGCCCTCGAAGGCTCATGGTACTCTCGTTGCTACCGTGAAGGTGCCGGTTCCGAGAAGAACTGGTGTGAAAAAATCCCGAAGTGAACAGAAGCACGACAGGCACAAGGGACGAAGAAAGTCGAAAAGTAAAAGGTACCTTTTGAGTTCAAAATCCTTAAGTATCCAAATTCACACTTGATCGGCCCATGGTGTACATATTTCAAAATTTACCTTCTTCATTTTTACAGGCACCATCGAAGATACAAGAACGGGCATGGTTGGAAGGGGGGATCTTCCAAGGTAGGTAAGCTTCGTTCTGCAATTTTCAACAACTCTCCTCGAGTTCCCATACGTTGACCCTTGCTACGTTTAAACATCTCGCTTACTCAGAGAACGTCGGACTCTGGCAGGGACATTAACTCGTTCACAAAGGGCCTAAGCAGAAAGGAGAAATCATTAATCAAGTGTAATCAAGCAATTACGGACGACAAATCACGAGACAAGCCTGCAACGCCAAGGTCCAATGTAAGGGTTACCCACGTACAGGAAGAGGACAGCGATTACGTTGACTTTTCCTCGCCCTTGAACACCAAATCTCTCGTGTCGTCGAGCAAATTACCAGAAAACGAGAGACCTGTGAAATTACACGACGATGAAAGGATGATTGACAAATTGATGCGAACGACGACGAGAGATCCTTTGAAGAAGAGTCCTGGGGATCAAGGGATCGAGTATTCGGATTATTACAGTGACAACGACGTTCTTGAAGACATCGCAGCTAATAAAATCCCGATGCAAATTGCTCACTCGAGAAATTCCAATGATCGTTTCGCGCGGGAGATCGCAAACCTCACGGCCCATCGTCGAATCGACAGACACGTTCCTCCACAGCATCGTAATCACGTTGCTCGTAGGAAAAACTTTAGATACCCTGGTAAAGCTGCTAAACGTTCCTTTCACGGCTATCCTGCACGGCGATTCGTTGGATTAAATCGGAATTCTCGATTCCTGAGAAGAGACGACTCCTCAAGACCTACGGACGACCAGTATGAACATTTAGACCCAATGTATTCTATCAACACCGATGAAATTCAGCAGCAGGAGCCTAAACAGGAAGCTGTTCCTGATGAACTTCAAAACAACGTGGACATGTCGGATGACGAAAGGTCGAACGACGACATTCAGCAACAGAATCCTGAACAATTTAATTATTTAAACCAATATGAAGTACCTCAGGAGGGCGATGTCAGAGATACGGATACGAATGGAGCTGCTGAGCCACAGATGGAAAACATGGGATTTCCGCAGGATGAAAATTCGCAGCTTCCTGAGGGATTCGGTAGCCCTGATATGCAAAACATGGAGAACTATCAACCAATGGACACGAGTTTACAACGAGTAGAAAATTTTGATCAAAATATGATGAATCAACCTAGAATGGAGAACGTAGGTCCATCAATGGAGGATATTAATGGAGGATATGAAGTTCAGTCGCAGCCCAATTACCCTGTAGTTCAATCATATGGTAATTTGGAGGAGACGCAAGATCAAGTTGGGAAAGATGTATCGATGCAGGGCATAAATAATCTCCCTCAATCGTATGCTAACAATGCGATGGATCAACCTCTTGGAAAGATTCTAAAGTCCCTGGGCATCAATATCGATGCGGATTCCAGTGATACAAATCAGAACGCAAATTTGGAGAACGGTAATCCATCTGCAAACAACGTTGCAGAGAAGATGAAGGTTCCAGTGTTATACCCTGACTCGCTTGAACGTCCAGAGGAATACGCTTTAAGTCCCAGTTACCTAAAACATGGAGTTAAAGAAGAGATTAATAGAAACGACGCGAAAGAAAGGAACCGAGCGATTCAAGCCAGGAAAGGAAACTCGAGAAGACATTCGATGCAAAATGGCGCATACGATAATCAGTTTTTACCGTACACGGATGAGCCAGGGCACCATATGAATATTTCCATCGCCGTGCAAGACACCAAAGAGATTGCTACTCAAATACTGG
Source organism: Megachile willughbiella (assembly GCA_945859595.2). Taxonomy (NCBI): domain Eukaryota; kingdom Metazoa; phylum Arthropoda; class Insecta; order Hymenoptera; family Megachilidae; genus Megachile; species Megachile willughbiella. The sequence goes on along the minus strand of OX243798.1, from coordinate 15,015,979 downwards.
ACACGATCATGGAAGAACTGGAAGAATTGAAGCTGGATCGTTCGAAGAACAATAAGAGAGAAGGTACGACTTAGCGAATTGCTTATAGAAACAATGGTGATGATTCTTGGCCTGAAACTTGGCTATCCCTGATATGTGAAACGAGCGATATTTTTAGGCTTACCTTGCCGTTTGTCAGGGTCCTGGTCAACAGCCCAGGCCGGGGTGAAGCTGGACATGAGGGTCGCGAATCGTACTATAATCGTGACGGTCTCGGAGCTTACGACACCTCGTTTTCACGAAAGCCTGCTCAACGGAACGTGGAACGTTTCCGGTCACGCTCCGTTTAAACGTGGCGCACCCTTCACTCTGATCGCTACAGATAATAGTACCAAATCCATAGCTGTGTTTGTCGGTACGTAATATATCTTCCATGAGCGACTAATGGATTACACTCCCATTATATCGCCATTGTCATTATGCATCTCCATGCATAATAGTGACGCTTCTCGCCATTGTAACGCATTGATATCCACGCTTTACATTACTGCTAACTCCGCATTGTTGCGTGTTAAATCGCTACCCGTTATATCATCACATGCTCTTCATTATCATGCTCCGTATCACCACATATTATATCAACGTGCGTAGTATCGTCCTGCTCTGTATCGTCATGTACATGATTCTTGCATTGTTGACTCTTCATTAATTCAATTTGATACGACGTACATTCGTAATCTTCCACAAACAATTGTCCGTTGCTTCGTTGATATTTGTTCAGGTGCCTGCAGAGTATGCCAAGGAGTGGACACTATAGCGGGTGTTTGGTCCGTCGCTCGCCAACCGAAAGATTGCAGAGACTTCCAGGTTGCTACTAGCGTCTTCAACGATATCTTCCGAAAAACGAAACTGTCCAGTTTAAGAGAGAATCACAATTCAACAACGAGCGAAAGTGGGGCACTGAACCATGAGAAACGGAAGAGTTAGAAACAGTTGCTACTGAAATCCGTATGATGCGGAATATTAAAAAATAAAGGGACATTGGGTGAACGAAGTTGGAACTTGGAGATGGAACTACGATTTAAGACAGATATTGATTTCGCAGACGTAGACGATGATTCACGCATAAACGTGAGCAATCCTGTCTCAATATAACAACGCACAAGCAAATGTAGAATATTTTGTACTATGATGTAAGTAGTTTCTAATAAAGTCGATGTTTTGTACCGTACAGATTTTAATGACTATATTGCACATTGAAAACGATTCTCTCTTCGTTGGACATTTATTGATTACTGATTCTACTACGGTCACGTTCACAATGTATACATAGACAAATGAAGTTTCTTCAACAACTCGTTACAAATTAGATTCCCGTCTTCCCAAACGTCGGCGAATCGTATTGATACCCGACACGAGGACCTGCAAATATTTGACGAAATTTATACGATTTTATAGTACATTTTCGATCAAAATTACTATATCACCTTCAATAGTCCAATCTGTTCAGCCCCATCTGAACTGTGTACCTGGACCGAAACGACCTTTTCAGTGTCTTCAAACGCGTACTCTTTTAAATTGAAGTTAGCAAATCTAGGATAATTTTCAAAATCAGTATTCCGTACAGGAAAAATGCTTCGTTTTATCTTACCCCACTTCTACGCATTCTTTTATCTCAGTTTCTTCAGGAAAAGGTTCTGCGACGATAATAAATCTTATGTTGGGATTCGTACTGCCGTCGAGCATTGCTCGTAAGATGCTATTCTGCACTGAATGCGTCTCCTCGTCTACTTTAAACTCTACATTTATATAACAGTAATATTATTATTCGAGTTTTGATGTTTGATATCTTCATGTACTTATAATTCATTCAGTATAATATTACCAGAACTTAGTAGCTAAGTATTAGGATTTAGGTGTCACATACATTAGGTACCTAACCGTTAGGTATCCAGGTACTTGAACAACAGGTATCAAATTAGGTAATAAAGTACCTCACCCCTTACAGTTCAATACTTATTATATGATACCATTACCATCCATTTTGTGAATGAGATATTTCATGGATAAATCGTGCAGTTACTTCTTCTGAAATTGTAGAAGAGTTTCGTTTCCGGTGGTCGTGGTTTTACAACCGACATCGTTTCCATATCAGCTCCAGCATAGCCAAGAAAAGAATACTCGATGTAAAGCAACTGAATCTCGTCGTTAGTCATCAAGGTACTCTTCGGGAAAAGGATCATGCTAAGGATGTCGATGCTTATCGTGTCCGCGTTGATTAGCTACAAACGGAACGAGTACTTTAGAAAGGAAACATTACGAAAGTTTAGCATAGAATCTTTGGAAAGAAAATGTTTATGAACGTGATTCGTACATTGTCGTTGATAAGTTCATCTTCGGTGTTCTCTTTATCGAGTTCACCATTAGACTCTGCAATTCATTCACGTAAATGATGTGCCCCTGCACCCACAGTTTATTCGACAGTTTCACGAAAAATGCAAATATTCTAGTTATTACGTGTATCGGCGAAGGTCAGCAAGCTTCGTTGCTTGTACTCTTCCCAGTTCTTCTCCGAGAGCACGTTGGTTATTTCGGAGATGGACTCATTCGAGTCTTCAGGGGTCATCGTATTCTGAGTTTCCTGGGCAGTTGCATGGATCTGTTTACGACAAAAAACTGAAAAAGGAATTTTCGAGAATAGTTCCACAGTACCTTCGACATGATAGTTTTAAACTCCTCCACGCTCAATCTGTGATTCTCAGAATTTGATTCTATCATCCCTGGGATACTGCGTGAAGCTCTCCTTAATTCCGCACTTGGAAATATGTTTCACAATTACTATACTACGTATTCGTTTATAATTACTGTATTACGATCATTCATAACGAAAGGGTCAGAAAAATCATTGAAGAAAACCTCTTCTGAAAACCGCGTGTCGGTAGAGGATTAACCATATCTGATGGCTCCCCTCTATTGACCACTTTGATGGACCTCTGAACCTGCAAAGCATGTCTTGCATTTTCATGACTGGAACGAGAATGAGCGTCCTCCTCGCTCTCCTTCACCACGGTCAAGGGGACTTTGCTAAAAGTTGTCGTGTTATCATCAGGGACATCGGTCGTGTCACCTGAACACAATATATTTCATATAACCTACTCCGTCGTTTTAACCGTCTATTGGTATCAAATATCATGTAATCGTTTACTTGACTCGTTCATGAAATCAGGCTGCTTGTAACGACTGACGTCCAGTTCCTTGGACGGTTCGTACATCAGACGAGATTTTGAATTCGTGTCCTTCAACACCTTAATATCATCCTGTGTCTGCAAGCCAGATCTCACTGGCGTTTCTATGACAGGTGGAGGCAAAACAACTGGTCTCGATTCCGTGCCATTGCGATGATCCGTGAGTATGCCTCGTGTATTCTTGAACCTGTCCACTTTCTCGACGTCGCAGCTCAGTCTGACCCACAGGGATAATTGGCCGAAGTTCATGCCCAACGAGCAAGGAAGTACGCTGTTCACCGGAGCGATATAATGAAGCTTGTTCTGCGGGTAGTCCAGTATGTCCTTGATGCAGAGTTTCCCTTTGGATACCGTGTAGTCGTCGTTGCTCTCGTGGGATACGTTCACCTGGAAGACTACAAACTCCAGCAGGACGTAGTTGAAGAAGGAGAAGAGGTTTGAGATTCGATAGACGAATGAAGAATTGAAGTTCAGCTTAGGACACTTCTGGGTAGGTGTGTAAGTCGTCTCTTGGTTCCATATGTCCCAACTCACGAATAACGACACGTTATCGATGTTGGCCTCTCGATACAGGATCTGTTTCGCCTGGATGAAAATGAAATATCGTAGGAAATCATGTTTGGGCGTTAGGAGAGAAAATATTTGTCGATAAGATTAATTAGGAGAGCTCAGCAAGACTGAGTTTTCAAGTACAGGATTACTTTGCTTCCTACCATGAGGTATTTCTGAAAATTTTGCATGTTCCGATACTAACACACGTCGAGAGTTGTAGAGACACGATGTGAAGCTCCAAAAGTCCCTGACCCTCGGGAATCACCAAGGGAAACGAATCCGATAAGGAACTCAAAGTGTCGATACATTCGTTCTGACAGCGCAGATTGCAGTAGGATTCTGTTCTCCTAGTTTCAGGCAGGAATTCATCAGCAACGTCCCGGCATCGTAACTCCTTTACGTTCTCGCGGTTAACCATTTCCTTCATCTAAACGTATCAACTTTTGTATTTCGCGTTACGATCGGGGTCGTGATATAATTCTTCCTCTTACTGGAATCCCGGCTGCGTTGCTTAATGTACGGCTCTGGTTCACAAGTTCTTTGCATTTTTCCAACTGTTCAATGTATTCCTGCAACGATCTCTCATTGCTCAATGTGTCCCTCATTTGAACAAGATTTGTGTGTTGTCCCCAAATACTGTACGGGTTAGTATCGTCGTCATCCTGTAACTTACTTCAAAAATAGCTAACGAGTGGATTTTTACTACTAAATTGAATTTACGATCGCGCTATATTTCGGTAAGCATCATACCGTGGAATAAACGTTGCACTTAGAGCCTTCGTCGACGCTTTCTCGGTTGGATTGTTTTTAAAAGACGATGGATTATTAGATGATGTGTTGTTCTTGCTGACATTGTTAGGGATATCTTCCGTGATCGATCTCAAGGGATTGTCGCTGCAACATCGCTGTTCGCAGCTAGAATTGATGTTGCACTTCATTGAGTTGTTGCAGGTACAATCTTGGCTGGTCTCATGGAATTTACTAATTCGATCGCGTTTCCTAATGCCCCAAACTGTTCTTTTTCTCAGTTTCTCCGAACGTGGTCTTTCGTAAGGGCTCGAACAATATCTTCTCGCACTGCAACCGACTTGCAGAATATTGCCCGTAACGTTCTTATTTTGGATGTCGTATTCAAAGGTATTCATATATTTTTCACCAGGACCTTTCGTTGCTACGTTGTTATTGATGTCTTTTATAAATTGGTAATCAGGCGGTGAAATTGGAGGACATACAGTAGTTCCATCACCTATTAAGTGGGTCTGAGTGTATCCTTGTAGGATATTGCATAAAATACACAATATTTTATTAGGATCCGTAAACTGGCTCAGCGGGGGTTGAGTAGTGTTCGCATTGTTATTGCTTTCCTGCTGCTGGTATGTAGACTGAAGTGGTTGAGTTGCTGGGTTCGCTTGAACAAGCTTTTCTGTATCGCTGAAACACAGTCTAACGATAATCTGGAGGGACAGTGGTGATGTGTAAGAAAATTTAAGGAAAGCATATGGTGCAATGACAAGAACAGGGATAATTATCTATGAAGAAATAAATCTTCAATTACTATTATTATTAAATTACAAGAAAACCCGCACACTAATACAATATAAGTATTAAAATGTAAAAATTAAATTAATGTATAACATTAGAATAATATTATCTAGTATCAAATATTATCTAGTATCTTACAAAACTACGATTTTATCCTATTCATTAAATCTCGCATGTTTCTTGTGAACCTGGAAGCTTCGAGATTCTATCATGTTGCAATAACTGGAAAAACAACCTTAAACTTCCACGTTCAATGAACTAATTGCTAAACATATATTCAACTCGCTAAACTTTCAGTAGCCTAGGTAATTAGTACTAGATACTGACTACCTAGACATAAGGTACTTATGTATCCAAATATTAAGTACTAAGTATCTAGATATTAAGTACTCAGGTATTAGGAACCTAGGATAACTTTAAATTCCCATTAAAATCTATTAAACTTCTTGCACCGTTAATTGTAGTAACTAATCAGTATTTGTCAGCAGCTAGAATCACCAAAGAGCAGTTTTTCAAGGGAGACAACTTGCCTGTGTCTCTGGTTTAAATCCAACATATTGTAGTCCACATTGCCGATCATATCTTTCTGAGCGAATCTCACTGAATCTGGGGAAGTATTAATTTGTGCTTGCTCTAAAAGTTTCAACATCTTCTCTGGCGTTAGAGGATTCTCTGTAGGTATGTGTTCCACGTTTTCCTTAACAGGTTCCTTTGCAGATTCTTTTTCAGGTTCCTTTGCAGACTCTTTTTCAGGTTCCTTCGCCGTTTCTTTCACGGGTTCTTCTTTTTTTGGATTCTCTTTAAAAGGTGTCATGGCCGAAGTCTCCGGGTCCTTGACGTCTGTTGCACTCATGGAATCCGAACGAGCCACAAATTCTGTCTGCATATATTTATCAACCAAATTGGCGTTCTTTCGAGTCACGCACATATTTTCTTCCAATTGCAATATTTTCTCGAAAGCTTCACAACATTTCTTGCACCTCTCTACTTGACTCGCTGTATTCTTGTATGAATCTGTTTTATCAATTATTTGCGGATTCTGCATATCGTTTTGCTTCGTTGATATCTGCGTTGTTTTCGTCGTTTCCTGTTTCTCAGTCTGGGTCTGAAAAGACTGCAAGATAATGCAATTATTTAGCAACGACAAACATTAGACAAGAAAATTAAGGTATTAAAGGGAAATTCGAAAACGATACTGTTCACTCATGTGCAATGCAGTTCTTTGAATGAAGAACTGTAGATGAAATCATAAATTCTCAAATTCCTAAATTCCAAAATATTCAGCATGCTCGAAAAAAAAAGTTACACACTGACCGTAAACTGTACCGTTAAAGTATCTATATTCTTCTGAAGCTCCTGAAGTTTCTCTAGTAACTGTTCATTCGAAGCTTTGAGAGCAACGATATTGGCTTGTTCGCTGTTGAAAGCGTTTTTTAATGTTTCCTGATCCTGTAGCTGTTCCGAGACTTTCCTCTTCAGCTCCATGTTCTCCTGCTCGACCTCTCCGCGTTTAGAACTAAGTTCAACGAGTTCGTTATTATGCTGTTGCAATATCTTCATTTCGTTCAACAGATCGTTTATCTGCTCCTCTTTTTCTCGTAACGAGAATTGAGAGTCTCTCGCTTTTAACAATTCCTCGTCCATCTCTGTTACTCGTTTTCTTTCTTCCATAAGTGCCACGGAGAGTTCATCATTCGCCCTAATAACGTAACGGTATACAGTCATTAAGGAAGAAACAATTTTGAAAATGTAAGCTTTAACGAAGTAGGAGATGTAAGAGCTTGTTACAAGATACAATAACTTCTTGAATACAACAACTGAATACAGTGCACAAAGTTGGCTAAGTGGTGCGTAGCTACATTGGTGCATATAAGAAAATCACGAGAGAAATTGAGAGTACTTTGTCGCCTCTTCGAGTTTCCACTTCAGATCGTCGATTTGCGCGTTCAACAACTTGTTCGTGTTCTCGGCGGCTATTAGTTTATCGTCCAGCTGCTTCATTTGTCGCCAGACTTTTATGTACTCGATGTTCTCTGCAGCTTTCACCCTCTGATTGTTGGCTTCGTAATCCGACACTTCCTTTTCCAATTCAGCTATACGATTGGCCATCTCCTTCTTTTCTGCGGTTAATGCCTATTCAAAAGATAGAATAAAAGTCTAACAAGCTGCAAGTTCTAAAGCACGTTATTATTATCTTTATTCTCCTTTTTTTTCTATAAGCTCCTTTCAAATATAAATATTACATGTTCATTTAGTCACACGTAACGAACATGTTGATGACAAATGACGGGTGAATTGAATTGCAATAGTACGGTGCGTTAGAAACTACCGCCTAGAATAGTATGACTAAGGCATAAGAAACGCGTCAATGGTATTACCTCGACTGTATCGAGATTATTTTGCGCTTCATTGTCGTTATCGCCTGTCTCGTTGAGGCAGTGACAAGACGGTATCTTGGTGCGGCTGCTTTCGCTTCGACACGTTCTAAAACAAGAATCTCGACTCAGTGATCTATCGCGATGCGTTCAGTGTGAATCATAGATCGCCTCGGATCGTTAGTAATACGATAATACGACGACGATTTGCACTCACATGCGTCCGGACGACGGCCTCGCTTGTGGGTTATGAATCCTTGATGATGATCTACCGCTAATCTTATGACTTAGCAGCTGATTCCTCAACGCCGTGATTTTATCTTTTAGCTGGAAAATCAATTGAAACTCTATCTGATTAGTCATAGCGATTCATTCTAAAGTTACCTTTTATAGCTACTGAATAAGTGACTATTCATGCTGACTTTGCCCGTGCAGTACAGATTTTCAAATATCAATACTGATCAACAAATTTTAATATAATTTTTGTACTGAAAGAATGGTCATTCTACTGATAAATATCAAAAATGTATTTTGTTTTATTAAAGATAAAATTTGTATTAATATCTCCTCAACTAACATTGATGTAACTAAGATTTTTGTTTGTGTCAATAAAAATGTCGACCTCACCTTGGAGTTCTCGAGTTCAAGGGCAATTATTTTATTCTTATCGTCAAAAACGTTCAAAGAAACGTTACATGCCCTTGGATTTGCAGCCACTCTCATCAATTTAGTTGCCAGTCGTTTGATCTTATCCTCTTGACAATTTGACAATTTCTTTAAATTTTTCGCTTCTTCGAACAGTCGTAAGTATTTGTCTTCCAGTTCATAACGATCAAGCTTAAACACTAGATGCCGTTCCCTGGGATCTTTAATATGAATATAATAGAGTTGAAAATTGACTAAAAATATTAATTTTTTAATTTTGCGACAATATACAGACCTATACTACTACGACAAGTGTCCGGACAGGAACCTTCCCTTACAGGTAAAATGTCTCGATTTGGATCGTCCGCCATTTTTCAAAATTCCGTTATGAGACCTGAACATTATCGATAAATCAAGTTAAATGATTAATTGCACATTAATTTTCTAATTATGCCTTAATGTATTCGTCGGGTGAACAAAGATATAAAATAAAGATGGGAATTTGATAGTGTTCGAATATTTAGATTTTAAAGTTACTACCATATACGGAGATTTGCGTGGTTCGAGCGCGAATGCGCGATATGTTATATCGCAAACTCGAATCTCTATCTATTTTCGTTTCGAGAGCTATTCAAATTTTGGCGGGCGAGTCGGGACATCCAGCGGCGTTCTTTCAATCGAATACGATTTGTCAGTGTAGCTGAAACTTTACACAGACTGATAAAAATATCTTGATAAAATGTATTATCAGCATGCACTGGAACTATGCCTAATTATGAACCTATTCGAAAGAATAACGATATTCGAAGGTTATGTTTGTCAAGGGTCATTAAATATTTGTTATCTCTGACTTCACCGATAAAGGTTTAGTTGAAAGTATGATTCTGTACATACTTATTAAGTTTCTTTTGAATCAATGAAATTCCAAAGAAATTATTGAGTAGCATTACTTATAATTTACAACTGATGTTATTTATAGTAAATATGATATACACGTACGTATACAATTGTAGGATAATAATAGGAGTGACTTTTTGATGCTTCACACGATGAAATGACTAATATAGTGCCCAAAATTGAAAATATATACCAATTACCGGATATTAGATTGCATTTTTATTATACAATATATCATGTAAGTATACATATATCGCTGTACAGGACTTAAGGCGGCTGCCTTCACCGACTGTGCGTAAATTCCCCGCTGTTTGCCATAGAGTTGATTACAAGAAGTACATCTCCCCTTTGTGATGCGTCACCGGGTATATGGGGCAGTGCTTCGATACGCCGGTACAACCTGCACTGCACTAACCTTGGTTTGACATCGCGGAGTGTGCGTGCCAGTGGAAAGGTAAGATGGCGGCGGACGGAGATGTGATTCCTGATCAAGAAAAAGTACGAATAGTTTCGGACTTTATACTACATTCGCCACCAGGCGAATTCAACGAGGTTTTTAATGACGTGAGAGTCTTGTTGAACAACGACAACCTGTTGAAGGAGGGTGCGGCTGGGGCATTTGCTCAATACAACAAGGATCAGCTCACGCCTGTTAAGGTACATCATCGACCTCTCTAGCGATCTTCTATGATTTTTTATGATAGTATCCGCGGTATCGTTTAGTATTTCTGATAATAGAAGATCACACTATCATAGGAAGGTGTGGGATCGAATTTCAACGTCTAGTAAGGTTCCTAATTGGGCAACACGCGTCCGGGATTTCGACAGGTGACGTTGACTTTATAGTGAAATTGGAACGCGATAATATTCACCTGGTTCGTGTGATTGTTTACTTAAAGTATCCTCGAATTAGTATACGGCAGTTTCTATGTGAAAATCTTCGTTAAATTTCAGTCGAAATCGTATGATGCTATGGGGTTAATTTTAGTTCTGTTTCTTGCTGGTTTTAACAGAAAATATGGACTGATTTTTCATTTCTTTTCATTTCTGGTTCAGTTGTATCATTACATTTTGTAACTTTAAATTCAATTTTTGGTTTGCAGTTGTTTCAATTAAATACAGCTGAGGTTAGATAGGTACCAATTTGTTATAAGCGTATTACGCTATGAATTATCTCAGAATGGCTTGAAAACAGTTTCTAAATTTATAATCATTTATTAATTTATTACATCCTTGACTTTAGATCGAAGGAAGCGAGTATCCTGCCCTTATAACAGAACACAATGATTTAGGTGGGCAAAGGTTTTACGATGCTCGTAGTAAGCAAAGTTTTAAATATGATCATCTTAGAAAGGAAGCACAGGACTATGAACCCTATGAACCAGATCCTGTAACGGAACCTTGGAGGTCAGCTCTTCAAGATGAAATAACAACTTATACCCAAAGTCACTATAGACATGGTGCATGTTCAGTTTTTGGGAAGAATCAAGGAGGTATTGTTATATCTTTCTAGTGATAATCGCGTGTTATGTTAAAAATTGAGAACTTTAAATAAAGAATGGTATTTTATGCAGGTAACATAACATTAACAGCCTGCATAGAAGATCATCAATTTCAACCTAAAAATTTCTGGAATGGCCGTTGGCGTTCTGTATGGACTGTAAGTTTTAGTCCAAGTTCTGGAAATGCAGAATTAAGAGGTAGCCTTAAAGTACAAGTTCATTACTATGAAGATGGAAATGTGCAGCTGGTCAGTAGCAAAGAAGTAAAAGATAGCTTATCAATCTCTAATGAAAAGCAAACAGCGAAGGAGTTAATACGACTTGTTGAAGAATCAGAAAATGACTATCAAACCGCTATATCAGAAAATTATCAAACAATGTCGGACACAACGTTTAAAGCCTTACGAAGGCAACTACCTGTTATGCGAACAAAAATTGACTGGAACAAAATTGTATCGTACAGTATTGGCAAAGAGCTTAAAAGTCAATAGAAATAGATTTTTTTATATAATATTAAGAGAAATAATTAAAAAAGCGCATTTTGCTGCATGGGTGAAGTCTGGAGGTGTGATGTGCATGGGAGCAAATGTAATGATGCTATGTAATGTTTGGTTAAACGTGTTTGACTGAAACTCATGCATGCCACTCAAGGTTCCTCTGGACCCCATAATGTATCTCGTTACAGAAACAAAAGCAATAAAGAGGAATATCTTTGTAGCTGTCAACTGCTTACAAAAAAAAGAAAAAAAAAACAAAACAGGCATTTTGATTACAATATTATTTCTTTTTTAATTCATTTTGTATGCTCTATATTAACGATTTCTAACAATTCAAAGTACGTATTTACTTTCTTCTATTACTTTTAATGAATTTTATCTGTAAATGCTTTGATATGATGCTGATTTCATGTATATTAGAATTTACATATTGTTTAAAAAAACTTGTCATTAGGATGAAAACGTCCATTGTTTTACAGTATTTAAAATAATATTGATTTATGTATTAATTTTTAAATTAATTGGATGGGTGTTATGTTTGCTTAGAAAATTACTAGTACTTAATGATTTATGCTCTTGAGGTAACGGGAATTCTTGGTCTTACTTTTTGTAAGCATTTTAATTAGAATTGTATGTAAAAAATTGAACTGTATCAAATTTGTAACCGATAGATAAAATCAAACGTCAACGAGAAACCTGGAGTGGAATATTGGAGTTGTTTAATGCATTTAATGGATTCATTCAAATTTTATCAATTAGGTAGTAATCCATACTGTTAGCATCGGGCAGATATAAATTATTCGATTTATATTTTCATGGTTTTGTGCAATAATTCAGTTTCAGGTTGAACTTTCTGATGAACTGTATTTATTGAATCTATTATAATTAATTATACGGATTATTATCTTATTGGTAATGTGGATGAATATAATTCTACTCCATAAGTTTTATTCAAATTATAATTTTTATAGTTTGAAGGTGAAACTTCAGACTAAAACATTTATTGCCTTTGTTTTATCTCGTATTGAAATCGTGGTGTTAATAGTCAACATTATATAAAGTTTAGTATAAGAAATGTTGCACAGTGGGAAAGAAATTGCTGTCTAACATGTGCATGTTCGGTCAGCCTAATGAAATCATCGAGTTAAAATACTTGAGTCAGAGATGATTAAAATTTCGATTCATTAGTTGCACAATAATACAATTTTTTCTAACACTTATGTCTTGTAACATCTAAAAAGCACAACAACACACTTATTAGTGTATCTTTAAATGAACATTACCACACTGGTTTCATGCTATGTGAAAATATAATAGCATGCTGGGGCCACAGGTATTATCAAAATATATAATGTCAAACTGAATAGGGATGTCTATCAGAAATTTACAATCTGGTAAAGAATACCATTAAGTGTTCATACCACTCAGTACACAAAATATACAAAGAAAAACATAATTCTTATCAAATATTGGTGGGCAAGGCCTACTATTTTTGTCCAACTTTATATTTCATAAAGTATAAATTTATACATTTTTGTTAAGACGTATTGTTTTACGATAAGTATGTCTATTATGGCAGATACGTTGCAAAGTTTAATAATACTAAATAAAATAAATGTTAATCATTGCAACTTGATTTCTGTGTTAATCATATTGTAGTTATATGAATCATTTGTATCAAGTAACAATGTTGAAAAATCTTTTGGTGCTATCGCTTACCACACATTACACAACCAGACATGTATGCGAAAACGGAAACTAACAAAGTACATAATGCATTGTACATTGTAGAATGTAGCCTATAGCCTGCTGGAGCCTTAATCTGTTCACTTTACGTTGAGGGGGTATTATGTACATATGTTATTTGAATGAATGAATGCGATGAAGCACACTACCATTTGACTTTTCAGACTTTAGGATTCGAAACATGTTTGTAATATTATTCGTATTTTGTAAGTTACATCGTAATTCAAAATATTCTGTTTAATCGTACGATTTGATAACTTTTGGAAGAAATGTTTAAAAAAATACATACATAACAATTTAAATATAAGATTATAAAATCATTTTATTAGTTACGGGAAAAAAGAAGGTTGAAACAAGTATGCAGGGATACAATGCAAAAGTTAATATATTAGCATTGCAATAACGAGATTTTATATGTAAATACGACGATACATATTATTTGAGCATTGTAATTTGTGTTACGTATGTAAATTACAAATCAAGTGTTGAAGTTTCGAATCTTATCAAACTTTACAGAAAATAGTTGCCTATGATAATAAAATTAGGTATTACCTACAATCGAATGTATCGTAAAATAAAACGCATGTCCTTATGTAAAAACTTAAACACAGAATACATTTATCAGTTAAATTATGTATTATTAAATGTTATGATTGATTAAATAAAGTGATACGACACTTTATACATTGACTGTCAACTTGAATATTGTGCTCAATTTAAAACATAGATTTCATCTTATATGTAATATTTTATAAAACGTTATATAAGGAAAATCACGATATAATCTGTTCTTGAAACTACCAATGAATATAGATAATATAATTATGGAATCATTTAAGGTGAAAAAAAACACATAAAAAATATGTTACATATGCTTTATTTTCATACGTATAACGTCAATAGTTAACTATAACAGGCATAAATTCATAAAATTAAAATTATTTTATTGTATTTTATGTCAGTAAATTAAAAAAATTCTCATATTATTGTGCTTAAACAATTACATGTGCTGAACATTGCTTTGAAGACATATTTATATCGACCAGCGTGATCAAAAAGTATAAAGTGCTTACCTTAATTCGATGTATTATAAAATGCTAGTACAAATATTTCAAAATGATCATCTGTGCACGTAATTAAGGGATCATTCAAAAATCAATCTCACAAATTTTGACATAAGCAGCCATATCTGTTTACCACGCGTTCGTTGCTAACAAAGTGGCAATCAGTGGTCATGTGATGCCATCACGTGACTATAGACTTGATTATATATGTATAGGATGAGTAGTGTACGAAGGGTTCATGGGGTAGCTACGACTTTCTTCTTAGATTTAATTTTTTTTTAAATTCCTGACTAAATAAACTGTGATACTCAATCAACCATGGCCCTAATGCCAAAGGAATCCGCGAAAGTCATAGCAAGACTATCCAAGAATGTTTTCATCGAAGAAGAAGGCGTTAAAAATCTTGCCTGTGCGGTAAATAAGTTTTTAGTACTGTTTAAATTTTTCTTTATTTTGGAACCTTTTTTCAAATATAAATTTAACGTAGTGGTTTCGGAAACTATGATGTTAATCAAATTGTTTATTTCTGTATCTTAATTTGTTAAAAAGTAAAATGGAAAGTTCTGTTGGACTTATAAGTAATCTTATCTTAACTATATCTTTGTAAACAGATTTTAGAAGGTCTTAAAAGTCGCGAAGTAAGCGTCAACAATTTTTCTCAACATGAATTTCATCCTTCTCCTGATGATCCAATTGCTGTTGATTGGATATTTGTTTTGGATACATTGAATTATTCTTTTTGGAGTAAGAAGGATTCTCTCAAGTGGACTGTTAATGGTCAGACTGGATATTTTGCATTATGTGCAGCTATTAAGAGGGCTATAAACGTAAGTTTGAAATATTATTTAAGTTTACTTTTGAAAAATTGTAATAGATTATTTACTTTTATGTTTAAATTGTTTTGATGATGTCTTTAATTATTTGACATCTGCATCTTTCGTCAAGTTCCGGAGTAAGCTGCGTATCTGAAACTTCTGTTTTTAATGTTGATTCAGATTGCATTGTTTCTATTTCAGGTGTTTCTTCTTCTTCAACTTCTTCTACTTTTTCTTTTTTCTTTCTTCTTCCCTTTTTACTTTTTTTACTACCTTCACGAGCTTTAGAAATTTTTGATCTCTTTCTTTTCAGATCTTGTTTTGTTTGCTTCTTAATTTTACTCCCAGTTTTTGGACTCATACTTTTGATTTTTTTGGACATTAATGTCCTTACTTGTGGACTTGAATCTTCTATCGTTTTCATTTTTTCTTTTTTTGCTTCTTGTACTTTTGGTGATGACTTTTTAAATGATTTGTTAAGCTGAAAAGATTTTATTACATTTTTTTTGTCTCATCATGGTAGACTTTGCAAAATTTTATCAGCATATCTTATAAGTAAAAATAAGAAAATACCGTTTCATCATCTTCAAAATATTTCGGGCAACAAATTCGTTCTTTATTTTCAGGTCTACGTCTAGCTAAGTAACATTGTATATACATTTTTACGTCTTTGAAAAGCCCTAGAAATAAAATTTTTACATATGTCAATATATTCCTCCTGAGATTTGATCATCTTTCAACAAGTACTTTTCATTCTTTCCGTTTCCTTCTTCACTTTTTCATTATATGCTTTTATAAAATTTTTACGTTGATCTTCCACACATTTTAGTAAAAGTTGTTCTTTTTCTATTTGTTGCTGTTGAAACTGTTGTTTCTCCTCCCACCTAAAATAGTAAGAACAAAATAAGTAGCAAATGTAATTATTTGTAATTATTATATGTACTTCTGTTCCAATATTTTACGCTTTTCTTCTTTTTCTTGTGCTAATCGCATTTGTCTAGTTTTTTTACGTCTACGTTCCTTTCTATTCCACTCTAAAAAGGTTTGAATTATTTTTTGTCGTCTGATATCTGCAGCAGCTAGTTGCTTCTGTTTAATGAATTCGGTACGCGCTGCGCTTTTAATATGTCGTAAGCGTTGATCTTCCTTATGCTTTTGAATCAATGCTCGCAATTTTTCTTCTGCTTTTTGTTGCTTTTCTTTCTGTTTTTGAAGTTTCAGTTTTTCAGCCCTCTTACGATTTCTGATAATTGCCCTCCTCAACGCAATTAAGTTTTCTCTTTCTTTTAATCTGTCAAAGATGTATGTAAAGTTACGTATTCATATTTTTAATTGAATAGATACGTTTAACATTACTTTCTTTCTTCCTTCTTTGCTTGATCCTGTGCGTATTGAATAGCACTATCTTCAATAGACAGTTTTGTTCTCTTTGCTAATTCCTTTTTTATACTGTCACAATGTATCCTTCGCAAGTATTTTCTGTACATATTGTAATCTCTTAAAGAGCATTTTGCATCCAAATCCTTGGTAATGAGTCCAGCTTTAATTAAATGTTGAAGATTATTTGGTCTAGAGAAGAAAGGGACTAGGTGCTTGTCATGAAGAGAGTCATAGCCCAATTTCATTTCGTAACAGTATGGATCGCTTAAGTTGAACTCTGCATCTGTTGTTGGAATCCATAATCCCTGTCCAATTTTGCGACGAGTAAAATTGTAAGCTCCTTCTGGTCCAGGGACCATTGGAATTTTCGATTCCAGTGGCATCACCTTCCATTTTGGTAGACCAAAATTTGGAATTGCACCTTTGGGCTTAGGAATTGATTCAGTAAGCTTGTCCAAAGCTCTGATTTATATAGAAAAGCATGCATTGTAAAAGTTGTTATTTTTCAGATCACAAATACTTACGTAGGCCTTTTGAGAGCAACTATGTCAAGCGTATACTTATTGCACACTGAATTCATCTTATTTGTCAACATGTAACATTTCCATACGAACCTACCCTAAGAAATTTAATTGCCAGTAGCATTTTAAACGACAGTTTCGTTGAAACTTTACATAATGCATACGTAAAACGTCATTTTATCACGACTCATGTATGTCTAGCTTCTTTTGTTTGTTATAAATCCTTTTGTTTACGTCGTTTTGAAAATGATTTCAACGTGTGTGCGCATACGCTGTTTCACGAGTATCAGTGTTCAAATGTCAATCTCTTTTTCTCTTTTAATCGTTTACTTCGAACAGGAGGGGAAACATATAGTCGATCCAAAGTATTACTCGCAGATAACAAGAAGCGAGGCAGAACAAATTTTTCGGGGTGATAATCAAACTAGTATTCCGCTATTAGACGAAAGAGTTAAGTCCTTGCGAGAGGCTGGAAAGATTTTGTTAGAGAAGTATCAAGGTACATGCTTGAAATCATAATTTCCTGAGATCATCTGGTGCAGAACTTTACCGACCTCTAACAAAGGGAAAGAATTCTTAGAGAAGCCACAGGACAAAACAAATATGATCACAATTTCATAATTGACTAATTTTGCTGTTATATTCTTAACACCTTTGGAAAATTGTCCAAGTTAGACTGTAAAGTTATACACTAGACTGTACAAAGCACTTTGCAAATGTGTGTTAACTCGCTTTTTCCCACCATTCCAAACTGAATTCGCTAAATAATTTTTAACATGTTCAGAACAAATTATTAATACCTGTTCTTTTACTTATTCTAGGTACATTCGTAGAATGTATCAAGTCCTGTTCAGGTTCAGCAGAGCAGCTACTCAAACGTATCGTGAACGAATTCGAGTCGTATCAAGATGAGGCAGACTATGAAGGTCATAGAGGTAAGTAAAATCATCTTTGATACGTTCGACTCGTTCATTTATCTAATGATTAATTTCATTTCAGTCAGCTTTTACAAAAGAGCTCAGATACTTGTGGGCGATATTTGGGCTTGCTTCAAAGGCGAAGGAATTGGTAAATTCCACGACATAGATTACATCACGATGTTCGCCGATTATCGTATACCTCAAGTTTTGGTACACTTTGGTGCAATTCGGTACAGTAATCCGCTTCTCAGCAGATTGCAGTGCGGTAAGTTTCCTGTGGCATAACTTACAACGGAATCTCGCTATGTGACCATCGATAGGGGAATCTAGAGATTTGGGTATTTGAGAATTTGGAAGTTTAGGAATGGAGAAACTTCACTGATGGGTCCATCACTGATTTAACTCGTGGCAATATAGCGAGATTGCACTGTATTTGCAGTTATACAAGATGGTTCGGTTGCTACTGCCGTGGACAGGGTGGTAGCGTTAGAATAGTTTGCTTACTAGAAGCTATCACGTATTTAATATTTGCAGATGTAGAGTTAGAAAACGGTAGTGACGATGAGATAGAAATTCGTGGTTGCTCGATCGAGGCAGTCGAGCGGGTGAGGGACGAAGTGTGGTCTCTCATCGAGCGTTATCCGAATTTGGATTTAAAGAAAACGGACATAAACGCTATACTCATAGATCACTTTCTGTGGGACTATCGACGGAAACACGCGGCTCAGTTAGAAAGCATACCGTTTCATAAAACCAGATGCATATATTACTGAGCTTGGTCTCGTGTTTCTTTTGGAGCCAACGTTTTCAAAGTTTGCCGAGGAAACTTTGAGAATAGCTCAAAAGAATCGTAAACATTTGCAGAGATTATTTTCTCGGGTGTAATGATTTCTTTTTTGATACACCACGATTTATACTGTGATCATCTTTTACAATTATTCGTACGATGAAAAACTATTTTTATGGCTGAATGATATCCATAGAATTAGTGACCTTAAACGGACTCATGTATGTGCAAATGTTTGAATAAAACGTTGAGCATTTTTTTGAATAATCGTGGTAGTTTGATCTTGGTGATCCTTGACCCTTTCCTGACCTGTAAGTCTAAGACAGAAAAGGTGTTAAGGAAGTACATGAATTAATAATAAACAATATATTTCTTATATCAATATAGCACAGTTTTAGTGTACAGGTAAGATTAAATTCATATAAATTTTGATATTTTATAAAAGAAATATTGCCCACTGAATTGTTACGTTGATAACTCGTATATACATCGATACATATATTTAAAACGTTAATAAATAATAAATAACAAATACCTGCAAATACTATAGGAAAGATTTGTATATAAAAACCTTTGTGACTATTCGTGGTTCCTTTATATACATACAACGATTTGAATGGATTTATTACATTCAAAAATATATATATTTACAGTTGAAACGCGTGTTAAAATTTGGTAGATCATTTTCAAAAAAAGTAGACTTTCATTGCTCGTACGGTAAAATTTATATACTTTGATTCGCTGAAACATTTCGAAAGAACGATGCAAAAATATACTCTTTGGCTGATCACGAGTTAGTATCATTTGGCACACGCACAATCGTGTCAACAATTTTTTGACACAGGTGCAACTGCTTTATCTTCCACGATACGATGAACGATTTAATTAATCATTGAGCCTGTATCGTTTCGGATTGTCATACAACTATTTTTTCGATGCGGTGTTATACATTCTTACACCGAGCAAGGATCGTAAAACACACTTCTATAAACCGATTTTAATTTTTGAAGTTACCTCTCTGCCTTCGAAAGGAATAAAAGAGGAAGAAAAGATCTGAGATTAATTTTCACCCATGCACGTAAATCGCGATGAAAAATCGTCGAACACGTGGTTTCTTTTTCGACTCGTTTAAATTCGTCTCACGTTCCTCAACTTCCGGTTCCGCGAGACTTCGAATTGAACACGATTCGAAATAAGATACAGCATTCTAGCTCCTCCTTTGCATCTGTTCCCAGAATATGATATTCGACTTTAATTTCCCAGGCAAAATCACGTTCACGTCATTCGACGAGTCGTTTTTCGCTTGCACCACTTCCGTTTGGTTCTCCGCCATTTTGCTTTGTTCCATGGTGACGTGGCTAGCCGGAGGCGAAGTGACTTTGTTCGGAATTTGTCTGAGACCCTCTCGAAATTGTTTCGATAACGACCTGGCTGTTAAACTGTGCATTTGTCTCGGAGATTCGACTATCTGTATCTCCGGTGTCGATGATCGTTCTTTGTACACGTTGCTCGATTTGTTTGCCTGAAAGAAAACCATTTGCGAAACTTCTATAATAATTACTGGCAATTATTATTATCTCATATAATTATTATAATAGTTTATAATAGTTTCAGGATGTTTATGAGATATCTGCAAAGTACTTAAATATAAATTATATACTCTAGTCTGTGAATCTTATAGCTTATTTTGTAGACATCGATATGTCATAAATACATCCGTAGTTTAATAATAGTTATCCACAAGATTTATCGATAATTCGTTGAAGTGTACTTTCACGGTCTGAAGATGTTTATTTTCTATGTAAAGGTTGATAAAATATTTTAATGAAAATTATTCTGATTAATAAGGATATCCCTTATTTCTGTTCAGATTTTATTCTCTCACCTTGGAAATAGCGACAGGAGCGTTTTCAGACTGTTTGCTGAACGCTTCAGCGAGTCTCCTAACCGAAGGCATAGGTAGCACCTTGCTGTCCAGCTCCTCCTGATTGAGAACCTTCTTCGAGCGTTGTTCCTTCTCCGAAGAATTATCCGTGTCATTTCCCGACTCGTCGACCGAGCAATCGCTGCCCTTGATATTACACTTCTCGGGATTATAATTATTCGCGATATTCTTAACCGAGCCGTTCTTCACGATCCCCAAATCGTACGAACTCTGACTGAAGTTCTCTTCGTCGTCTTCGCGATCGATCGTGTTCGAATAAAACTTGGCAATATTCGGCACCGATTTCGCCGATTTCAGACCGAACCCGTTATAACCCTCTCCTTGAAACCTGTTCAAGTTCTCGGTACTCTGCGTCAGATTATTATCGCCGGAAGCTTGCGTCTCGATCAGGTCGCAACGATCGTTTCCGTAATCGCGATGTCGCGTCAAGTTCGATTTGTTCCTCGCGTGTACGATTCTGGGTTTGAAGTCGTCGTTGCCGATGCTGTTCAACTGAATATTGGACTGCGTTCGTCGAATCCCTCCATCGTAACCGAACCTCTTCAAATCCAGCTTATTCACCCTCCTCGGTGTCGAGGTCTTGGTTACTTTGCCGCCATTCGAGAACTCGTTCTCGAATCCGTAAGCTTTCAGATCGATCCTCTTGATCTTCCGCGGATTCTCGTCGGAGTTGGATTTCTTCTCGATGACGGCACTGTCGTAGTTCTCTTGATTGTTCAGTTTCGCGTTGATCTCGTTCTTGTTATTCTTCCTCTCGTTCTCCAGGATCTCCTCCATCCGCTGGTCCTCCCACGTTCTCTCCATCTTCCTGGAGTTCGGTCTCTCCGCCTCGTCTGTCGATCGAACCGCGGTTTGGTATTTGTTCTCCGCGATGTTGTTCTGCCATTTGGCTACTTTCGACTTGACGTCGTTGCTGCGATTCAGCAGAGCCTCGGTTTCACGATATCGCGTCTCCTCCTGCAACACAGAACCATTTCGATAGAATTAAATATTCAGCAGCCACCACGGTTTCCGTTCCACTGAGCGTTTCGAGGGCCCTTCGCGTTGGGTTAATTGCTGAAACGAATTCTGTGCGGCCATTAGTGTCTGCGAAGCGACATGCATATTGACTTCGAGCTGTTAGCCCTTTAACCCTTTCGTCACCGAAGATTACCATACTTGTATGCTAATCGGCTTTCACGTTCGGAAATATACGAACCTTACAGGTCAACGTTGTGTCGAATTGTATAATGGACAATATAGCTAATAAGGTTGCGAAGATGATTTTTAATTAAATATCAAATTTTTTACGTTATTGCTTTTTTAGACAAGAAGACTGTATCACTCATCTTTCGTAGACTTACAAAAAATGTACCTTTATTATAAAATTTTGTAATTATGAACGATACATGTAATTTTATTAAATTACTAAATTTGTGAAGATCAACGTAGTGAAATAGTTAATAGTAAATTGTGAATGTAACGAAAGGATTAAACCCATAATGCGAAAATAAATCAGTGCAATCAGTCCAGCGTTATCGATTCGACGTCTTGAATTGAAAGAAATCCCCTCGATTGTCAAGCATGCAGTGCTTCAAACATTGTTAGTAGACATGCATTAAAATGCGAACGCATGTAAACGGTACTTACCGATTCAAAGGTAGTTTCACAGGGACATGCATGTGCAATGTGCACCGAACGACATCGTACTACGAGGACGTTCGATGAGAACGTTTTTCACTACCTTTCGCATTGATACTTTTCAGTGTGTACGATCTACGAGGTACTATACATATACAAGCATGAATTATCTTTTGTACAAGATTGCTACTCGTGCGTGTATCTATAAGGAGTCAACAAAGATTTATTTACAGTCATTTCAGGCAGAGATTTAAATGTCGTACTCTCTGGCTAGTTTCTTCTTTTTGTTATTATAAATGATTGAGTAAACGTAAGAGGGTCCATGTTTTGGATGAATTAGTGGTGGGCAGATTGGGTCAAGGCAGGTGATGTGTGTGGTATATGCAGTGATGTGGAGATATGTGGGGTTGGGAATTTAGGGGTTGGAATTTGGGGATTTGGGAAGTTAGGAATTTGGAAATGTAGGACTTGGAAATTTAGGGGTTGAAATTTGGGGATTTGGGGATTTGGAGACTTGGGAATTTGAAAATTTGGAAATTTGGGGATTTGGGGAGTGAGAAATTTGGAAATGTAGGACTTGGGAATTTAGGAGTTGGAATTTGGGGATTTGGAAATTTGGGGTTTTGGAGATTTGGGGATTTCAGGATTTGGGGACTTGGGAATTTGAAAATTTGGAAATTTGGGGATTTGGGGAGTTAGGAATTTGGAAATGTAGGACTTGGAAATTTAGGGGTTGGAATTTGGAGATTTTTAAATTTGGGGATTTGGAGATTTAAGAATTTGGGAATTTGAGGATTACGGAATTCACGAATATTAAAATTTGGAAATTAGGGAACGTGCCTCGTGTCTTGCCCACCACTGTATTAGCTGACATGTTAAGAATACAATTAAAAAATCGACAATGTTTTTCTACATCGTGCGTGAGTCGTGAAATACAAGTTTTGCTAGGATTAATGTAGGAACAGAACACCTACACCGTGTAAAAGTGTCATGCGTCTCAAGTATAAAATAAAGTATTTATAAACAATATATTTATAAATAGTTACAATATACACAGTCCTTTCTACAATAAGCTTCTCTTTTGTTCTACTGACGTTATCGCTGATTTGCCACAAGAGTAACAAAAATTGTTCATTTTTCAATTTGTACAAAAATTAACTTCGCTCGTCTAATCCTTTTCTTTTTTTAAATAATAAATGAACACATAATCAGTATTTTGTAAATATTAAAAGATTTTTGTAAATTGTAAAAGGTAATTAATTATTATAACATTTACCTACTCTTTTAGCAAAAGAGCAATATTGTATATACATTTCTGTACAATGTAGGCTTCTTTTGGGTAAAAACGATTGTAGGAAAAGGAACCATTCAATATTTCTAGATTTTTAAATTTTCGGACACCCAAGCTTTCAAATTTTCAAATTTCCAAGCTGTGGAGCTCTCAAATCCTTAATTTCCCAGATCTTACATTTCTAAATCCCCAAATTCAAGATTTCTCGGCAAATTTTCAAGTCTTCCAAAGCTAAGCTTATAAATTTGCAAGCTTGCAAACTTCCAAATTTGCAGATTATCGAACTATTAAGTATCAATGCACCTTTCCTCTACATCATTATCCCTAGCCTTGTCATTTACCCTTAAATTAAATTTACCCTTAAATCAGATTCATACAACGCCATTAAGGAACTTCGTCAACGATATATGGCACCGTCGTAAACAATAAAAAAACTCCCCATTAAATAAAATCAAAACTCTAGCAATAAGAACTAATTAGTTCGTAAACAGTCTTCAACCACATTACTCTTCATTAAACCCTTTTAGATCCAGAAAAATCCTACGTAGGTTTGAACGTTTGTCCAAGAAATTCTCTTCACCAGATCGTGAGGTCGCTCAAACACCTCACTCCCATTTTCTTCTTCGGTTCAGGACTTTTGCTCTTCTTCTTCCTGCCGTTCACTCGTAGATCTCTCAGAGTTTCGAACGTTCTCTCGACAACCTGAGGCACGATCGGTGGCTCCAGCTTCAGGCTGTCATCGTCCGAGAAGCGTTTCTTGCATCTGCTCGAGTTCTCGTCGAACACCCTCCTCCTGGACGTGTTCAGAAAATAAGTAGACTCCTCCACGTTGGAACGAGATTTCACTTTTCTGGACGCGTCCTTCAGGAACTTCGTCATGATCACTTTATCCGGAGCGTAGACGTCCACGTCCTGCCAATCCTCGTCCGAGGACGATCGACACGACGTTGTCTTCCATCTTCTTTTCGACTTGTCGGGTCTTCTTCTGTTCTCCGCGTTGAGGCGTCTGGGAACTTTACGCGCAATCGTGTCGTTCTCTTCGGAGTCGCTCAACCAGTCATCTTCCCCGAAATGTTCATCCGGAACGTCGGTCCCGTTTTCTACAACAGGCTCGCTTCGACAGCTCCTCGAGCCTCTAAATTTTCGGTGACCCCTCGGAGATGACCTGAGAGTCACTTTTTTGTACGTGGGCAGTCCTTTCCCGTCGATCTTACCGTTCCTCTTGATTCCCCCAAACGTCTGGAACTTGAAGTCCGCGAAATTCGCGACGTCGAGGTACTTGTCGTTGGGACTCGGTTCCTCGTCCGAATCTTCTGTATATTTGATGAAACCATTTTTTATACCACCGAACGTGTGATACTTGTACCCGTTGAAGTTGCAGTATCTTCTACCGTTGGACGAAACGATTTGATCGTCCTTGCTGTACAGATCGTCGATCCATAATCTGCCGTAATCCTCCGGAGTCTGCTTCTTGCTCTCTCGATTGCTCGAATCGATGGAGTAAGTTCCCGAATCCTGATCCGGGCTCGTTTTCGTTTCGCAGAGAGGGTTGAAGACGGTCTTGACGGATTCGTTCAACACGAACGAGATGTTCTCGACCTGTGGTTGATAATTGAACTCGTCGTCTTCCATGATCGAATTCCCGTTTTCGGTGATCCTCGAATCGTTCGCGTTTACGTTTCTGTATGGTCTATTGTCGTCCGAGACACTGTACGCTTTATCGCTGGACTCGTTAGCATCGAATTCCATTCGCAGAAGAGGGTTGATCGCAAAATGTGGACTGGAGTACGGATCGCGATAGGTCCGTCTAGAAAGACTGCCGCGCAGGGACGCCTCCTCGAACTTTTCGAGCTGCAAACTCACCTGTTGATCCTGGTCGGGCCCTGTTGAGCTCGATCCTTGGGACAACGAGCTGCTGGGTCTGCTCGAGGTCGACGCGGCCGATCTTCGTCCTTTATCGTTGCTAGATGCTCTCGAATGGTTGATGTAGTAGTCCCTGCCGAACCTGTTCATTCCAATTCGTGTCATATTCGGAATTTGTGGACATTGTTCTGAGGGTTATATTTTGAATCTAAGGATATTGGGGGCAAGTGATATCTCAAGATGTAGGAATGTAGGAGAGAAGGTATCTGGAGGAATAAGGTCCTTGGAGAATAGAGATCTGAACAAATGCAGATCTAGAAGACTAGGGATCTAGAGGAGCTGGAATCTAGAAGAGTAGGGATCTAGGAGAATACGAATCTAAAAGAATATAGATCTAAGGGAATACAAATCTAGCGGAATAGAGATCTGAGAAAATAGGGATCTAGAGAAATAGTACTCTAGGAGAGTAGGTATCTGGAAGAGTAGAGGTCAAGATAAATAGGAATGATGTAGAGAAATAGGGATCTATGGTTAAAGGAATCTGGGTATAGGAATGTACGATATTGGGATATTGGTATGCAAGAAAAATCTTGGGGCTCAGAGATCTTTCAGTATTAGTGTAGTGATTTCAGTAAAATTTCAGTATTATACTCTAGTATATCCTATAAACATTTAAATACAAAATTTTGGTGCACTATTTTATGAAATAAATTAAAAGACGTTAAAATTACCGTTTGATGTCCGGTTCATGAGGAGCCAGCACGACATCCAAATCCTCCCCGTTGCTCTTCGGCAATTCGGTGTGAATTCTAAATAAAATCGTCACATGAAGGTTCATGCTCGCGAAAAGTGTTTTTAATTGAATTGACTCTTTACCCAGGAATGTCTGACGATCTTCTGGAGTACTGTCTCTCCAACAACCTCTTCTGAATGTTCTCCTCGCTGTAGGGGTTGTTCTGAATCGGAGGAGCATTCTCCCATTTCTTGTGCTCTCGTTCAGCGATCGTACCTATTTATCGATAAAAAGAGTCATGCATGAAACTACAATCTTTTGTCAAGGAATTTCACAGAGGATTTAGGCAGAGGATTAAAGGAACTAATGGAGTAGGAGTAAAGGAAAAAGATTAAAGGATTATAGGATTAAGGATCAGCGTCATTGACGAAGTTGTTTGTACCTGGTCTTGGAGGTGCAGCTAGCCGAACCTCCTCTTCCGATTTTTTGGTCTTCAGGGACGCATGCGAAGCCGAATCAGCTTTGGCGAGCGCCGCAGCTTCTCGGCACCTGCTGCACAATGGAATGTTGAAGAATCGTTACAATATCATCGACGGAAATAATATTTCGTGCAATGTTTCACAGATTAAGCGTTGACGTTACCAAATGAACGTTGCTTCGATCAGAAAACAATCGATTAGATTTAACGGGTTTGAAAATATTAATGTCACGCGAAGTTGGTGCATTCAGATAGGATTAACCTTGACGACTCAATTATATATTTTTTTAAAACAACACAAATATTATTCACTTCTGTTATTAAAGATAAAGTAGAATCGTGTTAACATTATTATGCTTTTTAAGAAGTTAAATAGGGTATCAAGTTCACAGTTGCACCGCGGTTGAACGTTTGTGATAATTCAATAATCGCCAGTAAATTGTTCAAATGGAATAATTTTAATTTGTTGCGAGTAAGACGTACTTCTCTGTATTCTCCTCCGAGGAATTTTTCAATTCCGAACCTTCGAGCTTTGTTAAGCTGTCCAAATGCCTTTGGGTCGCGGTGTCATAGTGTTCAGTGTACTCACTTTCTTGCTGAATATCTTCTGCTATGAACATGATCAAAATTGAGATCATCGATAATCGTTACAGCTGTGGTATATCTGCATATCAATAGAATATACTCTCAACTAATACAACAATGTTTGCAACTTTGGATTTTTGAACCTGAACAGTTTAGGACTCTACAATTTCGTGACTTTGTGATTTTATACTCCTGTAATTTTGTGAACCTGTTCATTATGAATTGTCCTCTCCGAATTGCAAGAATTTTGCAGCCCAGTTCATGACAATATAACAAGGGTCCCTACTTATCCGCATTACCAAGGTGCTTACCATGAAAGTCCGCTTTTTGTTCTCCAGACGTTTCCTCCTCCTTAAACGGTTCCACTGCATCATCATTAACAGCCATCAGCTTCTTCTTAGCGCATTCCAGCGAATTAAGAACATCTTCCCTCAAAACAATCTCCTCTTCCCTAATATTTTCAAAATTGTTTTCCGGTACAAAAATCCACGTTGGCGTGGATGTCGGTGTCTTCGGCACACCCAACGAATTTTCTTCCTGCGAGTTTACCAAAAGATCCACATTCTTTGCTCCCGTTGAATCGTCAATTTTAATATCTTCTATCAATTGAACATTCGTTGATTTGTCGTCTTTAAATTCCTCGTTTGTCATCCGTCGCTCAACCTCCATTCTTGAATCATCAACCATCTTCGACCGTGTTTCTACTTCGTTCTTCTCATCTTTGGCTTCGTTTCCATTCATTTCGTTTCGTACCTGATTCTCTTCGTTCCACTCAGTCTCTTCATTCTTCCGATTCGTGTCTTCAGGAACATCCTCTGCATGCTTTTCCTTAGAATTGCTCGAAGACTCCCGGTCGCCATTTTCGAAGCTGGTTCTCTTCGGAGATCGTGGCACGACGTTGTTTATAGCCTCCATCAGCTCCTTCTCGATCTCCTCGTCGGACTGAGCCGAGGAGCATTCGGAGAGGTCGGACGTGTCTTCGGCGTCTTTATCGCCTATCAGAGCCTTGAAATCGGCGCTAGGATTTGGCACCAACATGGCCACTGGGTCAGCCTGGGTTTGCACCCTCTTCTTCTGGAACAACCAATTTTCTTCCCAGGATTCGACAGGAGATACCAAGCCGATGTGCGTGGTCGGTGTACCTGGCTCGTCCTGGCTATCCTCTGATGATTCCTGCGATGCTGTAATAACAAATATTTTCCATATTTCTTCTTTAAGATATACTTATCGTACATGTACATTGTATTATTTCGTTATTCACGAAGTCAAGAAAAAGATTACAAGTGAAAATTATTGTCACAGGAAGTTAGATTGTGAAGATCTCAAGGTCATATCTTCCTTCTTACAGTGAGCTTCATTCTAAATTTGCAATGATGTTAAGATGTACTATTAAGTTCTTGTATTTTGTCAAATATTTATGAAGACAACAATTGTGTACTCTTCATAATTACTTGTTACATGCCTTCTCTATATTGTTCTTTTAAACGAACATTTTTAACAGGAAATATTTGTTTATTGCTGTAAGACAACAGGTGTTATTGCTATAAGATAAGACGCTTATTGTTGTGAGACAAACAGTGCATTATTTTTGAAAATCGAAAAGATGGTCGATATGTATCACTTTGTGTAATAAAAACCGTAGTGAAAATATGCGGATGTTGAAAACACTCTGAAAATTTCGCGTTTGAAGCTTCGAAAGTAAATATCAACGCGATTAGAAGAGAACTGATCAGGATATAAAGTCGAGCAAATAGTTTAGAAATACCATGTGTCAGCGACAAGAATTTCGCGCATGCAAGCGTTATTCTACGAACGCGAAAAGAGTGTATTGCGACGAAACGTTCATTCGAGTCTGTGCTAAACTACATTAAAAAACAAAGTGAAAATGTATTAAAATGAATTACAAAAAAAAGAACACAGTCTGCAGTGTATTAAAAAAAAATAGAATACAGTAGTGTGTTAAAAAGTTGAAACACAGTCTGTAAATTGTAAAGAACACTGAAATAGTCTATTAAAAGTGTATTAAAACCGAAGAGTACTTACGGTCGATAATGTCCATTCCAAGTTCAGGAAATGGCACTCGGTGAGCGTTCCTAATGGCCAAGGCATCATTTTCTTTGGGTTCCTCGTCGGACGCATAAGTCGTCGTTACTTCTTCTATTCGCTCCTCTATCTAAAAAAAAACCACGAACGTTCATCTTATAAATCATAGAAAGTAGACAGAACTTCTTGGAAAATGTCACCAGCTGTAGAAAGTGGATTCGAAAAAATTGCTCAAATCGTTCACAGATTTTAGAAAGTAGAATTGATAAATCTCGTTTGGGATTATTTTTATTTGCTACGCGTTCCAATGTGGGGCAACCACTTTGCTTATCAACCGTGCGTTATCGAACGATTACCTACTATTCACGAAACGTCGCTGTAATATTGCAATAAAAAACCGGACGAAAGGATTTGCATACAAATTTTATATTAATGAATTTTTCTGATCATTGAGATAATACTGAGTTAGCATTCAGCTGATCCACGTGCGTAAAGACGTCAACTTGAATGGCGGCCATTTTGTAAGCTCGAGTTCATACAAATTTTCATTCAGATCAATTTTATTCGTACGTGCAACTTTATTCTGACTGAATGAACTTGCCAATTTGCAACTTTGCTCAAATTAAATGTTTCTATTCTTAAATTTCTTTACGGAATCTCTGATTGCTGAACTTTCAAACGTGCAGGTTTGAAACATGTATACAGTGCACGCAAGGGCTGCAAATGGGCATAAATCATAAAAACCCACCATAAGGGACACGGTAGGTTCCATCTGACTTTTGCGTCTGAAACAGGCAGCGCTGCAATCGGTGCTGTAATCGTCGTGCGACAGTGGTTCCAGGCTGCTGCATCCTTCGACGCCCTCGTCAAGGCCAAGCTCGTTCTCGTCTGAAAAACGCATCGATTCGTCAGCTTTCACCCTCTTTTCTCGCCGTTTCTAAACTGTCGTATTTAAATAATCCGATACGGGACACGTACTCGATGCACAGTTGCCCGCGGCCACCGGTTTCCCGTGGAGAACGTTGCTATTACCGTCCACCTGTTCCTTTTGGAATTTCTCGATGACCTAGAAAATCCAGCGTGTTTCGTTCATCGATTTATCCTCTCGCTCGAGCCACGAGCTAAGCGTGTTTCGAATTCCAGACGATCGAGGACACCCTCGAGCTCTGAACCTAGTGCTTTTTCTCTTTCTAACCTTGTTCAGTATCGCGGTAGCCAGCAGGTCCTCGTAGCTGTGCTCGTTCCTTCCTTCCGGCGGTCTTCCGGGTTCTCCGGAACCACCCAGGCTGGGTAACTTCCTGGCCTCGTCGACCGCCCGCTCCACGATCTCGCGGAGGGCTGTGTGCGCCATCGCCGGGGAATCCGTGCCCGGTTTGTCTGCAATTACAATTCTTAGTCGAACACGGGCAAATTTGTTTATCAACGCAAGAAAATTCTTTCAATTGTTAATTGATTTAGCTGGTCCTACAATTTATTTGTCATACGTCAAAACTGTTCATATAATATTAGAACGAAGAAAATTAAAATGTATTTTATATTCGGCGGTCTTCGGCTACACAAATTATTGGACGTAAACTACAAGGTGAAGAGTACCAAAATTTGAGTAATGTCACGTTTGAACTGTAATAAGTCTGACTCGATATTATAAGCCATGAGGCTGAGGCAAAAATTAGAATACGATGAACTAGATGATGGTTTGTGGACAGGTACCTAATGGATATATAGAAGGTGTAGGTATCTAAGAGAATAGAGATCCACATATGATGTCTAAGACACGAGCTACATCTAGAGCTAGTTCTAGGAATATTCCAGTTTAAGAATAGATTTAAAACTATTGAAATGTGCGATTCGGAAGATATGAGTTCTAAGAATCGTTCGAGTGTAGATAGATCGTTGATGTATAGGAGTCATCCATATCCACGATGGTCATCAACTGTCCCCGAAACGATTGGAAGAGAAACCTGGTCGTAAAGGAAATAAATCGGCCGGAAGGGTTAACGAGCACGTCACGAGAGGAAAAGCAGGCGCACTTTCGTCTTAGCCGGTAGCTACCGGTAATCGCTAATGGATCGAGCGACGAGCCTCGAAGAGACTGCAAGATAATTTCACCGGCCTTGGCAATTTCTCATTCTTCTTTTTATCCGAACGATCGTCGAACCGAGTGAAATTCGACGAATGACCCGTTGAACTCTTTCCGCGGGAAACTTTAGACGTCTTCGGAATCTCGCGCGTTAAATCGTGAAAAGCCACGAACGCTGGCTCCATTTCGTGCGAGTTAATAGCCTGTTCATTGTGAGCTCGAAAATTGAAGTTCCTAGGAAGTATGGAACGCGGTTGACACTTATGGGTGTCAGAGAAATTTCATTCGCTCGTTCGTCCGTCGCTATGTCCGCTGTTTCGACTTTGCCTCGGCTATTTACGGCGTAGCTTGGAACCTTCATTACTGGAATTAATTTACGCGATGGCGGGATTGTCGAGCAACTCCGCAACCGTGTTTCGCCGGGAAGTTATAATTAATACAGTAATGATCTGTGTGGGCTACTATTTTCGTATCGATTATTTCCAGACGTAGTTACACGTTTTATCACGTGAGTCTATTCTTGTCTGAAATTAAATTTGATCAAATAGACTTGATGTAACCTGAACTTAGCAACTTAATTTAACTTTAACCTCATACAACTGATACTAGATACTTCAACCTGTCCTAATAATCTGATCTATTTCAAAATTCCAGTAACTCATTTCAGTAGTGTCCACATAAATCCAACCCTATCTCAGTAGCCTAACCTGACATAACTCAGTCTGACCTCTGTCAAAGTCATCGATCAAGCTTTGTATTATAATCCGTCTGATATTTATTCAAAATAATGCAAACCCTGTCGCAATAAGAGTTCGATCACGTATGACACAGTTCAATGTATTTCGAAGGGGAAACACAATGGAGGTCTTCGCGCTGACTCGATCGCGTGAATTAATTCGGAACCACTGATTAATCGATTCGATGTAAATCGTTGGTGTCCGCTAAATTTAGAACGTACTCGCCGTCGTGTTTCATTAGAAAGAACATTTTTCCAAACGCTCGGATCCGATCGATGGGCTTTCTAACCCTGATCTCTCGTTGGAAGGTGAAGGCCGGCTACATTTATTTCCTGCTGACTATCCGCGTTCGCTTAACTATCTCTGCAACTATTCATTAGTCACACCGTACGCACGATCACCGTTCAATTAATTAATCTCCCTATCGGATACTATTTCTTGCTCTCGTGTCCCGTTTTCTCGTGGAATGTTACAGCGTTTTAAATACGTTTCTATGTCTTTCTTCACCGATTAATACTAATTTAACTTACTGGGATAATTTCTTTAGTTTACTAACCCTGGGGTTAGGCTTCCTTCGGTTAAGAGCAAGTGCACCAGTGTCGTACTACTGCCTACTAGTAATCTTAGAGAACTAATAAACATTGCTAATCAGGAAATTATTAGCTATACAAATTTGTTAATATAATCAACTCACTGCTTCCTATTTCTTCGTGTTCTTGCACTGATGACGCTCGCTCGTACTGAGGTCTTATCGCATAATGTTATTCAAATTTTATACTTATCTGTGCTAACATGTACCTACAGTGATGTAACTGATATTAGCGGAGACTATGTTCCTTGGAAAACGAAATAAGTGTAATACCATTTGCCAGTATAATATTGAATTACAATTTTACTTATCTCGCTACGAAATACTTGTGTTAGAAAAATATTTGAATAACTTCTACATGTTGGAATCTTGTATTTTTGTACATCTCGATTAGACGCGTCTATTATAACGAATTGTAGGACTATTAATAATGAATTCCACGAAGATGCACCCTGACGCCAATCGTTCAGTCACTTTTTACTTGAACGTCCTTCGTTTCTTCTGCCGTTGATCACGATTATTATTAATCCTGCTGGATATTCATAAACTGACGCAAACCGACCGAGGTTGCAATTAAACGCGTTCGACGATCATCGTCCCGGACGATCGATAAATATGTAAATACTTCCACGATTTACGAAATGTTCGTTCGTTAAAGGCATTTCATTTTTCGTGCTTTCTAAAATCGGCAATTACTAGACCGTGAATATTTATGCAAATATACTGATATTTTCAGCCGTATATTTTCTTCGATGTACTTGTTACCACATTTTGCACATTTTGTACCTTTTAGATTTTACCTTACCCTGTTATATACAACACGTGGACATATTTTGCATATTCGCACGTGCTTTAAATTCATAAATATCTGTAATTACTGGACTGCGAATGTTTATGCAAATATTTGTACGATACATTTTTTCTCTACTAAACTAATTCACTTCTGGTGCTGTTGGAAATGTGGATTTAATAAACGGTTTAGCAGGATTTGAGTAAGTACCGTAAAATAATACTGATGTATTAAGTTAAAGCTTCGAGTTGAGAAAGGATTTTATGAATGCTTGTATTTTAAGTATAACGTGGTTCGTGTAAAACGCTTCCTTTCTGATTTGTTAAACGCGAAATCGAATCGACGTAGCAGGCGTTCTGATGTAACGAAATTATGGCGATTATGGTTGGTGGCTTGTAATGACGGTACAGAAAGGTTTCTCGCTACTGAATTGACGTCTACTAGACAGTTAACCAAGGAAAATCAGAATTCGATATTCTTGCTTTATTATTATTTGTTATCACATCATTTTATCATTTTTATCTGATGAACTAACTACCTGTGTCAATTTAATTATATTACCATTGTCTATATCTATGTTTCTCAGAAGGATGTAAAGTGTGAAACTTACTTTAGATTCTTCTTATTTTAATCAATTTTCAGTATACAAGAAAGAGCTGCACTGACAGATTAATTTTATGTTTAAAAAAGTACAACTACGATATCGCTGGAGTTCAGTATTTCTATCAAAAAATTTCGTACAGTGCGTGATTTATCGTAACTTAATCCACTTCACGTTAACGATTACCGTCCACGAATATTTCAAAATGATTTCTTCCGAAAAAAAGTTTCTGACTGTACACCCGTGTTCGATCGTTGATAAAACGTTTTCTTGACTGATAAGAGACGTGACGTGTTCCAATTACGAGATTGCATTTCGGCTGTATAAGAACGTACAGTTTTAACAAATTCCAAGGTTACTATGTCTTTTAATAACGTGCACAATTGTATTTTTAAAACGGTCACCTTCAGACTATAAAAAAAACATTCAAAGACAAAACTTCCACTTTATATTCTTGTCTTATCACTAATTGCAAAACGTTGAAAGCATTGTAGAATGTCGTTGTATTACTTCTCTCGAGGCTGTAGAAACTGACAATTTTGGCATTGTAGCGCGTGGGTACATTAAGCGCGGCGATATAACGCGAGGAAATTC
Organism: Megachile willughbiella; assembly: GCA_945859595.2. Classification (NCBI taxonomy): domain Eukaryota; kingdom Metazoa; phylum Arthropoda; class Insecta; order Hymenoptera; family Megachilidae; genus Megachile; species Megachile willughbiella. The sequence goes on along the minus strand of OX243798.1, from coordinate 14,981,563 downwards.
AATGCGTTGCGATTGCGGCGCGTGGCGATATAACGCGAGGAAATTCAATGTGTTGCGATTTCAGCGCGTGGCGATATAACACGTGGAAATTCAATGCGTTGCGATCGCGGCGCGTGGCGATATAACGCGTGGAAATTCAATGCATTGCAATTTCAGCGCGTGGCAATATAACACGTGGAAATTCAATGCGTGGCGATATAACGCGTGGAAATTTAATGTGCTGCGATTGCAGAGTGTGGCGATATAACGCGTGGAAATTCAATGCATTGCGATTTCAGCGCGTGGCGATATAACGCGAGGCAATATAACACATGGAAATTCAATGCGTTGCAATTGCAGCGCTAGGCGATATAACGCGTGGTAATATAACACGTTGGAATTCAACGCATTACGATTACCACGTATGGCGATATAACGCGTGGAATTTCATCTTGTAGTGATTGTGACAGTTGGCAATATAACGCGTGACAATGTAACGAATGGCAATTGAATTCAATAGCAGCTTCACTCTATATCCCTAATAAGAACCCTATTTCTCTAATAATTCAAATTTTACCTAAAATTAAACTCTACACTTTGCAACGAAGTTCTCACGCTCCGATTATCACAAAGACCTTTCTTTTTTGACGTCGAATTACGTTTGACCTTACGGCGAAATGGAACACGTTATCACGCGGGTATTTCGGTCGATCAAAGTCGACGCGGATAAAGGAAAATAGACTGTTGAACGTGAAAGGCAAGCATACAACGTGAAAGAATCGTACGAATAGTCGGACGATGATTCGCGATAATCTCATAACCCTGTTGAAGGCTATACGCGTGATCACGACGGTAGCTACGTTGTTGTTCCCCCGAATCGATTACAATCGAATAATCGAATCGGTGACAATAACGCGGTGACTGCAGTGCACTAGTAATTACCAGGAAGCGTTTTACGCGCTGTGTATACGACCTAATCTCGTGTGGACTACGTAGATTCGACTTTGATAATGATTCAGAGTATTGAACAGGTGTTTTATGTTCCTACTTTTTATGTGTCATCAATCTTCGTATTGACGTACCATAAGTTCTCTTTTAAAGTACTTTTATGTTATACTATCGTACCTGAATCTCCATTGTAGAGATCTGATTTTATTTGCACTCTTTTGTTTTATAATATCTAGTTAGATCCAGTAGTAACCATAATTGTCTCAATGACATAGTAATACGTCTTCTTACGATAGCGTTTCAAAATATGATCCAGAATAATGTAAGAGGCGTCGTAGTTTGTTCACGGGTGAAATGAACCGTTGTTACGGTGTCCCATAAAAGGATGAGATAGAGGAGAGACAGTAGTAACAGGGAGAGCCTGTCGTGACGGATGATTACGTGCAATCGTGCCAGGGACGCGCAAATAGTTTACCGGTGACAATTTACAATAACCACGATGAATCTGTGCCGATGGCGATGCTTTCACATACGTTCTGGATCTCGAGATTTTGTAACCGGTCTACTTTGTCATTGTCGATAGAAACTGTCGCAAAAAATATCTACTGACGCCAGTTAGAACCGCAATTTACGTTCACGTCGTATCATCGATTTATGTTGTTTTTGCGGTAATTACACCTTTGAAGATAATTTCACGTTACATACCTGGTTATCTGCTATTAATTTGAACTTTGAAATTTTGCAGATTAACAGTATATGTCTACGGGCGGTTTCAGCTGATCTGGTAATTGTTTTATCGGTTAATCAGCTTTGATTGTCTTATCGGATTTTTAAATTTGGACTTTGAATGCTTCGGGATTAATATAAGCTAATATTGAAATTAACATTTGAAATTTCTCTTTAAATTCTAAATTTTCTAATCGACTCTTAGATTTATGAACTTTTGAATTTACAGGTTCTGATGTTCCCACAAAAAGTTCCTACATTCGCAGATTCTGAATTCACCAAATTCTCAAATCCAAAATTCTCAAATCACTAAATCCCTAAATCCCCAAATTTCTGAACGTGTCCTCATAGATATCTCCCTAGAAATCAGTGAAAACCAATGTTCAGCTACTATCACTAATAAATTTGTGCTGGAAAGTAATTACGAAATCGGTCAATGACTTACAGCCATCGAAAGTAGCGAAAGGTTTAATACCGTCGTGATCAAAGTTAATATTTACCATTGTTGTTGGTGAGTAGAACATAGACGAAATAGGCGACGATGAGGGCGCCGATCAGCGTCAACATTTCTGCGATCAGTTCCACGAACATTTATCACACGCTTCACGTCGTGTCCCGTTTCGAAAAACTCTTAAACGGTTCGTTCACACTGTCACTACTAATCGTTGCCAACATTGTTCGATTGCTCTCACTTTTTTACCGTCCCTCTTCTTTCCGACGATCGGGAACAATCGATTCCACGCGATCACGCTCTGCAAACGTATCGAAAAACTAGAAAACTCGTTCCTTTTCGAACGACGCTCGCTCGAAGAACTTTTTCTCTTCTTGTGTGTGTTTTTTTTTTTTTTAGCAAGCCGATTTCTACGAAACTATGCGAGTCAGAGGCTACCTCGGGAGACCTCGACGATCATGAGCGTTTCACACTTCCGTCGCGTTATCCAGAGAATTATTTCCTGATACTCGTAACTTTCTCGTTCCTTCGAACGATCGACCGATACCGGAACATCGAGTCTTCTCAATGTTCCGGTAAAATGCAGTCGATTTCATCGCGCAGAATTAGCCGCGATTCGCTTTTACCTGCTTATCACGTTCACTGCACACCGATTAGATATTCTTATATTTACCAGATCTCATCAAATATTTTCTCATTTTCATTATTCATAATTCAACAGGTATTTCCAACGAAGTAAATAAATTTTCAATAATATCGATTAGTATGAAAACTTCAGCGTCATTCATACGTGAGCGTGTGTGATTCTTTACAAAACGATCAGTTTTTTGTTTCTTCCGAAACAATATGTTCGAATGGAAGGCAAGGAGGTTCCCGCGAGCAAGGTTACACCTTCACGAGTATACTTAATTACAGGTATTCACACTTGCACACGCTCGACAACACGGCCGAAGGGGACGCGCTCGCGAGCAGTGAGAACGGCCTTTAAACTCTCATTTGAATAGTCGCTCGACGACGATCCTCTGGACTTTGAGATTTCCCGTTCGAGACGAACCATAGCGACGCGACGAGTTTTTACGCGCGAGCTGTTAATGTTCTTTTCAATATACTGATCATTGTCGTCATCCGCAAGTGACTGCAGTTTTTTGACGTACACATTTTTTATTCAAGCGTTATGCCATTCGACACACGCTGTGATTATGACGCATGGCTTTTTAATTTAGGCAAATTGACTTTTCCTGTCGAATGATTCGCAATTATCGTTTCAGGGGATCTTCATTTTAGTTGATTGGGTATTATTAGTCCCTAGCTACTATGTTGCTGTTCTGATATTTTTACTGTTTCAGTATGTTATTGTGATACTCACTATAGTACTGTTCTATTTTATAACTATTGTTAATATTACAGATGATAGTAGATAGTAGACGAAACATGTGTGTGTTCAAGACGTATATTCTTAAAATTTAATGCGAATTTCTAGATTTCTATACTGGATGTTTATATCCTTAGATTCCTAGAACTCCTCTAGGTCTCTAGATTCCTATACCACATTATATTCCTAGATACCACAGATCAAAACATATAAAATCTACATGAAATTCACATCAATCCTCCAAATCCCCCAAAAATGTATCAACATTCAAAATATATAAAATAACAGATAAAAATAAATAAAATTCATATCGATCTCCCAAATGTCTCAACATTCTCCGCAAAATTGCTAGGTAACCGAGTAGCGATTATGAATTTATCGAGTATCAATAATTGTCTCCTGAGCAGAATAATTTCAATAATCGCCGGCTCGTGCGAACAGGTTTTTATCACGAACGAACTGTACAACGTTAACGATTTTAGCGTATCGAGCCACGCTTACAATTAATAAAACCCGTCGGTTTTTCGCGCAACAGAGAATTGCTCGTTTTTGCCAACCGCGAGAAACTTTAATGGCTGCGCAATGGTCGTAATTACGCTTGCATAATGATCACTTTGATTGGCGGCGCGCGAATTAACCTCGCAAGGAGCTGTTCGTCAACGAACGAACGTTTGTAAAACTGTCGGTGTCGATGTTCGCCTACGAATCGAACCTATGATAATTCTGGGAGGGAACCGAAGTTAGTGGAACTAGACGAAGAACGACGATCGATACATGGCTTCTCTCTTTTCCCATTTATCAAAGCCAATTATAGATCTTTCGAATCGGTGTACAGGTGTATTTCGGGAAATTATGTCGGTCATTACGATAATGGTGATTATGGTGTTTAGATTTGTTCTTTGGAAGGAGGACTTCTGTGATAAGGCAAGAGATACTGTTGCTTGTAGAATGAGGCTACTGGTATCTGTGTTAAGAGGATTAGTGTGAGGGGCATTTTGGGGGACGTGGGATTTGGAAGTTTGGAAATATGGGAGTTTGGGGATTTGAGAGTTTGGGGACTTGGGGATTTGGGGTTTGAGAATTTGGGGACGTGAGAGTTGGGGATGTGAGAATTTTTGGTTTGAACATTTGGGGATCTGAGAGTTGGGGATGTGAGAATTTGGGGTTTGAACATTTGGAGATCTGAGTGTTAGGGATATGAGAACTTGGGAATTTGAGGATTTGGAGATTTGAGAATTTGGGATTTGAACATTTGGGGATGTGAGAATTTGGGGTTTGAGCATTTGGAGATCTGAGAGTTGGGGATGTGAGAACTTGGGAATTTGAGGATTTGGAGATTTGAGAATTTGGGATTTGAACATTTGGAGATCTGAGAGTTGGGGATGTGAGAATTTGGGGTTTGAGCATTTGGAGATCTGAGAGTTAGGGGTGTGAGAACTTGGGAATTTGAGGATTTGGAGATTTGAGAATTTGGGGATGTATGTACTTGTAGACATGTGAATTTGGACATTAGATAATTTAGGGATGTAAGGACTTTGGGACATGATGATTTGGGAATTTGAGATCGGAGAGTTTGGGTATGTGAGAACTTGCAGACATAAGAATTTGTGAATTTGAGAACTTCATGACGTGAGAATTTAAGGATATGAGAATTTAAGGACTTCAGAAGTGCATAAAGAATTCTAATGTTAACTCGATAGTCAGAAAATTTGAATAATATGATCAGGAAATTGAATGCAAGAATTTGACCCGAAAATCTACAAACTCATAATCTGAAAAATTGAAAGTTCCAATTTAAGCAAAAGTTCCACTATGCAAATTGAGATCATAGGTTAGCTTAACTGCAACGAAATAAATCTTGAAGCCCTACCCAACATGAAAGACGTTGAAACTTTCTAGATCCCAAGGAATCTACCTGACTGATTCTCTGGATCGCGACAGAGGTTCTATCTTCTTACGTTCTTTCCGCTGGCAGACTATATCTTATCTCTCAAGGTCGCTGTTAACCAGCAATTAGTTGACCCACGCAGTGCAATTACATTCTCACAGCTCGTAAACCATTATAGCACTTTTTCCTATCGATTATCGTTTTCCTTCCTCCATTAACGCATAAATAACTTGCTTTCTCTGCGATCATCAAGGTCTCCACGAGTCTCAATCGACTGTAGAATAATCTTGGAAAACTAATACATCTCTGGTGTTAAAGTTTGCATTTGTCAACCCTTTCGCTCGATTAGGGTAAATTCTGTAATTTATTTTCTTGTGGTATTCATATTAATATTAGTTAGGGTTTAGGTGATGTATTTATATTTGGGGATTTGAGAATTTCAGAATTTCAAGATTTCGGGATTTCGATATTTGGAAACTTGAAGGTTTGCAAATTTACAGAGCTTGAAATTTTGGCTTCTGTAAATTTGGAAGCTTGCAGAGTCACAAATTTAGAGATATGAGAAAATTAAAAAATTTACGAACTTGGTAATTTGGAAGGTATTCGAGGATTAAATTTGGAAATATCTGACGAAATTGCAAAACTACAAACTGCGAAATAAACTCATAAACAGCCGCAGACGTCACATGTACGCACATGCACTGCGCCCTCTACGCAGTCCACCTATCGTACCTCAGCGTTCCCTCCGGGTATTTACATTCACCCTATAGGTTCTTCAAGGTTCAACGTCCACTCTTCAACCCTCTCTTTAATATCTATACACTTCCCATACCAAACTCCACAATCCTGTATACGCATCTATTTAAACACCCACTATTTAATACCATGTACATCCCCCACTCGAGCGAAAGGGTTACCACAAAAAGTTCACTATTCGAAATCACTCGTACCGTGACACCATGTTTAGACAGTTGAATCGATCCGGTTGTTTAACTGTAAAGGTTATCGTGAAACGCGGATCGTGAAACCGGCAGGATCGTTTGTGTGTGTAATCGCAGGCCTGCGCCGCTCGCGACTGAGCGTTTGCCAAAGCGGACTGATACGCGCGCGAGCTGCGTACCCCACATACGCCGCGCTGTACGGCTTCCTTTTAGTGGGGGATACTTTTGCGAGAGAACCTACATACCCCGGCGAAAATGCGAGCGGATGACAAGCGGACGTCAAAGTGTGCGGAGAGCGAACAGAAAGCTGACGATGTTGGGAAAGCGTATTGCGGAGCTGAGACGCGCGACGGGCGGATCTTATCGCGACGCGGAGCGTCCTTCGAACGGTGAGCTGATTGCCAGCGGATCGCGAGCGTCTCATTTTCGTATGGGGTGGGAATTGGATTATGTTACGTAGTTTGCTGAATTATCGATGAGATCGATATCGTTAAGCTCTGACATATACATGTCTTTTTAATTACGAAGTATTTTTAGGTAATGAAGTCACATATGTCACTGATATGTGTACATGTATTTTTAATTTAACCAGTTACGTGTATGAACATTTTCCTCTTTATATATCATTAATTCGGAATTTTCTTATGTGGTTACCAATTGAAAATTATACCGGTTAATAATTTATCCTTGCTTAAATTTATCCTTATCAGAATATCTTGCAGATAGAATAATTTTAACTGTAGTCTTTCCTAAGCAGATTTACAATACAATAAAAAATGAATTTATAAAAAATTCCATATCTTTCCCTGATCGTTTTATGTATGAACGGTATTACCGGTATACCGATAATCGATCAGGTGTCGATGCAAATCTTTGCACCTGTTCTTGTTCATTTTCATGTTGTTTATTTAGATTTAATAGTAGTATGTACAAGTTTTAGCTTGATCGAGAGATTAGTCGTTGTAGACTGGAGGATTAATTGATTATCAGTTAGAAATCGCTGAAGTCAAAATCTGCTTATCGATTTCCGGTAAAACGGATTGCGGAGTGTTCGTAAATATTGATTCGACAGATTAATTGTACCTTAGGAAAATATTTCATTTGTACGATAAATTCCCTTTGGCGGATGAATTTTAACCTGGATTCGATTTAATTTAATCGGATAGTTTATCTGGAGAATTGTTCAAAGATCTTGTTACTGTTAAAGAATTAATTAGGAAAAGTATTGCAAATAGTTTGAAAATAATGTGTAATGCGAAGTCTGTTATAGATTTTGAATATTACTGATAATTAGTTGTACTAGATTTGCTAAAGAGTTCGTAAACAATTCCTTAGAAAATTCGTAACAACTTATTTCCCATAACAGATTCGACTCATATTTTTCATTCAACTGATTTATCGCAGATAATCGAAAGAGTTAATCAAACCTACACTTACACTTACGAACAATACAATCTGACATCTTATCACCGGTGGAAGATTCCCAGATACACAAAACTAATCTCTATCAATTGACGCAAGTTTTTGCACAATCTTTCCGCTCTTCACGGAGTCACACAAATAACCACTATTGAAACTCAAAGATTTTTAATGCAATAGTTCTAATTTAAGTTTTATCCAATATCCTAGTAACAGATATAGAAATGTTTTATACATATCTATGTTACTATCTTCTGATATCGTTTCCTTATCGTTCAACTTATTGTCACTTTGACGCAAAGAAGGTTGAAGGAGATCGTACAGGAACGTACGTGGCAATTTGACACTGAATCGATCCGAATGAGCGGACTGAACCGTAATAAAAGACGGAACAAACTTTCCCGCTATTGTATGCAAACATATCGATGAATTTATGCGCGATAAGTATCGATGAGAGAAATTTATGACTGCAATTCCTACCTGCTACAAATTCAATAATATCTAACAGTATTTGAAGGCGAAACTTTACCACGTTCCTTCTACTTCGAAATTCGAAATAACAAATTGATACCTAAATTGCAATTACTGCAATTCTCTTTAATTAATTTCCTTTAAAATTAAATAATATCGGTGATTCATGTAGACACATCATTAAGCTAAGTTTGGAACGTTTCGTAGATGTGTGGCAAAATAGGCACGTATGAAAATTCAGACGTGTATCGATACACACATATGTTCATATATGTACATACATGTATATATGGTATATGTGATATGTACGTTCATGCATGTTTCATACGTATTATACATGCATAGATACAAATGATACATGAATACATACATGTGTCATAGGTATTATACATTAATAGGTGCTAATGATACAGGAATACATACATGTCTCATAGGTATTATACATATGCATAATACATGGATGCATACATATACATAGATACATGTGTTATACATATTGTACATACATGCATACATATGTATACATACATAGATACGTTCATGCATACACACATATGCACAGACACATACACACATGTATGCATATGGACATTTGCAGCAGATGTCATTATATTTGAATTCAATGGATCTAAAAATATAAAGGAAAGTAAAACCTCGGAAGTGGTTTTAACCAATTTAAATACTTCCTCTTATAATAATTATTGAGAACGAAATCACTCCATATTTGCAAACTTCTTACAAAATCGAAGTTTAAGTCACGTAATTCTTTCGGTCATCAAACTCAGTCGAAACTTACCGAACCTGAAGAGGAAAAATCGTGACCGTGCTTCAATGGAAAAACGTATCCGCATACGAATTTTCGTTTTAACCAACTGGTACGAGAATGGAATTAAACTCGACGTACAGTCGAAAAGGAAAAGAGAAAAAAAGAGGATCTTTTCCGGAATAATGAGGCAGACTTTCCTGTGTATGTTGACTGACTCATTTTCTTACGTAATCGACAAACGAGCCACGATTGTCTGAAGATTATTGTCCTAAGATTGTTACATCCTCCATTGTCTCATGTTATAAGCCGGATTAGAAGTCCTTCGATCGAAGAATCATGGGATTCGTTTCTCGGAACACGGTGTATATTTTCGGACGAAGATTGTTCTTTTGTCCAAGCAAATCGAGTGCTAATGGCACTAAATTATCCGTTGGAAGTGTAATTATTTTGACACTCATGGATAACCTTAGACCTTGCTCAGGAAAAAATAGGATCATCAGACTTTGAAGTCTAACGCCATTGCTATAACGAATCGTACGATGCTCGCAGATATGATAAGAAATTATCTAGTCACTTTGCCTATAATTAATTCTAATCTGAAAATTTTTTTATGACATTGCAATAGATGTTATTTAAACACGACACCAACTCTGACCTCGCCTCACAAAAATGAACGAATTTATTCAAAATGCTACAAGTGTATAAAGTGCAACTTTCTGAACATTGTAAATAGTTAATGAAGCATGAGATCAACTTCGTACTTTGCTTTTCAAAAATGAATGAATTTATTGAAGAGATTATTGCAAATGGATAAAGACGATTAGTGAACCAAAGATGGCATCAACATTGAAAGTTGTTTTTTAAAAATGAACAAATTTATTGAAAACACTATTGCATATGTATAAAGACGACTTCAAGTGAACCAATGATGACATCAACATTGAATCTTGCTTTTCAAAAATGAACAAATTTATTGAGAACACTATTACATATGTATAAAGACGACTTCAAGTGAACCAATGATGACATCAACATTGAATCTTGCTTTTCAAAAATGAACAAATTTATTGAGAACACTGTTGCATATGTATAAAGACGACTTCAAGTGAACCAATGATGACATCAAAATTGAATCTTGCTTTTCAAAAATGAACAAATTTATTGAGAACACTGTTGCATATGTATAAAGACGATTACAAATGAACCAAAGATGACATCATCATTGAATCTTGCTTTTCAAAAATGAACAAATTTATTGAGAACATTGTTGCATATGTATAAAGACGATTACAAGTGAACCAAAGATGACATCAACATGGAACCTTGCTTTTCAAGAATGAACAAATTTATTGAAAATCCCGTTGTAAATGTATAAAGATTACAAGAGAATCGAAGATCAAGTTATACAGAAGTGATCAATTTCGAAAGCAGTATAAATTGCAAACGTTTCGAAGAAGATCGAGCATTGCGCAAACGTCTACCTTTGATACACCTTCTGCATAAACCATTTAACGCAACGATCGGTTTTCTGTGTAAACACGTGTCTCGGTACACTCGCTCTTTTTATACCCCGAACAATTGCTGGTCTTTTTATGCATGCTGGTCTCGGGTCACGGTAAACGAAAGAGACAAGAATATATTCCGACGACGTAGAAATTCAATCGTGTATCTCGTTCCTGAATTGCCCGCCATGAATGATTCCGAGTGTCCGAGGGAAAAAAGGCGATCGCTGAAAGCCGCTCGCGTTCAACTTTTGTCACGATTTTGTTCCCATTGTCGATCGAGTTACAAGTCATTTCGGCTGATTCGAATCTTCGGTCGCGGTGAGGTCGACGTGGAGTCATCAAGGCGAATTTATATGGATGAAACGGCAACTTCGACGCCGTAAAAATCGTCCACGAGGACCGTGCGAAAGTGTCGTCCCCGTTTTCATTTCACCGTTCAAATTCTACGTTTTCTATTTTTTCGATTCGCACTACGACGCAGGCCAACGCGAGTTTACCTCGATTTAATGCGATCGCTGAACGCCAAGTTATTCGAGCAAATTTTAGACTTTGGAGTTTGAAAGATCGTTGGACGACTTCTGTGTCGCTTATGTAACAAGGTCACGTTCACGTGTAATCGAACAGAATGAAAATACGAGCTGATTCCTAGTGGCGATCGATTTTATTGATCGTCATATTTGTTTCTTCGTGACTCCAATTGATGCAACAAACTGAATTTATTCAACTCATCCATATTCACAGTCTCAACGAAGAACTAGTTTTATGATAAACAAATTGTTTCATATATTTATCTCAAGCTTACAATTATAATATTGTAATTTAATGGAAGTTATCGTATTTATCATACAATTATTGTACTTTTTACGTTTCTGTACCAGCTGTACAAACAAGGCGCCTGTGAAAGGCAACCCGCCTTACGCGGCTGCATCACGGAACATCTTGATCAAATGTGGCATATAAAATTTGGTAACTACCTTACTATCTAGTAAGTCCGATTTGATTGGGATAGCAAAGTTTAATTTTCGAAATAAATAGCTGAAGTAGATAAATACTCACTTTTTAAAGACAGTTCCAGAGCCGTAGCCAGTCGTGTTAGAGCATGGACCAAGGGTACAAGATACTTTCCCAAAAGCTTGTCATCTATTAATTAGCGTTAGTCAGGTTAGTCAATGGTCAACGACTGTTTCTTCGATGATTTTTAGTCAACTTAATCCGAACGTGTTACATTGATAAAAATCTGTATTATGTAAGACTTTTATCGATCTATGTCCCTTACTCAAAATTATTACAATCACCGAAGAAACGATGGTAAGAGTTAATCGAACTGGTGATGTCGCGATTAGAAAGGCAGGCAGAATTAAAACTAGTGATTGAAATGCTTGAAAGTTAATTGTTGAGCACATCGTAGAGAAATATTACTTCAGTGACTGTGAAAGGAATTCGACGCGTGTTTCTCTTATTCTTCTTCAGTAGATGGCAGCATTAGCTTAGTTATACACATTCCCGCTTATCTGCTAAAATATCTAAATTTTTATCGTTTCGTAATTGCGCGCGAAATGAACCGGTTCTCGTAAAGAGAAGATTTAATTATCTATTAGATTACTACATCGCGAAGCTGACGGAAGAAAAAGCGTAATATTAATCGGTTGCGTTCGTACTGTAAATTCGTTAAAAACTGCCTAGTCGAACTGGTTAATTGATTTTAAACGATTTCTGTTTTACGCATATAAATGAGTACATAAACGAAAGTTGTCGATGTACTTTTGAGCGTGAAGAACGTGGATATAATTGCATTTGTCGGGAATTATTTAACGGTTAATATTCGGTTAATTTCCTTTCGTAGTCTCTTCAAAGATAAGGGATAGTAAAGAAGTACTTTTTAACTTACATTCCGGATGATCGTAAAGGCGATCGATCGGTATATCCTCGACGCTACCGATCAATCCTTCGACTATCTTCTCAACGAGATCACGAATCGTTTCCATCGCGTTCGCCTCTTCTTTCTCCCCGGGCAAACACGATCCCGAACTGGTAGCTTCATTTTCCACTCCTGAAACGATTGATTCGTTAAACGGCGAAGGATAATTTACGAACCACGGACAACTTGGAAAAATCAAGGATTTAGTTGCATAATTTCCTTTGGCTAGCTTCCTGTTTTACTATGCTTCAACGACCATCGAGTTGCAAACGGAAACGAGGAGATAAATTAGCAGTGATAGTACATCCTTTCTTTTGTACACTGATTTCTTTTAATTAAATGCAGATTAAGCTGTTTTCTATTTAATGTCACTTCTCGTTCTGATAGAGAAATGAAAAGTGATTAGGTGTCAGTTAAACGATTAGGTAATATTTTGTAATATTAACGATACGAGATGCTATACAATTAAAATGAGTTGAGACATAATACGATTATACGTAATACGTAATATGACTACAAGGCGTTGGAAGTACAGCATATTTGATTGTATCACGACACTGTTACAACGCGTTGTGATTACAGCGCAATGGATCGACAACGTGTTTTAATTACAGCGCAACAAACTCATGGCACGTTATAACGCATTGAATTCACAGCGCGTCATAGTCACAACGCATCGAATTCACAGCGCGTTGTAGTCACAGCCCATAAAATTCATAACGCATTGAATTCACAGCGCGTCATAGTCACAACGCATCGAATTCACAGCGCGTTATAGTCACAGCCCATGAAATTCACAACGCAACGCAACGCGTTGTAACCACAGCGCAACGATACTAGGATGCGCTGTAACCACAGCGCAACACACCGCGCGTTGTAATGACAGCGCAACTCGCTTACAACGCGTCGAAATCACAACACACTATAACCACAGCGCTACGTTTTCAACGCGTCGTAACTACAGCGCACCGTATCCAATGCAACGTAATTGCAACGTAAAATATCACACAGTGCATTACAATGCAACCGGATTACTATGGTACATGTATCATACTTCATATGAGCATTGTTGATTACAAACAGAAACACTTGCAAACTTAACTATCCATGTCTTTTCTGAGTTTAAATAACATTCTTACCTTTATGATATTTTGCTAAAATCAGCAAATATATCTTCCACTTTTAAACATTTATGACAGAAGAAAAACTTCAATATACTCAACACTGATAGTAGTAAGATTCTCTAAAATGTAAATTTCTAGGTCATGTATGCATTTCTTGAAGAAAAAGAACGCGTCGGCACACGAGTCAAGTAAAATCTGTCGAAAAGATAACTGGCCATAAACTAGACACGAGATCTAGGATCTGTTATTACAATGTTAATACAGAATGAATATCGAGTACACATGTGCCTTTCTTTTCGACTCGATTAAAAAGCATGAAGAAAAAAGATGAAACAACTTACTCATTCACGCGGTCAAGACTTTCTCTCGTCAGGATACGTTCCCGCACGAGTCACACAGCGATTCGCGCATTTTCGAAAACTCGTTCGATGGATTTTGAATCGATTCGATGGATCGAACGCGACAACGATGCGCGGCGATCGCGAATCACTGTCCAACTGACACGGCCGAGCGCTTTCTAAACGAAAGTATCGACAACCATTAAAGATCTACCACCGTATTCCTTTTTTCTCCCCTAGTGTTTGTAACCGCATTCTCTTAGGCGAGTACCGCAAGACCGGTATATTTATCAGTTATCACGCGGCTTCGAGGCCGCTCGAGCGCGAACAGACATCGATCTTCGCTCGAGGATATTTCGCTGGATGTCCCTCCAATTACCCTTTTTTGCCTCTTTCCATTCGCCTTTTTACGTCCAACTTGTTTCGCAAGTTTCTAATTGAACCTGCACTTTTTCTTAGATCCCTACAGCCCTGTTTTTCCAAACTTTTTACATTCATTTGATAACTTTCGGCCTGCCTTTTCAGCCTACAAAAAGACCGGCATTTGCTTCAGGCTACTTTACGTAATGGTTTCTAAAAATTTCGTACTGTTTGTCGTTTTAATATTTTTAACCTTTTTGGAAATCCGAAAGCTTCATGTATGTACTCTACTTCGGACTTAAGATTTTACACACTAGAATCTTTTTCCCTTCATTCGATTCTCCCACTGTATTTTACAAACGTTTACTTCCTCTTACACACAGGTTTTTCAGGGCACAAACTGATCGTCACATTTCCGTGGTACGGTCCAGAAAGGGAGAGCAAGTTTTTCTCAAATTTTTCGAAGATTTCACGCTCCGTCACTTTTTCCTCGAACGAGTTTTTTTTCCACATCGTTTTCAGTCTCGATTAGGTACTCGCGACTTTCGCGCTTACCGTCCTTGCCATTTTCTAAGCAAACCGGTCGGACTCTCTAATCCGGACAAAAACTGGCCGTGCGTCAAAAACCGAGGATCGTCGCGAAGTTTTCGTCCGGACGCTGCGGAGCGCTCGACCTCCTCGAGGACCGTGACAGTCACCTTGCAGAACTCGCGATGGAGGTGGCCGTACGGTTCAAGGAACGCGAAAAAACGCGTTCGGCGACGATGACAGTCGAGGAAGCCGATCGTCGAGCGGGATGCGAGTAACGGAGTGTCGACTCGGCAAAAGAACGATCAGTGTAAAGATGATCGCGAGAGAATGCACGGCGACGTTACTCCCAGGAGTACTGGAGCAGAACTGAGCTTCCCCAGCTGTGGGCCCCGCGGGACAATAAGAGACGCATGAGAGAGTTCCGTTTCCAAGGGAGCCAAAAGCGATCGGAATTCGGGGCCCGCAGCATTCTAATCGATTCTCAGGACGTAACCGATTACGATTTCTTGTCGTGCTCCCTTTTACCCTCTTTCAAACATACGCTGTTCAGAGAAACTTAACTATGCTATCGATACGTGTGCACATATGTGTTATATCGGAAACATACGTTTTTCTTAATTTCAAGTTACATTCCCATATGTCTCTACATCTCTGGATCTCGAAATTCATGTATCTCTGTAGGACTCAGCGTCACTATGTCTCCACATATACACATTCACATATGCACTGTTTAAGAAACTTAACTATGCTATCTACAGTGCTACGCTATTGATAGGTGTACACATATGTGTTATATCGGAAACATATACGTTTCTTAATTTCAAGTCACATTCCCATATGTTTCTACATCTCTAGATCTCGAAATCCCTGTATCCCTGTAGGACACGAAGTCACTACTCCATATATCTACATCCACATATGCTTACATTTTAATTTGGATTTGTTCGTTTCAACATTTTACTTTCCAAAATATCTATACATCTTAATATTTCTACATTCAAGTTTCCTTACATTTTAACGTTCCTGTATCGCAATATTCCTAGATGATAAATATCTCTGAATGATCCAGATCTGAACATTCCTGGGTCTCTCTATCTCAACTATCCCTAGATGTTCCTAAATCTCAGAATATTGTGAAATCCTCAAAGATTCTTGCATATAAATTATTCGTACATGTGAAATATTTCTATATCCCTACATCTGAATATCCTTTGATCCCCATATTTTTATATACCTAAAAAATTTCAGGATTCTTAAAATTGATCAAATATCTGGATTCGATACAAAAACTCTAAAGTTTGAAAAAGTTGCTATTACGATTACACTTATTTAACGTAATTCCTTCCCCTTAAAAAGTTATCGAGTCCGATTAAAATTTCATCCACGAAACTGCACAGTATCAGATCAGTTATATTCGCGTTCTGCATGGTAACGTCCGTTTAAAATACCGGTCCTTAAAGGGTTAAGAGGAGCGCGAGCACGAGTCGAGCGGAGGATCTGGTTTGCTGAAAATTTGCACGGTGGAATGCGAGGAGTCGCGAGATGCTCGCTCGTTTCCTAGAAGAAATAACGAGCGTGGATCTTTCGGCACGGTGAAAAACGAACAACAGGGGACAACAGTGTCCGCCACGACACGGTCTGACCATGTTTGGTGAAAGAACAGATCCTTGGAATAGGCCGTGGTTAGTTGTAAACGGAGAAACCTGATACGCAACCGGGTATAAAAGACCCGACGTGGACCCAGTCCCGACTCATCCTTGCCTTTTTCGGACGATTCATAATTTTTGCCGCTCGAAAATACTGCACGTTAATTGAACGACTGGTAATTAACGATCAACCTGTTGCGCTAGAATCATTCTGTATCCTCACGGTCTCGTTTACTTGTGTCCGTATTTATTTATACGAAGGAAGTTTCGATTAACCAATTAACTGCTTAATCACGAATAATTAAATCCTCGACTGCTCAATCGCTTGTGTTGTTGTTTCGTAATTGAAATCAGACGAACATTCGTATTTTATGGATTTCTGGTTGGGTAATATGTTTAGGAACAAGAAGGAAACATTGTACAAGTGTATACGAAAAATTGTATAAGAAAACGACACTGTATAAGACTAGACTCAAGAAATTTGGATACATGTACATTTGAAAATTACAAGAATTTTAGACATCTCAAAACTGACACATTAAAAAATTGGGCACTGGAGACTGCAAAACTATGAATCCACGCAACAAATTTTTAAAATCGCTGAATTTGAAAATGTTGAGATTGGACATTGTGGAAATCAGGGAGTAGCGAAATTTGAAAATTTTGAATCTGCAAAATGTGATAATTGTTGCGTTCTGAAATTAAACTTATAAACCAAAAAATTTGCAAATCAGGAAATTTGAGAATTAAAAAATTTGAACCTCAAGATCTCAAAAGAGTAGAAAATTGGAAAAGAAAATGTTTGGACCAGAAATAAATCGGAGCTGGAATCGGATCGCAGATTTCACGGTGGTTGGAGACGTTTTGATACGAGTGACCCGTAAAAATGAAGCCCGTAACTCGACGAGCCGGTTACCGGTAACGGACCAAGGAATCGTAGATCGTATCCTGTTCGCGACGTGCACGCACATAATTTTTTTCCGTCGCGCACGAAGAAAAGCTAGTTTCCACGAGCGGAGACGGCGCTATCCGCTTCGCATCGTCTAGATGCGCTCGTTTCCGATCAAACGGTCTGATACGATTCACGCGGAAAGATCGTAAGCTTGTGCAACGAACAATGAGCATTGCCGGGAATCTAGCGTGAGATATTTTTCGAGCTCGTTCTTATTGTTACTCTTCCGTTACACGACTTTTCTGGTTAAGAACAAGGACGCTCCACCGATTCCAGATACGACAATGGGGCCCGAGGCACGATTCCAACTGGAATCAACGTCAATTAACATTTCACTCGCGACTTTCTCAGCCTGCTATCCGGACTAATTTCGTTTTTCTTCATTTTTTCCTCTCTCTCTTCCTTTTCACCTCTATTTCTGTCGATCTTGATACTCGCGAGACGTCTAAACGACCGTTTAAGAAGCCGCCTCTTAGACTCGACAAATTGAGGTGATTTCTTAACTCTTGGATCGCGCAATTCAACGTTCGCATTATCGAAGATAATGCTTATCTCCGTTCCATCAAGATAATGGTATTAACATTCCTCTGCAATGGATACTATCGTACTAATATCCGTACCTGCTTCATGATTTCATATTTACATCGACAGATTTAGAAATTTTCAAATCGAATAATTTTATAATTCAGTCTATATCTAAATGTCCTATTGTCTCGACTTATCGATGCCTTCATTCGAATAGTATCCTCCAGAAACGTTGGAACAATAAAAGTGCAATCACACATTTGGAATGGCGAAAATCGGACGTCGACTCATTTGCCGGTTGAATCGGTCCGAGAACAATGTCGCAATTAATCCCATACCTTTCTCTGTATGCACATCGTCGATCGTTCACCGCGCCCATAGGATCCAACCTGCAAATCAATTTTAGCTAAAGGACTAACAATTGACCGTGTGTCGTTAGCCGGTCGTATTCGCGGGACACCTCGATCGTGGACAATCCTTTCGCGAGCATCTGTTTCCGAGGGACTGCATTAGCGAGGAACACGTAGGAATGCTCCACCCTGCATCGTCTTGGAAACTGCATTATTTATAAGGGATCGCGGGTCGTGGCTGTCGAATCGATTTCCTCGAGGACACGACGAGGAACATCTTCGTTCCAACTTGTTCCAACTGATCGATGTTTTCTGAATCTCTGCTCGATCCGCTTTCATTTGCATCCGACATTTTAATCGGGATCGTAATTCTCAAACTGCGTTACTTGTTTCGCAGTGAACGTTCCGTTTAATTGTTTTGATTGAACGACGAAATTTTATTTTACGTTATCGAGACGGTATCGTACACTCCAACTTGTGATTGAAGTAGATAATCGTCGACTGCGTAAAATGATTCATACCAATTTGCACGCGCAAGTATTGTTTAGTTCCGAGAAGGATGATGTCACCGTTTGTTTTCAACTCTGAGCGGGAAATTCATCTACGAGTACGCCGAAGAATTTTCGAACTAAACCCTGCATTTCTCCGTATACTGCTAAACAACGAACAAACCTGCCGCGTAAAGTTGTGATTTTGCCGTGCTGAAGTGTCGTCCCAAATCAGCCACGATCGATCCACGGTAATCCTCGAGTCCGTTCTTCCTCAGCCAGTATCTACCGAAAGGTATTTCGTTAATGAAAGAATGGTTCATTCTACGAACGAGATGAACTTATCGTGTAAATTCATTAAGCATTCTAAAGAGAACTAATTTCGATGAATTAAGTAGCTCTCGGTGCAAACTTGTGCAATGTAGTAGCATATCGTCGTGAGAACCTTTGTTGATGGCAAAATAGACAATGCCACGCGTTATCCGACGTGTCCCAACGAGAACAGCCTTTCCTGCAGGATCTTCCACCGCAATCGCTGCAACGGACTCCACGTCCTAGTAAAAATGGCTTCAAACAACAGGAACAGCGATTTTCATCCGCTGGTATCTGTTTCTTCTCTTTCTGGCTTCCTGGCTTCCTGCAATGCGATATAAAATTCATCGTTAATGAAATTGGAAGTTGATCACTTTTTTAATGTACAATCATCTCTTGCTATAATGTCATTCGATATATTACGTTCACTTCCTATCATTAAAAATCTCGCGTTATATCTACACGTTAAGTTCCCTCGTGTTATATCGCCATATATTAATATCGCTACGCGTTAAATGCACACGCATTATATTACCTCGCATTGTATTGCCGTATGCTAGAATCGCTACGCGTTAAATTCTCACGAATTATATCGCCTCGCATCATATCGCCTTATGCTAGAATCGTTACGCGTTAAATTCTCACACATTATATTACCTCGCATTATATCGCCGTATGCTAGAATCGCTACGCGTTAAATTCTCACACAGTATATCGCCTTATGCTAGAATCGCTACGCGTTAAATACCCACGCGTTATATCACCTCGCGTTATATCGCTATATACTGCAACAGCTATGAGTCGAATACCCACGTGTTATATTGCCACGTGTCATATCGCCATATGTTATAACAGTAACGAGTTCAATACCCACGTGTTATATTGCCACGCGTTACATCGTCACGAGTTATAATTGCTACGCGATATATCGCCACGCTGTATTGTCACGCGTTACGTACTAATTGTTGGTTATCTAGTACTACTATATGCTTGTTAGCCTTTATATACTATTAATTATATTTGCTACTCGTTACCTAGTATCGTTGGATTATCAATTATTTGTATCAACCTTTCTATTATTTTTTAATTCATATCGAATATCGCTGCATCAACTATTCATACAGAGACCTTGACTTCCGTCTTTTTTTGTTAATAATTCATTATTTCGACATCGGAAGAAATAACAAAAATTTAAATGTGGCAAATATATTGCTTTTTTGCCATCAACTCCATTACCAGTATTATAATTAGGCAATAAAATTGCGAACTTCGAATCGAACTTAATGTTACAAGGCAAGGGATTAATATCGAGTCAAAGTGTTGTATGCAAATGCCTCGTTTATTGTCGATCGTGTATTTACAAATTCAATCGCAGGTACTCGTTCGGATACGCACAGATCGATCGATATCTACGATCGATTACGTTCACATTCTGTCGCAATTAGCTTCTCTCGAAACGCTAGGCGCCTCGCGGGTTGCACGCGTAACCGGTAGCGTGTAACGCGTTCTTGCGTAACAACGGGCTCAAACAAATACACTTTCGAAATGCTTTCTTATACGTTAAATCCAACTTGCTTTCCTCCAACACCGTTTACGTTTATGCAATTTCTATCCTACGATATTTTCACGCTTAACCGACGACGACAGCGATGATGATCGTAACCAGAAATCGTAACTCGGAAATTCGAATCTTTCGAAACCTCTTTCAAATTGATTTATATCGTCTTTTTTATAATAACGAGATTATAATAAAAGAATGACATTTGAATAATGTGTCGCGAGAGCATTAATAATTATGGATAATTGTATTCGGTTTTGCGTTGGGAAATGAAACGCGTTCCAATTACATCGAATATTAATTTTCACAAATGTTAATTAGTCGCGGATCCTTGACACGATGCACCTGCGCATTAATTATTCAAGTTCGATGGCTCGAATTTCTGTCGATTATACTACATTGTTTCTCCGCGTGAAATGTAAAACGGGAGAGCTTTTAGCACGATTAAACGTTTACTTCATTATTCCGTGCTTTTCGTCGTGCGTTTAATGGCGCATAATGGTACTTCTTAATGGAATTTTCACTCTCGTTCGATTATTCTTAGTCGGAAAGGCTACGAAAACGACCGAGGAACTGCATCTCAATTATTCATGAACTTCAACTGCTGGAAAATACTTTGAATCCATTTTGATGACGTACGAAAATGTTTCAGGCATTCGAAATATTTGATGAAAGGAACTTAATCCTTTAGATTTCACACGATGAACATGTATGTATGCGTTTAATAATTCAAACACTATGGATATAAATATTGATGATGCTGCCGGGTGTATGTCTGTCTCAGGTCATTCTCAGGTTTTTCGACGGATTCAAATGGATCTTTTTTTATAATAGGGGCATTCACAAGTTTCCATTAGTTATTTACGAATGACGTTATCAGATATTTTAAATTCATGACACAAATCGTGTATCTATTGACGTCGCTGTATTTTTAATTTTCGTGAATATCGAAGTCGATAAACATATTTGTTGTATACTTATTTGTGTTCAAATAATACAAAATAATTGTTGAAGCAATAAGAAACCTTTGTCAAATGTACATAATATTACGATAGTATTTTATCAACAACAATAATTAATATCATAAATTGTAATTTTTCGTTTATCAAAACTATTTATCGACAAAATCAGTCAAAACCTCTTTCCTATAAAAATCATGTTTCTTGTAAAACCTATCATTGTAATCAGGCTTTTAATATTGATCAAATATTTCTATTAAAAATAGCAAAATTTAAAAGTGGAAACTTTTGCTTACCCCCACCAACAAATTATCACAAAGAGGGAAATAAAAAATGAGTAAAAATCCACTAGTCCTAATCACTGGCCCCACGAGTCATACCACAACCGCAAGATTACGATCTTCGCCATGTTAAGGCCTCCACTCGAATGCAGCATGATCGAGGATCAATCCTCGCGATCGAAGAAAGTGGCAGCAGCTCTCAAACCGGAATGGCTGTCCTCGTCTCGTTCCATATCCGAAGTGACCACCTTCACTACGACCACTTCGATGGTGATCAGCAAGAAGAGCACCATAAACGTCGCCATGTTGTACTTCTCTTGGCCCGGAACCACCTTCTCACCTTCCAACAACAATGTCGAGATGATGCTCGATACGCAGGCCAACATCTCGATTCCTTTTTCACTCTCGATATCCTCAATTTACAAACGTTAGATCGTCACGCGATATATTGCAGCAAGTGGCACAAGTTGCGATGGTAAAAGATTGCGTTAATTTGCTGCAAAGTGAATTGCTACACGTTGTGTTACTATGCGTTGTATTGTCACGCGTTTAATCACCAGCGTTGGATTATCGTGTGTAGATCGCCACTCGTATGATCACGCGTTAGATTACCACACGCTAGATTACTACGTGTTAGATTATCACACGTTGGATTGCTACGCGTCGTATAATCACGCGTCAGATTACCACACGTTGGATTACTACGCGTTAAACTGTCACACGTTGTATTAGTACGTGCTAAATTACCACGCGTTGTATTGCTACGAGTCAAATTACAAATCGTCAGATTTCTTCTCGTACTACCACGCGTTAAATTGCCACACGTTATTATTGGCACGAATTGCTTTGTAATGGGTCAGATTTCCACTCGTATTACAACGTTAAAGTGCCACGATTTATATTACAAACCATTGAATTTCCACACTACACGTTTTATTGCCGTTTCGTAGGTTGTCAGACATCACTGCTTGATTACCACATTGTATTGCAACTTCTCAGACTACAACACGTTGTACAGTCATCCGTTAGATTGTCGTTTACCACTTCTTCATTTGGCAAGTGTGTCGCGTGTCGATTAAGGAGTCAGTCGATTTTTATTACACTACCGATGTTTTCCCACGTGTTTATTTCTCAAGTATTCGTTTTCGTATACACACTTTGAAATACTAATCTTCTATGTTCAAATCAGGTCGCACGGATTTTGGAATAAATTGTTGATACGATGATCGATCTTGCATCGATCCACTGTTTGATACGTAAACGTCGACTCTATCGCTGTCATGTTTTATCATTAAATTCGCCCCTGTTCTTCCCAGTAATATATCCCGTCACCTCTTCAGCTTCGCTGATTCATAGAAGCCTCCTGTTTATCCTTCCTTTCACTCACATTCGTTCCATTTCGATTTACTCCAAGTTTCTTCCTGCGAACGCTTAAACTTTAGCCACCTTCGAGATTCTTAAATTACGACAAGAAAGCACGGTAGAAGGAACGTCGGAAAAAGCAACTTCTAGAAACTGTGAAGATCCATCAGAAGTAGTTCGCGCGATGTTTCTCTCGAAACTCGTCGAGAGGTTCTCGTCGAAGTAGCCGGTGCACGTCGGAATAACGATCTAAACCGGGTTAACCGGCGGATTCTTCACGAAGGATGCCAAGTAGCGAGAGACAATGGTTTCGTAGGATGTTTGGTCGGCTCAACTGGTACCATGAGCCATTTTCATGGATACTGTTCTCGTTCCTTTGTGCCGGACTGCCGGTTCGAAAGTGACAGTGGTCTGGTTGGAGGGGAAACTCGGCGTTATGCACACGAGCAAAACTCTCGATGGTAGGAGATGCCAGTTCGTCCACGGCCTGTTTCCTCGATGCCGAGGCAACGTTGAGCACCTCTGGACAAGCCAATTAACGTGAACTTTCACTGGATTTCGACCGAGTCGTTTCGCGAACGAGGTAGCCCATAGGAAAAGCAGAGCGGCGATCAACTTGGACGACTCGAACCCTCCACCGGGATTGACCAACCGATCCCTCGGATCCCTGTTGTTATACGGCCAAATCGAGAATGCCACGCTCGGCTCTCTTGTCTTGTCTTAGTGACGTAATTTTCGAAAGCGCCACACGATTGTTACGTGGACCATCAACCTTTCACTGCTACGACGATATCGCATCGGGTTCCGCTGCTTTGGGCTTCGAGATGATCTTCGGACAGCTTTGCGGTTACGTTTGCGGTGGAACTCGATGTGCTACGGTTGCTGGATATGATGTAACGTACTTAAGATTTGGATTTGCTCAAATCGGCTTTCCTTTGGATAACGATATGTTCAATCTTTTCAAACTTCTTGCTACACTACCTACTTCCACATACCAGTATTAATCTTGCTATCAAGGTGCCCCATCAAGAATTACATATCAATCATCGACACATTGCAACGAGGTCCACAGTTTAATACCATTTTGAGAACGCTTATCCGTGACAATCGCGTACCCAAATCTCGTACTAGTTGCACGCTGCGTTAAATTGGAGAATTTCCAAGATACGCAATCGATCATCCTTCAACCCGTAGGGTTTTGGTCAGGCTACGATTGCGCCATTCTCTGTAGGTTTCCCTGAAGGCCTCCTCGAGTGATTAGTGTCATCGGCGATGCCTTTGGTACCCACGTACAGCTGCGAAGATTATACGTAAGAACCTATCACGTGAAAGGTATTTGTACATCGGTGTTGCGAAACGATGCTGAAGAAATTGACTCGATTAAAAAGTTCCTACCAACCTTTTACAGCCGGCAAATTATCGGCTCTAACAGCGATACTTGTCGACAATCTACTTTCCCGACAAATTAATTATTCGATAGACTCACAATCGATGTTTACACTCGCGAAAGAAGGCTCAACGAACCGCGACACAGCTCGAATTTAATTAACGCCTTGTCAGTCAGTCGTGTTTTGCCGGCTGTTCACGAAAACAACGAGACATTACTTGAATGATCGCGTGTCTTGGACTCGTGAGAACGGTCCAATTAAGTCTCGGACATTCGCAATAAATAATAATGCTCGACGTGTTCAGCAAGGTCCCGTTCCTACGGAAATTGATCCGTCTCGCTTTCCATTTGGATATCCGTCACTGGGATGCCGTTAACGTTGTCGTAAATTCAGCATGCAACTTTTGGTCGACGTTGCGATTCCGGTGCGCTGTACGACCTTATTTTATTTCTTTTGTAGTTCGACGTTTTCGATGCTTCTGATTTATACCTTTAATTTTGGACGTATACTAGCTTAGAGATGCGATTTTGGTAACGTACTTTTTTCATCACTAAATACTTTCGTGGTTAACAATTCGGATATGGATTCTGATACTATAATTACACGCTAAGATAGTAGGTATTATGTTCATTGAAAAATACGAGTGCATTGTACTATCAGCGCGTTATATCGCCACGTGTTGTACTATCAGCGTGTTGTATCGTCGCGTGTTTTATCGCCGGTGCTCTGTATCATCAACACGTTATTTCACCGCGCGTTATATCGGCAAATTATATCGCAAAGCGTTAGATCACCGATACATCGTATCGTCAGACATTACCATTGTTCATCTCCATCAATAATATAACAAAACTTGACAGTATCGTGATATATAACCACTGCAGTACTTTTTATGATATGCTATTATACTTACAGATTTCAATAAATAATCTTGGGAGGATCCGTCATAATCACAACGCTGTTCCCTAATTAATGAGCGTATAAACAATGTATCCAAATCTCATGAAAGTTAACGAGCAATTAAATTTGAAAATAAAATGAAAGATCGAACGAAATCCGATTGCACTATCGGACACTTCCTACTACACACACGTCCCTATCAACGTTTCATAAGTCCACGTGCTGCTGTAATCCAGTTACATAACGGTCGTGTAATTTCTTCTGTCTCTGTTACATAATGAACGCACTCGTCGGGGTAGCGTCGTTTCGCGTTCCTTGATCTTTCAAAATCCATAAAATGATCGACGGGACAACTTTGAATGTGTAATTATGGTCGGTTTATCACGAAAGGAACGATGGACGGAGAAATATTCGCTGTGAAAGTTGAAAGTGTGCGTACATAGGAATAAATCATTTGATTTTTCGCGTTGGCGTTTGACGGAATTAAGATGCTAACGACGACGATTATCTGCAATTTATTGACCTACTTCCTATGCAACATCGTCTTTCTTTGGAACATATTGCGCGACTTTCTGCGGACTTGTTGATTCCTTTCGGTGAACATTTATGGGACAAGAAAGTAGAATATTCGATTTAAAAAGATTTCTTCCATTGTTGAACGTTTACACCTATTCTATGTACAAATGTAACAGCACTGCTTTTTGGAGTAACATTTTGCACTTACTCAAACGTGATAAATTGCAGAGAGTTGCAATTCATCGCCGTTAACTCCAAACATTAATCGTGGAATTTATAATTTAAAAACGTCTTAACGGTTCAATCTTCGGTACTCTAACGGTTAACATCTCGCAACATTTCCATTTTTCGCCCCGACCCGCAATTAACGTTGCGAGCTCGTTGAACCGATGAATTTAGGAATCGGATTTAACACACCGTTCTACGGAGATCCTTGCGATCTGCAGGCTGCTATCACGGAAAACCGTTAACCTCGATCTTTTTACGATCGATAGAAAGTACGGGCGTGTTCAGGATTAACCGTTTGAATCTTACACAAATTCTATCACGATAACTCCTCCTATTAGTTTTACTTTCTATCTATTGCTGCACGTTCACACGGTTACTACTTCGTTTTTGGGAAAATATTCCGAACACAGGATGCTCCATATTACAGAGTTGCATTACAGATCGACAATACAGGAACTCTTATAAGACACGGTTATACAACGAGTGGCGATATGACACAGTACTGTAACAGCACGATGCAATTACAACGCGATCCAATATGCGGTAATTACATCTTCGCGCAATTACAGCGCGTTGTCATTAAAATGCAATGCGATTACAATGTGTCAGAATGTGTCACAGTGTGTAATTACAGCGCAATAATTACAAGACCCGATTACGGTGCAACGCAATTAAAACTATAATTTCTCATATTTCAATAAAATGACTAGCAAAGTTTATTTACCTGTTTATCTCATTGTTCTACTATTTCAATTTGAGGGTTAAATTGCAGCACACATTGCTCATTAAATTTGCATTATTTTTTCGGTTTTGTAGTTTCGTAGATTTATTTAGCTTCTTATTTCTTACCGTCTCTCGCGTTTTCTTCGACAGAGGACAGTTCGCAGGAAGAAAATTTTGATCAGCCGCTTCGCCTCGCCGGATTTCATGAAGCAGCTCGCGCTCTAATCGCGCCAAGAAAATTAATAATCCAAGCACTATAATCCTCTTATGACCTATCCTCGATTACACCAATCTTAAGCGGATCCCACTCGAAACACTTTCGAATTCAACCCCTATTCGCCGAGGGTGAATTCGCAGGACTCGAGGAAAAGTTTCCGCGTGTCTGACCAGATACGTTTGTTTCTACTGCGGCGTTTAAAGATATCACGTCTTTCGATTTCCTCGAAAATGAAAAGCGAAATCAATAGCGATAGAAGCAAAACACGCCGACGGACTGACTATCCGCGACACGAAACATCTCGACAATGAGGTAGCCGTTGTTCGGCTCCCCGTACGGTTCCTCCTCTGCTTCCGGTCCCCCTACACACTGGCCATGGCTATTGTTTAATATGGTTTGATACGTCGACCATTGTGTAACGACGTTTTGCCATTAACGACACCCGTGCCGTGGCCCGGCTCGTGCATCCCAATGCCGATCTGTTCGGTTGTTCCAACGACATCTTTTCCTTTCGTCCTCGTCCCACCTGCTCGACGACTCGCCTTCTCTCGATGCTGTTCCGACCGCCGAGCCACGCATGAGTAATCGTGAGCCGCATACAAGCTTCCGGTCTTGCCACGGATTCACGAACCGACGTTGACCTCACGTGCGTGCCGAGGTTACACGTGGACACACCTGTTCGATACCTACCGTTTCATTTAATGGTCCCTTTCTATCAAACTTTCAGTTTGATCACCTTACCACTCTGTATCGTGACGCAAGGTGAACGATCTCGCTCTATGTTCAGAGGATTCTGTGTTGGAGAACTGTATCGAACTTTTTCCAACTTATTTCTTTGACGGCACAGCACAGTCGAAGCCATCATGTATGTACGGTATTTGCATGCCAGTCGTACATCGTTATATTCGACATGTTTGCGATTGTGAAATATTGAGACACTTGCCGATACCTTGCAGTTGATGTGTTGCGTGAAACGATACGTTATGTTAGACGAATGGAACAGTAAATGTGTAACCCAAGAAAAATTTCTTACAATATTTGGTCTCTAATTTGGATACTCAAACAAAATTTCATTGTCTACCAATTATGTATTGGGGTGTACATCCTCCACTGTCAAAGGACAGAGGTAACGCGAATCCACGCACTTCTACACCATTCAATTTCACGCAATTTAGCCGCGAGCGATTCAGCTCGATTCAACTCCGACAAAATTTAATCCGACACACTATTCCACACAATTCCGCTGTAAATTTAACAGAAATTTGCCTTCTTAATTGTTGCGACGATTTCAGTCTCATTACGCTGACCGCTGTAAACCTACGGTAATTAGGAGCATGGAATCCCGCGATTAACGGGCTGAATATTTTTGCGTTCAACTTCAACCCATTTTTTATCCACGTTCTTGTCGATCACACGAGTTTATTTCCCCGATACGGGTCTGACATAAACGGTCGACATTTTGCTCGAAAACATGCAGAAGATGGACGGCCGGATTAGGACGAAATATGGCAGCTTTTACGAACGCCATCGACGTGGATCATGATACATTTTGCCGGCGGTTCGTTGAAATTTTTCGAGCGTTAAGAAAACAGTTATACCCTCCACTTCCTCCGAGTAATACGGGAAACGTTTAAGGGAATGACGAAGCGATTGACACTGTGAATTCCAATGAACTCCGTAGCCCTACTTGGATTGTTTCAAGGTTGACAATCTTCCGGCTGAACGCGTTATCTCACGCTGATTGTATCAGTTTTTGGGCGGATAACAAGAAAAGGTATTATTTTCCAGAAATAATTAGGTAATATATCTAGCGTGAAATAGGTAGGTTTGGATAACGTACACTGTATTATCTGTGAATTCGTAAGTTTTGTTTTAGTTAGACAATGTACAGTATTTATTATTGAGATATACTTTTACGTAGAGTCACTCCAGCTTGACGACTGTTCGACGTGTATCGAATGCAAATCACTATAATTATTAACGGTACTAGAAATTCCTGCTTCCGTTCATAATACGTCGACGCATTTTCCGCGTTGGCATCTGTTGTTCGACAAATTATCGCGAAATCACGGTGCATTGAATTTCACCGCGTTGTTTCTGGCGGTTCTTAATCGCCATTGCATAATCCGTACAAGAATAACTATGTAAAGAAATGGCAATTAAATTGAGGTAAAAGCAAACTATAAATAAATCATTTGATGATCTGTAAGATAAATCGTCTACTTCAGATTCGGTTTGTGAATGATTACATTTATGGAGTATGATAATAAAATAACGGTGATTGATTCAAGCGAATAATCAAAACGTAGAGTTATGGGTAAAATAGTAACCCGAGAACTAGCGGAGAAGTAACAATAAATGTTTTTATATTCGAAATAAAGTCGAATCTATGTGGCGGACTGATAATATTGGGGTGATTTTCAGCGACCTCGAGCGACCACCTAATTTTAGACAGAGTTCAGGTAAAATCAATGTCACGAACTCCAATAATCGAGCAAACCGTGTCGCGAGTAATCCAGCTGAATAATTCAGGGAGTGAAAATACTCGTGGCACGGCTGAGTTATTAAAAAGTGTCGAAGATCATAGTTCAATTGATATTTCCGGCCGTTTTCTATATCGAGAGAAACTAAACTCGACAAGATGAAGATGGCTCTTTCTCCAGGTTCGTTAAGAAATGACTTTCTCATCTGGGTCACTTACGTCGTAACAATGCGTGGTCGTTAGACCCTAGGACACGAAACGGTGTCCCGATATCGATCTGTTCTGAACCGTTAAAGCCTGAAAACGACGTCTGGACAGAACGCAATCGCGTACCGCCACCCGCAGCAAATTCGAAAGTTTGCTCTGGCAAATTAACGACACGTAACATTATTACGAAATAGACGTAATACTGGAATGTAGCCAGCTTGATCGAGAAATCTTAAATGATATAACGCGTGGAAACAACGCGTGGCAATATCATCTCATGGAATAACAAATGTGGCGATATAACGCGCAGGTATAGCAAGTCTGGCAATATAATGAGCAGGAACTCCAAGCGCAGCGATATAACGCGTGGGAATTCGGCGATGTGGGAGTACTACGCGCTGCAATATAACGCATTGAAATTCCAAGCGTGGCGATGTAACGCGTGGCGATATAACGCGTGGAAATACGGCGTGTGGGAGTACTACGTGTGGCAATATAACGCATTGAAATTCCAAGCGTGGCGATATAACGCGTGGAAATACGGCGCGTGGGAGTTCTACTCGCGGCAATATAACGCGTAGAAATTCTCAGCGTGGCGATACAACGCGTGGAAATACGGCGCGTGGGAGTTCTACTCGCGGCAATATAACGCGTAGAAATTCCAAGCGTGGCGATACAACGCGTGGAATTACTGCGCGTGGGAGACCTACGCGCGGCAATATAGCGCGTGGAAATTCCAAGCGTGGTGATATAACGCGTGGAAGTACGGCGCGTGGGAGTACTACGCACGGCAATATAACGCGTAGAAATTCCAAGCGTGGAAATACGGTACACGGAAGTACTGCGGGCAGCAATATAACGCGTAGAAATTCGAAGCGTGGCGATATAACGCGTGGGAATACCACGCACGACAATATAACGCGTAAGAACTCTAAGCGAGGCGATATAACGCGTGGGAATACGGCAGTGTGAAAATATACCGCGTAGGTCTAACACGTGTAGTGACACAACGCATTATACCACGTGTAGTGATATAACACCTTATACCATGTGTGATGATATAATACCTTATATCATGCGTTGTGATATAACGCGTGATAATTCCAATTTAGTTTTCCACTCTATAGTGAAAGTCTCAGTAAATTTGTATATCTGTAACGTAAACTTAACCTTCGGTTAAGTTATCGAATATTCGATTAATAGTTCTCGTTCGTTTGAGTTTACGAATAAATGAAGTACTCAGCCAGCTTATCGTTCAGTGCATGTATGTGTGCATAACTTGTGATAAGCTGTTCAAAACGGAAGCGAAATGTGTGCGTCCGTTTATGTGAATCTATTATTTGAAAACGCTAATAGTCGTTCGGTTAGTGTATACGACGATAAACAATGGATAATCAGTACGGTAAGAAGTTCGGTTAATGTCGTGTTGTCTTCGAATGGTTCAAGAACGTATCGATAATTCAGTAAGTACATTTTTATGAGACAGTTTAAATGCTAATATACAATTTGCAAAGCATATTTTTGTATGCACCGTTAGACGACGCGAAAATGTTAGATACAATATTGCAAGAAGGAATTTTGGCCGGGTTCGTGTCGCGTTCTTGCCGGATTTTTCGTCGTCCCCGTGTTCGAGGGAAATCACCGAAACGTAATTTACTCAGTGGCCAGGTAAAAAAGGAGAATGTCGAACGACACTCGTCAGACTGGTCAGAACAAGAGGGAGTAAATAAAAGCAAGTCCTGCATACCAAAGTTCGTCGTACACGAACATATTTTGCACGCGTACGAACATCTACGTTTATAAACACGGCCACGCAAATATGTACAGGGTGTTGCAAAATGTATTCACCTTATTCTTTTATTAGTATGAAATTATACTCTTTGACATTTTTTATTTAAAAGTTATTAGCCAGATGAATCACTTTGATTTTTATCAGATTTTGATGCATATGTTTGGTCAAATATTCGAGTTCTTTATTTTGATGGAAAGGCAATATAACGGGTGGTGATATAATGTGTAGTGATAATATAACTCCTCACAATGTAATTTTACGTATGGCAATATAACACGTGAGAGGTCACATGAGGGGATATAGCGCGTGAGAATACAACGCGTGGCGATATAACACGTGGGAATGTGACACGAGGTGATATAACGCGTGAGAGTACTACGCGTGGCAATATAACGCGTGGGAATGTCATGTGAGGTGATACAGCGCGTGAGAATACTACGTATGGCAATATAACACGTGGGAGGTCACATGAGGTGATATAGCGCGTGAGAATACTACGCGTGGCAATATAACACGTGGGAATGTGACACGAAGTAATATAACGCGTGAGAATATTACGTATGGCAATATAACACGTGGGAATGTCATGTGAGGCGATAAAGCGCGTGAGAATACCACGCGTGATGGTATAACGCATGAGAACAACACACACTGCAATATAACGCGTTGAAGCACCACACATGACAATATAACAAGAAAACATATAGCTATATAACATAAGTGTATTACGTATGGCGATGTAATGCATGTTAATCTAATGCGCAGTAACGCGTGATAATCGGTCACGTGGCAATGTACAGCGTGTCTCGAAATTGTAAAATCTTTTGTTGAAACTGTAAGTAACACTTGTTCGTCGCTGTGTATACCGAAAGATACATAAAAATGTGGCTGTGTACGCGTATAGCTCGCGGGTCATAACGGCCAAAGATTCTTCCTTGAGGCCTTTGCCCGGACTACTTTGGCCACGGACTCGAAAAACCTCGTTTCATATTGTGAAGAGAGGCTGGAATTCCGACGGGATCGTTAACACTTTCACGCCAGGTGTGTTCTGAAGTTGCGTGCAATTGTTTGGTAATTTAACGTGACACGTACTGCGGCTGTAAAACACAATGCAAGTACTACTACGCAAATGTTCTCTCCGAATTGTGTTTGAACAAGGCAGAAAAATTGTATTGACCGGCGCAGTGAAATCGGCCGTATGTGGTACGGCACACTTTAACGCGTTAACTGCCTCAGTGGATACGGACATCTGTGGTAAGACGCATTAAAGTACCAGTTATTAAGGATACGATTGGTTCATTTTCAGGCTTAAGCTACTTATTTGCTATCTTATATTAATCTTCCAGTGTCGGTGCTATTTGACTTCTCTTTTAATTTGAACTTTTTAACTTCGCGGTAATGACTTCTCACAAGAATTTACGAGTTATTCATTGTAGACGTAATAAGCACACCGTATGTTTTAGTAGCCGAATGTTCGGAATGTATTCGTCTTTCGCGAAATGCGATTTTTTCGTACAGGAATAATGTAATTATTTTTGCATTCATAAAACGATCTTATCTGAGTGCATCCGTTTCAGAATCGAATGTACAATCGAAGGAAGTGATGAAAAAAATTTAGAGCGTGGAAAATATCGTGAACGATATCAAGGACATTTCGAAATTATTCTTCGTTCCTTTTTCTTAGATGACTTTCCGTTAATGAAAAAAAAAAATAGTATAACATGTGATAACGTAAGAAACAACTTAATGAATATGCAAGTGCGTTTCGTGTAGACTTATCTTCATAAATTTATCGTGAGCGGAAAGAATCTAAGTCCTTGGTGTCGGTTATATAACAAATATGTCGTAATAAGTTCAGAAATTTCTCTCTACAAAATAAAACAAAATGTTTGGAAATATTTTATAGCCTTCAACTTTTTGAAAACATGCGAATGGTAGAATATTATCAATATTATATGCTTCAAAGTATTATTTCATGTAATTTTAGTTATTTACCGTACATAACATATGCATTACCAAAGCTAATTAAACCAAATATAACAATATGTTTCTTTTCTTCATTAGAAACTCTAATTCGGTGGTTTTGTGGCAGAATAAAAGGTACTGTAATACTGGCGGACGTACGAACAAGTGATATTTCACCACGCGTTGTATGGCCACATGTGGTATTCTCACGCGTGGTGTTTCTTTACATTATATTACCACGTGCAATATGTGTAGAAGACATCGTATTACTACGTGTCGTGTTTTCACGCGCAAAGTTCCCTCGCATTATATTGCCATGCACAGTACTCGTGTTATATTCCAACAGTATTGCTGAGCATTATACTATCACACGTGATATTTTCGCACGTTATATTGTTACAAGTGGCATTTCCACGTTACGGTAATACACTCGTTAAATTGCCAAAGTTAAAAAATTAATATCAATCATCGTACAAGGGTTAAAACCAGTGAACTATCGATCAAATCATCGATAACGTATCCGGATGTACTGGTACTTATAACTTTGTCAAGAATATGGTACATAAAAGGATCGATTCAATTAAATCGTCACGGTGATTAAACTCGATTTCTAAATTTTACGAGCGCAACTGCGATTTACAGAATCTTTCAATTCAGTAAGAACGCCGAGGAACACACGAAGAAAAGCCTAGACTCCGTTTAAAGCGTATCACAAACAAACGAAGCATGTGTCCGACTACGTCACGCGCCATTAGCGGCTGTGCGCGATATCTTCAAGGCTCGAAAGTGAACATCTTTTTTCTTCTCTGCGAAGCCGAAGAAACTCGACTGGTTTGTAGTAAATGGAGCAAACGTTAAACAGAGCGTCCAGGGACCAAGAAAATCGATCGAAATTAATATTCGAGGCTGTTCGATCGACCTACTTCTAACCTCTGTTCACGATTTTGATCGGCCGCGAACAGTTCCTCCTTCGAATCGAGTAGAAATTTGTCTTTGCTCGACTTACCCCTTCAGGATGTTGCTGAAGATCAGGATACAGATCGCGGATGCGACCCCAGCCGCCATCAGGTTCATTCCAGGTGACCCGAACATTTCACTCGTTGAACAACTTTTTCTACTCGATTCTAATCGCTTCAACTTTCGTCTCCCCGCGAACGTAAAGATGGTAACGGTGTCTAGTTAGAAACTGTGGATCCAGAGTTCTTTTTTGATGTTCATTTTTCTTTCGGTGGTTGCAAGAGTTGACACAGGTTGAAATATTGTTAAGAACTGTTTGAGAATTTCAGTGCTGTTTCACGGAATAAACATTCGATTGGCTTTGAGCGAGCGCTGTCAAGATACTGGCGGCTCTGTTGACTGATTCTGGGATGTTTAATCGCGCTGTACGATACGATGCGAGTGTTCCAGTTATCTGATATACGGTCGATAAGGCTGTAAATCGAATTTGGACTCGATCGAGAAAATGTTTGCTCGTTTGTCCTCTTCCGAGATGCTTCCCTCGATAGATTTTGCACCAGATTCAAGCTTTTAATTTTTATTCATTCTAACTTTCTATTAGCATTCGAAGTTTCACGGTAGAACTTGTGACTAACTTTTGTCCTCGTCGCAGTTTTCATAATTGTATATTGTCAGAACCAGTTAGTCGAATACGATATTTTAATCTTCTTCGCTAATTTCAGCATTTAACTAACACATTATGTGACTTGCAATTTAGGGTAATCTAAGAGCGCAGGCAAAAATGACCATTTTGACAGGAATCGCTTTTTGTTTACAAAGAGGCTAATTAAACGAAGGCCAATGTCAGCGAATTTATCACTCGCAACTTTATCTTTTCCACTTTTCAATTCACATTGCCGCGCACAATCTTTGTAGACATCTTTATTGTTTGACACTTCCACGTTTAGTTAAAAACTACTTCGTGTTTCTTTCGTCTAACCGAATGACAGAAGGAAAACTATTCAAAGTGTCAACTCGTCGAAGGCATTGACATTCTCGAGTGATCCACACCGATAAAGAACGCTGGAGATTTGATCTCGCGAGATCGAGCAAATTTTGGATCTCGCCGTGTGATGTCGCACTTTTCACGATCGAAAATCGTTTACTCTTTGTACCGTTATTAAATCGGTAACTGGTGTATCCAGCGGTGAGATGTGAGCGGACCGCGCGATAAGATTGAACTGAAGCAAAGCTAAGGTCCTCGTAGACACAGCCGTGCACCTTCTCAACATCGTCTCTTACTGCTCTAACGTGTTTATTACGCGTAGTGCAAAAGTCGTTACTTCATTTAATATGACCGACCGAAGAATACACTTTGCAGCCGTAATTCACCATTCGACACGGTTTAAACTCCTCTTTCGCAGGAAACTGCATCTCAAGTGACGCGTCATAATTCTATTACTTTGTCAAATAGTCCATGCTTTGTAGAGGTGGGTAAATGTTGACCTGTTGCGAAACGTTTCATATTGAGGGAAAAATCGAAAATGTAATACTGTTATTATATTTCCATGTGTGTAATTTATTACGCGTTACATCGCCACGCGTTAATTTCCAGCGCGTTATATCGCCACGCGTTAATTTCCAGCGCGTTATATCGCCACGTGTTATATCACCACGCGTTAATTTCCAGCGCGTTATATCGCCACGTGTTATATCACCACGCGTGCAATTTCCAGCGCGTTATATCGCCACGCGTGTAATTTCCAGCGCGTTATATCACCACGCGTTCAATTTCCAGCGCGTTATATCGCCACACGTGCAATTTCCAGCGCGTTATATCGCCACGCGTGTAATATCTAGCGCGTTATATCGCCACGTATTATATCACCACGCATGTAATTTTCAGCGCGTTACATCGCCACGCGTTCAATTTCCAGCGCGTTATATCGCCACGCGTTCAATTTCCAGCGCGTTATATAGCCACGTGTTATATCGCCACGCGTGCAATTTCCAGCGCGTTATATCGCCACGTGTTACATCACTACGTGTTCAATTTCCAGCGCGTTATATCGCCACGCGTTCAATTTCCAGCGCGTTATATCGCCACGTATTATATCACCACGCGTGCCATTTCCAGCGCGTTATATCGCCACGCGTAACATCGTCATAGGTTACGTTTACCACGCCTTATATGGCCACTCGTGTACTTCGATTCGTTTTATATCGTCACCCCGTAGGTCTACCACGAATTATATCGCCACGAGTACATCTTGCCATATGTAACATTGTCACCTGTATGTTTATTACACGTTACTTCGGCACGCGTTACAATTCTCACTTGTACAGCTGCGGTAAGCAACTCTGTCTATATCATAAATTTCGAGAGTTCCCGTTATTACAACTTCCTTGTTTGCAAAGTAACGAGAGTCTACTGTAATTTGAATAGGAAACGCGTTAAGAAACGTAGGTACAATTTACGTGCGAGCAAAGACAGAAATTTAAGTGGAAATTATGTGTATCCCAAATTAGATAACCTAGTTGCAAATGTAAGAAATATTTTTCTCGTGCGAAAAGAATAATTGAGGAGGATGAAGACGCAACTTCTTAGTTTCTCATCCATAAAGAATAGACATTTCGTTCACAGAGAAAGTGTTTTAATTAGATTCCATTGGAAAAAGAACCGATGTTAATACGAAGTGCACGGTATTATGGTTTCATTTTGCGGATTCGATGTAACTGAATTAACATCAAAATCGAGACGAGAAACGTTTCCTGAGAAATCGACCGAATCGAGGAAAAAATTCCACTGTACATTATATAATATTTTATCTGAGACTCCACCGCCATTGTTTCTGTTTACCACGTTTACAAACGACATAGAAACTTTTATGATATAAAGTATCATCAAAAATTTCGCAGGATAAAAATTGTAACACATTTCGTTACAACACTCACAAATTATTTACCATTTTTCAACCTTGTAGCTGTAGTAGAGCTGTTATCGATCCACATAATTTCTCTCTGTTTAAATACGAAAACTTCTGTAATACTTGTAAACTATGGTAGACACGAAAGTAGAATTTTGGAACAGGGTTGGAAAGTTGACAATTTGTGTAAAAGGTTCCCGCTTTTATAGAGTCGAAGATAATTCCAGATTCTCCTGCTGCACCTGCGACTGGCAGATACAAGTTGAGCCCCGTGCGCTTGGTTGCCTATCGTTAAGGCGCGTCTGACTAACACTGTCGGTAATCACTGACCAAAAAGCGATGGTAGAAAACGATTAATTTCAGAACGTATTCAAACTACTCCGATAAATTAGATTGCTCGATTCAACGTGTCCATGAATGTCCTTCACAGTTTGCAAACAATTAGCGAGCAGGACAGCTGCGCCGTCGATGTCATTTAATTCTGTTTTAGGAATTAGAAATTTCGGAATTTTAACAATTTGAATGTTTGGAATGTAATATAAAATGTTAAATCTGCACACCTCGTCACATGCAGAATAAAATCCTACATGTTACACGGAAGTGTAACATTGAGTATCAAAGACACCCTATAAATTGTCCGCCATCTTGTCTCGTATCACCGTTCACCGCAACGGATAAATAGCGCATAGTTCACGATGTGAAAAAAAATAAGGCAGCATCGAGTGATAAAAGCTCGAATGCATAGGAATTCGTCACCGTCCCGATATAGCGCTACGGTTCTCTGCGCTAATCAAATACATAATCTTAAGCTGGTATCAGTTGGGCTGCGCGTGTTCCGCGATCGCACAAACACAGCTTCCGTTAGTAAAATTAATATTGCAGTTCGATCGCGACGTCTCGGTAACCGGCTCGTGTCGATTCACAACAATACACGCGGATATCGTAATCGCGATCGATTGATCGGAGGAAACGTGTTTTGTAACGATAGTTGGACACGCGGGACCCGATGAATCTGCACGGAACTCCGTCGGAGTTGTTTCAACAGCTGCGATTAACAGTCGTGGCCGTCGTTATTCGTGTCTAGAACTTCGTCGGCGTTGAATCGACTGGTGATTTCCTCCGTCGCGAGAATTCGGGGAGATATCGTCGCGAGAATCGGAAGGTTCCACTATCGAAAATCGTTTTTGCCAATCTGATGATCGATAATGAACGAAATCGTAAATCTTCCAGAAGAATCGAATGTTCTTCTCTCCCCCAATCAACGCTCTCATCGGGTACTATCTGAGGTATGAATTCTTTTCGTTCCTATTTATTACGGCCATCCTCGATTAGATAAGTTCGCGCAATAGTGGCCAGAACTCGATTGCTTTTATCGTTCTGACAACTATACGTTTACATTGCTAATCTTTGAAGAAACTTTTGCATATTTTGGTAGACGGCTGCGAAATTAGATCGCTGAGAAAGCTATTGCTAACCTTTAAGTTACAGAAGGTCTAATTTTATTTTGTCAGAGATGAACTTGTGGTTTGATAGTAGTTCGGAAAGATTTTACACTTTTGTGTAAGTAGGTACTTGACTTTTTACTTGGCGAGACGAGAGGTTCAATATTTGATGAACTCTAATTATATTGCCACTTTTACGTCTGTGCGCGCACTGATAGCGCTATTTAGGATTCGTCAAATAACACCACGAGGTTTGAACTAAATATATTGTCAAATTCAAAGATTTCGAAGTCTTACAATCCTGTCGGATGCGATTTAATCTGCTGTAATGACAGATTGACAGAATACTGACAGATGCGTTGTATCACGAGTTAGACCATACGTATACGTGACACGTAGATCACTATATAAATCACCACGCTATAAATTGTCAAATTATAAATCACCATGTACTACATTGCCACCCTCTATATCGCAGAAAAGATCTAGAACGTCTGATTGTTTTACAAAGTACCATCAAATGTAATATAATAACACAAGTTGCACTGTACAAATAAGGAAGACGTTTGCAGCTTCAACTGCTCGCTGAACAATGCAGCACGCGTTACGTTAGATAAACGATGGATCTTCTATGGAAATTATCTTGACGATTAATATTTATGGGACGTGTTGTACGCAGGATTACCGTAGACGACTAAACGTTACATAACTTAACGGCTCGCAGGATAATATAGATTATACTTGATCGCCATTAAATATCTCACCAATGACACGTTTTATCTCATGTCACTTGGGATGTTTGCTTTCGCGTTTAGCGAGTCCAATCGAACTCTGACAATAATTGTTTAAACACCTTGCGACAATATTTATCGTTGTTCCGTTGGTCGAAACGTTCTGACCGAGAAAAATAATTCTCGCGAAAATTCAAAGAAAATTCGATGATAATTTTTGAATTATTGTTAAACTAATATGATGTACTCATGATTCGCGAAGTTAACTAGGTCGCTAGGCACTCCAACGATCGAAACGATTTATTTTTTCGCTCGTTATCGCATCGATGATATAATTACGATTTGAGCGTGGAACGAAATCGAAATTCCATAGAGCAGACGGTGATAAGGAACTACATACATATATGTTTTGGACGAGAGGTGTGTAAACAGACATGATCTACTGGAACATTACGTGTGGGTCGATGTTACGTGCTTATCTGCGCTTCTAGAAACAACTACTGTATCAGACACTTTGGCACGGTCGTTGTTGAATAGGTCATTACGATTGATAAATCAAATTTAATATAATAGTATCATTTGCTACAGAGGAAGATGCGATATAACGCGTGGTAATGCAACAGGCAGCGATGTAAGGCGTGACATTGCTACGCGTAGCGATATGAAGCGTGGTAATACAACGCGCGGCGATATAACGCGTGGCAATGGCGAGTGGCGATATATAGCCCAGGATTACGTAACGAGTATTATAACGATTGACGACATCACATGTGACAATATATAACGAGTGGCGATATAACGCGTTGCAATATATTACAAATGGCGATATAACATGTAGAAATGTAACTTACTACGATGCAACGTGTTGTAATGCGATATAACAATGCAACCTAACGATACAACATCCGTCAGTACAACATTCTCTCGTTATATTGCCAAATTGTTTTACATCAACATAGACTTGTTAAACTAATATATTATGTTAATCAGAAATTTTGCTCCTTTGAAAGACTACTTTCTACGTACGAAGATCCATGTAAATATAACAGTAGAGAGTAAACGATAATCCATGCAATATCCTGCCATTTCATCGCTGAATCTATTATGACATTCAGCGTGTTAATTAAATGCCTTCGGCTGCCCAAGACGCGTTCAATTTCAAGTTTTCCTTATATTTACCGTCGAACAACAGCAATTAAACGGTTTTACAGTCTCTGATACGAGATACAACGTATCCATAGTCAGTAAAATTGGATTTGCGAGGACTTAGGCTACGATATTCTCGGAATATCCTATTTGCTCGAAGCGGAGTATCACGCTCCGAGCACGATCGTGCAGTTAGTGACTACCACGTGTTTGTATACCTATCGTTTGTATACTCTGCGTGTGTTATTTTTTATTAACAAATTCTGGCGCTGATAAAAATTAACGATAACTCTAAGCACCGGAGGGGAAGTGCATCTGTATCTTATTTGTAGGATTTAACGCAATCGCTTGATCGTTTTAATCGTGATCGTTCTCTTCGGAACAAAGGAAATATTTATTATATTTTATGAATTTGCATCGACACGATCAACAATGCTTTTCCTGCTTTTCTTTCGACTTGCCTAACGAGCTTTCGCGAATTGAACCAGATTTTTAATGACGCTCTCAAGATTCTTTCGAGTAGCGCTTCAATTCTTTTGTCACTGAACATTTGTACGTTGAGGGATTTGAAACTCTAGAACTTTAGGATTTTAAGGATTTCTTGGGGCTTGTGCAATACTTGAACTTGTCAACTTTCGATCAGTTCGAACTCTAATAGGGGAATGTCCCACTGGCTTAGATCATCCTGTAATTAGGGGTGCTAATGAGAAACCGATAGTTCTAATGACGCAACACCGAAATGGTTTTTCAGTCATCTAATCCTAATACTACATATTCAAGCCTAGACTGTAACCCAGACCGAACACAAATTTTTTCATTTTTTCATAAAACGTTATGACACAATTTTAATTTATATCATCTTTCCATTCGTGCCAGCAGAGTTCCATGAATTTTTATCGTTGTTTTCTTTTCGCGTTAACTCCATTTCACACCTGCCAGTTCATGAACACACAGTTAGCAGGAATGTGTTATTAGCGCGGATGAATGGAACGGGAGTATACGTCGTCTGAAGTAATCAGTGACCGATGAAATTAACGAACGTCGAAGCTCGAATCAACAACGGGACGATCTCCCTATTTTTAGATCGCGTTCGATGATGCATCGTGAAAAATCACACTGTTTAAATAGTGTACGATCGTGTTATTCCGCACGATTTGCCTGTAAAAAGTTCCATTACTTTTGCGATAGCCTTGCAACAGGTCGAGCAGTATCGTCATCGTTCAGCCACCAGTATCGTGCAACGTGAACTTTTTCTCGTTTTCACGGTTACGTTACTGTTTCCAACACGTGATTCAATGTCATGGTTATCTTGCCGCTTTAGAAACGTCACCGGGCCATTATCCTGCTGCCGCTGATGCCGGTATCGATTGTCAACTCGAAGAATTTTAATTACTACAACTCTGTTTAATGCCTCCCCTCGTAGGGGTGAAATCCATTCTAAATTGAACTTCACTGCAAAGTTCATTATTTCATAGTGAGAAATTATTAAAGGTGGACAATTTCGAACTTTATGTTCTCAAGGTTCAAAGAATTTAAAAATTCTGAAGGTCCGAAAATTTTGAAGTCATCTAGGTTCTAGAATTCCGGAAGTCTAAAACCTCAAAGTTGTAAATCAACGAGGTTCTAAAATTTCGAAGTACAAACATTTCAAGGTTCTGCTGAAGGTCCTAAAATTCTAAAATACTAACATCCTAAAATCACAAATCGACAGGGCTCTAAAACTCAGAAGTTCCTAAATTCCAAAGTACAAACATTTCAAGGTTGTAAGTGCTGAAGGTCCTAAAATTCTAAAGTACTAACATCTCAAAGATTCTAAGTCCCAAAGTCGTAAATCCACAAAGATCTCAAAGTTCCAAAGTTATAAATCTCCAAGATGAAACAAATTCCGGAATTCTAAAATCCCAACATCGCAAAGTTCGAGTAGTTGCGAATTTTCCTACGACAGCAGAATTGCAAAGTTTCGAACGTTCACGCATC
Organism: Megachile willughbiella; assembly: GCA_945859595.2. NCBI lineage: Eukaryota > Metazoa > Arthropoda > Insecta > Hymenoptera > Megachilidae > Megachile > Megachile willughbiella. The sequence goes on along the minus strand of OX243798.1, from coordinate 14,938,816 downwards.
CAAAGCAGGTGTGCAAAATTTCGAACATAAATCCCAAAGTGGCGAAAGAGTTAATGCTGATATTTTTCATATCTTCCACCTGTGGCACTCGAATGGTCAAGCCACTTGACCGTATCAGCGAGAGGAAGTTTGTCAAAAAGTCGACCTTGGAGCGAATCGATCGGCGCGTTTGTAAAATCTGTCGGGAGAGGAAAGGCGAAGAAAAGCGTGGTCGAAACAATAGAAAGAAGACGATGCGTCGTTATCGCGTCGCTATCACGATGGAGGTGTTCGAAACATCGGGGATCTCGCGCAGAAGCACTGGAGCGTCCGGGACCATGCGCGAGAATGCCAGTTGGTGATATCAAACGAAGGACGTAGGTGGTGGAGGAGCCGCGTCGAATCCATCGGATTTAGTTAATGTCCAGCGGTCCGTGGACTCGGATGTAGCACCGGCTGTCGAGCCAGCCATGACAGAGAACCTACTTGTCTGAATCTATCAAACGTCTCCTTCATCGTCCACGAATCCAGTCCCAGTCGCGATTAATCGATTCGACCAGTCGAACAACCTCGAAGAAACCTAAAAGTTTCGTCGACGTAGTCTCGTCGTTGCTTGGCGGGTTCTTTTTTTGCGGGAAAATTTTCGGAGCATGCTCCCACTCTCTTTCCATCGATAAGTATCGAGGGTTGGTCGTCGAGATCGAACGTATCGATCATCGATTTTTTACCCGGTGCGGGCAAGCTTTTTGGAAAGTTCAAGTCAGGCGCAAAGCGTAGTAGACAGCCACGTGGACTCGGCTAAACAGTTTCGAAGGCCGCGTTTCTATCGCGCGAATTTACTGATCTTCGCGGGTTAGTGAACGATAACGCTTTATGAGACACGGTGAATCTGCTTCGCGATCGGGAGACACCTGTCTCTCGTTCATCGATCGACCGATCGACGTGATCGTCCTTCCATCGTTCAGGTAAGTTTACTTTCTTTTATTGCATTTTATTTTCTGCGTTATCGGGTGAGCTTTTCTCTTGGAGAACAAAGTCGTTGCGAGAGGGAAAGATAGCGAGTACATGAGATTTTGAGTGGCTCGAAAATCGAGTTGCGCTCCTTATATTGCCACTTTCCTATAACTTGCAATGCGAATTGGTAATCTCGTATTATAGTTGCATGGGACACTATGAATCTCGAAGACTGCTTTCCGATAAGATCTTTTCGTTCTTATGGTACCATTAGGGGTGATATAACGAGAGTCAATTGTACCTGATATCACGTTCCACACTACCATACGTTGCATCGTCATACATTATCACGCGTTATATCGTCACGCATTGAATTATTACGCATGGAGTTACTGTGCGTTATATCGCCTCGCGTCGAGCTACCTTGCGATTTATATTACCACGCGCTGTATCGCCTCACATACCATATTACGACGCTTTATATCGCCACGCATCGAGTTACCACGCGTTATATCGCCATACGTAAAATTACCACTCATTCCGTAGTACTACACGTTACATCACCACACTTCTATTTATCACGCGTTATATCGACCCTCGTCGTATATTACCACGCGATATATCGTCACGTATCATTCTGCACCTCGTATCACCACTGCTATGTTATCACCCTCGTCACGCGTTGTATGACCAAGCATTCTACTGCCGAGTCATATAGGTTGATGAATGAGATTTTGAATAAAGTGATAGGAATATCGAGTTACGTGTAATTAATAGGCCAAAAGGCTATTGGTGAATTATTGAATTACTAAATTGGAGGTTTTCGAGGAAGATAGCGGAGGTCGCGAATCAGACTTTCGGCAAAGTGGTTCGCAAATCGAGTTATCTTTTGAGATTGGCTACCTATAATGCATACGTAATTGGATCGCTCGCGTGAAATTTCTGCAAATAAGTAAAGTAGTCGGAAAATGGAATTAACTCATCGAATTGAAATTAATGGACGAACCTATGTCTTCACTTCATATGGCAATATTTTGAATAACTCCAGTAAATAGCTAATAGCAATGTTTCATTTATTAGCAGTACGAAAGGAGTTATTCTCAAGGGTAATAGAGATATTGCTCGTATGTATAATTCATATCTGAATATCTCTGATTAAACTCGAAATAATCGGGTGATAGGGATTGGAAGCATCCGGAATGTTGTATTGCCTTCGCATTCTTATCACGATTAGCTTTCAAAACATCGATTACGTTATACGAACAAACGATCTGGTAGTTGTCTCGTAGCATAAAGATCAACAGAGTGGCCGTCGAGTATTTTGTTTTCATCGTGTTTCTACAGATTCCATTGAACCTCGATAACTTGCTTAAAAACAAGTCGACTTTCCTCCAATTTCGTAAAAAGAAATTCATCTGCTGTTCTCAAAATTTCAATGTTATCAACGAACGTCATTGATTTAACTTAATATTCATCTGAATAATTATTTCTCTTTGTCCAGCAAGTTCTTCCGGTTATTCAGATAATTTTATTATTCTTCCTTCAGTTTTTGAAGACTCCATATTTCTTAATTTTCATTGTTTGATTTAGTAATTTTATCAGCTTTACGTGTATCAATTTTCGCGATTTCTTTTTATCCGCAGTTCCATAATCGTTTCGAGATCGAACCGTATAATATTTGCGACGCATGTTATTCATATCGATGGTTTTCCTGTTAGTCTACCGAGACGAATAAATGAAAGTAAATAAGTTTGCGGTTGATGGCGAAATAGGAAGAATCTGGTGTTTCGATGTCCGCGTCAGATACATCCCATGATCCTTGACCCTAAAACATCGGATTCCAGATGAAACTGGCGTCGAATCCACGATCGAGCTTCCATCGATTTCCTATAAAGTTGCCTCGTTATTCGTCACAGCGCAGCGTTTCTAGCTTAAAAGCTCCGACGTTTATAGCTTTTTAATGTCCACACGCAGGTGTCTGACGCACACCTTTCACTCGTCGTTTAGAAAAAGAGGTAAAACCGCTGACGCATATTTATCTCATTTATTACCCGAACAGCTTCGATAATATTAGCCGATGCGTCTGAACAATTAATTTATTTTCTTGTCGCATTTGTTTTCTTTGAAATTTTTCCAGAATCTTGCAAGATTATAAAGATCTCATTTAAGATTTACAATCTTTAAACTTGCAGTAATTCAACGCTAGTCGATCAAATCGAGGGAAATGGAAGCGTTTTAATCTCTAAAGCCAGTTTCCGTTCAGCGACGTTATTTTTCCTTTTCAACGGGAAATATCGATCAAGCCTCTCGAAAGTTGCGATCCGTGCTTCTCAGGAAGCTTTTACAGCAATTCTCCCTGGGTAATAAAATATTCGATCATATTACATCTTCGATCCACAAACCCTCGTTTTCCCAGGATAGCTTGCATTTCTACGTCAAACTATCAATAATTATATATTTAATACATCGGTGAAACTGGAAGTTTCCAACTATGCATAACACGTGCACAAATATTGGAGTTACGACTTAACTTCTGTTATTAGCTTTTTAATCCCGCTTTATTAAATTGCTTCGGGAGTTTTTTCACGCAAATATCGTTTTCATTTAATGCGAAAGTTATGGAGATTAATTTTTTTTTTGCTTAAAAACTTTCTTTGTTAACGATGAATATTTCATTCGTGTGTGTTTATCATGTGATTGTGTAAACTGGTTTATGTCCATAATTGTCCATAATTTGGATATAATTTATTATTTAACAACACTTATTTTACAGAAAAAGAAACATTGTAACTCTAGAACTATTGTTGTTAAATGCACTTACTTTTAAGTTGAAGATGAAGAAAATCTAGTGAAAATCTAAATAAGTAATCAACACTCATTTTTCATCTCAGCAAAATATGATTTCGACACAAGTAGACGAAATTTTGTAATATAAAACTCGAAACTTGAAATCAGTAAATTTTTAGTACTTCTCGTATTAAAATGAAATGAAATTGTACGAACAAAGTACAATCTGATATCAGACTGCATTAATCACTTTTATCAAAATTTTGTGACGATCAATTTTCCTTCCGGGGAATTACGCGAAAATAAATTGCAATTAATTGGCAATTAAATCACTCATTGAATCAAAAGAATCTGCAACAGTGATATTGTCAAAATTGATCGTACTTTTTAAGCTCCAAATGCCTTATTGACGGGCGGATAAACAAAAACGTCGATTTCGATCGGAACGAATTTGCAGTTCGATTTTTATTAACGCACGATCGTCAATTATTCGCGACTCGATCGATAATCGTCGATTGCGCAATACGCGAACTATATGACACATTCTTCCGTGGAGAAAAACTTATTACAGATACAATCGAGCTTATAAATAATTCATCGATTATTCATTCACAAACACGTGATCTGTTTGTATACGGTTGACGAAATTTTCCATGAACCTGTTACATTATTTTTATAATCTAATCAGAAAGTTGTGTAGTTGAATAGTCGAGGTTTTTGATAAGTTCTGTCTTGTGATAAAAAATTAATTGGTTGCAGAAAATTACAAGTTCTGACGATTTCTAGTATTACAATCAGTCAGTTAAATGGACATGGTAGAAGTTATAAACATTATAATATATTGCTTCCTATTGTAATATACCGTCTATATATTCATTGTGCATCTAATTTACATCTAAATAGAGAAGAAGTTGAAGTTAAAAAATGTCGCCGCAAAGATTCGATCTAATCCCAGGTTCGTTAGAGCCGAAAGTTGATTTCCCATTCGTGGGGGAAGGCGGCTAAAAAAAGCGACAACTTGTTCAGAAGCCTCGACAGCTCGCGTACTTCGTCTCTTCTCGTTAATCTGGAAATTCGTTGTCCAAGTAACGAAGTCTCCGAGAGAGAAGCTCGCCGCTAATTGGTACTTTAAACCCGGCAAACTCATTAACATCTACCCTGGATGTACTTGATCGATAGCAACGTTGTTACGCGTAATCAAAGTTCGCCCTTTGTTCGTATGTTTACAGGCGATCAGCTCGATTAGAAATCGAAGAACAATCGAGCAGATTGATAAAAGATTGAAAGTTGAAGTGGCAGCCGACGAGGTAAGGGGTATTAAATAATTGACTCGAGTCAATTATCGAGGCTTTCTTGTAAATTATGGAGCAAGGACAAGACGCGAAAATGGCGAAAAGCACGGCGGACTACGTGAAGGCCATGGAAAGTGGCGTTCAACCGACTCAGGTGACTAATACTGGGTGCAGAATTGGATACGAAATTGAAAATTATAAATTTCAACCTTTCTGTATTTATCTTTCATATATGTTAATTTGTGACGAATAAAACTGTTTCTTTGTTGTTGCGTTGTAAAGTTCAATTCTTCGGATGGAAAGTTTCTTCAAAGGTGAATTAGATTAGGTGCAATTTATGTAGAAAATTCAGGTAAGATCAAAGGGAATTTTGATGAGAGATCTGTAGTCGAGGAAAGTTTAATGCAAGTTTAAAGAGTGAGTACCAAAGAACTTACCTTCGAGATAGTTGCTACCAGAAATGTTAGTATTCAAGGTTACCTAGATATCTGAAATGTTAGTGTTCAAGGTTACCTAGACAATTGTTAGGACTCTAGGCAGTATTAAATAATAGGTACCTGAATTAAGTGGATACCTGACATCCTTGAGTCTCAGGTAACCTACCTAGATTTCGTGTAATTTACATACTACAGATCTTGCGATTCGGCACCTGAAATAGAATTCCCAAGGATTAAACCTAAAGACCTTGGAGCTAGAAATAACTCCAAGATTCTTGACACTCAAAGGTTCTTGGCACTACAAGTACCTGAGATCTTAGAATTCAATATAACTTAGGTACCCAAAGTACACTCGAAATAACCTAGGTCCTCCAGAATTCGAGTTGACTTAGGTACCATCAGTCTCAGAACTTTTTCTAAGAACCTAGAATTGACCCCAGAAAAGCTGAGATACCTGAATCCTCAGAATGAAACCTGAATCATCAGGTTCCATGAAAACAGTAAAGAAGTTAGCTAACGAAAATTTTGATCATTACGTTCCAGGTGGTCGAAACGAAGGTTTACAAACGAAGATGGCTGATCCTGATGATCTTCGTGTTGTACAGTTCCAGCAACGCGATGCAATGGATTCAATACAGCATCATCGCGAACATCGTGGTGGCGTATTACAACGTGACCAGTTTTTTGGTGGACATGACCAGCATGATATACATGATCACGTACATACCTTTCATATTTCCAGCCAGCTATCTGCTCGACAAATTCGTAAGTGCGATATGGAATACTCATCGAACTGTTAGGTCATCGCGAGATTATCTGGCAAGAAATCGTATTCTAGAATTGTCTTATCTCGAGTGCCACGTGTTTGCAATTTTACATTAGCTTAATGAGTCGTATGGAGTTGCCGATGCTGTTATTTGTTGGAATTGCATATTTGGGAATTGGGGGATTTTGGAATTGAGGATCTGGAAATTGGGGATTTCAGAGTTGGTAGATTTGGGAATTGGGGGGTTGAGAAATTAAGAATTTGGAAATTGGGGGTTTGAGAGTTGGTAGATTTAGGAATTGGGGAATTTGAGAATTTGAGAATTTAGAAATTGGGGATTTGAGAATTGGGGGATTTAGGAATTGGGGAATTTGAGAATTCGAGAATTTAGAAATTGGGGGATTTAGGAATTGGGGGGTTGAGAAATTAAGAATTTGGAAATTGGGGATTTGAGAGTTGGGATATTTAGGAATTGGGGAATTTGAGAATTTGAGAATTTAGAAATTGGGGATTTGAGAATTGGGGGATTTAGGAATTGGGGAATTTGAGAATTCGAGAATTTAGAAATTGGGGGATTTGAGAATTGGGATATTTAGGAATTGGGAAATTTGAGAATTTGAGAATTTAGGAATTGGGGGATTTGGAAATGGGGGGGTTTGAGAATTGGGATATTTAGGAATTGAGGGATTTGAGAGTTGGTAGATTTAGAAATTAGGAAATTGGAGAATTTGAGAATTTAGAAATTGGGGGATTTGAGAACTGGGATATTTAGGAATTGGGAGATTTGGAAATTGGCAGATTTATAAATCTAGGCATAGGAAAATTTCAGAATTTAGAAATTGAGACTAGAAATTAAAAAGTTTGAAAATTTTAAAATCTCAAGATTTGAAAACCCCTTAAACTATCAATAATGATATAGTTTGTATTAATTTCAGGGTCTAAGGTTCGCCGTAGTAGCCGGAGCGGTCGGCACAGCGCTCGGGTCCTGGATCAAAGTGTGCAGCGTGAATCCAAATCATTTTTGGATAACTTTCGTTGGGCAAACAGTAGTCGCATTAAGTCAAACGTTCATCCTATCCGTTCCAGCGCGTTTAGCAGCTGTTTGGTTTGGTCCGGATCAGGTTAGCAGTGCGTGCAGCATCGGCGTTTTCGGAAATCAGGTCAGTCAAACTTTGTTAACGATTACTCCATAATTACACAATATATTGATACCACGCTTTACATACAAATTTCTTGTGATCCAAATCAAAACTAAAAATTTTTAATTTGAGTGAAAATCTTAAATTTGCATGTATAGTCTCTATATTTTTGTGATTAAGGATAGACACATGTGAAGATAAATGTATTGGTCTCATACTACTAACACTACACGTATGTTATCCTATGTTACACGTACTATTTGCAAAATCGTACTTCTCTAATTCAAATCGAACCAAAATTTTAATTTGAAATATACCTGCACAGCCCTACATCTTTCTAATCAAAGACAGAAACATGTGACGATAAATGTACTATTGGACTCATACTAACACTACACATATGTTATACTCTATCCACCACATCCAAAATCCTTCTCTAATTAAACACCCACCTTAAGAGTGATCAAACCTAACCAGAACATAGTTAATTTGAAACATATCCGCACAACCCTATATTTTTGTAATTAAAGACAGAAACATATTATGGTAAATGTACTGATCTCGTTAACCCCTATAGTTTGCCAGATGTGTCAGAACTAATCGCAGACAAAGAAAGTTAATTTAGTATCGACCATGCAAATAATTATACTTGAACTCCAAAATAAAGCGTTTGAACTACTTTTTACCAAAATGAGTTTACCCATGTACTCAAAATTTGAGAAAAATTACGGAAATTGTAAGTAAAATCACGAGTGCGTCAAAATAGTGCAAGATTAACGCGTGTTTCGCTCGAACAACGAGTTAACCGGTGATAACAGGTTAACAGGTTCGAGGATCGTAATGGATCTCGAGTGTACACTACCTGTCTGGCACACCGACAGAATTCTAATTCGATCGACAGGGTCGTCGGCGAGTTAAGCCGTGATTAGGTGGGAAACAGAGTCGCAGCGGGCACCCACGTCTCATTCCGCGATGCCGATAGGGGATCTGGTCCCCATCAGACGAATTAAACGAGCGTAGCTTCAACAGCCGTCGCGATTCAACCCTTCTCCATTCAATGAATTCAAAGTGCTTTATAACGATTGTTTGCGACGGCTAATAACGCAAGATACACCGGTTCAGGATATACGTAGTATTAACACATGTGAACACTTGCTGTAGGAAGTCATCGATAGTCAAATGTTCGACCCTTTAGAAATTCTTTGAAATCGTTGGTTGCATTTTTGAGAGTTTACAAGATCAGATGTTACTATTACTGATACTTCATATTTATTGTTTGCGACGGCTAATAATGCAAGATACACCGGTTCAGGATATACGTAGTATTAACACATGTGAACACTTGCTGTAGGAAGTCATCGATAGTCAAGTGTTCGACCCTTTAGAAATTCTTTGAAATTGTTGGTTGCATTTGTGAGAGTTTACAAGAGCACATATTACTATTTATGTCACTGAAGAAACTGTAATGTAAAAGATTAAAATCCACTTTGTGGTAAAGAGTTCTTGTGGAGCAATTAATTCATATGAGGTCATTATTCAAAATAATTCCTAGTTAATTCCTCATGAAAGACGTAGAAATAATGATTGAACATAAAGGAATTAAAGTTAGAACTTTAAGACTAGTTCTTTCGAAATCCTCAGACATGACATATTAGAATCAAATCAAGATCTAAATTAAGATGCAATAATGTAGGTAACAGTCAGTGTTAATGCGAAATATTAAATTTGCGAATGGATTTGAAAATTCTGTCGTTGCAACCGAGCCATTTAAGTGTAGGCGATAAGAGTGCGTATAAGTAACATACTTAACATGCAGCGTTGGAATTACGAAATTGGACGATTGACCTTGTCGTCGATGGTGTTCTCGTAACACCATGGAAGGCTGTTCCAGGCAAGCTTTCAACAGCGGAACTCTCGCTGGAATCGTCCCTGATGGGCTGAAAAGAATAATGATCTCGTACTTCCTTGAAATAATGATAATGAACGTTCAGCGTCTTTTCTGAACGACACTGATTCCGTCGCGAGCACGCGATGTTTACACGGAATTACAATCGATCAAGCATTGACATCGATCGATCTTTTATTGATAATTTTATTTTTATCGCTATATTTGCAGCTGGGAATAGCCATGGGTTTTCTATTTCCGCCGATGCTCGTTTCGAACAGTGAGGACCATAATGTGATTGGACGGGGATTTCAAATCATGTTCTACATCGTCGCCATTTTTACCACCGTCATTTTAGCCCTCATACTTATCTGTAAGTACTGATTATATGACCAAGGCGTTCTTTAGTCTTTTTTAAGTGGTATTTCATTAGTTTTCGTTGGTGTAATTTAGTTTGTTCTTATTCGGCGTATAAAGTATAGTGCACTCTTGTTATATTGCCACGGATGGTATTGCAAAAGTTCACTATACAACGCTGGGTAATACGCGTGGTAATTCCTCGTATGACAATTTTACGCACAGCAATTTCACGCATGGTAATATAACGCAAGGTGATCACACACGTAGCGGTTCGCATGCTACACACGTAGCACGCATTGTGACACTACACGTAGAGACATCACGCGTGGATATCTGACGCATGGATATCTAACGCGTAGGTATCTCACGCGTGGATATCTAATGCGTAGGTATCTGACGCGTAGGTATCTGACGCGTGGATATCTAATGCGTAGGTATCTGACGCGTAGGTATCTGACGCGTGGATATCTAATGCGTAGGTATCTGACGTGTGGATATCTGGCGCGTGGATACCTACCACGTAGATATCTGGCGCGTGGATATCTAACGCGTAGGTATCTGACGTGTGGATATCTAACGCGTGGATATCTAACGCGTAGGTATCTGACGCGTGGATACCTAACGCGTGGATATCTACCACGTAGATATCTGACGCGTGGATATCTAACGCGTGGAAATCTAATGCGTGGAAATCTAACGCATGGATATCTAATGTGTAAATATCTAATGCGTGGATACCTAGCGAGTGGATAACTAACGCATGCAAATTTAATGCGTAGCGACCTAACGCGTGAAAATGTAATACCCGGCGATCTACCACGCAGTTATACCATTTGTAACAATATATTAATAAAGAATTCATTTCAGTTTTCAAGTCTGAACCACCCCTGCCCCCAAGTCCAGCCCAGGCAGTCCAAAGAGAAGCAGAATCCACGGAAAGTTTCTTCCAGTCTGTTAAGAAGCTAGTCACAAATGTTGGTTATCTGTTGCTGTTACTCAGTTACGGTATCAACGTCGGCGTTTTCTACGCCATCAGCACTCTCTTGAATCAGATAGTGCTCGATTATTTCCCAGTGAGTGAATTTTTCATTAGCTATTTGAATCGGCTGTTCTTGGTATTTAGTTCATGTATTTTTATTTTCAGAATCATGAGAAAGATGCCGGACGAATCGGTTTGACCATCGTCTGCGCCGGAATGTTGGGTTCAGTAGTGTGCGGTATTGTTTTGGACAAAACGCACAAATTTAAGTGAGTGAATATTATATAACCTTATATACTTCTCAGATTAGATCATAGATCTCTAATATCAATTTCATTTCTTCAGAGAGACAACGTTGGGAGTATACCTCTTTTCTTTCCTTGGGATGATTGTGTTCACGTTCACCCTGGACACCGGTCGAATATACATTATTTATATAACGGCAGGCCTATTAGGGTAAGCTCCATTTATTTGTTCATCTTCAGAAACATTCCGATACTTACGAATGTAAATTTATAGTTAATATATTTACTAAATTGTGAATATATTTACCTAACTTGCAAATTAATATTTTTCAGATTCTTCATGACCGGTTATCTACCTGTGGGCTTCGAGTTGGCCGCGGAGCTGACATACCCGGAACCGGAAGGAACCTCAGCCGGTTTGCTGAACGCAGTGTGTCAAGTGTTCGGTATCGCCTTCACGAGCCTCTACGGATGTACCATGAACATCTGGGGTAATTTCTGGGCGAACATTGGTCTGTGTGTCACGCTCGCCGTCGGCTGCTTCCTCACGACCATCATTCCTAACGATCTTCGAAGGCAGAATGCCAAGTTTTAATTCAATCTTCCACGTGTACGGTTTGATATACGAATTAGCAGTAACCTCTTCGTGGTCTATGCGAGAGACCTTTTTAACCATTGCAATTATTTGCTCCTCAGTAAATAATTAAAAGCGAAGATCAAAACTCTTCAGATTCTGTTGTGGAACCACTGCATTGTATTCACTTGATTTGTCGCTTCTCTCTGAGACATGTTATCACTGTCTAATTAACTGTTAAGCTATCGCCTCATCAGACCTTGATGAATGCATACCTTTAAATATAGAAATCAGAAGATTGTTTTCAAGTGAATACAATCGACCGGAAGAAAACGAGTGATAAACGAGTGATAACGCATGGTTCAAGATCTGAAATCGCGTTGGAATATTCCATGAAGCTGTCACACTTCAAAATCGTTAAATCTCTGACATCATTGCACGTCCGGTTATATTATTGATCGTTCAAATTGCAATGACTTGCATCGTGGAACGTTCCCATAGCGTCTAGATAACATCCGCACACCTCAGCGTCGCAAGACAATGAAACACAAAGCAAATTTAAGCTTCAGCTTCCGCGTATTATAGTTTTAAGGATAAGAGACTTTCGGCCCAGTATTCGTGTAGTCGGAGGATCACTTGTTCTCTGTAAACAGCAGTATTACAGTTTTATTTGAAGATTAGGCACACCCTGATAGGGTAGGTAGAGATGGAAACAGGTGAAATGTCTAAAATATAGTTTGCTTTTTTATAAGGTTTTGAGGTTTGGATAATGTTGAGCGGAGAATGGAGTACGAGTTTTAATTCGGTGTATGTGTGGCTAGGACGTGTGTTACCGTGCGTCAGACATTTTGTGCATTGCGATTACTATTAAATTAAATTACTACACGTAGAGGTTACTATGAGTGACTACGCGGGGTAATCAGTTGACATAATGCGATTACTACATTCATTAAATGTTACACATTCCGAATATACCTGGCGATTACTACGCGTTACGATTACGTTTGATTACGCCCGGTGATATAATGCATTACTTTGCGTTTTAAATATTCCACATTCCGATTACCACACGTGGCGATCACTACGCATAGAAATGACCACACGTGATAATTACTCCGAATATTTCTACACGTGGCTACTACCACATGGTAATATTGCGATTACGAGAATAATTTGATGCATAGCGGTCACACATGGTGACCTAACACATGGTGACCTAACACGTGGTGATCTAACTCATGGTAATCTAATACGTATTCGTCATAGTAATACATCACAATCTCACATGTTGCAATACTGAATCCTCTTTACCTAAAATCACTCAAAAGAAACCTAGTACAGTGGTTCTGAATCGAAGTGTTTCGTGAAATCATGAAAGCGACAAACGAGTCAGAATAGTCACGGACGCGAAGATGTGACAGAAACGGTGATATCGACAATAATACTTTTAGCGATTAGATCCTATGCGAGGCACGATGCTATGCATCCGTTGACTCATTCTCGTTACCTGTACGTGTTTTAAGCTGTAAATTCTAGATGATAGTTTCCTGTTTGATCTTCAGCACATGAAGAGAGAGCTGAAGTACAAGCCTAACAAACGGTGCTTCCCTGTTACTTTTGTCGTGAATTCTATTGGAGATATAATTCGGGAAATGTTGTTATTAATGGTATTCGAATGTTAAAACGTTTGAAAGGTTGCTCATTTGCAACAGGACTGACACAACTCGATTTGTTTAGAATACTTGTTTTTTTAATTTCTTCAAGGTGTAGATTATACAGCGTGTCGATGATGAAGAGAATTGTGATATTCGAGTCTACGTCGAAATTTCGATGCTTGTGTCGCTCGTACTGCAAGCGCTTAGCGATCTTTCGATAGGAAAATTGAGAATATATTTTGTCGAAGCAATTTAGCGGCTCGGAATGCGTGAAATTAGAGAGGAATTCAATTTGCTACCTGATCACGAGTCTTCGTTAAACTCGGTCGAAAACGATTATCGTTATTAGCTCGCGCAGAGTAACTCGGTTTCTGTTTAAAATTAGGTGAAACTGTTTTTTCAAAACACGAACAGTCGTTTGTTCGATTTGAGTATTTTACAACGAATTATGTTAATATTTGTTTCCACGTACAAAATAAGTATTAACGAACAACGTAAATGATCGAGCTCGTTTATACACATACTATTTTTATAGCAACTACGGTTTACCTTAGATGTCCGAGCGAATTAATATCTGGACTCTAAAGTTGGAGTGTGTTACTTCTTGGAATCTTGGAACAAAATATGCACTTAATATCATTTTTACACTGTCGTATGTAAAGTGTACTTTTTTTTAGAACTTGAATTTAATATACTCACCGAGATCCAGATATGATTGTCCTTGAAAGAATTACCAAGGTCGTAACAAGCTTCCAAAGAAACAAGTTTTATCGTGGTTAGTCAATTAAGAAGCGAAACAAAATGTTTTATGAACTATGGTGTTGAATGTTTAAAAAAATGTACAGATATATGTATATGTTTACAAACATGTACGAAAGCGATATATTTCCTTATACGTTGTTAAAGCATATCCTTCGATAACGCTGGTCGAATATTAAACAATACAAAGAATTTTAAATGTCGTTGAATCATGTTATACGATGTATCGAAAATTTGATGGTGTTACAAGAACGATAGTTACCATACCTCGATGTAACGTGAAGACAATATATGAACTGTTGACCCGCGTTAAATTTGCATTGTAAAATAATCTGCTGGGTGTTTAATTACGTTGAATAGTAATCGTTACACGTGTTTTGAAGGCGTTACTTCAAACAAAAAATTAGCATTGAAATGTCAGAATAATGCTATAGCAGATTATGTTACAATGATGTTCGATTAATTTTGCTGTATCAGCAATGTTTTTTATTGAAACGTAAACACGCTGCGACTCCATGTTGTTTTGCCAAAGAGCACCTCGACTTACGCTTTATTCTTTTCTTTTCGTCGTTAAAGCACTACTTTTTTACTTCGACCGACGCATTTTTGTAATGATTTACTCGGTAAAAAGAAAGAAGAGGATAAAGCGAAAATTCACGGTGAAACGAAGTCTTTCGCGTTTACGTCTGTTTTGTAAATAAATTATTTTTCTCCGTCGAACCTGGAGGCTTAACTTTGCGCAAAGATCCGTTTAACGCGTGGCTAACAGAGAAAAGTATCTGTGATTGTTGACAATATCCGCTGTTTCATTCTGAACGTGTAAAACAATAAGAAAATCGAACATTAACAAGCAAAATCGAGATCGTCTATACTGTGTATGATTGGTAGCGTGTAGTCTTGTGAAAACGAATAAATCAATAAATTGATAAATATTTACGATACAGTGATACGATCTTTTTCTTATCGTCAAATATGTCTATTCACTTGTTACTATGTTTTTTATACTTTAACCAGATCTGGATCTGTTCATAAAGGACACATGAGCAAAGGTTCTTTGAATAGAATACAACTTGTTCAAACGTATCGCCGTGAATATCATCACGGTCATTTATTTTCATGTTCTTTTTCTCTTTTTTGTTATATCACAGTCGATGCTACGAAATACATATACGGATTGCTTTTCACGCGTTCAACAATAAATACAGAAACTCCAATGAAATGTTGTAATAATTACAATTATCCTGTTAGTTACACGCAATGACGTTATACGCTGACGTTCGTTCCATGTTGACACGGTTAATGTACGCATTTCAGGAGAAAGCTGACACTCGTTATTCGAGAACGAAGAAGGGCTCTTTATGGTCTCCTGACCGACGGTCACGCGAATCTCTTATAATCAGAACCGGGTCAAAGAACATTTAAATAGTACGTGTTTGCATTTCTTCCGTTTTTTACGACTCAGCGCAAACGTTCTTAAATCAGCTGGTACCATTGGCGTAACTAACATTTTTGTCTTTGTGGAATCGGTCTTACATCATGAGTTATATCATCAAATGTTAGATTTTGACGCTAGATTTCGATGTGCTAGATTTCGACGCGTTAATTTTCTATATGTTAAATTTCCACGAGCTGAATTATTACGCGTCGAATACACCACTCGTTGAGTTACCACGCGTCGAGTACACCACGCGTAGAGTATACCACGTGTCGAGTACACGACGCGTCGAATACACCACGCGTCGAATTTACCACGCATTGAATACACCGCTCGTCAAGTTACCACGCGTAGAATTTACCACGCGCCGAATTTCCTACGCGTCGAATACACCACGCGCCGAATTTACCACGTGTCGAATACACCACGCGCCGAATTTCCTACGTGTCGAATACACCACGCGCAGAATTTACCACGCGCCGAATAGACCACGCGCCGAATTTGCCACGCGTCGAATACACCACTCGTCGAGTTACCACGCGTAGAATTTACCACGCGCCGAATTTCCTACGCGTCGAATACACCACGCGCCGAATTTCCTACACGTCGAATACACCACGCGCCAAATTTACCACGTGTCGAATACACCACGCGCCGAATTTCCTACGCGTCGAATACACCACGCGCAGAATTTACCACGCGCCGAATACACCACGCGCCGAATTTGCCACGCGTCGAATACACCGCACGTCGAGTACACCACGCGTAGAATTTACCACGCCCCGAATTTCTCACGCGTCGAGTACACCACGCGTCGAATTACTACGCGTTGTATCTCCACGCGCCAAATCGCTACGCATCAAATTTCCACACATCAGACGCCTACGTTAACACATCAAATTTCTGTAAGTGAAGCAGTGATCAATAGGATCCAGAATCAAGCTGGTTCCTAGCCAGTTACGCCAATGGCTATTACAGTCATTTACTTCCTTTTTCCAGCCCCGGATCTGATTAAACGAAACGAAACACAGGGCGCTGTTATCGTGAATAAAGCATCATTCGAAATAAAATTGCAATATGCAAAGAAAACTCGATCGTTATTCGTGTCGAAAATCGTCGAGCAAAAAGCGTTCGATCACTTAGGACACGAATGTAAATATACTGTATATATATATGTATATTAATGTTAACGGTATAGAATTATTATTTCACGCAAGTGACTAAAGAAGGCACAAGGAGCGTGCACAATCCAAGGCACGTCGAACCAGCAATTTCCTTCGTGCGCTTTTTGTAATGACTTAGCGGGAAGATCGTACACGCGTCGGGTAATATTAAATACAGTAAATGGCACGCTATTCACGCTTGTCTAATTTTTGCTGGAGTACGTATATCGTTCTGATTTCGTCGAAATTTTGAAAGGCAAAGAAAGGTTTCGGAGAGGAATTTAACGAGCTTGATCAGTTAACCTGCTACCGATAATGCAGTGCGAGAAGACTGCTGTAAATATTCAAATTTAGAAATTCCAAATTCGAAATCGAAGGAACGAGATTTAAACGATGGAAGATGCAGGGTTTCAGACTGTAACGTGTCGTAATTAACGCGTTGACTGTTACGGAATCATCGATGAATTTAATTTGACTGAATGATTGAACAATCAATAAGTGTCATTGGTTCGATTAGAATTACTCTACAGTTCCAGTCAAAGTGTTAATTAACTGATTGCTTAAAAGTAAATCGTTCTGCTATGTTATCGGTCGTAGGTTAATCTTTGCCCTTCAACAGCCTCGCAAACTTGTACAAACTATACAAACTGCAAACATCTATTTTGGACAATATCGTCCGTACATACGTGTATACATATATAATATATAATATTTATACATGGAACATATTAAACAATATTCAGTAAACAACAATATTATTCTCTTTCTGTTAGACCATTTAAATATTTCCCAGTAATGGACGGACCCGTTATTGTAGAACAAACTTTACGCAATTTTAATTAAACCGTTACATCATTTAATCGTTCAGTTTCACCTAATATTTATCGAGGCTAAAATACTGTTTACAAGACCCATATTTATAGTGATTACATCATAATGCATGTTAGGAAAATTGTTTAAAAAATCCTATAGTTGGTGGACTTAATTTTGTAACAATGAGAACAGCTATGTAATGATAGAATGACTCATATTAAATTTAGGTTAGGTACGAGTCAACTATATATACTACGCTATATTCCGATTACTTTGAGAACTATAATGTTCTGTAAATCACTCAGTATGTTGATCCACAACATACGTTGAAGGTCAACAAGGTCCCATAAACAGCAAGTGTACCTCTGATGATTATCATTAAAAAAATCTGATATACTCTACGCAAAATAGAACGTATAGGCACAGTTCTGATTCGTTAACAAGCAGTCGCAATAGTCTTTGACTAATCTAGCTGCTACTCTATTAGAGTCAAGCGAAATCATCTCGTCTCGACTACGTTTAATTGCACTTGGAATTCAGGTGAAAATAGCTGGCGATTATCGTCATGATCGTAAAACAATAACGGAGCCTATAGTTTCACTTAACCGTTTAAAAGGCACACCATGATATGTTCGTTGAACGTTCTGTGTCGTGGTGCCATCGCTAATTTGTATTTATATCCCTTCAATAAATTCCCTCTTTTATACAATGCGTATTAGGAACATATTTCGTTCACGGTAATTATTTAAAACGCGTTCTATTTGTATCATCGATTTCAAATACTTTCCTGTTCTGCAATCCATGGACACTGTACAATATGTAGTCAGTTTAGAGCCCCAAAAGCACGCGTTTAGCGGGCGGTTACCGTATAAGATAACTCAGTGCTGTCCACGTAAGCACACTTCTTCCGGAAATTTACTCCCATCGTCCCAAAAATCCCTGACACAAGCGTCTATTATTTACAGCGTTCACAATCCTTTCAGTGATGTAACAGCGTTCGTTAAAAAATAAAAAATATTCTCTCCGACAGTTTTTACGGTCACTCCATAAAACAGTGGACAGCACTCTATCGACCTCGTCGTCAATTATGTTTCAGCGTTTCCCATCGGCGATTCAAAACGGACCAAAGCATCTTCCTCGCGGAAAATCCGAAGCATTCGTTCCAGTTTCGTTTCCCTGCAGTCGTATTCGTGGAAAAAAAGGCACTCGGCGTTCACGGCGAAGTTACAAATGGTTTCACCGTACGGAGCGAAGGCCGACCGTCGCCGGGAACCAGGAGAGAAAAAAATAACAGTTTCTTCTTCTTTTGCGGCGGGCAACGGTCTGTCGGGTCGGTCGTTTCTTCTCTTGGTCGTTTTTCGTCCGGCATCGACTGGTTGTGACCCGGCTCGCGGCCAAACAGGCTCAGAAGCTGCCGCACTCGCGCAGCACGCGATTTCCAAGCGGCATCGGCGGACGGAAGTTGTTGATTACCTGCAACGAGCAGAGAACAGAGGTACCGGAATTAGAAAACGGGGCCGTGATTCCGCCGATCTGAAATTTATTCGTGACGATGACTAATAATAAAGAAACAGAAATGAAGGGGGAGGAGAGAGGCCAGGGGAGAAGAGGAAGTAGCGGGCTGCCGTTTATGCGGCTTGTCTCGCGACCTGGATGGAGATTAATCGAGCTGACCAGGAGGCGTCCAATGGGTGTTTCGTTCCGCCTTAACTACCTGTAGATGACGCGTTAGAAACCTTCGATGTTGTTGCGCGAAGCTTTTCAAGCTGAGATTAAATGTTGAATAACGCAAAGGTTTCAGATGGTGAATATAGAGGTGAGCATAGTTATCGTTTGTGGAATACGAGTAAATTAGGCATTAGATACAAGGTGTCGGTACTAATCTTAGATATAAGATATCGCTATCTTATGAACTCTAAAGGGTACTCTTGAAAGATATGTGTTAATGCTAGGAGTTAGGTAATGGGTACCGTATACATGATATAATGTAGTAGGTATCTCTTACAAGATAAGGAAGACTAGATACTAGAAATTAGATACTAGATATAGTGTCAGACGACAGTCAAGAATCAGGACACGTTCAGAGTCAAGACATCAAATACTGGTTACTAGAAGTTAGGTAACAGGTATCATGTACAAGACAGCAGGTGTTAGGTTAGTACTGGCAGTTGTTGAAGCAATCTGCAAGTATACTAACCGCTCCATGGTTCTCGTGACAAGGGCATTCCTCTCCACGAGAGAATTTTCGTAAATTGCGGAAAATGTTCAGCTGATGATGGGACACCTCGATGCACTTCTTGAAGAGGATCCAAGTGACGCTTTCATTGCAAGGTGGTGTCGTCAACGAGCCCAAGTACGTCCAGTAGCCATTATCATCTGAAACAATCGATTATGACTTGAAACTGTCATGAATTATATAAAACGTAAACCTTTAATCCTCATCCAATTTGCGATAACGATAAAGCAACTCGTTTGATTGTATTTTCTCAAAACAACGAAGGTATCTAGGAAACTAATCCTAATTAATTGCAACAAAACTTTTGTCTGATTTTAAAGAAGTTATATAAGTTTTAAAGAGTATTTAAAACTTGTAAATAACCCGTTCGGATATGGGGTAAAGAATTACATGCTGAAATTAACAACCGAAGGAAAAAATGTCCTCGAACGTTCATTTTCTTCAGCAGCTATTCGCGTGAACGATGAAAAGCGGACACTCACGGCGATAAACGAAGCCGACTTCTTTTACGTCTGACGTTCTAATCGGCTGTTAATTTATTAACGCGTACTACGAACAGCGAAGAGAAAATGATTACGTAACGACATTAACGTAACACGTACGCGGTCAAGACATTTCGTATTAAAATGCGACTGTTTATCTTCTTAAGCTTCGCGTGCCAGTGGCAATCGTGTTCCTTAAGATATTAAACGATAACGCGAATCCCGATTCCTTTCTTCCCGCTTCGATGCAAATACTGAATATTTTAAACGCGTTTGAAACTTTTCAATCCATTTGTGTCACGGAAACGACATCGATGAAAATTTTAATAGATGTACACTCCGGTGCAGTGTACACCACCTTTCGAATAAACACGTGTACAGTTCAGAACTTTTTCATTCCATGTCACCAAATATCTACATCCCCAAATTTCCTTGTCATCAAATCCCTAGATCTTCAAGTTTCTATATCATCCAATTCCTAGATCTCCGAATTTTTATCACCAAGTCCCTAGATCTCCAAATTTCTATATTACCAAATCCCTAGATTCCCAAATTGTATATTACCAAATCTCTAAATCCCCAAATTCTATATTACCAAGTCCCTACACCCCCAAATTTCTATATTACCAAATCCCTAGACCCCCAAATTCCCGTTCCCCAAATTTCTATATTACCAAATCCCTAGATCCCCAAATTCTATATTACCAAGTCTCTAGACCCCCAAATTTCTACATTACAAAATCCCTAGACCCCCAAATTCCCAGTTCCCCAAATTTCTATATTACCAAATCCCTAGATCCCCAAATTCTATATTACCAAGTCTCTAGATCCCCAAATTTCTATATTACCAAATCCCTAGACCCCCAAATTTCTATACTATAAAATCCCTAGACCCCCAAATTCCCAATTAGCCAAATTTCTATATTACCAAATCCCTAGACCCCCATTTCTATATTACCAAATCCCTAGACCCCCAAATTCTATATTACAAAATCCCTAGACTTCCCAATTCCCATATCACCAAATCCCTAGATCCTCAAATTTCTGTCAAATATTAGAAATCAGCGGGTAAATCTTTTACCTGAATTTGCTATATTTTTTGCAGGAAAGCAAGATTTGTTACTGACTGTACTTGTTGTGAACGAAAAGATCACGAACTACACCGTTGACAACTTCAATACGTGATTGGATAAGGATCAAGGCTGGATTACACGCATGGAATATTCACTAGTGACATTTCCAAGCTATTTACCGGGAAGAAGTTTGCTGGGATCGATGGGTTCCCTGATCTCCAGCATTTCGCCCTTGTGCGACACGTACGGCAATAAACGAGCTATCTTATCCATTTCCTCGTGCGTCTTGCCCACCTGTAATCAACCAATTACCAATAAATTCTCTAACGCATGCAACCGTTATCGGTTCTAATCGTGTTTGTAGTGTTCGGTTAATATTTGAGCTCACACACGACTCCATTGATACATCATCTACGGGTCTATATTTAAAGGTTAAATTCTCACGAATGAAATGTCTCTCGCGATTAACGACGCTCTTTTCATCGAATACAAAACATTTTTCTATTCTGTAACTACTGTGGTTTTATTTATTAATATTGTCGAGGTGAGTATATTCTTGAAAACAGTAGAATCCTTTGTTCGATCAAGCTTGATTGTACTTTATATAAAGACTATTATATGGGCTGTTTGGAATATTTTTAACAACTTTAAATAAAGTTAAGTAACACTTGTAAACATACATTTGTATACGCCCTTACCATGTTCTTCTGATCCATAAAAAAACTTGTTACCTAAGAAAATATTGCTTCGTGTACAGATACGTAACTTACGTGATATGTAACATATGTAAAAGTCATCACTTGCATGATATCAATTTTGCCATTATTCGAACGGTTGCGCAATCGGTGCGTGCGGATTCCACGTGAAACTCGGTGTATTTCGAAATTCTATTGTAGTCTGTTCCTAGATAAAACCTCCCAGATCTTGCCGAACGGAAACAGGTAATTCGAAATTACCGGTTGCAATTTTTTTTCTCAACGTTATCCATCGATCGCGACCACTCGTCTCTAACTATCCTAATGATACGGTTGCCTTTATATAGCCCCCTAATTCCGACGAAAAGGAAGAAAATCATTGAAACGAGCAATTTTCCTCGCGGTCGGAACGGTCAGGAAAATTTCACTCCGTCCACGAACGGACGGATAATGATGTTCGTTTTATAGGCTTACGTAACACATCATCAACCGATGATGGAACGAATCGCGTCACTGTTACGGATTCTGCTTACGAAGCTCACCGTCTTATGTAAAAGTTTAAGCGGCTATAAATATTGCGCGTCTAGTTGTGCATCCATACAAAAGGCACAAACAGCGTGTAAACGAATCACGATACGTATTAAGAACATTATCTTGCGGCTTCGAAGTGTTACAGTCATCGAATCATCGTACGAGCACGTACGCTCGAGTTTATAGGTGGCTATATAACGAGAGTCTGCCACTGCAATTATAATGAAAGATAATGAACATCTCTGTTACCACTTCTCGAATATTATCGTTCGAATACGTACAGTATAATTTTTATATCTGGGCGGCGATATAACGAGAGTCTTCTGTAATCAATATTATAACGCTTTGTAAGATAATAGACACGTCTGTTAACACTGCTTGAATATTATCATTCGAATACGTACGATACAGTTTGTATATCTAAACGGCGATATAATGAGAGTCTACTGTAATCGCAATTATAACGCTTTGTAAGATATCAGACATGTCTGTTAACACTGCTTGAATATAACCATTCAAATACGTACGGTACAGTTTGTATGTCTAAACGGCGATATAACGAAAGTCTACTACAATCGCAATTATAACTCTTTGTAAGATAATAGATACGTCTATTAACACCTCTTGAATATGACCATTCAAATACGTAGGATGCAGTTTGTATATCTAAACGGCGATATAACGAGAGTCTACTGCAATCGCAATTATAACGCTTTGTAAGATATCAGACATGTCTGTTAACACTGCTTGAATATAACCATTCAAATACGTACGGTACAGTTTGTATGTCTAAACGGCGATATAACGAAAGTCTACTACAATCGCAATTATAACTCTTTGTAAGATAATAGATACGTCTATTAACACCTCTTGAATATGACCATTCAAATACGTAGGATGCAGTTTGTATATCTAAACGGCGATATAACGAGAGTCTACTGCAATCGCAATTATAACGCTTTGTAAGATATCAGACATGTCTGTTAACACTACTTGAGTATGACCATTCGAGCACGTACGTTAAAGTTGAAATATCTAACCGGCGATATAACGAGAGTCTACTGTAACCGCAATTATAACACTTTGTAAAATAATAAACACGTCTGTAACCACTTTTGGAATATATTAATATTCTTCATTTTAATGTTACAATCTTTTATTTCGAATTACTGCTACTATAATATTTATTAATACGGTACTTTAATATCGTGATGTCAGTTAAACTAAAACGTTTATATTAAAATTCAAGACTAAAAATCAACAATAATTCTCTGACCATAGGTTCAAACAATCATCTTGAATTTAATTGTCATTTTAATATTTATAAAATTTGTTTGTCTATCAAAATCTATGAAATATTTGATTAAGTAAATTTGAGTTCTCAGGATGTAAAAAAAGAAAACGACGAAGGAAGTTGAATTATAGGTTTGTTAGAGGCCGAGGGTAGCTGCAAGTGTCTATTCGGATATCTATAAATCGATCAAGCTCTGAATTCGATAAGAGATCGACAGTGATCGATGTCGAATGGATCGGAAATAGAAGGAGACCCAAGCAGGAAGTTTCGAGCCGTGGAAAGAACGGTAGAGCGAACAGAATGATTACTGACCTTCAGGAACACACCGAGAACTGCAAGGCCATCGGATGCTTTCGCGGCTTCGGCGAACGTGTTGTATTTGCTTGTGTTCCAGTGCACCAGATGCAACTGCAACAAGAATAGTACACTCTTAAAGGAGAACAGATGGTGCTCTCGAAATTGCTATTGTTACACGTGTAAACTGTAAATTGACGTCGTCAAAATATTACGCTGTTCTACCGTTCTGGATCAACATTTCCTTAATTATCGTTTAAAAATATCGATAAGAAATTGATATTGGTAAAAATTAAATTAATTACAAAAGCTAAAGAACAAGTGCAAATTTGAAATCAACAGATATTAATAAAAATCCACTTCTAAATCAAATAATTGTTTTAACGAATCTTCCAATTTGCTGTATCGTGTTTAAAGTTGTAATAATTTCGATAGATTTAATTAAAATACATCAATTTTAATTAATTCTACCGTCATAAGATAAAATTATTATGCCAATTACGTTTTTCGTTAATAAAAGCAACTATCGATAAGCTCAATGCAACTCGTAAATTGTCAGCACACCGTTTGGTATGCATAAATGGAAGTGCATTCCCCCGTGTGCACTCGTAATGCAACTCCGAGTGCATTTAAAAGGAGAACGTGCGTAGAGATTGAACGCAGATGCTAGTCAGTCGTCGAATAGCCAAGTAAATTACATTGAATAGATATGCAATCGGATAATCATTCAATTACGCAAGTTTTTTATTCGACGATTCGCTTCGAAACAGACTATTTCTCCACGGCAATCAATCGTCGCGTTTCTCGGTATCGACAATGACATAAGTCGAGAATGAAAACTTTTCAAGAGGATCATTTTTCTTACGAATTGCTCAATTTTTCATATTGACAGACTGCTGATTGTAGAAATATTACCCAGTCGATTTCTATGGAAATAACAAAATTTAAGCAACACGGCGGAAATAAAAATTTCTGGTAATCTTTCAGAAAATATTTCATCTCTTCAAGTCTTCAGTCTCTTCAAGATTTTAATCTCTGCCAGAAATTCTATAATTTTTTCTATTCATATGTGCACGTTTAGTTTTCAAATTCATCACCCAAAGATACCTTACCATTATTTATTACATATAAATTCTTTTACAATTTATTTTTTATTGCCGAGTTCAAAATGAGTAGAAAATTTGCCATCAATTCCCTAACCTCAAAAGAATCTCTCAGGAGGTTAAATTCTGAAATGACGATCTGCCACCTTCGTGTCTCAAATAATAAGGAGATTAAACGGGGAAAATGATTTTTCATCCGGTTCTTTCAGATGTCATGGACAGTAAAGTGCACGCGTTCGAACAAGGTCGAAGTGACCGTAAGTTCGTACGAATGATTGTAACGCGAATCATGCTCCTCGAGAGTGAATTATTAACGATCCGCTTCGAAGCAGACACTGACTACGAATGCTAGACAGAGGATGCTCGATCGTTCATCTCGTTTGTGTCCACGCATCGTTCAGAAAACCGTTCTTCAAACATAAACGAGATTTTTTTACATAATCTTCTCTCGATTTGTTCCAAACGTGTTACTATTTCGGAAATTGTGGCACAATTTCTATATTTGATCCTCGTGTCTTTGTAATTTATGTTTGCACGCAAAAGTGATGGAACGACTCTCGATTTGTTCCAAACGTGTTACTATTTCGGAAATTGTGGTACAATATCTATATTTGATCCTCGTGTCTTTGTAATTTATGTTTGTACGCAAAAGTGAAAAGGAGTGGACAATTTTTGAATTGAAAATATAGAACCAACCTCTCCTGCAAACGCCTGGCCATTAACCGTGTGCTCGGACCCTTTGGAGTCGCTGCAACCCCAATGGCAATGATATTGTTCCAATTTGTAGACGTCGTCCATCAGGGGTCCTCCGCTCAAAACTGCAAACAAAAAGTATACGATCATTTCAATGCACTGTGAACAAATTTTATAGTTCTCAAAATGTATAATCAATGTACTGTCAGCAAAGAGAACAATCAACCGAGCTGTTAACAAAATGTACGGTTCACGAAATGTACTATCAGCGTACTATCGACAAAATGTCCACTGAACAAAATCCACGAAATGTGCAATCAACAAAATAATATGTAATTCACAAAATGCACTGTTAATAAAATATATAGTTCCTCAAATGTACTATTAACAAATTATGCAATCACCAAAGTGTACAGTCAATGAAATGCACATTAAAGAAAATACAAGAAGTAAATATACAATAAAGAAAATGTCCAAAATGTAAAATTCCAGTCTCACTTAAGAAGCTGTCGAAGTACACTGTGGTGTAAAATCGAATCAAGATGGAATTCGTAAGGAAAATATCGCAAACCGCGTTGAAGCATAAAGTTGAACAAATTGGATAGGTTCGTGCGAGTTTCCTCGAACGCTTCGACAGCAGTTTCGTGCCGGTCGAGGAGGCTTTTACCTTCGTGAACCGCTCGAAACGAGGACGACCGTGTCGTGACGCATTATGCGTGCTCATACGTGGAGCTAACGAAACGTTCACCCGATAGAAATAGAGCAGAATTTCAGGGAATCGATGAAACGATATAGTAACCCATTTTCTACACCGATCAGTCACGGTTTACCGGTGGGCACCTGTCTCCCACCTTAGAAAGTTGTTTACCTTTCCTGAACATCTCAGCGGTTGTTCACCTCCTGCTACCGATCTTAACGGTGGAATAACTTTGGATTTAATCGTTGCCTAATTTCTGAACGTGTTCTCTCTTGGAATTAAAATTAATATTGGGTTCCGGGAAGTCGAGGATGTGACGAGGGGATTTGGGAATTTAGGTTTGGTCATCTGGGAATTTTGGTAGTTGGGAATGTGGGGGTTCAGAGATTGAGAAACTTGGGAATTTGAGAATTTGGAAATTTGGAAATGTGGACAATTAGGGAATGTGGACAATTGGGGGATGTGGACAATTGGGGAATGTGGACAATTGGGAAATTTGGTAGGGATTTAGAGATATAGGAATTTGAGCACTTCACAATTTGGAGATTTAGTGATTTGTGAATACAAGACTTTGGCAACTTAGGAATTTAGAAATACATTTTGTATATTTATGAATTTGACTACTTCAGAGTTTGGAAACTTAGTGACTCTTAAGAGATTTGACAATATATGTATCTGAAAGAATGAAAGATGTCATTTTCAAAATTTCTATTCCTCCTCTGAAAATCCCCAATATTTGCTCCGAACGTTAAACAAAAAAAGCAAACGTCATAAAGCAATAAAAAATTCTGCACATCCAGGTATTACCTTAATCAATGATTTATAATGATAATTCTTTAAAGCCATTCTAAACGAGATAAGTCAGAATTCACTCTGGATGCAATTAATTTGACGAGCCTCTACCACACGTCCGATAAGCAGATAAAAGTGAAGGATCGCGATGGCGATTCCAGCAAGAGGATAAGCTGTTGCAGCCAAGAAATTGATGTTGTGGACGAAACATAGGCTTTCCTTTAGGGAATCCAGTTAGCCTAGGGATTTCATTGCTGTTAAAATGTCGGAAACGACCGATTAGAGGCGCGTTTCGAGGCTCGCGCATGCAACCAATTAGCTTCTGCTTCGCGGTTAACGCTGAAATCTACTTCGAACCGGTTGAAATTAAGTCCGCCACTTTCCTCCGAGGAATATTCGGGCCACGGTGACGAAACAACCACTTTTTCCATCGACAACTGGAACACTCGACCGGATAACAGATTTCGAACTTAAGATTAATCCCTCGATTTCCACTGATGATAACTTATCTATTTTACGCGGTCTTTATTTTTATTTTTATAATGACTTTTGTGATAAGTTTAAAAGGAAATTTATTTTGAGATGTCGAGTGTTCTTGTGACAAGGTAATGCAATTTATTGTCAAGTACTTCGTGGTTATTGGTTATGTAGCATGGTTATTGCTGAGTATTGTAAGCTATTTTTAGTACATTTGACTGCTATCAACTAATTTATGTATTATCTAGTTTAACCTGGTTTAAGTTACCTCGAGTCAGACATATTCTCATAAGCTCTTCTGTCGTCAAATTTTGCTACATGTCTTTCAATTTTGCTACCCTCATAAGTTCTTATGTCATCAAATTTTGCTACTCACACAAGCTCTCATATCATCTTTTATTACTCTCATGAATTCTCTTGTCAAGTTTTGCTGCTCTCATAAGTCAACATGTCTTTAACATTTGCTACTCTCCTAAGTTTTCTTGTCATCAAACTTTGCTACTCTTATAAGTCAACGTGTCTTTAAAGTTTGCTACTCTCATGAGTTTGCATATCATCAAGTTTAACTACTCTCTTAAGTCAACGTGTCTTTAAAGTTTGCTACTCTCCTAAGTTTTCTTGTCATCAAGTTTTGCTACTCTTAGAAGTCAACGTGTCTTTAAAGTTTGCTACTCTCATGAGTTTGCATATCATCAAGTTTTACTACTGTCTTAAGTCAACGTGTCTTTAAAGTTTGCTACTCTCATGAGTTTGCATATCATCAAGTTTTACTACTCTCTTAAGTCGACGTGTCTTTAAAGTTTGCTACTCTCATGAGTTTGCATATCATGAAGTTTTACTACTCTCTTAAGTCGACGTGTCTTTAAAGTTTGCTACTGTCATGAGTTTGCATATCATCAAGTTTTACTACTCTCTTAAGTCAACGTTCTTTAAAGTTTGCTACCGAAGTTTTGCGAAAAGAATGAAATGAAAGAAAAGTGCGTATCGTGGAATGAAAATGGCCTTACAAGTGCCCTCGCCGTTGGTGTCCATTCGCCAGCAATAACCGGGATTAACGAGCGTCCGGGAAGCGGTGGCCGGATATTTCCATTGCAGGGGTTTGCTACTCAACGCCTCGTGATCGGATTCGACTCGATCCGTTTCGATATTCACAGGACTCTGTCTCGATCCGGCGGCCATTGGAAACTTCGATACCCACGTGCTTGGTCCTGAAACCACAAATGTTATTCATGAGACGGTGTTTCTTCGATATAAGTTAAAGTGACAGTTTAGAGAATCACAAGTTAAAATTACAGTGTACGATGATTGTGGTTCGTTAAATTTCTTAAAATTTTCAGTATGTGGATGAACATATGTGTTTATAAGATAATTTCAGTTACATAATGACGTAGTTGATGCACACTAAAAATCAATTATTAAAACTACCTTCGATTTAAATAATTAATAAATTGTTTTCAAATTGAATAATACATTTTCATTAATTTATACGATCAATAAATTTTCATCAATTTGAATAATTAGTTCATTGTCTTAAGTTTGAATAATTAATCACCTTCGATGTGAATAATTATTAAATTCTTAGCAATCTGAATTATTAATTGTCTTCGATTTAAATAATCAATTGAATTGATTAGATAAAGATAGTGTATTAATAAAACAGTCGAAAGATTATGAAAATATAAAATTTAAAGATTAGGAACATACATTGATATTGGAATAAAAAATTGATCGACTCGTATCTGTTTTTACGTTTATCACCTTCGGGTAAAAAACTACAGTGCCACATAATAAAATAAAGTATTAATAACCTAAATGATCGTGCTGATTTGTATTTTAGTAATCTTTTCAAGACAATTTCAAGGAAACAACGTTCCCGTTTTAACCGGACAAATATTTATTTCGATAGTTTTCCTGGTTCTAAAATGAGGCCAAACGCGATAGAACAGTGGGATGGTGAGAGCTGGCCACGCGTTCTATGACAAACCGTTATATTGCCGCGCGTTCTATGGCGCAATAGGACTTTCTACCAATTCTAATTTTGTATATGATGACGATGAGTAACTCTTAAATTGATGAGTGATTCTTAACTTTCACATTTTTAAATTGCTCAATTTCTAAATTGTGAGATTTCTGAAGTTTCTGAAATTCTATTGCAGTAATTCTCAAATTTCCGAATCCTACATTTTCCAATTCCAAAATTTCCGAATTCCTACTTCCCCAATTCCAAAATTTCCGAATTCCTACTTCCCCAATTCCAAAATTTCCGAATCCCTATTTCCCCAATTCCAAAATTTCCGAATTCCAGATTTCCCAATTCCAAAATTTCCGAATCCCTATTTCCCCAATTCCAAAATTTCCGAATCCCTATTTCCCCAATTCCAAAATTTCCGAATTCCAGATTTTCCAATTCCAAAATTTCCGAATCCCTATTTCCCCAATTCCAAAATTTCCGAATCCCTATTTCCCCAATTCCAAAATTTCTGAATTCCTACTTCCCCAATTCCACATTTCCCAATTCCAAAATTTCCGAATTCCTACTTCCCCAATTCCAAAAGTTCCGTGTCCCTATTGCCCCAGTTCTCAAATTTCCGAATCCCTATTTCTCCAATTCCAAAATTTCCGAATTCCTAATTTCCCAATTCCAAAATTTCCGAATCCCTATTTTCCCAATTCCCAAATTTCCAAATCTCTCGTCTCCCAATTCCCAAATTCCTATTTCCCCAATTCCCAAATTTCCCATCCCCCAATTCCAAAATTTCCAAATCCCTATTTCCCAATTCCCAAATTTCCCATCCCCCAATTCCCAAATCCCTATTTCCCCAACTCTCAAACATCCAAATTCCAAATCACCCTATTCTCAAATCAGTCATAAGCAGAAGCACAAAACGGCAATATAACGAGAACATACCATATCTTAAACGACTTAATCACCGAGATTAAAAATGGCCTCCATCAAGAAATTGCTCAACATAGTTTTTCGTAAAAGCAGAATCGTGTAAGATGTCTTTACAGATCCACTAACGAGCTAATGACGATAATGGGAATAGGAAAATGCGAGCGCATCGATTACGTAAGCGTAAAAACGGTTAACTATTGGTCCCGATAATCGCGATAAATTATCAGTTACATTGAGAAACTCGTTATCGCGGATATGTACATACGTCACGTGCCGGTGCATAAACACTCGTTATCGTGACACGCGATTTCGATATTTGTCCACGATAAAGTTGCGTTCTTTTTGCAACTCGATTCACGTCTTCTGATTACGTTCCACGCTTGGCACAGTCACTCGTACAAATTTACTATCCTCCGATGAGATCTTAATCGTGCGTAGTACGGTCATGTGCAGCTCGACAATTATCAAAGTGCTAACATGTCCCGATACCGTGGGTAAAGGAGCGTCGGTTAGGTGTTACATAAATGCCGGGCAAAAACAAGAAAAAAATACAAAAACGTACGTTATCTAAGGAAGAACTATGTCATTAGAGTGTTATCGGACAGTGTATGATTTAACACGCCATTAAAATAATTTGTTTATCCGTTCGTTTTCAGATATGCTCGTTAAGCAATTTCGTGTGGCATGCGAACTAAGTGTAACTTGTTTGGTGCACTTATGCATTTTTCAATATTTATCTTTCATGTTTTCTGTCAAACAATTATAAATGTTATATTACGCACGCAGAAATTGTATGTCATGTTGCTAAATTTAATGTCACTAGATCCTCAGACCGCTACATATCTTCATGTATCTCTAGATCCTCGAGCACTTATGTTCATAAGTGCTCTAGGTCCAATGTCACTAAATATACAAGTGTCTGCGGATGTCAATATATTGTTCAGATCTAGGGATATTGTTCATGCATAGACCTGCAACTAACCTGATTGAGATCCTCAATTCCTGGAGATCCTAAAATATTACTAGACCCAAAATTACTCACAGATACCAAGATGTCTTTGGACCTAAATGCTTCAAGATCCTAATATTCGTTCATTCTTACAATATCACTATATCTCTATATCTAGGATTTTGGAATATCCCCACATCTCGACATCTCAGATTGTAGAATACCCCTAGACCTAGACCTAGACTTGATCTCAGAATATCCCTACATTACAATTTCCCAAGATCCTAAAATTCCTAAATCTCTACGACAACGATCTGAAAATGTTCTGATAGGGCAATACCTTGGATTTGAAAATATCCCTAGACTTCAACGTCCCGAATCACACAATATCCCTAGACATCAATGTCCCGAGATTCTTTCGGGCTTGGATCCAGAAATATCCCTAAATTTCAATATTCGAAGATTCAAATATTTGATCGCAATATCATAGGTCTTCCAATATCCCTAGATCCCTATGTCCCACATCCCAAAATGCCCCTAGATATAAATGTCCTGAGATTCTACTGACCCTGTATCCCAAAATATCCCTAGATTTCAATAATCGAAGACCCAGATATTTGATCGCAATATCATAAATCTTCCAATATCCCTAGATCCCTAGATTCAATATCTCAAAATGTCCCTGGACATCAATGTCCCAAAATTCTACTGACCCTGTATCCCAAAATATCCCTAGATCGCAACATTCGAAGATCCAAATATTTTATCGCAATGTCGCAGGTCTTCCAATATCCCTAGATCTGTGTATTCGTAGAAGAGTAGTAGAAGTAGCTGAAGCATTAGTCAGGAGAGCTGGTCAACAACATACGAACACAATTGGCACGCTGTTGAAAGATAGATACGAGGATGATTGAACGGAGATCATCTTTGAAAATGGGTAGGTCAAGGAGGCTCAGTTTGTTGCTCTCGAAATCGAACGATATCGCATTTCGATATTTTTATCTGAGAACGATTTTGCAACGGGCGTATCGAGCTAGCGCACATGTACGATAACCGTAAATAGAAAGTATGGAGGTCGGTGAAACGAGACATTGCCAAAATACGAGAACTTGCTAAATTGGCACTCGTGGCCATATAACGAGAGTCCTACGAATTGTTACTTCTTGAACTGCTAAACGTAACAAAGTAACTTATTGTTAATTATAAATTAACCTAAACTATTCTTATTTTCTGTGTGTCTTACTTAGAATAAAAGTTTATTTTCACCGTGGTACTTGTAGGAGTTCACTATAAAAAGATCAGTTTTTGTATAAGTTCTGATAGGTATATAGACTGCAAGATTGCTATACAATTTATTTACATCGGTCAACAAAAATTTGATCGTACATGAGAAACCAATTAATCGAGCTGTAAAACTGTCTATAAATTGTTTACGCAAATTAGCAAAAATGATCTGTTTATACAAACAAGCGAAGAGTAAATATCGCGAGAGATTCATCTCAGCAGGACGCGAACGATAACCCGTTGGAAGAAAAATCGATGAGTCTCGTAATCGCGGTCGAAGAAATTGAAATTAGCGTCATTCGATCGAGTTCGCGTACGTCATCGAGTTTTGTTTGCGGTACAAACATTCGCATTTCTGCAACTATCCGTTTCATTCGGCGGCGTTAAAAGAAGAGGCACAGCTGTTCCGTGTAAACGTACCTTTATCACAAGATCCGCGTTTGATTCCCGCGTGGTTCACAGCTGCGAAAGCGGCACGTGACGACGATGATATAATACGAGCGACGTAACGCGCGATTATGCGATATTGTCGCACATCATTAATGAGCTAAATGTCCCTCGACTATGCTCGATCGACCTTATCTCCCGTCTTACAATCTTTGTTTTAATTATACCGAGATAATTATGGGATATACAGGAAATTTCAATAATAAGAATCTCTCATTTCGATAACGGGAATCTAATCTCTCTTTCCTTAAAAGGAGATTTTAACCTTCTTTTTTCGTTAAATAATTTTGCACAAATATTTGCAAATTTAATTTTATATTTCACTGTAACTTTTTAGTTAAGAAGGGTGTGTAAGTAATTCAATTAATTTTGGAGTAGGAGATTTTCAAAATTCTAATTTGGGAATGCAAGAAATATCTTAGAAAGAGGACAGAAATTTCTATCTCAAAAATTAGAAATTTACAAATTTAATCATTTGCACACTTGAAAACTTACAAACTTGATAATAAGGAAATTTGAAGACATGAAATCTTGATGATTTTAAAATAGAAAAATGTGCAAAACCTTGACAAAGAACTTGAAAATTTACAAATTTGCAAATTTACAATTTAACAATTTTTAAATGCAGAGATCTCCAACATAAATAAGTTTCAGAAAGTTTGCAAAAGGAGAAGAGTTGATGATCTGAACGCGTATCTCGAGGAGGCGAGCAGTTGCTTATTGAAGACCCCATTGACGATCACAGAGGCCGCACTCCACCAACAAAAATACCGTCTCGAGGTCGTCGAGGTCTGTTTGAAGGTTCATTCAACCTTACCAAACAAGCTATATATGTACATCTACTGGACTGGCGTCATGCCGCACTCCAAGCACAAACCACGGAGATTTCTGCAGAGACCTTACACTTTGACCTTCGACGATCCTTTTTGCGAAGAGACGCTGCTCACGCCTGCCACCTCTTCGAGATGATTCATCTTATTGAAAACTGGATACGTAGTATTGGAGACATTTGCTAGTTGGGAAATTTATTTTCAAGGTTTAGGTACGTAGTTTAAATCTTTAAGGTTCGCATAGGCAACGTTTTCAATTTTCAAGGTTGTTCAGGGGTGATTCAAGGTTTCAAATCTTCACGTTTTAATGCTAGAAGTTTCAGAATTTCAAGGGTAGATGCTCAAGGTTTTCGATTTTCAAGGTTTAGATGCTCAAAGTTTAAAATCTTCAAGGTTCACATACTCAAAATTTCAAACTTGCAAGGTTCAACTACTCAAAGTTTCAAATCTTCAAGGTTCCAATACAGAAAACTGAAAAACTTACAGTTCCAAAAATTGAGAAAACCCCAAAATCCTAAACGTCCAACATTCCAAAATGCCAAAATTCCAAACTAACAAAGTCCAAAATTTCAAACTCCCCAAAACGTTCAAAGTCCCAAAAATCTTACACATGCAATCAAAGTCCCAAGGTCTCAAGAGTTCAAAGGTTGTATAGTTCTATTAAAAGTCCCAAACACGTGTCCCGCACATGCAACATTCTACGGTTGCAGCAAAATAATACTGCATCCACCAGCACGTTAAAGTGCAAATTAAATTAGCATCGCGTTAAGACATGAATTCTGGACACATAAGCAAGTGCAACGACGTCACGCCATTTACGTAAAACCGGATGAGATGTAGAGGCTAAAGACGCATCGCGGTTTCCTGTTTATTTAATGACAGACCATATTAGACGGTGCCTGAGTTTCGTGCAAAGACT
This sequence comes from Megachile willughbiella, assembly GCA_945859595.2. Classification (NCBI taxonomy): domain Eukaryota; kingdom Metazoa; phylum Arthropoda; class Insecta; order Hymenoptera; family Megachilidae; genus Megachile; species Megachile willughbiella. The sequence goes on along the minus strand of OX243798.1, from coordinate 14,903,902 downwards.
TTGAACTACACGTGACTGAACTCCCATAAAACTTTTCCATAGGCAGTTAGTTCGCAATCAATCCTACGATTTAAATACAGCTGTAAGATAATCATAAGTATAAACGAATGCAAAATTGATTTTGTTGTAGTGAAACGATCTGTGCTCGTACACCGATTACATCGGTGCTCTTGAATGGAACAAAGTATGTGTTACGTAGCGAGGCATATGCGATACGTAAACCACGGAAATCGATACACAAGCGAGTTGAAGAGAACAGCCACTGTCTATAATGCGTAAACCTTCTACTGTCAGTAGTTATTATCAATCATTCAACGCTTCGCTTCTGCTTGAACCGTGCTCGAGAGAACTTGGAATCGTAGCTACTGTGCACACGGAAGCTTTCGTTACGAATGAAACAGGGTCAGGGCCGGCGGTGGGCTTTCAGGGGCCAAGGGCACGAATTTGGGAATTCTTGAATTCGGGTTTGGAAACTACAGATTATGGAATTCGGAAATTCGGAATTTTGGAATTTAGGAATTCGAAACTTACGAATTCGGAATTTTAGGATTCGGGAATTCTAGAATTCGGGACGTAGGAATTCGGGAATTCTAGAATTCGGGGCGTAGGAATTTCGGAATTCTAGAATTCGGGGCATAGGAATTCGGGGCGTAGGAATTCGGGATGTAGGAATTCGGGAATTCTAGAATTCGGGGCGTAGAAATTCGGGAATTCTAGAATTCGGGACGTAGGAGTTCGGGAATTCTAGAATTCGGGACGTAGGAATTTGGGAATTCTAGAATTCGGGGCGTAGGAATTTCGGAATTCTAGAATTCGGGGCGTAGGAATTCGGGATGTAGGAATTCGGGAATTCTAGAATTCGGGGCGTAGGAATTTCGGAATTCTAGAATTCGGGGCATAGGAATTCGGGGCGTAGGAATTCGGGATGTAGGAATTCGGGAATTCTAGAATTCGGAGCGTAGGAATTCGGGGCGTAGAAATTCGGAAATTCTAGAATTCGGGTCGTAGGAATTCGAGGCGTAGGAATTCGGGAATTTTAAAATTCAGGACGTAGTAATTTGGGACGTAGGAATTCGGGAATTTTAGAATTCGATACGTAGGAATTCGGGAAATTAGCAATTTCTAATTGAAAAATTTGAAACGTATTGCTCCAAGGCAAAGTGCAATACTGAACATAATAATTTTGAAGCGATTACAACGTGACGAAACGAAAAGCGATTTCGAATCTCGAAATTTCTGTGTGACCCGAATTTCACGCAGTGTGACGGTGAAAAAGAAGACATTGCCCGTATGGATTGCAGCGAACGCCCGAGGGCGTCACGAGCGGAGGAAAAAAATGATCGTATCGTACATTTCTTTCTCGCCCCGACACACAACGCAACACGTGTCCGCGATTAAAAACGCGCTGGTTGGAAAACTTTTCTTTCACCGTCCGACTGCACTCTATCGAATATCTCTTTAAAATCTCGAGGCTCGAATAAAAAATTCTTGAGTATACCACTCGAGGCTGTTTCCAGTCAGAACTCTTATCAGTTTCGACAATTTCTTTCAATTTCCGTGGAAATGAAATTGAATTCGTGCAAAGGGTAACACGAATTTCCTGTACTGGTACATTTGGAATGTTTCTACTAATGAAATTTGACGCAAGATAAGAGATTTTAAACGTGAAAGTGGACTTTTGTCAAGTTTTATATTTCAGGTAAAAATTAAGGTAAATGTCAATCAAGGTTTCAATCAGTAAAAGATTATTAATTCGATTGATGTGGTTCTTGATCTATGATCTTAAAAAGTTTGTTTTCCGATACATAATCCTGCAAGAGGAAGAATAGAGAATATAGTTGGTGGTTTATCGATTACGAAAGCGTAAATTTTCACGGTCCCCCGTAAAAGCGAGGGAAGCACAGAGGCCTTAAACGGTGGCCGCAATGGCGTACTTCCGGCCGTGATCGAGTGTCCCGTGACAGTGTAGTAAATACACGACCGATTGCCATTTCTCGGCTGAATCGCCGTGCCACGCCGGCACACGCTCAGAAAGCCAAACGACTTAATCGTCGATCTGCACGCCGGCCAGGAATTTATGCAAATCACGGTATCCGCCAGACTTCGCAATTGCACTCGCGCCGGTTCAAAGATAGCGCTGACAAATTGGCTCCAGATTAAGGGCATTTCGGAGAGGCATGCACGGTAACCGGGTAGGCGAAACGAAACTGGGTCTGCGACCCTTACACGCTTTCGCTTACATATACGTTTCACTTCGTTACCTATATATTCGCACTTATCTTTTGCTTTCGAGACACGTCTACTTACATGCGTTCATATCACCTTATTATTGACATATCACGTTTTCTGCCGTACTCGCACATGCATTATATTATTGTGTATTGTAGTGTCGCGTTGTATTGCCATGCACTGTATCACCACGCGTTATATTGCATCGCGCTGTGTTTCTGAGCGTCATATTACCACGCGTTATATCGCCACGCGTTGGAATACGACGCGCCGTGTTACCTCGCGTTATATCGCCTCACGCTGGAATACTACGCGCCGTAGTACATCGCGTTATATCGCCACGCGTTGGAATACGATGCGCCGTGTTACCTCGCGTTATATCGCCACGCGCTGGAATACGACGCGCCGTGTTACCTCGCGTTATATCGCCACGCGCTGGAATACTACGCGCCGTAGTACATCGCGTTATATCGCCACGCGCTGGAATACGATGCGCCGTGTTACCTCGCGTTATATCGCCACGCGCTGGAATACGACGCGCCGTGTTACCTCGCGTTATATCGCCACGCGCTGGAATACTACGCGCCGTAGTAACTCGCGTTATATCGCCACGCGTTGGAATACTACGCGCCGTAGTACCTCGCGTTATATCGCCACGCGTCGTATTGCTACGCGCTGTATTCTCTCACGTTATATCACCACACGCTGTATTACTATGCGTTGTATATCTACGCGTGGTATCAGCTCGCGTTATATCGCCATGCACTGTATTGTCATACTACCACACAGTTTATTACATCGCGTTGCATTGCCATGCCCTATATTGCCAAATATTAAAATGGACTGCGTATGATGAACTATATAATGTCACATGCAATTGTCTACGTTTCTATACGGTTAATATTCATGAATGCATACTAGTATTTACATCTCACTATTATTCATATGCAGTGACGTTTTCAAGAAATTTTGTAATAAAACGTGTTTGTGATACAATCACCTTCAGCAATTTCATAACCAGACGGATATTCCATAGAGTCCTTAAAATATAAAAAGTTCCCCGGTTTTATCGAAAACAAAAAAGTGGTGGGCCATGTTTCTTTATCTCCTTAATTACGCATATCCCGGTAACGGTTCAGTAATTCCGTTATGTTTAATTGCACACGACCGTGAAAAGTTAATTTTCTTGTTCGGTTTCTTTCCACGGAAAAGAACTAGTTTTCTTTGGCAAGATGTTACCAAGCGGAACTCGGGTGTTTGGATAAGAAACTCGTCATGTGATTCATGAGGGGTATAAAATTAGAATATTTGCTTCCAGATTCTCGTGACGATCGTATTTTTTAACGTACACCATTGTTTATCAGGTCGAAACTGCGTCGGAGTAGTTTCCACTAACCAATTTAGCGTGCTGGATCGAGTTGCACGATCCATCACTTAATTATACTTAACTAAAGTATCCGTCCAATTCCTCCCATTTCACGGTTGCTGCAATTGACACGACAATAGGGAGAAATTACGAAATTCTCAAGTCTAGAATTTCTCAAATTTACAGATCTTTAAAATAATATTCTCTTTTATACTGACATCGAAACGAAATTTAGATTAAGATCTAACAATTTGAGAAGCCTAATGATCCAGACCTTTATCCTGGATTTGCCTGCTGGCTGTTCTATTTTATCGATGTATCGGCGGTCTTTTCGAAAAAGCCTCCAAGATTTCGCCTGGAAAACGTTTAAATGCGAACGACCGTACACAACGCGTGCGTGCTTAGATCTCGTTACCAGCGCACATACATCGCTACTTCCTATTCTCGCGTTATATTTACGTGGCTACGGTAGTACAATGTACGGCGTTTCGGTGTGGTCTACACACAGTGTGCGGTTTGAGGTTATCCCGTTCGTATCTACTTACTCGGAGTTACCCACGAAATCGAGCGTCATTCGAGTCCTATCTGTTCGATTAACTGAAAACAACGTATGTTCGATAAATTCTGTCAGTAACTATTTAGCTGCTAATTTTCTGGGGTACGTTCGATAGGTTGTGTACCTACGGAGCAACGAACACACGGAAAAAGAACGCGTGTGACTTGCTATGAGAAACAGGTGCATCGGCCTGAAGCACAGCGAGGAAAATTATTGATTTTCGTTTACCTACGGAGCCGGTGGTGTCCCGTGCTAGCATGGCGAACGCAACGCCGTCCCTTGGCACGACTAGGACGGCCTGCATTCGAAGACAATGGCCTTAGGTCAGTCAATGGCCTGGTGCCATCGTGACACCGTAAAAATCGAACGCGATTTCGACCGACTCCTATTTTTCCTTTTCGTTTCAAGTTCGAGGAAACGGGGTCGCCGGGATATTTAGACCAACCGTTCGATAATCATCGGCTCCGCTCGGAACGAAATTCGATGGTTCAACGTTTTGTAGGTTATGTTTCATATCTTATGCATTTAATTAACAAAATGACTCCGTTCTTTTATCATATAAATTATACTTCGTTTAAGATTATAAATCATTCGGATTCTGGTAATACTCTCGCTAAAGAAATTGAAAGGAATCGAATGTTCTGATCGATCGATATTGATGACTTCAAAAGATGGCGTGTTGTAGATTTTAAATGCGATCACTTTATGACACGAAACTCTAATGAATGATTCCCTGAAATAAGTGAGATTCATATCATTTGAAGACTTGTAAAAATGCTGAAACGTTAAGTGTACGTATTTTCTGCGAAATTATTAAATGAAATCATTACGATTCTGTTTGTAAATACGACAGAGATATTTACCTTTGATAAGGTGCGTATCAAAAGGCAGTCTGGCGAATGTTTGAAAATTGACAATATTGATATGTTTTAAAATACACCGAAACAATAAATGTCGATTTGTTGTCTTTCGATTTGAATCGTAATGGATTTCCCGTTAACGATACGATCGTTAATTTTTTTGCCCCAGTGAAATTAGACAATGCTATTAACAGATATCACTGTATCTAATCGTTATGATTCACGTATATTTCGTATAAACGTTCCAAGGTTTTTACTTAGCAAACACCGTCATTGTTATGAACTTTTGTTTCACCGGAGATAAGCGATGGAATGTCGCATAATCATAGAAAACCAATGATTAATTCATTACACACATTACGAAAAAAATGTGCACCTCAACGATAACATAATACATCGCGATTGTAGAGAGATGAAAAATTCAATTAACGTCATTACGTTTGAGTTACGATTAAAAATACGATATCCTTGTTACAAAAAATAGAAGAGTTAAAAAAACCCACATACCGTTAACGGTTTCTCGCAATGTGTGTCTTATCTGTTTTCCTCGACAGCACTATTTTTACCAAGCGACAGCCATCATTTTTCCTCTAGTGTTAAAAGAAAGAAAAGTCTAGAAATTATGGTACACGGATTTGTCGAGTGGAATGCGAAAGTGAATATGTAAGATTGAATATTTTTAGTTAGCAACCGGATAAAATTCAATAATAGATATCAACATTGCGTACCAATGTCATATTGCAATCAATATAAATGCTTAATTTCTAATGAAGTAACAGTATACCTACTGCAGAAAATATCACCGAATAGGCCGAGAGTAATTATTACTGATATTTTATAAATAAACTGTACGCATAATAACATGCCGGCGCTCCAGTTAAAAAAATCACCGGTGCTACAAAGTAATGTCGGATATTGCCTCGAACTCTGGAAGCAGTTTTGCACGTAACATGCATCAAACATCATTTATTATAAATGCTAAAAACTATGAATAATCGCAATAACACTTGCATCCATATTTACTGACATTGACCTTTATGCAAACATCATTTCTTTGCAATATTATTGCAAACAGAAAAGCCATCTTGCAAATAATGACATTTACGATCTTTCTCTGGTTCTACTCTTCGACCCTGTAAGATGTTTACCGACTTCCGGTATTTTGACAATGAACCCTAACCAGTTCGTGAAAGTCTTAAATATTACATTGGACGATGTCAATTATTCACGAACCTTCTAGTGCACCGTCACTGTAATTCGTTTCTAACTCGTTTATGGAACGTTGACACATAACCAATAAAAACTCACCGTTTTGGATGGAGTAGTCCCACTCGCTCTTGTCGGCCATTTTCGGTAAAAGATCGAAGATCGAGATCCCCGGAAGCAGAGAATCCGAACGAGGTTCGTAACCGGCCGTTTCGATTAAATCAAACACGTCACTTCAACGATTCGTCGTAACCACGATTGGTTATAGTCGGTTTTCTCGATCGGATTCACTACCGATTAATCGCAACTTCAAACAGTTGACAGATCGGCGATCTTGCAATCAATTTCCGAATTTCTTCCTTTTTCTCCGTTTCTCGGAGGACGATCTTTCGCGAATGTACTACTCACACATCTGTCCGATTTTACACGCGTCGTAAAACGATTCGAAAACTATTCGCGTCTTGTAAGTTAAAAGTCGAAAGGTTGTCCACCCTTTGCTCGATCGTCCACGAATGCGATGCTAGCCGGCCGATCGCTGGATTTTATACGCGCGCCCAGTGCTGGATTAACCAATAAGCAACATAAGCACGTGCTTAGGGGCATCCGAAGGTGGGGGCACCGCACAAATTTTTTGAATTCTGACATCTTTTACGTAGCAATAAACTGCTAACAATGAGAGTCTGTGTGCATGTGTGTATCTTATCTCTGCTAAGTACTAGATGTTCCAATGAGATGTATACACACTTTATTATCATATCATTGTATAAATAAAACAAACAGAGGTTAAGTTGCGATTATATTGACTATCTTAAACTTACAGTTTCCAAATTGGCCATTACCAACGGAACCATTTAATATTTTAGGTATCATTTTTATATTTTATACTGACATTCACAAATGTATTCAATACGTATACTTTTTATTAGGACGCTTTATAAAGGACAAAATGGGATGTATGAAATTAGTTCCAAGAATCTGATCAAAGAATTTGTAGTTAAAAGAGAAAGTGAGTAGTCTGTACAAGGAGCTACAAAATTTTTTAAACGTACAGGGATTTTAAAAGTCGTAATTCGGCACTGTGCGCGCCGGTCACGTGACTCGTACCAGGCCTGCGCATGCGCCGGTAAATGTTTACACGTGCATCGCGAATCCCCACCATACACGAGTTAGCACGTGCTTGGTTATGATCAACATCGATAAATTTCGGAACTCGAACTGTTCCGGTGTTTAGAAATCGATCAAATGAATTATTTCCAATTGCACGTTCTATTTCAGGCTTCCTTTAGATTCCCAAAGAACTAAACGATTAAATTGATCACGGTCAACCGTCACTTCGAGATCACTACAAGAGGGGACTGTAACTAGGCGCTCTAACACCTTAATGATTCATTTTATAATCTATTTGAAACGGAAACATTAATCCCAGCGAAGTGATAAGGTAATTTAATACGATCCAATTGTTCCATCTAACGCGACGAGAAATTAAACAAGAGCGTTCCTAGAATGTGACGGATAAATCCCTACAAGGGATAAGCAGGGTGAATATTTCTAAATCTGATAATTTGTACATTAACAAATGCCTACATTTCCAAGTTCTTGAATTACATCTACTACGTAACGATCTATATCTAAAAAAAAAATGAGTGATTTATTACTTTTTATTGATCTGTCAGTTTTAGGACGGCCGGTTCAGCAATTTTCGTTTACTTACGAAATGATGTGTCACGCAGAAATTCAATATTTGCTTTCAAAGCACGTGCTTACATCTTATCTACTTCCAACAACGCGATCCTATCCTTTGATAGATCGACGGAGAAAGAAAGATTAGATTAATCGAACTTGAATTTTAAGTCGTTACCTGCGATCGTTATGGTTTCTTATTTGTTCCCAATCGACGTACCAAACAGTGAGCCATCAGTGTACTCCCTTGCAGGTCACGACACACGATCGGCAGATATGATTTCAGTTGAGGTCGCAACACGTGTATTTCTACGTGTACACAACGACAAGAGCGCGTTTATTATGCTGACCAGAGAATCACGATCTGATAACGAAGCTATTCGTCAACCGGAGAATCAGTATTACCTTTTATAGGAGGTCACAGACCGACCCGTTCTCTCATCGTACTTTCGCCATTTTAGTTGTCTGCTAGAAAACGGCTGACCCAATGAAACGTTTTCTCTGTTTCACGTTTCGAAGAAACGCTTCGCTTATTTCGACATACGTCCGTCGAAACATACCACGTCACAATGAGGATTTCGTACAGTTTCTGTCTGATTGTGTCAATTATGGAAGCGGCCACAATTGCTTATTCGAAAGATAATTATAGTATACCACAGTTATTAGGCCTGCGGATGTACCTCCTATTTGGGTTACGTATGGAGTGAGTGGTTGAATAATTTATGGGAAAGTTGGGTATTTGAGATTTGGGAATTTGGGGAGTTGGAAATTTGGGAATTTGAGAACTTGGGGATTTGAGAATTTGAAGGTAGCGGAATTTGGGATGTGGAAATTTGGGGATGTGGGAATTTGGGGATGTAGGAATTTTGGGATATGGGAATTTAGGGGATTTGGAAATTTGGGGATGTGAGAATTTGGGGATATGAGAATTTAGGGGATTTGGAAATTTGGGGATGTGAGAATTTGGGGATGTAGGAATTTGGGGATGTAGGAATTTGGGGATATGGAAATTTGGAGATATGAGAGTTTAGGTGATTTGTAAATTTGGGGATGTAGGAATTTGGGAACATGGAAATTTGGAGATGTGAGATTTTGGCGATGTTGAAATTTCGGGATATAGAGATTTGGTGACGTGCGACTTTTGGAGTGCATGAGTTTGAGCATATGAGAATTTGGGGATCTAGGAATTTGAGCGTGGGAATTCAAGGATTAGACATTTTGGGGATGTTGAAATTTCAGGATGTGTAAATTTGGGCATATAGGGACATGCCGATATGGGAATTTAGAGATGTAAGAATTTGGGGATATGGATATTTGGACATGTATAAATTTGGGAATGTAAGGTTATGTTAATTAAAAGTTTAGGAATTGGAAGTTTACGACACATTCCCCTATCCATAAATCTGTCGACACGAAAATAACGACGTTCTCCTTTTGTGTACAAAGGAGCGGCCATCGAACAACCGATTCAAGAAGTTCCCGCCACTTTAATTTAATCGTGCTCGAATAACATTGTCAAGTCGGTGTTATGTCACGGAACGTGCCTGTTGTTCGCGTGGCCGTGCCATCATCGTAATACCAATAAACGAGTCGCTCGCACTACGATGATCTCAATAAAAATTAATGAATTCCAGCAAATTCTATTGGAAATTGCCGTTGGACGTTCGTTCATCCTCGACGAGTTTGCAAAAAAAACAAGTTTTCATTAGAACCTTTCGTGGTTTTCCTTATACGATTTTCCGTCTGCACACCTGATTTTTTTTGTTTGCTCTATCCTTTCAGCGAAAGACATCAACGGAGCGATTCATCCGCGTGAATAGTTCCTTATTTTATCTTCGTTGTTTGCAAGACACATAAAAGCGGTTGCGAAATGATTCGAGATTTCTCAAAGCAAATATTTTTCTTTCAAAACCGTTCATCGTTGAAGTCACAGGATTTGCTTCTAATTACTGTTTGTAGTATCTTCAAGGTACTAGTGTCTATTCGTACACAAAAGTCGAGTTAAGTGATTAGTGTGGTTTTATATGCAAAAGTTGTTTGACGCTCCAAATATAACGTGACCGTCACTACCTGCTAATGCGGACATCATACTCAGAAACATTTTCCTTCCATTGCTAATTTTATCCAAAAAGATAAAAGTGTAATTTTATTACCTAGATTATCTAGACTGTACTATTGTACAATCAAGTTTGTAAACGTTTGTACGTGCAATGAGTATTTGATTCCATCCTGTGCTTTTATTACAGTTATCGCATAAGTGACCATATCTACATTTCCCCTGTTCTTTTCATCGCCTATACGTAGTTACATGTTGTACTAAGCTGTATAGATAGCTTACTATAGTATATGATAATAAATAGTTCAAAGACCAGCAAGTTCAAACCACGTACCAATACCAATGACGCACATGGTGCGTCAATCTCCTATATATATATATACAGGTTACTATAGTATATGATAATAAATAGTTGAAAGACCAGCATGTTCAAACCACGTACCAATACCAATGACGCACATGGTGCGTCAATCTCCTATATATATATACAGGTTACTATAGTATATGATAATAAATAGTTGAAAGACCAGCATGTTCAAACCACGTACTAATACCAATGACGCACCTGGTGCGTCAATCGTTACCTACCCTCTTTAAAAGGGTAAGCTGTCTGCTATTTTGATGCAAAAGGTAGTCAGATATTAAGAAGTACGATTGTATCGAATGTGCTCGCGCGATTATTCATTCACTGAGAATCACGCGAGCGGTCGCCTTAAATCGCGGCCTGTTTTGCATTTTAATTTCGATTGTCGCTACACGACGTACAAGAAACGATGTTCCGTTCAAATTCCTCCGCGATTATTGCGTAATCATCGCTTCGTTTGTCCTTCGCGGTCGTTAAATTGTTCGTCTATCAAGATCCACGTTATTTTTCTTTTTTGGACTCGCGAATAACAATCAGCACACCTGTTTCTGTCCGCAGGGCGGAATAATTTATGTTAATTGTGGATCGTTGGTTCAGATGGCTCGACGGTCCTTCACGAGCGTCGTTAGTCATCGATTCTCGTAATGACGAACAGACAAGTTGGAAATTGAAAATGATAATGAAACTGGCTTGGACCATTTGCGAGTTCTTTGTTTGTTGATGCAATTGGCGTTTTGTTCGACACTTGCGATGGAAAATTTGTCGGGTGTTATTTTGATGTTAAATGTAGGACTGGCAGGGTTTGGGAATTTAGAAATTTACGGATGTGAGAATTTGGGGATTTAGAAATTTGGGGATTTGAGAATTTGGGGATTTGGGAATTTAGGCATTTGAAAATTTGGGGTTTTAGAAATTTGGAGATTTGGGAATTTAGGCATTTAAAAATTTGGGGATTCAGAAATTTGGAAATCTGAGAATTTGGGGATCTGAGACTTTGGGGACCTGAAAGTTTGGAGATTTAGAATTTTGGAGACTTAAGAATTTGGGGAGCTGAGGATTTGTAGATTTGAGAATTTGGGGATTTAGAAATTTGGGGAGCTGAGAATTTGGGGATTTGAGAGTTTGGAGATTTAGAAATTTAGGGATTTGAGAATTTGGGAATTTAGGCATTTGAAAATTTGGGGTTTTAGAAATTTGGAAACTTGAGAATTTGGGGATTTGGAAATTTGGGGATCCCAGCCTTTGGGGAGTTGATAATTTGGGGATTTCAGAGTTTGGAGACTTGAGAATTTGGGGATTTAGAAATTCAGGATCTGAGATTCGGTGACTCGAGAATTTGGGGATTTGGAAATTTAGGACTTCAGAAATATGATGATTTGGAAATTCAGGATTTTAGAGATTCAGCGTTAGAAAATATAAAATATTAGGATTTTGCAGTTTTGAACACTTGCGAAATTTAAAGGTTTTCAAAATTAAAAATTTAAAGGTGCAAATTTAAATCGAGAAATTTATTTATTTGACGCAGAAATTTACAACCTTGCAAATGTCTAAATTTCATATCAAGAACTCTTAAATTGCCGTTCTCCTACAAAAAGTGGCAATATACCACGAGCCTCATTCTTCGGATGAACCACAAAATAGCCCAATACTACTAAACTATAGTTAGCTCTAACCTCCACTCAGAACGTTTGACAAACAAATTTTTCACCTTTTCCACAGCAGCGAAGAAGCTTCACGTGGGCGTATCGTGACCGAATGTTTGCGTCTACGTACTCTCGTTTACGTAAACAATTGACAACGACTTAACGAGGATTAATTAGATTGGAACTGACAAAGAGATCCTACGGTAGCTTCGTCTGTTCGACATTGAAACGATACGTCCTTGTGTATTCTCAAGCGATTACCTCGACGATAAATAAATTTCGCGACACTTACACATTTTACGTAGCGTTATTAGCATTATTCCAGAATGAGCGTCTTTCGAGTGTTAACGAATGGTAATAAAACGTGGAAAAACGCGGAACATTTTACGTCACGCTAAACAAGGATTGTGTAATCGATGCCCGAAGCGAAATTCACGAAAAAATACTCTGTCACCGTATTAGAAAACTGTTTGCTTTTTTCGACGAACTTTTATAGTACGATTACGTAACGCGGAGGAAAAATCGATGAACGTTTTCACATTACGGCCTCTTCATGTTAATGCGATAGTAAAATTAACGTGACGCGAATCAATAGCGGGTTCATAGGACTCGAGAAACTGAAAATAAAAATTAATTCGAATCGTGAAGTACTCGAAGACAAGGAAATTCTAATTTTAGCGATTATTTGAGCTTTTCAAAATCATTACGATAAGGTTGATGGAAGTTTACACGTTATCTTGACAGAAAATGATTTTACTGAAATAATTTTCCTTTGCAATTTTACCTGCCGCAATTAAAGTAATCACTGCTCATGCTTTATTTATTATTAGAAAAGTATATTTCAGTTTTCTACTTTTCCTATTTTTCATAATTTCACATTTTCCGTATGAATTTTTATAGATTCATTTATGTGGAAACGGTGTTACATTTCATTTTTAATGGAATACGGTAGGTCACTGAAAGTGGAACGCGAACACAAGGATCGCTGTATTGTAGAAAGGATAATGACTCAGAAAAAGGAAGTGGAAGAATCCTTGAAAAATTAACCTTGCTCGTGGCAAAGTGGACAATTGTGTTTACAAGGACGCAGCAAATGGCGGACGAAAATGCAAATGGCGCGCTCAGGGGGCAATATTGGATAAAAAATAATTCTTTCATAACTCGAGAATGAAAAGTTTCTACATACGTAAATTTTTAAACCATCTAGCTTCTATATTTATTAATTTCTAAATGTTCAAATGCTAAACTTCCACATTTCTAAATTTCCAAATATCAAAACTTCCAAATTTCTGAATTTAAAGTAATAGGAGCTTCCTTATTTGATAACGTGACCCATTACAGTAATGAAACTTCTAAAAATATAACAGTTTCAAATATTATTCCACACTTCTAATTAGTGAAATTAGACTCGAATAAGTGTAGTTCCATTTAGCCAGGAAACGATAACAAGTTCGATAACGTGGCACAAGAACTGACGCTTGTTATCCTAAAATGGCTTTATTAACTCTTAACTTTACACGTGTTTAATATGTAGTACTCCTCAACACATCTGTGTACATGTGTGTATGTGTGTTCCTTATTCAATGTTCCTTCGTTCGTCGACGACACCACTCAAAAAGGATGATTAGCTAATGTGACAATCCCCTCTCTTAAACAAAAATGGGGCGGATTAACCTCTGGATGACGGGAAGCCATTTTGAAGCTTCAATTTCCACTCGAAACTATAAACGCAAGGTTTTTAAAAGGTTCAATTGAAATCTGTTAAAAGTTTTTCTCACCGTACCAGACGGGTTTCACAGGTTAATTTATTTTTATATCAAATTTGAACCAATACAGTTTTAGCTTGAAAGTATGAAAGTTTTACCCGTCTTCTAAAGGTTAAGGTTTCTGATGTAAAAAGAAAAAACGACGAGGTCCTTTGGTCCGGTCCCGTCGAGGCGCCATATTGGACAAAAATAATTTGCAGATTCCCAGTCAATACGTGTTATTCTTAATATGTATATACCATTTTCTTTATGTGTACAAGAAATTCCTTACACGCGATGGAACTTTTTTTTACTTCTTTCTCTTTTCGTTCTTATTCATTTGGGGATCAATCGAACCTACACGATTACATACACTCTTTCTCTCTTTACTTTTGATAGTTCGTTTGTTCCTTTCTCCCACCTCTCCCGTTCTCCTTTGTACAAAATACTTTCGAACCACTTTCAACCGTTTAAACAAAAAGAAAGAAAATAAGAAAAGAAAAGCGAGTATCCTTGGTTCGAATTCGACCCCCCTCGTCCACGCGGTCCTCACACTTTACCACGTAGAGTGTATACATCTTATAAATATCGTACATAATAATCGTGTCCGTCACATTAACACAATTGCAGCGGACGAGAGCGATGATATGATTAGAAGCATGATATGAAATGTGTCCTTGCTTATCGCGGCTCATCGAGGGCTTCGAAACCTTCAGCCATAGAACTCCATTTATTCGAGTGAAATTAATTACATCTATTTTTAAAACCTCCATTAGAAGTTTACGATTGTACGACAGTGGGAGACACTGGGAAAACTCACATGGGAAATTCATAGGAGCTTGGATAACTGTATTTAAATTTGATTATTTGCCATTTGATGAATTCAAATAAATGGGGCTCTATTGTATGTACAGTAGAGCGCAGTTATATTGCCACGGTGGTGGGGAATTCTTAAGATAGCATTGGATTGGTCGGATAGGTATTTGGTCTAATATCACGTGGTAATTCAGTTGTGACTTGTCGCGTGGTGCGTTCGATTAATGGTAATTCGGCGCGTGGTGGTTCGGCGCAAGGTAGATTCGCTGAGTAGTAATTCTACGCGTGGTAATTCGGCTTGTAGTAATTCTATGCGTCGTAATTCGACGCGTGGTGTATTCGATGAGTGCTGTATTCGACGCGTGGTAAATTCAACGCGTAGTAATTCAACGCGTGGTGTATTCGACGCGTGGTAAATTCAACGCGTAGTGTATTCGACGCGTGGTAAATTCGACGCGTAGTAATTCAACGCGTGGTGTATTCGACGCGTGGTAAATTCGACGCGTAGTAATTCAATGCGTGGTGTATTCGACGCGTGGTAAATTCGACGCGTAGTAATTCAATGCGTGGTGTATTCGACGCGTGGTAAATTCGACGCGTAGTAATTCGACGCGTGGTAAATTCGACGCGTGGTAAATTCAACGCGCGGTGTATTCGACGCGTGGTAAATTCAACGCGTAGTGTATTCGAGGCGTGGTAAATTCGACGCGTAGTAATTCAACGCGTGGTGTATTCGACGCGTGGTAAATTCGACGCGTAGTAATTCAATGCGTGGTGTATTCGACGCGTGGTGTATTCGACGCGTGGTAAATTCGACGCGTAGTAATTCGACGCGTGGTAAATTCGACGCGTGGTAAATTCAACGCGCGGTGTATTCGACGCGTGGTAAATTCAACGCGTAGTAAATTCGAAGCGCAGTATTTCGACGCGTATACTCAGCACCCGGTTAACAGCGAAATACCGCGGTAATATATCCGCTCATAAGATTTAATCACATTCTTCAATCAGCAAAGCATCAATACCTTGATGGTCTCCATGAATCTCTGTGCGCTACGACGATGAAAGCTGTAAACGTGTCCATATAAAATGGCAATATAAGAGTCCACTGTACTTTGATTTGTCAGTTTTACGATTATCGTAACCAGCTTAATAAATTTGCCTGGTAAAAGCATGAGGAATTCCCTCGAACACTCATTCAATTTCCTTGAACAGCGAACAACGCCAAAAATCGTGATACAAAAATAGAAAATACTCCCGTAACTTTCGTAATATCGTGCGATTATCGCTAACCAGCAGTCAAGTATCAGGTATTTTCAAAAGCAATTTTTGTCTCGTGCGAGATCCGCGATAAGCAAGGCTCGATGAAAAAGGGATTCGAGTAGTCGCGTGTGTTAATATACTTAAACCTTCTACGTTATAAAGACGTGAATTAATAGTAATATATATTATATCGTAATTTTTAGCTTGCATACGAAACATCCGTTTATCATTCTACATACACAATTATCATCATTATCATCAGCAGCATCATTCACACGTGATTTGTTTAGGAGTGACCCCAAATTTGCGGATTCGTTAACACTGTATCCTTTTTTTCGTAGAGGCGGATAAACGGAGCCACCAAATTCGAGGTACGCGAAAAAGATATCGATTTTCTTTGTCACCTTTCTTTCGTCCGTTCTTCTCCGTCCTCGTGTCTTCCTCTTTTAAAAAATATCAGGAAATCATCGAGGTGTCGAAGAAATCTTATTTGCGCGTGTTTACCCGTATCCCGTCTAAAAATCATCGTTCGTTATCGTTTCTTTTTTCCTTGTTTTCAACGAATATCTCTCAGGAATCTTGCAACAGAGTGGCTGATAAGATATTTTCCGAATCAATTTTCTTTCATAAAATGTACGCTCTGCGCACAGGGTACGGTCATCGCGCTTTTCTATAGGTTAAAAGTAGATCTTGTTACTTTGTTCCTTTATCCATTCCCATTTTTCCCCCTCTGCTTTAAATAGTTAGTACTTTTTGGCTTGGTAACTATGTAAAATCTAAATTAAATTAGCTCTCGACGGGTTTAAAATCGTTAAGATACGTAAGGCTCGCATGTTTTTCTCACCGTGTAACGAGTACAAAAATCTTAAGTGGTTTTAATCGTACGTTATAAAAATCAGAACGAATAATTGCGGGTTGTACGTACTTAAAAAAAAGCGAATAAAAAGTAAAATAAACAGAAAGATTTCTGTACAGTGTGCATATCATGAGAAATAATAATAAAGAAACGAAAAAGGTAAATGCTACGACGTGGGTCTGGCGGCGTTTTAAAACGACATCGACTTAAAATGGCTGCATCAGACTGTCTATCGAACGACAAATAGGTAATATACATATTTATATTATATATTTGTATATATTATCATTAGTTATCCTTTTATTCTGCATGGCCTACAGCGCCAATGGAAGCATTTTGCTGTCACTCTGCAAATGGCATCGCGCGAACGGATATATTCGATTAAGTTACGGATTAAAAAAATTCTCAGTTCTCTTAGTTTCTTTTTTCTTTTAACGTTAATCGTTTAAGTCTGACAACTGATCGTCGGATGGGGCCAGTTCGAGTTCCATTCTTTCCTTCGTTTTTATAAGACAATGTATAAAAAAATGATTGAATAATCGGCGAACAAAAGAAACTGCCTCGTCCGACGACGAGTTCGTGTTCACAGTTATCCTTCACGTGGCAGTGTTATACGATGTAAGTAGGTACGTTGTATGTTTAAGTCGATAGTCCTTGGATACTTGGAGACCGTTTCACCGCGTTTCAAGTCTTTCAGTAGAACCATTTAAATAGTACGCGTTTTTTTTTCTATTTCTCTCCACTTCCCGTTCACAGCATTGATACTCTTATTGCTTAAAAAATGGCACTGATTACTGAAACGTGAACGAGTATCGTTGCTGCACACGCGACTTCGTTATCGCCGAATACAAACATCTCGCCCTAACGACGCTGGTTCTACGGTTTCATAAACCTAAAACCTAAAATATCCGCTTATACCCGGTCGGAGTAAGTGAATCCTTCCTCTCTACAGTTTGAATTCGTTACGAAAGGCAACGCGTGATTTGTAATCCCGTACACTCCCTAGAAAAAGTTTCCCGTGAAATACAAGACGGTCGGTAGAAGTACACTCGGGTGCAACGCAGACCTCTCTCGAGTTAGGGGAAAAGGGAGAAGAGTGTGGGAAGGGCCTAATGAAAACTCAAGCAGAATACACCATAGGCAGGATGAACTTAAGCAGAGTATAGGTGGATCTATAGAAAGCTTAGTTCGTGTATGGAATCATAGGGAGAGTCTAGATGCAGTGTATGGAATATTAAGTAGAGCCTAAGTCTCTACCAATCATACTCTTATGAGACATATGTACTCGAGGGATAGTATGAGAACTTAGAGAGCATAAATTCATGGACAATCCTAAGGGAGCCTAGAGAGAGTGTGACCTAAGTAGAGTTTAAGAAGAATCTTGGAAAGTCCAGAAGTTCCCCTTCCAATAGATGGATTCTTTCCTCACGCTTCCTCCTAACTAAAGGAAGCCTAAATTGCACGCTCGCGTACATCGCAGTAAAAAAAGAAAAAGAAAAAAACGAAACACAAGGGCGAACAACACCCTCGTGTTATATTCTCCTTATTTCTCTCTTAAATACGTTACACCGCGGATAAATAGCGACGAATGAGTATAATAATATGTATATTATTACAAAGTAAGTAAACGTGGGCGCGATTTGGCGAACTCTCGCGAACCGATTCTTTCATCTTTTCTTACCTGATATCGATTGAATCTCGGAATAACGAAAGCCTTACTTAAGATTGCTGTATACGTTCAGAGATCCACCACAGTTGTCGACGTTGTTACCGACGAACTGTGGTTTCTTCTGATAGTTGGTTTGGTTTTGCGCGTGTATTGGGGAGTCTCCGAGCATCGCTAGCATATATTTGCGCGTGGGCGAGTGGACTGTATTTTGTTAGGGGGGTACGTATGGGGGTGGTTTTCTGTACGTTGGGGTGGGTTTGGGACGATTCTGACGATTGGTGTCGCGATTCGTGGCGAACGGAGGCGGTGGTTGGTACGGTTCCTCGGAGTTCTCTTTTGGCAACATCGGCACGTCCGCGCCATCCTCCGTCTTTTGATACTCCGGCGGTGGTAGCGGTGGTTTTTCTTCTTTTAGAATTACAGGTGACTTGTTACCTATGAAACAAAAACAAAACACATGCAAATATCTGAATGTAATACATGTTCTTCGTGTCTATGCATAATACGTTGTTAAAGGTTATGTGTGTTGCAAAATATATTCAAATGCATTCTAACCTGGATCCGGTTTCTCGTCCAGCTCGTCCTGGAATATAACCGGTATTCCTTTGCTGCGGAAACTCTGTCTCTCGTCGTCCTGCTCACTGACGCTCATCTTCCCGCTGCGTCTTCGTCTGTACAGTACGCAAGCGATGATACCCGCCAAGATTAGCATCACGGCGATTATTATAGCTGGCAGGACGAACGTGATGAGATAGTCGTCGTGGAACGTTCCGACAGGGGTGGTATCGTCCACCGGTGGAACGTAGCTGTCGGGTGAGTGAACACCGGGCAATTCACTCAGGCATATTCCCATCGGGATCACCATGATCTGTTTCACGGGGAATTTCGAACCCATCGCTTCTAGGACTTCGTCCGTGACGGATCGACGAGCGTTGTCGCTCTTCACTAGCACCGATTGCAATCTGTTCACTTCTTCGCGCGCGCAATATGAGGTAGGCAAGGTTCTGTTGTGCCAAGTGACCACTGTGCTACCGTTTGATATACTATGCAACGAGATCGCGTTAGTGTCTCTGTCTTTGTACAGATCCCGCAATTTTTCGATGAAATTGCGCTTCTGAAGAGCGGAATGCGCGAACGATTCGTAAGGTATATCTAGAGTCATCGAGAACTCTACCGTGTGATGCATCAATGGAGCAGGATGCACGACAACGACTAGGCCATCGGTAGCACTTGCACCTGCAAAACGTTAAGAATCCCATTTAAATAAGGTTTTAATTTTAAAAGATTTCGAATATCTGATTGCAAAGCGTTACCTTCTTTATCGGTAACGACTAATTGATACTCCTTGCGTCCGACATCGCTGCGCATTGGTACACCATAAAATTCTTGATTCTTGCTATCGAACTGTAACCACTCGTGCGGTGGAATAGGCTTGCGTTCGATGGTCAACAGATTCATTTGCATGTTGCGAGCGGAGCCATCTTCAGCGTCGTAGAAAGTGTCCTGAAGACGATCGTCACGTTATAAATCGTTGTTATGGAAATTCTTATACAAAACACTTACCTCCGGCACTTTAAATACGAGCAACATGCCAACGGTGGCATTGACTAGGTCCACCTGATTCCTTGGCAATGGTGGGAAGTTTGATTTAGGCTCTTGAGTGGAAACTCTTGGTGCTTCTGGTCGTATCATGTCCTCACACTGTCCAATACCCTGATAAATTACTCGTTTCACTCTGATTTCAGGTTTAAGAACTTCCCTCAACCTAGGGCTGGGATCACCGTTTCTGTCAATCAACACCTGATGAATCATAGATGTGAACGATTAGATCATCGAAATGAAATCGTGTCTTGAATAATGATTAGGTAGCGATGTATTACGTACGTGTAATAGATCATTGATGTATTCCTTGGGACACTCGCTGCTTCTAGGTAAACTGTCGTTGGTCCAAGTGAAGATCGCTTGATCGTGATCAATATCGATCGATCGAACGGTAATATGTCTGGAGTCGCTATCTCCATATAATTCGGCTATTCCTCGAATTACCTACAATATGATATATCAAATACATTAGCATAAGTTTTACTGCCAAGGCTAATCTACATTGGTACCTATACCTTTAGTTGCCAGTCAACTTCCGTTGGAAACTCGGAACGGTCATCGATTCTCAGGTAGATACTGAACTCATGATTAACGCTGCGACTGAGTTTGTGTTGCTGCACGTGAATGTCCAGTTGATCCGTCACGTTCTGTCCGTCGCTATCTACAGCCACCAGCTCGTACATCCAGGTAGAAATATCGTTCTCCAACGGTCTGCGAAACAGGAACGTGTTAGGTACAAAGTATCACAGAGCAAATCCATGGTACTAATCACGATTAGATGACGTTGAATTGGAAACTTGTACTCAGAAGTTTCATATAGTGTTAGACGTAATAGTGTTGGATGTAATAGTGTTACATGTAACACTGCAAGGCATGACCACGTTGAATGCAATAACTTGATGCTTACAATCCATAAACTTCTTGCGTGCGCTGATTGAACTGAAGCCAGTGGGTGGTCTTCAGAGGTGTACCCTGCAAGTACAAGCTCAGCCTCAAGTTTCTCGTATCTCCGTCTTCTGGGTCGCTGAACGTGTTCGGTGGTATCACGTAGCTTAACAATTTACCAGCGGTCACCGGTATCTTCTTCAGCCTCCTATCACGCGTAGGTGGGAAGTTGTGAACGCCATATTCCACGTTCTCCGTAACTTTGGGCGATTCGGTGGTTGTAGTAGTAGTAGTGGTGGTAGTAGTTGTCGGAGTGGTAGTGGGCATAGTAGTGGTTGTTGTCGGAGCCATGGTAGTCGTAGTGGTAGTGCTTGTCGTGGTCGTGGTAGTTGGTGACGTTCTCATTTGTGTGGTTGTAGTGACGGGTGTTGTAGTGATATTCGGAACGAATGTGGTGGTCGTGGAATCTGTTGTTGTGTTCACGGGTATCGTGGAAGATACTAGAGTGGTGGGTTGTTTCGACGAGGTCACTGTCTGTTCCGTTGGCTGAAGGCAAAAAGAATATACTTTAATAAAAATCGAAGGGTGATGGCGTATTATATGTGGTCTCATTGTCGACGAACAAAGAACGAGATCACGGCGATCGCAAAATGCATCAAGAATCGTGCGCATTGCATCTCTAATGTATAATTAGAACCATTCGCTGCATTGAAATCGTGTCTTTTCATACTGCGAAATCGATCATTCGATCTCTTGACATAATTATGACTGTTGAGGATCCTCGAGTATACCTTTAAGTCAGGATTTTGCTGAATAAAACATTTCTATTCAAATATAAAAGATGTGGACTCATAAGAAGTGACGTTTCCCATTTTTATAACGAAGAGGTTGGTAGTAGTCTTAGAATGCGTTTACATTGGGCAAGTAACAGTCGTATTACTTGTCTGAATGGGGTTCGACTTGTTTTATTCGCCTTTATATTCTTCCACACAGTAACCATAACGTTAAAAGCAATGCTTATGTAACTATCTGCCGTAGCGTGCAGCGTATGTAAGTAAGGAGAAAAGCATGAGATAAGGATGAGACACGAGGTACGCACGATTCTGGAGGCACGCGTCGTTGCAAGAAGGCGCAGCTTTGACTGAACACAACGACCTATCACAGTTTGCGGACTATAAAGCGAAAGAGACTAACGTGAATCGACCGTGTGCGCAGCATGGACTATCATACAAATGAGAGAAGCTCGAAGCATCGAAGCATTACCTCTGCCGTGGAGACATTAACAGTACCACCGGTGACGTCCGTTTCCGTTCTGTCGACGACGGTGCTCGGCGACGTAGTTCCAGTGGTGCTAGAATGAGGAACGATTACCGAAGGAGGGACGGTGATGAATTCTGGTATGGTAATGACGGATGAGGCGTTTAGAGATTCGTTGTCCGTGTATCTGGTGTTCTTGGTCGGTTCCTCGGTGATCTCCGGCCTCTCGGACGACGTCTCGGTGAACGGGACAACGGTGCTCGGTAGGACGCTAGCCGTCGTTGTATCTGCTGTTGTGGTTGTCGTTGTTGTGCTAGTAGTTGTACTAGTGGCCGTTGACGGTGGTTGTTGGATTGTTGTTGATGTTGTTGTCGGTGCTGTTGTTGCTGTTGTAGTTGTTGATGTTGTCGAGCTAGTCGTCGCGGTGGTGGTGGTTGTTGTTGATGTTGTTGATGATGGTGGTGGTGATGTAAGTTCAGTGGTTGTTGTCTGCGAAATCGTTAGTAAGATGCGATGTACGGGCACGAGAAACATTGTTAGTTACGTTACGAAGGTAGGCGAAGAAGATTGTGTGTATGCAAACGGTTAGAACAGAATCGGTATCAGACTTTCGTTTTCATTTTAAGACAGACTAAAGTTCGCACAGTAGCGCTTCTATACATCGATCGTCTGGCCGCCTAAGCGGCACGAAAATGGCGTTAAGTCGGCATTATCGAACACGCAAATACCCATAGCTAGACTAACAAAGTATCTGAAGCGCAACGATTCCCTCAAGCGATTGGCGTGGCGAATGGTAGACAGAAATAAGAATCTTCAACGAAAGCCGGTTATATAGCAACACGTTCTCTCTTTTTCTCTCGTTTTCTCTTTTTGCTCTTGTTTCAGGAAACCATCGACAGAATCGAGAACGACGCGGCTCCAAGATCCACGATACTTACGGCTGGAGACGTGTCGGCGGCACTCTTGTTCTCCGCAACATTCGGCTGATTTTCAATCGGAATTATATCCTCGTCGATCTGGTCCGTCTACAAAATATTTTTTATTAGAATCATTTTGACTAGATGGCGATACGAGAATCATCTCGAAGCTTACGTTCCAATCGATAGTTTCTTCTCCATGGTGATGTCTATGGGGATGTTCCGGACCAAGGCTTCCTCTGGGAACGTTCGTTTCCGGTACAATGGTCGGCTGCACCGGCGAGTCTTCACCATCCTCGTCGTTTCCTTCACCGTCCTCGTAGTCGTCGTCGTAATCATCGTAATTACCGTAATCGTCCGTGTTTTCGTAGTTCCCTGACCCAGTCTCCCTTCGGTTTCTCAATAAATAGCTCGATTCGGTCTTTACGCGCCACAGTAAGACCGGAAGCTGCATCACTTCCGCCAGGGTGCCATCTTTCGCTTGCTCCCGCAACCTGTTCACCAAGTCCGTTTGATGTTTCCACAGGTGACCGTCGCAGCCGACCTGTACACAATTTTTAATTTTAGTTTAGTTTAAACTTTCAGCTTCTAGTTTGGTTTATGAGAAAAGTTCACGAAGACAAATCGTGTATAAAAATGAATGTATTATGTAACAACGAGATTCTACTGTAATTACAACCATCGCAAACGTCTGAATGTTGACTAGGAAATCTCACCTGCCACTGAATCGCGGTTAAGTGTTTCTCCTTACGGTGTTTCACGTTTCCAGGTCCACTGAGGACTACGGAGGAGTCCATGTTCTCCTTAAGGTTCTGCGGGTGCATGGAGAAGGAGCTCTGAAACGAAAGGGAAAAAGTACTTATAAAAAGTTTCGGAAATATCGGCTTTCGCGCGGGGTCAAACGCTTTAATAACGCGGAAAATAGCGGATTTTTTATTTCCGATGAAAACGATTCCCCGCGATTGCGCGGGTTCGTAATTAAATCACCTCGATCGAAGAGATTAAATTTGCGTAATCGAATCGATTATTCCGATGAAACGAGCCAAGTTCGACGGTACAATTTGCCGACTCTGTTTCCAACCGATATTTTCGGGCGAATACCCACGAAAATATTTTGCGTTATTTCCACGGTAGTATTAGGTACATGCATACAATGAAAAACGCCGTCGTAGAGAATTCATTCGCTCGCAATCTTTAATTCACAACAATCGACGCTAGAATCACTGAACTCTCACTTTTGAATCGAAAACAAAAGTAGACAAACTCCGGTACCATTCTTTATCTCAACAAGATATTTCCGTGAAAATACCGTAGAAAAATTTGGTGATAAATCAGAAGTGGAAGCAGGTTATTTTGACCAGTTGGCAGTTTCAATGTTAAACTGCGCGAAGTTTAATCGAGGAGAGTAGAAGAAATTATGAAGGATCGTCCTAATTCCGTGCACAGGCAAAAGCTGACTCAGTGTAGAATATTTGATAAAGTTTGCGAATATAAGAGAGAGAGATGGTCCTTTACGGAAGGTAAGTTTATGACGTTAGAACCGTTGGCACGGAATGGAAGATGCATCGCGAGAGCTCGACATAATACAGAAAATTTTCAACTTTAAAAGTATCCTGGCCGAGAAAGCTTCCCTACGTACCGGCGAGCATAAATTGGACGCCTTTGAGATTGTTTTTTTATTTTATTTCTGCCGGAGAAGTCTTAATTAATTTAATCGCAGCGCCACGGGCCATGCAACACGTTATTCTCAGCGACGTTCATTATTTCACTTGTTGACGCGAACGAGGACCGTACGCGCTCTTATCTTGCCCACTGATTTTGCCTAATTTGCCTTTTTCTGTGCTTTCAAGACGAAATTTGCAATTTAACTCTTTAGAGACCTACGAAAAGGTTTCTCTGCAGGAAACTAGGAGGATGCGTCTGAATGTGAAGTTGGACTAAGCAGTGATAATTCAATTAATCTTTGTAATGTTTACTTGAACCCCTGTAATTCTTTTAACGAATCAAAATGGTTGTTGAATTGTTTATGAACATATACACTAAATGAACGTAACTAACTCTCTTGTTGAAATCAAAATAAAAAAGCAATGGTAGTTGCATTGTTTATGAACATATGTACTAAATGAACGTAACTAACTCTCTTGTTGAAATCAAAATAAAAAAGCAATGGTAGTTGCATTGTTTATGAACACATGTACCAACTGAGCGTAAATAATCCTCTTGTTGACCAGTTCAAATAAAAGAACAATTGCAGTGATCACAATGTAAAGTTGTACTAATTCAAACACTGATGTAATTCAATAGTCTTTGATATTTTTACTTTAAGTTAGATCCTGTAGTTCTTTTAGTGGATCAAAATAAAAACGCAATAGCTGTTGGATTGTTTATGAACACGTACTAAGTGAACGTAACTTCTCTTTTTGACCAATTCAAATAAAATATGATTTCTAAAAAATGATTCTTCAAATATGACTTTTAGGTCCTCGATTGTGGACCTGATTAAAAAGGGCCATGTAATTTTTGAGCAGTTCAAATAACAGGAATTGCCATGTTTGTTCATGAACGGGTTAAAAAAGAAAGGACGTAGGAATTCGGTTCGATATCGTACCAAATGAAGTCCTAGAAAGCCAGCAAGGTTGTCGATGGTATTGACCCGCATGGATGGCGAAAGGTTGTCGAACCTGGTGTCCAGCAATATCGTCAACAAGGTTTGTTCTTCCCCCTCGTTGCAGTGCGTCTGAAAATCAAAGAAGCGTTCTATTTCAATCGTTTGGCGGGAGCAAACGAACAGTGTCAGTGTGTGAAACGCGAATTAAGGACTGGATGACGCACGGTGGCTATCAATTGGCATCAATCAACGGTGTCTAACAAATTAATTTCTTTACGAGATTTAAACACGCGTTTGCAGGTCCAAATAGAACGTCTGCATTTCTCCTAACTTTCTGACTCGAGTCTTTGAAGTTATTTTCCCTTCTTACATTATAATTTGGTGTGTAATTGTTCAGCGTAAAGTAAAATATGGAAGTATAAAGCTGGCGTTCAATTAAGCCGAGAACGATTTCGCACATCGATGACCCAGTCAGATTAGTCACAGTTAAATTCGTCGCCGAATTCGGCCGTAGCTGTTAATGAACCAGTAAATCAATGAATTCGTTAATCAGTTTAATCGCGAGCCAGGTTTCGACTTTTAGGCGCGAAACAACGGCCGCGTTGATCATTTTAATCGAATCCAGCCGATTTTCGGAAGTCTGATAATTAATTGGAGCTCGGTACCGTGCTCGTTAAATCGCTTCGCGGAATTATGTCGTTTATCTCCTGTTGCGGTTAACGACAGGTTGATCGGTCACGTCGCACTTGACGGACATCGCTCTTTCGGCTCTTTATATACCATTGATTAAACGATCACGATTCGGAATATTCTCCACATTTATTTTATTTTTTAGCGGTGGAGGTTTGGAAAAATAGGGATTTGGAAACGGGATGTTTGAAGTGGAGCATATGCAGATTTGAAAATTTGGAGTGTTTGAAGATGTAGGATATTTGGGAATTTGCAGATTGGGAAAAGGGAGGGTTTAAAAAGGGAAAATTGGGGAATATGAGAATTTAGAAATTTGAAGATTTAAATATCTTGAAAATCTGACAATCTGGATCAAAACTCTGAGAAACTAGTGAAATGTTCTTTTCGGTATCTTTCAAATATCTTTTCTATATTTTTACATTTTTATATATCTTTGAATGTACCCAAAGAAATTTAGCACTCGAAATGCAACTTGACACAAATAAAAGTCTCGCCATAAAGAATTTCGATTATCCGGAGTATGAAAATTGGCCAACAGGTCCCAATAAATCCGCACGATTAATCGTGGAAAAGGGAGCCTCCGATACCTGTTGTTCAGGAAAGCGTTGAACGAGTGCCAACGGACTGTTTCCGTAGTTAACGATAAGTCTGGCAGCGGTAACCGAGCCAGGTATATAAGGAGGCTCTCTCACCTTTCCATCTCTGTGCTTCAATTCCTCGTGCTTCTCGGGAACCACTTGCACCACGAACAGATCCTTGGCTGTGTCACCGTGTTTTCCGATCGCCTTCACGCTCAAGTGATGGCTACCCACATCCTTTTTCGATGGGATACCCATCAACGTCGACGCTGCGTCGTCCCAGTACAACCATCGTGGCAGCTCGTTTCCATTCGCGTCGAACACCTGTTGGTTTCAAACATTTCAATGTCCAGATCCTACTTACATTCTACTTACATTCGTGTTGTGCTTATTATAAGGCTTCTTGGATAGGTATACTATTGGATAGGTATATTATAGCACTTTATTATAGGTTTTGGTTTATTATTGGGGGTGAGTTTCTTCGGTTTTGTTCATTTTTCTACATTTTTGAAGCAGTTAATTTTTTGGAAGAGTTATCGAACTTAGGAGCTTTTTCACTGGAGATGTTGAGTATTGGATACTCTGGAGCAGGGTGTAGAGGTGTCTGATCAAAGTGTACTGATAGAAGTACACAATCTGTACCAGGAGATGGTTCAGATCGAATTGTGACTTGTGCACTTATCGTCACGATTTTCCCTATCAACCCCTTGACCTATGATTTTCTCAGGTGCGTCATTCGGA
Organism: Megachile willughbiella; assembly: GCA_945859595.2. Classification (NCBI taxonomy): domain Eukaryota; kingdom Metazoa; phylum Arthropoda; class Insecta; order Hymenoptera; family Megachilidae; genus Megachile; species Megachile willughbiella. The sequence goes on along the minus strand of OX243798.1, from coordinate 14,876,318 downwards.
GCTAGCTAGTTATATCTGCAACGTTGAAACAAACAAAGAAAGTTGAAATATTCAGTACATTTTCGATTCAGGAATCCTTGATTATAATTGGTATTGAACCCCAGGCTCAATCAAATATGATTTTTGTTTATCGTAGAACTGTAACGTGCGTCGTAACGAGTGTGACGAGTTATTGTAGGACAAGGGGTTGAATAACAACGTATAAACGTAAATGCCAGGATGACTAACACGAATGCCACACAGCGATGGCCGTATTACGATTCTAGAAACGAAAACGGAGCATACCGATTATTTATATCTCGCCAAAAACGATACGCGTATCGCTATCGCAAGCGCGGCCTGGAATGTCAAATACAATTACATAACCGGAAATTGCAGCCACCACGCAGAAACGTATCCATGTTCCAGCCTATGAAACATATTTTTTAAAGCTTTGAAGTTTGAACGAACGCTTTTAGCTGGCGGGATTTTTATCGCCGCCGCCTTCAACAAGGCAGATTTTCGCTTTCGCGCGTTTCTAAAATCGGAAAACCCAGATCTCGCTCAACCGGCAACAAAGAAATGCGCCAGATGTAATCTTTATTTTCGTCGATGGTACCACTATTTTTTTTTTATTTCTCCGACGCCTCCAGTACGAATCACGGTGGTATTTTCATCGAAAGAGGGGTTCGTTTTCGTAGAAATCGGGGTTACCGCAACTATATACATTCAGAGTTTTAATTTTGGATTTATTCTTTACGTTGTACTTTCTGTCGGGACATCTAAGAAAAATTATCTAAAAATATCTAAGGATATTAAAGACTCTAGGGGAGGACATCAAAAGAGATCTTTGTGAAAAAGTGAAATGAAATAGTTCAGTACTTGATGTTTCTATAAATTCATAGAAGATGCACACGTGTACCTCAAAGTTTAATATTGGATTAGGCGTTAGTCTACAATGATTTATGAAGAGTGTACTTTTTGCCGAAGCTTCGTTAAACATAGCAGGGTCACGCTCATAAAACTGCAAGCAGCTAAAAGACCCAACGATGTTTCTTGGAAGAGAATCTGCTGGCCACATGTGCTTCCGATTTGTGAAAACAATACCGTCGCTATTGGACTCTTCGCGAGAAAATAAAGCATCTTACCCGATGGCTGTAAATCACAATAATTTTCAACTTTTCGGAATTGGGATTTTAACACTTCCTGTCGTAAAAATTTACCTCGGTCCCAAACTCAACTTTAAATTAAACATGAACTACCATTAAATTTAAGGAACATGAATTAAGATTAAATTTAACAAACACACGAATTAACATGAAATTTGAATAACATTAATCAACATTACATTTATGAGGAACATGAACTAACATTGAATTTAAAAAAGAACATAAATTAACGTTAAATTTAAAGAAGAACAACATTAAATTTAAACAAGAACATGAATCAACATTAAATTAAAAAAAGAACATGAACCAACATTAAATTTATGAGGAACATGAACTAACATTGAATTTAAAAAAAAACATGAATTAACATTAAACTTAAAGAAGATCATGAATTAAATCAAATTTAAAGAAGAACATGAACTAACATTAGATGTAAAGCACAGCATGAATTAATATTAAATTCAAAGAAGAAGAACGAAGATTAAGTATTAAAACGTCGCGATGAGCATTAACAAACACGATGCACGACGTCTGCAGACGTTAAAAAATGAGTTCACTCAAGATAAGCGACGGTTTTTACGTAACCTAAAGAAGCAGTTTTGTTTTATCTGTAGCAAAGTTTTCGAACTGGATTAATAGGTTTCGACAAATACTCTTTATCGTAGTATACGCTTTGCAAATAAATAAAATTTTGCTAAAACACATATAGCACTCCGTAATTAATAAAAACGAAGAAGAAATTCATGAAGAAATATCTGTTTACGTAAAAGAAAGAATGTTAGAAAATTTGTGAAATGTGTCGAGAGTGCTTTGACGCCGGGTCACAAATCTCGGTGTCCCGATGCAGCCGAACATCGCAAATCAAAATAAAATTCGTTTCCCGGAGGATACAGGTTCGAAGAAGGTACAGGAAGGCGGTTCTGGTGAACGGGGAAATAAATCCACGATCAGAGTGCAGAGGATCGTTGGCCGGTGGCCAAGCAGCCGAGGAGGGAAGGAAATTGGTGGGCAAAAGTGGGAAAATAAGAGGATAAAAATGCCGGTGTCTCTCACCTCGTAATAATCCAAGGGTCCGGTGAACGCTTGCCTCGGGATCCTGAGCTTGAGTACGTGGCCAACGGGCACGACGACATCGGGAACGCCCCATAACCTCTCGACCTGGTGTCTCTTCGACTCGTGCGGCCGTTTCTGCTCGTGCCAGCTGGTTCGAAGCTCGTCGTAACGACGGCTGATCACTGTCGCGGGACTGCTGTTCTCTTCGCCGACGTCGTCGAACACCAGGTCGTCCTCCTGCAGGGCTAGGCCCACCACCAACGGCAGGAGCACCGACAACGCGAGCACGCAACGATTCTTCATGTTTCAGGGGCTCGTTCCTTCGGCCGCTGATATCATATCATGCTGACGTGCCTGGAAATCAATCATGCACACGTTAACACGATACTTTTTACCAACTTTTCATTACAGAACTTCAAATTCTTTACATTACAGAAATTCTTCAAATATTTACAGAATGAACTTCGAGATTAACCCCTTGACTTAACATGGACTCAGAGTGACGCATGTTACGGTTCATATGTGACAAACCTAAATCACCGATTATTTATATTATTTATAGGTGGCGATATAGGGAAAGTACACCGTATTACGAGACAGTTATAACAGTGATATTAATTTAAAGTTTTGACACGTTACAAAGGTATTTTGATAGCGGTTCATATATTTTTGTACAATTTTTCTCTTGCATCCATCATTCACGAAACATGATTGTTGACAATAATTAATATTATTTTGTACGGTATATGCTGTATGTATAGGTGAATGAAGATAACATTAATTGTTGCACGATCCCGTGTAATCGCAACTTTTGATAACACAATTATGCACCCTCAATGAGTCAAGCTTGTATTAAAAGCACTTCAGATACATCACTCTATAAATACTATGTACTTGGAAAACAATGATATTATTAGTTGATAATGACCCAATGCATTCAGTATTTCCATCATGTGACTGGATCGAGGAGTAAGATCATTTTCGACAACTAATTATGATAATTATACGTCGTAATGGAAATCAGTTAATGAAGATCAGATAAATTTAACTATAATTTTGCATGTGACAGCGTGTAACATCGTATACCTGAAACACCGTATAATAAACCTAACCTAAATTTTATGACTACATCATAGTATTTATGTTAATATTTATAATTTCATTAGTTTATGAACATTATTAGTTAAATTTATTAGTACTGAATCTCCTCCAAAAAAAGCATCGATCAAAACGTTTTAACGAAGGTTGAGAAGCACTGATTTTAAAAGCACTTCGTCTCAACATCCCGGCCAATTAATGATTCTCAACGAATCGACCACCGAAAGATGGAATAAAAAATTTGCTGAATGGTTCTATCGGCTAACATTGACCGGCTATTGGATGCATTCGACTGGTTCTCCACGAAAACGTTCCATTGTTCGCCGTAATAAACCGTAAACGTAAACTCGATCGAACGGTGAGTCACGAATCGGTGAATTGATTCTCGATTAATATTCACCGCTTAATAAAACTCGTTTAACAGACGGAAATTGTTCGATTGAATAGCTGTACGGAGTGAACGAAACTATGAAGTTCGTTGTCAGTCCCGTCACGATTTCACGAACAAATATTTTTGACAGCGTGCATCGTGCGTTGAACAGAAACGCGTGTCATTATGATCTAACCACACGTGACAGTATATTTAATGAGTAATCAAACATGGCGTACACCGTCGGTGGAATCGTACGTGATCGTGTGTATCATAGGGGACAGCTGTTATCGTTACTATTTTTATTCGCTCGATTGCAATCTTTGCTGTCCATTGAGCGTCCTCGATTATTACTGCACGGGAATTATGTATCGATTTATTGAGCGTGCCGATACAATACTTGGAGATTTAACGTGTTGCTGCACGCGGAGCTCAACACGTGGCCATGCAATATATGGCGATTTAACTTGTGTTATAACGGGGTTCCAAATTTACGAAATTGTGAGATTAGAAATTTGGGGATTTTGAATCTGGGGTTTGGGAATTTAGGGATTTGGAAATTTGGGGATTTCAGAATTTGGGGATTTGAGGACTTGGGGACTTGACAATTTGGGGATCTGAGGATTTGGGGATTTGAAAATTTGGAGATTTAGAAATTTTAGAGTTTGAGAATTTGGGGATTTAGAAATTTTGGGGTCCTGAGAATTTGGGGATTTAGAAATTTGGGGATCTGAGACTTTAGGGACTTGAGAATTTGGGGATCTGAGAGTTTGGAAATTTTTTAATTTCGGAATTTAAGAATTTAAGAATTTAAAGACTTGCAAAATTGGGGATTTAGGGATCCAATAATTTGGGGTACTAAGAATTTGAGAAGTTGAGGATTTGTGGACTCTAGGCCTTGACAATTTGGGGATTTCAGAATTTCTTCATGTGAGAATTTAGAAATTTGTAAATTTCAAAATGTAGGTACCTGTAAAAATTGAGAATGTAGGAATTTGTAAATTTGTAGGTTTAAGAATTTGAAATTCTGGTACCTGAAAATTTGTAAATTCAGAACATCTAAGAATCGAAGAAATTCGGAACCTCTTTAAATTTACACATTCGCTTCCCCAAAATGGTAGGTAAATTCCCTGAGTCCTCACCCTAATTCAAAGGAAGCCCACGTTGCAGCTGAATACACAGTCGAAATTTCTCAGAATTTATTTACCCGCTGCGTTTCCATAATCCACAACGTACTTAACGACGAAATATGATAATTGTAGAACTGCGTAGGTAAAATTAAGATGCAGCCATAGTCTGTTAAGACGATACCATGACCCATTTGCGAATTCACCTTTGACCCCCGCCACTTTACGACAAACACGATAGCGCGATTCACGGTGGCTCGTAACAATGCATAGTATTGTGACACAGAAATGACCCATGAGGGCTCGACAGATAAGGCCGCCATTGTTGATCCTTTCTGTTACTCATGCGTGGCGCGATGCACCCACGGTGACCCACATCGAATTACATAAATACATAAATTAATGTGTAAACATCGTCCACGAGTTCGTCCACTTCATATCAAGCCATTTAGTATGAAACGACCAACATCAAAATGGAGAGTTGACATTTATGGGCCATTTGGCGACAAATTTGTTTGCTGTATTAGGTTAGTTTGAAACATACATCTTTACAGGTTGTACTACATTTATTAAAGTATTTTTCACCACTGAAGTAGCAAAAATATATGAATACAAATGCATACTGCAGTTAGGGTAGAAAACAAGAGAAATAACTCCTGTCGATGGTGAGCCACTGTTCCGCCATTTTGATTAGTTCAGTTTAGAAGCGGTAGAAGTAGTAATTTTTGAATAGTTATTTAGTTGCGAAGTATTTAAACTATCCATCCACCTATTAAAGCTCGAAAGTTTGACCTTCATTACATATAATAACGATACACAAAGCTATTCAATTATTTTAATTGAATATACAACATACGCTGCACATTATACCCAAAATGGCGCGGCAACATGTTGCGCAGAGCCAGATAGCCTTTCTCCGCATTAAAATTTTTGTTTCTCAGCAAAATAAAAGCTATTGGTCAAATCTGGGAGATAACGAGGCAATATTTTCCTTGAACAGCGCAGAAAATAAAAGCTGATTCGTCGTGGAAACGCACCGTAGGGCGAGTTTAACGAGGCGTCGAACAGACGAGACTATATGTGGACAATAAATTATACGCGTTTAGTGGTGCGCTAGAATCCCGATTAGGGGACAGAGGCTAGGTGAAACGGCCGATATAAATCGAGTTACTCGTTAATCGAAAGGAGGGCGACGCGATTTACCGACCGTTTCTAGGAATCCTCGAAGACGACCGTTCTGTGTAAAGAAAGGCTACGTCGTAGGTGGAGACAATCGAGTTTGTCTTCGTTTCAGACTTCTTTCGCAACGATCTCGTTTAATCGACCCATAAAACGTTGCGCTATTTCATTTGATTGTGACAAACATAGTTCCCCAGGGTACAAGTCTGTTTTTTGGTACTTTTCAGACATCCACATTCAATTAGAACTTGGACAATTTTATGCACATCCAAGTGGAATTTGGACAATTTTAGTCAAATCCACGTTCACATGAGGTTTGAACAATTTCATTCATATTCACATCAAACTAGAAGTTGGACAATTTCATTCAACTTCAGAAGCAACTAGAACTTGAACAATTCCATTCACATCCACATCCAAGTGGAATTTGAATAATTCCATTCACATCCACATCCAAGTGGAATTTGGACAATTTCACTCAAATTCACATTCCATTAGAATTTGGACAACTTTATGCACATCCACAACCAATTAGAATTTGAACAGTTTTATTCAAATCCACATTCACATGAGGTTTGAACAATTTCATTCACATCCACCTCCAACTAGAATGTAGACAATTTCATTCAAATCCACATTCAACTAGAGTTTGGACAATTCCATTCAAATCTAAAAGTAATACGATTCACATCCACATCCAAGTGGAATTTGAACAATGAAAGATTGCAAAGTCCAAAACCCATCTAACATTCCAACTTTGTTTACTCATCTCAACATCCTAGCTATAACTAGTTAGCTTTAACTGAGCTGTCGAAAAAATCATAAGTTAAGGGGTTAAAATTTGCTGATACAGGGTGAGTCCGTTCAATCCCCTTCAATCTTTCTGAAACTGAACATCCTATAAAATGTTTGAAATTGAAGTTACATGATTCGAAGGGTGAAATAATTTGCAGACGAAGATGTATTTATTCACCCTATAAAGTACACTATAAGTGCAGTATACAATGAAAATATAAAGAAGTATTTCTGAACGAAAATATGTTTGTTGATGCAGCGTTTGATGCAGATTTCGCACAAGGTCTGAACGTATTCGAACGAAACGAGAATGAAAATAGAAGGGTTTTCCCAGGAGCTGACTCGTTGTAGGCTCGTTGGGCAACGCTTATACCGAGTCGAGTTGTTCGATCAATCCACATAACCTTTGAGAGAGAACAATGGCGCGTTGAATGGCATCGTGGCTCTTAGGACGTTCTTGTCGCCAGTGAATCAAAGCGAATCGCGTTCTGAAATAAGCAGCCCCGTTAACAATAGCGCGAAACCTCGTGCAGCGTTCTTCCGTTCAACTACCGACCGGTACCTCCACTTTTGGATTTCGAACAGGAGCCTCTATAATATCTCGTCAATGAACTATTACAGTCCTTTCAGACGCATTCGCACTAATGAGCTGCATAAGTACTCGCAAACATGTGTTATCCAGAAAATATCGAAACGGTCGTGTAAAATGAATATTACGGCTTTCGTCGAGAAACGCGCATAAAGTGATGGAAGGTGAAGATTTGAACGTTAAAGCGTCAAGTTGTTACATAAAAGGAACAAAAAATGAAAGGATCTTATTAATTAGCTTTCCTCTTTTGCGAGGTTAATTAAAGTGTATGGAGACACTTAAACTTTAAAAGCAAATATAAGTAAAAAGGCTCTGGCACAGTTTTCAGTTCAAATGGCATTTCTATTCATTTTAAAATCAAAAAACATGCAAAGATTTTGATAAACCGGCGTGTTATAATCATCTCGGAAGTTCTTTTTCAAAGCTTTTGAAACGAGAATATATTAAAAAGCACAATTTAATGTAACTACCTGAATCCGAATATTTGTGGGTGTTTAAAATGATATCTAAAGCAGTATACATATGATAGGGATAAGAATCACGACTCGCAGAGAAAAATGGAGACTTCAAAACGGTCTCTTTGCACGGCTCGTATGTCAAATACATAAGTTACATGGCAAACACGAAGAATGCCATTTGCAGTGTAAACGCAGAGCAGGTGCACGCGTGTAGAATCGAACGATCAGATGTCTCGCAGACCGAAGGGCGCCAGAAAACACTATAATTCTGCCGGTGTATTTCGAACACTCGTTCGACGTCGCACTCGAAGCAACACGTGTTACGTGCGATCGATTTTTCGCGTTTTTCCCAATTCGTGAAGTTAAACAAGCCGAGTGAACATCCGACGTTTCATTATTTCGCTCGATATCGAAGTTAACTGTTCGAACTCTGCGGGTAGTTTCGATATTTTAACAGGGTGTTCAAATAATTCAAACCACCGGGTTCTATGTTCAAAAATAAGTTGCAAGGGAGGAATAATATTTTTTCACATTTGGGTTTTTTTTAGAAAATTGGACTGGAAGATTCTTTAATATATTTGAATAAAAAGTTGTGTAAGGAAAATAATACTTTCAAATCTTTGACTTAATAATTAATGGATGTCATAAAGAATAAGGGATTGTCATAATGTATGCGAATATCAAATAGTTGAAATCAGGCATCATTCTTCATGTTGATTAAAATATTTTGACTGGAATATGGGACGCAGACTTATATTTTATAATGTGTAACCAAATGTCCTTTTCTCAGATTTCATCCCCTATTGATTTTATGATAATTCGACTTCGATGCATAAAATTTTTGCATAATCAAATTGCAAATAATTGCTCATCTCGACTACTTCATTAAGACGAATAAACATTAATGTTAAACAAACGAAAACATAGAGTATTTGAAAAGCACTCACCGATAGATTGTCCGCGTTTCAAAACCGTTTAAAAGAGTGAAGGCTAGCAAACAGACTGAGGTTTTGCTGGAGTGATCAACTATTTAATAGCTTCAGGCTTAAGAAAGCTTGAGTCAGACCGTTTTCGGTTGTCACAATGGAATTACGTCGCTGTGACTAAGTAGGGACTAAGTCTAAAGGTGTGCAATGATTTTTCAGCTGCCACGTCAACACCTCTCGATATTTGGCTTGGACGCTGTTCGAAATTTGGCTTCCGCATTTCATGCGTTATATTCGCACAGAATTACACGTAAACAAATCCACTTGGATAGAATTGAATCGCACTGAATTGCGTGTACTCCAATCAAGTAGAATTGAACGACATCGAATTAAATGGAGCAAAGTCCCACAGAATTGCACCCAATTAAATTTCGAGAAATTCACTTGGAATTGAATCGCACCGAATTGAATTTCGTGAAATTGGATTAACTGGAGTTGAAACGCGACGAATTCGCTGGAGTTGAATTAAATCGCGCAGGATTGAACATTATCGAATAATACGGACTTGAACCGTGCGAAATCCACTGGAATGGAGTCGGAAGGAGTCCCCTCTAATAACTCAGCCCTGATTTCACCCTGAAAAATTAATTCAGAACAGGTAGCTTCGAGTAGGGAAGCTAGAAAAATTACACTATAAGACTCCTCTCTCGGTCGTAGTTGAATACAATCGACGTGAATTCACGGTTTTTATCATTTTTTTTTCTCCCGGAGATAAATCAGCCAGCGGAGAACGGTAGAATTTTAAACACCCTCTTTTTCTCTCCCCCGGTGAAATAATAATGCGCGAGAGCCGCGGTTCGCGATTTTAATTCGTTTTGTTCTCCGCCGAATATCAAAAATTCACCAAAAATTCGACCGTGCATTTACCGGATTAAGGGTACTTCAATATTTTACAGAAATTACGAGTTAACTACTTGTTTTCGAATGAAAAAAGCACCGTTGCTTATCGGACAGAGAGGAGAAAAGGGCGTTGATTCTCTTAATTCTCGAACGCGAGGCCGCATTTTTACGCGTTGCATACGAATGAATTTTCCTTCGCATGCAAATCACCAGCCGCATATTATGCCCGCATGCAAATGTCTCATTTGCATTGCAATTATCGAGCGATATGTAGGCCAGGCCGTGATAATAAAGACGCGAAGATCGCTCGACGAAATTGCGTTCGCTGCCGGTGTCTACCCAGCCCCGAAATTACTCGACACTCTCGCGCCTGTAATCGACCTATCGAACTTCCAATTAAACGGGCAACCTTTGTCCTGCGGCCCGTTTACGGTGCCCTTAACACCGTACACCCTTGCATTCGAAACTCACGTTTGCTTACTCACCCTCTCTTCATCGAACCCTGCATTGTCTTTTGAATTCACCGTTTGCTCCGTCAACTTTTTATCGAATTTCGACAATTTTTTAGGAGCTGAATACTTCAGATGGAGACATAAGTTGGAGAATTAACTTATCAAAGTTTGAATTAACTGGTCAGTCGAATAAGGTTTGAATTGAGATTTTTGTTAACGGCGTAGAGTTCGTTTGCGGCCATCTTGTTTCTTTACAGCCATTTTGTTTTTTTATCTTGTTTGTTTCAGGTATTTATGGATAGCAATACCCCATGTTTAATAAAGTCGATTCTATGAAGGTGCAAGTTTTAGACGGATGCTAATGTAACCAAGATGGCCGTCAACAAACAAGATGGCCGTAAACAAACAAGTGCGACTCTACGCGGTTAAGGCAAATACTTCAGACGTAAGTTGGAGAGCTAATCAGTCGAATAAGGTTTGAATTGAGATCTTTGTTAACACTTGCACTATGACTTGTCAAATGCGTCAGTCAGAACTAATCACAGCTACGATATTAAAACAAAGACAGTTGAAATGTCATGTCAATGTATCAAATTTAGCGTTAGACTTGAACACAAATACACTCAAGTCTAATATTTCTTTCTATCTAAAAAGTTTCCAAATTACTAAATGTTCTTTCATGCGAATTAAAAAAAGAAAGACCACACGGTTCGCTGTCCATTTTCCGAGATGCGATTTCATTTCGAGGTCCAATTCACTTTATTTCCATTTCCCCGCGGGATTCGGGGGCTGAGATAAATTCAATACGAGAGTCACTTCAAATTTTGATAAACCTGAGAACCACTGGGGAGCCGATCGTGCAGCGAATCGAAACACGGGGGCTGTTTCGTTTGTCGGTGTGTACGGCTCTCGCAAATATTTACTGAAAAATTTGATCAGAATCTTCGCCGGTAGGCAAACAACAGGGGAATTCGCAAAATTCACCGTGAAAGCGTCATTTCCGATCGCGTGTACGCGAGATAGTATCGATTCGTTGCCGAACGGGGCCGATTAAAACAGGTAAAAAGCGATCGTCGACGCGACGCGACGCACAGACGTGCCTTCGATTAAATCGATATTAACGCTCGCCATATAATCGCGACCTCGTGTTATTAACCCTTTAACTGCGAACTTCGGAAGCGGACTGTCTCTCGGACACCTTGATTCAAATTCACGGCAAATTTAGTAACTGGGACGAACTTTGAAGGCAGGAAAAATTGTGTGGAAACTTTACACTGTTTAATGGAGTCTCTATTATCCTATAGCGCTACACTGCTTTCACAGAAAATTGCAGTTACTTTATAGACTGAATCCTGCAGTTGCATCATTAGCGCAATTCGTATATTATTACACAAACACGTATCATATGTTTTTAAACTTGATAATAAATATGATGTACATTAGAAGGTGCACTTGAAAGCAATTAACGTTAGGTCACAAGAAAACAAAATTAAACTTGCAAGATGAATAAGGTGTTATGAACAAAAAATTGGTATTATGAAGTATTATGAAGGCGATCTCACAAAAATCGACAGGTTGTGATATTTTGAATAAAAAATTTGAAATATTCCATGCATTAAACATTCTTGTATTGTACCCTTTTTTACTTGCAGTTTGAATGGTCGGTCCATGTAAAGGACACGAAGTTGCATGTGAAAGAAAATTGCATTTGCATCTGCCTTTCCTGCATACTAATCTCTGCATGAAATGTCTCTATTTTTAATGAAATACCTGTATCTCGTTTTTCTATTTAAAATATCTTACCAACTTTCCATTACTTTTAAACATATTTTCATATACATATTCTCTAACCATGTTCTTGTTTATCTTATTCTTGATGACACAATGAATGAACTCATACAAAATGAATCATGCTTCATTCAAGAAGAGTGCACTGGAAAAAACTGCATACCACGATAAATAGATTACTCAATAACGTATATGTACCGATTCAATTATGTCAGAATCTGATGGTTAACGTTTAATAATGGCGATCGTAGGTTTGACCCTTTTTCCCGACTAAGGCTGTCGTTTGGTGAGGTACAGATAACTAGGAGGTTTCGTAAGGATGATTCGGAGAATTATCAGTAAGAAAATGAGTTCGTCGATGAGAAGGCGGAGTTTATGGAGCTGGTTGATGAGTAACGCGATACGGCAGCTGCTGTTTGCGGGATCTTACGAGTAATTTAAAAGCAACGGTACGAGTAAGAACAAATAGAAAGTTGTATAAATATAACGTCATCGGCTTAAGACGACCATCGTATCGATGGTATTCTATCTGTCTTTTACCTTGACTATTTTTAGTCGACAGGTACGTATAAATTATGTATAATTTTCGTTACTCGGAAATTAATGCAACGTAGTTTGAAATGTTACAAACACTCGTTCAAAATGTACTGTTATAATTTAAAGTCGCGCGATAAAAATATGGCTCGTAAACCTTGACAAATTTATCGTGCATATCGTTATGCACGATAACCGCTGAACTTTTTAACAGAGTCTCAAATTAGCGTCCACTTAAACACCCACAGACATACTTTGACTCGACCTTTTTAAGACACGAATGTTTTCTGCGATTATGCAAACTGTTCGTACAAAACAAATTAATAAGATTGTACAGTGTCATTCTTTTATACATTGCCACGTATATTATTACACGAAGACGTATCGTATGTTTTTAAACTTGATAATAAATGTGACGTACATTAGAAGGTGTACTTGAAAGCAATTAAGTTAACTTATGTAAGATAAGGGTTAAAATGACCGAAACGTACATTAAGTCCTTTTTTTAAAAATACGATATATTCGTGTAAATTCGCGTTTCCAAAGACGAAGCTACGTCTTCTAAGGCTCTTTACAGAATGCCCTCTTCCTGTTCCGAGAGATTTCCTTGTCCCTCGCGAAACTCAAGGGCCTCGGGGTTGGTTTATGGCCCTGACGTCCCAGCGTCGGGGCCTCGTCACCGTGGTGGTCGTCGTTGGACGGCCATGTGCCCTTCGCCTTGGTTTATTAGGGTGTGTCATTGAGAATTTTCTAACACTTACAAGAAAACGAGATTAAATATAAACTTGCAAGATGCATCTATTCGATGAACAGTATCATATGTATTTAACCCTGGTATATGTACTTAAACATAATAAATATGACGTACATCAGAAGGTATACTTGAAAGCAACTGACGTTAATTAAATACAAAACGAAATTAAAGATGAACTTGTAAAATGATTCTATTCGATAAATTGTATCATATGTATTTAACCCTGAAAATGTAACATCGGAAAGTGTTGAACTTGAAAGTAAACGTAACATCGGAAGTTGCACTTGAAAGCAATTAACTAAGAAAAATTAAAGCTAAACTACCCGTCAATTTTTCATGCAGGTTTTGTCCAGGACAGAAAAGGAAAAAACTGTGAAAAGAGTTGAAAAATGGAGCGACTGCAAGAAGGCAATCGATCGTGACGGATAGGATCGGGCCGGTGTAACCGAAAAACGAGTGACGCCGATCGTAACCCCGTTACATTTTTCCATTTGACCGGAGAAAAAACCGCTCGCGAACTCGTTAGGGCAGGAACGACGAATTAACCAATTTTCACGAGCTGTCCGGGGCTCGGTGGCTGTTCTGCCACGAGTTTCAGACGACGATCAATAGCCAAAGGGCGTCAGGTTGCTCGAAATACGCGTATCCAGCTTCGATGTTCCTTTGAACCGTCGCTTTATACACGTGTTCGTTACTGCTTCGATGAACAAACACGTTCTCCATTTCCTTTTTTTAATACGGAACTTGCGACAACGTTGCTTATCGATCTTTCCTTGCTTTTGCACTTTTATTTTAATACTCGGTCATTTGGGAGGAGGTTGGAAATTTAGAAATTTGGGGATTTGTTAAAGTAGGGTGTTTAGGAAGTTGAAATTGGTGGACTGGGAATTGGGTTCGAGAGTAGAGAAAAGTGAGAATTTGGGAATTCCGAAGTTTGGGGTTTTAGGGATTTGGGAAATTGGGAATTGGGGCATTTGAGAATTCGGACAAATCAGAATCTGGGAATTCCGAGATTTGGGGTGTAGGGATTTGGGAAATTGGGAATTCGAAAATTTTAGAATTCGGAGATTCCGAAATTTGGGAAATTAGGAATTTGGGCATTTGAGAATTCGGAAAAATCAGAATTTGGAAATTCCGAGATTTGGGGTGTAGGGATTTGGGAAATTGGGAATTTGGAAATTTGAGAATTCGGAGATTCCGAAATTTGGGTTTTAGAAATTTGGGAAATTGGGAATTGGGGCATTTGAGAATTCGGAAAAATGAGAATTCGGAGATTTCGAAATTTGGGGTTTTAGGGATTTGAGAAATTGGGACTTCGGGCATTTGAGAATTCGGAAAAATGAGAATTCGGAGATTCCGAAATTTGGGGTTTTAGGGATTTGAGAAATTGAGAATTTGAAAATCCCCAAATGTATGCTCCTAGAATTTTAAGAAATTCGAGACATGACCAACTAAAAAATTTCAGAATTTGAAGGTATGAATTAAAAGCGAAATGGCAGCAAATATCGATACGTGATTTACAAAAGAAACGCGAGGAAAAAAGAGCGGAAAGTGTGACGTTTCGCGGGTTTTAGCGATCCGTAAACGGTGCACAAAGTAAGGTGTATAAATCACGGTGAATCAGCCGCGATCAACGCGTAAAAAGTCATCTTTGATCGTGAAAGAAGGTTAACGGCACCGCGTTTGTTTATCGGCTCGTTAAGTTGCATTCATGCACCGGAGCTGCAGCACCTGCAGTGTTTCCTCGGACATGCACAATGTCAACGTTTCTCTTCGCGATTACGTTTGAATCAATATTGTCGGGCTTATCGTGTCTGCTATACGTCACGATCGCAAGGTGAAAGTTAAATATACGATTCTTCTACCTCGTATCGCTTCTTGCGATGCAGACTCATCGGATACACAGAAATCTATCTTTGTTGATTTAAGGAGAAACTAATTGTAAGTATAATTGGAAATAAAACAAACAGTCGGTAATCAAGTGGAATTGTCAAGGATTAACTGGAATTGAATTGACAGTAATTGACTTGCGTGGAATTGCATTGTGAAGAATTGATGTGTGTTGAATTGACATGCATATAATTGATGCGCGTGTAATTGAATCAGGAATTGAACGATGTGAAATTGAATCTCTAAAAACTGACACATGTACAATTAAATCGAATAGAATTGACTTATGAAGAATTGAATTCTGTGGAATTGACTTTGGAGAAATTGAATTGTCAGGAACTGACACGAGCGTAATTGAATCTAGAGGAATTGACGTATGTGGAATTGAATCGTGAAGAATTGAATTTTTTGGAATTGAATTCCGTGGACTTGCATGTAATTGAATCATTGGAAAGTGCTTTGCGTGGAATTACCTTGCCAGGAAGTTGACTGGAATTGACTCGAATGTAATTGAACTGCATGATATTCAATTACATAGAATTGAATAGCGCTGAAATAAACTGCACCGATTTGAATCGTGTCGAATTGAGACCGAGAGCTTACGTGTCGAGAGCTTAAAGCCCGTGTGTCGCCGACCTTCCAGAAAATCCTCAATGTACGTCTACATATACCTATTTACCCGCAGAGAAGTACACGGTGCAAGCACACTCTATTATTCACTCTATTAAAGTAAAGTACTTCGGAAACTAGTAAAAATAGAATTCCAGAGTAAGTTACTCGCTAATGTACTCGTTACCTATTCCATCCACGTAAAGTATACTTTAGCGAGGAGGTTGGTAATATCGAGTCGATGAATGAAGTCTGGGCGCCAAGGAAGCCGTTGATCGGTCGAATAAAACCGACAAATGACCGGAGATCGATGCAATTAAACGAGCCTCGTCCTATCGGTCGCGATAAGCCTCGTTTCGTTCCGATATTAGACGCTCCGTATCGCGGTCGGGGCCGTCCCCTGTCACGAGCGTCGCGACGTCGCGTTATTTGTGCACTCGGGAACACATAAACTTCAAAGTTTCTCAATCTACAAGTTCTCATATTTCCTCCTCTATGCTCGACTTTCCGAATTTTTTCACTTTCCGACATTCAAATCTTCGGATTCTTAATCCTTAAGTTCATGAAAGTTTCAAGTATCTAAATCTTTCTTTTTTAATTCGTATTTAAAGAAAATTACTTGGGTTTCTGAATTTTCAAGCTCTCTGAACATTTATATTCCTAAATTCCTAAACCCCCAAACTTTTAGGTCCTCAAATTCTTGAATCCCCAAAATTTCTAATTGTAAGTACTCCCTGAGTCTCCAGATACTTCCACATCCTCAGGTTCGTAGCATCCTCAAATTTCTAGATACCCAACTCCCTGAGTCTCCTATTACCTCCACATCCCCAAGTTTGTAGCATCCCCAAATGACTAAGTATCTAACTCCCTGAGTCTCCTAATTTTTTCGTGTCTCAATTTCGTTGCATTCCCAAATTTCTAGATACCTAACTCCCTGAGTGTCCAAACCTCCACATCCCCAAGTTCGTAGCATCCCCAAATTTCTAGATACCTAATTTTCTGAGTCTCCAAACACCTTCACATCCCCAAATTTCTAGATACCTAATTTTCTGAGTCTCCAAACACCTCCACATCTCCAAGTTCGTGGCATCCCCAAATTCCTAGATACCTAACTTCCTGAGTCTCCCAATTTCTTCATGTCCCAATTTCGTAACATCCCCAAATTTCTAGATACCTAACTCCCTGAGTCTCCTATTACCTCCACATCCCTAAGTTTGTAGCATCCCCAAATTTCTAAGTATCTAACTAACTGAGTCTCCCAATTTCTTCGTGTCCCAATTTCGTAGCATCCCCAAATTTCTAGATACCCAACTCCCCGTCTCCAAACACCTCCCCAAGTTCCTAGCACCCCCGAATCATTCCAACGTCAAAAGATCCCAAAAAATCAAAAACCTTGATTCTCCTTGGTCGGCAAATTCTTTGTAACCGCAGATTTACTCTCGTATCTCCATCGAACACTGGAAGGATGGAAAGAGAGCGAGATATCTGATCGGAAGTATCGACGGTGAATATTTGATGGAGGCAAGCAGATCGCGTTAGCGAAAAGCCACGTTGGCTTTCACGTTTTCGAGGAACGCCGGCAGCGGCGTGCACGTGACACCGCGTTGCATCCATAATCCATGCCCGGCTCTCTCTGTATACACGAAAGACGGTTTACTCAGCTTTTATTCGTCCAGATGCTGCGGCGACTTGGAAAACAGACCGACCGTCTTTTTTCTCCCCGACCGACACCATCCTAATTGCATTCCACCCGATGAATGCAACCACGGCGCCTGCCTTCTTCCTCTTTTTCCGATGCCTCATCGGCTGAACCTTCTATGTTTACGTTACACGCACACGATGCGCTTCTTCTTTTTCGATCTGACACCCTCGCATGATTCTTTCATGAGCTCGCTTTTTCACGCGTTTTTTACGCTTGGCGATATTGTTTATCCGCTGCTGGCTGATCGAAACTGGATCTTCAAATTAATCGATGCTTTTGTCTTTTATGGGTGATCGATAAACTGAAATAGTTTTAGTCTTACGCATCTGGTTTCATTTATTCTAGAAAATCAAGTGAACAGACTCATTCGTAAACGAAGATGAAATGATATAACCTCTTAGAGAATACTTAGGCACATGTGGAGTCCTTCATCAGATATCATCAGTTAGATGTTGTTCAATTCAAAGTTGAAATTCATCATAGTGGACATCTGTGAATGGAATCCACATGTTGGTTCAGGTTGAAGGAATACACAACACTTTTTAATGGAAACTCAGAGTATCTACCTAACTAAACTAACCTACCTTAGACGGTAGGTTCTAAAACTACAGAGAGAACATGAAGTCGATGCTTATAATAGAGTTTTCAGAGTAACAGAGATACAATAGTCGGTGTAAGAACAGAGTGTACAGGACAAGAGTAAGCAGGTACAGCTCAGATGAGTAAGGGTTTGGACATGTGGTTCAGATGTTTGTCTCAGAATGATTCTATGTATTTATGCAATGACATGAAGTCTAGGTTGGTTGAGAGTAGGTCATACAACACATATCTGTGAATGTGACCACTGTTTTTGCGGATTTTATAATTACAGATGTGCGGTGAAGATGAACGAACAGAAAAATTTGTTTAGTTGCGAAACAAAGTTAGCGGGGGAGGAAGTATGACGCGTATGCACGGCACGAAGACGAATCGGGTAAAAAATTTGCCAATCCAGCAGAGATAACCGCTTCGCGATGCGCTTCGGGTTCTCGACGCTTGGCAACAGGAAATGCCGTTATCGCGAATCGTCCACGACTCTGAATAACGAGCAAAACGCGCCGCGATGCTTCATAATCCCCGATAATTAATCGTCAAACTTCTTTTCTCTTTGCCTTCCGGAAGGGAAAAAAACAAGTCCAAGTACCGATAGTCTTTCGGACTTTGATAAATGTTCGGAATACAGGCTGGAGAAAAAATTTGTCGATTTATTATGAATTGCTGTCATAATTGGATTCGTGCCTCATTTACGTTGGATAAACAGATGTTTCCTGCGAGAAGCAATCAATGTTCGACGGCTGACAGGAACAATAAGATACGCGTATCTGCTTTAGTTGATTTGGATGTAGATAGTTGTGGAACAGGATAAAGGATTCGTGTAGCTGTAGACAAGCAGTTCAAGATTACAGTAAAAGGTAGTTGGATGAAATATTGGTTTCTAGGAATATTTTTAGGGACACAAATTTATTGGGGTCTAAGGAATGTTTGAATCTCGAGATACTGAAATCCAGAGATATCTGAATGTGAGATTGGGGTCTAAGGATATTTGGATCTAAAATATTGGGATGTAGGTATATCTGTAGGTCTAGATATAGGTCTACGAAGACTGGGATCTAAGACTACTTGAACAAAAAAATATTGGGATCTAGGTATATCCCTGGGTCTAGGTATAAGTCAAAGAAGACTGGGATCTAAGACTATTTGGACCTAAGAATATTGGGATCTAGGTACATCTCTAAGTCCAGGTATATGTCTAACACTGGAATCAAGGATTGAACAGATATTTTGATGTATTAACATTGACATCTAAAGAACTAATATTTGAATCTAGAGTACACAGAATATTGAATCGAGTAAGAAACGAAAATTTCCAAGAGAATTTTGATTCTATAAACTCTTGAAAAATCGTCAGCAAACAAAATCGTTTATCTTGAAACACGTTTTCTTGAAGAAGAAAGTGGACAAGGTCCAAATCGTTTACGCGAGCACTGGCCAAGAAAGCCTTGACTGGGGTCCAGTTATCCGTAAGTTTTCTTTGGTTAAAGAAGCCGTCGAAGAGAAAAAGCTGTTTCCCCCCGACAGCATTTTCGCCGATCAAAAGACGAAACGATCGAGGAACCACGAACGGCCATTTTCGAAGCCGGCTGTATTCCAGTTGCAAACTTTTTCCGATGCTGTTTCCTTTTGTCGACAGCCCTGGGGATATTTCGTTTAGCTTCAAGCTTCCCTTGTCCTCGGGGACCTTAACCGCCACTTTCTTCCTTTCCGACACCGATCACCGGACTCCTAATCGGCCGACTGCCTCCGACAGTAAACGGCTCTTCGTGAAATTTCGAGGGCAGATTAGGCGTGATGGATGGTAGACGTATGGTTCAGAAGTTGGAATTTTGGTGATTTGGGGATTTAGGAAATGGGTAGGTGGAAATTTTGGAATTTAGGCAATTGGGGATTTGGGACTTTAGGAATTTGGGGAGTTAGGAAGTTGGGAATGTAGGAATGGGGGGAGTAGGAAATTGGGGATTTAGAAATTGGGGGAATTAGGAAGTTGGGAATGTGAGAATTTGGGGAGTAGAAAATTGGGATTTAGGAATTTGGGGATTTAGGAAGTTGGGCATGTGGGAATGGGGGAGTAGGAAATTAGGGACTTAGGAATTTGGGGATTTAGGAAGTTGAGAATGTAAGAATTAGGGGTGTAGGAAATGGGGGATTTAGAAAGTTGGGAATGTGAGAATTTGGGGAGTAGGAAATTTGGGACTTAGGAATTAGGGGTGTAGGAAATGGGGGATTTAGGAAATTGGGGAGTTAGGAATTTGGGGATTTAGCAAGTTGGGAATGTGGGAATGGGGGGAGTAGGAAATTGGGGATTTAGAAATTGGGAGAGTTAGGAAGTTGGGAATGTGAGAATTTGGGGAGTAGAAAATTGGGATTTAGGAATTTGGGGATTTAGGAAGTTGGGCATGTGGGAATGGGGGAGTAGGAAATTAGGGACTTAGGAATTTGGGGATTTAGGAAGTTGAAAATGTAAGAATTAGGGGTGTAGGAAATGGGGGATTTAGAAAGTTGGGAATGTGAGAATTTGGGGAGTAGGAAATTTGGGACTTAGGAATTAGGGGTGTAGGAAATTGGGGGATTTAGAAATTTAGAAATGTGAGAATCTCGGAAGTAGGAAATTGGGGATTTAGCAAGTTGGAAATGTAAAAATTTGGGGATTTAGGAATTTGGGGAATAGAAAATTACAGTATAAAGAATCTAATAATCCATGAATTCGCAGGGGTAGAAAATTGAAAAGGCTAAAAACCAATTCGAAAACCTAATATTCAAATAATTAAAAAAATAGCAAACTTGTGATAAGCTGAATTATCCTATGAATCGTCCAAGTTAAGTTTTATAATCTGATTTCCATTGTTCCCTTCGTTGACTTTCCCCTTGTTCGCGGTTCTCACGGTGACGGAAAGTCTTAGGGCGCGTTTTCGCCGGAAACCCGAGTTCCAGCGAAGCGGTCTTGTTGCGGGATATTAAAAGTTCTAATTAAGGGAACAACGGGCAAGTTTTCTCGTTAAACGCGCTAGTGGAATTTTTAATCAACGAATACAGGATCGTCGAAAGCAAGGAACGAGATGATCGAAAGATATATATCTTGGTGATCGAAGAAACGTTGCTATCGCTGTCAGAAATCACTTACGAGATTCCCGGATCTCTAACGTCTCGAAAAGTTTCACGGTTCTGAAACTTGCCGTGCGCGACCCTCTTATCTCGAACTTCGGAAAATTCCACGAGTTCAAATGATTCTCGATACTTTGAGAAACCTGGGATATCGTTGCAGATTGTTATCCATGGGCCATCACGAATTAACTCGAATCTTATTGAATCACGTTCAAAATTAGCTACGAAAATTTGATTAGACTCTCGTTCAACACTGTATTATTCAGATGTGAAAATATTCAATGGAAGAAGCTTAACCCCTTAACCTACAAACTTTTCGACAGACAGAGCTAGTTACTGTGTTAAGATAAATATAGAACACTGAACTGTTATATTTTGGATTTGGTGATCTTGAATTATACAAGTTACAATTGGTGTCGAACTCAAAAGTCGATCTTTATGTAAATATGACTTAGGTTTGCTACATTTGATCTGTAACGAGTCTTCGACCAAAAGTTGCTCTCTTTCTTGCACTATGATTTATTTGGCAGGTGCGTCAGCCATAACTAACCTACAGCTACAATATTAAAGCAGACAAAGAAAGTTGAAATGCTATGTCAATCTGGTAATAATTGCTGACTAAGATAATTGGACAACTCCAGATCGAAGCGTATTCGAGTAAAATTGATCACAGTTGTAAGTGTAAGGTGACGCAACGGGTGCGTCAGGAGTCAGACCCAAAATAGTGTAAGGTGTTAAATTCTGAAAACCTTTCGAAATATTCTGTAAAGGATAAAAATAAGTTTTACAGAATAATTCTGTATAAAATTGCATATCAAAGAAGTAACACTTCACAAAGTGTGAGAATGAAAAATGCTGGCAATATCATGTTCCAACGTCTGGAAGAGTGGAAACGTGTCCAGGTAAATTGATCGATAACAAGAGTCGATTAAATCATAGTATGCATTGTATGTCGCAAGATGCGATCGCGTTACCCTTTGGAAAATTGAAACAGGCAATAGTTTTTACGGCGAATGCTCACGAGACGTCGAATCGCGTGACAGGTTATTCGCCGTATCGAGTTTCCTATATTTACCGCAATTAACAGCGCGGCTGCGGTGTGTTTACAACGATGCAATCCGTTAACCAGACTTTGCATCATGGTTTCCGTTGATAAAATCGTTCGCTGCGCTCGGCCCCGTTCGGCGACAAACCGGGCAAAGTGGAACGATTAGTCGTGCCTTATCGCGTTATCGCGGCTAAGTGACGGCGACCGCGGCCGATCGACTTTTCAAAAATTGCAGAAAATTGTCTTCCTAACTCGTTATCTCCTTACCGACGAATTAACCGATCCTTTTCCCACCGACTTTCTTGCTTTCGCTAATTCCCCGGGCGCGTAGAATGGACTCGATAAAACTTGTTTCATTATTTCTATCTCTAGGTATAAATATAGGAATATAAAGATACGGTTTAAAGGTCTACAGCATATTGGAATTCGAGGGTATTTGCAAGGTTTACAGGATAAATTAGGTTCTAGGGATACTAGGATCTGGGGATATTTGTATGTACATTTCAGTCAAGGAGGATTGGATCTAGGGACATTTGCACGCGAGATTATCGCGGTCTAGGAGTATGTGGGCTATGAGGATATTTGAATCTAGGGTTATCTGAATATAAGATTGTTGGGTCTAGGGATATTTGGATATACGATCGTTGAATCTAGGGATATTGGGATATAATATTGTTGGGTCTAGGGATATTTGGATGGAAGATGACTGGGATCCATGGAGAATTCGAATCTAGGGATAATTGGATATAAGACTGTTGGAATCTAGAGATAATTGGATCTAACAGTGTTGGAAATTAGGAATAATTGGATTTAAGAATGCTGAAATTTAGGGATAATTGGACCTAAGTGTGTTGGGATCTAGGGAAGATTGGACCTAAGTGGAATGGGATCTAGGGATAATTGGACCTAAGAGTGTTGGGATCTAGGGATATTGAAATCTAAGCATAGAGTCTAGAGATATTGAAACGAATATCCAAGAATCTTCATGACTGTACAACACATCCTAATATAGCACACGACAATCTTTCATATGGCAATATAACGCGAGGTAACTCAACGCGTCGTAATTTAACATGTTACAACACTAACTTCTAATGATCTAACACGTAATATTTAACAAATCGATTTATCAATGAACTAATCGTTCCTTAAAAATTGTGCATAATATTTATAATTAATAATGATTAATAAACGTACGATAAAGCTTCTTCTCGTCCAGTGTCTCGAATCTCGCGCGTCAGAAAATCGAGAACCCAAGACGATCTTCAACTCGACAATGTCCGATCCTGCAACAAAAAGAAACACGAATTTATTACGATCGTTGAAGAGTATCGATACGAGGATAATATCGAGAGGTGGATAAAAGTGCCGACACGTTCGCGCACGCATTAGACCGAGTCTCGAAACGAGAACTCGTCTCGTTCGATATGCGAGATGAAAATCGAGCGGGGAACATCGATGAATTTTTCTCGGTGTGCGCGGATGTTCTCGAAGTAAACATCGAGGCATATGAAGTCGGAAGGGATCGAGAAAGGTCGCCAACTCGAATATTGACGGACTGCATTTCCATATATCCGGATCTCCCGGGGCTCTCGAGGTCCGTGAAACATCCAACGTGGAAAGAAAATGTTAAACGAAACGGAAACGACCTGGAAGTCTTCTTTATTCGAAAATGGAAAAACGTATCGAGAACGCTCGATCGATCAACTGTTGCGCCCGAACGAATCGGATCGACTTCCACGATCGATCCGTCAACGTCCAACTTTTGCTTCTTAGGTAGTCACAAAATATATTTCATTATTTTCGCATTCGATTCTTTTCTGCGATTGATCGAGTATTTCGGACTATTTATATAACAAAACACTAGATTTATTCCTATATTATCGTATGGTATCAATTTTTCTTTTAAATGAATAAAGGGAGAGTTGGTCTTCATTTAATTCCCTCAACCTATGAAATTAAGGATTCAGCTTGATAAAAGAGAAAGAGAGAAGAAAATTAAATTGAGGTAAAAGAGGCTTGTTTTTCGTAGCAGTTTGTTTACAGAAATTTCAGTATCCCATAGGAGATTTTAGTTGATAAATAAGAGAGTAAAGTGACATTTGGAAACGGTCGTCGATGAGTCAGGAGGTCCCCAGGGGTGTTCTCCAGTTTTACACCCTTTTCGAGCGCGCGCCATTAAAACAATGCCCTTTGAGGCCACGAACTGTGATTCGTCAAAGGACCTTTCCCTGCACGTTCCTCTCGAGGCCACTTCGTTATTCTCACACCGTGTTAATTGACTTTCGAGCGGTTCCGAGCGACCGGTCGTTACCGCGACCCTTCAGATGGATCTTCGACTATGATTTCGAACGTTCGATTAATTGCAATTCTTCCGCTATTCGATGTCGCGCGAGTCAATTAACGACATCGATAAGCAACCGTGCTCAAATACTGCTTGCACGTGCAAATGCTGTGCACACACTGGTACCGATGAGTTCTCAATATTTTCATTCCATAAATATATCATTTTTATATTTCTATGTTTTACAGTTTTTTCATCTTTGAATTTATAAACTTTTAGACTTCTAGCATTTTAGGATCTTAGGTTTTTAAATTTATAGGTTTGTAGGTTTCTAGATATTTATAGATGTATGGATTTATTTAGAGATCGATAGATTTATAGACTGGTAAATTTATACATTGATAGATTTATAGACTGATAAATTTATACAGTCATAGACATAGGTAAATTCAACAATTTTTTCCGATTTATATATTTATAGATTGATAGATTTATAGACTGACAAATTTGTAAATAACTTTCTCAAGGTTTATATTTAAAAGTTTTATAACTGCACGTCTATATATTAATAAATTGCAAGGTTCCTTAATTAAGAAGACTCTCTGACAAGCAGATTAAAATAAACTTAATTGTCAGTTTGACGAAGGCACATTGCAAGCAAAGAGTGCCAGATGAATCGATATTCTTACCGGATCCTTTGAGAAAGGTTTTAACCTACATCCTGAATTCGTAATAACGGGACAACTCACCTTTGAGTACACTTCCGGCCAACTTCTAATTACTACACCTCCAATCTTTATGTAAATATATCTTCCGAGTACTTCAACTTCTGTGTCAATAATGTAAATGTTCACGTTTATTCTGTAACTGGGCTGCACGGCTACCCCAACTGTTCCACTTATACATCGAACCACGAAACTGGGTCAATTGTGACCCAGACCTACCAAACGTATCCGACGGTTCGACCGGAGTTATTCAAACGTCTTTCAAATTCAAACAAAATTTTTCTATTCGGGATTTCAAAAAATTTGGATTTTTGAGATCTCTGGAATTTTGGGATAAATGCTATTACTGTTTGAGCACACGGAGCTTTTGAATTATTGAAAGGTTGTGAGAATCATAGCTAGTATTTCGTAATAAGGTGTAATCTTGCAGCAACAGATGTGCAAACATGCAAAACTGAATCAACTACCTGATTAAAATACAAATAATTACTAAAATCCTGATCTATCCTGATTACTGTTTGATATATGAAACGAAGAATATAAATAATATTGTCCCTGCGTATTTTATCAGTCGATCAGTTCAAGTGTGCCATAAAGTGCAACGTCCGAGTAACATAAATAATATAACCCTCCCCCATGCAGCCCCAAATTTAGCAAATTTTCAGCTCAAAAGTGTTACTCTCCGACCAAATTATCTTATTTTGGCGGCTCTTGTGAAGCAAAATACTCCAGAAAGGAGTTGCTTTCGAAGCAAACACGGTTCGAAATCAACGACGGTTGCAGACGTTCTTAGTACGCGTATACGTGTTTGAGCAGAAGGGGGAACGGAAGTTGCACACGTCTCCGATAGTGTTTATCCAGCGACAACGTGGCAGGAAGCTTTCTCGTTGCGTTGCATAATGAGCCTCCCGAAACTAGTTGCATCAACAGGGAAACGTTCCCGACGTTCGCCCTAACTACGTTAATCATAATCCTTGCTTCGAGGGTTAGGAAAAGTGTGTCTCTCGGAGTTGTTCGGCTGCGAATTCGGGAGAACTCGCGGTTATTCGACGCACGTATCTCCACCGCGCTCTTATTGGGAGGTGTTGCGAAATTACACGGTTGTTCGTAATTTCGCCGAATTTCGGAACTTGCTAACAGTCCGAGTTCGGGGATTTACCGGGGATTAGGTCCTTTAATGGCTCACTTCACTAACGTTCGAAAGTTTTCGGTGTCGATGCTACGAGATATGGCAGTTTCGAGCAGTTGTTGAGCTATTAATTGAGCTATTAATAACAGGGTGTTTGTAAGGGTGCATGCATTACTGTATTAAGTACTATAAATGTGTTAAGTACCATAAATTCTGTTGGTAGTTTAGATTATTACAAGTTGGATTAGTACGTGGCACCTATAATCGGTGTACCGATTAATTATAACCGTATAAAAATACGTTTCCAACGTTCCGAATTAAAATTGCCTTCCATCAGTGTACCAAAACACGGATGCGGTAACACAATCACGCGAAGATTCGTCGATTCAATAAATTGTCGAGTATTTACATATAATCCGCGTTCGGATCGAACGTGACAGTTTTATTGAGGCGCGCCTCTGGTGAGTCACGGCCTTCTCGAGGATTAATACGCGAAACTGGTGAATCTAAGTTCGATCATGCGCGATAAAATCATAGGTCTCGATCCGTGAGGACGGTATCGTGCTCGACACGGATCGGCTCTATCCTTTTAAAAGATTGCCGAACTTAATCTTGCATTCGGACGTGCTATCGCAATTCAGAAAGCTTCGATTCGCTTCTAATCCGACGAGTATCAATCGGCGCGTCACAAAAAGGGTATTAAAGTATTACCTCGTACACGGAGTTATCGTTCCACCTTGATTCTGTGACATGGAAAAGTCCGAGGGAATAAATTTTCTAGGGAATTGTAAAAAGGGCGGGGTAGGAACGCAGTGAAGTTTGCTTAGAATTAGTGCTTTTTAGGTGTTGAATTGTGGAATTTGGGATTTGGGAAATTTGGGGTTGGAAATTTGGGGATTTGGGGATCTTGGGGTTCGAAATTTGGGGATTTGGGGATCTTGGGGTTGGAAATTTGGGGATTTGGGAATCTTGGGGGTGGAAATTTGGGGATTTGAGAATTTGGGGATCTAAGAATTTGGGGATTTGAGAATTTGGGGACCTGAGATTTTGGCTATTTGAGAATTTGGTGACCTGCGAATTTGGGGACTTGAGAATTTATGAATTTGAGAATTATGAGATTTAGAAATTTGGGGATCTGAAAAGTTAGTACTTTGGAAATCTGGGAATTTGGGGACCTAGGCATTCTGCGATGTAATTGAAAATTTATAAATTTTACCAGTAGCAAATGGGAGAATGCAAATAGTCGAAATTTAAAAAACTGTTAAATTTGATCAATCCTAAATTTGAAAACTTAAAATTGTGATATTTTTGGGTTGTCAAATCATCTCCATCTCTCTATTTCTAAAATTATTTCGCAATCATGAATCTAATACTCTCATATCAATAACCGATCGATATCGTACTAATGGATCGATAACTAATCATTCCATCTTCCCCAAAATAATCTTCCCACTATCAAATATTTTCCACACCGCATACAGTATCCACCGCGATCTCATAAAAATTCGAAACAAACAAAAATCGTGTTGATACAATAAAAAATAAAATATTCCATCTATAAAATGACTTGGTAATAAAAAGGAAAGCACGAAACTAATTAGAAGGAGAAACTAGTTTTACAATGTCACCGGTAAGTACATTTGTCACGGGTCCACATGAAAAGGTAAAAGAATTTGAAAGAAGGGGCAGAGCGAATGGAATAAAATAGCCTGCCTCGTTGCGAAACAATTTCTCGTAGCGGCGACATTTCAGACACTTTTCAAAACGAAAACTCAATTCTCGAAATGCCATTTCCACGAACGTTTTTCCATTTTCTGTCTTCCTTTCACTCGTTCCCGTCCAGAGGTTCCAGCTGAAACGGGCCGACGAGTGAACGTTAATTAACTCGCAATGCCACGCAGATCCTACGCTAATTGGACTTGTTCTATAATTAACCGCGTCCAACTTTAATCGGCTTCAGTTTTCCCTCCTTTGCCTATATCGCCGGACAAAAATTCGACTTTTGATCTGCTAGTTATACGCTTCGGATATTCTTTGGAAAGTAACTCTTGGGGGATCAAGTACTGACTCAATTTTAATTTTCCATTTCTCCTTTCGCTATTTTCATTGTCAAATTTTTGACAATTTCTTTTTTGGGGGTTCACGAGTGATTTTTATGGCTCTGTGTAATTTTTTGAAAGTTTTGGCGAAGTTTGTAGGAGGAGGGGAAATGGGAGTTTCTGATTTGTTAATTTGGGGAAGATTGATTTGGAGTATTGGAATTTTTGATATTTGGGACTCTAAATTTTTGGAATCTGGGACTTGAGAACTTTGGTATTTCAGAATATGGATGATCAGAGACTTAGAAATTTAGTAGGATTAATCATTGCATCTTAGTACATGGTACCTGATTTTAATTGAAGTTTTATTATTGACAGGAACCGTAAATTCCTAAGAATCCAAACTTCTATATCCTGAAATTCGTACACATCAAATTCACATGTCCCAAACACTGTGTACACTAAATTTCAATATACCATATCCCTAGAAAAGGTACTGAATCCATCCTACCACAGAAACATAAAATAGACCACAATGGTGATCAATAATAAATATTAACTTCAATTCAATCGACGTTCCAAGAATAAAAGTAGCTCCTCCAATCTTCGAGTAACCATGAACAGCAAATAATAAAATTATCTGGCATTAAAAGTTAGTAAGATTATACGATTTTAATTGAAGTCCACGTTGTACACGTCTGGATCTTCTTCATAAAGGAAAGTTAGTTAACGACGAGTTCGAAGCAGTCGAACGACTCATATTTCGAGGAGCACTTTCCGCTTCATAATGAACGCTTATACGAGCCGCGAGATCTGTGTTAATTAGTCCGAGCATCGTGTTTTTCTTCTCGGTAAATGTTTAGCCGTGCACCGAACACAACGACACCATTGATTTTATAAGCGAGAGATTGCATTATCAGTCATTTCCCCCAATCGTTCGATCTGGAACGTATTTCATCCTTATCGGATATACTATTCGTTCACGGATGATGATACGAGACAAACGGACTTCCGGTACGATGAAATATCGCGTCGAAGAATTTTATCCCCGTCGAGCTTGATTTGTGCACCCGGTGATTCGAAATTAAAATAAAACCGGTAAAACGTTGATCCGGTGCTCGGGGACGTATCGCGATTAATATTTGGGGAATCGCGGGGAATTTTTGGCGAAACGGCTTTTGTTACAAATGAAACGCGGTTATAAATATCTGTTGAATTTGAAATTTTTATGCCGTGAAACACGTATGCGAGTTGAAAAAAATGGCCATTAATTATTGCGGAATGAAATATACGTATACGGAATAAAAGTCGAGAATAATTTCTGCGGGCTTTTGTTCAACGAGAAATTGCAAATATCTATTTTGCTCGAACTTTTATGTTATAAACCGTGTACGCGTTAAAAAAAATATTAATTGCGGGGATGAAAAATGTGAGCGCGGAATAAATATCCTGAACGGTTTTTATGAAACGTGCCGGGTTTTATTGCGGACATACCGGCTGAAATATTGGTAATACCTTTTAATTAGATTTTAAACTTTCGTATTATAAAACGTGTACGTTATAATAGAACCATTCTCGTGACAATGAAAAATGATTGAAATGAAAATGAAGAGTTACGAATTTTTATATATGTATCCTACGTTTCTGGAACTTCGAAACACCACATTGTCAAGTGCCTAGAAACAAATTTTTGTATGTTCAAATTTCTAGAAATGCTACTTTGTACATCTCAAATTTCTGGAACCCTAAACTTCTATACTCAAGTTCCTTTTCAACATTTTTAGAAACTCAAATATTTATTATTAAAATCTATAGAAATCCTACATTCTATATTTTCAGATTTCTAAAAATATTACTTCTTGTGACCCAAATTCTTAGAAATTGAAATTTCTATACTTCAATTCCCTAGAAATCCAAATTCCTGTATCCCAAATCCCTAGAGTCCTAAATTTCTATATCCTCAAATTCCTGACAACCCAACTTTCTATATCCTAAATCCCTAGAAGCCCAAATTCCTATATCTCTAAATTTCTATATCCCAAACTTGTAAAACCCCAAATCACTATATCACCAAAATTCTTAGAATTCCAACTCCTTACATCTTAAATCCCTAGATCCCCAAATTACTATATCCCAAATTTGTAAAACTCCAAATCACTATACCTTCAAAATCCCTAGAAATCCAACTCGTTATAGCCCAAATCCCTAGATCCCCAAATTACTATATCCCAAACTTGTAAAACTCCAAATCACAATACCTAAAAAATCCCTAGAATCCCAAATCTCCACATTCTAAATATCACAAGCCTCGAATCTCTACATCCACAAATCAGAAATTGATATTCGTGCAGCTCAAATGCAACAAAATGCAGCGGAAAGTTAATAAACTTGTTTCGGTCGAATTTGAAATGTCCGCATGAAAAGAAGAGTACGCAGCGAAATCAGTAAAAAGTACATAGAGTGAAAATGACAGGAAGTTTCCGTGAAACGAGGAGACAAGCTTTTGTCGCAAAGGCACGGCCGAGAAAGTTGCAGATGTTTGCAGAGAAGCAAGCCACCGCCCGCATCCAGCTGCTCTTTGTTGCAACTACGTTCAATGCAAGCATCTGCTCGATGGTTTGTTAAGAGTCCACGCTAATGACTATCCGTTCACGCTAATTCAACGCGAATCACAGCGTGTGCGTTGTTCTGGACGAAGGAACGGTTTCCACGGAATCTTCTTTTCCTCTACTTTATTCCTGTAGCTGAATCCACGAATGTGCATCCGAGGATAGTAACGGAGTAGAGTCCCACTTGTTTACGGCCATCTTGTTTCTTTATGACCATCTTGTTCCTTAACGACCATCTTGTTTGTTTACGGCCATTTTGTTTTGTTATCTTGGACAGCAATACTACATGTTTAATAAAGTCGAATTTCGGAAGATGCAAGTTTCAAACAGATGCTAATGTGAAGAAGCAAGATGGCCTAAAGAAACAAGTGCTACTCTGCGACGTTAAATCGATTCTTGATGGATATGTTCACATCGTTAGCGAAATCGTTAGAAGTTGGAGAAATTTTGGATCTTGAGTATTCAGGAAACTTGACGATTTCGTAATTTGAGAATTCGTGAAGTTTGACAATTTTGAAAGACCAAAATGTAGAAAATGAAACATCTGAAAATCTAAATATCCCAGAACTGAATATTTAAAAAACTGAACACATCTGATAATCTAAATCTAAAAATTTAGGAATCAGGAATATGAGAAAATTAGAATTTAAAAGTATATGTCCTCCAAGATTAGAAAACATAGAAATTTAGAGAACTCGTAAAAGGATTTCGAGGAAATTCCCAGAACAATTTCAGCGTTCCGCATAAACCCATCTGATTGGACGATTCGTGCCGGACAGCTTCTAGAAAGCGTTCGAATGTGGAGCATTAAAATTCAACGTGGCATCAGGAATGTAAAGTGTGAGCGACCTTTCCGGCTGTTGGACTAGCTCAGAGAAAATCCTCTCTTTCTATCCTCTCGTCTCTCTGTCGTTCTTTACAGGATGTTAAAGGTCTGCAAGGGACGAGCGGATATCTAACGAAGAAGGGAGCCGGACCAGGTCGTCCTCGACGTTGTAGAACTGCCCTTTCTACCATCTAGAAGGATTATCCTGGACTACCAGCCAATGTCCCTCCTCATTTGTCCGGTCTTTATAGTTCCTCAGTGATTCTCCGTCCGCCATCGTTATTCCTCGATTTACGCGCTTAAGATGATTTTCCAGGTTATGGTCCATCGATCGAAATCGAACTTGGAAAACACTGAATATGGGAAACTACGAGGTGAGTGTACAAATCAAGATTAACAGGAAGAATGTAAGGAACAAATTTTTATGTTTGAAAATGTGTACATTGCAAGGTTCTTTAAGAGATACCGGGATTCTTCGATTTTTGTAATTTCATAACTTTTGGAATCAAAATTTCTGTATTCTGTGAAGTCTCAAAAGCGAAATTCCTATAATTTGAGATTTCTGAGAACCCCAAACTCCTATATCTTCAAATCGGTATAGTATATGTAGAATTCCTACATCCACAAATCCTCAGCACCTTAAATCACTATTTCTTTAAATTCTTAACATTCCAAATTCCTATATCTCCAAATCCCTACATCCCCAAATTCTCAGCGTGCCATTTCCTATATTCCCAAATTCTTAGGACCCCAAATTCAGATTTCCCCCAAATCCCTATATTCCAAATTCTCAGCGTTCCAAATCCCTATTTCCCCAAATTCTCAGCGCTCGAATTTCCTATATCCCCAAATTTTCAGCACTCCAAATCCCTATACCCCGAATTCCAAGCGCTCCAAATCCCTATATCCCAAATTCTCAACGCTTCAAATCCCTATATCCCAAATTCTGCGCACTCCAAATTCTCAGCGTTCCAAATTCCTATACTCCAAATTCTCAGCGCTCCAGATCCCTATACCCCAAATTCTCAGCGTTCCAAATCCCTATATCCCAAATTCCACATCCCCAAAATTCCTACATTTCCAAATCCACAAATCCCAAATTTCTACATCCTCCAAATTCCTATACCCCAAATTCTCAGCGCCCCAATTCCTACATCCCCAAATCTCTACACCCCAAAATTCCAACCCCTCCGAATCTCCGCACCCCAAAATCCTCACGCAACAATATTAAATAAATAAAATAATTGCCACAAAAGTATAAATGACAGGAACACGCGACGAAACGATCGCAGCTTCCACTTTGAAAGCAAACTTCCGTGTTCCATGACGTTTGACGGCAAGTGTTTTTGCCTTCCATTTGATTGCCAGCAAGCATGGCGGATGTGTGCCACGAACGTCCGCTCTCGAGCCGTATAACGCTGTTTCGGTCTGGCAAGCGATCAACGGATCCGAGTATAATTTCACGTTGCACCGTGATTCAACGGCAACCTCGGTTTTCGACGGGGGGCTTTTAACGAGCCGCGTTATTTTTGGGGGTTGATGTAAACCGGCTGTGCTCGTCCGGTGATGGCATCGTTTTTCTGCAAACCGCGACCAAACATACCAACGTGTGAGGTCATCGTCTGAGGTACACGAAACGAACGGATGTTTGAACAAGGTAGAACGTGTGATGCTGTTGTCGTGGTGTATACGCGACGATGACTCACTGAAAATTTGTACATGTATAGGTGCACGTGTGTGGTGTACAGGTGAGCCGCAGGGAATTTGCTCGGTTTGAGAGCTTGTTTTTATATGCAACATCTGCACCAGCAAGAAGCTCATTGCGAATGTAATGTGGACTTTATCGATGCCACGTTGATGGCATCGACATATTTGTACACGATGTTTGGACAGTAGAGCTGTGTTTTGATAGTATTCTGAACGAAGTGCAGTTATCATCAGATACTGATGGTAATGATTAATTTGATATATATGTGTTGGTACTTTGGTAAGTGGTCCAGCTGCAAGTCTGGGAATGTGGATTTGGACAATTGGGAATTTGAGTGTCTGAGGGGACTGATTAATTTGATATTTAAGTGTTGGAACTTTGGTAAGTGGTCCAGCTACAAATTTAGGAATGTGGATCTGGACAATTGGGAATTTGAGTGTCTGAGGGGATTGATTAATTTAATATCTAGGTATTGGAACTTTGGTAAGTGGTCCAGCCACGAATTTAGGTATGTGGATTTGGACAACTAGAAATTTGGGTCTCTGAAAATGTGGGAGTTTCGTTCCGAATCGAATAGTTCTGAAATTACTTTAGAGACATGAAAGTTACAAGATTTGATAACTAAGCTTTGATTCCCTAAAATTGTAGCGAAGCAATTAGGAATGCACATCCCCAAATTGCGGACCTAAATACCCAGATAACCCGATCCGAAAGAAATCATGCAAATCAATAACTGAAAGCATTGTTCCCGGGTTCATCGTATCTTCGAGAGTCGTTCTCGATCGCGATAATTACCGAAGCAATAATTACGAGCGAAGTGTTTCAGTAGCAAGGATCGAGTGGGAGAGTCCCATTGCGTTCATGACGCAACGTTGCATTCCAACGTTAAATCGATAAGAGAGGGGCTGTCCGGTAGACGGACCATTTTTGGTCGTCTCACAATTTCTCCGCGACACGTGTTCGCTAAATAATCTTTCGACCGGTGAAACGAGGAAAAAATTTCGATAGACGTGTCCAAATAGGAGTTTGCATCATTGGATTATCGTGCACTGCGGCACACGCCATAACGGTTACTCTATTAATAGGTGGACATACGGTCTATTACTGTTGATTAAGTCTATTACCAGGCCAACGACATTACGTGATAACGCGACGCACTCCATGCAACCGACGTGATCAGACACTCGCTCTTTTATTATTACGTTGTTAAGTATTAAGCCTCAATTGAATTTCAGAACGCTAACTTTGGTAGGCAGGTTTCATTTCGTGATAAATTTAAATATTTAGGTAGCATTAG
This sequence comes from Megachile willughbiella, assembly GCA_945859595.2. Classification (NCBI taxonomy): domain Eukaryota; kingdom Metazoa; phylum Arthropoda; class Insecta; order Hymenoptera; family Megachilidae; genus Megachile; species Megachile willughbiella. Next base: position 14,841,582 of record OX243798.1, on the reverse strand, counting down.
GTAGCTTTTGGATAGGTCAACTTAGGCACAGTATTACGTAGATTTAGATTACGATTGTTATACAGGTTAGGTCACATGTGGTATTAGACAGGTCAAGTTAGGTACAGTATTAGACACGTTTAGACTAGGGATAGTAGTACACAGGTTAAGCTAGATGTGGCATCAGACAGGTTAAATTAGATACAGTATCAGACACGTTTAGACTAGGCATAGTAGTACACAGGTTAAGCTAGATGTGGCATCAGACAGGTCAAGTCAGATGTAGCATTAGACAGGTTAAGTTAGGTACAGTATCAGACACGTTTAGACTAGGCATTATATTACCTGAGATCAGTTAGGTGTAATATTAGGTAGGTCCAGTTAGGAATAATATAAGGTAGGTTAAGTTAAGCATAACAGAAGTTGGACAAGTTAAGCATGATCTTAGACAAGTTAAGTCATAGTACCATGAAGGTAAAGTTACATATGTTATTACACAATCAGAAAATTTTGAACAGTTATATCTATATCTCCAAATCTATAAGTTAGATGAATGTATTACAGATACCCAATAAATTAGACGAACAACTACAATTGTACCTGCTAAATTCAGCAAACAATTGCACCGACAATAAAGGAATTGTAAGAGAAGCAGATTTGTCAGAAACGTGACCAGTCTGCCGAGCTTGGAAGTTTAACCAAGAGACGAGTATCAGGGAAATTTGTGGATCAGGATCAGTGGAGTGCTCGTACAAGAATTCCCACGGGAGTAGGGCGAAGTTGGACGAAGACACGCGGAGAATTCGGCAACAAAGGGTTGACCGAAGGGAATGCGATGCACTCGTAGAGGACGAGTGCATCGAAGCGGTTAGACCCGGACGATAGACAAAAGGTTCTCGAACCAGTGATCACGCTCGAAGCACATCGCATCGGCAACACTTCAGATCTTTCGATTTCCCGTGAAACGAGCCAGGAAAGAACCGGTTAATTCGACAAGCGCTCTAAGTGTACGGAACGGAAGATGATTCAATTATCCCTAACGCGATTAGTATTTCCGCACGCGTTTCCGGGTTTTTACTCCGAATGATGCACCAGTTTGCACGGATAATTCCGCTTATGTGCAAACATAGACGCCTTTCTTTTTAGAGAATCAATGAACTTCGTCACTTTTTTATTTCTGGTTTGGGATACTAGATGATTTTATCGTTTGGGAACTTGAGAGTTTGAAAACATAGGAGGGCAAATTTTTTAATGTTGAATTATTTGGGTTTTTAATTTTACAGGTTTCAAATGTCCCAATTTTCCAAGTTTGACAGTTAAAAATCTGGAAATTTAGATCAGAAGTTTGGACTTGACAGTAATTGATTGTCGAGTGATTTGCAGGTCCGTGATTTCAGTCAAAGGAGGAAGTATTAATTTAACGCGTGATCGTAGGAAAGGCTATATTCGATATTCTCGGTTAGCTCACTTCCCCTCGTGAAACTCATCGGAGCGTACCACCGTGACGCCCACGTTTACCAGATTCACTCTAAATCCTGTCGTGTAACACGATGTACCTTCATCGACGAAAGGGTTAGACAGTAACGAGCCCTCGGTGTTAGGTTGCGTGGGTATCAGTGATCGTCAAACTAAAGGGTAGCTTTCTATTCGTCACAAGTTAGCGTGTTATACAAAAAGTAAACGTAACTTTACGCCTATACCACCGGAGTCGCTATAGTAGTACAAAATTATGTTAGGTATATGTTAGATTAAGTGAAAAGTTTGATACTTGAAGATCAGTAGAATCATGGTGAAAGCGACTATAATTTGCATGTAAGTCTATGCGAAGGTGCTAATATATCGAAAACTACTGTATTCATGTGAAGGTACCGATATAACGAAATCTACTGTAGAATCTTGAAACATCTCTACTTACAGGAAATTGAATTCTATTTATAATCGAATTCTAAAAACACACCTACCTTCAGTCTATATTTATTCCAAGTACGGTAAATGAGTGAGTGGAAGTTGAAAACATATCTGTACAGTAAACGAATCTAAAAATTGGAAAAAATATACCTGTACTGTAAACGAGTGAGTCTAAAAGTTGAAAACATATCTATACAGTAAATCTAAAATTTAAAACAGAAATATACCTATACAGTAAACGAGTGAGTCTAAAAGTGAAAAGAGAATATACAACTGTCCTCTTGTCCCTAAAACTGATTCAAGTGATCGGCAAAAATAAATAAATGCGAAAGACGTATCTGCAGCTGGCGATATCAGATAAATCGCAACATCGAAGAGTGCTCTTTCGAAATTTCGGACTCCGATATGCACCGATAAGCTTCAAACGATTGCGATGCTGTTCGTGCTCGTAATACGTGCCTCTTGGAGCCAAGAATCTCTGTGATAAACCTTTGTGTAGTAACGATTGTCATAATACTCTTTCGAGCTCTGTTCTTGCTGATAAACGGCACTCAGACAACAATGGATGACTCTGTGATGACTGCTTCTTAGAAAGAAAACACGCACTGTTAGATAAACGCAAAGTAATCTTGATAATATAACGATCGTTATGAATGAAGGAAAATTTGAAGCTTTGGTGATACAATGATATTTTGTTCGTCTTTATCGATGCGACGTGTTGTTTTAGGTATCGAAGCGTGCAAATACAGGTTATTTACTGAAGATCGGGGACACGATATTACCCAATTTTTGAACGTTGTGCTTTATTAAATGAGCAGGGAATCAAGGATGTTACGAGGCTACTATTAGAGTCAAAATTTCATTTACGAATGATATTCCACATGTAAGCTACGTTATAATCTCACAGCCTTTAATTATGCTCAGAACGTGAGAAGATTCTTATCAGAGTTATACCTATCTCGAAATGAAGTATCGATGCATCTCGGAGGAAATAGTTCGGATTAAGTTTCGTTAAAGTTTTCGCTGAAAACCTTGCAATCATATTTGTCTGTAATGAAAGGCTACCAAGGCTTGTTGACTTCGTAACTACGCCCTTTCAAATTATAGCCACTAGCAAATTATTGGCACGCAATTCTTTGCCATGCACGTTTTGCCTCCAAAAAGTGTACGATCACGATGAGTTAGCGCAGGCCGAGATACTGTTATCTTTCTAGAATGTGTTTCTTAGACCAACAGCCCTTATCTATGGAAAATCTTTATCTTCATGAAGATTCAAAGATTCGTTGTTTCGTAGGCTGAAATAAGGATTCAAAAATTCCAAGAGAAAGACTGGAAGTTTCATAAATTCAAGTATTTGTACTTACACAGATTTACAGATTCAAAGGTTCAGAAACTTAGAAGGTTAAAAGGTTCACAAGTGCAGAGACTCTTAGCTTCATAGTTGGAAAAAATATTTTCAGATTCAGAAGCTTAGATGAGCCTCAAAGACACAAGGATTTTGAGGAGTAAAAATACTGAAAGATGCATGAATTCAAGTAACTGTACTCCCACAGATTCAAAGATTTAAAGATTCAAAAACTCAGAAGTCTAAAAGGTTCACAAGGGCAGAGACTCTTAGCTCCACAGTTGGAAGAAATATTCAGAGATTTAAAAGCTCAGGAGAGACTCAAAGGTTGATATGTCGAAAGACTCACAAATCTACAGATTCAAAGACTCCGATGTACAGATTGAAAGAGTAATAAATTTACAAATTCAAGGACTAGTAAATGTACAGGTTCAAAGTCTCATGAATTTAGGGATGTAAAGACTAATAAGTTTACAGATCCAGTCCCATAAATGTACAGAAGGTCTGAAAAATCTGAAAGGGTTGAAAGGAAGGTTGAACCGAAAGAAAATCTCCTATGCGCACAGAGCGAATAATTAAAAGACTTATATCGCGGTAAACTGGTAGGTAGGAACGTCTGAAGTTTGTAATATTCCGAGCAAAGAAAGCATAAGGTGAAATTGAAGTGGCTTAAAAGACGTTTAAATCGTGAGTTGCATGATCCGGGAGCAGTTAACTTTCGAGGCGTTTACCTTGGGGCACGGAAAAGCAGGGTGGCTCGGCGATAAAAAGGGAGCTACTTATTTCCGCGCTCGTTAATTAATGAACGCCGCGGCGAAAAGAGTGTGTCGGACGAGCGAGTTGTTCTCGTCGGAGAGGAGCGATCGAGAGGTCCGCGTAAAAGTGGGACACGATCGTACGCGTTTCAAGAACAGAGCCTTATATGACCGGTTGCGGTCTCGTATCGGACGAGGAAGCGGGTGAAACTTTTACGAAAGCTGACTCGATACCAGAAGCGTCCATTCGAACGACATTTCTCGCGGATCGATCCAAATATGTACCTCGTTCGATTCGATCGAACCACTCTCCTTACCGCGCTCCGGAAATTTTAATTAAAACGCTTTAAAATATATCGTTCGTTCATTTCGGCAAAGGTCATTCATGAGTTTCGTTGTATTTCGTTCATGAGTTTGGTTATATCTCGTTTAAGAATTTGGACAGGTATTTTGCTAATGGGTTTGGCTGAAATATTTCATTCTTGAATTTCGTCAAGATATTTTATTTGAAGACTTGGCCATAGTAGGTTCATTTATGAATTTGGTTGCAATAGGCTCATTTATGAATTTGGTCAAACTGGCTCATTCATGGATTTGGTCAAACTGATTCATTCATGAATTTGGTTGAAATAGGCTCATTTATGAATTTTGTCAAAATAGGTTCATTTATGAATTTGGTCAAATTGGTTCATTCATGAATGGGGTTGAAGTAGGCTCATTTAAGAATTTGGTCAAAATAGGCACATTTATGAATTTGGTCAAACTGGTTCATTCATGAATTTGGTTGCAATAGGCTCATTTATGAATTTGGTCAAACTGACTCATTCATGAATTTGGTCAAATTGGTTCATTCATGAATGGGGTTGAAGTAGGCTCATTTAAGAATTTGGTCAAAATAGGCACATTTATGAATTTGATTAAACTGGTTCATTCATGAATTTGGTTGAAGCAGTTCATTCATGAATTTGATCAAAGTATTTTATTAGCAAACTTGGTAAAAATAGGCACATTTATGAATTTGGTCAGACTGGTTCATCCATAAATTTGGTCAAACTGGTTCATTTATGACTGTGGTCAAAATGGATCCACTCATGAATTTGGTTAAAGTACTTTGTCAATAAATTCAGCCAAAATCGTTCGTTATAAACTTGGTTAAAATGACCCAACTCAATCTTGCATCGACATCCGATACGAACAACATGGTAACCCGATTAGGTTGACGTTGAATTTACAATGTTGTCCATATCAAGTGTCGATGCGTAATTTTATTATTAAAATACATGTATCCTTGTCTTTCATAAGTAGTCGAACTAAGAATATGAAGTATTGTAAAATAAAAAGTTTTTAAAGGGATTTCAAATGAGAATGATCAAATACAGAAGTGATGATTGTGTATGATAGATTATATCAAACCTGCTGAAGCTGAACCTCAATAGCTGAGGTTACATCAGATTAGATGAGGTTATATTGGTCAATTTGGTAGGTGGAGATATAAAATGGGGAAAGAGGGGGAAGACAAAATTGTAAGACAAGAGGAGAGCGTGTTTTTTGAGAAAGCCAGCACCGTTTTCTGTCGTGAAATTGAGAACCAGCACGGTGGGCTAGACGATAGGTTACGCGGTGGAGGTATCGCCTTACCGAAGCCGTCGACCTAGCTCGGCGCTTCAAAAGAGAACCTGTTCAAGAACTTGCGTGCATCTTCAATTCGCGACGCAGTCCAACGGGATTATCAATTAATTCCCACGCGTTCACTACAGTCCCGTTGATACTGTGCTTTAACGACGGATCAATCGAGACCCGACCGATCTAACGAATTCAACGGTATTCAGCAATTTTCGAATTACCTGTATTATACAAGCGAAACAGGTGCCTATTAAATTCCTAGAGACCACATCTTTATACCGTACAAAGAGAAAGTTAAGGATATAGGTGCACGTAACAAGTCAAACTGTATTGCATATGAAGGTTCAAAAGTGGACATGTAACATATGTGCAGTAAGACCTTTATATGCGGAGTCAAGATTTCAGAATTTCAAGACTGGTTCAGAGGGGTTCAGAATTTGGTGATATATGAAATGTGGTGATCTAGGGATTTGGATTTTGGGATCTTAGAGAGTAGAGACTAGGGGATGTAGGGATTGTGGAGGCACAGACTTTTGGAGATCTGGGGATTTCGGAACTATAGAATTTCTGTATCTACAGATTTTTGGAAATGTAGAGATTTTGAAACCCTGGAATTTGGGGAATCTAGAAATTTGGGATATTAGAATTTGGGGATTTAGGGATTTGAGAACTTAGAATTGGGGAATTTAGGGATTTGGGAATTTCGAATTTGGGGATCTAGGGATTTCGGAACAGAATTCGGGGGTCTAGGGATTTCGGAACTTAGAATTCGGGGATCTAGGGATTTGGGAATTTCGAATTTGGGGATCTATGGATACTGGAAGTTCGAATTCGGGAATCTAGGGATTTGGGAACTTCGAATTTGGGGATCTAAGGATTTGAGAACGTAGAATTGGGGGATTTAGGGATTTGGGAATTTCGAATTTGGGGATCTAGGGATACTGGAAGTTCGAATTCGGGGATCTAGGGATTTGGGAACTTCGAATTCGGGAATCTAGGGATTTGAGAACCTTCGAATTTGGAGATCTAGGAATTTGGGATCCTTCGAATTCGAGGACTTAGGGATTTTCGGGACCTAGAAATTTGGAGATCTAGATATTTAGGGACCTAGAAATTTGAGAACTTAAGAGTTTGAAGACCTAAGACTGTATGAACTTAGAAGACCAGAAATTTGAAAATATGTATGTTTTGAAAAATTTGCGAAATCCGAACCTTGAATGTTCACAACTGCAAAAATGACAATATGTGAATCTGAAAAGATCCACGTGTGCTACAAAATAGGTGTTCCAATTACAAACGGGATTCGTTTAACGAGTGATAAAAAGTGAGAATAGCAAAGCTCAAAGCGAACAATTGTTCATCGCGTAACACCCCGGTATCCATTTGCTGTCTGCGAAGGTAAAAGATAAAAAAAAAAAACGAATTCACAGGACAGACAAATAACAAAACGTTTTCCCTCCAGTTCATTTCGCTCGTTTGCTATAGGGCAGCAATGATTACTTTCGAGCCTTTGTCGCTCGTTGAACACCGACTAATGGAAAATCGCAAATTATTCGTGCCGCGTTAACGGCTACAATCGAGGAATCGATTATCGCGTCCGAACGAGCGAGTCTATAAAGAAAACCGATTTCTTAGTATCTACGGGCGTAACGGGAAAATCTTGTTCGTTATCGCTGATTCACGTGTCGTTAAAGATATGATAAATCGGTAGTTCTTGTTTCTCCTCGTGTCAAAGGAAAAGTACGGAGAGTCTTGCTTTTACCGTAATTGCCATTAATAATATACGTTTGACTATAATTATATTCCTTCTTTCCTATTTACGACGATGCAATATGTGCGGATGAATTATTAAAATAAAAGTCACACTCGACAGATCTTGAAATTCTAATGGAAACAAATATTGTGATCAATTGATTTGTGTAAAATGACTTTGATTAGGATTGAAATTGATTAGGTTAAATATGCAACTGATGCAACATAGTTATTCAATTATGAAAGTCAATTATAAATTATTTGTACTATTTTATTGTATTTAAATTATACTTCTCGAAAATAAAATTACATTATGTTTTATTACTGTACACATATGTACTTATATCTTACATCTTAGATGTAACTATAAATTCACATTAAACGTATGTATATTTTATAGTACATGTACACTTCTTATACAAGAACCAATATCAACTGTTATTTATCACACTACATATGTACTCATATGTATAAACATCTATAAATTCATACTAAACGTATGTATATTTTATAGTACACGTACTCTCTCACACAACATACAAATTGTTATTTATTACACAAGTTTACTATGTTCAAAACTACATAAGCAGTTAATTGCACTTAAAGTGCATAGAAACAGCGATCCACAAGAATACAATGCACTATTGTCTACAGCCAAGTATTCAAAAGAACGCAAGATGGAGGCCACCCAAGCAGGTGTATCTCCAAAATATCTCCTCCGTTTACAGTCTTATCTCGTCTCGACAAAAATAATCGTCTAATTACGAAGTCCGATAAGCTTCGATCTGTTCTCGATTAATAATAGTTTCCACTGAGCTTTATCAACGTCGAGGAACCTTTTCTCCGCAGGAAAAAACCAGTTCTGTTTCGAGTAAAGCGACGTTTAAAAGGATTATCAGCGGTACCAACATACACGGATATACGATGGAACTCCACGCGACATATCGATGCACGAATACACGTGTGAGAGTGCGCACGCACTAGCTTCCTAAGCTCATTCATAAGTTCTCGAACGCGAACTCCATTCACCGTGTTCGACGTACAATGCGGCTCCCTTTGTTTCCCCGTGAATCAACCTTTGCATTATTTTTTCCCCTTGAAATGACTTTACCACCCCCGTACAGAAGATAGACGCTCGCAGCCCTTGTTGTCCGCTCGAGAGAGAATATTGGTGGCGAGAGCCGTGCGAGAAGGGTATTAAAAGCCTTTAATATTTTACCTCCTATTTTATCGCTGTTCGATGCTTCCTAAGCGTTATTTTCCAGATTAATTGCTCGCGAAAATGGTCGAACTGCTTCAAATAACGTGAATTTTACTCCACACTCAATATTTTCAAGCCTGTTTTATCTGGTCTACATTGAACACTTTGAATAAAAATTAATTTTATGGGGTGTTTTAACGCTAAACTGGTCTACATTGTACACTCTGAAATAAAATCCAAAACTAAACAAGCGACAAAACATAAATTATTATATATGTTAATTGTTTATTTCCATGAAAGTCATCATTTTAGTAAAAACGCAAGTTTAACACTCGAGCGTTTCCATTTTATGATACACACTTGGCTTTAGTCTCTTTATTACTTGAATTATCTTGAACCGTAGTAGTCAAGATTTCAAATTTTAACTACTTTAGTTGAGAGAAAATTACTTGTTCTCGTGTGCAGTAAAACCTTAACTACTTCGGTTAACTGCTTTAGTTAAGATTTTATTGCACACGAGAACAAGAGACTTTGTCTCTTTGTTCGAACAGTTCTTTGGATTTTGAAGTTGAATTTCCTGCAACATTTTTGTTCAAACCTCCGCTGTTAAGCCTTATAGTTTTCAGTTTCAGATACTTATACTTCTACATTGTATTGTAAAACTAGTTCTTATTATTTCGGTAGATGCATCTTTCAGAGACCTTCATAGTGTTTTCCCTAGCTCCAAATATCTTCATGTATTCAATATGTAACATACGATAGATTATGCATATCTACATAGAACCAAAAAAATTCTTTTCGAATGAAATCAAGTGTTAAAATCACACACTCCTCCGGCACTTATTTATCACTGCTAAATTTAACTCGTACGAAACAGTGTTCTCGTAAAAAAAATATGTAAATTGTACAAGAAAGTGTTTCTTAACACTGACCGTACCAAACCGGTCAAACGACCGGTTCACGTCTCTTATTTAAATTACAACATTTATTAAGACGCTATTCTTGCAACCTGTGTTGATATTTATAAAGATAGGTAATTAGCATATTCAATCATGTCACGTTTGTTTATTTTTGTATCTTTAATTTCAATCTACACGTGCATTTACGATTACTGTTGAACTGTATAACATATTCAAGAGTGTTTATGAATTAATTAACAGATTTATTATAATCTAAGTTGCGAAAAGTTGTACAAGCGGCATAAAAACTGCAGTTCGACAGAAAGCAAAAAGGATGTCGCAACTTCCATCGGACACTTTTTTTCCTAGCGTCGCACAAACTCACCGGAAGTAACATCGAGTCCCTTCGGTTCAATTCACAACGTTCTATTTTCTATTTAACTCCGTAAATAGGACACGGTTGGTTACCGGTTAATTAATCGTGACCGAGATGCGGGTGCACCCTGTGAAAAATATGAATTCCTTAGGGATGTGCGGGTTACAGAACATGTCAGGTATCCGACATTCGGGATGCGTTCGGAGATATTCGGGCGGGTTCGGCTGGACCGAGGATTAGGCCGAACTCCTATGTATCAATACTGGAGACTTTACAGGGTTTGTTAGAAGCTTTGTAATATGAAAGTTTAGGGATTTTAGGAATGTGGAAGGTTGGGAATTGGGAAATTTAGGGATTCGGTAATGTAGTAATTGGATGATATAGAAATTGGGAAATTTAGAGATTTGGTAATGTAGTAATTGGAAAATATAGAAATTTGGAATATAGGAATTGGGAAATGTAGAAATTTGGAACTGTGGAAATTTGGAAATTAAGAAATTTGAAAATTTAATCTAGAAAATTTGGAGTAATGGAAAATTTATAAAACTAAAAATCCCTACCTAAAAATTATAGAATCCCACAATTGAAAATCTATAACAAAGGCAAGTTCATAAAAAGTACACTAACTTTCTCAATCTTAATTCCCGAATTAAATATAATATTCGAGCAGAAATATACACTAATTTATGACTTCTATAATCTCGAAACGAAAGTAATAGGCGACATTAAATTACTCAGCACGATATTTCTGCTTTTAGACATTTTTTACTAATTCAACATCCTTGTTGGTCTCATTTTCCTGCATGGAATTTATCCTATGCAATTCCGACAGAGTAGAAACAATCGCACGCGATCTCGATCTGTTTGCTCGGTTACACGCGAGCGAAGCAACTTGAAATTATATCAGGTCTCGCAATTAAATCGTTCCCCTTGCGGACGTTTCTTTCCGAATTTATACCACGGCAGCCTCGCATGGAGAACGAGTTTTTTTTCTTCATTTTTCGCTAATTACGGTACCATCTACCAGTCGATGTAATCTCGAATCGTTTCGTTGCTACGACTCGCCGTAATTGTTACTTTTAGTTTCTTGAGCTTTGCAAATTTTTTGCGGAATCTGGGGCGAGATGGTACATTGCTGGTTTTAATCTTTTCAATTTTACAATCTTTTTATGAAGAACATTTGATTTTGCCATTCATAGACAGATTTTCAAATTCCCAAACCTCCAAGTAATTTCTACAAATCCTAATTTTTTCCAGATCCTAATTTATCAAAATTCTAAATCTTCCAATTTGCAAATTTACAATTTCTGCATCCCCACATTGTTAACCTTAAAAAATCCTAAATTTCCAAATCTCCAGATCAACTCGTAAACTTACAGATTCCTAAATTCCCAATTTTCTACATCCCAAAATTTTCCAATTCCCAAATTGTTCCTTCTGAAAATTCCAAAATTCCCTAATCCCAAATTTGCCAACACTAAAATCCCTAAAAGAGCAGTCCATAAAATCTCACCCTCGCAGCGTGTTCTCCACACATTAGTCAACCATGTTTACCATACGACACGTGTGCTCACACGGTCACACAGCAACGTGCAGGCTCGAACATACGAGACACAAAGAATTAGCTGCATGAGTTTTCGTCGTCCAATTCGAAATGATATATATCGGTGGACGTGTCAGAACGAGCCATCTGCAAAGAGGAGTCCGACATAATCGGAGGATCTGCGGAGGTCAACACGCTGCTAATCAGTCTTAATGAACGGGCGTGAGAGCATACGCGATGCGAGCGTTGTTTCTGCTCGGCGTTCTCCTCGACGAATCGAGGACTACCCATGGAAACGAGCCTTTTCCTCGAATTTCTGCCCCGGGAACAACCTAACCGGGATATCTTTCATTTCTTAAATGACGTGGCGACAATAGAGTCACCGGAGGAGAATCGTAACCGCGGTACGAGATGTCGCGAGATTAAACGAACACGCTAAAACGCTTACATGTAAAATATCAGGCCACGTTTAAGTTCGAGGTGCTCTGAATACTGGGGTATAAATATGAGATGGTGAAGTGGAGGTTCTGGTGGCAATGAGATAAGTTTATATTTGTTAATAACGGGTCATCTTGTGTAGTTTGCTCCTTCTAACTGACCCCTTGCACTATTTTCACGAGAAGTACTTCGTGAGCATTTATTCGAATTTTTAATACACTTTTTGAATTATAATAGTCAACGACTGATGATTGACATAATATTTCAACTTTCTCTGTTTTAATATAGTAGCTCTGATTAGTTATGACCTGACAAATATGGGTTGAAAGATGCTACCGATGTGCAACTGACTAATTTTATTTCCTTCGCGATAAATTAAATTGACGTCGAGGGAAGTAGATAGTCGCTTGATAGACCATTAGTACTAGTGTTGGTACAATGTTGCATCGAACAGTAGTGGAACATATTTTTAAACGGATCGATCACGCGTTAAGCGACGATCAATTACCAGCTGCAAATTGGTTAAACGGTAAACGAGGATAAATTGCATCGAATGAAATGAAGCTACAATTCATAAGATTTAAAGCAACATCTGTTTCGATCGCTGCATATTTCGTTCGCTTCGTATTTCTTTAACGTGCTGCGATCCTATTTTTAGAACAATTTTATTTAAGGGTTTAGGGATTTGAGAAAAATTTATATAATTAAAAATGAAAGAATTGTGGAATTAGAAATTTGTGAATTGACTCGATCGATAGAGTAATTCCAAGTAGCAGAAACTTGCAGTAGCCGTTTTGAAAGCGTCGAAATGAATATCGTTCCTTCAAGTTTGCTGGATCTCTACGGTATCAAACTCCCAAAAGAAGAATGCCATTTCCCGCAGCTTCCGGCAGTTTCTCGTTAACACGGTTCGAGGGATCCCATTGACACGCGAAATTCGCCATAGCAACACGCCTTTCCACCCTCGCTTCTCTCTCTCTCGCCCTATCATCCCCTTTTCGCCTGCGAATCGACTGCTGTTGAGAGACTCGCAGACACCAGCCATCCGATTTAACAAAAGTTTGACAACCGACCGTAATTTCTATCAAAGAATTCCATTTCGTTCGATCTTGCCAACTTTCGAACAACCTATTAGATCGTTGGGCCAATTCGGGGGCGTGAAAGCTACCTGAAATGCCACTTATGATACATCGATACAAACATAAATACCTACTCTAACGTTTTACTAATCATTCACTCGACTGATGAACATCAGATATTTCTTATGTTACGAATTCGTTCGAAGAAAAGAGATATATTATAAATTCATCGAAAGAAAAATTGTATACTATTAAAAATTCGTCCAAAGAGGACTTGTGTGATGCAAGTTTGTTAAAAATGATCGACTAACATAAATTTATCCAAAGAAAAATTATGGTATGTTACAAGTTCATTCGAAGAAAAACTGTACAATATTAATAAAAATAATTCTTCAAGTTCAATAAGATAGAACAGTTGCATATCTGTACAATATTTGTTTGAAAACGTAGGATGAAGGAAACGTTATTTCAAGTCGAATAAATCGATGTAGGATCCAAGCGAAAGTGAAGGCAGCGAAAGAGAAGGAAGGAAAACGAGGAAGAAAAAGAAAATTACATCAGCTGGTTGGCAGAGCGATCCCTGGTCGTTTGCACCCTCCCTTTGCTATCCAGCTTCTACGAAATTTAACCTTCCTGCCCTTTTGCTGCTTCTAGGAAGACTCTGTTCTTCTTCGAGGCACGATTGCACGCCTACCAGATAACCCGGATGGCGAAACGAAAACGAGAAAGCGAACGACCGTCCGTGTCTCGGTGCTGTGGGTACACATATATGTATATGTAGAAAATTCTGTAAGAGAATGCATGGACAAGCGTGAAAAGCAAGAATTTGCAAGGTGCGGCTGAGAGGAACTCATTCGACAACGGCAACCTGAAACTGTGCCTCGTGATCATATACATAGCTGGATCACGTTTGTGAAAATATTTCAATACCGTTACGAGCGAAATTTACATGCGGGGTAGTGAGACGACTAGGGCTCTTTTTTGTCTCGCTACTTTTGTTCTGGTTACTTTCTTTCGTACGTGCACTCGTGGATGGGTTAATTTGAATATGGATATAAGTTAGGATTTTTAGAAATTTGGGATTTCTTAATTTTATATTTTTAATTTTGTACGTTTTCAAAATGTCATTTTTAGTTTGAGGATTTGTACACCTGATAGTTTGAAATTTCTTTATTTCTGTGTGGATTTCCAATACATGAAATACAATAAAATTTTCAGTAAATCTGCAGAAAATATAGTACATGAAAATTTCAATGAATGAACAAAAAATACAGTAGATGAAATTTTCAATAAATCAACAGCAAATACAGTACATGAAATGTTCAGTAAATGAACAAGAAGTGTATCAGAAGTTTAGAATAAATCAAACCATGTATCATAAGTTTCGAATGAATAAATAAAAAATAATTTCAAATGAATCAGAAAATTTTTAATGAACAAAGAACACATACAATATAACATTCAATAATAAAAAATACAGTATATTTTCCAAAAAGAAATTAAAAAAAAAGTACCATATAATTTAGTTTAATTTTAATTAAAGGAAAGATAAGCGAGAAAAGGGGGTGGCAAGGTGAAAGAAGGGGTTGCGAGAAGCGGTGCGGGTCTTAGCTCGCATCGGAACGCCACTTATGGTAATACATTTGGTGCATCGCGCAACATGCATAATGCAGCCAGAACTGGGAATTTATGTTTCGAGGCCGTTGTTACGAGCACTCCTGGCGCAGGACTCGTGTCTCCTGTCCTGCAAGAAACATCTGCTGCTCGAACGAAGAATAGAACGAGCTTGGCTTTCATGGATCCCGACCCATGCTGCTCTCTGTTCCGCCATCACTTTCCAAAATGTCTGTGCCAGCCGTAACCGATTCGCGATGGACCGTAATATTTTCGGCTAAATTTCTTCGACGTTGACAATGAAGACGCTCGTTTCAAATTCTCGGGTTACTTTGGGTCGTGCGCTTAGCATTTTTCGGGAACCTTGTACAAGGTACTGACCTTGTAGGCTAGTAAATTGTATGTTAAGATCTTCGGGAATTACCGAGGGGTAGGTTTTGTCAAAGAAAGCGATGTAAGAAAAAGACAATCAAGTTTGTAAATTTTCAAATCTTCAAGATACAAAACTTGAAAAAATAGAACTTCATGGAATAATCGTATAGTGGTCGATAAGTGAATGTCAGTGTTGAACTAACTAGGGGTAGAAAATGTGATTATGTGTGGATGCCCATGATTTAAATTATAATTGGTATTAAACACCAAATCGTGCTGCGAATATAATTTTGTTCGTTTTTGTACCTGAAGAGCAATGTGCGTCACGAGTGCGTCACACTATAAGTCAAAGAATCAAAATTGTGTACGAACGAATTAATTATCAAATTTGAAATGGCGATCAAAAAGTTTGACCCGGTGTTTTATATCGAAGTTGAGCGAGTTTCGAAAGTTTCGATGTTAAACCTGTTTTAAAACGATCAACTATCCGGTAACTCATGAAATTTCAACATCGAAAGGGTTCTATATTTAACAGCGCATAATAAATGAGATACTAATTTTCATTCGCGTGCTATCGATAGCCTTTGAAACTTTTTGTTCGGTCGTTATCTCGCACGAGCAGATAACCTCTAAATTATGCCGAGAAATGCAGCGTATTTGCATTTCTTCGATTTGTAAACACGATCGAAAATATAGCTGGCAGTCACGTACACACGGACGCAATCTACCCCTTCGATTAAAAACATGTAGGGGACAGTTTCCTGCTATTTATCTTTCATTTTCAGAGACGAAACTTGCAAACGACAATTTGAAAATATACAGTATTTTGAACAATTGAAAATTTGAATTTGTCGACTTAAACTTGTGATTTTGAAAATGTAGAAGCACGTATGACATAACGACAAGTTTGAAAATTTATAACTTGTGGAAATTAAAAAATTTCCAAATTTATAAATCAGAAAATTTACAAATTCAACACTGACAATTTCTGAATCCATAAAAATGAAAGCTAGTGAAAATTTTGTAAACTGATTTCACTTATCCGATAAATGTTTAAACAATGTGGTTATCCCCAGCCATGTTCCCTAGGAGCTTAAGGTGATTGTATAAATTGTGAAAAATGTTTAGAACGAAAGGTTCATAAGGAAAAGCGTATAGTACAAAATGATAAACTAGGGTGTTCCGAAAGATCGGTATTGGGCTATCGACACGGCGATGCATCAGACCGGTAGCAGCAGATTCGGAGCAATCGACGCGGTGCATTGTTTTATTGCAAGCGACGCTCCCTATTCGACCGATGCAAAATTCCCGAACGATTCCCATCAATTCGTGACGATCGTTTGTTCCGGTTGAATCGCAAGCTTCTTCTATTTGTCGACGGAAGCGATTTAACCCTTGCATGCCCAACCGGCATCCTGGCTACCCGAACTTTCATATTTCACCTTCCTACTTCGGGATCAATGCTTCCACGATACTTTTGCAATATTTTCATGAGAATATTAATAATTATCAACCTATAGGTTGTGCTATTTATAGCACTGTTGGAAGGATCAATCAAGGGTCATATATCCGGTGGCTATAGATTGACTATACACACGTTATCTTGCAATTGACATCAACTTTATTTTTCTCTTTTTACTTTTACTTCTCTTTGTACTTCCACAAATTCTTAAACCACCTAAGAAAAATTGATAAAAATTAGTGGAGGTCTCTCCCTTGCCACATGTTCCTACAGCTCTTGACCAACGTATCAACAATGTCAGAAGTTCACGATTCAACTACCAATCGATAATTTATCAAGTTACATCCACCAGTGAAATTAACGAAAACTCTTTGCTGTAAACAAGTCGCAAATATCTGTAAAAATAAAGAGTCGAAGTGTTTCGCAACATGTGTAAGTTTGAAATCGGTGAAACAGCAGAACGGTGCACATTCGGTAACTATCGGTAGAATGAACCGTCGGTTTTTTTTCTAGAGGCGATAACAGTCGAGAGAGGCTATTAGTATCCGATCTTCGCATAAAAGATGCATCGGACGGCGAGCAGCTGTTCCGAAAGTAGGGACTGATTTCGAGGCCGAGTCGGCCTCGATCGAAAGTAAAAGCGCGTAACCGTAACCGGTATCGGCGCGACGCGAGGCGACGGACCGCGTATAATCGAGTTTCATGGTGTTCGTCGCGATCGGGTTCGCGACACCGTGGAAATCCTTACGGAGAGCACAACCGGTGTCCCTAACCTGTCCGCGCGGCCGTTTCTTTGGTGTCCGTTCACTCACCTGGTGAACCGGAAGGCAGTGGTCGGTAGCGCGTAAAAAATCCCCGTGTGTGTTCGTTCGTCCAGCAGCGGCGTGTCTAACGCACCTTCTCTCGAAGACGCACGCTCTCTCGAGAGCCGGTCGAGACAAGAACGGCGAGAGCGGTGGCGACGACGGCGGCGTCGGCTGCGGCCGAAACAACACGATTCTCCGTTTTAACACGGCCGCCGTTTATCGTCCGATGTGCACGCACGATCGAGGGGAAAATTCGTTCGCGGAATAGAACGGAACGAAACGAAACTGCACCACTGTAACGACGAGCCACGACGAGGAACGAGAACCGACGAGCACCGCGACGATCCGCGTAGGCGCTGGCCGCGTACTGTGCCGAACGAACGAAAGCAGTATGGCGCCCGGCAGCTTTCCTGCTGCGCGCTCGCTCTCCTTCTTTGTCCCCTTCCACGCATCTCTGTCTTACTCCCACTTTGCCGCCGATCATGCGCCCGTCTCTCTCTCCTGTGCCTCCACTCTCCGACGAACATACGAGTTCTTCTCTCCTTCTCCGACTCGTGCGTGCCTACCACGTTACTAGCGATGGGTATCCGTCTTGCCAGATTTTTAAATACCGATGCATTTTCGCTTAACACTGACCAGCGAAATTTCTTGCCTTCAACGCGTTCACGATCAAATCAAAGTGTTTCACGCAATATCAGAGAAATGTTAGACACATTTGGGGGACTTTTTGTTTTATTAAAAACCATAAACTAATTAGTGCAGTAGTTCAGTTAAAAGTCTATTATATGTCCTACGTGAAAGGAGATCAAACGTCCGGTACAATCTGCTTACCTCTTTTGGACTCGACCTTTCTTTAACGATGGAAACAAGCTATTCGTAAACAGATTGATGCCGAAAAGGTATATTCTGATTGTGTAGGTGCAGTTGCGCGTGTATTGTGGTACAGAGATGTTCCTTTTGAATTAAAATCAAAGTAAATGTCGTTTATATTATAATGTGCTCAGGGTTTGAAAGGGTGTATGGCAAAACAGATGGTCGCTTAAATAGAGGTGTAATAGTGAGATCAACGGTAGTAAAGCAATAAGAATGAGGTGGCAATACAGCTGTGTAGAATCAGTTGAATAACAGAATGGTAATACCACAACATAATAGCGTAGTAATATAGCAATATAATTAGCGAAATAGTAGTATAATTGTGCAGTAGTGTAATCGGATGCTAGTTTGTAGAATATGAAACAATGGAACAGTAGCATAACAGCACACTACAGTACTGTAACTGAACAGTAATAAGTATAAGTAATAACTGAAGTAATAAATAATATAGTAATATAGTAAACAATAGGAATATAAATATACCAAAATCGAATAACTAGCAATAAAATAAGAACCTGCCATTGCACCGAGTTCCCAGATCGTAAACCTGCACTAACCCATCTTAAACCCATCACCATATCGTCCGTCTTCGTTGCGTAAATCCACGTATCTCTCAGCATTGGCCGTCTCTGTCCGTCGACGCACAAATTGTCTCTTTTCCCCGAAACGAAGTCTATCCCTGTCCGTTTGTAGATTCCTACCCTCTCGAGGGTGCTTCTCGCGTCTCTTTTCCGCGTACACCGACATCTCCGTCTCTGTCCGACGAAAGAGAGTCGTCTCCCCTCTCGTAGGACTGGTCGCTCGTCGACTCCCACCGTTTCGTCTGGTAGGCTGAAAGTAGGGAGAGACGTCGAGGGTCGCGTGGGACGGAGCTGGACGAGAATACTTTCCGTTGGCGCCGTCGACGAACAGCCAATGATGGCGCTGCAGGAGCAGTGTCCCTTGCGAGGTCGCGCGACCAGACGCCTCGTTTTCCCCCAGAGAACGAGTCGGTCGACCCATCCGATTAAAATTAGATCGATTGCCGTTAATAATCTCCGAATTCAATGACATTTCGATTTTCGCGCATTTGGACTTTTGGACATTTTGGGATCTGGGTGTTCTAGAATTTTTGGGAGAGTTGGGAATTCGAGGGATTGGATGTTGGGAAATTTTGGAACCGAAATTTAGGGATCTGGGGTGCGAGAAGTTGGGATATAGGAATTTGGGAACTGGGAATTGGGGATATGGGGAATTTGGGAAACTGGGAATGGCGGAATTGGAGATATGGGGGACTTTGGAAACTGGAAATTGGAGAATTGGGGAATTAGGGAATTGGGGAAGGGAGAAATTGGGGAGTTGGGGAATTTGGGGAATTGAGAAAGAGGAAATTGGAGATATGGGGGATTTGGGAAACTGGAAATTGGAGAATTGGGGAATTAGAGAATTTGGTAATTTGGGAATTGGGGAATTGGAGAGTTGGGGAATTTGGGAAATTGGGAATGGGGATATTGGAGAATTGGGGAATTCGAGAATTTGGAAATTTGGTAATTGGGGAAGTGGGAAATTGGGGAGTTGGGGAATTTGGGGAATTGGGGATTTGATGAATTTGGAAATTAGGGAATTGGGGAATTGGAGATTTGGGGGATCGGGGAATTGGGGAATTTGGAAATTTGAGAACTTGCAAAATTAGATACGTGCAAAATTGGGATCTTGAAAATTTAAGGATCTAGGGATTCAGGAAATAAGCTATATAGAAATATGCAAATTTGACAATTCAGCGATACGGAAATTTGAGAATATAGGAATTTGGGGATTTGAAAATTGAAAGTTTCGCGAGGTCACGCGACTTTCTCGCTTTCTTCCTGAGAAAACGGCGTGGGCGAGAGATGAGATTAAAATTAGATCGATTGTCGCTAATAACCTCTGTAGCCTAGCGTATCGAGCGATGCCCCTCGACGGTGAAATGCAACAGTTAGGGCCGGGTAGTGTAACTGCGCCACCGGGGATCGAGCATCGCCCGCGCTACCTTTTATCTCCTTCAGAGGACAAAGCGGAGGCTGTGCTCTTATGTGGGCACAGGCAACCACATTTTCGAAGGAAAGGTCGATGCTGTTGATCAAATTAACGCTTACACCAAATATGGCCATATAACGAGACTCCATAATTGCGTAAAGAAAAACCTCATCGATTTCCATAATCTTGAGATACATTATCAAAGACGTCATCTCAGACAATTTTTCTAATAAACATTTTTGCTAATATATAGTACAGGGAATTGAGTCAAAATGTACCTGACAATATTTTAATATGATTAAAATTAATGTGATCACCCGAATATGTTTCAAGTTACACAAGTTAAAACATGCCCACAGAAATAAACTAGCATACGAATCTCCGAATATAATTATACAAAGCACGTAAATACAAATAACATAAATTGCAGGTATTTACATAAATAAATCGGGGAAAATTTATATTTTGAGTGGTTTTAACAGCGAATAAAATTGTAGTCACAGTGATTCGAGTTACGATGGTTCCACGGTATTAATCATTTGTTTTTTTTTTTTTTTATGTACGCTTCTGCGAACAGCGTTCACGTCTGTTTCATCCTTTTTTCTTCATTCTTTTTCATTTGATATTCCGCGCACAGCATAATGAATCATTTATCCTGCGACGTTCCTGCTTGTCTTCGTTTCCCTTGCATTTTCTGCATCACACGAATGCCCACGTGTCCTTAACGCCTACTCCGCGTTCTCTCAGGCGATCCATTCGCCAGATTTTCTGACCAAGTCGCTAATATCCCTTTGCAGAAACCGCTTGCATACAATTCCGCCCGATGTGGGAATAATTCTCTCCTCTATATTACTCGCCTTCGTATTTACGATGCTTACGTGTTCCAGAACGCTGTACGCGAATGAACACCGAATGCGTTTTAGATTTAACGCCGGTACGTGCGTTTTATGCATCGGACCCGATTAAAAAAGTACAATTGCACCGTTCTCATTAAATTCAAGTCCTTTCACTCTGCTTACCGATGCAATTTCTCCTTCCCCACGGAAAAATAATAAAATATTAAAATACCTTTTACTCGTACCGACGCAATTTCTCACTCTAATACTGAAGTATTAATTAAAATAGTTAATTCTACAGAAATTTAAATTTGACCATTTCAGATGAAGGGATAAAGCATATCATAAATTAATTATTTGAAGAGTTCTGACGATTAAATTTTTATTCACATTCTGATACCGCCACGAATCCATTAATCTAAAAATTGCATGTTTCTAATAATTCAAGTCGAACTCAACGGGAAAATTGAAACGATATTTGCGATCGATCGAAGAATCGCATCGATTTAAAGCACTTCTTTCGGAAGGATAATTCTGCAGTTAACGTTTTATCGGTAGTAGGTCTAATTGGTTCGTTAGGAGCTGATCGTCGATCAGGGCTCGGCGATAAGCGTTATCGACCGGGATCGTCCGATCGTCGATTATTCGTTGGAAAATTAAATCTCCTTAATAAAGTGGATCGCACGTTAAACGCGTAAGGTTACGCTCGATTTTCTCGGATACCTTAGCGAACGGAACAGCGGTTTGCACGGAAGTTGCGCCGGAATATTGATTCCGCTCGAGTGGCTGTCTCGACAAAGCGATATTTGCTTACTTCGTTAGCATTGTTTCTTCCTTACCTCGGCAACAAAATTTGACAACTGACCCGTTAACTTAACAACTCCGCAACTTCAATGACGGACTCCAGAAAATCTGGACTTTGTAAAGATTTTTTTCTGCGGAGGGAAGTTTGTTTGAGAGGCTTGGAGTGTTTGATGTTGAGATTTGGGGATTTGGAGAATTGGAAATTTAGGGGTTTGAGAATTTAGGGATTTGGAAATTTAGGGATTTTGGGAATTTAGGGATGTGAAAATTTGGGGGTTTGAGTATTTAGGGATGTGGAAATTATGGGGGTTTGGAAATTTAGGGGTTTGGAAATTTAGGGATTTGGGAATTTAGGGATGTAAAAATTTGGGGGTTTGGAAATTTAGGGATTTGGAAATTTAGGAGTTTGGAATTTAGGGATTTGGTCATTTGAGAACTTGGGAATTTAAGGTATTAGGAATTTGAGAATTTGGGAATTGAAGAACTCGGGACTTTGAAGATTTGAGAATTTGAACTTGGGAATTTAAGGATTTGGAAACTTGAGAACTTGTGAGGTTGAGAATTTGCGAATTTGAATTTGGGAGTCAAGGATTTGGAAATTTGAGTATGTATAAAAATTCAAGGTCACTTCAGAAACCTGCCCATCACCCTCTAAACCCAATCACATCCACAATCAGAAGAATAACAGGAACGTATCATAGCAAGGGCCAATTTCATCGAGGTAATCATCGGCGAAACAGATTACAGATACGAATAAAACGATCGTCCAGGGAGCAGTTCGTTTA
Source organism: Megachile willughbiella (assembly GCA_945859595.2). Taxonomy (NCBI): domain Eukaryota; kingdom Metazoa; phylum Arthropoda; class Insecta; order Hymenoptera; family Megachilidae; genus Megachile; species Megachile willughbiella. The sequence continues at coordinate 14,819,137 of OX243798.1, read as the reverse complement.
GTTGTCCGTTGAATGTTTTATTCAAGGAGTTAAGTCGCAGCGAGACGTCTGGTCGCAGGAAACGCTCGGTAATGTCAAGAGACACGAGTCGAGTCGAGACAAGGGTGAGAAAACGTTGTTGCTCGCGTTCCAGGATAGAGGAACGATATGGCTGGAGGGAATTTGAAATCGCGGCTAATAGAAAGAAACGGCGAACGAACGAAATAAGAGATGGCTACACGGGGACGCCATGGTTTGCTTGCCAGCTCCCCTTTCATCTCCATGGATGCAGACCCTCAGTGATCCTCAACCTTGACAACCCTACTACTGTAATTACGCCAAATCCGGTATGCCGATCTTGCATTCAGCTCGATCGACTGGTACACTCGATAGCAAATCTCGATTTCGTTGGAGAAATTTTAGAAATTTTAGCATTTGGGGTTTTGGTCATTTTTGGGGGTTGGGGGTTGGAAATTTAAACATTTGGGAATTTCAGAATTTTTTGGGGATTAAGGTTTAGAAATTTGCTACTTTTGGGCGGTTGGGTTTTACAAATTTGCTAGTTTGGGAATTTATGGGTCAGGGAATTAAGGGGGTAGAAGTTTAGAAGTTCGAGGAATTCGGGAATTTGAGAAGTGGTGTATTTAGGAATGTGACAATGTCAGAATTTAGGATTTGGAAATGTAGACTACAGCAGTGTGAGACTATAGGGATTTCTATTAGGGGTCCTATTAGGAAAAATGAAAGTCCTGCCAGGTTCAGAAATTCAAGATTTAAAATACAAATAATTTGAAAACATCCACTTACAAAGCTTACACATCCACTTACTGAGCTTACACATCCACTTTCGCGAAATGGAGAACAGCTAACGTATCTTTTCTGATCCTTATCCAAAGGAAACATACATTGCGCCCGAGTGTACGTTCGATTAACTAATGACAACGTATTATTCTTAATCCCGCCATATAACGTAATTACGGATACGATGCGAACCGGCGCGATTACAGGGCCTCGATCGACGCTCCACAGAAAAATTATTGATTGATACACGGTTACACAGGATTCCAGTGGCAATTTATTTTAAATTCATTCGATTATTGGCCAAACATTAAATTAAGCCGTGAGCTGATATCGCATCCGGTTCCGCAAAACCTGATTAACTGTTTCTCGATAGTCTCTCCTTTTTGTACGTTTATTAACTTTACATTTGTTGTGGACATAATATACTAGACACCTCGTTTAATCCCTGCTCGTGTACATGCACATAGTTTACAAGGGACAAGAATCATTTACATAATCATTGGGTTAACGACAAACATGTGGTCGTATGAAACACAAATTACAAAATGAAAGCAAGAAATAAATGTTTGATAAAATTGTTTTATTCGGATGTTCGTTGATAGTTAACTGGAGGCTAGGAGTAATTAGGGAAACGTGTACCGAAATCTCTTGACATCGAATCTCCAACATTAAGTACATTTACAAGACACGAAAGGAAGTGATTAAATAACCATCAGCCCAGGACGAGTAAAAGTCGATTCTTTTTTACATAGAGTTCATTTTGGCACAAAAAATATATACTGTTTAGAAGTGTCAACAATGTCTCTTTAGGAAAAACGCATACACTACATATGTCCCACACGTGTACATACTGTGTACTACATGTGTACATATTGTACACTACATACGTACATATTGTACACATCATATGTACATACTGTACACTTATACAAAAAATGAGACGTTCGTTTAAAAAATGAGACGTCCGTACAAAAAGTGAAACATACAAAATATGTTTGTCTAACATTTTATAATTCAGGGTGTGCAAGTTGGATGACCCTGTGTAAAAGAAAACGTTGCGTGCACAAAATGTCCAAGTACCTGGTGCTTCTTCGATCGATAAAAACGTTGAAAAGAAGTTTCGGCGAAAAGAAGAGCTGTCGAAACTAGCCATCTTTCTTAGGTGTGACGTCGGTTACCCCCCTTAATCAACCCGGTTCAGCCGTCACTCATACAACAACGTTAAAGCGTTCGAGTCGATCGAAGGAAGCTAGCAACAACCAGTTTCCTCTCTGTCGGTCCTATTTTTTGGCGTAGCAGACCGGATATCTGCGAGGTCTGGCAAAAAAGTCGCGCGCCGATGCACGATAACCATAACGACTTATCGATCGATAGAACCTGCTGCTGCCTTTCTGCCTGCCACAACTCGCAACCATATTTTTTCCTCCTTTTTTAGTTTTCGATCGGAACGCGTTCTATCGTAGCAGATCGTTAAACGCGATCCAAGTGTTTCCCCGTCGACGGAGGATACGTTCTCCATCAGCGTAGATGCGCGAATCGCGAAAAAGCGACAGGAAGGACGTTGATGGCCGCTAAACTTGCACCGGTATTCTGCAACGAGATTAACCGAGCAGGTTATCGGTTGCGGTTACCTGTACGCGCATGCTGCGATCACCGCTCGATTAATTTCGCGGTTATGCTTCGCGAATTCTATGCGCTGTTACGGATCGATCGCTGGTTTTTCGTGACGGAGAAATTTTTTTGTCATGAAATACACAGAGAAATTTTTCCTTCTACGTTGGATTCTAGAATGTACAGTTCTGCGGGGCTAAGTTTGGCAAGTTGGAAAGTTGGCAGTGTAAGGAAAAGTGGTAGTTTTACGAGTTTTTGGGATTTGAGAATTCGGGGTTGTAAGAGTTGAGAGATTTGGACATTTGAGAAGTTTGGAAATGTGATTTGGTAGGTTTTTGGAATTTGGTAGTTGACAACTTAAGAATTTGGAAATTTGGAGATTTGGGTATTTGATAGATCCTGGGAATTTGTGGATTTGTAAAATTATAAATTTGGAGATTTAGCAGTCTTTTGGAATTCGTGAATTAATGGATTTGGAAATAGAACAATTACAAATTCAGACATTTGAGAATTAGACAAATTTGAGGTCTGAGACTTCGTTTTCACAAATCAATGTTCGCAAGAATTTATAATTTCAATAATCATACATACATATACATGTGTCCATATATAAATACATATGTGTCCATATGTCAACACATGTATACTTGAACCTCAATGCTGATGTAATACTGATAAAAATTCAGAAAATCCATCATACAAAAATGAAATTCCAATCGCTACCTGCAAAATCAGTCCCCAATTCCATCGATTATCAAAACCGATCAGTGTTTCAATCGAAGCGTTGCAATAGGTCGAAAAAACAAGGAACCTTGAAACGATAACGGTATCTGTTTTAATTAGCGGTACAGAGTAATAGGGTTTCTCCCTGTTGCTCGCAAAAAAGCCCAAAAAAAGTGGACACAAAAGGAAAACGGGAGAACGTAGGAACAGAGCTTTTATAGCGGTCGTGGAAAAGATGGATGAAGACAAGCAATTGCAGGAGGACGGTTTTTTTTTGTTCGCTGCCCTCTTCCGGTTGAAAGTACGCCTCGTAAATTTGTCCTGATACGGGCGAATCGAAAAATCTCGATGAACCGTGAACGGAAATGGCGGTCGTACGTTTGTCTGGGCCGTGGCACCGTTGTTACATTATTATTTCCATTACCGTCGATCGATTACGGAGGCATCGATTCGGGCCGCTTCTATTTCGCCGTTATCGGCGAGAAACCGATAACTTCCGACGCGAAAACAAGACGAGCCGAGAGAATCCACCGAGAGATCGACCAAAAAATCTCGATGTAAACGTTTCGTGGAACCGAGGCGTTTCAATTAAAATAGCTACAGTTTCATTCACCGATTCACTCTTCTTTCTTTCGTTTCCTCTCGATTCGTTACACCGATTTCTTCCCTGTACTATCAACAGCGAGTTACCTAGGAAAAATGTAACCAAGAGAACCACTTTGGGAGTTAAAAATTTCAAGGGTGACACTGTTGAATTTGGGGACCTGCAAAGAAATTGTATTGCAAAGTACTTTGAGAATGCACGAAGAGAACCTACGAATTTGGTGACTTAAATATTTATGGATCTCGAAGTTTACGAACTTTCAGATTTGGGGATCGAGAGATATAGGAGTCTAAGGACAAGAAAACTTAGGGACATCGATGTGGACACGCGAAGCTAAAAGCTTAGGGAACCCATGAACCGATTACAATTATAAAGCATATTATAAAAAATAGTATATAGGAATTTGGGCATCTACCACTTTGGAAACCTAGGAATTTAGTAATGTGTTATGTATTATTATGAAAATTATGATTATTACATAAAACATACATATGTATACTTATGATTGTGTAGTATGTATTATAGTGTACTATGTGATTTGTATATCTTGAATTTAGAAACTTTGAGATTTCTCATTCAAAGAACACAGAAATCGAGAGATTTGATGCAAAGACATAAAGCTGAAGAAATCCAAAGAGTAGGAATTTGAAGATTTGTATCTACTTCGACGAAAGAGCGTGCGTTGCATCGAAGTGTACGTTCGCAGAAGGTTCATAAATAAAACTCGAACAATCGTTTCTCGATTTCGAGCCACGCTGGTCGATTGTTTTCCGATTTGAAGGTAGATAGTCGGACGAGAATTGGAACAGGGTAGTATCAGAAGCGCAATCGTTGCGGCTCGAAGATTTCAGCGGCTGAAATTTATTCGTGGCAGACACATCCTTAGAACGTTTCCCGTTGGAAAAATAGGAAAATAGGGATCCTGAATAATCCAGTAACCTAGAGTCTTAGAGACGGGCTGCTCCTCGAGCGGAATACGTGTCGCGTTTTAAATCCGGTGGAAAGGGGAAATGGAGAACATAAAACGATAGAAATGACGGGAATTCGTCTACGGCTGAAATGCAGGCAACTCGATTTTTTCACTCGTTAAAACTTTAGTAGAAGTCTCTTTACGCAAATGCGAGTTTAATGCTCGTGAAAACGCTCGTGATACGGCGAATTTTTAATCGTCATAACGGACTCGGATTTGACCCACTCAAATATAAATACCTGATTTCTCTGCCGAAACGTGTACGGCGTTTAATTTTAATTGGCATTTTTAATTTCGTGACATAAAAGGCTTTTAAAATAATGTCATTTGTTAACTGAAAAATGAAGGATTAAATATTCCCGGACGTTTAAATCTGCCAAATCCGTTTAAAAGTTTCTTTGATTTACAAAGTGCTTTTCTCGAAATCTGCTCATTTTCATCTGAATGGAATTTATACGTTCATTTATCTTTTATCGTTCAATTATATATTCTCAATTTTAAATTAAGTGCGCTGGTAGGAACTCCGAAAATTTTAAGATGCTTAAAAAATTGTAAAAATGTTAACTTTCGATAAATATAATCATCCCTAATTTATTTTCGTACTTTCAATGTGAAAATAAGTGGCCACGTCCGTAAATAGTGGCAAATTCCTTCTTATCGACATCCTTTATTTCGAGCGCGTGCAACTGTAACAAAAGAATCGAATCGAGGGCGATAGATAGGAATTTCGACTTTTGTCATTTCCCGTTCACCGTGATTTAAGCTTCTCTATGGGCAAAGAGCACTTTGTTGTACCACTAACTTTAAACGGGTTATCTTTATGGGATCTCAGGGCGGCTTTAGGTATTGATCGGTTAGAGCACAAGTAATGTTACCTGGCCATTTTCTCAGAATACTGGTAGATACAGTTCAGCGGGTTGAACATAACGTTTTCATGAGATTTCCGAACATGAATACGTCTATGTACTTGATATTGTGAATACTTGAAAGAATTCAGTAAAATTCCAGACACGGATCAACGATGTTAAGGCCGTACAGTCGCACTTGTTTACGGCCATCTTTACATTAGCATCACCTTCCATTCGACTTTATTAAACATGCGGTATTGCTGTCCAAAAATACCTGACTACTGTGTGAAGTCTACTGGCGCTCGTGAAAACATTTTTGCAGTCATCGAGCCTCACGGTCAAATTTACGAAATCCACTTGTCACTCTTGCATGTACGTGTGTGGTCGTCCGTGTGAATACACAGAGTCAACTTTCCTAAATATGACGTTTTCACGAGTACCACTCAGTAGACTTCACCAGAGTAGTCAAATATTTTTGCAATAAATACCGCATGTTTAATAAAGTCGAATTTTCGAAAGTGTTTGGAACAGATGCTAATGAAGATGGCTGTAAACAAGTGTCACTATACGACGTAAACTTTTCAATTTATTTTGTTAAACATTTAATGCTGCTCTCGTGTCGAAATCAATAGCCGGAGAAACTTGCGGCCGCCATCACGCGTGCACTTGATGCATGTCTCGTGAACAATTGTTCGTAGACTCAGATAACATCAACTAGGTCAGCTTTTCAACCTTGTTGTCAGGTGTTCGTAGCACGAGAGTATGCAAACGTGGGCCAACGATACGTGAACGACGAGTTCATTCAAGATCGGAATTCCGTGGTCTTAGAAATATGCGAGAATTAGAATCGAGAGAAGAAATCAATTCTTAATTTTCCAAAAAGAACATGCTTTTTGTTGCGAGAACGTGACTGGTTTGAGACGATGCAAAAAGTTAGGCATATGCAAGGACAAGTGTGCGACCAGCGTGAATCATGCCGCTGTTCGTGGAAACGTGAATAAATCAGTCTGACCTCTTGCCAAATCAACCAACAGTTTTGTTTACCGAACTTCGTCCTCTCTGAATACTTGCATGGCTGTGCAAATCCGGTTTCTTATTAAGCACGAGGTTTTTTATTTCCGTTACTGATTACGGACATCTCATTAGTATCGCAATCATCAGCGAAACCGGAGGCTTGATTGCGAAAGAATTACACTCTTTTTCGTATTTTTAGTCACTCGATGTTTTGACCAGCTACTCTCTTTATCGTGGTAAGTTGGTCCACTTAATAAAATACATGTCATCGATTAAATCCAAGGAAAATATATTTACAGAATTAAATAGACGTGAAATTGTGTCAAAGTTAAAGATGAAGATAGCTCTTTGTAAAAAGATTGCATCCCCTGCGTCAAGCTCTATAAACGTTAGATGGTTAGGTTCGTCATCCATTTCGCTTTATATGTTATACTATGTCTGCTGAGATCATGATTAACGTCATGTTTATGATTAACATCACGTATGAGCCAACGTTTAAATGTACGATTAACATCACGTACACGAACAACGTTTAAATATTGAACCTTCCACCAATGGTCGAACAATGCAACATGGAGCTATTGTAACAAAGACATATAATTTTACAATCATCTCTCTTTTTTAATCTCATCTTCCGAAAGTAAGCAAAAAGTAAGCGAAATTATCAAATATGTATGCAAATGCAAAAATTCGTTTCATTCAGGTCGGAGAAATCGCAAGGTGGTTGAAAATGTAATCTTGCAGCGGCGGATATCGCGGCGTTCTTTTTTCCGAATTTTTCGGAAAATCTCGAGGAGGTGCTCGACGAAAGGTTCGCGGCAAGCTGGAAGGGGATAGGAATTTATTAAAGCGGGAAGTAGCTGGGAAAGCTATTTCGGTGGTTTCTGATGTCGCGTCTCGTCTAGCTTTCGCTAGATTGCCGCGGCAACAACTCACGCTGCGGCTCCCTGTATTAAGAGATGCCTTAGCATTATTCCTCCTTTCATGAATAGCCGAGATGTTCTCCGTAATTGGATAATACACTCTCGCGAAACAATTTCAGACGTACGCGTTCTCGTTCTCTATGGACGTATTCTGCAAACGAAAATATCGCGGACGCGCAGAAGAGAATTCAATTAGTCGACCGGTTTTCTTATTATCTCGCTATTCCACCAACCATCAAATCTCAATCCTCAACATTCGCTGACAAACATTTAAAATTAATGAAAATTTTAAGAGATCGTAATCATGAGACGTATACCGCTAATATTCTCACCCTATAAATTATTGATTCTTTGCATTTTTATCCTCTTTTTAGGATCGTTAGATGCTCGAACAGAAAAATATAGAGAATGTGTGGCCAGGAAAAGGTCAGTCACCCATCGAGAGTGTTGCTCATCCTCTCGGTTAATCTTTATCGTTGAGTCAACCATGTTGCATAACTCGGAGTTTACAGAAGATAGCGTTCAAGGATTCTTTCGCGCAAATATGTGACTCTGAACGTTCCTATCTGTTGACAGTTCTATTTCTCGTCATTAACGCAGGAATACCGCCGCGAAAACCTGCCAAGCATAATACACTAAAAACTTTATTTTTCAGAGATCGTTTCACGATACAAACGCTTGCTGTAAAAGTTCGGTATATGAATTGTAAGATTGAACCTTACATTTATTAACATACGAGAGTATGAGAAAATTAAGTAATTAAGTTATACCACATTATACTGTAAGGTTCCATTAAACTTTTATGTAAGAGGATGAGTTGTTGAAACTGACGTTTCAACACAAGTTGAAATAACAGTTTACCAAATAAAAATCGTTATAGGGTGGCAACGGGTTGAAAAGATTTCGAGACGCTGGATCAGCGAGAGTCGAATCGCGGGAAAATTGGGAGGCGAGCGGGTTCGCAGCGGATCAGAAGCGGCGTACAAAATGGGAATTAACGAGCGTACGATTAACCGGGTTAATGGACGAAGGCACGCGATACCGCGTCATTTCCAAGCGGGCGACGGGTTGTTGACCGGATGACTGACACTCTCGTCGCTTCATCTAGGCCAGCCTTAAGGCTACGCAGCCTCCCTTCTTACAGATTCTCCTATTCCTTTCGCACGAGGCTATATTGCAGCCGCGATCGAATTACCGCGGAAACGAAAGCGTTAACCCTTTCACTTCTAACGTTCACTTTAACCCCTCATTTAAGCAGCGATGCACTTGCTATTCCAACAACTTGTTCTCTTTGCTGTCACGAGTTCCGTATGGGACACCATTTTGTCGACTCAACGCTCTTGGTACTCTTTATCAGTATCGTAATTTAAAGACACTTGAATTTTTACTCTTTGCAGCAACTTTAAAACTTACTTAAAATGTATATTAAAATGAATTCTGTTGAGCTGATTTCTTTGCTAATAATTTCCATTATTGTCTGTTTCACTATATCACATGTGTAATAGAATTAGTTAAAAAATGTTTACTTCAAATTATTGTACTAAATCGAATGACAAGTCGCCTCTTGCAAAGAGTTTGTCTCTACTCTATTTTTTATCTCATATTAGATGCTGTCCTATAAAAAATTGTCGATTGTATATAGAAAACGGTTTCGAATGGATGCTTTCTTATCAGAGGGTTAATTCTTTCTGCTAACGAGGGTAAATATAGTGCAGTAAGGGAAACTTGGGAGTATCGTACTAAATAAACGAACAAAATAGCGGAATAATAAAGCCTCTAAAGAAGAATAACCTCAATAAAGTAGAATTAGAAGTACCGCGGCAAATCACGCGAGTGATTGTTGATTAGTCCTAGGAAGCTATCGCACTCTCGTTAATTGAATCTTATCGGAAGGATAAACGAAGGTAAGTTTAGCAAGCAGCTATTTGCAGAGGTATCTGTCGTTTCACGGTCATCGTGGTCGGAATTGAAAGGTAGGCAGCAATTAGCTTCGGTGGCGCCAAACGTGTAACGAGACGTTGAACTCGTAGATCGCCTTTGTGATTAAACAAAAGTGGGTTAATGCCGTACGTCGGATTCGTGCATCCGTAATGACGTTGACATCCTGGATACCCCCGCTCCTATGCCATTAAGAGAACAATAGTCCATACCGTAGATTGTTCGTTAACGTGTTTCTGTGCTCGTTTTTCCGAACGGCACCGCGAACAATCGGTACTAGGCGCAGCCTCCTTTTAATAGTACGCGCACGCTCGGAGCTCTGCCTCTTTTTACGACCCCATACTTGACCCAGAACATCCGGAAAACGCGTCCGTTTCCTCGAGACGCTTTCTGAAATCGACGCTTTCAACCGCGAGTCGCGAGCTTCCTGAAGACGCCTCGAAAGGGCTGCAGACGTCCATTAGAAAAAATACTGCGGGATGCCGGAGGAGAAAGAGCAATTTTTTCAGGACGATACCGTGTCATTTAGTAAATTAAATTTCATGTATTAGTTTTTAAGAACCTCGACTAGTTTACTGTCGATGACATCATTAATTTTAGAAGAAAGTTAATTCGGTTGAAAAAAGTTGGATAAGTTATTGTTAGAAAAAATGAGAGAAATTTTGTTGGAAGAAAGAGGAGTTACTTTGTCTAAAGAGAGTTAGAGGAGGTATTTAGTAAAAGTTGAAGAAGTTGTTCCGTTTTAAAAAGTGGCTATAAGTGGCGTATAATCGATTATGCTGTCAACGATTTCGGAACATCCGAGGAACGATGACTGCTTGGAGTACACGCGTCGTTCTCTATCGAGCACAAACAGCTGGAAGCTAACCTTGCCAACGAATCAATCAGCAACAGACCCCTGGGGAAGCACACTTTCCTTCCGTTCGATCTCCGTTCAGCTTCGAGCCAAGAAGACGTTGATGAGGCTAACCAAGAGGGGGCACGGCGAGCTGCTCGCGAAACGAAACACGTGCCCGATTGATAGACCGGAATGAATCTAACTCGCGAACTCCGTCGAATTAATCAACTCGATACCCCGTAATTAACCTTCTCGCCACGGCAACTTTTCGTCGTTACTTCTGCAGTGGCATAATTTATTGACGAAAAGGCAGGTGGCTAACTGCTGGGATATTAAATAGCTTTTATGTTATGTGGTGTTGTTACTGTTATCACTGCAATTATGCTGTTATTACACAAGGAAATAGGTTAGGTTAATAATTACCGACTACCAGTACCGATATATATTTTAAATAGCTGTTGGTGGCAAAAGTGTCACATATGTATATTACTGTCAATTGTGTAGAATTATTTTGTAATTTTCTTTTAATAGTTTGCCAATATGTACACCTCGAGTGTCTCATCAGTACCAAGGATATCGAAGTCTGCGAGCATAGATTGCGAATCTCATAAATTAGATACACGATTTCCATACATGTACCTCGTAGACCTTGATAAATTGTAAATAGATAAACATCTGCAGTTCTGGATGTAATGCATGTATTCAGGGTTCCCTTTCAGAGACGCCATTAAGGTACTCGTTAAGAAATCGTATTTTCTCCAAGATAAAATCGATATTGTCGATTCTCACGTCGATTGCATCATTCCTTTAATTTTCCGTTGAAATTCGTGAGAATGCTCGAGTGTGGAGTGTGACTATCGAAGGAAATAATTGCGTCGATACGATACGGGAAGAGAAGTTAATTGGCAGTTAATTAAGAACAATCGAAGAAGGCTAGTTCACCGAATTATCCAGGCGAAAGGATCGATTGTTCAGCGTGTCGGTGGTAATTATTAACAATTTCCGTGCGGAACGAAACGATCGGAGGGTAACAAGTACAAAAGTGGTTGTACACGGGATGACCGCAGGAAGTGAGATCGATTTACATTCAGGACGAGTTTCCTGTCCGTTCGTGCGGACCGAAGTTTCCATTCATATTTCCAACCTTCGAAGCCACGATTCTCAATGACAATCGCCGTAAACGTTATACCACGTTCCATGGCGTATACACGGGGTAGATACACACCGTCAATGAAAGCGAATTCTATTCTCCATTGATCGCGCAATCTACCGGTTTATCGTTTTTACGAGGAATTCTTGCTTTCGAGGAAAATTGTCGGGGTTATTTCAGTATCGCGTAAATGGTCTTCGACGAAACGCGGCGGCTGACCGTAATCTGTTAATTAAAGCGAAACTCTGCGGTGTTTAGCCGCGTTTATGATACACACCAGTTCGGCTAATTGATATACCGTTGTCTGATTAATCGATATTCCGAGAGACGTATATTCTGTATTTGTCTTTCGGTTTTCCCAGTTACGTTATAACCGCGATACCGTGAATTATTAATTATACCGCGTTGATTACCATCCTATAAAATATGTTAATATAGTTTAGCGAACAAATGTACATTTGCGAACAATTTTCCTGAATAGTAGATATTTTTATTGCAGATAGAATTAAAAAGGGGTTCCGCATAATTATTTCTTTCAAGATGATTGTCATTTTTGTATCGAAACAATTGATCCAGTCAGCGCGTGCAGGGTATAATAAATCATGTCTGGTGATCGATTAACCCTCTATGCACTCGTGCAACTTTCGGGCAATATATCAAATTCCTGTCGTAAATTCAAAACTTTCTTCCTGACCTTTTTCTTGCATGTATCGCGGTAAGTAAATTATAGGGTACTGTAACTATTGTACCCTAACACGTTATTCTCTATAGTGAAAATGGATGTAGGCAAGTTACCTTTGACACAACCAACCTTTACTTTTAATATTTTTTCCACGGGACGATACTCCAAAGACTTAACACGTGTCAATAGAATATGCAAAAATGCACGTGTAATACAACTCAATATAACGTGTGGAAAGTTAAAAGATGAGTGGATGAAACGCGAGTCGCAGAAAGAAGAGAGAGGGTGAAAATCGTTTGGGGTGTAAAAATCTGGGATCGGTATCTCGTTAGAATATTTCGCGTAATTCGACGACGTTCGCGGTGTGTTTTGTTCTTTCCGTTGGTCGGTGCTCTTCGGGAAGAAGCCCTTTCCCGGTCGGAAAACGAGCCACTCAAACGTAGACGAGTGCTTCTCTCGTAACGGACGACGAGTAACGAGATGGTCTTGTTACGTTGCGTTTCCTTTTCAGCCACGGTGTTACGCCCGCCAAGAAACACTGCTTTCCCCGAATCATCGCGTTCTACTTCGTAAACAGTTTTACAAGGCTATCGATAGTTTCGATTCGTCGAGAAGAATAAGGTAACCCATCACTGCATTATACATTGCAAATAAATTATGTACCTAATAATATTCTATTGCAAGAGAGTGCAGTGTCATACATTGAAAAGCAATAAAAATCGGACAAATTCGTCTTGAAAAGCACTATCGCTTGAAAAAGAATATATAAAAAGAAATGAAACTCCATCATTTTTAATAATGTATATATATAACATATAACAGTTCTTGAAGTATAGTCACATTTGGGCACCCTGTATATTTGAACGTTTTGCGTATGTTTATACATTTGTAGTTACAAATATCTGTGGGGTTCGAGGAGGCTAACGAGTATGGATCGAGGCAATATTGTCTCGCCGGTGATTACTGCTCCGTCTACGTTTTCCTTAATTTTCCCGTATTTTCACGGGGAGCCCGAAATCGAAATTTCGTTGGCCGTGGGCGGGATTCGATCAAGGTCCGGCAGGAAACCGGGCAAAATTGAATAGCGTGCGCCTCCTCTTTCGGCTAACGAGGCTGATAAACCTTCGTACGTAAATATCGTTTTCGTGACGGTCGTGATTCGCCGACCGCCACAGACGCGGGCCAATAATACCACAGAAACGAGAAAATAATTGTAAAGCTGTCTCGGCGTTGCGTACATGCCAACTGCGAAAACTGCTAGTACCATTCTTTTCTTGTATTTTGCTATTTCGCTATTTTATTGTTCTATTTCAGAATTGTATTACTTCGTTGTTTTACTGTTTTATTTCGCTGTTTTACCGTACTATTTCAGAATTATACGCTGACGGGTTTTGGACTTGTATATTGTAATTAAAATTGATTGTCGGACGTCGCACGATAAGGGGTTCAAAGTTTTCCGTTTTCTTGATCGAAGTCAGGAGCGCACGAACGGACCTAGTAATTAATTCCGTTTTCCACTGGTAGTTTAATATCGGGTTGGTGAAAAAATTTATCGAAAAAACGTTGGAACGGACTGTTTCGCGTGGAATGTGCGATGGGCGATGATGGGATTCGGTTAATTAAGCTTTCTCGCAGGGAAAACTGATCGAAGCTCGCCTCTTTACTTAACGTTTAATTAAATCCGAGCCTGTTATTTTCTATACCGTGTTCCCGGCAAAATTGCTAACCTAAATTTCCCCGGCTAAATACCGCCCTTGCGGTTCGAGTTTTTGCTTATTTTTATCGCGGAAAATTCCTTTCGTAACACGGAAATGAACACCGGATATGAAATTGCGAGAGAGACATACTTGTATTTAGTACTTGTTGCGTCTTTCGGAATAATTAGTCGGCATTTATACCTCGAGGATTCCCCGATTGATTTATTTCATAATGCGCGTTTCCACAAAGTCAATACAATGCATCACGGTTGATAGACGTTCGGTACAGGTTCAGCGTGTATTTACACGTCACACGGATTTCCATGGGGCACCGTATAATGCCTATGACAAAAGGTTGACAGGACGATGCGTAGTTAGCATAATGATAATCTGCACGCCAGTCAGGCCATTGTGCGGGGATTTAATGTTTGCTGACATTATTGATACTCGCGCCTTGTAACGTCGCTTGTTTCACCGATCGAACGCGAATACTACGCCTGCGATATCAATCCTTGATACTTGATCCAGAGAACAAGAACTTCTTCGCGATCTGATTGCCCTGGATTAAATTGGATTCCTCTGTTAAACGTAATATCCGATCGATTTGCCTGACACCTGGAGCTGCTGATATCGATTATCGATACACTCGCGATATCTTATTGATATTTAACTGTACGTTATGATAACGTTGACAGAATTTTATTACTTTATTGTTCAATAATTATTATTCCAAGACTTTTGTATCATTTTAAACCTAACTTGATTATAACCAGATATGTAAGTTTGTGATTCGATTTTATTTCATCTTGTTTAAACTTTCAGTATGATATATACAGTTAATATATTTGTGATATAAGTATAATATAATTTGAAACAGCAGTGATTAAGTTTGAAGAACATTGCAAACTATCTAAATTAAGTTAGGATTATATTGGTTCGAGTAAGGTTAGGTTGATTTAGATCAGGCTGGAGTTAGGTTAACTCAAATTAGGATGGATTGGGTCAGATTAAATTACGGTTGTATTAGTTCAGGTTTACGGAAAGTTTCACTTAGATCAGGCTTGATCTAAGTTAAACAAGATTTGTTCAGTTTGGATAGGTTAGTTCAACTAGATATATCACGTTCAACATGTAATTATGTAACCAATTCAAGATTAAATTTTTATTAAGCACATTTAATGCTTTCTTGCTTCGTTAATTGACATCGCGAGGGAGTATGAATAGTAATTCTTCTTCGTGGTAGCTTTTGCAATCAATGCGTCACGATATTTGTGCCATAACGACGTCCCACGTGGTCGTAGCTCGGGGAGGTTAGTTTAGAATATAATCCCGTGAGTTGTGCAATCGTCGCGTGTATTGTCAGTTTTCGCGTCTCTCCGAACTGTATTTTCCTTTGAATCACGCTCCCGATAAAGAAATAAATTCGCGAACGCGTTCCACGATCGACGCTCTTTGATCCCCGGCCTTTCTTCGCCTTTGATTAGATCCCTTTGATGTGCGCATAAATACCGACGCAGGGGTCGTTTGATATGATAAAATGCAGGTTATCTCGGTCGATACCGAACGGTCGATATAACTCTCTCTACCCTCCATTTACATAAAATTTTTCTTTAAAATCATTTGGGAATGCTGTTTGCTATTCAATTGACCCGTTTTCCGTACCTCTCTCCTTCATCGTCAGTTTCCAAAATATACCCCTTTATTCTAGCGTCTATTTGCTCTACGATCCCCTTCGAACCACTTAATCTTTCGAGTTCGATCACCGGGCTTCGACGATCTCACGAAACTGTTTCTGAACATGCGCGTATCGCTCGCTTAATTGCTATGTTCCCAACAAGTACACTCTGTAACATGGCTTTTCTTCTCTTGACGACATGTGTATATATGATGAGTTTTAAAATTAGAAAATTTAACATTTAACTCAACATTACTGGTTCATCATTAGACTTCAATGTTTCCAGCTTCTTAAATTTCTAGAAACCAAAATTCCTATACTTACAAGTCTTTAGAATTTCAAATATTGTTTTATAATTCCAAATGTTATTGCTCTATATCCTTAAATTCCTACAAATCCAAATTTCTGTATCATATATTTCTAGCAATCAAAGTCCCTAGATCACCAAATGCTTAGGTCCTCAAATACTTGCATCCTCCAAACCCCTCGATACCCATACACTTAGGTCCCCAGATACCCAGATCCCGAAGTACTTACACCCCAAATATCTAGATCCCAAAGTATGTCCCCAAATTCCTACATCTCAAAATTTGAAGATTGCAAAACCCCTGGACTGCAAAGTTTGCAGCCCTCAAATCTCCCAGTTTGAAAAATCCTTGAATTTCAATATCTTTAGATGCCCAAATCCCTACATCTTAATATTCCTAGATCCTCCCCACGAGGGCTATATTCGTACACCTTCAAATTTTTAACCCCTTCAAAAATTTTCAAATGCCAAATCCGTAGGAATGATGTCTTGAAGTTGCTCCTTGGCATATTTTCACGAAGGAAGCTTTGCTGTTGACTGTACGATATAGTTCGAGGGACCGTGGAAGCGGGGTCACAAGGGGCCTTGGCTTCTGAATTATTAACCACGAGTGCACTCATCGAGTGATCGAGAATAACAAGCGATAGGAGGCGAGGCATCGGTGTTTAAGTCATGCCCCGTAGACCGGATGTACCGACACACGCAATTGATTTCGTAAACGCGGTTGAAAACGGGATAGCTTCGTGACTCACGCGGTTTCTTCTTTTCGTTCTCGTCTCTCGAAACGAGCGGAGATAACAGAGACAGTAGTTCCAGAAGGAAATCTTATTTCGAAATGCTTTCGACGAAATGCAAGAGGAAGTTACTTCGCCGAGAAACAAGGACTCGCTTTCTTTTCGGTTGCACCGATATTACGCTCCTCCGCCATATCGGTATACTTGGAACGTTTATGCATTCACGACATATCGAGCTACGAACATAAATGTATCGTGCAATCTGAGATCCACCTTTCGATTAAATCGTTTCATCGTGTATCTGCAGAATTTGATGTAGAATAAATTTATAACGCAGTCTAGGTAATATAACGTAACGACAGTTCCTTGGAAATTTTTTCTCTTCCCAACAAGTACCATGATGGATTTGACCTTGAACCTCAAGGTCAAGGTCATATTGCACGAAATTTTATTCTCGAACCTTTATCGATACAGTTACTTTATAGTACCGTTTCATACCGTGCATCAAATCGACCTGTCACGTTACACAAAATTCTAGTGTAAAGTTTACATCGACGCAGGAAAAAGACAAAGTGCACAGCATTCACGGACACCGGGAAAAATCGTCGTTGACACCGTGACACGTTGAACGTGCTCCATTTGACTCGAGGGGGTATTTCTCGCGTAATTCACTCGGTGGCAAGATTTTTGCGGTGATTCCGAGATCGCCGCAAGGGGCAGCTCTGGAATTGCACGAAGGAAACAATCGGCATAGAAATAGGTAGTTGCCGCGACAAACACCGCGCGATTCGTGTTAGCATGCAAATTGTTGCGTGCGCTCGGTTGCCTCGACCCGACGGTACTCCATATCGCGTTACCCGCACGCCTGTCCCTTGCCATTTCGCAGTCCAGATTCTCCAGGGAACTTCGATCCACGACCTTTCGTGATATCGAACGTCGCCACCGGATTCGCACAGACCCGGAGAGAACTCGCTTCAATGGACGATTGAATCTCCCGAGCAACCGAGGCTACTCGAATCTCTCGACGGTTGCTGGGATCCTTCGCCAAGGATCATCGAGGGTGTTCCAGATTCCGAGTACGGACAAGTGCGGTGTAGAGGATTCGAAAAATTCTACTTCGTGTGCACAGGTGCGAAGGCGCGAAAACGGATTATAATGGCACCGTATTGGCTTCAGACACGATTCTAACAAATGTCGAAATTCAAATAGTTGCATTTGTCTCTCATTCGGCGTCTTTATTGTTTGTTACGATACATTTGAATAGGTTTACTCTTGGTCAAACCTTTATTCTGACTCTGTGTACATCGATTTCGGATTCAGATTTGGTTATAATTGTTTAAGGTCAGAATCTGAAATTTCAACATGAATAAATAGAGTGATGGAGTTGTGGGTCAGGTTAACATCAAGGTTTGTGTAAGTATAAACTTGAATAGAAAAGTTGTATGAATTATATTATAATATAATATAATATACATACAGAAAGAAATATAATAAAATCATGTACAAGGTATAATCAATAAAATTGCAAGTCTCCATAGATTAGTGTTCGCATTTGAGTTCAAGTAAAAGTGAAATAACGGAGAGAATAAGAGAGCAATGAAACGATGAGTTTTATAGTGGCCATTAAAGACAGACGAATATCAAAACAGCGTTGAAAACAGAATGTTACGGAACAGAGCGCTATCGAGTCGAGAGTATCGACTAAACGTCTTGGAGCAGCACGTCGTGCCAGTGAAAATTCGTATTTCTGTCCGATCGATCCTGGCAAAACACTTGGTGGTTCGTACGAAATCGGCCGAAAGTTTCGCGATAATAACGGCAGACCGGAGTCGATGATCGCGAATCCATCTTACAATTAGAGTTTCTCGCGGGCGTGAACGAGACGTCTAGAAGCTGATTAGTTCGCTCGAACGTGTCGTGCCGATGACGAGGGTGCGCCTACAGCCAGCGAGCTTTCGAGCGAGTACATCGAAGGCTGATGTGCTTGAAAGCTCGCGGAGAAGTTAGTAATTAGGAATATATCTATGGTTCGCCCTGTTTGCGTCGGATAAGCACGCGACGTTTCTATAAGTTGTCCTCAGACAGCCGTGGTTCTCTTCCACTTATTCTCTTCGAGGATTAATTCGAAGAAATGTGGAATTCGAAGAAACAAGACATCGTCGTTTGTTGTCGTTCAAATCAGCTTTAGAAATCTTGGAATCGGAGCTTATGCATTCGTAACAAATTCGTAGAAAAGATTGGTACACTGAAAAATAGGTTAGGTTGCACGAAAGTAGGTAAGAACGAAGAAAAAGGTAGATCATGGAAGTAGGTAAGAGTACAGGAAAAGTAGCTTAGATCACAGAAAAGTAGATGAGATCATAGAAGAAATCGGCAATCTGTTTAAAAAAGTAAATTGGAGAGAACTGTTTCGAATCTGTACACAAAATGGTCGAATGATACCCTCAAAATGGTACTCAATCACCAAACGAAGGTAAATAATTTATAACAATATATATTTGTACAGAGATCAATATTTGAGTCAACACTTCGTTAAATATAACACAATTCAATTCACCATTTCCGACCTACACATATTACAATAGAATTTTCGTCTAATTGCGCGATCGATACCGGTAGCTGTATAATTCTCGAACAGTTTCCTGATTTAATTATGGGGTTTAATTATCTATAGCGAGGAGTATTAATCGACGTTAACGGTTGATCAGAAAAACCGCGATATCAAGTTATCCAGTTTGGAATTACACCTAGGCGGCGGAGGATTATCGAATTGAACCGATTTCCGTTTTCGTTCGGCTATAAATTATTTGCCGCTTCCGGCGCGCTATGGAAATAGACGTACCAGCGGTGCGGATTGGCGCGAATCAAATTTGCATATTATTTAAGCGGTTCTATTCACCGTTATTGAACCGTAAACAATACCGGTGTATATATTACCCGCGAACCTATACATTTTATAGCCGCCATATTTGCTCCAATGCTCGTAACCGTGAAAAATTATTCGGATTTCAAAGACACTTGTCAAATTTTGATTACATTCCATAAACACTATTCTATAATTTTGACGTTGATTAAAAATCATCTTGTCTCTTAATAACGTGACACACTCGTGACGCAAACTGCAGTTCACACGTGACAAACCAAACTTGTATTTACGTTAAAAACGTTCCGGATCGTGGGCGAATCGGTGAAAGACGATTTCGGGGTCCCGAATGGCAGGAATTTGTAATTAGTTGGTAGCAATCGGCGTCGAAAGCGTTGCAAAAATGCAAAGCGTCCGAACAAGGCGGGCAACGAAAGCTCGCTTAGCAACCGATAACCGGGGGTACAAGCTTTCGCGGAGTTAACAACAAAACCATCGGAACACGGGATACCGCGTGTTTTCGGTCGAATTTCTCGGGATGCAACGAGCTCCACAGAGAAATACTTGGCCAACGAAACAATCCGACGTGTTATTACTGCGCGATCATCGGGCTGGCATGGACCTCTGGCTACCAGTTTCTCGTCTACGATATTTGATTTGAGCTTTCGCGAATGCGAACAGAAGCTGCAACGAAGGCGGACGAGAGAAGCTGGCCGTTCACCCCGGCAGTCTCAGAATAACTGCATACCTATTTGCCCCGAGTAAGCTGACAGTGGTGCACACGCGGAATTATACAGGGTGTCTTCTCTTAAGCTTCCATAATTTCATAACCGAAACATACACGAAGGCTTATGGCAACAATATTTCTTAATGGTTCGCTCTAGAACTTAAAGTAGATTCACTTCTTGGCTGAAAACTGATGTTCGTCATCAGCATCTTTTTTACATCATCTTATAATTTCATCATGTTTCATCGAAATTTTGTAATATCGTATCATCAGCCTCTTGATACCAAATAATTTCTGCCCGATGCATTTTTTTATATTAAAGCAGCCAAGTTATTCTGGAGGCTCACCCTGTATAATTGTCTCGACATTAAAAGCCCTCAGTTCCTTCCATTTACTCTTACTAGAAATAATTAATTTAGTTGAACTTGCAGCGCCGGTCACATATGACCACCATAGTGATGAACCTCTGTACCTCTTCAAATAATAATATTAACAAGGATATGTTAATGTTTTTATTTTTCGTCGTGTAATTTTCATACATGTAAATGTGTTGATATTGTAAATTACGTATATAGAAAGTTTCGCGACATTGTAGGTAATGGAAACGCCTATTCGCGGAAGGGTTCTTGGTATCGATTGAGAACCACCACGGCGACCAACGAAAGGGTGCGAGAGATTATTTTTACTGTTGTTTTTCTTGCGAACTACCTATCCGCACGGCGCCCCCGCTTCGAGACGCAATCTTCTTTATAGGTGCACGCAGGTGGGGAGGGTTCTTACGAGCTGAATGAGAATGAAAAATAGACAAAAGAATTGCAATTTTCCTTGTTATCGTGCGTATTCACCAGCTGAATTAAATGAGTGGAAGCAATGTTAACGATGTAAATGTATAACAGCAAAGTCGTTAGCTCGCGAGTTAATTAATTGCGAGATAATATGTTGAATATTGGGGTGCATTTAGTTTATGGAAAACTAAATTGAAATTTACATAATGGTGTATAATCCATTTCGGAAACGTCATGAAGGTCCTAAAGTTACAGAGCTTCGAATTTCGCAAATTTTGAAAATAGGACTCCATATGTTTCAGAGACTGCAAGTTCTAAAATTACCTAAATCAGAAGGTTTTGAAGATCGCAACCTAACACGCAAAATTAAAAATTCTTAATTTGATAGAAGTTCCAGTCCCAGAGTTCCAAAACAATAGCAAAAAGTTACAAATTTCCAAAATTCGAAAAAAACGATAAAAAAATAATCCCTGTACCGCGGTTTATTTTGAAAGAAACAAAAGAGGTGTTGGTCGGCGGCGAAGCTCATAAATAAACGTAACGGAAATAGAATTACAAGGAGGGAATCGAGAAACTGGTAGTCGACGGGAAACGAAACGCGGTTTCCGGCGCCAGGGAAAAAAACATTCGTGTAATTTACGATAAAAGCAGGTCATGTGTTTGTCGTGGAAAATTTGCGGGATGCAATAATGCCGGTCTGGAAATCAGCTCGGGCGTAGCGGGGTCTTATTTGCCTGGAGGAAACAACAACCGGTGGTCGTAATTAAATTTAATCCGAAGCCCCGTCGGATGCATCGTGCAAAACGTTTCATCGTATTCTCAATGGCAACGGAAGCGAAGGAACCCGCGAAGGCTCGCCGATTTAATTAACAACTCTCCTCCTTAGAACAAAGCTGCTTTATGACCCGCATCGTGCTATCGATCTTTCCTTCGATTATCGATACTTTTCGCTTTCGATGATATTTACAATTTTCGGTTGACAAGTAGTCTTTAACGTCATACATTTTATCACGTAATTGGTAGACTATAATTGACATAGTTTAGGAGTTTTGGTAAAAATGTAGTTAACAAAATAATTCAAGATACACGTCTGACAAATGATGCTAAAGGTGAATATAATGTATATCCCTGTGTTTGTGTATAAAAATTTGAGGATAAAATTAATAAATATCGGTGTAGCTCTTTTCGGTGGAAGTTAGGCACGTGCCCGTTTATCCTCGGGGTAAACACGGCCCTGTACAAGATTAGATTGTGAAATATGCGTGTCAGGAACATTTGGAAGATCGGTCGAAACGATATCGGTATTATCGGTCCGGTGACAGAGCGTAGATGAGGAAAGGCTCCGTTGATGTGTCGAGATTCGGCCACTCTGAGAACCGCTAACACCAAAACGACCCCGTCAGACCTGTCAAAGGCATCGGTCCGAGACGTATTCGAAATACAATACCCTCGATGCTCTTCGGAAAGCTGTAAGTTGACAAGCTCCGATAATACGGGAAACGGGACAGATTGTCGTAGACATCTGACGCAGCTTCGAACTTGTCCACGGATTCGTCGCAGCTACGGAAAGTTTACGGGGAAAAAATTGAGAAGTAGCGCGAAGGATGTGTTCGAAAGCATCGAACGAATAAATTATTCGGGAAGTTTTATCAATTCCACTCGACGGAGAGTCGGCAATTAAGGTTCGCGAGGATATCAAAGCATTCCGTTGCCAGTTTCCCGGTAGAGACTCTATCAGGATTCTAAATTAGATTCGTCGCTCTAGTGCAATTTATTAACAAAGATGGATGAAAATCCGCCGGCGGCGGACAGCGGAGCTACGGTTGCCCCCGGGTTCATCCATCAACGGAGATCCTTAACGTTCTCGCGTTAAATTCGCGCGACACGAGCCACCTTTGCCAGAAGTCAAATATTAGTCTCCGAAGGTGGTTCAAAGTTGGACTCCTCGGACCCATCGATCATCGACGACGAGCTTTTGACGGAGATCGCTTGAGAATCACTGACGAGCGGCGCAAATGAAATTACCAGGCAAGACATTACGCGCAACTCGTTTAAAAGCATTACAAGGCACACGGCAACGGTCTAAAATAAGCCGCTTTGCCCATGGCCGAGATCGCGAAGCTCTCGGTTGAAGACCGCTGCCGCTTCCGCGGCCTAACACCATCCGTATTACTTCACGAGTCTTTCAAATCCAGGGTTAGAGATCGCTGTACGACTCAGAGCCACTTCACCCGAAATAAACTTTATTTTTTTTAACTACTCGGCCATATTCGATATCATTTTAGATTGGCATTCAATAACGATTTTCATCGGGATGTACTCTTCAGTTGTGGACCTCCATACTGGATTTTAGAACTGACTATTTTGTATGTTCTGACATAATTTCCCGGATGGAATATCCGGAAATGTTGTATACAGAGTACTGTGTTAAGATTTGACTCCTACGGGGAAGCTATGGTAAGAGTAAAGGTGAATTTCCCACTCGGTGATTTTTAGTATCTAAACATACGTGGAAGATCAAATTTCGTTTCCTCTTTATTACTCATAGACCCTTGCAACACAAAGTGTCATCAGCCTTTTCGAAGCTACTAATCATCCGAAACATTACAAAGCGATTTACGATTAAATGAACAAAGTCTTCCAAGAAATACTTGTAAAGCCATCAACGAGGAGTCTCGAGCCGGATGGCAAAATCGATCGTGAAATCCCAAAGTGGAAGGCGTTAGGCCATCCATAGTGTCCCACGCTTAATGACGTAATTAGAGATGAGTTATTCGCGACTACGCCAGAAGGCAGGCCTATTTCCTCGCCGCTGATGTCATTGGCAGAGCTGGTACTCGGTGAAATTGTAGCTCTTTTACTCCGTACTGCGCGTTATGTGCAGAGGCAACACCTATTGTTACCCTGTTTGGGTGTGCACCGTCTTTTTTTCACGGTTACGCATCGCGAGTGAAGCGTCAAATTAAACGGAACTGGTGGCAAACAGGAAACGGTTTACGATATCGAGCTGTCGGTTCCGTTTATTTCACTGGCACACATATGCATAAACGTATTTATACCGATTAATTATTTCGACATTTCTTAAATGTTAGAAGATACGTTTGGGTACAAGTTTTTGTACCGTTAGGGATGCAGACCTAAGTCTACTTATCTATCAAAATAGTTTTCGACGTCATTTCTTTTTTTCAATTTACCCCAATTACTTGTTAAATCTACAACCCATCAGACCTATGACAATGTTAGAACAAGATTGTTGAAATCCTCAGAATTTATTAATTCACATAATTTGAATTGCAGCTGAAAATCATGAAAGATGGAACGAAGATGGGTGAAAAGTAAAGGAATGATGTACAGTTTTGCAACCGGAGGACGAAGTGTGAGGAAGTTTCTAATGTTTATAAAGTCGACGGTGGTAAAAAGAGTGTAGGTAAAAAGAGAGGCGTGTAGGAAATTTGATTTGGAGATATGCGGTTGGTTCTGGTGAAAAGTGAACGGCTGTTCTGCCGCGGGATTCTTAAACGTTTGCGTCGGTCGCGGTGAATACTAAAGATTGCCGCATCCGCCGCACTTCCCTTTAAATTCTCGCGTATTCATTTGGGGAGCTTTGTTTAGTGTCTGCGCAGTGCCGTCTACGCCGACACGGTATCCCGTCTCGCGCGAACCTTCTGCACCGTGAATACGCGATTCCTTTCAGGGTGAACTCGCGCGAAACCTACGCCTACTTTTACCTCCGAGATAGAAACTCGCTCTTTTCTTTCCTTTATTTCTTTCCTTTCTTTCTTTCTTCCTTTCTTGCGTTTTTGCGACCAGTGCTTCACCGCAATTTACACTAACCTCGCGCTCGAGAAATACTCTATTCATTTTAATACCGAAGTAGTTTACGTTCCTCATAACTTTTTGCGATTTCTTATCGGATTTCTCCGGCGATATACCTTCGTTAACTAGTTTAGATTCTTATTATTAGTTTACACGCTTTAATAGGTTGTCTTGGGTGAATTATTTTGGAGTTGCGGTGGGGATTTGGTAATCCAACGTATGGATTGGTTGTACATATGTAGCGCGAAGAGTGGGATGTCATGTGTTTTGTGTTAGAAATTGAGGAATTTTCAGAGGTTGCATTATTCAAATTTCCAATTTCCCAAATTCATACATATTCGAATCGTCAAACTTCCAAATATAAAAATTTGTAAATTCTTAATTCTCCAGATTTCCAAATTCTCAAATTCCTAAGTAGTCAAACTTCCAAATCTCTAATTCCAGAATTCCCAAATTTCCAGATCACCAATTCCCAAATTTCCAAATCTCCAATTCTAGAATTCTGAAATTTCCAGATCTCCAATTCTGAAATTTCCAAATTTACGAAAACTGGACAACCTAGCTCACTAGGTAAATTTCCATAAACCCCATGTTCACCAAGTCCTACTTACTAAACATCCCACATTCACCAAGACCTAAACCCAAAATTCTCACATTCACCAACTCCTAATTACTAAAATTCCCACACACTCCAAATCACGACCATCGAGTTCCATGTTAACTCCTAGTTACTACCGCAAACTTAATTATCCTCGTCAGTCAACATGTTTCTAACACAGAATATACACGAAAACACAATATCTAAAGAAACGTAACTTCGTTAATATCCCAGATCCTTCGAACAAAGAAAGAAAGAAGTACACGTGTCGCGTACGAGTTCGTTAAAGGAATGACGCCCGATGTGAGGACACCTTAATTATTTGGTAGACGTGCTAGTGCACACGCTACGTGACTCAAGAGTCGAGGACTCGGCCCGTTATATGCAGTTTGCGCGATGCACACGATGATTCACAACGAGCCAACCGTGATACTTTTAGATTCCACGACCGCGAGCGGGCTTACATTCGGAGCCGTGAACAACGAAATCACCGCGAGACAGATGAAGACAGAGGAAACGACCTCAATTTGCGAGCAGAAACAGCTACAACGGATGCAAGAAATTGCATCTCATTCTTTTCCGGGAAATTTTTCCGCGGATACTTTAGCCGGCTTTCTGTGTCAAGGACTAAATCATCGAAACGATTTAAGACCCTCTGAATCTGGGTTCTTTCCGATTACGAATCACGCGGTGGACGTCGAAAAGCAACCTTGTTGCAAAGAATTTTTCATCGTTCTGTTTATTTTAACGATGAGTGATTTGAAGCTGTGAAATAGGGGTAGGTTGATGGGTAGGTTGGGGAATTATGAAAGAGGGTTTGGATGAGGGATGAGTAAGAAATCGTGGAACATAGGGGAAGATTGACGAAGATGAGAAACATTTAGAATATTCAAATCTCCAAATACCCGAGGTCCAAAGTTTCAAAACGTTGAATCCCAAAATCGCAAAATTAAAAAATTTGAAAAGGTGGAAAGCTAGAAAGTCCACGTCGTTGACTAAAACCGTAATTAACCGATACGGGTGGGGCTTTCATCCATTTTCAATGAACGGCTCGGTGGTTTTTTCGGTGTTGTCGACGGTCCGGCAACGATCGACTCTCTTTATGCAGGAGGCTCGTCGCCCTCGACGACGCCCTCGACGTCGACGAGAGACGGGTATCCCGTGGATTACGGAGCCGACACGCACCGGCTTGATTTTTCTCGTTTTTTATTTCGGCTGAAAAGCGGAATCACGCGGATCAGAAAAACGACGATGCGTCAATGCCAGACCGGGACATCTGGTATCGTCGTAAACATTCTTGCCGCGTGAAACCGCTGAAACCGAGCGAGAGTGACGAGGAGAGGAAAAAAGCGTACATATATGTATATACGAAGGGACAGAAGAGCACGAGGAATAGGAGGTAGGAAATAACGAGTGTCGGTGGGAGTCCGCTGTGAAAACGAGGGGAGTAAAGTGTGGACCGAATAGAAAGAAAAGGAGAAAAAAGGAGAATGAAAGGGAAAAAAGAAGGGAGATCGGTGCGAGAGAGGAGAGACTCGGAAGGAAGCGAGAGGGACAGATAAGGGAGGTGCAGTGCCACTTAACGCTCGAGATGAGTTGAACCGATTCTCACCCGGTGACGCGATCGTTCCCGTGAACCATGAACCTTCTAATGAATCAGCCAACATTTATAGAAACCATAAGTAACGTCAGTGCCAGACGTCTCGGCGGGCTTTGAAACCTGTGCACGCGATCGACTTAATTCGCAACATTCTTAAATCCCTAAATTGAAGGCTCGAGCGGAGGATCTTTTGTTTCGCTTCAAACGTAAGACAGCTACTTCATTATTTTATTATACAATTTTGAGACTTGGACATTTCGGAAGCTTAGGAAGTTGGGCTTTGTAATTCTGTAATCTCTAGATTTCAATATTTCTGTATCGCTAGGTCTCTTCTATATCTTCAGATTCATACACCCTTCAGGTTTCTACATCCCTGGGTACCCTGAGGTCTTTATATCTTTAGGTTCTTACACCCTCAGGTTTCTACATCTCTAGATTTCTATATCTCCAGGTTCCTACATTTCCAGACTGCTAAATCGTGAGGTTCCTATATCACAAGAGAGATATTCATATATCTACATCCTTAGATTCCATCGAATCTCTGTATCCCTGTGCCTTCAACTCCCTAGATCCTCAAATTTCTAAATCTTCACTCCTAAATAATATCCCCAGATTCGTAAGTCCTGGTTTCATCATAAACACCACGTTTTACTCATCCGCCATTGTCTTCAGCGACGAAGCTTCATTTTCAGCGTGTTTCGTCGGCTTCTATGCGAACGGGAGGAAAAGGAAAATCTCTCGTTTGTCTCGAAAGCGAAACACGACGCTTGTATCATCGATGCCGAGCTCGTTCGCCGAATCGATCTCGTTAAGCTCGACGAGAAGTCGTATCGTGGAGTTTCGGAGGCGGTTAAGAGTACTGTTCGTTGCATCGTGAGAGATTTTGCTTGGCACAGGCGTCGCGGCTGTTTTACGCCGTTGCTAAGCTCGTGAACGCTTATATCAGCCGGATGGAATGTTATTGCAAGCCCCTGTTGCAGCCACGAATCAAATTCCAGACATTAAAGAGGAATGGAGGCGGTCGTCGATCGTCCTCTTTCGATATCTACCCGTTGATGCTGCTCTCGTAAATGAACGTTCCTCGTAAAACACACTCGATACCCGGTTTAACGTTTCATGTGTCTAATATATCGTATAAGTTGTTGAATATTTACATGTTACTTCCGCTTAGATTTGGTTATGTTGTACTCGAGACATAATAGATTCGATATCCATTTGAAATTAACACTAAACCAGCGTACAATGTACACTCCGATCACGCCAATCGCCCCCTAAATTCCCACTTTGTAAATACCCTTAAAATATAAAAAGATGAATTCGATAACTAACGCGTGTAATGGCCGCTGTTTTCGCCAAGTTTTTGCAGTTTCGACATAAATTAGTAAGATCATCTGCTTAGTCATCGCAATAAGAAAAAGGCTGACCACTTAAGGACACTGATAGTGGTTAAATGGTTAAAACGATTTGCTAGTTGAACGCAAACAAGCCGAGCCATGGTAAATCACAAAGTAGCTGTGCAATTAAGTGCTCGCGAGTACTAGCGATCGTGGTCGAGCAATATGTCGTGGTAATGAAGGTAGATCGTGCATAGCTGGTCTCCAAATGAATGCCGGCACTGTAGTCTGTCTCGTCTCAAGATTCGCGTTCGTAAAAAAGAATGATATACAGAGAGGCCATAAAGCTGGTCCAGATATTCAGCGCGCAGCGTTCGTTTTTCTAGCAGGAAGTCGTGACTCGCTGCGAAACGTTTTCAGGAAACGATATTTCGAGTATCTTCTTCTTTTGTAAAATTATGTAATAACTATATAGGTATATAGGTAGATGTATATAGAGAGCTTCTCACAGCTTAGTGCTTTAAAGCAGTCGCTGAATAATCGTGACACGGTTACATTCATTATACAGACCGATCGACTATCGAGTAGTTCGAATAGTCGACCCACTTTTAGGGCTTGATTTAATTTCGTTGTGTTCTGCAGTCGACATCGAATCGATGATAAATTTGTTAACTGTAAGGATTATTTTAAGATCGGATAATGTTCTGGTTCCAATTATAGACAATCATGTTTATAAAAAAAGAATGCGACGAGCTACAAACGAATTTAGTTCTTTAACTTTAACATTAAAGTTACAGAAGAGACGAAGATAAAGAGTTAATATGTCTACGATTTTATGTTCAGGTCATAGAGTCATACGTGTTTACGGCCATCTTGTTTACATTAACATCTGCAAACTTCCTCGAAGTTAAAAGAAGGAAAAAGAAAAGCACGATAACCCTAATAAGTATATATAGATACATCTGCGAGATAAAGTAGAACGTATTCTTCGAGGGTTCATAAAACTCGGAGCATACAACAGAGTTAATGGCTATCGCCGAATGCGAGAAGATTAAAAGCGGCACGCAAAATGGGAATTAACGAGGACTAAACGGAATTAACTGGACTGCCAGTGTGTACCTTGTTTCCCACTAAACCGTAGTTAACGGGTTAAATAGAATTGCAGTGTTTAAAGTCTTCAAGACCGTACAACAACGAACGTCCATTTGTACCGCGATTACATCATCGTCCGTAAGTAAGGAAAAAGCCAAGGCGCGAAAGTTTATTCGTTCTAATTGGCCGAGTTTATTTTCGTAGGAAACAAGTAGGCCATGCGTGAACTACTGGCTAAATAAATCGCACGTTTTCGCGGTCGTGATAACAGAGACCTAACAATAACTCGAACTAGCCTTGGTTTCTTCCAATCGACTCTGCAAGGTATTACGTAAACCAAATAAACGTCTTCACTCGAATTTAACTTTCTCCATTTCGAACGGAGGATATCGGTAACTTCATCGAGGGCGAATTGTTATCGATACTTTGGTAGATGTCGTTAAGATATCCTTAAAGCGAAGTAGAACACGTCTTACCATTCAAATCTATTTCTCATTTGAACTGATGCTTAACTCAATCTGATACTTATGTTCAATTTTTCTTGTACACTGCTAAGTTAGACTAGAAGATTCGATGTTGAGATACAAACGTACATGAATGATAAAGTTATGTGTCAGAGGTTTGCTTAAATACGTACATACATTGTATGTGAGGTGAGGTTAAGCTAGGAAGTTGAAATGTGGACATGTGTTTTCTGAAACATTGCAGACTTGCAATTATTTTTATTTCAACATTGCTTAAAAAATATTGATTATCTTGGCAGAGCTGGAAACTGACCTTTCCATGAACGAGTCTACTAAAAAAATAAGAAAATCGTGCAACGAGGGGGTAATAACTCAATCGTGTGTAACGAATGTTAGGAGCAGTAGCTCGTGGGAGGAAATTTAAGCGGTCCGATGTTACCGTCGAATAATCGACGGAATATTTAACGATCCAGCTTAGTCCCGGCACGAGAGGTCTCTGCATTTCAGTCACGCGCCACCGAACATCCGGTCATAGTTTCCTGCCGGTGTACATCTCAGCCACGATTGGCGCCTATTTTTGTATTTCGCTCGATGCCGGCCAGCCTCGAAGGGCGATTCTCAATTGTCGCGAACCCGTCGCTCGCTACGCATTTAAACGATCCCTTAACGGCAACGGGAGACTGCGAGTCGAGACACTGTTCGCTGCTCGCGCGTCCCCGTTTCCACAGAAACCCCTTTAAACCATTGTAAAAAATTTGCAAGAAACTGCAGAGCGCGAAAGGTTACGTCGCGCGTAACTGCAACGTTTTGACCTTAATTGTTCCCGCCAGGAAATTCCGCGATTTCGCGGACTTCCATTCTGGATTCGAACGATCGCGTGAACGTTTCTCTCGTCGGAAAGTCTGGACAAAAAGAAAATTCGCGGAAGATACGAATTACCGGGATATCCATTTCTGGCGAGAAGCGACATGGAAACTCGAGCGCGGGATTCATTGAACTGAACTTTGGAATTTCAGAAGTTTGAAATTTCCGAAGTTCAGCTTCGGCACGGTTTCTCAAGTAAACGGTCTCGTCTGATGTAAACAAATTGTGAAACTAACTTTAAAATGATTTTTATATATGAAGCGTCAAGAGTGTCGTAAAAAGTGACAGAAACTGAGTGACGAAAATGAATTATAATGTCTGAAGAGTTAATTGATCTAGAATACATAGAATCTCGAAGTAAGTTCGTTGAAATTTTAGTTAGGGTATCAATTTCCTGGATCCAATGAAAATAGCGTTCGATCAGGCGGTGATATACGCGATCCAGATTCGAGACGCGAACAAACTACGCGACTAGGAAAAGTAAACCTTTGGAAATTTATTTTCCTTGGGAAATCACGAAACGAGCCGGGAAGAGCACTTTGCGAACTTCTCGAACGCATACATCACGCGAGCAGCCTTCGAAGAAGAGACCAAGATGGCCGAAAACGACGCGCGATTAAGGTCAATTCCGGTCGCGCGGTTTTAATAAACGGGACCTTGTGCCGGCGCAGGTTTTTAATGCACCCCAGAAACGCTCGCTTAATCGGAACGACCCGTATTCCTCCGCTTCTCTGTTTCTTTCCCTCCCTTCGCCGCCTACCCTCTGGCCTTGTCCGTTGCGTATTTCTTTTTCTCTATTTCGCTCTCTGTCGGCCACGAGAGCTACGCTGCGAGTTTTTATTAAAGTCCCTTTTCGAACCGACCGCTATACCTTCGCCGCGTAAATAGCACCGATAAGAGGCGGCACTCGGCGACGCAAACGCATGCCAAAGTAACCCTTTGCATCCTCAAACGACCGTGCTCCGGTTTTCAGAATCACCAAGAACCGAGCCTGATCCGAGAACGCTTTTTCGCGAATTAATTGCACCTTTGTCGAGGATTCCCCCTTTCTTTGTACTTGTTCTGACACAGTTTCCCTGCTGACGATGCAGCCGTAACGATATTTATCGGAATATTAAAAGATAACCTAGTTTAGGAACGCGTTCGCTACCTATCACTCGATATCGCGTGATTGTCAGCCTCGAATGTTCGATCATACCCGCCTCAATTTTCTACCTTATCGAATTAATACAGTCTTAGTTTTCTACCTTATAGAATTAGTACAGTGTTAGTGCCACTTTATCGAGATTTAAACTGTAGTTTAATCTACGTACTCAATGGAACAGCGAGTAACCGTTATATTTATAACGTGGTAAGATGATAAGGTGAATTGAGCTCTGTACAAACATGTGCTCTGTACACGCTGTTCGCTTAAATAGTACAGTGAAACTCAGAAATAAAAAAAAAATTCTTATAAATGTCCTTAGTTACTCCATTACGTGTTAACATGTTAACTGACTATTTGTCATTTATATTAATACAAAGTTTCATGGATCGTATTTATCCGCGTGCATCGCGCAGAACATGTTAGAAATAAAACAAAGTAAGCTGGAAACTCGTCGTGGAGGTACTAACATAATCTGCACGATTATTATATTATACCACAGAGATTTGCAAAGATAAAACGTTACAAGATTGCTGGGACAGAATTATTTATAGCAGTTTATTCACATTGCGTTATGTTATCAAACGATCGATTAAGTGCATACAAATCGAGTACTAATTGCACACGATTACGTATCTATCGTATTAATGTCACGTATTCTGAAATAAAGCGATCAGAATAGATACCCAAATATGGTTAAGAATTGGTCATCAAGCGTAAGTTATACTTATTCGGCATGCAAATTGCAAAAGCAGTTTTTCAACTGCTACTTTGCATAACGATGTCCTTATTTTTTCTCCACTTGAGATTTTATTCGAAAAATGATATATTTAGTCTTTAAAACTTGATACTTGCTCGTTTTTATACATTTTTCACCGGTTAATTGTTAATAATAAATAATGATTTCTTAAGGTTTGAAATGTACCGCCATATTCCAAACTCGCTAGCGTGCAGTACTGCGACATCTTGCGAGTGGAAAGGTATTACCGCTAAATTGTGATTGGTCAATTTATGACGTTTACGAAACGCGCCATTTTGCACGCAGTTCAAATTCGTTCTACCTTCACGCGTACTATTTTAAGCTTCAATCCGAAAATATAAAAGACATTAGGTTTGCAATACAAATTAATAATTTGATTACTGTAATAAGCTGAACATATTATTTCAACCTTATTTGAATGTGTTCTTGTCGATAAACATTTAAGAACTGCACTGCCCGTGCCATCTGACGGTGAAATGAGAAACCAGAAGTTCTCGCAAAATGCAATAGACGATTAAAAATGAAATTTAACGACAAAGTTACTCACTTGTTTTATCAAAAGTATATTTCATTGCGTAGTTAGTAAGACTTATAAGATAGAATATTCTTTGAAGTGTACACGTATCAAGCAATACTTTCTGTATACTTTGTATAGTATATCACGTGGTACATTGCTGTTATATAATTTATATAAGTATTGTATTAAATGGTATAATTATTGTCGACGATTAATAATGAATTCAAAACAGTCGGATATAAAGTGAGGAAAACTTACTACGAATTTAATCAACTTGTCCCGTAGAGGTCAGTTACTCTCCGACGCGTGGCGCCATCGCTGTGTGTTACCGCGCATCCTGAACTACGCATTCAAGTTGCGCGCCATTGCGCGCGTTCTTCTCGTTTGACAAGTGTTGTGTTGTGTATCACCGGTGTGTTCAATTACAAAACTTCGTTTAAAAAATGGGTGTTACCGTGTAAGTATTTAACATAATACAATACACTATTCTAACTGTTTATACTCATTATTTATTCTATCGCGATTACTTAATTTTACGTACTATACGCGTTTATCGAACTTTGACGTTTGAAGGTTATGTCGTACTAGTAGCACATGTTAAAGTAAATTGAATGTTCTAGAATCTTTTATTTCAATCATTACGTCGTCTGATCGTTACTATATTCATTATAGATAGTTTTATTAATTTATGTGCAGTACTAATGAATGTTTGATCGTGTCTTTAGTAACCGGCATTTTGCGTGTTTTCCAGATTACAGCAATATCCGATGATAGAGAACAGAACCGGCCCTCAAACGATCGAGTTTCTGACGAAACGTGTTGTCGCCCTCGGTGCTGTGCAAACCGGACAATTCCTGGTGGATTGCGAGACGTACGTGTCGGTGCCGCAGTTGGGTGAGTGTTTGCACATTTTCAAATTAAATTTTTGAAACATCGCGTTTCGTATCCGGGTACCAGCGTAGTACGTGTCATCGAATACAGATGGCTATCATTGTATCGTTCGAAAAGCGTAGCGTCCCGGAAGTAGAGAATTTCTTTTCTTTTCAAACAGAATCAAGTTGACAGCGTTAGTCCACAGATTCTATTTCTAGAAAAATGTCTTTTGATGTAATAGTCGCTTCTTTGACACGTGCAGTTAGTGAAAGTTAGCGAAAGTTAGGGATCATTTACCAGATTCACAGATCAAGGAAAAGTTAAATACATAATAGCAATCATAAGAGTTAAAGTAATACAGAGTCTTTCGTTATTAATTGTAATGGCTAAGAGGAAGTTTTCGAGCGTTCAGGAAGCGTTGACAGGAAATAAGAAAACGATTTGTTGTTGACGATTATACGTGTTTTTTTCT
This sequence comes from Megachile willughbiella, assembly GCA_945859595.2. Classification (NCBI taxonomy): domain Eukaryota; kingdom Metazoa; phylum Arthropoda; class Insecta; order Hymenoptera; family Megachilidae; genus Megachile; species Megachile willughbiella. Next base: position 14,784,734 of record OX243798.1, on the reverse strand, counting down.
CATTTTGGCATTTATGTAGGTGTATACGGATCTCTATACAAACACGCAAGTAGTTTGGTTCCGCCGAAAGTCAATTAGCAATCGTATATCCAGTATCGTTCGTTACTTCTACGTAGAGAGGTACAAACGCCAGACGCTAACGAGTTACGGCTTAAGTACACATATACTTAGGCATAGCGTAAATACACGTGGTGCACGAATGCACGGTCGCTTTCAATGCGGATTTCATGCCACCGTATCGGCAGGATTGTTTTGTGCTATTCGTATCTCTTCGATCGATTTTCTATTTTGCACAACGAACAACTCGCTCCAGTATCCGTCTCCTCGTTCGTTCTTTTCTTTCCCGTTTCAGCGGCGACAAATAATCGAATGAACGGTTCGACGCGTTTCAACGTAAGAATCGTGTAGTCGGGTGGATGAGCATAGTAATCGGAGAAACGAATAACGATCGTAAAGGCGACGAGCGTAATACCGATTTCAATCGAAGAACCACGAATTTTTGTCGAAGTTACGTCGTATATTTTCGGTATCGCAGAATTTAGAAATCGAGAATCACGATGGTACTTCAGTTACGTTCGCGAATCAATCGCTTCGCCCATTCGGAATCGATCGGTTCGACGATGGCACGCGAACACGTACACGATTACTCTGTGAAGGTACAAACGAGCTAGTCTAAGCGTCTCATTACAAAAATATTAAATCTAGCAAGCGAAGCTAGGCGCGACTTTTATCAGGCTAGATATATGTATATACGCGTGTGTATATGTATATTTATATTTATGTATATGTATATATTTATATTACTATACCCTTGATGCAGCTTTTGGAAAATACGTTCTCGGAATATTCTCTTTTCGATTATACAGCGTATCTACATTTTGAACATCCCTATCGGTGACGGCCAGCGTTTCCTTCGAATGTCCTTTTTATTGTCGTTTACTTGTAAATAGTTCGCGCTCGTTTATTGTCGATCGATAGAAGACTTAATTATGTATACATAGCCTCAGACAGCTCGTGATGGATCGTTCATTACTTTTCTATCAAGCTTCATTTTTAACTCTTGCTTTTGCAATTTTCGCAATTTTGGGAAATTTATAAGGACTTGAGAAGTCGGAGATTTGAAATTTTGGAAATTTGGGAATTTTGGAATTTGGATATTCTGGGCACTAGAGTTCGGAGGTTGGAAATTTTAGAATTTGGGGAATTTTGAGAACTTCAGAATTCGGAGATTTGGAATTTTGGAATTTGGGGAATTTAGGGAATTTGGGGAATTTTGGAATTTAGGGAATTTGGGGAATTTTGAGAACGTGAGAATTCGAAGGTTTGAAATTTAGGAAATTCGGTAATTTAGGGAATTTAGTAATTCAGAAATCTGGGGATTTGAGAATTTGCAAATTCGGAAATTTCGGAATTGATAAATTGGGAAATTGAGAAATGTGAAAATTTATAACTAGAAAATTGTTAAATAGCAGGATCGCAGTCGCACGTGCCTGAACTATAATCCGATCCCTCACGATCTGGCAAAAAGAGGCTCACGTATTTCCGGATGAATCGCATAGCTACACGTGCATTAAATACGAATTCTAATCTGACTTTCGACTCGCTGGTCGCTACATCTAAAGATTATATTACCTTCAATTCACGAAAGTGCACAGTGCAGATTTTTTGTTTCCTTATCCCCCCATTTCCGCCGCTGCGGTTCGCAATTATCTCTAAACTAATCGAAAGGAAGGTGTTTCCGATTAATTAGGAAAAACTGGTGTTACCACTACCGTACAGTAATTGTTCCGGAATATTTCGCGATTTTAGAAGATTACAGTTTTTTTGTTCGGCGCAAATGCACTAAGGAAAACGAGATAGTCTTACGGTGGTCGAAGAATCTGTACAATTATATATATATATATATATATGTATATATGTATATAGAATCGCGAAGTATTTTCTTATCCTACGTGCACTCGTTTAACGAGTATTGCACCTGGCGCTAACTTAATTGTAAAAGTTTTATTCAATACTGCGTCCAAGCCCTTGAGCATCATAAGATTCATTTAGATGGATACGAGAAGGTGCTGCTCGCAGACAGCGTATCTTTTCTTTTAATTCTAAGGGATATGTTGCATGATTCAATATCAGTGGTACACGATGAAATATCTTCGGCTAGAAAAATGGAAGGTTGATGCGTGATATTTTACGTGAAAGTGATTCAACACTTTGGTGACCCTACTACATGAAATTCTACTTTTTACAATTTTGTATTCGTCCTCGACAAGTTAATGGTCGAGAATTTTTTACTAAGGATAGGAAATTGTGATTACATTGTGATTAGACTGTTCATGTTTATCCTATTACTTTGATTTTGCTTTGATGTCTGAAAGGTATTAATCACGATCTACAAAGATCTATTAGATCTACAAATTAGATGTAATGTATGAGATCCGCATATTATACGATTTGAAGACCTTGCATAAATATAACCAGGAGAAGGTTTAAAAAGTTAACATACGGATCTGCAAAGTACAATTATTTTTGAAATGATGAATTCATAAAACTTGGCTACCATAATTCCAAATCGGCCATCAAAGTGTTAAATCTTTTCTCACCTCTTTCGATCGACATTTAAGTACACGATTCTATACACAGTCGTATAGCATACATCGTATGTGACAGGGACACGATTAGGGATTACAAATGATTCGAGATGTAAGAAATCGTCAGGCTGCACGGAAGAAAATATCGACTCGAAGTTTCGTCTGAACTGAATACACTAATTGAAAAATTAGTTCGACGAGATTGATACGTGTAAGATATGCAGAGTTGAAGATCCATAATACCAGGAGCTTGAGATATGTCGTTGGAAAAGTAACGTCCGAAACGATTATGGCATGAAATTGCAACTCGCTTTCGCGAAACAAGCAAACAGACTCTGTGAGAAATATTTTGATCCGTGAAGACTAGGCGTTCGATCACAGATTCGCAGACGTCGTTCTCTGCTGGGTCGACGAGTTTACGAGCTCTCTACAAACTATATAAAAATACAAAATACAAATGCCGTTTTCACGAATATCTTCGCTCTAACGATAAGAGACGCACGCTATTCCTCTCTCCGCGTCGAGAGATCGGATGCTATCATTGCACGAACGTTTATGAGATTCGTAGAAAAGAAAGTCGATCTACGACAGTCGATTCGAGTCGAATATCACCAAATTTGCGGTATATTTATGTGTGAGATGTTGAAAATTGGGGTTGCAAGTTGGGGACTTACAGTGCTCGGTGATGATAGTTACAGGTTGCAAAATTTGATAATTTTGGAATTTTGGAAGTGGGGATTTAAGGGCACGGAGATTATGTATTTGGAGATTTAGGTATTTGGGGATGTACGTATGTGGGAATGTAGCTATTTGGGAATTTAGGTATATGGGAATTTAAGTATTCGGGGATGTAGCTATTTGGGGATTTAGGTATTTGGGCATTTAGGTATTTGGGCATTTAGGTATATGGGGATTTAGATATTTAGGGATTTAGGTAGATGGGAATGTAGCTATTTGGGGATTTAGGTATTTAGGCATTTAGGTATATGAGGATTTAGGTATTTGGAGACTTAGGTATTTGTGAATTTAGGTATATGGGGATGTAGCTATTTGGAGATTTAGGTATTTGGAAGTTTGAGAAGTTGGAAATTTAGGGATTTGAAAATTTGGGTATTCGAGTATTTGGAACTTTAGGAATTCGGGTATTTGAGAATTTGGAAATTGGAAGCTTCTTAAGTTCGAGTATCTGCAAATTTTCAAATATACAAATTCCAAAAAAATTTCCCGGCAATATAACGAGAACCTATTTAACCTTCAAAATTGCTCCAATAAAATCCAAATAAATTTTCATTTCTGTTGCTACCGAACACTATAAGTCCAAAAACCCTCAAGTTTTACATCCCTACCGCAGTGGAATATTCATATAGATTCTAATTTTGTGACTCGACTGCCTAGTAAGAAGAAAATGAACCGTCGTTTTCGATTTCCGAGTTGCACTCTTAAGTTTGGCAATGGTTAAATAGTATTGTCGTAAAGTTTGTCCGTTGATCGAACAGTAACACGGCCTCTATACGTACAAGTATGCCTCGGCTATACAATGTATACGGTGTACAATAATAATCAGTTATTTATACAATAGGTACTTAGTACGAAAGATAGTATATCTACAGTTAATATTGTCATCGTTAAGTCAACGGCTCTCGTAGCTAGATCGATAGAACGAGGCCCCGAGTATTTATATATGCTTTTAGTCGGATTAAACGTGAAATATTATCTCTGTCGCGTTTCTACATTCCTCCTCTCTTATTCTCGCAATGATCGCGTTTAATTGGCGGGAAAATCGAATGTTTCTTTCTGACTGCTCTTTGACAGATACGCGTTGTCAATCGATCAACAAATTAGATTTACTGTAGCTGCATAATGTTCCATTAGCCTTTGCGTTTAAATTATACTTCCACACTATTCATTCTTACATAGTGTGTCTTGACATCGTTTAGAAAGTATTATGTTCTGAGATTGAATACTTCTTGTAATTTATGAGACGTTAACTTAAATGTACGCAGTTCTTTTTCAACTAATCTTTGAATTTTATCTTGCGAATGCGTTTTTGTTACACGAACTTCAATATCTTACAAAAATATTTGCACTTTTCATAAACCAGTTACAAACCAAGAACAAAATAAATATAAGTAGCTGTTCTCCTAATAAAAAGATCTTGCAATGTTAGTAAAAATTTACCAAAAATATTAAAGAAAGTAGAAGTATATAATTGACAACGCGTTATATCGCCAAAGTAGAAACTCGATTTTCTCGTCGATCGAACGCGAACACGTGAGTCGAAAACGAGGCCCTGGCAACGAAACTAGTCTAATTCGAATGCTTCAGTCATAACGCTCGAAAGAACAAGAATATCGTTATCGAAACGAATTTCACCGCAAACACACGTTTTTCGAGAAAAAGTAACTGTTGGAAATATCACGATAAATAACGCGTGGAGAAACGTCGACGACAATCGACGGACCAGTCTATCGAGTCTATTCTAAATATACGTATATATACGGCTACTGTTTTCCTCTTTCTTTACATGTATATGTATGTACACGTATCTCTGCGTTATATCTGCGTGCTCTCAAAGAAGGCACGTTGCACGGAAGAGCGTTCTTTTCGTTTCAGAGAGATCTGAGTGCAATTTTCGATCGCGGAAAAATAACGGTACGCTAATACGCGTTTTCTTGGTCAAAAGCAGAGTTGTACATCGTCCGACCGATCCTCGAATACAAATTTTAAGACTCGTTATTTGCCGTCTTTCCGAATCTGGAAATTTCTATTCGAATAAAAAATTATTTGTTATTCTTAAGTGTTTGTTTGTGTCCGAGGATCGTTCGATCAGTGTGCAACTCTGGTCAAAAGCATCGTCCGTTTCAAGGCAAAATACGAGGATGATTTTCTAATACGAATTGTACGCGATGATTCAGTCGTTTGAAAGAGATCATTGCTCGTCGATTTCGTTCTGTACAACTCTATGAGCATAAAACTGGTCAGAGGAAAAATCAACGTCCAGTTTCCTCTATACGCTACTTCGTATAAATTGTACCTTTTTATTACACGAGAACGTTGCTTTTAGTATTCGATCACGCAATTTCTGTCTGTTATCTGACCAATCTTACACATCGCTGACAAATATTTCTGTATCGTGTCAATGGAAAACTCGAATGCATCGAGAAAATCGACGACCTAATGTCTTTAAGTAGATTGGAAATGTTACGAGGTTAAACAATACTCTGTATGGCAGGTTTGTGAAAATGCTGATACAGGGAAGAAGCTTTTCATAGTTATTTAACATAGAGCTCCGATAAATCGACACTTCCCTCGCTCAACCTCCCTGGAAAAAGTATCAATGTACATTATCTTCTCCCCTTCTATCAACATCCTACAAAATCCTACAATTCTCCAAAAGCCTCCGAACAAACCTCGAACTACTGCCAGTGAAAGAAAATCCGAATAAAGAGTAAGACCGCGTAGCACGTAAACGAAAGCAAGCTTCCTCGTTGAATCCGTTATCGTAGACGTTGAACGATGATCCATCGTACCCGCGAAGCAATTATCGATCCTGTCACGTTTCCTCGTACATCACAAGTAACACGTTTTATAATAAATGAAGGCGACTGTGTCCTTGCCGAATGTCCTGCATTCCCTCTCGTAGTGCACCTGACCAGGCTCGTACCTGCCACTCTGCGGATACTTGTCGAGCCTGGACAGATTCCTGTAGAGTCTCAGATAATCATCTTCGAGTTGGTCCTCCCTGTATCTGCGACGCCGGTAAGCGTCGTCTATCCTGTCGTCCCTCCATCCTCTCCCGTTCGAGGACAAAAAGTCCGAGGCTCGATGATCTCGCGTCGCGTCGTCCGTCTCGAGGTCCGAGAGGTTCTGCAAGCTCTTCGGGTATCCGCGACGCGATTCGAGCGAGTTGCTCGGGAGTTGATCCCTGAAATTGATGGTTCTGCTTCGTCTCGGTAGGGTCGAGCTGTAAAGCTTCTCGCCTCTGGCGTGACTAATGCCGTTCCTCAGGATCGGCTTACAGCCGTTCAAGTCGCTCGAGTCTCTTCGCCAAACGCTGTCGTCCCTGTACAGGTCCGTGTAATCGCGTTGTCTGACTCGTCGGTGTTGCATCGCCGTGTCTTCGTAGCCTCCTCTCTCGTGCAGGTACGCGTTCTTCGAGTAGACGCATCTGTCTCGATCCGTTTCGAGAGGACCGTAACGTCGAGCCTCCGACCGGGACTCGCTGCGTCGCTCCAGCGGGTTGGGCAGTCGATAGTCGTTCCTGATCACGTCGCCGTTGCTGCGATGCGTCAGATTGCCGCTGTCCTCCGAGCGGCGACTCCAGAACGCGCGCGACTGCACGAAACTCCCGACGTTCCGGCCGATTCTGTTCGTCTTCTCCGCGAAGATGCTGCAATAGTCGGACAACTTCCGAGTATTGCCGCGCTGGAACGTTTGCCGAGACGTGGTCGCCGCGTCCATCGGTGGATTCCCGTTGTACAGATCCCGAGGATCGTGCTGGTTGGGATACGCTCCACCTGGCAGGGGCTTGTTCGCCTTCTCGAGGTTCGACAGGCCCCCGGTCAACGAGGCCTTATACTACCGGGCTTGCGCGTACTCCGGGTTCATCTCGTCCAGCTGCTTACCCTTCGTCTCTGGCACGCAGCACACCACGAAGCATAGTCCGCACACCGCCACCGCGGCGTAGAACCAGAACGCTCCGTGTAGACCCAGTGTCTGCAACCAAACGTAATCACGTCGTTAAGACGTTGTGTGGGGACGTTGCAACGGTGACCAAGGCTTGATGAGGGACTTTCCTTGCAATCTTTTTGCGATCATATATTTTTTAACTGAGAAGAAGACACGTGATCACAGCGGAATTGTGTGAAGAAGTCGCGAGTGTACACCGGGTCTTGACTACTGATGGGCAGATTGGGTCAGAGGACACCAAGATAGAGATCAAGAGAGATCGGCATTGAATTCTTCTCGTAAGAGACCGTCTAGACAATGCCTGTCACTGGTGCTGGTAACCAGTAGGTAGTCGAACTTTAGTTTGTCGTAGAAGGCAAGAAAGAAATCATTTTCTCTTTTTAACTGACCTGGTACAGGCAAAGAAACGCAAAATTTCAACTACCTACTAGCAAGGCTTCTACCACCGACCGAGATGGTCCCTTACCGAACTTTCCAATTATTTAAGAAATCTAAAAGTCCAGAAATTTAAACGTCCAAAAGTACAAAAATTCAGAAATCTATAAACCTCAGATTTTGAACTGGAGAAGTAGAGAAATGTTGCAAGTTTGAACATTGTCGACGCATCGCGGCAGTAGACGATCAGCGATCGCGAAGCATAAAAGACCCGCTTACCTGCTGAAAATCCATGAAGAGTTTAATACCGACGAACGCGCAGAAGTAGCTGAAGCTGGTGCTGATGCTCGAGCCGAGGCCGCGATACTCCAGAGGAAAGAGCTCGCCAATCAATAACCACGAAATTGGCGATATGCCCAGAGCGAGAGCGGTCGTGAAGACTAGCACGCAGAGGAGCGGTATCCAATCGTGCTGGCCACCCACCGGCGAGTCTGGATATCCGAGATTTTGCGTTTGCGACATGTAATAGGCATAACTGCCGAAACCTGCTAGCGCCAGAGACATGAACACGGTGCTGGCTATCAGGAGCGGTAGCCTGCCCACGATGTCGATCAGGAATCCTGTGAACGGAATAAACGAGATTTCCTACCGACGGTCTATAACGTTCGGAATTGTTCCTTTCGATAAAGCCATCATAGCTCGGATTACCGTACCTGATAACAGAGCAGCCAATAATTGCACGAACCCGATAGCGATGGTCGCGCCGTGCGGATTCATACCGCCCAGAGTCTGACGGAATATGATCACCGCGTAATAACTGAACGCGTTCGCGCCAGAAAATCGTTGGAAGAACATCAGTCCGCACGTGATCGCGATCGGTTTGTACAGTCGTGGCGTGAACATGCTGTTCTTGAACGTTAACTCGTACTGCTTCGCTCTTGAAGCCAGGATGTTCGTTTTAATCACCTGCAACAATTTTATTACTTATATATAGAATTAAAATGGTCAGCCTTTGGTATAGGAATACAACTTCAGAAGCGTTTCCGAACATGGTGTCCCAAGTGTGCATCCACGCATAAACTCGCGCCACACGGCCATACAAAGGCTGTATAACGCATAACAAGCGTACGCATACGACGCAAGCAAATGATCGAAAAGAGCGATACAATCCAAACAGGTTGAATTTTCTGTTCATATCCGAAAGATAAGAAAGTTGAGAATATTACCTGTAGTTCGTGGCGTATGTCGACATGGTCACCTCGCAGCCATTGCAGACTGCTGGCAGCCTCGTCGTCTTTGCCGTTTAGAACGAGGTACGACGGCGTCTCCGGTATAAAGAGAGTGCCCAAAAAGAGCATTGACGGTGCCACTGCTACCAGCAGCGCGCTTTGCCGCCAATTCATGTACGTGCCTGCTATGTACGATAATAACACGCCAACGTGACCGAGCACCTTCAGCATCGCCGACAGGCAACCTCTTATACTCGGCATCGAGATTTCCGATATGTACACCTGAATTCAGAAACGTTATCTCCCGTCGGGCCTTCATTTATATTTATTATTCACGCTCTCGACCTTGAACACCCTTATTCGCACCGACAAATAGTATTCTGTATTCTGGTAACAGGTACCCTTCGGTATTCTGACAACAGATTGCTATTCTGGCGACGGAGAGCTTTTAGTCTTCTGACGACAAATACTTTCCAGTTTTCTGCCAATAAATAACTTTCTGTACTCTGACAATAAGCGTTTAGTATTCTGATAACGGATGCCTTGGAAAGTTTGATGCAGCGTTCACTTTTTCAGTTATTAGGAGTTGTGTTAGGAATTTGAGGTTTGTAGACTGACGTGCGATAATAATTATGTTGGTAATAAGTCATGTTATTTCTCAATTAGTTAGTTAGTCACTTTTTCAGTTATTAAGGATTGCATTCAGTTATTAAGGATGCAGTTGGATTATGGAATGACATGTGATGATAGTTGGTAATGTCTTTAGACATCTATGTTTGAATTCAATCCTATGGCTGGTTAAAGTGCGAAGATCAAATTTTAATATCATATTCCCAAGTAGGTTTCATTAATCAAGTTTGACGGTGTTGATATTCACTATGAAGCTATATAAATTCGAGAAAATTAAAAGTGTGAGAGATTTCTACAATTTGTCGTGAAAGATAAATCAAAGAGATATAAAGATCCAGTGGTCGTTTACAAGTGTTTGTACGATTCCAATAACGAGAAACTGTTAATCAGACCCAAACAAATTGCCCAACTGGAAGTATTCAATTAGTCCTTGTCCACTGGATCCAGCACTTCATGAATTTAACAGATCCACGAGATGTCATCGATAAAGATTGGTCTCTCAGATATTAAAGATTGATCGATAAGATGGTCGTTAACCTCTCGCCATGCGATTTGTCAGGTGCGTCCGAACTGACTATTCACAGCACTATTAAAACAAGTAAAGAAAGTTAAAATGTCTATTTCGATCCCTGTCTACATAGATTATAGTGCGACTTGAACTTCAGATTAAAGCGTATTTCGAGTGAGATCGCATTTGAACTGCGTCAGACTCGTGAAAGTACAGGGGGTAGATGTTAGAGATTCGTTTCTCGATAAGACGTTCCTTTGCTCAAGATGGTAAAGGTTCGTTTCTCCTCAAGATGTTAAAGGTTCATTTCTTGTCAAGATGTTAAAAGTTCTCGTCAAGAATTGCTCAATAAGATACTAAAGATTCGATGATCAATAAGACGTTAGAGATTGATTGTTCTTTGATAAATTGAAGATTCGTTGCTCGCAAGGGTGTTAAAGATTCGTTGGACAGTAAAATGTTCTTTCTCGATAAATCGTAAAGATATTGAAGACCAAACTTACGTGTGCAACCATGGTGGTGACGGAGCAGCAGAGACCCCCGATGAAGCTGGTGACATAGACCAATTCCACGCACGGTGCGATGCTGGTGAGTATCCAAACGGCAGCCAGAGGCAAGGATGTGACTCTGAGAGCCAATCTACGACCTCTTCTCATTATCCAGTCGCCGATCATGGCGCCAAACCATGCGCCCAGCATCGACAACGACGCAACCCACGAGGCTTCTTGTTGCGTCACCGAGAAAGCCGACCTGCGACAAATGGCAATACGATTACGGATGACAGGGACTAACGTTATGCGAGGACCTAATCGTTCCCCTAATGCTTACAGACCCGTTGTCCGTCGTTGGTCACGATTAAGCCTTACACGATCGATCGATCGATCGTCGCCGCGTTAATGCATCGATCTTCGTAACCGGTTCAAGGAGAGGCTGACTGGCTATCGTTCCTTTTCGTTCGCGAATATTTGCCATTTTGTCTGGCGGGAATTCGCACTACGTACACTCCTATCTATGATTGATTTGCTTTGACGCGGTTGCGTCACCGCACTTTGCTTAATCTCGATGGAGGAACTCGTTTGTCAAACGATCGATACGCTCGCGAGGGAAACACGCACCACGGGGGTAAGGTTTCCTGAGACAAGGCATAATTCATCCTTTCTTTATCTTTGCTTTCGGCTTGAAATTGAAAGTGGTGCTAGCGATGGCGCCAAATACCACTCGACGCGATTCAATTTCACTTTGGGAGCTTGGCGGAGTTAAAGTTTCAGAGTTTGAATATTTGGATATTTGGGTGACTAGGAATTTAGAAATTTGGAAGGTTCAGTATGTGGATAATATGAAATTCGGAGGTTTGAACACTCGATAATTTCGAGATGTGGGGATTTGAGGCTTCGGAGATTCGGGGATTGAAGATGTGGGACGTCTTGGAATTTCAAAGTTTAACTCAGATACTTAGAAACAAAAACTTTGCATATTTGGAAATTCATAAATTTCAGCATCTCTGATCTTACGTATCCAAATGTACTTGAAAATTACAAAATGTACATATTCCATCCCCAAAACCAAAACAATAGAAGATTCCCTAACACAAATCTTGCTCCAAAAAGAAACTGCATCATGTATCAACTCGAAGCCATCACTACTGTCACCTCGCCAGTATAAATCTCACCACAGTTCAATCATAAATTTCTACGATTTCGCAAAGATTTTACTAGAAGAATATTTCAGACTGGTCACCGTAAATTAACGAGTACAATTTTCCAATGATATGCTTCCTCTTTACACTAAACGCGATAAAGTGTCGAACCCATATCGCGGAGAAAGCGGACGTTCGAGAAAAGCGGCGGAATGACGTTAATGCATTTGTTAAGTCTCGAACTGTAATATATAGGAGCATGTTTTATTACCGAGCAGCGAAATATCTTGTAGCGTTTATTTAATTTGCTTATCTGCCGACCGACGCTAATCGTTACCGAACACGACACCTTATAACTTACAATTACTCGCCAAGTTTCACCTTTCCTGTTCTGCTCGTTATACGGCTCGATTTCTTTCTTGACGCCTAAGTTATCTCTAACGAAACTCACCAGGTGTCGTTGTTCGACGATTGGTAGAGCTGAGGGGGTTGGTTGTCCAGGATAGAGTCCAAAGCTGGGGACGTGTAGCCCTTCGCCAAGCCGGAGGATAATGTTCCCATTGACAGCGCCAGGGTGGCTAACACCTGAACAATTGCGTAATTTACAGGTTATGTATGAGTGCAAAGGTTGGGTCATAAGTGGAAATTCTAACGAGTGGGAACTCTTACATAGGGAAAATGGAGTGTGTGAGGATGTTCGACTTCTTTTCATTACCGAGTCAGAAACTAAAGTCGTTGGTTTTTATGAGGAACGGATCCCCACTTTTTGGGGGAGACCCAACGACTAAAACCCCCAAATACTAAAATCTTCAACCCCTCAAACCCCAAATTCCCAAAAGTCTAAATTAAAAAATATGAAAACTTGCCCCCCAAAAAGCAACCAAGATGCCCTCACCATAATTTTCCGTAGAGAAGTACAACGTATCGCGCAGCGTACAAAGATCCCGGCAACGCCAACGCGCGTAGGTCATCGATTCCTCGAGGATGAAACTATAATCGAAGTTGGGCTAGATCCCGGCGAATATCGCGTTACATCGCGGGGAAATTTATGTCGCGTCGTAACTCAATATTCACGTCGATTTTGCTCTCTTTCGCGATGAATTAACGCGTTTATCCGGCGATCTTTAAGCCGGCTAATTTATTTGGCGCGAAGCAACCTAGCCGCGACACGGTCGCGCAAATTGCACAATAATTACCGGCGCACCCTGCATTATCCGCAATTACGGCTCGTAAATAATTATTCTGTCTCGGGCTGTGGCCGCGAAAATTCTCTCGCCGAGAGGTGAAATATGAAAAATCGAACGGCACGACTGCGGATACCAGCCCGACTGTTTTCTGTAGCGGAACGTTGATGTCATCTTTATTTCTCGATCATACGGCACCGATACTGCCCCACGACCGTGTAAATCGACATACCACACCGGATAACGATTACGCTCAGACTTTGCGAGCAAAAACCGTGACTGATCACGATTCACACGTACAACTGATTTTCTTGCGTCATTTAGCAAATCGCAAAAGCGGATAGAGCGTTGCGACACCGTGTCTCGCTCGAGTTATCCATCAATAGACCCCTTATTGATCACGAGAATTATGGAAGATTCTGAACATGTTAGCCTTTGATCTGATCGAGATATCGTTGCGAGTTAGTGAGCTCAGGTTTTTTCAGTCGAATCTATTAGATCTGAATATGTCGAAGTTACGCTGCGTTTGGCTGTGTCACGTTACGTTGCATTTTCTTGTCTAAATCTGTTAGATCATGTTTGGTTACGGTATCAGAGTATGATCAATTTCGTAGATCGAGGGTAGTTACAGTTGATCAAATTCTTAGATTTAATTAAGGTTGCGGTTGTTATGATAGGTCAAATTCTTAGATCAAGTTAGGTATTCCCATTCGTATAAAATCAGAATAGGTTTGATTCTGTCATTCGGATCTATTACATCAGGTTGAGTCAGTTTTCCGATTCGAATCTGTCATGTTACGTGTCGATTCGATAAATGAAGTTATGTTAGATTAGGTATCTACCCAAAGTTAGGCGATGTTGCATACATAATCTTATATAATATATGCGTTCCATTTCAAGATTATATCGAATCCACTTATCAAATTTACGTTCAAATCAAGTCTAATCAAATCCACGTATCAAATTTAAATCAAGTTAGATTTTCTCGTCCATCAACGTCATTTAACACTGGAACCACCAAACCGGTCATATCACTTGTTCAGAGTACTTCAATTTTACATTTTATCAAGATGAAATCTGTGTTGCTTTTTATCGAGACAAGGAATGAAGGGAAGTAAAGAATAAATATCGATAGCAAGAGCAATGTTAGTTTTCGGTAAAATTGCAGTGTAACGGTATAGGTCCATTTGCGGAGCATCGTAAAATTGTTCCGCATACGAACGAGACCGGAAACAGAAGAAAAGGCCTGGTATCGGAACACGCGTGTTCCGTTTCCATCGCAAAAGGGTCGACGATGCGCACAAGGACTGGTTCGCAACATTGTTTCGCATTCCACGGCCACGGGATTCCGCCTCGTGCCGTAATTTCGGCTTCGTGGCTGCATAAAATCGCGGCGGTGCGCGCGAGAAGGCTCGTCCAGTGTCGCGAGGCGGATAAATACGCGAGCTCGATGCACACACACGACGCTGGTGAAACGATCGTTGCCGGAGATGCGTGTGCGGATCTCGCCGGGCCACGCGAAACGTTTTAGTATTCCTCGCGAGGGCCACGGCTTTCAATTTGCGGCCAACAATTTGCCCGATGCTTGCAGCCGGCAACCTCGTGATACGGATAACCGACATTCCTATGCATACATTTGTCGATGCTGGTATTTCACGGCTCTATGCTTCTCGTACAATCGCGAAAATTATTGCGCTCGACGAAATTTATTTTCGTTTGCTCAACGCCAACGATCGCCTAACGTGCTTATTGCCGGACGGCCGACATTTTCGTGCAACCTTTATACAAAGTATATTCCAACATACGAGGATAAATACTTTTCTACTCGATGGCTACGAACTACACAAAGTGCATTCGTACGAGTTTGTGTCGAAAACTTTATGGTACACCTTCGTTCTCTTAATTGACCTCTCTATCATTTAGTTTTTTAAAGAAATTTAAAATGTCAACCCCTTGTGAGGCACACTGCAATTGGGACGTGATAAACTAGACTTGTGTTTTCGCTGCACTTTGGGTTCTAAATATCTGTATAATCAAAAGTCGCTGAATGCGTGACATTTCAACTTTCTTCACATGTCTTCATGCTTTTAGCTGGCTGTCCAGAAAATTGTAGGTTAAGAGGTTGCTAGTTAAAATTAAGATACCTGCGTTTTTACCTGAGTCTTACCATACCCATTTGCAGGTACATTTTACAGTATCCCATAGCAGTAGCTAAAAACGAAGATGTACTCACGACCTAATTCTAAACGCGAATAGAGAATGATAAATGACTCCAACCGCAATAATCTCCATTTATAACCCTTGTGCTACGAAACATATGGCTGTCAAGTATATTTGAGAAACTTAGCTCTCCACGCTTTAGTAAGATCGTTGGTTTTTTTCAAATTCCAAACAAGAGATATTCCAGACGCACAGCACATCTCTGATAAATCTTTCATGCCGAACGTCGGACGCGACGAGGCCGAAAACCGTCGCGGAAAAATTGCAAATGCGATCACGAATGCGTCGCTCGTACGCGTTGCAGCTTTCCCGCGGAATCCGTAAAGTCGTGCCACTCGCACCTGTTGTAAAAGCCTGTCGATATTTTCTATTAAAGCGCCGCTGCCGGTTACAGGCTGTCTCCAGCACGCGCGATTCCATCGTTACAGTTCCCGGTGCTTGGTTCGGTGGAATTTAAAAAAGGACAACCGCGGCGCCGATCCCACGTAAATTTGCATAAACTCTCGCGATATCTGCTCAACAGACGACCAGCGTATTACACGCGATTAATCGCCGTCGCTAACCTTTAAGCCGCGTCGTTTACCGCCGCGAACAATAACGCGTGGGACGCGCACTGATTTTCAATTCATCATATCACTTTTCCTTTTCATACGATCGTGCGAAAATTTTATCCTTTCACGGTGATTCATTACCGAATGATATCGCTCGAAAATTTGTACTTCTTGGCTCGGTTGATATAATAGACTCGCTTAGTGTAATAGGTGTTTTGAACAAGTTTAGGTGGAATTTGCAAATTTCAATTTAGCAAATCTTCAATTCTAAGTTTTTTGTACTACAAATTCCTAGATTTGGAATTCCTAAATTCTGAATACCTACATTACAAATCCCTAAATCGCTGAATATGCAGACCTCCGAGTCCCTAGATGCTGAATTCTTAGTTACTGAAATTACCAGATCCCGAATTCCAATATCCCGAATTCTTACGTTCCGAATCCCTATGTCCCGAGTTCCTATATCTCAAATCCTTACATCCGGTAATCCCTAAATCCCAAATCCCTATATCCCATATTCCTAGATTCCAAATTTCTAGATCCCAAATCCCTATACCCCAAATCCCTACAGCCCGAATCCCTATACCCCGAATCCCTATACCCTGAATCCCTATATCCCGGATCCCTATACCCCGAATCCCTATATCCCGAATCCCTATACCCTAAATCCCTATATCCCGAAATTTCTATTTCCGAAATTCCTATATCCCAAATCCCTATACCCCAAATCCTATACCCTTTATTCCGAATTCCTAGATTTCAAATCCCAACATCCGAAATTCCCAAATCTTCCAACAGCAAAATTTTCGCACTTCATATTGCGGTTTCCATTGAGAATTCAATAACGCGGACAGCCAATTAGCGTGTCGGATGCGATTATCTTGGCGGAGTAATTGGTGTATAATGAACAACGTCAAAGTTGGAAACAGCGTGAACACCGGTGATCGCGGTAATTTCGGGGCCGCCGATGCAACGCGATTCCGTTTTGATGCATGACCTGTATTCGATAATCCTCAAATCTAATTCTATACCGGTGGCGTAGAACGAAGGGTAAATGGATTTGTATCGCGTGTACATCGATGCGTTCGGTTTGTTCTGTCGTGCAAATATTGACGCCGCTGTTAGTGCGTCGAATAATGAAATAACGGTTGCGCGATGATGCTTCTATCGCTACGCCATATTGGTTGATCGACTCGAAACCGCGATATAATAGAAATACCCGTTATATTTTGCACGCTCTGCTCTTTTTCTGCTAGTCGAAAATCATTCGCGTTTTGACTCGAGCGTTTTCGATTATACTGTCAACGGCGACGATCGTGCGGAGTGGTTAAATCGATCACATGTCACTTTGCACTCGCGGAGGTTTATCGTCGAAATTATTGGTAGATAGTAGATACCACTTGTTGTATGTAGACTTCCATGACATGTCAACAATTTGTACCTTTATGACTTGGAATAGAATGACATTCATAGTTCCTCCTTGTGGAGACATTTTTTAGGTACATTGCAAATCGTTTCATCATTATATTCTCATGAATTAGGGCTAGAGATGTATTCAAAGTGGACCACGACACATGAGTATATACATGTGTGTTTATACATACATGTGTTCTGCGTACATACATGTATTCATATATAAATTTGTTCTACATACATAGATACATACGTACATATATATGATATACGTCATACACACTTGATACATACGTCCTACATATGTTGATACGTACGTACATGTATGTCATACGTCATACATACATCATCCATACATCATACATGCATCATACACACATCATATGCATGCTATATACGTGACACATGTGTGATACATACGTACGTACATAGTACATCGACACATACATATGTATATTACACACGTACCTTCGTCCACATGTGCACAGGTACATATACACTCAAACCAGATGTCATCAGATTTGAATTAAAGATACTTGAAAAGTAAAGATTGACGAAGTACAAGAAAGCAAGGAGTACAATTTAAACAGCAGATTATTATACTTTTAACGCATGTACAGTAACGAAAAGAATAAAAATCGACAGCGAAAGATGGCGATGTGAAAAGGTCGAACGCCTAATTTTAGTCGACACACGGTAGTTGAAGTGTCTGTAGATCTGGGCTACGATTGTTGAAGGGTTAATAATAAACGTTGCTCGCATCTGTTCGTCGGACGACAGAAACATTTACAATATAAGACGAGAGAGCTCGCGAAAGTTAAGCGGCTCGTAAAACACGCCGAGTCTCGTAGACAGACGATAGCGAAACGAGCAACGGACGCTGTACGAGCACCGTTAGACGACTAAAAGTTGAAGCAAACGAGCCAGCTCCGGTACAGGGCCAGAGTATGAATTTCCCCGAGTGGTTGCACGTTTTCCCGTGCGCGTTTTTTCCCCCGGTAGCACGATGTTAAAAGCTCGTTTACGCCGGCGGAGGATGTG
Source organism: Megachile willughbiella (assembly GCA_945859595.2). NCBI lineage: Eukaryota > Metazoa > Arthropoda > Insecta > Hymenoptera > Megachilidae > Megachile > Megachile willughbiella. The sequence goes on along the minus strand of OX243798.1, from coordinate 14,766,670 downwards.
TCCGGAGTTAGGTCGAAGTTAACCGAGAGAGCCATTAGCTTAAAACTGTTAGCCGACCCCGTGCAACCTGCCGGCGAAAAGAAATACCCCGGAAAAAGAGCTTTCAAAGTCTTTAGAACGGCGGTATTATGAAAATGGCCGGTCAGCTCGAGATAGTGGCTTTAGTACACTCTTCAGACGACTAATTTCGATCGCCTTTGTTCCGATGCGAAATTTGCCAATTTTCTGATTTCGATATTGGGGGGTTGCAAGTTTTGTTTTGGGAATTTACGGGGTTGGGAGTTTGGAAATTTGGGGAGGTAGGGATTTGGTACTTTGGAAATTTGGGGACGTAGGAATTTTGGGAGTGTAGGGATTTGGGGGAGTAAGAAATTTGGGGATGTAGGAATTTGATAGCTTGGAAATTTGGGGATATAGGATTTTGGGGTAATAGAAATTGGGGGAAATAGAAATTTGGGTGTATAGGAATTTGGGGAAAATAGAAATTTGGGGGTATAGAAATTTGGGAGTGTAGGGATTGGGGGAGTTGGAAATTTGGGGATGTAGGAATTTGGGAGTGTGGGGATTTGGGGGAGTTAGAAATTTGGGAGTGTAGGTACTTGGAAGATATGGAAATCTAATTTTGGAGATTGTGGAACATCTCGAAACCACAAACTCTAGAATTGCAAAATTGACAACTTAGTAACCTAGAAGTGTGCAAATCTACAAATTCGTGCAATGAAAATGTGGACATTGGAAGGTTTGCAAACGCGAAAATGGGAAAATTTATAAATTTCCTGGAGAGCCGAAGGAGAAACAAGGAAAGTTGGAGTTTAGATACCGGCTGGCTGGTTTGCTCGATATGCATTTTAAGCCGGACCACTCAATTAAGCTCGCAGCTATCCTTCGGTATTTGCATATCAATATGGATCCATGCCAAGATGGAAAGATTCGCCTCGCTCGGTGGATTTGGATTACTCGAGGAATACCGGGACCGGCAGATGGATGTAAGTCGTCGAAATAAGTACGATAAAGTCTGCTTCCCTTTCGAACGATCACGGATCTCACTTTTCGTTATCTGCCACTCGTTCTGCTATTTCGAACGAACCGGAGCAAAATTAAACTGGAATAAATCGACTCAGAAATTACTTTATCTAGATCCGATTAATTACGATTATTACCCAGAAAATCGCAATTCGAATATTGGTAAATCGGATGATCGATAGTAACAACTGTTTTACCGATTAATCCTTTGACTTACAATATCGTGACATTACACTTCAGGTACAGCAGATCAAAATTATATTCGCAGCATGAGTCTGGAGTATAATATCAATTATATTTGCACAATCAAGGATCCCTAAATTCAAAATAATTAGATACCTGTGTCCAATGGCAGAAGGGGTTAAATAAGGGAGATAACAATGAGGATACCTGTGACATGTGCTGCGGTCTGGTCGCCGTCGAAGTCATGTGTACAACGGAAGCTCGAGGCATTTTAAAGCTGTTTTCGCCCTCGTCCGGCACGGTTGTTACCTGCAACAGAAACAGATACCAATGACAACCTCATAAACTCTCTCCACCGCATCCCACATTATACACAGCATCAAACTAGCCACACAAATTCCCTTCGGCCCTGTCGACTCGAATCTCCGAACACTCCCTCTTATCTCTACGATTTGATTTTCCACTTTCAAACGTTTCGATAACTTTCGCCTCTGAGATCAGTCATGCCTCTGACATTGTTTCCCTTGTCCCTTCTTGCTAGACCATTAGTTCACGGTTATCTTTTCTTTCGAAGGACGACTGATATCACTCGAGAGATATGTTGGTTCACCTATTCTTTTCGCAATTTGTGTTATATATGACATTATAGGATATTAAAAATATAGAGTATAGGACTTAGGAAATCTAGACAGTATTCTAGAGATGTAAGAATATAGGGATCTAGAAATAGAGAATACAGAAACATATGAATATTGCAACATCCAAGAAAGATCTAAATCGTGACGATCTATCCCATAGCGATACATTAATAACAGCCGAGTTATATTGCCACATTGCCGCTTCGCGGATGTCCCCTCTCACCATTACAGCATTATATCGTTCATATATTTCCTACTAAAAGATGGGAAAATACCCTGATCGGTTGCAACAGCCCGCAACACTCGACGATGTAAATAGCTGGATTTCCGCGAACAACGTTGGCAAAACGGCAGCGATTGCGATCGAACGCGGTACATAACGCGACACCGAGAAAAACGAGGCAGACCCGAGGTTTACGATCGTCCAGAAAACACGAAACAAAGGGGCGAATAAGCGAGAGGGAGCGAGAAGATTGTAAGTAACGCGACGGCCCACGATAACAGTTTCCATAGGGAAGCATTGTCTATGGGAGCTGGACAGATATAATTGTCCTCGGTTGTACGGGCAATTGTGCCGCCCACGTTACTCGTGCTTCCCGCGGAGAAACGACCATATTATTTCTCTCTCACTCTTTTTTCCAGTCGCGGCTGGAAGCCAGTTACATCTAAATCCTCTCGGAGGCATTTGATCGTGGCACGGCTCGTTTATTCGCATCCACCTGACCAGCTGGCGAGAATGGTTCCACTCGCTTGCTAGCCGCTCGAAAAGTGTCACCGGGGGCGTGTGCGTTCACTGTTCAAACGATATTAGACCGGCAGGCCTCCGGACCCCTGGGACACATACATATGTATGCGTGTATGCTTTATTCAATCGACTATGCTAACCCGGTTACTGGAACTGTCCGTTTCGTTCACGCCTTGCGTGATTTACCGATGAAAACGAATCTTTCTTCTCGCCGATCCCGAACGGAGATACCCGCGTACATATGTATCTCGATGTAGAGATTATCGTATAAGAAGATCGAGCACATGAGCTACCAATGGAAACTCAGAAATTTATGGTACACTGGAATTCGGGGATTTGGGCTACCGAGGATTTGGGAGTTTAGAAATTTAGGAGCTTGGGAACTTGGGAGGATGTGGACATTTGGGACTTGAGCATGTGGACACTTCTGGATTGGATTTGAGGATCAATCATGCGAAATCTGAGGATGTAGGAAACACGGGAACCCAGAATTTGGTTTAGTGAACTTGTCAATCGCAAGGGAAGAATTTCTGATCCTACAACCCTGAGAGTCCCAAAAAAAAATTTGGTGTCTCCATACCTTTATATCCAAGAATTTGAAAATCTAGAGATTGCAGGTCCAACAATTATGAGACTTGCTTCTAAAAACTTGGGAGTCCTATTTTGAGACCTAAAGAGAATGAAGATATAGAAGTTTGAATAGATGCAGGAATAGCACGATAACGAAGAAAACACTTGCGGTTTCTTCTTCGTTGTCTAGCGTCATGATTTATAGACCGATCTCACCTATCGTACAACCCTTAGGCGGCTTAGAGTCGAGCGTGGGCTCTGATAAGAAAATTTAGGAGGCGTGTACCGGCCAATATTCCCGAGTCCTGAGCTAGTACCGTCTCGAGAATTCGCTTTTTTTTATTGTACGCCGGTTGTTTATTGCGATAGGTTCAAGTTCCCCGACTTCCCCGAGATAGCCGAACAGAGGTCGGATAATTATAGACGAGCGGTCGAGAGACTGCATGCTAGATACCCTTTTATAATTGAGATACCGTCGGACGAGGTACAAATGTTTGTTCCTACACAATAGACCGAGTAAATCACCGGTATACGTGTCCCTTTCCTCCCACGCTCCACTTATTCCTTCGGAGCTCGCCGATCAACTTCGCTTCGTGGATTTAAACGAGAATCGATCATCGCGAGATCAGGCTTAATCAATTACCGTGGATCGATGTGTTGGACGGTATCATGGATTTTTCTGGTTAATTTATTTAAATCAATTATGAGGGAATTTTGTGGAATTGACGGTTTTGGAATTTTGCAAGTTTCACTTTACAACCTCCTCAAAAAATTATACAACCCTCTTCCTGTCGTAACAACGGTACCCATATACAAATATAAAAAGATGCACTCGCACGGTAGCCATAAAAGGCTCGTAAAACTCGACGGTACAAGTTCATGCATGAAATTGATTCGCTGGAATGATCAATCGTGGATGAGCGGCAATAAATTTTCAGGACAACTGTTTTATGTCGATCGTTTTTTCCCTCATAGCTTCGCGATAGGTTCGCGCGTCCTCCCTTACTCGACACCACTTTGTCCCCGGCTGTTCGCGGACTACCACAGTCGATTTTCAATAATCGACAAGATAGCAGATAAGCTCGGCAACGTCCCCTCAGTTGCGATTTCTCACGTTTTCTCCCTGGCGAGGCTCTCCCTTCCCCCGGGGATTTATCCCTAGTGCAACCGCCTCCAGGTTTGTGGAGCATCCTGGCGAAACGTGGCTGAAATCAATATCCTCGGAATGCCGGGAAGCTCGGCTACGAACGATCCTATCGAAACCGATTTCGAAGACTAATCGAACCACCCCCTGGCCTGGGTTTGTTACCGTTGTCATCGTATGTTCGTGGAACGTGGGGAATCTTAATCGAACAATTATATACTTTCTTTGTCCTCCAAATATCTGACAATACTTTTAACTACATACTCTTCTGGGAATTTAGGGAGGAACGTAGATATCCTGAGGATCTAGGGATGTAGCAGTATAGAAACCCTGAAGATGTAAAGACCTAGGACTACAGAACTAGCACATGGGAACTTATACTTCTGCGTATACTTGTACATGGATGATTATGTATATGTTTCTGTGTCTATGTTTGTGTCTGTATGTCCATATGTCTATGTCTATGCGAATGTATTTATGTCTGTATCTGTGACCATATGCCCATGTGTCTATATTTCTGTACACATATGTAGACATCTCTAAAATAGAAATACGCATCCACATAACTTGTACCTCTCTGTACACCCACGAATTAGCAATTTCCAAATTGCAATTTGCAGATAAGAAAAGTGAAAGAAGAAAATTAATCTGTAAGGGATTAATAGATGAATCTAAATTGAAGAGAGTATACCGGAGCACGCGTACAGGGAGAGCAGTGATCCGGATAATGTTTTCTCTAGGCGTTAGCCCTTAATAAACCCGGAGTAGGTACCTCGAAGGATCGTCGACGCTACGATAGTGCACGCTTAATAATAATTTCATGCGGAGATTTAATAAGAGATGATGCCGTTGCTGCCACGAAGAATGGCTGCCGCGAGCCAAAGGGGTTGGACCTTGTTTTCGAATCGTTCCATCGCTCGCCTCGCTTTGCCAAGGGTAACGCCGCTTAATTACTGATTCGCGCGATAAACAAAAATATTTCTTTACCGAGAATCTGCCGATAGTTCGTATTCATCCTTGCGTTTCGCGGACAAAGGGTTACTCTTCTGCGACTTTTTTGAGGAATCATTTTAGTTTCTTGTGTAATTTTACTTATTTTTATAATTTGACTATGTGGATGAATGTAGTTATAACTCTTAATACGACTAGATGAATTCCTAACAAATTTTGTCATGCACTAAAATAATTATGATATGCACCTATGGTTGACGTATGCATGACCTAGGTTAATTTAAAAACGAACTTGCACAGTTGCAAGGCAAATTTATATTTGTTGTATCTGTACTGTGGTGTGCGTCACGAGAATGACTGTTATAAGGTTTGAATAGAAAGCTAGTATAAAATTTGTAATGAAAATTTTTGAAACGAATCGATTCGATCAATCTATATTGGAGGTAACGTCGATGGCATTCCTGCAACGGAAACGAGAACGGGAAATCGATTAACGGCGAGGTAGCCGGACAGCTTTTAATTTCCAGTCGCTTTTCTTTGGCGAGGCTTCCCGGAGCGGATTTCATTAGCGAAAACGGTCTGTGTTTAACGAAAAACGCGAGCTCTTTATGAAATCAGCAGCGGGTCTCGAAAGAAAGCATCTCGACCAAGGACGACCGTTTAATTTCCCTTCAAACGTATGCACCGACGAACATTTTCTTCTCTTTATCCGCTCGTACGGAGAGAGGAAAAATATGATAATTAATATTCACGGTCGAACTGGCACGATACACGTCCAACGACTGGTTTACCAAAACGATCAAAAGTGAGCCAATGAAAACACTTTTTTATGGAATTATTAATTTATATGCTGATACAGGGTAACGGTACAGCGGTACCTGCACGTAATTACACGCTATTATAACTTATCGACTAATTAGTATTTTAACTTCATTAGATGTGTTTATTGTGGTCTGCGATTTAACGGTTGGGGGATCTGGGACATTTGCAGATTTATGGATTTGGAAATTTTGGGATTTGGGTTTTTGGGAAGGTGGTGGTTTAGGAGGTTAGGGAAGTGGACATTCTGAAATTTTGGAATTTTGAAGTTTAGGGGTTTTGGGATTTAGGAATTTAGGGGTTTCGGAATTTAGGGGTTTAGAAATTTTAAAATTTAAGAATTTAAGGATTTAGGAATTTAGAGATTTTGTGACTTAGAATTTAGGAGTTTAGGGATTTAGAAATTTAGACATTTAGACACTTAGAATTAAAAAATTTGAAAAATTTGGATAATTACACGATCCAGTACACTCACATCGTCAACAGCGATACAAGAATACAGTATTGCTAAAATAATGTTCCTACCATACAATGTTATCGACTGACTGTTAATCACTGGACATCCGCGGCTGAAAGCAGTTCTATTCGCGGTCCATGCTAATTAAATATTATGAATATTATCAAGCCAGACGATGCTATAATTCTTCGGGACAAGATAATATCGCGTTTACTTAATCGTGGCTCGACTTTAAACTCGTAGCGATTAATTACGCTGCCTGCCGCGTCGCTACGTTCGATTAAACCCAGACCTTGATTCGCGGGGCTGATTTATTGGAAAGTTGGAGTTGTCTGCTCGCCTAACGATCGTTTTTCCTCGGATAGAACCGTGTCGTCCGTTTGCTCGTTGCCGAAATTCGGCTTCGTTACCGAAGGTATATATACCCGCTGCTTCCACTTCCCTGCCGATCGATCGAGCCTGCGAAACTTCTGGCCAGCTTCGTGATCGTTCTTCCACTTTTTCTCTCCAGGCTTTAGCTGGGTCTTGCGAATCTACGGAGAACTACCGAAAGAACGCTTTTTCGACTATGTACTTCGGATTCTAGGACACTGATACATGCTACTTGGCCACTTTCGGACATGCTGGCTCAAATTTTACTTCTCTTTGCTTTCACTTACTCTTACTATTATTCTTCATTATTTAGCTTCGATAGCTGGAGAGTAGAGATCAGATGAAATTGTTCTACCATTTTCTTTTGGTGTACCCCTGCTATTCGGTTTGTACTAGAATTGTTTATTTTATTGTCTCATTTTTAATATTTTAGTACTACAATCTCAACCCCGTAACCTATGATTTTAGTTATCGTTCTTTTGTGTTGAAAAATTCAAGCGTAAGAAAAATATAAGAAAAGTCTGTCGCGTTTGAATTGCGAGTGACACTCGTTAAACCCAGGCACATAAAACTTCTATTCCGTCAAAAGAGCAACAAGGAAATAAAATCGGCGGAGTAAAATTGTCCGGATGAGACAAGGAGCTCTAGGAAAATTTTCAGTGGAACTGGTAGTCATCTAAATCGCAAGGAGGAAGCAGGAAACGGCGAATAAGAAAGAGGACGATAGAAAGAGCGGGTCGAAGGAAGACGTATCAATTCGAAACGGAGGAAATGCACCCCTCGTGGGTCGTAGTAATGAAATGCAGCTTACACCCCGTATTTTACGTTTTATTAGGCTTCTCTCTCCCCCGCGTGGCTGCTTTTACCGTGCATTCGGGTCAAGTGGCTATGAATATCTGTATCCAACTGTGGCCGTCTAAAGCAACCGACCAATTTGTCTGCCATAATTCACCGCCTTCCCCGTCGCTCGTATTTTTCTCCACCTCTTCGTTTTTCGAGACGACCGTTTATCGCGTTCCTACGCGAGACACCCGGACCCTCCTGGAAAAACAGACTACCAACGGGAACTACCGCTGTCGCTAGGATTTTTGTCTCGGATGGTACCGACGTCCTCTGGGTTTACTAATAGTTTTAGTGCCCCGCAGTGGGCTGTAGACCGAGTGGCTCTCGGTTATGTAGCACTTGCTTTCACAAGGGGATTTCAGATTTCGAGACTTGGAGGTTTAGGAAATTTCGGGATTTGAAGTTTTCGAAGTTTAGGAAATTTCGGGATTTGGGGATTTGGAAGTTTAGGATATTTGGGGATTTCGAGATTTGGAAGTTTAGGAAATTTAGGGATTTAGAGATTTGGAAGTTTGAGAATTTGGGGATTTGGAGAAATGGAGATTTGGAAATTTAGGAAGTTTGGGGATTTGGGGATTTAGGAATTTGGAAATTTGGAAGTTTAGGAAATTTGTGTATTTGGGGATTTCGAAGGTAAGGAAATTCAGGGATTGGGAGATTTGGAAGTTGAAGAATATTGGGGATTTGAAGATTTGGAAGTTTAGGAAGTTTGGGGATTTAAGGATTTGGGAATTTGGAGATTTGTAAGTTTAGGAAATTTGTGCATTTGGAGATTTCGAAGGTAAGAAAATTTAGGGATTTGGAGATTTGGAAGTTGAAGAATATTGGGTATTTGAAGATTTGGAAGTTTATGAAATGGGATTTATATATTTGTAAAATGTAGAACCTGTGAGATTCAGTAACTTAGAGATTTAGGAATTTAGAATTTGATACGAATTTCACCTTACTTAAATTACCGAATAAAAAATTTAAGAACGTTGCAAAATTTCTTCCATTTGAGAACATTCGCCATTAACGCGATTCCTGAGGCAGAGCACCCTCCAAAGTCTGAGTCAGGGCGAAAAGAAAAAAGTATTTCTTACTCGATCCGGTAATAAATTCTCCGGTAGAATTATGAATCGACAGCGACGATTCGATGGTCAGCCTACGTTTACCGATAATCCCGCTCATGATTTGAACCTGAACTTGATCAGAACTCGATGTGAGTCATGGCTCAGGGTTACGAAGTTTACGACCACGTCTTGTACTCTTATATTTTCATCAAAGCACTCGTAGCACGTGCACTCCATTCTGTACCAATATGATTTTCCAAGAAAACGATTCAATTTCGACCAGTATCTCCTTGAGCATTATTTATCTTCTAGCTGAGCTATTAGCATTAATTATGATGATCGATTTGACCTTGGGTTCCAAGATCAAGGTCAATTTCGTAGTAATTTTTTTTCAAGAGATCTTTGTCTAAAGTCGTAGAATAATATCGTGAACGAAGTTTCATCATGTTTCATCTAACAACTAATTTAGGTTTTATATGTTTGCCTATGTAGAATATTCTACATTCTCATCACTGACACACATAGTCAAAAATAGGTGACTCTCTTGATTTTCTCGATGTAGAAGAGATAGAACCTACGTCCCGATTTGGACCGCGCAACAAAAAGTGTACGAGAAGCAACTCGCGTTAGGCGTCGAGCAGTGTTATTCTCGACACAGCTTCGTTGTCCGTGACTCGCTCCAGAATACGATCTTTGTGCTCGCTGATAAGCATCGTCCGCATAATCCTTAATCCCCGTTGCATATCGTTCGTTTCAACCTCTGGCCTTGATCGCGGCTATGAATAATACAAAGCTCGCGTCCTTCCAGCATCCTCGCCTCCGAAACGGGGAGGGTCGAGCGATAAATCATCCGTCGTAACTCTAGCCACTTCACCGCTTCTATTTCGGTGTTTCGCCACCTCTTGGACAAACGTCGTTCCGCGACCATTCGTGGCGAAATCGATTCGATCATCCTCCAATTGAACCACCCACGATCGCTAGATAGATCGATAGATAGATAGTTTCACGCTGATTCGTGATAAACGCAAAAATAAACGAACTCTGTCTGGGGATTCTTGGTACACAATTTCGGTACCTGTAGGGAAATTGGTCCACATGTGCATGGACTTCTGTTACATATTCCTACACATGTATGTTAAGATGTTACACTTGTTATTATTATTTTTGTATTTGTTACTTGCTATTATTGTTGTATTCATCATAATTGTACTTGTTATTTTTGCTGTTACTGTAATTGTTAGATCACAAATATGTGCTATCACTTTGCACATGTGTTTCATATGTGTTCAGCCAAAATTGCTTGTGAGCATATATGTATATTTCATATCATCAGACACCTAATATGAACAGCACTGCAGCCTCAACATATATAAGTTACAATTGTTCATATGTAACCTTGTCCACATCACCTTGTCCACATGACCTTGCCCATACCACCTTGTCAATATCTAAAAAAATTGCACACTCTGCCACATACATAATTGCAGAACTTACAAATTTTATAAATTCCCATAAAGTTTCTTGAGTTCTCGAATCGACTTGACAGCGATTTGATCACCCAAAAGTTCCAAAAGCGTGTCGGTAATACAACGAGAATAAATGGTAAAACGGCTGGTCCGTTGGTTGTCCTTTAGAGTAGAGATTCACGGATGCACTCGGCTGATCCACGATGGCCAGTGCACGCCACAGTCTTTTGTTCCCCTGACCAAAAAGAAGCTACGACAGAAATCCGAGTCAAGAATAGCTTGCGTGGCTGTGCCACGTGCCGTGTTACTTCTGCTAGCCGCTTCTAGACAGCTGAAACTCGTGCGAGCACCGCAACCCCCACGATTTCGCGCTCTATTATTACAAGTTTCGCGAGGCTAGCCTAGAAGCCACTCGTTTCACTCTCTCTCTCTCTGCCTCGGCAACTATACTTATCGCGATCTCTAATCGTTTATCGTCACTGCCTTTTTATTTCGTTACGGCGTCTAATTGTAATTTCGATACTGCTCCGCTTTAAATTAATGAATTAAATTTGTGAAGCTAAAAGTTCACAAACCGCTGTATAAGGTTATTCGAATGTGAACTTAGGTACATTAAAAATGTACCCAACTATTCAACCTTTGTTATTTCTACAGCAGTGGTAATTATATCATAATCTTAAGCGGACCATCAGATGAGATATATGAATATAGTATACATATGAGAGTGACGTTCAACTGTCCCTTCAACCTTCCTCTTTTTGACTGCACTTCAGAAACAGTAATTATGTCATAATCCTAACTGTATTCTTGGACGAGACACATGAACATAGTATACATAGAAAGTGATGTTCAACTGTGTCTTCAACCTGTCTCTTTTTGTTCACTCTTCAGCAACGGTCACGATCCTAAATGGATCCTCAAACGAGACATATGAATATGGTATACACGTATAAAAGTGATGTTCAACTGTCCCTTCGACCTGTCTCTTTTTGTCCACTCTTCAGCAACAGCAATTATGTCCATCCTAAGTGGATTTTCAGACGAAACATGAATATTGTGTGAATATATAAAAGTGATCGTACAACTGTCCCTTCTACCTGTCCCCTTTTGTCCGCTCTTCGGCAATAATAATTGACCCAATAGTGAATCATCGTTTAGGACTCGTAAATATACTACAGATTCATAAAAACAGTGTTCAACAGTCCCTTCAAGTACCTCTTTGTCCACTCTTCAGCAATAATTATATCACGATTCATCAGTGACTCACCGGATTGGACTCGTAAATGTACTACAAATCCATAAAACTAACAACTGTTCTAACCTGTTCTGCTCTACAGCAACGATAATACCACGTTCAATGAATCATCGCATGAGACTAAAGTATACAAATCTGAAAAATTAACCTAAATTCGAGTGTTTTGTCAACCCGTCTCTTCGTTCGCTGTTCATTAACGACAATTTCACCACGATCCATCAGTGTACTGACTCTTTGGTAGACTCTTAAGTCTACCAAACGTCGACGAAACTAATGTTCAATTGTCCGTTCCACCTGTTCTGTGGAGCAATGATAAAACTGCTCGTGTTGAGCAATGAACACATTTCAGCCGGGTAATCTCGCAGAATCTTGTATCGTTTCCAGTCGAAAGGAGTAAATTGTAGGAGAAACGATGCGACCGAGTCGCGTGTGAAAATGGAGCAAAGCGTAGTTTTCCGGGAGAATCTAGGGACGCTCGTAATATTTAAGTGGATGCAGCCGCGTCGGACTGGTTTCAAGGCAAGATACGACGCTGAAGAAGTCACACGTCGAGCCTCGCTGACCGTAACGGAGAATTATCCGTCCACGTGGCTCGTGATCCATGAATAAACGGGCCGGTCTACCGTGTCGTGTCGTGTCCTGTCTGGTCGCGACGCGTCGCGTCTCTTCATGGACGTCGCTTTGGGGAGCCGGTCTGTTGATAAGTAATCGTCGGTGCAGCGCGAACGCTCCGTTCCGCTTAGCTCGTCTCGTTGCACTTTGCTCGAACCGCTATTTCTCGCGACGAGAAAACGAGTCGGTACGCGTGCTGATAGCAGTCGATCGGTTAATTAATTATAATCCGACGACGTTCGCTTTTATTGCATCTACGCCTGTCGGTTTTTCGTTTGTAACTTATTCGCGAGACCGTTCAAGGATATCGGGTTCCAATCCCCGTTTTTAATTATGCCTCTTTTCTTTCATCGACGCTCGTCCGGGTCTGCCCTCTCGAAGGCCTCGCTCAACTGGGTGAACGTGTTCGGAACGGAAGACGAGCCGATTTGTATATTCCGCTTTTAAATAGGTAAAGTGGTCTTCTATGGTGATTTAGGTATTCAAACGAGAGGCATCTCGTTTCTTGCATAACAAAACCCCGTGAACTCTATTCCTAGAAAGTTTTGTTTCCCGTTCGCTACGTGCTCGGACAAAACAGTCCACCTGAATCTCCGTAACGCACGATGTGCCGTCATCGTGTTCCGACACACGTCACTCCACACAATCCCGTGCCTATTCATGCCTGCTTTTCTCTAATTTGCATACTTTTATTATGAACACTTTGACGGAGTGGACTATGGACAGTTGAAAAATGGACAGCTATAAATCCTAATCCACTCTGGTTACCTGTCTTCCGGATCATCGCCTCGGAACGCTCGACCAAAGGCTACTGAAAATACCAATCTACATCACTTCGATTCATCACAATTTCAACCCTATTTCAAACCTTCCTCTCAATTTATCCGACTTCACCATTGGCTGACCAGGTGTCGGAGATATCAAATTACATCTACTTCCATTTTAATTAAGGTTCAAATAGCTACAGCTAGAAATTTTAAATAGTCGTTCAACTACATCTATTCTGAGCTTTCATTCACGATTACAAATTCCCCACGTGTCTGTCAGACCTAATTTTTTATGCTGTTCAAGAAAAGTAGCAAAGAAGAGAATGAACTTGAATTAGTTCAGATCTCAAGCTACGGACTTGGGTATAGTCAAGTATTAGAGATATCAAACTGTGGACATAGAATAGCTTCTGTGAAGCACAGCTTCAAATCCTGAACAGTCTATCTTACAACGAGGTTGCACAAAGGTAATCATGAGGTTATAAAGCTACTTCGATCTGAGCTTTCATTCCTGTTTACCACATCGCTTTGGATTAGAACTGTAGAAGAGTTACAATTTCAATAACGATGAAAAGTGCTGATCACTCAATTGAAATAATCCAGATCCACATCCAAATATAAATTCTAAACATTTGCGCAAATGTAGTTGAAACTCTGGTCCAAGTGAGAATGTCTCGATCGGACCATATATCGATTCATCAGATCAATGTGTGAGAAAAGTGCGACAAGATGAATAGGTAGAGCGAAGTGTCCCAGTCGAATCGTCCAATTGACACGTAAGTTTCACGGGCACCGTTAGAGCATCGTGCGAGCTAACACGCCACGTTTCCACGCTCGTTTCGCATTCTGTGAGCGTGGCCAACAGGCCAAGGGGTATCGTTTACAGTGCACGTAACACGATGTAGCGCGATGTAATTTCTGTGCGAAGGCTGCGTCTCGTTCCCTGCTCGCCCTTCCTTCGTTCGTGTTCCTTCCTCCCGTTTGCTGCATTTCTAGGGTTATACTGCCATTGTGTACGTACGGATTCGGGACGAAGCGTTTCTAGCCCATCGACCTCTCGTTTCCGTCTGGATCGGTGTTCCATTTCGATGTCTCGTCACCGACGATGCTTCCGTGTCCGAACCGACTCTTGTCATCGTTGTATCTGTAGTTCGAATTACGTCCGCGAAATTGGACAGATGTTCCCTGCTACGTTTCGCCATTCCTGTCACCCTTCTTACGTGCTGGAATTCTTATTCTTCGCTACTTTCGATACCGACTAACAGATCTAAATGTACGAGGTTAGATCTGTAACAATACTTTGACTTGATGGTATTTTGACGTACATGTCACATTAATTTCCTCATCGCTAGAATGCCCTTTGCGCATATGAAGTTGTCGGTTTCCAATTCAGCTTCAATTGTACACGAACGACGCGGTTTCCCTTCACCTTTGCTTTTCGTTCAGCAGTTTCGCACTCTATAGGCTCGTTTAAAAATAAGTCCTAGCACCCCTGCATCACTGACGAGTGACCGATCTAAATACAATTTCGACTTGACCACCCGGCGTTAATTTCACTCCTATCGCCTATTCTTGTCATAAGGTGAAAGATCTGTGTGAAGATAATCTCCACTAACGAATATCTCAAGTTCGTTTTTCGTTTCTGACATGCTTTGCACATCTGAAACAGCGTTCAAGGTTGGAATATTCTGAATGAGTCTGTAATAGTTCGTAATAGGATACCATAGTAGGGAAGAGTAAGAGTAAATAAATAGTTTTCTTTGTAGTAATGAGCAATTTAAAATTGCACCGTAAGACGCCCACCGAAGATGTTACGCTTAGCGAATCATTGATATTTGCAGGCGAAATTAGCCTTGTTCCGAGCCGAGGTCACGAACCGTGCCAGGTTCGTTAAATTTTCATTAGATCGAATAACAATGCGCAATTCCAGGTTTATACATATGCAACGAAGAGCTGGCTTCGAATGCCGCGCAATCATTCTTAGCGATTCGATCGGCGTAAAGCACCGGGTAATTCTACCTTTTTCCATCGGTTTAATCTGTATTAATTAACTGTGACTTGGAGAAGATTGCTACCTTTCTATACCGAACAATAGATAACTATTTCTGTCTAATATAAATTTTTTACCGTAACGATACGTATGTATGAATATGTAGATGCACTTTAAAAATTCTTGTAAAAATTTACAGTAAGTATATCAAATTTGTAGTCTTTAAAAAAAAGTTAACTTTCGAATCTTACCAATATCAAAAGAAAGGAAATCTTAAGCTGCAGATCAGATTTAACCAGATTCGCCTTATTTATGGAACGATATTTCAATTTTCCCGAGATAAAAGTAGAACCAGAATTAGTCAGAAATTCTGTAAGCGTAATTTCTAATCCAGCGTCTGGCAGTCGATTACTAAAAATAGTTCGTGATAGATGTTCATAAATCTGAACGATAGCAGCACGGTCGGTAAATGAACTCTCAAAGTGAATAGATATTATTGAGCAAAAGACGACGACGGGGTAAATTTAGTAGAGGCGATAACGACGTCTTTCGCGAACGATAGATGTTAAACATCTATCGAACGGTGGATGCTGAAGACCGAAAATCAATGCGGTGATGTCGGGTGTCACGGAGATTAAAGCGAAACGCCGTTCACGCAGCAACGGAAGTCATTCACTAACTCCGCAGACGGGATACTCTAAATGTGGAACGTCGAGTGGCCGTCGACTTGAATAAATAATCGGCTTTTATATCACCAACGAATTCGCAACAGACGTCCTTTCTCGACGATGGTACTTCGATATTCTTTTTTTCATCCGCCATTTAAATCGATCATCGACGTGATTTACGCTTCGTTCCGTTCTCAAGTGACATTTCGTGATCGGTCGACTGGTCGTGACCGGCGATCCGAAATTTTTTCGGACTGAACAAATGTACTGAACGAGTATGATTTATAATTTGCACAAATATATGCGAACAAACTTTCATGCGGGATATTTCGTTTCGAATATATGTGCTCGTATCAAATTTGTAACATATATTCACAAATACAAATTTTCCAAAAGTATAATCTTGATGGCAGATTAAAGGCATCGTATTTTGCAAAAAAGATCGATTTACCTATTCCGTCGTGGCCGACAGATAACTGCTGAAAATAACGTTTCTGACCCGTTTGAATGGCAATCGTACTTTTGGTTTCTTCTATTCAGCATTGTGCTATATCGGCCACTCAGGACCGAGTCCATATACTGTTCGCACAATCGGAACTTGCAAAATGGCAGTGGCACTTTTTTTTCTCGCTGCGAACACAGAACGCAGCCCCTATTGTTCTAGCAGAGTTTTAAAGTACACATTCGAACTCTGACATTGGCCTCGACTCCGCTTTTAGTAGCCAACTGTGCACCTAAACGGGGTTGCTCGTATCAATCTCGTTTATACGGCAATATCAATTCTAACTAGGGTACCACGTAAATTTCAGTCTTGTTTTGCATTGATACAAATATGAATATTGGTATGAATATCAGGAGCAATATCGATAATCATTGTAGGTCTCAATGCCAGTATTCATTTTGGTATTCATGTGAATATCGATGTTACTATTAATATCAGTGTCAATGTATGTATCAATTTCGGTATCAATGTCGATAATCATTGTAAGTCTCAATGTCAGTATTCATTTTGGTATTCATGTGAATATCGATGTTGCTATTAATATCAGTGTCAATGTAAGTATCAATGTAAGTATCAATTTCGGTATGAATGTCAGTATCAACGTCAGTATGAGTATCAGTATGAATAGCACTATCAATGTCAGTACCAATAGTACAGTATCACTGTCACTGCATATACAAACACCAACCCGACTATTAATCCAAACCTCAGCATCAATTGCAACCTTAACTCAGTACCACTTAATATGATTCCTAACTCGTCACCAATACTCAACCTAATCCAAGTATCAGAACTAATACAGTTCCCAACTTGAACATGAATACAAGTATTCGGTACAATATGCAATCCCAATATAAATCCTGATAATAGAAACCTTAAATGCAACTTGAACATCAGTACAGGTCTTCCATGCAATATGCAGTCCCCATCCTAATAATGGTAGAAACCCTAATCCCAATATCACCTTCATACCGATATCAGCAGTGCCAACAGTAACACCAAGTACCACCTCAGAAAATTCAGAAGAAAGTCTATTGTTGGATGCAGCTCAATTCACAAGTTGGCAGTAAGTGTCAAAGAAAGAGTTAAACGGATCTGGTTAAATAGACCTGTACGATTGTCCGTTGATTTGGGTCCAAGCTGTCAGCTGTCATCGGTGTCTCTCATCTCGAAGACTCCTCGGAGGTCGATCTCGCGGTTCAAATTTGCCAATTTTATGCACACTTGGCGTATAATGATCGAAAGTGGAACACGTGACCGCAGCGTGGCATTGTTCGACGGTTGACAATGGAATCGGATGTTTTGTCGGGG
Organism: Megachile willughbiella; assembly: GCA_945859595.2. Classification (NCBI taxonomy): domain Eukaryota; kingdom Metazoa; phylum Arthropoda; class Insecta; order Hymenoptera; family Megachilidae; genus Megachile; species Megachile willughbiella. Next base: position 14,749,302 of record OX243798.1, on the reverse strand, counting down.
ATAATAGAGCCGCGTGGCCCACACGCTAATGAAAGGGTTTGCTTCGCAACCACCTTTGAATACATCGAACGGCGTATATGGCAGCCTCTATCTAGAGGTTCAGCGGTGCTCAGACAGACTTGTCTAGTCGAGGGGGCAAAGATACGAGCTGCTCGTTAACCAGCGAAAATAGATCGGAACGATACACTTTGTGCCCTCGATTTCGAACTTGTCTCGAGACAAACGGATCCTCGATCGTGATCTGATCTCTCCGGTACGCGGCGAGGATCGAGACAGGATGACCGTTTACTTCAACGATTTTATCTCGTAGACGGTACCGCATTTAGAACGGACACAAAAACGAAGCTGGTCAATCCGCGGAGAGTATCTCTAATTTTAAAACAACCCTTGCGGCATCTTTGTACTCGCTTTCAGGTTGTTACACTTTTGTAGGTGCGACGAAAGCACAGATGCAAATTCTTTTGATGCTGGCGTTGATATTGAAATTGATATTGTCAATAATTGTGATATTTGACTCTGGCACTTATGTGGATGTTAACCTTGATGATGTTGATGACATTGATAATGTTGGTGATGTATTCAATGATACTGTAATAGATGTCAATAATGATATTGATGCTGATGACGTCGACGATGTTAATGATGTTGATAGTTTTGTAGATGTCAATGATGTGACATTGCATGACACTAACGTAAATGTTGATGTCGATGTTCGAAAATAATGACGATGATGTTGATATTTTTGAAGATGTCCATCATGTTAAATGGTGACGAAGATGATGACATTGATGTACTGATATCAATTGATATTAATTCTGTTATCAGGTTCGCTTGAGCACTGTTATAATAAATGCACGATATAATCCTATTTTGCCCTACAATAACATAATACAAAACGAGAGAGTATTCTACATCATTCTGAGCCATAACCTGACAGTTTCGAAACCCGTATTTTTTCGAAAAATGCATTCAAACGATAAGAGCTAATCCTCTGTCTACGCACACAATGGAAGGGCAATCGAGGTAGGGATCCGACAACTAAATTGGACGAAGTGTTTGATCGATCAGACTTTATTCTACGCTCGGTTCGTGACAGTTTTGACGGCTGTCGATGCGATCGTGTCTGCTGACTCGATAAAAGCCCGGCGAAGTAATCGTTTCCTCTGTTGTTTCGTTCGATGAACTTTGTAACCGGCCAACAATTTCCAGCTCGAAACAATTTATTTTCGAAAAATAGACTCGAATGAGCGGAGGAAGGAAACGTCCCTCGTTTGCGGATAGAACAAAAGTGTGAAGAGGGTGGTTCCGTGCGATATAGCACTTTGTGTACGTGTAGTCTGTGAACGGTGTCCAAAAAATAAAATAAAGCAAGAAGAAAGGAAGCACGCGGAAGCGCCCTGGAAAGGTTTCGGGCACGTGCTGGCATTTTCAACAGCGGGCAAATTAACGTCAAAACGATTCTTCTCTGCGCGACATAGTTTCACAAACATCCGTCATAATAATTGGAGGAAATCTACAGAGGGAACAACGAAAATATTACGCCACAATGTAACCTCATTCTTCGAAGGATTATCTTGTTCACTATGTTTCTATTTAACACGACATTGCCCTACGGATTTTTGGCCTTCGTTGCGAATTCACTGCCACTTTAGCATCGATTGTTCGCGACACTGTTATGCTAATACCGTCTCGCTGTCGCCGATCGACGCACCGTAACTAATTCCGCCCCTGCGTATTACCATCCGATTCTTTTCTATCAACCCTCTCTTTGTTAACGTTTATAGGCAAGTTGGAGAATTTTCAGATTTCTCAAATTTTTGAATAGTTCACATTTTGAGGTTTCCGAACTCTCTGCAAATTTTCAGACTTAAATGCCGAGTACAATTTTCCAAATGCTAAATCCATATTCCATATCTGCCAAATCCCAAATCTACCGAAACTCATATCTCCAAATCTCGTATTCTATGTCTCTCGAGTCTCAGATCCTAAGTCTTCCAAGTCCCATATCTCCCAAATCCCAAATCTCTCAAATTCCAAATCTCTTAATCTCTCAATCTCCTAAATGTCAAATTTCTCAATTTCCAAATCTTCCAAATCCCTAATTACTCTCCGCGAATCACAAACACATACACACGCGCATAGGATTGTCACTAAGTTCGCTACTGCATCTCTGATCGTTTTTCGTCGACGAACGTTCGCGTACAAATTCGGAACGTGATTCGAAGCGTGTTCCGCGACATGGTCGACGCAAGGATCAAGCAATACGAAAGCGTACGAAGCCGCTTTTATCACAATAGGAAGCGCTCGTCGAGTGATACTTCCGACAAGGCAATCCACTGAAATAGATGAAGATACTCGGCGCGTGTCGGTCTTCGCGCGCCTCTGCACATCCACTGTGTCACCCTACATCTAAATAATCCCTAGCGGCTGTTTTTGCGAAATAAAAGCAGAATAAACTTATCTTCGAAACAACACCTTTGTTAGGGCAGGACTACTTAAACCGTTCAATGGTGTGGAAATAAATTGACGAAGGTAAATATGCAGTGATATATCTATCGTATCGATTTGCATATGTCACGTATGATCGAGTGGATACTCGCGAGTAACGTACGACTGAAATTATTTATCACTTCGAATTATTTAAATTTATAGATTTCCTTTAGATCTATGAATTAAATTTTCTAGTTTTTCTTCTGCTACCAATTCTGTAAATTTCCAATTGAAATTGTCAATTTGCCAAATCAGACTGGAAATCGTAAAATTTCAGAAAGACCAAAATTTCAATTTCCAGATTCCGGATTTATTATCCACTAGGTATTATCAATTCTGTAAGTGTAGAATTCCCAAAGGACCAAAATTCTCGAAATGGTAAGATTTGAAAAATTCGATCCTCGAGTGGCAATTACGAATGAACCGATACAGTAGAATCTATCGAATCTTTTCACACGAGCAGATCTATCGTGTTCCCGGAATTCAGCGTCAATTCTGATTGCACCGCGGCGCATAACGATTCCATTCACTCGTTTCATTCAGCAGTCGATGGGAGAGGAAAAAAAGGACTCGCAACGCGAGTGGAATCGATCCGTGTTTGATTTATTCGCTGGATGGGAAATCGCGTATACAGGAGACACGACGGATTGAACCGAGCGCCTCGGATATCGAAGATTTATGGAAAATAAGAGAACGTTGCTCCACGAGCGAAGAAACAGATACTAGAAGGTTCATTAAATTGATGGGTTTTATAGAGGCGTTTTCTTTTCTCCTCGCAACTACACGGAATTAATCTGCTTAATGTATGCCCGACACGAACAACTCAGATACCGAAGATTTATGGCGTGGACGGTGAAAAGTACTGGACGAGCATAGAATTGATTTATTTGTATTTACCAGTTGAACGCGAGATTACTGAAATGCTGAATATGTTCGTTCACCGTGTTTACCCTTGGTGGTCGACGCCTGGTCATCCACAAGATTTATGGAATCGATCTCCACGAAAATTTAGATACCAGTTTCTTATTTGCTCTCGGATCGTTGACGAATGAAACTTTTATGAAATCTCTTCGTGGAATTCATACTCCATTAAAGTGCACCCTTATTTGACACGCACTCTCGAATAAACCTAATTCATAAACAAAATTGAACTAATTGAAATTAAATAAATAGCTGTAAGACCCCTATCATTAAAGTAGACTTAACGTCTTAGAGTCGCACTTGTTCGTTTACATATTTTTTTGTGAAAAAACATCCCGTACCGTCCGTACACACATGTGACATGTATCAATCAACCGATGTGCACTTCACGTAATTTTATGTAAGTGTACTTTAAGGGTTTTAGAATACCTGCAGAGTCTGTTCTCCCCTAACCTCGGATGCTAACCCGTATTATAGGTATCCTATATCTCGGTAGTTGACAGTGGAGTTGTACAATTGATACTTCGACAAAGTCTTTCCGAGCTTCAGAAGCAATTTCAAGAAATTTATATTCTACAAGATGCGTAGTTTTGTTACATCTCAGCAATTAGCAAAATTTATGTCCCCGGGCTTGACAAGCAATTAATAGTCGGTTTTCTATAGACACCATCGATAGCGAAAAGGTTAATGAGGAATTTGATTGATTTACGACAGCAGCAAAGTGTTTCGTGGCTTTCTCCAAAAGTTACGTTAGCTTTATGGAACATGTGTTCGATAAACTTCTCGGAATAAAAAAGTGTCGAGTGTACCAAGAAATCATATTCGTTCTTTCTTGATGCACGTTTTTTCTATTTCCTCCTGTGTTTTCCAGGAAAAGCTCCATTTTCCCGCGTGTCCTTTCCACGCGTAAGGCAACGTTCTCGCGAAAATTAACAGATTCGCGAGTTCCGGAGTTCTGTTTACCTTATTCTTTAGCAGAATGCTCGCGAAATTAGTCGGAGAAGCCCGTTGCGAAACTTCCTTGAACTTGAACGATTCAATCTTATTGCGTTTCGAGTTGCGACTCTACTTTTTGTGTTCGAATACAATCGCAATTCAGAGTCCCAATTTGTTGGGGAACTGTTATTTCTTAGGGAACGGTTATTTCAACAATTGCTAACTGTGCAATTGAGCACTTGAGCAATTTACTTAATTACCCGTTTACTTGAATAACTTGGTTAAGTACAATGATGCAGATCAGAATTTGCTGAGTTTCAAAGAAAATTGAGAAAAATTACGTGGAAATTAGAGTGTACAGAAATTTTCATTCTGCAATCCTCGCATCGATCTTCATCAGAAATAATATATTTTCATTGATATTGATTCATGTGATGAAATTACGCGAATTTTCACCGAAATGTCGATGAATCACAGAAAAAGTCTCTCAATTCGCAAAGGTCCTGAATAATCAATGGCGCTTGGCGGGAAAGCAATTATTTTTAAAGGTTTTCGGAAGCCAGTCCCCCAAAACGTATCCCGTTGGTAATTTCCGCGTGCGAACAATACACGCGACAATTAAAAGCGTACGAACGGTATAAACAGCCACGGAAACGATATAATCACGTGACGCAAGTGGGAGTGCGTTAAATTACGTGTTCGGCCCAGAAATTATACGAGCGAGTGGACAGTCAACGAATACAGCCTCGCGCAGGCCGTTCACACCGGCGCATATTGCATTCTCATGGGACAGAAATCGCGAAAAAATTTTCCTCCGAGCGTTAATTCACCTGGTAGCGATATTTATACGCGTATGGAATATTTATACGTGGCTGGAATGTTTATGCATATTTACGTAGCTGGAATGTTTATACATATTTATACGTTGCAGAAACATTTATACGCTGTAATATTTATACGTTGTAGTAAACGAGCGGTAGCAAATAATTATCGGTTTATTTGAAAAAAGTTTTGAAATCTTGCCTCACGATTTATCAGATGCGTCAGAATTAATCACGGCTGCAATATTAACACGGATAAAGAAAGTTGAAATCATATCAACATTTCAGACTCGTAAGCAATCCTCGATTCTTCAAATTATAGACTTGAACTCCAAATTGAGACGTATTCAAAATTCGAAGTGCGTCACGTGTCTCGTCAGAGGCAAGGGGTTGAAAGAAACTGGGACAACATTATAACTCCTGTGGTCGCTAATGGCTACCGATGCGATATTAAATAAATAAAATATAACTGCAATACAAGCATAACCCAGTTACAAGTCACTATCACGATTGAAAAAGTGTAGTCTTCGTACTTGGATAAGAGAGCGAGAAACTAATTGCATAGACAGCCACAGAAGTTTGAACTTCGTGCAACAAACAGTTTACGATTCCATCGATTTAGTAGATTATGTGAATCGGTGTGGAAGAGAAGAATTTATGGTGTCACGCGGGAACAAACGAACGGCGATAAAGCGAACGGGGGTCGAAGGGGTAGGTTTTCACGCGACCATAATGCCACGCTCCGTGAAGAGATCACCGTGTCACCGTGAAAGAATTATTCTCGTCGATTATGCGTCGTTATCGTGGGCCAGTGCCGGTTCCCCGCTTCGCGATAACTCGCTATCTTAATACGCTCGGAGTACGCAATTATTTATGCCTCTGTTGAGTAAGATTGCGTCGTGCCGCGGCGTCGCGTCGTTCGCATTGTTTTCCTCGCGTCCTCTGCACCCGAGTACGCCTAGAGCCGTTTTCCACGGCTATCGTCGATTTCTTCTGTTCCGCCGAGAGAAATCGACTTTGAACTATCATGCAAATGATGGAAAAACGCAGAAAGGCACGCCGCGAATTATCATGAATATCCGATGAATAATCGCGTTTCTCTTCACCGCCACTTTCACTGATACCGACGATTATTACCGATAGCTCCACACTTTTTATACCCATCGACATTCTTAATTCTATTATTAATTGGTCGCCTTGTGACATTTCGCGTCAGATAAATTGTGAATCCTGTACGCAGTATTTTAATTAAATGCTTCATTATTGCTGGGAAGCTTGAGATTCAGGGATAGTATGATGTGGTGAGTGAGGGATGTAGGGATTTCAAGATAGAGGGATCTAGGGATGTGGAGATTTAGAGATTTCATGGAAGGATCTGAGGATAGAGAAATCTAGGAATTTGGGGATGAAGACACACAATAATTTAGACCTAGCGAGGAATGTGGGGATTTAAGGCGTTGGAGATGCAGAGAAATTTGGAGATTTGGAGATATAGGAATTTGGAAGTTTAAGGATTTAGAAATGTAGGGATCAAGGGATGTTGGGACCTAGGGACAATGGGATCGTGGAATATTGAGATCTAGAGATATTGAAGTCTAGGAATATCGCCACCGTGGAATATAGGGATCTATTGTACTCTAGGAACATTGGGATCTAAGGATGTAGAGATCTAAGAATAGTGCGATATAGAATACAGAAGTCTAGGGATCTAGATATCTAGGGACGTAAAAATCTATATATAGGGCTATACAAATTTAAATAACAAAATTCCACAAAGGGACCACAGGAAATTCAGAGAACTTCTAAAATAGATTGCAAAACTACTGAAAGTGTAAAATACCATAATGAAATAAATAATATTTTCTTATAATTTGTAGAAAAATTCAAAAAATGTATCTTATTGGGTCGCTTTGCCTTTATATTGTCGACCACGGAAATTGTAATCAAAAGTAAAACGAATATTTAACAATTCCACAGAAACGTAATCCCTCTTTTGTTACATTTGCGAACCGAGTCACGAGTTTGACTAGATACATGCAATATAACAACATCTCGTATACCATATAACATGTCTGTTCTGTTGACTCCCTTATCAGTGACCGACTTTTTCGAAAGAGCTGCTGAAACGGTTGATATTTCAATCCAGAAATTAGTTGAAAAAACCTACGTATGTATATATTCCCTTATTTAATAAATCCTTTATAGTTGTGACAGTCAACAATGTTTCACCATTCCTGCAACCTAATCTCACGATTGTCTTTCAAATATACGAGCTCTGCTTTATCTCTTATCAACGAGCAACTTTTCCGGAAGAATTCGGAGAATGTCGATGGTACAAATTTACGCTTCGGAAAACGTGAGGGAAAAACGATCGTTGTCAAACGAAGTATTTTTTACTTCTGTCGAAATGTCGATTGGAAATCACCCTTAACACTTTGCACTCAATTTCTTTCACCTACGAACTCTTTAATTTACAAAATAGATCAAAATAGGGGTTCTCAGTCAAATGTATAAATTATTATAAGTAGAAAATAAATGAAAATTCAACTAATCTATCACTCTCGACATAGGACAAAGGGTTAATTTTTCCTCACCTACAATCAACTACCCATATTCGATACTGTCTTAAAATTTGATAACACACGATGAAGATATTCCAGTTTTACCTAGAATCTTCCCTGGATTCTTTCAGTTTCCTTCCAAAAGCGAAAATCCAAAGAACACAAGCAAGAAATCCCCCCCGAAGTGTAAATGAAAACAGAAGTGTTTCACCGAACTTACTCGTAGAAGCTGTCACGGGCCACGTGGTTTCCTTCGCGCCGAATACGCCGCAAGCACGTGCTTTCCAGCTCCGCTTAGTTGTCCGTAAAAATCATCTTGCCAAGCACAATCGCTCACACCGAAATCTCCAGCGCACTGTTCGAAAAGTATAAATTTCTTGGTTTTCCGCGTTAATCAAAACGGAGCGGACGAAAATACGTTCGTATATCAACCGTGACACAATTACGCGGCATTCTGCCGCGAGGGGAAGCAGGATGATTTACGAGGCCGGCAAACCGCAGACGGTCAATGACAGCGCGACGGACACAGCAGACAGCGAATCGTCTTAATTAGGCGCGATTAAGCGAGACACGCGCTTTCCTACGTCCCTGTACGACTCGAGAGAGAAGCGGATAACTCGAGAGAGCAATAAGAACGTTCCTGGCTGTGCAACGACTTGCCCGCACGCTGACCATCGTAGCACTGAGCTCTCCTCTCGTTCGAGCGAGCAGCGTAGGGCTTCGAGTACCGCCAGTCCTCTCCGTCTCGCTCCGATCCGCTTCCTACCACCCTCTTCGTTGCTCTATGCCGGTATGCAGACTCCACGTGTGGACGCACGTGGCTACCACGCACACGCTCTTCCGGGGTGCGTGTGGAATCATCCCCAAATTGCGATATACCAGCACATTCTTCACAATTCGGAAATTCTGCATAATACGAAATATCTTCACCCGGCTTGAACTTTTGGAAGCCTGTGGAACCCCTTGACCTACGATTTCTTTGGCAGGTGTGTCACAGTTATTGCTGCTAACACAAATGAGGGAAATTGAACTGTTAGGTATATTTTGAAAGGATCCTTGATTATACAAATTATTGTTCAAACCTGAACTCACGATTTTGATTTATTGCATCCGAAGTGTAAGGTGCCACGAGTGACACGATGTAGAGCAAGGGGTTAAAAAAATTGGTGAAATTTTGAGATTTCTCTACTAATAATTTCCACTATTGTTTGTCCCATTACATCACATAGAACTAGTTAAAAAAATTTTATTTCAAATTACTGTATTAAATTGAATGCGTCAAAGACACCTCTCGAGCACAAAATTCTATTTTTCCGCTAATATAATTGCACGTTTTAGTTTTTGCGCTAATGTTCATTAAAAGTTGTATTTTTGCACTAATGTACATTAGAGATAAACTAGGATAAATTATTTTAAATATTAGCTTACGTGTAGTGATACAATCTACACTTGTCAGTGGGTTCAACAAAAACTAGTATAAATTGTGGCTTTGATTATAATTCAACATGCGTTTAGAGGTACTGGAACATGTTTTATCGGTTCGTAAAATTTTTCGTTTCTCGGTACAGGAATTGGGTGAGTTACGTCATTATGGCTTTTACCCTCGTGTGTCACATATGCTGGAGACGTATTACACCATAGGTGACATCGTATGGATTCTAGGAGTGGCTATACAAATACACTGATATGTTATCGATATATTAAATATAATGCACTCATTTGGTTAGTAGGTATAATACTAGTATACTAATTATATTAATACGTTATGCTTGAACCAACAGGTGGAGTAGAATGTACTATATAAAGAGTAGAACATGTTCTATTATAAAATAGAATATAGTACATCCTATACATGTATGGTATAATAATAGAATATGTCACATTGTATTCTAGTAACAAGTACCTCATAAATTTAACTAGATTTAACTATTTTGACACGAGTTCATTAAACACCAAAATAGTTCAGAGAAAAATATAAACTTTCGAATTTTCGAAAGACACCTCAGTGACGTACCACGTATCCAAAGGTAACAAATCGATATAAAGAACCTATGATTTCTCCATTTTCTAAGATACTTCTGTCGAACGTAAAGAGGCAGATTCTTCAAATTTTCAATGGAGTATCAAAGTTGTCAGGGAAGTTTCTCAGAGCAAACTGTACAAAGGTATTTTCACTTCGTCATCAAGAGACCCGTCCTATTTAATCCACTGACGACGTCCTCGTTCGAGAATAGGTCAGTCTTCTTTGAAACAAGCATCTTCTTAATTACTCCCGAAGAATCGTACCGATTCGACTTTCGAGCGACGTTCCAAATGCTAATTGATCATAGTCGGTTGCTTCGCAATCTTCAAACGTTGTTTTATCAAATCCCTCTACAACTTTGAACACTTTATTTCTTGCACTACATTCACATTTTATAAACTCCAAAGGAAGCTTCAGTTTCTACACTTTTTTGTTCTTAATTTGAACTTTCTAACAGGAATATTAGAATGAAAATTTGAAAAGATGAACAAGAACAAATTAAAAGAGTTTTCAAGGCTTTGAGATAGTAACACAGTTATCTTTTTTATATTTAAAATAAAGTGTAGCTTGTGTTAAGAGATAACGAAGTTACAGTTATTTTCACTCGGCGTTTCTACAAACGCGCGGAAGTGTTTTACGACAGCCGTATCGAAAGGATTATTAATTATTTGCACCTCGCGAGAGCAAGATCGAACAACTAGCGTTTTTAGTCTTGTTAATCGCTGAAAGGAACAGCTTCATCGCGGCAAATCATTCGACGATTTATTGCGGGCCGCGTGCGCTTCGCGGAGCACGCGACCGCGCTTATTAATTGTTTGCGCCTTGCAACAAAAGGTCAAGTACACTTTCCTCGCTCGTTCGGCCAACTTTGTAATTACCACCGTATTAAAAGACGAGAAGATAAGTAGTCTTATTGTTGCGGACCGCTTAACGATTCATTACTTATGTTGCACCATTCATTTGCATCTGTGCTCGGTAAACAAAGGACTTTCAGACGTTTCTAAACGCCGTAGGAAAACGGAAGTGATTTTACAACATTACACAAAATACAATACATCATTTTAATACAAAATTATGCAGAATACAATACATGATTTTACAAAACTGTGTTCATTTTTTTTGTAAATAGTGGTTGGATCTTTTTGTGATAAATTTTGGTGAGGATGTGGTAGCAATAGTTCAAACTTAATGATTAAAATTTGTTGACTTATGATTTCTCAATTCTATAAAATTCCAAGTGGTTAAAGTTTCAACTCCTAGCATTGAATTTAGAAATTTATGAAGTCTAAAGTTTCAAGATTCTCAAGATCCCCAATTTGTCAAGTACCTAAATTTATAAATTCTCAAGTTCCCAGATTCCTAAGCCTAATCTGCAAATTGTCAAGTCTCCAAATGTTCAAAGCCTCTAATCCTCAAATTGTCACGTTCCCAAATTCTTTGACTCTCTAAATTTCTAAATCCTCAAATGTCCTCCGAGGAATTTCAAACCTCCGATTACTAGATTTACAAGATTAACGAGTACTTAATAGTAAAAATTGCATTACAGCATTTGAGTATCGTTTTATCTGTAATCTCTCAAATTAATATTCCTGACGAGTACGATACTCTTTCGTAATGCAATAAACTGGAATAGGATTGAAAGGGGCAAAAACGGAGAAAGAATGTGCGCAACTGCATGCGGTCACCGGTTGAGCAGTAAATTCTGAAGATAAACAATTCCATCTGTTGAAACCGTCGGGTTCATCTTGATCTACTTAGAAGCGGACGCTCGCGTTTATTAGCCACTTACAGCTCGCGCGAAAGGTCAAGTGCGCCTCGTTTCATCCATTTTCTGGTGTGCCGAAAGCTGTAGACAGCAAGAGACACGAAAGGGGACGAGCGCATCGATCTACGTGTGTTCGATTCGAACCTTTCAGCTTCAAAATATCGAGCCTCGAAATTCGAGCAAATGAATCACGCGCTAAAATATGCGTCGACCCAGACGGGATGCCACGAGAGGATTTCGCTCGAAACCGAGCGGATTTTTCGTCGGAACTTTGATCCGTCTGGTATGCGAGTAACTTTGGATACCGGGGAAGGATTAAAAATACGGTCCCTGGCCATCGAATTAGGATCTGCATACATTTTCAGCATTTTTCACGCTTTTCGTAAGGGCTGTTCAAGTTGTAATTACATATGATGTCTTGTATTTACCTTTGCTTTGGTAGCTTGTATCCTTTCCGGCATACATTGCATCATATGCTTTATATCTTCATTATTTTTCCAACTATCTGTAATTCTTTTCAACTCGGATAATGTGGAGAGTTGTAAATTAGTCTTTTGGCTCCAGACATTTTCTGTGGCATTCACCAAATTTCACCTCTAGCGCTATCGATACTCGAGCCTAACGTGAACGCTCGCACGGTCCTTAATCACCCACACTATTTGATTATTATCGATAGTAACAAATCAGTTGTTACACCGTTATCAAGGTATCAAAGTAACAAATCAATTGCTGTACCGTTATGAAGATATCAAAGTAACAAACCAATTGCTATATCGTTATCAAAGTAATAATTTTGCATGACCTAAGAGAATTTTCCATATATGACATAATTATAGGTATAAAAGTGAAATTTTTGTACGTGGTCCTAATTCGACGGCCAGAGAGTATTCCTGAAAAGAGCTGGCAACGTCCTCGTGGTCGATCGCTTCGTCCTCGAATTATGCAGACGAGCGTTCACAATGGCGCGACGCGATGCGCGGCGTGACGAGACAAATGTAAATGCAAATCGATAAATACTCGCATAATCTCGAAAGGCGCGACGACTGCCGCAACAACTTCGCTCGAATTTCTGCACGGTTCATGGGCGTTTCTTTCAGTGTTTCGATCGGGGAAATCGCTCGAGATATTTCGCCGGAAACTGCTCGATAACCATCGATTTCTCGATCTTTGTTTTGTCATCGAATGGGATAGGTAAACCGGTCTAGGAATAGCGGTCAGTGGAACGTAGGAAATTTCCGAGTTCTCGGGTTCTCAAAAAAGTAAATAACAATTTTAATTTTGCCATGGGTTCTTGATTGACTACATTTTCAAGCTTCCTACTTTTTAAATCCCTATATTCTCAAATTAGTAGATGTGCGAATTTACAAATCTTCACGTCTATGGATCTGAAAGTCCCTAAATCTGTAACTAAGCAATTTCATAAGCAATTCACCCCTAAATCCCTGAATTGCTAGATTTCCAAAATTCTTCACAGACCCCAAATTTACAAATACTTGGATTTGTATATTGAATCTTCAACTTTCCCCATTTCCAAATTCCGCAAATGTACTCCCGAAAGTACAAATTGCAATAATACTCGAAAATCTGTATCCTTGAAATTTAGACAGTTTGAAGATCGATTCGACATTGTCCGACAAAACGACCGAATGAAATACGATTAAAAGATGGTAACTCGAGGGACGTTCGTCGACTATCGATAGTCACCGCGAGTCGCTAATACGTATGCGCACCTGTCTGCCCTTTTACTTATGCTAAACACCTCGCGACAAAACGGACACGCAATTTCCGACCGACGTTCTTCCTCTCTCGTTGCCGTAAAAACCCCCATTTTTTCGCCGGAATCGCTTGCCTCTCTTATTTCGAACTTCCCTCCTTTTTTCCATCGACTATTTTCGACACAGCTCTCTCCTCTCAATATTTATCCAACCTGTGATTCTTTTTTTACCTATATCGCGTAGGCAGCCCACATTTCGCTTTGAGAGGTTTAAGAAAACAGTATTTGGGTCGACGACCTGTGGACAGCTTAACACCTAACGCTACGGCGAATCAACACTCGAGACCAGTTTCAGAAAGTATCCAAACCGCGTCTTGGGGGAGAAGAACTGGGGGATTTACAAATTTCAGGATTTAAGGATTTGGGAAAGTTGGTGCTTAGAAATTTAGGAATTTGGGAATTTTGCGGTTTGGGTGCTTGAAAATTGGGGATTTGGAAGTTGGGAAATTTGGAAATTGGGGGATTTGGGAATTGGGGGATTTGGGAATTGGGGGATTTGGAAATTGGGGGATTTGGGAATTGGGGGATTTGGGAATTGGGGGATTTGGAAATTGGGGGATTTGGAAGTTGGGGAATTTGGAAATTGGGGGATTTGAAAATTGGGGATGGGGAAATGGGGGGATTTGGAAATTAGGGAATTTGGAAATTTGCCTTTATAGTAATTGGGGGATTTGGAAATTGGGAAATTTGAAAATTAGCCTTTATAGTAACTGGGGAATTTGGAAATTTGTCTTTATAGTCATCGGGGGATTTCGGAATTTTCCTTTTTCGAACTTGGGGTATTTGGAAACTTGCCTTGTACAAAACTAGGGGTTGAAATTTGCAAACGGAGGAATTTAAGAAGTTCGAATGTGGAAGATTGGATTTGGAACTTTAGGAATCCGAAAGTTCAGATTGGGAATTCTAGGAATCTGAATATCTTATAATAGGGGAAATTTATAAAGGGATATCACAAACTTAAAAATGTAGGAGTTTGAGGAATTTAAGAACTTAGAAATTTGAGATCTTGAAAATTGTCTGAAAATTTGCCTACATAAAGACATAAAAATTTGCAATTTTCGAAAGCAGAAATTGCGAACCCTGACAAATGCTCGTCGCTTGGTCTATGCGCGGTGTCCTCGACAGCATATTTGTCCGTCGCTGCATGTCCGATTTCCTCGGGTTTGACAGGGCAAAAAGAAAATGTGGAGAATCGAGTTGGCTCGCAGAAAAAATAAATGCCAGGGTCGACGGTGGCCAATTCTCGCGATAAAACATTTGGCACGTTCGAAAACGGCTCGGCCACGTGGTCGGCAGCTGCAAAACCGTCGTTGTTCACGGTGAGATTTAATTGCCCCCCAAAATCGACGGAAAAAGTCCTCTGTAAAATAAACAGAGACTTCTCGAGACGCTGGAGAAATTCGTAGAAAAGCTGCTGTCACTCGAACTGTGAGGCAAAGTAATCAAAATGTGTGTTTTGGGAAAAATTTCGTATGAACAAATTATAAATTCCTGACGAAGGTGTATGTACTTTTTATTTTATTTAGAAACGACATTCTGATGAACAAAAATAGAAGAAATAACGTATAATAGATAATATGTAATAGAAGATTTAATTGAAATAGTAAATTGGATTGAAAATTATCTATCGATATAACAAAGTCAGAGTTACATTCTGAAATAACTTTGAAAGTGACAATAAATCCTACGTTCACACAAAAACTGGCTGGTTTCCTGAAATTGAAAGTGGAGAAACTTATTTATAAAATAAGGTTTAGACGTTGGGAAAATGTATAGTTTGCTAATAGCAGCGTAAAAGCGTTCACTCGAGCGATCCAGAGAATGCTAGAAAAACTTTAGATGCTATTTTGAAGAGGTGTTTACACGGAGAGACCGAACCGGCAGAATAATTGGAATGTTTCGAGGAAACCTCGAAGCTTATTCGTTCCATTCATAGCCACCGGGCTTCTGTTTTCGATATTTCCTACGCAGTGTCGCATCGAATTCTACAACGTAAAGTCGCTCAAGTAAAACGATCATTTGTCTTTCGCGGCTTTCCTCTCTTTACGATCAGAAAACACTAGTACACTTGCAGTCGATAAACTTGATCACTTTTTTATCAAACCATTTACAAATACAATTACGTAATAGATCTCAGAATATATATTTTCTTAAACTAATTACTAATGTTGAGAATTTTCTTCGTGTCATTCATTCAACCATGTTACACTAATGAAAGGTATAAGATATGGGACACATAGTCTGCTGCAAACGTGATATTGAAATAAAATTATGCACACGGTGTTGTGTTTCTGCACAACAGAAACGGAGTCCATGAAAGCGGTGACTGATTGCATTGAGAGTTTAACCGAATTAAATGGTGCTGCTTTGTGTATTCCCGCGTTCTCCATCGAGAACGAAGTTACTCGACTAAATAAAACTCGTCGAATCATCCAGCAATGACCTCCATCGTCAACCAGTTAATCCGCGGAGTATTTCCCAGGCAATTGTGGTTCGAAATAAGAAAGCGCGTTACAAGTAACCTTTACCGGTGTTCGATTAATCTTCCAAGCCGTTGTGTTATTCGCAGCGTGTCTTTTCTATTTTATAATCCCGTAGCGTTCTGTAGGCCCATAGATAAGGATTAACCGCGCTCGCTACACGCGGATTAAAGCCGATTGATCAAGATGATCGATGCCAGTCGGTTAAAGTGTTCCGAGTTCCCGATAGACACCGTCCTCGTTGCACGCTAAAAATCGGCCTCCTGGACGACGACTGATTTAGCGATTCGACGAAATCGCTCGTTGCTCCCGGTTAAATATACCCCGGCCGAAAGAAAATAAAGAGTGGCACTGCCACGCGCGCGACCAGATGCGAAGGTGAGAGAATTCGCCAAACGTGTTTCAACAATTGAACCGTTCGCCTTTCTTTTTTAATCGCCGGGCTTTTCTCGACGGAGCTTTTCAATCGTACAATACTTTACTCTTGCTTTTGCTCGGTAGGTTCATTCTCTCCGTTATTTTTTATTTCGATGGGTTCGTTTCGCATTGTTTTCAGCTGATTGTTGGATGTGAATCATGCTCGTTTAACGCGGGAAGATGCGTGGATGTATAATGCGATATAACGCGTGGTAATGTAATATGAGGTATAATGCGTGGTCATGTAACGCGTGGTATTATCTACACGTACCGGTATAACGTAATAGTATCAACATGTGGCTAATATGACTCGTGGCGATATAACGCGTGGCAATATCAGGCGCAGTGATATCAACGTGTAACAGTACAACGCAGGGTAATGTGATGCGTGGCAATATAACTCGTGGCGATATAACACGTGGCAATACCACCCGTAGTGATATCAACGTGTAACAGTATAACGTAGGGTAATATGACGCGTGGTGATATAACGCGTGGCAATACCACGCGTAGTGATATCAATGTGTAACAGTACAACGTAGGTTAATATGACGCGTGGCGATATAACGCGTGGCAATACCACGCGTAGTGATATCAACGTGTAACAGTACAACGCAGGGTAATGTGATGCGTGGCAATATAACGCGTGGCAATTGCACCCGTAGTGATATCAACATGTAACAGTACAACGTAGGGTAATATCACGCGTGGCAATATAACGCGTGGCGATATAACACGTGGCGATATAACGCGTGGCAATACCACCCGTAGTGATATCAATGTGTAACAGTACAACGTAGGGTAATAATGACGCGTGGCGATATAACGCGTGGCAATATAACGCGTTGCTGTACATCGTGTATTGCTTTTCACATTACACCTCATAAACAATCCAAATAGACAAAAAATATAACCCTTCCACATATAATAAGTTCACCCCCTCCCACACATAATATTCACGTAAAACGTTCATCTTCTAAGAAATGTAAAAGTGAATTACGAATAGAAACAAATGGTAAGTGAATTCTTGGCGTTCAGTATTCTCCCTTATTACGAACGACAAGATTTGGACGTAGAACGTGGCTAGAGGAATTTCCTCGAAGAATCGTTTTCTCGAGCGCGAGTGTAAAGTAATTAATATTCATGGGGTATGTACGCGTTCTACGAGCATCGTTCGACGTGGTCACGTGCATGGAAAACGGTTACACGCGGCAAGGATATTAAAACGGGAGGAATGGGAAGGGCTTTCACCCCTCGGGCTCGTTTTTCGATAGACCACGGTGCTCCGAAGGCGATTAAAAAATGCGTCCGACGCTACAGCTGTTCGTAGTATCTGTTGGCGTACAAGGAACAACCTGGCAGACGTCTAGTGAATAGATATTCGAACGATAACGCGACTTGGTCGTGATCGAAATACCGTATTCCGGCTAAATTAATCGATTTCTGTTCGATTCAATGCGTTTCGCTGATTGATTCTTAAACGACTCTCCGTGGACGTAATGATGAAAAACACATCCACATTCTACGCCACGTTTTCGCGAAATGGATTTCTCCTACGATATCCGATTTCCGGATCGTGACGACACGAAAGAGTACTTGTACATTATTTTGTAGCGGCGGTGCTTATGACACGTCGTATGGAAGTTCAAAGTTTGCTGCAAACGATTACGTAAACTTTTCGTCCGAGCCGCTAAACGTCGTCATCTGGTGATGAAACACGGTTAAATAAGACCGAATTTCTCGAGTCTTCCGCCTGGATCCCGCGGATGACAAAGAATACGACAGGATCCGCTCCGTTCCGCGTGATAAGAGCCTCGTCACGCTTCTCCCAAGCCAGAAAATCAAATCAAACATCGGCTCGAGCCGCGTTCGGGGCGTTGAAAGCGTTTTCTGGCTGGTGACTCGAGACGGAGTGGCTCTCGAGCTTCTTCAAACGCATATAAGGACGCGCTCGAGATGTTATTACAACAAATATTATCTTTGGGACGTTCCAGGCTCGTTTCAAACGCGCGGTTACAAGCACGGCTTTCCTTGCTTTACAACGTGTCGAGGTGAGGCCTCCGTTGGCCGACTTTCTCATCTCGCGATGTGACGAAATTATGCGCTACTGTATACATTTTTATACGTGATTCATTCCAGGTAGACACTTCAGGATTTAGATATTTTACATCTTCAAAGTTCTTTTAATTTTTAAACTGAATTTTTTGAAATTCATAAATTGGAAGGTTGAAAGACTGGCAAAATGTAAAAGTGAAAGATTCATTAATATCTAACAAGTTCTACATCCATACACCGTATCCTATGATGTTCTACCATCGCTAAATTCCACAATTACTTTGCACTTGAAAATTCTGTGAAGAAATCCACTCCCCCAAAAAGGCAGAGAAGTAAATATGAAGCAGGTTCTCGAGGATGAATACCGAGCCCATTCGAAGGAAACGAAGCGTGGTGGAAATTAGTTTGAAGCGTGTAGACGCGACGGGAAGCCGTTGATGCCGACGAATTGATTCGTATTGTCAGGTTCGAGACCAAAGAGGGTCGAGTTGGGCTAAAAGCGAGCCTGTCAACGAAACGAATGATCGTGCGGGTGGAAAAGTGCCGGCTTCAAAGGTCCACCGCGTCGATGGAACGCGTGTTCGCGTGCTGGTATAAGTTACACGCGTTTAGAAACGTGGCACGTCGCGCGATAACTCGCGCGGTTTATTGCCGCAGGAAAGTGCACGCGGACGGTTCCGATAATCGCATCGAAACGCTCTTAAATTTCTAGAAATTGCAATTTGCCGATGATACGACGGACCTACAGGGTAGCACCGTTAAATTCACCTTTCAAATCCCCCGTCTCTGGCGATTCTATGACCGCTTTTATGCTGTTTCATTGCGAATCGTCAAAAACAATATCCCCGCGATAAAGTCCGACACGATTTCATGACATAAAAGTATCGTATTATAGCGTTTATGTGAAGCTTTAAGTTTCATGAGAACTAAATCCTTCGTGTCCTGTAAAGCTTACGGTAACTGATTTCAAGATATAAATCTGACTCGATTTGATGACATAAAAATATTGCAAACATCGATTTGATCCTTAAAATCTAACTGAAGTACATAATCCACCGATGAGTATTCTGCACACAAAATGGCTGGTTGTCACTTATAGGAAATGTTTAATTTCAAAACATGAACAGTCTGGTATAATTTGATGACATAAAAGTATCTCAAAGTGGCACCTGTGGTATATCATTATAAAGCTGGAAGTTGCAGTGAAATTATAAACGCTTCGTGGATATTTTTAGTACATGGCTGTTGCAACAAACTAGCCAATTTCAAAACACGAGACTTTGTATTCTTCTAAACAAGTTTTTCCCTGAACATTAACAGTGTCCATTTATGATCAATTATATCCCAAAACAATAACCGAATAATCTGATCGACAGTACCTCGATACCAAAGACTCATTTGACCGTGACAGCGAACGTATCGAATATCAGATCTCGAGGAAAAGAATTTCAGTTGTCCCTCAAAGGGATCCAGGTTGAAATTTCTTTGAACCTAAGTATCTAGGTAGACTGATTGGTATCTCGTTGGAGCCAACGAACAACGTTGAGAATGTTAGATCGGTGGAGAGATCGTCCTTGTGCAGGCTCGAAACGCGAACGGTGGCTAATTTGCTTACGCGTTCAACACCTGTACATTTTCCATTCAAGAGTGTACCTTTCCCCTTAACGCGGAACGACATCCTGTGCGGGTCTTAAGACGATGGCAATCTTGCGTAATACGCCTCGAAGCAAACAATGTAAATCGTTAGGCGCAAACACCGGAAATTGACGGAATTTTTAACAAACGAGACTCAGGATGGGGATTTGTTTTACATTTATGAAGAGTCGCTTCAAATATCAGTTCATGTTAGACTCGTTTTAAATTGATTCGATTGTTGATTACAAGAAAAAGTTATTAGTAATTTTAATAAATGCTTTTGCAAGTAATGTAGTTTGGAAGAATTAAGAGTATTGTATGAGTATGATTGTATATGACTATTCTATGTAATTAGCAGGGGTCATACAGTGAAACTGAGTAGCTATTTTTTATATCTTCCAAAACGTGAGCAAAAGTCGAACAAAATTTGCGAAAACGTCACATTCGAATTTGAACAAAGAAGTATTCGAAAACGAAGAAAACATTTGGCGAGCGATAAATTGGAGGTTTTGCGGTTTACGAGTGACGTTCGCAATACGATAAGAGAAATGTTCGCGCGAGCCTTCCCCGCTTAATGGACGAATAAATTAAGAAATTTCACTTTACTTTTGCCCGCGAGTTGAACAATGACCCCCGTTCGCTCGTGCACGCTCGAATTAAAACGCACACGACGACGTCTTCTTCTCGTCGACCCTTTCTCACAGCTTATTTCACGCTTGAGATTATACGCGCTAATATCGAGTAAAAAGAGGAGAAAAATGGATCCCCTGTATGCCTGCATATTCTCAACTTTATGACGCGTAATAACACAATCGAGACGGCGGATCATTCTCCGGGCTTCTTGCTGCAAAAATGCACTTCTTTTTGCCCGGACCCCGCTTCTTTTTTCATTCTTGTCGCCCGGACTGGCGCTGTTCACTTTTGGATGAAATTAAAAAAAATTGCACGAGGGATTCATTCTTGTATTACTTTATGTAATTTATTTAATATATTTACGTAATTTTCACTTGTGACATTTTATGTAATTTTTATATACTTATATTTAATGCAAAATTTAGACTCTGTTGCTTACATCAGAATGAACATGTAGATATTTATATTTGTCGCACATGTTACACTTCTACATATGTTCACGAATTGTACATTTACATATTACATTTGTGAACACCTGAATTCGTATACATATTAGTATATGTATTATAATTAAAAAACATGAATATTCGCAGTCTATCAACATCACCGAATAATTCGATGAAAATGGAAAAATGATTGCAACTTTCCTCGGTTCTGAAAACGAGTAAGCCGGTGAATTTATGTAGAGTCTGCAGCGAAGATTCCACGGACGAAATTCAGCGATTTTGCAAAAGCAATTTCTCGAGAGCTTCGGAGCTTTTGGAAATAATTTCTGGTGAAAATACCGCGAGCGTCGGGTGGGGGGCGATTCATCGAGGCAAAAGATCACATCCGGCGGCCCCGAGGGTTGGAAACCGTGAATTCCGGGGCTGAAACGGTTGTCGTTTAGCCGGTCGCGAACAGAAGGGGGAAAGTTTATTTTCGATCGTACAATCGGCGAGGATACGGCTTCGCCCGGCCGGATTTAATTAAAACTTTTACGACAATGGACCAACCTTCTCCCTCTGGAGAGGGTAGATCGAAGAAAGGGAGACCTTAGCGTCGACTAATCAATCGACATCGCGGTAATCAAGGGAAAAAGTGTGTCAGTGCTGGTCCTCGTTCGTTAACGAGTCGAGACCCGTGGAAACCGAACGAGAAAGAGGCGATAATGAGGTACCGTCGCCGAACGGAAGTGAACGATATCGGTCATTTCCTGGCCCATGGAATCGCTGAAAAGTTTCCGTCCGCCATGGTCTGCCCATTCTTCCTATTTTATTCCTACACCGTTATCGCCCTTTATTCTCTCCCCTGTTTTCATACGCTATTTTCATACTTTCGCTATCGAGCACGTGTGTCACGACACCCATCCAGAACTAGAACGTATTTCTGACACCGTGTATTTTGGTAGAACGTCTAAATACGTCACATTACGTAAAATCGAGACAATTTGATACCTGCACTGTGAACTATAACAGCACCAACCTATTGATTTTGCTACTGATCTTATTGATTTCTTCGCTTGATCTACAATTTCTTGGACAGTCATTACACAAAAAAATCACTACTGCTTTTTTAAAGAAAAAAATATTAAGCCTACTTTAACTATCCTTAATTATATCGTAATCAGAATACAATTTAACTTGTATAAAAAATACGAGGCAGGTTACGATATAAGGGTGCGTCACGAGTATAAGGGTGCGTCGCGAGTATAAGGGTGCGTCGCGAGTATAAGGGTGCGTCACGAGTATGATATAAGAGGTTGACAATTATCTACAAATCAAAAGAGCTTACCAGTTCTAGCAACCTTCGAATGCAACCTACCAATATTCCGAAAGAATTCCCTATACGTCCTTAGACGTCCCTAGCCGTCATTATATCGAGACAAGAATTGTCAGCGAAGCTTTACAGCCCGGAGTCTAATATCCCGTCGCCGATCTTCCGGGCAGTATCATAGAGAAGCGTATCGGCGAGGAGCAAGTTCTCGAAGTGAAAAAATCTCTATATCCCTGTTTCGCCAGGTTGTCATTAATTTTTTCCTCGTAGAAAAAGGTTCAACGACTCGGGAGATGCGCGTTGAAAGGACGGTTCAAGTGAGGTCAAAGGATCGCGTTTCAACGTAGCCCTTAAACAAGCAGTAAAGGTAGCACGACGTCTCCTCTGTCTCGTACAAATTGATCGATGATTCGTTTGGACAAAGGGTCATATCTTCGTTATTGCTCGGACCATATTGACAGCTTGCCTTTCGCTTTTAACTGCACCACCTCGGGGAGCGTTTTAAACGCGCGACACTGGACGACGCGACCGCGTCAAAGTTATCCGTACAGACTGCGTGGCGAACGGTTTTTACGATTTCTTTACGATTACGGCCCCGACCAGTCGGGATTATGATCCTCTTTGTGGCTCGACACTCTTACGCCAACGCTAATTAAATTTTCTTCTCTCTTTGGGATAATCTCAGATAAATTTTGATGTTTGCTGTTCTTGGAAATTCTTATTTAGAGGTTTTTGAGCTTTGGAGTTATGGACTGGGGATTTGGGAATTTAGAGATTTGGTTACTTGAGGATTTGGAGACTTGGGAATTTTATTTGAGAATTTGGAAATTTAGGGATTTGGTCATTTGAGAATTTGGGATTTTAGGAATTCGGTCATTTGAGAATTTAAGAAATAGAAAATTTGGAAATTTAGAGATTTGGTTACTTGAGGATTTGGGGACTTGGGAATTTTATTTGAGAATTTGGGAATTTAGAGATTTGCTTACTTGAGGAGTTGGGGACTTGGGAATTTTATTTGAGAATTTGGGAATTTAGGGATTTCAGAATTTGGGATTTTAGGGATTCGGTCATTTGAGAATTTAAGAATTGGATAATTTTAGAATTTAGGGATTTGGTTACTTGAGGAGTTGGGGACTTGGGAATTTTATTTGAGAATTGGGGAATTCAGGGATTTGGTCATTTGAGAATTTGGGAAGTTAGAAATTTGGTAATTTGAGAATTTAGGACTTGATTATTTGAGTGTTCGAACATTTTAGTAATTAGGTAATTAAAAAATTTGTACCTTGAAATTAACTATTCTATCGTATATGTACCAGGTATCCTAGGTACCTGACACAAGAGATGGTGAATCCATATACCTTGAATGTATGGAGGGACCACCCTAGTTCCCATCTAGTTACGCCAATGGACACGTGTCGTTTCAAGTTCTACCATAATAGCACGGAAAACCTGTGTAATACGTCATTCCATGACAACTGGTTAACGCTTTCACAACCAGTAGACTATTGACAAAAACATAAAAATCCAAAACTTTACTTTCACGTGTCACGCTTTCGGTCTCTTATTGTTTGAATTTGCAATAAATATAGTTACGACGTCGTGAGAAATCTCCCTCGCAATCATTTTCTAGTTTCCTCGCCAATAAATCTGACAAAAATGACGTTTTAATAAAATGGAAAAATCATCGGTGCCGTTATGGCACATTAATCCTTTCAAGTGTAAAGCCGTATGTACACATGTACCGACACTGATCTGTCAAAGATTGCCATTTTTGTTATTCATAAAGCAGTGGATAAGTACCCATGTTCGCACTGTCTATCGTCTACGTAACCTCGTGTATGCTAGTTCATTTATTCGCCATATCTCAAGATTGAAGTACAATTACGTACAATTTTTCTTCATCACCGAATCATTGTATCGCACACCTTCGGCAGAGAAAGCTCTTTCATCACTGTACTTATTATGTACTGATTAGGAACTAAACCTACCTATAATGTACACTTCGTTTCAAATTAAAAATTAAGTTGAAAAATGAATAAACAAGCGACTGAACATAAAATCGTACACGCACGTTGTAGAATCGCACTTGTTTCTTCAAAACAATATTTGTCACATATTTAGCACTGTTACATTTCAGAACCCCTTTCTTATTTAGTAAATTCCGGAGTTGGTAGATAATAGAAATTAAGTAGTAAAGGGTTAATAGACCTTCCGGAAAGGGATCAGTCGCGAATCTCCGAGAGGAGCCTCATCCCATGAAAGGATCATCTTCGGATGGCAAGGAAAGAGAATAGAAGGGTTCCTCGTCGACGTAAACGTTTCCATTAGCTTCGCTTTGAGAGAGGCGGTGCGTGACTTTTGACGGGGATATCCGTCCGCTTTTTTCTGCCCGTTTTTCTACTGCCACGATATTCGGCAACGCTTGGGAGGTCGCTCGTAAATCGGCCTCGCGGCTATCCACGAATCGGAGATTCCTTCTGTTCGCCGTTTTGGGTACAGTAGAATTCGTTATATCGTACATTTTATTATGGGGAACCTATGGTGTTTGGGTGTACTGCATTTTCGGTTACTTTGCCAGATTCTCAAATTTATCAGATTGCCAATTCTTTGATTCTCAAATTCTTAGATTCTCAAATTCCTTGAATTGCTAGGTCATCAATTTCTCAGGCTCACAATTTCCCAAATTTGCAAGTCCTCAAATTTCTAAATCCTCAATTCTTCAATCTCCCAATTCCCCAAATCCTCAAATTTCCAAATTCCCAATTTCTCAATCTTTTAATTTCCCAAACCCCCAAATTTCCAAATTCCCAATTTCCCAAATCCCCAATTTCCCAAATTTGCAAATTCCCAATTTCTCAATTCCCCAAATCCCCAATTTCCCAAATTTGCAAATTCCCAATTTCTTAAATTCTCAATTCTCCAAATTTCCATTTCCCAATTTCTGAATCCCCTAATCCCCCAAATCTCCAAATTTCCAATTCCCCAAATTCCCATTTCCCTCAATTCTCAATCCCCAAATTCCCATTTCCCCAAATCCCCCAAAATCCCAAATTTCCAATTCCCCAAATTCCCATTTCCCCAAATCCCCAAATTCCCAATTTCTCAATCCCCCAATTCCCAAATATCCCACTAGATCATAAATCATATGACTGCCCCGTTTTGCCAACATCATAGTTGGCAATATATCGAGAGTCTACTGTACTGGTTTCGTCCTCCCGCTAACGGCCGACAGATCGTCGAGACTAACCGCTTGCACAGCTTCATTCAAAGGTGTCTCTCTCCGGGGCTTCCATTCGATTTCACGCCTATCCACTTGTATCCAATTTACTTGGGAATATTCCGTCACGAAGAATACGACTTTGATAAGTGTGCGTCTCGATACTCGGACTTCAGTGTCGAGAGAGAAACCTGTCTCCTGTTGATTCAACCAGACGAGCGTCTTACGTACAGCTTCTACCATAACGCACTTCTACGTATACCTTTGATGACGAAATTATAAATTTAATTTTCACGAGGTCAAATCTGATCCTACCATGTTACTTAAAACTGAAACCACTGTCACCTACTAAACAAGTTGTATAATAGAAATAAAAAGAAACCTTTGCATGAACCTCTTCTATCTGTACATACAAAATTTACATTTGGTTATGCGTTCATACGTTATGAAACGACCTGTACACTGCAGGAGTCTCATCTTGTGCCCCCTCTGTAATCTACACGGGATTTCTCTGGGGTCCCGAAGCGTAATCGATTGCATAAAGAGAAAAAGAAGCACGAACTATTTCGAAAAAATCGAATTCGAAGGGTGTGAGCGACTTTCATCGACCTAAATACGGAACTCGATCTATCAGAAACGCGTTTCCTGGTAATCCCGGATCGCGAAATGGAAAATGTTCGTCGCCACGACTAATCCGCTAATAATCCGCTGCTAGTCCTCCAATAACACCTGGTCAAGCTGGAAACGCGCGAATCGCGATCCAAGGGAACGATTTTCACGATATTGCTGTGTGTTCAGGGTATATTTTCCCCTTTTTCTTTTAAGTCGACAAGGATTTACAGCTTTGGTCCGTGTATACAGGCTGAGACATAACATGTGGACATGTTTGTAGTTGGGGGATTCCGTACTTGTGGATACTCTCTGTTTATAGGAATCTTTCTAGATTTTTACTGGGAGTTGGTAGTGGAACTGTCGAATTTTGGGATTTTGGGAAATTGGGGGTTTGGAAATTTGGACATCTTTGAGTATGTAAATTTGAGAATATTGGACTCTGAGAATTTGAGAATTTTCGGATCTCAAAAGTTGGGATTTTGGGGATTTGTAAATTTGTACATTTGGACTTATAAATTTGGCAATTTTGGAATCTTGAATTTTGTAAATTTGAGAATTTGTAATTTTGAAATTTACCCCAGTGTTCCATAACGATGTGGTATTTTCAAAGAAGGACTCAGGAATTCGATTGTGGCAGGGAAAGCACGGTGTATTTGAGGAGCACAGATGTTAATTTACGTTTCGTAAGAGGTGGACGCATCTGAGCAAACCGTGTATCTACGTGGATGAAGATCGCTGGAGTGATATAGGTGTCAATGACGAGACGCTGGTGTAATTGGTTGTCCGTTGGAACAAAATTTGTACCGGGACACGATGAAGATGTACGAAGGGAATGAGGGGGTATGTAAATTTAAACATCTGGGATGTGAAAGTGATGAATAAATCATAAATTCAAACTTTCGGAGTTCTGGTGGTTCTAAAGTCTCAAACCCCCAAAGTTTCAAAGTCCCAAAATTTCATAATCCTAAGATTCTAAAATTTTTACATTCCATACTCCCAAAGTCCTAAAACCCCATAACCCTAAAATTCCAACTATCCAAAGTCCTACATTTACAAATACTTAAAGTCCCAAAATCCTAAAATTTCAAATGCTTAAAGTCCCAAAATCCTAAAATTCCATTCCCAAAATTCCAAAATGCAAACTTTAAACAAGAAATCAGACCTCCGCCATAAATTTCCGTTACATTGACCACTATCAGCCTAAATTCATGATTTCCACCCCCGAAACACTGTGCCACAGATAAATACGACCCTCGAGTTGGGGTCTCTGTGCAGCGTCAACTTCCAAATAAAAATGTCGATCGTCTCATAAATATGCTCGAGTGTTAGGGAACAAAAAAGGGGCGACACAGTTTCGTGCGTTCCGACGCCTCATGGTCTGCTTTCGTTCAGGATATGGGAAAAAGGGACCAGGGTTTTGTCTTTGTTCGAGACACGGCGCCTGTAATAATCCCGGGACCACCCGACAGCCTCCGGATTCTACCTTTCGGTCGTGCGAGAAAATGATACTGCAATGTTGACAAAAAACTGCTCCCGGAACTGGTAGCCATCATTTTTGGCCAATAAGCGATTACACGAAGCCTCGTTCTCTTTGTCTTCTGCTTTTGTGTCCCGTTCTTCGCCTTTGTCGATGAAGTTTTACCTTACCTTTTATTAAGGATTAGTTGCTTCTTGGAAAGCAAACGAGTAGTTTTTCGTGAGAAAAATATTGAAACAATTTTTAGTAGGTGATTGCGGACTGTATATCTGGTGAGTTGGCAGTTCTACCACCTTTTCAGACGCAGCAGGTGGGTTTATTATAAATAGATATTTTTGTAATTTATACTGGACTTATATAAGTGGACATGTGCATACATGTATTATGTACACACTGTGACTTCTATAAATAATTTTAACTTGTCTTCTCAAGATCAAGATCTTCAGCACCTCTTCCAGATCATAACTTATAAACCCTGTAACTTTGCAAATTACAAAAAGTAAACTAGCACAATTATATCGATAAATTATATTAACAATAGTACATTATAACAGCACAACCAAGTACAACATTCAACAAAGTAAAATAAAAATGAGATAAAATGACACCCCACATGAAGAATTAAACAAAGTATCTCCTCGTCCATCTTTAATACAGGAAAGAATACAATTCGAGTAATATAAAATTGTAAAATACAATGCGAGTAATTTATTAGGAGATGTTTAAAGGAGAAATAAATACCGAAGGGCACAATCATAACCCGTGTACCATAAACTTACGGGTCCCCGAAAACTTCAAGTGGCCCAACATAAAGAGTGACTAGGGATTTATAAGACGCTTAAGGAGATTTCGAGAAGTCCTATTGAAAATCATTGGCATCGTCTTACGAGCAACACGAACGGACGTATCTCAGCCGAAAATGTACCTTCCCTTTTTTCACGGCCCTCTTCCCTTCCTCGTCGCGCGCGTGTCGGCTTCTCTTTTCGTCTTAAATTATGCACCCTTATCTGGGAGGGTCGAAATAAGCTCGCAGCAGTTACCTCGCCGAATTTATTGGCTCCCGGGCGCCGCTTAAATAAATATCAAAGATATCTCGCGACGCACGACCACCGCTAAATCTGTCGTTTTCTCCACGGGTTTAAGGAAAACATCGTGCAACGAAAGAAACACGACCACAGAAAATTTCGATGGAACTCGAGACTTTCCGGGAACGGTATTGGAACTTTGTACTCGCTCAAAATTCTCGTATTCTTACCAATTCCCTAGGATCCTTAGGCCTCGAATACCTAGATTCCATAATTCGCTAAATCCCAAAATTCTGTGAATTCGAGAATTCCTTATATCTATGAATTTTTGCGGTACCCGAATCTCAAGTCTCGAAATCTACAAAACCCCAAAATCCACAAATCCCCAAATTTGAAAATTCCCAATCTTTCAATTCCCTAAATCCCAAATTCCCAAAGTCCCCAAATTTGAAAATTCCTAATCTTTTAATTCCCCAAATCCCAAATTCCCAAAGTCCCCAAATTTGAAAATTCCTAATCTTTTAATTCCCCAAATCCCAAATTCCCAAAGTCCCCAAATTTAAAAATTCCCAATTCCGGAAATTTCCAATTTCTCAATCTCCCAATCCCCCAAGTCCCTAAAATCCCCAATCCCAAAATCCCCAAATCCCAAATTCCCAAAATAAAAATTGCAAAATTGAAAAAATCGACACCTACAACAAACAAAAATATGTACACGTAAAAAATCTATCTACGACAAGCTAATAAATAATTTTCTGGAGGCATCAGTTTATAAAATGAGGAATTCCGATAATGAAACCTTGCAGATTGCCAGAGTTTTGTTTTCTCTCCGACAAAAGTTGCGCCGTGAAAAGCTTCTGGTTGTCGCGGGATCCTTGACGTTTTCCTCTTCGACGGGGTAAGCAGAGTAGAAAAAAAAGCCGCGAGCAGGGAAGCAAAGTTTTACGAGATGGAAAACGAACAAAAACCGCTGGAGCCGGTTTCTTGAATTTAATGCCGAAGGAACTCCGCGAACGATAATGAATCGAGGAGTTCCCGTTGCTTACGTGCTCTTCGCCCGATGAACTTTCCGCAATAAAGGCTCGGGAAATTAATGATTTGATTAGCTGTTCCATAATTTGAACGCGTTTAATATCTTGTTCGGTCTGCGTCGATAGTTTATAGGATTCGTTACGACTTCCCTGGTTATTTTTAACTTTATTGCCGGCTCGTGAAAAAGATAGCAACCATTGGAAATCCGTGGGAGCTAAGAAACTTCTGTACCGTTAACGAACTAGTTTTTCATCGTTTAGGCCTACGAGTTTTAATCTTAACTTTTATCGATAAAACCCTGTACTCTTTCCTCGCTAACAGATTCGGATTTATATTTTAAGGGAAAGTTTTATAACTTCGTTAAGGAAACTTTTACGCTACACGAGGGTTTAGTCCGAAATTTACTTTACTTTGAAATTAACATTAATTCTTTATTTCGATGAAAACCAACGCAGAATTCAAGAAAATTACCTTAACAAATTATGTAAAAGAATGTTATATCTCGTAAACTTGAGAACTTTTGAAAGCTTCTTTCGGTACCTGCTTGGAAGAACAATTCAATCAAATATTAAACGATTTACAAATTTAAATTGCAAATGAGTTACGAAGGTACCCCAGTTACTACTCCTTCCCTAGCCAAAATGTAAACTGCAAACCGTAAACGGCCTGGGCCGAGTCGTACAACGCCGTTGGCAATATACGAGGGTTATTTTCTAAAAGGAACCCCGACAATTCTAATTGCCTCTATTTCGATGCTTCTCGCGGCGGTGTTCGCAAGAGGGAGAAAAGAGCAATGGGTTCTCCATTTGGACACAAATTGGCCCATCTTAGAGCACCCTTCGGGCCACGTGGTAATTATCGAATTATAACTCGATATTTATGATGCGATCTAATATGCGCGTTGGTCCGGGGCCAAAGTTTGGCATCTTTATCGCAGTTGGCCCACCCTCTGCGCGGCTCCTATTCGTCAAAAACTGACGGCGATTTGTCTTCGAGAACCGGCTGGATCGATTCAGGGGTAACGAGAGTTTCTACAGCGAAATTTAAACGGCAGAAAGGGAATAGGAAATGAAATATGTGGACCATGTGTTACAATACGTATTCAAACTTCTTTATTATAAATATTCCAGTTGCACATATTGCACAGAACATTTTCTGACATTTACCCATATTGATCTTTGTATAAACTCTTCTCTTATGAACCAAATACAATTCTTTTAAAATGGCAGTAATGTTTGACTGCACCTCTAGTTGTTTTAACTATACCTGCATGTACCACAAGATGAGCTCTAGGAATTGAGAAGTTCCTTGCTCTTTAATCTGACTGAATACGAATTTTGTTTGAATATTTATCTGAATCTTGAATATTGATGTGCTGGTATGCTGATTGGTTTCTCAGATGCTGACATACTGATTGGTCACTGATGAATTGTATGAAGTTCGGAACATACCTTTTGACTTATTCACTCGGATCTATCCTATCAAGATCTTGTGACTACACTTCGGTACGACAATATGCACGTCAGTATGTCAATGCATTAATAAATTATTAATATTATTATAATCCGTCAGTGTCCATAATCTACCTACGAGCAGCTGAAACGCATTGTATCGACGAAGTAGAAAATTTAATAGGAGGGAAGTTCTTTCTAAAAGCGTTGCCAGAAAGAGGGTATCGTTGGAAAGGCGATATTTTTGAGCTCGCAGCTTCGATCGGTAGCAATGGAGAACGTGTCGGAACTCGAGGGTGTATTGTTCGTGACTTGGTAGCTTGCCAGTCGCGGGTTCCTAACACACGATGGTGGTAGATCCCACCACCCTGTGCATTTCACCCTGCAATCTCCTTATTAATGAGCTACCCATTTTCACCGGTGATTTACCGTTTCCCTTTGTAACGCATCCCCTATTCTCCCTGCAACTTTGCTCAGACGCGTTACTGTCGCGACCTGTCGGCTAAATTTTATCTACTTCTCATCGTTCCCTTTATCGGACACGTACATCTACCCTTCTTTATACCTTCTCACACTTTCTCTACTGATATTCTTTTGCATACGAAATTTCTGTTTTTCTCTCGGTAAACTCTATACGTGCATCTATTAATGATGCTTCATAAGTGTGACTCTGTTAATGGTACTTTATAAGTGCAACTCTGTTATTGTTACTTTATAAGTGTAACTTTGTTATTGTTACTTCATAAATGTGACTATGTTATCGTTACTTTATAAATGTGACTTTGTTAGTGTTATTTTATAAATGTAACATTGTTATTGTTACTTTATAAATGTGACTTTGTTGCTTTTACTTTATACATGTGACTTTGTTATTGTTACTTTATAAATGTGACTTTGTTATTGCTACTTAACAAATGTAGATTTATGATCACTGTTTTATGAATGTTGCTTTAAATCAGTACACTGTGGACGTTTATGCATTTATGAGACAACGTATATTACACAGGAAATATAAATCATGTAATATGTAGACCATGAGTCTCACAGATTAATACTCTGCAGATTTTGAAGTTAACATATCATAACTGTACAAACAAATCATATTGTCATTTCAGTTTAAACAGCATAACTATTAAATTATTGTAATTGGTTATTAAATTCATTTTGTTAGAACAGACAGTTGTAGATTATTGTAATTTGAATTTAATAATTCAAGATATATCCCAAGTTAATGTTTGTTCAATTATCAATGATTAATTTAATCTCGTCTATCAAATTGACTTATTTAAAGTTGATATAACTTGATACCAGAATAATAGAATACCTTCGAGGAATAAAAAGAACCGTACTTTACCTTCGAAGCCGTTGCAAACATTTATTTTCCACAAACCAGGAGAGCAAGAAAAAATGAAAGAGCGTGCCGAGATAATTCTGATAAAAGCGTCGAAAGAACAAGCTCCCACGCGGAAAAATCTCCGGTTCGAGTAGTACGAATCGCGTTTTTTTTCGCCGTGCCTTCGGATAAATAAAACCCAGCGATTTCGTGACCCGGTTTTTAATAATCCCGAACGCGACCAATGGATGAAAGAGGGAGGGTGGCGGAGGGGTACGCGGATAAAACGCTCGAAAATGAATAAAAATTTATTCACCGCACCGAATGAGAAACGTTTCGTTTTTGCGGGTCGCCGTGCAGATTCTACAGGGATTACGGTGCCGATATTTGCCGATATGCAGCCACCCCCGTGGAGATTGCACAGCTTTTCGTCGATAAATGTGATTTCGAGCGATGATTACGTGTCGTCGCTCGCGGATCCACCCTCTGCCGTTAATTCAAGCCCGTTCCTTCCTCGAATATTCGAAATACCTATTTTTCCATGGCTACAAATTATTCTCCGTTCAGTTATTACGTTTCAGCTTTTATTCGCTGGATGATACACTGCGTGTCAAAAGTTTACCGCCCTATTTTTTTTTACAAAATACCCCCTGATGAGTCTTCCATTTTTTTTATCATACGTGTACATTCATACGTTTTTGATGGCAATCAGAGGGATGTTTTTAGCTTAAAGGCGAAAGCCATACTTGCAATTAGACGCACGTAATCAAAATTTATTATTACAACAAAAAGAAGCAAACAATATTTTTTACACCGGAATAGTTGAGAAAATTATATTTATCCCTATAATAAATATTGTTACTGGTTTATAATATGAAGTGAAGAACAAAAAAGACAAGTTAAAACTTTTGATACGCAGTGTATTTCAGCGTGCATTCCCGGAGATATTACATCTTCGAATATCGCTGTTTTTCAACGGGCATTTAATCAACGATTCGTTTAAAAATGCAATTCACCCTCGAATCGAAAGCTCCGGACAGGTAACTCGTTTACACGGATCGATCGGAAGCTTTCGGCTCGTCGAGGCAATTATTAATTCATCGAGATTGATTGTTAACCGATTTAGCCAAAGTCTCCCATTCGAGAATTTAATTTTGCAACGCTACAAATTCAATCGCGTTGTCTGTTAATTATAGAAGCATTGGATCTTTAAATATGGAGGAAATTGAGAGGTAAAAATAACTGATGCTACAAGTACTTTCGAGGAAAACAATTTTCTGTAAAATTGTAAAAACTGTTACGTAATAATAATGTCAGTGTATTATGTAAAAGTACTAACAATTCTGTTGCTCTTAGTCTTTGCGAACATTTGTCGAACAGCAAATTTTTAACAAAATTTTTATATACTAACAATTGGTATATTTCTAACTGTTTTGGTTGTTCAAAGTACTTGGATTCATTCGTTTCCTGGACAAAAGTGAAAGAGAACATCGTATTTGAGAAAAGATTGCGTTTCTTTATTTCCGACGAATGTGGAGGAAAAGTAGAAGAAACGCAACAGAGTTCGACGATACCGAACTCAGATGAAAAACGAGAGGAAAGAGGGATGAAAACCGATAATTAATTCGGTCACGTCGCAATGTCCCTGGACTTCTCTTTATCCCGTTCCTCTTTGTTCGATCTTGATCCTAACCTCCGTTTCGGATCGACCGGATCACTGTTTCAGTGTCCCTACACCTCGATTGATATATCAGCTGTGTCTATGGAATTTTAACGAGTTCTTAAGAACCATCCTCCTTTAGCGTGTTACTGACTGTAAATAAATATTTTCACGCATATTTCGTAGAAGTGATCTGAATAGAGGTTAGATTAGGTTCAGGACTACATATGGGCAAGTTTAAAGGTTATGTTTATTTCAAACATTATTAATTTGAAATTTGTAAAAATAAATTTCGAATAAATTTGTGAAATTAACAGGCTTGACATAAAATGCAATAGTCCACATTTCCTCTGTCATGAAATGAGTAAGAAATTAGGAGATGTTAAGAAAAGAAAATCGTGCGCAGTAAATGGTAATGGTTGAGCGTGCAACAACAAAGCCGCGGAGTAATTTTCATGGAAAGCTTCATAACGAGGAGTCGATTAATTAGTAACGGCCAGTGAAGTAAGAGTAGAACGATCAGGGACACCGAGGAAGAAGAACGAGCACCGTTCAAGCATCGATGTCGGGAAACACGACGGGACGGAATTAATTATCCGGTAACCGAAGCGCGGTTAAACTCGTGTTAGAAGCACGAGACAACTCGAGCGACACGCGCTCTCGCTATTGTTCCACGCTGGATCAGGATATCGTTCTTCCTCGGCTCGATATGCCTTCGACCGCTCCAGACTGTCGATACTCTCCTCCGAAATTTTGCGAAAACATTACCAAATTCTGGACTATTGAAAATTCACAGGCTGTAAATTCGTGTGTATCAAATTCGGAAATCTCCAAGGTCTCGAGTTCTCCAAATTCTCAAATCTCCGAATTCCCAAATGTCCCAAATTCTCAAATCCCCGAATTTGAAAATTTCAAAATTTCTACAGGTCCCAAATTCTCAAATGCCCCAAACTCTCAAATCCCCGAATTTGCAAATCTCCAAATTTCTACACGTCCCAAATTCTCACATCTCCAAATTCCCAAATGCCCCAAATTCTCAAATCCCCAAATTTGCAAATTTCAAAATTTCTGCGCGTCCCAAATTCTTAAATCTCCAAATTCCCAAATGCCCCAAATTCTCAAATTCCCGAATTTGCAAATCTCCAAATTTCTACACATCCCAAATTCTCACATCTCCAAATTCCCAAACGCCCCAAATTCTCAAATCCCCAAATTTGCAAATATCCAAATTCCAAATCACCTTAATTCCCAAGTCCCCAAATTCCTAAATCCCTAAATTTCCAACTCTCCAAATTCCCAAAATACATTTCTCTACAAATCCCGTCCCGGAAAAATTCTAGTTACGCCACAACCGATAAGCTGAACGCGTTAAAATCGTTATCACCCTTGAAGAGCAGCGTGAAAGTGTCGGAAGCTAAAACAGAGACCTGTCCGTGCGCTTTTTTTCAGAAGAGGGTCCCTTAAGTATATAAATCAAAGGGAAAGTAGTCCTTACAGCGATATTAACCTTGGAACTGTGCGTCACATCCCCAAACAAGGGGACAAACGTTGTCTGGCAACGAGGGGAGAACTGCTGGTACTGCGAGTGAAAAATTCGAACGATTTTCGAGTCGATAGATTCATTGGTCGAGGCTGGAATCCGTTTCTATTCCTGACTCACTTTTCCCGTAGGATTCACAGCTTTCTATCAGCTTCTTGGAAATGTTTAACTTACTTGAAATTCGACTTACACGTTACAAGAACACGAAGGTCAGTATCAAATATTGTTCATCAATGTTATTCATAAAATGTGTATCGTTACTCGTTAATTTTAACGAGTATATAAAATTTAATACAGAGTAATTTTAAATTGCAGCGTTAAAGAGACACTTTCCGAACGACCTTGAATATAAAACCCATGCGCAGTCATTACCCGTGCACAATAATTATGCGTAGTAAAGATATTACACTTAATTCTAGTTTATTTGTTGCGCAAGCCTTTCTGCGCATGTTTATCATTTTCCCTGATCGACTGCGCAGAGGTTCAATACTGAAGGTCACAGTCAAGGCCATACACTCTTCGCGTTCATCGCAAGTGAACATTGACGAAGTGTGTCACACGATGATCAGAATCTTTGAACAGATTACAATGATTGATAAATTTTAATGAATCTACCCAGTTTCGTCGCTAAGCAACCCCGAGCGGTTTTTCATCCCAGTTGACTTGTCGGTGCAAAATTTTCTTGACAAAAAGAAAACGGAGGGAACTCTCGAGCTGGTTGTACACTTTTCCGTGGGGTCGCGTTTCTGTTTGAATCCTCTTTTCAGCGACCGAGAGAATGAAAATCAGCGGTTCGAGCCCGCGATCCTGCGACGTTCTATACCGCAGTGGCCGTAAAAACGCCGCACTGCAGAACGCGAAGGACTTTGGAAAACGGTGCTCTCGTATAACGTGACCCAGATGCAACCAGCAGCGTCGAACGATACGCGTTAAAACACGTGTCAGATACACGGACCCGTGTCGGAGGGACGTTGCCTCGAATACGAGTCATTTTTCTCCTTCCGGCTTCGAGAAGCTTCTTTGTTCTTTTCGTTTTTTCTCTTTTTCCGCCCCCTTTTTTTCTCCCCCTACGTTGGCTCGCCCCGCGCGTTACACGGAATAATCTTCTTTTTCCACGATGTCCTGCTTCCTGTGCAACGGTAATTAATGTGCGCACACTGGTGCGTGACGAGGTCGTAATTACACGGGCGCATCTCTGCGGATGCGATGTGTGTTCCTTTTTAATGTATTCGGATTTGCAGTGTATGTTGCTACTCGGATTTTTACTCTATGCTCTTTTCAATCTTTGCGGAATGTCATACTGTGCTTGGTACTGTGGCTACCTTTGTCAAATCTTTATGGAAGCTATAGCATAGTGTGGACTATGAAAATTGCAATGCGCTACAGTACATTCATATCAACGGTACAAAATTAATATCAACTCTATGCTTGGTACTATCAAATTTTGTTAAAAGAAATCTAAAGTACCGAACATAGTGTGGACTACGAAAAAGAACTATAAAAATTGCAATACACTACAAAATTAATATAGAGCTTCATTTCATCAAGATTTCATAAAGGTAGCCTAGTATTGGTATTAATTTTCATGTAAATTGACTGTAGTCCATTGTAATTTTCATAGTCCATTCAGATAAGAGTTAACCCCTTGTACCATGACTTGTCAGTCAGAACTAATCACAGCTACGTTATTAAAACAGACAAAGCAGACATGTTATGTCAATTTGGTATTATGCAGTTGTTTGAACTCCAAATTGAAGTGTATTCAAAATTCGAGTAAAATTGCTCACGAAGTATGAGTGCATCACTCGAAATAGTGCAAGGATTTAAATATCATCTCGTGTTCGACGCGATAAAAATGTCATACGAACGAATACAAGTTCCTAAACCGTCCGAATAATTCGAAGCTGTAGTTATTTTGCCGATGAAGCGGTATCGCGCAAGGTCGATCCAGCTGCAAGAGTATTTCAATTGATTTTCCTCTCGCCGTAGCGTAGCAGGAAATTAAAATCGATCATTGGCTGGTCCTATCTACTCGAGATCGTTTCTCTTTTCTCCTAGTTGCTCTTCGTCTTGTTGCAAGAGCTTCAGGCAACTCGAGATTGCTCGTTGATCGGACGGTTAAATAAATAATCACGATCAAATTCGATCGAACAGGTTCAATTCAGGTCACTCGACGATCGATAGGTCACCGTTTTACGACCGGATGTCAGATGGAATTGCAACTGCACTTTTCTAAGTAGCTCGGTATCAAAGTTCACGGAGACGCGTCTAATATCCTGATCATTGGAGGCCTATCGGTGTTCGCGTCGACCTTGTTCCAGTATTTTTATCGAGGTTGATGTTTCATTTGGGACCGGAAACGACCAGACACCTTTCTTTGCTTCGATTCAATTCCACGAGTTTTCGACGTGTTTCAAATTCACCTCTAGTTTGACTCGACGTTTTAACGTTTTAAAATCATACACACATTAATTCTTCATCTTGATGAAGATCAAACTTCAAGAACAGCATATTAAACTATGTAACTCATAATAAGAAACTTGTGGAGCTTGTGAAAGTTGTGTCATTTGATCGTTTGGTACTTTGAAGTGTTAATTTGGTATTCAGTTTGACGCTGATTCGATGGAACTCAAGAATGTTCATAAGTGTATCAACCGGTAGGGTCATTTTGAAGAAGTAACGTAGGTGTATGTCATCGTATACGCATTTACTCCGCAAATATTTCACGAGGAACCCCGAATTTAATACGGTAGCTTTGAACTTGCCTACGACGACGTAGAACGTATACGGCCGGTGTGTCAACAACCTCCTCCTGCTGCCCCGAGTACAGTTTCACCAGGAACTCTATCTGCAAATGTGGTGTGCAGTTGCAAAACAAGATTTCCTTGTTTAAGCTCCTCTGAAATGCTCCGAGCGGTTCGACAGAACGAACTGGACCCATTTCTTTGTTGTTCGCTCGCGATTTCTCGTCCGACCAAGAAACAAGTAGACTGTGTCGTTCGTGAAACGCGAACAAGTTTTCTTCCTTGCAAATAGAGTACAACGCAACTTCACTACGATTCAGGACATTTCTGTTATAGTTAAGTCTGTTATAGTCTGTTATAACCCTTGAATATCGGGGACCATTGGGACCTTCGTGTTTGCTGAATTTCTTGTTTAACCCCTTGCACTGTTTGGACGAGTCTGGTGACGCACTTGGACTTCAACTGTGACACATCTTACTCGAATTTTGAATGCGCTTCAATCTGGTGTTCAAGTCTAATTATTATTTGCATTGTCAAGGACTACCGACTACGAGACTGACATAATATTTCAACTTTCTTTATCTGTTTTAGTATTGTAACTGTAGTTAGTTAGTTCTGACTGACGCACCTTGCACATCATATAGTAAGGGGTTGAGATTTTAGACCTCTTTTACCGACGGTACTTTATTCTTCAGTTATTTAGGACAAAATTTGAACGTTTAAAGCCTAGACAGGGATCTAGAAGGGATTGTGGAAACGTAAGACATAAAATAAAAGTAAACTTGAACAGTTTCTCTTCCAATAACCGCTCCTATTTCGAGGCAGAAGTTTTTCGCGACTCCATTTATTTCTAAATCGCTCAATGTCGAGCTATTTCCTGCTCGAAACGAAATTTACGCCCCCAGGGAGGAAAATGGAGTGTACACGATGGAAGCCTCGGGAAAATTTTCCAGCAAATTTACCGTCCCCTCACTGACTCATCATCCTCGTGAAAGTCGCATCACGGCAGAGTTAACGTTGTCTGTTTAACTTGTATCGTCCGTAGCCGCTGATAAACACCGGCTCCACATTATCGAGCCAGCGTGAAACTCGGCAAATATTTTTGCTCGGGTGTCATCCTTCAATGACGACCCTTCAACGTCATCTTTACACAACCATGCAAATCCGCTCGTAAAATTGTCCTTCGAACTTTAGTTTTATGATGCTGAAATTGTATTTCGCCACTATTGTGTTCTGTTGTTCCACGAAATCTGTGTGCACAGAGAAATTACTAATCTTTTCGTCGCATTTTCCAGATAATTTTCACCGGAACAATTATTTGTTTTAAAATGTGAATCATCTACCAGGAATATTTAGCGAAGATAACACTTTTCAAATTGGATATACGACTTTATCTGAATGACTCGTACTCGATGTTGAGGTAACTGTACACTTTATCGGTGACCTTTTTCTTGTTTTACCACAAGGTGAATCGTGATCTGACCAAGTCGTTTGACGAAAAGGAATTTAGCTTGCGATTCGACGTAATTCAGCCCTGCTAAAATCAGAAACGATACTACGAGAATTAACGCAAAAGCAAAGATCGATGCAGAATTAATTTGAGAAGTGAAAAAAGTGCAACTCTGTAGATGATTTCGTAAAATTTCGAGTTCGATGTCCGGTAGGTCCTCTGACCTCTTCGATGGCGGTAACTTTAAAGCTATATAGAGAGAGGCAGGTCTCATGGGATACGGGAAATTGTTTCATAAATCACGTCTCAGGTTCGCGACGGCCTAACCCCGTTCTCTTCTCTATATATACCTCGTTACCCGATGCATCCTCGACTATCCTTCCTCGTCCTTTCTTCCGAACCTTTCAAAGGATTCTTATTCGATGATGACGATAACCCAGACTACGCGTTGGACAATGGCTCGCATAATATCTGATGTACAGTTCTCTGCAACGTAGGCTTCTCTCAGTTCGAAGGAACTTAAGTACATCTCGGTAGGTTTAATATTTAACTGATATTGAATTCAAAAGTTGTGGAGCAAATACGATTTACTTTTATTATATTCGAACTCTGTGCGTCAGTAGTGCGTCACGACGACACAAGTCAACTTAACCTTCAAATTTTTCAATTTTCTCCAACTACATTTCTACGTGGAAATGAAAGAAAATTTCAACGAGATGTAGGGCAAAAACGATTTACCTTTATTACATTTGAACTGTGTGCGTCACAACTGCGTCACGACGAGACAAGTCACGTTTCTGCATCGAAATCAGAGAAAATTTCGGTGAGAACAAAC
Organism: Megachile willughbiella; assembly: GCA_945859595.2. Taxonomy (NCBI): domain Eukaryota; kingdom Metazoa; phylum Arthropoda; class Insecta; order Hymenoptera; family Megachilidae; genus Megachile; species Megachile willughbiella. The sequence goes on along the minus strand of OX243798.1, from coordinate 14,708,660 downwards.
AATTGTTATAAAAATAGAGCGTTTGTTGAAAGTTTCAGAAACTTGGGCAACCACAGTACCGTGGTTTATCGGATGTTTCTCGTCAAAACAGCGTTTCCCGTCAGCCTTCTATTATCTCGACGCATATTTCGTCGCGAATAAACAGTGCGAAACAAAACGCCGCAAAAACGAATTGTCGGAAGAGTAAACCTCGAAGAGTAGTTTCCATCGTGATTGAAAGAGAGAGATTCGTTAAGAAAATGGAGTAACGAGTGGTCGTGGGGCACCGTAATCTGGACATTGTCTGGATTTAATTGGACTCGAGACGATTTCGGAACTTGCTCGTTCTCGCCTGGTCGCGAAAACGATAACGACCAGCTGCCTCTTCTAACCTTCTCCTTTAATCTAATTGATCCTCGGCCGAAAGTTTGATCGAGTCCTTGGGGACGATTCTCGAGGTTGTTAAGGGTTTATTAGACGATCTCGTTGTCCTCTTATTCGAGTCATAATTGTACTTGTCGATCGAGGGAACTTTGCCGTACGATGAACTCTGCAAAGTTTCGATAATGGAATATTTTTTCGAGTTCAAGAACTTTTTAATTTATAATTTAATGTATTGATGATTATATGTAGACAAATATATGATGTAGATGAATACATGTTTTTTGAAGAATATATGTTGTACGTGTTGACGATTAGGAGACTACCATTGATCGAATGTGTATACGCTTGGTTTGATTAAATCAAATATTGAACATTGCAAATATTGTTCAATATTGTATTCCAATGTGAATACTGTTAATATTATTCCAGATAGAGTAAATATTTAAACCTTGTATTGTGCACCGAGTGCAAAATTTTCAGTAACATTATTATTAAATTAAAAACTAAGCCAAGGCGAAATAATATTCACCCTACTGACAAGAATAATCAAAAATGATTTACTAAAAAAGCACATATTTTATGTAACATATCATCTTTTTAAAAAGTGTGCTACTTTGAGACTTTACGATCTAGATATGAAAATAAGATTGTCCTGCATAATGTAATGATGTTAAATTTAACAAGACAGGCGTATCTTCAAGATGACACACATGCACCGTGAAAGTTAAAGATCCGCCGACAATGCCGAAGAGCATCTTTCGAGACACCGATCCGCCCCGGCCACTAATCAACCCAGTTATGTCACAGACAATCTGTGCTCGTAAATCAAGTTTCTTGGTCATAATTAAACGCCGAGGAAAAAAACAGAAGATCGCTTTCTCTTACTCGTATCGTTGAAAAATCCTACGCTGCCAATTCACCGTGTCGCGGTTATCGCTCATAATTGACCGCTTTCACCGTGTGTGTCAATAATTATCTAAGCGGCATGTACGCGAAAAGAGGAGTAAAATCACTTCTGAAGAGAATATATTATGCATCATTTATACTTTTCGAACGACATAGATTGAATCAAACTCGTGTACGTAAGACGTATGCAACTTATCAAGTTTATTATTACCGTGATAAGTTTTCAATTATCTTGACAAGTTCTGTGTCATTTTAGTTTAGTATCAGTAGTTTGTTATTTCATGCTTGTTTAGATCGAAGTTGGACGTGGATAGTGGTATTATAGAGAGTAGATGTTTTAATTAATTTTTTTAGGTTCTAGAGTTTCTCACCCTTTAAACTAAAAGAATTCTAAATTCTAATGTCCCAACCCATGGGTCCAAATTTCGAAAATCCCAAAAGAGTACATTCCCAAAATTTCCAATTCTCAACGTTCCCCAAAAATCTCAAAAGTCCCGAATCCCAAAAGTACTCCAAGTTCCCAAAGTCGAAAGTTGAAGCGTAAAATGAAATCAGAAGACAGAAACGCCTAGCGATTCAAAAAAGAGAAATGAAAGAAAAATGTGGGACGTGAACGCACGCAGCGCGTAAGGACGCTATCCGGATTAATATAGGCCACGCCTTACAAATTTGGCTTGTTATGCACGACGCGGCACGGATACGTGACGTTTTAAACGAAACTGAAAGAGGCGAGTTGTCGTCTAACGCCTTAACAATCTGTCGATAATAGACGCGTGGAGGGTCATCGAGCGTGGAAGAAGAGGAAGGATCGAGGATTGGCCAGGGTGCCAAGATCCAGCTTAGCTGGGTCAGGACGTCGAGAGGGTTGCTCCCGTTAACGTTCCGTCGCGTCGACGCGATGCTACGCGTATAAAGGGACACGGTGCTCCAAGAACAGACTGCCACGAACTTTGCCACGTTTTCTACGTGCTTCGAACGTGTTCATAATTTCACCGGGATAAAAAACGGGAACCTGCAGTCAACGTGCCAAGAACTCCGCTGCCAGCAGCGTCCACATTATGCGACCGGGTTAATGAATTTCTTTCGAATTTATTCGCATTGTGCTCCTGCATTACCCCATTCTTCCTACGTTTCTTTAACCTCCTTTGCAAAACCTTGTTTACTCATTTTTTATCAAATTTGTCAATTTTTTGTCAAATTTGTTTCTGCACCCAGTCATATCTGATCGAATTTGATTAACGTTGTACAGCCTTGTTTACGGCCATCATCTGTCTCAAACACCTTCGACTTTATTAAACATATGCTGTTGCTATCGAAAAGTGACTACCCCGACTACCTGACGAAGTGGCGAAGTCTGGTGACTACGGTATTAACAGTGGATTAATAGCCACAGTTCGATTAGATTTTTCGGCGTGGATTCGGAAACTCGTCGGCGTATTCGTGTCCCACAACACTGACCTAGTCCCCGGGCCAATCTTGGCACATTGACCAATCACGTCAGCGATTTCGTGCTACGCGAAGCCCGTGTTTGCGGTTTTCCTCGCCGGATCACCGCCGATACCCCGGAAATTTTACATTCCGGACCGAGCTGCACTTTGTGGCTCGCCTTCTCGACCCCCTCGATTTTCCCTACTTTTTGTTCCAATTCGAATGCGAGAAGCTAAAGCTCGCGGAGAATGAGCCGACTCGTGCGAGATCTCCAACTTGTTCGTAACCGCATTAAATTTTATGAGATACGAAGTCCTATAACCAAGCGCCACATTTAGAGCAGTAATATGCATAAACGGATTGTCCCACAAACTTGTAAGGGTTAAGTTTACCATGACGGCTGATTACCGCGGCTGGAATGGCTGATGTTGGGAGTACGTTGTTGGACTCTGTCCAGTTGCCTATATACAAAATAGTAACTTTATGATGGTCGTAATAGACTAGCAACGATATCTGGTTTCGTGTTCCAGACGATTCTAATTTCACGAATTTTGTGTCACGCTTCTGGCTGTTTAGCGCGAGACTTCTAACTTGTATGTTTTTGGGACACGTCTCGATATAATATAACGCTTCATGCTTTAACAGCCACGAAATGACAATTTTCTTTGTTCTTTGATGTACGGTCATTCAATTTTCTCTACTAATTTCTTCATTTTGTACGCATGTTCATTCATACTAAAAATTACTGGACTGTTTTAGTAGTAATAAATTTTAGTAGTAACTATTTTTTATACGACAAAATCTTACAACACTTAATGACTGTATCACCCTTACAATGTGTCACTCGACGTAACAGTTCAGATGCAAACAAAAATCATACTTGCCACACGATTGATCCTGGAGTTTATCAATTATAATTTACATAACCAAGGATCCCAAAATATACACAACATTTCAACTTTCCTTACTTTAACTTTGCAGCAATACTTAGCTCGAATGTCCTGCCGAGAAAATCATAGATCAAAGGTAAACGTATAATCTGTAAATGTATAAATGTACCTGTTGTACGAAAATATTACGTAAAATCTTCCCAGCTGAAGGGTATACATTTTACAAAGTAAATAACGAAATAGAACGTACCTGACGATATGACACGTCGTCGGAAAGCAACGAACTTGTCGCCAAGATTTAAGATACTATTCTGGACGTAGAGAATCGATTTTCAAGCGTGTAAACCGTGGCAACCGTGGCGTTACATCCGAGCCTCAACTAATCAACGAACGTGTGATCGGTCGTAAGCGTGTCGACACGCGAGTTACAACAAGAGTCTGTTCAAACCCGCTCGCTGAAAGTGCGAACAGCGTAACCGCGATTCTATTTCGAGCACGAGTATGCACGCACCGTTCGAATCATCGTCTTCGCGCTTCCGCGTTTGTCGCTCGGGAAGGCTAGAAAAACGTGTTAATCAACCTGATGCTCGCCAAATAGTACAAAAACAACGAAAATATCTGCGCTACAATTTCCATTCATACCTTGCATGCTGAAATTTGTCGTATCTTAAAACTAATTTCTCTTCGAAACTTTGATGGACGGAAGCCATTTGACATGCTAATTGTGTACAACTGCTTTACCGATTTCGATGATCGTGAAATATGTTGTCCAGCAGAATATTCTGAACAATTTTTACGCATGTGTGGAACCACCTACTGACCTTAGTTTCGGAGATATTTGTAAAAATGTTCAGGTGTCTGCATGTGTGTGCACTATCATTGGTTTGATATTTGGTTGAACTTGAAGGGGTAAAAATTAAATAGTTCTGAGGATTGATCAAACACTATAATACAGATAAATAATGTATCAGTTTTATCTTTTTATTAGCATACCCCAAGTTTCATTTATTTTTCCTGTAAATTTGCACTCGATATTTTTGCTGCTGCATCAACCTTGCAAACTTTTACAGTTTGGCCTTTTGGAATTTTTCTATTATCAATTGCATCTGTTCTATGTGTACAGAATACATCATATATAATTATACTATAGATATATTTTAATTTTATTAAAATGAATGGAGAATGTATGTCACCCCTCGAGTGCAATGTTAATTGAATTCCTGGAGTCCGTTCTCACCAATAACAGCAGCGAAAAAGTATTAAAAACCGAAACATTAGTAAGGAAACAATAGAGTAGTCCCTAAATCCGAGATAACGATGCATCATGGCAAACAGAAACAGGGAAGATGAAGAGGGGGAAAGTAAAGAGGTTGTAGCAGCCAAGGGGCGAGAAAGAAGGAACCTGGAGAAAAGGCTGGTGCAACAGAGACAGAGATACTGTAACGCAATATACTTTCTGTCTTGCTCTATCTCGCTTTTGCAGAGTGTTCTGCACGCTGCACCCTCTCCCCTAATGTGTGTCGGTGGGTCGATCGGTATCTGGGTCGCGGGTTTCGGCAGTGCGAACCCGAACCCCCTCCCTCTCTTTCGTTCGCGATCATCCCTCCGTTTCTGAACTCACCTCGCTATATGCCCGTTGCGGATTTACGCAGTTTCATTTCCACTCTTTCCTGCTCTCGTTGCCATTGCGACTACCGATCGATTAATCTCGGTAAACAATCGAACGAACTGTATCGGTGGACCAGAGATCTCGTACGCGCCGCGAGCTATGGATCCGCAGAAACTGCACATCTAGATACTTAGACTTTTTGAATCTTGCTACCTTGGAAAATTCTGAACCTAGGAAAAAATCCATACGTAGAAAATATGAAAACTTAGAAAAATTCAAAATGTAGAAGATACTGAGACTTAGAAAATAAAGCTGAGAAAAATGGAGACCAAAGAAAAAGTGAAATGTAGGAGAAAGGAATTGCATTTTGTCCTATGTTCGATATTTCGGTGTACGAAAAATCATATGTACATAGCAATGATTTAGGAGAGGTTTCGAGAATACCCTGAAACAGCAACATGAGAAAAGTCAAGTTGATGGAGGGTTAAATTTGTCTGGTCGTAATGTTGTCCTAAGGAGACAACTTCCGCAGGGCGTTTTGATTGATTTATTCTTTCGTAGGCGGCTAATCTCGTAACACCACCGAAAACGAGGGGCCTGTTGATCCCAGCACGGTTGCTTTACAAACGCACGTGTCACACTTTGAGGCAACTTTCTGAACAAGATTAATGATTTCTACGAGGATCAGCGGCGACATCGTCTTAACCCTTTAAGAACGAGCGCTTTAGGGTCACTGAACAGCTCACGGAAAAAGACGACGATAATTCCTTGAATTTCGATCGGAATCTTAACACGTTTAACCTTTTTCGATTGAAATTTGAAATACAAATTTTTTAACTAAATCTATAGTTTTATATGCGATAAGTGAAACAGACAATGTGGCGACTGGTAACAGCTTCGAAAGGATTTGTTGTATTTTTCCAATTAGAAAGTTTTACACCTACCTAAAAATACCTGCAAGTGCAAAGGACTCTCGTGTCTAGAACGAAATAGACGATTCTCGGTATCGTTAGTTAACCGTACACTGCCACTCCTATTGTAACTATCATTAGACAACGTCAGCTGGTACATTTATCCTAAAAGAGATCGCTGATATCGAGCAACTTTTGAAGATCGCTACAAAGAAATAAGTAAGTAAATTGCTACATAAGCGAATGACAAATTGTGGCTGTCTTAACGTCGTCGGATATTTGCATTCGTAATAAAATGGCGAAAGAAGCGTGTACGTACAAGTAGCAGCCGAGTTGTTTAGCCGGCAGCGGCGGACTAATTCCCGTTAGTATGTATCTCGAAAAGCGGCAAACAGAAAACTATTCAGCGAAGAAATTCATAGCGGACGACGATAAGCTCGGGCTTACTGTCTTCCGCAAAGAAATTTACTCGTGCCTGTTCCAGTCATATTTTATCGCGTAATTGCTCTTCAGAATGCGATCCCGGCCGCGGAGAGAAAGGAATCTTTTCAAGACAGTCTCTCCTCGAATGGCCGGATAACGAGAATGACTATTCGCGAATAAATCTGCGTACCGTCTCGCGTGTCGACCAATTATTTGTCCGATAATCTTCTGTCGCGTTTAATTCTGCGCGAGTGTCATCAATCCACTCGATGATCGATCAAACGCGCTATTACGCGCGTGTACGCTGACAATTTGAAAAATCGGCCCTTTCACCATTTCCTAACTCGAGGACTTGGAGAGTTCTAAACGAACAAAATTTTTAATTTACAAATTAGAAAATTCTAAGATCGCAATATCCTTTTCAGAATTTCCTAACTCGAGAATTAGAAGATTCCAGAGTTAAGCGACCATAAGACACTTAAACTCGTGTAGAAAAAAAAGTGTCCAGAACAGAATGCGCAAAGAGAAAAAGAAGGCGAAGAGAAAGCAGGGGTGTGTAAATGCAAATGTTTAAAATGCATATACATGGTCGCAAATCATTTGATTTTGTCATTTAATCGGCATCTCCATCATTCTCGCCCGTGTTATGACACTCGACAAGGGAGAGCCCGATTGATTCGCGAGCGACAACGGCAAAAGAAAAAGGCGAAACGAGATGCATCCGGCTGGCTCGATGGTCGCAACAAAAATGAACAGACCAAAGGAACAAGCAATGAAAACGGTCGCGTAGGCGTCTACGAATAGAGGAGGTGATTCAGTGCATGCCCGATGTTGTGCCAGGAGCAAAATGACCCACGACACGATCAGCATGAACGTGCGTTTCGTATCACGCGTGCTGTACTTCAAATTTCATTTCGTCTTCTACTTACCACGCATTATTAATTCAATTATTCATATTCTGTACTAATTTGTTATTTCGATTAACTGCTCGTACGTATTCCTCTCTGTATCTCTATATCGTGAACATTATGTTAGGCGAGAAAGTGTACGGAATTTTTTATATCGATTCATGATTCTGATCAGATGATCATATATGTCTCTATGTCCTCATATTTTAAAAATATTATATGACGCTTTGTTAGACGAGATTCAATTATGCGTTCCTATTTGTCCGTAGAGTAATGTGTGTTACACACATGCGCATATAACAGTGTTGGAGAGACTAGAACGAATTGAAAGCTGTAACTCTTGATGGAAATTTTAGTGGAATAAATGGTTCGTTCTTAAAGGAATAACCGCGCGATCCCCTTTAACGTCTTGAACTCGGCTAGGAGGTGAGCCATAAGAGAAAAAGGATGGTCATATATCAATAATTTATTCCGGCAGAAACGGTAGTGATTTTTCCAACGCGTCAGCAATACTTTTACCCAGGGTATCAGCCGCATTTTTCACCTTACCCCGCGATCGATCCTCTCCATTTTAATATCCGCGCACCCGATTAAATCGTTCACCTGTCATCCTTTTTCTCCGCCGGCGACAAGTAGCCTCTTAAAATGCGTAATCTTTCGTCCCGATAATCTCCCGATCAGAAATACATAAATCGACGCGGCTATTACGTTGTTTCATTTATTTTCGACGCCCTACAGCTCTCTGCGACGTTCAAAAAATGTTGAAAATCTCGTCGAGAGTGTCAAAGAAGTTTCTTAATTACCCGACGAACGCGAAGCTAGCGTACACCATTATCTTGCAAAATTCCATTATGCACACATTTTGCAACACGCTCGGCTGCGTTAAAAGCGCAGTAGCAAGGAGTATCGCTGATGCTTCGGGACACTTGCTGCTATCGTATGCGAGGCAATAAATTACAGCCTCAAGGATCCTTGCTTCCCACACATCTTGCCACAGGATCGAATCCTGCCATAAAGGAGTTAAAGCGGAACGCGTCATCGTTTTCATTGCATTAACTGCATCGTGCATTAACATACTGCACGATCTGATTCTCCTTCGATATACTTGCTGTTAAGTTACTGCGATCATAAACCTCTCGTTAAACCAACATTTTTACGAATAACCCGCTTTGGATCATCCGGTTTAACAGTGCATCGTGCGATTTTACAGAATCTATCACTGACCCAGATGGAGTTATACTTCTGGTTTGGACATTTGCAAAAGGAAGTTGCGAGGTTGACCTTGATCTCCGAGTGCAAGGTCAAATTTATCTTAACATGTACTGAGAGGATGTCTTAGAGACCATAGGTGAAATGGACACTTCTTTTGGGCAATTTCAAGCTCAAAGTCTTTTTATCTTATGTAGTACTCAAGAGAGGATGTCTTAGAGGAACCACAGGTGAGAGATCGACACTTCTCTTGCAAAGTTTCAAGCTGAAGATCAAATCTTAGCATGTGGTACTCATGAGAGGATGTCTTAGAGGGACCATGAATGAGAGATTGACTCTTCTCTTGCAAAATTTCAAGCTGAAGATCAAATCTTAAGACGTAGTACTCAAGAGAGGATGTCTTAGAGGAACCACAGGTGAAAGATCGACACATCCCTTGCAAAATTTCCAGCCGAAGATCAAATCTTAACACGTGGTATTCATGAGAGGATGTCTTAGAGGGACCATAAGTGAGAGATTGACCCTTCTCTTGCAAAATTTCCAGTCGAAGGTCAAATCTTAACACGTCGTACTCGTGAGAGGATATCTTAGAGGAGCCATCGGTGAGAAATGGATCCTCTTACAAAATTTCAAGCTTACACAACCTTCGTTCGCAAATATCCATCGAGGGTAGAATAACGTCGATCAACGGTGTGCTGGTCACAAAATATGATTTTCAATTGGCCGACGAATAATAAATAAAGAAAAATGAAAGTTACAGTGAAGCTGTTAAAGACACGATCGCATCATCCGTATATTTTAAAGCTACCCGGAGAATCGTTTGTCTTTCGCTTTCCGAATGATTTCAACCCAGTAACCGACTTTCGAGTTGGCGGCAACTCCTTCAGGGCTCTTAAGGCTGAAAAGTTCTGGCCAGAGGAACGAAGGGGAAATAACAACGGTACTATCAATCCGCGAAAACATCTTCAACGTGGCTTCGTTTGCAGAAGAAATATTATCGGAAGCCGAGGAACGTTTGTCTGACCATACTTCCTTTCTTCTCGCTCGATGAAAAGTTATCGATATTCATACGGAAATCATTTCGTACGTTCTTTGTCGTACAATTGTCGATTGTAGAGTGCATGCTTCATTGTAAACGAACATAAAAAAAAAATGATTGGAACAAATGGAAAGCTCATCGCACAAAGGGTCAGATTTCTGTTTGCCTCTAAATAATTGTTCGATATTTCTTGTTTATTCCTCGCGCAAATCGGACACGTTCTATGGACACGAATGCAAAACGTTTTTATTTGGAATTGTACTCCACTTTCGTTTTTTCTCTTTCTGAATTGTTACTTTGTGACATGATTTCTTTTGTGTGGACTTTTGATGTTAACAGGACACGATAGAAATCTCATCCAAAATACAGAGTATTATTTAGAATATTAAGAACTCGGTTTTTAATCAAAACCTTATCTTGACAGTAATTCTAAGCATTCAAAGAAAAGAACACAAGCCTTCTAAAGAAAAGAACACAACATACTCACGTAATATCTGTGATTCAGTGACATCTCTTCGTCTTTGAATGTCGGTTTCCCAATCAGAGACTAGCGTACGGATTTTCGAAGATGTTCGTCGAAGCAGTGTGAAACATTATTCCCGAAATTCCTTTCTGGTGAATATCCTTATTGGATCTCGTGAAAAATCGAGGAAAATATACGATCTTTCACATCGACGGTTTGCTAAGCTATTTACTGGTCTTCCACTATGTCTTCTTTGTTCCTCTTCCTCTTCTACTTCTTTCGACTAATCGATTCGCGTCAGTCTTACGTGTTTATTGTCGTGGTTGTAGTTAATCTCTGGTCTCCTCATTATTGTCGTTTTTTCCTGGTATTTGTGTCGCGTGCGCATCTGGGTCACCGGTTGCGGCTCACTTCCGGCACAACGGCAGTTCTGCTCAGATTTTCTTCCGAGACTCGAGAGATCCTCCTGTGGAAAGCATCCACGTTGATAAAGGTTTCAAGGTAATCGGTCGGTCGTAGCTGAAATCGCGAACTGGCTCAAACTGATACTTTCTCAACTGGAAACTGCAAATATGTGCAACGAAAAGTTACTCGGTTCTTGACTACGTATTTCAAGATCGCCGATATCGACGAGGTCGTCCACTTCATAAATAATTACTCGACATTCACAATCTATTCATCATTTGGCACCGAGGCTACTTTTTAAATTCCAACACGAAAGAGTGCAAAAGGTTTGAAAAATTATGGAATGTACGAAGATTGATTGATTGTTTAACTGTGGGGGTCGATTGCTTCTTGTGAAAAAACAACGGTGACTATACATATGTGCTATGTACATCAGCGGTTAAGTAAAGTCGCACTTGTCTGTTTACGGCCATCTTTGCATCAGCATCAAACACCTTCCATTCTTTATTAAACATGTATTACTCTCCAAAAATACCTGACTACTGTGCTGAAGTCTACTGGCGATGTACTTCATTTTTGCAATCTTCAATGTAAACAAGATGGCCGTAAACGAAGAAATACGACGGTATTAATCGAATGAGGAATCTGAATCGATTGCAAGGAATTCTGAAGAAAGTCGAAAAAGAGATTCGAAGCGAAATTAATTTTGCTCCGCAGCAAGGTTTCTAGAATGTAGTTGGTCCAGCAGGATTCAAAGCGGCGTAGAACGGAATACACAATGAGAACGTGAAAACCGACACGAGCGAAGGGGGAAAGTTCGCGCGGAAAAGGGTTCCAGAACAAAATTAATTTTGCGCCGTAGCAAAGCGTCGAGTTTCTAGGTTGACCCGACGACTCAAAGCGTCCTAGAATACACTGCGGCATGAATAATCACCTCACACCGAGACATCAGGATTCGGGAAAAATAATTCGAAATATATTACCTGATTTTTAAAAGTCAAGACTCGAACATCCTCTTTGATGCAGGACACGAATAATTTGTACAAGAAGACTGAACGCTCTTTGATACTAGTACAGAAGGCCTCAAATAATTTTTGGAATTTAATTAGAAGAAGAGTGAAACTATTCTTTGATATTCGTATGAAAAGACTCAAATTCTTTAAATCTAATACAAGAAGACTTGAAGAATTCTTTCAAGCTCATACAAAAGGAATTGCCTGAAAAGCAATACGATTTAAATTTCCGTAAGAAAATTGTTGAAACGAGTATTGGTGATAATTGTACTTAAATATCGAAAGTTATCGGATGACAGATTGAAAAAATTGTCGACTAGAGAATGTAAAAGCAATGGTGAGAAGAAGGGATTTGGCAAGGAATTGACATACATATAATCAGAAGGAAAGGAATTGTAGGAGGAATTCATTTAGCTGGGCGGCTAATCTCGATTCAGCTGAAACGAAAAAGCTCCGGCGTTCGTAAGCCTTCCTCGTTCTTGCTCAAAGCTCGCAATCTGCGTAGTCTGGCTAAGCCGATCCGCATTCTGACTGCCGCTCGACTCCGCCGGATTCCTGGATTCCGCGACAGCGTCGTCCAACAACGAAAAAATGACGTTAAAGGCCGCGCATTTCAAGAACGAAATGCACCGGAATGCATATTCACGGGCTATTTTTAAATACATAGAAATCGCGGACCGCTGAATAAAGGCAGTTTTCTCGGCCGTGAAACCGTTGCTCGTTTCAAGCAGTCACGGTGAATAGCGATGGACTAGTAATTACTTAGAATAGACACGGGACTTGGAAATTTTCACGGAATTCGCAAATTGTTCTTCGAGATACATTGTTATTACAAGCCTATACATTTGTGTATACCCATACATTTGTTTCGCTATTTAGTGTGTCGTGCAACGAATACTAATAAACTAAATGCCAATAAACGTGTAGGGTACGCGATCGCACGCGGTTAACATGGACAGGTGCAGATATCTTGAAAACCGGGGACGACAGGAAAAAATTTTTTCGACAAAAATGGTTCGAGAGGCCGTTCCCAACACCCGGTACGTGGTCGCGGTCTATTCGTCGCGACGTTTCGAACGAGAAAATGTTATTAAGCGACCGGTGAATTTTTGCATGCACAGCCAGCCACGGTGACGTTCGTATCGTCGTCGAGTACTAATGGACTGCGACGTTTTTACAGGCGGGACTAAAAGCTCCGGACCATAAAAGTGACGTTTCGCGTGCAAGCTATTTATTCTTTGCACGGTTCTGCGCTTGGCGACCGGCTGTTTCTGCTCGTTGTGCGATAAGCTCAAACTATACGTTAAACAGTTTCTTAAACCGATCTTTTTCTCTTTACCGATCTCCCCGTTCTCGGCAACAATCGATGCTAAATACTCCATCCTTTGATCGTTCGAGTCGTGGCGCGCGGACTTCAAATTTCGTATAACAAACTTTACTTGGTATTTTAAACTGTTATTTTTATTTTGATAAAAGCAGTGAAATATTCTGTCTTACGTGTCGAACGTTGCTACACTGTTATTTGGAACTGTATGACGGATAATATGATAAATATAATAATGTCTTAATAGGGCAAATATAATGTGTAAAATGTAATGATGTGACACATATAAATCTGAAGTCAGTGTGACTGGATTCAGAGTTATTTCTGAACGAATTCGAAACAGGCAAAATGATGACATAAACCCTCCTCAGTTTCGCATGGATTATAACATATCTCAATTAAAACAAAATCGCAGGTAAGGTCAAAAAATGATCTGACATGGACTTGAGGTGGAGAATGGTTCTATATGATGCTTCATTTTTTTAATTTAAAAAGAAATATTGTCCAAGCTCAATTTTACAATTTCAAGCTTGAAACAATGTTCTAAAATTTCAAACCTGAAGTCACCGAAAACTCTTGAAGAAAAGAATCCACAATTCTTAAAGTATCAACAATATTTTCAGTATACAATATCTTATACCTGACAACTACCTAAAGAGCATGTACAGCAATCTGTACTCTCCAAAATAGAACGAATTTGATCGCAATCGATATAGAGGGAAGCAAGGAAGCTCTATCGCGGAAGTACAGATCCGTAGGTGTTACGAAAGGCCGTTTAATCCGTAGCTAATTAACAGCTGAAAATTCGATCGAACGGAGAGACGGTCGCGTGGGTGCGTCGGTTGAGTTATCACCAGCTGCCAGAAACAGGGCTGGACCTCTCGTGACCCGATATCGTGCCGGAACGTTCCGATATTGGCAGCACTTCGGCCTCTCAGAAACGAAGAACAATAGGAGCAGCGGCGTGTGTGCCATGCCGTTGCTATCTCCAACCTACCGGTCCCTTTTGCTTTTACTCAACTTTCCGTCGAGTTTCCTCACGATCGAGGATACCGTCAACTCTGACTCTTGTGTTTCGATGCGGAGCTCGACCTTCGTAAACGATCGCATCGTGCGCGAAAATAGACGCGAAACGAGGCTGCTTCCGGCACGACTCTCTACCGAAAACTGTTCAAAACTGCTCAACATTTTTCTACAACAATTTATTTCCTATTGGAACTTTTGAAGGATTCTGTCAGGAAAGAGTAACTTTTTTGTCAGACACCGTTTGGAATTCTTCATTGGGTCATTCAACGCCAGATCGTTATCGGTTTGAAAACATAAAAATCGTAAAAGTTATAGAAAACATGACTGACAGAGCAGCTGCGCAATATGAAAACAAGAATATTAAGACAAAAATGAAAATTTAGCAACAAAATGTTGCCAGACAAATTGTATAAAATATACAAAGTGGGAAGAGAAGAAGCGATGATGTCCGGCTACTTTCAATGGAGAACGAGCTCCGGTTATTTCAATCGCGTCGTCCTCGATGCAAACTCGATAGCCGATGTTATTCGATTCGGTCGAGAAGCTCGTCCCGTCTTCTTAGACGAGCGATCACGTTGGGTCCTTGATCCCCGTGATCGAGGGAGCAACGTGGGTGCGGCTTAAGGTTCTCGTTGCGGCAAAGAGGGATCAAAAACTTTTTATCCGCCGCTCGTTTCATAACTTATTCCTGTGTACGTACCAGTGACGCCGGGGACACTTTGTGCAGTCTGCCAGCAAACATAAAGACGCGGTGGGATCTCTTTTTTTTATTTGCCTGTCGCCTTGGCCCGGCCACAAATCCCACAAACGACCCAGGACAAATTCGATCCCCTTCGCGTTTCCTTTCTAATTACCCATCGCCAACAAATTGCTTTTTAGATGACTCGCGACGCTTGTGCCGGTAACGAGACCAATTTCTGCTTTTTCTGATGCACTCTTTACACTGATATACTGTTCACAGAAACACTGATCTACTGTTTACGGACACTGTTCATTTTTTAAATCGATGTAACTGCTACGAAATAGAGCTGACTTACATATTTTCACAAATACCTATAAGATTTAATGAAAACTACCTTCTGTCGAAGTAAACATTATCTGCTTCTTCAGTGACTTTTTTAAAAGTTACTATTAATTTGTATGTTGCTTTATAAATATATATGAATGTATCTCTTTTCAAAAATCCATGAATGTATCTCTTTTTAAAAAATTATAAATGTATCTGTTGTTAAAAAATCACAAATGTATCTGTTTTTAAAAAATCATGAATGTTGCACTTTTTACAAAATCGTGAATGTATCTCTTTTTACAAAACCATGAATGTACCTCTTTTTAAAAAAACCATGAATGTATCTCTTTTTAAAAAGTCATTAGCCTTAAAATCGACTAAAGTCAGCTATCAGCCTCACAGCAGGAAATTTCACTAAAAGTCAGACTATCGAATTGTTTACAAAAAGTCCTCTAAAATCTGTGATTGTCTCGCGAGGAGAAAATGGTAATTAAACGGCTATTGAGCGGCAACGAACGATCGGATATTCAGGAAGTAGCCTAATGAACGTATAAACGTAGCGATTTGTTCGTGGATGAAAAAATTCTGTTAAGCGAGTCTGAAATTGCTTCCTGATCGAAACTGATCTTCGAGATGCTTTGGCTAATACCGATTCGAACAAACTACGATTATGGCACGATGCTTGACGAATCAACTTCCGTTGCTGATGATTGATGTTCGATACTCCTTGCTAATCTTTAATTATATAATGGCATTTCTAGTCGTAGGGATACATCGAGATGTACTTGTGACAACTTCAAAGATTTTCCATTTATTAATAGAAGAAATACAGTGGTAAAAGGATGTATCGCTGATGATCAAAGTATAATTTAAAACGTCATCGTATTATAATACAAATCTACACTATTCAGCTATAAGAGTACCATTTTTGTCCCACCGATATTTTACCCGATTTCCCTCTAATTTCCATTTGATTCGCGATATAGTATCGCCACATGAAAGTAACACGTAAATGAATAGTACCCTAAAAAATGGAGTAAAAATGAATTTGAAACGAAATTCCGCCTCTAAAACGTGCATTAAGCTAAAAATCCGCGCACGGGAGGTAATTAATCGTTACAGGTGGAAAATGGACGCGTTTCAGGGGATCGATCGAACGATGAATCGTTTCGAATCAAGCTTCCCCAGAGTTGGCTTTCTACCCGACAGGTCGATAGACTTTCGCGAGATTGCTTTTACCGCGCAATCAACGACGGGTTCGTGACTCTCGCGTTATTCTGTGCTTTTGAATCGATCGAGAAATCAACGAGAATTCTACGATGAATACGCGTGTAAATATATCTAGCGAAGATGTCAGCTAACAAGCAATCGTTTCACGCCGATGGAAATTGAATGGTGTCGCGTGCGTTCATTTCGCAACGCGAATGGAAGTTTTACGACAGACATCTTCGACAAACTTCAGGAACATGACCTATTCATCGACGATCATTAGTGCATTCGGAATCATTAGTTTCCATTTGGAAGTATAATCGTTCCGTGCTGGATTGAGCAACATCGATTATCCCTATTTTTCCTCGTTCTTTATTTAAAATCATTTTTTTTCTATTTGATCGATGTTAATCGTGTTTGCGTTGACATTTACGCGAGGCTACTTCACTTGCTACTCATTAAACAATTGCTGATGTTCGAGGCGTCGTTAATGTCCTGGTCTCTTCTATGACATTTACTGAATTTAATTGCTTAGCCATACATCTTTTATGATCTTCAATTTTACTGTAATTTCAGTCAACAATTTTATCGCTGTCTAGAAACAAATTACTGTTTAGAACTTTAACGATTACTGCTATGAGAATATTGTCACTAATGTCACTCTTTGTTGGTGTAATTAGGAAGGTTAGATCTGATGTTATTAAAATTTGATTTACTCTTCGTGTTGTAAGATACCATATTTGGATATTTGCGAAGTTACAAATTTTCAAATCTAATTTGCATTGGGGTAATAACATCAAGCAAAATTCTCGAGTTTCCAATGTCCACATATTCACACTCAATGAGGTACACTGATACACCTATCTGACCCTATTCAAAAAATTCAAACCAACCCCCATCACTCCCGATACTCCCAACACCAATACTCCCAAAAATCCCGAAATGTGAAGACACTCGGTGTACAATACACAACAGAAACTATGTCAGAGTGAAAGAGGTGGGTCGAGAAATTTTCTGACCGCGACACGGTGATCTTGACCCACCTTAAGCCGATGAACGGATTCGACCCAGCGGAAACGGGACTCCTTATCGTTCCCACTACGCTCCCGTAGGACCATACCGTTTTTACGAGCTACTCCCGTCGAAAAATCGACAAGTTAAATCGAGAATTTGTCGTGCACGCACGAACGACTGTTTGCTCTGCTTCGATCCGCGTAGATCGACGTGCACCGACTGCAATTTGCGAATCCTCGCGCACTATTGTCCTCTCGCACACGACCCCTTTTAAAGGGAATAGCTCCGAACACCGTTTTCACCTACAGCGGCTGTCACACCGTTTAATTCGTACTTTGATAACGCGTCCGATTGCTGCTCGACACTTTTCTCGCGGTTTTCGTGAAACCAAGATTTGAAAACACACTGATCCAAAGATGGGAGATGTGTAACTTTTAATTACACTTTTGTACACACTTAAGTGTACCTTTAAATGCACTTTTAGATACATATGTACTATTACTCTTAATTCATTCGTGAAAACTACCTTTGAAGAATATGTGAAATGTCCTCATCGATCCGAAGTTTATGGAGTGTATCAAAGGATACACTTATTTGCGAATATCTCGCTGTCTATCAGTTCTACGACAAAAGTGGTTATTACAGAATCTGTAGCTTGAGAAATTCTCTACAAAAAATGTTGTGTGAGCTTTTTTCATAGGAGTCACCATTTCGACGTACCATGGCCTACAAAGTTGACAGTCCACAAGGTCTTTGACAGACATCACAATAGTTCCTGATTTTTTGAACGAGTCCAACCTTAAGTAGAAGATCCTAACTTTTTGAACAGACAGTTAAAATTTGACTAAACTCAGGCACTAGTCATGTAGTTTGCTCTGTATTGTGAAAACGAGTGACTCAGCGATTCATACAACACCCGTTTCTATTTAAGTAACTGATCTATTAAATCCTCTCCGACGAAAAATTTTCTAAATAAAATCGAAGAATGCGGTAATAGAGCACGGTGTAACAACGAATTCACACAGGTACACCCTGTGCACGGCTAATCTGTAAATGTCTCCATTGTAAATGGATCCTGTCTTGCGCGTGAATTGCCGTAACTCATCGTGAGTCTCGCGCTGAACGTGTCAGCGCCTAGATTAAGCCGCGCATTAAATCAGTTGTATCTGCGCCGGTGATTAATTTAAATTATTGTTCGCGACTGGGAATTTCGTGGCCAAGTTCGACGTTCCCTAATTAAACAAACTTCTCTCCCAGGCGGGGCCGAATTTTCAAACATTCAGATTGATCAAACTTCGTTTAGAATTATACGAGTTTAGTCGCGAGCTCTCGGTAATCGGTTTAATTAGCAGTTCGAGTGTTACCGCCGAATAGAAAGTTGCCATTATTCGTTTGCTGTGGAAAACGGCAGAAGCCTCGTTAATAACTGATACTTGTGTAAGACACATTTTATGCTGATTCTTAAATTTGCTTTGGTAAAAGGGTCTTAAGGATCTTTTGGTTGTTCCACAATCGTCGAGGAAGTTATCAGCTTTAGAGTTGATCAGAAATCCTACGGCAGTATCAAACTTGTGACACGTGGAAATCAGATATTTTTCTCTACTGACCTAGATAATCCTCTTTAGTATCCTATATGGATCCTAGAACCTATGTGCTAGATCCTATCAGAGAAATATCTACATTCATCTTTTACAATTCTGTACCTATGTTGTACTTATGTTTTTAAATGAACGAGAGATGTACAAAGGCCTTTCCGGGATGAAAAGCACATCATTGTTGTAGAAAGCAGCAATGTTCAAATTGAAAGAATGACAATGATAAGAAAGCTGTTAAAAGTGCTTTCAAGTAAGGATAGTAAGTTCGTGGAAACGATCGGAAGAGCGATGAATAAGGTCTGGGAGATCCGTGCAGCTATCGATAACGACGGACCATCCGCTGTTTGCGCAGATTAAATTCATCGATCGATCGTGCAACGCGAAACGAAAGCCTCTCTGCACCGCGTGGAAGATGGCTACGTGTTCCCAAAGCGTTCCAGGTTCACGCGAACCAATAATCCTTCCATTAAGTCGGCCGATAAACCCCTCCGTTACATCTCGTCGAATATAACTCGACGGGAAAAGGTTTGCTGCCGGGATGCGTCACGGAAAAATTCTCTGCTTATCAAAAAGCTTTCGTTCCTTTTATCTTTTTCGGCGTTCGATGAACACTCGATAAATTGCAGTAGAGATTTGCGAATTTGGATATCTAGCAATCTGGGGATCGAAGGATCCGGAGATTTAGGAAATTTTGGGACTTGAGTACTTGGGCTCTTAGATAGAGGACTTGGACATTTGAAAATTTGAAAATTTTGGGACCTGAAAACTTGAGTACCTAGGCTCTTACAGAGACAACTTGGTCATTTGCAAATTTAACAATTTTAGAATACATCCGCTAATTTAAAGATATAAAAATGTGAAAATTTGGAAATCAGAAAATTGAAGATCTCATGATTTAAAAATTCAATTGAACAATTAATGAACTTCAAAACTTGCAGCTTCTCACATTTGCTTTGCACTTTCCACTGTTTGAATAGTTCCTATTCCCGAGAGAGTAATCCTTTTTACTTGAGAATTGTAAACAAGCGAAAGAAAGTAAAATAATGGAAAAGCGTGCCAGCTCGCGATTCCACGTTCCAGAGTGAGTTCTTGCCTCTCGATAGGCGTCATTCAGGCCTTCCGGTCCGGTCGTTGTCAGACTTGTCGCAAGGAGGACGAAATCGAGGAAAATCGCGTGGACGAACCGTGCAGTCCGGCTGCATCGACTCGTCAACGTATCCGCAGTGCCGAATAATCACCTCGCCCCGCTTTCGACAAGACTCACCACCACCCTCATCGGCATCACAGTTCACCCTCTATGCACGATCATTACATTCCTAATTTCGTCCGCAAAAACTTTCCAGTATCCTTCTTATAATTACAAGCTTGATCGGACGAATTCGATCTTGAAAAAGTTCAGTGACCGCTTTAGATTTCAATTACCGGATCAGCAATGTTGCAAATTTCCCTCGCGAAAATTTCGCTTGCAGCAACGCTTTCGTAGTATCTCTCTTCTAGCTCTATGGTTCAATCTTTAGAATTCTATCAGGTTCAATGAATGTTCAGTGGTCGCTTTGAATTTTAATTGTGTTAGCTTAGATTAAAAATAGTTGCGATTTTCACACCGATGTTTTCTATGTTTTTTTTTTATAGTATCCTTTGTTCAAATTCTAAGTCCTCAAGGATTCGATCAAACAAGCAATGGTGTTTGAATATTGTTAACGATTAAAAATAGTTGCAAATTTCACACCGTACTTTTGGGTGCTCTATAGTATCCTTATTTTCTCCAAACTCTCTGTCGTTCTCAAGGATTCGCTCAAACAATGGTGTTTGAATATTGTTAACGATTAAAAATAGTTGCGAATTTCACCCTCAAAATTTTTTTTCATGTTCTTTCCTAATATACTGTAGTTTGGCAAAATCTCCGGATCTAAGAACAGTGATCGTAGATATTAATTTTAATTAGCGATTGAAAATAGTTGCCAATTGCATCCCTGTAATTTGTTTCCTCTCATGATATTCTTGATTCCTTCCAATGCTATGGGATCACTGAGAACAATCACGAATCGTTCATATATTTCTCCAATGTTTACGCAACGAAAAGGGTTCCGAACATCCCTCAAGTTTACAAACTTTCTTCTCCCCTCCGGGCTGACCTACTAAAGCGATGCATGTTCGACACGCGTTTTTCCCCGGATGCACCGTGTTTCTGGTAATCGACCGCTCGAAACTTGCTGCTCGATTTATGTTTTAATCATCGGTCAAGTTGCCCCGTACTTGGCCACTCGAAAATCGTTGATTGGAAAAACGTTTTCGCTCGGAAATGATTCTTCGACTCCGTTGGAAAGCAATTAATAATCGAACAGAATTATCTTCTCGAGGTAAACAATGGTAAACTATCGAAAACCGATGGCACCGCGTCGAAGCACTCGCACTTTCGATGCACGATTTCCCGAACGAAATAATCACCGATTTTCGCTTTGGAAACGCGTTGATCCGTCGACGGTTCCCTCAGGAGTCACGCGTGCCTTTCATCCTCGAGATCGGCCACGACGTTCGAGCATGCAGCGACAACCCCTTCGGAACGCATTAACCCCTCGGAACCGTACAAGATAGCGTGCCGCAACGGCTTTAGCAATTATCGTCGAAGCAGCGATCGATTGTTCGATGTAGCCGTTTCCTGGAGACGTCTCATCCTCCCGTTCCCGAGCTGCACCCTGGATGCGCCTCGCAGTTGCTCCAGGATCCTATGGAAATTCGCTCCCATAGCCCCGCGCTCTCCATTCGACCCGGCTCAATAACCGTGCACCATCCTCGATCATTTAGACTCTCGTCCAAATCCGCGGACTCTGAATTCGGAGCTGCCAAACGGTGCACCAGTTCCTCTTTAACGCAATCGCGACGGAAACGTCCGAGGGAAATCCGAAAGCTTATTTACACTCGGTCTTCTCGATCGGGATAATTCCAATTACGACACCCGTAACTCGAGTCATGGTATCCGGAGATTCTACAAATGGAACCACTTTCGATCTCGTTTGTTTGCACTGGTCACTGGGTTGGGGGGATGGGACACCTTGAGATGAGGGTGAAAATCGTACGAAATCGTTGGTGTTTTCGCGTGTGGTGGAGCCGCGACGAACGGGACATACACCCGGCGCTGAATCGCGGCCAACTGAGAGGGAGAAAACAGCCCCCTAGATACTACGGTCGGGGTTGGCTGTGGCGTCGCGCAACGAAACCCCCTGCGCAACGCTTTCAACCCCATCCCTACTGGTCGCAGAACGACGAGGACCGTTTTCCACGACGAAACGGGCTATCTCGACACTTCCACGCGAAATCTACCCCGTTCGGACTCGTTCATGATTAGCGACCAACTTTGTGTCGCGGTTTAAGGGCTTTCTTTAACCCTCGACCCTCGTGTCAATTCGACTCAACGCGTTAATATTATTCTGCTGTTTATTCCCCTGAGACTTCCAGGTTTCTCGAGGAGGCTTTTGTTCTTTATCAGAGGGTGCAAATTCATGTATGCATAATCTTCAACGTAATAAACGAATAGATTTACAAATGATTTATGGATGTTCTATAAACAAATATAGATACATAAAGTACGTGTATGTTATCCTACAATATCGTGACGCACACTGCATTCGAAATGTGATCAAACTCGTATTTTCACTGCAATTGAATTTCGGGAACAATTCCAAGGATTACTGAAGCTGTGCTTAACATTTCAACTTTCTTTAGTCGCCCTAACGTTGCAATAATTAGCTAGCTGTGACGCTTAAAAAATTGCAGGTTAATATCAAGAAGAGAATTAAATAAAAACTAGTCAAATCTAAATGCAGGGAATCTAAACTTCTTTTCCAGTTAGATCAAAAACGTAATTTTCATGTCGGCAAGTATCGAGTATGCCCGTGAACACCTGACAGGCAATCGAAGCAATTAGTCGAGCCAGTATATGCAATCAAAATCGATTGTTCCTATGAAAGGAGCCAGTGTCCACTTTATCATTTATCTCCGTCTCCGGGGTTTATTATGTCCGTCTTAGTTGCATAGAGAGCCGATATTGTAACGGGAGAGAAACGGAAGACTGACTCTATTCGTTCGGATTAAAGGGTTACGAATTCGAGGGCGATGAAAGCTCGGTGAAAGGCAAGGATATCGAGGCAAATTTGGGCCAGCTTTGAAACGGCGAAATCCAATCGGGTTTATTAGCGCAGCTCGAAATTGAGGAGCTTCGTTTGCTAATTACCCTGCTAAGTCCATTGTGCCACGGTTCCACGGTAATTTTCTCGCTGCTAACTTTGCAAGACTGCAACAATGAGATTTTAATGTTTTATGGGAAATTCGAATTGTAACTCCTCGCTCTGAACTAACCCTATTTGTGGATTTGAAACAATTATACTCGTATTTGGTTTAATGCTGATCCAGGCACTGAGCGTATTTTAACATCTGCATCAAATAGATTTCGGATATATTCCTGAAATTAAAAGCTGGAACTAACAATTGTATTTAAAACGCATACTCGACATACAAGAGACCTAATTACATAACAATAGCAATTTGTTCTATAGGAAAACCAACGGAACCCCCAAACGCATTAGTTTCAAAGCTTCTGATTTGGTCCAAGTACCTCTGAGCGTATTTCAACATCTGCCTCAAATAAATTTCAGATCTATTCCTAAATTTAAAAAGTTTTAACTAACAATTACATTTGAAACGCGTACTTCATACACAAGGAGCTTACTTACATAATAGTAGCAATTTATTCTATAGCAAAACTAACTTCAACCCCCAAACGCATTAGTTTCAAAGCTTCTGATTTGGTCCAAGTACCTTTGAGCGTATTTTAACATCTGCGTCATGAAAGTAGAATTAAAAAAAATAAATTTCAGATCTATTCCGAAAGTCAAAAAGCTTGAACTAACAATTAAACTTGAAATACTCGATGAGCCTAATAATAATAGCAAGTCGTTGAAGAGGAAAACCAACCGCAACCCCCAAAACGCATATCTGTCGTTCATAAATAAGCAGTTAGTTCCGTGGCACGTATATAGACGCCTCTCGTATTTAGAAGGTTAATACGTTCGATCGAACGAGATGACGAGGCCACAAGTACCATGGCATAGCGAATTAAAGACCGTGATAAAAAGCTGGGCCAGAACCGGGGAGCAGGCACGCCCACAAAAGGATTCAACGTATCGGTCGATGCTTGAATGCAGGATAAATTGCTCGACAATGAAGTTCCGTGTACCCCATGACGAGATTTTTCGTTTCGACCCCGTGTAGCGCGAGGGACACGAAACACAATGGGATCATGGTGCTGTCTGTTTGCGTCACGTGCTCTCGAACGAGGGGCGAGAACGAAAAGGGTGAACATAGACTTTGGCTCCGGTCGAAGCTTTTTGTCGACCAGCCAAAACGATCCTCGATGGAACGAGTGTCGTACGTTGGAAAATGCATTTTTTCGGATTTTCATTCACTCTGTATTGTGTTTTCGACGTAGTATATTAATTGAAATTTTGCATGGCTTGCATAGTTTATAAGGGTATACAGTTTGTAAGGGTGGTTAAGTGTTGAACAAAAATTACGGCTGCGATAAAATAAGTTTGACTGCGGAAGAAATAAATTAACATCGAGAAGCAATATTAATATAACGATTGTTGGCTGGAAAATTAAAAGGCTCGAGTACTTTATCGATCAGCAACTTTCGACATCGTTCGAGCTTTCTCCTTAAAGCCCTAACATTATTATCAAAGTCAATAGTTGGCCAACTATTCGGCGGAATATCTTTTACGTTGTTATAATGGAAGGGAATAAGACACGAGAGACGAAAAGAGAGAGGGGCTCATCGAGAGGGTCACTTTTCTCTTGGTGCTCGCTTCATCGACCGACAAGATTTGCGATCGCTTTATTAAAAGTCCCAGCTGCTACCAGCCCGATCGACGATGCGCCTGCTAAAAGTTTATAAACTCGATATCCCTATACTTATTAGCAAAAAACTAACCCTCCGATGTCTGTGCAAACTTTGAGAAACGCTTGCGTTCGCATCTGACACGAATTCGTCGATACAATAAGGGTTTCTGTAATAGGATTTGGATAAACGAGTCGTACACCTTTGTTAATTTATGGGTTAATGGATATTTAGAATTCAAGGATTTGAGTATTAGGTAATTTGTAACTTTAGAGATTCGAGTGTGTAAATATTTCAGCATGTGGGTGTTTGATAATTAATTTGAGAATGTAAAAATTGAGAAAGGAATAATTTTGAGTGGTAAGAGCAGAATATAGAGTGCAAAGAGCGATGCAGAGGGTGCGGAATGCGGCATGCGACGCGTGAGAGGGTCGTACACGATCAGAGTTGGCGAACTAGCCCAGAAAGTGTGAAGAAAAGAGGGTGGGTGGTCTCCTTGTTCTAATCAGCCCGTTCGTTAATCAGTATCGCGTAGCCTGCATTGTTTTCAGCGAATTACGAGGGAAAATAGGTCAGCGAGTATAACAAGCGCGTATTGCGGATGCGTTTTATCGACGGATGTTCGATTTTTACGAGACCCTCTATTCGAAGAGGAAAAAATTCAATCTTTTGATCCATCATCGACAGCATTCCCCTTTAACCGTTTATGACGCCAACCTCGATCGGCGATGGCGATAAATAAAAGCGCAAGTGGTGTACAATTAAAGCGCATAAAACTGTCGGCGGTTAACGTGATCCGCAATTAAGAGTTTTGTCATTTGACCAGGCGGAGAGGGTGCCTTATAATTTACCCCATAAATAATTCATGTTCGCGTGGTTGCGCGCGCCAATAGCCTGCTATTATGCGAACGAACCGGCTCAGGGGTTGTTGCCTGAATTATGAATATTCAGTGCAGTTCGCACATCGTACACACTGTCCACTATTAACCCTTTCATTATTAGCGCCGGGTATGGTTGGTCATTCACGGAACGATATACGCGCGTGGCGATATAACGCGTTACTAAATTCGCGCCTCGATGGATTTCTATACGTACAAATTTTCCTTATGGCGATATACGCGTAGCAATTACCACTCGCGATGATCTCCATGCATGGTGATTTAACGTGTGACCATCTTCACTCGTCGGCAATTCTACTTGTAGCAATTTTTATATATGGCTATATAACGCGAGGCAACTTGCACTCGCAACGATTTCCACTCTAGGCAATATAACGTGTAACCATTTTCACTCGTGGATATTTCTATATGTTGTGATTTTTGCATACGACGATTTAACGCGAGGCAACTTCCACTCGCAACGATTTCCACCTTGGCAATATAACGTGTAACCATTTTCACTCGTCGGCAATTCTACTTGTAGTGATTTTTACACATGGCCATATAACGCGAAGCAACTTCCACTCGCAACGATTACCACGCTTGGCAATATAACGTATTACGTTTTGCACTCGTCGGAATCTTTACACGTGACAATTTCCACGCGTTACAGTTTCCACACATGACGATGCTACTCTTATTGAATTATCTTGTGCGGCAATATAACGCGTGGTAACTTTCATGCTCGACTATATATCACACTATATCCACGCATATCGATTTCTACATATGTTGTTTGCCACTTAAGATAATATAACACGTGACGATTTCCATACTTGGCAATATAAGATGTGACTATAATTATATAGTTATACATATAGTTATATAGTTATAGTTATATTCTGTATACTATAGCATGACAAGTACCATACGTAGCGACATGTGAAAATCTATCGCATGAAAACGAGTAAAAATATTACGTTACGTTTCTTTTGAAATTGATCCTCCGAAAGCGTATTATTTAGCACAGATAACGTGTACATTCTCCAAAAGGCAATATGCCATTTCGAAATGTAATAATGATTCAGTGGAAATGCGTAATTTCGTTCATTACCCGTCAGATTTGTACGTCATTCAAGTGTAATCGGATTCTGTCGGATTTTATTATTCCGTGCATGAACCGTGTCACCGTCTCGTCCGTTTTAATTAATTGACTGTAATCCTGTCATGAAATGGCCGGCGATGACACGGTCGCTTACATCCAACGAAATTCGAATGCAAAAACGATAGAATCGATTTGCTCTTATTATCTCGTCGACGCGAAATTGTCGCGGTATCGCGTTTTTCTTCGTTCGTGATCGTTACACGCTCGAGAGCTCCCGCTCGTTTCGGATGGGTGCCATTAATTGGCCACCATCGGTGATTCTTCCTTTTTAATTCAAACAGAAATTGCATCGTTCGCGGTATCGCGTGCAACGCTCGAAAAACGAAATTGCGAATCGTTGCGTATTCGTTCATTTTATTTTTCACGGATTTTCGAGGATTTTTGTAACATTTTTCTTTTGTATTTAGCTGTGTTATTGTATTCCTTATTGTTACATACAATCGCACTACTGTTTTATTGCCTTGCTAATTCTTTCATATTCCCATTTATTTTACTGTGTCACTATAGTACTATTCTGTTTTCATTATAGTACTACTATTCCAGTTTCATCTTAGTACTATTTTACTGTACTGTTGTACTACTATTCTACTGTTACATTATAATGTTACACTATGTTAATTTATTAATATTATCAATGCATGACAATGAAAACCTGCATTCAACTGTATCAATATAATACAGAACTATCAATGTATACAATAATATATTAAACATATAAAATTACAGAAATAACCAAAAAATTATTCTCTTTTCCCAGGTGTTCAAAGGACGCTGCACGTTCTCCACAACTCCGAACAGCCCGCGTCGGTGTTCGCCATTTTGGAATCAGGAAACAAGGTGGTGCCGCTGATAGCTGACGGACTATTCGATCTACTAATGTACAAAATATCAAGCATTTACACGAATAAGATGCAGAAGGTGGAATCGAAAGGTCCACGATTCGAAATCGGTGATTTCTGCGTGAAACTCGGCAGCGTGACAATTAATCAGAATTTCAAAGGCGTCCTCGTTGAGGTAAATCGACAATAAATCTATCTACAATATTCTCAAATATTTGCCGAGTTGATAGACGAACACTGTTTCAATTATTACCGAAAAATTCCACTGTAACAAATTTAAAAATTAATTTCGTGAAAATAAACTCGTAACTTGTATGCGTCGTTACATACAGATCAATATCAATTATTGCTGTTTTCATTACGGTTGAAATTTGCTTCACCAATTAATTTACATTACAATTTTATTTGTGCGGACTAAATCAGCCTCTTGAAAACATTCTGTATTAAAAACATTCTGATCAGTTAATGAAATATGTGCCAGTTAACAAGAGATGTAGTCGATGATCAGTTGTTTTTATCCGAAATGAAATTTCGTTATAAATTGTGATTTATAAGTGGACAAATATTTATACATTTATAATGTATCAAAGACTGTAAAACAAAGAGTACGTAACTCAGATACATTATTTATTTATACTTTGCAAATCCTAAAAAATGAAGCTACCTGTGAATCGTTGCGGTAGCAGAACTTTCGTAGACTACCTCTGCCATAAGTTCGCCATTGCTCCGAGCGATGCCTGCAGCCCGAGGAACTAATTAGGGTAAAAAATAATGCAAGAATCAGAGAGCAGGCCGCATCTTTTCCATTTAAGAAACTCCGAAACTTTTCGAACCTCCGGAGAAACTTTTCCTCGAGCGGATAATCGGTTGAATTAATAATCGTGGCAGATGTCTAGCTCGCTGATTTCCGCGAAACTCGTTACCAGCCCGTTCCCGAAGGAATCCCGAGCTGCTAATTAACTTGCGATTTAACTTGAAAATTGCTAAAACACTGCTTGAATAATCGATTGATTAGTGCAATCGCTACAACTCAACGCCCACAATTTCCCTAAATTCTGCTTACAATTTTGCTTAACTTGCATGCGATTTTTAACAAAAAGTAGCGCAAAATTTTTGTCATGGAATCATAAAAAATAGTTCAATAATTTCATAACGATTATTTAAAGACTTTCAAAGTAAATGTTTTAAACAGCTAGATAGCGAGAGATTCACCTAACCTCAAAGTGCTAACACGATTGTTTAACAATTTTTGATTGAAAGTTTTTATATTTATACCTCGCTATGTATCTATGAACGATTGGTAACAAAAGGGTTAAGCAGAAAATGTTTCTCGGTCAGCTTTCACCGCGACAATGGTGTAACTTCCGTTCTACAAACCGGAAACAGTTCGTCCGTAGCGAATGTGTTGCTCTCTAAAGCGATCCTTCGTAGTGGCCATTCGTATCGATAACAGCGCTGTTTATACCCTCACACGACATCGAATACGTTACGATAAACCTCCTTGTTCCTCCATTAATTTCACCGGAAGAAATATTACAACCCATCGGCTAACTTACGATCTTCTACCCCTATGAGAAAAATTTCGTAGAGCGCTCGGTATACAGATACGGATAATTTTATTACCTGCTGGGAAAACTTTCTACGAGTTTTGGTTGTTCAGGTATTAGTAATAAATAAACGGTTGCAATAGGATACTA
Organism: Megachile willughbiella; assembly: GCA_945859595.2. Taxonomy (NCBI): domain Eukaryota; kingdom Metazoa; phylum Arthropoda; class Insecta; order Hymenoptera; family Megachilidae; genus Megachile; species Megachile willughbiella. The sequence continues at coordinate 14,679,444 of OX243798.1, read as the reverse complement.
AATCGCCGAACAAAAAGGTCTGTTTTCAGAGAAAAGTTAATCTCTGTTCTTGCGGTTGAAATCGTAAAGAAACCCTTTGACACCCTGTCGAGATGATCTTGACCGGAAAAGGGAAACTGCCTGCGAAAAGAACTACGTTCGATCGATCTTTTTATCGCCAGTTGGGTTGCTTTAGTTCTGAGCTTCGAGAACCGTTTTTCTTTGTAATGCGCCATTTTTGGGGCGATTGTTTCGTGAAAATTGGGAACTTGGTTTTGTTTAGTTTCTGTAGATTTGTTAATTTGAAAACAAAAAATTTCTGAATTTCTAAATTTTACTTAAAATTTTGTTCTAGGTGGAATATAGACCCTGCGTTGTTCCGGGAAGTGCATGGGAACTGATGCGCGAATTTTTGCAAGGATTCCTTGGATCTACAGTGTCCAATCAAGCACCACAATATTTACAAGTAATAATTATTACCATTACATGATAATATTAGTGATAGCATATCCATCATGATAAGATATCTATTTTGTTTTAGAACCGAATGAACGATATTTATCAACCCTTGGATACGATTCAACAATATTTGGAACACTTTGGTCAATACAGAAAAGCCACAGCTGTAATTTAAGAATTTCTGTCACCACTTAATTGACCAATTAATGTATTATATAGCCTATATTCCATGCTTTCTTTTGGAATCAAATTCACAAGCAACTATCAAGTTAAAAGCTAACTTATTCAATGTCCATACAATATGACTGTACTTTCAATAAATATTTCTGAATGATGTACATTTTATATCTGTACTGTAGTATTTATATATTAAGTAATCTAATAAGTTATGCGTGTAGATTTTGTACTCCTTGAAAATGTGCAACCCCCAATTCACCAACCAGCGTTCTTTCATGTTCGACAGTTTCCTAACTTATCTCCTGCAGAATAATTTCCTAATTTATCGACTGTTTCCTGATATCGACCAAAGTTTACAGATAAGCTCTTTTGTGTAAAAGAAGATATCTGTGAAAATAGTTTTTGCGACTCTAAAGAAAATTTATTGCGTCTCTTATGTCATTCCCTATATTATCGACGAGATACAGTATAGTGTGTGAACTGTTCTAAACACATAATCCGCATGTTCGGACTCACGGAGTACATTGCAAACAACATAAAATCAATATTGATAAATATATAACATATTAATCAATAAAATCAATATTAATTAAATTACAAATGATATGGAACAAGTGGTGCCATCTCTCCTGCGAACAGGGTGAACTACATACTTTTGAATCTCTACTTTCATTAGTTCCTACACCCTGTCACTAGATAGCGCTTCGTTTATCGTTCACAGTTCAATTAACATGATTGATTTTATTTGCTTAATTGACTATAACATGAATTGAATTACATCGGGTGCAATTAACTTCGAATTGTTTTGACTTTATCGAACCATTATCAATTTGGCTTTTCTTCGGAAAACCATGCTCTAAATCACGTCAAATTTTGCAAATAAGCACCTTTTTAAGAAAGGAATCGTCAGTGAGAACGATTTTTGGCGATGAAAATAATGATGCGCCACCTGTCAAATCTGTATACCTTTCTTGTAATAAGCCACAGTCGATAATCTCTCTGTTTATATCGCATGAAAATGCCATCCACGAGTAATCTATCTTATACCTCATCCGTGGTTCGTGGTATTATTCAATCTGTTGAGCAGTCAGATTTGGTATGTGACTGACGTAGCATTTAGATAACAAATTTTATCTCGATATGTTTATGTTTTAACAATGCTTGAACGATGAACGATACAAAGTAGCTAAGCAAATTCGCAAGGGATAAAAGGTCCTGAGGTAACTAGACAGTTTTGGCAATCTGACAGAAAGATTTGACAGGTTACAAGTTTAACGAATTTATGTTTAGTATACAGTTTCATTTATAATTATATCTGTCATTGTATACTATCGTACTGAAGTCTAATCTTAATTTTAAAATAAATCTGTGTACAATTTGATATATCTTGCAGACAGATGGTTTATCAACGAGGAAATCAGAGGGAAGGTTCCCCACACTATGTTTTGTTATATTCGGATGATGAGAATAGTGGAGACGAAGAAAACATTTCCTTACAACCCCGTAGTAGAACTACATCATTGCCACGTAAAGTGGAAGTTATAACTGTTCAACTTAAAGCAGAAGATACATTGCAAGCTTTAGCATTACGATATAGATGCACGGTAATAATAAACAAAGAAGTAAATAAGGAATTAAGCTGCAGTTTAATTAAGTCATTATATTTATAGATATCAGAATTGAAGAGAATTAACAAGATTCATAAAGAGAATGAAATATATGCAAGACGCTTCATAAAGGTACCTATTCAACCATTTTCTATCTTAACTGAATCGCTCGAAAAAAATCAGAGTGGATATACAGACCAAAGTGAAGTAAGCATACCTACAACTAGTAAAGAAACAGAATGTACAGTAGCAACAAATCTGTTATTAAGAGATTCAGTTGTGACTGAATTGCCAAAAGCAGAAATCAATACAATTATATTAAATTCAGTGTGTGAACCTTTGTCATCATATAGCAGTTCTAATACTTTAGAAATTGCTAGTTCAGAACATGATCAGTTAATTACCACGGTAGAAAGTGACTCACAAAACTCTCATTTAACAGACACGTTTAAATGTTCTGGTGATGACTGTGGATTATCCTGGACACAACTCCTCGGATTTTCCCTCTTACTAGGTTTTGCAGGTCCTATTATATACATACTTTATATAGCTGAATTCTCATCAAAAAATCATTCAGCTGCTAATCACTAGGAGTATTCCATTGAGGAAAAAACACTATAGTACAAGCTGCTGAATTTGCAGGATGTGCTGTCTTAATATAAGCTTATAAAAGACTATTTTAATTCAAATGAGTGAGACTGTATTAACAGATAAATTTGGAATCTCCGATTATTTGCCATTACCATATTAGTATTGGCATAAATAAGATACTTAGAAGTAACGTGATACTCTAAGTAAATGAAAATTATAAGGTACTGTTAAACAGCATAATACATTGTGCCTTTGTGATTAAATATCTGTTTGATACATTATAGAATGGTCTTAAATGCATATGCTATTGCATATGCAAGAGTGAGTATTACCGAGCTTCGGTTTTTGTTTGCATTGAACATTATTTAAATGTGATTTACCATAAACCGAGATTGCCAAAGATGTATTCATTGGCATTTGAATTATTTCAAAATATATTATCGTTTTCAAGTGTTTAAGGCTTTAAAAGATTGCGTACTATTAAGTAATTTTTAATCTTTCTTTTTATTAATGATACTAAGGACGAATCCATTGAGGGTATTTGATACTTGCGATCGATTTATATATTTGACATCTGCAATGCTGTTATTACATTGACTAAGTGTAAGTTACTCTCTTACTACACATAGTGATACTAAATATGAATTTTGATAATATTTTATTACGACGCTGTTAAAATTATGTATATTATCTTTTTGATAAGACAACTGTTTTTTCTCGTTGAAATTTATAAAAATATATATTTTAACAAAAAAATCTCGTTTAATATCCCTTCCATTATTACAATGTATCCAGATCATAAGGAAAATAACCACACTATTTTAATAAAAAAAATGTTGTACAGAAATGTTTATTTATTAATTTCAAATGTTACAAGTCATAAATCAGGATGGTAATTTTTGTTTTTGTAGCCTTCGATTTACGACGGTGTTATTTTTCCCTGTAATATAGTAAAGACGAATTATTATTTATTAATATATATACTTCACAAGCACATTTTAAGTCATGTTATAAAACTTCAGAAAACGAAATGTCTTTCAATAATATAAATTCAGAAGACCGTCGTTATTTTCATCATTATGCAACGAAATATTTAATACCAACTGATATACTTTCAATATTACTAACCATAATGATGTACCACATCAATGACCTTAAAATTTCTTGAAACTTTTCTTGGAACCAGTTCCTTTGGAAACCTTCAAAACATTAAACCTAACTGTTTTACTGAGTGGCCTGCATTCACCTATAGTTACCACATCCCCAATTTCTACGTCTCTGTAAGAAACAGAAAGGGACATAATAAATACTATGAACTTACAACATTTAAAGTACCGATAATATTGTATTTAAAATATTTTTCAGTAGACGAATAAGTTACTTCACGTAGTTCTTCAGAAGACCGTCGTCAATTTCATCATATAATTGTAATAATCTCAAAATGAACTATGTAGAATCATAACACAAACCTGAAGCAAGGACTTAAGTGAACACTCATGTTCCGATGGCGTTTCTCAAACCGATTATATTTCCTGATGTAATGAAGGTAATCTCTACGTATAACAATAGTCCGTTGCATTTTCATTTTCTGTACAACACCAGTCAATATGCGACCTCGTATAGAAATGTTACCGGTAAATGGACACTTCTTGTCAATGTAAGTTCCTTCAATTGCCTGGAAGATAAAGAGGTAAGTTAAACATTGTACTTCTAAACATCATGCTAGGCTCCTCTAACGAAAGGAATACTTACCTCACGTGGTGTTTTGAAACCAAGCCCTACATTGCGGCTATATCTCATAGGCTTCCTCCTTTTGGGACCCAAACCTTTCTTGCGGTTAAGAAAGATTGTAGGTTGCTTTTGAAACGCACGCTCGGTCTAAAAGCGTAGAAACACATCTTTATATCGCGTTGCTGGTAAAACGCTGTTTGATCTAACCACGTGTAGCGTTAATACAAGTTATAGCCTTCTCATATTTCTAAGCGACTAATTTTTTCATCCCATTATGAAGTCCTACGTTAAATACAATCGTGTACACAGTAATATTCACCGGAACCCCAGATAAACGTGAAATATTATGTACATTAGTACTATTAAATCGTACACGTACCTGATCTGCCATCTTGCCGTGTTGAAAGAGGAATGCAAACCGGAAAGCTGACCAACATCACTCGAGTACCCAGTGGAGCCAACATAAAAGCATGAATACTAATTTTAGCGGGAATTTCAGGATTTGTAGGACTTCTTGAACCAAGAACAAACTTATAGTTTTTGAAATATTGATGCAGTAGCTTTTTTGGGATGCAGATTTAAGGACTTGGAAAGCTGAAACCTGTGAAACTTTTTTCTAGCACTTATGCGTGCGTTCTGTAGAAGCGGTACATATAGCGGTAAACGGTAGTATCAGTAAAATAGAAAATTACGTATTTCTTCGAAATTAGAGACTTTTACACTATTGTAGGAAAAGTTCTGTGTCCTATGATCGTAATGGAGTAGAAGTAATGCTATCACAAGTCTCCAAAAGCTGTAGAATAAGAATTTTAAAATAATTGCATTTCATGGACCAAAAAAAGTGGCGCCATCTAGCGGCGAAAGGTGGAACTAACAAAATAGAAAATTGCGTTTTTCTCGAAAATGAGCGACTTTTTCGATTTTCTGAGGCCAGAAATGAATTCTACGCCCTCAATATTATTGAAAAAATGCTATTATAGTGCGCTAAATGCATTAGGAAAGAAAATGAAAAATAATGCATTTTATGGACCAAAAAAAGTGTAGCCACCTAGCGGCGAAAGTTGGAACTAACAAAATAGAAAATCGCGTTTTTCTCAAAACTGAGCGACTTTTCCGCTTTTCCGAGGCCAGAAATGAATTCTACGCCCTCAACTTTATTGAAAAAATGCTATCATAGTGCTCTAAATGTGTTAGGAAAGAAAATGAAAAATAATGCATTTTATGGACAAAAAAGTGGCGCCATCTAGCGGCGAAACACAGGAACTAACCTGAAAAATCGTACCCTCGGACAGGCCCTAAAATTAGTTCCACCTTTCGCCGCCAGATGGCGCCACTTTTTTTGGTCCATAAAATGCATTATTTTTCATTTTCTTTCCTAGTGCATTTAGCTCACTATAATAGCATTCTTTCAATGAAGTTGAGGGCGTAGAATTCATTTCTGGCCTCGGAAAAGCGGAAAAGTCGCTTAGGTTTGAGAAAAACGCGATTTTCTATTCTGTTAGTTCCAACTTTCACCGCTAGGTGGCTACACTTTTTTTGGTCCATAAAATGCATTATTTTTCATTTTCTTTCCTAATGCATTTAGCGCACTATAATATCATTTTTTCAATAATATTGAGGGCGTGGAATTCATTTCTGGCCTCAGAAAAGCGGAAAAGTCGCTCGTTTTTGAGAAAAACGCATTTTTCGATTTCGTTAGTTCCACCTTCCGCCGCTAGATGGCGCCACTTTTTTTGGTCCATAAAATGCAGTTTTTTCAATTTTCGTTTCTAACGCTTTTAGCCAGATGTTATTGCATTATTTCAATTCCGTACAGATTGTAGAACATCATACTAGTCTCATAATTGCTTAGAAATTACTCATTTTTAAGAAAAACGCAATTTTATTTTTCGTTAGTTCCACGGTTCACCGCTAGGTGGCTGGACTTTCTTTAGTCCATGAAATGCAATTATTTCAAAATTCTTATTCTACAGCTTTCAGAAACTTGTGATAGCAGAATTTCAGCTGCATTGTGATTGTAGAACACTATAGTTTCCCTAAAATAGTCTAAAAGTCTCTAATTTTGAAGAAATACGTAATTTTATATTATACTAGTACCTCCACTAAATATACCTTTTATGTATCGAGCGTTTAAATACGAATTTTAAGAAAGACGTAATGACTAAGGCTTTCAAAATACTTTAAACATATTAAAAAAAAAACAGTTCTGTTTCTTTTTGGTTTAATACATATTACTATCTGTCATATTCGGTAAGGGAAGAGGAATATAGAAAAAACATACGAAAAAGTCATGTTTGCTGAGAAAACAAATCGACCACAAGCGTGTGCGATTTACACTTTTATTCATAAAATATCTTCTAATTAAATTTTGATATGATACAATGGTCTCTGTCCTCGCGTATGCGTATATTTTATGTTATATTCGGCTGTACATAAAAAAAAAGAAGAGGAAAAAGAATCCGATCGTACGTCAATGTTTCCACAATGTTAATCATCCTTACTTATCCGTTTGGAGAAGTGTACGCAGCTGATTACACGATCACGTACGGTTGTGAGCGGTCTTCCACGTATAAACACAGAAAGACAACAATAAAACGAGTACATCGATCCACGATCAATCACGATCTTACGGAGTTTTAACGCGCAAAGCAAAATGGACAAAGCGGGGTTCAAGAGATACATAGCATATCGTTATAGGAACATGTTCGATTGTACAAATTAGGCACTCTAGTATACGGTGTCTCCTATTAGTCAAATTTTGTCGAACTACGAGAGCAACGGTTATGTACATATTTTATCCCATTTTAAGGTTTTGCTTCGTCGGTTCTACGATAAACCGATTCATCACAGATCGATGTATCTATCGTTTAAATTCTTTCTGAATTCACTTCCATACGTGTCATTTTCATAGTGCAATAGGTCGGACTGCAACATAGGTTTTTTTTGAAAGTAATTTTACAATTTAGAAATTAAAAATCAAAATCTGTTCATAGAAAATAAACTCCAAGATCTCAAGAGGTATCTAGAGATACCCCAAAAAGAATCTAGGGAAACCTTAAGGAATCTAAGTTGCAGGCGACCTGTTACTATCGTCCTCTGTCAGAGTTTCCACTTGAGCGTCGATCGGTATTCTTTTCGCTTGCGAATCTTTTTCATCGCCTGTGTCTTTGCTCTGCGGTTATTTACAACACACTATTCGCTACAATTTTTACAACGTCTACACGCGAAGCGTCACGACGTTCCACAAGAAAGATACAGAGATGGTTTCCCCGCGTGACCCTTCGCGATTTACAAGAAAAGAAATGAAAAGGCGACGTCTCTTTGATATGTACCGTTTCCTCGAGAGAATTAGAGAATCTGAAGGAACTTTCTCTGTCTCGTATGCTATACATACAACATATATATATTTATCTATATAATACGTGTCGCGAAACGAATAACTGTTTCACGCACGACAGGTCTCTGTTCTCTTATCGAGCGTTTTTCTTTTATTGTCACCAGTTTTGAGTCTCTAAAACGTAGAAAGGCATATCGGTATCGGTGATTCTTTTGAACAGCTGCTCGGTTCGATCAACAGCGGCGACGATTGTCGGTGTTCTATGTGTGTTTGTATATACAAGTATTTCTAGCACGTTTCGCGTTCGATCAACGTCCCTTAGGCCATTTGTTCGAGGTATACCGAAGATCGAAATCACGCGTACGATTCATCTTTCCCGTTTTCATCGATTGGTTTATTAAACAATCGAGTGCTGTTCGTCGTCGGTTAAAGTATAAAGCGAATACCAGTTGCACACATCATCCGGATGACTCGAATGAATGCCACCCAAGACAAACCTTTCGCATACTGTTCCCCGGTAGAATCAAATTCAGATATTTTCCATTCTACATGCTTGACAGAGGTGACAATTCATTCGAGTTGCACGGTACATCGAACAATTCGGATAAAGTTTCACGCTATAACATCTACGAAACGAATTTCTTCATTTATCAACGTGGCGTTACCGTAGAATAACCTGAGATAGATACACAGTGATGCGAGGTCAGATTTCGTATAATCCAATAAACGCAGAAAGTTCTCTCATATGCAAATCGTTTAAATTCGATGTCCGTTCAAAATTGAATACCTTATCTTTAAACTCGATGTAGCTTGTGTGTTTATTACTTATGTACACGTTTCAAGATCAACAGATATAGTAATTTGGTCGTTAGACAGTATTTCGCATCGAAGCTTGTCGAATTCGAACTAAAAAGAAAAAGAAACGAAAAGTCCGTGTTTTGGCATCTAATCCTCGGTTTAAAAATCGTGTCCCCTCGAATTCTCGACGACGTTTACAATCTAATTAGTTGGCAGGGTCACATTTGAACTCAATCTCACCCTTACGCTCAATCGCTCTTTCGCATCTTATATCATATCATCATTACATATCCCAACAAACGACTAGATCACGATGGTTGGATCTCAACCAGATCCTTAAATGCTACGGAGCTCGTGGTCAAGCTAATTCCAAGTTAACGATATATTATTTTTATCAAATATAAACCACTTCGCTATCAAATAATATAGTTATACGAATACAGATACAAATAGGCAAAAGGGGAAAACCGCAAATATTAATTGATATCGATCTCGATTCACGAATATTTACCACCATTTTTATTCACGTACGCGCGCGTTTCTTCCAGGGCAAAACCTTCGACCCGGGTGCAATTTTCGCGAACATAAATTGTGAAATATACGTATACGTAATATATAATTAGAGAAATTTCTCGTTTCTACGTGCGCGATCAGCGTTTCAAGCGGTGTCCCTCTCTAAACGCAGATGCAAAACACGGTGTCAATATTAAACGCACCCAACAAAAACAAAAAAGAAAGAAAACGCGAATTTTCTCGAACGAGGACGCTTTACGTGTTTAAAAAAATATACATGTCAAAGCAGAAACGAACGACAAAAAAAACGAATAAATCATTACGCGTGTGTATACAGATCGGTGATGGACAGACGTGTGTCCGAGGAGCCCATGGGTGCACGGAATTCGCAAGATATCGAATATTACAAATTTGGTAATACAGACATTTCAAGTACATACATTTGCAAATTTGAAAATTTGGAAGAAAATATAGAAATTTAAAAATGTACAGGTTTCGGATATCCAAATTTTCAAACTGAGAAAGTGGCTACAGTCGGTGTACGCCATTCGCGCTCCGTGCAGAGGATCCTCGCAGTTGCCCATCACCGAGACCACTCCAACAGAACTGCCGCATCGTAAAAATAAAACGTACATGTTCTCGCCGTGTACAGAAGATGCCTACGTTAAAATGGTTCACGATTTTCCGTGACGAACGCGAGTCTTACATGTATTTGTACCAACATAACTACGGAACACTGTCGCGTAAGTACACCTTTGACGACGATCGCACCTTCCGCGTGAACGTCCTTCTCTCTCCCCTTAAAAAATATAAATAATACGCAAGATCGAATCCGCGTCGGGAAGAGGTCGTTTTTCCTACGATCTACCGTGATACCGCGTATAAAAACCGCGCGGTCAACGGGTCAGATCGGCGATATTCGCAACGCGTCAGAATCGAGGACGAATGCGATGGTTCCTCGAGGTCGAACGACGCTCTCCGATCTTCGTGAACAGAAATAATAAGTGTCTCTGTAAATCATCAGCCTTTCCCGTTCGTGGGTAGCGCTAGGCGAAGGCACGTGTGTAGCAAGGTGAATTCGAGTTCTCTTCGCAAGGGGGCCAGGAAGAACGAACACGAGTTCGATTCGTACGGATGTACAGGATATGTGTATGCGTGTAGAGTGTCTTTCGACGGCGCGCTGGCTCGCGCGAGGCTCGTTGCCTGTTCTTCGATTCGCTGAAGAAAACCCGGTGTCGCGAGAAGAAAGATCGCCGGGTCCCGTTGCCCGCTGCGTTGTCCGGAGGGCGCCTCACACGCTGCAACCGGACGTCACCTCCTCGCTGTTCTGCTGATGCGACCAGCGACACTGGTGACAACCTTTCGGCTCCTCCGGCGCGGATGCCACTCCGCCGGACGCCCTCAACCCTTGCTCGAGCTCCAACAGTTGGCCCATGAAATTCAAGTTCGGACTGATGATCGGCCGCGCGTTCTTCACCAGTTTGTACGCCTCCACCATCGACAGACCCTTGTGCCGCATGATGTACGCGATCGCGATCGTCGCGCTGCGAGATACGCCTGCTTGGCAATGAACCAGCACGCTGCTTCCGGCTTTTCGGGCTTCCTCTGAAATCATAGAAAAAAATATTTTTATTACCTCGCTCTTAGTTGTTGGTTCTTTATTAGAAATATACGGGAGGGCAGCACTGTCTACGGGAGACACACCGTGTGCGTCATGAGCAGATAGAGTATTGTGATCGAGACTTGTTATATGAATATGGAAACTTTGATACTTGAAGATATAGAGATATGGGAATTCCCTTGAATTTTATCCCTATTTGATCTAGAGGTATAGAAGTCTAAGGATTGAATTTAGGAATGTAAAGATATTTGGAAATACATATGGAGCTTCGAAATGACCAACACCCGACAAGAACTCGTAATATTTCAATTCCGAGATAACAGAGTTTCCGTGAAAGTAACCTTATTCCTAGTTTGTCACAGAGGAAATTCGAACTGCGTAGGTTCTCTGGAACCGTTGGGTCCCAAAGATAGGGGTCATCGACGCAGCCTCGGATCACGTCATCCACAATTTCTAGGAGGTGAATTACGAGCAAAACAAACGAGCGAGCGGGCTGTGCAACTCGCTCGGATGACGCGAGATCGCGTTGTTGTAAACGATCAAACACAAAACCAGCCGTGTAACCCAAACAGGCGATTCGGTTACGTAACGCGGAGGGACGCTATCGTATCGCCAATGAGTCACGGTGACGCGCGCCTCTATCCTATGCAATGTTGGTGTATGTAATACATAAAGGGAGGGCATGAGAACCGCTGCAAGTGCGCATGTAAACGCACGCGGGACTACGAACAGCGGAAAAAGCCGACGAATGTCCCGTTTTTGCGGAAAAATTGCACGGAGGTTTCGACAGAGTGTACGAATACATGAATATGGCAGTATGTGAACATATGCATATGAGTACATCTAAACGAGTATATGTACACGAGCGTATGCATATGACATGTACACGAGCATATGAATATGAGTGCATGTGTATGGATATATGAAACCATATGCGTACACATACATGAGTGTATAAATATGAGAGGGCATGTGTATGGATATATGTATGTAACCATATGAGTATATGAATATATGACGGTAAGAGATCATGTACACGAGCATGTGTAACGTCTGCAACTGAGCGTAAATATACATAATGTCCACCGTTCAAGAGCGTACATATACGATATTGGTACTTAACCCCAATTCTTCGAGTGCGTATATATACGCAAATGTCCACTGTTCCAAAGTGAATATGAATGTTATGCATACTCAAGCACATCGAATTACTGAAAGGGTTACTAAAACAATTGCCTACTACAAGTATTGTAAGTGTGTTGATCTAAAAAATGAAGTCCGATAAGTTATCTCTCAATTTCAAAGATTAAACCTATTCTGGAGATTTTGAAAATCCCTGGCCCGGGGCCTAATCGCTAACGCGTGGCTAAACGACGATAAGCAGCGGGACCAATCTTATCTACGGATCGTTGCTCGCGTAATAGAAGTGGTGTAGGTAAACGTTAGTCGAGACAGGGAGGGGTGTATCGGCCCCTAAACGTTGTAACACAGGAGTTAGGGTGACGTGCGTGCGATCACTCGTGTAGACCCCGCGAGCTGACATCTGCTATGAGTCACAAATGACGAATGGCCAGACGGAGAAAGCGGGGAGAAAATCGAGAGACAGGAGCGGGAAAGAAAAGGGGTTTCGTGCAAGGAGAAATACTGGGAGGCTGCGAGAGCCTTGGGGATGAAGAGCCTGGGGAGTGGAAGCAGAAACTGGGACGAATTAGAGGAACAGAAAAGTAGGATAGAGAGGATATTTTGGTAATACACACGGGACATATGTGTACACAGTAACAAAAAGCTATGACACCTGTCGCGATCCTGTAAACGATATCGTGTTCCGGGAAATTCACCGTACTTGTTGCCTCGACACTTACTTATCCTACATGGCATCGTTCTTCGAAACGTTATTACCTTACAAAATATAGATTTGTAAAAGATAAACACAGGTATAATTTCTGCGTAAAAGTGAGATTAAAATCGATCACGCTACTATTGTAAAATTTATAAAAGTGAGGAACATCTCGAAAGCAGAACTCGATAATTAGATCCTACAAAACATTCGAGCGATCGGAAAGGAATTAACAGAAACGTTTCCGGAATTTAAATCGGAATTCCCGATGACATATTTTCCCTCGCCACAATCCGCTCGTTTTTCCCTCATCGACGGCATTGCACCAGGCGGTTCGGTTTAACGGAAACAGGGTGTAACTAGCCGTTTCCGGTGGACCATTCACCGTGCGAGGACTAGAAGACGAAAGGCTTCCATTCATGAAACCATGAGTCATGGGTGCACGCGCGAGCACCATCGAATGCACACTCGTAAATCCCCATCATCACGGTGTTGGCCCAATGTCGGGCCTTCTTTGTTTGTGTTGTATGTTTACTGCACCGCATTCTGCTGTCCCGTACGGGGTCGTGTGTGTAACCGAACACAACGAACGCGAGTGCATGCGTGTACCCCATACGCACATGCAACCAACACATACGCACGAGGGAGAGAGCCCTACCGAATGTGCAACTGGTGGAATGCTGTACCTGGCCAACCGTCCCCAACACCCGTAGGGACTGTTGCGTGAAATGAAGGGCACCTTGGTGCGTTGACCGTTAAGGAACCTCTCCATGGAGGACAAACAAAAGCAGAATTTAACCCTTTGTAGGTTCGAACCGTTTGGACCTTGAAATAGGTCTGACGTACGCACAAGGGATTATCAATATTCGCGAGAACATTGTATGCGCAGTTTAGGCTTGAGAACATATCGCTATGCACCAAATTTCTATCTGTCAAGCTTCTGAGCGCTGAATTACCACGCGTTATATCGCCATGCACCGAATTACTACACGTTGAACTTCCACGCGTCGAAACTTACGCGTGTTATATCGCTATGTGCCGGATTGCTACGCGTCGAATTTTCACTTCTTATATCGCCACGCACCGAATTTCCACGCGTTATATTGCCACATATCGAATTGCTATGCTTCGAATTTCCACGCGTTATATTGCCACGCACCGAATTGCTACACGTCGAATTTCCACGCGTTAAATCGCCACGTATCGAATTGCTACGCGCCGAATTTCCACGCGTTATATCGCCACGCACCGAATTGCTACGCGCCAAATTTCCATGCGTTATATCGCCACGCACCGAATTGCTACGCGCCGAATTTCCACGCGTTATATCGCCACGTATCGAATTGCTACGCGTCGAATTTCCACGCGTTATATCGCCACGCACCGAATTGCAACGCGCTAAATTTCCACGCGTTATATCGCCACGCACCGAATTGTTACGCGCCGAATTTCCACGCGTTATATCGCCACGCAGCGAATGGACACACCCATTTCGTTCGAAAGAATTACTCATCGACAGCAGCTAACTTTGTGACTGCTCTCTCATCTCTTTCGCTCGCGATGAATTAAACGCAGCCTCCTCTCTAACCTCCTGACATTTTGCACCGTCAATGCAATTAGACCAATTTACCGCCGCCGTGGCACGGCTGATCCTTGTATTTTTGTTGAATCACACGCAACAGGTTCGACAGCGTCAATGGAACGACCACACGTCGTCCGTTCAATGTCAGTATGGTACGCGTTGCTCGTTTCGACCTATTCAACTCTCGCTTCTCTTGTTACGCGATGAATGAGTATGATGTTTGCTAATTCCTATGACTCGTTCTGCTTCTGAACAATTTATGGAGCCGGAGTTTTATGAACGATGCAAATGTTTCGTGGATTCTCATTCTAGTTTACTTTTCATTTTGACCGTACTCGAGACAGATTATTCCGCTGATTTCCATTCCGCGAAATATGTATACTCTGTACCGTTACTCTCGGAGAGTAATGGACGCCGATCTACATGAAACGAAGAAGTCCTCCGGCCATTTCTAGACATTGCAATTTATATAAACTATGCAATGTGACTACCTTTGTCTTTCTATACGCGTGCAACGGCAATGAAAATTAACCCCACCGATTTGGTGACTACCAATAATTTCTTTGGAAGTAGATCAGTGCTGCCAACCCCGGGAAAACAACGGCGAGAGGAAAGAGAAGCACTCACCGATAAAGTCAAAGGCCTCCTCGAAGTACTGTTTCAGATTCTGGTGACCGGAATCCGAAGCAGGGATCTGTCTGTAGGTGATACCCCTCTCCTCGTGGTAACCAGGTAGTTGGGAAGTGACGTTGAGGACTCTGGTGGCGCCTAGCGCTCGAAGGAGCTGAAGATCAGCCGCGTCCCTACCGTTGCCGAGGTACAAGAATGGCAGGACTCGAGAGGCAGGATGACTGTCGATGTCCGCGGGTTGGGGAGTCGGTGGTCCAGACAGGCTCAACACCGGACAACCTGGTCCTGGACTCGGGCAACCGCTGACCGTCGATGGACCAGCTCCGCCTGCTGGGAGAAGCGTATCCTCGCAGAGGTCCCTGTGCCGCCTGTGGAACTCCTTGTGTCCACCTGGAACCAACCAGAAAAACGTGTTCGTTAGAAACGTAGGACTTTCGGGTGCTGCAGGTTCGTTGGGTGCCTAAAAGAGAACAGCTGGGGAAGGCTCGATCGTGGGAACTGCTCGTGAGAAGTATCGGGTTGCTTTGAAACGGACGATACACTATCCATAAGGTACCCCTAGGGAAAATTGCGATGCGAGGGAAAGAGGATACTCGGTTCCTTCATTTCTCGCTGGTGCATTTGCTACCTTGCGAAACTCCAAATTTATACATTTGGAGAATAGAAAGATTTAGGAGCTCAGAAACTTATAATCCTTCGGATATAGAAATAGGACTTAGAATTTCTAAAAGATTTGGCAATCACAGTAAATAGTTTGATTTGTAAGTACCCCTAACCGTAGCAGTCTCTACGAGCAAATTTGTATCATCAAATTGTACTACAGTTCCATACATCATACCATATTAATCCACTTGCATAAATGTTCCTATACTTTTCTATACGCGTTTACATTGAAAAAGATTCTTTCGACAAAAATTAGTAGCGCGTATTCCAACGGCAAACTTTGGAATGACCATCGCAGTTTAATGTAAGAATATGATGAATGGGAGTAAACGTGTTCCTTACGAATCAGATATTCAGAACCGGACTTTCCATGCAGAATTCGCAATTCTGAATGCTCGGCAAATAAAAGCGATGAGTGCCGCAAAGGAAACGAGTCGAGTGTAGAAATTCCATTCCCGTTTCGTGTCCGTCCCGCGGAACACAATGCAATGATTCAGCTCCTAGTGAACCAAATTCTGGTCCGGAATTGTGTACTCAGCGATTTCTAGAGAAACGCGATGCTTAGCTAATACACCTTTCCGGTGTAACAGGTTCACGGCACTTCCGTGTCTTAAATTCGCACTGTTTGCGACGTAATCGCAAACTCTCGGCGAATTCAACGCATCTTTCAGAAGTGGAGAACGAATCTTTGTAATATTCCACTGTGTACTTTCGGTGATTCTGGAAGCCTTATCAAAGTTGCACCGTAAATCTTGAATGTTGAAAGTCCACGAGTCTTAAGAAACGCGGATAAAGCAGTCTAAGAGACTTATTGTTAGTTAAGGATTCTGTTCAAGCTCTTTTAATTCTTATTTTTAATATACTAGACATTGATGTTCTGATTCTGTTATTGTATACAATATTATGTGTTGTATTGTTACTCGTGGAATTATTACATGCTATATTGCAATAAGATGAATCGCAGAATATCAAATTACTAACGACTATATCACTACGTGTCGAACTTTTACGGCTTATATCGCCACATGCTGAATTAATACGTATCGGATGTCCATGCGTTATATCCACTTATTACATCGCCATACGCCGAATTTCCGCTTGTTATATTGCCACGCGTCGAATTTCTACGCATTATATTGCTACGCGCCAAATTACCGCTCTCCGAATTTTCTCGAGTTATATCGCAGCGTTCCAAATTCCCTCGCGTTGTATCGCCGCGTTCTGAATTACTACGCGCCAAATTTTCAATTGTTATATTCCCTCGCGCTGAATTGCTATGCGCCGAATTTCCACTTATTATATTGCCGCACGTCGAATTTCCGCTTATTATATTGCCACGCGTCGAATTCCTACGCAATATATTGCTACGCGCCAAATTACCGCTCTCCGAATTTCCTCGCGTTATATCGCCACGCACCGAGTTATTACGCGTTGTATCATTACGCATTGATTACCTTCCGTTATATCACCACACTTCGAATCACTACATGTTATATCTCCATACTCCGAATTACTAGACGTCATATCGTCACGACTCATTTCGCCGCTCCCTATATCACAATACTCCACAGCAGTGCACACCACACGACCATATACTATATCGCCACGTTGCATCCCTCTAAATAACTCTACGTGGAATTGTTCCCAACTTCCTGACGACCGCTGATCGATAAGTTAAACAGCTGCCGCTATATCCACAAGTGCAAACACACGATCAGAATCAAGAAAATCCATCAGGCGCGTGTAAGACCACGAGAAGAGGAAGCTAGAGGAGGAAACGTGGAAACCGCGAATAAACGACCGGGATAAAAATAAAGGAACGCCGGCAATAGAGCAGGATGATGAGAGAGGGGAGGAAGAAATGTGGGCTAAAAGTGTCTTCCTCTCCTGACCTGCAGCTCGTAAAGCCTGGCCTGGCTCAACGATGAGTCACTCTTTTAGCCCCCTGCCGTCGCACCGCCATGACCGCCAACCCCGTGTGTGCTGCTGGTGTCGCGAGGCCGACATGATTATTCCGCAGTCACCGCAACTAAACTTCCTTTTCACAGGGAAATGGAGGGAGAGGTCCTTCCGGATTCGATTTACTGCCATAATTTTCCTTATTGTTCCCTTTTCCATTCTCTCTCTCTCCGTAGATCTACTTTATCCGCCAGTTAGATACGCTTGAAGCGATCAGATTATACGCAGTTTTAAATTGCGCGCCATTCATTGATCTTGCTTATTCCGAACGCGATGTAAAAAGATACTACCGCGTCAACCTTTTGACTTCTACTAGTTAATTTGTGTTGGAGAACACTTTCGTAAGCTACTGAATTCGTGATTTCAGGGGATCTGATCAGTTTAAGCATGGTATACGGGCGAGTTTAAAATAATGTAAATCCCAGACGAATACAAAGGTGGATCTACGGTTTTAACGGCGACTTAACCGACTCATCGGAAGTGTATTCACGAATTGACATTATAAGGTTCGATTTGACAGTAAAATGAGCCCATCGAGGATTACGATTCGAAGACGAAAGAACGTTATCGACACGACGGTGTATAAGTAGACGTAATGCAATTCCGTGACCTAGTCTTATGGCGTCTCACCGGAAATCGTAAATTTAGCGCTAGACGCGTTAAACGATATCTCGTATCGACTGCACATGTATTTTAATATTTGACGGCGGAACTCAACATTTTCACGATCAGATACTTTCTCGTTGTATTCATCTATCGCAACGTTGGGATAATTATATGCTGAATGGAGGAAATTAAAATGGATTCCTAGTGTAGGGGTGAAGTGACTATATCACTACATAATCCCTATTATATCTATGTTCCTATCTGCAGAAGCATCTGATTTCGAAGATAATTGCAAGTTTAGGCAATCTAGTGTCATCATGTGCCATCAACGCCATGGAGAAACCACACGTGTAACAAGTGCACGTCGAGAGAGTACCGTGATCCCAATGCGCGATCCTGGCGACGAACAAACGGTAATTAGGCTTAATAGGTCGCAATTATTAAGGAAAGGGGTACATCTTCGCAGGCCATTGGCCTGATTTTAACACAACGCGCGCGGCTGGCACACGCGTGATCTTTTACCCGCTGACGCGTGCTTCTCGTTTTAGTTCGGGAAATCTGAACTTACTTTGGCAACGTGATTGTAACGTGCCTTTGAAAACCGGACGAGCACATTTGTCTCTAATTAATATTGCACAATTTCGTATCCTAGTTTCAACAGTTGCCTTCAGGAAAGAAGGCAACAATGACGGTGGTGGAGAAAATAGATGCATGATGATTTATTTAAATTTATCGAAGGACAGGTGCAAACGTTTCCTGTTGAAAATCATACTCTCCCTCTTCCCTAATTTTGGATTTTTATTTTTGCTCTTCATATTCCGACACCTTATTCGCCAACGTTCTTATCTCTGTCCTCTCTAAAATATTTCATCTTTTAGAATACTCTGGATGAGATTTTGATATAGTCTTTTCTTTTATTAACATTTAGGAACAATTTAAATTTTACTTATTCAATTATTATTACCGTGTGAATGACTTTAAAACCACTTTTGTCAGGTTATCTGAAGAAGTTGTGAAAATCCATGAAAAAACGGTCACCCATCCCAGTACACTACCGCGACCATTGTTGCTGCACTTCAAAGAGCTAAAAAACCTACTGATGCTGCATGCAACTGCTGATTCTTCATCGATAGTCTAATTATATTTAACGATAATATAAAGCTATAAAAGCTATGATCCTTCCTCATCAGAACTGTTAGCCAATAAAATTGATAATCGCAAATTATCCATAAAGGAAAAATAAATAACTGATCACGATCTGCAATAAACTATCGATGAAATCAATTTAACGGCCGAAGAATAGTAATATGTATTTTCTTTGCAAACATCTGCGAAACCAGAGCAACGAACCTCGCACAACTTGATTGTTATAATGACCTAAATGAAGCGACCTACATTCCTTTACTGCGACGATGCCATGCACTCTCGGTTACCCATCATGTGTACACTCCGTGTGCAAGATTCCCTAGGGAAAATGGCGATATAGGAGAAAGCACTCGATTATCCGTCGATGCATATTCAAATTTGTAAACTTTGAAATACAGAAATTTTCAAGTTCCCAAACTTCTAATCTGAAAACTCTCGGTCAATCGAGTAGTATCTAGAAAATTCCACCGTACTCGACAATGTACACTTATCCGTACAATGTACCGTTCTCTTCGCAATGTATCAGGCATGTACGAAATTATGAAACAAGCACAGTTATCAATGCGAGATAGCGAAAACAACGTGTTCGAAGAGGCGATTTTCGAATCTTTGCGGAAAGATACATTCAGCTAAATAAACGAAACTCGTCGAAAGAATTCCTCGTACTCGCGGCGGGTAAACGTCTGAATATCAGCGACGTGATTGAATGCAGAAACGAGAGAGGCCCGATCGGAGGTAACGAGGGAACGTGTTTTAAACGTAACGCCTCCTGGGGGTCTATGGTATTCGTAATTCCGCCATTCTCGAGATTAACTCGAAACGAGTCATCGGGCACGCATTACACCTAAATCTACGATACCGAGAGGACTGAGTCATCGCGCAAGAGATTGTATTTACCCGCGTGCCTCGTCCGACTTCGTATTTATCCCGCCGCCGCTGCGAGAAAGACGTTTCAGAAATACCTTTGACCATAGTTGTAGAACGACGCTGGAAATTAGGTGACTGAACGGTACCATATATTTACTATGTATTTCGTTGCTAGACCGATCGAACCTCCACAGTCATTTTCAATACTTGTTTACTTTTTGTTTATATGCACTTCATTCCTCATTGGGATGCTGGTTATTTGGTTATGTATATGGACGCTATAGCGTGGTCCATTGGCGTACCTAGGAACCGCATAGCTTCAAACTGCCCTCGAATACCTCGCTTCTAAATTCCATAATAAATTTTATATTTCTAAATTTATTTTTCATACAAATTATAAATGAAAAAAATGAGAAGGTTGAAAAAATAAAGCGGTCGAAATAGATGGATTTGAACCCTGGTCCCTCAGAGTGTAAACCGAGCACGTTGTCCGAGCGCAATAAACTTATATGAAAACTATCGACTATTTTATTCGAAGCTAAAAGAAAACTTCAGAAGCAGATAACTCGAAAACATCGATATATCTTTACATAAGGTGTCATTTCCAATATAGACATATCAAAATCCGATGTTACCTTGTGCAAATAACGAATCGCTAAAACGTCACGTAACATGAAAAATATTCTGTCTCGAGCATCTCTAACAAGATGTAAATACACGAAGATGCGCAACGCGTGTCCGTATGAATCACTAGGGCATTCGAATTCGTTTTGGAGAAAAGTACAGCGTAACTGACAGTTCGAGCAGAGAATACGTTGTGCGAGCAACTTCCTTTCCAATCGAACTGGACAACGACAGTGGAATATTCACGATCGGGTAACGCGCGATAAAAAAGACGAACCGATTCAGCCTCCGGACGCGGAGCAAAAAGTTGACGGCGCGAAGAGAGGAATAAAACGAAAATCTTACCCCACGGTTCGAGATTTTCCAAAGGGACAAGCCTCAGAACGAGGCACGGTGCTTCTTTCTTGATTCTCATGTTGGATGTGCGCGAGATGATTCCCTCCACGATTCCCAACAGCTCTCACCTCACCATTTGACACACACAAAACAAACGAATTCCCGTCCTCGAAACTTGGTGTATCGCGTGGTTACGCAAACCGACGATTACCAGAGAGAAAACGGTCGATCTCTCGATTGCGTTGCCTTGCGAATGCGACGCTTTTCGATGGTGCGTTAAAAGTTTTTTTCAACGACGCGACGAGACAAAGCGTGTTTACGGATTCACGTCGAAACAGAGATAGATACGTGGCAAAAGCTGTGCTTGCCCTTTTGCTTGTTGGCGGGAGACTGCTGGCTAAGCGGCACGAGAGAGTTTACATGAGGCTCGACTGGATGAGTCATCCGGCTGGACGCTGATTGGCCGGTCGCTTCGTGACGTACACGATTCGCGGACGAAGGCACACGAACGTAGTCGAGTACCGTGGTCTGTCTGTGTACCGTCTGGTCGTCCTTCTCTTTTCAAAGGACGATCGTATTTTCCGTCTCTTTTTACGTTCTTCCTAGTTTCGCGGGGCTTCGTGCATTTCGTCGTAACGGCACGCAACGCTCCGCGGCGTCCTATGACGACCTTGTCGCGCGACTTGCTCGTAAATACATAACGTAATGCGGCATAATTGCCGAAGCATCAATAAATTGACTTGTTGGATTACAATGGAAAGTTTGAAAGCTCCAGCGAGTCTTCCGTGTTTCCATACGCGCCGAGGATCATCCGTAGTATGCATCGTTACCGATTCAATCTCTAATTCATAATGTTAATCGCGCATACTTAACGCGCTCCACGCTATCGGTCACATACTTCACTATTATCAAATAAGCGAAAGAAAATTGTATTATGGTAGGTGGCAAATGGAAATCTTCGTTTAAGGAACGAGTAACTGTAATTGTAACGTGTTTTACTATACATGCCTATTTGCATTGTGCCAGTTGACATGTTTGCTGCGCATGTTGAGGACTCGCTTTGATTACCATCATGCTGAATGTATGACACGAATGTCACATTTAATTATCAACAATTGTATCATTGTGGATATTATATTTCTTGTTTCATTCATGTTTAGTAGCAAGAACTGGTCGTTCAGTGTAAACTGAACCACGTCGAATTTGCTACCACTGCAATTCATTACTATCTGTCTAATGGGTGCATGTAAATGCACCCTTACGCATCCGCCTTAAGCATCCGCTCACCACCCGCTCGCGATCAGTTTCATCAATTTCATTGTTTACATTATGACTAATGCCCCAAATGCACGCGTACGAAACTAAGCGAAATATTTGAGCAGAAAATGTTTTGCCTTTACGATTTGTTATCCAGGAAATCGGACGGAGAACGTCTGGAAGGAAATAGAACACGAAATAAAACTTCCTCCAATTTCTGGTCCAAACAAAGAAACACGGGCCCACCGGTTATTTATAAGAATTTTGGACGGTCAAAGAAAGTCGAGCACAGTAGGAATATCACGACGGAAAGATCAAAGGTTGACTTTTGCTGGGGGTAAAAATAAATCGAGGCATTATGCGTCTCTTTCGAATACAATGATTCACGGATCTGCACTGGTGCGCGTGGACGACGTTACGCAAGTTTGCCCCGCAAAACTGCCGTCTAATTTTATAAACTTATCGTGCTCCTTCAGCATTTATGAAACGCACTGTTTGTTGTCGCAGGTGATTCGACGACGCGTGACCCGCGACGATGATGGACCGACGTCTCCCACGAAAAACGAATCGTTACAAATATGGCATTGAACCGAGTAGCCTTTTTATCACGTCCGTGTTTCCTCTTGCATCAGGCATCCCATTAACGGGATCGTGTTTCGCGAAATCCACGCCAGTTGAATTTTACGCGACGTATCCTCTTAACCTCGTAATTTGCATATGGCGCCCCAAGGTTTCGCCGGCTACTTCCCCATTCTCGTTTTACGAGAACACTTTACCTGTACATCTCACTAACGGTTTGACAACACGTGTCAGATACGTCAGGTATTCGTCAGATTTTGGGAAATCCAACATGGCAAAGTAGACATTATTTGCAGAGCCGGTGATTTATGAAGGTGTCTTGCGGTCGTGGTACAAGGAAAAAGAGTGATGCTAGACGTGATGAGTTCTGGAAATCTGTACCTTTGAGTCACCTCGTGACTTTAGCTCTACGTTTTTTTCGAGATCATAGGAAACACTTTCAACTCCACGTGGCTCACCACTGCGTGCTGGTTCACATGTTTTTGCTATTTGCAACGTGTTCATCAATGGATGAAACGAATTATATCTTCATTTTGATCGTGATAAAGATAAAATGGATGAAGCTAAGGAAATCTACACATACACGAGTTTCAATTATCCCTCATCGTACACACTGTACAAAAATATGGTATACGTGTACAAGATGAGCAAAGAGTAGTATCTTAAAGAAATTTCGTTGGGGTGTCAGACATCTCTGCACAGTAAAAGTTGATTATTACCGTTACAAAAAGGCATCTGAAGTTTGAAGTATAATATGACTGGAGTCCAATATTTCGGATATCTGAAGGTATATCAGGATTAAAAAAAGCTCTTTGTAAGCCCCTCTGATTCATCCATAGATGCATCGAGTGTCATCGCCGGAATTAACGAGATCTCGAGGGGCACTAACGTTTCTCCGAGCAAAATGGTGGTGAATCCCTCGAGGAACGCCGACAAATGATTCAATTCGACACGCGAGATGGAAATCCCTTCAAGGCTAATGACTAAACGTTTAAAGCGAATCGCATGTTGTATCGCACTTTCTTGAGAATCGTAAAACGATGTAATATTGTCATCGAGTAACGATCGAAAGAGAAAAAGAATGTTGCGAACGTCATCCAGTACCGCCCATTCCGATCACAGGTATACCCATAAAGTTTCAGGGAAACCGACTATTCTAGTTCGTGATGTCAGCTGAAGATCAAAAAATTCTGGTAAACGAATGAGACACTGTCAAAACACCGTCTTCAAGCAAAAAGTTCTTACATTTTATTTTCCTCTTCTCGCTGCTCACAGTTTGTTCCATAAACAAACTTTATGCGATATTTTGAAGGTTTGTCACCGGGTCGATCAGGTTCGAAGATTAGTCAGCTAGGAACGCGGTTAAAAGTCGAGCTTAGTCATTTTCAAGCAGTCCAGATCATCCTCTGAAAAATGTTCTCGATCTAATCGGGACGATGAGGGACTTTGATTTCCAGCGAGTGCACTCATTGTCAACGAATGACTCGTTTCGATGATGCAATAACCGATGATAAATGTGGATAATTATTTCATGTGTACGCAGGGCATGTTTCAATATCGTCCGCTTTTTAGAACTGGGTGTAGTCATACCGATATGATAAATTTAGTATTTTCGTTCAACGGAACGTTCGTATATACGTTGTACAGCTTGTTGCATCGAATCAGACATCTACGTTCTATTTTTAGAGGGTCGATTTTTCATGACACCTTTAACGGAGATCTAATCAAAATTATATTAGATGACTCAACCACGCTATATCGGTCATAGTTTCTTGCTGCGAGCCTTGCCCCCTTTAATCCTGCTAAACGAATTATGAAAAATACTCGAGTGTTTTGTGCCTCATAATGGGTTTGAACGCTCTATTTCTCGTTGGAGTCGTAAAACTAATCGTGTAAAAACGATGGGTTCTCGATGCTTGTACAACGTGGTGATATATCGTTCAGCAGAAAACTATACTTTAGCAAAATATGATAAAGTATAGCAAAATATAATGTAAATATAACACAAAAATATAATATAGATATAATGCAAAAACATAGTATAAAAATAGCGCTTCGGAGCACTTATCGATTTTCGAAGCGACATAAGCATGTAATTTTACAAAGTAGATTACGAATGACTCAGAACCAAATATTGCGATATTAAAATTGTAATTCGAATGTTTCTTATTCCCTAATATGCATTAATTCTGTATTGGTAACGATCGAGTTATGTTACCGTATAATGCAGGTAATCGAAAAGAGCACGTGAATGTCTAATGACGAATTAATCATCCTTGCTTGCATTCTTGTTCGATTTCGAGCAAGAATTCAAAAATGGTGATCAATTGGTAGCGAACAAGATCGAGGCATTCGACGTGAATCAAATGGTAAACAGTGCGATATACGATTGAGCGTCTGGCAGTACGCGATCCACCATGATTCACCGTGGCGCTCGACGATGTATTGGGAATAAAGTTCATCGATAATGCCGGCTAAATAGGGACGATGTAGACATCGATGGAAACTTTTCATGAAATCATCGTGATAGATTTCGCTCTAAACCAATTTACCACGATTTACGATTTCACTTTCGATCCCGGAAGGTCGATGACCTGGACCATCGTTTTCTTTATTCTACAAACGCGCAAAGATACGTCTGATGAGTCAGACCCTGGGTCACCTGATACATCATCTAGATTTATGGCAATGTTATTACGTACAATATGGAGACGCAAAAGTTGATATCGATGCTCAATGCGGTTCGCTATGAGTCACAGTTTAGAGCGCCTAGGCAGCACTCGGTGACCCTGAATTATTATACCGCGTGCTTTTGTTTACCAGCTTTCAAGTCGGCTGGTTAGCTGCATAGCTTGGACGAGTAGCGTGATTCAGACGCGGACATTTATGCAAGATTTACATAAGTCCGTGATCCTTGTTGCGAGGTCCAGTTCGCGGAAAAGCCATCGATCATGGACGCCATCTTGATGCTCGTGATGCTGTACCATGCGCCACCGAGATGGCTCCAAGCTCTAGCGAGCATCCAAACAACTCGTAAACACGTTCTCTTGTTTAATCGGAGTGACTTGTTTATTTAAACATTCGAAAATTATTAATATAGCTTATTGGGAGAAATATTCTTCGTTTTCTAGTTTATATAGCAGATGCAGATGTTCGGATTAAGTAAACTTATATTTTAGGAAGACAAAGTTAGGTATTTAATTGTAGGGTTGCATAAGTGTCTCTCTATAGTTAGTTTTCTTTAATGAAAAGCGTAGATCGTATCTGTAAATAAAAGCAGTCCTTCCTCTCCACCTTCTCTTCAGCTGCTTTTCCATAGATTAACATTTTAAGCTACACACGACTACTATGTAAATGTGTCTAGTTAAGAAGGTTTACGACTTGCGGACAATAATTTCGAAGCTTGCCAACGCGGTGTACATTTCCTGTCAAACATGTTGTTTTCAATCGTACATTACATCCTGTACAACACCAACGTGCTATATCATATAACCTCGACAATTTTATCCACATATTGCCGTGCTGTATTGCCACACGTACTGTACGGTGTCATGAGTTATATCGCCACGATATTTTCATACGTTACATTACTAGCTGTTGCATACCGAATTGCGATAGATTATGTCACCGTATATTTCACACAAGCTATATCGCCACGATATTTTCATGCGTTGTATTATCACCCGGTACATTACTACCCGTTACATATCGAATCATGATAGATTATGTCACCTTGTGTTTACTTCACACGCACTATATCGCCACGTGCCGCATCTCTACGTATTATGTTTTAAAATGACGTGTATCCTTTATCGAAGGAACTCCGTATCTGAAATTGAAACGAAAAATGTTATCGATCGACACGCGTCTCTAAGCGCCGCAATTTCCGCGTTTATCTGCCCGGTTAGTCACGCTCGACTTTTACCCGCTCGAGGATTGCAATAATAGCGGACCTGTCGCGCCGCTGTATATCCCTAATGTTACGCGATAAAAATTGTTTGTTCACGACGCCCTCGATAATAGGGATTCTCCATTAATCTCTGATTAATCTTCGTGTAATAATGTGACTCATCAGCGAGCAACGAGAAAGAAAATGTCGAGAGGAGTCCTTAAAACGTGCGCGGTGAGTCACGACAGGCTTACTGCTCCATTTCCCTTTAATCTCTCGTCTTTGTACGATCGTGGTCTGCTTCGAAACCGACTGCTTTCTGTCTTTTATTCGATAACGATTCAAAGATAGCCATGCTCCTACGAACGGTATTTATAATACGGTGTACTCGAGAAACAGAACTGCTCCCTGCCCTCTTTCGTTGAAATAAAGCTTTCACCGTTGCGTAATCCTTTTATCATTATTTCGATCACTATCTATGCTTAAAAATCATTTCAGTTGTTATAAATATTAAAAAATAATTGAAGTATAAAGTAAAAATCCCCATTAAGAGGGGAATTCCAAAACATAGGGAGGTACGAAAATAATTTTCACACCAGATGTATGGAAGCTCCCACCCCCGTCAATATAAATCACGAGCTACCCTTTTAACCTGTCGCAGCTATTAAGGGTGACGGTCCCTCACAGGTATCATTTTACAAGGCCTATCCTCGAAATACATTTGAGAAATTCCATAGGATTGGCCGGATTCGACAGCGAAGCGAAAGTGGAGGGGTTGTCAGTTACTCGATCTCGTGCATTCGCATTCACCCTAGTGACCGGTTAAACACTGTTTACAAAGCGGGAAACAGAGGCGACGGTACACGTAATCCGCGGTTAACGTACTGCGCTTCCTGAAGGGAAACCTAACCAGCGACGAAGAGGCATCATCGTTATACGTACCACCTGCCACACTCTCGCTTGCTGGTTCGCTGATGAGTTCTGGCCACGATGGGAATCCGTGTAGCCGTGTCTCGAACACACGCGTGGAACGCGTCACGATGGATTCCAGCATGAATGAATCACTTAACGAGAAACACGCGCCGGGCATACATAAATATTCACCTCCCTTCTGCTCCAGCGTAGAATGATCCTCGTAGATCATCCGGTAACCAGCCTTCCGTACGCTTTTTGTATTTCAATTTGTACGAATACCGTGTCATATACGAATGTTATATTGCCACATGTTATATCTGTACGAGTTGTATTGATACACGTTATATCGCTACGTGGTCTATTTTCACGCGTTATATCGCCACGTGTAGATACCACTACGCGTGGTATCTCTATGCATTGCACTGCCATGCGTTATATCGCTACGAGTAGATACTACTACGCGTTGTGTCTCCACGCGTTATATAGCCATACGTAGATATCCCTACACACCGTATCCCCACGCGTAAGTATCGCTACACGTTGTACTGCCACGCGTTGTATCACCACGCGTAGATATCGCTACGCGTTGCATCACCACGCGTTATATCGCTACGAGTAGATACTACAACGCGTTGTGTCTCCACGCGTTATATAGCCACGCGTAGATATCCCTACACACCGTATCCCCACGCGTAGGTATCGCTACACGTTGTACTGCCACGCGTTGTATCACCACACGTAGATATCCCTACGCACCGTACCCCCACGTGTTATATCGCTACACGTAAATATTGCCACGTGCTATATTGCCACCCGTAAATATCGCTACGCACAGTACCATTACACGTTATGTTATCACGTGTAGATATTACTAAACGTTGTACCGCCATGTGTTATACCGCCACATGTAGATACCAGTACGCGTTATATTGCCAGGTAAACATATCGCAATACGTTGCATTGCCACACGTTCTGGCATGTTGCGTATTTTGAAGCGTTGACCCCCGCATCGATAAATGCATTATATGCACGCGGCAGAATACTATCTCATGCACACGTTTCGCAACAACATTGAATCGAATGTCACCGCCAGCAATTAATCAAACACGTATCATAAATAATTCCAGGCTATTGTTGCGTTCAATGTACAGGTGCTATCTATGACTTCTCCATTTGTCAATAAACATTATCGGTAAAAAGCAATCATAATGCGTATAGGCAAAAGTAAAGTCTCACAGATATCTTTGATATTTTATTAATGCTTGCGAAGCTGTATCAATAGAAACTTTGTATACTCGGATATATAAGGTGAAGTTGATGGATTTGCTTTGATTTTAGAAGAGGTAATTAGTGAATTTACAAATTTACAAATCTACAATTTTATAATTTTACAAACTCACAAATTTACAAGTGTCGAAATACACTATCCTCAAGTTTACAAATTCTCAAATCCCCAAATCTCTAAATCCTCAGATCCCAAATTCCCAAATCACTAAATTTCCAAGTGTGGAAATACGCTAAATCCAAATTTACAAATTCCTAAATTCTTGAATCTTCGAATTGCCAAATCTTCAAATGCCAAACTCTCCAAGTCCTCACGTCCCCAAATCTTCACGTCCCCAAATCCTCAAGTCCCCAAATTCCAAAATTCCTAAATTTCCAAAGACCTAAATCTGAAAATCTGCAACTCTACATCCCAAAAATCACTAAATACCGAGACCACTATTCCCTATATCGCCTGTCCCTACAGAATGTCGTCACGCACTGTACTTCCACTTCTACCAACGATTCAACAAAATGTTTTGTATCAATTAAGAAAAACGAGAGCATGTTCTTTTGATGGTGGAACCCGCAGGCAGGTGTGTTAAAAAGAGGAATTAGTATTCCCTCGAGGGGTGAAGCTTTTTCGTCTGTTCACCGGTTAGGTGACTAGTCGTTTTATCGTCGACGTTTTATCGCGGCGCTTATCGTTCAGGTGCTAGCCTCGATATACCGCTGTTTAGTCACCCGATTCAACAGAAAAAAAGGAAAAAAGAAAAAGAGGAAAAGAACGCGACATGATAAGAATAGGTCGAGTACGTCGGCGCACCGAGTTGATAAAAAGAAAAAGGAATGATAACGTCGGAGAAGATAAGGCAAATATTGCCCGGAGAAAATCTTACTAAATTTCTAGGGCACGTACGTAACGAGAACCGATAACACAGTTTGATAACGCGCAGAGATGTCGCACTTTTGTCATCTTAATAATGTAAACATTAGGGATAAGAGTGAGTAAAAGAATGAAGAACCCAGAGGACGCCATTAGTGCATCAAATCATTAAATCTTTCTTAGCTAATAGTAGATTTTAAATTTAATATAGTTATTTAATTTAATATAATTTTCCAAGATGATTTGTTAAGGACCGCTCTGTTTAAAGACAAGGAAGATCTCACTGCCAGATAAGGATTGTCCTTATTATTTTTAGATGATAAATGAATGATTACGATCGGGTGCTCGATTTTCTGCGTGCCAGTGAAGTAAAATACGCATAAACAAGTATTTAATACACCCAGCAGGTATGATATATCTACTGGCGCCAAGAGCGACAAAAACTTGTAGCGAGCTCCATTTTGCACTCCAGCGCATAAAATGGAACCGTCACTCGGAACGAGCCTTCGTGTACTCGAAACAGACACCGACACATAATCTATCATCGCAAAAAAAAATAAATAAAATATACCTGACAGAGGAAAAAACGGTACGAGATCGTCTACCTGATTCACAAAAGGAGAAGAGCGACGCGATGAAATCAGAATCGTTTATGAATCAAGCGGAGGACGGTAGGAGCGATAATCGAGCGCGTCTGCGGATCAATGAGCGAAAATCAGAAGCCGTGAACGGAAGGGGGACATGGCAGACAGGAGGGCCCGGTGGATTCTGTGATTTATTCGAGAGTGGTCCACGCTCTGTCTACGCTCGTGCCACGAATAGCCCCACGGAATCATACCGGGTGTGTGACTCAGCCATCGTAGTAGGAAACGACTGCGTTTTCGAAGGACGCTCGTGCTCGACGCTTTAACGTCGTCGTTCCCGCATTCTTTCCGCGTCCACGCACCACACAGTCTGATTCATTTCGCGCTAATAACCTCGTACGACCCTGACACCTCGTTTACTTCGTGACCTGCTCTTTCATACCTGCTTTTGCACAATTGAGGGACACTGCGATTCGTTTCATCGATTTTTATGTTATCGGCAACTTTGTCTGGCGGCTATTTATCGGGCGGTTACATTTGCACTTTTGGTGAGTGTTGTGCCACGTCGGGCATGGGTTGAAGTGTTGGAAATTTGGGCATTAGAGAGATTTGGGAATTTGAGAATTTGGGAATCTAGAAATTTGGGAATCTAGGGATTTGGGGATTTAGGAATTTGGGAATCTAGGATTTGGGAATTTAGGAATTTGGGAATCTAGAAATTTGGGAATTTAGGAATTTGGGAATCTAGAAATTTGGGAATCTAGGGATTTGGGAATCTAGAAATTTGGGAATCTAGGGATTTGGGAATTTAGGGATTTGGGAATCTAGGGATTTGGGAAATTAGAGATTTGAGAATCTGAGAATTTGGAAAAGTGGAGAATTGGGAAATTTGAGAATTTTGATATTTGGAATTTGGAAATTTAGAAATTTAGAGACCTCCGATACGAGGTATTCGGAATCCCAACATCCCCCACGCAATATATGGCGGTCCAGCCCATATTTTGGAGATGAGCCCACCCTTACTCAACTGCTCGAACGGTTTTATAATTCGTTTAATTTGCATAATCGATGATACATCGTTTTTCAGCGTCCCTATATCAAACTATTCTTGGATTCTTCATTTATGGTTACATCGTTTGGTGAAAACTTCTGGTTGTTTATTTATATTAGTTTCGCTGTCTGTGGGGCAATGAGTCAGCCGCTGGTGGGTGGAATACTAGAACTTTGTTGTGGTTGTCGGTGACTACATAGGCCTGTTCCTTTGTCTTTTGAGTACTCTGTTTATTCGAGCTGATTTAAACTAATATGGCGGTGTGTTGAGAGTGGGTATTCTAGAAGGATAGGTGAAGTCACCTCGGTTACATTTATTGTTGATGAGAACTTGCGACAATTTGTGTCACGAAAGAAACCCTCT
This sequence comes from Megachile willughbiella, assembly GCA_945859595.2. NCBI lineage: Eukaryota > Metazoa > Arthropoda > Insecta > Hymenoptera > Megachilidae > Megachile > Megachile willughbiella. The sequence goes on along the minus strand of OX243798.1, from coordinate 14,647,594 downwards.
GGCGGTAAATGCTAGACCACGTCATAATGTAGAAATAAATTTAGCACAAAATTACTTATGCTGCCATAAAATTACACTGCTGTATATACTACACGGCAACAATGTACAATATTAAATTAAAAATTAAGAATACTTATAGCACCTATACATACATGTATGTACACTCTATGTATGTCATGTACCTCAGTAGTAGAAACATATGTAATAGTGATTAACGATGAAGTGGGTATAATGATTCTAAATTGAACATAAAAGTACTAGTGTGGTAAAAATTGGAACTACATATCTGAAACCCGAATGGTTTGACCCACATCCCCAGTTCCGCGCACGAAGCCCGATCCGCAGATAATTCACGCGTTCTAAATCCTCGACATCCTTTGATTGGCGTCAATACCAAGAGATAACTATCGATTAGTCAATGATGAGTAATAGAAGGAGCATTCGCGGGAAAGAAAACACGATCACCTGGAATCTGCATTCCTTGCCAGCTTTTGCATTCCTCGATCCGACATTGGACTCGAATCGAAGCACGCGTTTCCTCGACACCTCGATTACGACACTTGAACCGTGCCGGTATTTCGCTCGCCGATGATACTCGTCTCGGCCATTCGATCTTCGTTGCATAATTGATTCGGCTCTCGATGCATCATCGGTCTTTGGTAGGCTTTTGTCCGACGAGGCAAACAATGCGCGAACGATCAAATGGAAAGATACTCGCACGTACGTTTCCTCGCCCGGAAATCTATAGGGGATGATGAGTCACGGATTAAAGCTTGTATTATTCGTTTTATCAGCTTTCACGTGTGTTTCGTGGCTCTGTCGATGATTAACTTGTCCGTTTGTCTCGCGATTTAATCGGATACCCGCATCGAAAGAAGCAGGCGCAATCGATATTTCCAACGTCGCTCAAACCAATTGTGTCAATTTACATTAATTTCCAACGCGCGATACTCCAACGTCATTTACGGACGATTTACTTGTACTTTCAATTAGCTTTTCGGGAGATTGACGCACGGATCTATTGATAATTGCGCTGCGACAATAGATAGATCTTGAAAATCTAGCTATTCACAGCTCTAAAGATATCTTCATAGATCTAGTAGTTGGGGATCTAGATCCAGAGATCTGGGTATTCGAGAACGTAGAGTTTTCAGCAGTTGGATCTTTGGTACAATCCCAGGAACGTAGATTCAAGGATGCTGAAATCTACTAGAATTAGAAGTACAGAGATACAGAAATGAAAAAATCCAAAAAATAGAATCTGAGGATGTAGAGATCCAAATATCCAGGGATCTAATCATGACAGAGATCTATCATGACATCTATCATTCTTCCTAGAGAAGATGTGGATGTCCATGGATCTCAGAATTTAGAAATACATATCTCGATGACACAACAGCTTTTTGCTTTCCTGGTAAAAGATCTACAAAGGTCATTTCACGATCTGGCCAGGAGGGATAACAGATTCCCAGAATAGTTATAGATAGGAATTCCGAGGAACACTTCGGCACGTTTCTCTGATGGAAAGGCCCGAATAAAGATGAAAGATAGTGCAACTTCGATGCAAAGTTTCACGATTCAACAAAGATCAAAGTGTACACGCGTTTATGTGTTCCTTTCACCCATTCGTCCTTGGTAATGCAATCATTGTCGCCGGCTACCCTGTGCGATCAGTACGGATCGCTCGTAAAATCTCAGCCTACGCGTAACAAATCCTATTAACCTACGGTTTCACGCCGGGTATGTACCCCTGCTGTTCAATGATTCGAGAGGAATTCGGTAAATCGTCCGGAAACCTCAATGAATATCGTGCGGTCATCGGAATCTGTCGACGGTAAAACGAGCCGAAATATCCGCCATCTTCCGCGAGCTCGTGGGACAAAGAGAAACTCGATCGATTAGGTTAGGATCGATCGTAAAACGTTAATGTATTTATGTAACGAGTCGCGACAGCGAAAATATGACGACGCCGGTTTACGTAGGTTTAAATTTACGGACTGCATCGCTGATGATAGGATTCGTTAAAGAAAATTAAAGGACGAGACGAATGGCTGACTCGAAACACGACTCGATCGTAAAATCTCTGCCTACGTTCGGATAACAGTCTTTACATCGTGTTGTTGCAATCAAATATTTCTAAATGAATAACAATGTTTCTTTCGACTCTGTCAGCTTCGCTGGATTTTGTGGACAATCATATCGCCACGGGCTATATCGCCGTCAGTTATATTATCATGCGATAAATTTCTGTAAATTGTACTTCCACGCGTTGTATTTCTATGCGTGGAACACCTACGTGTTACATTTCCACGCGTTATATCGCCATGCGTTGCATATCGACCCGTTGTCCACGTGTTATACATTTCGAAGCGTTGTATTTCTACGTGTTGTATGATTACGCGCTGTATTTCCATGGGTTATATATTCCTAAGCGCTGTATTTCTACAAGTTGAGTTCCCACGCGTTATATTGCCGCACGTGGCATTCCTACGCGTCTTACTTCTATTCGTATTTCCACGCGTTGTATCCACAAGTTATATTCCTACGCGTTATATACTATGTGATATATTCCCTCGCGTTATATCGCCATTTTACCATTATTACACGCGTGATTATGCAACCACAGGCTGTATCGCCATACAACAAACCGCCACGCGTTATATAGCCATACATCGACATTCGTTATTGTCCATCCGTTATATCACCACGTATTGTGCAGTACCCCGTATGTCATATATCTAAGATATGGCGTAAGAGTAACGGGTGAATGCTATATTGATTAAACCGATATTGCGTTACTATAAAACGCAGACTCTTAGTGAAATTTAGAATCCATTATATGGCGTCGATGATACGATCGAAAGCGTGTGGTTATAGTTACTCGTTAGAGGAATAATGCGATCGTTAAAACGGGCTAACGTAACGGTGGTATTAAAGCGAGGCATAAAGTAACGCCCAAAGTGAGAACCAAAGTAATTTACGCCTGATGGTTAAGTAACTGGCGGGCTCGTAAGATCTGATTGCTTGAACGAGAAGCAACGATCACCGTGGATCTCGATTCCGTCGTAAAATCTCTGCCCACGATCGTGGGGGTCAAGCTCGTTTACGTCTGCTGATGTGAAAATCTAACCGAGATTTCTCTAACACAATCAAATTTCTCTTCCGTTTACCACCTCTTCTAAAATCCTTCGCATATCTATCTTTGCACCTTTTCTTTTAGGTAATATGTCCTAATTCTGTACATTAATTTTAGGTACAATATTCAATCCAAAGGTTATCAATTTTTAGTCCACGTTCGGAAAGGTCTCACGATTTTCTGAGTTACCAGGAAATTTACAAATTTTCGCATTGAATCTGAGAGCAGAAAGCGAACCATGCAGAGGTTGTGCGAGAGAGTATGATTTTGGGCAACTATACCTTCGACATAGGTTGAATTTGTGAAATTAGACACTTAGGAATTTGGGGATATAGACCCTCAAGTATTTAAGCATTTAGAAATTTAAGACCCAGGTATCTAAGAACACAGGTATTTAGAGACATAACTATCTAGGAACATACTTAGGTATCCACGGATGTAGGTATCTAGAGACGTAGAGACTTTAGAGATACGTGGACTTGGCGTCCTAGGAACATAGAAATCTACAGATGTAGTCCTAGAGGGACCTAAAGTAGGAATCTAGAGTACGGATTCAGAAATGTATGGATGTAGTGATCTACAGACCCAGAGATTGGAGAATCTAGAATCGTAGGGATCTAGGGACATAGAGTTGTGATAAAGAGGTGTATCTAACGTATCTCGAGATGTGGAAATAGCGACACATCGTGGATTGGCGTGGCCGAGCGAGGTGAGACGAGGTGAAGGTGTGAAGGCCATGCGAGGAAAGCAACCCGCATCGTGGACTGCCCTCTTTTCCCTTCTGCACCTCATGCTCGTTTCTCGTGCAGGTCTGCCAATGAACGGCATTCCAACGGCATCTCGACTCACTCGCTCCGTTCATTGTCGAACATGCACACTCTGTATCCCCTCTTGCCCCGACATTTGATCAATCCACTCTTCCTAAACGCGCTCTGGCTCGATCTACCTGTCGACCAGGGTTGCCAGACGAACGCTTCAAATCTGACGTCATGTACAGCCTCTTTCATAACACGTGCGAATCATCTTCAGTGCAGGAATCATCAACAGTGAAGAGACAGAGGTTCTCTCGATGAAAAATAATGAAGGTTTATGTACACGTGTGTCTCTTTTCACTTTGTTTTGAAATTATCAGGTTTTAGTAACAATTGATAGGTTATGTTCGTAATGCTCGATTTCCTGGCAGACTTCTCTTGTCCCTTATTAACACCGTTCTACTTTATCTGTAGGTAGTCAAAAATTTATTCTTCAATACCATAATAACCCAAGATATATCTAACAAAATTTGTGACCTAACCAAATTTTTGACCGACTCGTGCAAAACACTTCCCGGATAAAATTAATGGAAGAGATCGATGAGAACGGAAGAAAGGGGAAGAAAGAAAGAAGGAGGAAGTTAGGAGGAAAAAAAAAGAAGCGTGGAGAACGTTGCACACGCTGTTAGGCACGTCCTCATCGTTCGTCCTTCGTCTCCCATTCGGCCAGCCACTTTGGGAACGGGAGAGTGAATCATCGTGCGGGATGAAGCGGATGAAAGGAACCGGCGCGGCGCGGAGCGGGCTGAAACATCGTCAGCTGGTGCACGGGGTCGACGAACGACGTTTTATTTCGCGACGACCAACCTCGAGACACGCTTGGACACCTTTGTCTGGATGCTGCGAGTATTCTTGGGAAAGCGGTGCTTTTTTTGGTGGAAAACCGACCGATTTGTCGGCGAGACTTGCGCGACGCGCAGACGATTCCTCCCCGGTGAAATTGATATCGTTGAAGACTGCGATGGTGGGGAAATTTGGGATATGAAGAATTTAAAAATTTGTAAATTTCAGAAACAATGAACACTTGTACAAAGTTTTAAGCACACGTAGTTCGCACGCTCGCCACTAGAGGGCTCACGGTCCAACTTTCTCGCAAGTACTCGTCCAGCAATCGACCCAAATATCTATACACTGAACTAAAAACTGCAGTAACTATAAAACATAAAATTTCCAGTATCCTTAATCCTTTCACGCATCCCATTTCCCAGAATGAAAACAACGCAAGGTCATAAAATTTAAAAACAAGTTATTCATCTACCTTCGCATTCTTAGAATAGATGTTTTTCCATCAAGCTCCGGAGTATTCTAAGAATATAGAAGTAGACAATAAACAACTTGTTTTGAAACGCGGTACGGATTTAACTTTTACGACGTCGAGTCAGCATACTGTCTACTTGCAAAAATATAAATCGTGCATAAACAATTTCGGTGAGGATACTTCGGCAAAAAGTAAGCACACCGTACACGATCTGAATGCGCACGAGTTACAAGCAACGTCTTGTTCTCGTAAATGTCCGAGGACTGAAATGTTCTTGTCCGAGGAGACTGAAGTAACATCTGTTAATTAACAATGAGTCATCCGAATCGATACAGCAAACATCGGATAATTGTTCGAGGTGGATTGAAGTGCAAGCATCGTATCGAATGACGGTAGCAGAGAAATGTTGAGATTTTAAATCGATCCGTGAGTCAACCGTACGTTTACAAGTGCAATCTTTGCGCGATTACTATGCGACAGCGGTAGGAGCCTCTTTGTCGACGATTTTGGACAGATGATATCATTCGAGACGTGAGCATCGACACAGAAACAATCTTCTTTTTACTCGAGTCTGGAAATGCTTGTTTTCTTCCCTTTTCTTGTAGTAATAGCGAAAGACACGCACGTCCTCTGTATGTCAATAAACGAGTACACCCGATGTGACTCACCGTTCCAGCGATTCTTTCTTTGTGAAGTCACTATGCTTGCAAACAATTTCTCTCGATCGTGAACCGTGAACGATTATTCAGCGGTTAATTCCGATAAGGAAATAAAGAAAATGTTAGCACTTTGGACAGAAGGGACACTTGCTACCCGCGCTGTTATGGGTAACTAGGTTTAGGGTCTGGCAGGTTCACTAGATTTATTAATGGGTTTTTCAAACTAACGTAAAGTCAAAATTTGTCGTCAAAAGGATAATAAAATTGAAGAGATAACATAGTCGAAGGTTTTGAACGTTGTTTGTATTTTACGTAGAGGGACATTGACTCCACGGTGGTATTATCGAAAGTGAAAAATTCGAACAGTCCGCGAATAAACGATGGGTAGGAGGACACATTTTTCGCACAAGGTGTCCGAGCGCCACGGACATCGTGCCAGATTCGTCAGCGACGCCCGATTTAGCCAACTTGGCGAGCATTAATGAGCAGTGAGGTCATCGTCTCGATGCTGGTGAAATAAAACGGTCAGACACCGGTACCCTCACGCTCGCATTCGACCTTCCCTCATACCCCGTTTCCGCGGATCACGAATTTGCGAACTTAGGACCGCTGCAATTTCGGGATTTGGGAATTTTAGTATATGGAAATTTGAGAATTTGGGGGATTTGAGAATTTGGTGATTTGAGAATTTGGGAATATGGAAATTGGGGGATTTGAGAATTTGGAGATTTGGGAATTTGGGGGATTTAAGAATTTGGGGGATGTGAGAATGTGGTGATTTGAGAATTTGGGAATATGAAAATTGGGGGATTTGAGAATTTGGAGATTTGGGAATTTGGGGGATTTGAGAATTTGGAGATTTTGGAATTTGGGGGATTTGAGAATTTGGAGATTTGAGAATTTGGAGATTTGAGGATTTGGGGATTTGAGAATTTGGGAATATGGAAATTGGGGGATTTGAGAATTAGGAAATATGGAATTTGGGGGATATGAGAGTTTGGTGATTTGAGAATTTGGAAATTTGGGAACTTGAATATAACAATTTGGAAATTGGGGAATTCTAGAATTTAGCGAGGACCCATTGAAATGTGGGGATATGGCATGTTAGAAAATTCGGGAATTCTGTAACCTAAGAACCTTCAATTCTTCTGAAAGAACCTTCAAAGTTTTATTAAAATTGTCCTTCAATCTGAAACCACATATCAGAGATTGTACATTGTATCGATCATGCTGCATACAGAATCAGCTAACATCTTGCACATGTTTTTGCAACGATAAACGTGTCATCTCTCTGCATCGCATCTCTGTGTCGTCGACGTTTCATCCTCGCTATTCATTCGCTCCGTCGACAATTTCCCAGCTTCCCCGTCAACGAGCGTGCCAAGTCGTCGCAGAACAAACGATAAACGTCAAGGGAGTACAATACACCGGCAAAATTTGGCCACGGGATGATTTCGATCGAGCTCGCGGCTGCCAGCGTCAGCTTGACGGATGAAGAGATTCGTCGACAAAAGAATTCACCGTGTCTCTCGCGACGAAGACGTCTGACGTATGACATCTTGCCAGCAACCGAGGCTTGATTTTTTATGAAATCTTTCGGGAGAATTTTGTTATTCAATTCCATGCAATTCTGCTTCGCGATATTTAATTCGATGCGATGTAGTTATGCAAGGTTTCAAGACTCGTATTCATGGAATTCAATTCGATGTAATTCAATTTCACGTAGTTTAGTTCGACGAGATTCAATTCCATCCGTTTTAATTCTACACGATTCAATTCGGCGCGATTCAATTCAACTTGAGTCAATTCTACATGGATCAATTCGGCGCGATTCAATTCCACATAATTCAATTCCACATAGTTCAATTCAGCGCGATTCAATTCCACATGATTCAATTCGGCGCGATTCAATTCTACATCGTTCAATTCGGAACGATTCAATTCCACTTGATTCAAATCCCTATAGTTCAATTCCATACGATTCAATTCGACGCAATTCAATTCCACATGCTTCAGTTCGACGCGATTCAATTCCACACCGTTCAATTCGACCCGATTCAATTCCTCATCGTTCAATTCGACGTACTTCAATTTCACGCGTGTTTCAGTTCAGCACGATTCAATTCCACCCGATTGAAAGCGACACAGTTCAATTCCGCGCGACTCAATTCCACATAATTCAATTCCACTCGAATTGACAATAGAATTTATCATGTCCGGCGAGCGTGGACATCTGACGCATCCTGTCAATAACGTTCCGAATGATTTTTGATAGAATTTCTCGCAACAGCAGATCGATCGAACATGAAATGACTGCGCCGGACAGAAACAGTCCCGTTCTGCTCCAGTTCCGTTACTTTCACTCGAAACGGATGAAATAGGTGCACCACCGGGCGCCTCTCGTTGCTGTCGCAGCCGGACCGATGCGACAGAAATACGCGACATCAGAACAGCCTTAGAAAGCCAGCAAAAGAGTCTATCGTTCCGGTATCACTGGAATTTTTCGCTCTCAAAGTTTCATTTTTCCACGTAATCGTTTCTTCATCGACTTTCTTAGACGTTAGTTACGAAAAGTATTGAAGAAAGTAGGTTGACTATCAAGCGTTATCAGACATAGACATATTTCAGAAAGAGGTGTAATGCGTTTGTGATTTCTCAATTCGGAGAGATTTAATTCAACGTGGCTTCGGGGTGATTCAATTCCATGACTCAATTCGACGTATTTGAATTCCTCATGACTCAATTTCTCATGACTTGATTCCACGTGATTCAAGTTCACGTAACTCAGTTCTTCGCTTCCTCGTGAGATTCGATTCTTCGTAGTTTAGTTCAGCCTAATTAAATTCCACGCGATTCAATTCTATGTGATTCAGTTAGACGTAGAATTCTTAACTTCTGAACTCCTCTTAAACAACAAATACTGAATTATCAAAACATCAAGTATCCAAACTGCCAAATATCTAAATCCATGAGTTTCAAAATCCTCAAATCTTCAAACTCCCTAACTTCCAAGTGTAAAATCTCCCAGATCTCCAAATCTTCCTAAGTTTCAAATCCCAAAATCCCCGAATCTCTAAATCCTCAAATTCCCAAATACCAACATTGTTTAACTCTCCGCATCCTCACCCTAAACAGAAACGCCAATTACAGTATCCCCCTTCAACGATGCATCTAATCATTCCAAATTCAGTTTGTCAAATGGACTTGGTTTGTTTCGAACCACTTATGTGGAGTATTAGGTCGGTATGGGGTACATGCACGCCATGGTTGATCCTGGACATGGAACGAGGCAGTAGAAAGAATGACGACGTGTTCCCAGCGGACGATGGCCCCATGGAATCGCGTTTCTAATTCGTGGCCTGTTCTCTTCTGCGAGTCAAAGCACTCGAACTCTGTTTCACTCGACTCGATTCGACTCTTACTTTCTCTCTGACTCACCCAGTCATCGTGGCTTGATCCACTCGTTCCCGACGACTCCCCGAAAGAATGCTTCCGTTTCCTGCATCAGGATTCGTCCACGGACGATTCCTATCAAGTGGACGCTCGTTAAATGGACACTCGTTAAGTGGTCACTCCTTAAATAACCTCTCGTTACACGTTCGCTATTATTTAATCGAATTTGGGGTCTAAATGAACCCTAGTCTAGGTAGTTACGGCAACAAGGAATATTCGACAGACACGCAACGAGACAGGAGCCAGAAAACGGAGGCGCCACGCGTTCGCATCTCAACGCGCCACGAATTACCGAACGATGCGTCACACGAGCTTCTGCTTTTCTCGTCGACGATGACCCTCGTTACGGAATCTCTAATATCATAGGACAGCTTCTTTGAATCTAAATCGTTACACTGATTTTCTAAACATTTACACTGATCTCGGATTTCGAATAAGACTGAGAACCACTGTGACACGATGCAGCAGCAGGATGCACGCTGAAATCCGCGACAATGAATAAACACGAGACTTTCGCAACATGGCGATATCGAGGATGTTGGAGATTTCGTGGCTCGATAAGGTCTTGAACGGTAACCGTGAAGAAAAGTAAGACGATCTCTGCTGAGGTTCATAATCGAGGGAGATCCGTAGAATGTCGAGAGCCATGTAACGAATTGTCTTCTGCAGTGTTGAAACATGGGAAAAGAACCATCGGGATCATGGAACAAATTTAATCTTTCTTTGCTTTCAATTTAAAATATAATTCATATTCTGAATTATAGTTGAAATTTTTATCGTAATTCTTGAATTATTTTACTAAGTGTTCAAATTTTTAATTCATGTTGAAAAAAGGTGGGAGAAGTTTCAACGTTAATTATCAAGTCTTAATTAAATTTTAATCTTGAGGTTTCAACCGAACATTAATCATCAAGTTTTAATAAAATTTGAATGTTGAAGTTTCAATTGGACATTAATCATCCAGTATCAATTGAATTTTCATCTTGAAGTTTGAACCGAACATTAATCATGAAGTTTCAATAAAATTCTGATCTTGCAGTTTCAATTAAATCCTGATCATTAACATTCAATGAAGCCTTCATCTTTGACTACTGAATTAATCAATAATAATCATTAATCACGAAACAAACTTCAATCTTCATCTTTTTAACTACAATACCCAAGTTTAGACTAAAAACCGAATCTCGGCTCTCAATCAAAAAATCATACAATGAATAATTACTACCGAGTTCCTAATTAAAACAAATTAAATTATGAATTGATGAACATAATTAGCGGGCGATGAAATGAAACGCTTAATTAGTTATTTGAGGCCCGTTCCTATTTCCCAAATATTATTTTATTTGAACAATGGCTTGTTTATCCGTCGATCGCGATAAGAAATTCCGCGAAGGATAAATGGCGAACGTGCGATGCGTCACGCGATTCACGGAACCGCGAAAAACAACGAAATCCACTCATCGATAACGAGAATCGCAATCCGAGACGTCGTAATACCGATAAAGGACTCTGATCGATGCCAGGATTTAAAATCCTCTCTATAAATCCCTTGAGCCGCTCTCCAGAGCACTATGGGATTAAGATACGTGGATAGCCCACATACAGGGTGTCTCACAACTAGTCTCGGAAATGGGGACGTGATTCTGAACAACCTTTGCAAAAATGGGGCTTGAAGTTTTATAGCATCTCCATGTGACACGCCGAGACGTGGATATCTGAAAGTAATTTGCAACGTCTGTATAGTATAACGAGGCTGTTGGTGAAATATGAAGGAGAACCCTAGAATCCGAAAGAATTATGATCACTGAGGGTGCGATTTGGAAGTATATTAGAGATCTAACCCTTTGGGACCATTAGTGGATAACGTTCTCGTGTACGGTCCATTTCGAATTAATCAACTACCCTCAGGCTCGTAAATTTGTAATCATAACTCAGATTTATTAGCTCCCATTTTATTATTTTATACATTTTTCGAATGCAAATTCGTTTCAAGGTTTTTGTGCTTGTATATGTTCTGAACTATCTAAATGAATTTGTACATATCAAGGGTTGCAAATTTCTGGTTGTTCAAGCTCCGAATCATGGAACACCCAAATCCATAAGTTCCCAAATTTCTTAACTTCCAAATCACCAAACACCCAAACTCCTCGACTTTCAAATCTCCAAATTCCTAAATCCTAGAAATCCTCCTAAGTATTCGACTGTCCAAACTTCCCAAATTCCCAAGACTCCAGATTCGAAAACCCTGTAAAATCTTTCACCGAAAAAATTCGCAAACTTGAAAATTGGAAACCGTAGCAACAATGCGATGCAAAAAACGAGCGAAGCAAACGGTGGATGTCATCATGCCATGATCGGTTGTGCAACGCGGAGGGTACGAAAGGGGTGGTTAAAGGAAGAGAAACAATGCGTACACGTCATACGCATTCGATGAATAAGCTCGTGAATTAGGGACAGTCCGAGGGGGTAAGAGACAGCGAGAGGGGGTTGACGAGCCAGACGTGTACTGGACACGTTAGTCATTGATACACTTTAAACCGAGCTTCCAACGGGTGACTCACGTATAATAATCGTCATCGACAGCTGATCCAGATGCGTTCTATGACGCGGCCCGTGTTTCCACCCTCGATTGGGTGCCGCTTAGTTCTCGAGGGTGGCACCCCCTTCGACCCCCGCCTCTAAACAGCCTCTCATCGCAGGATGCTGCGAGGGATCGAGGAAAGCTCACAAAAGCAAAATATAGCCATTCGTCGTACCCCCGCCGTATACCACCCTACTCGACCAGCCTCCTCAAAAAGCGATGACTAATTCATTAAGGCTGCGGAGTTAGCGTCGGGCCAAAACGATGCAGCCTTCACGCTTCCACGCTTTTCCGATTTTCAATTTGGCCCGCACAGCCTGCCCGTCGCGCAGCCCACGGGGACGAGTCCCACGGGCTACGATCGAGCTAATCAGACCACCCCTACTCGAGCCCCGGCTTTTTTTTCCAACGATGATTCAACCGGTCCAACGCTCGCGGTCCATTCCGTGTCTTTCCTCTTTGTTCCTTCTCTGTCCCTGGCTTTGATGAATGACCTACGTATCGCGGGGTCGGGGAATATTATCTTTATGTACTAGTCTGTATTCCCTTTTACTTTCATGGTTATTATAGAGAAAATTTGATGGGGGTTCAAATCTCTAGGTTTGAACATATGCTTTTGGTTTCTGCGAATTTTTACGTTTTGATTTTTAACTCTTAATTCAAATATGGTGTTAGCTGATGTGAAAATATTATTCACTTGTGTACGTATATAAGAATGTATTACATATACGTATGGATGCGTGTGTGCGTGTAACAAAACCTATATACTGTATATACATGTATGCATATTTTGCACGTATGTAAGTATGGGTGCATGTATGCAGTCGTGTATGGGTGAGCATGTATATGTTATGTACATATGTAATGTAAGTATTTGTAATTTTGCACCTATTTGGTTTTGCACGTACAGACGTATGTACAGATATAGGTACAATTGCACTTGTGGATATGTGAATGTGTGTTTGCATTTACATATATGTACTTTACAAGACACTGTATCTGTCTAAGACGTGAGTAATAAGATCCACATTCTTTTCAGCTGTCAACTTATCAACCGCACACGTACATATTCATCTATATCCACATGTATGTACACACATAAGCACATACGTCATCCATATTGTCTGAAATCTGTCGAAACTAGTTGTTAATGTTGTCGTTTCGTTCGTGTGTGCGAAGATCAAAGTATCTGACAGCGTTCTAATCGATCGTTCGCGGTTTCCGTCGATTTCGCTAATACAATTTCCATAAATTATTGTGAACGATGCATATTTATGCGTGACGTATGCATCGTCCTTCCTCTTATCGCAGAAGGACGAGCAAAAAGAATACGCGAATACGATCGAGTGAAACGTTCGATCGATTAAAAACATCATTATTAATATTAAGTTCCTGAAATGTTTCATTGATCAAAATTATTTTTCAGCAACGATTGTTATTCGCGTCGGATCTATTCGACGTCTCTTTATCAGTTTGCAAAAATACTCGTCGGTAAACAGCGCTGCTATATTTAAATCATGATTGCAGGTAATCGTGCAATTAGCGAGCTCGTTGGTAAATAGTGTTGGTTTTTGTCGTATTTTTTGACTGATTTCTGAGTCATCGGCTGCAAATGTATCTTAAAATTGAAGGACATAGGGATTTAGAATTTTCGGGCTTCTGGAATTTGGGGATTTGGAAATTTGACAATTTAGAACTTCGGGAGTTGTCGAAAATCTAGATATTTGGGAAACCGGGGATTTGGGAAACCGGGGATTTAGGAAACCGGGGATTTAGGAAACTGGGGATTTAAGAATTGGAGAATTCGAGAATTTCGAACTTAAGGGTTTGGAAACTTGGAAGTTGGAGGTTAGAGATTTGGGGATTTGAAAATTTGGGGCTTGAGATTCGGAAGTTCAGACTTCTAAAATTTAGAAATTTGACGATTTGACAATTTGGAACATCAGGAATTTGGGAAATTGTAAATTTGAAATTGTGAAGTTTACGCATTCGATCTCCGAAAATGGAGAATGGCGGCTCCTCCAGAATACTAATCGAGAGGGAGCTGACGTCGCGAGCGAGTGTACGCGATCGAGAATCGTCAGGCGGAGATCGAATCTCGCGTGGTTCGCTTCCGTGGGTGGCACCACGAGGACGTAATTCAACGTTAACGTAGCGGAAGTCGCGATAAAACGGCCAGCAGGCAGATAGCGACCGCTCTCGCAAGAATGAACACGATTACGAAGTCTCAATGAACGTGGCCCTCGGTTACGATGCATTCCCGCCGGAAACGAAGGAGATAGCGCGAAAACTCGAACCGCCATCGCCATTCGTCATCGTTTCACCAGAAACTGATCGATTTTCGAACTAATCGAGTATGCAACTAACTCGGTACATTAATTTATAACTTCATATGAAAGCATATTCAATTGACTGAATATGGGAAAATATTCTGTGAAAGATTCATTAGTTGTACATATTTTATTTTTAATTATTTATTGCACTTATATTTGTGGTCAGTAATGTACTGTGGTTTACTAGTTTCGTAGTTTACTATCAATTATTTTGGTTTATTGTACCTATTTTGTGTGTAATTTGAGTAATCGTTGCTAATTTTAGTACGCGACTAATTATTTTAATTTACTGTAATTAACTTGCGAGTGATTTTCTTTGTACACATCTGTTCTTTGCTTTGTCCCCTTTGAAATTCTACACAAGCTTATAAAAAGATTAGACGAATTAAAATTTACAAGTATCAAACAGCAGTGTTTGATTAAACATTTGTAACACGTATTTATGCTTCTTTTTTAAGAATTAAAATGTGACTGTTATTGAGAGCAAGAGGATTAAGTTTATGCACATTGGTAAAACGTATAACTGATTATCATGTATCTCTAGAAACGTCGAGAGTTCAAAGATCAATTTGAACAATGTAATCAGACGCAAAATTGTATCAACAACTTGATCTGGTTTAATATCGAAAATGAAAGTGCTTTATCTGAATGATTCTTCAAAACAATGGATTTGCGACGGCTCTCTTGTATCAGTGTACAAACAGATTCACGTTTGCAGAATTGAAAATATTCCAGTTCGACGATCAAATGTAATCTGTGCCTTAAACGAAGTCTGTGTTTTATTACACGGTCGCTGAAGACGTCAAGGAACATTATCTCTATAATTTTTCTACTAATTTACTAGATATTTCCACTCGTACAATTTCACATTTTTATTTAGGATTGAACTCTTTCAAGTACGTGACTAAGTTACAATTAAAAAATGAAATAACACTTAATTGTTATTATACAGAAAAATAAATGTTCACATTGAGATGCGGACAACTTTCATATCTCAAAATCAAGATGATATTCGTATCTTAAAACCATTCAGATGACTTTTATATCCTAAAATCATTAAGGTGACATATCAAAGAATTGACTTTCGTATCTTAAAACTGTTAAGGTGATTTCCCATCAAGATGATTTTGATATCTCAAAATCAAGATGACTTTCATACATCAGAATCGTTAAGCCGACTTTCGTATCGTACAATTATCAAGATGACTCTCTTATCTTAAAATTATCAAGATGACTTTCATATCCCAAAGTCAAGACGACTTTCGTACCTCAAACTCAAGGTGACTTTCGTATCTCAAAATAAAGATGATTTTCATATTTCAAAATCATTAATATCACCTTCATATTTTAAAATCATTGATGTGATCTTAATGTGACCATATAATCACTCGTGTGATCTTAATATCCTAAAATCATTAATGTGATCTTCATATCTTAAAATTGTTAAAGTGACCTTCATATCCTAGCATCATTAATGTGACCATCATATCTTAAACTCATTAATGTGAGCATCATATGTTAAAATCATTAATGTGACCTTCATATCCTAGCATCATTAATGTGACCATCATATGTTAAAATCATTAATGTGACCTTCATATCCTAGCACCATTAATGTGACCATCATATCTTAAAATCATTAATGTCACCTTCATATCCTAGCATCATTAATGTGACCACCATATGTTAAAATCATTAATGCGACCTTCACATCCTAAAACCATTACGTGTCCTTCATACCTTAAAATCATTAAAATAATTTTCAAATTTCAACACTCTTAAGGTGTTCATAACTCAACATCATGAAGAGTGACTGCTTTGCTCCAAACGTATAAGAAACGATGCACAAGGCGAATGAAAAGAATTATTACACGGATCAGATTTTTAAGCAGCCTCACCGTCACACACGGTGTCTCTTATTTCGCGCGAATCATTAGCATATTCGCGGAACCGAGGATGCCCAGCAGTCTCGGGCAACGATATTAATCCGTTGCGGTGTTTCTTTTTGGCAAAGCGAAAGAGTGAATGTCGTGCAACGTCCTCTCGGTTCGGGTCGTTTTCTCTCGCGTAAAGCGTGACTCACGGTGTATATTAACCCCGTGTCGGCGTGTTTACGCTCGCTGAAACGGCCAACAACGATGTGCCGTATGTCAAAATCACGGTTGCATAACGATTGCCTCCCCTTCGGCTACCCTGCACTCTTCTGCTGTCTCGACCCCTCTGTTGTAGATATTTAGAGGTGAGTCAGCCGCGGATTACGAGACTTGGCTGCCACTTTGACCTTAATGTTTAGCAACGAGCTGGTCGAAATAGATCGAATAGGAACCTGCGTCTCAGAGGGCATCGATGGACGCTCTCGATCATGTCCATATAATCTCTAACTCTTTCATATCGAAAATGTTGGGAAAAAAATAAATACTGAAGCATCAACTGATATACACAATCACCTTTAGGTATATCTGTCAGCATTATCAGAATGTAGAAACCTATTACTAGCATATTACAATTATACGCTAAGCTAGGTGTTCTAGCGTATAAATATTGTGTGTTAGAACTTACAAGAACTTGTTAGGGATATCTTCGGACATATCCAACATACATGAGACGTACAAATACCTGATCAGGGGACATATGAGTTTAACATCCCTTGACCCATGAGTTCATATATTATGTTCAAATATTATGGATATTCTGGATACTGCGATCATTGGTGAACAAGTTAGAATTGAAATTAAACTTGAAATTCGTGGTGAGAATATGAGGCAGACTTGTATTTCAGCAGTTACGTGCGTCACGTGTGGACATATAAGGAAAGTATGAAGTAATCCGATAATCCGATGCAATAGATCACGTTGATATCGCGTATAAAGTGCATAATTCGCCAGATTGTTCGTATCATTAGTAAAATTGTGTAGATGGGAAGAGTACCAGGGCAAACAATGCACGAGTCCACGTGCTACTGCGTCGTTAGTTTTCCAAGCGAGCAGAGAATAATTCGCGGTTCGCGTCACAGTCGTTTAAATTTATCTCCGATTTGCGTCACGCTTTCGGTTTATTGCCAGTAAAAGCGTTGCCCGTCCGAAGTCTCCGATTCTCGATGCAACCCTTCATCGACATCGATTGAAAGTTCTGATCACGGATCACGGTCTTATTATTTGAAGAGCGTCTGGAAGAGTAAATTCGTAGAGTGTTTCATAGAGCGAAAGCCTAATCGCACACGTCGCGTGCAACACACGGACGAGTGTCTTGCATAATTTACAAGCAAGACGCACATGCGGTCGCATGTGCACAGCGTGAACGCGATTCAAATCGCTGCGTCCTTATCTGCCCGGCGATATCGCGCGCCTCGTCACATCGTTCGAGCCTGCTGGCGCTTAGTTCATCGGTGAATTTAGACGGCTTTGCTCTCCGTCCGTCTCGACAACGTGCCTCGACACACCTCACCCTCCCACAATTTATCATAACACGATTATTTTTCAGCTCTCTCGAAACTGGTCTTCGTCCGTTACTTTTTCTACCGATATAGCTGCACGAGATCTAGGAAGTTTTCTGGCTTTTCTGTAGATGTTGACTATCTTCAGGTTTATAGTCTTGTAATGCTTGTATCACAAGATTTTTGTGGTAAGTTGTGAACATTGAAGACCAGGTCTACTTGCTTTTCAATCTGACCGGTGTAAATGGCTGATGTGGACTAAAATGACTGATGTTGACTATCTTCAGGTTTATAGTCTTGTAATACTTGTACCAAGATTTTTGTGTTAGGTTGTGAACATTGAAGAGCAGGTCTACTTGCTTTTCAATCTGACCGGTGTAAATGGCTGATGTAGACTAAAATGACTGATGTTGACTATCTTCAGAATTATAGTCTTGTAATACTTGTACCAAGATTTTTGTGTCAGACTGTGTCATTTGTATTGCATTTGTGTCACACTGAAGTCTTTCCTTTTGAATCTGAATATAGACAGTTGTAGACTGAAATGATGTGAACTATCTTCAAGATAGTCCTAATATACCAAGATTTCTGTGTTAGATTGTGAACATCAAAGGCATATATTTCTGCCAAAATGTCTACGTTCCTTACTTTCTAATCTGATAGATGTGACTGATCATCAAAATTAAACTCGTGTAATATTTGTATCAACTTATTCCAGACTTATTAATCACCTAATATTTCTGATAACGTGTTTGATATCAGTATTCATATACTGTGTACGTGCCACAAGATGAGCTCTGTGTATTGAGAACAGCAAGTCTCTTATCTGTCTGGTGTAAATGGTTGACGTGACCAATTCGCTGCTACCGAAAATATGAAGCTTTTCGCTGTCAATTGCAATCGATTGCACTCTCTGTATTTGGCCAAAGGTCATCTTGTGGTGAACTGTAGATTCGGTAGAATTCGAACAGAACAGTAGATTCTGTTCAGCCGAATTTGAACAGAGCAGTAGACTCTGAGGTTAGATACCGATACGATAACTGTTTTCGGTAATTCATTGAAATATTTATAAACAATAAAGAAATCTGGGAATATTTCTCGCGAGAAATTCAGGGAACCGCTGGAAAATTTCTATGGGCGAGACAGTTCGCGGAAACACGTGTACCGGATTGTCAGCATGGTGTCTTCTATTTTTAGACAACCTGTATGCCTCTCTTTCTATACGAACGTTCTATTACGCGTGTCTTTAAACCAGACGATTAACATAACAGTTGAAATAATCGATCGGTAATCACTCAGCGAATTGTTGGGGAATTTTTAGCACGAGGAAGTATCCGCAAGGTGTCTTCTATTCTGAATCGTGAATATTTCTGGCAACAGGGTAACACGTGTAGCTGCTTTCGCGATGAGATTCTCTATTCTTAACTAGAGTGTATATCATTTATATTTATTTATGGTTGCCTGTGATTACCTGTACGAAAGAAAATATAATCGTAATTCTATTTTTGTGCCTTTTATTAATCGACGATTCACGTGAAAAGACGCGATTAGGTCTGTCGTTATCATTCATCGGTATCCAGAAATGTTACCTATTATTACGTACGGTTTTATAGATTTGACTAATACCGAAATACAGAGTTCATTGCTGTTATATTTGGCATTTGTCACACTTATTTGATGTAATATGCTTATTATTTTTATCGACCATCAAAAGTTTATGAAAATTATTATAAATATTTGGAGGGTTTACAAAGGAATCAATGCATGTAGTGCTTTCAAAATTTTATTACTTCAATTTGATTAACTCGATGTAGAATCACTTATCCAATAACAATTCGACCACTGAAATCAATCGAAAAATACCTGGTTTTGTCAGATATGGATTCGATCGATAAAGATCAATTAATGTATATTACACGCCATCCAATGATATTCGTTAATCGGTTATCGAATCGATAGATACTGGGCTACGAATTCGCTACTGAGTAGAAACCTGATTACAATCTTGTTAATTTTTAATTAAATTTCGGATTTGTTGACAATTGGAGATATGGGCAATGTAGGATTTAGGGAATTTGGTATATTGGGAATTTAGGATATGTGGAATTCGGGATTTGGTATTTGGGGAATTTGGGAATTGGGAAATTCAAGTTTGGGATTTAGGGAATTTGGGATGTGGGGAGTTTGGGATTTGGAGAATTTGGAATTTGTGTAATTTGGGATGTGAAGAATTTGGGATTTGGAGAATTTGGAATTAGAGTAATTTGGAACTTGGGACATTTGGGATTTGGAACTTGGGTAATTTGGGTCTTGAGTAATTTGGAGCTTAGGTAATTTAGAACTTGGGTAATTTGGGACATCCATAGTTTGGGGTTTGTAGAATTTCGAATTTGTGTAACTAGAAATCTTACAAATTTGGGGTCTCACAAATTTAAAATTTACGAAATGAGGAATTGCAAGACTTAAGTAATTAAATCTCTTAACTTCGAAACCTACTGTCTTCATTATGGAATTTTTGCTATTTTCAAATTTCTTCGAAGTTATGAAATATACAACTCTTCTGCAACTTTACAAACTGACGCATTACAAGTTCACAAAACTCAAGTAACTGAACTATCTACTCAAGTGGCTATTTTCAAGAATACGTCTCAAGTAATTTCAAGAAAAATCCGAACATTAAAGAAACTGAGATAGGAAATTGAATTAAATGGTTAATTATTCCGACGATTGGTCGATCAACTTGACAGGTATCGTTTTTTTCAAGTAAATCAGCTTCGTGTACCGTGATCGAGTTCTGCCTAAGGAAGTGTAAGGCAGAAGGCCATCCAAGTGAGTCACGCGTTTTTCATAATTCTAATGCCAACCGTTTTTCTCATTTCGAATTCCGCATATGCATTCTCGAGTAATGCGCAAATATTGCTCGCATTAAACGCTCTCAATAACGTCACTGATTTATCGATCGACAAAGGCATCTCGATCTTCTTTATCGTGTACGGAATGGAACTGGAGGAACTTGTAATTGTTGGAAGCTCGAGCGAGTCCTCGAAAATGATTGGTCAAATGCGTAGGAAAAAATGAGGCCTCCAAAAATATCGCTTGGTGACTAAGTGCCTTTGGAAACATCTAAATTTTACTCAAAAACAAGAATGACTGATGAAAGAAGTAATTCGAGATATGATCAATAATTTAACTGCTTCAAGGATATTTACACGTGTGTACGTTTAGTTCGTTTTTAAATGCGTCAAAGATCACATGTGTGCATGCCACTGCTTTTGTATATTATCCTTTCGGTATTTATTTATATAAGCAATTTTTAATATATAATTACACAGATTGAATCAAGTCTTTTACTGGTCTTCTTCAAAGTACTCTAACCTTGATATAACATTTTCTCGTTGATCAAATATCAAGGTAATTTATTGATCGAATATCAAGGAGGAAATATCTGTCTGGATGAGTAAAAGAATCATGTTTGAAGAAGTTAAAGAACGCGAATAAAGGTCCTTGATATTTGAGGATCAATGAGAAAATGAATTTATATCAAGGTTAAAGTAAATTTTAGTTCATTGCATATTTTTTAAATTGAATCAAATTTATGTATGGGTAGTAAAAGAGTAATAATGTAAACGAGATGTTAGCGTTAAAAGAAACGGTAGTCCGGAAGTTTCTAATAGAAAAAGGGAAAATAAACGGGAACATTCGAATAACACCTTAGTTTTATTCGGTGCTAGAAAAATAATCGTTAGATAGATTTAAACGGTTCGACCTAAATTTCTCTGGTCAAAGGCGGGAAATGTGGGTTGGAAAGCGTTGAAATGGAGTAGGAGACATAAGCAAGGGATATCCCTTTTAAAAAATTCAAAAATTCAAGTAAAATTTGGAGTATAGTAATTTAAGATACAGTAACTTGATGATGGATATAATCAAAGTTGCAATATAATAATTGAAGATACAGGACTTGAACAGTGATGACCAAGGATACAGTTACTTCTGAAATAACCATCCAACCAAAATTGACTGCACACACACATGATACACACACATGATACACACACATGATACACACACATGGTATACACACATGATATACATACATAGTATACATACATGGTATACACACATGGTACACACACATGATCCACACACATGATATACATACATAGTGTACATACATAGTACACACACATGGTATACACACATGGTATCCACACATGCTACACACACATGATCCACACACATGATATACATACATAGTGTACATACATAGTACACATACATGGTATACACACATGGTATACACATTATAACCCAGTCCACACAGAAAACGAGTGAGGAAATCCACCTATTTTCCCGCGCAAAAAAGGTAGAAAATGTTAGGTCATGTGACACAATGTTAGGGCACGTGAACGATGGGAAACATGGGGAGGGAAAGAGAAAGAAAAGGCATCGAAGAGGCCGAAGTCACCGCGGCGATACACAGAGCCCGTGGCGGCAAAAGGTGGGGATCTATTCATAGGAATGACTCACGTCGGAGATGACGCCGCGAATAGTCGGCCAGAATTTGCGCACTACACTATGCCACCGGGCTCGCTCTTCTCCCTGATTATGTTTGCCAAACACCGAATATCGCGATACCGATACGTTCGCGAGCAGTTCGAGCGACGGATCTTTCTATTCGATCCCATCATATTTTTTCCGCTCTCCGAGACAACTACACAAATTATTATTGCAAAACTTTATGATGGATACACACGATGTATGTCAGATCTTCGGTTGTTTACTTTGGAAAGCGATTTTTGCGTTGCGTAACGTGCTCGAAATCGGTGCTTTCGCTAAATAGTTAGTCTTCAAAATAGTTAAATGTCAGAGCTTTTAGTAATAAATATAGTTCCGTGTTCACGTAATATAGTCATGTTACAAATTCTAGCCCTACAAATTTTAATCTAACCCTTTGCACTCCTGTGTCGCTCGACATCTTTCTCTTGGATCTTATAATTTAGATAAGATTGAATATTTTCATTTATTTATTACTTATAATAATTTGTCACATACTGCGTACTGTTGCATGTTATCGAGAACTTCTTGATTTTGTACATTGGTAGACAAAAGAAATTAAGGAGTCCAGGCGTTAATTCAAGCGACGATCTTAGTATCGACTGCACGAGCCGATCTTTCCTTTCGTCTTCGTTTTGTCCTCGGACAGATGTTTAATCGCGATTCGAAGTCATACCGAACAGACTCGCGAAGGAAACGATGAAAAATTCACGAGATCGTGTCAGAGATTCCTCACGGTTGATCGAATTCTGTACACTGTTCGTTTTTCTGTCGACGTTATCGCGATTCTTCTCGACGGGCAGCTAGAACGACTGACGCGACAGTTGTATCGCGTTATCAGGATCGCTAGCCGATTTGCCATGCAAAATAATCGTGAAGGGCAATGGAAAAATTGTTGTATAGTAACAGCATACAGTAGTAACGGAGCTTGAAACCCTATTTTTGCAAAGGAAAATCTTGTGACTAGTTGTGAGACACCTTGTACATGTATAGTAACAGTATAGTATCAGTACAGTGGAATCAATGGTATGATAGTATGGTATACATATAGTGTGGCAGAGTAGTATCAGTAGAGTATGGTATCAGTAACAGTATAGTATAATAGCAGTATAGTCTAAGATAGTAACAGTATAAAATCAGTACAGTAGAATCAATGTTACGCTAGTATGGTATACATATAGTGTGGCAGAGTATAATAAGAAATAGTATAGCATACGATATAGTATGATATAGTACAACGTAAACTATAATTTTTACTGAAAGACACCTATCTACATAAACGTTCTTCCGTAAACACAAAAGCGAATAAATATTGAAAGAAGTGTCCATGAAGGACGCGAATGTGCGTTACCGATGAAATCGCGAATCTGAATGCAACTCACAGAATAAGGAAACTATCGTATTCGCACAATGAACCATAGAGAAGCGGCGGCCGTAAATTTTCCGGTGGATTCGCGTAAATAAAACAAAGGCAATGATTCGGCGTTTCGGGAAGGAATGCGAGAGAGAAAAGGCGCAGAAGCGACTTTCGCGATCGTCGCGGCGCATCATCGTTATTTCCGAAAGTCAGCAGCTCCCACGTGATCTTACATAAACAACGAATACAACGTGACGTCACGTACTTTATCGACAATGAGACCGTTTCGAAACTGACGAAGCAATTTCGATTCCGTTCTAATCGAATTATCAAACTCACAAATATCTAATGTGCGTCTAGCATAATCTATAACGTGTGTAAACAACGAGCATAACGTGACGCGACATACTTTATCGACAAGTTGTTTCGAAACGATCTTTTTTCTCGATAGTCGAAATTCTAAACTGAACGATGACGGTGTCCGAGAAGCACGTCTCAATGAAATAAACAAGTCTTTCTAATATTTCGAATCGAGATCAAGTTGTTATCAAAAATTACTCGAGAACTTTCCGTGTAGTATAATTCAATTATCAAAGGTGATAAGGCGTTTCGAAATTTATGGAGTAATTTTTAATTTATGCGACTCAGATAACCCTATCAAATTAAACAACTCGTACTCTCTTCTTCCTATAAATAGGCACAAATTAGCTAATACTTCAACTTTCTATATTTCTTAATTGAATTATCAAATTACTGAAATATCCGAGTGTATCTGGTATCATATGTCTGTTTCAAACAGGTCATATTAAGTAAAAAAATATGTAAGACATTTTGTAATATTTCCTCTGAAATCAACTCACTATTGCATCTCTCTTTATGATATACGTATGAGGCACATTATACAGCAGTGAAGGCTTCCTCGGGGAAAATGGTCATATAGCGCAAGGAAGTACCATTATTCGCTGTAATACTCGAGAGTTATGTGCCATGCTTAGTCTTAATAAGTAGTGAAGGCTTTATAGGTTCTAGAGACCCTAGAAACCTCAGTGGACCTAACGTATGCCATCGTAGAGAAAATAGTAATATACAGGTAGGAAATTCTGTTAGCGGCTATAATACTCGAGAATTATTAGCTATTATGCAAATTTTACCTAAGTGGAGACTCTAAACGCGATTCAAATGTGGAGTATTATAGTCATTTTGAAGATTGAGTATTTAGAAATTTGAGGATTTGAAGATTCAGAAATCTGAGATTGAAAGGTTTGTAAATATGAAAATTTGGAAAAATTAACTTGCACTCACGCTGTATCGAAATCGAATGATGGTCTCCATCATCCACCTCATCCAAAGGAAACCAACACTGCTGCTATAACCTAACCTATACTTCACTTCAATCCCTCCACCGGGCAAATTACACAAAATGAGATCACTCACCGATCAGAAGCGCAGGTTCCCTGTTATCCTCCAGCAAGGCGACGAGCACCAGGAACAGCGGGTGTTGAACCGGCAATCGGTCCATATCGTCGGTGTAATCATCATACACGACCACCTCCCTGTAGTGTCTTCTCCTCAGTACTTCCTTGCCCTCCCTGGTGGTAGCCAGATCCGCCAGACTGGCTTTCCCGAGTTGTAGCCTGCGTCTGTTGAATCTGTCGGAGCAGTTGACGTTGATGGCACCGGTGACGTGGTTCACGTTGTAAAGAATAAAGGGCCGACAATCGAGCAGTACAGGCACGTTGTCCTGGTGACCAAGAAGACGCCGTGCGAGGTCATCCGCGGTGATGGTCTTGGTCCTCTGCAGCACCAGCTGCCTCTGCAGGGTGTTGTTCTCGGAGCAAGGGCTGCTGGGCAGGCTGACGGTTTCCAGCTTGCAGCGTTTCGAGGCGGACAACTGGTGCTGATGGAAGTGGTGATGATGAAGATGGTGATAGTGTCGGCGAACGTCGGGCAAATCGCAGTCGGTGCCGCTGCTGGAGGTGCTGCAACCGCTGATGCTGCTGCCGCTGGCGTTCAAGTTGCAGTCGTTGCCGTCCACAACGTCGACGTCGACTCCGCTGCTGGTCGACGAGCTCGGCGACACGATAGACGTCGGCGACGACAAGAAAGAGGACGCGCTCACCGGCGGACCTGGCTCGCTCAAACTACGATTCAAAACCAGCTTCAAGTTGTCCCGGGAACGACCGGCCGACACCGGCTCGCAACACACCAGTGTCGACATCGCTGACGAGGACTGCTGATGGTGATGTTGTTGTTGATGCGTGCTCTTGACGTCAGCCGCGGTTATATCGAGACGCGAGCACGACGTCGACGCTGGAAAAAGAACTCTCGTTAGATGTGGCTGCAGCGGATCTCCAAGTGGGAGGTGTTTTTTGGCTGCGGACTCTTTTGAATAAATAGGGGAAGGGCACTTGTCAGCGAACTGGGAGGTTTTAACACTGGCTATGATCATACATGCTGCGTTATACTATAAAATTCTTTGTCGAATATATCTGCAGAGTTCATGTTCCTTTCATATCTTTTCTCTGATTGTTTGTCAAAATATATACAAATGTGTGTTTGCTTGATAATTCAAAAACGAAGCTTCGAAGCTCATTTTTGCAAAGGGAAAAGTTCAGAATCCCCTACCACCCATTTCTGAGACCAGTTGTGAGACACCCTGTATACAAATAAGAAAACACTTGTCTATCATTCCTTGCGTATTCTTATTTCTGTCATCTTCGAGAGATCCGTATTTCGTTTCAAAAATTGAAAAATTATGCAATGGAGGGTTCATTAATTTTTATACAACAGGAAACGTAATCGTGTCACAGCATTCTTTGATGAACGAAAATGGCGTTGAATTAATGTAACTCAAATTTGAACCCGAAAACTGCAATCACCCTGAAAAATCCTTTTGTTAAGGAGACAGAAGATTCTAGAAAGCACAGCGATTGCAGAAAGCGAGTAGCACGAAGTTATCAATAGTAAACCGCGCGAGATCTACGCGTGTGCGTGGGTCAATGATACCTCGAGGAGAAAACCGAGCCAGCGACCTTTAATCTATCGCCGCGACAAATGAAGTAAAATCTCTTCGGCGCGTTAAAGAAATGTCTATTGATTAGAGTGTAATCAGTGAGTCATTAGCTACGCTCTACGACTCGTGAAATCTCCCGTTTCCTTATTACTAGGCTTCCATGAACAATGATAAAGTTGGAGCACATGTTCGGGTATCTTAACTTTGTCAATTTACGAGTGAAACGTTCCGGAGAAAGTGTTTACGAAAATAACCCGAAATACAACGGTATTACCAATGCGTTGATATGACGTATGCTGAAGTGTAATGTGTTGAAATAGAAAACGTAGAAACATATGTTGAAATACAATACATATACATGTACAATTATTAATACGTTAAAATATGACACAATGTATTATCAATGTGTTGAAATACAACACGAATTAGTAATGTGACGAAATGTAATGCGGTGAAATATAATAAGTAGAAGTTCAACGAGTCGAAATACAACGCGTTGAATTATCAACGTATTGAATTACAACGCACCGAATTATCAACGCATTGAATTACAACGCGCCGAATTGTCAACGTATTAAATTACAACGCGCCGAATTGTCAACGGATTGAATTACAACGCGCCGAATTGTCAACGGATTAAATTACAACGCGCCGAATTATCAATGTATTGAATTACAACGCATTGAATTATCAACGCATTGAATTACAACGCGCCGAATTGTCAACGTATTAAATTACAATGCGCCGAATTGTCAACGCTGAATTGTCAACGCGTTGAAATACAAGGCACCCGCAAATAGCTCAAGGCAATATAACGAGAGCCTCCAATACAACCCAACAGAAATAGGAAAGCATGAATGGACTATTTAAATTTACCTCGGTAAACATTGATGTTTTGAGCGCAGCCGGTTTACTTATTAACCGTGATATTCGCAGCTAAAAGTTAAACAATGTCTGGCAATGAATTAATACGAGCGAAAACTATAAACAACACAGCGAGTGATACGTACAAGACTCGCTGGCAGTGTTCGACGTGAAATAATCGCGACGTTAAGGTAAATATCGGATTCGACGGATCGGTTAGCGAGGTTCCGTGCTTTTAAATAGCAATACGACGGCGATGAGTCAAGCAACCGAAATACGTATCTCGTATTTTACGGTCCGTTTCGCACGGATCTTGCCGACTAAAATATTCCATCGCTTGCACAGGTGCTACCGCGGTAATTATCTCTGATTAAGAAATTTGCATTATAGTGTCGGCACGGTCTTTCTCTTTTTCTGCCTCTGTGCATTCGATCATCGGCTGTCACCACTTATTTATTTGACAGCGAGACAACGCTGTCTTATCGTACAATTTAATCCTTGCCGAATGATGAATTTTTATCTTTCTCCTTATTTGTACGCTATTCGGATTGTTTACTTTATTTAAGTATTAACCCTTTGCACTATTTTGACGAGTCTCGTGACTCGAACTTCCTAATCAATTTCACCCGAGCAAATACACTTTAATTTGTTGTCCAATTATTTGCATAGTCGCACCTGACAAATAAATCACAGAACAAGGGGTTAAGGTGACACAGACTCACCGTTAATTTGGTGAAGTTTAATACAACAATCGCTGCTTTTTAACCTATAGCAAAAATACTTCCAAAGAGTTAAATAAATGATACGATAACTAAAACTATATATATAACTTTAATGAAAGTAAAGTTTGTTGGGAGTGAAGAGATGTAGAAGCAAGTAACGAGCTACGATTTACGTGGTAGTTCGTTGACCCGTTTTATCGAGCATTGTACACCTGAACCGTCGGAACAACGAGGTAAAGTATGTCCCTACATCGTTATCTTGCACGGTGTACAAAAGATACGCGAGTTGTTGTGCGATGTGTTGCAACGCCTAACCGGTCGAACGATTCTAATGCAGGCCGATCCTAGACACCACAGTGCTTTCACTCTCGAGCGAACGAGCATACGAACCGAGTTACCGGTGGAGATCATTATGCAACGCGAGTCGCGGCCATTATTTCAGGTTCGCTTATGAACGACATCCTCCCAAGGTTAATCGAGTCAATCGGTGGCCGCGATGCCAGTTACTCGTGCCTGATAAAGGATTAAGTGTCGCATAAACGACTCGGACCCGGTTACCTTCGTTACGCCGATGTTAAAGCACGTGTCACAATATGGATTGTGTACAGGATGTTTCAGATACTCTGTTCGCTGTTGAGCTTTTCTTTTTATCATCTTTCATTCGGATTATTTAGGGGTAGTTATAGGAGGTTTATTGGTGTTGCAAAATTGCTTCGTTTTGTACTTTGTGAAGATTCGAAACTTGAAAATTGGTAATTATGGGAATATACAAATCCTCAAATGTTTAAACTAAAGAAAATTCCGAAATTTTCAAGTTTATTTCCCAAATCACAATTAATTTTTCAGGTCCTCTAGTTAAGGGTATAGGTATTTGGGGTCTTTGGAATTGGGGCTCTAGGGACATTTCTGCTGAGAAATTTGGGGACATAGGTACTTAGGCACCTTCGAATTTGGGATACTGAGATTTGGGTGCTTTAAAATTGGAGATCTAGGGATTTGGAACTTTGGAATAGGAGATTTAGGTATATAGGAATCTAGAGATTTCGATGTTCAGTTTGGGGACATTGAAATTTGGAGATGTAGAAATTTAATTATGGGGTAATTCAGGAATTTAGAGATTTGGGGAGAAAGACAGACCTGTTACAGGCAAAGTAAGAAACAGAAAAGGCTACTAGCACCAGCCACTGGCATAGTGTAAACGATCCCCAACCCTTCAAAAACCCTAAGAAATCTCCGCAATCCTCAACCTTCAAAAGCCCTAAGTCACCGAATTCCTTAACCTTCAAAAGCCCTAAGATTCCACCCGGTTCACCAAATTTTCCCTATCGAAGATATTCCGTCAGCTACTAATTCCGACAGCTCGTTCGATATCGCTCGATCTACGAGACAGGGGATCCCATGAACTCGGGCAGGTCATTCGGTATCGTGTCAATGCCGTGGCAACGGACTCTAGCTTTGGCTGTCGGCGTCGCGTCGCTCGGCGTCGCACGATCGAATCGTAGTGAGTCAGCCGACTAATATTAGAAGGTGAGGAGGCTGCTCTCGGGCCCCGGTTCTCTCCGTTCTCCTTTTCGTTTCTTTCTCTTTCGCTCTTTTATTTCGCGGCTACGAGCCGCAGCGCCGCCACGGAGTTTCTCCTGCGGCCCCGTCTCCACTCTTCGGGTTCGTTGTTTGGAATGAGTAAACGCCGTGGAATTCGACGCTCCGAGCGGCGACCAGCGAGCACAACCTGGGCCCGGGCTCGAAAGCCCCGCGGACAGGTGTAGCGCCAGCACCTGCTGCCTCTGTTCCGCGAGGCCTTCTCTTCGCCCGCTTCCATTAGATGCGTTTCGATACCTTCCTGCTGCGTAATTTCGGCCACTCGCTATCATAACATACGAAAACCTCAACTTCTCTTTTTCTTCAACTTTCAGATTTTCGGATACCTTTTCTGTGACCGTTTGATGCTGGTTAGGAAAAGGCATATTATAGAAAAGCTCACTCGTGTGCTTCATGGGGTCTGAAAGTGGACACTGTAATACCAGTGGGTGGGAAATTTGTTCTTGTGCTGTAGTGTCTATCTAGGGACGTAAGTCTCTTGTGCGGTTAATAGTAGAGCTATTATGTGCAACCTTAACCATTCTTAACGCGATCAAATATCTGTCATATTGATGTTTTAAGAGAATCAGGTATTTAAGAATTGAATATACAACTATCCTAAATACTTCAAATGTCGAAGATCATTTGTGCTAGCTAAAAGACTGAATTACAGTAACGATAGTGACAGCGGTTTCTGAGCTATTTGAAACAAGTATTTCTAAAACATACTAGCTTTTATTGCCTACGTTTATTCTTTCGTACCGACTTTACGATTTTCATTCGCGTAAAACGAATTCACGTGGAACTCCGCGTGAGAACGGGTTTGTCCAGCACGCTTTAATCGAAATGCTTATGCTTTTATCACTCATTTATGCTTCATATTATATCAAACTCTTACAAAAGATGAACTCAAATTCTTTGAATAGAAGTATAAATAATATATGAATTAATGCAAATATATATACTATTGAATGAATAGTTTTATACTTTCCACGAATACATTTGTACTTTGATAAAATATTTATAATACTCGTTCCTGAAATTATATCAAAGTGTGTTAAGACAGAAATCTAGAAATGAATGAACGAATGAATGAAAATGAAATTAATCTCGAGTATCCTCGATTGCTTCATAAAATACCAGCTCAAAGTCTATAAAAGTTAGGTGCGTGATAAACAGTTGGGGCAAACTCGGACCGATTGTTTACAGTTCCACTCTATGTATCTTTGAGGTAGTTCACTGTTGGTGAAATCGAGTGGCTCCGTCGATCTTCGACTTATCACACTTCCAGGTTTCGACATCGATTCCGAGGAAAACAGACAGCTTCTGAATGCTTTCAGTCACGATGAATCGTCATACTTTAGATATCTCGTGGAGAAAACAAAAATGGATTCGGCGATTGATTTAGGACAAGCCATTAGTATGCTTTAGAGAATCGTGTAAGAGGCTTTAATAATTTTTTAAGTGATGTGTTGGGAGACTTGTATCGTCATTTGTGGGTAATTAGTATGGAATTTAGAATTTTGTGGTCTCACATTTTTATACGTTTTCAAATTTTTCATTTCATATAGTTTCAAATCCCAAAATTTCTTAATCTTCCAAATCTTAAGAACTCCTTAAAAATGCCTGAAGTTCTTAAATTTTCATATCCCTCTGTTGAGATATCTAAGTTAAGGAATTTCTGTACGTGATATGTGGAAACTTGAAAATTACTTGGCAATTTCTAAATTTGAAAGTTAAGTCGTTTATAAACGAATTGATAGAACTGGATATATTTAGTAATTCTAAAATACCGACAATGTACTATCAATACATATACGAGGATAATGGATTATAATCTCTATAAGCACCATGTACATATTGATCCCAACTTATCCACTAGAAACTATAGTTCAAATGGTACATATTGCACAAAACTGATCAATTCTCGCACGTGTCTAATCACTGGTAAAATGCACAATGGAAGATCACGAGTCCGCGAGAAGAGTTCCGGAACAAAGTTATAGATCGAAGGTACCTACCTTAACCGATCACTCGAACCGGTTCGCTCCGTCTCCCGAATCACCTAACTCCTAATTCACCAGGTCGTGCACTCCGTATTCCGCGAGCGGATAATCCACGTGCTCGCACATGGAAGCGGCACTACTGAACCGGGGCAGAATGGAGCAAAGGTGAAGAGAGAAAGAACAACACAGAGGGAACAGAGAGAGAGAGAGAAAGAAATAAAGAGGTGAACGAAAAGGGTAGAAAAGACAAGAAGGGTCGTTATCCTTGGTATTATCTTTTTGTTTGTTTGGTATTTGCTCAGGAGAGCATCGGCACGCGGGTACGAGGTCCCCCGTGCCTGGATCGTTTCGACAACATTTCCGGTTACGGTCCGTGTCACGATGCAGCCGGGACGGAAGTAAACACGATGCTTTGACCGTGCGCGATCGACCGAGCGTGCTCGATAGATCCGTTCACGGCGGCCGACGAGCTGAGACTGAACGGCTCGTCCCCACGGAACCGCTCGATCGCGATCTACGAGAGTACTACCGACGCGAGGCCACGGCCCGGACGAGCCGTACTGCGCATGTGTGTGTGAGTGCTCCTATACAGGATCTTTCACCACGCGTGACACTCACAACTACTCCATTTCATTTTTATACACTCCATGTACTTCGGATAATTTTCGGCTATTTTAGGGGATTTTGGGAATTAGTAAATATAGATGCATTTAGAATTTTGGGAATACAAGCCATTCTACACATGTGTGTGGACTCCTATGTAGGATCTTTCTATGTAGGAGAGTACCAATTATTCCTTTTCTTCATTTTGCGGATTTGTCGGTGTTTTGCGGTATTTTGGGGGACTTTAGGGTATTTTAGGGGATTAGGAAAGGTGAAGATGGATTGAGAATTAGTGGATAGATAAATTTGGGGATTTTTAAGTTTGTCCGATCAAGCACACATGGCATGTGTGTATCTGATATTTGGAGACATTTGTAGATCTAGGAAGTTAGTGAACTAAAAATTTGGGGATATATTTGTTAATCTAAATATGTGGGTACCTAAGAATTTGAAAACTATGAAGCAATGTTCAGAAACGTGCGTGAATTTGTTTTATTGTTTACGTATTTTTTGTCCACTCCCGAAGCGAATATGGATCACATATGTTATGGATCACTCTATACTCTATATCGCGTATAGTGTATGCGTGATAGTAGAGAGGACTCCGTGAGCTACCTCGCGCGAACAAACAGGTACGTACGATGACATTAAAGGTTACACTGGGATGAAATGCAGAATTCCACTAGATAAGAAATACGGAGAGGAAGTACACGGTATGTGCATACGATTTGTCGAGATTAGATATACATTAGATATGGCACTCATTTTTTAAACACAAAAATGAACTTCCAAATTCATAAGTTTCACGAAGTACTAACTTTGCAAACTTTCAACTGAACCCCCAAATTATTTTGGAATTTCCAAATGTTCAATATCTTAAATTTTTAATTCTCTGTCAAGTCCAAATTTTAAAAATACCTAATTCTCAATCCCTCCGTTCAAATTTCCAAAGGACTAAATTTCAAATTCTCTTGATTCCTCAATCTCTAGATTTCAAAATCCCTAAACTTCCCCGCGTTTCTATATTTTCCAAGATACCTAATCCCCAAAGTTCTCAAATTCTCAAACCTGCAAGTCCCAACTTCTTAATCCGCAAATTCCTAAATTTCCTCCAGTAAAAACCTTCAACAATTCCAAATAAACTTCTAATCTTCCACATCTCCACATCTTGAACTCCCAAAAGTCCACCTAAAATCAGCACCCTTTCTAATTCTCCACTTTCCAAACTGCGCATACCGCAATTAAACTCAGTATCTACCGTGCACAATTATCATTTCGCATAATTAACAGATAACATGGTAATCGAATCTGTTTCGATTACCCACTCTCTATCGCCACGGTCGACCGGGTTTATAATAAAAAATGATTCACCAGAAATTCGCTGGCGATAAGCCTTCGAGCGACGATTATGTCAGATTACTAATCGATAACGCGCGTTATCCGCGATACCTGGAATCTCGAGTATTTTTCGCGCGAACTCGGATTCCGTTTCGACGCTGTACGGCACTGTGAATCGTGACCACGTGTGTATGTATGTGTGTGCGAGCATCGTTACACAGTATAAATGCAGTCACGTACACGTGGAGTCGCATACACGTGACTGAAAGCCAGCCAATGAGTCACCGTTCGCTGTTAGAGCACACGAACTCGTTGCCACAGGGCTTCCTCTTCTTTTCTTTTTCGAGAGATCGATCACGGATTTTCCATTGATAACGATAGCGTGAAAATGAACAGGTGGCCACGCACTTCATCGTCCTCGAAGGATATTAACCTTGTCTGTGTGTCAACACCTTTTGTCAAAATTTGGGGTTCGAACTTTAGGGTATGTAGTCAAGCTTTTAGAAATGTGCAATACTTAAGCTTCTAAAAATTTGCAATACTTACTTCTTCATTTTTCTGAAAAAGTTTCATATGATCTGAGGTGGTTTTGTATTTGTGGAAATTTTTTTGGAGGTTCGAATTTTATCAAGATATGTGTTCGAGTGTGGTAAATTTGCGAGGAGGTATCTTATTGAAAACTTGTCTGGATAACATTCATACAAGAGGCAATTTCCTGTTGGTAGGAATTTGTTCGAATTTTATCAAGATATGCACTCAAGTTTGATAAATTTTTAAACAGGTATGTTATTGCAAATTTATGTAGAATAATTTCATAAGGTTTGAGACATTTTTGCATTTGTAGAAATATGTTCGAATGTTATCGCAATGTGTACTCAAGTTCGATCAATTTTTAAACGCGTATCTTATTGCACATTCCTTTGCAAAAGTTTCACAAATTTTGAAACAGTCTTTTGTAAAAATATGTTCTTCGAATTTAGAGAAAAATATCACCGACAGTTTTACTGAAACATTCTAAATCCACGTGTCCTAGAATCTACAAAATCAGCAACTTCAAATGTGAACATCACCCGATAAATTTGAGAATGAAGTCCGTGAAAAAGAACTCCTAGTAAAGAAACTGCAAAAATTGCATATAAATTTGATACAGACAGAAAATTTGAAACTGTGATTCATCGAAACTGCGATTCGACCGAATTTGTTGCGAAACCGACGGTGAAAGTTCACGAGCGATGATGCCTGCAAAATTTTTGCAAATCGCAGTCACATTTTTGATCGAGTTTTTTGTTTTCCGCAAGCAAGCAGATACCGGTATCGTGCCGGTCACTGCTCCATTATTATCGTTCATCGTGTTTTTTCGCTTTATTGCCGGTGCGTTTTCGCGAACACAATCATGAATAATTCATTGAGTGCTCGATCAGGAATTATGCTTTTACGACTAGTTTCTTTGTTCAAACAGTGGCTTTTAAAAATCATTTGTTATGGAGATATTTTAGTGTGATTAATTATTCATTTATGAATAATAAATGAATGTATAATAACTACTTTTGGAAATTGTGAAATACGTTTTTTAGGTTCGAAATTTTGTAGCTTTAGACTCTTTATTCTTTAATCTCTAAATTCTCAAATTAAGAATTCTGAAATTCCTAAATTCTAAAGATGCCAATTGTCACATTTTCAAATTGTAGAACTCCCAATTCTCACATTCTCAAAATCTGAAACTAACAATTCTCAAATCCCCAAATTCTAAAACTCCCAATTCTCAAATTCCCAAATTCTAACACTCCCAATTTGGAAATCTTCAAATCCTAAAAATCCTCCAATTCTCAAATTTCCAAATTCTAACACTCCCAATTCTCAAATCCCCAAATTCTAAATCCTCAAATTCTCAAATCCCCAAATTCTAACACCCCCAATTCTCAAATCCCCCAATTCCAAATTCTCCAATTCTCAAATCCCCAAATTCCAAATCTCCCAATTCTCCAATCCCCAAATTCTAACACTCCCAATTCCAAATCCCCCAATTCTCAAATCCCGAAATTCAAATTTCCCAATTCTCATATCCCCAAATTCCAAATCTCCCAATTTTCCAATCCCCAAATTCTAACACTCCCAATTCCAAATCCCCCAATTCTCAAATCCCCCAATTCTCAAATCCCGAAATTCAAATTTCCCAATTCTCATATCCCCAAATTCCAAATCTCCCAATTTTCCAATCCCCAAATTCTAACACTCCCAATTCCAAATCCCCCAATTCTCAAATCCCCCAATTCTCAAATCCCGAAATTCAAATTTCCCAATTCTCAAATCCCCAAATTCCAAATCCCCCAATTCTCAAATCCCCAAATTCCAAATCCCCCAATTCTCAAATCTCCAATTCTCAAATTCCAAAATTTCAAAATTCCCTATCCCAAACCCTGAAGTACATCTGTCGCATAAATTCTCGTTCCTTTATTTTCTCGTGCCGGTTCAAAGAAATAAATTTTCCACCGCTCAAGAATGAACTCCGCATCCAACGATTTTATATCTCGCGCGATTCTCGATGAATCGTTTCGTCGAATCGTCTCGCGGCGAATCACAGACGTAAACTGTTTTTTCAGGCGAGCAAAAGTAAAACAGCTTCCGAAAAGGTTATCTTTCTTGCGAGTTTATTAAAAGAAGTAAGAATGTTGTGTAACGAAATTTCGTGTCAACGGTGTCGTTATCAGTGATTGACAAGTTTATTCCCGTTGCGCGTTAAAAAAACAAAAGAAGCAGGAAATAAAAATGATCTAA
The DNA here is from genome assembly GCA_945859595.2 of Megachile willughbiella. NCBI lineage: Eukaryota > Metazoa > Arthropoda > Insecta > Hymenoptera > Megachilidae > Megachile > Megachile willughbiella. Next base: position 14,611,119 of record OX243798.1, on the reverse strand, counting down.
AACAAGCACTTACGATACGACTCAATGTCGCTACCCGAATTTGATCGTGTTTTTTTCATTTTGTCCTTCGAATCTTATCGATCTTTTGTACCGAATCTTCGCTATCGGTGTTAATCGATGCACTCGTCGTTCACGGATTAATTTACTGGGGCCAGATAAGATTGTCGACGTATTTGTATCGAAAAGTGTTCGGCTATTAACCCGTCGAGTCTGAGTCATTCGTCGACTACGAAACAGTCCACTTTTTTATGACACGTGCGTCGGGCATAATCAATATAGCGACAGGCTACTGCTATCGACAATTTCATTAGTACGTTTTGCTCATTCGAAAATATTTTTAATCATTATTTTTATATATCTTTAATAGGGGGAAATAATATACGTATCTATGTATAAATATATCCATGATTAATTAATTGGTTTTTTCCGTAAGCCATGAATAAATAAAACAAATCGACATTGATAATAATATCTTATGTTCTGCAAATGTGTTTAATAAAAACGTAATGTGTCTAATATGCTGTACATATGGGACATGGTATGTGTCTCATATAAAGATACAGATTTATATTATATTATATCAAGGTACACATTTATCTTGTATAAAAATACAATTTCATGTGATAATATATGAATCTGTAATGCATGGTCGCGAATTGAGAATGTATTTTCGTTGGACAAAAGCACGCGGACAATTGTCGGAGAAATTGCAAAGATTGAAAGAACGTAATTGTGAGTTGGACGGGTACCAGAACGGTGATATTCACGAGAAAGAACGTCACCTCGGAAGAAATTTGGAAATGGCACAAGAAACGGGAGGCCGCGAGCATTAATTTTCGTCTTTAAAGGGACGATTGCTCTCGTAAAACGTGAAACACGCGTCAGCGGATCAGGAGAACCAGATGTAAACACAAACGCGTGATACTTAATGCATCTTTGCACTTTCTACGTTGCATTTTAGGGTGGTTAGGGAAAATGGAAAAAATTTTGGTACTTGGAGATTTAGGAGATTTGAGATTTAGGGTAGTTGGAAATTTTGATAATTTGGGAGTCTTAGTGTTTGCAGGTGGTAGAAATTTGGGAATTTGGGTATTTGGAAATTTTAGAATTTATGGGTTTAGGGATTTGGGAATTTGAGTATTTACTCTAGTAATATATGGGGGATTTTGAAATTTGGAAATTTGAGGAATTGGGGGATTTGAGAATGTGGAAATTTGAGGAATTAGGGATTTGAGAATGTGGAAATTTGAGGAATTGGGGAATTAGAGAATTTGGAAACTTGAGGAATTGGAGATTTGAGTATTTGGAAATTTGAGGAATTGGGGATTTGAGAATTTGGAAATTTGAGGAATTGGAGATTTGAGTATTTGGAAATTTGAGGAATTGGGGATTTGAGAATTTGGAAATTTGAGGAATTGGAGATTTGAGTATTTGGAAATTTGAGGAATTGGGGATTTGAGAATTTGGAAATTTGAGGAATTGTAGATTTGAAAAATTGGAAAAGGAATTTGAAAATCTGTGGAATTGGGAACTTAGTGATTTGGGAATCTGAGAATTTGGGGATTTAGAAATTGGAGGAACTAGGAATTTCAGAATGTAAAACTCTAATAATATGGAAATTTGTGGATTTGTGAATTTCAGACTTAGTAATTTGGGAATCTAGAAAGGAGACTACTGTCCCCATTTTCAAATGTCGCCCCTAACAAATAAATGACATCTCTAATACCCTATAAAACCATCAATAACACCCTAACATCATGCAAATAGCTCAATATCCACACCTCGGACCCACAACGTATACAGACAACATACAGAATCGCAACAAAACGGAGCATAAAATGGAGCATAAAGAAGGGTTATCTGGCATGACGATATAGTTGGATATAAATGGACCTTAATTCGATTCTAAGCACACAAATTTCAGCGAGATTTCCGCGAGCTTGTGCGCAGATGCGCGGTCTGGTTCGCGCGTGGTCATCCACTCCGCTCCAAAGATAGACTCTGACATCATACACAGAAGCATCACTCGGGTCGAACGAGCGATAAACATACTTGTGCACACGAATACCTTTACACACGGAAGGTTTACGTTGTCTGTTTCGAACTGTCTTGACTGACGTCTTCCAATGCACCCGACTTGCAATTAAAAACAATCGCGTTTTATCAGTTAACAAATTTTATTTCCTACTATTTTTTATATGTTGTTACAGTTCTTTTGTGCCATTTATAGTATGTAGAGTACTTTATAGTACTTTAGTAGAGTACATTTGTTAATATGGGGATTTTTAGAAAGATAGGAGCTGATATGGATGGTAAATGCAGGATATGGAGTTGTAGAAGGGAGGTTATGGAAGGGTATGTTTGTGAAGTGTACCAAACTAGTAATCGTGAGTTGACAAATTTGCAAATACCCCTAATTTAGAATATCAAGTGCTCAAATCGCTGGATCTTTGAGGTCCCAAATTCTCAAAATTCTAAATTACCTACGTAAATTTGAAAATTTCCAGCTCACCAAGGTCCCAAATTACTGAGGTCTTCATATGCTCTTTACAGATCACCAAGGTCTCACATTCTCAAAATCCAAATAGCCCAAGTCCCAAATTCTCAAAATTCAAATAATCCAAGTCCCAAATCTTCAAATTTCCAAATGACCGAAGAATGACCATATTCTCAAAATCTTAAATCACCTAAGTTCCAAATTCGCCAATTCTTAAATCTCCACATTTGCAAGTTCCTAAACCCTTAAATTGTCAAATTTCTCAAGTTCCAATACTTCCAAGTTCCCAAAGTTGGAAACTTGTCAAGTTCCCAAATTCATAAATTCTTGAATGTCCAAATATCCAAAATTCCAAATTATCGAATTGTGCAACAAGTATCCTCCCGCTATATCGCACTCTTACAGTTCGTTTCAAAAGAGACCGTGTACATCGAGTACAATAACGAAAAGAGTAATACGAACAAAGCAATAAAGAATCGGTAAAGCGTTGTACATCGATTTGTGGTGGCGTTCAGTCGATTCGGAAACGCGAGGACCTAATCGATACCGATCTCGGGAATCGTCGATCACAGAGGCCGTGTAGTGAAACTCGGACGCGGCTCGAATACGTAATTACCGCGGAAATAGTATACCAACCGGCTGGTCAACGGCATAAATATAAATACCGCGGTCGGCCGTTGTGCAAGTAAGTCGAGCCACGACACGCAGAATCGGTGAGTCAAGTTGTGACGCCACTCCGCTTCGAGAACCACTTTCTATCCGTCGTACTCGCGACATTCCGCTTCTCGTTCGAGCATTGACTTTTGGATCTTTCGAAAAAACTGACAAGGAAACTGGAAGGACGAGCTCGAACTCTTTCACATTTCAACAAACTTTATAGATCTTATTATGAATCTCCCTGTATATGGCTTTCGATTGTAATCTACATATGTCATATTCCACATTTGATAGGATTTATCTTTATTACCGTAAAGTATGTTTCGAACGAGAAGATGCTGTAGTCAAGAGATAAAAAGTTGAGGCAATGTTATACTTATCCACGCGTTCAAGTCTTTGTTGATCAAACATTTTTACAAATTATATAATTATTTTTGTAGTATATAGTGTATCGTAAAGCAGCTGGTATTCTTTAGATAACTGTCAGTCTGTATAAAAACCAGAGCAACTGGCTGTTAGGTAATTGGTCGTTAGGTAATTGGCTGTTAGGAAAGTATCGGTCAAATTATTAGACAAATCATCACTTGTGCCTTGTTAGATAATTATTTATCAAGTGAACACGTGGTTAGATAATTACTGTTAGTGAGCACCTTGTTACACAATTACCTGCCAGGTAAATGCCAGTCAGATAATTAATTGTCGGGTAACCATCAGTCAGACAATTACTAGTCAAATTGTGACTTGCCAATATCTTGTCAGACAATTATCTACGAGCATCTGATCACACAGTTACCTGTCAAATACACTAACTGTCAGGTATCAAACAAGTAATTAACTGTCAGGTAAGTATCAATCAGACAATTATCAGACATATAATCACTTATGAATGTTTTGTTAAATATCATAGATGACCTATTAGGTGAATATCTTGTCAGATAGTTTCTGGTCAGTAGTCAAATAATTAACTGTCAGATAAGCACTAGTCAGATAATTACCAGTCAAATCATCGCCTGCCAATATTTTGTTAGATAACCACCTAACTGCCCGATAAGTACCAGTGAGATAATTAACTGTCAGATAATAACCAATGAGATAATTACCATCCACTATCTTCCCGTTGATGTGCGAGTCAACGAACGAGATAACGATAAATGCGATGAAAGCTCGATTTTTCTAAATGCACAACGAAATTTCAATCGATAAGACTCAACGTTTCCCTGAACATAATCTTCGATAAACCGATAAACCACGATCAATTGCGCCATAAACGGTAAGCTGGATTGTCATCAAAAGGAAAACGAAGCTAGCTCGGACGTTTATGAATCACGGTCAGAATTTCGCGCGACGTCATGCCGCTGACGTTCTACGCGAAAACTTGCGCAAGGACATCCCCCGCATAACGATTTCTTTCGTAATTATCTGCTGGTTAATCGTTCCGCCACGTATGCGGTATTTCGCGATGCGGGAACGGTGATTCGACTAATCTGAAATCTCGACCGAAATCGCTGCAAGTGATTCACGACGGATCGGGAGAACAATTGCTCATTTCGGGTTAAAAATGACATATGTAAACTATAGAACTACTGGCTAATTCCTATGAAACTGTTCGCAAAAATAATTTATTAGATATATCTGCTTCAGGGTGGAATCGGTAGCAGGGGCAGGTAACGGCGGTAGCTTGACTACTGAAATAAGACTGAAGAATTCGTCGCGAGTCACCGTTTACCGATTTAGACTTGCACACGACCGACATTTTTATGAGATCATTCTAGACCTCTTTGTCCTTTGTTCGCTCGGTTAAAAGCAACGAAGACAGACATACAATTATAGCGAGATCGCAGAGCAAAAAATGACTGATGTGCATCGAGTCTCAAACTGCAGATTGTAGTTCATAACTTAGCTACATAAAATTAGATTGTAGGGAAAGCTCCAGATATATCATAATTATTATCTGAATAATACTCGAACATGGTAGCAGATACAAAAAGATTTTGAGAATTTTTAGAGTGCTCTTTTGAAGAGTCGAGTTTCATGTGAAGATTGTAAGGTGGAGAGATAAATAGACTTACCGATCGATGTAAATTTGAATCGCTTGATCCTGGGCAGAGTGGCAGTAGTGCAAACACGCGTCAAGGCTGGCATATTGTTCCCTCTCTCTAATAACGTGTTCGGACGAGAACGACTCGATGATGTTTCCAGTTCTGGGACAGCGGCTCGTTTGACGGCTCTTTCCTCGGTGCCAGTCACCTCTACGGCTAATGAACGCATCCTCGCGTGTAATACCGTGACGTGTTGTGTTGTATCGCGCGTGTGTCATTAGGCCGTGATGCGAATCGCGTGTCATTAATTCGTCGCGACAATTGCAAAATAGTCCGCGTTAATTCGCGCGTTTCGAAGTTAAGATAATGAACAATGTAGAGTAGGGTGTGGCAATGCATGATAGAAGTATTTTGCATAAGGAGTGTAGAGAAGGCTTTACTTGCTTTCAGATTTTCTAAGTTTCTAAGTTTCCAAATTTCTAAACATTCACATCTCCAAATTTCTAAAATGTCAAGTTCCTAAATTTCCAAATTCTTACACTTTTAAATTCATAAACTTGAAAATTTGTAAATTTCAAGCGTCAGCAAGTGGTGGTACCATGTGCTCACACTGTCCTTTCTCTACAATCTTCCTACAATTCATAATTACATTTTTGCAAATTAGAAATTGTTGCCACACCTCGCACTTATTATCTACATAAACAATTTTATAAAATTTTTACAATGAATTTAATTTGATTCGTCGATCGGTATAATCATGCAACATACTTAAATAATATTTAATTATGATTCGCAAAGAGTTTAACAAATAGTTCGATGTTCTTCTTGCTCCATTTTTCGATTACATGTTTGAGATGCTTTCGGAAAAAAAATATTTTGCTCACAGAATGTTCCATTTTAATCCATGAGCTAATCCGCGTAGGAGAGTATATTGTCTTAAGCAGAATTTCAAGATACCAACATTATTTCAAGGTTAATTCTGCTTTTTTTTAACGCGAGATTTATAGGACGGGTTCGTTCGTAAACGAAGCAACCTTTCATTTTTTTCGTAGTGGGACTCTTTCCGAATACTATAACGCATTTTAACACTTTTACATCATCACTTTCCTTAGCTTGGGTTACAGAAACCAGGAAGGTTTGGTTATATTAATATATATTAAATTTAATTAATATAAGTTTGGTACATTGTTATAATTGATAAAGTAATTTGTGGATTTGTTAGGTTCTGAAGAAAATAATCCGATGTTAGGGCGTTTGATGACTTCAGAATTTTAGAAATTACAAATTTGCAGATCTTCAGCTTTGAGGTTTTGAGGATTTACAGATTTGGAACTTTGAGGATTTACAAACGTACAAATTCAAACACTATAAATTTCGTCATTACAAATATTAAAATTGATAGATATAAAAATGAAAAAGAAACTGAAGATGGTACACAGAATCATTCCTCTCAGAAAGAATTCAATTTTCTCAAAGTTCTTCCTCCATTAAAAGACAGGGTGTCTCTCGAAGCAAGAGCAGAAGAGCATCCACTATTCGTCGAACATCTTTCGTCCATTAAGAAAGCGCAAGATAGATTAAACGTGAGCTTGAAATCTGATAAAGCACGTGGGCCGATGACACACGGTAGACGACACAGCACGTGTATCCGTTCGAGAAGACTCGGTGAACTTACTCATCGACGAGGAGGGCCTCTTTACGGACGTACCGGCGAGCAACAAGCCCGACGATGTTTTGCCACGATGGTTCACCGCTGACTGTGCCGTACCACGGCCAGCCAGGGATATCTTAGCGCTCATCCTCGAGCTGGCTACCGATTCCTGCGATCCTGACTCATGTACCGGGAAGTGGTGCACGGAGGTCACATCGACGCGACATACCTCCTCGTTAAACTCAGACCTTGCTGTTATTGTTCGATCGGACTGATCCTCCGCCGGGACAAGTTTCACCTTCGCTCCTCTCTCCTTCCTGGATCCAGAATCTGCGGAAGACACGTGTCAGAATCTTGCGTTTATAGTTTTTGGAAAGTTAGGTTTCTGATAAATTTTGATACGAGTTGAAAGCGAATCATGTGGAGGAGGAGATTTGAAGAATTAAGGGTCTGGAGTTTTGGTGGCTATAGTATATATAGTATATATATAGTATATATAGTATATATAGAAGTGTAGGAACTTGTGAAGCCGGGAACTGAAGGTGTAGGAATTTGGAAGTGTAGGAACTTGTGAAGTTGGGAACTGCAAGTGTAGGAACTTGTGAAGTTAAGAAGTGAAAGTGTAGGAACTTGTGAAGTCGGGAACATTGCAGCAGTTAGCTTTGTCCATCGAAAGAGTTACAACTAGAGGTCAACACCTACCAGGAGGAGGAAATTGAACATTCTGCAGTCATTATCCTTCGTCCTTCGCTCGAAATGTTGCGGTATCTTGTCTCCGTATCGGAGACACTCGAGGAGGCACAGAAGTTTTCACCTGAAATTTCAAACAGTCCAAGTTACTCGTGTCGACTAGATTTATCTGTAGATCACGAACGGTAGTTACGACATTCACTATCATTCGTTCAGATTCACGAGTTTCTTCTGTCGATATTTACCGATTCGTGAAAGTCACGAAGCCGTGACACTTGGATCACGTACAGGGAAGTTGGTGTGTGGAGGTCGAGGCAACGCTAAATCACGACGGGCCTTCTATTAACGATCGCCTGGCAGCTGGTCCTCGTTCACGAATCACCATATTCGTTGGATTAACCCTGGATCATTCTTCCTGGAACGACCACTCGCGTTCGCCTGTAAAACATCAACACACGTGCAATTTTAGAAACGGGTCTTGTTGTCGAATTTTAAGTGGCGGAGGTGGAAGGTTCTGAAGTTGTGAGTTTGGGATTCTGGGACTTGAGCTTCGTGAAATGTGGGAGTCTGAAGATTTGGAACTTTGGAAGTTTGAGATTTGGGGTTTCTGGAGAGTTGGGAACTTTCATATTTTAGGACTTGGCAAGATTGGGACTTTGAAAGATTGCAACTTTGAATTTTGGGAACTCTGGAGAGTTGGGACTTTCAGATTTTGGGACCTTGGAAGATTGGAACTCTCAGATTTGGGAACTCTGGAGAGTTGGGACTTCCAGATTGAAGGTTGGGACTCCAGGACCTTGGAGTGTTGGGACTTATAGATTTTGGGATTTTGCGACATTGGAAACTTGGAAGTTTGGACCTACGGGACTTTGGGAATTTGCAAATGTATAATTTCTGCAAATTTGCAATTTCGGTACATTGAGGCCGTTGAAGTTTAGGTCATTGACACCTTGCAATTGTAGGTCTTTCAAAATTTTTGAAATTTGTACCCTCGTACATCTAAAACTTTGAGAACTCAACTAATACATATAACTACATGAAACTGTCACTTCACCTAACAACAAAAAGTACATGGAACTTCCATAAAAGCATCAAATTTCAATAAATATAAAATTTGAATTATACCACTATCACAAGCAGTATCAGCAGAATGAAACGAACATAATACAATTAGAGTCTAGATGTGTAACGCGGTGCGTTCAGGGCAAACAGGAAGCGGAAGTATTCCTTATTTGAGCGGGTTGACAGGGCACTCAATCTTCGGCAGTAGAGTTGTTCAGGGTCAACGGAGTGCAACAGACGGATTATCAGGAACAATACATCGAGCGAGAATAACATCGAGGACGGAAAAACACGAGGGATAGCACGTTGACTCGTTTGACTCAGACGGCCAAGCGGGCATCGAAGGACCTTGAAGAGGGAACAGGAACTTCTCTCGCCAAGGCGAACCAGAATTTACGTCTCTTTGTCCCAACTTTCTGTTGCATTCACCCTTTGACTGTTGGCCTTTCCAGAGCAGATCGGAGCGATATAAGCACAGACAATCGAGGGACGTAATCTGAATAGTGCTTTTTACACCCTGAAGAGTATTTGAATATCTTTGGGATGTATTTTTTAAACTTTTAGCAAGACGTAGTCATTTATTTATGATTAATATTGTGTAAAATTGCAGAATGTATTTAGAAAGTTATTCAGGGTAGAACATAGGACACATACAAGTAAAAAAGATACAAATGTCAATGTACAGTAAAACATGTATATTTAAAATACGTAAAAATACATATGCATATATTTTAAATACGTTCACATGCGTACCTACTTTGTCAAGATTAAAAACAAATTTAGACATGAGACATAGTTTTCGTCACAGTTGGTCATCTTCAAAAAACAGTACCCAATCTATATCTTGTTTATGAATCATATTACTTATTTAAAGAAAATGCACGCAGACTATATCTGTAAAGGTACTATATCCAGTATGAAGGAAGAAAAGTGAGATATTCGTGAAAGCAATATTTCTGGAGCCATTATATCGCGAGAGTGGCATAAATCGGTAGAGCGATGGCGATCGCGTTGGAGCAGTTCGTCCTCGTCGTGCAGGATCAAGGCGTGTCATCGCGAAAATAGCCAGGGAAAAATCTGAGCAATGACGTCGACCGGAGAAAGAATAAAAAGAAAGAAGAAGGGAAGAGAGGCGTAGGAAACAAAAGGACTGCGAGGCGAAAGAGCAACGCGTGAAAGAACCATAGAAATGCCGTGAGTTCTATGGCCCCCACTCTCGATGGCTCGCGTAGTATGCCGCGTATTTAAATAGAATATCGAGCCTCAAGGAGAAAACGCAAGGCTGCGGCAAGGACTCCGATCGTTTTATATACGCCTCGTGCCGGATCACTGCCACCATCGGCCTACCAGAACGGCGAACGTCTAAACGCCCGGTTCGGACGCGAAAGTAGCTCATAAATAATTAATACGCGAGCTGCTACACGCGAGACGGAGATCGAAAACGTGGCAACTGAATTTAGATACGGTGACTGACATACGACATCGACTGTTAACCTCGATGCAGTTGCAACTGCGAAATTTTACAATTTTGGAATTTGATACCTTAGAATTGGGAATATTGGAGTTTTGAAATTCGGAACGTTGGAATTGAGAATTTTGGAACTCGGTATTTTGGAATTCTCATATGTAGAATTCGGCGTTTTGGAATTCGAAATTTTGGATTTCGGTAATGTGGAATTCGGAAATGTGGAATTCACAATTTTGGAATTCAGAATTTTGGAACTCGGTATTTTGGAATTCTCATATGTAGAATTCGGCGTTTTGGAATTCGGAATTTTGGAACTCGAAATTTTGGAATTTGGAAATGTGGAATTGACAATTTTGGAATTCGGAATTTTGGAACTCGGAATTTTGGAATTCCAGTATGTGGAATTCGGAATTCTGTAACTCGAAATTTTGGAATTCAGATTGCTAGAATTCGAGAATATGGAATTCACAATTTTGCAATTTCCAAATTTGGAATTCGCAACTTTGGAACTCCGAATTCTACTACTTCACCAGTTCAAAATCTTGCACCTTCATTCTCAAAATAATACATCACAAACAAGTTGCACCAACAAAACTTGCCTCTCTCGAAAGTGAGTTATTCTTAGGACCACTGACTTTCACCACGAATGAAAAGAAAAGTAAAAATTGCTACTGTTTTAAGATCTTTGCGTATCTATAAAATGCAATCATTCACTTTCACCTTGAAAAAGAAATGATTACTTCCACCTTAATGAAATGCCTTTAGAGTTATGCTAATAGCATTTCTATGCAGTCTAATTAGGAGCTGCAAAATGCAATATAATAATTTTATTATAATTGTAAGGTAACTTTGTATTTAAGCGTGTTCTTAAGAAGCCTTTAAGGGTGCAATTGCTCCTCTGATCGAACTGATGCGATGGAGTCTATTTTCCTTTACTAAAGAATTTAACAAGATTCGAGAGAGTTTAATACGATTTGACATCTGGAATAGGTTTTCGCGAGCATAAACGTAGAACATAGGTAGGAAACGAATCAATACCGAAGAAGAAACACACCGTTGGTTGGCGTATCGAGCGAAAGAACGTTCATGTAACCGGACCCTGTGAGCACGCCTTAAGGCTACCTTACAATGGAACGCCGACACTACCGCATTGCCAGCCGTATACGTTGCTGCAGCCGGTTTACCAGGCTATTACTTACCAATATACTGTTATTACCATGTCATCGACTCGATGCTCCCACTTTATGCTTAATGATTTATCGTGTTAATGAGCAACACCGAGTTCTTTACCAATAACGACCGTGTAGGTTGCCCTATCACCGATCAAATTATATTGAAACGAGTTTTAATGTCTTGGGGAGATAACTAGGATATGTTTATAGATTTCTTTTTATTGCAGATCTACCGAGTTATTTACTGTAATATAATAGGCATCTCTTGAAATATAATATGGATCTACTGTTATATCTGTGGAAATGTAGATCTAATGTCATATGTGTGGAAATGTAATATAGGTCTACGTGTGTTGGGTCTACTCAAATGTAATATGGATGTAATTATGTGCTTATCTGCGGAAATTTAATGTAGTATTTATTGAAATATAATACAGATCTATTGATCTAAGATATATCTGATATATAATATAAATCATGTGTACGAATAATCTTCAAAAATTTTATCCAAATCAAACTTTTCTATGCTCGCAGTTTCTTATAGAATTTAAAGATGAATGAATAACAAATGTTTGAACCAAAAAGATTATAAAAATATCAATTTCGCGAACACTTTACATATGTATGAATTATCCATAGCACCATACATTTATAACATTTAATACTATATCTCGGTGGTATAAATACACGGGTGAAATAATGAAAACGTGATACGAGCTATGTAGAGCATTTTCCTCGAATAGGTAATCACGTTAATAAACAAGGTTGAACGTTCAATGGATGAAATAGGTAAGTAGAGACCAGTTCGTCGACCTGTGTCACGAAGTCGAAGTGCAAGGTCTCGAAAGTGCATCTATTAACGATATTCAACACAACTAGTGCTCCAACTTTCACACCTTGACCCTGAACTAACACGGTATTTTACCCTAGGTCTGTTTTTGGAATTTCAGTATTTCCTAGTCTTTGCAAATTTAGATTATTTATGGTCTATGAAATTTTAAGATGAAGAGAAAGTTGTAAATAAATTTAAAGAACTTTTAAGGCTTTATAAAGAGATGTATGTGTAATAAACAAATGCCTCAACCCTCTTTTAAGGGTGGAAGCGAGTGGCATTTAATCCCCGCGTGGAAACAGTGGTGTTACCAGTAACGAGCAACAACCACGACAAATCTGTTTGCTCACGAGCGTCAAATGGACGCATGTCCTTTTCGAGGGGTGAAATTCTACGATTAACGGCTGAGGTGCAACACGTGCAGTAGCCTAAGTATACTGAACCCAATTAATTATTACTACTACATCCTAATTAACAATACGTATCACATCAAGTTAGATATAAATTTCTAACTTAATTTAACAAAAATTTAAATCCTCAACTTTTGTGGTCTTACTCTTCTTTAAAATAATTTATCTTATATTAATACTGTTAAATGATCGTATATGAAACTTTCGTTCAAAACAAATTTGATAAATAAAAAATACTGCAATCGATATTTTTAAATGTGAAATAACACCGTTTAAAACGATATAAAATTCTGTTTGATGCTTCCGATTTAAGTGGAAATGACTTGTACAACGTTGTATTAAAACTGTTCTCTAAACTCGTTAAATTACTGACCTTCCTCGAAAACTCGTTTATTGCAACACACATACACACACATGTGCACGAACGTCCGCAGTACAAAGATGATCGATACCATCGCCTTGTAACCAGAACGTATTAATTGTTACGCGATGTTGGCCACGATAACACGAAAAGATGATGTCAGAATTATTGTTGGTGTTGTGACGTGCATTGTAATTAGAAGATTCGATTGCAGCGGTGACGTCAATATCAACGATCGAGATAATGTATCGAGGTTGCTTTATTGGTCGTTAACCTTTCACCTTTATATACTGTCGAACTTTACATTTGCAGATCTAAGTTCGAAGCTGAGGATGTTAGGGTTTTTGGACGTTTGGAACTTTGAGATTTAAGGACTTTTGAACTTTTGAAGCGGGTTTTGGAATTTTTTCCCTAAAACGATTTTAGAAATACATACGTATTTAATCATGTACTTTACAGAAATATATAATTATGTCCGCTAATATATTTTTATGGCTGTGACCAATACATCCTTTCAATAAAATGCTATTTTAAATTTTGAAGAGATTTCACTGATTTTCAAATGATCATCCTCCTCAACTAAATTTGCACATTTCCTAACAAAAAATGATCGAACCCTCAAAATAAATAAAGAAAAGAGTAGCTACTGTAGGGTTCTACGAAACGAATAGTTGCGTCAACGTAGCGAAAAGATCGCATCGTGGGGGGTTGGCCGCAGCAATTAGGGGTGGCATACGGACCGTATTACCAACATAATCAAATCACATGGACCCTTGCAGCTCCGTTATGCTCGTTGACAGGCTAAAACCTGAGGGATGACTACCCTCTCTCGAGCACCCCGCCTTTCTCTATTGGCCTTGTACGTCAGTTGATTCATCTGTTTGCTTTTTATTATCTCACCGGCCACCGGAAAGCACTATCTTGCCGAGGGTGGCGTTAATCAATTTATAAGATCAGCCATGGTGATGACGAATACGCGTGGATGAACGATGATCGCGTAACAAAACGATTTCCTATCGATCGATCGACCTTACGATATTTGTTGCGAGATAGTCTTGCAAGGGCGGTAGCAAGCTATTAATTAAAATTTAAATGAGGACTAACGATCAGTACGTAATTAAATGACGATCAGTTCATAATTAATTTTCTTATAATTATAATTTAATTATGATTCTTGTATTTGAGACAAAAATTGGTAGTTTTCGTCGAATAATTAATTTCTTCAATTGTTTTCGTTTCAGAGGTTCCTTGAAACAATCACATACTTAATGAGTAGAAGGAATTGATATGGGGGTAGGCTTCATAGACTCGACATATATTATTGAAGCTTAGGGGAGTATAGAACTCTAGAAGAAAATATAGTAGAATCTGTAACTTGACTTCTTTCGACTACAGCTGCTTTTTTCCACAGCGAAACCCTAAGCGACGATCCGGACGAGGGTTAGAGAATCACAGCACTCTGAAGATTTTCAACCGGAGGGGTGGCTATTGTATCCGTACAGCTTTCAAAATATACTTAAAGCTTTCCAATTAAAATCCAAACCACTTTCTCCAAATTTCAATGTTAAACAGTTCAGCAGTGGAAAAATAAACTTGAGGGGTGATTTGTACCCTGTGTACAGTTGAGGATACTCAAAATAAGTTTCATTTTCTCATGAGAAAATTTTTGGAAATTTTAGTATCTGCTCAAGAATGCTCAAGATTTTGTAAATATACAAATATAAAATAATAGGGTGGTAAAAACGATGATACAGTAAAGTAGTAGAATTGCAAGATAGTAGAATAATAAAGTATTCTATAAGAACAATGTCTTTTCTTTAAAAAGAATATACAGACACAGTTAATTTTACAATTCCAGCGAACTTCACCCCCTTTAAAAAATGTCCTCTCGTACAATAAAAATAGCATAAAAATAAGGATTATCCAGAGGATAGATAAATCTCATTACCATAATATTTACCAAAAACAATCCAGAATAACTCTTCAGCGCAATCACAAGCAAACAATTTCGGGGTTAACAAACCCCTAGTGTCAAAAAACTCGTTACTTCCAAACCGGTTCGAAGCTTGCGCAAATATCGCGTTTGAAGGCTTCAAAGCACTCGTTTACAGTTGAAATTTCACAGTATAAAAACATAATTTAAGGGATGTTTCCCGTACCTTATGAGGGATGGAAATGTCTGGAAGTCGACGCGAGCGTGCCGTTGACGGCACACGACGTTCAACGTGGCTTGCCCCGCGAACACTGTTTTCTAAGACGCCTGTGTGGCCCGAGGGTTGATTTCACCCCCATCGTGCGTCGTGACGTCGCAAGCGTAGTGTCCATGTGGTGTCCTAGGCAACCCGGCTTTCCTCTACTATATCGTTCCCTCTTTTTCCCTGATTCGCCTCCTGGTTGCGATTCAACCCCCTCTTCGTCCTCTCGCCACTCAACCCTCCTTTTAATCTTCAATTTTTATGCTTCCTCTTTCATCTTCTTACGCTCTCGGCGATTATGTTCTTTTACGTTTGCAACATTTTTTATTTGCACCCTTTGTACTCTCAATCTTTTATTTGGAAATTATACCCCTTTACATTTTCAATATTTTTTAATTGGTCTTGCACCCCTTTATATTTTGAGTATCTTTTAACTGACCCTATTGTAACCCTCTACATTTTGAGTACACTTTGATACTATTGTATCCCTTTACGTTTAGGATATTTTGAACACCCCTCTACATTTTTAATATCTTTTATATAGATTCTACTCTACCCTTTATATTTTGAATATATTTTATGTGGGTCCTATTCTACCCCTTTTTATTTTGAATTCTTTTTATTTGAACCCTGCTCCACCCTTCCAGAGCATTCATTTTATTTTCGGATATTTTTGTATTTTATTATGTAAGTTCAAACATCAAGTGAAACAATGAAGAAATTTTCTGAATTTGCTACCACATGATAGTTAATGTCGCGTAATTAAAAGTACATGTAATTAAGAAAATTTACAATAACCAGCAATTAAATTAATCGCGTTTGATTTATATCTTTTAAATTGCACGCACGGTGTCGCACATATTAGAAGCTTCGTGGAAGACTGAGCAATCCCACAGGGATGAGGGCATGGTTGTAATGAAACAGATACGTGTAGCAGTTATTAAAAGTATAATAGAAACGTTTCTCCCCTTAATAAAAATTCCTGAAACGTATGAAGGGAAGCGAGAAGGGATCAGCATAGGACTTCGGCTCGTCGGCGATAAAGGGGATGTAATCGCGAGGGGTGCGAACAGTCCATATACGGAGGCAGGTGACTGGATCGATCTTTGTATCTCGTAAAACGATTGCATCAGCAGGCGCATGAAAATGTTTACTTGTACACTTTCATATATATAGCACTTCCTTCTTATTAACCCCTCAACCTGTGATTTTTGTAACAATCAGACCTACCTAATTATTGTTGCAAAAATAAATAAAGAAAGGTGAAATGTTAAGTTCATTTTGTGCATACAGTTTATTGTTCGGATTATAATTAGAGTTGCACACTGAATAATGATGAAAATACGTGTCAGGTTTGTCACATTTGAACCCTAGCGTGCGTCACGAGTGACACATTACATATCGCGTATTTATATCTGTACCCGATGTGAACAACATTGTAACGATCATGTGTTAACGTGAAATAATGCTCGTATCAGACGTCAGGCATGACGTCCATGGGAATTCCCGTAACAGCGGCAATCGCCGCGGTAATTAATCAGAAATAAATTAAAGGAACGATTTTCTAAATAAATAATTATTTCCTTACGTGTGCAAACGTATTATTCACCGTTCCACGTAAACGACGACGTCATAGGCATAAATCTATATATACATATAATAATGGTTGCAGTTCGATCGTGACACGAAAGAGAACCATAGGCAAAATCGATCCGCGATGGCGTGCAAGAAGACGCCGGAAGGTTTATTTAGAGGCGGTTTCCGGTGTCGCTGTGGATTATTTTAATACGTGACTACGCGACTTTGCTCTGGCAAAGCTCGCGCGTATTCCAGAGAATGACTTCACCGAGTCGCAGGTGTGCATCGTATTTAGATAATATCGATCGTTGCTGCACACGTTATAGGTCGACCTAGAATCGACCCCTCGTGACACACTTACCATGGTCGGCGGTGCTTTAACACGAATATCGAGTCGAAATCCGTCATGCATCGACTATGTTTCTTTTCGTGTTTAATTTAAGCATGCATCAATCTTACGGGTTATTAATAATCGCGATACCATTTATACAGCGCACATTGAATTACATGAAATATTGTATACTTATATCTCCAAGGAAAATTTATATAACCTTCGTTCAATCAATATTAAGATTTTGTTCAAGTACTGAAATCTGAAGACGTTGGCATGACCTTTTATATTTTTTATATAAAATTTCGTTTGCTATGGATTATCACCATGCACTGCATTAATCATGTGTTATATCAGTACACACTGAGTTACCACGCGTTATATCGCAGCGCGTAGCATTACTACACGTTATATCGCCACACGCAGCATTACAACGCGTTATATCGCCAGGTGTAGCATTACTACACGTTGTATCGCCGCGCGTAGCATTACCACGCGTTATATCGCCGCGCGTAGCATTTCCACGCGTTATATCGCCGCGCGTAGCATTACCACGCGTTATATCGCCGCGCGTAGCATTTCCATGCGTTCTATCGCCACGCGTAGTACCACTACGCGTTATATCGCCGCAGGTAGTAATACCACGCGTTATATCGCCACGCGTAACATTTCCACGCACTATATCGCCACGCATAGCATTACAACGCGTTATATAGCTACACACTACACCATTACGCGTTATATCGCCACTCGTTATATAAGTACATAGTGCATTTTTATGCATTATATCTCCACGTGTTGGATTACTATACATTACATTACTACGCGTTGTACTGTAATACGTTCAATTGCCACATATTATATTGCCTCACATATCAACTCACTATGTAAAAAGACAGAAATAATGAACTTTCAATATTCACTCCGGGAATCCGAAGTTAAATTCGAAAGTTTACAGATACTTCGCATTACCTTGGAGCACTGCGCGTTGCAGTGATTTATCTTATCTACGTCGTCAAAATTTTTTTCCCTAAAAAGAGTAGTCTGATAACGAGCAATGCTCAAGAGGATCGTCCCATTTACGAATAAAACATCGTTACAAATTCGTCGTCGAGCGGTAATCTCTTAAACGCATAATTGCGTCTTATTGGATCACGGATAATGACATTATAGAATAATCGTCAAACCTCATGTGATCAGGCTTACGTAATTGCAAGGAAGCATCTTGCATAACGCGAGTCTTGAAACAACTTTCTGCATCTAAACGGATGACATAACTCTCGTTCGAAAGGTATTGGTTACGATATCTAATTTCATCTTGATTAAAACGATTGAAATTGTCTCGAACGATTGATTTGTGTTCAATAGAATCAATAACAAGTTTCCTTGGAAATCGAACGAGTGGGAGATAAACCGATGAAAAATTTCTGTTTAATTAAGACACATCGTCAATGACTTCGATACTTTTGTTCGATCAAATCTTATCGCATTTGCAGATACTATCATAGAAAGAAAATTGTGCATTATATAAAAGAAGCTTCGTTCGAAAAACCCCTTGATCAACCCCTAATTACTTTATATTAAGTCTGCAATATAATACTGAACGTTAATTTTCATCGTTCAGAAACGATGAAAACGAAGTTTTCGATTTTCCCGGGAAATCAAGTTCCACTTCCGAAGGGGATGAAAAGATGAGGGCGCTATCGAACAGGTCGATAAGACCTGCGCGTTCCACCCTCTGCTGACACGTAATCTGCGATGGACCCGTGCTGATTCTGCAACTAAAAACATGTCAAAAACAGAACTATTTTATTCGACACCTTCGACCAACGTGAAGAATTTGTGCACAACTGGAGCATTCAAAAATCAAACATAAAGGATTCGCAATGTAACAAATATGCAAGCTCCACTTTTTCACCTCCACATTTTCTCTATAATATAAATTCAGTGAAGACAATGAACAAATAATCGAGTGAATTAATCAGTGCTTCGTGAAGATTCGACAAAATGGGGACCAGACTCGCGTCATGTAAGTACATGCGATATACGCTTCTGAATGTTTTTGTATAAAAAACGATCGTGTTTCAGATTCGTTGAAGCTGACTAGCCTTCACGATTACTATCAGAGACTTTTGCACGGCAGTCAGCCTGTGCCGTCTGGGCTTGATATGGCGAATACTGTAAAATCTTGCTCTCAGATGTTGTTATGTATGTTCACACGAAGTTTTCTTAAATTATGTATACTATATGTTATGTGATATCTGGTTAATGACCGGTTCATTTTAACGATAGAAATGTTGCTGAATGGGGACACTGAACAATAACACATTACTATTATTATTTAGTGCTATATTATTCCTATTTCAGCTCTGTTGAAGGAAGTCCGCGAAGCACCATACGAGATGATCAAATCGCAGAAGTTCGACGCAGAACGCATGGCCCTCTATCCGAATTTGGATTACAAACAACTCTACAACGCTCTGACCCAGCTGATCGATGTAGTCCCATCCATTCACAACGGTTTACAAGGTCCAATTACGTTGTTACTCCCAGAGATAATTATTTAAACCTATAACATTAATAAACCGTTCTCGGATCGTCCTCTAAATTACGAAATAATTGCACAGTAAGAAGTGTATGAAGCTCAAGCAACAATTTATGGTTTCAGCGTTCGGTCAAGCCTTGCTACAATGTTTGGCGTGTATATTACCTTTTCTGGATCACGATCTGATCGACAACGTGCCATATTTGACAGCCAGCTCGATCTCTGTGCTCCCCATGGATCTTCACCAGGAGATCGTCAATTACCTCTGCTTCTACATTCTACCGTTCACCATTAGTGAGCATATGAACTTCAACATAATCTCTATCTAAACGAGTATCTCAATGAACGTACGTTCATTTATAATGCTTTCTCTTTTGCATTGCAGCAAGGAAGACTGAAGATGGGAACGAAAATGCAGCCAGTCAGTCGATTGCTGCTGTCATTATGATGATCTTTCAGTACTCCAACAATGCAGGTATTAATGAAGTATACGTCTCCGTGATGTATTGACATGCTGGCCCAATTAGTATAAATATGAAAGTGTTATACGAGGTTCAAGAATAATATTCTGCGAGGTCGAATTACGGAGCTGGAAAAATAAGACAAATATTCTACAAGGTTGATTAACAAAAATAATACAAATATTCTGCAAGGTTAATTTGTAACAATAAGAAAAATATTTTACAAGGTTGATTTGTGAAAATAATGCAAATATTCTACAAGGTTGATTCGTGAAAATAATGCAAATATTCTACAAGGTTAGTTTGTAAAAATAATGCAAATATTTTACAAAGTCAATTTATACAAATAAAAGTATTTCACAAGGTCAGCTTGTAAGAAATGCAATAATTCACAAGGCCAATAAATAAAAATAAAAATATTTCACACGGAGAATTATAAATACTTCAATGTTTAAGTATGTTGATATGTGGTCTCTTCTGATAATAAATCGTTTTGAGTACTTTTTATCGCAAAAATCGGTGCCGCGAAGATTTGACAAATGGTTTCAGTGAATCATTTTCAGAAGATAATGATGAAGAACGATGGTGTTTCAGCGCATCATTGCCAACTGTTGGAGTGTTTGATGGCGCTGAAACCAGGCGTGGTGAAAGACATTCTATGCGTGGTTGCATACGGAACGGCGCCAGCCAGAGCATCCGCTGCTAAACTATTATTCTACTACTGGCCGTCTTTCAACCCTAATCTCTTCGATCGCAGGGCGGTTTTAATGAAATTTGCGAGTACGTATATACTACCAAATTATCAAATTGTGTTCCAAAAACGTGCAAATTTTGTACCTGCACACATCTTTCAAACCCCACAATTAAAAGATTCTCCAATAAAATAAAAAAGTTCGAAAGATCGTTATTGATAAAAGTGTTTAAAAGAAAGATACACGGAGGAATTTATTATTGGATTCGAATGTGATTTCAGATGACCTGACACCTTTCGTTTGCCAAAGAGACACGTGTCCCAATGCGGGCAACGCCGAAGCCGGTAAAGTTTGCTACGACCATCGAATATCCATCACTTTCGCGACTGACACACCGCCACCGTTGTACCTTTGCATCGAGTGTGCCAATGAAATACACAGGGAACATCCGAATCAGATGTTTTACGATATTTTACACCCCATGCAACAGGTCTCCATGATATGCGAGAACAAGGTGGGTACCAGACGTTTTACTTCAAATATCGTTGAGTTTCAAAATATTCAAGTTTAATGAATTTACAAAATTTCAAAATGTCGATTTGAAAACTTCAAGGTTTTCTAACAACTTCTGAGGTTGCGGAGCTTCAATGCTTCAATATTACGTATGATGAGAAGTCCACATGAGGTTGTGGACTTTCAATGCACAAAATTCTAAAATTTCAAGAGATAATTCAGAAACTTCCAGGTCCTATGGTCACAAAGTTTAGCAACTAAAAAATTTCAACATTTCAAAGTTAAGAATTAACCCCTGTGAAAATACACTCTCCCTCAAAAGAATTAAACTAGCAATAAAGTAAATAGTAGTAATAAAGTAAATACTATTAATTCTATAATTTTACAAGAACTGCAGAGCAACGGACAAGTCGGCGATCAGCGTGTGTTTCTCGACCGAGTGCGCCAGCTACAACGGAAACCATCCGATTCGCTACTGCCAGCAATGTCACAACATCCGGCACAACAACCGAAGAGGCGGTGACCACGTGTACCACATGGCTCTACCCCATATATCGCAGCTCGACTCGCAGTCGCAAACGTACATGGTCCAATCGATCGTCAGGTGAGGAACACTTTGCTCTGAATTTTCTTTATTGCTGAGAGATCGTGTACCGCTTACCTGAACAGGAACACGGAACTAGTTGGAACGGGGAACGCCATGATTTGCACGAGTTTGACGAGACGTGGAGACACTTTAAACGCTTTGTTAAAATTTAGAGAATTCAAGATTCTATATCTCCATTCAGTTTGCTTGGAGAGGAGGAGTTTGGAGAGTCTCAGCTTTTGACGTTTCGTCAATGTCGAAATCCTTTAACACTTTGATATTCATACCTTCCTGTATTTTAGAACTTCTACCAATAATTATTAAAAAGAAACTCGATAAATTGACAGTGTGGTAAAAATACTTGGATATGGTCTAATTGATGAATATAACTATGTTAAGATTGCAAATGTGGTCATCAAAGTGTTAAGTGTTCTACGGTTCCACTAGTTCCACCAGTGTTTACCAACCCAAGATAGACCGCGACTATAAAACCAAGAAACCTAATTAATATATGAACATTGAAGTCTGACTAGAAATGAAGTTTAGAGATTCTAAAGTTCATGATGCGAGGTCGCGTCTGTGGGCTGTTAATCACAGAACAGCGTTTTACCTTGGATATGTTCGAAAGAAACACGATAACAGCGTACTAACGAATGATCGCAGGATCATTGTTGCTTTGCGTGTTTGTTCGTGCTGGCCCATCCTGCTTGGTAAGACATTATGCTGCGAGCACGTTTAATGGAAGAACATTTCCCGATAATTCGACATTTAATCGTACTCGTATAGTCCACATGTATGATACGTGGATTCCATTAAACGTGATTAACAAATGCTCCATATATTGTTTTTAAATATTCATCAGAACGGACGAGATATCGCGTTTGAAGGTTTATTATTTGTGTCCTTACGGATATTTAATATTCTTCCTTTCAGGATATCTCGATTCGTTGGCCCTAGAATCTGCCAGCTTTCGAACTCTTAGAAACTGAGAAATTAAAAATATGCGGGGTAGATAAATGGGGTTCCTTACCAAACTTCATTGTATAAAATATAATTCGTTAAAGAATCATGCAGTCATTGATGTTACTATAAATTTAAAAAATTATAAGTGACCTTAACCTTGAACATGAAATATATGCGCAGTTCACAACAGATGGCTGCGTAGTGAGGTTACCTTGAACATGCGCAGTTCGTAACGGAAAGTAATAAACATGCGCAACAAGGTTCATGCAGTAGATATGCCAAGATAAGTATAATAACCCTCACTGCGCATAATCATTGTTTACAGTTAATGACTGCGCACGTGTTTCATATTCAACATCATTTCAAAATCTAAAAATATGCAGCTTTGATGCATGTACAATTTACATATTCAGCAACTGAAGACATATAAGCAAAAAGCTCTTTGTGTAATGTTGATTCCTAGAATCCTTTATTCCTACAGCAACATCGGTGGCAATATAACGGGAGTGTTATCTTCTAACATCAATCAAACCTACATCTTTGAAATGTCAATCAAATTTTCTGAACATCAATCAAATCTACATCTTTGAACATCAATCAAATCTACACCTTTGATCAATCAGACTTATATTATTGAATATTAATAAAACTTCAGTGAAACTTGTATGTCGAAAATAATTGATACAAAAGATAACTGTGCAACATCCTACTTATTTCGAATAACGACTGCCCTGAATAATTGCCCTAGTGCCCGCGAGTGAACTAGACAGAGCGCAGGAAAGAATATCTGAAAGTGTAACGAGAAACCTCGATCAGAGATGATCTGGAGAGTCTCGAAGCTGGCCGATACTAGACGAGTAGACAAGTTTTTCTTCTTCGAGTTGTCCGCGTAAGACACGTGACTTTGAAGCATTCACCCACAGTAGAGCATAGGAAAAGTGCACCTTAAAAGTTGCAATGCGCCTTACCCGAGGACACCAGGCTGTATCACGTCCTGGATACAACACACCAGCACCTGGTACCGTTCCACAAATAAAAACAGACCTACTGGCTCAGGCTTGACTAGATACCCATTACCTGAGACACACTGGTATGCTGCATGAACAGAAACACGATTTTAACGGGACACCATGGATTTATTCTCATTTTACATATTTTAGTCTCGGGAATCACTGTTTCAGATATAAATCGCACGTAGAATACTCGTTACTTTTAATTTTCACACGAATTACTGTTTTTTGTTATTTTAGTTTTTTACTGGATTTTTAGGATTTCTGGGACGCATACGGTGCGTCATCTCGGTCATGTTAATACGCAAATTCTTTAGTGAAATAAGGTTAGGGTTGTTGAAATTATGATGATGCCTTACTAGGTTACGTATGTGGCTAAACACGTA
The DNA here is from genome assembly GCA_945859595.2 of Megachile willughbiella. NCBI lineage: Eukaryota > Metazoa > Arthropoda > Insecta > Hymenoptera > Megachilidae > Megachile > Megachile willughbiella. The sequence continues at coordinate 14,587,020 of OX243798.1, read as the reverse complement.
TTTTGTAAAGGGGTACTGGGATCTGGGGACACTGAAATTTATCGGAACGTAGAGATTTCGGAGCGTAGAGATCGGGACGTAGACATTTCACAGCGTAGAGATATCGGAACGTAGAGATTTCAGAGCGTAGAGATATCGGAACGTAGAGGTATCGGGACGTAGAGATTTCAGAGCGTAGAGATATCGGGACGTAGAGATATCGGAGCGTAGAATTATCTCAGCGTAGAAATATCGGAGCGTAAAGATATCGAGACGTAGAAATATCGGAGCGTAGAGATATCGGGACGTAGAGATATCGGAGCGTAGAAATATCGGAGCGTAAAGATATCGAGACGTAGAAATATCGGAGCGTAGAGATATCGGAGCGTAGAGATATCGGAACGTAGAGATATCGTAGCGTAGAAATATGGGGGCGTAGAGATATCGGGACGTAGAAATATCGGAGCGTAGAGATATCGGGACGTAGAAATATCGGAGCGTAGAGATATCAGGACGTAAAAATATCGGAGCGTAGAAATATGGGGGCGTAGAGATATCGGAGCGTAGAAATATCGGGGCGTAGAAGTATCAGAGCGTAGAGAGATGTATACGTAGAGATATCGGGACATAGAGATATCAAAGCGTAAAAATTTCAAAATCTACGATATCGGAAATACCGTGTTTTATCACATACTATTTCCACCCTGATAGTCACCGTATTAAGCCAAATTGGTTCGCAACTTCCCTCGGTCTTCTCCTCCGTGCACAATGAAAATAATCGAACATAGTTGATATTCACTTACGAATAACTCGAATGTATCATCGAATTTTGTTACTCGAATTTTACTCAACGTAGAGTGATCATACGAAATGACATCTGTTCGTGGCCACTTCTGCATTCACGTAGTCCCTCTATATTGCAACTGGCATGAAACCCCGTAGATATAACACGGAACACCATGAATTCTGAATAATCACACTCGAGGAATTGATTCTTTATTCGATTTAACGTCCTCAACATCGAGGATATATCTTTGCGATTCGAACGATTTTATCGACGATCGCGATCTGAAGTCGCGTCTGATTTAAGAAGACGTTGTGGTCGACGTAGATTAATCGATATTTTATTTTCATTAATATTTTTACGTAAAACATGTCTGAATTGTCGATCGACATTGTCATTGCTTGTTACAAGTAGTGCGTTGCTTCTTTACGAATTTTTTCACGATCAAGACTATTTGATCCTTGAGTATGACTATAGTAATCGAAGAGTGTCGATAGAGGGTGGATCGTGAAAGAATTTTTACCATCACTGGACGTGGAAGCTACGATTCTTCGACGTTCGGTGTCTTTTTATTATGTATTGGGTCGTTTGAAATTGTTGGTAATCGAATTACAATTGATATTCTAATTATGAAGTCTGGAACTAATCAAATTGCCGATAAAATATGTTGCATCCTGACATTATCAACACTTAAACTACACATCACTTATGTCCACATATTCACATTTTATGACCTAATGTCTTTATCCACTACGTCTCATTTACCTCCAAATATTCACATTCATATATTATAACCTAACATCATCAGCATGTGAACAGCATCAACACATGAGTTATGTTCACATACTCACATCTCATGACCCAATACCTCTGCCTACTAAATTAGATACCACTTACCCTCAGATATTTACCCACACCCTATATCTAACACCTTCCTTTAAATCACATACCTCCACATATTCACACATAACACCTCTACTCATTAAACCCTCCACTTATCTCCGCAACTGATGAATCAAAACCAAACCAGTCTAACAATTTCAACCGACTCGATTAACCACAGAGAATGTCGATCTCCACCGATTTCTCTTTCTTCCAAAAATCGCAACCATTCCGAAGATTGTCATTGCCATAACCGACCACAGCCAGACGTGGCCGCCGATCGCGTTAATGGTACCCGGTTGACCCACTCTTCTCTCTACTTGCAGCCTGCTTAAGGAAGCTGAACCGCTAAGTATGGATAGTAATCGAGAGAACTCGGAAATAAGTACTAATAAGGGCAGCACAGGATTCCCAGGGGGCGGAAGCGGTGCCGGGGGTGGAGGAGGCGGCAGCGGGGGCACGTCCGGCGGTACAGGGGGCCAATGCGACCCGACCACCCTCGAGGAGAGACAGCTCCTCGGAAGATACGGTGTCTGGCTGCTCGTGGGGCTTTGCACCCCCAATCAGGACACCTCGATCGAAATTCTCGGACGTTTATTGTCAATGCTATTTCATTGGTTTCATGTTACTGCCTACTCTTTCGATGGTACTGAAAAAAGCCTTATGCATCTTATCTTTTCTGTTGGTAATTTAACACTTCGCATATTTATACACTTATGACGTAGACGTAGAAGAATATGGTGGTGACGGGACGCTGCAGACCGACTCCTCGAAGCTGTCGAGCAATCGCTTCGTCTTCGTTTTTCTTTTCTGAGAGACTCGAACGAAGTACATATGCGATATTAACTTACTCATACATTCTCACATCAAAATTTCATTCAAATCATATGACACATCATTAATTTGTACCGCACTCTGCTGAAGACAAGTATTTAATATCCTGCCATATGTCCCTTGTGAAGAGCCCCTCAGCTTCTTTCAAGTAGAAGTAAATTTTGATTCTTGCTTCGAGTATCTTATGTAGAAGAAATTTTGTACACTAATGTAAGTTTTTTTGATTCTTTTGGACAACTGAGTTGAATTCGACATAGAGTTTTGGTTCTGGAATGATAAATGATTAAGGGTAGAATCACGAAGCGATTCGAAGCGTCTCGAGCCCATCACTAGACGTAGGTAGTCTTTGGCCGCGATCGTAGGCACATTCGAGCGGATCGCCCCCGACTTTTGTGGCGCCTTGTACACGTGTTCGTTTGTCGTTCTTCTTCGTTCGATCATATTTTGCCTTTGTTAAATACTCCACAACTTTTAGTAACATGTAATTACATGTGTATACTGCAATTTTTGGCTGGAAGTGTCTTAGCGTAATAACAAGTTAGTTCTAGTTATTGGTATTGGAAAGTAATCATGTATTGGTTTTAAAATTAATGTCCTATAAAACAATGTGTGATGACATTAGGTTTGCACTAAAAAATGCGATTAAATACAAGAATTGAAAATGCAAGACGAAAGGCAGAATGATGGATCGAAGTGAAACCGAGCGAACTCTGTACAACTTGGGTAAAAGTATCTGAGTGTTTCTCCAAGCTTAACCATGAACACATGCCGTTCAACAGATTTCGATTGAACAAGCTTTCTGTGTTGCTCCCCTTTTCTGTAAATTCTAACGTCCCCTATTGTATCTCTGTTAACCAGTAATTGAGTGTAATCGATGTCTCCTATCAATCTCGTGGCACGCTGTATCAAATTTTTTCGTTGCATAGGCGTCAGTTTCGCAGTCACTCGAATCATCGATCTCTTTTCGTTCGATTGTCTATCATTGCTACAGTATCATTTTGTTAGCGTAGAAAGTACTTTGAACTTTCGTCTGTTGTTGAATACTTAGAGAATTTTTAATAATGTTGCAAAGAATTGTATATTTAACACGTTTCATGCTACTTGTGCGTCAAACATTTGGCAAAAGTCTGAAAGACATAAACTTCATTAAGATTCGGTTAAAAAGGTGAAAGACTTGTTCGTAATCATGGATACTTTGTAATACAATGTTAAGGTATTTAGTGTAATTTGGTGAAGATTTAAAAGTTTCTATGGCATGGGACGTGTTAAATTGTCTGCCGATTGACGTCTGTGCGCATCTCAGAGACAGAAGAAACGTTGGCCCCTTGTGTGCATGCCACATTGTGTATACACACACAGACACACATGCGAAACATTGTATGTTGTGTATTCGTGAAAGCACGCGAAAGCTTTTTTTGAAGAACACTAATTAAGAGACAGGAAAGAAAGGAGGAAGGAACAAGAGTGCGTCTGCGTCGCGGCTGATCGAGTCTTCTTAGTTTACGATGCATCGAATCTAACGATAATATCAACCCCCAAAACAAATTAAAAAGATCATACTTTCAAACGTTTACAAATATTTTGGGTCAAAATTACAGATCAAAAATTAGTCGACTGATATTGAATTTAAAAGAAGCTACTCTTGATTTTGTCGAATCTATCTGGGAAAGATAGAAAAGTTTTTTTTGAAAAATGGAGACTGTGAAGGTTCTATGCATCGATGTAGTTCAAACTTGGGATTAAAAATTAGTTTGCTCGCCAATGCTTAGTCTACTTAAGTGTAATTAACTATTTCTTGATTAACCAAGTCGACTGAAAATTTCTAGTTCCCGTTTGGATTAGAGTTGCGATTCGATGAAATTTCCAAGTAAAATTCACGCGTCCATAGAATCGCGAAAGTACTTTCGACGAGTTTTAAAACGAAAGTTAATTTAAGAGGAATTTGTATTGCAGGCCAAGCGGAAAGTCCACTGGAGAAATTGAAAACCGAATACGTCTGCGGATGGCTGGCCGAAGTGATGAAAACGCACTACGAAGTTTTCATTTCCTGTCTTCTGCCGCATCCGGCTGATTACGTTCGCGTGGGTGGACACTGGTACGAATCTGCGCTATAACGAAATACTAATCTTCACGAAGTGAAGACTTCTATACCCCTAGATTTCTAGAAACCCTAGGTTCCCATACTCTTAAATGCCTAAACCCCTAGATCCCCGCATTCCTAGTGAACATTAAACTCCGTAACTGAAGTAATTATACAATCTGTTAATAAAGGGAGACCCTGGCGTCAAGGACATCGCACCTGAAGGACGGCTTGAATCGCCTCTTCTGTCTGGTGCCCTACGAAGTCATCACACCGGACGTTTGGGACTACGTGATGCCACACTGGATGGAGGCTATGGTGAACGACGTCCCCGAATACGAGCTCCACGAATTGAAAATGATTCTACGGTAAGAAACAATCGGTCCAATATACGAGTTGCTGCAAACAAGTCCTCTTACCTCGTACGAGACCAATAGTTAGAAACAAGTGATCTAAATGGGTTTACGGGCCTTTTTTCTAGCAAAATCCTGGACAGAGACATGAGTCCCTTAGGATTCGACGCTAGGAAGATGTACAATTTCGTGGCGAAACGTTTCGTGAACACCTGTGCTAAGGTTCAAGAGCAGGCATTGAATTGGCTGCAGACGCTGACTATGCTGGAAATCAGTATTCCTCTGTGTCAACTGTTCTCGATGTTCAGCGATGGCGTGGCTGTTATGGGGGCCATGAACTCGGCAGAGTCCGAACAGAAGCCTAGCAAGGGGACCAAGAAGAAGGACGACGAGGGGAACGCCATATGTAAGCAGGATGTCGTCTGTAGAACTTAGGATACCTTCATTCAATCTTCTGTTGGGTTACCTTTTCATCTTGTAGATATATATATATTTTTTTTAATAAATAAATATGTCTTCGTAGATAAATATAGTTTTCGTAGTATATGTCTATAAAGTATCATTTTATTTTGCATATTTACAACACAGTGTGATGAAAAATTAAGAAGTGTGAGGAATGCTTATTTCTCCATATTCACGAAAATTGCAAATGCTATGTTGCAAGTGTACTTGAATCCTGGTAGATTAAACTATCAGTGTCCAACATTAATGTCCCACAATCGACAGGTTCCGTCGTGGAAAACGAATCTGGAAAATCAACACCACTGTCCGACGACGTTGTACCAACACCGAGACACATGGAGTTTACAACTAACGCTGAGCTGAATTTATCCTGTTGCATTCTCATGCTCGACATACTTTTGAAACAGGTATATTTTGTAGTCAGTACAATGCAACATGTTAATAAAATTATATTATTAAAAATGACACAGCGGTTGAGTCACGACAGTAATGTTCTTTATAAACATTTTAAGTGACCTTGAATACAAAACGCAGTTGTTAATTGCACTGATTATGCACAGTGAAAGTTATTAAGCTATGTGAACCTTATAGCGCATATAAATTTTCAAGGTCAAAGCATTAACAGTTTTTCTATTTATAGAAATATTAATGATTGTCATTAATAAGTAATGAAGATCGTTAATATACTGCAGTTTATGCATTCATACACCGAAGTTTACAAAGTAAACATAAATTTGATCTATAAATCTTCTAAATGATTTATTTACACTCTGCAGACCTTCATAAATGCATAAACATCTGCAACCTAGTCGTAGTCTTCTGCATTTGTAACGACTGAAAGTGACCATGAAATGACTTTAAACGCAGCAGATGAACGAGTGAAAAATATGTTGCAAAATGTTGAAGATGGAGCTGCAGAACATCGACAAACACACGGGCATCAACACGTGGGTATGCAGAGACGCGTGTAAGTTGATGAAATCGATCGTCGCCTCGAATTGGAACAACTGCCACATGTGCAACACGGACACCGAATGCACTTATTGCGAATCTAGGGTGATCTGGCATCAACTCTGCCTGCAGTTGGTCACTTACATGGCACCTGAAAACCCTGCTTATCCACCTGATGTGAGTTTGACTAGTTGCTCAAAACCATGACTGATCAGACTGGTAGCTGGACTTTGTATTTGAAGAATCTTTATGGATATGATGTACCAGATGTTTAGATCTACTTTGTATTTCAAGGACTTTGATGAATTTGATCTATCAAACTAGTACTTCCACTCTTTATTTGAAGAATTTTTACAGAAATGTTGTAACAAATATATAGGTCCACTTCATATTTCAAGAACCTTCATTTGATCGATCAAGCCTATAGTTCACTTTATATTCAAGAATCATCAATGAGAGCTATCAAGGTTGCAGCCCCATTTGAAATTCGTCTCAATAAATCTGCCTTATCAAATCTCTAGCTCTACTTTATATTTGAAGAGTCTTCATAAATCTGACCTATCAAACCTTCAGTCCTTTATGATTCAAAAGTCATCATAAATTCACATCATCTATTCAGATATACTTTATGGTCCTATAACTGAATTCGTAGAAAATCATGGACGACAATGCAGAGGACCACGGTAGAAAGAGTCCAGAGAATTCCAGAAAGGGCGACTCGAAATCGGACGTGGTGATCAGTATGCCTGTACCGGAAATGCACTCGGTCGGTGGTGTTCTAGCTCACATGCCCCAGGTACGTCCCACGATAATCGATCCCCGAACATATCGAGGATACCTCGATACACGGATGTGTTACACCGCCTAAATAAACACGTGTTCTATCACTATCTGTCTCGCCGTTTCTCTGTTTATCTATCTATCTATCTATCCGTCTATCTATCTATCTATCTGTATGCGAAACAAAACACTTTCCGCCAGCCAAATAAAAACGCAGCATGCTCCTCGTCTAAACTGTGCGTGTGCGTGTGCCTTCTGTCTGTCTCTCTTCTTCTCCACTGCGAAATGGCGTTGTCTGACCACTGATACACGGTAGGCTAATCTATGTGGCCGGAGGTAGCTATTTTGATCGTTTATATCAGTTCTTCGAACAGATCATGACAGCCACAGTAGAGACAGTTTCGGAGCAGCTGGACCTGGCGGCCATCATGCCGACGGAGAAGGTCATGTCAGCGGTTGCGAGAGCTGTTACTCTGTCCGATACTGATGTAGGTGAGGGTCATTTTTTGTGTTACTATTTTAGTTAGGGTTAGTAGATGGACTCTTGTTGTATACGTCTTATCGTTAGGAGTTGGATCACTGTGGGTTGTAATGACACGCGGTGAACTACTATGTGACGTACTACCATGCGTTGAACTAGTACGCATTGTACTACTACATGTTAGAATGTTACGTGGTGAATCATCACGCGTTGAATTAGTCTGCAATGGAGTATCACGCGCTGAAGGACCTCGCGTTGAACTACCATGCGTCGAAACATTACGTGTTGAACTACCACGCGTTGAACTACCACGCGCCGATTTACCATGCGTGGGACTACCACGCGTCGAAATACCACACATTGAACTATTACGCGTTGGACTACCATGCGTTGAACTACCACGCGCCGAAATACCACGCATTAAACTACCATGCGCCAAGTTACCACGCGTAGAACTACCACGCGCTGAAATACCACGCACTGAACTACCACGCGCCGATTTACCATGCGTGGAACTACCACGCGTCGATTCACCATGCGTTGAACTACTACGCGCTGAAATACCACGTGTCGAAGTATTACATATTGAATTACCACGCGCCAAAGTACCATGTATGCTTCCATCTACATAACCCTAACCCTAACATAATGTCTGACCATACACAGACTCATTCTACTGAATCCTACAAATTGTCTGATCTCCATCTACACTCTTAGAGTCTGACCACATATTGACTTATACTACCTGAACCTATCAAGAATGATTTACAAAATACAATTGTGATTATGTTGTTTTAGCAACAGCAACAGTGAGCGTGGCGAAAGCTCGATTAATAGGAGAGAATGATCAGCCTTTGAATCTGAGTCCAGAAAACGAGGCGGACGATTTCTGGCACACGTCTGTCGGGAAATTTAGATTCAACATCGAGGATCTTCCGGAACAGCTTCAATATATTCACAAGCTTCTGAAGGTATGTTTAATTGTGAAGTTTGAAGAATGTTACTAAGCCTTATATTTTTTGTGTCTATAGGAGATAATGACGATTGATAAGCCAGATATTCTGTACTACATGCTGCAATGTTTGAACGTGATGTGTCTATATGGAGATGCTTTCAACATCGCTGTGAAGGATCATCAAGGATTCTTCATATGGTGCCAGGAAAATTTGCTGATAAAAAAGTGAGTCACTTTATTAGACTTTATTAGATATATCATGTCACACATCACCAATTTTGAGTAATATAAGCTCTTCGAATTAGTGTATATGATAGCTCTGTACGTCACATATGAAGTTCTCATCTGGTAACCCAGCTACCCACATTAGCATTAGCTGATGCATTCACTTTTAGACAAAATAATCTAACAAATATCTACCATCAAAGAAACCTAACTACTATCTTGACTTTCAGTTGCAACACACTTGTCAGGTATTCAAACGCTTTGCTAACTCTCTGTTAGAACAACAATTTGTCTACCAAACTGAAACTGAATTGTACCTTTATCTTTCCACAGTCTATGGGATCTCCTAAACGCTGAGCACTCGCACATAGCCCAAGTGACAGTACCATTATTGCTGCACTGTGTAACTTTACCCTGCGGAACAGACACCTTCTGGAGACTAATTCAGGAAGAGTTTCACAACTCCGATTGGCGAATTCGATTCGTAGCAGGTGTGACAAGATACACTTCTATCTACCACCTAATTTACCAAAACATTTGAAGTAATATCTTTAATTGACGTTCAACAGTGGAAAGAGTGACCCTCATCGCAAGATTCATGGACTCCACCCCGTTGAGGAATGTTATGAGTCTCCAGGCTGCTCTGGCGAACGCATTTTGCTATTTGATCGCCAGCATGGACGACAGCAACGTTTACGTTGCACAAAGATCCACCTTGTACCTTGGTACCATTCACGATACAGCTATGAGGGTAAAATTCAACACCTACACGATATTTATGGAGATAAATTCATTGAGTCTATCAGAACTGGTACCGAGAACCTGAAGAAGGTTCTAAGTTAAATCTGAACATTTTTGCAGTCACTCATCCTCTGTTTGGAGACGCAGTTCGATTCGGTGATAGTGGATCGGCCTATGGTATTGCAGTCGCTGTACCAGTTGCATAACAGTCTCAGCGATAGACATATCTTGACGTGGGAGTTCTTCCTCAATCGTTTCGATGCACTGTTTTTGGAGGCTCAGATCAATCTAGAGAGGTCGGGGGATGCACCATACTTTCGTGGTTAGTTTATAAGTTAGGATGGAGAGTTTTAAAATGTGGGTACTGATGTACTGGTGGTAGCTGAGGGGGTCGTGATGAGACTTTTTGGGATTATGGAATTTGGTACTTTTGGACTTTAGGATTTTGGAACTTCGGAATTTTAGAATTTAGAGATCCTAAATTACCAAATTCCTAAATCCCCGAATTCTCAAATCTTCACATCCCTTTCCAAATCCTTTCTAAATCTCCAGATTTTTAAATTACCAAATTCCTAAGCCACCAAATAACTAAGTTATTAACTAAAAACCCACTTCGTAGACCTTAGGAACACGGACCTAAACAGCGAGATCTTCGTGAAGAAGCTTCACAGGGCACAGGAAGCCCTGTCCCAGTCAGACGGAAGCGGGACCAACTCCATAAAGACACTAAGCGCGAGTTTCGGTACCAAATGGCCCTACAAACGCACAATGTCGGCACCAGCGTCGATGATACCTCGACAGGACACCAAGCAAGGTACACGAGTCACACACTCCATAGAATACATTACATATTAGTCATCGTACTTGATGATAAACGATTATAGATTTACAACAATTTGATCACGTTGGATTCATAGAATTATAGAACAGTGATGGGCACGTGGCAACAGCTCATCGTCGTGCGACGAATTTGTAAATGTGACAATTTTGGGAATTCTGGCACGTAGAGGATTTAGGATGTTGATTTGGGGATGTGGGGGATTTGGGAATTCTGAGGATTCGAGAATATGAAGAATACAGGGATATGGGAGATTTAGGAGTGTGAAGAATATGAGAGTATAGACTTTGGCAGATTCCAGGATTGATGAATTCAAAGATTTTGGTATTTGGTTATTACAGAATTTGTGGATCTGGGGTCTTAGGGATTTGAAGACTTAACTTGAACATTTCCAAATGCCCAAACTTGAAAAATCAAACATTCACAGAGTTCCACAGTAGACAAATAAGCTACTATAGCAAAACCATTCACCGTAGCGAAAGTAGCTGTACGCCCTCGCGGGCACAGTTGCCCATCACTGTTATAGAACATTAGTGCAGCTCAAGCACCCTGATCGTACACGTGTTTCTGACCTGTTCCACCGTTCCGAACCCGCTCAGAAAAGGAAAAGGTGTACAGCCGGCAATACTCGGCGCCTATCCTGAAGCGCAAGAGCTCCAGATTCGGACTGGGTCAGTTGCTGGGGTCCACCCCACCTAATAACAGTATACCAGGTAGAGTAGTGTTGCTGCAGTAGCTATAGACGTGGCGTTACTCTGTGTTAAGCGTCAGTGTTACCTTCCCTTATCCCCTGTATACCGGAAACCGTGATAACGTTCGAGGATTTCGAAGGATGTGTTGTGTTCGATGTGGAGGCCGTGCGGTAAGTCGATGGTTGTGCTGCCCTTCGAGAGGAATTCGCTTTCCTTTACTGGCTAAGTCACTTCGAATTGCCATTTTACAATGGAAGTTCGACACTTTGCTTTTCGTAGTTGGCTTAACGCATAGCGAACTTGATGCTCTTTATTTCTGATTCCTTGTAGTTACGCTTGGTAGCTAGGTTAGTAACTAAATTCGCGACACGTGACTTCGGGGTCGAATAAAATCCCTCGCATAAAATAATAAATTATAGATCATTTTTATGGTAGGTTTTGATGAAGTCGCGGATGTGGCTACTATCCATACGCCTAGAACCTCAACCATACCGAATTCATTGGGCTATCTTAGACCCCATTAGTGCGAATGGTAGAACTCTCCTATTATGCAAGCTAATCTTTGATTCAATATGCGCTTTCATGCATGAACCTTAAAAAATAATCTAAGTGCGAATGCCAATTTAGAGTAGTTTAATTTCAAACTGCAAACAGCAACGGTAAGGTATACAATTCTAATCATGCTCGTCAGGGATTTAATATTATTGAACGTTACAGATGGACACGTTCATTCGTTGAACATGGTAGACGAAACCAGCGCTCTGCCAGGGTATACCCACAAGATCGTCGACCTAGAGGAGGCTGACAAGGAGACCATGCACTTGCTGGTGTTCCTTCTTATGCAGTTCCTTTCCAGACAGGATCAAGTAATTAACCTTCTATCAAATGAGGTAGGTTATACCAATTACGGATTAAGAATAGTGTTAAACTTATAGGCCTTTCCGACGGATGAGAAACCTCTATCGAAGACGCAAGGAATTGTGCTGCGCCATTTGTATCTCCTGTTAGGTTACAATCAGACGGAACGCACGTTTCATACTTCTCCTCAACGATTGCGGTAAGAATTTTGATATAAGACTTTGAAATAATATGGGGCGATATAGGGTGCGGTAACAGACCATATCAAAGTCCTCACTCAAGCTTATTCTTCTGACTACTTTTCTGATCCAAAATTTAATAAATTCTTCAACTACCCTTAGAGTATCTCCAGTGTTCAACGTCTTCATCGCGAACCTCCCACAACTTCTGGACCAGAACCATGTGATGGGATGGGTGATGACACCCCCCGTCTTAGCCATCCTCCAACACTGTCCCTGCCCACCACAAGGAATGCCTTTGTCGGACCACCAGACATCCACATACAGTTTGTGGTACCTGGAGCCTCAGAACAGACGCTCCTGGCTAATGGCTTTGCTGGTTATACTGTACAAGGTTAGTACAAGGACCTACAGCTTCGCTTGAACAAATAAATGAAGAGGACATTGTTCCAGTGTCAGTATGGTCAGCAACCTTGGTGCAGTCAACTGCAGGTGCTGATCAAGATCGTTTTGAACACGTTGGATACACAGCACCATCAGTGCAAGCGTATTCCAGCCACTCTGGTGATGGGTGCTCCACCCTCTAGGTCACGAGGTGCGTTTTGTGAAACAAGGAATGTTGATTGAAGGTTGATGTTACTTTTACTATAGATGTTTCGCAACCGTCACTCGGTGTGGATCATGAGTTGATGACAACCATGGGAGAGATAAACACAGAGAGTACTCCGATGAGGACACCCATGATCTCCGTGCATCAACGTAGCCCAGGACCAACCCACGGACAAATGGAAACCCACTGGGAAGAAAGCACACCGACCTGTCGTTACACGAACAAGCATTCCAGGTTATTTTATCCACGTACTTGGTTCCACTGCATCTTAGAACGATAACATAGATTCCTACCCTGGAAAGGTAGAGCATTAGGCTACTCTAGCTTGGAATGTTCCCAGACACGTTTGTGAACTCTGCACCCTTCGTGACATCTCTCTGTTTCATCAAACACGTTGTATCATTAAAAATCAAGATCAGACGACACGTATCACCTCATATTTCATATCTGAATAGATGAACTCATAGCAAAAGTTAAACACTGGTAAACTGATTATCGAGTCCAGTAGTGTCACCAACGATTCGAACATCGATAGATAGTGTAATAGAAAAATTAGTCCCATGAACCTTTAGAGTCCTTCCTAGACAGTGTTAACTAGCCAAGACCCAGAGGGTACATCATCACACACGTGCCTGTGCTTACACCGGTAGCTGCTTGTTACAATTTCCGCTATTGTGAATGCTCTGCAAAGCTACTCGATCAATGCGGATGATACGGAGTCCGAGCTGGCCGCAATACCCGAGAGCCCAAAATCTGACAGCACCTTACATGGCAGCAGTGGTGGATCGCTCGGTGAACTGGAAGAAACCCCGACCATCGTCACCAGAAGCGTTTCTCTTCACGGACCTAGATCCTCCACCACTGCCGACATCGTCGCTAAGATGGACTGGAATAACCAACACGCCGCCAAGAAGTCGGACACTGTCAGCAGACCCACTTGGTTCTTGGGCAGCGAAGACGACACTCATCAGGTATACTTGTCAACAACGACATTGTGTACCCGTAATTTTATATACTTCAGAGTCTATATGACTGAGGTGTGACTTTAGAAATTTACATTGTCTCAAACTGATTACGACCCCTTTAAGCAGAGTACAAAAATTGGACCTCAAAAGAAATGGAGCGTCCACGAGGGAGTGAAGATGATGGTAACCAGCCCGTTACTGACCGGCCAGGCCGACCTGCAGAAGTACACTGCTATAACCAGAGCAGTGAGCGAGAAAGCGGACAAAACAGTGCTGGAGAAAGGAATTCTGGAGAGAGCAATTCCAGAGAAAACTGCTCAAGAGAAGAACGTGACCGTGCAGATAGCTTTTAACGGAGACACAGCCTCGTCGAGACCCTTTGGACTATCGAGCGCCCTCGCCACTACTATACCTCCTCAGATTCAAAGGTAGTTACCATATTCTTGCTACCTAAGTTGTTTGGAGACCATGAATTTGATTGTGTCCAGATACGAGCAGCCGAGGGAGAAGACACCTACGGCAGGTTCCAGTAACTCTGACTCTCCAAACTCGAAGCAGCTGGGTCGTCAGAAGCGAATCGAGCAAAGCGTAACCATAGCGTCGCCTGTGTCCCCGGGTCAGGTGGTCACTGTCACCAGCAGTGACCAATCGAGTTCACCAGCGGTCAGTTCGATCTCGTCACAAATCACCAGCACGGAGAATGGACAGCATCCTGGATGGAATGATTCTGTTCACCCATTGGCTACGCCGACTGTTGAACGCCTGTTGCCAATTGGCACCGCTATTCGTCCTGTCGGTGAGTACATTTGCAGATCTGGATATGACTTTAGGATATTTCTGCAGATAAGGTTGAAGACTGAGGTCGTTGTTGCAGGTGTACGGTCCACTCAACGCGTCCTGCGTTGCGAGGACACGTATGGATCGCCAGAATCGCCTCTGTCTAAGATGGACGTGTTGACTGTCAGTAAGTATCCCTATAAAGACAGCTTCTGTTCGAGTGCGACGATAAATAATCTCGTTCTTCAGGTTCTTCGTTCGATCAGGACAGCGAGACGTGCATGTCCAGTGATATAACCAGCCCTCGGAGCATATCTCAGCTGGAGTTCCCCATGCCTGAACGACTGCTGCCTGTTGGACCCCACAGGGACTTCTCTGGTTTGGTGGAACACGTTCGCCAGGCACTCGGGGTTCAGGAGATCGAAGGTATCCTCCGACTTTTCAAGAAATAAAATGGTGCCTATGTACTGATAAATCTTTCAATGTGCAGATTCGAATAAATTCAGTAATGGAAACGGTATCAAGATGGACGGACAGGTACCCGTAAAACAAGACAGTACAACTTCCGAGAATCTGGTATCACTTTCAGTGTTCATAGTCGTCGCTATGATATCTATATAATCAAGATATGACTATCGTTTGTGCTGTTTTAGTCGGCATCTCTGGTGCCAACATCCAACGAGGTGCACTCGAGCAGGTCCACCAGTCCAAGGAGGCTGATCAAACAAGTGGCGCTTGAATCACCACCTCCTGCAATGGAGTCCTTGGATTATCCCGGAAGGATCTTTGATCTGGATCGAAAAACCAAAACCAAGGACCATGTTCGTATTCAGCGAGACAAAGCTCGAAAGGATAGTCTTGTTGGACCAGATGGACCAATGGCGAGACGCACGGAATCTTGGTAAGTTAAAGTGATGGACAGATGCCTGTCGAAGAGAGGATATGGAGAGTCCCAATTGTCACATGACCTTTCAATCATGGTTATAATAGTCATGATTTGAACTTGAGCTCAATTGTTATTCATTGGCTTAATTCTTAAAGGGTATCCATTCTCCAAATCCACAGGTCAGGTCCACAACTGCAACTCAATTTCGATGCCGCCTCGCAGCAAGCCTGTCACGCTGATTTCAATTTGAAGCAGAGCTTATTCCGCATAGGAGATGACTGTATTTACGAAAGGTATCTATGAAGTTCTAAACTATTTCTTTCAATGCTAACTTGAGTGTCGTTGTCTACAGATGTTCAGAGTGTGGAACCATAAAGGAGGAATACTCTGACGAGGAACTAGGCCTATGTATCATCAATCTTGGAACATTTATCCACCGCGAACCGTCCTTGGCAGCACCTCTGTTGCCAGAAATCTTGCGCGTCGTGACAAAGTTGGTGGAATGCTTTGTTAGAAATCAAGCTGTTGTCTTGCATAAATGACGAAGTGTTTCTGTCTTCACAGAGTGGCACTAAATGCGATGTACCCTTGGCAGAGTGAGACCAATATGCACCTGCCAGGTGGTGCGATCAGCGTGGCTCATCAGTTCCTTCGTTGCGTTCTTCATCAACTGGCGCCTAACGGTGTATTCATCCAGATGTTCCAAACGCACTTGAATGGTACATACTGTGATGCTCGCTAGTTATTGATGTTCGTTAAATAAGTTATTGATGTTATTCGCTCTTCAGAATCCACGAGGATGCAGTTCTTCAAGAGCGTCACTCAGGCACTAGTCGATTTCAACGAACTCAATCCAATTGCACCCTTGCAATTATTATTAGAGGTGAACCCATCAAATTTTAGACACTCGTCAGTAGTGTCAGTTGTTACCAGTCAATTCACATTCATTTTAGGCCCTAAATGCAAAGAAATCGCTACCCGTGGAACGTCTACCGATAATACTATACAACATAGCATGCTACCTGGACTGTCTACCTCTGGAGGCAGGTCTAGGTCCAGGTGCAGCGACCTGGAGCGGACTATTGGCACAATTCGACGGTCTATTTCGAAGACTAGTGCTAATGCTCTCCTCCATCGAGGACACCACGTCATTATTGAGGATCATGATCTCTTTGCTGAAGGTTCCAGGGATACAGCAATCAAAGGTCAGCACTCGCATGGTCACGAGACTTTCAAAGAACATAAGTCCGTTTGAACATCTTTCCTGCAGAGATTTATCGCTCTTGTCATCGCTTCAATGCACGTCTTGGATAAATTGAAGGATAATTGGTTTACAGGGTATGCTGGACCCCTTCGCCAAAGTGTTGAGCTACGCCATACAAAATTCCACCATCAAGTACAGTTATCTGACAGATCTGTGTTACTTGTGCCATCGTGGCTTCACCAGAGACAGAGACAAACACTTCTTCGGCAGGACTATAGTGTTCGAACTGATCCAAGCGATTAAATTCAAAACTACCATACCGGATTCCAATTTTCTGCTACTGTTGCACTTTGTGCTTCAGGTAGGTTGACTTATGCACCTTTAGTCACAGTATAGACGCATGTTTGAATGAGGTGATCTAACATTTAGGATATCGGTGGATCGTTACCTAACACCATCGCAATGGAGAACATCCAAACGGACGTATCACCGATTTATAATACGAACGCATCCGAGTCCCTGAAGAACCAACTACCGGACGTACTAGATTTCCTAGCCGATTTTCACACGTTGAGCAAAGTGAAGGTAAATGACACTGATCTATGATTTGTATAAATGGTCTTCTTGTGAAATGGTTCCCTGCTGCTGTTAGAGTTACAGCAAAGGAATGCAAGCTGGACTAAACGAAGACACTCTGGGCGGTATACTGAAATGTGGTCTTGCTGAATACGTGGCTTTAGAAATCACTAGGGGCAATAATAGGGAGAATAGAGCAGTGGCTAGATATCTTCCGTGGCTCTACAGTGCCCCATCCATGGCCCAACAGGGGTAAATCTTTGATTTAATAAAATGTCCATCGGTGTGACTAGGTAGGATTTATTACCCAAGATGCGAATTGATCCTCGCATGTAATGCTACATATCAAGAGTTATTGCGTATTACTTCGTATGAGTTGTTCAACCTTTTCCCTATATTTTGAACATTTGGAAATTAGGAAAAATCCTAGTTACACTCACTAGTCCAAACTGATCTTACAAATTGTTAACAGATATTATTTGTTAGAACTAAAAGAAAAATTATTTCAGTGCTCGAGAGTACGTGGACTGCATAGGGCACATCAGATTGTTATCCTGGCTGTTACTAGGTTCCCTCACGCACACGGCGATGTTCGCCAGCAGTAATAATATGCATAGTCATGGGCCATCGATCCCAACAGCGCAACCAATACCACAGGAAGTGTCCTGCCACGTTGCTGATCATATACAGTACATATTCTCCGGGTTCCCGGAACAATCGAAGGCATCGGTTCTACACATGTCCTCATTGTTCCATGCTTTCATACTTTGTCAGGTAATATGCACCTTTGACTTACAAAACATATACGGAAATGAAAACCTTCATCGCCATTTTCCTATCAACATCTTGATTACAAAGATTCAAAGATCTTATAAAACCCTGTCTATGTTCAGTTGTGGACGATGTATTTGGAAGAATTATCAAAGAACAATCCATCGAACAGCGAGGGTCACAATATTACCATGAATATTTTACTGGAATTCTGGGGAAAAATAACACCCTGCATACTACAGTTGGTTGGACATTCGAAAGTTGTAAGTGAATGATACAAAACTTTATGAAAGAGTGGTTTTTCTCTTTTAATGATTGTTTATGTAGTTGGCAGAAATGGTTAACTTGCACTTCTTGAGTCTACTGGAAGCCCTGCTCGAGTGTGGTTCCATTTTGCTGAGCAAGCTATTGCCACTTTGGAGCCCGATTCTGTACTCACATCACGCTCAGGTAATTATTCAAACGAATATTATTCTTTATTTAATAAGAAAGTCGTAAGAAAAGATTTTTTTGTAATTAGCTACCAGGACACTTGCAAGTGCGTTTGCAAAACTGTCGAGATTTCCCGCCCAACAAAATGTCGGAACACTTTGCTTCTTCTCGTCGAGAATCGAATGCAATGCTGTTACGCTGGCTACACAGGCTACAATTCAAAATGGGACAGATAGAAATGCAATCCTCTACGGCCACACAATTTTATTCGATTTAAAATGGAAACGAAAATCGAACGAACTGTACATCGATAAGTTTTATAAATGTTTACGAATGTCTGTAGTATTGTTTATATTGAGTGTTATATTGCCTAGCTGTTTGTATCTTAAACCGATACTTGTTATTTGTTACAAAATATATTTATTGTATCAAAGTTTCGTAGTTGTCTTATTCAAAGGAAGTTTAAATATCCCGCGCAATACCAGAAAGTTCTGAACCCACTAAGGAGTTTCTGCATGCAGCAGTTATCACGTTATTTGCAATGTTCTCGATAAACTGCGATAAAAACATTCAATAAATGACGCATGATTAATTTCGATAAGGTCATAAGTCACTCTGTACACATTACGTGCAAAAAGTTTGTCATGAAAACGTTGATAGGAACTTTTTTCGGTAACTAGATCTAGTTTTACATCTGTCTATATATTTTAGTTATTTTTTTTCATAGAAACAGAATATAATTGGGAACATAAACAAGTTTTTGTAAATGAACGTAATATTAATCTAGTATGCTTCGAGTAGTCAATAAAAATGTTCATCCGGTTAGAAAGCTGAATAAAACATACTGCATTATTTCGTGCAGTTAATTTTATTTGCAATCAATATGCTAGTTTACGAAATTTTACGCGCCTGATCTATTATTTATACATTTTTCGCGGCAATTTTAATTTATCTTTTACAAAGCAAAGGTCGATCGTTTGACATTTTGCGTCAAGGACACACTGTATAAGAACTGTATACTGCAATTTTGTAACTAGCATTAATGTGACGTGAACAACGAGGTTAGAAATGCTTTCGATTTATTAACGATGAAAAGTTATACATTTCTCATGCTTGGCAGAGTGGAATGTATACTGTAGGTGTATGTACATAAATTTCAATTAAAAGTAAAAGTATCGTGGAACGTGAAACATTTCGGTGTTCCTTCATAGTGATGAGGTATTTACTTTCCTTGAATGATCGTAGTAGCAGCGCGTCATTCTTCTGTTATGCCAACACTTTGTCTGTCTTTTATTTTTTGATCCTCAAAGTAGTTTCCGACAGAGAACTTAACGAGGATGTGAAGATTTTATGTTTCTTCATGGCCATTTTCTCTTTTTCAGTTAAACGCATTATTAAGATGCCGTTTAAGTTTCATTTGAAGAAAAGTCGACAGTATAATGTGGTTTCAAAGAACCAATATGTGATTTGCATCGAATTATTGGATACCACTTCTATAGAATGTACATTGAGCATTGACAGTCTCGGTCAAGAATGCTTAGACAATGTGACTCAACGTTTAGGCTTGGGACAGCCAGAGTTTTTTGGTCTGCGCTACATCTCTCGCCATGATTCCCTGTCTCCAAGATGGGTAGACATGGACAAACCGTTAAAGAAACAATTGGAAAAGGAGGCAAAAAGTTTCAGCTTGTATTTAAGAGTGATGTACTATGTTACAGATGTGCAACTTATTCAAGATGAAATGACAAGGTATATAATCATGTTCTAGATGTTTAAGTGATTCTTTATTATCTTTTGTTTTATATATTGCATCTTCAGGTATCATTATTACCTTCAATTGAAGAGTGATGTTTTGGAAGGTAGATTTCAATGCAATTCCAGACAAGCTACTCTCTTAGCAAGCTACTCAATGCAGGCAGAATTTGGTAATTATGATGCAGAACGACACACAATGGAATGTCTTCAACAATGCACACTGTTTCCCAAGGTAATTGAAAAAAAAGACAGCTTTAGATTTCTTTATTCACTTTTTTATTTTGTTCTTTTCAGGATGTAATTCAAGCAGATCCTGGAGGCCTAGATTCTCTTTTGCATACTGCTGTATGCCAATACAAGAATCTCATGGGTGTTACTCAAGCTGCATCGGAGGAATTATATATTTCTATTGTTATGCAGTTAGAGGGATATGGAAATGAAACATTCTCGACTAAGGTACTAATACTACTTCTATACTTAATGCTCTAAAAACGAAGACTTAGTATATTGACTTACAGGATAACGGTAACAACGAGGTAATACTTGGGATTTCTATCAATGGGATCATGGTTATTTATCCTAACACTCAGTCAACACAATTCTACAGGTAATTGTCTCTTAGAATATATATTTTTAAATCATTACTTAACAAGAAAATATTTTTATTTCAGATGGAAAGATATAAGCAACGTTATTAATCATAAAAAGACGTTTAGAATAGAATGTCAAGCGGAAGGCGAGGAGCCAAAACAATTTATATTCAACGAATCGCGCAATGCAAAATATGTGTGGCGTTTATGTATAGCACAACACACATTTTATATGCAACACCAAGAATCTCGTCCATTAGAAAGATCGACAAACGGGTATTTTGTAAGTACTATTACGTTCACACATCGTAAAGTATTGTCGTCAGCTCGTTTAAATAGAGACAATATCTTATCTTTTAGGATAGCGATACAAATGATTCAGGGGATCATGCGGTGTCCGTAAATTTGGACAATAGGAACATGGAGGGTCACACACGGTGGACAAGTTATAACGATCTATCAACATCGCCATATCCTGTCGTGTCCGTATCATCGACGGACATAAACAACTTACGTGCCTTACTCCCATCGTACAGACCTGCTCCTGATTACGAGACTGCTGTTCAAATGAAATACAATAACGGAGGAAACCCTCCACAACCTTATTACGCTAATCAATCAACTATTGTTGGAGCTGATATTTCGTGCCTTCTCGGTAATGTTGTTAATCGAAATAGATACTAGAATTTTTAACATATACATTCTGCGAAAATAGTTGTACAAACACAGTCATTCAAGTATTATAAATGTTTCCATGGAACAGTATTTTCTAGCAATCATTCTCACAGATATATATTTTCATTAAAAGAAAGAAATAGGAAATCCTATAGAGATTAACAGTAAAGACTGATACGCACAATTCTAGAAATTGTTTTTCCATTCTGTATGTTCAATTTAAAGGTATGTTATTTTTAAGCATTAGTATTTTATTGTAGTCTTGCTTTAAGTGTATGCTGAAAAACGTATTTTAAAATTCCCTTTAGACAGGGAAGTAAATGTTCCAATTATATCAGTGTTCAAAATAATACAATGTTATACTTCGTAACATACACTAATGTATCATTGTCAATGTATAACTATTAAAGGATATTTTATTGTAAATACATTGTAACCTTATTTTTGTAATTAATAAGTGTAGCAAAGTAAGATGTATTTATTGTTGTAATAAAAATAAAATTTACTAGAATTATCAACTTATAGACTGACTTACAGTTTGTATTTTAATAAATTTAAGATAAATTATATAATATAATTAAAGAAGTAAAATTATAATAAACATTGACAAAGAAATATCTACAAAGGTTATGACACTATGTTCTTAGTGTATAATTTTTAAACATAAACATCAATTATCACATTTCAATTCCGTAAGAGATAAAAGTAAATACCCTTTGATGCTATATTAACAGTCTAACTACAATTTAACAGATTAACATTTACATACTTACATGGAACAACAATAAAGTACATGTCATTCCCTTCTTCATACAATCTTTTCAGTGACTTGCATTTTCTCGGCATTGCTAATAGCTTCCAATAAAGATGCAGGGTCAGGTTTACTTGCAGTTGCAAAAACTTCTATATCAGCATCGAATAATGCTTGCCTAGTCACAGGGCCAATAGCAACTGCTTTTATATTACACATATCATAACATTTTTTCCTCAATGAATTTGCTATATGCTCTACTGTAGAAGGACTAAAGAAAACAAATATCTTTGGACTATTATCAAGAAATTTTAACAAATCATGTTCCAAAGTTTTACTAGGCAAAGTTTTATATGCAATTATTTTACGAACACTTATGCCATTTTCACTAAGGGTCTTTTCAATTGTTTCCCTTCCAATTTCGCTACAAGGATATAATAAAGGCTTCGATTCTTTTGAAACAGACTCAACTAAAAATTCTGCTAATTCCTTGGAATTACCAGTGTTACTACCAAAGCAGTTCTCTGAACCTAAGTGACTTTTGGCAAAGGACTCGGTTGCTGGCCCTACACAGTATACTGGTAATGATTTCCAAGGGCGTAGAACGTTGTCATCTTCGGAAACAAGACCAATTGCTTCGGCCGCATGTCGACTTGTCAGTATCAATCCTATAAACGTAAGGTCAATTAAAGATTTGAAAGAAATAAAACGAAACTCATCTGAAGTATCACTACCATGGTATGAAAGAGGTGATAGCAGGCATGTCTGCAGCTCCAAACCGTTCACAAATTCGAAACACAGAGTGGGTAAGTAATCGCACGTATAACCAGCCGCTCTTAACGTTTTTATGTAAGCTTCTTGCGAATCATTCTTTTCGGACAAACCACGGCACAGTACCACTCTTTTGTAATGAGTTGCCATATTCATTGATTTTACCATCGTCACACGCGATAAAAGGAATCGATAGCACCGACCGCCGATCGCTTGATCAATGATAAACGCGTGTAATTATGTTAACGATCAAAGAAAAACGAACACTCACTACTAAACCGATTATACGCGTTAATTCTGATAAAACCGACAGAAATCACTTAAAGTTTTCAGTAAAAACGACGATTAAAGAACGCGGCAACGAATCAATTCATATCGCGCACGCTAGCCATTTTGACTACTTCGTTACAGCTTCCCGCCCTAAGATGGCGCGTTCGATACTTCTCAATTTCGATACTCGATTGTGGAACTGAACGTTCAAATAAAGAGCGCGTAACTTTATGCAATTGAAATGAAGATTAATAAAATGACAGGTATTGATTTCATTGTCAATTTTATTGAAACACTCTTTAGGGTACACAAGCTATCCTAGATAAGCATTAAGGGAAAGTACAAAAAAAAAAAACACACACTAAACAACTGCTTACGAAATCACAAAGTGGATGTCTGTCCTTACGATCCTTAAACATAAATCATTCGAACGCGTGCATTCGAAGGCACAACGGTCCTCGACCCTTACGCAACGAGTATTTCGCCATGAAAACACCAATCGTACGACAGGAATCGACGCGATTAAAAATGCAGTGTCTCGCGTCGACGTAATACGATCTAACGACGCGGACAACGATACTATATCCAATGCCCTGTGACGAACTAGACTTAACGGAAGTAAGGAAAAGTGGAAGGGTGAGGATGAGGGCGCGGTAATGAAGCGCGTAAAATTACGTATATGCGTTGGTGGGCGGTACGGGACGGATCATGGGGAATTTAACACGGTAAACACTGGCAGCATTGCAAACTGTTCTCCTGGCAAAATCTCGGCGAACGTCGACATACGGGATACTCGTTCTTGGGTGACGAACGATTATAGCGCACAGAGTTCCGCCGTAAAGGGGACCGAGTGCCTTCTTGCTCAGATGCGCAAAATAGAATGTATATGTATATCATGAGAATCAAAAAATCTACACCTTCTTACTGTTACAACTAGTGAAACTTATATGTTACAGAAATACGTAAAAACTAGGGGAAACTGGATGACCGGTGTACGACGCAACATCCGTGATCCGGATTTCTTTCGTCTATCATATTCTTGGCGGGATTTTCAAATTATAAATGCACGATCTCTCTCGCTCGAGTTCCTTCGCAAATTTGATGTAGTCTCGTGGTATTAAAGATATGTCTGCAGATCACACCGTTTTCGATGCGATTATTTTGATAAAGACACGAGCCAAATTTATGTTTCGAATACTCTCGTATGGGAAGAGTGAAGAGAAACATTGTAAAAAGTCTAGCCTAACCTAGCGTATGCTTAAGATCTACTTAAATAATAATCACAAAAGTGAGACCAAGGTCCAGAGCGTGTGGGCTGGCCAGGACCATTAACCGACAGGCGGTCTCGATACCTGATTTCCGTTAAACAGTTCGTTAAACAGCTCCTTTACGCGATCTCGGCTGCCGTAGGCCTTCATCGAAGTCCTTCGAAGCATTCAAGACAGAAGGGAATTCAAATTTTCGCGCGCCCGCGAACTTTTATTCGCCTATATCGTTCAGTGGTGGGCAATGCGTTTTACTATGGATAAAAAGTACATAACAAACTACGTAATTAATATTAAAATAAAACTGTGTACAAACGATCGTTTGTATTTCGCAGAAGGGCACTGTGCGGGTCATTTTGGTCCCATTGATTCGTTTAGAGGTTAAAAATCTAAGATTCGAGGGGCACTTTGTCGAGGTTTCACCAGTTCAAAGCGGACAACATCACAGGCGTAACAATTAATTGGCGTTCATCGAACTTTGGACACGGACTGTGAGATAATTTGATCTGTCCAACGATAATGATAAAGGTCGCAGTGAAAAGACGTACATGAATCACGTACAAACAAAAGAGAATGAAAGATAAAACAAAGACCTTAGCATTTAACTCGATAGAAGACGGTCTGATAATGGAATATTTATGCAACTTAACAGTAACTTAATTAACCTTAGAAACGTAAACAGTAAAGTGTAAAAGGTATGACTTAAGTACAACCACAAGAAGTTGGTTTATTATGGCATTCGTAAATCCTTAACTACGCTTCCTATTAGATTAACTAACGGCGCGTTTCAGCGTCAATCTCTTTCTCTTTCTTTGTCAATCAATCGTGTGCCTGACGATTCCGCAATTTTATCCTCTTTCACGAGAAGCGCTTCCGAAATTTTCACCTGGTCATTCGCCTCCTGGGAAACAGTCTCGTGATCTATAAAATCATACATTTTCGTAGACATTTTTATTAGACCATTCCACTTTCTCTTGGTCGTTACTCCTTCGTCTGAGAACGATTTTTTTTTCTCCCTTTTTTATTCAAACTCAATCCGGGAAACTCGTTCACGAAGATCGCTCAGACTTTGGTGGGACTAAGTTGTCCTCGCATTTTTCTGACATATAAGGATACGTTTACAATTTTAAACTAAACGAGGAAATGATCATTCTACATCCATTTCCGATTCGTAAACACGTTTTGATTTTATCGATTCAATTCGACGCAATTAAACTCCATGGGATTCGACGCGATTCAATTCAATGAGAATCAATTCTATGATTCAAATCTCTATTCGATTGCACTATACCATTCAATTCCAAGCGATTAAATCCCATGGAACTCAATTCTCACAATTGTGGGAAGAATGTACATTTGTCCGCTCAATTTAAACGCACCTCAAGTCACACAGAACAAGACTCGCATCAACCTTGCACTAAATTACAAATCAATCGCGATCACGTGTTCGATCTGCAAAATTGCTGCGACGTCGAAAATTATTCAAAACTCGGATTTATTATAACGTTAGTAGAGCTCTCTTTCTCTGGTCGCGAATTCTCCGCGAAAGGTGTCTTCAAAAGGTTCCCAATCGATCGACAATCGCAGAAAGCGCGCGGTAATACGGTCGCGATTCTTCCTCTTCAAATTTCGCCGTGTACGAGCGTTTTCGCAATATCGGGGGTTCGAAATGGCGATGAATCTAGTTTAAGGGACAAATGGTGGGTTCGCTGACGAATCGTAGATACGTCCATCGTTGCTTGAGCTGCTGGCTACGGATTTTTGATTAATAGAAGACATCGGAGATCCATCACGCCCCATCCGGACCGCTCTTCGCCTTCTTCTGCCCTTCGTCGGTTCGAATCTGAAAACCAAATGAATATATTTTAACGAACATATTAATTGCTCTCTTATATGATTATACACATTGAATTTAACAACTTCAGTATTACAGAAACTTTATTTTAAATGAACGAAGTTGAACATTTTTATTGTATGTATACACCCTGTAAAGTTTTAGAGAAATTTTATAATAAAGCCTGTTTGTGACATGATCTTAAATTATCTCTGTTTGATATAGTTGATCTTTTTGAAGTGTCACTGGTGTTCAGATAATATTAGCATATATATTCAGTAAAATTAGGGGAGTTCATAATAAGGTCTGCTTATGACACAACCACCCTATATGCACATATCTTTACTTTATGGTACATCATCTTTTTAAAATATCACTAGTGTTCATATAGCACCATGTACCCCCAGTAGAATTAAAATATGGACTTCGTGATAAAGTGTCTTTATGACACAACTACCCCAAAGGCACTTAACCTAACCTAACCTTATTTTATTATATATCTCATCCTCTCACACTATATACTATAATGTCTATCATCTTCTTAAAATATTGCTAGAGTTTAGATGCTATTATTAAGTAAAAGTCATTAAGATTTAAAAACTTCATAACGAAGTGCGTCCGTGGTGAAAAAAGTAGAAAGCTGTCGATATAAAAAATGAATGAAGATGATTACAAGAATACAGGACTTATCATGACTTAATCGTTAGTGGGATCACGTGGAAATGTAGGAAAGTAGAAAATACGAGGAGTATCGTGGAACGAGCGATCGAAGCCGGCTGCCTAGCGCACCACCGATATAATCGACCCTCGGAGCGTACCAATAATTTGACGTAATTTAATAAACGCGACCCTGGCGTTCGCGTACGTGCGCCGGGTCGCGCGACTATCATTACCGATAGTTTGATCGTATCTGGCCAATGCGTAATGACGATGCACCTAGTCACTGGTTGCACGCCAGTGCTCGATCATCGGTCATGCAAATTGCTGATGCAGAACGCAGCCTGGCAGCCCTCCTCCGATATCGACACTAACATTCCTCTACCCGGGAAACAATATCTCTTGCTCGTAGATACCTCGCAGAATTCCAACGAAAGAATCGCGTATCATTTCTATTCTCTCTACAAGTTTTCAATGCGAGATCCAACAATTTTACACATTATTATCGTTATTTTAGCGACAATTTTGTTTACTGTAGTTGGACATTTTTTGTAATAAGGAATTTGCAAAGCGTCAAATTCTAATTTTTAATCCCTAAATCTATAAATATTTGAGTCTACTGAAAGTTTGGAATTTACAAATGTTCGTACTTCTAACTTATCAAATCTTCAAATCTCTATATTCTCGAATTCCTAAGTGCCCAAATTCTAGAACCCCCAAGTCCCAAAATTACAAATTTATGAATCCTCAGGTCTTAAAATCACCAAATTCCCAAATTGCAAAATTTTCAAACCCCAAATCCCTAAATTCTTAAATCTCTATTTTGATATCTCTATAACCCCAAATGAGTAGATTCAGAAATCCCTTAATCCCCAAATCAGTAGATTCAAAAATCCCTAAATCCCCAAAATCCTTAATCTCCAAATCCCTACGTACCCAAATCTCTAAATATCCAAATCCCTACGTCCCCAAATCCCTAAATTCCCAAGTCCCAACATCCCCAAATCTCTACATCCCCAAATTTCGAAATACCCAAATCCCTACATCCCCAAATCTCTAAATCCCCAAATTAAATTCCTAAAATAAAATTCCTAAGTTCTAAAGTTGTGATAAAGCATCCAGTGTTCATTATAGAACGTCATTAGATACTTTCGTAAAGAGGACTCGTGCATGTGCATCCATCTTGGTATAAAAGAAAACTAGCAGGACAAAGGACAAGTGACTCAAGGTCGCGTACGGGTAATTGAACGAATCCATAAATCTTGTGGTGATTATCGAAACAACTCGACACGCCCCTACTTACAATGTTGTCGTTTCGCGTATTTGCAAATTATTTATCACTCGACGGTACGTGGCAATTACTCGTGGACCATGATGAGGTATTTCATCCCGAAGATAATAATCGTGCGAAATTCGTGACCAAGACTTGCGCGTCGCTATTAATAATCGAGAAACGATCATTAATTCTTGTCGTTCCGTCGATTTGAAACGTTGTTGCTCCGATCGAAAGAAAAACTGGGATAACATCTTCCAGATCTGAGATAGCACATTGCAATTTTATTACAGGGACATTTTGTATTCTCGAAGGGAAGCTTCGTTGCATTTTAGTTTTTTGAATACCACGGAATTTGAATCGATTTTCTGGAAATATTGATGGGTCATCGAGTTTTATGTTTGCAGTCAAACATTTTTAGATTCTCAGATATATGTGATTCTCATGTGTACAATAGATATGAATTTGGTACTTGAGAATTTAGGACTTCAAATATACATTTGATTGATGTCCAAATTATAAGTTCCACATTTTTGTACATTTGAAGTTCTAAATTCTCAAGTACCTAATTTGGGAATTCTAAACTTGCAAATGTGAAATTTTCAAGTTCATACATTTACATTAACAAATTTACAAATTCCCAAATATTAAAATCTGCAAATTCTCAATTCTTTTCCATTTCAAAATGTCCAAAAGCCACCTCCCAAAATCCCCAAACCTCCAAATTCTCAACTGTTGTAATTTTCCTCCAATCCAAGGTACCTGAACCCCAAATCCCCAAATCCCTAAACTCCCAAATTCCCAAGTCCCTGAATTTTCAACTATTCTAATTTTTCTCTAATCCAAAATATCTAAACCCCAAATCCCTATATCCCCAAATCTCTATATCCTCAAATCCTTATATACCCAAATCCCCATATCCTCAAATCTCTATAACCCCAAATCCCTATATCCCCATATCGCTATAACCCCAAATTTCTATGTCCCCAAATCCTTATATCCCCAAATCCCTATATCACATTGTACCTATGTCTCCAAATCCATATATCCCCAAATCCCTATATCCCACTATCCCTATGTCTCCCAATCCCTATGTCCCCAAATCCCTAAATCCCTAAATTCTCAACTTTTCTTATATTTCTCCATTCCAAAATGTCGAAACCCCAAGCCCTAAATCCCCAAATCCCAAATCTCCAAATTTCCAAATCCAAATTTCAGACTCTATAATATGCGAGCCTCGACTAAAATCATAGTCAGGAAGAAAATAGGGACGCGTATTCGTCGAGAGTGAAAAGGCGCTATCGTTTGGTGGCTTCTTAGCCGTTTCTTTCTGTTGGCAAGAAGGTCGTGGTGTTCGTGTGAATGACACGACACGAGCCGGCGCACATGTTCCACCATACGTCGGAACAAAAACCCTTCTGGCGGTGTTCTGCCGTGCGTACTCGCACAATGGGCGTGCGTGCATTTATTTTTCCGAGACGGTATTTGCCGGCAGACTTCTCGTCGTTCCGTCTCGCCACCACGAAAAGTCTGCCCTTTGTTCGAGCAAGCTGCTAAATTGCCAACCACGATAGAAACCGTGTCCATTCGCGATAATAATTTACTCGTTCCTTTACGACTACCAACTGAATGCTCCCTTATGTATATTCAACTATATCTATACGAGCCGGTATTAACGTGCGCGCGATATGCGTTAATTATTATCGACCGGATCTCGATGTAATTAAAACGCGAACCAAGTGAAACGCTGGGGGAAAGATGGAGCTGCTGATCAGATGCGAGCACTGCGGAACTCTTCTTATTAATATTAGTTTGGATAGCTCTTCACTCTTATTCTTACGAATTTAACTACTTATAAACAAATTTAGATTCTGAAATTTTATGTACGAAATTTTATTGGGTGACACTTGTAGTCACTGACATTGTCTTTACTGTATATGCAAAATTTTCGAATTATTCTTTGAAAATTTGTCTTTACTGTATAAGTTACGAATTTCATTAAAAGCAACAAAAAGTCCGTTAACAAATATATAAGTAATGATAAGATATTACTTGACAGTGATAAAATATGACCTTGAAGTAAATTGTTTACAATCTGAAAGAAAGTGGTGTATAATTCAGATCAGTTTGTAATTTTCTGCAGCAATTGTGTGGCGGTCAAAGCGAAAGAAAATTTGAATTTAAAGAGTATAGCGTGCTCGGTGCACGTGTACTTTTCGCGAGAGGTTGCCATTGGCGAGTCGAGCATCCGTGTGCACAGGTCGACGACCCGGACCCCTTCGCCGGGCCAGAATTCGCCAAGGGGGCCCAAGCCGGGCCAAACTTTCGGTAATGAACCCATTGTTATACCTGCCACCGTTTATCATGTCGGCAGTCAGCCAACGAAGCTTCCTCCGACACTGAATTCGAGTCTTCTCCTTCCATACATTGCACAGGAATTTGCCTCATTAAAAATTACCTGAAATTCATTTTTTAGTACAATCGAAATGGAATTCATTTTTATGGACTTCGTTGTTATTGTTAGATTTCGTTAGTGGAATGAAGTTATTTCGGATATGAGCATGTGTGCTTCTCCATTCTCAAATTTACAAATTCCAAGGGGTAGATCCCTAAATACCTACATCTCTATATCCCAAGATGGCTAAATCCAGTGATCCTTAGATTCCTCCTAGGTCACAAATCCCTAGCTTTTCAAACCCCTAAATCTCCCAATATCCAAATTTCCAATCTCCT
The DNA here is from genome assembly GCA_945859595.2 of Megachile willughbiella. NCBI lineage: Eukaryota > Metazoa > Arthropoda > Insecta > Hymenoptera > Megachilidae > Megachile > Megachile willughbiella. The sequence goes on along the minus strand of OX243798.1, from coordinate 14,556,151 downwards.
CCACCCCATCTTCTCAAATTCTCTAATTCACAAATTCCAAAGGGTTAAATCTAGAAATCCCTGGCGTTCCAAACCCCTAAATCTCCCAATACCCAAATTTTCAACTTCCTTCATCCCCAACTTCACAAATCCTCCAACTTGCAAATTCCAAAGGGTTAAATCCAGAAATTCCTACCTTTCCAAACCCCTAAATCTTCCAATTCCCAAATTTCTTCTCCACCCCCATCTTCTCAAATCCTCCAACTCGCAAATTCCAAACAGTCAAATCGAGAAATCCTCAGCTCCCAAATTTCCAAATCCAATTTTCTAATCCTGCCCCACCTTCGAAGATCTCATTATAGATCAGCCGTTCAAGTTTCAAAGGAAGCAATCATTGAAGCATGCAATTTTGAACTTCCTCGACAGAGAGGCGGTCGCGAGGGGTAGTCAGCGATCCGCGAACGTACTAGTCGGAAACGAGGGAATCGTTTTAGTCTGTTTCCGTTTCAACGGTTGTCACGGGCCACTTTCACGGTACAAGTCCTTTATTGGCAGTTAAACGTGGTCGCGTGGCCGCAAAGCCACGCTGCGGCGTCGCGCCGCGTCGCAATCGCGAAACCCGTAAAAATATCGCTCTCGTCGCCATTGTCCCCGGTGCTGAAATGCCCTTAAGTTCGCGCATGAATATGACTACGATGATACCCACAGCCGCGTGGGTCGCCTTTGTTCCTCCTCGTCGCCTCCGCTTTTTTCTACCGCCGCGAAACTTGGCGTAGGTCTCGCCACGATTCGTGTCCTTATCGAAGTACGCTCTCTCCTTCCATTGTATCTTAATTGTTTTCCTTTAACCGTTTTCGTTGAACAATAGGAAGATCTACGTTGCGCAATACCATTGTTGCCGATGAATTTGACGACCTAAGAGAAATGTTCCACTCGTCATGGGCAGATGCCCGCCGAATATCGACATGTGCACGTGCACTCAGGAATTTGTCAAACTTAAGAACTTACACATTATTCATACGTAACTTTGAAATTTAAAGTACACTTTTAAAATTAAGTATAAGCTCTCGTTTCATCATGAAATAGGTTAGATTAGATTCATGTATTCGAATAATTAAATAAAAGTCCTTCATGTTCAATTTGTATTTAAAATTCATTTTGAACATGTCTACGAATGGAAAACGAGATATTTATTATATGAAGTGTTAAAAAAATGGGGAGAACGTAAGAGTTCGAAAAACTTGTCTAAGGAGATTTGAACTAGTGATCAAAAAGTGTAGTTTGATTACTAGCGCGACATCTTACTGACTACAAAATGACTTCCAAAAATTGCTCCCATCTGAGAAGATACTCGAAGCTAACAATTTTAATATCAAATGTTATATAACCTAGTAGCCATTCGCTTGTGAATTAGGTACCAGGTTCAGTGTACCATACTCCACCATGGTAGGTTTCGTAAAAAAATAAGGGGAATACCTCGTGACCTGTCATTGTAAATGATTGATTCCAACTGTTTAGGAGCTAAAAGCTGTTTAAGAGGAGTTAAAAGAAGGAGTAAAAGCTATACGCGATAAGAGAACGTGGAGAGGTTTCCAAAAATATTTTGCAGCAATGTAGCAAGTCTACCGGATAGCAACGCTCCAGGAACGATTCGCGGTTCAACGACCGATCGTTTGCGAAGCCCTTCAAGCCTGGCAGCCAGTCGGACGTCATATCTTTGCCGCGATCGTCCCGAAGGAAACTTTTGGATTCGCTTTGCTCTCACAAGCTTTCACGTATCCTCCAACGTTGTCCCGTGTCTTCTTTTCGCCAATAACCCTGGGATACTCGTTGGTCCTCGTAAAGACGGGCCTTAACATAATATTACCTGTGTAAACTGGCGTGAACTAGCGTAAACGAGCGTGAAGCAAGCACCGGACCAAAGTGCTCTCCTCTGTCTGCTCCTTCGCGACTTCCTTTTTTCCGTCGTTTTCGCCAATTGTCGCGCGTGCCGCTTTAAATCGGACTTTCGTTCCCTTTGTCGTGGAAACGCTCCATGGGAAACGGGCCTGTAACCGACGATTGTTTAAGCCGAGCTAGTTACGAGGAACTAGTTGGACGTTTCAGAACACTGCTGACAATTAGTGCGGCAATCATCTTCATTACTTTTTCTCTGACTCCTTGTTTCTTTTCATGAGCATGCACTTCTTTTTAATCGTGTAAGATTGTCGTAATTAATAGAGGTGTAATTAAAAAGGTTCCTTTGGTAAATGACCTCTTTGTACGTATGTGTATGCATGTCGAATAATGTAGTTCAGCATACAACATATGTGATTGTCACATATTATTCATTTTACATATACATGTATACTATCAGATACATTTTAAATACATACATGTATATGATTGTCAAATATTATCAATTTTAAATACACATATGTATATGACTGTCAAATATTATAATTTCAAGTACAGATACATGTAAGCACACATGTCTGCCAAGTATTACAAACTTTCAATTAGTAATATTGCAACATACAATTATTTGTATTCTGATATGATAAATATTACTACACTAGTATATAAATAAGATTATTCTACATGTTCGGTTAGCCTTTAAAGAAATTTTATAAGCACATCCGTGATACAATCGGCACAAAAAGTTAAAGTTCGTAAATCATTTGCACTTGATTGAATATCATTTGTTACTGATACAAAGGATAAATGAATGTAAAGTCGAAACGATTAGTAATTGGAAAATAAGCGAAGGAGCGAGCACTTAACCGTCCGGTTCGTGCAACGAAGCAACTCGTGGCCACGGCCTTGTTTCCCGATCAGAGGTCATACAGGAAGTCCTTTTGCAGAGTTCATACCCATAAGTTACCTCCACGGCCTTTGTCGCGCTCTCATGTACCGTTCTTCACCATGTTATACTACTCGGGCATACTAATACGTGGATCTTAGTTAAATCTCGGCTTAACCTAGCGTGCCGCCGTTTATCCGCAATGAAATTCGTGGGAAAAGCGTAGCCTGGAGAACCATCGGTAACGTCCGAGGGAAAAATACTCCTAACCCTTCGTCTATCTTTCGAACGACCATAACTGTCTTTCGATTCTCTGATTGCTTCGCAGGAAAAACAGAAGTGGAGAAGTGGAGAACTTAGTTATGTAGCGTGTTGGGAGTTTGGGACTTTGGGAAAATCGAGATTTAGGGGTTTAGGTGTAGAGTTGTAGGAATTTGGGGATATGGAAATTTGGGGAGATACATATTTGGGGGGATAGATATTTGGGGAGATGGAAATTTGGGGAGATGGAAATTTGGGGAGGTAGAAATTTGGGGAGATAGAAACTTGGGGAGATAGATATTTGGGGAGATAGAAATTTGGGGAGATGGAAATTTGGGGAGATAGATATTTGGGGAGATGGAAATTTGGGAAGGTAGAAATTCGGGGAGATGGAAATTTGGGGAGATGGAAATTTGGGGAGATGGAAGTTTGGGAAGATAGAAATTTGGGGAGATGGAAATTTGGGGAGATGGAAGTTTGGGGAGATAGAAATTTGGGGAGAGAGAAATTTGGAAATTTGAGAAGACGAAGATGTAGAAATTTGGGGAGATGGAAATTTGTAGAGATAGAAATTTGGGAAGATAGAAATTAGAAAATGTGAGGTCTCGGGGTTCTTAGATTTTTGGCAATTAGAGAATTTTATAATGTGGAGCATAGAAAAGAAAATGTAATAACAAATCGGAGTAATAACCTTGAAAGAATGAATAAAGAGAATCGTAAGATTCAGCGAATGCATTTACGAAAGCGTTAAACGTCCGCGATTGCATCGAACAGCAAGATGGCGGTGCGAAGAAGAATCGCGTACCAAAGGGACAAGGGAAATCCATTGCGGAATGAGTGGAATAACGGTACGTTAAACGACGATGTAAAATTTCAAAGGAACATTCGAATGCAGATCCCTCGGTTGTCGAAGGGGGGAAAACGTAACAACAAATGGCACGGAACGAAATCTAGAAAGCCAACTGCACGGCACGTGCACGTAGGCGAGCAGTCAGCCAGGTATCTCGGTGCATGCGTCTCCTCCTCTCGATGCAGGCTGCACACAAAGCGCATTGTTGCAATCGGCCGACCCAGATCGCGCGAGCAAGCGAGTCATGTCGTCCACTCCAACAACTTCTGCCACATCAATTTTTCTCCACGATTTCCACTATCCTTTACTTACACGCGAACGTCTCGATACTTTAGACAACTCTTTAGGGTTTCGTTCAAATCTGTCTCATCTTTTAACTTTTAACCCATCTTTTAACTTTTTATACCTGTTAGAAATTTAACCCACCATGAAAACTTGAGGCTGTTATTATTTTAACTAATTGAAAGGAACGTTATGCACTTTTTTATATTAACAAACATTCTGTGAAGCTTGGGTTATTTTCTTGGTTATCTTTGCAATTTTCTTTGCTTGGTAACTTGGGTTATCATATGTCTTAGAGAGTCTCTTCGCACTCAAAATTTCTTGCTGAACAATAAATATTTCATGCAGTTGTTTATAATTATTTTTGTACTAGTGGTCGACATTATTTATTGGAAGGGAAATGAAGGAGGAAAGATAAAGTGAGGAGGTAACCGGTAAAAGCGACAGGAAAGGTGAACGTAAGCACAGCAAAATCGTCACGTATCGATTGCGCAGTCTCGATTGCGCGACTCGCGCGAGCAATTTTCGCGCGTACCTCGCGATATAGTAATTATTATCGAAGCGGATCGCGCGGCTCTGTCGATCGGTATTAATTGGCCGCGTACTTTCACTCGGCGACCTTTATAATCGCCGCTAAAGCAACAGACACCCGGGATACGATTTATCATTATCACCTGAGAAAACTTAATTGGACCCGGTACATAAGTATCCATTTACTACGTGACTCTCTAATCTAATTGATTCCAAACTGGAACTTCGTTCTTTCACCCCGGTCGCAACACTCTTTCGTTATTCGTACATGTTTCTTCGGATGAACACTGAGAACTGATTGTTTTCGAATTTCTAATTTGTTTAATTTGTAAATTTTAGTATTTTGTTTCCATGTTTCAAATTTAAAAATTCAGCTGTTAAAATTTAGCAATGTTCACATCTCAATGTCTGCACATTTCCAAATCTTCAAAAACCAAATTTGTAAATCAACAAACTGCAATTTCCAAATTCCAAAAGTGTTTTTACAAACTTCCGCATTCTCTTACCGTAATGCCCTGAAAAGTACAAGAACCGATAAAAACCATTCTTCATTTTTAAATACTTCTTCTGAAGAACACCTCATAAAACGTTTCCGCAACAGATTCATAGAATCAAGGGTAAAAAGCAAATGAAATATTGCAAATGTTAATGGTACTCGATCACGATAGGAAAAGAAGAAACGACGAACGTTCCATTTCATTTATTCGAAGGAAAAAGCAAGTTCCACTATTCTACTTGCTGCGGAACACGGATTCGAGTGATACCACGTAATTGATAGTTCGTTTGTTCAATCAATGGCCTGGCGCTGTTTATTTTGTTCGCGAGCCAGAAGAGACTCGTGCGATTTGCATTGGCGAGTACCCCGATACGCTCACGCGTATTTGCAAATATAATTACGCTGTTTCCTTCGTGCCGATCGGGCTTTTCTTCCGCGGTCACCTCGGAGCCGATTATTACGGTGGTTCCCTAATCGCCGCAATTAACGGTTCTGCTTTATATAGAACTTATACAGAAACAATTCTTTACACGATTCTAATTTTAGTTCACGGTAATTAGACCTTGGGTTATAATTATCGAAGAGTAACCTCAATGTATAAATGAATAATTGGACAACATGATTGGGCTCTGGATTCGTTAGTTCTTCATGTACCAATACAACTCCACAAGTGGTGATACACAATTTTGGAACTTCTGATAATTTCGAAACTTGATCATTTCTAAATATTGTTACTAATTGTAATAATTCCTGGATTGTACATTTCTAAATACGAGAGTACAGAAATGTGTTTGTCAGCGAATATCAGAATTCTGAATACTTCAAAGGTAAATTGTGGCTCTCTTTGAAGGGTCGGAAATTACATACGGTCCTAAATTTGCAGATGTAAAAAGTTCGATAATTTATAAGATCTACAAATGTGGACCTCACGCGTCTCAAAAGTACAATAGCTGAAAAATTGGTATAAGATTTCTTCGTAGAATTAAGAGAGGTAGAAGGATTTAAATTGCGTTATTGAAGTAATCGTAAAACGGTGAATTTTCCCGCGGTAGGAAAATGACGGTCGAAGTGGAACGAATCGAAAGTGGAAGCTCGTGTCGAAACGATGGAAGAGGAAGTTCCCATCGAGAAAGAAGCAAACGAGGAAGAAGAAGAAGAGACGAGGGAAACAGCACCGTTATCGACGCTCGTTTCTTTGTTCGATCGCGGGAAAAATAGAACTCTTGACACTGCTAACATATCGGGGCGATATCCGATAAAAGTAAAGGGAAGAGTTCGCGTGACCGACACGGTGTTAAAAGTTCGTCGCGGACGGAAAATCGATCACCGTTACCGGCATAAAACGCTCGGTCGAGGCTGAATCGGCTCGTTCACCGATCTAGCCATTTGTACGTGAGAGAGGATAACGATAACGGGAGTGCAACGCCTGGGAAAACGATCCGCGTGTTCGTTCGTCTTCCGTGAGATGTGGAACCCGCTCTCATACTCGACCGATTTATTTATTCACCCGGTGTCAGGTCGATACCGATTCTCCTTGCTAAACATTTAATCATTCTCAACATTTGCTCATTCTCACATCGATCTTAACCAAAATTGTAATTTTGTTTGGTCCTCCTAAAAATTTTGACTGTAACAAAATCCTGCTTCAAATAAAAATATCTTTCAAGTGTTCGTTATTTGCAGAAGTCTAGTTTCACTATACTTATCCTTGTACGAATAAATTTGAAACAAACAACTATTCTTGAATATCAGATACGTTCGTTTTATTCGGAATATGTGTCTTCATGTCGCATTGATATTTTGGTTACCCATGTGTGGTTGACGTTTAAACTTCCACATTTAAACATATATTATTATTGTAATATAATTCTTGTATTATTATGAATTTGTTCACTTATCTAGCTAGAAATGTCAGTTTCAACTATGTAGTTCAATTATGAAACTGTCAGTAATTAGTATAATAAAATATTGTTGAAAAAATGGTAAGATTTGTTGAAAATAAAAATACCTCATCAAATGTTCAACTACATCAGTGTGGTTTTAAAACAACATCTAACATTAGACATAAAAATAAGCATACACGTATAAGAGTGCAACAGAGTGTTAAAAATGCAGTAAGTTGCAGGGGATATCGCGTTGCACGGGATATTAGGGGCACTTAGCCCGCGAAATGTTTGGAGGATTGAACGAGTATAATTATCGCGAGGAGGCCGAGCGTGTTCCGCTTGTAATTAACCGCGCGTGACGCGGCTCGTATCTCTCGGGAGCCGAGCGCGTTGCTAATGTTCCGTTCGATTTTTTCTGCTCACGCAAAATAGTTTACGAGACTCTCGTGGCCGGTATCGGGGCACGTTCGAGCGAATCGCGTTGCCATAAATGCGGCTCTCGCTGGATTCGCTCTCACGCGGCGCGCTTACTCGCCTGGAAAATTATCCAGTAACCCAGTGACACTGTGAGAAGTCCCGCGATACCTTTCGTCAATCTTTCTGCCGTGCCAATGAGGGATCGGTATCCTTTCTCGATCGAACGTTTTCGAACTGCCAATAGTGTTACTGTATGGTGTGATCTTTATCATATACATAAATCATGTATGCAGACATGAATTTTTCATGTACTTTGAATTTGAAATGTTGTAAATTATATGTACATTGTAAGACTGTGTATGTAATAATTATATATTATTTAACATATACAAACTAAATGTAGTCATAATCAAACTTGATCTCATCTTATCTCATCTATTAATCTAACCTAACATATTCAAAATTGAACTAATCTAACCTAACCTAATCTGATCCAGCCTAATGTAGTCTAACATGATATAATCTAACCTAATCTACTCTAACATAATCTTGTTCAACCTAATCTACTCTAACCTTGTCAAACATAATTTAATGTAACCTAACCTAATCTAATTCAACTTAATCTACCCTAACACGTGCTTAAACTTAATTTAATCTAACCTAACCTAATATAATCTAACCTAATTTAACCCAAATTTAATCTAATGTGACGTAAGCTAATTTAACAAAAACTTAATAAAGTCCAAGGTAATCCTAATTTAACCTAACTTGATCTAACGTAGCGTAGCCCAGTTATTTGAGAGTTAAACGGAAAGTATCGGAGGATAAATTACAATAAGAAGATGGAGATTGAGAATATAATGGAGCGCGGAGGGATACACGCGTTCTTGTGCGCACGGTTCAATTAACGCCGATAAAGTTTCAATCCTGAATGGAATGCCGCTAAGCAGTACTGCCTCCTGTCGCGATTGCTGGTCTGGAAAATTTTCCAGTAACCCAGTGACACGGTGCACGAGACCTTCGTCTGGTTGTTCCCATCCGAGTAACACCCGCTCGAGAACGATACGATCTCAAGGGTATTAACTTAATCGACGAGCGTGGACGACACACGCCTAGTATCTCCATCTCTCTTCAAACGAGTTTACAAAGTTTTCAAATTCCCAAATTTTTTAGTTTCGACATTCCCACATTTTTAGATGGTCATTAACAAGTTGTGGATATTTCAAATCTACAAATACTGAGATGCACTAATCGCTATTCAGAATTGAAGATTATTCACATTTCCTGTTTTGCGAATTCTCAAGTTTCGAAATTCTATTATAGATTTCTGATTTTCCAAATTCGATGGGTTACAAATTGGAGAATTTCCAAATTTGAAAATCTCCAAATCTGAAATTCCAGATTCCCTAATCCCCAAATCTCCAAATCCCCAAATTTCAAATTATCCAATTCCTTAAACCCCAAATCTCCAAATCCTCAAATTTCCAAATTCTCAAATCTCCAACTCTCGAATTTCCAAATTCCCTAATCCCCAATTCTCAAATCTCCAACTCTCGAATTTTCAAATTCCCTAACCCCAATTCTCAAATTTCAAATTCCCCGATTCCCTAATCCCCAAATTCCACCCCAAAAATATCCAAATCTCCAACTTCCGAAATTTCCAACTTCCCCGATTCCCCAAAAATTCCTAAGAACACGACTAAAAACCTAGAAACATAAAATCCTTAAGAACGAAATGCTCGGAGAATGCAGAATGTTGAAGCGCGTCGAAGAATTTCATGTCGGAGTCGCGTGTTCGCGTACTCGCGTTAGGATCACGCGAATAGCGTACATCGGATGGTAAAAGGTGAAAGAAAAGGAGAAAGAGAAAGAGAGAGAAGTAACGAGAATAGAGTAGACACGTCGATATATTAGTTATGCCCGGGGCGAGGTGAGACGATGAAGAGGAGGTTGAACGCGAACTCTCCACTGCCAAGGCGGCGCAAGGCGTGGTCTGTCCCTTTACTTTGCCTTTGCTCGCTTCGGACGCTAAGCGGTCACAGGGTGTCCTTTCGAAATCGACAACTTTTTCAACCTTTGGACTGGATTTCAGCGACTGGTCCACTTTTTGCTTCTCTATCTTTCCTTTAATTGCTCCTCGCTCACCTGCTTGACATTTAACTAATTTATTTATATTTCAACCCCTTTCTGGCCACTTAAGTCTCGCCAAACTTGTTCCACATGTAGTTCAGTTGCTTTAATTGAACTTACTGCAATGGTTGATTTTACCTAATATTCATTGATTACAGTCTTGACTAATTTATTTCTAACCCGACTATTCTGGACCCGTTTGATTTGCTTCCAATTTCTTTATTTTAGGGAGAGCTCGAACTGTTAGGAATTATGAAATAATTTATGAAATTGTGAGGTGATGTATCAAATAATCTGTGAAAATATCTATGAGATGACATATGAAACAATCTATGAAACAGTCCATGGATCAATCTATGAAACTATCTATGAAACTACCTACGAAACAATCTACGAACCTATCTATGAAAAGTAATCCACCAGTCTATTAATCTAGTAATCGCTTCTCAATTTGAAACACAAAAGTACCTGCAATCATGTATCGTTCCAAATGATCATTTGGTCCGTTTCAAATAAAATACAAGCCCCGTTGTCAGCCAACCTCGGACATTATGCAATTCAGGTATTGTTCTCACTTGTATTTGACTATTAAATTTAGAATAACTTTCGAGGTAAACATAGGGTTGCACGTAGCAATTTGCGGAGGAAAAATCGGTTCGAAGAAAACACCCAGTATAGGAGTAGGTTCGACTGGTTCACCTCCGCGACTGGCAACAACTAACGAGCAGCTGTCGGTAAGAGTCCCGGCGACAATAACCCGTGCATTTTATATGTTCCCCGGTCGAGGCTGTGCGCATCGATGCATCGATCTTGTCCGAGTTTTTCTCGCGGACACCCTCGATAAAGAGCCGACCATGAATCTAGTCGATCCTCGTTAACGCTATCGATATTCACCACCTCGTGCAATACTCGGTACTTTACTCCTTATCGGTACTTCATGAACGAAGTTGTCTAAGACTTTGTCAAATTTATTTATGCTTTATTGCAATGTGTCGCAATGCAATTTGTTATTGGACAACGTTGTTTAAGTTGGGGGTTGAAGAATGTAGAGACGTATAGGGAATATTGGGGACTGCGATTGGTCTCGAATATATTTTTGAGATTTGGAAATTTAGGGATTAGGGAATTTGGTAATTGGAAATTTAGGGACTAGGGAATTTGGAAATTGGAGAATTTGGAATTCGGAAATTTGGGGAGTAGGGAATTTGGTACTTGGAAATTTAGGGACTAGGGAATTTAGAAATTGGAGAATTTGGAACTTGGAAATTTAGGGACTAGGGAATTCGGAAATTGGAGAATTTGGAACTTGGAAATTTAGGAACTAGGGAATTTGGAAATTGAAGAATTTGGAATTTGGAAATTTGGGGAGTAGGGAATTTGGTACTTGGAAATTTAGGGACTAGGGAATTTAGAAATTGCAGAATTTGGAATTTGGAAATTTGGGGACTAGGAAATTTGGAATTTGTAAATTTAGGGATTAAGGAATTTGGAAATTTAGAAATCTGGGGTTTTGCAACTTTGGAGTTTGCGAATTTGGAACTTTGGAAATTTGGATATTCGAAAGTTGAAAATTTTTAGATTTCAAGATTAAAATTTGAATATTTAACGATACAAAATTTTGTAAACCTAAAGTAGCAAACTTGAAGCTCCAAAGCCAACAAAGGAAGTCCAATTTGTAAGCTTTCAAATTGGAAATCGCAACCGAGCTTTTCCGAGTTCCATTCTCGGATACATATCGTGTTAGCGGCGCATTCCGGACGTAAACCTTAAACTTCATAGGCCGGCTGAACGGATTGCATAATCGGTCGAATTACGCCATGAATTTACGGGGTTTCACGGTGCGGTTGGCAGCGACGACCTCGCGGCGACCTTCTTCCCTTCTTCGGGAATGGTTCACGCGAGAACAATCGAGGCGAATTTCAACGGGCGGTTAGACGCGGCTGCCGCTGAAGAAAGAACGCGTTATCTCGAATCGACGATCGCTTTGAGCTTCGACCGGATGTCGGGGCCTCAAGGTTTCGGCGCTGACTTTGACCGTGACGGCTGCCTTCCCTGCTTTCTGTAACTTTCTGCTCACTTGCTACGCTAATTTCATTTCTTTTTTTTTTCTTCGAATTACTGGATCATTTTTTCCATCGCTTCCTCCGGTAATTAGCTTCGTTACGCCACTGTCGTGTGTTGTTACGGAGACTTCGGATGACCGATAAGTAAGGTGTGTCAAGAACCATTAACCTCTGGTTTAATTATTTACTTGGTTGTATACCAAAATTTTTATAAAATTTATGGTATTTTGAAGGACTCGTTGTAATCCGATTTTTCTGTATCTTATTTTGACATGTTTTGATAAATGTTTTGGATATGCCTTTGAGGTTCAAGGACAACTGAAGGTCAACCGAAGATCCTTGAACTTGATTTTTCACCGACTGTAGCTCGATTTTAAAAGGAACATAGATCTCGACAAAATTAAATGCCACCCTTATGTCTATCAAGAAAAATCAAAATTAAAAATACCAGACATAGCTTTGTGTTATACTTCCTCCATAGGCACTATAGTAAATAGGTGCACTGCAATCATATTTACACTCACACGATTTTACCATGAAACCCACCGTTAAATTGAGCTTCGTGGAAGCACAGAAATAAGAGAGCAACCCCTTCGCAATTTCCGAGGAGATTTGAAATATGTGAAAAAGCAGGAGGATGCTTTTGTTGTTGCATGCAATAACGCCAATTCGTAGGGACGGAAGCGAAGTTCTGAATAATTCATGATGGTGTGTCTGAAGGGTGTGACGAAACTGGTAGAAGGGCGTAAATGATTTCCAAGCAGTGAACCGCGGATTCCGCGAGTGCTGGCAACAAGCATCAATAAAATTCAAATATCGCGTTCGTTCGACACGATGCGTTTCCTTTCGAGCGTGTAGCGTTGGTAGCCTTGCTATTTACGTCGGCCTTCGAACAAATTCCTCAACAGAGATTCGATGCAAGCTGGCATCAAGCTTTTGATACTTGGAAATCACTTGCGTTTGTATATACGCACTATCTTGTGTTGCGTTGTGCGTATATGTGTAATCATAGAGACGTACGTCCATACACACATCCATACATTCGTATACACATACGTTCATAAGTTTATACATTCACACATATTCGTACATACGAATATACGCATATACATGCAGATGAACATACGCATATGCATATATAAAATAACATACGTGCTATTATGTATTATATCATATAAAACATAGTAATAATACAGTACAATGTACTATTATATCAATAGTGTGCTATCTCATAAATATTGCTGCTCTGCTTAAAAGAACAAACTCGTGAACTCGCATTACTAATACATACATGTACTTGTAGGAACACATGTATTGAACACATTACCACACATGTATCGAACATGTACGCCAGATCGAAAAATGTCGATATGTAGCCAAACGAGATAGCCGATGCATTTGCTAGATAATGTTTAAACCAACAATGTATAGAATTTAAAAGAAGAGAAATAATATTAATAACATTAATCAGTACCAAGCGCGAGATAAATCCGCATTAGACGGCTATCTTCCCGATCGTGTCTCTCATGCACGACTTCCGCAACAAACCTGTTAGACACAACCTAAATAGAGCAATTTTCGAAAGAATGAGCAGGTGAAAAACGAAGAAGGCTCCGCGTAAAATCAATTTCTAGAAGGAAACAAACCTCACCGGTGAGAATGAAGGCAGGCAAAGAACCTCTTTCCATAGAGCCGTCGACGGTTCGATACTTATCACCGGCCAGGAAGAAACGCAAGTGGTCCGTTATGAGCGGATATTACATTCGAAGACGCCTCTGGCATCGATTAACCGATTAGAATATCGATTAATATCGGCATCGCGACGTTATCAACGAGTCGATCAGCCGCAGCTGGGGCCCTCCTATGGCCGGCCATAAGAAAAGGAACGCAACCAGCCTGAACGCAACACGGTAGGAGGAAGCGTAACGCCATTATTGTATGCTAAACAATATGTGCCATACAGGAAAAGAGAAAAAAAGAAAGAAAGAAACGAACGATTCACGGTCGAAGGAAAGGAAAGCTCGTCGACGGAACCAGCACGCTTTTCTTCGCTGCTTCTCCAATGGCGTAACCGACCAGGGCCCGTACTGAACTTAACCTTCTGTACATCACAGATCGGCACCATTTTAAAGGATACAACGCGTGGCCATATAACGAGAAGGTTCTTAACGTCTGGTGGGACCTCCAGTAGAGATAGGGTACATGGCGATATATGGAGTAGTAACATTGTACAAGTCGTTATTTTTTGTGAGAAGATACGAGGTCGGCGGTATATCGCGTGGCAATTTGAACGTACAGTGATTTGGATATGTAGAGATTTGGGTGCGTGGTAAAACAGGGCGTGTGGCAATATAACGCGTGTGAGTTTAAGACGCATGGCAATATACAGCGCATGGTAATATAGGATGCGTAGAAATGTGCGCGTGGCAATATCGAAAGCGTGGTGATTTAACGCGAGCGTTATTTTCGAGCGTGGCGATATGGGATGCATGGCAATATAGGGAGCGTTGTAATCTAACGCGTGACGATTTGAACGCGTAGCAATTTTAAATGATGAAAGTGCGATACAAAGTGCGTGGCGATATAAAGCGACTGACAATATAGGATACGTGGCAATATAAAATGAGTGTCAATATGGTAACCTGATACATGATGACGCTATGTATAGTGACTTAATGCATAGCCATAGTTATTCAATGTACGGCAATATAACGCGAAGATCAAAAGTAATTCCTTCCGCAAGAAAAATGCTGGTTACGCCAATGTTCTTTCCTTCGTTTTCAACTGGATGATCTTGAAAGTTTCTCGATGGATGTGGCACGATACGTATAAAGGGGAGTTTGAAAAGAGCAGGAAGAACATGGGTGTGGGACGGCAATGAACCATTGTGGGATGCCGGAGATCGATAAGTGCGGTAAGTGGTAATGGATTCTTCATGCTACACTATTTATCGCTGATGAAATACTGTAGCGTAGTTAGTGGTTTTAACGACCTCAGAACACGAACCGGGGAGCGTCGTACACGAATGCTCGGTGATAATTTGCGAGGGGTGAGTTTAACCCTTCAGAGTTTGGACAAAAGAATATTTTAACTGGAAGTTTGAGTACAACCAGCTCGAGTGAAAAGGTAAGTGAAGAGGTAAAAGCTATGAAATTTGCAAGGTTGTTCGATATCTTGATCTGAGAGGAACTGTGAGGAATGTAAGAAGCTCGCAAGCAGACAGTTGAAACTTGGAGGAATGCTTAATAGCTTCAGCAATTTGGAAGCAATTTCAAGGGAAGCAATGCTAGAGACTTGCAAGCTCAAAGTGCATAGTTAATCGAATCCTGCGAGCTTCTGCGAGCTTCTTCAGGAATTCAATTATGCAATTCAGGTGAAAGAATGCGAAATTGCAAGTCCATAAGTTATGAAACTTGTAAGCTTAATAGCCTGGGGATTTGATTATGGGGGCGTTATAAAATAGCGCAACAAACTTGCAAATTTCTATTATTTTACGTTGCACGTTTAAAACAGGATGCAGCAGAAATTGTAGAGCTAAATGACCTTTCTCAAAAAAATAATTAAGGAGTACGTTCCATCGCACAAGCTTCGTACTTAAGTACCCAGTAATTTAAAATTTCACGTCACTGCAGCCTGTAATACCATAATAGTACCACTTCGTAATTCAACAGTGTTATTATAAAGTGGCTCAATTCTCCATAGCTGCTGGATGCTAATGCACACCCTTAACGGTTCGAGCTCCGTTTTTCTTTTCTGTATTGCTACCGTGTTCCTCGATCCAACGATTAAAAGAAAAAACACCCCATAAGCGGTGCAAATCTCCCATAAGGAAGCGTGGCGAATAAAGAAGTTACAACGCTCTCAGGGATGTAAGCAGAAGGAAGCGTTTAAATTAATTGGACGAGGTGGTGGAAACACGAAGGAGTATTCGCGGTTTTTGCGATCACGGGGGAGGATGGCGGTTATCGCGGGGGCAAAAATGCACGCGCAACAGGAAATTGAGAGGGACCCATGTGTGCGTGGATCGACTAAAAAAAATTGGAAACTGGTTCAGGCGGCTGAAAGAGGAAGCAGAAATGGACAGATGAAAATTGATACAAAAGAACCACCACTGCGATTCGATTCGAACATAATTACAACCAGATGACATCTCAGTTACCAAGTTTTCTTTTAATAAATACACAAGATCTGCATGGAAGTAAATATTCTTATCTGTTGGTAGCAACGATGTTAGAGGAAATAATTTGGTAAAAGTTGGTAGGCTGTTCTTCTGTTTTAATATGGAAGGAGTAGGTATTACAAGAGGTGATACTAGACAAGGAAACATCCTAGAGAGAGACAAAGGACCAATTTAAATGGCCAAAACAAATAAATCGGGGGTGGAGGTACGATTTCGACGGAGTATATGGAAATGCGCATACGCATAGTCTACAAGTATGGCGGTCGTCAAAGAATAGTTTAAACCTGCACATTCACCAGTATATTTGTAATATTTTGTCATTTCTGTAGGTATGAACCTACCACAACGTTCATTTCATTTGTTAATAAAATACAATACGTATATTCTGTGCATTCTATAACACAAATTAAAGCCAGCTGTTCTGCATTACCTTTTCAAACTCTAACATTAACAACGATCCTCGCACCACTGCGACTTCCAAGTCCTCGACTTGCAAAATCTCGTTAAAATCTGGGATCTGTAATTTCCAGTAAGGGAATGGGAGTTATTGGAAGTCGTGCAATTGTTGTATTTATCATTGGCTGTCAAGAGGAAAGCTTCCGAGGCGTGGTCGAATCGGCGCGTTCATCACGTGTCCACCTAACCAAGAGAGTGGATTCCCGCGTTTAAGTGAAAGCAGCTCCCGAAGACTAGGGAACGGTTAATCCCGATAATCCATTTTCAATTAAGATCAAAGGTGAAGCGGCCGTAACCGAAGAGTTTAGGTAATTTTCAAAAGAGCAACAACGGATCCATTCATCTTGTTAGACGGCGATTTAACCTTTCAAATTAAACAGGCGACACGGCCGATCGCGTTCGAGATCATTAATTCTGCCCATTCGTATCCGCGCGCTTTCAATGGAGAAATTTTCATATCGTAATTATCATCGTTTCGTTTACAGTTCAACGATTTATATTGAACCACCGTTACCTCGTATCGGATCACTTTCACCATCTGGTTCGATACGTCTGCGATTTACTGATTGCGTAATTCCTCGTCTCTTCCGTTTCTTAGGAATTTAGAAATTTTACTATTTGCGAGTTGAAAAATTCAAGAACTTGTCCTGAATATAAATTTCAGTACTCCTTAACGGGAGAACCTAAAATTTCCAAAACCCACAGGAAAGTTGCGAGACAACGGTTCCACAAAGTTGCATCTCAGAAAGCTTCGAAAGAACAAACAAACTTGCGAGCAAACAAAGGAAGATTTTGTTCGAGGCGCGCGTCTAGTGTCCGTATCGCGCTATCATCGAGGGTGTAAAAAGGAAAAGATCGTTTCGGTTGTTTCGGTGTACGCTTATCCGACACGGGGAATGGCGGAGGTTTTTCGAGCAGAAACGTCGGAGAGGCACGCAAAAGTGGAAGCGGGAGTGCAGCGTCGTCGGTGTGTTCTTGTGAAATGCGCGAGTGCAGTTCCGAGAAGTGTGCAGGCCGGTGGGTGGTCTCCATTCAGAGATGTTTATGGCTGTGTCGTGGCAAAGTGGCTGTACGCCATAGCCCCGTGCGAGCCGTGCTCGTTCGTGGCGCCCGCAGGGTCGAAGACCCTAGGTTCGTCAGATTTGCCCGGCAGCTTCTATCCGCCAAACTTACAACCAGTCTTCTATTCGGAAATCTTCTGACAACCGCTATCTTCTGGCGAGAAACTTGTGGACTTTGCAAACCTCCCTTAGGTCAAGAACAAATGTAACTTCTGTAGGAAAAGTGTGGGAAACACAAGGGTTAACGGAAATTTGATGTTCAGGGATTTTGAACATTTGGGTTGAGAATTTGAGTGTATACGAATTTGAAGACACTGGAATTGTGGGATATTAGAATTTGGGATTCTACCAAATTCTATATAGGAACATGTAGCACATGTAGACATGTGGGACAGTAAGATATCGGGGATGTAGGAATTTGTAAACCTAGGAATGTGATCTAGAAATTTGTAGATCAAACTTGGAGACGTAGGTATTCGAGGACATAGGAATTTGGAGATGTAGGGATTTGGCAATGTAGAAATTTGTGGATGTAGTGATGTGGATACTAGGAAGTACAACGTAGGAATTTCCAGAGACAGATATCAATAATAGAGTACAATATAAAAATATGTGTGAATCGGTACGTCTCCTGCACCGCAACCAATTAGAGTCGCATTTCGCGAGACTTCTTGCGAGGCACGCACGGTACGTGGCTAATACGTCGATTCTCGCTTCACCGCAACTGCTAACGCAAAAAAAGCATTCCGCTTTTCTCATTTCTCGTATCCCAATCATTCCCTCTACCCTTTATTCAAACATCTTTTCCCACCTTCCACTATTCTCCGGCCTGCACAAAGAACCTCGCGTTCTCCACTTTTCCACGACGTTTCTTTTCCGCAGGAAACAGTCCGTACGATAATGAATCGTGCAGTAGAAAACGACAAGAAAGAACATAACGCAACATGGTGGAAAGAAGAGGAGGAAGAAAAGAAGCAGGAGGAACCGGAGGAAAGGAAACAATGTAGAAGGCAGCGAAGAGGAGCAGCACTGCAAACACCGGCCAGCTTGATTTCACGGTTAGTCGTAAAACACGGGCCTCGACCGATTGCTGCTCGGTTATGCAGGTGCTTTCGACCCGCAGAAGGTGTTCGACCGCGGATTTTATACGCGGTTCTGCGAGCACGATGAAAAACCCGATGTGGATCACCTCTATCGGGACGGAAATGAAGGCGAGAGTACCCACCGACAGTTCGGATCGTAAAGCTTCGATCTCGACTTCGTTGCTTACAACCACGTTACCATGGTATAACACGATGGTTACGAACAGTTATGTACGCAACTATCATTTGCTTTCTTTATCTCCTTGCTCGGTAATATCCTGTCACGCTCGTGACGCTGCGGTTCGACAGACTCGTATTTTCATCGTCATCGAATTTTTCGTTCGATTCTATTTACAGCACATCTTTCACTTACAGTTATACGTGCACAATCGATCGCTAAATACAAAATGTGTTAACATTATTAATTTCATTGCTTTTAACATTGCAGCAATGATGCATCTAGAAACTTGGATTAATAGAAGTTTGTATTTTTAAGAAAATTTTGACAAGGAAAACTATCGACAAAACATATGAACATATCTCAGCATCAACGTAACTTACAATTATCCACCAGAACTACATGTTCTAAAACTTGAAATGCATCTTAAATCACAGAACTTTTCAAAGGCCCCTTTATGAAAACACATACCCTTTATAAAAATGGTTAAAATTATTACACATGCCACTTCCTCTTCTTCGCATTTCAACTCGATGAAAAAACATTCCTCTGGTATCAGAAAGTAAATAAACATCTATAATTGTACCGTTGCAGCCATCAATTTCTTTCCGAACCCCGTATATATGATTTCCTTGATGTTCCCAGACGATCATCCTCTAATTGTTTCTGCGGATCGAATCAGGTACGTTGACGATCGCCACGCGATTAGGAGCGAATGAACCCGTGAAACGGCGTAATCTATCCACGGAGCATTGCATAACAGGAGATATACGAGCATCACGTGTGTTACGCGATGACCAAGGCGGTTTTCAACTGGCGAATGTTGCAGGTCCGGTTAGGTGGCCGGATCGTCGCGTCGCTGCAAGGTACAAGGTAGATTCGTAACGGAACTCGCGCGAGTGCACAATTTCAGCGTTGCCGGATTATAAATTCTCGGCAAGACCATAATCCACAATGTATACACTCTGTCCCCGTGGCCGGACTGTAAATTTATTATTTGTTGGCTGTCCGTCGGTGATCGCCGCGCACACGACATTCACACGGGACTACCTTATTCCACGCCGATTTTTATCAATCAATTATCGCGCGCTCGCGGAACGCTGACATTAATTGAATTTATACGCGGGACGTGTCGCACAATTTAGCTCTTCGATGCCCGGCTATGAAGTTTACTTCCTTCGACCCAACGGATAACTGCTACGCGCTATTTTCTCATTTTTACTATTTTAAATTCTACGGTTTTCAGAATTCTGGCCTCAGAATTTCTCTGCTCTGCTGAATACTTGTTCTGAATTTTGATTCGAGGTTTTTAGGAATTGTTTTGTCTGGGTACTTGCAACCTCGAGAACTTAACCTAGAGAACTTAACCTTGAGAACTTGTGTACTTGTAAATTTGCAGACATATTTTGCAGATTTACAATTTCATAAATCTGTACCTACTATCTATAGAAAAAGGGATTTACATTTCTGAATTTTCTAAAAACCCCTTTCAAGTCTCCAACTTTGCAGACCTAAGACTTCAAATTTTATAAAGTTCAAAATTATATTAACAACGAAAAAAAAATAAGGGAAATCTGACCACAAGCTTATACCACGAAGACATGTTCCCTCTTCAGTTATAGCGCATCTTTTGCAACCTTATCCTTGCTTCATCTTCTCACATGACTTCACCAAGAAAGTAACCAAGCAGCAAGGTAAAACCGCATCGACCTTGAAAGGAACCAACATCTTTAACCCTTCGGTATACGGTCTACCACCCACACATTCTTCACCGAAGAAGATGCGTTGAACCTCTCGAACTTCATCTCCCTTTCACCGGTCCATCATCCAATCATCCTACAAACCATGGGATTATGGATGAAACCATGGGACCATGGAACGATGTAACGATCGAACCAGTGATCGAAGTATGGACCCAGGAATACATGGGCGGAACTCAAAACCCCAACTTAGAGGGTAAAACTTAATAGCTGGGGATGAGTACCGCCATATTGGTTACGGTAGATTCTACCTCTCTGATTGGTCGATTCGCTGTACGAGAAACTCGTGATCAATTCCATATAAAATTACGAGTATTTCAAATTATCAAATTTTTTGTATTCACACTAAACGTATCCGTACATGATGAACACTTATTTTGAAATTAAAAATGAAGTTGAAAAAAGCGGATACAACATAATGTTGCACGAAAATCATACAACATGCTCGCTAAATAAAAATGTTATTTATGTACATATTTATATTTGTCAAACAATTACTTTAGATTAGAATTTAAAAAT
Source organism: Megachile willughbiella (assembly GCA_945859595.2). Taxonomy (NCBI): domain Eukaryota; kingdom Metazoa; phylum Arthropoda; class Insecta; order Hymenoptera; family Megachilidae; genus Megachile; species Megachile willughbiella. Next base: position 14,535,238 of record OX243798.1, on the reverse strand, counting down.
TGCTGTACTCAGTGTAATATTATGTAATTGTAGACTTTGTGTCATTACAAACAATTTTACAGAAGAACAATTTTAGTATGTTACGAGAGTGATAGTCCTCGCGTTGTTTCGCCGTAATGTTCATATATTGCTAGGACCATGTGTAACAAGTACTGATTATGAACACCTGGTTTAAAGAATATTCTGACCAACCGAACGTACCTATCGACCGAGCAATTACAGAAGTAAAATTTTGGTATATTACAAGAGTGATATTCCTCGCGTTGTTTCGCCGTAATGTTCATATATTGCTAGGACCATGTGTAACAAGTACTGATTAAGAACACCTGGTTTAAAGAATATTCTGACCAACCGAACGTACCTATCCACCGAGCAATTACAGAAGAACAATTTTAGTATGTTACGAGAGTGATAGTCCTCGCGTTGTTTCGCCGTAATGTTCATATATTGCTAGGACCATGTGTAACAAATACTGATTATGAACATCTAGTTTAGAGAATATTCTGCTCGATCGAACGTGCCTATCCATCGAGCAATTACTGAAGTAAAATTTTGGTATATTACAAGAGTGATATTCCTCGCGTTGTTTCGCCGTAATGTCCATATATTACTAGGACCATGTGTAACAAGTACTGATTATGAACACCTGGTTTAAAGAATATTCTGACCAACCGAACGTACCTATCCATCGAGCAATTACTGAAGTAAAATTTTGGTATATTACAAGAGTGATATTCCTCGCGTTGTTTCGCATAGGTCCACGTAGAAAGATGCGTAGCAAGCGTGGCGTACGGTCGCGTACGATCGAGGCAAGTGTAATAAAGCCTGGGCCGAGCGGACGGACACGCGAGAGCGTGTAGGTGCACGCCGAGCGGAGAACACGGGCCCTCGAGAGTAATGCGCGGCAGTGCATAGTAGTAATAATAAAGTGGTAGTGGTTGGCACGTCACGGTCCAACAGGCCGATCAACCGGCCGTGCTGCGAGCCGGCTACTGGTCTCCGCCCACGCACAAATATGCACGTACACACGGCCAACAGTAAGTGCATGCTCCGAGAAGCCTGGACCCGACCAGATGAGTCGAAGGACGATCTCTACGTAACATGGCGATGATGTAAATGGGTGGTGGTAACCGCCACTATGCTGATCGCGCACCACGGATACTCGAAAACCTCCATATTTTCTTCGCCAGGATTCCCGGATCGGAATATACTTATTCTTGTACTCGCCCATCGTGCTCGAGACTTTGCAGGAGTTTAGCTTACAAGCTTTCATCGTTCCGAGCTACCAAGTATTGTCAAACAATTATCAAATTTGCAGGTTAATATCGAAACTTATAGATCTTCAAAGTCCTAGAGTCATAGGCTATAAAATTTCCAAATTGCAACATTCTTGAACTTCTAAATGTTCGAATTCTTCAAGGTCCCTAAGTTGTCCAAACTTCTGAGATTAACAAACCCTTCACTTCTCTAAACTCCCTGTTTTCCAAATCCCTAAATTCTTCAAATCCTCAAATTACCAAATACCAAATTTTTAAATCTCCCAATTCTTCACATTCCCAAATTTCCAGATTCTCAAATTCCTCAAATTGACAATTCCCCAATTCCTCAAGTTCCCAATTTCTCAATCTCCCAATTCCTCCACATCCCCACATACCAAAATATCCAATCTCGAAAATTGACAATCATCTACCTCCAACACCACATCTGCCCACCCCACAACCTATGCCATATGCGAAGACACCTCTAAATCCAACACCTCTAGATTCAACCCCTAAAGAAATTGTGCAACTACCAAACGAATACGTCTATAAAATCAGCAAATTCCTGGTATATCCGGAGAACCAGGAACGAACCAGGTAGCACATCAGATTCCCGGCCGACACGGCTGAAAAGTTCGAAAATCCAGCGTACAGTTTTCCATTTGACCCGTTCTCCGTCATTAGGCTCGCTACTTATTTCATCATCTAATTCGCTACCCACAATCGGTTCACGTTTTACCGTGGAATCCATTCGTTCGATTCGCGTCGGCCGCTGCCACGGAAAGAAAGCGAAGCAAAGCAAAAGGAAGCTTAAGGGCCGAGAGCGTAGAAAAAGAGATGGGCTTCGATTAACCGTGATCCACGCGGAGGCCAATTACCTACACGCCGCGGAAGGTTGCCGGACAATTTCGCCACAGAACAGTTCCCTTCTTCCTCCTCTTATTCTCCTACCGATCTCCCTTGCTGTTTCACGTCACACATCCTCGTATATTGCCTGGTAAGCTCGCAAGAATGTTGCCACTGACGCGACCGAGGAAACGAGTCTCGATATCGCTTTTCGAACTATCCCCCCATTTACACGCTACTTTATTTACGCGACTTTAAAAGCTTTTACATTTTTTCAACTGTGCGGACATTTCGATGCCAAGGACTTTTGTGTCTTTTATCTTTTTTCTATGAAAATTTTGTCGACGTGGTTAAAAGGATTTAGGAGTAATTTAATTTGAAACGGTTTAATGATAAGATTGATTTGGCTTGATTTTAGAGTGCTAGGGCGGACCACATATTGATATTTCTACTGTGCGTTGCAATGTGCAAGAGTACAAGTCCTAGGGTGTATTTAAGTATATTTAGGTATATTCTAGCTTCTCTAATACAATTCCCATAAGTGTTTTCTAGCTTAGATTTTATTCTTGAACTCCTAACGGTATTCCCCTACATCTTTCCCTCTATCGAGGCTTCCGTAATATCCCCTAAGCCAAATCTCTCCAAAATGAAAATTTCTCGAATATTCCGATAGTCCAGAACCAGAGCTCACACGATTACCACAACGGTAGAAAATTCACAGAAGAGGAAAAAGTAGCGAGTAGAAAAGTTGACGAATGGTCAGCCAGCGGTTCCCGTCAAAGGAAAAAAAAAAAATGTGGGAGAAACCGGTCGACGTTAACACGGAACGGGTACGGGTTCTGCCTCTCTAAATCCACAGGTGTTAATAATTACTCGGCGCTGATAAGTGAAACGAGCATGCTCGATGATAAACAGAATCCTCCGGTAACGGTTCATCCATCCTTCATCGTGAGATAGTTTCTTGTTAATACACGGATGATTTTGCTCGCCTGGCTAATATGTATTGACATTTTAGGCTCGTTTATCTAATTACCGTTTTGAGCCGTTGCCCGTCTTATCGCACGGCGGCTTATTAGAATCTATCAGACTGTGAAATTAAATCAATCGATGGTACACTTGCAACGCCTGGAAGAACGGTGTAAGGGAGAAAGGACGACGATAATGTACGTTTCGTTTAGGGTTATACTAATGGACTGGTCAGTAAGTCTATGGTAGATTCTTATCTTGTACACGGAGATAGTTAGAGCCAAGTCAGGTATACGATAGGATAGATAGTTAGGGGGAACCAGCGGGAAGGTGAGTACCGCGGATGATTCTTCCGGTAGCCGGTGTACGATGCACCACGACGTGTTTATTCGACACTGCTATATATTTACGCTGCCGGAGAAAACTTTCCGAGTGTAACTTCTCTCATAGACGTTTTATTATACTACTCTCTTCATTAGTATTCCGATATCACTTTTATTTCCTGACATCCCTTTTCATCCCTCTTTCATCGGACACTGTATGTTATATTACATTATTCGTACGTTTTTGGTACGTTATTATACTTGAAAACAGCAGGGCCTCGTACTCCAATCTTACTCTCTGCCCATAATATAAAACATAAACAATTGTGTTTCATAATTTCATAAACAATTATGTTCGTATAAAGTATAGACCACCGGTATAACCCACAATTCTTTACCATAACGTGCTTCCATCTTCGACGTATTCGAAGAGTAATAGCAGTACATCATAGCATCGTCGAAATAAACAAGGACGTATAAGGAAGTGGTTAGGTCCCTCCTTCACACTTTCCCTTAATCGAAGTAAGCGTACGTTGCACGCAAGAGCCGCAGGAAAATTCGCGTGCATCACGCTCGTCAGGCGGTTCGAGGCTTTCTTGCCTCGCGAAGGTCAATACGGGTCCGATTTGCACGGCGAAACGAAAGTTTCCAGTTGCGCAATGTCATTAGTTTGGGAATTTTTTTCTCCGCTTGCAGAAACCGCGAGGAAAATTCGCGTGCACCACGCTCGTCAGGGAGACGATCCGTGGATTTCTTGCTCGTAGGAGTCCGCAACGATGATGATGACTCGAGCGTCTTCGACCCCGTGGGATACTCGGAACACCTTCGTGTCCGACACTCGTTTCCGACTTGCTTCTTGCATGCTGGCTTATTGGGAAATTCGAGTCCGGTCACGGAGATGCTTCTGATCGTACAGCCGTTTCTTTTTAGCGAGAATGCTCGTTGCGCTGGAAAACTGGATATCGATATTATCGAGTCGCAACCATAGGTTAGGTTAGGTTGTTCGTGGGTTGGTCAGAGATCCATGTCAAATATCTTTGTTATTTTAGTTCTTGTTTTGAAACTGGTAATTTTACTGTTACTTATGAATTCTGAATAACCAAGTTCCACATTCTTAAATTTCCGAACCTGTAAATCCCTGAATTCTGAAACTTTTACATTCCTAAACCACTAAATCTTCAAATTCATAAATCCTTAAATGGTTTAATTCCTAAATTTCTAAATCCCAAAACTGCCATCCTTATAATACCATATTCATGAATCCCTAAATTCCTAAATTCCCAAATCCCTAAATCCTTACATATTCTTAAATTTCCAAATCCCCAAATTCTTAAATCCCTAAATTCCCAAATCCCTCAATCCTTCTTCATCCCTAAATATCCAAATCCCAAACAGCAACACCGATATCAGCAACGCAAGTGAAAGCTAATTTCAAACAAGTGAGACGTGATTTTACAACGTCAAGTTAAGAGTCCGATAAAATACAGTGATTGGAAGTTTTCTATTTTTGTGGAAGGAGCTCTTGTTAATTAAACGATCCGAGGAAACTGGGGAACGATTTCCTCGTGCCGCTAACAGGACAGCTTCATCAGCTGGCGAACCCGACAGAAAGGTGTCGCTCATAAAACGTTTTATAGATACCCTTGGCCGTATAGCGGAACATTGGAGGTTTACGAGTTAATTACTTAATCAATCGATTAAAAACCTTCGAATGACACTCGCGTACGGTCTACGTTCCGCTTGGTAAGCAGGGAATCATTTACAAATGCTTCGTTCTTCGACCAACTTCTAATTGGTATAAGGGCTAAGTTCGTCTCGAAAAATATTCTACACTTCAGAACTTGATATTTATAAAACTACAATGTCATAAGGTAGATTTCCGTTTCTTGACTGTTGAGATCGACAATTGAGATTGAGTTGAGATTGACAATTGACTCTTCATTTTAGGAATTACTGTCAAGTTTCTGTGAAATGTGAACTACGTGTTTGGAAATTTGGAAATTTTGGAAACTTTGAAATCTTGATAAAAGTACTTTGACAAATAAATTAAACCAGATCCAAGTAATGGAGAACTTAAATCCTGACAAAATTCAAATGCAGCGAAAACGTAAAGCAAGAAAACCTGATCCTCGATAAAATTTACACTCAGGAAAGGCCTAAGAGGGAATTCAGAATTCCTAGAAACCGGAAATAACTGTATTGCAACGTTAAAAAAGATGGGATAATCGTTATCATTAGACTGGAGAGTGCCCTGAATTCGCCCCGTCCTCGTTAATCGTTGAATCATGCGGTAAATGAACCTAGCAGCTCCAGCAGAGGCATTACACGGGCTTAGTAACAATAATTTGCAATAACAGAAATTATTTCCTGGATGGCACAGATGCGTTTCCTAGACACGATTATGACGATCAGGCAGTCCGAGCGATTAAACGAATAAGGACTGTGGGCAATAGGGAAACACCTGACGGCCGCCTTTTATAACGGCCAGTAAAATGCTTCGTTAAAAGATCGACCTAGCTGGATCTTGTAAATTTAACGATTCCTGGACAAAGTACGCTCTAACTGCGTCGTAACCGGTGCAAGCCTTTCCTGGCTGATTGCAACCTCGACCGTGCAACCCGATAAAGTAGCAGCGAGGAAATTAATCTCATTGGAAAATAGTACAGTGATTATACTCGAAAGCACCGTGGCGTGGTGACGTCTTCTTTTTTCTCCACGGGGAGTTTACGAGGCGACAAAGTGATCGTTCACCGAGCAAAAAACATCGACTTAACGAGGGAAGCTACGATTACTGCACTCAGGTAATGGTAATCGATTAGGTGGAACACCATCGCAGAGTAAAGGGATGCTGTGAAAATGTTCCTCTAACATTCAGTTTTCCCCCGCTGAAACGTACCAACGGTCAACGTTCTTAAACAGTGACTTTCAAACGAGAGAACATCGAGGTAATCTCCTGTGACACCAAAGGGATAACTCTTTAATGCACCATCTTGCCACTTGGTTACTTTGACCATTATTCGATATTTGCACCACGTCATTTTGCTTACTTGTCAGGAATGTACACCGAACGCATGTTGTTCTATGTACAGGCGTGTCGAGAAAATGTGCACACTTTATTAAAATGTATATAATTCGAGGGGTAGAACAGAGGTGATATTATATAGGCTATTTTATAATTATAAGTACTAAAAAACAGCTTCGCAAAGTCTATCTTAATATTTGAGCTAGCATTTTTATGTTCATCAATATTGAAGTAATATCTGTATTAACATTTTTATGTTAGACCCTCGTCAACATTAAAGTCAGGTAATATCTGTGTTAGCATTTTTATGTTAGACCCTCGTCAACATTAAAGTCATGGAGTATTTGTACCAACATTTTTATGTCAGACTGTCAGCATTAAAGTCTTTTAATATTTCTGCTAACAGGTTTATGGTACGAGTAGGATAAGCTGTATTGAGATAGACAAGTCTACTCTCCTTTTTCTGACTGATGTAAATTGTTCTTGTTGAAAACATAAATGGACCTCGAAGTATGATCTAATCAGTCTCTGTTCTTTTGATCTAATCAATTACAGTCGTATCTCGTTCAGTATCTTGTCAGGGCTCACCTCTTGAGAGAATAGCGTGTACACATTTTATGGGGGCTATCTGTACATCATCGAGTAGTCGATGGTGTTTGCATTTGAGAATGGTACTTACGAGTTAGAGGTAGAGCGTGCCGACACGTCGGGGTGCCACCACGGTGACAGCCAGACGTGGTCCACATTTAGTCGGTGGCAGTGGCGCGGCTGTTGCTGGTGGTGGTGTTTCCGGTCTCGCGCAACCAAGGCCACTTCCGCCGCGAAGCTCCCACACTAAATTCGTCAGCGAGCGTGGTCTGCTTAGACGCCGCGATCTGGGGAATAGATCAAGGACACCATTGTTTATCCCATAAAACTCGTGCTAACTTTCAAACTCAACCGTGTAACTCTCCAGCACACGGCCTTCGAATCACCTCTTTAATTGAGACATTGCGTTATGCTGCAAAATGGGAAAACAAATCATCTCGGGATAAAGAATCAGGGAGAGTTTATGCTTTAGGAAAAGCTAGAGACAACTTGGGAGGCACCTAGAGAGAGCATACGGATTTGGAACGAAGGAACTAGCTTGGAGCGAATTTGGAAAAAATTTAGTTGGATCGTTGAAAATTGGGAAAAGGTCTAGTTAAATCTGGAGACAGTATAAATCTAAAAGGTAGAAGGACCGACTTGCTTATGAAGTGTTATCATTTGAGAAAAATCTGTCGGTAAAAATTAAAAGTCGATCAGCGCCATCTAGCGTTTGGTGTTTTGAGCCTGCTCCTGGTAGCAGGATCGCAGAAAAGCGAGGAGGTATCCGGAGTATCAGGAGGTTTCCCGCGCATTTACGCGCATGCGCGGTAGAGCCAGCTCGCGCCACCCATCCAAAATGGCGTCTTATAACAAATCGAGTTAATGACGGATCATATTTATTAATTGCTCATTTTCTCGGTATAATTTACACACTTTTATGGTCGAAAAGTGAACCTTAATTTAGTTCTAACCCTCTTGTATAAAATTCATCAGTATAATCTCGCAGTGACAATACTCGTAATGATAATTATTAATTATTATTTATTTTGAAGTAAAATGTTAATAAATACTATATAAGAAAATAGATAATAAAGAGATCATTCATTAATCAAAAACGTGCATAAATTATACTCAAGAAAGTAGTAATTGATTATTCTCCGCCATCAATATCTTCCATTACATAAGACGCCATATTGGAGAGGTGGCGCAAGTTCGTTACCACTGCGCATGCGCGTAAACGCGCGGGAAACCTCCTAATACTCCGGATACCTCCTCGCTTTCCTGTGATCCTGCTACTAGGAGCAGGTTTAAAACACCAACCGCTAGATGGCGCTGATCGAGTTTCAATTTTTACCGACAGATTTTTCTTCAATGATACACAGCACTATAAAGAAATCTCGCGCTTTATTTATTCTTGCTGGTGTGAATGTACTCTACCTGAAACATTCGGGTCATACGTACCTTTTCTCCGGTAGCTTAGCACCAGCACCGGAGTCCCCCGACGTCCTCCCTCCAGAATGACTGGAGTCCAGAGTGCCGTCGAGTTCCATGGCCTGCTGAAGGTTGGTCAGGCTCTTGTATCGGATATTGAAAAGCGGGGAGCCTCCCTTGTACCCAGGAGGCGTTTCCTTCAACGGCGACGCGCTCTTCTGCCTCATCAAAGGGCGACCTCTCTGAGTGCCGCTGTTCTTCACGTACAGTTTGGCCAACGGTGGTTTCTCGAGCCTGGGCTGTGGTGCCTCCTTGACTGCGCGCCTCGTTCTCTTCTCCGCCTGGATCTTCTTGGTCGGAATGGTCTCGATGGGCGGCGGTTCCGGTCTGTCGTCGAGCAGAGGCGCTACCGTGACGGTGACGGGTGTCAGAGGCGGGCTAGAGCCCTGGGGTCCGGGCAACGGGCTCTCGTACGGTGACCTGACGCTCTTGGGCAACGGCGCGAACCCGCGTACGTAGTCATAAATCTGATCGATCTCGTCGTACTCCTCCGTGCAGGCCGAAGGAGGTACGCGGTTCTCGTCTCTGTATCCCGCGTGTCCCGAGGACGCCTGGTGTCCGTTGCTATGATAGTGATGATGGTGATGATGATGCCCGGCGCTGTTTCTGTGATGGCTCAACGGGCCGTTGTCCGAGTTGGTCGAGGACCGCCTGAGGAAGCCCGAGCCGCTTCTTGTCTGTCTGGAGGGCTTGCTCTCGCCCAGACGTCCGTCCAGCACGTGCGCGCGATCGGCCACGTCGGCGACGAGACGCGATGCCCGCTCCACCAGCCTCGTGAACTCCTGCATCGACCTGAGCGCCTCTTCGTTCCTCGCTTTGACCAGCTTCAACGGGGCAGCCAGAGGCAACGCCACCGCCGCACCCTCCCGCTGCAACGGCAACGCAAACACGTGCTCCTCTTCGAACGTGGACAACAGCCTGAGCTCCGGCACGAACTGCGACGACGACTTGAGCCCCCTGGGTGGCTGACCATGCACAAGTCTGACGGTCAAGGGCAGACGCTTGCTGAGTAGCGCTCTGGCCGTGTGAACGCCGCTGATGTTGTCCTCGCGGGCGAGCGCGCTGAAACGACCACGCTGCTCCATGCCCAGCAGCACGCTCTCGCCCCGACAGTCGACGCAGCGCAGAAATCTACCGCGACCGGGCAGACTCACTTCCCCGGCAGTCACGATCGTCTCCCCGGCAGCCAGGGTCCTCGTGCCCTCGGGAACGACTATGCCCGACTCGTCGTCCACTCTGCAGGCTATACCCCGCACGGTTTCCCGCACCAGCGCTCCTTCCTCCGGGCATCTTCGACACAGCTCGCTCACCGACTCGATCCCGCGCACCGCTCTGCCCTCCTCGCTCAGGATCTCGAAGTAGCCCGCGTACGAGTCGGGTATGGCCAGCCTGGGCCCCACGCCTACCACCCTGCGACCTTCCTTGATCTTCACCGCCTGTGCCACGATCTTCCGGCGACGTCCGGCTGACACCAACAGGGCCGTACTCTGCAAACTGGGCGCCGGTAGGGTCGGCACACCCAGACCACCGTACTGGCCCTTCGTGATCTTAATCACCGCCGGCAGACGATACTTGGACACGAATTCACGCAGGTACGTCGCTTCCTCGGCCCAACGTGCCGCCGCAACCACGATCTGACCGTCCGTCGCGGCCATCGCGGCGCTACAACGCCGCCCACCGTCGCGAGCACGGGCCCTGCCACCGACGTTCCCGTCGAGAGGGCCCACTCAGGGCCCCAAGGATCGCTGACCGCTACTGATACTCCTGCTGATCGGACGACGCGCCTCTATGCTCCATCTGCAACTGAACCGAGTGCGGACCCATTAGTTACCTTCTGATAACCAAATTAAATCCTTTCTTTTCCTATTTCTACGCGAAGACGTAAATATAGACATAATGTACATACATATAAAGTTATACAAGCATGTTGTACGTAGCTGCAAAATATATACTTTCTGACATATATGTACGGGATGTATAAAACATAAATCATCAGAATAGATTTTATCTCCAGCTAGATAAACAGTTGAAGAGTCTTTGACCCCTAAATTCAAGGTCAAACTTTCTTATAGTAGTATCGTGTAATAATCGTCTTACATGAACTATCGGTGGAAACAACCGTTCTGTTGGAAAATGGTGTTGAAGTTCCGTTACCGATTTTATTACTAATACCGGATGTTAGCGGTGCATAATCATGATGCAGTAAGAAAGAAAAATCTGATCATATGCAGAGCAGTCGAGGATCGAAGAATTCTAGCTTCGAGACAATGACTTGCACTCGCTGAGAGAAAAGATGTTTCTCCGAATCCCTAGATCCCTAAATTCCCATGCTCCCAACTTCTTATTCTAAACAGATTCCCAGAAATCGTTGTAAGTTGAATCGAGTGCAAGGTGTCTTCGGTTGTCAAACTTTCACCGGCAAAAGCAGACTCGCTGATCCGTAAGGCTTGCATCGTATTTTCTTCGAAGAATAAACGAAAGAGTGAGACTTATTTTCGCGTAGTCCACCTTAGGCCAATCTCCCCTACAGCGAGGAGATATTTTCTCTTTAGCGGGTCAAAGTAGTCGGGCGAGGCCCGTTTCCCGTTACTTCCTCATGGCGTTCGCATCATCAGCGTAACCGACGATTAAAGTAGACGATCTACGGCGAATATCTCGAAGGCTGGTTACCTAACGAGCGTGTTCGTAAATGGGCGGTGCCGTCGATTGTTTCGGATTTCTCTAAAGAGTGTAGGTACATCTGACCGGGTGAGGAAAGTAACGATCGTGACTCGATGCTCGAGCATCGCTAGGGTCCGCGTTAAACGATTCCTCGGACGAATTGCTTCACGGTTATGCCGCGATCGCCACGGAAATTCCGCGGTGTCGTAACGACGCTTTGGGAACCCGCCTGCCTCTGCACCGGTATCCTCTACATAGGCTTCCGTGTTACCTACCCTGTTACAACGTGTATCGGATAACGCGACGGATTATATAAATCGTGGTCACTTCGTGGCTTGTAGCGACGTTTCACGGTGGCAATTATCGATTTCGTTTGTTTAGCGTGCCGTGTCGCGCCGTTGTTCCACTCTCTGCGTCTTGCGCCATTCGATTCGTAACCGTGAACTCCAGACGGATCTTTATGGAGAAAACACGTTATTATTGTAGCAGATTCATATCTCTGGCTACGCTTCACACCGCTGTACCACGTTTGCTATCAGGGTGTATGATCCGAAAGAAGCATTGAAAAATGATCAAAGGTGTACAGAAATTCCAGGTTTATTGAACTGCTACGTTAGCCAATTTTTCAGACCTAGACACGTACGTCTTGTTACTTTCGAAATTCTATAGTAAATTTCAAAGATTTGAACATGCGAAAGTTGGACACCGTAGTTGAAACGACACAGAAGCAGCGCTCAGGGATGAATAGAAGTAAAATGGCGAAATAACGCGTGATGTACCGTCGTAATAGAAGTTAATTCACCACCTAGAGAAATGAAAGAAAGGTGAAAAGAAAAGTAGCGAAGATGAATCAGCCAATAAAGAGATGAACCGCTTTGGTAGCCGTGGCCCACACACGGAAGCGCGTCCGTTCTAGCTCTCGCATTCTAACTATCCTGCGGGCAATTTATCGCGGGCCGTGTGAAAGGCCCATTCAGGAGAGACCGTGCATACCGTACGAGTATATCTACGTATGTACGTAGATGGCAGGAATCAAGGGGATAATGAAATCGCGCGGTGAAAATCGAGCCGTCTGAAAGGGGCCCTGGAGATGGCCCGCAACCAGTCGCAGATAAGCACGGGGGTGACCAATGACCCGGGGCGTCGTGACAGGCGCGCCTCTAGGAAGTTATTCGACACACTCTTCTCTGTCTTACATTCTCTACGTACACTCGGCTGCAACGCAGACTTATCATAGATAATATTACTTTCCACATTTCAAATTTTTTCTGTTTCGAATCTCCAAATTTTTCCATTTTGACACGTTCAAATTTACTGACCTACAAATTTCCTTTGCTGGAGTTATATGCCTGGAGTTCTAACTTTCCGAATTTCTGGCTCTCACAAAATCAATAGATCTCTACATTGATGAATGTTATATTCTCTTAGGCCTCCAAATTTACTTTCAACAGCGAATTACCTCCCTAAATTTCCAAATCTCTGACTACCATACAATGAGTCTCCAAATTCGTAAGCATCGAATTTCCTTAGATTTTCGAATCATCAAGCTTCCAGATTTCTAACTCTTCAAAATCTGATGATCCCTAACTTCCTAAAATCTGATGATCTAATTACCAAACTCTGACAATCCCTAGATCCTCTCGAAAGTCCTAAAGCCCCGAAACCCTGAAAATATCCAAATTCCCAAACTTGCAAATGTCCCAACGCAAAATCATCGACTCGAGCCTTGTCCTGTAAAGGCATATCCCCTAGGGAATTGTATATTTGCGATGGACTGTACACGGTTCAGCTGGCGTACAACACACACCGCACCGGTAAGCTTCTTTCACGCTGGATTCTAGCGGCTCCATGCAAATTTGTATTGGAATTTTTCTCTGGGAACGGTGCTTTGATCGAACGCAGGAAACCGTTAAGTTCCTCTGGTACGGGCTGCGTGTTCCCTTGATAAGGCGATTACGCGATACGGGAACGGACGGATCGTATTGTATCCGATACACACCGTGGCTCCACTCGATGGGAGTGTACACCCGAGCAATCCTACGCTCGGAGACATCTTTCTCAAGGGGACGGCCCGTTGCGGGAGAGCGTGATCTTTGATCCTCTACAGTTCTCAGCTTTTTTCTCTTTCCCTCTTCCACGGCTACAAGATTCGTTGCTGTTCGAACGATAGCGGACCGTGTGTTAACGGATTCGAATTACCGTTCGCTCGCAGGAATCTGACTGGTCATCGACGACTATTTAGGGGAAAAATGCACTCGATTCTTTTGTGAAAAATATGTGGTGTCGACTGGATACGAAGTACGAAAGCAACTGATACAGACACCAAGGACATTGTAACTAGGTTATGTTAAATGGTCTTCATACTTGATGTCGAATCCTGAATTTCGTGTTTGGAATATTTCATGAACACGTCACTAGAAAGTTGAATTTAATTACTTCTCATGAAGTATGACGTAACGAGAGGCTTGAAACTGATTTTGTGACAAAATGGTGTATGTCTCTTCTGTCTTAATTGTAATTAAACAGAAGTGAACACGTCCATTTTCCTGTAGATTCCACATTGTACGTCATCAAGATGCTACCTTACTTACTTATGAACAATCTACAGTTCATCAAAGGTAAAATGTTAATGACAAAAAGGAGTTGTCAAAGCGAGGAGAAAATATCGTAGAGTACATTTCGTTGGTATGTAGAAATGGTGACTGGTAGCAGGAAAACACTTGGTCACAGCAGACTGGATCTAACCCACGGAAGAACGAGATTCGTTGGACAGATAGGGATTGTTCTTGAAAATATACGATTAAAGATTTTGAGGTAGACTAGGGGATCGTGGGGTCTCGATGGCCTGTACGATACTTATCGGAGCCCGATGGCGATATATAGTAGAGGAGACGCCTACGGACGAACGGTGTCGCAAACTCGGGAAACACAGCGTCTAATCGTAATGTTTTATTGTTACACGGTCCCTGTATGCGTGGATAGGAATTAGTCGGAGAGTTTGTACCTGAGGAACAGCTTGAATCACTGCGCTATGATAGCGAATGTGATGGTCAACTGTGACAGCGGGGTAGGTCGATAACGGTGGTAAGGGACACTTGGAAGTTTTAAGTAGCTTTCGAATTCGTAAGCTTTCTAAATTTCTATCTGTGAAGATACCTACGTAGATTTTGAAACTTTTGTGTTTCCGTATTTTTACATTTCTATACTTATTCCCACACTCTTTAGTTACAACACTCTTAAATTCGGTGGAAAATTAAAAAAAATTATATTAAGCTACATGGGGATTTGAACGCGTGACCGTATTCCAAATCAGTCAGTTTAGCCACTGAGCTACGAATGCATAATAAATTTAATATTTTTTCAATGAAATTAATGTACAATGTTAATTTCCTTAAAAACACATCTTCTAAACTCCTCCAAACGAGTATTCCATCACATGCTGCAAGTTCACATTGCAGCAACCCCTTTCGATATAAAAATGATGCAAATCTCCGCATTAACACTCATTGTTAACAAAGCACCAAGGTGGAATAATACTCGATCTGATAAATTCGTAAAAGACATAAATAAAAGAGTGTCGGGCAATGGAAGGGATATTTGTTGTGGACTGTACACGCGCAAGTGACGCTGCAGAGAATATCACGAGCCGCCCACGAATAGACGAGCTCGTGTCGCAACGCACAGCGTCTCCCCGTGTTTCTCCTTCGATCTCGCTCTCGTTCGCTCTCGCGAGCTGATTTATCGACATGCCCTCGAATTATATGCCGCAGAACCCGAAGCAGCTTTCACCGTGGCACCACGAGCTACGGCTACCACCATCACGCCGCGCCAACACGTCTCTACGATCCTTTTGTTTCGCTCGATTTCGACACAGCCCACCGCAACGATTGTCCTCGTGATCGCGGATCGATATACGCGTGCCGATACCCCCTCACCCTCTTTCTCCTCTTTCCCTTTTATCGTAATCCAAGTTTTATCATGTGGGTAATGCAAGCTGGAACTGCTTCTGGGACTGGTCCTTAAGTGACTGTTTGGTTATTTATAAGATGTCAATTTTGCATAAATTGTTAGAGATCGATATGATCAAGTCTGGGTGAATTGTCAGAGTTCAAAGGAAGGACCTTGAATAAATAAAAAAGAATTTCGATCATTTTTATGAGAGTTATATTTTTTGATGGAACTTAGTAACAGTACAACATCCATACAATGGATAGTTCTATATTAATAATGTACATTAATCTACATTTTCACTTGAATTTATTTTATTTGAATGATATAACACTTTATAACTGAAAGTAATATAAAATAATAATTGAAAATAAAATAACAATTGATAACTAAAAGTATGAACAGTAATATTGAAAGCAAAATACAGTAATTAATAAGTGAAATAGCAGAGGAAATGTAAGACAGTGCCGCCTAGTAGTGGCAATCGCAGTGTTGTACTACTGCAAGTTTTATCTACACAGTTTCAGTTCCCACGACGATGAATAAACTAGCACGAAATCGCAGCGTTCGAAACGTTTAATTAAGAGATACAAGGTCGAACGAAATTGAACGTCGAAGAATTTGCATGCGGTTGAAATGGCGACCCTGTCAGCTTTGCTCTGATAACGTGCTGAAAATTCCCAAGGCCAACGCGCATTAGTCTTCGTCCGGGTAATCACATTTCCAGCCACGCCCGTGGCGAATTAGCATAATCGGTATCTTCTCCTCCCTTCTAATCCCCAGGTTCTTTCTTTCCGAGTCGCACACGTCCATTTTGCAAATGATTTACATGCTTGCCCGCCGAGGATAACGCGAACAAAGCATGACATGGGAATTCGACACGATGCGATGAATACGCCAATAAAACGAGGCCACGCATTAAAACTGTAACATTGTTTGCTCGATGCTAATTCCATTCCGTGATTACCGATACTTATGTTTCTGATTATATGTAAATTAGTCGAAAGTTCATATCCAACCTTGAAGAAAGTGAATCTGTTTAGTAAATTTGTTTATGAGGATTATAACTTTAACAATTTTTTCACTGCTTTTTTATCTTGTTGACCATACACAACCATGTAATGTTCATACACAATATAAGTACAATTATTAATACAACTAATATCAACTACTCGAAGCTGACAAGTAAAATATTAAACCTCAGCAACTTGGACGAAACATCAAACGATAAAAAAATTCAACCACATTTATAAAAAAGAAATACAAGTGTAGAAATTATGTACAGTTACCAACGTACAATAATACCAAATAATTCTATAGCAAATGGCGACCGCAGCCAGCACAGAGGTATCGAAGAAAGGTTTTTCTTGTTTCCAAGATTTACAGTGACAGCCGAAAAACGAAAAATGAGAAACGCATACTAGAAGGAAGATCCGAGGGGAAGAGGAAGAGAGAAGGAAAGAGGAAAGAAGGTAGGCTTCGCGTACGTGACAAGTCGTTTGCACCCGGCCTGTCGGGTCTTAATTAACCCTGGTGGTGTTCTCACGAAAAAACTTGTCGTATCTGCGCGGCTCCATTTTGCTTTCTTAATCCAATTTCGCGGTATATTAATCTAATTACGTCGGTGCACGTACGGTGAAACCGCGACGTGCGGCTACACCGTCTTGAATTTGATTACAAATTCAAGAGAACCCTGCCGTGATACATGTGCATACGTAACTATGTACCGTGTTTCCTTATCTACCATGAAATTATAATTTATTGCTACTTCGTTATTTTATAATTGAGAGTTTAGAGGTGGAACTTTAAAAACAGGAATAGTTGGCTGAAGGTTTTGTTACGTTTTATACTGACACGTTCTGTAATGTCACGTTCTTTATTGTCACGCGCTATATTGTCACGTGTTATATGGTAGAAATTTCAAGATCTCTATAATCCTGAATGCCTGCAGTATCAGATGGAGTATCATAGTCAAATCTCTAGACCCTCAGATCCCTGCATCCTCAACTCCCTAGAACTCCAGATCTCCTACATTGCCAAATATCTAGATCTCCAGAACTCCTACTTCCTCGAAACCCTAGATCCCCAAACTTTTACGTCTCCAAATTCCTAGACCTCTAGAACTACATCCCCAAATCTTTAGATCTCCAAATTCCTATATTCCTAAATTCCTAGGTTAAGGAATTCCTAGACCCCAAATCTCAAGATGCTTTAATCTCTATATCCCGAAATTCCTACATCCCGAGTTCCCTATATCCCGAGATCCCTATGTTCCGAGTTCCCTATATCCCGAGATCCCTATGTTCCGAGTTCCCTATATCCCGAATTCCCTATATGCCGAGATCCCTATATCCCGAGATCTCTATGTCCCGAATTCCCTATATACCGGGATCCCTATATCCCGAGATCTCTATATCCCAAGATCCCTATGTTCCGAATTCCCTATATCCTGAGATCTCTATGTCCCGAATTCCCTATATGCCGAGACCCCTATGTTCCGAATTCCCTATATCCCGGGATCTCTATGTTCCGAAATCCCTATATCCCGAGATCTCTACATCCCGAGATCCCTATGTCCCGAATTCCCTATATCCCGAGATCCCTATGTCCCGAATTCCCAATATCCCTAAATTCCTACATTCTCAAATTCCTATACCTCTAAATCCCCAAATACAGTAATTCACAAAGGCCTACAATACCCGTCGAACACGATAAATAGTTAATCGAATCTTTTCCCTAGCCCATCACCTCCGTAATCTTAATTGTAACCGAGAGACCTGCTTCGGACATTAAATGGTACACTACAGTGTTTCCTCCTTCTCGATAAGAAAGATCGACCGCGAACATCCAATAGCTTTCAACGCCTCGTGAAACCACTTTACGAGTCCGAAGAAAGATTCTTATTAATTACTGGTATGCAAATTCGAGATTGACGTAGTCCCGAAGGAAACGAGAGGCAACAGCGTCCCTTTACGATCGCCAGTCATCGATATTTTTATCGCTGGCAATCAAGATACGTATCTGTAAGGTGTCAGGCCTCGTTGCGATGTATCGATCGACTCACAACGTTTCTAAATCAGGCAAGGCGAGCAGCGACGAATTTATACGTCGCGATGCCGGGGTTCGACCAGTTTCGCGCGTAAATCGCCGATCGAGAAACATTGTAAGAAACGGCCACGATCGTGCTCATTCATCTTGCTCCGGTCAACAGCAATTATTTCTATTAGACTAAACACACGCCTTCCGTTCTCCGGTCTCGTTAATTATTTCGTCGTTTCGTCGTCGGTGCCAGCAGGACGCTCCCTAGCCCCGTCTTTTGCATACGCTCGTCCCCGTAATAACATACAATTAGCCGCGTACCTATTTTACCATGAAACAGGACGTCGCTTCGCAAAAACCATCCGTTTCTTCTTCGTTGTTTTTCCCTTGATTGCGCGGTTCTTGCTGCGGACACGAGAAATTCAGGAATCTGAGGCTCTCGACAGGACTGATACGTGTTTTGACAACATTTGCACTGTGCAAAATTTGTAGGAGACTGTTCATGTGGGGAAAATAAGCGAGGTTTGGACATTATTCATTTAGATTCATTTCACTCTGAATATTCCTAGACTCAAATAGAGTGATGTCGACTTCCAGTATCCCATAACTTCCAATTTCGAATATCCCTAGATCCGAATATCCTTACACAGACCTTGAGTATCCAAACTCCAGATGTGCTAGACATATCTAGACCTAGCCTAGTCACTGATTAATGCTACCATTAAAGAATCAACCTGAATTAATTCTGAAAGCAAGAGAGGAAACGAGGAACAAGAGAGGAAAGTATCGAAATATGTTTCGATAAGAAAAAAGACATCGTTCGATCGCGAAATTGGCTCGTTAACCAATTACGGTTGACCAAAGAAGGAGAGGGACGATTTTCGAGGGAGATTTTCAGGGTGAACGTGCTCGACATTCCGCGTTTTTTCGGCGCGTTTCGCTAGCGCTCTCGGGCTCGTCACCCTCTCGCCGTAATAACTTCCTCGTGATGCGACCAGCAAGAACGTCTCCATCCATCATAGCTGGACCAGGTTTCTCAAGCTTCGCTGATGGGCCTTGTTTCTGGTTCCGTGATGATTGTGATGCATTAACTGCAAAGACGCGAGAACACTCGCCGTGACGCCTTGATGCCTCCACGCCGCACTAAATCGGATCCTCCGCTAAACTGCCACGTAATCTTCGCTCTGGTTTCAACGATCAACCTCCAGCGTGCGAGTGCTTGCACAGATTGAAATCCACCGTGACCGGGTTGAAGGGAAGACGCTTATACATGGTCGAATCAAACTTCAACTGGGGATTATCGCTGGGGATGTCTATTGACTTCAGACCTACCGTACGCTCTAGTTATACTCCTTTGAACTGTGAGTGTACTCTTGTACATATGTGAACTGTACATGAACTCTGAACTCTTTGGAAATTCAGTAGTTTTATATATCACTATCTATATCCAATTTGATAATAGAAGAAATGAATTTGGTATGCAAAATGGTCTCAGGTTTCAGATGTTATTAAATTCTGGTGCTGTCAGAATTTATTTTGTTAAGATTATAGAGTGGTTGTATGTTAGGTAAAATAGATAAAAATCGTGTCTGAAGAAGTTTGTAATATTTTCGTCGGAGGAGAATTTCGAAGCGTACGCGTCGACGAAAGAAACAAAATGTCGGCGAAGTTTTTCGCGCGATGAAACTCGAGTCCGCCCAATGGACGTGTCCTTCTTAAGATTCCGCGGCGATCGTCGAAACGTCTCAATAATTGCTAATTGGAAGGTGGCACGAGTTTAAAAAGTGGTCGCACGTCGTCCATCTCGAATCAGCCTCTTTGTAACAGCTGCCTCGTTTTCTACCCCTCTACGCTTCGCGGTTAAGCAATCTTCTCTCCGCTTTTGTCCATCGTTCCTGTTCTTTCAAACTTGCCACATCTCGCCAATGGGAAAAAGATTCAACAATTTCAACGTTGTTCTACTTTCAACATTCTTCGATTCGGCACGAAGCAAAGGGATTCGTACAATTTTTTTTTTATATTCGTAATTTAGAATTTGGGAATTTACCGGGGAGATGGAAATTGGGGGTTTGAAGAGGTTGGCATTTAGAAATTGATAGATTTGGAAATTTGGGAACAAGAGGAATTGTAATTTCAAGATTTGCATATTCAAAGATAGAGTTTGAGAACTTACAGGTTTGGAAATTTCGTGATATCAGCCCTTGAGAATTTAGAAATGTAATGGAAAAATGAAAAAGTTCAGTCAACACATAGAATTAGCAACATTCCAATATCATAATATCGATAGTATTATCTCCGCGAAGTTTTCCTAGTGTGAAACTCATCTGAAGATACGGCCGATAAAATAAAGTATCTCGGGCGCAAGACGAGAAGGCTGGCACCGAAACGTCAAACATTCTTTCACGAAGCCGGCAGAGGGACGTAGAGGGCCGTTCCTTTCTCCCAATTCGTTCCATCACGTCTGCACGCGTTCGGCCGAGTATCAGGATGTTTCGGTTGCACTCCGCTGGTCTCGAAGTAAAAGGTATTTCTTTCTCGTACCATCTCCCGCGTTGTCCCTGGTTCTCTATCAGCGAGATCTTCTCCCCTTTCCCTTTCGTGCTGCTCCGTCACTGTCAATAAGTTATGTAGCGGCGCACGTGCGCGCTCGCTAATAGAAGTACAAAGCCCGCTGGAAAGGCTAGCAGGAAAGCAGCTACCGTGGCAGCGGCAAGGCCTCGACGAGTGACCGCAGAATCATCGTTCCCGGTACACGGACGCTGACAGCCTTTCCAATTGTGCAAGCCAACCAGATGCAACCCGTGGATCGATCGAACCTGCCCTCTCCGCGTCGCGCCGCGTCCAAGCCGAGCTGCGCCGGCCCGGGGGAATTTAATGCCGTCGATTGTTAACGTCTGGTTAACACTCCGGCCGAGACCCTTCTCCTGAGCGCGTGCCGTTCTCAATTTACTGCTTTTCCTTTTCTACTTGTTCTACTTTTTTTTACTTCTTTCCTCCCTGCGGACCAGTTACGGCCGGGGGCGCGGACCGAGGACGCCACATCACGAGACGCCACTTCGCCTCCCTGAACCTGGTCTCCCTGCAGGAGTTGAGAAATTTGGGGATTCAGGCGGTTGGACATTTCAAGATATTTGGGATTTGGGAATTTGGTATCTGCTGACCTAAGGAATTAAGGATCTAGTATCTGCTGATCTAAGGAATCGAGGATCTAGAAATTTGGTGATCTAGAGATTAAGGAAATCAGTGATTTAATGATTCTGAGATTTGGGAATGCAATAGCTTGAAAGTTTGATAATTTTGCAATTTTGTGATTTGATAATTCGGCGATTATTAAATTTGCACATTCAGGAAGATTGTAATTCAAGGTAAGAACTTGTGGAAAGGTATCTGGTGAGCTGAACGTATGTGTACAAAAGCAACTTGGTAATTGAAGTAGTGTTAATTTGCGACAAAGGTAATCCCAGAAAGAGATCCTCGAAATAATCGACGAGGACTTCGATCCATCAATCTACCCAAAACGAAGAGGCCATTCCACCTTGAACTCGAAATTAATAGCCGAGCTCATCATAGACCGGAGGAAGATCACCGATATCCCGAGCTCGAAACAACCGTAGATATCGTGGTAGAACGGTTTTATCGGTGTCGTGGACGTATTCGAGATGCAACGAGCAGAGGTAACCCTTAACAGCTCGTCCTGTCACGCGTCAGGACCTCGTTAAGCCGGCATTGATTTATCCTGCCGCTTATTTCGAATGACACTGCATTAATATCCGGTGTTATTTCGCGCGGTAATTGCGCCCTCGAACTCTCCACCGATAAATGGCCGGCCTGCATTTCGCCGACAGGGTGTATTTTACTGTCGGATCGGCCTTAGATTCGTCGTTACGTGGAAAATCATCGAATTATGTCCCTTCGTGGACCCCCTCCAAACTGGTTTCTCGAACATTCGCTGATTTATTCGTCTACGTAGGCCCTGTTAAGTGTTATACCCACATTTTTCTTCTCATAATCCTCTTAGACTGCCCTGAGAAATACTCGGTGCTCGAATGAATGCTGCTACCTCGATATCTCCTGCGATCCTTTTAAACGTACTTGTTGCGCTAATGACCACATCACTTTTTCCATTTGCCTGCTTTTCAATCAATGCTGTACCAATGTAGGCATGTAGGAATTTTACCATCTGCGAATATAGTCAAGTAGGAATGTATAGGAATGTAGAAATGTCGAGATATAAGGTTATATAGCTATAGAGATGCGAGGATGTGGGGGTATAGGGAGGTCAGACCTTAGAACCAAGGATTTAAAGATATTTGGACCTACTGCTAGTCTAGTAATTAGAGATTTATGTATCTACATGAGGATATAGGGTTATAATTAGTGGACATAGAGACCTATGCAAGGATCATATGGAGATCTACTATCAGCTAGGGTTATAGAGGTGTAAGTATATTGGCATTGAGAATATTGGGATCTGAGTGTGTATACAGGAAATTTCGTAGCTAGTGTTACTCCCTGAAAGGGGTGGTAGAGAACGTCATTCTGAACAAGATTTCCCTTTTCGAAAATGGGGTTTGAAGCTTCGTTTTTGAATTATTAAGGAAAAACATGGACCAATCAGAGCGCGAGGATTGCGCGCGCCCAGAAGCGAGAGCGATAGCCTTGCACCTAGGCGCGCGTAATCCTCGCGCTCTGATTGGTCCGTGTTTTTCCTTAATAATTCGAAAACAAAGCTTCAAACTCCATTTCTGCAAAGGAAAATCTTGTTCAGAATGATATGCGCTACCACCCTTCAGGGAGTAACACTAATTACGAGACACCCTGTATTTCACTTTAGGAAGAGTGGGATATAAAGACAGTAGTGTCTTCAAATGTAGAAAAGTTGAAATCTAGGATGTTAGGATGTACTGATGTAGCAGTCTGGATGTATGGGACATTGGAATCTAACAGACTGGCATCAACAGACATCCCAGACTAGGATGTATGTGATAAATCTGGATATATAGGATCTATCTCTAGACGTTGGATTATAAGAACGTTGGAATGTAAAGATATAGAGATCTATAAGATAGAGACTTAGGGATCGAGCAATTATCTAGTGGATGAAAACTGTAGGGAAACAAAGACATCTAGAAACAAGATGCTATAAGATCCAGAAGTATGAACGAAGAACATGATAAGAGGTTGCAGGTTACTAGCCATTAGAATGGTATCGGTTAGATGTTCCTAAGGTCGAAGATGGAAAGCAAGTTGAGTCGATAGAGAAGAAAGAAGGCGTTGCCGTTCCTCTCCAGTTGAGATCTAAACGGCGCGACGAGTGGGACCCAGGGTGTCTCGGTCGAACGATCGAAAGTAAACACGATTACGTCCAGCGAGGCAACGAACGAGTCTTACCGACCGAGTGTCGCCTAACGAGCTCGATCCGCAAGAAATCGACAGTCATGGACGGAAAATCGAACGCGGAGGACGTTCCGTTTTTGCCCGTGGGAAGAATTGTCTAACAGACGGGGAGAGTGGAATTTTAGGAAGAGTAAAAAGGAATCGAAGGTCGATCCTGCGGCGAGACAAATGTGCTGTTATCCCGTACAAAATGGCAACCATCCGATGAAACACCATTGTACTCCTCGGCCACACTTAATGCTGTTTAAGCGATGAACATAACGCTCGTCTCTGCTAATTTATCGCTGGGGGACTGTTAAATAAATCGTTATGCGTTTACGCTACCTTTTATCAACGTTCTTTCCTCGCACTATTAATACGAGCTTCTCCGACAAAATACTCGATAATTCGATGATTTGCAAATTTGGGAGATCAGAAATTGAAGGTGGGTAGTTTAACACTAAACCTACCAGCATGTGTACTTAGTTTGATATTAAAAATGAACTTGAACGCATTTATTCTTTATCTTGATGAAAATCAATGCTGATTTCAAAGAATGCACTTTAACAAAATGTGTACCTTATAATAAGGAACTTGTGAAGCCATTTGACGTGTTAGGTAGTTGTTAAAAATTCATAAATACAGAAATAAGGAATTTTCAGATCAGATAGGTAATTGCCTAAGGATTGGTGAATGATACTGCTGGAATTTAAGTAATTAAGAAATATGATGTTGCAACCTTGTCGAGGACATTCTTGAATTTCCAGTCGTAAAAACCGGTGTGTTGGAAGCTATCAGTTAACGTCTGGAAGCGGATGACAGAGTGGCAGAAGTGGAATCATTGAATGGCAACACGATAGCATTGACTGCTTATTCGAGTCGCGTGAACAGGGCAAAGAAACCGACGAGTGTTTGCAATTAAGAGACGAAAGGAGAGAACATCTGCAATGTAGATGCATGGTTCTTTAAGTTGTGGAACCCTCTTATATGCGGTAATCTTAATGTAGATGCGATCGTCGGCATAGGGAAAACAGAAACAAGTCGTCCGGTAGCGGGAAGTCGCGATTCCTTTTTCGCTCTCGACCAGCTATGTTCCATCGTCTCTCGTTATCCTTACGCTTTCTCGAAAAACGAGTCTCCCACGGAAAAAACTGCGGAACAAGTTTTCCGTAGGAAAAAATCCATCTGCCAGGAAAATAGTTTCTACCGCGTATGCTGTTTATCGTGTTGAAAAAGAGTGGATTTATTGACATCGTATCGTTGCGCTAACTGTTCTTACTTCGACTCGCTACAACGTAATTGTTTAAGTGTGCGTTATGTGTTTTTGTTATAATGCTTATTAACCGCGATAATGTACATTAATTTAGTAAGGTCAATTTCGTAAAATTTCTATGTTTCACTTTTCAATTTCCTGTTGCCAAATATTTAGTTTTCAGATTTTCATATTTCCAAGTTCTCAAATTTCCAAATTTCTGTAACTCACATTCCCCAATTCCTACATTCCCCAATTCCCACATTCCGACAATTTTAAAGACCTTTAGAATTTTCAGAGGGACATCAGCTCTCCAAATTCCAAAATTCCCTAAACTTCCAAAGTACAAATATCTTTCAGCTCCTCCAAATTCCTAAATCTCCAAATTCCCAAGTCCCAAACGCACGAAATGTTAACTTCTGGAAATTCTCCAACATATAAACGGTATATAGTATCCCCACGGTAGCCGTGAAAAAAGCGCGTGCTACCGTAAACGTTAAGAACAGTAGCTAATCAACGGTATCTGATAAGGATTGCGGCGAGGAAGCGAGATTAGAATCAGTTAACAAATTGGCCGAGCATTCCGACGAGCCACTTATCAGCGTACGGTCGCGAGTTTCCTACGGAAAACATGAATTTCAATCAATTTTCCCAAGGTCGAAGAACCGACTCGGTTCGAACTGGAACCGACCCGTCGGAGAACACGTCGAACTCTAATTCAATCTGGCGTATCGCGCGAACGCTTGTCCGGTGCCTGAAAACGATTATCGCTCGGCAAAATTAATAGGCTCTAATCGAAGCTAATAACTCGTTGCTCGACCGCTCCCGCGCGAGCTACATGCGAGCCGTTAATCGAGAAAAATCACTGGGTTCACTGGATTATTTATTTCGACACGATATATCGCTCAGGGTATCGCTCTTCCTTTTCCCTCAACCGTTTAGATACACGTACAATGTACATAGCATTTTATATACATCGTATACATCATCGTATGATACAGTGTACATTGATATTTATTCATTTATTTATTGCTCACGAGAAAATCCCCATTAGACACAAGTTCAAATGCAACAATGTGTATATATTATTCATCTAAACATTATACGTTGCATACTATAGTCCGCGTACGGACAATAGTTCCATTGTATACACGCAACGTGCATATTATACATACATGTATAAATATTAGGTTTGGAATGTGTCATCTTCAAAACTGTATGAAATTTTTCGGAATCCCATCGTCCAGTGTCTTCTGGATCGTAGAAATGAAAGGTGAAATAGTTGGAGTGCACCGGGGAAGAAAAAGTGCAGCCTTGGAGCGTTGAGAGAGGATGCGAGCGTAGCCAGCGAGCGGATTCGTCGCGTTTACGACAGCGTAGTTAGCCGCAGGACGGAGAATCCAGGATGAGACGTTCGGCGGTCCGAACGGGGTACGGATCTCCCGCAGGATCTCTCCCGCTGTGGAATCGAGCGAGAAGAAGAGGAGGAGGCCGGTGCCGGCGAGTGTGATGCCCGGCTAAATGTAAAACAAGAAGCACGAAGCCGGTCAGCGCGAATCTAAATATAACTACGACGCGGAGGCGCCCACCAGCTCCTCCTATAACAGCCTTGCTGGCGATCTTCCGCTGGCGCATAGCTGCGATCTCGTGCACTCCGAGGGCCACCTCTGCCCTCGAGAACGAGCTACGGGGAGACTCGGACACAGAGAGCCACGGGATAGGACGCTTTTTCCCAAGGGATACATCGATCTAAACCATCCGAGATCGCATGCATCCTATGATCGTCTCACGTGCACTTTGACGACTAGGTGGATCGAATGTGATAGGTAGATGATGATTTTTTAACTTAGGAGTAGACGTAAACCATGTGGATCAAATGTTAACCAAGAGTAGTTATTGATGATGAATTTTTGCTAAACTATGCACTTTGGAGTACTCTCCGTGGGGATCAAATGTGAATCTGTACATGGTAGCCATAGATGATGGCTTCTTACTGAACCATGCACTTTGGAGTAGTCATTAGCTATGTGGATCGAATGTAAACCAAAAGTAGTCATTCATGATGAATTTTTGTCCAACTGTGCACTTTGGAGCAGTCTCTGACTATGTGGATCAAGTGTGAACCTCCACATGGTAGCCACATATGATGGCTTTTTACTGAATCATGCACTTTGGTGCAGTCTTTAACTATGTGGATCGAATGTAAACAGAAAGTAGTCATTCATGCTGAATTTTGATCAAACTGTGCACTTTAGAGCAGTCTCTGACTATGTGGATCAAGTGTGAACCTCTACATGGTAGCCACATATAATGGCTTTTTACTGAACCATGCACTTTGCAGTAGTCTTTAGCTATGTGGATCGAATGTAAACCAAAAGTAGTCATTCATGATGAATTTCGATAAAACTGTACACTTTGGAACAGTCTCTGACTATGTGGATCAAGTGTGAACCTCTACATGGCACCCACATATGATGGCTTCTTACTGAACCATGCACTTTGGAGTAGTCTTTAGCTATGTGGATTGAATGTAAACCACAAGTAGTCATTTATAATGAATTTTTGCTAAACTATGCACTTATGAGCAGGCTTCAACTAAGTGAATCAAGTGTAAACCAAAAGTAGACATCGATGATGAATTATTGCCAAGCTATGTATTCCAAAGCATTCTTCCACTATGAGGATCTAAATGTGAACCAAAAGCAGCTATCGATGAACTGTTACCAAACTATGCATTCTGTTACAATCCATAAGTGAATCAAACAATCTCCCAGCAGTGAATCAAATGTGAACCAAAAGTAGCCATCGATGATGAGCTATTGCCAAACTATGCATTCTGTTGCAATCCATAAGTGAATAAAACAATCTCCCACTATGTAAATCAAATGTGAATCAAATGTAGCCATCAATGATGACTTTTCGCCGAACTATAAAGCATTTTGAAGCATCTTAAAGTATTTTCCAACTGCATGAATCAGTTAAATATACCAAAATGTATCATATCTGACTATCATCACTTATCTCCTCGTGATCTAATAAGAGTTGAAACAGATATGAGTCATAAGCTCCGTCTGGCAATCTACTTTTAGTTTCATCGGTGATAGCACGATAAGATGAATTTTTATCACACACCAGAAGGATGATGCACAAGATGCATATCAAGTTTTTCGATCAGCTCTTACAAGGTGAAAGTACATTGAAAAATATTAATTATATGTTGTGGAGTAAGTTGCTAATGGGCCTTAATTTCGAACATACGAAGCATTAAAGCCTTGTACCTTAGGCATAAAAAAGATTACATTAAAGAACGAAGTTGATGGGGCAGTGGCAACATTCTGGACTCGTAATCTGCGTATATCTGCATTAATGTATTTTTTATTTCGTCCTTTTATCTTATTTAACTTTACATCTGTTCGTAAATGATCGTTAAAGACTTTGTACATATCTGATTATGAATATACTACTTCCCCATGATGCTTGTTTAAAAATATTAAACAGTTCATACAGAATATAAATGACATAGTGACAATATTTACAAATCCAAGATGATAATACAACCGCAACCATTTATAAAACGAGCATACATGTGCACTCGTATCACGAAATCACGTTCCATAATTATCGCACAAATATCTCCCAAATGAATCGCAATTAAGAATGAGAAAGAATCGCAATTAAGAGTTTCAGATAAACCTTACTTTGTTTCGCGAAGAACACCCACATGTTCCTCCATTATAGCGTAAACGCCTATATCTTTCATCAAAATGTATTTAACGTAATTCATCCAACAAATTATCTATTATTCAACGAGTAATTATCCGATGAATAATTACCTCGGAGAAAACACAAGGGATCGAGCGGAGTAAAAAATACTGAGCGGACGAAGAGGAAGGGAAATATTTCCGTGGACGGTAAAGAAGAACAAAACACCTTTGGGCCCAGCCAGTTTGGCTCTTAATTGGCTGATCAAGGCATCAAGGAAGTTTCTCCTTTTTTGCCGGTTCTCCCTCGTGAATTCTCTCCGCGATCGCGCCGATCTTATTCAATCGGTCCTTCTTAATCGAGACGTGCATCGAACGATCGGGGATAAGTGGCGACTCCCTGCTCTCGCAATTTCAGCTTCTTCAAAGAATTTTCGATCTGGTCGTACCAGTCCCAATCACCTCGAACAACCTCTCCAACATTAACATCCATCCACCTAATAACGACATAATCGTGAACATGCGCCCTTGTTCTCCTCCTTTTACAACCCATTTCATTTAAAATCACCTGCCACATTAATTTACATAAATAGTTTTACTCGCTGTCCGATTAATGATGAAATTATGTGGTAATAAATACAAGTAATTCTAATAAATTGATAGAATACAAAAAAAAATATTTTTTCACTTTTGGGATTCGAACTGGCGATCGGTGGATTTGTAGGCAGGTACTGTACTACCGTAACCACTGCACTTTTCAAACTATAATAATTAAGTAACCGAATGACTATTGTAGAGTTTCAAATCTAAATGAAATCTCGAATCAAGATCTCTCAAAAACTTGTGAAATTTTGAATTAGGATATCTCGGAAATGGAGACCCATTCTGAAGAAATCTATGAGGGTTCTGTACTACTATGTACATACTACAACTTCAGTATATTGTTTCTCAAAAATCGATCTTCACACCCGTACCTTCCTTTTGAAAATTAATGTACCTTTACAGAAAATGGCAGATATAACCTTGCACGAAGAAGGTATTGAAACACTGCATAGGCTATTACATAGAAATAATTTGAGTCAAAATTTGATCAACTGCATCTTTCGCAGAAAAAGAATTTCCCTGATTATGCAACAGATTGTTTGGATAACTGGTCCGTGTAAAATATTGTTCGAAGGCAACGAGGAGGAGCAGTTTTAAGACGACCGAACGTCTGGAGCGAAGGCGATATCATCTCTCGTTCGGCTACATCCGATCCATGGAGGTGGATTCCTTAACAGCTTTCCCACGAACGGCAGCAGAGGAAGGAAGATAGCTGACTGGCTTCGTTTCGCTCGACATTGTTCACCGGGACCCTCCATGCAAAGTACGATCGTCATTGTGCCGTCCCATTAGTAAGAAATTAGCAAAACTTCCGGACCGCCGCGCCGCAAGATCCGTTCTACGATTCGAGATGTTATCGCCATCTACGAGGAGGGAGGCGACGTTTCGTTCCGCCATTTGTGCTTGCTCAGGAAACACCGTTTAACCCCCTTCTTTACTTTTCCATCATCACCTTGTTACCTATTATTTCTGACCACTTTTTACCCTTAAATTTTGTGTCGAGTTGTTATCTTTGGTGAATTCAAATTTTTTATGAACACGCACAAGATTTAGGGTATGATAGATGATAGGGGTGAAAGGTAGAGGGGTCTTTGTACGAGTGGATGGAAATTTTCAATTTGGAAGCGTAAAAAGTTGGAGATTTAGGAACTTGGGTATTCTAGAACTAAGGAATTCACGAATCTAGAAATTCGCAAATCTAAGATTTCGAGTATTTGTAAAATTGCAACTTGATCCACCCCACCTTCCTTGACAATAACCTAATAACATTACCAACGTATCGAATCATCGATAACACCGCGTTATTATCGATATTTATCTGCAGTGATGCACGTGACGTGCAGGCGGCGCGAATATTTAAACACTGCTGAAGGAATCATTAACGTTATTGAGTATGGCCGAAAGGATCACGCTACCGGTGAAGTTCTTCTCATTAAAACGAGTAATTTACAATCGAGCGTGGTCGACGAACGTACCCGGCAATCCTTCCTCGACGGTTAGTTCGTAATTTACATAAATACGTACGCGTAACAGAGACGAGTGTTTCGAGGGAGCCAACGTGTCCGTCCGAGAATTATGTTCCGTATTAGAAAATTTCGCGTCCGGGAAACAAATTGCCGCGGCTAGCGTGCGTTTCTCTTTTAAACCGTCAACTTTGGATACGTAAACACCACCTGCTGCCCGATCGACCACATTTCCAACCAACTTCCGTTTAGACTCGATCACTTTCCAATGCGTTATTGCATTCGAACGTAACCCTCGGGCCTCTTCCTTTCTCTGTCTGACTATCATCCAACAACCATATCAATCACTTTCCTTGAAACTTTCAGTGATCTTAGATTAGATCTTAACGAGACCCCTCGGGCTTTCACGAGTAATTCAAAAAATGATATACTTTTTTGGAGCGGGAAAGACGCATTACCCTTTGTGTGGCTGATAATAGACATCAAACGGTTAAATATTATATTTTTGTGATTGTCGGATATGATATATTTACAATAAATTGCTTCAGGTTGTTAAATATTACGTGATTCATAATGGGGATGCAAAATATAGTGTGCGAAGGGTTGAAACAATAGGAGCGTAGGGACTCCTTATGTCTTTGCCACGCATGCGCATTGATACGATAGATGAACGCGCATGCGCGGTCAGACAAGGAGATGAGGGACCTCTATACAGCGCTCTCTTTTTATCCTCTCCTATCCTCTTATGGACCAAATACTTCTCCAAATCACCATGTTCTATGTACTATATCTCTATGAATGTAACACATGAAACCTGACTAATTACCTTACTTAATATCTATATAATTAAATAACTGTTTATGTCAAATGTAACGTTCATACCAGGTGTCCAAATGACTGATCAAAACGTCAAAAGTCTAATGAAACTTCATGACATAAAAGTATCAGGAAGTATTGCTCATAATATATGAATTTAAAGCTTGATGTGTACTGAAAACGATCACGTAAACGTTTCATACATACCTTTCCATATCTACGTAATATTCTTGACATTAACAAACTGGATGTCAGAAAATCATACAACGCATAATAAAATAACCTAACAACTGTCTTATAACGTCAGAATATTAACAAATAGTCTGCACGATCATTTGCAGCGAACATAAAGGTACAAATCGAAAATACAGTTTATACAGTTGTAGTTCGCAAATGTTCCGACAGTTTTGCCTGGCAACAGTGAAAACGTAGTCTGCCAAAGCAGGTGCAACGCTTCTTTTATCTGTTCGTTAAACGAAGAAGGGAACGACAGAAGAGAAAAAAAAAACAGAGAGTAAAAGTGTGCGGTTTATTGTTCAAGGGCGTCGACTGGACGGCTGAACGTTACACACGAACCGTGTGTTTAGCAGTCGTATAAGAATGCGCAGAACACCCTGGTACCGTAACGAATGCATCACCGTTAAAACGAAGGACTGGGAACACGATGTTAAAATATCGTTGGTCAAATATGCACTTGTCTAACTGTACCAACTGCACCTTTGCATTATGACTTTTTAATGACCAAATACTTTGTCTTCTTGGACAAGTCGTACACTATTTTATTCTTGGACAAGTAGCAAGACCGAACTTTGAACTTTTGGGTTAACTCGTGTTTAAGACTGAAAGGAGTGAAGTAAATTTTGTAAGTCAAGTGGTTTTCAAACTTTTTCATTCTTATAGATCTTATTGCTAGTGTATGTGGGCATATGTTACGCGTTTCAGAAAGGGTACTTTTCCATCTGTCACCTCAAAATTGAACATGATCATCTAAAAACCTTTGTAAATTTAACGGAAGCTTGACAAATGAATTGTGTCCCGGAAAAGAAGAGAGGATCAGACCCTCTAGAATCCGTTTCTGCAGCTCAGAATTCCAGGCTCGCTTCCACGTTCCATCAGCCGGGGAGATAGTGCAAACTGTGGAGAAAAATCCGAACGATGTGGCCGACATCCTCCAATAAACCGATCCACGGTGTGACGTGCGTCTTCCACTTCCCGTCGCGTTGACCCTCTCGAAGAACGAGAAACAAGAGAGATCAGGGTGATTAGATCGGTCAGGTTCACCGATTGCGATAAGAAACGATTCTGTTTCAGCTATTAATTAAGGAGTTACGAGTATCGTGGCTCGTCACCGTCGCTCCGGGAATTTCCTGATATTTCCCGCGCTCGATGAATTAATTGCCGAGCCCTGGTCCTCTGGCGTCCCCTCTCGGCCCCTCCTGCCTTTTTGCGATTGTAATTCGCTTCCTTGCCGCCGTTAGAAAAAGCCCGCCAACCAGGCCTGCAATTAAAATCCTCGAGCCGAGCCGGGACCCGGTCGATGCACCCTTTCCGAGCTGTGCGCGTGGACTCGGGAGAAAATCGCAAAAACCGTGGAAAGTGTCTGTACGTTTCTTGCGCCACGCGTTGTTCCGCGAGATTACGACCTTCGTGACGTCGTTCCGCTATTTTGCACTTGCTCTTTGTCAATCTTCCAATCAAACGACCCGCTAATTAAGAGAAACGGTTGTTTGCGGCGTTCTGACGCGGGAGTTTGCATTTTTCTTTTCGCTCGGTTCTTGCGAGAACGGTCTGCAACGATAATCTAGTATGCGTATATTATAAGATCTTGATCGGTTTCTTCAGAATGGGTATTATTTTTTCAGATATTTTGTATGGATATAATTATTTGGTTATGAAAGTTAAGCTTGAAACAATGGGTGTGGTACTAGAGTGTGTACCTGCAAGTCACCAGGTCGGATCCAGTGGTGGACGTATTATAGAAATTTTTGTTTCTTTTTATTTACAGATTTGTATTAACTATCCTAATTTTGAAGTTAAACATGTATTTATAACGTGATCTATTATATAAATTCTCATTTTGTTGTAAATAAATCTTGTGTACATATGTGTCTCATTAACCTACTCTTGTTAGACTGACATATTAATTGCGTTATACTGACAGAAAGTTACTTTGCGGTTCACTTAAAGAATTTTACTCAACCCTCTGTCCTCTTACATTAATCACAGACATCCCATAATTTGGAAGAACGAAAGAATCGCCTGCTTCACCGTTAATATCCGGAAATTAACGAACGTGACGCGATAAGAGGCGCTCCGGTCAAAGCTGCCAGCAATCGAATATATTTTTTTCTCCGTTTTGGACACATTAACGTCGATACCATTGCGGACCCTCGTAAGTTTTCGACGTTCCCCACCGATAAAGCAACCTTTGTGATCTCGAAAAGGAGGCCCGACTCGACCCACCCCGTTCTCTCCATTTTTTTGCTCTTTCCCCAAAGACAACCGTAAAAAGGCAATTATGGTAATCGGCAGATGAGTCGGGCCGAAGCAACGAAAAGGATACTTTCGGTGGTCACTTTAATTCTGTGTCGTGCGTCCTCTTGTCACGACAGATAACGTTCGCCGGGTAATTGGTTCGCGGTGTCGTCGACTTCGACCGATTATACATCCTCGTTCGACGAAAATCAACAAGATAGATATCCCTTCTTTCCTGCTGGCGTTTTTAACGCTGCTACCAGGAATTGAGTCATTGACCCTTTTAGACTTCTCATTACCCCTACAATTCTTTCCGCAATTAAAGAAAGGGGTTAAACTGTTTATGTAACAAATTGTATCTTTTATTCAGACCCGGAAGATTCAGAATAGTGTACTATATTTCGGACTGAAGAAGTCTTTGTAGCTCACCAGAGTCATTTATTGAGTACAGGTATACTGACGCACCTGGTGCGTCGCAGAAAAGAAGTCAATCGGACGTTTTCAAACTTATCGTCAGAACAAGATAAATGTATTGTGAACTGTAAATAATAATGTAGACCGTAAATATTTGTTTAAAATGTATTTTAATCAAGATTGACAATATCACATAATAGTAAATATCGCACAAAGAAATCAACAACAACAAAATATGGTAAGTACGAGAATATATCTTTTAAGCTAACCTAACACAATATTGAAATTTCACCTCAAATGGGAAATAACAGGTGTCAGAGTTTCGTTTAAACGTTTGTTAAGTTTCACACTTAACGATCCTAATGTTACATAAAATGCTCTAAACACTTCCGTGAGATCGTTCTGCTACTCCAGCACGCGCTGTTTAGTCAAAGGATTAAAATTCTTGGGCAGCGAAGGAGTCGAAAAAAAAGAAGTTACCGATAATATCGTTTAGCTGCGCTAGAAAGTGTGCCGAACTACTTTCGAAATTCTGCACTCGTCGCTTCGAATCGATACGCATAACTCGTTTGAATACGTACACGGTTCAGCTTCGATCAGCATTAATATTAATTAGCATTAGCGAATTAATAAGCGGTTTCGAGTGGGTTTCGTGTGAACGTGACCCCGAATGCGCTTGCTTACGGTTAAACAGGGAGCCTCATGATTGTCACGTGTCTATCCATCGCTTTACTCTATCCCGACTTCCTGTTTTTCACCTCTTCCTTTTACCTGCGTGCTTCAACTTCTCAAACTCGGCAGTTTACATGGATTTATAGACACTCTGGGAATTTTTATCTGTGAAGTCTCAGCAATCGGAGACTTTGGAAGTTTTAGAATTTAGGATTTTAGAAATTTGGGACTTCGCAGAATGTGGGATCTTCAGAAATTTGGGACTTTGCAGAATTTGGGACCTCTAGAAATTTGGACTTTGGGAACTTGGTGCCTGCAAAATTTGGAACTTCAGAAATCTGGGACATCACAGAATTTGGGACCTTCAGAGTCCAGAACTTTAGAAATTTTGTCCTTTCAAGATTTGTGAATTTTGGAATTGTGGGACATTGGAACTTGGAACCTTGAGAATCTGGGACCTTCCTAACTTTAATAACTTGGTACCTTTTGACATACTTCAAAAATTCTATTGATCCTGTTCCCTCCAAAAAACTTACCGAACCGACTATGCCCAAACCAAACCGACTATACCAAACCCCCTCAAACCCATTTCTTCGCAAATATTCCTATTTCTACATCAAATCACGCTTGATCTACTGAAAAATTCTTCGAAGTGCTCAAAGAATAAGCATAGAATCCCGTTTCGAATTTTCCAACTGTAACGATGCGTCTCGTTACCAGGCCAAGCGATGAAGTTGGACATAGAATATGAATCGACTATGGTGATGGAATAGCATGGATGTTCGAGGTCTATGGACACGTGATGGACCTATTTGGCCAGGTGGCCCGTTATCTGGAACGACGTGACATCGGTGCTCATCGAGGGCGCTGTTGTCGCCCGACTCGTCGCGTGTTCCGGCTCGCGATCCGCTTTGCATTAATGACGCGTTATCGATGGTTATCGGCGACGATCGGTGAGCACGCGAGCCGGAAGCACGCGTCGCGTGAAAATCGACGTTCGTTGAACGCGGGGCCGATTTAACGGAACTCACGTGTAACGGGCTGCATATCAAGTTTAGCCCTTTTACGGAGTCGGGTTGCGACGAGATCCACATGGCTCTGGGAATATTTCCCTTGGAAACCTGAACGTTTTCACCGGGGACTCCATTGTTCTCGCACCGGAGAACCGATCTCGGAAATTTTTCTGATAAATTATCCCTGACGTATCATATTTTTCCTCCTTGCTGTTTTACCCAAAGGCGGGACAATTTTATGGGGGTAGGTGACTTTCGCAGATATCTCGTTATGTAGCAGTTCTACAACAAAAATGTATAGGACAAAACTTGTAGCTTAGGAAATTTTCTAGAAGAAAGGTGCTATGAGTTTTTCCCGTGGGAGCGACCATTTTCGTGTATAATGCAAATGTTGACATGTGAATATTAATTCTTTAAATTCCAGCTCATACAGCATATGTATGTTACTGAATTTGTGAAGTTCAGTGACGTAGTTCAAAATGACGAATTATCCCTAACTACATGTATCAGATTTTTCCATCCTTTACCTTGCTGTTTTATGCTTTTGCTGAAAGTTTTTCTGAATAATGGGAATTTTCCGTGTGAACAATTTTATGGAGGTAGATGACATAGTCATTCGCAGATATCTCGTTATGTAGCAGTTCTACGACAAAAGTGTATATTACCAAACTTGTAGCTTAGGAAATCCTCTAGAAGAAAGGTCCCATGAGTTTTTCTCGTGAGAGCAACCATTTTCGTGCACAGCGTAAATGTTGACATAAATGCTGAAATCCAGCCCATACAGTATATCAGGATTATCGATGAAAGTTCAGTAACCCGATTTAAAATGATTTAAGAATTCTTTATAAAAAATTAATTTATCATTCATCTTATGGGTCAAGCTCATCCTTATTCGTACACTTTTTCAATTTGAAAAGATACAGTTAGTTCATATCAATCCGATGTTTGTAGAATGTGACGCAGTCGCGTTAATTAAATAACGAAGTTAGATCACACCTAAACAGTTAGGCGGAATTTTTGTGGAAACATAAAAGTTGCATCTAGCATTCGACCCAGAAGTCAGTAATCACAGTCTCGCGCACGCAATGTGCTAATAAGCCAGATATGGTCTCCCTTGAGAGGTGTCAAACCGTCCATTCAAGTTCTGGTGTCTCAAAGTCCATTACCGTTAGAAGCTTCTACGTGTAAATGGTGTTGTGATGGATGAATATTCTAATTAAGTACCCAACACTGTAACTAGCTTCATCAAGGATATGCAGACAGCTTGATATCGATGTGTCCCCCGGTTGTTAGCTGAGTTTAGACAGGGTCCATCGGTGATTACTAATCGCGTTCATTATTCACGTAAACGCGAAACGTTACGATGACACACAATTAATACTGCTATTCATTTACGGGTGATTGATAATCCGGTATCGGCTAATGTAAAAAGTTCTCGTCGTTTTAATCGATAGAGATAAATGATTTTGATCCATGAAGCGGAACAAAGGATGCTTTAGAACTTGTTCTATTTCTTGTTTTTACCATCTTCTAGATCGTGTGGATAGACAATTCGGCAAGAAATAGGTACCTAAATCAGATACCTAATATATCTGATTGGCAACGAATAGAAAGGAAACAAACAAGAATATCAAATTCACTGACGCGTGAACTGATAAGATAAATTGACTCCATGAAAATAAAATGAAGTTGAATTAACAAGTCAATTTTTACATTTGCATTTGGACATCAAAGTCAATGTCGTGTCAATGATGAGAAGGACATCCTTGAATGCTGCCAGAGTAGGAAAACGTAGCTGTCTGTCGATTGCACCAAATGAACTTTCATGAAGAATTTCTCGATAATTGCGTGATAAGTCAGATATCAGAACTTGTAATTTAAACAGGTTTGCCGAAAGTTTGAGGAAGGTGTAGAATTTGGAGGTTCGACAAAGAGGTACGTTAAATAACCTTGAAATCCGATGTTTGCTTGTTGGTGGCTGGTTGCCACGGCCAGGTGAAACCTGTTACATCAGACGATCACGAGCATACCGGTCCGGAGAGGGAGATTGCTAAAATCGGTCGGTCGCTCTGCCGTAATCCTTGGCCAAGGAAGGTCGTATCTCGAACGCCGGTTACGTCCAGCCCTGAAATTGCAGGTTCCGTGGAACCGGCCTCTATAAATCCGGGGAATTACCGAAAGTCCGACCCGGGCTCGATTTAACTGTAAAAGCTTTCCCGTCACAATGCACTGAATCACGGGATCATCGGATTAACGAAATGTTTCGCAGAAAATCGTTCGACACCGAGATCTACGATGGAGTTCTAAAAACAAATAGAAAGACCGGTCGACCACCCAGTCGAAAAAATAAAATATCCTCGAACGAGATAGCCCCCTAAGTCATCGACCCTCGATTATGGGGAGAACCGTGTAACGATCGATCACCGTCTCGAGATTTCCTATCTGAAGGGATCCGCTCAATTTTTCGTCGCCCGTCAAGGCTCGCCAGGAAATTTATGTGTACACGGTATTTCTTTTATCTTGCGAAATTGAAATGTTCGGCGATAAAAGTGCCTGGACATTTTTGATAATCTATCCGGTTTTCTGATAGCTGAAAGAAACCTGGCAGAAAACGATAGAAGCTATAAAGATATTAGTTGTTTTGATATAGAAAAATGCAATAAGAAAAAATGGCTGCAGATATTTGAACTTGCAATTATAACAGTGGGGTGCTCTTCGAAGCAAACTTCTCTGTATCTGACTCGAAATTTGCTGAAAGTTCTGTCATACGAACAAAGTTAAACAGCATTGCAGATCACCTGGACAAATCTAACGGCCATCAGAATCGGGAGAAAAATATAAACGTCCGTCTCCGTGCAAGCTATGGTGGTAATTCGTTTAAAAAAGCAGCTTTCGGCTTTCTGTTACCGTGACTTTGCCACACTGTGAGGGTCCCGAAAAAGGAGCAACCGGACGAGTGCGGCCATCGAGAGTAGCGAGCGTCGAAAAGGAAGGGGCAACGACACGAGAAGAAGAAGAAGAAGAAATCAAACCGAAGAGGCGAACGAAAGGGGGAAAAAAAGGCGGGCAGCGTCGAAAAAAAAATTGAGAAAGAAACGAAAACCGCGGCAAAGGCGGGTGTCGTCTTATGGCGTACATACAGCGAGCGTATTAATGTGCGTTAAGACGCTGCGAAACGACGTGGCAGGCACACGGGTATAGGATGACACTTGGCTCAGGCCCTCGATCAGTTCGCTGTGCCCCACCGCGGGCACCCCACCCCGCTGCGCAGCCCGTAGGCCCCTCGTTGCCGTTCGAGGCCCGAACGCGGTCGGCTACGCTCGGCTCCGGGCCGCTCGTGCGCCTCCGCGCTCCTTCGGCCGCGCTCGGTTCGACCTTGAACGGGCCCTGTATGGTCTATGCCACTGACACGGACCAAGGACGGGAGGCCCCCACGTTGCTTGGGCACCGGCGCGGCGGCGTGCTGTTGTCCCGAAACGCGGTCGTGGAACTCCGCGCGCTCCGCGCTGGAAAGTGTTCGCCCGATGGCAAACTCTTTTTCGTGCTTCGTGCCTCTTTCCATCGCGTCCGCCATTGGCGTAGACAGCGTTCGCCACGACCAAACCATTCGGTACACAAAAATCCTTACTCGATTTTAACTACTACTAGACCACGACTCGCATTCTATATGGACATCCTACTTGCAAAGGATATCCTTTAATACGCTATGTGGAATTATTTTCAGATTCATCAAAGGTCACATGGGTGGATTTTAACACTGTTTCTGTATTTTAAAGAATGGGATCAAGATTCGATAAAGATCAGATTCGGTTAGGACTTGTTTATATGTTACAGATTTAAAAGTACTGAAATATGCATCAAAGGTTAAATCATTCTTTTTCTGACTTTGGAACGGTCATTCCTGATGTGTTGGATGTTTAAACAAAGAATTCTTTCCAAATTTTCCCTGACAAGGGTATTCAAAGCTTGATTTCATTTCTTCTGAGGAGTATATTCCTCATATTTAACTAGAAAAATACCTTCCTCATACATGAGACATAAATATGCAACTGTCATTTGACAAATATGGAACCGTCACATGACAAATATGTGAACGTCAAATATGTAAAAGAACGTGTCAATACGTGTTAAAAATTCGTGTATCGCATAAATAATCAGCAGTGTTGGAATAAGGTTCGTGAAGCAGCTAGAAGGAATCGTACGAAAAATGTTGAGTGTCTAATTAAAAAAGGTATCAAAAGAGCGAAAGAACGTCGGGACCGGTGAGGTTCGTCGAACCCTCCCGGTCGGTTGTAATGCGTCTTTGCATCCATCACTTGGAACCGCACGTTAAATAAAACGCATCGAGGAGGAGTCGTGGAACTTTTTGGTCACGCCTATGGCGAAGACGAAGCACACTGTCTGGGCCTAAACCACCGAAGCTACTCCGGGGCCGGGTCCGCTGGATCCCGTCCCGTGTCCACACGTGTAAAAAAACAGCAACGAGAAAGGCTGGAGAACTGGGCGTTGGCCCTAAATCTAACGAAATACTCGTCCGTTGCCGCCGTCCATACCCATAATGTATCCGGTGTAAAAGCCGTTTTTCACCAGCTCTTTCGCAGCTTCTATTCCCATCCGGTGATAACTTCCACCGACACTCTACAAGATCAATATTTACAGTGCGCCACGGGCGACAACCGAGATTCTTTATTCTTTACGCGAGTGCTTTATTCCCGTCGCTTTTGTGCTGTGCAAACCTGTACAGATTGCTACAGATTTTTATCGGCTTCGTGGATTAATCCTGATTTTAGACGTAACTTATCACTGGGTGTACTAGGTGTCGGAATACTAATCTTTAGGTTAGGTTCAGAGGAGAATGTGGAGGGACCCCAACCTAACCATGATACCTAGACTCCTCGATCGACATATGTAATTCTGTATACCCACATACCTTACAGGTTCATATGCACATCTCTATACCTTTCAATATGTCCGTAGATTACTATATCCCAGTTTTCTATTCCTACAAATTCCTCTGTTCCTAAATGTCACTGTATATGTTTACAGCCCTAGATCCCTACATTCAGAGATTTCTATATCCCTCATCTCGATATCCTTAGAACTCTACACCCCAAATCCTCATATCCTCCGATCCCTCTATTCCTAAATGTCACTATGTGTATACCTTTACAGCCCTAGATCCCTACATTCAGAGATTCCTATATCCCTGATCTCGATATCCTCAGAACTCTACACCCCATATCCAGACCCCAAACTATGCCTATATCCTCACATCCTCCGACCCCAAACTATCTCTATGTCCTATCCAACGACCCCAAAATATCTCTACACTCCTGCATTCCTAATTAGAGTATAGTGTATCGTGCAAAATCTGAAGCTAGAAAGGCTTAATTACAGTTCGATGTAACGCATGGGCGTAGAATGTTCCATTAGCAAAATTAGCATCAATATAGGCGAATGCAAAAACGGTGTTTCTTCGTCAATCCATTAACGACGGATGTCATTATAGTGTATCGTGCACGGTACCGTTGTACATATATAAAAGATCGATGTAACGTTTTGTTGCCTTTCGTCCCGTGTTTGTCTCGTTCGACTACCGAGTTCGTGTCATATTTGTATCGTTGCGTTCATATCCCTGTGTTTCAGCGTTATCGTCCGGTTACAACGTCTTGTATCTCCTTTACACCGGCATCACCGCTGTCCTTGTACACACGTTTTTCTTTCGTGTTGTTCTTGTACCCGTGTCGTACGGTTCTCGTTGCTAGTTGTTGTTTTTCGTGTCATGCTCATACCGTTGTTACGGTATGTACCTTTTTCTGTCGCTATTTTACTCCCCGTGTAAATTTCTGAATATTAACCCTTGGAAGAGGAGTCTACCTAACGTCGATCTGTAGTTAAAAATTTATACCCAGCTTTTAAAGTTCGTAATAACTCGGTTGGATATCGTGCCTTTAATGGGTGCAAACGTTTCGTATGGAACGTCTAGGTCATCATCGACGGAAGCTGGTAAATAATTGTTACGATGATCGAACGTCTGGTTATGCAAATCGGTGAAATAAATCTTTGTAATGCAGCCAGTTGGCGTTTGAAACGACTTGCTTCTGTTACACAAAGTTGCATGCTAATGGCCCGTAATCGAGGTAATTATTACGAGATAGTTCGTGTGTCGCCTCTACTTTGCTCGACTGGTTTTACCCGGCTAAGAAACGAGATTTGCACTTTGCTACAAAATTACTGTACTCCGGCGGACAAACGCGTTTAGGAGAGCGAAATTTCAGTGTAAATCGCTTTTAGGATTAAAAAGAGCGTTCGATGGGGAGTCTTTAAGACGCGGCCAGAGTGCTGCGCTCTTTATTGAATCACTGTTCTTGTTGGAGACGAAGGCTGCAAAACGTGGTGTTCAAAACATGCTCATATAAGGGTTGCCACGATATCTGGTGAAACACGTTCTCTATATTGCAATTTTTCTTGAAAAAGTTTACGGTATCATCTGGATTTCTATTGAAATTTTGGAATTAATATAGGAATTGGACAAACTTAGTATTGGTTCGCAGTTTAAAATTTGTGGTTGCAAGATTCAAAAGTTCAAAGATTTCTAAGACCACAAACTAATGTCTCAAATTGTCAAGGTCCCAAGTTCAAATGTCAGAGACCAAAATTTCAAGGCCCCAAATTCTCCTGGTCTCACATTTCCAAGATCTCAAATTCTCAAAGCTTTACATTACAAAAGTCTCTAATTTTTAAAAATTCGAAGGTCCCAAAATTGCAATATCTCTAGGTCCCATAGTTCCAAAGTCCCTAGGTCCCAATACATTTAGATCTCAACACCTTCTAATCTCAGTACCCCTAGATCCCAATACCCCTAAATATTAATACTCCTAGAGCCAAATACCCCTAGGTCCCAATACTCCTGGATCCCGACACTCGTGCGTCTCAACCCTCCTGGGTCCTAATACTGTTAGGTCCAATACTCCTAGGTCCCAATACTCCTAGGTCCCAATATTCCTGTGCCCCAATACTCCTGGGTCCCAATACTCCTGGGACCCAATACTCCTAGGTCCCAATATTCCTCTGCCCCAATACTCCTGGGTCCCAATACTCCTAGGTCCCAATATTCCTCTGCCCCAATACTCCTGGGTCCCAATACTCCTAGGTCCCAATATTCCTCTGCCCCAATACTCCTGGGTCCCAATACTCCTAGGTCCTAATATTCCTCTGCCCCAACACTCCTGGGTCCCAATACTCCAAAGTCCCAACACTCCAAGGTTCCAACACTCCTAGGTCCCAACACTCCTAGGTCCCAACACTCCTAGGTCCCAATCACCCTAGGTACCAATATTCTCACACCCCAATGTCTGCAGAAACCAGCACTCCTCGATTTCAACATCTCTAGGTCCCCATATCCCCCGGCACCAATAATCCAACACCCCATTACCCTATATACAAAAACCCCTAGATAGCATTATCTTAGCTTCCAATATCGCCAAATGCCAATATTCCTTGTCAGAGTGGTTCTGAAATCCACTACCCCACATCTCGAACAGCTCGAACACGAACATTCGAGTAGTTGTCCAGGATAAAAATTTGGAAGCCGCGAGGAGTTCCATTATCTCTCCGGTTCACAGAAAGATAAGTGAACTTAATACCTCCCGGGTTTTTTCGTTGCATTTTCAATTTACTCGAACGTAGCTGTCTGTTCGTTACTCTGGTTCGACAGGTAGGCGTATCGAAAGCTGGCACGCGGCTCTTCAGGCTTCCAGCCGGAATGAAAATGCATGCTTCCAGGATGATTCACGGTCAGTTTCAAAATGGGGGATTTCAAGAGTGGTGATCTCACCCCGGTGTCA
The DNA here is from genome assembly GCA_945859595.2 of Megachile willughbiella. NCBI lineage: Eukaryota > Metazoa > Arthropoda > Insecta > Hymenoptera > Megachilidae > Megachile > Megachile willughbiella. The sequence continues at coordinate 14,491,481 of OX243798.1, read as the reverse complement.
CGCAACGTCAGGTCGTTGATAGTCTTTTAATACGGTAATGATTGCATATCTTGCAGGGTCGTTTAAAGCACGCTTAAGGAGACCAACGTACTCGCTTATTCAGACATTAGCGAAAGTACCATTATTTATTGCACGGTGCAATTAAGTTGCCTGGACAGCTTCGGATATTTTCTATTCAGACTGCAATCGCTATATTTTCTTCTGTCATCTTTTACAGTTTTGTCTTTTAATTTAATCTTCTAATTTTGTCGATGCAACTTTTTCATCGATTCTGTTGCCGATTTTTTTACGTGACAGCTTGTACCTGCCAGATTTTATCTTTTTAATTTATCCGCACTTTTTTACTTGTTGACGTAATCGGACATCGATGATTATTCATATCCTCTTCGTTTTGATTTCTTTCATTTAATTTTTTCAATCGTATAGAATGGACTGTCGATTCATTATTTTCAAGCGATGACTTCAGTCGTTGTATCATATCTGGTAGAAAAGTTGTGGAATGCTTGGATAATAAAGCAGTAAAAATGCAAAGTGGCAGAATAGTTAAACAGTTAATTAGTAAGATAGTAAAACAGTGAAATGAATAAAGTGGTAAAATAGAAAAACAGTCAAATGACCATGGTAAAACAAGTCAACCACCATAGGTGCAATAGCAAAGTAGTAAAACAGTAAAATGATCAAAAATTATAAAACAGTGAAATAATATACATCAAAAGTATACCAATAAAATCACAAAGTAGTAAAATAATGTAACACACCTAACAAAGTGATCCAAATAAACCTCTGTCTCCAGTTCAGGTGAAATTATTTCACTCCAGCAAGAATCCAAAAATAATTAACAACAAGAAGAGCAGAAATGAACAGTTGAACGGTTATGTCCACATTCTTCGGCCGAAAAAACAGGCGGCTCGAGGAATGAGGTAATCCAGCGATCATTATTGTACGTATGTACACATTTCGTGTCCCGTTACATGCTCGGAAATTTCAAACAGACTCGTATTCGCGAGTGGTTGTCCATCGATTAGCACTTTGGTCGAGCGTCTTACGAAATTTCGCGGGCGTAAAAAAAGGCGCCGGTCGAACACGCTCGTGCCCTCGGGTATTTTTTCTTTTTTCATCGCGCACGCCAGGTTTCTTGCCGAAGAGCGAGCAAGCTCACGCGGAAAAGTGTTAAAAAGCGTGGCGTACAAGGCGACGGTACAAGCTCGGGATACCTTGTCGAGGCTTTTTCTGCGCGGTTCACCGTGGAACCGCAGGAATCCCGCGGAAAAAATGCCGGATAACATTGTATGCGTCGATTGGCTTCGTGTTGCATCGCGGAAGATTCAATATCCTCGATTACCCTGTATGTCTGGCCAGCGTTAATTCGCCTTCGGGCTTCTTTTTCGTTTAACGATATGCTGTTCGGACCTTGGATACTTAGACAACCGGGGTACCGCAATTACACTTGGAATTTTAATTAAAATCTTACTGTTTTACTACTTTCAACTGTATTCATCGTATAAACGTACGCTCGACTTGAAACGATATTTTCCATTAAAACATTGATTTTTTTTCAACGTGTCTCGACCGAGTGCAGACTCTGCATCTTTGGACGGTGAGATCTACGGACTTTGGTACTATTAACATATGGAACCTAGGGAGTTTGGAACTATAGGAATATGGGGTCTAGGGAATGTTATAGGTTCCCCTGCCAACTTACGAAATTCGTACTTGTCTCATAACATTCACAGTGGCACTTTGCAAGCTATCGCGAAAGAAGTTGAAAACAGAGATTTAGAGAATAGAAAAGTTCTAATCCGTGATCGATATCACGTATGGATACAAAGAAGTATTTACTTTTGACTACAGGTGGAAAGAAATGAGTTTTCTTTAAAAACAGATCGTGCAAAACTGCAACGACACCAGAAACCATCAGACGCAGTCGTGACGTTAATGCAACGAGCCATTACAGGGGCAACGCTAATTACCACGCAACGAACGCATAAAAACAGAACAGTCGATCGATCTTTCACGACGAACGAGCGGTTTTGGCCCTCTGATTGCAAACTGCGTTCGTGGAACACCTTCCTGGATCAAGGTAATGGATGCGCGATCGTTTCTCTTCATGGAAACGTATTAATTATTTTCGTTGAATCCCGCCTGAACGAGAACACCATGATTCTTCTTGGATAACGAACGGACGTGTCTTCTTTTTTTCTTTTAATCCGCTGAAAATGTTGAAGAAATTCCCCCCCTGGATATCTCATTTATTACAGTTTATTGCTCGATGATGTTTCACCCTTTCCATCCGATGATTTAAGTACTTTTTTTTTTTCTTAATAACTCGTGGAGGCAAAGTGACGCCAATTAACCTTTTGTATCAGCTGATCCCGCAAGACTTATGGGTTGGGTACTTACGGTGTAAGTAATGTCGTCACTCAACTTACGTGGAGAACTCCCTGTGTGTCACCATCGGAATTTAATGAGCTCTTACGTGTTCATAAATCATGTTATCAGAAATCTTTCTATTACATCATTTTGATTTGAATCAATAGTTTAAGATACTTAACCCCACTGAGGAAATACAGAGAATTTTTACTGCTTTATTTATGATAATTTTTTAATTCTCTTCAAGCAAAGTGCACGAAAAATTTGCTCGTTGCGTTATCTCGAAATACCTTTGAAACTTCATATAAATATTGAAAATTGTTTGCACGAAGTTTTCGTGTTAACACCACAGTTTGCACGTACGCTGTAAGAAAAGGGAATCTGATCGTTCTATCGACGAAATAGATCAGCGGATGAGTTTATGGAGGAGATTCGAAGCTTGTCGTTTGAACGCGCCCGCAGGAATTCAATTAGCTCCAGGTGACCCGGTGCTCGATCCTTCCACAGGATCGTTCGACTCGCTCGAGGAAGCTTCGTTGCATCATCGAGCCGGTAATTACCGTGTGTGGTACAGTTAGGGGGTCGTTGGTGGTCCACGTAAATTAACGTGGGTCACCGTACAACCTCCGTGAACCTTCCGATCAGCTTCGTACTCTGCTCCTTGCTACGTCGTTCATCCTGATCTTCCCGACTTGTTACTTCATGTTTAGTGTTAACACGTTCGCTACGACATTATAATAACTGCTATCGAACATACGATCACTTCATTTTGCAATTTAATCTTTCAATTCCCTATTTCACGGAGCTACTATTAGTCGCTAATAACAAGCACACAACGTGTGGTCTTATAGTACGTGTTGATTTCGTGCTGGCGGTACAATGACAATACAACGCGCGGTCAGATGCATCGTTGATTTTAGGTGCAGTAATATGAGACACGAAGATTCTACGCGCGGTGATATAGTTCGTGGAAATGCAACGTGCGGCGATATAACGCGTGGAAATCTAACCTGCGGCGATATAGCGTGTGATGGTATAGTGGGTGGCGATATAACGCGAGGAAATCTAATATGCGGCGATATAAAGCGAGGAAATCTAATATGTGGCGATATAGTGTGTGGTGACATAGCGCGTGGCGATATAACGCGAGGAAATGTAATATGCGGCGATATAACGCGAGGAAATCTAATACGTGGCGATATATCGTGTGGTGACATAGCGCATGGCAATATAATGTGTAGCGATATAGCGCGTGACGATATAATACATGAAGATCTAATGCATTGCTATATAACGCGTGGAAATTTATTCCACTGCAATGTAGCGCGTGGAGATTCGGTATATGGTGATATAGCGCGTGGTGATAGGGTGCGTAGAGATTGAGTGCGTTAAGATGTGAAATGCGTTGATTTGTCGCGTGGCAATATAGCATGCGGCGATTTGACGCGTATTAATTTATCCCGCCACAATGTAGCAACACAAAGTATAATAACGTGGGAAAAGTTAGCGCGTCGTAATATAACACGCAGCAACAAACGTCCGGCAATATAACATGTAGCAATGTAACGGCTAGCGGCACAATGCATAGCAATATAATGTCTTTCGAGTAGAAATATAACGCGTGATAAAATATTGGCTAACAACACAATGCATAATAACATAACGCAAAACGACACAACGCATATTAATGTAATGTATGAGTAATCTGTTGCTATATTTATGAAAGTTCACGATAATGGTCAGCCATTTAAGTCTTTAAGTTTTATAATTGATGAAAAGTCGTAAGCAGGTTTTTTTCCAAGCGAATAATCTTACTTTCTAACGTTTCTACTATTAACATGTCATCGTATATCGTTCTGCGTAGTTGCAAAATAATTACTATGCACTTACGAAGTTACTTTGCCGTGGGTGATCGATGATCTGTAACGTGGTGCCTTTCTCCGTGATCGTTTCTATCGTTTGGAACAATGTTATCGAGCCACGTTTCACGGGTATCACTATACTTCGTGTAATTACTACGTGTGTAGCAGCGGTAAGTTCATCGATGACCCACCGTGAACGGATAGAAACGCGAAATCGATCGATCGACGTTTAAAACGCTGTGAAAGTTACTGTTCCATATTAACAATTCTCTAGTGCACGTGTAAAAGCGTATGAAGTTAAACTTTTATTAAGATACGATAAGGACATTCATATGTAACATATGACATATGAATGTCCTTATCGTATCTTATTATGAACATTCATATGTTACACATGTTACATATGAATGTTCTCTGCTGATATTTATTGTGATACAAGACTTATTTTGTTGTCGCTCTTTTATTTGATATTCCAACAGCATACTATGAAATTATTCGACTTAAACTCTTTTGCATGTACATTATAGAATTGTTCCTCGAATGTACACTAAGATATAGAAATAAATGATACGATGGTACTCACTCGTTGCCTTTCGCCCTATGTGTCTTGACCCTGAAACAAACATCCAGTATGATTCGTTCGTTGCATGAGCACTTCCCTATTTTACTACATAAAATATCTTACGGATCAACTATGATATCGACAACGCAAAATAAAAACACTTGTTAGTTCGAAACACGATAACTTAGCTAAACCAGGTGTTGATATGCGCACATTTTAGTTAATAATTGTCCCGATCACTTGTACACTTTCAAAACCAGGTTAAATTAAATAGCGATGACCAAAAATCAGCAGACGGAAGCACAAACGAGGAGCGAAAGAGGAGCGAAGCGAATGAGGAGCCGAGCGTGTGTCCGCTGTATCGCGACCGCTTTTCATCGCGCGTACAACTCACGTGCCACGTCCCCGGCAACGACATTTCCTGTTTCCTTCCCCGTCACCTGGCCAAAACCGGAAAATCCACGAGACCCATTCGTTATCCGACGGTCAAGGGGTCCGGCGGTAACCGTTCTGACGGATATCATCCTCGTGCCGGCCTGCATCCGCGTAAACTAGCCACACCGATGAATTATTTCGTGTTCGTGCCCGTGGAATAAATCGTTTCGTAGGCGACGCCGATGACGGAGAGATAAATGCTTGATGGATACGAGCTGTCCACGGTAGCGGTACTCAAAGGAATTCTTCAACGGTTGAGAGAAAGAGATAGCGTTTCACGTTGTTGCCGAGAAGACTTTTGACCCCTAGACGATCGTGAGGCTCTTTCTTTTTTCTCCCAAACGAAGAGAGATGCATATGAACACGGGGTGACTCGTTCGAAGCCTCGAACACGGCCGGGTTAACGACGGATAGATTTTTGGACGATTAGACGCCGAGGAATTTGTATGCAAATTACGGACGCTCCTTGCCACGTGATGTGCGAACAGTTTATGGACACTGCCACGCGATTTGTGGACGGCGATTCGCGAGATTTCGACTACTATCGCTTTACTACGTATCTTGTCCTTCCTGATTAAATATACAATATACATTTAAATATCATATGCTTCAAAATCCCCTTTGTAAGTTTCTAAATTCAGAAATTATCAGATTTCTAGTAGTCAGGCCCAAAATTTCTACGCGAGCTTCCGTTATGAATATTCCCACGGCATAAAGAACATCCAGCTTATAATGAACATGCGAACAGCTAGTAAGGAGTAGTTCTAACGGATGAAGCGTTAAAATAAAAAACCTTGACGAGGTTCTAAACGCTGGTTCCCTTCGGATAGAAGACATTGGCAAACAAGAGAAAATAGTCGAAACGTTCGTGTATCTAATAAAATATCGCCAGCCGTAAAAAGAACTCGCGATACTTCGATTAATTTATGGAAAAATGAAGTCCAGTGATTTGTACCTGATTGCATAGGTGTACATATCACTCTCGTAGTTAATTAACTGCCGCGACAAACCATTCGAACGATTACCATCGCTCGTGAAATATTTCTCCTAGACGAATTCAGGCTGGCGTTGCAGCGGAACCGGTAAAAACCGAGCGCTGGTTTTAACGCGAAATCACGCGTGATTATTATCCGGATGCAGTAAAGGATCATCGTATAATAGCTCGCACCGAAACGATTTATTGCGCGTAATTACGAAGAGGTGGCAGTTTAAGACGCCTTTACAGCTTCGTACGCCGTTGCGACCGTTCATTCACTGAGAAAACGACCGGGCGACAATAAAGCCAATAAACGTTCTGATCGTACCACGGCCAAGTAGCTTCGTATCTCGGCGAGTGCTCCTATTAAACAACCCGTTATACTCTCTATTCGACAAATTTCTGATTTGTCTTCGTAATTGAAGAATAAATGACAATATAACACAATAAATGTTCAACACAGCAGTCTGCTCGTTTGAGGATTCTTCACTAATTCCATAGAGATAAAAGCAAACATCCTTTTGTACAGTATTTACCCATCATTCAAAGCAATATTTTTCGTTGATATGTATTTTATAGATAACAAATATTTCTTGTCGACACGCATCTATGTATATCGCAAACGGTGCCACACAAGACTGCAGAAGGTTTTAAAAATTGGAAACTGTCAGAGAATATCGAAAGTTTAGGTCCCAGGTCGCGCACGTGCTCGTTTTTCAATGAGCCACCGGGAAAACCTACTAGCCAATGAAACATAAACAACGTATACCGAGAAGACCAAATCAATTCTTCGTTTCGATGAACGGTCACGTTCATTCGCATAGGCTCGTTTGTATAATTCGCTAGTTTGCAGGACGAGCACGATGCACCTGACTAGGAAAGTGTCTTTGCCAACCAATAATGCACTGTTCAGACACGTTTCAAACACGTCTGTTGGCATTCTTTATCGCTGTTGCATCAACGGTGCAGTACGAAATTTCACGATGACCTTTTTTCTCCCCGATCGATAGAGTAGTGAAAGCGTACTTTTCCAGGCCTTTGTAGTGATCCTCAAGGTTTATTTTGCTACAAGAAAAAGAAAGAAAATTGGAAATTGGTAATGTGGAAATTTAGGAATTTGAGAATTAAAAAATTTGGAAGTTTACCTAAGGAAGTCTTTCATAGAACCGAGAACCTATCAAAATTTCCTCCATCCTGTTACAACAAAAACATGCGAACTTGCGAGAAAGTTGTCACATACTTCTCTCTCCCTTCCCCCATCTCCTTTCTTCCTATTCAGTTCGGTGCACAGCACGTGCAAATGATGCAGAAAGAATGTAAAATTGGCGTAGGGTTTCGTGGAACAGGCACGCGTTCCACGAAAGTGTCGCTGCACGTTTCGAAAGTGAAACATTTGCCAAGGCGTGTCTGGGGCTAATTATGCGAGGCACGGCGCTAATTAGCTGCTGACTGGCTATTTCACGGAAAATGCTGTCTTTATATTTAGCTGTATGTGCCTGCAGCAACAGTGGAAACAGATTAAACCTCTGCTTGTTTACCTCCCCCTGTGTGCTCACAAACTGTGCACAGTTGTCGGTGCTGTTGGCATTGGATTACGTTGAAGCTTCATTATACCTATCGTGGCATTAGGGTGAGGTTCATTGTCCAGAGAGACAGAGCGTGCTTGATTATGCACAGGAAAAGTAGATTTAGTTGTTCACGATGCAATAATGGGATAGGTCTAGGTGTGTTTGACTCTGTATACTTTCCTATGGCTGCAACAGCTTCAAAGGGAACAACGCTTAATGTAGCAATAGATTACGTTTCATTATGCCTAATACGGCTACAATTTAAATGTTGCTATTGCAGTGATAAATTGAGTTCAGAGACAATTTAGCATCACGGAGAATTGTATGTAGATAGATTTACCATGGCAAAGTACTGGGCTTACAGACACGTGGTACCAAGACAAATTATGCTCGTGCATAATTCTGGCTACAACCGATGATATTTAGATATCGCCGGTGAAACAATTATGTCCAGGTATACATTACAAAAGAGGCTTGCACATGTACCTTTTAATAATGCAATTTTCCCTGTGGTATCTAATACAATATGCATTAAACAATTATTACTTCTATGCTATTATGCCTTGGAAACATTCCATTTTTATCTACTGAATACAAAAACATACTGTGGCTATATTTAGCTCATGCTTGGATAATAGGTTCAGTTAAATATATTACCTAAGGAAGTAACAAGGGAAAGAAATTTAATTTCCCTTGGGAAAGAAAAATTAATCGTTACTATCAAATTAACAAGTAAAATCATAAAATTTACCATTAGTATACTTAACAATATGTATTAGAAGTATGTCTGACCATACACATTAATTTTCACTGCGACAAAGTAACAATAATGGTTACTTCAGTAAAGATGCATAAGTAATTGTTTTGAATAAAAACTAAGAGAATATGACTCCTCAAAGGATAAAATATACATAAAAAAAGAAGTAGTACTTAAAGTCGTTTTTATCCCAAGGGAATAGTTTAGATGGTAGCATAGTGGCAAGCGGATATACGGGAGGAAAAGCCGGCGAGGGAACCGGCGTCGTGCTCGGTAAACTATGACGAAGGTTAGGTTATCTCAGGACGCGGATCTAAACGTTTTAACGTGTACCGGCACGCTTCTAGCACAGAGTACATTGTCATTTTATGAACAGTCGGGTCTTGCTGCACGACAGACGACACAACTGCTACAATTTGCGCGTGTAATTGCACCACTATCAATTTCATTTCACCAACGAAACGTCAACACGCTCCCTGTCACTTTTGCGGGACGCTTTACTGCCGTTGCCTAGCAACCGGCGCTTATTTACCTTATGGCGCGAAGATTAATTCGTTCAAAACGATCTTGCGTGATCTCGTCTGTTTACTGATTATTTTAGTATCTGAGAACTTGGAGACTTGGAGATTTGGGGAATTGGGAAGTTGGAAAATTGAGGAGTTTGTAGATTTGTAAAATGGGGAATTGAGGGCCACAAATGACGCTGCAGAGTTGGAAGTTGCGAAATTGGAGAATGAGGAAATTGGAACTTTGCGAAATTGGAAGTTGGGAATTTGGGGAATGAGGAAATTGGGGATTTGGAGATGTGTAGATTTGATTTAATAATTTATAAAATTCGCAAGTTAGTTGCGATTAAAGGGGAGCAGAGGGTAAACAAACGTTAGTCGGGGGATTTAATTACATCGTTGCAGGGATGAGTAATCGTTGGAACTAGCAGTGTCACGGCTTTTAATCCGCGGACACCTTCTCGGTTATTACTCTTCGCGGGTTTTTAACGTTGTCACCGTAGCGCGTAAATAATACTGCCTCTCTCCGTTAAGTCGGATTTATTGCCGGGCTGGCTGGAAGCCGCCAGGCTTATTATTTAATCGTTCATTAACGATTCGTTGTACGTTTTGATCGTCGCTTATAAATTCCCCGGCTGACCGCTAATCGCGGCGCTTGCTTTTATTTTCTTGTCGCGTGCTCCATTGTTCGCGTTGGCAACACTGGTTCCCGCCAGTCCGACCACTGATTATATTCAAATTAGCTTTTCATGCTGATTCCGGAAATGTACCGCGCTTATCTTATTCATTGATACTTGTTATACGTTTTATATTGTAATCATTTAGATTACTTGTGTAAATGTGAAATTACCGCTATACAAGACTGTATGATTGACTAATCATTGAATTTTCACTTATACGATGTCGTAAACATACTATCATTCAGGACAACAAATGTGTTTCATATCCGATGGATTTTATTAAATGAAAATATTAAACAAGACAGCCACTGTCCTCGGACCCACACTTAATGTAAATGCCTACAATACCATTTTTATATGAAATATCAGGGGATTGCAACTACATTCTCGACAAGTGTTTCGAAAGAAGCTCCAGTAACGTCGCTGAAGAAACTGGCAACAATACGCAATTTCTAGGTGAAAGTGACAAAAGAGTCATCAATCTCGTCTCGCAGAGACATAAATGAAACGATTCAAATTTACAGAAGAATATTGTAAAAATCTTGAATCTGGTCTAGACTCTTAACGAGATCTTTATCTCGTGTTACAGAGAAAAATGTACTTGAAATAATAAAACTGTAACGAAACTTGAAGTAATGGGTACATTTACCCTAATCCGTAGGGAATGGTGCAAACGTGGGTCTGCAAGAAGGAGGATCCGTAAATCGCGGTAAATAGCAGAACGCTCCGAGCCGGTGCACACGGATGCGTAAACCGTGGCGGAAACGCGGCGGTCGGGCGGAAATTCGCGGGCAAGAGCATAGCCCTGGGGGCTGGCGCGCGTACGGGAGGCTCGTCGGCGCGGAAAACAAAGTCGGCAGCGGTTCGAGATAACATTATTATCGGACGAAGCCTGGAAAGAAAGGGCCACCGAGTACATGAGAGCACGACGGGGGGTTAAGGTACCGACATCCTTGCCCCGGGGCTGAATCTCCGATCCGGCAGGAGGAAAAGGACGCTGTAGGAGGCTCATGGCGAATCTAACGACCAAATCTCGGCACCGGTGTAAAATGCAAAACAGCGAGAGCGTGGCGAGCCGGAGAACCCTGTTCCCCGAACGAATTCCACCATGCGTGGCGACCAAGGTGGAGGTCGAGTACTCTACGATCCCTCCATCCTCCTTTTCTACTCGACTAACTCTTCTTTTATTCCTCTTTGTCCTTGCCGTTGCCCCTTCTTACTCCTCTTATTGCCGAGTTCGCGAATTTACAGATTTCGAAAGTGAATTTCAACTTTTTGAAATTGGGGACTGAAAGATATAGGGCATTCTCGAAATGAGGGATTTGAAGATATAGGGATCTTGGAAAATGAGTATGTGGAAATGTAGGAGATTCTGGAGATGAGGAATTGCGAAAATTTGGACATTTGGAGAGTTAAACAATTGCAGATTTGGAAATTTGAAAGTTGAAGCAATTGAAGGCTTGGAGACTTGAAGATTTGGAAATTTAGAGATTCTGAAATATATGAATCTAAGCTAAGAACCTGGAAAATAGGATATTGAGGGATTTGGGGATTTTGAAATTTACGAACCTAGGGACTTAACCTAAGAACCTGGAAATTAGAATATTTGAGAATCTGAAAATTCTAAAATTTAGGAAATTCAGAAATTTGAAAATTTGCAAACTTATATATAGGAGAGAAATAAAGTAACTAGCGAGATAACGGTGGAAAGCAAGCGTGCGAATAAACGCACACGATTCGCCCGTAGTACGTACAAGAATCAATTTAGCAAAGGCCATGCGATCCGCGACTTTTTCCTGCGGTCAATATTACTCAAGTTTCGTCCGCGTTTTCTTTTTGCGCGACTGCATCGGAGAAGACCACGGTTTCAAATGACAGCGCTCGTTTTCTCGTATCCTCAACGCGTATCCTCGAATCTCGTCGACGCGATGTTTCGAATCACAGAATCGTGATTAATGTTCCCCGTTCATGTTCGTTACAATCGACAATTAGAAAAAAATCAAATGATCACTTAACTGTAATATGAAATCAAGTGTTTGTTGCAAACTTTAACATTTTCTAAGCACGAGCTATTTAATTACAAGTCCGAATAGATAAACATAAGATAAACACGTAGATGGTTTAAAATAATTTACACTAGACACGAATGCAGTTCAATGACAATTTTGTCAAGTTCTTATTTTAGGTCTCAAAAGTGAAGGTAATTTTCTTGAAATCGGTGTTGATTCTCTTCAGAATAAGTTCAGTTTTAATAAAATCTGCACATATTTTCATTTCTTATAGACTCAAATATTTAATAAATAACTGAGGTTGCAAATATTTATTGCAACCTCAGTTATTTACAAATTTGCACTCCTTAACTATTATCTGAAAAACAAGATAAACAGCTTGATATTTCTATATTGTTAATAAAACTATCCATGAAAGTATCTACACAGATGTGGTACATGTTAATAAATCTATACAGAATTTCTATTTGAAAAATGTCTGTTGGTTACTGCATATTATCTAGTTGAAAAACGAAACGCCTCTGAATGGATTAGTTTATTTTTTATCAGTGATTTTCGCGTAGCCGCCTTTCACCTCGACCCAAGCTCGAATACACGGCATTGTTTGCTCGATCAAATTATGGGGTACCCTCGTCTTTATGTAACTTTCGCGTTCGAAGCTCTCTGCACTGACAGCGATAGTCGCTCGTAAAACCCTAGCTAGCGGTTAATTATGCCATATCCCGCTGAAAAACGATCGCTCCTCGCGGTTTCTTGATCGTTGTAATTCGTACATTTGCAAAATTTCTACCTTTTTATCGCGCTCCTGTACACGGCGGTACAATTAACATTTTTGTCGAGTGTAGACCAAACAGTACCGGTGTCAAGATATGATCAGGGGAATTTTGGAGCTTTGCAAATTTAGAATTTTATGAATTTCTGATTTGGAGATTTGGGAGGGGGAAATTTGGGGATTTGAAAATTTGGAGATTTGGAAATCTAGGCATTTAGAGACTTGTAGATTTGGGGAATTGGAGATTTGGGGATTTGGGGATTTGGGGACTTCAGAATTTAGGGGACTTGAAGATTTGGGGACTTCAGAATTTAGAGGACTTGAGAATTTGGGGACTTGTAGATTTGGGGACTTGGGGATTTGGGGACTTCAGAATTTAGAGGATTTGGTGATTTGAGGACTTGGGGATTTGAGGACTTGTAGATTTGGGGACTTCAGAATTTAGGGGCATGAGAATTTGTGCATTTGGGGATTTGGGGCTCCACATATAGCCATAACAGGCGTTACACCTTTAGGAAAGTATTTGAACAGGGTGAAAAACGAGGGATGATACTTGAATAAAAATAATTCTCGGAAGTTTTCCACGAGGTCGTCGCCGTTTCATTTCCTGGTTGCGATCGATCAATTCGTAGTCGAGATATCGATAAACCCTCGCAGGAGAAACGATCCTTGTAACGAGTAATCAGACGAGATCTAGGATCGAGATTCTCGCTTACATAACGTCCAGTCCATCCGCGGTAGAGGAGAGATCTTTGTCGTTTGGCTAAACATCCCGCTCTAACGACCGATCGACATCCTCTCTAGCTTCGATCCTGTCCGGTATCGAACGATTCGAGATTCGACGAATCGACTGTTCGAGAAAACGAGTCTCTTTCGACGACTGTAAATTTCATAAGACACGAAAAAACGGTGAACTTTTCGGATGAGAAGGACGTATTAGCTGTCTGTCTTTCGTAAATGTAAACGGACATTTGGTTAATTAAACTTCGGACAGCAAATATTGGTAAAAATGGTACCTGCTTTTGAAACGAAACGAGTACCACGGTGTACACTTTCGAATGAGAGGTCAAAACGAAGGTTGTTGAAGTGGTTTAATCATTCAGTGGGATTCGAAGGATAATATTAGAAAATATCAGGTTTAGAAAATATCCTCAAGGCCCCAAATCATCAAGTGCCCAAATTCTTAAACCTCTAAATTCTCAAGTCGTCAAAACCTCAAGACCTCAAATCCTCAAGTCCCTAAATTCTCAAACACTTAAATCCTCAAGTCCTCAAATCCCCAAGTTCTCAAGTGCCTCAGTTCGCAAATCTCCAAATTGTCCAAGTTTCCAAATCCCCAAATCACCAAGTCCCTAAGTCCTCAAATCTTCAAATTCCCAAGTTCCCACATCCCTGAGTACCCACATCTCTAAATCCTTAAATCCCCAAATTTCCCAAATTTCCAAATCCCCTAAATCTCCAAACCCCCAATCGCCAAATCTCTCAAATTCCCAAGTTCCCACATCTCCAAATCCCCAAGTCCCTAAGTCCTCAAATCTTCAAATTCCCAAGTTCCCACATCCCTAAGTACCCACATCCCTGAATCCCTAAATTTCCAAATCTCGAAATCCCCTAAATCTCCAAACCCCCAATCTCCAAATCTCCCAAATTCCCATCACTCCCAAATAGCCCAAGTTTCCAAATCCCAAACTCCCTAAATCTCCAAGTCCACCAAATTTCCCAAATTCCCAACCAGTCATTTGCAGCCAAAGAACAGTCTTGTCTGATAAAGCAAATTCTATTGAGAATAGTCTATCGTCGAATAATGGGAAGAAAAGGAGATGAAAGGAGCGATAAACGGAGCGGTCGATGGCGAGTCGAGCTTTCTCCGTAATGCAATTGGCTGCAAGTACGGCGTCGGCGTTTGCGACTCCCGTGGATCCATTGTCCTCGTTCCTCGCCGCTCTTGTAGTTTAGTGGGTTACTTAGATACGAGCGGAGAGAAAGAGAAAGATTTTCTGCGGTGTTGGCCGAGCCAGTTAGATAATGCTCGCGTCACAACTCTGAACAAACTGCCTGGTTGTCGTCGAAAGCGAGGAAAGTCGGCTCCCCTATTGTTTCGCACGGTAATCGAAGGCCGTGGAAACGTGAGAGGTTCGAGATGCTTCCGCCATTTCTCACCGTGTACACCACGCTGTTACATCGATTTATACTTTTCTATTATTCTGCACATTCACGCGAACAAACCTTAATGTACGAATACTTCGTTTCGTCGAATCGATTTCGAGTTAGCTCCTTAACCTACTATTTTCTAGGCAGTCATGCAAAAATAACTGATTAATACTACAATGTGAAGAGTAAAGAAAGTTGTTAGGCACGTTTCGTATTCAACGATTCTTCATTGTGAAGATTATAGGTTGAACCCAAAATTCAATTGAACTGTAGTGTGCGTCACGACGCACATCGTGTGTGACATGCATCGTGTGTGACACGATATTGTAAGACAAGAGGCTAAAGTACGCTATGAGTCTATTAAGTTCTCCGTTGCTATTATTGACAACTGTGTTCTCCTTCAATATCATTGGCAATTAATCAAGTGTTATATATTTGATAAGAAATGTGTTCCCATGTAACATCAGTAGTTACACCTTTGAATCGAATGTTGTATATTTGACAAGAAACACGTTCTCGTTCGATGTCAATATCTTCGAGGACTCTTTCGTGATTGTTTAACTACTGAACAATCACTGTGGTGATTGTCGACAATATAGGAAATCGTACTTTCTTCTTAAGAATATGGAGCGATAGTCCATTGCTAAAACAAGTTTCGCCAAGAAATAACAGCTATTTCCAGTCGTCTATCCGTGTAAACCGTGTCCCCAATGCGGAAGGTGATAGAAGAGATCGGACACTCGGCACTTAACCCCACGGGATCAGGAAGTTGTTTTCTATCTCCGCTTCGACGAAAGGCTGCTGCGTGAAAGGGAATATCGAGAGTGAACGCGGGCCTCGAAGGGAGAGTAACAGCACTGGTAAAACATTAATTGCACTAGGAAATGGCACAGGTAGATCAGGGACGGACATCGGAATATCTCGAGATAATGATGCATTCATTTTTGCTTGAACTCTACAATTAACAGAAATTCTAAGTGTTGAAAAAGTGGCCGTGGCATGGGCTTATATAATTAATAAATGGACGATAGAACAGAATGTGCGGAACGCTCGAATCCTGATCGAAGGCGTCAAACACCTCAGCACATTCCTATCCGGCCAACGATAAACATTACTTCACGTAACAACCATGACTAACCCATTTCGAATCGTTGAAATATTCCCTGGCTCGAGGTATCGAGCAAAAGGTAAAAAAAAGAGGAAGATAAAAGAAAAGAACGAATCGACAAACAACAAACGACACAGAAGAGCAGCGCACGATTTGCCCTTGGCCCCGAAGAATCAGCATCCGGTTTATCCGGAGGATCTTCACGCCGTCGGCGCCACGGCAATCCCGCGAAGGAAAAACGAGGAGGGTGAGCAAGAAGAAGAAGAAGAAGAAGAAGAAAGAAAAAAAAATTGAACTAATTGCCGCCCTCCTAGAGCTAAGTTCGCGGAACGAGGCGAATCGCTATCTTTCTGACTAATTAAATTACTCGCCGTGAAATCCAGAGAGAACGTAGCCGCGTTCGAGTGCACGCTCGGCAAAGTTTCGCAGCCGGCTGATTCTCGCGTTAAGTGGTAAATCGTCGAATTAACATCCGTTTCTTGCTGCATTTGCAACAACGACGATTTTACGCGGCTCGCGCGCCATTTTTTCGCCGGCCAGCTTTGCACCTGGCCCGCATTAAGACCCGTACGATTTTCAGCGGCTTCGAGCGTGCCACTCCCGCGGGACCACCTGCCTCGCCGATCGGCCGCAGCTTTTTCCTACTTTTATTCTTTCGCGAGTCTCTTCCAGACCCGTCCCGAGCTTTCTAATTGTACCACGGAACGGAATGGACGCGTAAAAGTTTCGAGAAGACGATCCGAATTACTTAATGCTCGGGCTTCTAATGGAAACGGAGATTCCCGCTTCGAATTCCGATCCAGTAATCCGATCGACCGAATATTTCCACCTGCATGTTATAGTCTGCACTTACTGTGCGCGCATTCGCGTCTTCTTTTATGCGAGCGCTCTTCGAAAGTTGATACAATCGTCGGCTGAAACGTTACGCTGCTCCATTTCATCGTTTCACAATTTGACAATTTTGTCATTCTTATATCTACCTCGTTTAAAAATTTATACCCTGTGCAAACTGAGAGAATCAATGTTTCAAAGGCACTTTTTAAATGCGAGGAACTTGAATAATTTTACACAAATTACACTTGGAAACTTCAAGTTGAATAATGTTAAAAATATAAGTCAGATTTGTCGCGTTTGTACTAATGACGCACTAGGTGCGTCACGAGTCTGATTCGATGTAGACCAAGAGGTTGAGTTCCACATTCGAAAATTTAGTTATACATTTGCAAATGAAGAAACGTAAAAATCTGAGTCATGTTTGTCACATATGAAGTAATGACGCACAAGGTGCGTCACGAGTCTGACACCAAGTAAATCAAGAATTCCAGATTCGAAAATTTAGGAGTACATTTGAAAATGGAAACTTTGGCAAGTGTTCTTGATTACAATTTTATACATAAAATGTCACAGTACCCGCAATTATGAAAAAAAATCATGAAATTTGAAATTCTGCAGGAAGATCGAAAAAGTTGGAGGATGTTAACCTTTCGTAAGAGACCGAATGGGAATTTTTTGCTCGGTCTGGCTTTGACCCAATTCAGGCTTATCCATCGTAGACCAGTCAACCCGGCAGTCGATATTAGTTCGCGGAGAGGAATGTGCACTATGCGCATTACGCGGAGGAACGAGGCTGTTGTAACCGTATACACGTTACGTCGTCTTACCTTATGTGGAGCACAACTCTTACTACGCGACTTCAGTTTCCATGGGGGACATGAAAGTCTCGCGTACCTAACGTACCACCGTGTACACGCGGTTCGTTGTACGACCACCATTCGATCCTGATCTGTCATCTGCATACCTAAATAAAAGCACACCGACACTCGAGAACGTGTCCACCTACAGGACATCCATATCCACCGATGTCCTTCAAATCATTTTTCACACAGCTAACATATATTGTATTTTATTATTTTGTATACTATCATTAATAATATATCATATATACCACCCTTCAAAATATCTGTCATTTCAGTAAAATACTCAGCTTATTCTTTTGAACGATTCTTCGGGAAGTTTAAATAAAATCGAGATTGTCCAGCTGACTTCATCAAACTTTTCAAGCAGAAAGTTTCAAATTTGCTACCAACAGCAAAAGTCCAAGTTAAAGACCTACAGATCGTTGTGAACGGGGGTGTAGGTAAATACGGTTGAAATAGCGGAGGTTCGCCAGAAAGAGTAGAATGGTGGAATTCAACGGGATCCTAAAAGCGTCAAGTCGATCGTGTACCGGGGTTTCTCTGATTCACGCTCATCGACGCTTAGCTAATAGCCTGACGAAGGCCCGGTTGAAATTTGCGAGCCAGCATCGTCCGTGGCATGGCAGCAGCAGGGGTCCACGGTGACGAAGGTGTCGTTGATTCCCCACGCACTTCCGCGAAACGAGATACCATAGCCTAGGCTCTCTCCTTTGACTCTTGCTCGTTTTTGCGATCCTCTCTCTGTTCGGCCGAGTCGACGACACGCTTGAATTTACGCACGCTCACCGGGAATTCTCACTTTCCAACGGCCACAGACCAGCAGCCTCTTCTTATTCTACAGGCTGCTTCATAACGCGCGACTTCACCCTTTCACAGTCATTCTTGTGGTCACGTAGGGGTGCAGTTGTTACATAGGGGTATATGCGATGTGCATGTAAGATGAATTGTACTCGGAAGGCTTCGAGTGAAACTTAACAATTTTGACAATAAACTTGACAATAATGAAATAATCAAGGTTTTGAGATCCCCAAATTGCAAAGTCCTGAAAATTCCAAGGTTCTTCAAGTACCTATATCTCCAAATTTCTAGCTCCCCAATTCCCAGATCCCAAATTCCTGCAGCACCAGATCTCTAAGTTCCCACATCCCTAAATTCCAAATTCCTAGATACCCTTTCTAGGTCCCCAAATTCCTACCTGGTCAAATCCCTAGTTTACCATACGCGTACATCTCCAAATACCAAGGACTGCAAATTCGTAGGTCCCCAAATTCCAGCAATACTTGCTAGATCCCGAATTCGGGGCAGTGAAGACAATAGTATAATAAAACATAACAATCAAAATTTCAACGAATGCACCGTAATTTGAAGTGCAGAAATTGATTAACAAATTATTACGCTCTATTGGTAACATCCATGTATAATATGGTAGAGAAAATTGATATTCCCGTTTGTTCAATTATTCCATTAAATTAGATTCGCGTGGTGGGTTATATCGATGACCGTGGTAGAAATCACTGTATTAACCTTCGGCATCGAGTTACCAATTAATCGATGGAGGTCCGATGATGAGAGAAACGTGAAAATGTAGGAAAGGAACGGTGTCTCGCAGAAGATACGATCCAGCATGGACGACGCGGCCTCTTTGCGATGGGGCCATCGAGGCGTTCCGTTACTCGCCGGTAACGAGTCCGCTGCCTTTACAATAATTAACAGAGCCAATCAAACGCTCATTAGGCAGAGTAAATAGGGGATGTAATTACGAGCGATACTGTGCTCGGTCCTGTACAGAGAGGCGCGCGACCCAACGTAATCGTGCGTACGGCTAATAAGCCGAGTCTATATATGTATACATACACACATATATGTCCATAGACGATACACTCGTGTACGTGTTCGCAGAGTCATTCGATGTACGTGACAGTGGAAAAGTTAACTTGTCTTTTCTTCCTTCTTATTTTATACGTATCGAGAATACCACAGTTGAGTTACATTCTTGAACAGTCAGATATTTGAAATTTTAGTAGACATTGTTTAACTCACAGTATCATTGTATATTGTTTAACGTACTTTTATTTGAGGAGGAAGTAATCAATGATCCTACAATCAATCACAGTCTTCATATTCATTTCTACTATCACGGATCTAAAGATGTTTCTAACGATACAACGCTTCGATTTAACTTAGTTGCACCAGCTAATTACACGTATTAATAATTTCCCCAACTAATTGCTTATGTAATAGAACGAATAATCTACAGGTTGTTTCCATTGTTACCATCCGGAGGGTAAGTTTTGCATGTAAAATATTCATGAGCAACAAACTGCAAGCTGTAATTCCTTCGTAACCACGTTGCAAACTTTTCCTCGCTTCGTTGTCTCCCCTAGCTAGAATCTTTTCCTGCCCCTCCCGTCCCCCGTTCCGCCGCCCTTTTCGCGTTATCGCAGTTATTACCCGTACCGCGGCTTCTGTCTCGCTGGCTGCCCCGGCAAAGCCCTCCTGCAATTTGAATGTCTACGACAGCGTGAAAATCACCTACGATAAACAGTCTACCGGGATAATTATTATCCACGGACGCTTCTTTTATTCTCCTACGCAATATGCTTCCCTTAACATATTTTCTAGCTTCGCTTTATTCCAGAAAAATTCCTCCAAGCTACGTTCGCCGAAGGAATAATGAATTTTCACGATCTGCGAGATAAATGCATATTGCATTGTATGTTTAAGACAACGATAACTATTCATCGGGTACGTGAAACACAGGCAAGAGTATTTGCTTCAGCATTCCTAGGTCCCGAATCCCTAAGCCCAAAATTCCATAGATGCCGAATTGCTAGATCCTTAAACCCTAGATCCCAAATTCCTCGATCCGAAATCCCTAGATGCTAAATACTTAGACCCCAAATTCCCTAGATCCCGTATTCCCTAGATCTCGAATCGCTATATCCCAAATTCCTTATATCCCCAATCCCTAGATCCGGAATTCCCTATATCCCGAATCCCTAGACCCCAAATTCCCTAGATCCCATGTTCCTAGATCCCGAATTCCTAGGTCCCGAATCCCTAGATCCCGAATCCCTAAATCCCGAATCCCTACATCCCGAATCCCTAGATTCCGAATCCCTAGATTCCGAATCCCTACATCCCAAATTGCTAGACCCGAAATCCCTAGATCTCGAATACCTAAATCCCAAATCCCTAGATACCAAATCCCTTGACCCGAAATCCCTAGATCCCGAATACCTAAATCCCAAATCCCTAGATGCGAAATCCCTTGACCCGAAATCCCTAGATCCCGAATCCTCATATCTCAAATCCCTGTTTCATTGGTAGAATTAACACGTTATTGTTAGTGATCTAATAAGCATAATTGATTTGCTTAGCAAATGTTAAAAATCGTATGAAAAAAAATGGAATTTTTTGTTGGAGGATGAGTTGCACTAGTTGCGAAGCGACCTTGGGCATAAAATGCACGCGCAGTCGTTAACCGGGCATAATTACGCGCAGTGAGACGGTAACATTTGACGATACGTTAAGATCGTTAGATTTGCAAAGCATTCGTGTTAGCGCAGATTGGAAGTTTCAAGGAGTCGCGTGTCGCGGCGATAAAAAGCGCATTCTGCGTAGATGCAGCAGCCGCGAGGAGTGCATCGAATGCGACGGCGGCGGCGGCCGCTACTCATTGACATTTAACTTTCGAAATTGAACAGAGAGTGGCGGCGAGATGCGGCCTCAGACCGCCGCGAAATACCACCGGCCAGATAGAAGAGTCTAACATTTAAATGCCATTGCTGCCCGGCAAGACGCATGGCCTACGTTGTGATGCACCTGAAAGGGCTCTCCGTGTTCCTTCTCTCTTCTGTCCCTGCACGCCTCTCCGCGACGACGTTCATCGAGAGCATCCGCTCGTAAAATAATCCCTCGACTTTCACGCTTTTCGCGTCACGCGTCCTCAACTGATTGGCCACGTTGCGAAATCGCTCGCAAAATAAACACGTGTTTCGTAATATCTCCCACTTTGCGGTCTCTTAATCCTATTTACTTGTCGGTCAATCGCCGCGATATTAGAACGAATTGCGAATGTTAATATGTTGTGTTACTTTTTCTGTTACGTCAATTTTATATGCAAAGGTAGGACTTCAAGTTGAAGCGTGGTGAATCAGGTTGAATTCGAGTAGTTTATCGCGTTGAGTTAGTCACAGGCTCTTCAAAATACGGCAAGGATTTATTGCAATTTCAGAATTATCAACATGTGCGACATACATTATGTTGTATGACATTTATTTTTATCTATACCACAAAATATACAGCATCGCTTATTTTTGTAGCATATGTGTACAGTCTTAGAAATGGAAACAGCCATGGAAATTTTTAGAACGACAATATACCAAAATTGTAGTATGCATGTAATGTTACAAATCCCTTACGGGTTCCAGAATGAGCCTTGGTCTTTACAAATTTTTTAACTTTAAACTTTGTACTAATCTAGTCATCCTGATACATTGACATTCTGCACAGAAAGATACAGTAAATATGTTGATAGAATACCTGCCTGCAAATACGACAATCTGGAGTTCAACTTCAAGTAAATTACAAAAGACTTTTTTTCATAAATTTTAGAATTGAAAAATGCATTTCCAACGTATCGTTGCAACTAATAATCAGTCAGACTTGTAATTATCGGAGCTCTAAAATTATATCGGAATTACTGATCTTCGAATATTTAGGAAAGCTGTAAAAGCCTTTAATTACCCTCCGGTGAATATCTAGGAAGATCAGGCTGATGCAGAATCGTTGATACCGTCCGTGATTGAAGACTGGACGGGTGTTTTCATTCTAAAGAGTGCTTGTTAAGCCTCGCGTGATCGTGCAAACGATTTCCAAGCAGGAAACGAGGAAAGGCGAGGATCTTCTGTTAGCCAAGTTCTCGTTGTTTATTTTTGTGACCGAGAAAACTGTGCTACTTTCATTTTCAAAAACACGTTTCCGTTCCTTTCGCTTTTATACCATCTGACCGACTGAGATCTGTTATTCTCGCGATTCAATAACAAACCAGTGAGTTTAATTCACGAGCAACATAAGTCATGCATGATTAAACAATTAGAGGGGGTAGACAATTTAACCAAATATTATATTATCTGGTATACTGCAAAGTAGTTTGTAAATTAAAATTGATCGGTAATGTAACAATAAGAATGCAATCTACAGAATAAATGATCGAAATCAATTTATCTAGAGATACTTCAAGACATTGCTACTTTAAAGAACTTCAATTTTTTCGAAATCGAAGATCAATTTTTATATAAGAAGATCGAACGGTACTAGATCACCAAGAATATCGAAAATGATACGTAGGAAACCCTTGATCCTGCTACACGTAATGGGACATAATACAAAATTAGCCAGTCACTATGTACAGTTACGCATTACGCTAACGAGACTTACTTCCGATTATAGGCGAAGTCTCCCATTGTTCGAGAAATCCAACCAATGTCTATTCTCCCTCTCCGTTTCTTTCTTTATACACCGGCCATTTATCCATCTATTCAATAGACTCGTACATATAATACACCATAGAATATGCGTAACCAACGTAGCGCGGTGAAAAGTCATTCCTTTTATCGTACAACTTGTCTTTTTAACTTTCACAACTTATTTTGCTTCAGAATGATAGGTTGATACTGGGAGTTTACAATTTTTGACCGTTCTTTCTTTTTACTGGGAAAGTTTTAGACTGAAATTTGAGAATTTAGAGATTTAGGGATGTGGGGACTTTGGGATGTAGGGATTTAGGGGTGTAGAGATTTGGGGGTGTAAAGATTTGGGGGTGTAGAGATGTGGGGGTGTAGAAATTTGGGGATGTAGAAATTTGGGAGTGTAGGTATTTGGGGGTGTAGAGATTTGGGGGTGTAGAGATTTGGGGATGTAGAGATTTGGGGATGTAGAGATTTGGGGGTGTAGAGATTTGGGGATGTAGAGATTTGGGGGTGTAGAGATTTGGGGATGTAGAGATTTGGAGATGTAGGGATTTGGGGGTGTAGGTATTTGGGGGTGTAGAGATTTGGGGGTGTAGAGATTTGGGGATGTAGAGATTTGGGGATGTAGAGATTTGGGGGTGTAGAGATTTGGGGATGTAGAGATTTGGGGGTGTAGAGATTTGGGGATGTAGAGATTTGGAGATGTAGGGATTTGGGGGTGTAGGTATTTGGGGGTGTAGAGATTTGGGGGTGTAGAGATTTGGGGATGTAGAGATTTGGGGATGTAGAGATTTGGGGGTGTAGAGATTTGGGGATGTAGAGATTTGGGGGTGTAGAGATTTGGGGATGTAGAGATTTGGGGATGTAGGGATTTGGGGGTGTAGGTATTTGGGGGTGTAGAGATTTAGGGGTGTAGGTATTTGTAGACGTAGAAATTTGGAGATGTAGGGACTTGGGGATGTAGAGATTTGGGGATGAAGAGAAATGGGGATGTAAAGGTTTGGCAATGTAGAAATTTGGGGATGTAGGAATTTGGAGATGCAGAGATTTTGGGTTTTAGGTATTCGACAATTTGGATATTTAATAATTCAGAGATTTGACAATTTGGAAATTTGACAAGTTGGCGATTTGCCAATTAGGGATTTGACAAATGAAAAATTTTAAAGTTTAGATGTTTGAAAACTTATAGCCTCGAAACCTTGAAAATCTGATCCTCCAAAATCGACATACCAATGAAGAGTCTCCCTTAAACTTGTCACCCAAATACCCTACTTGCACCCAAACTATCTATCATACCATCAATCTCCTATCCCAGCATCAATCTCCTATCACATCAATCTCCCAACATAATCCAAAAGAAGAATGCAATAAAAATCGCGTAGAAACGCGCGAAGCACCGATGGAAGGGTAAGAGGAGGGCTAAAACGGAGAGTACGCTATCGCGTGTTAGACTGGACGAATGGTGGTATGCAGCTTAGTTGCTCGTCGGATTGTCAAAATGCTCGAGCGAGGAGGCACGTGGTGTACCGTTACACAGAAGGCGTTCGCCTATCGAATATTCGACCTATGACCCCGGCGACGCGCGGCACCGCGAACGCGGAAATGCAGCTACGCGCGGCATCGGCCCTCGAATGACCTTACGCGGAGTCCGTTTGTCTCTTGGCCGGCAAACTCGCCTCCGCAACGCGGCGGAGGCTCGCTTTCGATGGGATAATCGCGAATTCTTTGCACGAGCTGATTTACGAGCCTCCTCGATGCAACGCGAATTTCGACGAGACGTCTTTCCTTAACCCGCCACATTTTTCCACGTCGCCTCCACATTTCTCCCTTTCGTCGATAACGGTGGGGTTATGCGAACTTGTGCGCGAGGTAAAGAGGAAGATTATAGTACACTCACATATCTAAAGAATTATATTTGAGGAAGAAGAAATGAAGGTGTCTGCAAGATGGCCGCTCAGTTGGAACTACCCGCAGAGTATTGGAAGTGGGTGAGTCTCTTCTCTTTTGAAGTATGAACTTTAAGGTTCATGACTCTTTCAATACTCTATGAAAAGTGAAGTGATGCATCAAAAAGGGAATCTAGGTGACCACTTAAAGAAAAGAGCACCCTATTTCCATGGCCTACAGTGACACAGAGCCTCAAGCCCTTAGACCTGATGATGGGTTCGGTTTTCGAATGCAGACAGTGTCACACGTCGTTAGATTCAGTTTTGCTAACAATCCAACAATGAATACGTATATGCACCTAGAGTATTCGCTCTTTCAGTAAGAAGTATTCACTGTTTTTTCCTTGCACCTGAGTTAATGTATTTTCTCAAGAAGAAAAATAAATTTTGGACAAAAGAATTTTTTAACCTTGTGAAATGTAAGTAATCAGACAATATAAGGTCGATTGAGAAGAGGAGTAGGAAAGAATGCAAACAAGTCCAAAGAGGAGAGAAGAGTTAAACGATGAGCTGTCTAGTTGATTCGTAATCGCGACGTTGAAAGGATTGCTCAAATCGTAAATGCATCTGAAAGCGACGTTTAATTGTTACGCAAAGCCATTATTCTCGCTAAGCTGTTGGTCAACCGTGGCTCGTCTCGTTCCGAGATATTCACAGCGTTATAAACGTCCCGCGACGACCGTTTAATTGATCAATCAAGATTTAGTTAGCGGCTCATCATTTACGCGGATAGTTTTCGCCGACCGATCGGCTGCCTCCGGAAAACCGCCTCGTTTCGCGAATATTTCGGATGATCGTTCGCCGTTCGCTGAAGATTCCTCGAATCGTTACCGATGCATCCGAGAATGATCGTTTAACTGTTTGCGCAATGAAAATTGTTCGAATTGTTCATCCTCCGAACGGTTGTTTAACCCTTTGTGCATCAACTTTACAATTTTTTATCTTTCTTTCCCACTTTTCACCGCGACAAGCTTTACAGCATTGTACGCGGGGATGTACGTTAGATAGTAACTTATTAGAGTCTGCACTATTTTATTCGGGATGTAGAGAAATTTAGTACTAGGACGGAACAAGTATTCCTGAAATTTCTAAATTAAAATATCTCTAAATCGCAATATATTTAGGTTCAATCATACCTGGATATCTTGTATTACTAAATTTCTAGATCTCGAATTCCTAGATCTCCGAATCTCTCCATACCGAATCCATAGATAACAAGCCTCTATATCCCGAATTCCTGAATACTGAATTCGTGTATCCCGAAATCCCTGGAATCTGGAAATCCCTAGAATCCCGAAAACCCTAAAATCACAAAACCCCCGAAATTCCCAAATCCCTAGAATCCGCAAATACCCACATCCCCAATTCCATAGATCTCCAAATTTCTAGAAGCCCCAAATCCCTAGAATCCCCAAATACCTAGATGCCCAATTCCCTAGATCCCCAAATCCCTAGATCCCCAAATCCCTAGATCCTCAAGTCCCTAGACCCCCCAAATCCGTAGATTTTCAAACCCCTAGAATCCCCAAATCACTAAATCCCCAAACCCCTAGATTTCCAAATCCCTAGAATCCCCAAATTCCCTAGATCCCGTATTCCTAGATCCCGAAATTCATAGTTACCAAATCCTTATATTCCATCGTTATATGCAATTATCCTTAAATCGAAATTTCTAAGATCGAAATGTCCCTAGATCCGAAAATCCCTGTATTGGGATACCGTGCTCGCAAATCTTGTTGACCGTTTCTTCTAACCGCTTGTTCATCGGTTCTATACACGGGAACCTTTGACCAGTGACGCTGTTCGCACGGCAAAAACCGCTCGATGAACACTATTCACCGTGGAAGCAGATGTTACCGTTAGTTTTCGGCTCGGTGTCGTGGGTAAAGTGATTAGAGGGAGCGCGAGACATTTGCCGTGCACCGTGTTCGATGCCTCGAGAGGGTTTTCGCCGGAACTCGACGACTTTCGAGCTGTAATATCACGTTCGACGATTAAATAATAATAGATTCTGAATCTGCATGATTAGACACGTATTTTGTACTCATTTTCATAGGGATAACAACTAGTTTGCATGGCACTGGGAAACAGCACCAGGTAGCGTTTTATCTTGATCTTGTTAGGAGATTTGCATTTGAAGTGCATTTGAAGCAATGCGCATGAGAGTCTAATTAAAACAACTAAGTAGCTAGCCGAATGGGAGTTCGTTAAATGAACGACAAATATATGTCACGGTACCGTATTGATGATGGCAATAATTTTCAACACTGGATCTATTCAAGACTGTGTATCGACTGCAATACGAAATAGGATATTGACTGGTGTACCAAATTGAAACTGCAAAGCCATCAACTTTCATCGACGATTTCTCAATGACCGTACGGTAAATTATTGGAAATTTTACTCAAGGCTTCCCAGCGATGCAAATTACTTTCGTTCAACATTTCGAAATCCCGAGTTTCGACGGTTGTTTGAGTAGCATAAAAACTGTAACTTGCGATCGGTCGTTTAAATAACGTTGCAGAATAAGTCTACGCCAATGGTGTTGAACCACTCCTTTAAACGAAGCAGCATCGTAGCAAAGCTGGGCCCGTGGCTATCGGGAAGAAGCGAGAGAAAGATACGGGTTAAGAGAGAGGGAGTGTAGGGGTCGAATGGAGGGAGAGAGAAAAATGAAAAAGTCACCGATGCCATGCGAGCGACGTGACCTCTCGTCGGTGACCCCGGACGAACCGGCCGACGACCAGGAGGAAAGGGGAATGCCAGAGCTCAGGCTACGTTCACAGTTCGCCGAAAAAGGCGTGCTACACAACCGGCACGCCGATTGTCTTGACCGGTCAACGTGCCTCCTTTGACGGTCGGCTTTCCCCCTTCTCCTCGCCTCTTTATTTATCACCGATACCGATGGAAATATTCTCCTCTACGACTTCTTCAAACCCGTATTTTTACTGCCTCCGTGAGTATTACGTCATGTCCGCTTTATTCGCGACTTAACCCCTTGCATTACTCTGACGAGGCTGCACTCGTACTTTGTCATCAATTTTACTCGAATTTTTAATACGATTCAATTTGGAATTCAATTTGCATAGTCAACGATTACATAATATCAACCATAACATCCCAACTTGTCTGTTTTAATATTGTAGCTATGATTAGTTATGTACCTGAATTAACCCCTCACAGGCATTTTTGCCTCTGCCAGGTGGCAACCTAACAACTACTCGGTTGATGGATAGTTTTAGTTCAAAAATAGTGATCTCAAATTGTATGGAACCGAGTGACCTTTTGACTGCAGAGGGTTGAACTTCTGACAAAATAATTGATTTTTCAGTCATAATTTACTCATGTTTCAACTACACTTCTTGAAGAATAACTTTAATAAAAACAAAGACCACATACAAGAACATCATTATTTTCATATATAATGTCATCCATCAAAGATCACATCTGAGGAAATTGCCATAATAAATTCACCGTTCAAAGGTCAAAAGTTCAATGTCATATGACATTACCGTTGTTTCTGTATATTATAAATTCTTCACATCGTTACATATTTGAACTTGGTTAAATGTTGCACCAAAAAAGAAATCGTTTAAAAAATCCCTGAGGGGGTTGCATATTGTGTAAATCTTCTAAAGACGAATCAATTCAAAAATCTTAAAATAATATAAAAAGTTTGTTCGTCGAGTAAAAGTACGTCTAAGATATGTGCCGAAGGGTGTCTAACAACGGGTAGATGATCGAAGTTGGCCTTTGCCGACGCGTAAAGGAAAGAGTCCCGGTGGACAAGTGTCTATTTATCCATTCGTGGTACGACTCGTTAGTCTCCATCGACTTTCTTCGCTTCCTGATTGCCTTCCTGGTCCGACGTATCGTGTACCTGCCTGGCCAGACAAATTCCGGTCGTTAAAGCTCCAGTGTCCCGGCACTTCCGCGCGCGTGTGAACCGCGTGAACCTTGTCCGCTTCGATGGCTCCGAGCCTCTTTCGGCCCGACTGTCTTTCAGTTCGCTAAAACGGGAAAGCTTTCGCTTCTGAAAGAGGAAGTCGATTCCTAGCGGTACGTTCTTTGAATTAAAGGTTCGCTGCAGTCGGCTTTCCTAACGAGCCACTATGCTTTTATCGGACGAAACCTTCTATGGTCCAACTGATCCCGAACAAAGGGTACACCGTAGAAAAATAGGTACTTGAACTAGCAAATTTAGGATGTTAAAATTATCTTTAGAATTGTAAGATGGAATTATGAGAATCTTTATAAAAGCATGTGTGAGTGTGTTGTGTCAGAACATGGTCCTTAGAATGTCGCATGTACTTAAAATTCCTGTATATCCAAATGTAGTATATCTTCTACAATTATATTCTCACATTCTCGGTCACTGATAAATTCTAAAATTAGTAAGTGCAAATATTGCTCAATGCCATTCTCCAAATATGTCTAGATCAATATTCCTACACCTATTCCTACATATCCTAAATATACAGTGACTTATCTTACAGCGGGGATCTAGAATGGTAGAAAGGTAGAATATAGATTTATTAATACACGTTTGTGTAGAGTACACATAGGCACACCCAGACATGCGCTCCTTTTATAGTAGAGGCAGGTCGAAGTCGCCATCTGAAAGTCTGCGTGCCACGTTCGTTCCAAGTATGATACCCGAGACCGTGGATTGACCCTTACGGTACATCGAACGTCGATGCTTTAATTACGAGCAACTCATGCTTCTTCGTCTCCATTCTTTTTCGATTCCAGAACCGTTCCACCCTCGACCAAGGTCAAAGATACGGGGCCAAGCAGCGAACGTAGCGAACACGAAGGAACCGGTAATCCCCCGTTCGTTAACAATCCTGACATTACGACCTGGATTAGATAAGGATATCTTTTCACAATGTCGTAAATGGAGGTGGAACGATGGAGGATGAGGGGAACGGATCGTCCGCGCGACCTCGAGTTATCCG
This sequence comes from Megachile willughbiella, assembly GCA_945859595.2. Classification (NCBI taxonomy): domain Eukaryota; kingdom Metazoa; phylum Arthropoda; class Insecta; order Hymenoptera; family Megachilidae; genus Megachile; species Megachile willughbiella. The sequence continues at coordinate 14,461,650 of OX243798.1, read as the reverse complement.
GCTGGATCGCTCGACAGTCCATTATCGGTACGCTTCGGGCTGGGCTATTAAAACTATCCTCGTTGATGGACGTGGGAAGCTATACCTGTTGATGAAACGCGTGGATTGCTGTTTCGTGCGGAATTAGGTCGAGTAGAGACTTTTTTCAATTTATTAGAAATAATCCCTTCCGATATTATTGACCCGCAGCAATTCAGTTTAAAAGATACGAGGCACCTCATCTTTTAAGTTGAGAATTTCACATTTTCGAATAATATTTTCGATGAACATTTTTGATTAAAAGAACATGTTTGAAAAAACATGTACTAGGGTAGATATTTGCACTCTTTTGCAAACTAGTTAAGAAAAATAAATTATTGACGAGTTGGGAAGATACTATTTTAGAAGGAACATAAACGAAGGTACCAGCATCGTTTACCTCGGCTACCACTTAAATTCCAGCCGTAACGACGTCCCTTTCAAAGTCTAACGCTGACCTCTGTCCCGTAGCTCGAACGCATCCACAGCTTCCTCGTGTCCCAGATCCCGCTCCTAATAACCACGCCACGGCACCCGGTATCCGCCCATAAATTCCCACGGATCGGCGTAAAAATCGAACCGCGAAATTGTCCTACATAGAACAGTGGTCGCGAACTTGCCGTCCACTCGCATCCTCCTTTTCCACGCCGCGTATACCTCCGGGCAATAGGCACGACCGACTGCCCGTCAGTGTACCTGCCGGCCAGACAAATTCCGACCATTATGGAGTCCTTCGACGATCGATTCATTATACTCTCATATCGACGCTTCTCTCAGTTACCGACACTTTTCGAATCACGTGCATCGTGAATTTTCGAATTTTCGACGACTTGAAATTTTGGGGATGTAGGAATTTGTGCTTTTTTTATAAAATAATCCTGTACAACCTCAACTTTTATTTGCTTCAAAATCTTGTCTGAAAGAGTTAGGACCATAAGGTTACTAAGGTGTACAAGTATGGGGGTCGAAAAAGAATAGTTTAAACCTCCACTCACCAATAATTTATTAAATATGTATAAATATATATTGTAGAGTAGTAATTTTCGTACATTCGATGTTGTAAAACCGATGTAAATACTTTGAAAGCTAATATCAGTAATATAGAGAAAATTCGCGATAGATTTCTACTTATCAGAGGTTGAAATTAGATTTAAATTTCCCAGAGTTAGATTTGTTTGAAATTTAAAGGGAAATTTCGGGAGATGAGAGTTGGCGATAAAAAGTGTCGCGTTTGTTGTCAGAGGCGAAAGTTGGCGAACACCCTGTATAACGAGGGGCCGTCGATTGACCCTTGCGGTACTCCCACCACGGACCCATCGCCCGACGACCGGCGTCACCCACACCAGGACGCGTAGCACAAGCATCAGCATCACCATCCCGTGTCCCTGTCCGTCTCCCGGGCACAGACGCGCCACGACGCCTGTACGCTTCGCTTCGTACGTGCAGGGGTCATATTCTCATCGGCGATGCATGCCCGAGCGTCGTCCTCCTGTGCACGGTCCACCGAAACGGTTCGTCGTTCGATCGAGCCGAGAAAAATGCCGAACCAACGGCAGCACAGCAAAGCGAGCACACTCTTGCCCCGATAGAAATCTGATCGCTCGTTACCTGTTCCTCTCTCATGCACCGCGTCAGAGATATCGTGACCGTTTTTGCACCGGGTCATACCTGACCTTCGAATGTATACAGTCCTCTTTTTAACCGAGACCACTACCGTGGGGATCGTGACGCTGGCAATCGAGAGCAACCATGGGGACTTTCTTGGCATTTGTTTCGAGGACGAAGCTGGGTTAACGGTGTGTTAACGAATCCAGGTCGAATCAATTCTGACGATAGGCCAGATGTACACGGAATTTGCGGTATAGCTTTTTAGAGCAATTACGGAGTGGAGGTAGAAGGGACAAGGCATGTAATAATTTGTACATTTGAAAATTTGATATTTCTTCGTCTTCAGATTTTTCAGTTCCTGTATTTATAAACTAGCAAAGGGTATAGTAAGATAGGCAAATATACCAACTTGCAATATGCTGTATATTCAAAACGTCTCACGTCATGTTTCAACCCTCTATGCTCCACTAGGAGGTAGTAAAAAACACAAATTAAAATTCCACTTTCATGTTATGATGGTAATAGCATGTGAGCACAACTATTCCTTTCGAATTTGTTCAGATACTTCAGTAAGGTGCCTCATAGTTAAAAAGATCCAAAAACCGAGTGTTCCTACTGTTGCTACTAGGTCCTCAATGTTGGAGAACGCAAGAATTTGTTGTAAATTGCAAATTTTGTTTGGTAAAGTTTGATGAAGTTGGTTCAAATGCTCTTGAGTCACACTTGACCATTCTCTTAATACGTAAAGGAAATAATCCTTTTCAAGTTTTGCAACAGTCATAATAAATGCAAGGATTTAATTTGAATTCGCAATTTTGCCGGCAACGTCAATCGGTCAAGAACAGATTACGCAAAGGAATGATAAATAAAGAAAGGTTGACGATGAAGGTGGAGGAACGCATGAAATCGATCGTAAAATGAACTTCCTGTATCGGTGTTCCTTGCATAATCGAAGGCAAACAGGAAGTCGTGGAGGCAGGACACGACCGACGTTAGGAGCGAAAGGAATAAAAAGAGAAGGATTAAAAACGCGTTAATTGATCGTGGATGACTGGATGAAAAACATACCACAGATGTTTCGACTCACCGGCAATCTCGATACTCTCCCCTCGTGGGCGATCCGCAGGGTTTCCTGTCGTTCCTGAAAACAGACACGACATTGTAAAAACGATTGCTCGCAATCGATGCGATACAGAAATACCAGAAACTGGTAATTGCTGATATTATGGAGCCGTAAACTTGTACGTGTTGGGCGTTCTGATTACATCAGCTATTAATTATAGAAAGGATACGGATTTTTAAGGGAATTTCCGTTCCGGTAGACTACTGCGCTTGGGGGAACAAAATGTTGCTCACCGGTGCACGCAGGTACTGAGCAGTTGAATTTGAGAATTTTGGGATTTATTTGGTTCGAGGAGACGTTCGAAATTTATAGATTTTTAAAGTTGGGAATTTTCTATATTAACAAATTTTTAAACTTCATAGTTTGCAAATTATCGAATTTCCAAATTAGCAAATTTCTAAATTTCCGAATTCCTAAAAGACCAAATTCGCAAATAAATTAATACAACACGTGACACATCACCTAATGGGAACACAGCGCGTTGCAATATAACTAGTGGCTATATAACAAGTTACAGTACTCTCTGAACTAGTGGCTATATAACAAGTTTACAGAACGGAAGAAATATTTCAAGGTTTCGGTATAAATTCCCACGAAATTGCACGATATTTTAATAACCTGTTTTAGCGGGTTCAAAAATTGTTCAGTGAAGATTGCGATCGATTGTGTAGGACGAACGATTTTAATGATAAAAAGTATCCGATTTCACGTATGAAAGGAAGATCAGAGAAGAGTGGAAAAAGAGTGACGAGGCATCGTTAACGAGCCATTTACCCGTTACGCCTTAATTTGTCCGATCGTGCATGCTAGTCTAACGACGATCAATCGTCAGAATTAACTTTCTGCTTCATTTGCGGCCTCGAAGGATCGTTAAACCGGCTACAGGCTAACACACGCGCCTACGATTCGATCGATTATAAAATTTAACGATCCTACAACGTTAGCAAGCGTTAATCCGGCTTGAATATTAATCTTCGATTCAACTTCCATCATCGGGGATCTCTTTGATCGCTTGATCTTACCGAAAGGTCAAGTTCAAATTGCTGGTAATTGGATCTCGTCCAATTTACACTTTCCTTATTCTCACTAGAATTAACGAATAAAGTTATAGCGATCTTATAATCATTTTTTTATTTATGTTTCGTAGGGTAAATTTCTTTACAGAACTTTTGGTCTTGGGGATGTAGAAAGTTGGGTATTTTGGTACTTGACGATTGGTGGAGATTTGAGTATTTGAGGAGGTCAAGATTTGGGGATTTGGGGAATATGACAGTTTGTGGATTGGGGACTTGGGAATATGCCTATTTAGGAATTTGTCGAGTTGGGGATATAATAGTTTAGGGGTTTGACAATTCAGATATTTCACAATTTGGAGATTTGACAGTTTGGAAGTTTGACGATTTAGGAATTTGAGAACTTGAAGTCCCAAATCTCAAGTTCCCAAATTCCAAAGTTCCAAATCTTGTAGTCCCAAATCCCAAAGTCCCATATTTTGTAGTCCCAAAGTCTCAAATCCCAAAGTCCCAAATCTTGTAATCCCAAATCCCGAAGTCCAAAATTTCCAAATTCCAAAGTCCCAAATCTTGTAGTCCCAAATTCCAAAGTCCCAAATCTCCAAATTCCCAAATCCCAAAGTTCCAAACCCCAAAGTCCCAAATCCCACAGAACAAATTAAAACAAACAAACAAGAAGTTGACTGAAAGAGTAATTAATGCAACAAAAGAATCCAGTCTAAAGAGTTCAATATCCAAAATGTCCGAAGGCACATGATCGGAGAGTAAATAAAAAATTTCGCGTGGTTTCCGGCGGAAACCGTGTCGATTTAGCTGGAATCTGGAACGTGTCCGTGCAAAATGCATTATCCATCGAACGTGTTCACCTATCCGGCCTCTTTGTCTAGTTAGACGCGTGTGGTACACCCACACGAAGACACGGTCGTCGCGTCGATACGGTTACCTAATCACACCGGTGCGGTGCTCCATCGTCCACGGCATTGTCTCTCGTTCCTTTACATCGGTGTGCCTTCTATCCACTCTGTCAGGTCCTGGCCGAGTTCAACGACGCGTGAACGCAAACTTTACTCGTTCCATTACATTTTCTACTTGGATAATCCGGTGCAGCTCGAGAGCCTGTTCACCGAGACACGCGGTGTCACGTTCCTCGACTGGTACCTCTGCTACAACGTGCACGCGCGGACCACACCGTTCTAACTTCGTTTTCTGTCTTCGACTGTTCCCTCGACAGGTGATCGACGCTGTCGGATTCACCCGAAATTCGTCGCTTTCATATTTTTATTTGGGTCATTCAATTTTGCTGATTTGGGAGTTTGATGATTTGGGAGAGTTTTTTGGGGATTGGCGTTTGGGGAGTTGCTGATTTGGGACTTGGGCACTTTGGGGGAATTTAATTTTGGGGGTGGAGTTGTGGGGATTGCTGCTTTGGAACTGTGACATTTTGGGGGAGTCTAATTTTGGGGGTTGGAGTTTGGGAAGTTGCTGATTTGGGACTTTGGCACTTTGGGGGTGGAACTGTGGGGATTGCTGCTTTGGGACTTTGCCACTTTGGGAGAGTTTCATTTTGGGGATTGGAGATGGGTGGGCTGCTGCTCTGGGACGTTGGTACTTTGGGAGAGTTTAATTTTGGGGACTGGAGATGTGGGGATTGCTGATATGGGAGTTTGGAGCTTTGCTACTTTGGCAGCTTGACACTTTGGAGATTTGTTACGTTGGGGGATTGGTTCTTTAGAGAATTGCAGCTTTGGGAGTTAGACCCCTTGGAGATTTGCAACTTCAAAGGTTTCGACCTTTGGAATTCTTTCAATTTTTCGAGATTTGCTACTTTGGTAGTTTAGCACTTTAGAACTTTACTGCTTTGAAAGATTGATCCTTTGGAGATTTGCAGCTCTGGAAGTTATCCTCTGGAATTCTTTCACTGTTTCAAATCTTGTTACTCTGGCTATTTGGTCCTTTGCAACTTTGTTACTTTGTGATTAAGGCACTTCCAAACATTTCTGCAACTTTGCTATTTCGAGTGTTCGAACACTGTCGAATCTCTGAATTCTGGTCCTCTGTAGCTTTGTCATTTTAAGACTCCTTCATTTTCACTCTTCGAAGCTTTACACAAAATTATAGGAAACAAAGTACAACGTTGTACAAACATAAAAGGTAGATCCATATAAAACTTTCCTTGATTAAAACTTGTAATCAATTATAAGTACAAAAGCCGTTAATTCTATCATACAATATATATCACATACTTATCGCGTAATTAATCAATACTCTTGCGACAAATATAAATTTAGGCGTAAGATAAAGGCTACACGTTTACAAATAAACAAGTAAACGATATTATCAGTAATATTTGTCTGACCAAAGTATTTAGTGCCAACAATAAGGCAAAGCGAACAGAAAGCTCTCTCGGCAACCATCAAGAGGATTCCTATTATGTTAGCTCGATATCCGCACTATCCAGCCGGATTAAGCGTATCTTCAATGAAATTGGTACCACTCGCAACATTGAAGCATAACATCAGCTACAATTCTCTCTTTCGTTCTTCCTTTCTCTTCTTCTTTCCTTCGTGGCTTGGCTTCGCTGCCAGCAATAAATATGCTGATTAAGCGGCAACGTAGCGCCGGTTAATTTGCAGTATATCAGTATCCAACAGTGTATTTTAATTGGTCGTGAAGCATTATTGCAACGTATAATCAATGACGCTACGCATCAACCAAACCTATTAACGCTACAGACAATTTTTCAAAAATTCCGCAATTCTTGTCGGTGGCTTCGCTGGAACTTCCTTCGATGACAAGCCTAATTCCTTCAGAATTTATGCTGCGGAATGTCTAATTTCAGTGGAATTTATCGGGTGTGGTCGGACAAGGATTTATCGGAAGTCTAATTCTTACTTTTAGGATTTATCGAGCTGTTACGCTATCTTAATATTATTTCAATCTCATTTTCTACTTGGCTATTGTCCTCATCATCTTCATCTTGTAATTCACTATAGCCAATTGTATGATCATTCTTCATCAGATTTTCGGTAAAACAAAAATGTCTTTCGGTAAAATCGTCATTGCTTTCATAATATACATATATTTCTTATTTCTGACACTATGGAACAGTGTATCACAAACACAAGGTTCATCGAAGTACTCTATTAGGACAAATACTAATTGCTTGTACATAAACAAGAACGTACATGTATTATATCATCTCAATTTGAACCACCTCATCGTCCATCAATCCGTCATCTGGCACTTAGAGAAAACATCGCGAGTAAAATGTACCCAAGCGATTAAGGGGTAAACCTCGAATAAATCGAGCTTCGCAGTCGTTTAAATTATCAAAGTTGCAAGTACAAAGAACTGCAGTCGATTGGATGCAAAATCTTCGCGTGGAACCTCAGAGGATTCGCAACGCCTCGCGGTGGAGTTATTAATCCCTGCGATACCGAGCGCATAAATTAGACTTCAAGACACCGGCCAATCCCGTCGCGGCGAAAACCGATTTCACGCTGATAATTGCAATTATCCATTAGCCGAAGAGTCGCGCATGGCCTCGGAGGTATACTTTGAATAGGGACAAAGGGAATGTGTTCGACTTTGGGATCCTCGAATTGCGAAACGATGAAAAGTATCGCGATGATCTCGATTCCTCGCTGCAAAGTGCATCGACGTGGCTAAATAGGCCGTGGTCTCACGCTCGCCGGTGCATCTAGGCTTCGACGCTTCAAGGTTGCCGAGCGAGGATTGGTGTCGCGCTTTTATCGACAGACCTTTTCGCGATTTTGCAACGAAATCGACACGTTTCGCAAACCCTCGTATTGTGCTACGAGGACATGGTTTTATTAGAAACAGGGAACTATACTGCACTCCTGTTTCTAGTGTGGCTCGACATTTCTCTTGGATCTTATAAATAATTCAAATAAATGGATTTGAATATATATTTTCATTTATTCACTAATTATGGTAAATAAAGAGTTTGTCCTATACTCCGCACTGTTGCAATATATTAAGAACTTACTTGATCTATTTTGTAAATTAAGGAGTTGGCTGGTAAAAGAAATGAGTCCAAAGGATGATCGAGAAAGTTAAACTGTTAGCACATTACATTAATTATATTTGAACCTAAACTTCAATTGCAGTGAAAATACGAGTCTGACGAGTGTGACATTGAATTGAAACAGAGAAATAACTATCCCCCTGACAGTACGAATAAAGGAACCTTCAAACGTCCACGTAGCCAAAAAGTTAGCAAACAGGCGGTGCACTTAGCGGTAGCCGCAGCTCACGAACCGCGTTCAACCTTTCACCCCGACTTTCATAGACGTCCGATGCCTTTCGTTCGTTATCGGTAAAATTTCTCGGCCGTAAAAGCAGCCCCACGGCCGTCACTCTAACGACCCCACAAACTGCCCCGTGACCCGTACGTAGCTCGCTAAAAGCAATCGGGCCCCGGAGAGTAGCGCTGTTGCGTGGCGCAGATAGCGGAGGCATCGCGATGGAACTTCCGTTTCTAAAAGCGTCTGGCGATCAACGAGATCCGGCCGGGCAGATAAGCGGGTCGGCTCGGTTCGTTCATTCAATTAGCGCGTTATTCGCGCGAGCCGCGCGCTCGTAAGTTGGCGAACGGTGGCCCCGGCCACGAGTTATGACGTTTCCCTCGCACGCCCGTAAAGATTACACGGCCGGGGCCTTATCTGCCCACGAAATCGCTCGACTATCCGCGAAACTATCCTCCCTGTTTACGAGTCTACAGCGTCGTCGGCGACGTAACCGCTGATAACGGTCGGTAATTGCGGCTGGCGATCGCCAACACCGTAGCCTTCGACCGTGTCCCTGCTGGACCAGAAGAATCTCTGCCTCTATAACGCCCACGCTTTCCACCAGCCTGATATCCTTACCATTCCCGATTATGTTAGTCTATGATTCCCTATTGTTAGGAAATAGGAAAGAGTGGGATGGTTTTCCTGTGACAGATGTACCGTAGGTCATGGATTTTGAGAATTGGACAAGTAGAGTTACCTAGTTAGTTACCTAGGAAATAGGAAAGCTAGGAGTGTGATGCGGACTTTCCCTGTGACAGATGTAGGTACCGTAGAACAACGAGTTGGTCATGGATTTTGGGAATCGGACAAATAGAGAACATTTAGGTATTGAGAGTATAAGGAATCTGGAGATAGGCATGTTAGGATCTAGGTATTCCAGCAGCGAAGAAACACGGAGCCTACCTGTTACAAAGGATTTGGAATTCAGGGATCTTTGGGCCTAGGTAATCTGAAGTTTAGCATGCAGAATCCGAGATGTAGACTCTGGTATCCCACCATAGAAATCTAGGAATTCCAGCATTTAAGTAAATTCAGAGCATACTCTTGGCAGAGGATCTGTAAATTTTCACAGAGAATTTAGAGTACAGGAAAGCTCCCTCTTTGCAACAATTCGAAATCTGGAGAACTTGTGATGTAATTTGGAATCCATGGAATTTGAAGGGTAGATCCAAGACTTAGAGAATCTAAGGAAGCCCAAATCTAGAGGTCAAATCTAATCCAAGCTCTGAAACGGGAAAACCGGATATCGATAGCACATTCAAGAGTCGTATCAATTTCCCTAGACGGTTTTTCCCTTTCATCGAGGGAACGGGAGACTGCAGCGTTGCGGTTCGATTGCGCTCATTGCAACGAGCGTTCGATTAGCGCGTCTAATTTATCGGGCGGTTTACGCGCGGCTAGCTGAATACGGTTACACACCTTTATTGCCGCGTAGATATGCTAATGCAACGCGATAGTTGGCCAATATTCCGCTGTTGTATGTCGAGTATCGGGCAGGATCGCGAGCCGATTGCGCACCGCGCCGCTTCTCCCGATTCGGTTCGATTTCGTCCCGCGAGTTACGGCCACCTTGACCCTTATCTTCCCTTGCTCGACCTTTTTTACCGAACCGCCCTGGAATTTCTTGTCTCGTAGATGCGTTTCTATGTTGCCTTTTACGATTAGAACAGATAGCCCCGGGTAAAATATGAACAATCTGCTGGCTGTATCTTTCCGCGCAACTTTCCTCGTTTCCTATGGTGCTTCGAATGGGCTTATCGATGAGACCTGCTGCTATCGATTATCGATACACTGTCGATATCTCTGTATTTAATGATATATCGTTATCGTTGGGATCTCCTTCGTGGAAATTATCGAACCTGAGTTTATTTGTATTTATTCTTCGGATATAATCTAACAGTGTGAGATAGTCGCATTTTATAATTGAAATTTAGTAAGGATGGTGTTAGGTTGAGGTTTAAGCTACTCTAGATTTCACCACCCAAAGTAATCAGAATGAGATAAGTTAAATTAGATTATACAGGGTTAAACTGTATTAGCCAGTGTCAGGTTAGCTCAAGATTGAGTTACATAAGGCTAGGTTAAATTAGAGTTAAGTTAGGATTGAACTGAAGTCAGGATAGGAATTATGTTGTGTCCAAATTAAAGTTAGGATAAATTAGGACTCGGTTATATTATAAGATCAGATTGTATTACTCTAATACCGTCTTCTAATTTCGATATGGGATCGAAAGGACAAATACCACGAGCTAATTGCGATCGGGGCTGTGGCGTCCGTTTTTCTGGATGCTCCCCTTACCTCCATATTTTCTCGGTAAGGATAATCGTTCAGTGGAACGCGCCCGAAATAAAATTTCGCCGAAGCACGTACACGAAGAAACTGGTTCCAGCGTGGTAGGCGCCCGTTCGTCGATCTCTCCTTCTCTTCTAATAAACGAAATTAACTTTCCGCGGACGATCCGGGCGAAAAAAGCGGTCGCGTTCCAAGGGAATGCTCGTCCTCCACTTCGAACTGATCCTTACAAGGATCTCTGCTCCCCGTCTACGTGTCTCGACACTCTGACGCTATTCGTAGCGGTTAAATCAACGACGGAGCTTAATAATTGTCTCGTTTCAAACCTACGTACATCGTTTTCACTTTTTTCGTAGATTAATGTATTATTTTAATAGGATCAGGTCTCATCAATCAGATCTGATAGGTTAAGACGAAGACAGCAGGATAAATTATTAGATTAATTTGAGTAGGTTGGAATTAGGGTAGCTTAGTGTGGGTTGAGATTGGGTTATGTTCCACCATTTGAGGCTATTGGATTAAGTGAAGTTAGGTTAAAGAGTTAGGTTACATTCAAATGAAATTGCATTCAAATTCAGGTTACGTTGAAATTACATGTAGTTACATGTAGATGTAGATAATTAAGGATTAAAGTTAAATTAAAGTTGGAATAAGATTAGAGCTAGACACAGTTCAAATTGAAGTTACATTTACGTTGAACTCCAGATGAAATTAAGTGTGGGTTAGTTTAGAATTAGTCGCAAAATTAAAGTTTCACAAGATTTCCTTGACTCCATCAAACCTGGAACAACTAATCCACATCGTTCGCTCCTCAACACTTTCTGCCTCTAAACATCCGAGTTTTATACAATCCACGAAGTTATTCAGCCGGTAAATAGCCAGTGAAAGGTGAGGGAATCCTCGAAGAAACGACACATTGTGACTAGATGGTGTCGAAAGTGGGTAACGAGAGTCGGCTGTTGTTCGCGAGGGTCGCGTGGCGCGACAATTAAGCGATTAAAGACGCTCGGCGTCGATCGCGGTCGCGCGGTTGCGCAAGACGCACGATGACGCACCGCGTCGCGTTTAGAGCACGATTTCAACGAGTTCCCAGAAACAATCAGCTGATTGGTTACAAGGATCTTTTAATTGCGATTTTACGCGTACTTTCAATTTCACGTATTTCCAAATCTTCAAATTCCCTAATTTCAACATCCTGAGATCTGTGTAGATCAAATTCTATAATCACAGGTCCTTTGATTCCAAACTTAGATTTTGACATCCCCAAATTCTCAGATCCGCAAATTCTCAGATCCACTTGCCAAATCTCTAAATTCACAGATCCACAAATTTATAGAGCCTCAAATTCCCAAAGCCCCAAATTCTCGAATCCTCGAATTCTCAAATCCTAAAATTCCAAAATCTCCAAATCCCTAGATTTCCAAAATCCTAAATTCCCAAATTTCCAAATCCACAGATCCCTAGATTCCCAAATTCTTAAATTCCCAAATCCCTAGATTCCTAAATTCCTAAATCCCTTGATTCCAACATTCCTAAATTCCTAAATCCCTAGATTCCAAATTTCCAAATCCCCAGATCCCTAGATTCCCAAATTCCTCAATCCCCAAATCCTTAGATTTCCAAAATCCTAAATTCCCAAATTCCTAAATCCCCAAATTCCTAGATTCCCAAATCCCTAAATTCCCAAATCCCTACATCCCCAAATCTCTAAATTCCCAAATCCCTACATCCCCAAATCCCTAGATTCCCAAATTCCTAAATTCCCAAATCCCTAAATCCTCAAATTCTCAAATCCACCAACTTTCAAATCCCCAAATCCCTAAATTCCCAAATCCCCAAGCACCCAGATCTCCAAACGAAAAAATGACCAAATTCCCAAATCCTTGAATGTCGAAATGAAAAGTATCCCAAATGCTCGGGCAAATCCGATAGCTCTCCAAATCCGAAATTTCCACTTTGACGAAAGTCGATATTAGAAACTGGTTCGAGAGTGGCACAGCCTGTCGGAGGTTACCAGTTTAATGGCCGGCGTGCCATCGGTGAAAAAGTACGCGGTGCAAGTACGGGGCAGGCTTTGTTCAGTACGTCACTGGGTCACCGGTTCGACGGGTTCGAGCCAGGACGAAATTTTACTTGGAACCGGGCCACGTTCGACGCGCCAAGAATTTACCGTGAAATTCCTCCACGACGTGCCGAGACGAGAGATCGCGCAGAATCGATACTCGCGCGAACAAAACGCCGACATCCGGCGACTCTATCTCTTCGATTTTTCCTCCATTTATCGCGTCCCCGAGACCCATTTTCCTATCATAGAAATTACGCGAAAGAAAGTCACAACCGATTAACTTTCAGCCGTCTTAACCCATTTAAATAACGTATCAATCAGCTCGATGATCAATTTCCTTTCCCTCCGAACTTTCTCGCATGAACGTTTAATAATACTTTCGTCCTTGGTCGTAATCGAGCGTTTATCGGGGTTAGATTAATTATCTGTCACGTTAACGACGCTTTCACTTGCCCCTCGAACAAAGTCCTTTACAATTGCACCGTGACACTGTTTTCAAAGGATACCCGCGCGTTATTTCGCTTAATGTGTTCGTCCTGATTAACAGCGGATTGCCTTGCCGCTCGAACACGTTTACTTAAAACGAAGGTCGTCAGGAACGTTGTTTACGGCACGGCCAACCCCCTAACCGATCATACCTTTCCCTCTCGTTCTCCTTGTTTCGTACAAATTAGCCACGATTAACGAACCAAGCCCTCAATTGAGACGTCCACGGGTTTATCGCTGCCCCGGTTAGCGCCAGACACCCTCCGATGGGGGTTGAAGATCTAATTTAAATACTGCCGCAACCATGAGATCGTGCAACGCGCCGGGAGCTGCAAGCTGCGAACGAAGGACCGGAACATAAATAACGCGCGCTCGCTCGTATCCTCCAAACTTTATGGTAATTGTTTCTCGAGGCTTTCCAGTTTAACTCATGCCCGTTTGAAGTCTTACTTTCTACGTTTCAATGGCGCTGCTGTTCATTTCGAGGCCCGAGAACTCGCTGATAAGGATAATTGTTACCTGGAACTGTCCACTTTAAACGGTTTACGTTCCAGGTACTACGTTTATTTATTCCTGCGTATGTTTACAACTTACGGAGAGCCTAGTGCGTTTTGTAACTTCTGAATTTTTAGTTTTTCTATGTAGCACCTTACTTCATAATCCTCATGATCATGAACCAGCGTTCATGTGATGAGTGCGTCACGAGACTCGTCAAAATGTTGTAAGAATTGTACATTTGAAATTGTCAGATTTTCAAATGACGAACTTTAAATTTAAAATTAAAGGAACTTGCAAATGTAAAAATTTGAAAATGTGTTGATATGTGTTAGAGAAGACTGAAAAGAAAAAGTAGTGCAATAGTGAATAGTGCAAGAAGTTAAAGAACATAAATGCAAAAATTGTCCATCACAAACACGAGGCCTACATCGCAACAGCACCAAACATGAAATCCGAGTTAATTAAATCGACGATCCAGCCGCTCCCTAATTAACGCCAAACACGTGGAAGAAAAGGGAATCCGCCTGGACAACAGGGTGCGGTCTCAGGGTGCGCCCCGACGAGTTTAGCCGGAGGCAATAGAAAAGAAAAAGAAAGAAGAAGTGAAAAAAAAAGAAAGGCGAAAAAGAGCGGGGAAGAGGAACGAAAAAGAAAGAAAGAATCAAGGGTTGGGCCACCGACGTTGTAACATTGGGAAATCGAATCGCAAACGACTACGAGATGGATAGAACAAAGGAGAAAATGTGTCTGGAATGACAACGACTGTCGCAACGATAGCTGCGGGTCCATTGTGTTTGCTTAACGCTAACGCTCGGTGCGACTTTAATTGTCGACTGTCGATCGACTGGCTAGGAATTCCGCTTAGCAGCCTCGATTAACACGCTTCTGTGCCGGTCGACAGAGCGGAGAAATCATTCGTAACATCTTAAGATGACGAGTTCTGCGTATGGGACTTTGGGATCGGTAAAGTGCGGGCTTTCAGGGGAGAATGGTTTTGGTTCCTTCAGAATGTGGATGGGGACATGTATGGTGCAAAGGAAGATGGATATAATTTATTAATGTAAAAGGAAAACATCCCCAAAATTTTAACCTTGGACATCCCAACCATCGAATCTCTAAATCTTGATGTCCCAAATGTTCAAAATCCTCAAAATCTTAACCTTGATCATCCCAACTCCAAAATCCCCAAAACCTTAGCCTTAATCATCCCAACCCCAAAATCTCTAAAATCATAACCTTGAACATCCCAACCCCAAAAACCTTAAATCTTGATGCCCCAAATGTTACAAATCCTCCAAATCTTAATCTTGAACATCAAAGCCCCAAATCCCTAAGTCTTGGTGTTCCAAATTTTCAAAATCCCCAAAACCTTAACCTTGATCATCGCAACCCTAAAATCCCCAAAACCTGAACCTTGATCATCCCAACCCCAAAATCTCTAAAACCTTAATTTGTATCAACCTAACCCCAAAATCCCCAAAACTGTAACCTTGATCATCCCAAACGCAAAATCCCTAGAACCTTAACCTTGAACATCCCAACCCTAAAAACTCTAAATCCTGATGTCCAAATGCTCAAAAATACCCCCTAGCCACCAATGTGCATAACAATATCTGCTCTAAGTCCCCGTTTGCTTACGTCTCCATAAGAGAAAGATTTTCCTGGTAATCGTACGAAAAATAATAAGTAAGAAACGCTCGTAGTGAATTATTTCTGCGGTTACTTTCGATGTTCGAACGAAACTGGTCCGCGCTGGTGCGCGGCGGCACGCGATCAACGGCGCGCGTCCAGCCTTTTTATTGGCCCGTTAACCAGATCGGTGTACAGCCGCGAACACGTGCAATTAGCTGAAATCGTGGCTCGGTAACCTCTTTAACCGTGATGCATGTTAGAAAGTCGCCAGAGAACGATTGCAGAGAAATTTGCGACGAACACGAGCGAGCACGTCGATGCGATGCGATGCGTGCCTATCCCTGACCGAGAAATACGCTTTTGCCGCGCTTCGTTACACATAACAGTGTAATATTTCCAACGAACGGCTAAACGTTTTAATCGGCCGCTCCGATGTACACGAGCTTATTATAAATCACGGGGAAACTTGAACGGAAAGCTTGAAAAACGACCGGAGGAGAGCGTGTTCAACACCGCGAACATTTGCTTTTTATTAGTCGGGGATGATAAGATAGGGGAAATTATTGAGACATTCGACTGGTTTGATGGAGGAGTTTTTTAACGATGTTCATTATTTTTAATATTATAGGAGGAAAGGAAGTTTTGCTGGGGAAGCAGGGTGAAAGTGTTGCTTTCACAAAGAAGAGGAGGAGAGTTGGGGTTTCGGGGGTCGGTACATTGGAAAATTTGCAATATGTGGCAAGGTTTTAAAATTTTCAAGTGTCTAAATTGCAGTGTACTAATTTCCAAATTTCCACATCTCTAAATTTCTAAGTTTCCTAATTCCTTAATCACAAATTTGGCAATTTTCCAAATTTCCAATGAGTAAAAATTCCGAAATTTGTGAAACCCCAAGTTTCTAAATGTCCAACTCATCAGATCCTTAATACTCAATTTCCGTATTCCAATATTTCCCGAAATTCCTGAGCGTCCCTCGCGTGGCAGTTCTGCACGCTCACCAGAAACCCCGAGCTCGTTTCCAGAAAAATAAAAACAGGAAAAGAGAGAGAGAAGCTATGGCAATTTAACCTAGTCTCTTAAATCGTCCAGAACGAAGCGCCAGGACGTTTCGTCGCGGATACTTACGATGCTTGGTCACGAACGTTAGCAAAGTCGGTGACTTTGTCGGAATTTCCCCCCGGTGTCACGCGAAAACCAAGAAAACACGGATTCGTTTTCGTCTTCTTTAAAAAAACCGTTCCAAATGCTTCGAAAAAGTTTAACGACACGTAATAAGACGTAGATTAAATATGATTCGTAAATTTGCATAAAAGGTTTCGATAAAATATTTTGAAGAATATCTCCGACATGACAACCACATATGTGCGTCACACTCGTAGAAAGCTTATAATACTAAAATATCGAAGATGTTAATTAAATTTCCCGCGATAATCCGAACATAAGTTTCTCCCGATACTCAGATTTGCAAGTATCTGTTGCGATAGAATTCTTGTCCTCTTCACGAGCTTCTCAAGATTTCCTGGAAGAGTACACATCGAATTTGGTCGAAACATCGAAAAGTTCGACTCATCGTGACCGCGATCCATACGGTTAACACGGGGCTCGGAATCCTCGACCGTTAAAACGATTTCATGGCTGTGATTTGCATATCTTGGTTTTCGATGAACTTGAAATTCCTGAGGCTGGTCAAAATTCTTCGGATCCCGAGACGTTTAATGAGCAATCAAATTTTAACGAACAACAGGACGCTATTTATAAACACGTCTGTGTTGTAAAAACACAGTGTATGTTATTTTGAGACGTGTACTCTGAAATTTTTATAGGTATATCTAAAGATTTTTACGTTCTTAGAGATCAATGTTTTTGAACATGTATGTCTTTAGATATCTAGGACCCTAGGTAGCCACATTATTAGATACATCCCTAGGTATATCCTCAAGCGCCTACATCTCTAGGTAGCTACACTATTAGATGTCTACATCCCTAGGTACCTATATCCTCAAGCGCCTACATAAGTACCTACCTAGGTACGCAAAGATCGTAACGATACTTAAAGGCTATTGTAAAGTTAAAAAGGATTCGAGAGAAAGAGAAGAGGCAAAAGAAGGGTGAACGAACCTTGAACGGTTTAATATTTCTGTACGGACTGTGACGCATAAATCACGAGAAGCGTGTGCAAAGGACGAAGGAAGGAACAGGAAGTGGCTCGAGCACCGACACACGATTTGACAAAGTATTATCGATACGTGACGAGAAAGTCGAGTCTTTGTTGCGTTGCATATGCGTGGGATTGCCATTCGTTGCACGGACAACGTCGCTCGATTTTCGTGGTACAACGTCGTCGAAGCGAAATATGCATTCGCTTTGTTTTCCCATGGTGCACCATTAAAACACGAACGTGCAACAACTCGCCTAACTAGGCGCATACTTCCGCGAAATGCTTTTCACTGCGCTGAGCATTTGCGAGTTTAGGAATTTTTGAGGTTTGGAAATTTTAGGACTTGGAGGTTCGAGGTATTTGAGGAATTTGGAAATTTTAAGGATTTGAAAACTCTAGAGATTTCGTGATTTTAGGGATTTGGGGATTCTAGAGATTTGACTATTTGAAGATTTGTCCACATGATTGAAAATTGATCAACTTGAAAATTGGGGAAAATGGAATTCTGCAGCTTGAGATATTTGAAAATGTAGAAAGTTAGAATACATAAAAGGACGTCTGGCTCGTCCCGTTGACACGTCAGTGGATGGTTTTTAAGCGGAGCTGAAGAGGACGCGATGGAAACGGTTTGCATACCGAGGTCCTGGCTCATCCTGGTTCGTCCCATTCGCGGCACCACGCGACGAATGCCAATCCCACACGGGTTCGCTTTCTCGTCACGTATCAATAAACGTCTGTCGTTCCTTGCCACAGCTTCCTTGCATCCCTCTTGTAAAACTCTCGTCGAAAAATCCGGACCTCCTTTTGTTGCCGGGGACAATAGCGACTCCTTGCGAAACCGTGGATCGCGTACTAGCGTTTTTAATTTACATGCTTCTCGACGTGGATTGTTTATGCGTCCTGACACTTCAATATATCCCGGTGAACATGTACGTGTTAACCATAGAAATGCAAAAATAGAGCGCGTGAATCACGTGCTATAATCTGTACGTGGATATAAAGGAGTAAAAAGAGCTGCATAGAGGACCCTTGTGTCCTTTGACTGCGCATGCGCATCAATTCAATATGGCGGTCGTATCGTATTATACGATACATATTTACTACACGCTGAGGAATTAATAGGAATTAGTATAACAATATTATAACGTAAATTATTGAACTTGCATTAGATGTTACAATTTTTAAATATAAATACACTTATGTCTATAGTTTTTCTCTAATCAATCATATATAGTACAGTGCGCATGCGTACTGGAACATTCACTGTATGCACATATGCATTGGGGTCTCTATGCAGCGTTCTTTTATTCCATTTACATGCTTTTCAGTCTCCTCATGCGTATATTCTTATACTTCATAATCTGTGGTCTATTTAGTCTTCGCACGGAGTAACTAAATATAAAATCCACAAGAAACGTCACACAAAGCATCATTAGATGTATTTTGATTAATACGAGTTGACTTAACAAACATATCACAACTTTGACTGCTTTTAGCACTAGTGTATCAGTACATACATCTAATTCAGAATCTTAAGAACCACTATAAAAATCTCAAATCTATTTCCAAATTCCAGAATTTGTAAATACCAAACATGCAAATCCGGTAACGAGATATCCTTCAACTAGCTCCATGTCGACTACCAATCTCAATTACGAGTGTCTGTAGAAGCGCAATTGCACAATTAGCAACATGTTGATACCGCGAGTACGTCCATCACGCGTAGCATTGCGTTATCCGCTGACGCATATAATCGAAGTTGCTGCTTAAGGCTGAAGAGGTTAACAAAGTTGCGGTAACGCACTCGGTGCTCTGTGGTGTTGGCAGTGGATGTTCGCTAGTGGCCGTTTCCCTGGCTGGACGGTGTCAAGTTCATCGTTCAACGCTCGTCCTACGTGTGCTAACGCACTCGGCTCGCTTCCTCTTCGGCCATAATTATGCCTGTTGCGCAAAAGCTTGTACGACGACGTTCGTGTCTTCGTGCAACTGCGTGGCGGCCAACCGGAGACCTTCTTAGCGGTCTCGATCGACAGCTCGAGGTCGTTCCCCGGTGCACTTCCTTCGTTTGCTTCGATTCCGACCGGCCTGTCCACCATCCGGTTACGAGAAATCGCCTGTTAGCGTATCGCTTTCATGCTAACATCGAGCTACAGTTGCTACATGTCTTCGAATGTGACGTCATATCTACATGCAGATGTGCTCCAAACCACTTCTGTTTCAGGACATGCGAAGCCTGTTAAATATTTCTCAAATGTCATTTCAAGTTTACGTCATGTCGATCGACATTCATCAAGATTGTATGTGTGATATAAGTATACGATAGATGATACGTACTGATGCTGAAATCAGTTAGTTGTGATATCTACCGGTATTAGGCTGTATAATGCTGCTGTATGTAATGTGACATCCCTAAATCCCCAAATTCTCAAATCCCCAACTTTCCATATCCCCTAATTCTCAAATCTCCAGTTTTCCATATTTCCCAAATTTTCTCAGGTCCCAAATTCGTAGATCCCAATTTCCTATATCCCAAATCCCTAGATCCCAAATTCCTATATCCCAAATCCCTAGATCCCGAATTCCCAGATCCCAAATCTCTAGATTCCAAATTCCCAGATCCCAAATTCTCAGGTCCCAAATTCCTATATCCCAAATCCCTAGATCCCAAACCCCTAGATCCCAAATTCCTATATCCCAAATTCCCAGATCCCAATTTCCTATATCCCAAATCCCTAGATCCAAATTTCCTATACCCCAAATCCCTAGATCCCAAATTCCCAGATCCCAATTTCCTATATCCCAAATCCCCAGATCCAAATTTCCTATACCCCAAATCCCTAGATCCCAAATTCCTATATCCCAAATCCCTAGATCCCGAATTCCCAGATCCCAAATCCCTAGATTCCAAATTCCCAGATCCAAAATTCTCAGGTCCCAAATTCCTATATCCCAAATCCCTAGATCCCATACCCCTAGATCCCAAATTCCTATATCCCAAATCCCTAGATCCCGAATTCCTATATCCCAAATCCCTAGATCCCAAACCCCTAGATCCCAAATTCCTATATCCCAAATTCCCAGATCCCAATTTCCTATATCCCAAATCCCCAGATCCAAATTTCCTATACCCCAAATCCCTAGATCCCAAATTCCTATATCCCAAATCCCTAGATCCCGAATTCCCAGATCCCAAATCCCTAGATTCCAAATTCCCAGATCCAAAATTCTCAGGTCCCAAATTCCTATATCCCAAATCCCTAGATCCCATACCCCTAGATCCCAAATTCCTATATCCCAAATCCCTAGATCCCGAATTCCTATATCCCAAATCCCTAGATCCCAAACCCCTAGATCCCAAATTCCTATATCCCAAATTCCCAGATCCCAATTTCCTATATCCCAAATCCCCAGATCCAAATTTCCTATACCCCAAATCCCTAGATCCCAAATTCCTATATCCCAAATCCCTAGATCCCGAATTCCCAGATCCCAAATCCCTAGATTCCAAATTCCCAGATCCAAAATTCTCAGGTCCCAAATTCCTATATCCCAAATCCCTAGATCCCATACCCCTAGATCCCAAATTCCTATATCCCAAATCCCTAGATCCCGAATTCCTATATCCCAAATCCCTAGATCCCAAACCCCTAGATCCCAAATTCCTATATCCCAAATTCCCAGATCCCAATTTCCTATATCCCAAATCCCCAGATCCAAATTTCCTATACCCCAAATCCCTAGATCCCAAATTCCCAGATCCCAAATTCCCAGATCCCAATTTCCTATATCCCAAATCCCTAGATCCCAAATTCCCAGATCCCAAATTCTCAAATCCGTTCCTCACATTTCCTATATTATCAAATCTTCAAATTTCCAGATCCCCAATTTGCGAATTCCTAACTTCCAAAATACCTAAGTTACTAAATTCCCAAAATTCCTAAATCTGCAACTCCCCAATGTAATCCGCACCTCCATAAAATTGTCCCGTGTTTTTACAAAATTTCTTCCCACGACACAGTAAATACAGTATCAGACCGGTTTCGCGTGGATTTTTCCAACGATATTTTCTACGATAACTCGATTCCACGTTCATCGCAACGGTTTAGTCGAGCAGAAGCCATCAAATGGCCATCGAACGTTAAACTATCGAGCCGCTTTCTGGGAAATTATTTTGTCGCGCATGTAAATTGCATATTACTAATTCGCGCCTCCGTGTAACTCGATATCATTACTGCGTCATTACACCAGAAGCCGTCCGGGCAAGATGATTTACTCGGAAGAACTTGCTTCTCTGCGCGTTTAAGCTTCATTTACCTTAACGCGATTTTCCGGAGGGTTCGCTTTCAGCGAGCGATCCTTTTTTCCCCTCCTGGAAATGGCGTGCGAACAGAAAATTTCATTTCCGATAATATCTTTTGATAATTTAATTGTAATCGAATCGTGTATCGTATTTGCTACTATTTTTTCTTCCTCTACTTATCCATGATCGTTGAGAATTATTTTCACTCTTCGCCTGATTCGATTAGAAACGCAGATGACATTTCCTGTGAAAATTACATAATATTCGCTGTATATTGTAGGTTCAGCTGCAGTCTCGTTATATTATTGATAGAAAAATATAGAAATACAAATATTACAAATGTCGAAATGTAGAAAATTAGAAATCTGAAGCTTTAATTCGAATGAAAATATGTACACGTAGGTTAATCTACATTGCCGGATCGAAGAATTCGCAACGAACGCAAAGGTTCGTTGCAAGTTCATTTTCGCGAATTATTCAAGCGGATCGAATCGTCCGAATCAGCGAGTAGAGTTAATTCCGCTATCAGTTGATTATACCGGCAGTATCATCGACACGGATGATTTAATGTCCACGTAAACTGATAGTCGGTACGGCGCATCGATTAATTAAAGTGATCCGTTTCGCACGAGTAACCTTTTCATCTGGCAGACCGTTTAAATTAATCGAATTTCGTATGACATCGGGATCGTTGATCTCCATTGAATTTCCCTCGATTCGACTCGGACAATTCGGAGCTGACAATCAGTCGTTAAACTCTATCAGCCGTGTAATTGCAGTGGCGAGTTGTTGGCACACAATCGAGTGCGTGTTGTGAGCGCACGCTTCGCTTTTTGCTATCATGAGATCATCTTCCTTTCTCTCTTTTACCTTGAAATCCTTTTTTTTTATCTATCCTCTCTCTTACATTGGCATTTATCGTTCGTGTTTAGTATTATTGCTAAACGCTGATACAATTTGTTCCTTCTGTATACGTTCGAACGCGAACTATTTCATTTTAACTTTCAGGATTTATGGATTTTCAAGATTTCGAGATTATAGGGATTTGGGGATGCCAAGCATTTGGGGATTCTAGGAATCTGGTGATTTTATAGATTTCGGAATTCCAGGGATTTGGGTATTTTTTATATTTGGGGATTCCGGGGATTTGGAGATTCTAGGAATTTGAAGATTCTAGAGATTTAGGCATTCAGAGACTTTAAGTATCTGGGGATTTTAGGGATTTGAAGATTTGTAAGCTTGAGAATTTAGCAATTTAATAATTTGAGAATTTAGGAACGTAGGAATTTTTTGAATTTATTAATTTAACTTGGGAATTGAAGATTTTGAGATTCAGAAATGTGAGACTTTGTGAATACAGAGATTTCTGAACACGTAACCTTGAAAATAAAAAATCCAAAACTTGCAGACTTTGTAGGTTGAAAAAGATAGAAAATTGTTGGTAAGACATGATTTCATATTTCACGTAATGATAGATAGAGTGATTCTCGGGTTAAGCATGCAATGAGAGGCGCGAAATGGTAAAAATTGAAACGTCGGTTTGATCATCGGTACTCGTAAAACGTTCGATGATGGCAGGGTCTCACGATCGACGAAAATTACTGTTAATAATTGCTAATGGTCGTGCACGAACAAAGAAGGACCGTTAGTATTCGGCAGTAACGACGTAGCCGAAGCGGTAACGTTAGATGGCGGCGTTTATATGCAAATTCGTGGCTCGAACCTTCTCACGTCGAACGATCGCGACGACGGCGCCGACTTCTATGCTGGATAAAGCCAAATTATTATTCAGATAGCGAGAGAGAGCCTCGATCTATCGCCGTTCCTCGATCACCGATCCATTAGTTATGCAACGCAGTCTAGCTACGTGCAACGTCCTCGTGTTCCCGGCTTTTCACCCTGCATCCACTCACGAATAAATTAAAACCTTGGGAAAATATTAATCGCGTCGATGAACCCTGCAATTTTTACCAATAAAGTCCTCTTGCTAATTCGAAAATTTAGTAGGTTGAGGTCTTTGAAATTTGGGGGTTGGAAAGTTAAAATTTCTGGGTTTGGAAGATTTCGGGATGTGAAGAATAGGAATGTGGAGTTTGGGGATTTGGACATTTGGCAAACTTGAGATTTCAGGCTGTTGGGAATTTGGGGATATAAGGAGTTGTGGAGATTCGAAGTCAAAGAGTTAGAAAGGGAAGTTTGAGGATCTGGCAATGTGAGAATTTAAGGATCTGGAAATTCAGAAAGTTTGACCAGAAATAGAGTATAATGAAGCAGTGCAATTTGAAAATGACTACCTAGATTATTAGCCTAACTCCAAAAAGAAGACATACACATCTCATATCCATACTAAATCCGGTATACTAAAACCATACTATAATCCAGTACGAAGTTGCAGAGGGATTGTCACCAGTTAAACGAGTCCATGAGTATTTACATAGAAAAGCCATAACTGAAGGCAGGACAAGTTTATTCTAGGGAAATACGCGGTTCGATGAACTTTTTCACGACGCGACCTAACCGTCTAATTAGCGTCGGTACAAAGTGTAGTCTAGTCTGGCACGTGACGTCACGTATTTATAAATAATTGTCGGCTAGAGAAAAGCTAGTGTCGTCACGTTCAATGCCACCACGACCACGGACGTTCGTTCGCCGTGTCTTGTAATTTTATTCGCGTCCGAATGCTATTCCTGATGACGCGACACCGACGATCAGCCTTCAAGGATCCTCTCTCCGCGTTTTCCTCCTCTTTGCTTCTCTTTCCCATTTTCTTGTCCCTTGAAATACCTATGTACTTCAACGGAACCATCTACATATATTCAAACATTTTTCCTTTAAGCATATATTCCCTCTGGGCCCTATATCTTTACATCTTACATCTGTACAATCTTTACAGTCCTATACGCACCTCTATGTATGCCGTTATTTGTCCCCAGATCTTCGTGACACGATATCACTAAATGTATGTACCTAGATTAGTATGTTAATCTGTGTATTCTGCATTACTAGATGAGCAACATACTAATCTAGTATGTTCTATATTCTTGATACTTAATATCCTCAGATTTACAATATTCCTAAAGACATAACGTCTTCAATGTCCTAATTATCATAGATCAGCTATTCCAAACCTGTAATGTACTTACATCCCCAACTATACCAAATCACTAATGTCACTGGATCCCTATATACCATCAACTATACCAAATCCCTAATGTCCCCAATATCTTTAGATCTCTAATGTCCCTAAACCCCTAATATCCTTCAGTCCCTGATATCATTGAATCGCTAATATCTCTAGATCCCTAATGTCCCAGGTCCCTAAATCCCCAATATTCTGAAATCCTTAATCCACCTGGAACTGACATACTCGTATACCCTCAACATCGAATATCCTTACATCCCTGAATTCCACGTATGTCCCTAGATCCTAAATACCCGTATATTATTTTGACTAGAAAGTTATTATGTACATAAGCGTAATCGGTAACATTGTGAAAGAAAAAGGACTCGAACGTTGCAAAAGGTTGGGGACATTAATATCGCGCGCTATCCTCTAACCATTTTGCTGTACAACCGCGTTTTACATAATGCAACGTGTGCTAACCGTGTCCATTCTAGCCACAGACACGATCTCGATCACGCTAAAAGTGCGTGTCGAGATAGGGGAAAATGGAACAAGAGAGAATTACGCAAACCCAGGCTTATCGCCGATTCGATTGATCGAGTATCGGCTACGCAACACGAATCGTTCCTTACGGTACTTTCCTTCGAAACTTTCCGATGACGTTTCAATTACGACCAGAACGCTTTCTTCTCGTCGGTTTAATATCGCCGTTCCTTAAACGAGTTATTGTTACACGCCGCTACGCGCACGCCGGCAAGATGAAACAAAAGAATTATCAATCTACCGATGAACTCTAGTTACGTATCGTGAATTGCATTCTTTAACATAACAATTAAATACTGTACTTCTTCACTGCTGCGGGATTATCGATTGCAATCAGGGATTATGAGTTCTGCATTATTGAATGTTGTATATTCCGTGCAACTGCAGGTCTCTCGTTATATCGCATGTGGAGGTGGAACGCGAGCGCAACATATGGTGAACGCATACCGAATACGAGATATAGCATATGTATAATGAGTACAACTGCGTGGTAATGCGAGTGGCAATATAACATGGAGAGTCGAACAAAAGATTTACGATTTCGTGGAGAAATCTGCATCGTCGTTACGACGGGTGCACGCTATTAGCATACGCGAGGGACTCGCTCAGTAAACTAAGGCTATATAACGGGAGTTCGCTATACTTGCACTTGTTGCATTTAATAGAAATCTAAGACCTCGATTACATTACGAAAATCGTTTTTATATGTGCCCATATTAAGTACTGGATTTAAGGATCCGTTTACCAACCAGATATGCGAGCACGTAATCACGCAACTTCCTTTGCATATAATACTTTTTACACGGGTTAGTTCGCGCTGTTACACGACATTTATAACAGACCCGTAAATAAAAGTACCGTAGCGCGGCGTGTACGGGCAATATAATTTATATTTGACGAATCGAACGCGTCGATAGCGTCCATACGATGCCGGTTTTATCGTCCTGTTTTGTTACCATCGTTTCGGCTGGTTTTCATCGCGAGACCTCGCGTTAATGGTCAATTAAACGTGCTCGTTATTGGCCGCGCGTCTATTAAAATTCAACCCACTCTGCCCCGGGCAATTGATCGCTCGCGAATAGAATTGCACCGACGATCCTCGTTGAATAAAGAAAATCGACGTTCGAATTTAAACAAATTAATGGGAAAAATGGCAGTAGGCGAATGACGACGTGAATCATCTGAAGGATGTTTTCCATCGCTTTCACGCTATGTGGAATCAATCTAATCTTCGGGTGGCATCTTCCTACGTGGGAAAAGAATCGAAACGTTTCAATGCTACCGCATGATTCAATAAGGCCAAGATTCCTACGACCGTGACAAATGCAGACTTTTTCTTTCTACTATCGTTATGTCACATTTTCCTCTTTACACTCCAACGGATTCGCATTTTTACGTAACACGGAATCTTGCCAACTAACCTTGCTTTCCTATTATTTCGGTATTTCAGTCACATATGACCGTAGTCAACGTGTTAAATTAAACATGATATTATTAGAAATACCTCAGGGAAAATAGTAACGTAGGGATGGTGTCGAGGACAATCCTTTTTATAATGGTACGATTGGAGGAGCAGTTTCTATTTTATTTAACCCTTTCAACATTCACACTCTGCGTTCACTTCGATCTATGATCTTCACAATCAAGGACCTGAATACAAAACCCAACTTTGTAACTTTCTGTATCCACATCGTAGCAATTAGTCGTTTGGCGCAATTGCCTATAAAATTGTGGTTTAAATAACCAGCCCAGATAAAAACGTAATTGTACAAGGGGTTAAGATAATGTACTGTGAAAATGGAGAGGGGAGAGAAAGGGAGAGCAACGTAAGCGCAGGGTCGTCGTCGGTGGCGTCGCGAACGAGGCGACATCGTGCTAATTGCGGCTAATTACAGCATCGATAATAGCGATCGCGGATACCGCACGTGCTTCCGTTGAAACGTAAACGTTGCACGGCTGTCGAAATCGGCCGACTAGGAGCATCAATTACCGGGCAACGTACATAAATCGAATCGGATCGGAGGCCAGGAGGAGGCGAACGCTTCCACGTTGCACGAGCCGGACGACTGAAATAGAGAGGCGTGCTGCGAAACTAGTTTTTACCGTAAATCCGCGGGGCAAAACGAGTCGGAAGAGTTGTCGTGCGACGACAGCGAGAGGATTGGCCGCAAACTCGACCACGAACACGACCTTCCGCGACAAAGGGACTCCTGTGTCTCCGTGCCACGACACGCGGGGCAAAAATAAATCCAAACCGCTTATAGAACGCGTACCCTCTTTCTTCAAATACTGCCGAGCAAAACACAAAGCGATGAATTTCAATCACTACGAAATTCCATTTTGTCCGCTTCGCCGACGAAATGCGTTATTTGCAACGATCACCGTGACTGCGATTCTGCAGAACTGTAACCCCGTTCCGGAGGACTCTTGTACCCTGACGCTAGGACTGTGTCACACCGTGACTCTTGTAGAACTCACAGAAATATTGCAAATGGTTACTTTTAATTATCACCTAAGGACTGCAAAAATGGATATAACAGTAATGGCTGTAACCCTGTCTCGAAGGATATTATACTGTTATTTACCGCACCTCCGTTTTATAGGATTAATGAAAATATTGCAAGCAGAACAGTTACTTTCTCACTTATACGACATATAAGAACTGTAGAAGAGGATGTAAAAATATTGGCTGTAACCCTGTTTCGGATCTGACTTAACCACTGGACTTTACACCGTGACTATTTCATAGGATCTTGAACCTCCATTTCATAGCATTAAAAATTATTTACATTTTTCTTATTGCAAGTAAAATAATTAGCGTAAATTATAAGAACTGTAAAAATAAGTAAATAATGATACGTATAACGATGGAAAATGTGTACCATACTAATTGAATACGTAGTGAAAAATGATTTATAGATACAAAAAGGATTTCAACGATTTGATTTAATGAGATATTTGTCATAGGTTATCGATTTATATTAATGAGTTGCAAAATTTTCAGAATGAGCATCGTAGAAATCGATCGATTCGAGTATCGAGATATCGCGCTATGCACCGGTCGAACTCGTATACAGCGCGTTCTCCGACGGCGTTCCTATAGTCGACTTTCAAGGTCACGGTCCTCCAGAACGGGGCTTGGATGCACACAACTGGTGTTGTCAGTGAAAACTAACCATCCAACCGTGGACGAGCTATGGAACGTTTAAGGGAACGTCAACGATTAATCTCCACACGCGGTACTTACGTCTCATTTCAGTAAATTAATTCGATATTCTATCGCGCGGTGAAGTCAAGGTGTTGTCGCGTCGATTCTCGGTTCGTTGAACTTTCCTTGCAATATATTCAATAGATTAAATTAGTGAAATTGTACTATGGTGAAATTATGGTCAAAGAGACACAATTTAAATGCCCAAACCAAATGAATGGTGAGGGCACGATTTCGAAATGCGCATAGTGTACCAATATGGCGGTCGAGAAAGAACAGAACCTGCACATTCACCAGTAATTTATTTGTAATATTTTGTCATTTCTCTATAACACATGCATAAGTTCATTTATAAGTTGTTTGTCATAATTATTTCTGTAGTTGCATAGTAGAAAGAGTGAAATAGAACTGTGGTATAGTCGTACAATAGAATAGTAATATAGATGTATAGCTGTACAATAGAACATAGTGGCACAGTGATACAGTAGTATAGTGGACGAGTAAAGTAGTACTATAGTAATAAAGTAAAATCTAGTCGGATCTCGATTAAGAATGTCCAAGGTGCAAACAGTAAGGGTCCCAACACATCGAACGAGTATTATACACGTAGTATTAAACCGAGATTCGAAAAAAAGTCCAACCGGTACTCGTGGAATAGTTTACAATCGAAATACTTAAGAAATACGTAAAATAAAGTGTCGGTTTTGCCGAAACCGTTCGAGTGTCACGAAAGATTTTTGTTCGAAAGGTAACCTCGGGCAGTACGTGTATCGAGGTTGATCGGCAAGAGAGAACGCATTGGTGATCTTGAAAGCGAACGAAGCGGGTGTTCGTACGGGGATCTCGAGTTGCTTTTCAAGTAATCGGAATCGAAAAAGAGGAAACGAAAGAGAGACGCGGAGGTGGGGGAGGAGGATTGTTGTCCCAAGCCATTGATCTCGGAGGCAGAGAGAGGGATTGCTACTTTTTCAGCGACGTTTCCACTTCTACTCGAGATACGTTCGAGCATCGAGTGGAAGAAGCGAAGTCGATTAACCGAACATAAATACATCTGTTGAGTCTGGTGAGTGGTAAAAGCGGTCGGAGCGTATCGAGCGTGTGCCGATCGCGTCCTCTCGATAGTATTCCCGGTGCCTTGCATTTCCCGTCGATCGAGAAGGATGCGCTCGCGAAAACAACAACGCAAAAAGCCGTTGATCCTGTTTCCTTCGGACGTCATTACACGCTGTAGGAATTATTATCGACGTTGATTTATTCTTTTCTTCTTCTGAGTCTTCCTTTTTTTCCTACTCTTCTTCTTATTCTTCGTCTTCTTCTTCGAGTAGACAAGACTGCCTGATTCGTCGGACGTTTTCCGCGTCGAGATCGCTGCCCTCTGGTAATTTTCATCGTCTTTGCCTCGATTACCGCTAGAGCTGATCGATCACAAAAATCATAGTCTACCCTTCTTACACCCGTCGACCCATTGTTTCTCGGACACTTTTTCCGTGCTCGGCCTGTATTTATCAGTCCTTTCTCTGTTGCGTAATAATTGCTGGTAGACTTGTTAAAACCGCATTAACCCTAGATACGATAATTACTACCTTGTGTGTACTTTTGTACTGTTCCCACGTTACTACGTTTCTACATCCTTATATTCTGGGATTTGACGGATTATCGTTGCAAATTCTTCAGGATATCTGTAGATGTACATCTAGATCTCTACGTTTTAATGTCTTTATATCCTCATGTCTGCCTATGCTCAGATTTGGCTAGATCCATTCATATGTGCAGATTGAGCTAGATCTCAGCATCCATATGTTCAGATTGGGCTAGATCTCAACATCCACATGTTTAAACGTGGCTAGATCTCAGTATCCATATGTTCAGATTAGGCTAGATCCCAACATCCACATGTTCAAACTTGGCTAGATCTCAGCATCCATATGTTCAGATTTGGCTAGATCCCAACATCCACATGTTCAGACTTGGCTAGATCCATACATCCCCAGGTTGCGATTTCTACTTGTTCTGACTTCCCTGACATCCTTGGATTAGCATCGGTCTGAGTCCAGATATCCGTACATTCCTAGACATAGATTTCCTCGTACTCAAGTTTCCCTATATGAATCCTGATCCCAAACTTCAGAACATATGGTTTGATGACGTTAGAAGAGAGTAGAGTTTCGATGAAGTATGCAGAGTGAGAGATCGATGGGAAAAAGGAAAAGTAGATTCGGATGGATCCTCCCGGTTGCAATCTTTGCTCGTGTTGGTTAGCGAAACAAAAACGTAATAAGAGCGCCCGTGAAAAGAGGAACGCGTATCCGCGTGCACGCATACACGGGAGCATGGTGTGCAAAAAGGCAGAAAGCAATCACGATCAGGCCCGAATATGGGCGAGTAAGGTCAGGGTGCGAACGCAGCTGAGAACGAGGAATGCCATTACGCGCGTTTCGAACTTGCCGCTCGAACTGGACGCCCCTCTCTCCTTCTCTTTCTCCTTCTCGTTCGTGTTTCTTTTTTCCGCCGGGAGAATGGCTAGTTCTCGATACAACCTACTTGGATAGGAATTAGTTGGATCGCCGGAGAAACTGACAATGAGTTAAATGTAAGGTTGCTCCGCTGGATCGTGTCTGGTCTGTGTCTGGTTTAGATGAGTTATGCTAATCTACCATTGCTATTTTGCATCGCTCGCTCGAGCAACTAACGATAAACTAATGACAATTTATAACGAATCAGGGACAACTAATATCAAATCGATAACTGTAATTAACCGACAATAACTAAGAGGAAAGCAATAACAGCTGAGCAGCGATCTAAAGTTAATAGCACAGGAACAGCTAACGATTAAGCAACGAGTAATGTCGTTCCAGCAATGAAAAATCGGTAATTAACAATCAGCAACAATTTATGTTAACAGTTCGAAGCTATACGAAAATCAATTCGAAGCAATTGACCCAATTGCATCTGACTCAACCATATATGTATAATAGCACATACCGCATTGCATCACGTGTGTCTCGAGACGAATGTAGCAACACTTCAACTTTAATGTCTAATTAATATTCTGTCACGTATCGTTTGATTGAAAGGAACACCTCCTGTTGCTATCGTAATATCGTGCCAAACTATCTAAACCAAGTTGGACCCAACTACCCTATTAGAAGTAACAGAATATACTGCAGTATAGTCATACTTCAACCTTGCAACTCGTTAATATCTAATTAACATACCGTTACGTATCAACTGATCGAAAGGAATTAGTTCTGCTGGTACTCGAATACCGTACCATTTAAATCAACATTTGACCTAAAAATGATATAGAACGTATACAGCATAGAGAGAGGAGTGTAGCTTCAGCCAATTACTATCTAATTAATATATTATCACATCTTCATCGAAAGTAATTAGTTCCTATACCACATCAAATTATATGAACCAACCAAACTTGATCTACCCTATCAGAAGCTGATGGCAAAGAATGTACTGCATCAGAAGCGTTTCAGGAGTGTTCAGCTCGGCAACTAATTAATATCTAATTAATGTATCATCACATACGAACTGATCTAAAGGAATTAGTTCTTATATCATTTCGAATTATATGAACCAACCAAACATGATCCAACAACCCTATCAAAAGTAGATGATAGAGAAGGTATACATCGGAGTGTATCGAGTGGAATGTGACTTGAACTTGGCAACTAATTATCTAATTAATGTATTATCACATATGAACTGATCTAAAGGTAGTTCCTATATCAATTCGAGTTATATGAAGCAACCAAACATGATCCAACAACCCCATCAAAAGTAGATGATAGAGAAGGTATACAAGTGTATGAAGAGTAGTGTAAGTTCAGGTTGGCAAGTCGTTAATATCTAATTAATACAGTATCGCGTATCGATCGAGCGAAGATAGTTAAGAGGTTCTAATCATAATTACGTTGGAAAAAGATCCGAAAGCAGGCGAAGGAAGGAAACCCGATCGAACCACCCTATCGAAGGCAAGGACAGTCTGGACGTGTCCCGCCACCGAGTTACGCGGTTATTCGAAAGCCGTGGCACAGGATATATAATACATCGCGTGTGTTTCGAGGCGAGTGCACACAACGCGGCGTGCATCGCAATGCAGCGTAGCCAGCATAAAACAAGCTGCCATACATGGGGCGACCGTCAGCCGACTCCGGGTTATAGCAGGACCAGCTCGCTTCGAGCACCGCGGCAAGACAGAAGGGAGGGAAACGGCCGGGACAGAGACGAAGAAAGGGACGAAGGGCGAAGAGGTATCGAACATCGAACACGAAGGAGAAAGAAGAACAGACAGGAGAACGAGGAATCGAAGATCGAAAGGGACTACGGTGAGAGAGAACGAAGGAGAGGAGGAAGGGTGAAAAGAAGAGAAAGAGAGTCGGTGCACCGTGTTATCCATGGGTAGAAGGCGAGCTACGAGGCCGTGTTCGTGAAACCAGGCCTCTCCAGATAAGCTCGACTCGCTCTGCTTACGAACCGAGCGCATGAAAAGGTCTCGAGGAAAGGTCCTCGACACCCTTCCATTGGAACACGATTTTCGTTCGGATCTCCTACAACGCGAATTGCTCCGGTATTTTCTATCGGTTCTATCGCTGATACTCGGATTTACTTCACCCACAAATACTCGAATCGTTATTAATAGTTTGAATACTCAAATTTCCACATCTCAGAATCCGCTAATTTCCAAATTTCAGGATCTACAAATTCCTGTACAGAAAACTAGATAAATCTCTAGATTCTCAAGTCTATACATTCTGAGGTCACTAAGTTCCTTAACATCCCAAATCGCAAGTTTGCCTAATCTCTGCATTTGTAAATTCCTACATTCTCAATCTTTAGATTCACAAGTCCGCAGGTTCCCCAATTCTTAGATTCTCAAATCCTTACATTCCCCAATTCCAACATTCCTAAATCCCTAGATCCTCCAGTCCCTATATTCCCTTTATAGTTTCCCTAATCCCCAGATCCCCAAGTTTCTATTCCCAAATTTTACATCTCCGAATTCCTAAATATACTCGTAAATCTCAACTTCAAAAATCCTTAAATTCCTAGATTACCAACTTCCTAAACCTCTAATTCCCTAGATCACCAAATGCTAAATCCATAAATCATTAGATCCCCGAGTTACCAAATTCCTAATATCTTCTTCGCATTCTCAAATCACCAAATCTCTGAGTGTCCAAATCCCCAAACTAGTGGAAAGGATTCAGCTCGACAGATTGGATAGAACTACGTAACAGGAATGATCGATCAGTTCACACGAGCCGATCCAGATCACGTCGATGAGCCGGTGTATCTAGATCCTGGCGGATCTAGATGCAAAACCAGGAGCACGTCCACATACTGAAAGGGAGAGAAAGGGCAAAAAAAAAGGTGAGTCGGAATCGACCTAAACGCGACAGATCTATTCCTCTATTCATCGCTCTTGCTTCACGTCGCGTCGTTCCTTTGGCCTCGATTCGATTTGTCACGTATAAGACCCCATGAAGGATTCCAGTCCGAGGAACACCGTCCTCTCCTTAACTCGTCGATCGGAAATCGACCGTACCGATCAATCTCCTGTCCAGACTCTACCAGACGAACTCTTATACCTGTTGAACTCGCTTGCGACACACAGTCTTTTGAATCGTTTTGAAACAACGTTCCAGACATTTTTGTCTAGAAAATTTTGTCCGGCGACGTTGAGAAATCCGTCGCTGTAACTACGTCAGAAAATGATCGGACAAGTTGT
This sequence comes from Megachile willughbiella, assembly GCA_945859595.2. Classification (NCBI taxonomy): domain Eukaryota; kingdom Metazoa; phylum Arthropoda; class Insecta; order Hymenoptera; family Megachilidae; genus Megachile; species Megachile willughbiella. The sequence goes on along the minus strand of OX243798.1, from coordinate 14,427,525 downwards.
AAAACAGATGACGGATAGTTCCCTTTTCAGTTTGATCCTCTGATTTGTTAGCGCGTGTCATTGACTCGACATTATCGGCGTTAAAAATGAAACGCATCGATCATCCGCGGAATCGCTTTGGTTAATAGGAAATAAATATTATGGACACGCGCGATCAACGCGATGGTCATTTAGCCGGCAACGCAACGAGATAAAGCGTCGAATGGGGCCGGCGCTGAAAAAACGGATTAATCAAGCGTCGATCTATCACGGAACCGTGTCGAGACGCACGTTGCAGCTCTCGAAACCTCGTCGTTGTGTTTCTACGTTAATGTTAGATTCATTGTACGCACGGTGCACCGTGTGGGCGTGAATAATCGACGCTCTAACATGCGAGCGCATGATCTAGAACTGGAGTTGAAAAGAAAGACGGAGCGAGAGGGAGATAGCTGATGGAGAAAGGGGCTATTGACCGAAGGGGACCATTTTTTATTCCCCGTGTTTTTTCGACATTAGAGAACTTGTACAATAGAGGCTTTCGTAGAAGCGGCCGGTCACCCATTAATTGTGAGTTTTAGCCTGGATTATACGCGTTGAAAGAGAAAGGAGCCGTTGACCTGTGGATACTCGTTCGGAACCAGTGATCCTCTAAAGGTGCCATTCTTGGGATCGCGAGCCTCTTTGTGTAACACTATATCCTACAGTCATTACGGAGGATTTCGCCGCGTTCTTAGCGAACAGGGATTAAACGCTTGCATTTGAATGTGGGACATAGATGCTTGTATCTAATTCTAGAGTCACTAGCTTATTCGAGCGTTCCTCGTTCGGGAACGGAAATTTCGATGTTTGGCGATTTGGGGATTTATGCACTTGTGAATCTACAAATTCAGGAGATAACGAGTTTAGGATTACGAATTTACGATACTAGCATTTTGGGTTGTAGGAATCTTAGAATATTGGTCCCTAGGGATATTGCCATCTAGGGATGTTAGAACCTAGGGATGTTTGGATTTAAGAGTATTGGAATATAGGAGTATTTGACTCTAGGGGTATTGGAACCTTGGAGTATTGGCTCCTAGGGATATTAGTATCTTGAGATATTGGTACCCAGAGGTACTTGTATGTAGGGATATTGGAACCTTGGAGTATTAGTCCCTAGGTATATTAGTATCTAGAGATATTGGTACCTAAAGGTACTTGCATCTAGGGATATTGGAATCTTGGAGTATTGGTCCCTAGGGATATTGACATCTGGAGATAGTGGAACCTAAATAACATCTTCAGGTCAAAATAGTTATAGTGTTTAGAGATGTAGAGATTTGGAGATATCAGAATTTGAAAATTTAGGGATCCAGAAACTTGACTGATATGGTAACAATAATATTAATATGCATCATACACGTATAGGTATCAAACACTCTAGCGACTATGTTAATCCCTCAACCTATTTTCTGGACAATTGCGTCACACACAGCCAGCTAATTGTTCCCACAGCATGAAGACAACTGATGAAACTTAATATGTTTATGCATTCAGAGATCCTGGATTACGCAAATTATAATCAGAACCGAACTTCAGTTGCAGTGAAAATACTATAGGGTGCGTCACGATATATTACATATGCCTTAAAGTTTTCCACATCGCATCGCGTCACGATTCCAATTTATTTGGCTGCATACTTCATAAGTGAACCTACTTTCAGAAAAGTAGAAGGACATCTCGGATAATAGGTGTACAGTTATGTGGATGCAAAGAATGCTGATATCTGGCTCGAGACGTTCAAGGAGAAGCATTTCAATAGCAACCGATTGTTTATCGCAAATACCAGAGGAAGAAATGTCAAGGTAGTAACGCTTCCGTTAATAACGCGCTATAAATAGCGACGGTGTTAGGTTTGGAGAGATGGAAGAAAAAACGAAGAAAATAAAAAAGGAAGAAGCCGGGAGAAAGGGAATCGCTTATGGTTTCATCCGCGTGAAACTCATTTCACGACAAAACTCGCAGCGTCAGAGTGATTTCGTGCGGCAATGGAGGCAACTTTTTCCGTCATGGGTCTCAAAACGATTCGACAAGTCATCGTTCGCGGCTAACGTACGCCATTTCCCTGTAACCATAGCGATAGGTGAAAAAGAACATTCTCCATGGTTCAATCTCACCGGCGAACACTAATACTCTTCCTGTACATTAAGCTTCGATTGTTAAGATGGAATCAAAATGACTAATACTGTTATCTCCCGTGTTGCGGTTAGTCGACGGGATTTTCGAATAAGTGGCCAAGCTTCTTGCATCAATTTTCCTGTCTTCCACCGTCGTATTATTAATTTTCTATTTGTCATCATTCCGGCCTGTTGCGGCGCTTCTTGCGCGCGGAAAGAAGGTAATCGACGGACGGGAAATTTTGTTAGGGAATAACTCGGATCGTCATTTGCCGGGCGAATTGATCGATCAAATTATATAGCGGATTTAAGTTGCCTATTATTTAATTATGACGCCTCGGAGATCTTAATACGAAACTTCAAGCTTCCACTTTCCAAGTTCAGGGACTCAGAGATTCAGATCTGGAGTTATATGTTCAAATGTTCAATTTCCAAATTACAACACTTACACCGATTCTAAGGAATATCATTTTCATCGTATGATAAATATTTGCTACCTAGACCCATGTACTTAAATATTATAACGATGTTAGATTCAAAAGAACCTACCTTTGGGCAACAATACATAAATTTGTAAATAATGCCAGTAAAAGCTGAGCAAAACTTTTCTGGAACGGAATAAACGGGCTAATAAGCATCAGAAGTCAGCTGGAGCAACATTAATTTCCATCCTCGAGAAAGATTAATCCCTTCGTTGCTCGGAGCAGCTCGAAAGCGAACAAGCGTATGTATCTGTCTAATCCATCTGTCGGTTTCACGCGTGCGTGGGCGGGTGTTGCTTCGACACCTTTGCCGATATATATGTGTAACGCTGTGTAACCACCGCTTAACAAGGTTACAGGAATTCGATCTTAACGCGAGAAACTTGCGCGCGTGCCGTCTTTCAACCCAGCATACATTTCTGCCATACACGTAACCTCTCCTACTATTCCACTAATTGTCGGTGTTGCGATTATAACCTTTATTCTACCTTTCTTTCTTTCTGCTACTCAATTCTCGATGAAACTTACACTGGGTAGGTATGCACGTACGTCGTTTAGACATCAAATAAACTAGTTCAATTCTTAAATAAAAGGGTTATGTTCCTATTCACATGTGATGGACTAGTACATTAATTTATATGTTCATAATTCACATATGTATGTTATGTATATTCGTAGATACCCCTATTTTTACAGTCCGGATTCCCTAGATCCCCACATGGGTAGATTTGATATTCTTACATCCCGACATTCCTAGATATCGACATCCCTACATTGTGATATCTCTACATCCCAATATTCGTACGTCCTACAATCCTGATATCTGTGCCGATATCCTCATATTCAGATATCTCTACGTTCCGATACCTCTACGTCCTAACATCCCCACGTCCCAATATGCCCACGTGCCGATATCCCCACATTTCGATATTTCCACGTACTGACATCCACACGTCCTGATATCCACACGTCCCGATATCTCCACGTTCCAATACCTCTATATCCCGATATCCTCACGTTCCGAAATCGCCACGTGCCGATATCCCCACATGCCGATATCACCACATTTCGATATCCCCACGTACCGATATCCACACATTCCGTCATCTCTACGTCTCGATATCTCTACATCCCGATATCTCCACGTGCCAATATCCCCTCCTGCCGATATCCACACATCCCAATATCTCCACGTCCCGATGCCTGTACCTCTCAATATCCCTACGTCCCGATATCCCCAGATCCTTATACATATATGCTGAACCCTACATCACCAAATCCCTGTCCCACAAACACCCGAATCCAAACCCCATCTCGACACACCTACATCCCTATATTCCTAGATGACTATACTTCTGTATCAGCAATAGCGTCACATAGAAACGGAACAAAGGATGGGAAGATAAAGCAACGAAACTACGAGAGTCACAGGTAGCGTGTGAGCGGAAACGCGAAGAGAAGTCCAGTGTCCACTTCCTGGCGAAGAATAGTCCCTCCCATCGAGGAGCTGTCGGCGGTTTCTCGCGGGCAGTTTCCTATTTTGCATGAGAAACGGTATGGAAAAACGGTCGCGAAGGGACGATACATAAGTGCTTACGTAGGCTGCCTCCGCTGTCACGCATATCCACCTTGTTTTTTCGTGTTTGATCGCGAAGATGAGACGCGAGGAGAGTCTGAAGAGGCTCATCGAGAGGATGATCGGTCGCGGCCTTGGAACCTGTCCCCTCGGGCCCTTGCAAGTGCAATGGAACACCACACCACGGCACACCACACTGCACCGAGTCGGTCCTGTTCGATTTACACGGCGCGGCGCCACAGCCCGGGATTCTCGCCGGTGCGGTGGAAACCACCGACTTCTTTTTATTAATGAACCATCCGCGGCTACGAAGGTCGTGCCTCCTGATGATCCTGATTAAACGACGCTTCGTACGTCCACCGTTCGACTGACCGATACCCCGTCGGAACCGAATTAATTATTTTTACTCGAACCACCCCGTTTCGCTGCACGTCCATTAATCAACCGTTAATCAACCATCCTTACGGTGATTTGCTGACGAGGCTAGGCTCCTCTTTATAGAAAATTGTACGTCATCAGAGATTCTATATGGAAACTTCTTCAGGCTCGCCATTTAGAATAGCTGACAATTGAAGGGTAGGTGTATTGCAAATAGTTGTGGTACGGAATGACTTTGACTAGAATGAGTTCAGGAGAAATGTTGATAAAATTGGTCCTAGAAAAGTCCTGACCAAATTCGGATCTGATCTTTTGTGTAAAAGCTCTGAGGCATCTCAGACAGTCCTAGTAAAGTCCAACAAAAATTTGAAAGAAATCCTACATGTGATCTAAGAAGAATTTCCGAAGGTCCTAAAAGATTTAGAGGAACTAAAGTTAACAGTGAATTCTCGAAGAACTGAATGTTAATCGTACCGATTAACAAATTAAAAATTAGGCATAAATTTGATGTAAGAGGATTGAAAGGAAAAGCGTACTGAATCGGTTGATGCAATAAAGTCCGCGATATACGGTACCAGCCTCGACGTGGCACATTGGGAAGGTTCAGAGGTCGAGAACATAAATTCGTCAACGGTCACGATTTGTCTTTTCGACTGTCGTTCTCCGCTTCGGAGAGAGGCCCGTTTTCGAGTTCCCGCGTGTCTATCGCCTTAAACGTACACCAATAAGACGACAAAAGTCGCTCGGTCCAGTTCAACGAGCGGGCGGTCTTTGTTATTTACGGCCAGTGATACGAGTATTAAGTAACGCTGCTTTCACTGTCGCCTACGCGGCCGTTTAAATTCCTGCCGGCTACTCCCAAATCCGATCACACCGCGACAAAGCTAGATCTATCGTTCACCTGACTTTACTCCGCTGCTTTCTAACAACTTTGTTCGAGCGCTACCGCTGCCCCTTCGAAACGCTTAGCTACGCGGACTAACCGGAAGGCACTTAACCGATTCGATAAAATCGCGTTTGGGAGCGTTCGTGACGTACATCGGTTTGTTAATTGAAATCAAGACATTAGACGGTAACGGGAACAAAGCGGAGAATGCTCGTGCGAAACATGAGAGTCACGAATAGATGACATCAGTCGAGTGACTATCGATTATCGATACTTTATTGATACTTAACGATCGTATCGGTGGGCTGAGTAAAGAGAAAAGTCATCGACATAGAATACACCGTATAATAAACTTATCGATATTCATGTACCAGAAATTATGTATCATAAATAGAATTATTGTATTATAAAGATTATGTTGGGCGATCTTCCCTATACCTGTAATGATCATATATTATACGACAACGTTGACAATCTTCAAAACGGATCATTCTGCATTAAGCTTCTCCCGGGCTGGCGAGCAGCATACCTTCCCAAGGACTTTAATGCATCATCCTTATCACGAGTTCCCAACGACAGATGCGATCCAGAGGAAACGCAAGCGTGCCACGAGAAAACAAGAAGAAGAAGACTCGAAGTAGCTAAGGTGTTCTAGCACAGGCCGACAATGGGTAACCTTGAATTTAGCAGAGCGGAAACGGGCGGTGCATCTTGCCAAGACGATCTCTCTCTCTCTCTCTTTCTCCTTTAATTACTTTCTCTTAGCCGGCAGTCTATCGGTAGGATCTGGTCTAATATGAGCGCGAAACTATAGCATCGTGTCGTTGCTACACACTGCAGGTCGAGCGAGCGAGCGCGCGTGCGCGCATGACGTAACAGTAACCTACTTACTTCCGGCTGCTGGCGCGTTCATTCATGTGGCTACGGAAAGAAACGGAACCGAGAGAGTAAACGAGAGAAATAGAACGGGGCCAAACGCGTCGCGACAACGTGTGTGTTACTTTTATTTTATTGGCGAAACGCGCACACCCCTACAACGTTCTTGTTATATGCAAATCATAATATTATGTGGTATTTCTTTATATTGCATCTTCTTTGCATTCCTATATTGCATCGGCAAAGATGTAATGTATGACTATGTAATACGTTGCGATGTAACTTGTAATATAACACATGGCAATATAACGCGAAGTGATGTAAAGCGTAGTGATAATGCTTGTAGTAATGATACGATGCATGATAATACAACGTGAGAAATGCATCGCGTGGCAATATAACGCGTGGGAAATACAACGCGTGGCAATATAAGTCGAGGTGATATAACGCGTGAAAAATAGGATACGTGGTAATGTAACGCGAGGTGATACAATGCATGGTAATAAAGGAGTGGTAACGCAACGTAACAATAGAACAGCTATGAAAACAAGGAATGTACCAACACGATATATGACCATGAAAGATAGCCCCGTTAACCGGTGATATAAATGGATATCCGTAGAATATAACCGTCATAAGTAAGCAGAGATTCGTTTCGCAGATGACAAGTACAATCAACGTTAGTAGCAAAGGAGTTAAACGTTCCTTCGCGTGGGAGTAACTCTCCCTTTTGCTGGAAACGAAGACGAGCCATTCGCGATTGTACCCTATCTAGAAACACGAGAAGAAGTTGGAATCGTGGTCCACGCACGGTACCAACAATTATCGAGGCTTCCACGCTCGGATACTTAGACGAAGGATAACCATTCGTGCCGGGAATCTTTCCTAAGGATTACGTTTGATCGCCCCGGGCGACGCGACGAGATCCAACTTTCTGAAAGCGAGACAGCTTCGGGTTTCAGCCGCGAGCTGGAAATGGCCGTTCAACTCGACGAAATGTGTAAAACCACGACAGAACATGTTAGAGGGAAACCTTGAAACGTTCCAATTCGAACGAATCTTGAAACCACGTTGTCGTTTCTATCGCTAATCGCACACCGAATATTCTTTATTAAAAGATCGTTCACCTACTCCTACATTATCCGTAATAACGATGAACGAATCCTCCGAATCGTCGACGAACGAAAGTACAAAGTTCACCGATGAAGCGATACGTACACATAAACCGTATACTCGAAGAGATCACTTTCCCGTATCTCTGTCTGTGCAATTGCTCATTTTACCTTCTCTTTCGGTCCGCGGGCAGAAAAGCACCGGTCTGCGCGGCGAAACAGGCGCGTTCGAGAGTTTCGCGGCAGTTAACTCGCTCGGCTCGGCTCGGGCCGTGAGCCGCGACTAAATATGCATATTCGCCTGGCTGTTTTATCGTGTACGTGTGTGTCTCCGTGCACGCCGCACGGAACACGTTTCAGGATATCATCCGAGGCGAACAATAGGGAATCAAAGGAGGAACGTAGGCGCGCAGAAAACGTTAGACGGCGAATGTTCTGGCTGGCTGGCCGGTCGCCGTTGCAGAATGCGGTTGACATTTCTCGGCAAGTAGAGCGTTACCCTCGTGTGTCGAACCCGATCGACGATATTCACCGGCCAGCCACCGATTTCCTATCGATCTTTCGACAACGTCAAAATCTTTTCTTATTATCTGTTTATTCGGACAACTGGATCATGAAAAATTGGTAGAGAAGCAATCAACGATTTTGGGATTTTGTCATTTGGAAATCTAGCAATTTGGGGATATAGGAATCTAGGGATTTTAGGGACTAGAGATTGAGGATTTCAAGAGCTAAAAATTTAAGGGTATAGGTATTTAAAAGAGTAGAAATCTGGGAATCTAGGGATTTGGGGAATTTTGGGATTTGGGAGTTTAGAGATTTGGGAATTTAGGGATTTGGGAATTTAGGGATTTGGAAATTTAGAAATCTAGAGATTTGGGGAATTAAGGGTTTGGGAATTTGGGGATTTGGGGATTGAAGAATTTGGGAATCTAGGGATTTGGGAATTTAGAGATTTTCAAATCCAGAACTTAGGAATCTAGTTTTGGAAATCTAGAGATTCGAGAATCCACGAATTTGGGAATCTAGGGATATTGGAATTGAAAGATCTACGCATATAGTATCCAGGGACTTGGTATCTAGTGAGTCCCGACGAGATATGCCATCGCTCATGCAACGTATATGACACACCCGGTGCGTCATAGCCGCGTGCCACCGATCGACAACGACGACGGCGTCAAAGTTCGGGATAAAATCGATGCGATCGATGAGAGATCATTGACCAACGTCCCGAGGCTTGGTAATACCGAGACACGCGTCGATCAATCGGTCCGGTCGTGTCGCAACGAGGCGACAGTCATTGGTAGGCAACGAAATCGGCCGGGACATATTTCTTCGAGTGTAACGCGGACTCACCGCCGATCGTGACATAATGAAGATAGTATGCAACGGCGGCAGGACCGTGCTTTTCAGGTCAGCTTCCTGTTATGTCGGCAACGTTGATGGATCGTTCGGTTGCATGTCTGTACGTGTCGAAACATCTGTTCGATAAAGAATTATTAATCGCCGGCTATCGCTCTCTCTCTCGCACTGCTTGATCGTCGACGAGAGAAGTTGGATTTCAGGACAAGAATCCGTGTTACGTGGAAAGCGTAATGCTTGTTTCGAGATAAGTAGCCGTTGGTTCAGATGCCTAAGGTTTATGGTCCGAATACACTTTTGACTGTGGGAGAAGCCGGGTGAACTTAAGTTAGGTCTTAAGACCTAAGGGAATTATTTACAGAGAGCTTGAGATTGAAGGGGGCTATGCGAACTAAGGAGACATAGAGCCTAGGAGACACAAAGTCCAGGAACAATTTAGGGACACCCCAAAGAAATTTTGAAATTCTGGGATGCTTTAGAGATACTCTTGCGAAATTTCAAAGTTCCAGAAAAATTTTAAACAAGAGATGCCCTGGAGAGGTATAGTCAAATGACTTGCTCAAGTATAACACCTGTAACAAAATTCAGGGAAGTTCTGAGCAAATCTTAGGAGGATTCTAAGTCTCCAAGGAACTTCCAAGGTTCTTAGAAATTTCGAAAAATTCCAAGAAAATCTTAAGACAACTTGCGTAGAGATTCTACTGAAATCTTGGACTCTCCTAACAAAATTTTACGAAACTAGAAAGTCGTGAATCTAATCTGTGCACTCAGCCTGCCGACAGCTTACGACAAAAGCATTCGAGCACTTTCGTGAGGCCACAAAATCATAATTGAATAAACTTTCATTCATCCGATCCATTTGGTGAGCCCAAAGTTGTGCAACAATCGAGGACCATGAATCGGGTCTTTTGTAACAAACGAAACCTGTAAAAAAATCAACAAAGCGGCTAATTTATCATCCGATACACGGATAAAGACCGATCTCCCTTCTCGTGGCTAATGATACCGTAATAACGATTGTTAAACGGCGTTTCGCGAACTGTCACAACAGCGGGGTAGAAAGTAAAATTTTCGGTAGCCTGAGGCGAAAAACAGGGACGTAGCTGGAAAGTGAGGAATCGGAATTACATAAACGACGGTACCGTTTTCGTTGCATCTTTCTTCTCTAACTTTCGTGCAAAAAAAGGGAGAATGAGCCTTGGAGCTGGCACACGGTTTATGCCAAAGTTCAGGCGGTTCCTGACGTAACCAAGGTCAGAAGTGACTATTTTTTAATTTTATTTCAGTGGGTCATTCTTTGATTGGGTCATTGAATAAATAAACGTGAGCAGAGTGACTGGCACTTTTATACCCTCAGAGATTCGAGTGCTTCGTACCAAAATCGTGTGAAAATTTATAGACATAGTAGAACTATAATCTTTAAGGTATTAAAAATAAAGCTTAGCTATTTTCTGTTAATTATGAAATGTTTAATTAAAATCAACAAGTACTCAACAAAACAAGTATCAATTTTGCAAAATTGATTATCGAACCGATATAACTGAATATCGCCTTAAAAATACTCGTTCGAAAAGATAATCGCAATAAATCATTTTTGCGAATTATTACCGAAATCAGATGTGTCAGCGATTAACGCGGTACAAAGTATATCGTGCAACGTGTAATTCCTCTAAGCAACGTTATACCCTACGTGCAAGAACACAGGAATGTGTATGGTGTTCTATCAGGGGCGCATGAAAGTGTGTCACATTGGTCAGAATGGGAGAAAAAGGGAGAGAGAGAGAAAGAGAGCCCGACCGATTGCGCAAAACGCTTAAATCTTTGAAACGAGCATAACGGGTACCCGTTCAGTATGCCACGAAGAGGCATACAATGTGCAGCAGCGTGCTATGTACACGTAACACTTTCCGGGTCAACGGCGCTTCTTTACGTCTTCTTGTTACATAGATGTTTACGTCCCGGTACCGCCAAAACGGACAGATGTGAAATTGCTTTTCGATCCGGTGGTCCTTATCCGATGACAAATACCCATTGCCTATTACGGCGATCTCGGATCATCAATATAATATCTGAATTTCGATGCCGGAATATATTAAGTCATTATTTACGAACTTTATTGCGGAGTAAATCAAAGATTTACTTAATGGTAGACATGAATCTGTCAGTGCTAATGAGAGTAACATTTATGAACCATTATATCATTCTGGAATAAAATAACTTTTATTATCGAAAGGAACGTGAAAGATAGAGTGAATATGTAATTTGTTAAAACGATTCGGTATACTCTGGTTTCGGAGTCCACGTGTCCTGTTATTTCCGTTTCTAAAAAAGATCTAACCGCTGATTTCGTTTGTTCTACATAGATACATGTATTATTCAAACCAACTCCGCGTCCACTCTCGCATATTAAACAGGTATGTACTGTCAACAGCAAGTCTAAATTCCCTAAAAGGAATACAGCAACCGGGAAGGAATAATTCTCTCGCTCGTTGAATTTGATGGATTTTCCAGAATTTTAGAATTTAAGGATTTAGGGATCTAAGGATTCGGGTTCTAGGGAATTGGGGTCTAGGGACTTGGGGTTTAGGAATTTGGGGTATAGGGATTTGGGATATAGGGATTTGGCGTATAGGAATTTGGGGTCTAGGGATTTGGAATATAGATATTGGGGATATGAGAAATTGGGATCTAGAAATTTGGGAGCTGTGGTTTTGGAATCTAGAGATATGGGATCTAGGGTATTGGGGGTCTGGGGAATTGGGGGTCTAGCGAATTGAAATATAAGGATTTGGGGTATAAAAATTTGAGATCTGAGAATTTGTAATTTAGCGATCTACGATCTACGACATTGAATATAGGAATTTTAGAATCTTGCGACTCGGATCCTACAAATTTCATATCTACAGCACCCTTGCAAAGTAAGTGTATATACAGTGAAGTAGCTATTCTGCAATACAAAGTAAACGTAGAAAACAAAGACCTTCCACTCGAATCCACTTACACGTAGTACAAACGTATTAAGCAGATCTAAGCTGCTAATCTCTCCTATCCAAACTCTTATCTGCGCGCACAGCGAGGCAAACAGTTATATTACGGAGATAAGGTGGATTCGTAGCGAGCCGGGACGATAATAATCGAAAGAAAAACGGCGAGCCGAAAGAACCAGATACCAGACGTCTATCCGCGTGATTAATGTCAAATTAGCGATCGAGGAGCGTGATTAAAAGGAAAGGGACCAACCAAACGAACCATATAATCCTCGGCTTAATAACGGTCATATTCCATAGACCTTGCTAGCGGAGTGTAAAAAAAAAAAAGAGAGACAGGAAAAAAGACACGCAGGAAAAAGAGGCAAGGTATAGGGATCTATCTTTTTGTTGGATTCGCGCTTCGACAAAGGCCACGCGTTCGACTTGGCCACCCACCCTATCTCATAGATCAAACAAACCTTTCATTTCTCCATCCCCTTTTCATTTCGATTCCTCTTTCATACGTGCGCGTTTCGACCAGGCCACGGTGTTCCTGCCGGCCAGTTTTTCTGCCAGCCTATAACTCTCTTCTGGGTAACGGTCGAGATTTAATCGAAAGAAACCATTCGAACCGCTCTGTTCCGCGACAGACCGTTTAATTTGCAGCTCGATCACTACCTTCGCCGGCCTCCCGATCCGTTCTCGATATTTCCTAGAAGAGGACGATACCTCGTCGAAGGTGAACCACCAAATGCCCTCCGAACGGATGAGTGATCATTCAACGTCATCTTCCAGCGAATCGATCATTCCAGGATGCGCCAAGTAGGTTAACTTGGGGAATTACAGATTTGATAATTTCAGGTTACACAGCGTCGGGAATTTCGAAGTTTCATCATTTGGAATTTCGGAGTTTGAAAATTTGATGATTTGTACATTCGGTAATTTTGGGAATTATGATTTAGAGGCGTGGAACCTAGGGATTTGGAATATAGGCATTTGAAATCTAGGAATCTGGGTTATTGAGATTTTGAACCTAGGGGAATTCTGGTTATTGGATTTTAGATCCAGGGGAATTCTGGTTGTTGAGATTTTGTGTCTAGGGGAATTCGGGTTGTTGAGATTTTGTGTCTAGGGGAATTCGGGTTATTGAGATTTTTAGTCTAGGGGAATGTGGGTTACATGAATTTTTGATCTAGGGAAATTTGGGGTCTAGGTATTTCTGATTTAGGGACTAGAGGATTTGGAACGTATGAATTTGGGGTATAGAGAAATTTGGGATCTAGGGATTTTAAAATATTGATTTGGAATCTAGGAATTTGGTACTTGGGAATTTGGAGTCTCAAGATTTAGAACGTAAGAATTTGGAGTTTAAGAAATTTGAAGATTTCCGAATGCAGAAATTTAGAAATTTAACTATTTAAAGATTTGGAAATTAGATGTCCATTAATTCGGTAATTAAAAAATTTGATAACGTAGGGATACTTTAAATACACAAGTATGAAAGTTTCCAAGTATATAAATTCTCGAAAAAAATGTGCAAAGTTGGAAATCTGAAATGTATAGACATAAAAGTTGCCTACTTGGAACGCATGAAGTAGAGGCAGAATAAATAAAAATAAGAACGCGTTCGATATAAAAGGAGAAACCGAAGGAATTAGAATATTCCTGACGCCATTGCATCGAGAGCAAGCGTTCGCTGCAACGATTCAACAGGCTTAGAGGCAGGGTCTAGAGCAGTAAAGCTCACGACTTCTTCTTCCCTACGTTCCATCCGGCTGTTTCTCTCATTATCCGTTTCCATGTAGTCTCACCCAGATACACGGAACGTCACCCAGACACGGTGGGTGCAAGGGTGCATCGGGGCAACAGCGTTCGCCCGGCGAACGTGGGCTCCCACTCTGTGGGATAAGACCACTCTTGCCTTCCCATTATGGTCGGTTATATGCCCGAGAAACTGTTCCACCGACTATTTTTCCTTTCGTTCGTTACCAAGAAACACCGCGTGCAGTTTAAATGCACGCTGCTCGCTCGTTCTCCTCCCTCGTTTGATTGCATGCACGTCTTTACGCGTCTTTGATACCCTTTTGCTTTTGTGTTTCCTTCGTCCCTCGCACACTGGCGTAGAAATTGCCTTTCAACTTTTCTCTCCTTCCTTCGACTTTATGCTACTCTACCAAATCTACCCGTTACATTTAGGACCGTTTATTTCGTTTTATTGAAAATTAATACGATTTACTGTGTTTTTCAAATTTTCTCGAGACTATACAGTTTCAGCGAGTAGGTTTCGAAAGGTGCAAAGTGTAACGCTGTTGGAAATCACTTGTGCCACGAGTCTCTCGATAACCCAGTCAAGTATAATGATTTCGAGGGAATATCCGAGTTACACGTTCGCGTTTACTTCTTTACCGGTTTTTGTGTCTAGGTTAAAAAACGGTATTGCGTGCCGATTTCGCTCTGTTAGAGGCTCCGAGACATCAACGACTCAAGTTGACCTGCCTTCGTGTGATCAATTCTATCCGCTTTCCAGAAACAGGTAAAACGGTGCTGCGCACTCTAATGTAGGATTTCGTTAGTCCGTACAAACTTTCGACTCCTCTCGTTCTAAATCGTCACAATTCCGCATCTAATTTCTAAATTTTCAAATTCTCTAAGAAATTTTCGCCATTTCTTCGATTCTGAAATTCCTGAATTTCTGAACATTCGATTGATCTTTCGAATTGTCAAAACTGGAAATTCCCGACTAAGCAACATATGTTCGGATGTTTTAAAACATAGAATATTTCGCTTAAAAAGGATTGTACGCGAGCCGATAGCCAATGGAATATTAATTAAGGGTGATTAACAAAGAGGACGAAGAAGCGGCGTCCATTTCGAGCGTTCCAGGCGCCACGGTTATCGTAATTATTGTAATTAGCGTTTACGAGAGCCATGAAGAGTCACCGAGAATGATCCCGCTCTACTCGAGGAGTATCCGAGCGAAGAGACTACGACTCGATCTTCCGGTTTCTTCGCCGATCGAAGGTCGGTCAGAGGCTCGTGAATTACACCAGAGGATGCACCCTTTCATCTCTGTTCGCCGTGATACTTTGTTCGATGAGACTCGTTAGACCAAACGGAGCCAGCGATCCAACACGACAACTATTATCTATGATGTCTATCAAATAGCAAATGTGGAAACATGGAAACTCTGACGTGATTCGACGAAACCACGTACGGCAAAATAACACTTGTAGCATACCAGTTTATTGCTCAATATTTTACAAAAACCGCTACATAAATGCTCTGTTAATGTTCTCCGTATGAAATGGCTGGTCATCAATTATTTCGAACAATGATCGATTTCGAAACGTGAAAAGTTTCGCGTGATTCGATCGCGTTCAAGTATTACAAAATAATAATTGTAGCTTATAAATTTATGGTTTAAAGCGTCGTGAAAATAATTATATTTCTTACCGTGTCAAGTGTTCATAGACACATTACATAGTGATTTGCATTAAATATATGTATTTTCATATAAGGTTCAAATGAATAAAATTTCGAAATATTCTTGTCATTGAATCTGACTGGCATTTTCGAAATCCGCAATTTTATGTGCACCAACCCGAGATACCTATAATTTCCCGTCGAGAAAAGTCCTTCGTATTTCAAAATCGATCGACCAAACGGGCAATGTTTTGCGCGATCGGTAATTGCATTCGATAAAACGTTGCTTTATCGCGTCCAGCTTCCTACAAGCGGTTCTGCGTTCGCTGTTTCCTCCGAGTAAAGAAAAAATATAAAATGAAATGAAAGAAGAGGAAAGGAACAGGACCCCGCCGCTTCTCGCGATGCGAGAATGCATTAAGGCGGCCCGTCGAAAAATCTCGCCGAGCGTAACGCGTTTAGCACACGATATAATCTGATGCAGTGATGCAACGAGCGGCGATATATTAGCAAGTCAAAGCCGCGGGGAACCGGTTCATAAAACGTTAACAAACTATTTCGAACGTGCAACATAAATTAACGTTCTCGATCGAGCTTTCCTCCCTCTTATTCCGAATCGAAAATTCGAAATTGTAACAATTATTACATGGATGATGACAAAATCTTGTTACCAAAACTTCTGTGATTATCGCCTTGATTATTGCGGAAATAATTGTGCTGACATTTTTATCGATGTAATTATACGTTTTAAATGGCTGGAATGTTATGATTGTAATAGTTTGGAGTACGCTTAGAATAGACTCTCGTTATATTGCCAAAAGCAAAGTTTAAGTAAAGGAAATTTTTCCGGGCTCGAGATACGCTAATGAGAACCGGTGTTATTTTCTTTGACATATAGTACGTTTGCGTCGATATGTGGTGATATGATACGAGGCGATATAATGCATGGTAATGTAACGCGAGATGCTGCAGCGCGTAGTGATATAACGCGAGGTGATTCAACGCGTGGTGATATAACGCAAGGAGATTCAACGCGTGGCGATATAACGTAAGAAATTCAACGTGTGGCGATATAACGCAAGGAGATGTCGTGTATTGCGATATAACGCGAGGAAGTTACTGCATGGCGATATAACTTAAAATAATTTCATGCGTGGCATAAGGTGAAGTAATGCCACGCGTTGCGATGTAACGCCAAGTAATGCTACACATGGCGATATAATGTGAGTTTCATTGCCCCCCTTATCAGTCAACGTGTTTATGTTCCACATCACCATATGGCTAGTAACGCAAGGTTGTTTCTACTGGATCCACAGCAACTAATTAACATATATTTCGAACCGTAATCTGCATAAAACGCAAGGAATTAAAAAACAATCCAGACTCTCCTCTCGGAAAAGTGTAACCATTAAAATGACGTTCGATTTCCTATCTAAACTGCGTTTGACTAATTAATCGGTTCGCTTATCCAACGATTATTCAACAGGTAGGTATATAACCGCGCGATTCGAGTATCAAGAACGATTTTCTGGTCAATCGATATCTACGTTTCGCGGAGCAATCGATATCACTCGCGGAGTGGAGCTGTTCGCCTTCGTGAAATCGATACCAACCGCGTCGATTGATAAACGAGAACGATCGAGAACCACTCTGAAAACGGACTTCCTTGCCTCGCGGCGGAACCTTCCTTATTCATTTGCGTAAATTAATTCGATCGCGGGCCGTTCGTCCTCGCGATACGAAACTTTAAGCCCGTGATCGAACGCCAGGAAACGATAAGAATCGCAGGAAACAAACAACGATGCCTGCCAGCCATTTCAAACATGCCGTCGCGACGGGACTCTACCTTTCCGTGCATTCGAATCACCAGCGTTCGACAGTAGTTCGTCATTACTCCTTTTCTATCTTTCCTAATATTTACACGAAATATCATTTATTCATCCTGGACTTTAACATTTCAGAACTCTGATAATTTTTGAACTTCACTTTCAAAGACTAATTTTTAAACATTAAAAGTTTAAGTCTATAATTTTATATATTCGGAAAAATAATGCATCGCAATCGAGTGAACCGCGATAAGTTCTCGAAAGTACATTTCGACAAGTTTTTCAGATTAGCGACTAAAGCTCGTTCCTAGGAATCCACTTGGACCACGAGCCCTTTTACGACCAGAATACCCTTCCGAGAGTGTTTGTTTTAGCGAACATACGGCACGGAATGTACGTATTATATCATTACGTATTATTACCCATTACATACCTCGTTACACCGTATGTATCGTATATTATGCCAGCTACGTCGACAAAAAAACTGAGGGATTTCTCTGGTACGTTCGCTGATAGAACCCACGGGACCATTACTATGCAAACTATGAGCCTGTACTCCCGCATGTAATACGTGGATATCTAATTGTACAGCAAATAAGCTTCATAAATTACGTGCATAATGCCTAGACGATTGTATGGCACCTACATGGCCATAGCCGGTCCTGATTAGTCCTTTTGAACGATGCACCAGCATGATTCTTTCTAGACGTTCATAAATACCGTCGGACATCCTGTGCTCTATATTTATTATTCATTTTTGCAGAGAAATTCACCTGACCGCCGTTGCTATTCATTTATGTGCGCAATTATGGTAGTTCGCGTGATGCAGACTTTTTACAAAGCATGCAATCAGATAATAAACAGTGTTGATTGGTAAGATGCGCATTGATTATCAGCGAAAAGATTTCGTTACTTTATAAAAGATAACGATAAGAATACTCGTTAACGAGTGCCGATAACGTCTTCATAGTTATTTGAAAAATTGTATGCAGGAAAACAGGAAGTTTTCTTGGATAAACAGTGCGACAAGAAATCAAAGTACTCTATTGATATGAAATGCTTTTTTTTATAGCGCTTCGGAGTTTCATACTTTGAGACTTTGAAATTTTAGATTTTTGGTTCAAATTACAAAATTTGTAAATTTAAGGACTTTAGAATTTCGACACTCGTCAGAATATTCAAATATTGGGATATGGTACTGTGAAATATTAAAATTTCTCACTTTTTCAATCTTGAGACTGGAATTTTATAACTCTGGACCTTCGAAAATTGAAGAGTTGAAATTTGGAGATAATCGAATTGCAAAATTTTGAAATTTCGACAAATTGGAACAGTGGAACTTTGGAATTCGGAGCATTCGACCGGTCGTGTGCTCGGCACACGGTATCTCGTTTCCCGAACAAAGAGCTGATTACAAATACAATACGCCTTTCATTCGAGAGGGCAACGTTCGTCCGAGAGGTTCACAGGACCGCGAAACTATGTATGTAACCCGGAACACGCGTGCTTGCGCAATCCGTACGAAACCTTCCAACGTAACATTGACTTTTTCAAGTGTAATTGCCGCTCGCGCTCCGATTACTAATCGACGCCGCGGTGAACGTGACACACATTCGATTTTAACCTCGACGGTAGCCACTCACGAGCCCGTTGCCTTCGTGTATTCATCGGACCATTGTCCGTTACAAATGGGGAGTAGAAAAAATCAGGGAAAACGGTGCGAGAACGTTCGTTCATTCGCAATATTCTTATGCTCTAAGTTACTTGGGTCTTAAGACCCTAATAAAATGATTTTTGTATAGTCTCTCTATTGTCGGATGTTATGGACTTTTGACCGACCGTGCTTAGAATAGTATGAATCTTGGATGAATTTAGGGAGAAACTGGTGAGAGACTGTAGGGAGAACCAAGAAGTTTGGAGAGGAATTATAACTCGATGAGATTCAAGTTTGTGACCTAATTTTTAACGCGGTTCAGTTCAAGGTAAAATTGATGTAATTTGGGACGATATAACTCGACATGATTCATCTGAGCATGATTTGCCCCGACAGGATACAACTAGACACGACACCCAAAAGTAGATACGCTATATCCAAACTCGTACGAATCGAATTCGACGCGATTCAAACTCAACGTGATCGAATTCGACACGATACAAACTCGATACGAATTGTATTCGATCCAAAACTTGATACGAATCGAAATTCGATACGATTCCAATTTGACTTCGTATTCGAAAGAAGCCTAGAAAAAAACCCTTAAGATCCTGGGGAATTACAAAATCCAACTTCTCCTGCTTCAGAAATTTGACTAATACAAGTATTATTTAGTTATAATGTGTAATATCCCGAAAAAATGGAATTCCCGTCTAAAATGAGGGATTCGAACCTGGGACCCTTGATTTGCAGTCCGGCACGTTGTCCACTACGCCAAGATGATACATATACTATACCACTTTTCGCGAATCCTCTTATGGGTCCACAAGTCCCCATTACAATATTGAATCCTATTTCTCTTCTAATAATTACAAGAACAGTGACTTAGTACATCTCTGTGTTTCATTATCAATATTACAGTAAGCTTACAGACAATATTAAAAGTCAAAGTATATGAAGCATTGAATTGAAATGAACCGAATCATTTAATAGATTAAATGAGTAATACCAATCATTAAATATGAGTGGGAATCTTATGAAGAATGTTTTGGAAAGCGTGCATTATTTTACTTGCAATCGGTTAACGCTAACAGCAACCGCAAGGGATCAAAGAATCCGGATTTGCAAGCCAGTCCGGTTCGGGCCCGTATTAACAGTTAATAACAGTAACACGTAATTGCGATGTTCTAATATCGGAAGAGACTACGAAAAATGCTGTGTATAACCCATTATATCGTAGCGGAACAGGTGGGAAGATTTAAATCTAATGTATCAGCGAAATTATAGCCGTTAGATTACGCGCGGGAAGCCATCCCTTATTTGATACGGTAAATGTAGATCTAAGGAAGTACGTGTATTCATAACATCATATGGGTATTCGATTATATATTAGTAGGAGTATAGGTACTGAAAAGCACAAGTACTTCTAGCTGAATGTACCTGATAGTATAGATATTATAAAATAAAAATATGTACTCAAATATGAATATTTAAAATTTGCAACATTATATAAAAATATGGATATTACAGATAGAGTTATTAGTGTTGAGCAAGTAAAATAAAGAATACAAGTACTCGAGAGTACCGGTATTTGAAACTGCAGATATTTTAGAATAAAAATATTAGGTGATATGAGTACTCGCAAGCGCCATTTTCTAAGACTAAAAGTATTTGAAGACAGATATTCGCGAGTAGCGGTATTTAAAGCTATAGGTACTCGTAAGTACAAGTATTTATACCAGAACTTAATGCTGCAAATAATCAACAATATTCTTGAATACCGGTATTTAAACTTGTACATGCCCAAAAATACCGGTATTTAAACTTGTACATGCTGAAAAATACCGGTACTCGGTGACTCGATAACATCCACGTAATTAAATACTTAAATTGTTGCACATTTATAATGAACAAGTTTTACACAAAGCTGAAAGGATCAATGCAAAAACGCGACGAAAAGATTGAAAAATCGAAGACAAAAGCATCGGAAAGACTTAGGTGGATCCCAAAAGATAAATTTCGACGCTGATCAACATGCTGGCCGTCGGTAGGGCGGACCAGTAACGGTAAGGGATCGAGGAAAAAAGGAAAGATAAAAAGGACGAAAGATGAGAAGAGAAGAAGAGAAGAACGACGGCCTACGAGTCTCGAATTTACGATCACCTTGTGAGAGAAATCGCCCCCTCTTCGACCGCCATTTTTTCGGGGCGACGCTAACAAATGAAGCGAACGGAACGTTTTGGTGCTCGTCGATAGGAAGAAAAGAACGTTTAGAAACTTTGTTCCAAGAAAGGGTTCGGTTAACCTTTGGGATGCAGATCGACCGAGTGATCGGGTCACTGAACGTCCAGCTCGATCGGAAAAAGGTGAAGAAGAAACAATACTCAACCGGACGGGATGACTTTGAAAATGTTTTTCTACCGTGAAACGGCTGTTCGCCGTTCCAGATAATAGAACGTGTCGTTCTGATGTGTAAACAGTTGGAAACAAGTTGTTAAGTAAAAACTGCCGGAAACCAGTCGAACTTGCATACTCGACGCGGTACTTGATTTGCAAGAATTTAAAAGGGGGTACGAACGCGATTAAAAACCTCTGGAACGTGTTACAGGTTTTAACGGATAGAACGGGTAAAAAAGCTAATATCAGTCGCTGATACCAGAACATGTAATCACGTTAACAGGGACACGTTCTTTTTTCCTTTAACGGGAGTAGTTCCATTAACCTATATTAATCGCCGAAAGTTCCAAGAAATGGCGTGCGGTACGCTGGTCCTCCGGGACTTAAGGTCCGGGCAGTCACGTCGCTACTAAAACGATACCCTACTACGAAAACTTTCCACTCACCTGCTGTCGCTGTACGATCCAGAACGTGGTGGACGACGGTCGCCGTGAGGCACGTCCGCTTGCAAACTAATTTTTGTTTTCCCCACTGGTAACTCCACTGTAGCACTGTAGTATTACTGTATGTGTACCGTGCACGTACGTACGCTTAACCTATAGGTATGCTAAGATAGGTGCCGGGCGTGAGTTCGCGGCAACGAGACGGTACGCGTCCGCGAACAAGCCGACGAAAACGGAGCAATCGCGCGAAACCACCGATACCTCGACGTGCGCCGGACGAAACACGTTGAAGACGGACCGAAACAGAGAGAGAGAGGGGGAGAGAGAGAAAGAGAGAAAAGGAGAGTGACGACTGGCCCTGCTCTGACACAGATCACTGACCAATTCCACTGGAGGACTGACGCGATACTGACTCGACGTCGCATCTGGCGAGGAGCGCGACAACCGGCTTCACGGAGATCGGCCGCCTTCGCGCAACTTCGGCAGCGCTCGCTTCGCGAACCTGTGCCACACGAACGTGCACGAGTACCGACGGTGCTCGCGTTCATACGCACACTTGCACGCGTGTGCGAAGGTACTGGCTCTATAGTACATCAAGGTAAGTAACGTTGTACGAAGGTATAGGTACGCCCACGCAATTTAGGCCCCTGACGATAATGAAGAACTCGGCTGTACCTTACGTGAGCGTGCATTATGGCCGCGTTCGCGCGTCCGATATCGTTCGACGGCTCGTTTCCGTCGCGCGATTCGATTCACGCGCGTGCGCACACCGGAATTCGATTCGTGGCCTCCACGAAGGGAGGACCGATAACGGTGAAATTTTTTGGCGCGAATCGAGTTCAACAGCGACGAATTCGATGGGTCGAAAGAAAAGAGACGAGGAGAGTCGACGGAGGTTAAAGAGAGAGAGGTCCTTACGAGCCTTCGCTACGATACGTACGAAAAATAGCGTTAATTGCGGCATTATTGCATTACTATGTTTTTTATGCTTCGCTTCGAGTCGCGTTAAGCGTATTACCTTGTAGAAATATTGCCGCGTGTCGGTATCGAGCTTTCCTACAGGGAGAAACTGGTTTCGCGTTTTGCGCGTGCGTTCGCTAATAAAATCGCGAGAGTAGCGAGCGATAATCGCGATCGTGGTTATATCTCTTGCATTTTCATCTTGTCTAATTTCAACGAGGATTTGGCGCGCGTTTTCAAACCTTTCTAAATCATCGTACCTCCGATCATGTTTTCGAAAGAGATTGCCTCTTTAAGGGAGATAAAGTGGAGTATAACTTGTCCTTATCAACGTGGTGGTAAAATCGCATTCAATGCGTGTTGCAGTGTTTACATCCTGTACAATATTTTTTTTTATTCAAAAGCAGCTCAATGTTCGGCAGATAAATCCTACGGTCCATAGTAAGCGACGACGTTTACCGATGTTAAAGAAACAATTTACTGCTGGTGTGAATCCGCATTTGCATCGACCGATCCTTCGTAACTCGGGCGAATTTATGTATTTAATAATAATGAACTCTCGTTCACATTACGTTGCGCCTATTACAGAATTACACGAAGTTACACGACGTGTTTGACGTTAATTGAGTTCTTGATCAAACTATCAACGATGGTTGAGAGGATATATGTAAAACATGACGGAACATAGCAGACCCTAATATGTCTAGCGAAAATAAGAAACGTACGAGTACGTTTAAAAATATGTGCGCATGCGTAAACGATGTCGCAGTTACAGCAACGTCGTTGACGCATGCGCATACTGTGGTATTCACAGGATATATGAATATAATATAAAAATATAATATAACATATAACGGTAATCGCTTATAGCGCATCACAGAGACTCTCATTACGTTGCTCTATATGGCTACGCGTTGTATCGCCAGAGGTTATATCGTTGTACGTGTTACATCCTTTCCGTAATGAGGGAAATGTTTTGCGACGCGATACCCCTTCTCGATGTTAATTTGTGCGCAAGTTGCTGTACACTGGTAACATACTGCCAGCAAGCAATCCGATGGAGAGCTGACAAAAATTGGCGAACGCTTTCGAGGAGCTTTAGACACGCACGCGAAGAGCAGAGACGAGAGACAGAGTGGCGCGCGTTGCCCAGGAGGTTTAATTATAAGTAATCTCGCGTCCTCGCTGAATTTAATGCGCGCCAAGGATCGAAGAAGTGAGGATTTAAGGCCGTGTTACCAACCCGTTATGAAAAAACGACGTTATGATGATATGAACTCAGACCGATCTCTCTCGTTGCTCTGAAAATAAAAGAAGAGGGGGAGAGAAAAAAATAAGAGAAGAATCCAATGCGGCACGGCAACACGCTAAACAGTACATTTGCAATCATGAGGGCCGGCGGATATGTAAATATACGTGAGACATTGATCACACATACGGGGCACATAGACAGCGTTTCGTTTAAATCCTGGATTTCCACTGGGAATAACGAATGACTTCGGGGATTCTGGTTGGTTCGACTTCTATAATTAAAACGAGAAACACTGAGATGAAAAAGTCCCGAAGATGTAACACGTTTAACGAATCTGAGCGAACTTGCCAATGTCTGTGGTTCGACGAAATAGCTTCCTTAACACGTTGCAGCATGATCCAGAGAGTTTCTTTTCATTTTTAACAAAATAATTATTTTCACATTTCGTTGCTCTGATCCAAAGTCTCCAGTATCTATTTCGGGTATAATTATATACACAGAGAAATGAAAGAATTGCTAATGAGGATCCCTATTCCGTAATTTACTTTACTCTTACGAGGCTTACCGAATCCCCGTTATGCTAATAAATTCAAGGTAGAAAATTGAAAACGCGGTGTTTAAAGAGTTAAAGGGAACAGAAGTGGAAGAAGAAAGGAGTTCCGTGTTACCGAAGGGAATAGAACAATCATCAAAGTCATAGTATCGTGAGCCAGGTAATTACGTAAGAACGAATCCATTAAGAAATACCAGTGTACTTAATAACGAGCACGATAACGAACCCGCAGAAACACGGAATTTAACCTCGAACTTCCGTCCGCGGTTCACACGAATATAGGTACGGTCCCCGAACGAAAGCACCTCTGATCGTTTTCCTTAAGTACAGTCAACATCGAATCTGGTTGCATTCGAGTGTACATGCCATATATATAGAGGCCGAGATCCGTGCTCGTGAGATAATTATGGAAATGAATTTCGATCGTTAGGGGGGCGTGGATGCTGGCTCCTCCGTGACACGACCTGGCCTCGACCGGCCAGGCCCGCCTACCACCGTCATTTTCCCCACAATTTTCGTGCCTGCGTGTAAACACGCCGAACGGTATATTACCCGCTTGGTACACCGATCTCTTCTGCAACGGCGACCTTTCGGCAAAAACAATGCCTATCAACCACTAACATTTTCTTCCAGTCCGATCACGAAATTAGAGCTTGGCTAAAAGGTTGCATCGGTACCTGAAATTTAACCCAATTTTCTGATAGTTCAACAATGTATAGGCTGGTAAGCACATAACTGTAGCAGGTTATAATTTCGGGTAAAATTGGAACTGGCCTTAAGAGGAACGGTAAAGTAGTAGTGCAGGAATAATGAACTATTGAAACGGTGAAGTACAATAGCGAAATAGTGGAGTAGTGGCAGTATTATTAACAGTAACACCCTCACCCATAAGTAGCCGACAGTTTTCCATATTCCATGCATGGTAGATAAGATACAGAAGAAGAAAGACGATATCGTCCCACGTAAGTCCCACATATCATTCTAAGAATTCAGACGGGTTCCATAAACGCTTCCGGACTTGGAGCACGTACATACGTATGAAAACACTCGAAGGAAAAGAAATTTATGTAGTAGCTTTATGGTGTCTTAACTGCTTAATGGATCATCCAGCGCATCACTTACAAGATATAATACAGCACTTAAATAAACACGTTCAGTGCCTGCGGCCAAATAAATTCTACCCGGCCAATTATGCAACGATGTCGTTTGTTTCTTGTTTCGCGAATTCTTCGATGCATTCTCACGGTTTGCGGGTAAAAACCAGAAGCAACAACCCGCATATCCGGCTCTTCCTCATTGATTCTTCTTATCAGGCGTAGGGAAATGACGAGTAGCGATGCCGGGGAGTCGGTTAATTTTCACTTTGACCAATGACGTTCGGCCAGCGATTCGCTCGTAACCGTCGTTAAATTATCCCGTTGGAATTAAATACGCAGCTGTTGGATCCAGCCGATGGTCTAACGCGTCTTACGCTCCTAATTGCGACCAGCGACATTAAGCAATCTCGATGCACCTATCGTACGTTGCGAATTCCTGGTTCATGCAAATTCACGGACACCTCGTTACCATTACGCAAACTATCTTCTCGTTTCGCATTAACGCGAATTGGTCTGGCTTTGCGGCCGTTAAAGGCCTCCTGAATTAATAACGTCGATCCTCCTCGACGAAGTAATTAAAATTCCCTACCAACGTTGGATAAACGTGTCCTCTAGAAGGTACACCTTCTGTTGAGAAGAACATCTGGTTTCAAATTTCCCTTCGTGAAACGAGGATCGACTCGATTCGAACCTGTATCGCGTCCCATTATTTTTATGCCAACAGTCAGTGCAACGCGAAACGCTAATATCAAGCAAAGTATTTTTACTCAGAAACTAAACTCTAATGGCATGGCTGCCTCACACGACACGGTTACTAATTTGCAAAATAATTTCATACTCCGTCTATAGGAAGGAAAAGAATAAACGGAAAGTATAGAAGCTTATCGCCTCGAGATCGTTTCTATATCATCATTCGTAACGAGTGCGTGGCAATAAATACGTACAATAAAATGCTAAGCGCCACGCTCTTATGACAGCGACTCGGATTAGAGGCGTACGCCGCGAGGCGCGTGTCATCGTTCAATAAATTCAGGACGAAAAAAGGGGGTTACCAGGCAAGAATTATATTCCGCGTGACGGATGCCACCGGTTCGTTTAATTTGTGCGCGGGCACCGGCTATTCGCATAAATAAATATATATCAGATAGAGATCTGATGGCGTCGCGAGATCGCAGCATGTCACCCGGCGCAGCCATGGAATTCAACGCGTGACAGCTCGTTAGCGACTATGGATAGAGTCGTTCTGATCAATCGTGCAAAACGATGAGATCGTCATTTATCATTTCTGCGAAGACCACGCGCGTGAAACCGCGAATCGAACGAGTAATTTCGCTCGATAGCCTGCAACCATTTGTGTTCGACGTCTCGTCCTGTGGTCGATCACTCTCTGGCCCTTTCCTTACGTTTTATGACGTGCATCGTTCGTGCTTTTTTTTTAGTTTTTCATCGAGGGTCGAGACATCGATTAGGGGGGGAGAAGAGATCGAGATCGTGATTTCAGGATCGCAGGACAGAAACGCGAGGCAACGAGCTCGTGCTTTGGCCTGCCACTCTTGGTAAACTTTATTAACATTCATTCGTATTGGACCTAGTAACTAGTGTCTTGGTAGAGAGATGCTTACTATAGTTAGTTGACGAAGGAGAATCTAGGAAATATATGCTCACGGTGGTTTTGAAGAAATCAGAAGATTTGAAGAATTTGCTGTTGCATTATCTTACTGTTCTCTTTGAATGGAATAGTAGGTTTGCTAGTTTGATGAAACAAGAGTAAACCAAGACTGCATCGCCGACTCCGGATTCTTGGTATCTAGTAAACCATGGGAACATCGAATCACTTTCTCAAAAACGATATCTAAAAACTTGTTTGTTCAGAGGCATATCTCTACCCGAACGTAATAACGGTTGAAAAAAAAAATCGATCTCAACCGTGTATCATACATTAATTCTATCCGTCCATCTCGCGTATCATCTTTCTGTCTTATTACCATACGCGGAAAACAGAATATTGCAACAACGATGATCCAAAGATTGCATCCTCAAACGATCAGTCCATCTTGCAGCATTGTACGTTTTATTACAGACTGGTTCGTGCAATCTGAATGCTACGTACAATATAATCTAACAGGTCTGACATCGACCTTCTTTTGCCGATAGCAAAACTACAGCGCTCACCGGAAGTATAATATAAACATTACAGAGTCGTTTTAACCGTGTTTCAAGAGCGGCGCACGGTAATTTCAACAACGTCCCTGCAGTTAATTAAAGAAAAAGAGGATAAGAAGAAACGGACTTCCTCCGTGCTTCGATCCGATACCGTAAATACCGACAGCAACGTCACAGATTTCTTTCTTCGTCATTATTTTCTCTCTCATCGCTCAACAAATTGTAACGCTGCACCTTTTAATTAGAGCGAATTACACCGTTTGCATCTGTTCCGAGCGACCTCGTATGGAAAGATAAGTAATGACCCCGATAACTATCCTATCGTGTATTTTCGCGATGAACAACCGTTAAAGGATCCTTGATAAAGCCATTTCAATCGACAGACTGCCAATGATTATTGCAAGCATTCTGTTTCTATATTCGAAACGCGAATTATACTTTCATAATTATTATCCACATATATTGACAAAGAATTTTGAAATATTTTCTCATAGAACCAGTACCTTTTTGGAAATAGGGTAATTGACGGAAGTACACCACGTAAATATTCTTCGAAAGTGATCTTCGAGCTTCATGTCCATGTCGACGGCCCAAGTTTACGAGTGCAAGCTGTCAGATCTCGTCTGAAGCTCATAGACGTCTACTAAACTACTTGACCTTCCACGTCTAATCACCCGTCTTTTATTCGCGAATAAAGATTTCCATTTTTACCCCAACGTGGTATCGGTCAAGTAACAGGCTTCCATCGGCTGCCAATCAATGACTCGGCTTTATTGGACAGAGGATATTAAATGTTGGTGGTAAAAGAGAGGAGCAAGGCAGAAGAAGGATGGGAGGTGGGGGGACTCGGTTGCTTCCGGAGCCGTGACTTCTGTCGGTCTCTGTAATTAGTAATTACAGAGTCGAGCCGGGAACAGCAACAATATGGTGTCTAAAGCTTGCCAGGAGGAATCGATGGGACGTCGATGACCCGACGAGAGATTTTTCCGGTATGGCCACTTACGCGAATCTTTCGAAATACCATTGGCAGAAGTCAGACACGCTCGTTAGGTTAGACGCGCTTACACGCCAGATTACGCCCGCCTGGCGAGGATGCGAAATTAACACCCGCTAAAGCGGTTTTTAAGTAATTACCTGCCGGTGTATACACACCTCGCATAGCTGTTTATTCCGTACTCTTCCGCGAGAAACTTTAAGACATTCGTTAGAAGCGATTTGTTGGGTCTTTTTCATTCGACGCTTGTCATGCGTTTTGTTGCCAAATTCTCACATGTTTTACTCATCAGGCGTTGTATCAGCTAATCGAATAGCACAGTGTATCAAATGTATAACGCATCGACTAATCAATTTGAACAAATCATCTACGCAAAGCGAAAAAAGATTTAATTGTACAGAATGTTTGGTATGTCTATTTCTCCGGTACTTATCATAATCACAGATCAGTGACTAAATCATATTGATTGCATAATATCGCAGAAAAGGATAAAATAAAAATTATTCCATGCCCATAGTAATTGCCTTTATCAGACGCATACGCAGCGAAAAGAAGCACGATCGATAATCGGCGTAAAATTATACGAATAAAGTGTTTTACCGTGTTTTTTATTTCCGCTGCCGATCGCGGCAACCGGTGTGGCATCGCATAAGCCTAATCGACACATAGACCATCGAACTGCAAGAAGATCGATCGTTGAATAACCGAGCGAAACGATCGAACGAATAACGGGGCAACGAGCAGCGTGAAGAGGATAATTGAATGAGAAACGATGGGATTTTTATCGAAGCAGATCCGCTCGGATGTCGAGCGTCGATCAGACAAGATGAAAGCACCAAACCTGTCCACGATAACAAACGTTCCTCTTTTTTCACCTCCCTTTGTATAAACCATTCAAGCTTCGATCGATACAAGCTACTCCCGATACAACCTTCTCTCGAACACCTTCCAAGAGATTTATATAATATAAACCGTGCACTGCTGCTGTTGTTGCTTTCAGTTTTATTCTCGTCTCGTTACGTGGTCTGGCCTGATCGCTCCGGTGACTACTTTCGCTGTCGTGGTTCCACTAGCCGAGGAGTCGATGCTACGATCATCCGTGGTTCTTCGACATTTCTTGCCTTTTCTCGGTATTTACGCGCGAAAATCATGGACGTTCAAATCACAGATTTCTACATCCTCAGGTTCATATACCAAGTTCAATCCTCAGATCCACTCACATGTCCTGAATTTCTAAACTCTCAAATTTCATATCAACTTTTTAAATCCATATATTGACTACATCTGAAATTTACAAATCTCCAAATTCCCCATATCCCAAATCTTCAAATCCCCAAATTACCCACATCCTAAATCTTCAAATCTCCAAATTCCCCATATTCCAAATTCTCAAATCCCCAATTTCCCCATAACAGCCTACATGTAAAATTTTCAAATGTCCATCGAGCGTCCCCCGAGCCACGTTCGCAGCAAACGACGCGAAACCACGTTGGTTGTAACTTCGCCGCAGTAATATTACAATTACTATTATTACTTAATCCATTATCCGCGTGCAAATTTACGGACTACGATCCGTAAGTTGTAATTGAATCGTCTCATCTGTTTCTGAACGTACAAATAAACTCATACGACGGAAGTTCGAAGCTTCTCTTCTAGCACGTACAAATTAGAAACGAATGAAATACGCGTCGGTAGAGTTCGAAGCGTTCATTCCGTTTCCCCTTGGTGGATTTATTTAATTAAGTTCGTTTACGTGACGCCGATTGGAGGAATAGTTGGCGCCAAGCAGAGAGTACTACCTCCGTGGGCTCCAATTAACCCTTTGAGAGTACAGTTTTTTCTCAACCAGTACGCTTGCCAAAGACTATATTTATTTATCTCTCTGAGATGCAAGTTGTTTGCATGGAAACCATAAATTAGAGGAGGATGTTCTTTAACGGCTCTTCAAAAATATCTTTTTAGTTAACATTTTCCAACCTTGTAAGATGATCTCTTTTGTGAAATTACGATCCAATTTTATTGTACAGTTATATTATACTTGTTCCGAGGCAGTAACAATTAAATTATATAAATTCCAAAGGTATTAATAGCATATCTGCGAGAAAGACCGATAATATCGACGCTGTTGATGAATCAAGAAAGAATGAATCATACGTGCAGGTGTATCCTTGATGAGATTAATAAAAAGTGTACTATCACATGATCGCAACTAACAATTTCTTTTCAATGAAAAATTGCTGAAGATTTTGCAGAAATAGACTCTTTCGCAACATACAAGTTTATTTTTTGCATCGGAAGGTTTTCGAACCTGACCTCAGAGATTCACGTAAAAGGAACTTTGACCACAGGAAAGGCGAAGCCATGTTCGCCAAGTTATACACGTGCTGGTCCCCTAATCTGATGGTCATTTACGGCGAAACGACCAACAACACCGTGTCGCTACAAATTGATTACGATCTACCTAGAAAACCCAGAACGTCCCGTTTTTATGCTAATAAATTAGTATCGTCTTTCTGAAGGATCAAGCATTCATCTGTCCAGGAAGTACGTACAAGGAAGACAAAAATCGACGTGTCTGTCACTTCAGAAACACCTTCGTCTTCGTACAATGTGGACGTCCAAAATGTTCTTGCAAATTATTTTCTCGCGTTGTCGAGGATTTGCATACGTTTCGCTCGAAGGCACGGTTATTGAATTTTTAATTCGTGTTACATGTTTGGGCGATTTGTATGGGAATGGCTGGGTGAAAAGGTGTTTGGGAGTTTGGAGGTTTAGGGATTTGAGAATTTGGGGATTTAAGAATTTGATGATTTAGTACTTCAAGATTTATAAATATAGCATTCATTCAACAACTCAGTCTAAAAATCGCACAACTTGAAAAGCCATAAATTCGAAACAGAAACTATTTCTGAATATTCATGACAAAGCGTACATGAGGCCAGGAGAAAAAGGAAAATGGAAAAAAGCTGACGGTATAATACACTGTCGTGTAAGATGCGAACGATCAAACGTGAATTAAAGGCTGTCTCGGTTAGATTGATTATCGACAGATCGAATGGCAATCGTGGGTAACGAGCGAGCAGAGGATAACGTCTGTGTGTTACTCACGCTTGTTATATTCGTTTCAGAAGCGCGGAAGTCCGTCGAAGATTCTTCAGCTTAATAATACATTCTCCGGCTGTCTGGATACAATCCGGCTACCCACGGTTCAAGGATAATCAATTTGTTACTCGCGCCTCGAGAATGCCGCGTAAATATCATCGATCCGTTACCATCCTCTCCTCAATTAAGCTCCTTCGAATCCTCTGCCGTGATCCTCACTCGCAATTACGTAAAAGTACCAACAGTTTAACGATCGCCACGATTTGTCCATTGTTCCTTTCGGTTTTTTCTAACCACCACATTCAAATTTCAACAAATACTCGTCGACGAAGTTTCCTGAGCTTTTATGAACAGAGATCCTTTCATAAATATGGTCATTTCTCGTGAGACATAAGGGATAAGTGAATTACAGATGTTTACTACTTTGAAATTATTTAATACGAACCTAACTGTGTTTACGTGGAAATTAACATATAAATTGAGCAATTTCGTTTAGAGATAACATGGAATCAACGATCCATCTAATTATGTTTATCCGGTTAATCACACCTTGTTAGCCTAAAGTGGTTGATCCTATCAAAGTACGTCAAACGTAGATCGATTCATCAAACGCAAATACCTTATTATCTCATTATATCCAATAGCCCAGGTTGAAATTTCAAAGGAAACGAACGTGGAGTGGATTACAGGTAACAAAAGAGCTGATCAGCTAACGAAAGGACATCGACAAGAAAAAAAGATGTTAAATCACTTCATGGAGTACCATGGTTTGGTGCCAATTTATTAACGCAAATTAGATGATTGGGTATTTGGTATATCTTTAGCAAATCTTGGTTGACTCATCCCGTATAAACCCGTGTGTTACAATGAATGAATTTTGCGAAATGTTAATGTGACGAAAATGAAGAGATTTGATGGTTAAGATCTCGCTAACAGGTCTATTAGCGCGTCCGCGTAAAAACACAGCCGTTTTCTTTTCCGCGTATCTTCTTCCTTTCCGTTGCCGCATTATCGCGAAAGTATCATAGCATAACGCAGACGCGAGTAAGTGCCGGTCCCGTTTACCACAATTAAACCGGCACAACATAAACCAAGGTGTTAATCACAATTCTCGGGCTCCCAACAAACGGATCCGCTTATAATTGGTAAACGATTCGTAATTACGCGTCACGATCGCCGATAATGAGAAGGGGGATAGAGCAGAGGTAGCAAAACTGACCGATAAATTATCTTCGTCACAAGAAATCCAATTACGCTTAGAGACCCGGCACGGTCAGAGCACAATAACACGAAGACAGATATCCTCTATACAGCGCTAGACGCGGTAAACACGATTTTACGGTCGCATAACAGAGAAAGTATCGAGAACGGAGAAGTTCTCGATAACAGATGAAATTTCAATTACGTCTAATTATATGTACGGGATGTACTATTATATGCTACATCCAATATATGCACTGTAAAAACGAGATACGTGACTATGCTATATCGAGAAGTGCATCATCGAACTCTAATATACTTACATCTCGAAATATTTATTACATATCCTTACATACATATAAATGTATATTCCTCTATACATTTATCTTATATCTAAATTCCTACAACCTTAGATATCTACGTATCTATATTCCCGTATCACCAAATCACTAGGTTATAATATATCAATGTCCTGATATCCTTATATTCCTATATCTCCACGTTCTCATATCCCTAGATTCTGGTATCTCTAAATCTCGATATCACTATAGTCCGATATCCCCACATACCGATATCCCTAGATCTTTACATACCTAAATATCAACATCCCTATATCCCTAGATCCCGAAATCCCTAGATCCTAATTCTCTTAGACCCCATTATCCCTAGATCCGGAAATCCCTAGGTCCCAATATCCCTAAATCCGGAAATCCCCAGATTCAGATATCCCTACATCCTGTCATCCCCAGATCCTGTAATCGTAGATCTGATATCCCTAGATGCCGATACTATATCCCGAAATCACAAAATCCCTATAGCCTGATATCTCGAAGTTTTTATATCCCCAAAGAGGAGAAGTTGATATTAACGTTTCTTCTATGCAATCTTGTTTCCAAGTTGAAAGAAACACTTAAAACGTAGAGCAACACGATGCCAATGACGATGACAGATTCGAGTTAGGATACAGAGGGGATCGCTAATTGCTAACCACGGAATATCATTACACATCGTGTATACTCACGGGTATCAACGATATCGATGATAGATTACAGCAAAAAGAAAGGAGATCCGGACGACCAGACAGACAGATGACCGGGTTGGCTATTGAAAAAAGAAGTAGTAACGACGCTTTGTTCGCGGACAAATGATCGTCACGATTTGCATTCGACCGAGCCAGAACTAATGAAAACGCTTCGGAGAAGACGCGTGTACGGTTGATCTTTTACCGAAGAGAAAGCAACAGGAGAAGTTACACGGAGGTCGTCCATGGAAAATGGTGATGAACGTTGTCGGACGTTAAACTGGTACCGTGGAAGCTGGAGCTCGTATGTATCCATCTCATTTGCCTACTGGTGCTACAGGTTTCGGGACTTAGGAACTTTTAAGTTTTCGAACATCGAAGTTTTCGTATCTTACAACCTTAGAAGCTTGAAACATTTGCATTGTAGCACTTCGGAATATCGAAACCTTGAGACTTTGGAATGTCAAACGCACGAACTGCAACTCAATGACTCGGACTATCTAAATTTCGAACGATCTAATACATATGAACGAATCATGACAAATTGAACAACGAACAATATTTCTCTTCGAATACATACGTCCGGTACCGTACTTTCGAAGAGAAAATCGTGCATTAAACAGGGGTCTAACGATTTCTATAAAATAACAGTGAAATGGAAACAACAATGGAAAATTTGTTCCACTGCGGTTTGCCGTTCACCGTTGCCCGTACAAGTGATTCGAAGCTGTAGCCGATGAACGAAAGCGTGACAATATGCAGAGCGCTTAAGGAAAGACACTGTTGTTCCAATCGATTCCCACAACGGCAACGATGTGTGACGCGATAATGGGAATACGAGTTCTCGATACCAGTCCCTTTTCTTTTTTCCTAACATTGTTAATACCTTTTATGGAAACAGGAAACGCAGTTGAACTCGATGTACGCGCGAATACGCGTCGTTCAAAATGAAGACATTCGAAATAACAGATAATATTGTGATAGAAATGAATAGTTATACGTTTGATCTTTGTTGATGTAATATTATTATCAAAAATATAATGAATGTGCTATTCGATGATTAACATTACCTACACTTTTAACACCGAAAACTTGAAATAAGTTCAATTGCGTTTTCAGTAGAATTCTATCATTCTATCATGTAATTCAGTGATATACTGATTTACTGTTCAATCCTTTCACTACGAGAGAATTTGATGAACGAAATGAATTATCAATAAATTTGTAGCAATAATATACAATCTTTGATAAATAATACAATCGTTATTTGCTATGAAAAGAGAGAATAAAAATTGGACTTATAAAATTTAAAAGGGTATCGGTGACATTGTCGAACGATTAATAAACGGGTAATGCCATCTGGCGGCGCGATATTTAAATAGAATTGCGGAAGAAGATTTTGCCGCGTAAAATGCTTATTAAAAATTATGTATAACGGTTAATAACATTTATGATACTCGTGTGACATCGATGCTTGCAAATATAACGTTTCTGAAAATTCAATATCGTAGAACGTAATAATCTTTACGACTTGCAAAGTATCGAAGTGCTTCTATATTGGTCAGAGTCGAGAAATGACTTTACTCACCGCAATCGCGATGCAAAAACTGGAATGCGGTGCACAGCGACATGTCTGCTTATGTCTCCACTCGAATAAATTGAATTATCTACGACCCACACACAACCACAAAAAAACCATACCAATCTTCCCGACTGACCACTTCGATCTGTAACAAGTTGTAGTTTCTAATAACTTCGACTTGTTCAATCTATCGAGCGGTTGTCACTAATAAATTCTTCATACTTACCAGTTTAAAAATTGTACATTTTTTTATTCGTCAAAAATGATCCTAAAACATAGATATAAATATATTTATGTCACGTACAGTACATATGTACATAATTGGAAAATATAAGCAGACACGAAATACGAAAAAAACCGCTGCAGAAAGATTCGTTGTGCCCTGGACTAACTAAGCATGCGCACATGATCATTGACTGATCTAGAGCGCGATACTTTGAAAACTTTTGCAGAAAGATAAAAGTATAATTCTCGTCAATAACGTATTTTTAATAAAGTATAAATTATATAATTAAAAAATTTAATATCCAATTGTATATAAATATATACCGAGTGTAATATTACAAATATGTTCAGTCAATGGTTGAATTGCCGCTGAGGGAGCCACCTTCCAGTCGTTTTTGGTGTCAAAAATGCTTGGTTACTGATCATCTATACTCTGTTGATTCTCTTGGCGCTGTAACTTTCAGGCGATTTGTCTAGTTATGTTTTACAATGTTGTGAACACTGTCGTAGTAACATTGAAAATCCTGCTTTACCTGAGATGCATGGACGATCGATATACCTACCTATCTTTGAAGTATGTAATCGTGCAAGCTGTACGTGTTTATGGATGTTTCAATAGTTGACAGCTGTCAGTCGCACATAGGTTGGTAGTGAGTCACGGCATTGGCAGTGGAACTAGGTGAAGAACACTCACCCCGACAGGTGACTAATACCGTAGGAATTGCTGTTTCTTTTCTGTTCAAGTTCTGTTATCATCTTATTGCGCACGCATTTGCTCGTAGTTAATAGCGGTTCATACCTTGTGACTTTCCTTTAGACAAATCTATCCAAGCACTCGCTTTTTGGCCTCCAAATTTTGTGCTGGTCCAACATAGGTATTGCGCATCATCACCTTTTTGTTCAGATGTCCAGGTATTTTTTGTAAGAGCCCATTTTATAATTTATTTTGCAAAATTAGGTGTTTTTTCGTCCGTGGCGGGCAACATTCAATATTGTCGTTTTATTTCACAGCGATATTACCGGCATGGCGTCTAGCTCCGTCAGCCAGGAGGATTTTGACAATGACTTTGAACTTACATCCAGGAGGTCCAGGATCAGGACCGCTAGAGCACGAGTTGTTCCACCCAGGACAGGAGATTCCTCTTCTATAAATTTTCAAAGTATTACAGTGTTTTATATCGTTATTTCTTTGTTATTCAATATCTCGAATACAAATGGTTGTATTCGTAGAGAGTGGACAGAATGTGGAAGAATCTCAAGGAGTATGCGACACCAGTTCGAACAGTGTGCTTCCACCTGACCACGAGAATCAGCAGAATAAACCTATAATGAGGAAACAGGACAAGCGGGTAACGGGACGGTGAGTAAGCCAAACGTTAGTTGAGTAAAGTGCTCGTGGAGGTAACATCTGGTCATATATAAATATCCGATAATGCTAGATAGATCCAGTGTAGAGTTTGAGCAACTCGCTAACACTTTCTGGATCTGGTTCTAGTGTCTATAGTGTCGTATCCTGTTTGCACAGGCCAACGCATATAAACAAGGGAAAACAGCAACGGGATCGACGGAAACTTAGAGAAAAGAGACGAAGTACAGGAGTGGTACATTTGCCATCGACGGAGGTTTGTCACTGTTTGCTGTCCCATTAGGGTCCCAAAATCTTAATGACTCTATGCGGCATTTTTCCGGACTCCAAGAGAAAGATTTTTCCTGTATTGATGCTGATTTTTATATCAATTTTTTTTTAGTCGTTTTTGTAGCTTGCATGTGAAAGTTAGAAATTTTCGATCTATATATATTATAAATTATTATCTGAATATTTGTGTTGATCGATATGATATCGCTATTTGACTTCGTTTGCGAGAGCATTTGTTTCAAATGTAATTTGGTGTTTTTAATTTACGTTGATATTGTCTTGCGCGAATGTATCTTTCTAGAGAATATAACATTAGAATCGCAACACACACGGAATGTATAACAAGTAGTATTGCACTTAGATAAAGCTTCTTTTTCCGCGCTGATAATAACGATTACCGCGTTTTGGCCGCGAGCGTTAAGGATATTGGCAAAAAGTTTGTGCGTGCAAATCCGTTGTTACTCCGCAATGTAATTTCGTTAGCTACTTAATTCTGCAGAGTACAGGAGGTAGTACAGGAGAGGATGAGGAAGATCTTAGTGGCACTTGTCTTGAAACTAAACACAACACACATCACAATGAGTTCCTTGATCATGAACTCATAGAAGTAAGTTCGTGTGATTTATCATTTTTCTTTTCTCTTATTCTGTTTTATATTTGTCCGTGCGGTCAAAAGTCGTATCATATGATACAGAAACTATGTATGTATGTCAAACTACACGTGTTTCAGGAACGGACAGCAAAAATCTTTACACAAAGGCGAAACAAAAGGTATAAAAACATTGGGATATCTATAGTTGGTAGTGAACTATATACATATATATATATATAATAGAGCTTTAGTGAAATTTAGTAGTTACTTGTAATAAACTGCTGCTGCTTTTTAGGCATTACCGTACTTCCTACAGGTCATGTATAAATAGGCACAGTTGGTAAGTGCTACTGTACGTGACAAAGTACAATTAGGCACGACCTGTACGAAGTACGGTAGAGCTAGTAGATTCTTTTAAATACGAGCCTGCGTATTGTAACGAGTACGTAAGTCCTTTGTACATCTTTTTATATACACACATGGAATCGATCAAAATCGCGTAAACCATAATTGAACCATAAAATTGCGGATCGTGTCTCGTGGAACACTAAAGCGTTAACCAAGGAAGAAACACTAAATAAGTGAAAGATCATAAAGATTTTTAAACATTAAAGAATTAAGGGTCGTGCCTAATATAATATCATAGGCAGTTTGAATTAATATAAAATCATGCGTATACTAATATACAAATATTAATATATTATTTTTAGCCATTCCGATTTGGAAGCAGATGACGAAGAATTCGATTCCTTAAATCAATCTGACAGTGTCAATCAATCAGATCATGGAAATCATGAACCGCAAACGTCTGTCAACGCCGCCAATAAACCAAGACTGCCTACGCCAACTGGAGACAAT
This sequence comes from Megachile willughbiella, assembly GCA_945859595.2. Lineage (NCBI taxonomy): Eukaryota > Metazoa > Arthropoda > Insecta > Hymenoptera > Megachilidae > Megachile > Megachile willughbiella. The sequence continues at coordinate 14,388,771 of OX243798.1, read as the reverse complement.
CCGCATGAAGTATTTTTTCAATGTTCATTAATTAATCAACGGTGCGAAAACGTCGAAGTATTTATATGCATGCTTCCTTCTGTTGAAATTTCAGTTGATTGAACGGGCACAAGAAGAAAATAGAAGGCTACTGTCCCTTCTAGAGGATCGGGATCACAAGATAATGGCTCTCGAGGCCCGTCTTCTTCAGCAGCAGCACGAAATGGCTATAGAACGAGAACGACTTCGAGAGGATAATGCAGCGTTAATTCGTGCTATGGCAGCACTGACGAGTAATTAACTTTCCTTTATACAAGACAGTCTGATCTATCAGTTTTTATTGAATCGATTTTAGAAAACATGGGTCAGAGGTTTAAAATGCTATACGCAGATATATATACTAATAGTTTATAATTACTTGTGAAATTACTTGTTAATAATAGCTGAGAGAGATAGCGAAACAATTAAAAAATAAAAAAATACAATTAATAATCATTTAAGCTGCAAGAGAATCAGGGTAAGTTACGCGGTAAACATTACAGCCAATTGTATTGCTATTTTGCAACAAGCAATAGATCATGATATAGATATACAAAAATAATCATCTTTTATCGGCTTCAACTATAGAGCTTCAATTACATGAATTCAATTGCGTAGCGTAAAGAATCATTGTTTTGCGCCTTTACATTAGTCGAAATCTAATTTCGAGGAATAAATTCTGGCAAATATCTTTTTCTAAGAAAAGAGGTGCTCCAGTTTGTTATATCGTTGTTGTTAGACAAGAAAGTGAATAAGGCATACATTGATGTAAATTTATGCTTGACGTGATTTGAAACATTTTTTAATACTGTCTTGCGTTGCAAGGGATGCAACTGTAAACTATCGTCGTCTGTTTTATACTCTAATTACACACGAGCTATAAGATAGGTCGGTGAAGGGCAGATCAAGTGGCCGCTGAAGAGCTTACGGTGGATGTGGTGCGTGCAACGATGAGATATCAGAGATCCATAGAGATTCCTAATTTACAAATTTATGAATCTTGAAATTTATAAATTTTAATTTTTCAAATTTCTGCCCATGAGTTCTTTGATGAGCACTTGAGCTGCTCATGACTGGGGTAGGCCAACCACTTTATGGAAGTGATCAACGTCGCCCGAAACCTCGGCTGTGCCAATGATTTTGTTGCACAAATTTAGGAACATCATCCGATTAAACATTCGAGGTTGGTTAGACAGTAAATGCAGGGAAAATCAACATCACAGACGAGATTCTGTGCGCGATATTGTCACTGTGTGGTCGATACAACCTTCGGATCCCGAAAGGCGGATATAAGTGACTGAATCCATACTGATTTATATACTTAGACTTCAGGTTATATTTTTCTGTTCAATGTCATTATTTTATATTATATTTATACTATCTTGAAAAAATATTGTTAGTAAGTATGATAGATATGGGAAACGTGTTTGCAAATTATGAATAAAATAATATTTACTATATATTCTGTTGAACTAGTACATAAAATTGTAAATTTATGTTCAGCATGAATGTTGCAAATATTTTATACCGATCGATGAGGAGTGAATAAGGATATTCACAATTTCTACGCCTAAGGAGTACTTATATTTTAAAAAAAGAACACTATTGTATAGAGGATATTTCAAAAAGTTGTACAATCTGAAATTCGTAGATTCTTCATATCAAAATAGATTGATGTCTATTATCACTTTTACAAAATGCGATTTCATTTTCAAAGGTATTAGCGATTGAAAACTGGATATTTTGAGTTTGAATTGCTCGCACCAGAAGCCGCATATCCAATTTTTAAACGCAACTAATACTACCAAGAATATCTTACATATTATTGTTTAAAACATTCCTCATTTGGTAGAATTTGAATTTGTTCCGTTGATTTTATGTTTAATTATCAACATAAAAATGGAGTGAAACTGATTTGTACTGAAGTTATACAAGTTTGAACGAGATCGAATGCATTTTTTTGTTTATGCCGCGAAGTGAGACTCGTTTCTTTCTTTTCATTTTATTTGTTTCCATTCCCTAAAACTGTATAAGAGTGAGATGCGAGAGAAATTGTGCTAAAATCAGCAATTTTTAAATTCTTTTCCATGCAATGCTTTTAATAAATAAAGAAAACTGTTTTTACAATGTACAATTTTTAACGATAATTATTACGAATAGTGTGTATCGCAATAAACTAATATGCTATAAACTTTTGTTTATCATAATATCCTGAAATACTATTATCTCTCTATATTTAATGTTCATTATTAAACTACATTTTCAATACAAATCCTACAAGTACATAATTTGTAAAGCTTAAGAAGATACACTGTGCTAAAATAAAGCTGTTATAAATATTATATTTATTATAAACAAATAAAACTGTTTATCTATCGGAAATCTACTGCTATAGCGCGGCATTTTGACCATAGTTCGGTATTTTGTGGCTAGGTGGCGCTGACGGAATTATTTGGTTATAAACAATTGTCTATTTTTAATTCAATTTCTCAAATACTTTTCTTTATCTTTTAATGAAATAACGATTAATATATCGTCCGTTAACACATCTCGGTATAAAACGTCTTTTCCGTCACCGAAGCTGAAGCACAAGAGAAATCTACTTTTTCTTTAGATGTTACCTAGATAGTACCACTGATTGAATCTTATTTGTGAAACCAGTTAGCAATTTTCAAGATAATATTCCGTCATTTTGAAAAGCCCGCCATAGTTTCCGAAGCGCTTGCTAATGGACAGCGTTATGAAATCAGTAAGTACCGCCAGATTCTTCTTTCTGTACAATTTATATGAAATGAGGGGCTGCCAAGAAGATACTTATTAATTAGTAGTTTAGAATAAAAATATTTACGTTATAAAAATGTTATATACGCGATGCATTTTCCAAAAGTCATCGAAAAATTTGCATTAACCCTTCGGACTTAACGGTACAGTACATGAATGTATACATATACAAAATTTAGTAACCGTCAACGGTTAAGTGTTGACGGTTAGCACGCGTTATCGCGTGAGCCGATATTTAACGTTGAAGACCGAACACGCGATATCGAGTGAACAATGGTAAACGTTCTAATTATTATTTTCATGCATTTTTGTTTAGGTACATAGTGAAAACTCGCTATATGGATTATAGAGTGCAGGATTGTCTTGCCATTAGTGGTCTATCGCCGTAAATTTAAAAGTCGGTACCTAAATTTCTACATTTGAAGATTTGAAACCTTAATTTCTAAATTCGAGAGTTTGAACAGTTTGACGCTAGATAATACTTTCAGGTTAATATCGAAGAAATATGTATCCACGTGCTCGAGAAAGCAGATGAGTTGAAGCGGAAATTTGGGCCGAAGGTTCCAGTAGTTCCGGTTACGATGCTCGTCTACAGGTCGTCGCCGTTGTATACACGTTAGTATCGGGGCAAGATCCGGGCGAAGGAGTATCAGGAAGAATGGAAAGGGGAATGTCGGTCACTGGGCCTTTCCTCGCAATGACGGTACTTCGTTTAGCGCCCCGGGGCCATCTAGGAATGTCGAAGCAGCACAACTCGAAGTGTCTCTCTTCTTCGTCTTTCTGTGTACCCTTCTACTTCTCTAAATTGGTAACGCTCGTGTCGACTGCGTCTATCCGGTTCGCGTCTCTGCAAAATAAATTCGATGCACAAAGTAAAGCGTAAACTCCCAGTCGATTAAACGTAAATTATGATTGCATGTTTGCGCAGGTATACTCTAACGATAATTAAAATGTTGTTTATCACAATTATGTGGTATGCATTAGATTATTAGACCGCTATAGCATATCAATATTGATCTTAAAGTTTGATGAACGCGACGATGCAGAATTTTAATATATTAATATCCCTAATGCAAGAGATAATACATTAGACTTCCGTACGCAGAGCGAATCTATAACTAGCATTACCTGAATATTTTAGCATTTCATAAAGATCAAAAGCTGCTTTTTAATTAAATAAGAGCTACTCCTTCATACACGTTTGAACAGTCGTGTGCTCTCATACACCAAAAAGCTCAAACACGCGCTCAAAGAGACCCCTTTTTAATTCCGACGAGCATCAAAGCATCTCCCTTGCAACCTGGCGTTTACCACGGCGTGCAGGTGTTACGCTTCTTGGTGGGTTACATGAAACGAAGTAACAGTTAAAGCCGGGTATTTAAGTTAGAGTCACTACTCTAAATCAGCTTACCCTCAAAGTTTCCAAGCTAACAAAATTAAAGTAAAGTTTGCTCGAAAAAGTATACGATCTGTCCAATTTAAATGTGCGCGCGTAATTATTTCGTTAATTATTACAAAAAAATAAATATTGCTACTAAAAATGATGCGGTTTAACTCGGCTACAATCAAAACAGTACGATTTAATTCAACGTTCTTTAATTCCCCATAATCAGATTCGGTGCGTTTCAATTTCACGCAATTCAATTCTACGTAATCCGATTCGATGCGTTTCAATTTGAGGCCAATTGAAGTTCAATTCTATATAACTCGTCCGCAGTTCAGTGCGGTTTAACCGTACAGAGAATTAATAATTAATAACTTATTTATACAGTTTTAGGTAGCAAGTTACATTAACTACTCCAGCCATAAGTACTATTGGAGGACTTCCATTTGAAGTAGGGCTTAGCGAGAAGTTTAAGGAACATTTCCGTTTCCTGAATAATACCGTTCCCGTTTCCACATTTCCTGGTGAGTCTGCGGTAGACTGCTAAGCGAGGAACGGAGATTCGAAACGGGAAAGCAAACGAGGCGCGGTTTTACGGTGTATTTCCATGCCTATAGTCAGAATAACGCGAGTACCGTAAAGGTGCAGAAACGGGTCTGGGTTGGAGGATCGAATTCCTCGCGTACCGACTCGAACCACATTAATTTTCAGGCTGGCGCGCTAGAATTACACCGAATCCTTTCGGCAAAGGAAAAATGGAAGGTAAGAAAGATGGGCGTGTGCACAGTTTTCTAGGCGAAGCCTATTGGCTCGCCTACCTCTGCGGATGCAGAGCTGCTGCTGTAACCGCACTTTTTCGTGTCTACAGGCAATACTACGGATAGATACCGTAAAGTTGCAGGAGGTATACGTTCCAGAATAGAATTCCGGACATGTCTGTGCCAGCCACATGAATTTTTCTTCTAGTTTATGTTGGATATCCTTCGGATTCTCTTCAGATGTAGAGGATGAGCCATGCAATTGGGTCAACTTATATCTGCAAGCTTGTTAGAGTTCAAGAAAAGTCGTAGAAGGAAGTATTAATATACGAAGGTATATTTTTCGCAGTGGATGCTTCTCACCGAAATATTGCGTGGTTGTAAATCTGATCGGTAAGAACAGGTGTTTGGTTTCCAATTAACTCCCCTTGAAAGATGAGAGGTACTGAAGAAGTACACAATGTTGGAAAACGTGTCTTAACTTATATAACATTGAAATTTACGATTACGCTGTATTTTGGTAGGAGCTAAATTCTAAAATTTTCAAACCTGAATTCCCAAACTTCTAATTTCATAACCAAATCTAACACAAATCTAGCGTAAATCTACCATAAAACTGATTGAAACTTCCAGATACCTTGAAGAGAATAACGGGACCAATGATGCGGAATACTTGAGCCCATCTCAGAGGAAGAAATTGTCGGGAATATGCTATTAAGATTGTAAGATTGATCCTTATTATTATTCACATCTACGCGAGCGATTTCAGCGAATTATAGATCAGCTGGATACAAGAGGCGGTAGATTCGATAATGTATGTATTCATTGTTTCGATAGGTAGACCGTGTCTCGATCATAGGCCGTTGACTACGGGAGCGTAATTCCGAATGGTTTTGGGTCACCTGACCGATCGATGACCCGTTTCATCTATCATTGAAATGTAAGCAACAAATGTATTATATCAGCAATTTTTATGTCCCTCCGTTTGAGTAATAGGAGGGAATAACCATTTAGAGGTAGCCATTCGTCGTTCTCCTGTTCCATGAGAGTACAATTTTATCGATATTTCATATTATCCAATTTTCAGAGTACTGGATCTCTAAATTTTCAAATCTAAGCTAGAGATTTGCAATTCTAGTTCTTACATTTGCAAATTGTAGAATTTTTTTCCAAAATTCCAAAGTTCTCGAATACCCAAATTCGGAAGATTCTAAATTCTAAAGTTTTTAAATTTACATATTCCCAATTCTCAAATTTCTAAATCTCCGCATTCCTGAATGCTTAGGTTCTTAAATTTTGGATTATCCTAAGTCGTAGATTTCCACATTCCTACATTTCCAAATTTTCAAATCCTAAATTATTTTAATTTCCTAACTATTAGTATTCTAATAGTCCCAAATAAAAAAATTAAGTTAGTAAATTTCCAAAAGCCACTTTGCCCTGTTGTTTTATGATAACAAGTAAATTTTGGGGGCCACGTGCGCTGTACGAGAATGTTGTAGTTTTTCCAGCGGATGTTATAATAAGTGAATAAAAAATGACAATTTTGTAGATGAAATCTGGGAAGATGAGCGTAGCCCGTATCCCGGTGTTACGCCGTTGTCCAGAGGTTGGCGTACGTCGACAGGGCCGTAGAATTCTAGAAGGGGGTCATCATACGAGGCCGGCACCGTCGAACGCACCGAGCCAGGACAGTGTACGAACGTCATTCGGCGCGGACTGAGCGGCGAAAGGCGCGTTACTTTGCGAACGGTACCGTCATTTCAAACGATCCTCTCTGCATTCGAACAATTTCTACTTTACACTCTGAACGATCAGTGCAATTAATAATATCTTTATCAACGTTAATTTTCACGGCTCAGTGCGAGAAAATCATAGTGCGAGAAGAGCAATTCGAGGGAGATCGAGGATTATAATTGTCTGCGCGTTTCTTCGCGTCTGGATTACTGAAATCAAAGTGAGTTTTTATCAAATTAATATTGAAATTGATTCCCTCGTACGTAACTTTCGTTTGTCGTGAAATTCGGTCGACGAAAGTTGAGAAACTTTCCAATTACTTCTTTGCTTTGCAAATACCGTCAAAATTTTCTGTTAAAGCCGTACCATCAAGGCTTCCAGCGACGAAATTTCGTTCGCTTTTAATGAAGATATCCTAGCCACGGTTATATTCGATGTTTTATTTATGAGAGTTGAAATTCTTTCTGGGTCGCTTGGTACTTGTACAAGTTCTTTAAAACTGAAGTACACGTGTGTTTAATTTATCCTTTTCTTCTGGTTGATTAAAAATGTCGCGCGAGAGCATGATGTATCTTCTCTTCTTTTTTTGAAAGTGCGAAGCTTATCTTGTATCACGTTATACCCTTCGCTCAGAACTTCTCTGAACATCCGGGTTTAACATTTTTTTAATTACATTAGCAACTGAATAACTTCCGAGCAGGCATGTGTGGAGATTCTATCTCTTCCATAATAATCTGTTGTAATAAAACTTTATACGTACATTTCAATGATTGTTTCGCGAAATAAATTCACATGTTCATTATCAGCGTTACGTGTAATGTTATACGATATCTGTACAATGATACTTCAATTAAGCATTTTTACGCGATACAATTTCGTGCATATTAAAACTTAATATTTAACCGGTATTATGGAGGTCATTTTGCTACATTGAAAGTAACAATGTTACAGAAATGTTAAAAAATGTTATACAAATTAAACGGTAAAATGTAAAAGGAGGCAATGTTGCGTTACGTTTATTAATTTATTTAAAAACTAGTTAAAGCAGATTTGAAAGCGAAGTAAAATAGTTAAGGGTTGATAGATTGCAATGCACCAGTTAGCGATTAATGTTATAGTTAAGAGTGAAATTTAAACTGCTTGTACGTCGGGGTTAATAGCCACATGGCGTCGATTCGCATAAAATCAAGTGGAAAATTAAAATTTGTTCACTTATGCTATTATCAACGCCAAGAAACATTTTCTCGCTCGTTTCGGGGAAAAATGGAATTAACTCTCGGCTATTTCCATTCGTTACCCAGGGACGTTGCAATTACGTCGTTCCTTGCGGCCAAAAAAAGCCTGAAATAAACCGGTCACGTGCACTCTTTTCATGGGGAACCTCGGTTTATTTGTTATCATCCTACGAACCCTTTTCTCCGTTATTTTTTTAATTATAACGATTCGATATATACATCAAACTTTGTGAAAAGTGGCAATAGAAAGTGAGGTCTCCTACAACACGCTAGTGACCAGTACTTCAGAAATTGTAAAATTTTCAAATTTTTAAATTCGAGGATATATTCTAGGACCCATGTCTGATTAACGATGTCGATATTTTTTAGAGGTCTAACTACGGCACTGTCCACGTGCGAGTCGATTAATTCCCGTGAAATCCACGTCCATTTGTGCGTGCACTTTCTAAACGGCAACAAGGAATGCAATTTCTACGGGGCCCGTTTTTCCTGAAACTGAGCACAGTTCGCGAGAATATCCCGCGACTTTCCATGTCTAAATATAGGGCCCCATGCACTTTTTCTTCAAACTCGAACTATCGATAAATGAATATTAATAGCAGAACTTTTACCACAACTCCTTAACAGCTTACTTCAATGTTAAAAGATTCGCATTTTATAATACAGAGTTTAAAAAGAATTACTTATTAAAATTTAAAAGAAGAATGCAATATAAGATCGTGAATAAAGTGAATGAAATAATTTTCTTCGAGAACAATGAACTTTTTGCAATATTGTTCGGGTTCCTTCAAGCTCTTGAATTATAAGATGACCTTATTTCTGTACTGCAATGCTACAGAACCACAACAGCCGTTCCTGTCATTGACCAATTGTTCATACGCGTTTTCTCGCCGATGTGCCTTGGGTATTAATCGCTCTAACTTTCTTTGCAGGCTTGCTTCGTCTGTCTTTACGTGCATTCTTTTGTTAACGACTCGAGAATGCTTTGTGAAGCATTTCGCGTTTTGTTATTGGTTTCATAAAGGATACGAACGAGCTAAGAGGATCGTTGCGAAGGGTATTATATTTCTAATTTTATTTCGAATTTGGAACACAGAAATTCAAGGACTCAAGAACTTTGGGTACTAGGGATATATTTATTGATATAGAGAAAATGATCTGTTGATATAGTGATATTAGAATCAAAATTATAGGGATATATGGTCCTACAAATATAGAACTATGAAAACTAGAAGAAATGTGAAACTATAAAACTATAGTGATATAGGGGTATAGGGACCTCAAAATTTAGGAATCTAAGAATAGAGGAACCCAAGGATCTAGGTATCTAATGTTATAGGGATATGGGGATGTAACAATCAAGGGATATAGGTTTTCAGAGGTAATACAGTACATCAATATAAGAATATAGGAATCTAAAGATTTGAATTATAACTGTATAAGGATCTAAGAATATAGTGATCTAAAGTTTATGAGCATATCAATATAATACACACATGTTTTGGTTTTGTTGGAAAAATATTATTTTACCTATGCTGGTATTCAATAATTAAAAGAATAATCAGCGTTCTAGAATCTGTTATTGGGTTGTACCGTTTTCAATTCTTAATAACCGTCTGATTTTCCGAACGTTAGCTTTCGTAATTAAGCAGCTGCAACTAATTGGGCGATCATTTGAAATCGCGCGGCGAAATATCGTTTCGTAACTCATCAACTTTCGATACATTAACGATCGTTAAAACGTTCGATGGCGTCCCGTCCACGGTGAAATTTCATTTTCGTCCGAATTATCGAAAATTCGATCCTCTAATTCATTTCGATCGTACACCGCGGCATATAGCCGGCCGAGTATCTCCGTGAATTCTAATTATCACAATCGATACTCGCGCAGCGGATAGAACGGGAAACGTACGTTTAATCGAGTTACTTTCCCGTCTGTGTACACTTTTATCAACGATTTCGCCGTTTATTTCCCCTTTTACGGCTGCGGTTCGACGCAAACGAACGAACTTCGACTTCCCTTCTCGACGGACCAGCTAACACGCGTTTCCTGCTACGTGAAATGTTTGGGTTATGGTAAACGCTCGTAAATACCATCGAAAATTATATCATGCCAGGAAGTTGCGCTTTTAGTACATCTTTTATGTCTTTTATCGTAAATCGAATAACTTTTCTACATCTTCAAACTTATCCCTAAATTCTTAAATTATATCTTTATACTTCTGGATATTAAAATCCGAGGATACCGAAATTTTCAGATTCCCAATATCCGTAGACTTCAATATCGTCAAAATTTCAACATCCCCAACTCTATACATCCTTGGAAATATCCCTACAAGTGAACAGGCCATCAAGCCATTTCCGATTTCAATAAAATAGCGAACTATAGAATAAATGTTATGAGCATACAGTAGTCCTGAATCGTCCCGTTTCCGGGGTAATTGATTTCGTTCATCCCATTATTCTCATTAGAACATGTGTTCGAAATGTCACGTTAATTATCTGATATTCAACGAACGATAGTAGATGTCGAGAGTCCGTTGAACGAGCCGTGCTCCGAGTTCCCAGCGATTGTTATCGAGCCAAACTGGATTTTACACGACACCTAACACGGAATTTTGACCGCGTTCCCGAGTCCTTTGACCGTGCGGCTCGTATTCCGGAATCAACCGTTCCGTGGTCGCTGACTACGATCCTTCTGCGGGGTAGGGCAACGGCACAAAGAGTTTCCAATAGAAGTTCGCGAAGAAAGCGACCGCCGGTACACCGTGGTTCTCCTCAAAGGAACCGTTTATCCTTTGCTTTGTGGCGCAGTCTCGGGATCATTAAACACGCGGCTACACGTCCCGCGCAAGCTTTTTCCCCGGAGATTGGATCCTGTCCGCGAAACACCGCTCCTTAATTGCATCAAATCTTCCGCTGAATGCGCCTGATCGAAAAAGCCGATCGAACTTCTTCTGTCGTGCAGGACACAGTCCCGGAATTTCTGTCCGGTAGATTGGTCCAGAAGCAGCTTTCCAGGATACTTGCACGTTTCCGCTCGCCTGGATATCCTTTGATGTTACGGCGAACATTTTTATACGCGTACCTTCCGACTTTCGTAAAACCTGCTGGCGCTGAGAAAATTGGGACGTCCTCGTTTTAGAACTTCCGGATGGAATATAGATACCAGACCTTTATTTTCCAGGTTCTCGTGCGCATAGACTGTTCGCATGGTTTTTGCTCGTGCACGTTTTGCTCGACGCATGAATCTTTCAGAACAACGGTGGCAAACTTCTGCCGGAGATGGTACACGTGAATATTTCAAATGACGTATCATTTCACATGTTTCTGAATTGTTCAAATTTTTGTGAAATGCGACAATGTGTACAAAGTGTTTGAACATCAGTTTCTGCTACAGCATTACCTCTGCATCGGTGAAAATCTGCGAAAGTAACCGCAAAGATTTGACCTTGACCTTGAAATTCACGGCCAGATTTCTTCGTAGCCTAACGATGTGGTACTCGTGGGATAGAAAATCTCACAACAATCATAGGTCAGAACTCGATCTCTTAGAAAGCGACGTGCAAACATCACCGTTTTTATCGATAATACATCATGATTAGACTGCACATGTTTATGCACTTATGATGTACGAATGTCTGCAGAATGTAAATGGATCGTGTAATCTACGACATCTACGACCTATAAATTAAATGATTTATGTTTTCTTTGCAGACTTCGATATATCATAACAACGTAAACAGCAGTCTAATCATAATACATCAACGGTAGGAAGAGTAGTGATGCAACTGAACAGGAGATGAATGTTGTATTTGCTACATATTGTATTCGCTACGCATCATTTCGTCACCCATTATATAACCACGCATAATTTTCTCTTTTCCATGATGAAAACACTGAAAACGTGCATCGGGGAATAAAAATGCTCCGGTGTATTCCGAGGAGATCAGAAGATGGTACGTAGCGCGGGAAGATTGGTTGCTCTCTCAAGGCTAATACATACACACGGCCAGGATGTGGGTCACTTCGTCATCATTGGAGTTCCTTCCGGGTCGAGCCGGGTCTGCTCTCTCGTCTTAACTTTCTATTGTCAAACACGACTACACGTGCACACGCTCACACGGTTCCACGTACGGCAGCTCGGTCTGCGTCATCGATGGAACACTTTCATGGAAAGGCAGCTTTAAAATGAGTTCCACGCTGACGAAGTCTCTCCACCCCGGTGTCGACGACCCCACGGAAAACGTGAATGAGCTCCAGCACGAGAACGAAAACCGGAATTGAGTCATGGTGGACCACTTTGAATGAAAAGAATGATCCTTGTGAACGATAGCATCCTTGTTCGAGACCTGATAAGTAGCTCAGTGGTACAAACGTGGATTCGACGAAAATAGAAAGTGCCCAGCCTTTTATATCATCGACTAGTTGCACCGTACTGTACACAGCGTGTTATACATAGGTTGTACCTTTACAGGCCGTTTGTTTCGAACTTCCTAGATTTTTTCTTCCTTGGCTTTCTTCCGTTAGAAAGCGACTCGGTTCTTTGCGTTTCGAACTACACTTGTAACCAGGTAGATAATGATAGGAGATAATATTTAGTGCTAACGGGAAACCGTCGAGAGGAAGGATTCGAGTTTATTATTCCTTAGAACGGAGAACCACTTTATGTAATACTAGGATGTAGTAGTACAATAATGTAGAGATACACGAATATTTAAACTAGGAGATACTAGAATCTAGCAAGATATGCTCTGAGGATGTGGAGAGTCTAAGAATATTGAGATTTAGTGATACCAAGATCAGGTGATATGGAAGTCTAAGAATATTAGGATGTAAAGATATTAAGATGTAGAGGTGTACAACCCTGAGGACACAGAGGGCATAAGAATATTGGCATACTAGAATGTAAGAATGTTGAAATATTGAAATGTAAACACATTTGGAGGTCTAGAAAATGATATAGGGATCTAGAAATACTGGAATTCAAGAATCTAAATATGTATGGTCCAAAAATTTTAAACATTTGACCAATTATATCTTCAAATCCTTCAAAAAGCAAGATCTCTGAAGAACTCATTTGCCAGGAAGTCAAATGCACCCGAACATCAATGATCATTATCTTTGAAGCGGAAACTGGTTCACGTACAATACGCATAACAACGATATTGTGTACCATTAAGACGCCTGTAGGATAGAAACAGTACCTTTTTCAACCATTCCAGTGGAAACAGCTTTCCTTCCACTCGACCGTCTCTTTCTGGTACTACAACGTTTGCTCGTCGAATGTCGAACTCTTGCATAACACGATTCTTGAGATACAATGGCTAACAAGACTGCATTTTCCCATCACGTGGACCTTATCAAGATATATTGTTTCGTCGCTGCTTTTATTTTTAATGGACTGGAAATCGGTTAACCGATGTTTGCCGCCTGCTTGCTTCGTCGTGAATTCTGGTTTGCCCGTTTATAAAAACGATTAAAAATGGAGAATTGCACGGGAACGCATTAATGGATTTGTCCCACGGATTCGAATGAGTAATTGGAACAAAACGTTTTACGATAATCCGCCAGGCGTTCGCTAATTGAACATCACTAGCCTGCAGAAAGTCTCAGCCAAACGTAAAATCGATTTTCCCCGACGATTTTTTTGTATGCAAATTTCGCGTTGAACAATTATAACTTCAATACGACAGTTTGTATAACAGTTTCGAAATGAAACAGCTTGGAAAACGTACTTGCAATGAATTCAACCTTGGGCCGTTACAAACGTCGATATTGTTACACCTGGCTGATCTATTGCGATATTTGATACCCATAAATGTCGCACCTTGCAAGGTTTCTCGAGGGTGCCATACTGAATCCATAATCGACACCCTTGAACATTTAGCAAGATATTCAGCACTCGTTCAGTTTTGGTTAGTCAGTTTTCACCAATGTTCAAATTTGAAAACTTTCAAAGAGATTTGAGTATTAGGAAGAAATTGTGAGGTTTAGGAATGTAGAAAGTTGTAATCCCTACACGTTGCGTAATATATCACCGCTCATTTTATTACCAATTCTAGAAAGTTTCCAATGGTGTCAATAAACCGGAATAAAAGTTGTCCAGTTTCAGGAGTATCGCGTAATCCTATTCGCACGATATTTTCACGAAAAGGCAACCACCTTTGCAACATTCACGAGTCGGTTTTCCCTTCGTCCTCGTTCGACGATGGCGTTCACCAACAATGGCACCAGACCGTCGAATAGAATGTACCAGAGAGACGGACGTTACGTCACACGAGTTCCTGAAATGTTTGAAAGCATTTCTACCGCTGTTATTCTCTCTTCCTCCTCGAATGCTTTTTTCCTTTTCACTTCCGTTGGCCTTTTTCTCTAGGCGACAATTTGAAAATGTTCTTTTCAAAGCGCGGCTCCAGGCCGGCTAGAAGGAACGGTATCATTAGTAGCGCGTGGAAAATATGCGCTGGAAAATGTATTTAATAGCCAACTTTCTACCATAAATGGACGCCTATTCAGAAATGATCTGGAACATGTGATATCCGTGCAATGTTTCCGCGTTCGAGTCCATCGGAAGCCGACACGTGAGAAACAGAGACGCGTTAATCAGATCGGAACATCGCGAGGACGTTCTTTTCCGTGATGTTTTGCCTTTTGTTTTGCTAATCATGCCTGAAAGACACGCGGTTTGACTCGAAATAACTGTTATACTCATTTGTGAACCAGTGTAATTAAAATCGCTAAAAATATCACGATAACATTGTTGTTTTCAAGAAAGACACGAGCTCGTATTTGTATAACAATCAGTTAAATAGAGAAACACAAGCAGTTGGGCACGGATTAAATTCAGAATTATTAAACGAGAATAACAGTAAATACAAAATAATGAATTATTAGCAGAGACGAGAGATAACGCTGTGGTTATTTTATTGCGACCTCTACATCGGAATTATCGTGGGCGCAATAGAAATTCAAATTTTGGGTATAATGACAGTGTAACAACCGTCGAACGTAATCTGAACGTGATCATCGATGTAATTACCGTGACGTTCGGGTCCTGACCGTGGCCACGGTTAGCACACTCTTTCTCGATGCATTATTCATACGACAGGATACACCCTAAATTTAAAGGCTTCCCAAAGGATGTAACCCGTCGCGTCGGTAATTTCACCGTACATAAAAGTCTCCTCTACTTTCCTACCGACATACCCGCCATTATACTTTAGGCCCGAGCGAAACGAAACTGTCGATGCACGTGATATCGTTCGCCGCGAAGAAGAACAAAAAGGGAAAATGAAATATACCATCAACTCGAAACAAGGATGTAACTCATCGTGGTCTTCCCACGGGCAGAAATGAAATTTTTATGAAAAACTTTCGTTATTAAAAACGATCGCATGGTCAATTTCAATTTGAAATTGACGCAGAACACCGGTGGCCGAACATCGATGCACAGAACAATATTACTCGTTGCTGTAATTAAATCATTATAGTAGTTATGAAATTGTCATTCGTTTTGATGGAACTGAAGGTGGATTTAAAATGTAACACCTTAGGAACATTTCATTTGTAACGAGGTAACAAACAAATATTTTTAATAATAAGTTTCAGATATGTTTTATGCGTAATTTTATTTTGTGTTCGATTCAACAAAATTTTCAACTAACTCTTTCTTTCAGTAACTTCGTACAGATAAAGCGGCAATATAACGAATCTGTGTAGCGAAGATTTCGAAGAGGAAGCGTTAGGAAT
The DNA here is from genome assembly GCA_945859595.2 of Megachile willughbiella. NCBI lineage: Eukaryota > Metazoa > Arthropoda > Insecta > Hymenoptera > Megachilidae > Megachile > Megachile willughbiella. The sequence goes on along the minus strand of OX243798.1, from coordinate 14,373,106 downwards.
TTTAGCTGTACAGAACAAGAAGATTAACAGACGGTGTAAAATGAAAAGGAAGATTAATGGAGTTGGAAAAACACGAATGAAATATTGATAAGAATGGTCAGAAGACGAGCTGAAAGAATTCCAGGGACCAATGAGGTATCGGGAGAAAAACACGCCTGTTTTTTCCTTTAATCATCTTTTTGCCCGAGAAACGATGGTCACAATGAAAATATCCGCGAGCTGCGGAACGAAAAGAACGAGGATGGGGAACGAGAAGGAGGCAACGTCCCCGTCGAACTTGTAACGAGGAACAAAGGGAGGTGAAAAGAAACGAAAACGACCCAACAATTCGTAGATCTCGAAGCTAACCACGGCTCATGAATAACGGAGAAGAACGCATTAGAATATTCACCGTAGTATAACGAATAAGGAGACATAACTTTCATTGTTATTTTTCTCTTCTTTTCCGTCCGAGGAATCCTTAAGTTGCCCGCCGCTCGTGATTTTAACGAGACTGGTACTTAGACTGCGAAATTAAGCGAACTATTATCCGTATTAAGCTGGATCAAAGGTGGACTGTTTTGAATTGCAAAACGAATCGTTTCGTTCGCTTATCGATTTTATTTTCGTTGTTCGCAAACCGTTATTCCGGGGTAGCGTGCGACAATATAATGCATGGAGATACAATCATAGGTGATACAATATGTGGACAATGTAGAATGTAGGTAATACAACGCGTGGTGATGCAGTGCGTTGTTAATATAATGCGTGGATAGTGTGATGCGCGGCGATACAACGTGTATGTAATGTAATAAGTGAGTAGTATAACGTGTGGCGATACAATGCGTGGCAATACAACGCGTGGGTAGCACGACGCGTATACGATACGTAGGTAATGTAACGCGTGGCGATACAACGCATAGATATAACAATACGTAGATACTGTAACGCGTGATGATATAACGCATAGGTGATATAACGCGTGGCTATGTAATGCGTAGGTAATGTAACACGTGGGTATATAATGCGTAGATAATGTAACGCGAGACGATACAACGCGTAGCTATACAATGCGTAGACAATATAATATGTGGCAAAACAACTTATGGCAATATAACGCGAGGCAATACGACACGTGTCGATTCTACGATTGCAGATAAACGCATGACGATCTAACACATACGAAGAAAAATTCGTGGAATCTGTAATACCAATATCGACAATAGAACAGGAATCTGCTGTATGTTTTGCAAAATAACGAAAGGGAATTCATTTCTCGTCGTTCGACGTTAAAAACATTTCAACGTTGAGCGAGATAGATTTCACGATTCGACATGACGATGAAACGATACTGCGTTGTTTCTTTTTTTTTTTTTTTTTTGAATAGTTTCGACGGTTCCGTTTCAAAGCTAGAAATGAAAAGAGTGACGGGGCTTGCGTTCGTGTCGACAAGTTTTGATTTCTCAGGTGGAAAGTTTTTCCATTACCGGATCTATAATCTTGGCCTTTATTGGCCTCAAAACGCGGGGCACAAGTTTAACGGAACTTCGACAACGAATTCCACGCGAAAACGAAACGTGTTTTACCGGGAATCTTAATCCTCGCGCGTACCGAGCTTTTTCCCGGAAGGATTTTCGGGATCGATTAATTGTTTTGATGGTAATCCTTAATTGGATAATCCTAATCCGTCTCTTCGAATAATCATTTTTAATCGTTTCATCAGGCAAGTTTGCGAGAAAGATTGGAAGTAACATTTAATGAAAAGCAAGCAGCGAAATGTTGCGAATTTTAATTAAAACTGTTATATTTTCATGTTCTTAGTTTACTCAACCTGTTCGTTCAACAATTCTTAGTACGTTAAGCACCTAACCCAGACCTAGTTCAAATCTAACTCGCTTTCTAATTCAATCCAAATATGCTCCGATGATTTCTTACAGAGGTTCTCACTTCGATCAGAATTTAATAACACTCTTCGAAAATCCAGACTTAAACTTTACCGAAAGTAAATTCGAACTGCTGTTCTACGAAAGTCTTTATGCTCCAAAGTGAAGGTTACATTTGCATAAGTATGTTTTTAAACCTCTCCGTTCAGTATGTAGATATATAAAATTCGGTTTAATCAGTTATGTAGAATCAGAATGTTCAGCTGCTACCCCAGGTTGAACATGTTGAGGAGATGTTGAGGTCACCGATGACCCTTTGGATAATAAAAAATTGTCAGAACAATTTATCGAATATTCTGTTATTATCATCGATCGATATCGCAATGTATCATCCTCGAATAGTTCTTAACGTCGTTTCGTATCATTTCAGATATAGCGGCCGATTAAAAAATCACTTGATGCGCTGAGGATGCGCCGTGATTTCTGCAACGGTGGGCTTGCCTGCGCCGTTGTGTGGGTGTCATCGACCTGTCTGCTACTATCCTTGTCGTCATCGGTCACAGCAGGTACGTCCACCTTTTTCCATCGACATTATTCCATTTTTTTTTACCGATTTCTCCATCCCTCGTTCCCGGCCGCCAGCTTCGTTCGTCCGTAATGATTGGTCCCGAATTATTGAAAGAGCGGCCATTAGCAAACAATAGAGCTCCGTCGTGTTCACGTTCGGCCAGCGTGGACGTGTGGGGGGCAGAAAAAAAAGGAAAGCAAGCTCTCGAAACGGGCGTGTATCTGCATATAATGCAACGAACAGAAACGTGATCGGATTTCGAGAATCGTCCATCGGACAGGTTCGTCCTTGTGATGTTGCGAAAGACCAACTCTTGCGAGGGAAGCCAAACCGTCGACGGGGGTCTAATCCTTACTTTTAGCACCTTCGGGGATACCTTTTCCGGTGAAGTTTGCTCGTTCCCTTTTATCGCCGGTAGAAATTGAAGTTTGCAATGAATCAAATGGTATGGGGAGTGATTTGTGTAAACTGCTAATAGTTCGGGAGAATATAGTAAAATCGATGTTCGGATATTGAAACAAATTGAATTCAATTTTGAGTTCGTTTTATGCGACACGTGGTGACGTAAATTTTAGAATTTCTCAGAGATATTGTAGATTCGAATAGATATTATTTGAAGAAACAGTATCTTTTGTTGCGTGGAGTATTTCAATTGATATCAATATGGACGTCGGCGGGCAGGAGAATCTCCCTAATCGATGAGTTAATTATTTGCGGAGGATTATAGAGCGGTGAACCAGGGTACATCCTGCAGGCGGATGAACGATCGCACTTAACGAGATACGTTAATTACGAGGTTAAATTGCCGATGGTGTGGACCCGAACGACGCTCAAGTCCGATCGATTGCCGATGTGTTACAGCAGGATACCGGCGCGGCGTTCTCAATAAATATCAGGGCCAGAACGATTTGCATGCTAGAGGCAATAACAAATTGAATTTCTCTCGCACCGTTAAAGTACATTCCTCCGCATTCCTTCGTCTCGTCCCCGCGTACATCTTTCCTCTTCGCGTTTTCTCCTCGTTCTTTCTCTTTTCTCCACGGTCTTTCACATTCTTCCATTTCACCCTCCCCGCCCTCTCTGCTCTCTTATCCACCCGGCTCTGTGCCGTTACAGACATTCTCCAGATGCTTTTGTTCATGACTATGTTTCGTACTCGAACTAGAAAGACATTGATACTCATCCGTTAACGCGTTGAATAGTCTTCACTGTCACGGTGGTCGCTGTTAACTAGAGACCTATTATGCAACTGATTAATTAACGAAATTAACGAAAGGAGAAATTTTGCATACCGTTACAATTATGCAAATACCATTTAAATAGAACACTGTTTTAATTGCAAATGAGAGCGCTAATTGCGTATGCTTTCTATGAATTTTTTGCCTAATGCGTACCGATGTGTCGCGTGCGGTATTGAGAGCATCTTCTATTATGCTAATGTTAATTGAACGATTATGATGTGCAGCCATAGAAATATTTATCTGTCACGAACAGTCGATCGAGATTCGTGAAAGTGTAAAATTTCACAATTTTAGAACGCACTGTCTTTGTGTGCACGCAGTGAAAAGGATCGATTTTACCGATGATAATATCAATCTATAAGTATTGTATATTAGTTACTAGTTAATATTTTATTCCCTCTAATATTGTTCCCGTGTTCATTATATTAATATCCAGAAGTTGACAGAGGTGTCATGTATCAAAAGTTTATTAACCGAATTTTGATGAACGTGTGTTTCGTCTAAATTCGGACAAATTGCATATTGCACATCGCAGGTAATTAAATCGCAAGATAAAGGATGTCGTAACAGGGAAACTCGCGCGATGATTAACACGAAACTGCTATAATAAAGCTAGAAAGGCAGAGAGAAAGAGGGCGATGGTCAACGAACCGGAAATTCGGGTAATCGGATGTGCTGGAAGTTTCACTGGACTTTTATGAAATCTTTAACGATGTGAGAACATATGCACAGTATAGAGAGTCAAAGTAAAAAGTCGATTGACATGCAACGCATGAATACCTATATTCGTATACATTCAACATATGCTATACATGTGCATAACATACACATACAAGTTTAATAAAATACCTACATTTTTGTATTATCCACGGGAATAATCAATCTCTTTAAATAGAATTATTATTTAAGATAATTCAATATTATTATCTTTGTTATTGGTGGACAATGTCAAACCCAATTACTGTTTTTGGACAAAGAGATTTTCATTTTCGTTCCGGCAATTTTTGTCGAATCGAAACATTTCGTGCAAAATTGCGTTAAATTGAGTTGGTCTGAATTGAATTGTCTCGTATCGAATTACACTGAACCGAATCATGTAAATACCCCAAAATTCACTTATCTTGAATTGAATTGTTCCAAGTTGAATAGCCCCCAAATGAATTATCTCAAATTAAATTGCAAGTTGAAGCAAGTTGAGTTGTCTGGAATTGAGTTACACTGAATGTGTTCCAAATTGAATTGTTCTGAATTGCCCCAAACTTGAAATGCAATTTTGATCATAACGCGCCAAATTACATCAAAATCACGTTAAATATCGGACAAGTTCTCCATTAAACAAGAATTGATCGTAAATCTTAGAATCCGGGACCTATTCCAGTGACCCAACAGTTAACACGCTAATAATCCTTATTAAGATGTATCCACAACCATTGCCAGTGCAACGGATTTAAATGTCCCTGAGCGTTCATAAAATCGAGAATACTTGACCTCTTCTCGAAGACATCCTCGCGGAACGTAATCACCGACCCGGATTATTTAACGCGATGATCTGTAAGAGGAAACTCGTTCATCCGATAGTTCAGAAAAAAGGTTCGCGTGACCAGAGGCACTTGCTGTTAATCGAGCAATCGTCACAGTTGCATTCGGTTCTGTGTATTTCCTTCTCGCCTACGGGCACAACGACAACGACGGCGTCATCAGGAGAGCACGGTGTCTGACTCAGCCAGTCGCCTCTGGAAACGTGCTCGTATCGCGTTAGGTAAGCGTAGTAAGTGTGGCAGTAGGATGCGAAGAACCGTTAGCTCGACTCCGGCTATTTTTATTATTATTTCCATCGTCGGTTGCTCTACACTTTAGTCCGCGAGTTTGCCCGAGAACAAAAGCACGGGATACACGAAGATCGTGATGATGTCTGACCTATAAAGATGTCTCCTTGTCACCCGTGAACCACGGACGCTTCTTCGAAACCAGCCGAACGATCTTGAATAAATTTATTTCAAGGTGTGCCTCCTTTTACCGTGCCGTTTGGCCCGCACGAATATTTCTCGCCCGCTGCTTCCTGTTTCTTAATTAAAAACTGGTTGGGTCGTACGCTTGGCTGCGCCATTGACCACGGCAGATCCTTAACGCCTTGTCCCGTGAATTTCCTGTGTAACGTTTTTAGCTATTTTCGAACTTTAGAAAGATGTCCACACAGCGAGCCTTCTATTAAATTCGTGCTATCACCGATAGTCCCTGCCTGTTTTTTTTTTTTTATGGATAACGGTTAACTCTGATCACTACTATCAGCTGCACCTGTCACGCTTGGTAACTCATGCAGACGATTCGTTTCACAGAGCCGCCGCTGAAAACGGTAGGTCGATGCCCATCCTTCGAGGAGCAGAACATATGTCCAGCAAGGGCGCCATCCTGCGAAAATGACTTCCAGTGTCGAACGTCTGGCGAGCGTTGCTGTAAGACGGCCTGCGGTACCAAATGCATCGTTGGAGAGCTGACAGGATGCGAACAGTTGGCGCAGGCGGCCATAAGGAGATCACGCGCCCTCGGCCCTCGTGGATCCACGCAGTTCATACCAAAGTGCAACAACGAGACGGGCGAGTTCGAGAGGATACAGTGCCATCCGCGCGAGAACAGCTGCTGGTGCGTGGATGAAATCGGCGCCGAGGTCCCCGGGACCAGAGGACCCTCCAAGGACGTGATCGATTGCGACAATCCTCGAAAATGTCCGGCTCACAGTTGTCGAATGTTGTGTCCGCTGGGCTTCGAGGTAAACTTTCCAGACGCGTCTAAAATTCTTCAAACCAACCTGGATATTTCAACTTTTCGTCCTTCTGATTATTAAACTCTCATCCATTAGTCGGCAAATGTTTCGTTGCTTGAACGAAAGGCGATAATTGATCGAAAGCTGCACGCTGGTGTTTGCCCGAGATTAATTACTCAACCGAGGCCGCGTGCCTCAGCTGTGAATGATGTCACAAATGACCCTCTCCGTAATCTCGTTACCGTTGCTTTTACCGTTTGCAGAATTGTCCGTGAAAAGCGACAGAATCATCTAATAATACGATGTTAAAAAACGATCATTTTTTTACCTCGAAAAATTTATGAAGGATTTGCAGGTAATAATGTGTCGGGTTCGTAATAAAAAAACTCCTGGAAACTACGATGACAATTTAAATTTGAAACTTCATGGTCAGTCAAACACATTGCGAGAGCCTGTTGGATTATCATTCAAAATACACCGTGTCGTTTGGAAATTTTTCTAACTTTCATCGAAGCATTTGAGAGCTGAGTAAATACTAAAACGTTCCGATATTCTTAAATGTTCCGCACGAGTTTTTCATTTCCCACGGTACCAAAAAACAGGCCATGTTTACCCTTCCATCGCTTCGAATCACGAATTCCCATCGATCAGGGTAAATTGGAAAAAGGTGGTACTTTCCCGTTTTTTGGCGGCGCAAATCAATTTTGCAAATGGTCTATTAAAGCGACATCGTTCAAACAACTTCCCACTCAAATTGACAGATCGAGGCTAAAACTGGCTGCCCTAAATGCGAGTGTCGGGATCCTTGCCGCGGCATCATATGTCCAGGGACCAGTCAAACATGCGAGTTGATTGATGTAACGTGTGCTCGTCCACCGTGTCCGCCAATTCCCAGCTGTCGTAAAGCGAAATCCCTGTCGACGATATGCCCGGCCGGTGAACCGTTGCAAATCACGGATTCGCCGAGGCCATTTCTCTGCGGGGACTCGCCCGGGAAACCTACGTGTCCACCGATGTACAGCTGCCTGGTGGAACCGAAACAGGAGTATGGAGTCTGTTGTCCTTCGAGCATAAATCTGAAGCGACCGGGAACGTGTCCGTTGGAGGAACCAGCAATCTGCGGGAACTCGTGTCAGCATGATTTAGAGTGTCCTGACCCACAGAAATGCTGCGCGAGCGAGAAATGCGGAGGTGGTGTTTGCTCTATACCTCAGGGTCTTAGCGCTTGCCATCGGGATCGGGTGTTGGCCGAAATGCTCAGCATATCGGAGAGGCAAGGTCGTGGATATGTTCCCCAGTGTACAAAAGGTGAGAATTCTTAATATCACTTTTACAAAGAGTATAAAATTGCATCGGCTAATTAACCAGAGTTAATAGTGTTTTGTTAAAAAAAGAAAGTTGCAACGGCACTTCTCAAACTCCCTGTACATTTGCATACTCGTTAATATGACGATTTACATTTCAGATGGTGGTTATGAGTCCAAACAATGTTCGAGGAACGGCTTGGTTTGTTGGTGCGTGGATAACAATGGTCGGAAAATATCCGGCTCCATGGGACCGGCAGAGAAAGTCGATTGTAAGTCGATAATGAAGGGGAGGTCTCTTCCGGCATCCTGCGTTTCCCAACAGTGTGCACAAGTTTGTCAGTACGGGTTTAAAACCGATGCTTCCGGGTGTCCGACTTGCGAATGCGATAATCCTTGCGAAGGGTACGATTCATATTACTCGAGTAAACCGTTTTGTAACAGTATTTCATAACTCTAAATGCCTTCCTCTTCAGGTTTCCTTGTCCAGTAGGAGAGGAGTGTGTACTCAACCGAGAAGAGGGGTGTCCAGACTTCCTTTGTCCAACCAGGCCAGAATGCAAACCGAAGAAAACTTATAAGAGCCCTTGCGTCTACGGAACTCCTTTGATGGACGACGAACGCAATGCGGTAACTTGCTCCGAGAACGACACTTGCCCTCAGGGCTACAAGTGCACTGCCGTACCTGAAGCTGGACAGTCAGTGTGCTGTATGACATCAGCGAATTCGACTAAACCACAAACTAGTAAGATTTTTTGTTCCCAAAGTTTAGAAGCTCGCAATATAAGAATCGCGATTTCAAAAATCAGCGAAGGACGAAGATGTTAAGGAGCCATATATAATTGAAATTAATTAATTTTTATTCGATTTCAGTGTGCGAATATTTGCGAGAGTTCAACGATCGTATGGAAGGAACAAGGGAGGACATGTCGTTGGCGATACCACCGCCTCAGTGTGAGAAGGATGGCAGTTACAAACCTTTACAATGTCACAACGGTACATGTTCCTGCGTGAACGATCACGGTGTCGTATTGAAAACTGACGTGAATCACAGCACCGATTGCAAGGAGATAAAGGATCTTTTAAAACTATGCGGACCTCTGTCCTGCGATTTAGATTGTCCTTACGGTTACGAAGTAGACTCGACTGGTTGCGAACAATGTCGTTGTCATGATCCTTGTAAAGACGTATCTTGTGGCGCTCACGAAACTTGCACGATGGTCGACGTGAACTGTGGATCCGGACAACATTGTCCCGCAGTACCAGCCTGTTTGGCCACGAAGCCAGGACAGTGTCCGTACTTAGTCCCTAGCTCCTCCAGCTGCGAACTGCAATGCAACAATGATCAGGAATGTTCAGCATCGGAGAAGTGCTGCTCCACCGGCTGTGGAACGCAGTGCGTGGCTCCCGTAATGGCTACCGCGTGTCAGCACGCGCGAGCGGTGGCGGAACACGCGGCTAGGGAATCCGGAGAGCCGGCGAGGAGGATCTACATTCCCAGATGCGACGCCAGTGGAGCGTTCGAGCCAGTCCAGTGTCACAACGGAATGTGCTGGTGTGTAGACAAAGAAGGTAGAGAAGCTGCTGGGACGCGCGTTCTCGAGGGCATAGTGCCAAAGTGTAACACGCCACTGCGATGTCCAGAAATTGACTGTACGTTGGACTGCCCCGAAGGATTCGAGTTGAATCCAGACACCGGTTGTCCAACGTGTTCCTGTCGAGATCCGTGCAAGAGCGTAACGTGTCGGGGCGAAAACGAGGCTTGCAGGATGGTCGAAGTAGCCTGCAGCATACCACCGTGTCCTCCTGTGCCGGTGTGTTTACCGAAGAAGGACAATCCGTGTCCCAATGGGTCTCCCCTATTGAACCCGGACGGATCACCCGCTACTTGTGGCCCACACGGTCACCATTGTCCCTCCACGCACAAATGCGAGTTGTCTCCTTTGAACGAATACGCTGTGTGTTGTCCAAAGCCTCGTGAGGTTTGTTTCGAACCACCTCGAAAGGTGTCTTGCAATCTGGGGATAGGTATGAACGACACGGAGAGATGGTACTTCGATCCGGAACGCAACGAATGCAGAAGGCAAACGGAATGCACTCTCGGCCACAATGATTTCTCCAGTCGTCTGGTGTGCGACACTGTTTGCCCTGTGTTGTCGCAGTGCGAGAGACTTCGAGAGAAGAACTTGAAAACGTCACAGAGATTAAAACAGCCAACGTTCCTGCCCAGATGTGACCCAGAGAACGGCATGTGGGAACCTGTACAATGTTTAGAACATGTTGGCGTGTGCTGGTGTGTCAACAGAAAGGGTCAACCGGTGAAGGGTTCGCTTACCAGAGGACCAGAACCCAAGTGTAACTTCAGACAAGCCAGACGGGGAGGCAGAGGACCAGCCGTTCAAGAAATCGACCGTGAAATTCAGGCATTCATGGAGAATGCTCTGATAAACTTAGAAACCGACGAAAAGCAAATCGGGAAGGTATTGGGTACTAGGTGTCGGGCGATGAAGGACAGAGGACACGTTCCGGCCATTTGCGATCGTCAGGGCAGGTTCGAGCCGACCCAGTGCGCCGGCGACACGTGTTGGTGCGTCGATGAGGCGGGAAATCAGCTGATCGGTTCCGAGCCCTTCCTGAAAGGAACGAACATATGCTGTAAGAGACATTCCTTTCTGCTTTCTCATATTACAATAGGTCGTTTAGTTTCTCTTAATGTTAGTTACACCTCTGGGAATTTTTTTAACAAAAGATGCCTCTACAATTAATCAATTAACATATAATTATAAAATCGCAACTCTGTTGTATCTAGTGCCAACTCCAGTAGAAGCTGTCGAAGTAACTCTACGTTTTCCCGGTCGCTTCTTGGCTGACGACCAGGCCACCTTCGTGAGACAGGCTAAGGATCTCCTGCACGACCTTGGTGCTAGAATGAAGAACGACATACGCGTGGAAATCAATCAAGATTCGGCCATACTTAGTTTCGAAATAATAGGACCCAACAAGGTTGATGTAGCCTTCCATCTGGAGGAATTGACTCGGATCCAAAAGTTAACCATGTTGGGATCATTCGCGGATGCAACTACGTCCCGTTTCACGCACAGGTCGACTCCGATGGCCATGCAAAGCCGAATCGTTGCGTTGGAGCAACGAGAAATCCTTACGGAAGTAGAAGCTCCTGTTTATCAAACAGCCACTCTGGTTCTGGCTGCAGGAAGCGCTTTTATAATCAGTAGTTTATTGATTCTATTAATGTTGTACCGTAAAAAAGTACGTTTGCGTCCTTGATTAATTATTCTAGAATAAAAGAAAATAGGTGAATTAGAAATTAATGATTTGATAATATTTGCAGATGAAAATGAAGGATCCGTCAAAATCGTTAGCATCGGATCAACATTTCCTCGCGTACCAACAACCTGTCTATGTGATATCAGGAGTAGAACAGGACGAGAAGAAGAAGGACGTTCTCGAAACGCAAGAGAGCACAACGTCAGACGTGATCATGGGATCATAAAATAGTCGACGTGATCGACAAGATAGATCGTTTTTATCTCGTGTGCGATATAGTCATGATCCAAGTCACATTCTCGTAATCCATTTCTCCCCTCCCCCTTATTAAGATAAAATATTTATTCTTGAATACGAGATACATTGCGACTGGCTAGAATCGACGGTCGACCGAATAGATCGCAAGCAGTACTTCCTTCATCGTGCATTATTTAATGAATCCATCGTATTCGCGATACAGGATGTACACACTTGCGATAGATTTTTTTAGGGAGGGACGGAAGAGAATTAATTCGGTCGATCGCCGAGGGAATAGTTCTTAATCTCGAAGAACAATCCGATTTTCTCGCGGGTCTCACTCTCTCTGTTTCATCTAAAAAACATCGGAGCCGCTAACGCAAAAATGTCCTGGCCCGAGAAGATGACGCGAGGATATCATTGCGTTGATGTATCATCGTGGGTGTAAATACTAGACTCATAACTGTGTTCGTTTATTTATATAGCTCAATAAAAGCCAGAAATTCCATTATTCATTGAAATCTGTTATTTATGCGCGTTTACCTCATCGTTTCGAACACGATAACAGCTATTTGCTTCGGAGCCGCCACGTGCACGAGAGTTACTTTCGAGTTTTCCTTAAATGACGCCACTTCCGTCCGGTTCCTAAAATGGCATCATAAAAATAAATTTTATTATACTTGCAATCAATCAAACTGCCGCTCTTGTGCAGTGAACAACTTGCACACCTACACGCGGCGGCCCTGGTTCGCCCTATCGGAGACCTATTTCCCTAAATCAATATCCCTAATATGTTTCATCGGTTCATTCTCCGATTCCATAATAGTATATCGCGATAAAGAATAAATATTATCGATTTGTTCTATGGAACGTACATTTCGAACAAAAGATTTCGTTTCCAAGTGGTTCTGGATATTTCAGCAAACGCTGGAAACCAGTACCGTAAGTAGAAGCGCTTTTTTTAGCCAGACCTCCGCCAATCAGATGGCTGCGCATCGTTCTAGTGCCTCTACTTGTTCCGCAAGCTCTCCCTATACTCGAATCCTGACAAATACCCGAATAACTTAATTTATATTCGAAAAATCACGATCAACCGCCGCGGATTTATTCTCTTCATTTACGATTGCTATATTTATCCCAAAGTTATCGAAGAATTCGATATAAAGTTCTACGAACGAAGTCTTCCGTTCGCGGGTGAAAACGCAGCCTGAGCTTTCGGCGAAAATGCACGAGTTATTCCGAAAGGCATCCGAGGTCGAGATCGAGTTTAGACGAAGCGCGGAGTGACCAATCGAGCGGTTCGGGTCGGTGGGGTTGTCCAGGGACGATAAACGAGTGCTTATCGCGATACGTCGTTGTTTCTAAACCGCGAAACAAGATTCTCCGATGTGGAACTCGTGTTCGAATCGATTTCAGTGACGCGTAGACCAAAGGAGAAACGTAGAAGTAGGAACCAAGAGAGAAAACGGAGCTTAATGGCTCTCAGGAGATCGGGAATAGACGGACAGGTCTTGCACTCGCGAACGGGGCGCCTCGCAATAAGCAGCATCGCCTCTCGTTCGCTCGTCCTGCATCCACCTCCTCTGCGTGTCGACTTTGACTACAGGCTCCTCCTGTTGCTGGCACCGCAAATTTTGCTTCCGTTTCCGTGCCTGTTATGCGTGAACGCGACGAGAGTCGAGTGTTTATAACTGAACGGTGCTGGTGGCGGTGACGAAGGGAAAGGGAAAGGGAGGAGGAGAAAGAGAGAAGGGGAAGAAACAAGCGAGATAAAGAGAGAAAGAAAGTATCGGTGAAGGCTCGTCGAACGAGATATTCGAAGCGGTGCGCCACACATTTCTACGGAAGGTCGTATTTACCGCGGGAACCTTATTTGTGAAGTCATTCAGAGGTTTCGATATCGTGTTGTATATCGAACCTTCCAGCAATCGTTTTCATCCCGAAACTCGTTGGTAAAGCGTAACAGTGTTGAGTCAACTTCCGCCGATAAGTTGAATCGAATCTGGATAACCTGATCGCACAATTCCGAGTGTCAGCTCGTCGACAGGCGTGACAGCCCGTCGACTGGGTCGTCCGTCCTCTGTCCTACCCTTCTTGGCAATACCGGGTCACATAACCGATTCACGATGTTCACCGGGACAATGAAGATCCAAATATGCGAAGCGGTCGGACTTAGGGCGACTGACAAGCAACGCAAATTCTGGCAGGATGAACCTATACTCGATCCTTACGTTCAGCTCGACGTTGACGAGAATCATCTTGATCGCTCCTCCACAAAACCGAAAACCTTCGATCCGGTATGGAACGAGAGTTTCACCCACGAAGTCCAAGACGCGGTGATGCTTGGACTCACTGTCTTCCACGATGCGGCATTACCGCCGGATTATTTCGTCGCCAATTGCAGTATCCCTTTCGAGGAACTTGTCAGCAGAAATGACAAAACTGCGGATTTTTGGGTTGGTTTCGACTATTATTCTCTTTCATTCTATCTCGCAAATTTCATCAATCTTTTTACTACAGTTACAGTATATACTGCATCTTTATTTGTATTAGTTTCATTCTTGAGTATATGGATTTGTATATTGATGTGTTCATGAACCTCAGCTTTTAATTTATTCCTTTCCTTATAATTACATGGACTAAGTTGATTTCATGTTCATGCATTAGTGTTCCTTTATCAGGTACAGAATGTACTATGTCCTTATTTTTTATTGGTTTCATTCCTGAGTATATGTATTTGTACATTCATATGTTCGCAAAGTTGAACTTCTTACTTATGATTAATTGGATTCTGTTCATTTCAGCACATCTTGTTAGTGTACATGTGTACAGTAAATGTATAATCTGTGTTTGTGTACATTTGTTATTATGACATTATAGTACAACTCAAAGCAGACTGATAAGATTATGTCAATGAAAACTAAAGTAAAGGAAGGGAGGAGATAGATATTTCTTAGATATAAAGTATCTAATGATTAAAATTAGAGTTTGTTTAAAATGTTACAAATGCATAAAGATTATAAACCTGTAAAGTATCAGTGATGTTTCAGTTGTATGGTTATCAACATAGTATCTCATATTCTTCGAATGTATAAACTGTACATATCTTGGCCTCTTCTAATATGGTATCGTTTTATATGTTTTACATATCAATATGTAAAAAGGGACCCAGGTGTACTTCTGTTATCATTTATATATAACTCTTATTACTGAAGTGATAATTTATAGTTTGTTACCTACTTTAAATATGCTGCGTGCATAGCAATTATTTTAAAATAATACTATTCCCTATAAATTATCAATGTAAAACAAAATTTATTTTAGGTTGACCTTGAACCTCAAGGAAAACTCAGGGTTAGGATTGACCTAAAGTGGAATGATCAAGGTAAGGAATATGTAGTTAGAATATTGCATGTAGGGTATATTTTCATAATAAAATTTTAGATCAACGAACAGGCTGTGGTACAGGTGATGGAGAAGGTATCGGAGGCAGAGGTGGTGGAAGCATCACTGCTGGGAAAGAACCCAGGAGGGAGTTCAAAGAACGACAGGGTTTCAACCGGCGAAGGGGTGCAATGCGACGCAGAGTTCATCAAGCAAATGGTCATAAATTTATGGCTACTTTCCTGAGGCAACCGACTTTCTGTTCTCACTGCCGTGAATTTATATGGTATGTTTTTTTGCAAAACTGTATCGATAATATTTTGCTTAGGGTTTAGTTCACGAGCACACTAACATTAATTCAATACATTTACTAATTTAAATCATTTCATAATATAAATATTGTGGGTTTAATTTGGTGTGCGTGCTTCGAGAAATGAGTGCAGTTAAAATAACTTTAACTAACTTCTTTGTTCAAATTAATTCGTATAAAATGCATTGCGCACCAAATTAATGTGGAGTTTGGGTATTTTGGATAAGTTTAAAGGTGTTGCATGTTTGGGTTTTTGGTTCTTTATAATTTATGGTACAAAAAATATATAGCTTTTCTAAACATTACACAAATATTTTTTATGACCAAACATTATAACAAATGTATAATGAATAATTTTTCAATTAACTTATTAGCATGTAACATGGTATCTGGAGTATCGAAATAAATATTTAACAAACGTGTTAGGTATACTGACTTTCAAAATTTAAAACATTTTTTTCTGTCTCTTCCTTTGTATGGTAAGATAATAGTTAAGTAATAGTAGATGTATGTTAATGAAATCAGTTATTTAACCAGGAATAGGCTGCATGCATTGGTTTTGCAAGCACATACTACGTATACTGTTTGGTGAAATTATTTACAAATTAACATTGTGTTGTAGTATTTATATACAATAATTCTTTGGTATAATCATAAAATAATTTTAAGACTATATTAAAAAAATGTAAGGTAGAAACAAATAAAATGGCAATAGTTCTCTAATCTTTTTTTTGAAAGAATAGCATAAACATCTAATTATGGTTCATGGCCCAAGAAAGCATACGTATGTGTTTTATGAGGGTTACAAGGAGATGATGTGATGTGTTTTGTCTGTTGTATTTCAGGGGCTTGGGCAAGCAGGGCTATCAGTGTCAAGGTGAGAAGACACATACACGTTATTAACAGATATTATAATTATATATATGCTTGCTCTACCTTTGTGTGAACATATGTTTATCTAGGTGTGTGTATGTGTACTTAGCTAAAAAAAATTAAACTATTTAGAACATTCAGAAAGTTTCATAATTAAATTTGAAAATGAGTTTTTGACATTTAATTTGGCCCATGGTTCAATACTTGATGCTGTGCTTTCTGTAACAATACTTGCAAAATGAAACTTAATATCTGTAATCCATTATTCAAGTTCTTACTGCAAACTGTATTACCTGTGACTTAACATGAGGGGGAAATATTTCATTGCATGTTTTTAAGTAAAGTATAACAAACCATTAACAGGTTTCAGTGGTTTCATTTTATCACATCCTTAGAAATCATATTCTATTTTTAATGTTCAAGCTTATACTGTTTCTATGGCAAGACTATCACAACATCCACCAAATTTTATTTATGCTTGTCATCTTAAATCAGTGCGTTTAATCACGCATGCAGCCAGCTTTGGTCATGCTATACTTAAATGTTGTATGTGTAAGAAAGTTTATGTATTAAATTAGAAATTATTATGTTTCAGTTTGCACATGCGTTGTTCATAAGAGGTGCCACAAGTTAGTTATTACAAAATGCCCAGGCATGAGAGACGAGGTAATAACAATTTATTTTGTGCTCATGTTTTAATACTATGTGTCTTATATGCCATAAAGTTGAATGATCTAATATTTTATTGGTACTGGATTTCAGTCAAGTCAAGATACAGAAAGTCCACGTTTCAGTATAGATATGCCACACCGTTTTGTTGTTCACAATTACAAAAGATTTACTTTTTGTGACCATTGTGGTTCACTATTGTATGGCTTGTTTAGACAAGGTTTACAATGCGAAGGTAATTCTTCACTAAGCTATTTCTTATGTATAAGAAAATTTGTATAATTGTACAGCTGAACTTATTTTTTTTCTTATATAGCTTGTAATATAAATGTTCACAAGAGATGTCAGAAGAATGTAGCAAATAACTGTGGTATTAATACTAAAGCTATGGCTGAGATTTTAAGTACAATGAATATATCACCTGATAAACAAATAAAAACTCCAAAGATTAATTATAGAACAACAACTTGTCAATCTGGTCAAACACCTACAACCGTAACAGTCACAGATACGTTGCCAACAGATAACTCGCAAACAGTTCAACAAAAAGCAGAAGAAACGCCAGTTATCGTTAGCGAAAATGCAGTACCTGTTAGTGAGAATGAAGTTAGAAAATTTGGTATCGATGATTTTAATTTTATCAAAGTCCTTGGTAAAGGTAGTTTTGGAAAAGTGATGCTAGTGGAACGAAAAGCTAATCCTGATGAAGTATACGCCGTGAAAATCTTAAGAAAAGATGCAATTATACAAGACGATGATGTTGACTGTACAATGACGGAAAAGCGAATTTTGACGTTGGCAGCAAAGCATCCTTTCCTCACTGCTATTCACAGTTGCTTTCAAACAAACGATCGGTTGTTCTTTGTTATGGAGTACGTGAATGGAGGTAAATATCTATTTACCTAAAATTAATCAATAATCAAATAAAATTAATTAATCGATTGTTTTTATTTGTTCCAGGTGATTTAATGTTCCATATTCAGAGAGCTCGAAAATTCGATGAAGCAAGAGCACGTTTCTATGCAGCAGAAGTTACACTTGCATTGCAATTTCTTCATAAACATCATGTTATATACCGGGATCTTAAATTGGACAATATATTACTCGACCAGGAAGGTCACTGTAAATTAGCAGATTTTGGAATGTGTAAAGAGGGTATCATTGAAGGGAAAACAACTACGTCAACATTTTGTGGCACTCCCGATTATATTGCACCTGAAATTCTTCAAGAATTGCAATATGGCGCCAGCGTGGATTGGTGGGCATTAGGTGTTTTAATGTACGAAATGATGGCTGGTCAACCACCTTTTGAAGCGGATAACGAAGATGATTTGTTCGAATCTATTTTGCGAGACGACGTGCTTTATCCAATTTGGATCTCAAAAGAAGCAGTGTCTATTTTGAAAGGATTTATGACAAAGAATCCTGCTAAAAGATTAGGTTGCGTTGCTGCCAACGGTGGCGAGAGCGCTATAAAAGCTCATCCATTTTTTCAAGAAATGGACTGGGACGCTCTCGAAGCGCGCAAAGTAAAACCACCGATTAGGCCAAAAATTGTAAGTTCACAAAAGATTATTCTATGTAATATTGAATTAAATTTAATATTAAATTATTTGACGATGTTCCTATAAATTTTTCAGAAAAGTAAAAAAGATGCCATGAACTTCGACACAGAATTCACGAAAGAAGATCCTGTATTGACACCGGAAGATCCAGAAGAAGTGAATTATATCAATCAAGAGGAATTCCAAGGCTTCTCATTCATCAACAAAGACTTCAACCCAGCCAGGTTTGGAGCGCAGTAAAAAGTAAGAACAAATTGAGTAAACGAGAAAGAGGATACAATGTTAATGTCATTTCAATGCTTCTTGCTTGGAAAATTGGTGAACGTGCCAATCTGCAAAGCTGAATATCAGCGTTTATGAAGCTGCTCGGAATCTCCTTTGTATTTGATCTCCATCGGAGATAATTTTTTATCATTGGAAGCAACATTCAAGCTATCGGGAAAAAGTGATGGAGATCGTGAAGAAATTTGGAAACTTCGTTCTGTTTTCTACAACATCTTTGCAGGAATATTGATTACAAGTATGACGCTAATTTGGCACGAAAAGAAACGTGTTTGGATCGAAGTCTGTTTCAAGGTCTGACAAAATCATCGTTTTCTTTTCATTTTTGTTTTGAAAAGCCACAGACTAGGGCATGTTCGAGAGGAAACGCTAATGAGAGATCCAATTCACGATGATTAAAAAATGTACTTTGGAATCAAATACTGATTAAGGGAATTAGTACAAAAAAGAAACGCAGCAAAGGAAGTCATTTTCAATGGCATGGCGATAACGATCGCTGGGCGATCTGATCATTTCTGTTGAATTGATATTCTTACAAATTATGTATAAATACTGTTAGAAACTCTACAGAACTATTTAGAGAATGGAGGAAAAGGATTCGAATCGATAAGAACTTTTTTCTTAATCGTATATTTCGTTTCCTCTCAGAGCGCTTATAGAGGATTTCCTCTAAACGTTTTATACCAATGACGAACAAGTAATTTGCACAGGAACAACCTTGAGTCTGAAAGATAACATTAAAAAAATATTGAAGTTACAAGTTTTTTCTCACGACTCAGTTCTACTGGAACATGTAAGTATCTTCTGATTTACAGACTCATGGTTTATTACGTTATAAAGACTTGACACTTACGTGTTTTTTTTAACGCTTACACGTTTACGTATGTACTTAGTTTCATATTACAAATCATGAGTTTTTCTATTGTGGCAGAAATAAGATGATGGAGTTATTCCAAGAATATTGCTTAAAAAATAAGTCGAGTTTTAGGAGTCTTAGCGTAGTGTGTCGAATCACTAGTGATCAAGACTGAAACGTAAGCTGGGCTTAAGTTTTAAGTAAAACCAGCAGGCGCAATTATAAATGTCGAGTCTGTAAATCCTGTGCATACGAACATAGTATAGAATAACTAATTAGAAAGAAAGAAAAAAAAACGAGAAGTTGTATTCCTGTTCGAACGAGAATTCGAACGGTTTAAAACTTTTCGTTGAGCTTTAATCCCAGAGGATCATCTCGCAGCGCTTCTCCGATAGAGTTTAAAATAATACAACATTAAAGCCATGCTCGCGTGGTGAAGATCGAGCAGGATACGATCTGACCAGGTGGTCATGGTGTTTCATACTTAAAAAAAAGAAATATAGAATTTTAAGTGATAATAGACGCGACGGGGTCCACTGGTGGTCGACCGTCAAACTTAACACAAAATAATATAATATATATATATATATATACATATACGTATGTGTAACACGTATAACCTTAACTTATTTTAATATACGCCTAAAGTATAACAAAAAAGAGAAGAGAGGAAATACAGTGGACAAAGGAAGGCTCGAAGTGATCGAACTTGATGCGCAGAGTAAAAAAAAAAGAGAAAAAAAGAAAAACAGATGTCCACCTAGCGATATTGATGCACCTTCCAGAATCTTCGTACGTGTTGTCTCTAGTTAGGTGTTCTTTAAAGCTTGAAGCATCAATTTCGTGTACTTAAAATCATTAGGAAACGGCTGAAAGCTCTTTAGCGTATTAAGTGATCAAATAGTCAAGCCTTATTTGCGGCGTGCAGAAACGCTCGAAGCACGTTTTCAAAATAGAAATCGATGAACGGTTACACGCTGAGTCGAGTTTCCAACTGAAACGGGTTGGACGATGATAAAATTATCCGCGATATAAGGGAGAACGATTTCTTGGGTGTTTTAAAGAGCAGAGAGGAGAGAAAATATAAGCAAAATACTCTATAAGTTGGAGTTTCCATCAAAGATGTCCCTATCGAATCGTGAATGAATCATGATCCACATTTCGATTCGATCATCGATCCTTGATGTAAACTTCGAGTCGTCGTTGATAGTTTTAAAAAGAGAGAATTTAAACGGTAATTAGTAATAATAGCGTAACAACTAGTAATTAATAAAATACGTTTTAGTCAACGTAAATTCGAACTGCGGCGCGCAAAAGAGAAAATATTTTAACGCTGTCGCGCGACGAGTCGCTAGGCGACGAAAACTTCTCAGCCCCAGATTTTGTAATCTAGCGACTCGTTTTGACGATAGGATGCATTAATTCGGTGTCGTGAATAATTATCGTATTGTACGTTTTTATGTCCGCATTATTCGTTCAACGAGAGATCATTCGAAGAGTTTTCGCTCGTTCCGCGCATGTCAGCTCTGATTGGTTAGGTCGTAAATGCGCATGTCACTTGGCGATAACCGTGACGTTGAACGTGTACACTCGGTGGGCAAAAATCTTGTATATTTCCTATTATCATTTCTTCTCTCTATGGACGTATTTTTGTCCACAGTGTATATGACAGAAAACTGGGGGTGGCGGATCTTTCGTTGAACGAGTAATAGATATATTAGATCCAGTGAAGATACAAAAAATAAAAATAAAATCACTTTGTGCCGGTTGAGATGCTGCCCTCTGTGTACTTCGAGCTTGTGCAGAACTCGAAGTGCAAAGAACATGTACAGTATCGAGACGCGATCAAAGTGATTAAAAAACAATACGTATTCCAAACCCACGACACGACATATGATACTTGTCGCACGATCTTAGAAAGTACAAGGAGAATTAATGTATGTAAAATATAGTATATTAATCTACTCACGATGCCGCTTTCAAGAGAGCCGTATCGTGCGATGGTCATTCGCATGTATAAATGTAGCTGATCGTAAACCTTTTTACGGCTTTTGCTTGCATAGCAATAATTACTGACCAGTGACCGTAGTATCCTGTCGATGTATCGATCGATGGGTCGATGTCACTCTTCGTGTACCAAACCTCGAATGCTGCGTCCGTGTCGTCGGTGAATCTCTTTGTAAACTTATTGTTGACACATAGAATTTATACTTATTTCGTAATACGTAAAATGGTTCTCGAATTGCAAGAAGTCGATAGTTCTATTAACGTGTATTATTCGTAGAAGAATTGTACGTGAGAAAAATGATCTGATCGACATGGAACAGCAGTCGATTCATCGATGTTCGTACACTTATCGTAAATCTAGTCAGAACGAGAATGCAGAGGCCAATTTGGCTCGATATTTCGGGCTACGGAGGTTATTGTTTTATGCTCGAGAGACAAGTTAGTCCGGCCTACGCTTAAAAAAAAAGAAAAAAGACGGTTTTGTGCGTTGTTCGAATAGGCAATTACTATTATATACGGTGTATCGTTACGCTTAGAATGATCGTATAATATTGGGACTGATACCGCGCCGATACTATTGGATACCAATCCACAAATTTCGATCTGGTATCGGGCGGTATTCAAAACGTAAATGTCAAAATGTGTCGATATCTTCACGAAGTATCAAATAAATTTTGATTCAAAGTAGTATGGTATCGGTCGAAGAAAAATTTATCGATAATTAAAAACAAGCATCTAAAATTTCGGTACGTATCGATATCGGTCCAATCGCTATGTGTAACGATTATTCCACGCGTTTGAAAAAACAAAAAGAGAAACTAAAACAAGCACTTTATCGTCGTTATTGATGTTCTTTTAATTTTTTTTTACGCGTCGTGTGTTAGATGTGTCTCATTCGGTTGTAAATCCGTTTTTGTCAAAAATACAATTCTCGATGCTCGGTGAAAGTGGTGTGCGTTGTCCAGATAAAAGAGAACGTAACGATTGCCGTCCTAAACACATCGATACGTCGAGCAAGGTAAATCGATTTCTTTCGACTTTGTGGTTATGTGTAGAAAAATAAGTCATTGATTTGTAAGTTTCGCCAGTTCAAAGTTTTACGAATTCTGATCCGTCGAGATTACCAAATGAAAGATAGTATCCGTTAAAAAAAGTTGTTTAATGATCGAAGATCAATCTGTTTGTTCTAGAACAGGAACGAGGAAAAATTTGTAGTCGCAACGATCATCGAGCTGACAAAAACGGAATACCTCTTTTCTTTTTTTAAGTAATATATATGTATATTTTGTTTTGAAACGTGTGACGTTTCGTTTATCATATTATTTTACAGTATTTGTAATTTTTAACAAGTATTCTCGAAATTGCACGCGGCTAAGTTGCATTAATGTTAGTTAAAGCTGAAGATGCGTACATATATTTTTATAATTTTTCGCAAATCTCTTTTTTTTTATCTGACCATTTTTCCCCACGTTGTCGTTTGAGAGCTTTTTGTATATTTTTGTTAACGAAATTCGAAAAACGTTCTTTTGTAAAATTCTCTTCGTAAAGAGAACTATCGTTACGGTTTCTGCTGGTATATACAAATTTTACGCGAGAAAAACAATTTGAAATTTACGGTAAAGCGATAAAAATAAAACTGCTGCGGACGATAGTACTCTTTACCAACCGCCAACTTCCTCTAACCCTAAAAAAGATAAAAAAAAAACAACAGCAACAATTTTCCCTGTGAGATTTTTGTAATCGCTAGTCAATCGTGTTAAATAGGACGTGTTTTAAGCGACAAGTTGTTTTCATCATCGACGAAGGTTATACTAGTATCGCGTTACCGGACCATGGGTGCCACGTGAACCGGAAATCACGTGACACGTTTGTTCGTTGAAAAAACGCGGGAAAACGTTGCTTCGTCGATGAACTGTAAAGTGAGCCAACAATTAGGCAACAAAAGTAACGTTGGTGTACGTAAATTTAGTACACGAAGTGGTACATAAAGTTATAAATAAATATAGATATATATATATAAATTATGTTATATAAATTAAGAAGATGATAAAAGAGAATTAATATTGTTGCAATATACAGTTCTAAGTAGGGTCACACGTGACTATCGATGGTGGTACCTTTCCTTTTTAGAATATAATTTATAAAAAATGATACATGTACGTGTGTATGTGTATGTATCATTTTTTACAAATATAAGTATAAATATATAAATACGAGGAAGATAGAAAATGTATATATTTATAAATATATATAAGCGACAAGAATAAAAAAAAAATATATATATAAATATCATATATTTATAAATATATATGACGTATTATTAATATAAAATATCACAATTAGACATACGTCGTATTCTTTATGTTTCTTCAGACCTGTGTTAAAATCCGTCATTTTTCTTTCCATTTCAACGATCTTGGTTTACTTTTCGTTCCGAGAACGCGAGAATTACAAAAGAAAAACTAACAACAAAAAGGGACCAACGTCGCTGAAAACGAACGAACATCGTGGATTTTATCCTGGGTCTGAAAGATATCAGGAAGCCGTACAAAAAAAAAACAATCTAAAAATATAAAAAAAAGATTACGAGAAAAATAAATTCTGTATACCGTACTTAATATCGCCTGTGCACAGTGTTGGGTAAAAGATATTCTAAAAAAGAGAACAACATGCTTCGAGAAAGCCTTTCGAAATCGCATTCAATCACCACCACCGGCTCCTCTTTCGTGTGTGTTAAGCAATCATCATATCTGTCGATCACGATGATATACTTTGTAATAATAATATTAATAATAACGATATAGTAATAACAATAATAATGTAAAATCGTGTGAATATAGTTTAGATACGGGAGAAATTAGAAAAAAAAAGCGTTGGATATACGAGAAACAGGTCCTCTTTGACTACATAAAAAAAAGTATCATCAGTTACAACTGGCTCGTGTAATTGTGTTCGTATATGAAGCTTAAAAGCAACAACAAAAATCAATTATTTCATCGAATCGATTTTTTTCAATGCTTTCAAGTTTCATCTCGTTTCTCGACGCACATACACACACGTGAAAACAGATTCATTCACGCACAAATTGAAATTTTAGGCTATTTCAGTTGGAATAATTTGTTAATTATATCGTACGATGGAGGTAGACCTATTGGGCATTTTAGAATATTGTCAGTATCTCAGGATTCTCAAATCAATTAATATTGTCGATAAATACTGACTACACATTTCCAAATTCCTAAATTCACGGTCAGTTTGTATTATTAATACAATATTGTCCGTATTTAAGTACTGTCAATAAGAGACCCTTTGAAATATTGACAATATATAATAATCTTTTCAGGCCTCTATGATTCTTTGTTAATGACTTTGATATACATTATGATGGTCAGTTTTTTAAGTACTTTCAGTTATACAGTGGAGTTTTAGTATATTGTCATCTACGCGTATAATACACGCCTTCCCCACCATCGCAGCGCACATGCGCTAATGACGCTCCGCCACTCGTCATGTGCGTATAAGTAGAGCCTCCCCCCACCCCAATCATCGTTGCGCGCGCATCCGAATAGCGACCCCACCACTATATATATTTGCGCAGTGCGTACCAATAACAGTAGCTCGCCTACTATCGTAGCGTGAACATGTTACGTAATAGTGGCGCACCGTACCATTATACAAACTATTATATTGCCAATTCCAAGCATTTTCCATTGTAGCACTTGTTTCATGAAAATATAAGAAAAGTCTATATTAGTTATGCAACTTTTAATCAGGAATTTAAAGATTTGAAAATTTCATAATCAACTAATTACGTGTTTTAATATAATAGCTGAAATTGATCTTTGTAACGTCTAATATATATCAAAGTCGTTAAAATAAATGAGGTCATACTGTTCTACATAATTACGAACAATTTTTAATTCACGAATTAATAGAGTTGATTTAAATGTTACTGAATGCTGCTTAATCTTTTGGTGGGTAAAACGGTCACGACCATTGATATTTGAAAACTCGAAAGAAAAATTATTAAGAATTGCTTCTGAAAAGGCATAAATGTGTTTTTCACATTGCAAGACGCTTTTTCAGATTAACTCGAATAGGTCCGTCTTCACAAACGAACGAACAGTCAGAAATCGGACTGGAAACTGATTTACGCGTGCTTTTTTTTCAAAGAGTATATATATACATATGTATAATCAAGAGAATCTTATTCTCCGACGAAAGCAACCGTCCGTACGATCGAAGGATGAAAGAAAGAAGAGCCGAGATTTTGATGCTCTAACGAACGGGTAGCGATCGCTGTGTTAGTTGTATTTAAAATGTCTTGTTAAACTTCATAGCGTGCGCATTATATGTTACCGATTGTAGATTCTGTGAAAGCTCCTTGTGCGTGTTTTTCGTAACTTGAGACTCGAATATGATCCTTGACCAAGGTTTCATTATGATCCTTAACACGTTGACTGCAACGCTACAAATAACCATGTCTTGGTCTCTCATAACATAACGAATTAGTGAGCACAATTCGTATTTTTATCTAATTCTTCTGTTTACTGTTCCCAATAGTTGATGTTAGTTTTATGATATTCAAAAATTTCTTCCCTTATTTGTATTTTGATATTTTAACACTAAGCAGAATATTTTCGGTTTTTATTTTTAATATAACAGGTGTAATGCCCCGTCGTTGACAGCACACGGTCTACAGAATATATTATATGAGTGCAACAGAAGCTTCTTTTGGTTAAGGGAAAGTATAGTAATTTCCAAACCCTAAATTACCGAACTACGAAATTTGGATATTCTCAAATTAACTCCAACTATTAAATTCTCAAATCTATAAATCCTCGAATTTCTGAAGTTGTTCTTAAGTTCTCCCTAGACTCCTGTTCCTATACTTCCTCCCGACCGAAAGAAGACTACGTTGCACCAGAGCGTACTCGTTTGTCGTCCACGAGTTTCCTGCAAATTAATTGCGCCATTAGTATTTAAAGAATCTGGAACGTGGAATGTACAGTACTCTGCGAGTTCGTAACTATCGCGTTTACCGTAACAATTGCGTTTCGACGATAATCTTTATTCGGTTAGAGTTTACGAATGTTCCCGGCGAGAAGAGTATAAAAGTCTAGTTACTTACCGTTGCGTCTGATCAACAGCTTGCGAACTGTTTTGTATTAAACATGGACGACGTTTAACGCTATTATTTCGATAAAAGTCCGATTCCTGTAAGAACGAGCGATCGAAATCCAGTGTTTCCCGAACGATAACGGTTTCATCGATTAATATCGAGCTTCGTAGTTTCCTCGAGAAACCACAAACACGTCCAGTCGCAGTTTCCTTCTGACGAGATTTATCTACCTGACTCTCTTAAGCCTATTCCCAATGTTGAAACGTTCAGTGATTGTTGCAGAGTTGAATCCGAAGTCTAATTTCTAAATGTGATAGAAAAGCGCACGAGCAGATGATTCATTCGGATTCACGTTTTGTATGTTCACCTTGTGTCTAGTTCACTTTGTACCTAGTTGCAAGCGTCTAAGTCATTTCGTGTCGGATCCGATTTCGTCTCCTTTTTTGGTAGCGATCGTTTAAACGGAGAATAGAGTTTTAACTGCTCGTGCGCCGATGAAAACAACTCGTATTAGCGAATGTTACAAATGAACATTATTTATTTCTCGATTGTATTTATATATCGTTAACCGTAGTGAGTTTAAATAGCGATTTACGGAAGTGTTATCTGGTGCTGAATATTGATATATCTAACGATGTTTCTGTCTCGAATCGGGATGTCTCGCTGCAATCGGATTGCAAACTTTACGTTATCTTTTAGCGGACGATTTACTTTTTCTATTTTCGTGTTAGAACTTGGATGTCGAGAGAAATGTGGTAGCTTTCTCTTGGGAATACGATGAATTTAGAGGTAGTCGTTGTAGTACTAGGGTTTATCCTTAGTTTTCATGAATTTTTCGAACATTAGAATATCGATAGCTTTAAAACTATAATTCCCCTAATTCTTCCATTTTGTAACCTTAATTTTATAGTAAGATTAATTTAGAGGAATTTAATATAATTTTTAATTATTAGTAAGCGATGTCCTTTCCTGGAGAAACCTACCATTACGATCGTATTATAACCTGCTTCTGAAAAACTGATTTTCCTTAACTCGGTAATATATCGAATTCAGCGAAGCCACTTGTTACTCGTTGCTTGGGGAGTGGTGATTTCATGTGCAAAAATCGCAACTGCCAATAAGCGTAATCAAGGTGGCTCGATTTCGATCGTATTACCGTGCTAAGAAAAAACTACTTTCTACACTCTGAAGTACTATAATCTGAAGATATTGAATACTTGAAACGACAAATACCTCTGTTGCTAGTATCGTGTATTTATTAGCAGAGGAAGGCATTTATACGCAAGGTTTACCTGTAGAAGTACAAGCATCATTTTCTTGCATTTTCGTGAGAGACATCTCGATTCGAGCCCGGAAACGGCACAACCGAAGGTTATTGTATATGGCGACTATTACTCTCTTAGCTATGATTCGTTATACGCGTATTGTAAATTCTAACGATTGTCAATGTATTTTTACTTACGTTTGCACGAATCCCATGCTTTTACTTCCCTCGATAATTCTTTTTTTATTTTCTATTTCGTTACGAAGCATTCCTATTATTTTATAATCTCGCGAGCATTTCTCACCGCGTTTCTCGTTTGCTTCGCGCAGAGAACACATTTACCGGCATTTAAATATGTACGCGTAATCGCGATGTATCGAAGTACTCGCCTGCGACGAGTACGTTACGCGCCGAAAGAACGAGCGGAAGTATAAACACGCGTTCGTGTGTATGTGTTGTTTAATAATCGATTGAGTTGTTGATTTCGTGCAAATTGCGTCGGAAATACATTTATTACCGGTCCCGATCGACGAAGATCTGTCTCTCGTTGTCACCGGCTGAACCGCGTGACGAGAGGACAGCATTGTATGAAACGCTTTTGATGTTCTGTGACAAAACAGTGAGTCCTATACGAGGCTAATATAGTACGATAAGCAAAACCCTTTGCACTCGATGTTTCTTTCGATGTACGTTACGTGAACAAAATCGGATTACTGAAATATAAAAAATAATTTTGAAACGACCGATCAGATGTTTGTCTGATGTCAATTTCTTTCTTTACCCTACGTTTCCCAATTATTGCTTACTTCGGCGATGAGCAGATCAAATTCCAAATTCAAACATTTTTCAATTTAGAACAAGGATTTAAGAATAAAGAAAATTTACATCGTGTAAATAATTGGCTGCTGGTAGGTTAAATAAGCAACGTAAGTTGTAGGTACGCTATCCATTGCTTGTCCATCGCAGGTCCATTGCGGATACGTAATGGATGAGAAGTGGTTGAAGAAACAAATCTCCGTTATTTGCAATATTAAAGCTTCGCTTTCTTTTATTGTATCCTTATACATAGCTGGAGTATATTAATAATCTATATATATTTATATATTTATATTTATGTTCATATTTATATTTATATAATAGTATGTATATTTTCTCAATATCGCGTGTAAGCGTGTAAACCGTGTGTTTGTACGTGTTTATTCCAAGTTTACAACAAAGTTTCGTGATGTTTTCCGTGTGTATAGTTGTGTGTAACTCGTGATGTGCGTATCGTCTATGCGTGTCTATTTTATTTATACGTATATACAGTGTCGCTCATTTTTCTTCTTTAAATATTTCAATATAACATCGTCAACCAATAATTTATTTCGCTTAAGTTACACATACAGGGAATCACATATTTCGTTCCCCCTTTTTTTTCCTTTTTTTTTTCTTAAATATCATGCATGCGTCGCAAATCGCATTCTGTACTCGTACGTTCTCTTTTCCTCACACGTTCACGTCATCTATCTTTCTCTCCCTCTCACGCAAACTCTCTTCAACCTGTTCTTTCTTTTTCTTTTTTTTCTCTTCTTTAATTTAGTTAACACGAAGTCTCACTCGTTAAACAGCTCTCGAAGACTAAGGACACCCAAAGCGGATCACAGTCTGTCTGCACTCGTCGAATCTTAGCCGAACTCCCGGAAAGAAAATCGGAATAAATATATAGATTACAGAGAATACACTAACTCTTTTTTTCGTTACATCGCTTGTTCCACGTGCTTCACCATTGATCCATGATTAAATAACTCTCTTTAAGTACGCGCGTTACAATGTTACAACAGTGCCCATTAACCGACTAATATTCTGGGCGGATAGTTACGTAAAAGATCCTGACAATTCTTAAATAACACGTACATATCGAAAAATTATTTCTCGCACATTATTATTAAGAGTCCAACAAGTATTTTGAAAACGAAATATTGGTCCAAATAAAATGACATTTCTTTTTTCTTTTTTTTTTATAAACTCCAGTGTTCGACAAAAGACTTTCACAAAGAGAATGATTATTTATATCATCTTACAATTAACCCTTTCTTGACTGTGTCCCGTTACCTAAGATGTATCGTAAAATTGAAAAATTAATAATAGTTATTATAGCGTTGAACACGTGTTGCTCGTTATCAAAAAGAGTGATACTGATAAAAACTGACGATATCGTGAATTGTAAACAGTGTAGATTTCAAAGAATTTCAATTCTTTATACTAGCCCTCTACGCGTATGAAAAGTTGTATTCGAAAGGGTTAAATTACAATTATTAAATATTTTGTCTGGCGTATAAGCTTTACATCTAATTTATTAGCTTGAGAATATATCATTGAACACTGGAGAATTTTGCTTGAAATCTATTGTTATTACGTTACAACAATTTGCTTTTATTTAATATTTACACACCAAGATATTGAGCGATATTGAATTAGAGAGAATAAAAAAATGAAGACAAATATTTCTCTGGACGCAATTTCACGGTATTTTCAATCGTAATTACCTGTTTAATCCCGTAATCGTAAATTTTACAAGAGAAGGGACAATATCATGAAAGGATTGTCTATAAAATCAAGATCAGATTATCTTTTGACTTTCATTTTGAACCTGTCGGAATTTACCTTTATCTTTTAGTCAATTACCATGTAGCACTCTTTTCCAAGATACATATGTACTTTACATCGCCCAGTGCTACGCATTGCGTTATATTTATATGGAATATTATGCGTAAGAATAGTGATTAGAGTGTATAATTTGCATTTAAATTTTGCACAAGGTTAACGTCGATTCTAATATAGCAACTTTACATTATCGTCATCGTTGAACAGAGTCGTTAACAAGGTAAGTAAAATCAATAAATTGGTCGTTTTTCAATATATAAAATGAATTGTGACGATAACACTCGTCGAACGATACAAAATGATATGCAGAGAACGTAGTACGCTCGCGTGCAGATTAAGCTTCCTTTTAGTCAAAGGAATATTTATCGCATAACTTTAGAACATTTAAAAGTTTGTGAATATCAAAATTTGAGAATATAGAAATTTTATAATTTGAAAATTTCAGAGTTTGAAGATTTGAAACTTTTAAAAATTGCAAAGGGAAGATTAAATTGCAAGCGAGCATACTATAGATTAACGATATTCACTGAATGATTCAACGATTATTGCGTGTTACAATTACTATTGTATATCCTGCAAAAATTGTATAAAACACACTGATGATCGCTCGTAAAAAAGGCAACAACAATGACGGACAAAATGGAAATCGAAGTTTTCCACAACTTTCCAGCATTAAAATTGTAATGGCAGTTATTTGTCGGTCCGTACGATAATATACACTTTCTCTCCGCGGCGGTAGCTATTTCTTTCGACGTCTCTCGAGCCTTAAGCTAATCGAATAAATACTGGAAGAAAGAAATTAGGCTAATGCCATCTCCTCGCGACGGTACTTGTCGCTGATAGGCCCTGCCGCTAAAGCATTAATAACTGGATACATTTTTTCACCGCAACCTGATACCGAATGTTCTATTTAAAAAAAACGCTAACTAGACGACTAATACCGTATCTATATTAATCAAGTATGAAACATACAACTTATTTCGCTACTATTAAACGTGTAAATAAATATTATAAAAATACAAAAAGTTAAGGTATGTTTAAGACAAAGGCAAGTGTATGTTTAATGCAGGGGAGAAGGAAGTCTTACGTACAAGAGGAAATGTTTCACGTATCAGGTTGGGGAGAAATATACCTAATAAGTTACCTAATCTTTTAACTAGCTTGCGATTGTATCACTGGAGCACCTCTGTGTAACACCGAAGCAGGTCGAGATTTCCGACCACCGGCAGTTGTTTGGAGATTCGTGGGTGGCTGAATCTGTTGTTGCGCTATTTGTTGAGCTATCGCGGAGTCTCTCTTTGGTACTTCTGGTGGTGACTGAAGGACATCCATGTACTCACGAATTAAATTCGCTATTTGGTGTGCCTGAAATGTACAGCATCAAATGTTCAGAGAAATGTATCGCATGAAGTATATCTTCGAACTTTCTTCCACACAAATATTAAAAGTTCTCCGATGAAACAATTACCTGAGATGTCGTAAGGATGACTTTGCTCTGCTTCTTATCAGTACCAGTGATAATCATCAAACAACTAACAGCTGGGCTATAACTGAGAATACTGCTATATTCATAGGTACAGAGAGTGTTTCTGGAACGATGCTCCAGAAGATGAAGACCTTGCTGATCGACGGCCAACCACAGAACACGTGGCCAGTTCGAGGTGAAGGACTGCATCACATCGAATATCGTGGCTCTATGCAACGGCCATGATTGAATTAAATTTAAGAAAGCCTTCTTCGCTTCTGGCGGTGTCATTCCTCGTACAGACTGATGGTGTTGGAGAACACCTTCTATACATAAATTCGGGACCAGTCTTGTAGGTAGGCAGTGATTCGATATAGTGCGGTAATCGTGGTCCGTCACTGTGTCTTGACAATCACCGAGTTCTAACTGAGCTTGCAATGCCGTCAGCATCATCTGTAAATGTATTATTCGATAATACAGCACTACGGTTTTTTATGATGCTATATAATCTGTCATAGATCTGTGGTGAAATTTAGAAAGTTAATAAGAAGATAACTTACAGCTTCTTTCTCGGTGATCGGGAAACGATCAGCACGTAAATCGTGCAGTACTTGATGATACAATAACTCTTTCTCAACTGGGTCTTCGAGATTCATGTACTGATCGAGGAACAAATGTTTCTTAAATAAGAAAAAGTGATGTGCGTGCTTTCTTTGCGATTGGTTTTGTTGTGCGTTAGCTGTCCTGTAACGCTCCCATTTCGACATTACGTCAGCGATTTTCTCTTCTGGTATCAGAGCTCGTTCCGTTGGTCCTAAGACTTCGTAGATAGCATAACCTATAAATCACAATATTATAAAATAATAGTATTATCGATACTAATATCGGATGTATGATAACTATGTTCACTGAGACAGTAGTAATTTTGATTACCCATGGCAGTTTCTTCAAGACCGATCTTAACTTTAATAATTTCCATGACATCCCTAGCTGTAGCCGATGGATGGAATTCAACGGCGTGATACTGTCCGTCCATGAAATGGAATCTCGCGTAAATAGGCCTGCGATTAATCGTGCACATTATCTCTTCTCTGCTCGGTGGCCATTGTCTTCTTCTCGTGCCCTGTGTTTTGTAAAGGCACTTTTCAGCGAATCGGGCATATTTCCCCTCTTCGGTCACGTAATCGCTGGCACAACGTTTCAGATGCGCGATCAAGTATTTACGAATTACTTTCTGCGGCGGTAGAATTACGGAACAAGCCAAAGAAAGTAAC
This sequence comes from Megachile willughbiella, assembly GCA_945859595.2. Classification (NCBI taxonomy): domain Eukaryota; kingdom Metazoa; phylum Arthropoda; class Insecta; order Hymenoptera; family Megachilidae; genus Megachile; species Megachile willughbiella. The sequence goes on along the minus strand of OX243798.1, from coordinate 14,340,131 downwards.
GCCCAATGCCTGAGATTGACACGGCTGTTCGGATCAGGATGATCCGTGGTTTGTTTGATCAACTGCAGATATAATTCGCCTAGCAAATTCTCCTTTCTTATACAGCGTTCCATCACGGTTTGTATCAGGTTCACGTGTTCATCCTCGACTCTACGAACCGTATCACCGTTTTGACCCAGACCAGCGTATGTCAGAATCAATTGGAAAACACTAAGAGCTATCTGCTCGTCTGGGTCAGGCAGTTTCGACAGACTTTGAGGTATTGCCTGTCTGCTGAACGCCCAATACGCGTAGGGGAATCCCTTGTAAGTTTCGCCGTGATCGGTGGCGCTACCGTGTTCCTGTCTCAGTTTCTCTATCCTGTGTTTCGACAGTCTCCTAAGCGTGTTCCTGAGGAAACCGCCACCGGAATCTTGTGGCTTCCTCAGTATTTCCGCGTCGACGAGCGTTCTTCGACAATTAACTAGGTTATGATAGAGCCTAATGCGATCTTCGTTTGTGATACATTTAAGCTTTTTAGTAGGAACCTCGTTCTCCGTGATCCAACCAGCCAACGCTGGACAGTAGCTCACGATTAGACTACCTATCTCGTTCTTCTGCGTCGTCTCGAACACGAAGCACTTGTGTGAGCTGTCAGGGTTGTGTCGAAGAAGAGATAGCGTGATAAAGGAATCACTTGGATCCAGCATAATGCTCTCCACGTCTTGGTAACGATACTCTGATAAGACGAACTTATCGTCCGGTTTAATCAACATCAGTCCATCGCAATTGATACCCAAGATTAGTTGATTACCGTAGGACCAATAGCCTCGATAAGTGACATTGAACATCGTGGTACCGTAGAGTGGGTATTGCATCACGCAAGATAAATACAACACCTTGGCAGCTAGTTCTTTGCGACCGGCGCCATACTGTCTGTGAGCCTGGGCTATTATTGGCACCCAAACGTCGTCGCCGCGAGCCCGGCTTATTCGATAAGGCAAAAAACTGTCCACTTCGCTATAATAATCAAGTCTATCGTTGTCTTTTGGATCGCCCAGGGCCACCTGGGCTTGCAAGCCTGCTAACTGGAGCGCAACCTTTTCAGATACTGGAAAGTCATCGCACTGAAACAGAGAATTAAAATATGTGTAAAGTTAAATACAGTGTAAGAATAATTAGACGATTATTGCACACTTGTATTATTTATTTTCTTACCTTAACGACATTATACACAGCTTGAGCATACAGCATATTCACTTCCACAGGATCTTGAGATATTTCTCTAGTGTTTCTGAATAATCTTCGTTTAAATACGAATCGATTATCACCGCTTCCTAAAGTAGCATTATTTCCGCGTCTCAACGTTGAGAAGGTTGACTGTGCCGTATTCAATTTACATTGTTTCCTTGAAGAATAAACAACAAATTAATAACACAAGTTTCCAATAAACAAAGATCCATGAATATACTTACATTTCCCAAGCAGCTATAACATCATACAGGTAATCGTGAGCCCGCACATGTTCTTCACCATCTGGCCTACTTTGGTAAATTGCCCAACCTTCCAAGGAACGAAGACCCAATTTTTCACCTAATTTAGCAACTGCATCAGCCGCAGTATCAGTCGGATGCACGTCGATTGCCTTGGTTCTTCCATCCAGGAAGAAGAATCGACACACTATGGTACCCAACCGTCTCATAGCAGCGATTTCTACCGTTGACGGCGGATGTTGTCTGCACGAGACTTTAGTATTCTTACAATTGTCTACACACCACTGAACGTATTGCCTCAATTTTCCTTCCAAAGCCAAGTTCTTTCGCAGAAAAGATACAAAGTACTTGTACAATAGCTTGCTCGGTTGGAAAGCAACGATAGCCAGACAAAGCAACAACCAGACGCGTTCTGCCCACTCAGCGTTGGGATTATTAGTCGCTTGACGCATACACTGAACGAAAATTTCGTCTCTCAATTCTTCCCGCTCGATGCCGTAACCGATTATACTCTGAATCGTTGCGATCTCTTGGTCCAATTTCATTTCTCCCCTAATGTACTTGCACAGATCCTGAAAGAAACACATCAACGATCAGTGAAGATGCAGAGGCCTCTACAAAAAATTACTATTATGTTATAATTCTCATAATACAAAAAGCTAAAACGCTTACCCTAAACACTGAACAAGCCACATTGACGTTATCAGGATCGTACATGTGAATGTGAGAGTTCGGTATAGTGGATCCTTTATAGTACGTAACCATCTCGTATTTTGGGATATATTCCACGCTCTTGCCACGCGATTTCCTGGTAAGCGTAGCCATTATAGTTCCCTCGGGAGACCTTTCGTGACTGTTGAAATAGTTCTGTGCAAATTCTACGATGTCGTGATAGGTAACTTCGTTATCAGGCTCTTTCTTGTCCTCAAGTTCTTGAAGTTTACGTTCCACCCTACATTTACGTCTTTGTTCCCGTTCGACTGGAGGTTGTTGAGATTGCTGCGACTGTTGTTGTTGCTGCTGCTGCTGGTCATGGCCATTTTGTTGCTGCTGAGGCACCGGTTGATGATTGTGCAAATGATGACTATTGGAGTTCCGAGATTCTGGCCTAGAAGGAGGACTACCAGCGATCGGTTCTTTGATAACTTTGTTGCCTGGTACCGGAGGAGGAGATCCACAAGATTCGCCGTTGACTAGTGGCACAGAATTTCCGTTTACGACAATTGGACTGCTGGGACTGCTCTCGTCGCGTGGTAAAACAGACTCGTAAATTGGTTCTCCGTTGTCGGTGGAAGAATCTCCATTTAACGCTAAAGATGGCACTGGTGGTGGAGGTGGCGGAGGTTCCGTAGGTTCTGGAAGACTCGGTTGGCCAAGTTTGCCAGAATTGGTACAGGGTATCCTTTGCTGTGGCTGTTGTTGCGAAGGCGAAGTAGCTTCTTGTCCATTTGGAGTGTTAGCTTTGGATTCTGATTTTGCGTTCATCTCCATTTCTTGTTGAATCACAGTCTCCAGTTCCACATCGAGATCTTCAACCAGTTCGTCCATTTGTTCGCCAATTTCCTCGATGATTTGATTACCCTTTGTCGATTGCACGTCTGATAGAAATGAGAATAGATTATCCAGGTCTACGGATTGTAAATCTGAAGCAGCCATCTTCGAGTTCATCTGCTCAGCCATTTGCGACAACGCGGCGATTTCTTCTTGCGCCTTCCTGCAAAATGGAATAAAATGTGTGAGAATTTTGTAGAGTTTAATTTCAATGGTAGATGCTTTAGTTTTCAAGTGCACGGATTAGTCAGGTGTATTGGCGTAACTACGATTTTTATCTTGGGCAGTTATGCCAATGATCGAGTGCTCTCGTATTCGCGCGTGATCGTATATTAATATTTGCATCTAAGTTAAAAGCAGTTACTTGCTCTAAGCTGATCATGCGACTGTTTAAGGGTTTTCAATTCGTCATTCACACTACCGACGAACTTACCCCGCTTCCATTCCGACAATACCATTGTACTGTGCGCTACAAAGGACACAAAGGGAAATACAATTAACGCACAAACAAACGATAATCACACGTGGACAACACGACAGATTTGCGTACCAAAATGGACGGTTAGTATTACAGTCGCAAATAACCACTTCATCTTACCTTTGACTTTCCTCCAGAGCTCTCTTGTCCTCCATCAGCCTCCTTTCTTCCTCCAACCTCTCTCTTTTTCTCATTTCTTCATCTACACGCCTCATCTCTCTGAGTGCCGCTGCAACTTCTCTCGCAAACACGCCGCGTAGATGGCTCTGAATGACAATGGCTGCTCTTCGTTTTCTAATAAACATTATCCTCAGCTTCCAGCCTCGATAAGCATGTTGTACTTTCAGTGCAGCGTCTCTTACGCGTTTGTACTCTGAAGAAACACAGAAACGTTATTGAAATGTAAGAGATAGTAAGGTTAGTTCATTACTAAGTAACATACCTTTTCGATCAACGTAGCCTTTCCATATCTTCTGAATCAATATAGCATTACTGGTGACCATCTGATTTCTTGAGTCTTCGAGAGGCTCGTGCACGTAGCTTCTCAGAAAAACTTTAGTCTTTCCAATCTGCCACTCAGTCTCGGGTATTCCTTGACTACCAATCAAGCTCCTGACAGCTTCTTTCTCATCGGCAACGCAAGACAAACGCGCCTTATCCAAGCAACGATATCTCGCAATAAAGTCGTGGAAGGACATGTGTATAGGAAAGCCTTCCTTTCTTATTCGAATGATGTCCAACATGCCCAGATACTTCAGCTGATCAAGAACCAACTTTTCGTCGTAATGATTCGCCACTTTCTGCATGTTGGGCTTGATACACCTTGCGTACCAAGGGGTCGTGGCTTGGAGAACGTCCACCAAAGCTTGTAGTTGGTGTCTAAAGGAGTCGCAGAGCGTCGGCTTGCCTTTGGATGTTCCGCGCGACATCGTCGTCGCATTTCCGCTCGCACGAGCCACCGTGCAACCCAAAAGATCTTGATAAACCGTGATCTCCTGCACGAACTCATTCGTACTTCTAGACATAAAGTCGAAGAACACGTCTTGCTGGACGTCACGATTTTTGTCCACAAAACCCTCGACGGTGTAAGTAACACAGCCGGCGTAATGCTTGACGCCGAATTCCTTCTCCCATTTACGGCGATCGTCACCCTTCACGTAGCACGGGTGGTTCTCGAATTCCGCGTGCAAATTAGTCAGGTAAGCTAGGTCGGAGCCTTTCGGCATATGGCACTGCTCGGTCAGTAATTTAAGAACACATCGTGGAGGTTTCTCGATTAGTTCCAGGCACATGGTGTTGTCCGTGAAGGTGATATGGGAGTATTGGATCTCTTCCTGTCGGTACTGAAATTTAAAACGCATTGCGCGTGTTACGATAATTCGCTACGTTGCACTGGGGCGAGTGTTGCTTTACAGAATTAGGCTATTTTTATATTTAACCATCGATCGCAGGGTGAAGTCTAAATGTAGCAAAGTAATAAGGTGCAAAGTATATTACTAAAGGAGACGGTAGTTGTGCAGAAAAGTACACTCTTTCAAATTTGAAAATTATCTTTTAGTCCCCGTCCCTTGCAAATATATCCATGTACGAGTAATTTGCCCACTTCTATTCTATACTATACACCCGTTCAAAATACATTTTCCAATAAAACAGAATTAGTCTTCGATATATTTCCAGCGTGTCAACGAACACTGCAGACGATATTCAAACGCAATTATCCACCTGTTTCATCGAGGTCAATTTAGTTCCATCCCACCGATTGCGTAATAGACATTTCACCCTAGCAATCGGGGGTTAAGTACGTTACACAGCCGACTAAATATATACACGTGCTCAAGTGGCTAGCCAGCAACTTACAAGCTCCTGTTCCAAAGCGAATACGTAGTGATTGAAAAACTTGTGCAGCTTCTCATTCGTGTAATTGATACACAATTGCTCGAAGCTGTTCACCGCAAAGTTCTCGAAGCCAAATATATCGAGCACACCGAGGAACCTCGAGCTGTCCTGGCCAGGATTCGTGCAGTTGTTTATGTGGTTGATTAACCAGGCGAACGTTCTCGAGTACAGTGCTTTTGCCATCGCGTGCCTATTTTCTCTGGCTTCCTGCACCTTCAAAGGTATCTCCGTGATGTTACCGCGAACGTTTATCTGCCGTATCAACACCACTTTCGTCAGATCTTCGACCTGCAGGCCGAGCAAAGGAGCCACTGTACCGACGATGTCAAGGTCCTCTTTACTTAGCTCGCATCTCTCGCCATCCACGTCTTCGAAGTTTAAATTGCCCAGCCAAAGAATAGCAGACAGCACTCTGAAAATACCCTCGCACATTTCTGGCGCAACCTGCAAAAATGAAACTGCGATTCACCACTGAAAATGCATACGAAATTGTTTGATTCATGAATTGTAAAGTTCGTGATATTTATTAACGTTAAATGCTGGGGCTAAAATACGCGATACGAAGATTAATCGTGCATTGTAATTACTTGAAGCACGTTAAACGCAAGTCTAAGAGCGTCCAACTTCTTGGAATTAGAGATCCCATCGATCTTGGCGCATCCAGACTGATTGAGATACTTGTAGTGACTGGCTGGCTGCAATTTATACTGCTCGGCGAATTCTTTGTCCCTCGTGCCGGCCTCGACCAGCTGATAGAACACGTGGTAGTTTCTCTCCCCTGCACTTTGGAAGGTGATACGGCTCTGTTCCAGCAAGTAGTCCTGAATGATGCACCCTTTGATCATCCACTTGCTGTCGAAGCACACCTGCATGAACTTGCCGAACCGGGAACTGTTGTCGTTTCTCACCGTCTTCGCGTTACCTGTTTTATTTTAAAGAAACAAAACTTTATTATTTTACAAAACAAAAAAGAATAAAGATATAGAGAAGTTCATTGGGCAAAGTAGGATGTACGTGTTAGTTTATATTTTTACGAAGCAACCTGTTTGATACTATTAATCCGAATGATTTGTTAATTTGCTTCAAATGAACTTTTCGAGTCTTTTAGAGTGCACTGTATCGTGTATACAACAGAAAATATTTTCACAACGCAGCTAGAGGCTTCGTGCCGCTTTGTCGAGGGACAAAAGCAAACGGTACAATTTTTATGATACCCCTTAAATCTTTTCGTCTCTCGTGACCCAGTTTCTACCCCTCGCTCCCTCCATTTAACACCTGACTCGTTCGCGGCCTCTTGACTCCGAGTAATGAATCCCCTTTATTTTTAAATGCCATTAGGAATAACGTTCATCGACCCGTTTCATAAAAATCTTCCGCTCACGTCCGCCTGTTTCTGTGAGCGTCGCTTTTAACACGACCCAGCGGTTACGCTTACGGAAATGTATTTTATGAGAGGCGTCTAAAATTGTCGCGCGAAAAAACAAAAATATTCGATATCTGAATGAAACTCGACAGGACAGATTTCACTTTGTTTCGACAGAGCTTGAACGTTTTAATTGCTTTTTAAAAAGTAATCAGCAGTCACGACTAACGAGTTAATATTTAACTCATGTTATCTCTGTTAACTCATGTTGACTCTATTCTTTACATTCGGCGTTTCATACATGTCAACCTAATAGTAAAAAGTTGCGTGTATCCCTGTTTTGAAACAGATTTAATCGCAATTTTTTATATGTTAGATATATCGTTTTCGTCGACCCGAATTAATCAACCTCCTAATGAATTGCTGTGCACTAAGCAAGAAAATCGCGGAACATAATTCCCTCTTCCAAAGCCGTGCACCAACTCTCTCTCCTTCTCTCTCGTTTTTACTGGAATTTGCATCGAACAGAGGCTCGTAATTCCCAAACGAATTTACACGAAACTTCAGACAGGCAAAACAGGCACGTGCTTCGTGTATCGGTGCAGTAAAGCTATTAAGGGGTAAAATTTCTGGGTGAAAATTTGGTGTACGAGCAAACTGGAGGAAAATATAATTAACCGGTTAAATTGCTTATTAGCGGAGGAAGTGGGTAATTACCGAAAGCTTCGAGAATGGTGTTCGCCTCCAGAATTTGTTGTTCAACCCACGTGTCGACGTTGCTGGTCACCGAGCAAAGGTACTGCAGGATGAACTTGGTGGTTTCGGTCTTGCCCGCACCACTTTCTCCTGATATCACGCAGGACTGATTGCTTTCGGTGTCCTGGAGAGACCTATATGCCGCTTCCGCCAGGGCGAACACGTGCGGCTCCAGGGAACCCATCTTCTGTCCATGGTATCGATTCACGTATTCCTACAGAACAGAATTCATTCTTGAAACTTTTCTGAGACGTACAAACTTCAGAAAATACTCTTTCAAGGTTCCTTCTTTTACTCTACTTCGCATAGTTGTTTGGAGTTTCGCAGTCATGAAATACAGAGTATAGTCTCGCTATAGGGCCTTGCTTTCATTTAGACTGTTGAAAGAATTCTTCAAAGACACATTCACACGTAGTAGGAACTTTAGAAACGTAGTTCAGCAGTTTAAAAATTTACAGATTTACAAATTTATAAACAGATAAGTACTTATAAATATGTAAGTACAGTAAGCTTGTAAGTATACGAATAGATCGTGTTTCAGTAATTTCAATTACAACGAATACCCGAGGAAGATTGTTTTAGCGGAAAACATTCATTTCACAGTGCCGCTAGATTTAATTATTGCATCGAACAGATCAGACGCGGCAAACAGATTCCAATGATCCAATAGAAGGTTTGAATTAAGGGCAGCGGGTGGGCTCAACGACCCTAGTAACCCGATTAATTGCAAACGTCATTCGACAGGAGATTCCATCGGCCGCTTTCATTTACCGATTCCCTTAGGAGAAGGTATCACGGTTCTAAAAGGCATGTACATCAATAGCTTAATCATACCGGTGTTTGCGTTGCGCGTTTATGGCGCCAATAAAGTGACCCCCTACCTTGCGAATCTACCTTATTTGATGCTTCCAATGCATCATTTGTATCTGTTTTCGAGATTGCTCTGTAGATGGCTCTGTGACGTGTAACGCATCTCTCATAAAACCACTCTTTCATGAGTTTTTAAATTTGAGTCTTAAAATTCGAAACGGTAAAATCAAACGAAGCAGCCAGACCAATTGGAAGATAAATTTATGTTCGATGTAACGTCTTTTTTTTTTAATCCTTGCATTATTTCAGATCTATAAATGATAAAGTATAACGAAAATCATTTAACTGTAAAGAATGGGTAAAAGGAATCATCTAACCTCAATAAATCAATTTATTTTCTGGAGGGTAAAAACAAAATCTCTTTTGTATCAGGAAAGTTTATCATTCTTTTAACAAGGGAAACTTCCAGTGTTAGCCAGGTTACGAGCTTCTGTTCATCCATGTATTATGCAAGTTGCACCTTAGCCAGTCTTGCGGCTGCAGCCAGACCCGAGCGAAGTAGTACAACCCAGTTTTGCGTCAGACATCCTCTGCGCAACTCCGAGCGCAGAAAGCGTTAATCTGCTAACCCTCGCCTCGTGAAAATTCATTGGAACGCTTGATCCATTTCCGTGAAAACACCACCGACGAGTACACTCGGTCTACTCGTGTATGTGCACGACACCGCAGGCCAATGACGGCTGTATGATGAAATTGTTTGTACATTTATAAAACTCTACAAATTACGAACGTAGCAATTTAAAAACTTATGAACTTTGAATTTAGAATGAGAAAATAAAATGAGTGAGAAATCTTGACTTTCAAATTTAGGTTTTCCGAATTTTTAAATTTAGAAATATCAAGTTTACAAATTTTGTGTACATATCCTAACCTCCAAACTCCATTTTCGCGGGAATCATGTCCCGCGAGTATTGGCGATGCATACGTATTACGTTTTCTGTTCAAATAAACGTAGGAGTTCAAATATTTACAGTAGAATACTAGCAATTTCCTCCGGAAACACCACTGCTACCAATTCCTAACGAAATGCTACGTTTCAACAATTTCTACCTAGATGAGAACATCAGCTGAGGGTCCTCGCAACTTATTTGAACTTTTTGCCGGGAGAGGGAGGACGCGTCGAGATTTCGGTTAGAATGTACGTAGAATATACGAATACTTTTAAAAATGCACACCCGAGTCGAGGGAACGGAGGTAGATACGAAAAAGGAAGAATATTGTATAAACAAAGGTGTCTGTGTGTTTTGTGAGGGAGAGTATGTGTACCCAGACAACTGGAATGTAATTTAGCAAAAATTAAACTACGATAAAAATCACGTGATTCTGGAGGATCACAGATACTCGTACGTAAGTACACACCATTAAAAATCTGTTAGTTTTTCGTATTTCGATAATAAAAGAATCTTTCTAGATATACTAGATGACTGCGTACAAAATGGCAGAGGAAACCATCTGTTATCCCGATGAAGAAAAAGATCGTGCAGATTTAAATCGTACAATAAATTCTCCGCTGTCAGACGCATCCTGAATTTGAATGGCCATTCTGCGCTATCTGAAACACATTACGCACGAATGCATCCGAAAAAGGCTGAGCAAACGTCAGCCACCAACCGAAGTACTCTTATCGGCTATTTTCGAAGGGAATTATCGTCGAGTGTGTTTATGTCGGAGATAAACTTAACCACGGCCCTAAATCTTTAAGAAAATAAATGGCACGGTAAAAATAGCAGAGTGCAACGGATTCCAGGTGGCCGTCATACGGAAGTCCCGTTTCGACTGTATCTTATCTACGCCCTTCGTGGAAGCACCTCCGGCTCGCGTGAACAGGATTTTTGACCCTCCTCGACCGCTGATTGTTTTGCGTTTTAGAAACTTTAATCTTCGGCAACGCGTGTTTACCGAAACGATGTTTGAACAGCTCTTACGTTCCTATCTTTTTTTATTGAGAAATTGCTCGTGCCAAAAGCACATCTGTTGCTGAAAATTACATGTCTGAAATACGACCTACCGTCAGTTAAGATTATTTCATTTACAGATGGCGCTGTGATCAATCAAATAAAATGGTGTCTTTGGTGTTTAGGAACTTTGGAATATAAAGGTGTTGAAATCTTGGCATTTCGGAACATAGAACTTTGAGACTTTGGAATTCTGAAACAATAGAACCCTGAGAATGTGGACAAATAATAAAACCCCCATTTCATTTTTCCCAAACAAAAGCGATTACATTACCAGCAACATATAGTATCCCCAAATATGAGGGAGTAGGACAATTTTACTAGAACCTAAGAGATGATTTCTTTCTGTGAACCATATAGCAAGTGAGAAACAAAAGTGTTTCTCCCTTCGCTCCTATTCCGTGCACCGAAATAAAAGGCGTATGCAGAATAAAAGCCGCCAGTAAAACGTGCATCTCACGAAAGATTACGACTGTTTTGATTCCAGAGGGTCTGTAGGAGCGAAGTCGTGGCCCCATTTATTCCCGCAGCTGCGACTGCAAAATCACTGCACGGTTCGCCGACTAGAGGCCACGGCTCGTGTCAGGACACCCCGGCTGGGGTCGTGCATACGACCCCTCTTCTCTTCTTCGGAGTCATTGGCCGACGACGTGCAAAGATGTACAGAAACGAGGTGGTACCGCGACGAGGGTTCAAACAGGACCAGTTTATACGGACCGTTCCTTTAGTAGGTCGTTAATCTTTGACTAAGTTGGTCAGTAAGGTTTAATACCGACCCGTTGAAGGTAATTGGTGATCAATGTCTAGGACAGGGAACTTAGGGATTCCACTGAAGAAGCCGATAGGACACCGTAAATAACTTAATTTTTATGAGGATTTATATCAGACAGATGAATAGATGTTTTACTAATGCATTATCTTATTCTATGGTGATGATAAGTACAAAGGAATTTATGTTGTGAGTAATGCTTAAAAGGGTATCGCGATGAGTTAGAGCAATATTAATCGCAGTAATTATAAAGAGTGATTCTTGTTCGTAACTTACTACCACCAAGATATAATCCTAACATAATACGTTACAGGGGCAGTGTTGAATCGCGTTGGATTCCTCGGCAACGAAAGAACGAGCCCAGCCTCTTATTTGCATGGAAACCTAACGAATCATCGGTCGGTGTTCACGTGACCGACGTCTATTCTTCTACGAGAGAATGAGACTCCAGAAAGAGGGGCAGGTTTTTCTGGAACGAACAAAAAGCCTGAGACTATACGTAACCGGGTAAAATGGCAGTTCGTGGACAAAATACAAACGCAGCAGGTCACGGTTTGTGACAAAGGTAAACTAACGATGACGCAACTTATATACCTGGAATGACGTAAGGAAATGATGATGTACAAAATCCTTTCTTCAAAATTTGCCTAAATTTGTCCTGAACTTTTTCTAGGCTCTTTGCAGTCCCGCTTAGGTTTTCCGGGATATTTAAAAAAAACCTAAGGCAGACAGTACGTGGCACCTTTCCTCATGCTTGCTCTTTGCCAGAGGAAAGCTCCGTTGCATCCGAGTGTACACAGGTTGTCGCGGTTGATTACTTCGGAACACACTCGGATCGATCGACGTGGAGAAGAAAAGAGCATGGAAAGTCGAGCGATACGGAATGCACAACGGCGAGATAAAAATGTTCCCGTCCCGTGGCTATTGGCGTGGTGCGACGCATACGAAGAAGAAGCGGCACCGGGGAATATCGAGATGCTCCAGTTGCTTTTGTTTCCGCAGAAACACGCCTGATAAACGGCAGCCTCGTTCTTTGACCCGGCAACTATGTTTTTTCGCGGGATTAATTAACGAGTCTGCTATTCTTTCGTCGATTACAGAGTGTTCATCGTTACCAGTGCTTTCAACTTGCTGGCTAAATGGTTAATTCGATTCATTTGCACGAACGATTCCGACTCCGAATGATTAAGTCCGTACACGAAATCGATGAATAGTTGGCTGTAGATCGGTAGCCGGGTACCGAGACGAAAGGACGAGGCTCTACGAAGGCTCCAGGGCAACCACCACGAGTCTCCGAATCCGATGTGCGCTCGAGCCCGATCAATAACACGGGGCGTGCACCACACCGAGGCCACCCTTTTCCTTCTCACCGGCCAGGGGTCCTACCGTTGGTACCCCGGCTGACCTTCGAAATTGATCGATTTATCGCCGCAATCCTTTCGATTGTTGTATTAGCCTCGCAAAGTTTTGTCGATTTTTGACTTACTTATAGTTATGCTGTAAATAGGCTCTATTATATTCGATGGCGATATAATGCGAGACTATTATGTTATGATAATATAACGGGATTGTACAATGCGTGGTATATGGCAAGGCTTTACATGCGAGTAATACAATGATGATACAACGCAAAAGTACGTGTGATGATACAATGCTATACAGCGTAGAACCAAACTTGTGACGATAACGCAGCGATGTAACGCGTGGCGATATCACGGGTAGTAATACCTGCAGCCATAAAACGCCTAAGGATATAACATACACTTAGCGATATTTCATTGCTAAAGCCTTTATTAATCTCAAACTGTAACATTAAATTTAAATTTAATTAAACTAAAATACTTTTGGGGATTCATGGTGTTAAGGATTATCGTCGGATATTCAGCCCCATTAGAAGTATCATACGAAGAGCCTGCTTCAGTGCGGAAATCTGTGTAAAAGCTCGGATGGTTTGGCATGTAAAGCGTAGATACGTAGAGAGGATCAGAAGGCGGACACATCAAAGCGATTTTCATTCAAATCTATTACTCGAATATTCTGGGATCGGTTGGAGTCTAAAAAAAGAAGTGGCTGCCACTCGAGCCAGAAATAAGTCCCAACACAGCACCCCAATTCAGACACCCCTGATATGAGTCCATATAAGTAGCGGTTATAAGTACCTCGTTAGAATTGGTACCGTCGAAAAAGCTCAATTAAGCTTTCTTCAAATTCATATTTCGTTAATTTTATCGATACTTATAACTATTAAGCAAATTCTGAATTGAACGAGTATCATCTAATTAATGTAAGACGTAAATGTAAGTACTTAAATTATGGTTCAGGTATAGAAATCGATTATGTACCGATTGCTATAACAGTAGCAATGTACTGTGACCCAGAAAACCCATCGAGAGTTGATCGTTCATTTTGCGATATCTTTGCGAAAGCACGTCGCGGCTTCCGTTTCCTGTTTTCAAACCGAGGCCTAACAATTCCAATATGATAAAGGCGTCCTGTCCTCGCACGTTTCGAGTAACCAACCGAATAAAAACCTTCTTATTGGACAATATTCTTATGTATTTTCCTAATATTATTTGATAATAATTTGGAAGTTCGAAAATATTGATACTGACTATTCGATCGATAAGCGATTTAAAAAGTTCTTTCGACTGTAACTTAATAACGAAACTTTGATAATATCTATAAGTGAAGTGTTTAATTATGTACGAAAGAGAGAGTCAATTATTACTTCTATCGGAGAGGGGATCGGCACGTGCAGCTTTTCTTCTTTGAGAGCCGACTCTTAATATTTGTTATTCTTCGACGGTACTTCCGGCTAGTATTTACCGCAGGAAGTGCGCAAGTAATTGTGCGTTTCACTAACTGTGACACCGTGTACGTTTTAATTTAACAAATAACCTTTCAAAATAATTGCAAACGCGAGACTTGTTTGTTTATAACCCTTAACCCAGATATGCCCATCCGACGTTGAATGCATTCGAAATTTTAATTAAAATTTAGACTTCAAGTGGAGAAATAATTCAAACTCGAATATCCACAAAATGATCGATTGTCTAATTTTATTTATTATCGAAGAGTTTGATAATATTAAACGTAACAAATTACGATGTTTAACCCTATTATTTCGTGACCACCATATACCACAATACTCGCTCATAATTCAGCCCGGGTGCTATTGATTCGTTTTCTCAATCACTCCAATTATTCCCGATCGCATAATGAACGAAATTCCCATTCAACCGCGAATAATTGTTCGCGTAGGCACAAGAAGAAAAACAATCGTATTCATCTTAAGTAGCGCTATTAAAGATAATTTCACAATGATTCCAATTTACTTACGTTCGTGTAGAAGTCCACTTCTTTGTAGGGATTCACAGCCACCAATATGGATCCTGTATACGTCTACGGTGGATGCAATTGAAATTACTGAGTCAAGGAAATACAGAACCAGCAGACTCGTTAAATCGTTCGCGTATTCATCGTTCGCCTGTTAATACAAACGATTGATCTCGGAGCGAGAGAGAAACGCGGAGAAAAAAGGAAAAGTGTTTAGCGTGGCTGAAAGGAACCATGTCGACGGTATTATTTCTTCTTTCCTTCAACCTCGTGAACCGCCTTGAATGATAATGTGACATGCATTCCCAATGGGACTGCACACCGTCTTTCGCGTCACACTGTGTGAAAAACTCCCGCGTAAATGCGTGACGGTATTTTTTAATATACTTTTTCTTTTCAGTCTTCCTGTGACACATATCAACGACTGTAAACAGTAGACACATTTTCTCATTTTTATGTTACCAATTCCACATTTTTACATAATGTGGGTACTACAAATTTAATTTGCGTCAAATCTTTTTCTAATTTTAAATTAAAAAATTTGACAATTTCAAATGGTCATTTAACCTCTTGCAATATTTTCAGGAGTCTGACTCGTGACGCACTTGTACTTTAGATGCGATCAATTTTTAATATGAATTTTTAATTTTCAATGCGAATTTTTAATTTTCAAGTTGAGGTTTAAGTTCAATTATGTGCATACTCAAAGATCACTGAATACAAAGTTAACATATGTTAACTTCCTCTATTTGATTTAACCTCTTGTACTATTTTGAGGAGTCTGACTTGTGAAGCACTTGTACTTTAAATGTGATCAATTTTTAATATGAATTTCTAATTTTCAATGCGAATACGAATTTTTAATTTTCAAGTTGAGGTTTAAGTTCAATTATGTGTATACTCAAAGATCACTGAATACAAAGTTAACATATGTTAACTTCCTCTATTTGATTTAACCTCTTGTACTATTTTGAGGAGTCTGACTTGTGAAGCACTTGTACTTTAAATGTGATCAATTTTTAATATGAATTTCTAATTTTCAATGCGAATACGAATTTTTAATTTTCAAGTTGAGGTTTAAGTTCAATTATGTGCATACTCAAGGATCACTGAATACAAAGTTAACATATTTTAACTTTCTCTATTTGATTTAACCCCTTGTACTATTTTGAGTCTGACTCGACTCGTGACGCACTAGTACTTCAGCTGTGACCAATTTTACCCCAACTTTTAATATGCTTCAATTTGGAGTTCAAGTCCAATCATTTGCACAGTCAACGATTGATTCCAAACATATTTCAACTTTCTTTTGCTATTTTATGATTGCAGCTGTAATTAGTTCTGACTGTCGCGCCTGACAAATCATAGTGCAAGTGCAAAACCGACGAGTGCACCCTATTCGTACGGTCCTGTAATGAGCCTCAGCGATGAAGATAATAACTAAGAAACGGCATGGATATTTAGCGATCGGTAAAAAACGAGAGAGTAGCTGGAACGAGCAGCCAAAGGATGCGAAACGTTTTTAACGATCCGTCGACTGGTAGTCGTCTCCAGACTTCTCATTCTCCATTTTTCCTTTTCTTTCGTTCAGAGCGTGTTATCGAAATACCAGCAAACCCTCCGCACCCAGTTGAATTCAACGAGGAAGATTATCGGGCTCGGATCGACGCGAAATCCAGCGAAGAACCTCGCGATTCCCTCCCTTACATAATAACCGAACGAATGACACGGTTTCGATGGCTGTTTCAGGGGTGGGGATCGTCGAAATGACGTCACAGTCGGGGGTGAAGCCGAGGGGATGACTCACGGCTGAATGCCGGCAGCAAGAAAGGGGATAATACACCTATAGACGGTACCCTTCTGCAACATTCGGAACGGAGAAAGAACCCTCCGGGGCACTTTCGGACCCCCGAAGGGTTTCGGTTACACTTTGCAACAATCTGCATGCTACCTTCTGCAGCTTTCGATGTTCGAAATTTAAAAGAGGAAGAGGGTTAATTTTGTACCTAGTAACTCTGAATAATGTGGAAGGCAGAAACCTCTAATGGATCTGAATACGTAATTGGAAGAATTGTTTAATAAGGTGTTAGAAATTCGAAGATGGAAATTGAAACCTTAAGTTGTAATTGAATATGGTGGAAAATGTAGGACGTAGTATATAATTTATGCAGGTTTGTTTTTAATACTAGATGCAAGTTACTTTCCGTACTAGTTCCCATATGGTGCAGTATTGTACATTGTAGAGCTTTTCTTCTTTGCAATAAGAACTCTTTCAAAATATATCATACTGAGCATGAAGTTGCAGAAATGCAACATAGTTCTCAGTATGAAATATGTATTGAAATCTGGTTTTATTTTTTCTTTACTTTCAAGTCCAATTATTTACAGTCATTGATATCAAATTGACATAACACTTCAACTTTCTGTGCCCAAATTGCTAAATAAACTTGCCTTGAAAATATTACAAAATGTGAAATTTGTTATTATTCTCTTGTTGATGGCGGACAAAAATACATTCCTTCGTAAATAACAGTTTCTTTTATCAAAGGTTTCAAAGTTAAAGGAATCAACCTTTCATGAACGACTCCAACTTACGCGTGTTAGATCTATTTTAGTCGGCGACCTTTCTGCCCACCAGCAAATATTGCTTTCTTTATTGCGACGTAAAGGTAGCCTTTTACCTGTCATTTACAGAATTCGCCCTGACGACGGAAGGTTCATCGATTGTACGCGAAAAATGAACACAAACCTATCATATATCTTCATCAACAACTTCTATTAACTGTATTCTCAGATGGCAAAATCTCAGAGAATATCTTTCTAATATTCTACTATTAATGTTTACTCGAAAATTACTAGAATTCTACACAGTGCAAAGTGACTAAAAAATTGACGTAAATAGATAACCTTATCAATTATTAATCCGTATTCTTCTCTGTTAAATTGAAAAAATTACTGTAACAAAAAGAAGTTGCAAGCTTTAAAAAATGTTTAAATTATTAGTCGTAGTACGATCTCTTTATCAGCCTAAGAGGAAATGCAATCTTACAGGAAACTCCTTATAAGCAACGGCATTTCCTTCCATTGTCGTCCGCGATATTAATCTTTCTATGCTGCTCGTCGTCCGTGAAAAGCGTTCCAAAAAGGAAATACCAGAAGAAACAGCATTCAAAGGACTCTGCGGTAGCCTTTGTAATTTTTCCGACTTTACATTTTTTCAGCGAACCTCTTTCATAGTTTACTCGAATGCATAAAGTTTGTTCAGTTTACGAAAGTAATATTTATTTATTGTCGAGTTTGAATTAGCATCCAGATAATTTTGAGGTTTTGTTAATTTCGTGTGTTTGCCTCAGTGCCTCCAAAGCGGCTCTATCAGTAATAGCATTATAATAAACGGTAACATGGTAGAGAGCAGAGTTTAAACGGAAAAAGCTTCTAGCATGCCGTCGAGCTTTGATCAAATTTAACGGCGGAACAGTCACAAAGGGAGCTAGACTCAAAACGAGAGATGAAAACAGAAAGGAATCACTATATTGAACTCTTTAGCGGGCAAAGAGAAAATCGTCTTTCAGATGGGACGGTTTATTTGTCTTTGGACGAGGACTGCGGAAGTCTGGCAAAAGAACTTCAAAAGCCGGAAATGTAATTTTTTTTTTCCTTTTCGTTGGAGGACCGGCGAATTTCCACTAGCTCGTGTTTACGTCTGTCTTTTGCAATTAAAACGATGGGCCACTAAACTGTCTCGCCGTTTACCGGAACACCGCACCTAATTACTAGGTTGTACCATATGGAGTTCACATAAATTCTCTTTATCCAATTCACGGATAATTCGATAACAGGATGTAATACGTATTCGAGTTTGAATAAGCTTATCGAGTACAAAATGCTTACCAGGAAGATTTATCGTGACACGTGTTAGAACACATTTTCTACCAGCTACAATTTCTGCGTTACGATGATTGATCAGCGGGTTTGCCACGATATGCCACTCTCATTGGGTCTACATTGCGGCGACTGATGACGGTCAGCGACCAAGTTCGAGGGTCAACACATATGGCGAGCAAACAGGGTGGCTGACCCAAAAAGAGAATCTCGCGAGCTCGACCCGGCAGGTCGGCCAAACAGAGCATGAAATTTTCAATAAAACGTAACCCCATAGCAACCGTACGACCTAAAAAACAAGGCTGACCTCAAAAAACGTCTTTGTGAAGACAAAGGCGGTGCCAAGGTGAGCGTAAAACATTTAACCCGCTGCGGACCTTGCCGAATGTTTGTAGTACTGCAGTTACTGAGGATATAGAGATCTAGAAATTTAAGACTCTAATACTCTAGTACTTTAGGGCTATAGGAATCTAGTAATTTACTAATGGGACGTAGGGTGGATGTAGAAACATAAGGATATAAGGAGTTACGAACATAGATGTGAAGGTATGGATGTAAGGACTTAGGGATGTAGGAATCTAGGGATATATGGTTGTAGGTATATAGGGATCTTGAAATATAGGGACTCATCCTAGGTCTAAGAATATAGGATATATGGACCTAGGGGCATAGAGACATGTGAAGTTATAGATGTAGGTACTTAGGGATATAGGAATCTAGATAAAGATCTTAAGTATCCCATCAAGATCTTAGGATCCCACCTTAGGTATAAGAATACAGGTATTTAATATAAGTCTGTACAGTAGTATAGTGGAATAGTGAAAGACTAGAACAGTAGTGTAACAACATAATGACATAGTGAAATAGTAGTATGTTTTACACAGGTGTAGAGTAAAATCACAGCACGCTCGATGATCAAAGAATTTCCTAGTCCCACAAAGAATGTCCTAGTCGTTACACTCTTGACCATCGGCAATATAGCTAGAGTCTGCACAGTATTTCTGCAGGGAATACGAATGTATCACAACAAAAGGTTTGATCGACAGTGAAGGCGTCGCGTTTACGTTCGCAACCACGGATCGACTTTGTTCTTCCTTTTCGTGGCCTAATTCGCCTCGTATCGACGGGTTCTGCAAACACGGGATAGGGTTCTCGAGTGGCGTTGCATATCCGGCCATACTCTCTGGCCCTGTTCCGTCTTTTGCCCTTCGTCCCCCGACACGGGACGCCGCTAAAAGGTGGCCGTGTTCATCCTCGACGAAAGCAATTGAAAGCGGCTAAGAGCGCTTCGCCAGCGAGAGGTTAATGAGAGCGAGCTACCCCTCTTCTACACGAGCGTACACGGCTACCGGAAGTAAAGCGCAGAAACAAATGATCGGATACGGAAAACTGTTACAACGTGAGAACAGCCTAACGATTCGATTTATGTACGAATCCTTATTAAAATAATTTCGTGATTAAGATAAGGGAGTCTCGTGATGTCAAGGTTTACAGTTCAAATTATTTGACTATTATTGTATAGCCTTACACTATACTGTATATGTCTTGAGTTTGAAAAGTTAATATTTAACAAACATCACTGATGCCTAAATTTCGTTTAAAACATCTCGAAAAGTCCGTCTCTACAAAATATGCAATTGTAAAAAAAATGAATGTCACAAAAGTCGTCTTTAATGTTGACGATAAGATGTTTCGTAGATATAAATTAACAGCCACCCTGACAAGCTCAAATTTAACCCTCCCAAGGGAAGAAAGTAAGAACGAGCAACTCTTTCACCGACCACCCATTGTCTACGGGTACACGAGGCACTCAATGCACTTTTTTTCGCTCGTAGGCTCGCCACTCTTTCGGGATATCGGATTAACCTCGACGACATCGTCGAAACCGGAAGCTGAAAATCCCCTCTCACCCCGTGCAACCCTAGTTATCCGATGGAGCATCATCTATCTCTCGTCTCTCGTTCCTCCTACACCCGTTATCTCGTTTACCCTTCGCTTCGATCAGTGTGCTTTAATTTTGCCGCAACTTGCTCGCATCCAACTCCGCATGTACCGATGCTTGTGATTCGAGTTAACGGTTGTCAGAAAAAGAGACCGGTATCTGTTTTGCTTTCGCATCGTGCCCATTTCGAAATGAAACACAAACTGCAAACTTCAATTGCTTTTTCTACGTCGTTTTTAGGTCTGTGCAATTTCAGAATTGGTTCAATTGAAATCTAATGAATCGAAGTATTTTCTACTATGCGAATTCTGTTTTCGATTTGGTCCTTTCATTTTTTGGAACCTTTTTCACGTTGCATATCAGTGTATTGAATGTTTGCGCGTTGCACTTCGGAGCATTGCATATCAACGTGTTAAATGTTAGTGCGTTGCATGTCGGAGCACTGAATGTACGTTGCATATCGATCTATTGCACATTAATGAGGTGAATATCAGTGCGTTGCAAATCAGCATGTCGCATACCAACATGTTGCACAGCGGTGCGTTGCATGTCAGTGCATTCTATCTCGATGGGTTGCATGTCACTGGGTTGCAACTCGACGACCTACATGTCATAGCATTACATGTCACCATCTTGCATCTCGATGAGTTGCATGTCACTGCGTTACATCTTGACAATTTGTATGTCACCGCGTTGCATTTCAACGAGTTGCATGTCAGTGCATTATATCTCGATGGGTTGCATGTCACTGAGTAACATCTCGACAACTTGCATGTCACCGCATTGCATCTCCATTGATTGCATTTTGTCGTATCATATTGCCACCTTATGTATAGCCAACGACAGTACATCGTTACGTTGCATATCGAGAATTATTACTCGTCGACGCAACGATGTCGATTCATCAGCAATATAACGAATAGCAGTCCTCTAATACTTGATTACACAAAGCACGAAAACGTACAGTTCGTTATAAATGATAGAGTATCATAAATAGTACGAAAGCGTATTTCGACACACAGTAACCTCGGTGATCAAGTGATCATCTTTGGAGTATGAATGGAGTATGACGGCCGCTAACGAGCTTTGCCAGCTTCCGTCTGTAATTGAGAGCAGCAAAAGTTTTTGCTCTACTCGGTTCGGTGTCGATCAAACGTCGGAATTCAAACGCATGATGCGTTCTCCTCGCCGATTTAGGTCGTCGTCAACGGGCTCGTTAGTGGACACTTCCTCGTGAACGTGTGGGTGGACATAGAGTAAAGTCGTTCACCAAGATGATCGCCATAAAAGACTCCGTAGCGTTTTCCTTTCATCTCCTCTTCTCGTGCAGAAATCGATCTTTATCGCAGCGAACGCATCGAATACTCCGTTTTAAAATATTCGTGAAATCCGAAAGTTTTAACGAGCATCTACTAAATGAGTCACGAAAATAAGGATTCCATGACTGTTAGATCACGTACTAAAGAATCATTATGCGAGTATCAATGCGCAATCTCGGTTTATTACGTTAGATAACGCGTCGATGAATATCGGCTCGTGGCCTGGAACGTTGAGCACGTGTTGCTCTCGAAGTAATCCACGGAAACGTCGTTTTTTGCACCGATGATGTAACCGAGAAATCGTGCAGATACAAGAAAACGTGTTCTCCCTTTGAATTTCTGTCGTCGGGAACGTTAACGAGCTTTTCAGATGGTTGCCACCGGATTTTAAGCCCCTAGGATAACTTCGGTAAAATAGACGCTTTGTTCTCTTTAGGAGGAGACATTTTTTTGAGAACAGACGTATCTTTTCTTCGTTACTCGTTTCAAAAATCAGAAGTGAAGTTTTTACAGTATTTAGAATTGAAACGATTAAGAGATAGGAGACATGTAACACTGTAGGAATTTTATAATAATTAATCTTGTTTATTAACATGTAGTAGATTCTTGTTATATAACATGGTCACATAAGAGACCACAAAACATGTCTCTTGATGTGTTCCTACACACTGAATCTCAATGTGTCTCTCAATGTGTATCTTAATTCGATGTACATCACGTACTGTCAAATGTTATATTTCCTTTATATGACAATACGTTATATCTCAGTGCTATGAAAACATAATTGAATTGGAAGTTGCGAAGAAATTTACTTTAAAAACTCGATATCTTCATAAAGTTTAATAAAGACTGTCGGTCACAATGAACTTCCGGTGTCTGTTACCGCGCTTTCGCTGTGTATAAAACAACGCTTGATTGAATGTTTTGAAACCTTTAACAACGAAAACTAGTCAGACACCAGTTTTCCCGATATTTCTTCCCTAGGGCAATCGATACTGGATATTCGAATAACGAGTCAGAAGAAAAGGTACGACTGATCATTTGGCCGTCTTGAATCCGCGTATCGTCGATCAGATGCGTCGCGGCTGGAGGATTAAAGCTCGAGGAGAAACGACAGTGGGTCGTCGGTGTCGGTCGTTGGGTCGGCAAACCCGGGGGATGAATGGGTCTGGCCCTGGGGTGGTTCACCAGCTGACTGGGGTTGTCGTCATGACAACGAACCAACCCAGCAGCCCCACCCCTGTAAAATTCATACATATACAGAGATCTCTCTCTCCTCAAACCCTTCTTTGCTTCCTGAATCTCTCCTTCTTTAGAAAGTTCCTCTCTTTCTCTCTCCTCGCTGCTACTCTATTACGCTCAGTTTCTTCGCTTTTAATCCCTTTTCCTGTTCCGTTCTTTTGCTACGATGGCCATTCGATTCGTGTTCGCGGAAATGATCTTCCACGCGGAAAAGATATTTGAATATTTTCATGGATTTAACGAAGTCTACTCGACCTCTTAATTAGCGCTCGTCGAAAGAAATACATGGCTCGCTCGACGATCAGCGTGCTGGCAATTTTATGCCGAAGTTTAATCGTCTCGATGCCATAGATTAATGAACTCTTGATTATTATCGATTCCGTAACTCGGGTAGAATAACGAATGTTGGACACGTTTCGCATTCGTCGCGCTGTAGAAGGGAACTACACTCGAGCAGTTCATTCGCTCAAAGAATTCTAACCACGGGGCATAATAACGACGAGTTACGAAATGAACGGACGTCCGTTCGCTGTTTTTTTCTAGGAGACTGTTAGAAGAAACCGCGGTTCTCACACGAGCATCTGCGAAACTTCGGGTAGATATACTTTTAAACTTTGACACGATATTGCATATTAAATTGTATAACAAAGTCTCTAAATTTTAGTAACAGTTAACTAAAAATCGTTCGCAGGATACAATGAATGTTTTTTATGGAGTAGTTAGAATGAACGTGATTTACTTCAATGTTTACTCAATCGTGGATGAAACGTTTGATTGCACGAAATTAGGTTTAATCAAAGGATACGTATATCTGGTCTCTGCAGTACCGGACTTGTAGGTTTCGATTGATTCCCGTTTCATCGATGTCACTGATGACCGTCATATCCGGGACACCCAACTCAGGGCTTGAGCCTGAAACGAGATGATTAAAATTAATTGTACAGCGATGTAGTAGTATAGAAAAATAGCAGGATAATAATGCCGTGAAATAATTCTGTAGGTAGTAGGTAGTACAGTAGCATAGGGAAATAGTAGTGTGGTAGAGAGTAGTAAAATTCTAAAATAATAAAATAATATAGTAATATAGTGGGACAGTGAAGTGGATGTTTGCAAAAGTTTCGGTGGAAGGTAACTACGCGAGAGGGTGACTTTTGCTCGACATAACTCTCCCTCAAGTTTTTCGAACGACCGGTCATCCGAGCTCAGACGAGCACTTAACACTGATCCCATTCGTTCGACAGGAACGCGATATGGAAACCTGGTAAATTCTCTGGCCACCTGTTGTTCATGCAGACAATACCGTACGTGACAATTCCTTGTCACCACGAGTGGCCAATTTCCAACGCAATCAAACCATTAATGGGTAGTCGCCAAAGAGACACGTCGCTGAAATATTGAATCAAATTCGAGGATTCTCCTTCTACGCAATAAATAAAGCCAGACCAACACCATTTTGATTCGACTGTTCTACAGTACGTACATTACACCGCAGACCAGACTAGCAGAACACTTAGGAGATTCTGAACTTGCTATTAAAATTGATGATCGTTTAAAGATGAGAATCGATTAAAATTCAAATTAAGATTCTTTTAGCTCACCGTTTAGAGAAGAAAATTGAAATTAAAATTCAAATGAAGATTCTTGGCTCCGCTGGATCACTTATTACAGAGGAAAATTCAAATCGACGCAATGTGATCTGAAAGTTAGACATCTGGGAGCATAAATTTCTTAAGAATGTCCAAGATCCAATGGAATCGGTGTAACCAGATTTCAAGGAAACTTCAACAGTTCCAGATTGCAGCTGTTCGATCGTAATCTCGATTTAATTAACGAGCACAGTACCCTCGCAAACGGCTGGAGCGTGTGGCTGTACACACACGATTTACACCTACCCCAAACGTGGAGTGTGATGTGACTCCTGCGGTTCGCCTCTTTTTTTGCCAGTTCATTAAACGCTCCTTTGTATATCACCTACGTTCGCGAGCTTTTGTCCCGTTGCGGTTTTATCGAGGCAGAGAAAAAGGAACAGGGTGTAGAATGAACGTCGAATTAAAGTCGACACTTCGACGTGCCTTCACCAGTTTTGGTGATGTGTCTCTTTTTTATATCGCACTCTTCAAATTCACACGATGTATAGAAGTTTTGTTACATATTACTACAGGGTACCTTTCAAAATACTGACAATGTTGCATTCTAGGGACCGCGGCATTATATTCTAGATGCATTATTTTCTAGGGATAACCGCAAACGATTTTTGTTTTCGCGGACTTCTGTTATATTGCCACGGGCGGGAGTGCAGAAGAGGAATTCTTTGGCTATATCAAGCGTAGTGGTATCACAAGTGGTATAACACAGCGATATAACACATGGCGATATAACGCGTGGTAATATAACGCAAGGCGATATAACACGTGGTACTACAACGCCTTGGCAATATAACGCAAGGCAATACAACGTGTGGCAATGCAACGTGTGGCAATACAACGTAAGGCGATATAACACGTGGAATTACAACGCGTTGGCAATATAACGCAAGGCGATACAACGCGTGGCAATATAACGCAAGGCGATACAACGCGTGGAAATATAACGCAAGGCGATACAACGCGTGGCAATATAACGCAAGGCGATACAACGCGTGGCAGTTCCACGTGTAGACAATATAACACGTGGAATTACAACGCGTTGGCAATATATCGAATGGCGATATAACGCGTGGCGATACAATACGTTGGCGATATAACACGCGGTGATACAATGCGTAACGAAACAACACGCAATGATACTATACGCGGCGATACAACGAATAGCGATATAACGCGCGGTCATATAACGCGTAGATACAACTTATAATGCAACAAAGTTAGATCAGAAGAACTTAATTGCCCATGAATAAACATCTCATTTTTCCTGAAAAGGACAACAAAAGTATCGTCCCATGTACCCGAATGACACAAAGCCCGTAAGAAATTGTCCGGCAAGTCTCGAAATACAGAGTGAAATATCAAATTTCTTAATAGTTGGCAAGGCGGTCCACGAGGAGTCACGTGACGTACGACCTTGGGGAAATAGAACCGTGGCAGCTGACGTGCAGGTGCAACGTGCCTGCAGGTGCATTTGCACTGCTGCCGCTGCTGTTGCACCTGCGTACTACGAGCACGTGGTCCATTCGCGATGATTGAAGATGATTTGGGAAACGAACGGAATCGAACATATTTTTCGATACCTTTGCATCACGCCCGATGACTGTGCGAAGATTGAACATTTCGATAAAGGCGTATGACCGAGTCGTGGAAAATGTATGCACTAATCTAATGGAGGAACACATTCACGGCAGACACTTTTAATTGATAGTGTTACCGACACTACGCGCGTAATTGCATTCATTGATACGCACGCAGCTGCTGTAATGTGGACGGACAGATATAAAAAGGGAATGCCACGAATGCTTGAATACTTTCTCTAAGTTATCGAGTAGCACCACCGAATTCATACAGCCATGCGACACGCGATGGTGTAACAATCGTGCGCGCCATCTAAGCGTGATCAAGTATCATTTTTGCATTCCTGTCTAAATCGCTGTAACCGGGACCTTCGTTCAGTTCAGGAAACGGATGGTAGATCCGAGGTCGGCGATAACTAAACACGACATTCAATAGAACGATAAAGTAAATAGGAAGCTTGACGGGGACAGGCGGTCCAATTCGTGAAAGGAAACAAGACAAACTATGGAAATTTAGTACAAGTCACCGGCAATGATCCCCGAGCTCGAGTACTCATGCATCAAGCACGACACTACTTTCTTGCGAACACGGCTTAATCTCGGAAACTCGCTACAGCGAGCGCGTTACTAAGGGATTAGTTTTAAATCCAGAGTATACATCCCATACAAATATACACCGAACTACTTACAATGGATCAGGCACGCTTTCGATTATTTTGCGTCATACATAACATATTGTTAGAACGGTGTTTCATATCCGTATTGTAACAAAAGCATTAAATGCTTACTTTGTAAAAAAAGGATAAGAGGATGATGAAATTAAAATTCAAGTTAGATCACGTGACGCTCTACAGATGTCGAGCTAAATGTGTATTGTCTAGTAGACATAGAGTGGAAACGAATGCGAGAATAATTTACAAGAAGGGAGGAAACACGCGCCAGGAATATTCGAATGTAAAAGGAAGAACACGAAGGGGATGGCCTATCACTTTAGTGCATTCATCTTCCATAATACCTAGAAACCATGAATTCATCTCTTATTCTACATCGTCTACCACGAATCGAGAAGTATAAAACAACTTGAAAAAGATATTAGGATTCTATAAATATTAAACTTTAGAGACGTTCGCATTTAGAGGTATTTATATCTAGAAATTTATAATACAGGAATAGAGAGATAAGATTAATATCTATGGAGAGATAATATAAGCACTCAGAGATCTAGATAAGTATGGATAGATGCCTCGATAAAGCACACTAACTTATTTTTATTTTATAGTACAGATATAATGTACTCATTCGGAACATTCATTAAATACGATTCCTTTTGCCTTTCTGCTAGTTATCTACTTTTTATTTTACTATTTTTTATTTGAAAAAAATCTATGGTACCGATCAAGACCGAAGCTTTCGTGCAACTATTCGACCAGCAGTGCAGGACCGAAGAGTTCTCAGGGAGGTCGACGACACGTAACAACGGGAGGAAATAATTAACTCGCGGCATTATCATGCGCAAGAACACCGGAGTATTAACCTGGCCGAAAAGTGTACAAAGTCTTAGAACGCTCGAAGACGTCCAGTACGTTGTATTACGTGTGCAATCGTATCAGAAAGTGAAGTACGAAGTTCCGGAAGAATGTCATATCACCTTCTTCGGTGAAATACACTTTTTTTAAAGGTATACGGTGATTCATTCGACAAGAACGAAATTCCGGGGAAACCTGCCTACCAGGATGCTGCCATGACTCACTCGAGATGTGCACGATATTACACGCGTATACGGAGGAAAAGTTTCTCAGGGTGACGATCTGGGTCAACGTAAATCGAATTTCGAAGAACCCCTGTCTCCTACGTGGGACAAGTTATTACCCGCGGATATTAGACACGGTCGAGGAAAAATTCGTACGAGGAATCGCATTAATCTCGCAGAAATGATCATGCAGGATCGATCGTGGCTATTGAATCGATTATGCATGCGTGAAACTGGCTTCCGGTGAAATATGCGACATGCTATTTATAACTGATCTTAAGAATATTACTACCGAACTGAATCACGTGCGGATACCGATAGAAAAATCTTCCGTCCGACTTCGGATCGGCTCGGCAAAAATCGGACGCGCTCGGTTCTCTAGGAGAGTTAAAATTCGAAACTCGTCGAAACAAAGAGGAACAGTAATGTAACGATACTGTTAGCTGACAAAGAAAATTAACGTGTTTATTATTACTTACTAGACGCATTGCACCCTCGATCGGAAATGCATGTATAGAATACACGCGTACATTTGTACCGTAAGTGGTTCTATCGTAGCGCGACATGATAACTCGGCTGGCGTCATGATACATGTGTATCGTACATATCAAACTACTATGAATGCTGACAGTATACCAGGGATATGACAGAGTTGACCACCCGTGCACCGTTGGACTGCATGTTACGAAAAGGGACTTTTTTATGTGAAACAGTTTACGACCTTACAGAAATCGTTGTGTCGAAATAACCAAGGTTTCGATACACGTTACGAAATAAAGCTGAGGGAAATCGTTAAAGCACCGTAAAAGTCGGTTACTTCGATGCTCGGCTTGTATGAAATTGTATATTAGAGCGTATAAAGAGTTTCATTCAAAAGTGCGTAGGAACGCGTGCTCTTTATCGATCGATACGATAAAAGAATTCAAAAGAAACGACGTGAAAGATGGAAATCCCAGGACGTATCACTGCACTGCGGATATATATAGAAGAAGGAAGGGTTGACGGATTCAGAGCGGAAGGAATCATCGCGCACCATTGTGCATCTCCTTCGTTAATCAACCTCTTGCCAAGAAAATGAAGTAACATTCGCACCTATAGTGCGTGATGACCCGACATTAAGGACAATCTGTAATTATGTCGAAGATTATCGCATACCAAGAAACCACCAGATGTCGCATTGTAAATTAAAGATACCAATCGGTTATCGGATACGCTAAACAACAGTAACATTGTATCACATTCGCGTTGTCTAAACGTCGGATCTAGCACGTACGTTTCACCTTTTATATATTTATTTAAAAAGCAAACGAAATTCTAGTCTTAAATAATGTATTTGTTTTACTGGCGAGACTCCCACGCTTTGGGATTTGCTGCGCCGACTACGGTCACAAAAGAACCACTCATACATTTACAGATTACACACGAAGTTTACTATAAAATGTTTGGTATAAAGAACGAAGAATATCATAAAATATTTTTGATTTCGTACCGGTGATGTTATGTAAATAAACACGGGTATTTAAAAAGGCATGCGAGAGTCGATATTACCGATCGATGAAATATCGAACGATCGAATGGCTGAAAAGCTGTTACGAACTTGACACAGGCCCTCACGCAAGCTCCAGCTTATCCCCTAGAACAATCGGTCAATGCTACTCCGCCCTGACGAACGACCTTTACTCAAAAACGTGATGAAAATATAAACTGTCTTCGAGCCTTGCGCATGAAAAAGGTACATTACGCATCCTGTCCCATGTACCGTTAAAATCTCACGCTGACAAATTTCGCTTCATGGAACTATCACTGTTTACCGCAATAAATAATCGATATTTTCTATTAGGGAATCTTTCGAGTAGTCGATGAGAAACGATTACCGATTATCCTTACGTACGCGCAGGAATAACATTGTACCGTAATATAAACCACAAACACGTAATAACAAAGAAAAAGGGAATCAATCCTGCTAGTCCAACTGTTATTATCCTTATCGAATTGCACCACCCATCACACACCGTACTGGTGCACCATAGACGTTATGTACGTGTGTGTTCTTTCCTGCAGGGTACGCAACGATCCTGAATATATCATCGTTTCTATCTAAATAGTGAGAAAGTAGAGGCGTGAAGCGGCATAGTATCAAAAACAGTTAAAAACTTACCCTGCGTAAAGTGCTTAGCAACCATGATGTGCGTGGCTCACGGCTCAGAACATTATTCTCCACCCCCTTGAACGAGGCTGCTGCAGGGTGACGATATATCCGGCCAGGAAAACCTTCACTTTTCACTAACGCGTTTATCAGCGTCGTCGAACCGTATTCTCTGTCAAAATCACATGTTCGCGGACTGTCTGTCGTTTGTTCGCGTACCGGGGTGTACATGCAATTGCGTTCTACGTGCGATTTTAAGACGCGATCAAAGAAGCACGAGGCACGACACACATGCTCGACAGTTGCCACCCGACTGATGCTCGGCTTCGCTTTTCAAACGAACTAAGCCTGACTAGTCGCGCCACCGTACGGCGTCGTTGTCGCCCCCAATCGTTGTCCTTTTTTACCGACCGAGCACTTCAGTTCATGTTACCGACTCAGTTTCCATTGTTGTTCCTTCAAGAACCTGATGTGTCAGCACCTGCTAAATTTGGAAGGTGATTAATATATCGTAGTGCATGTAGGATATGAAGATTCCAAAGATCAACAATTTTTAAGTTCTAGAGTTTCAAAATTTCGTAATTCAAAAATTTCAAAGTCCCAATGTTCTAACATTAAAGTATTCCAAGATTCAAAAGTTCTAAGATCGTAAAGTTTAAAAATTTTAAAGCTTTGAACTTTCAAGGTCGTTGCCTGAGCGCGCATGCGCAGTCACTCAGTGATCAAAGTTACGCGCGAAATTTTGAATATGGAAATGTAGAAGCCTCACAATATCCGAGAGTGGCATTTTCTTGATACGATAAATACTTATATGATTTGTTGATGAATGAGTTGTACATTGAATTTATTGTAGGTACTGAACACAAAATTATAGGCAATGCACATTATGATACACGCATTTGCGTTAAGGCGCATGCGTAATAGGGCAAGTATATAAGAGGTCCATGCGCACCGTTCTCTTTTTATTGCTATATCGCTCATTCGGCGCACTCACGCGCTCTATTCCTTGGTGACGTTATGAAAACGTTTTCAGCGAACACTATAGAAATAGAAAATTGCAAATATATGATGTAACCTTCCTTTTTAACCACGAAATAATAAACATTGCTGTTCATTGGAATATACTACTGAAAAATATTTTAGATACTGGCTAAATATTTCTGGTCTTTCTCTCGTGCAAAGTTAAATAAAGTTCATATAAATGTTTCAAATCGTATTAACGGATAGCATCGAGTACATTCACTGTGTTCGTTAGCATGAAATTGATAAGTGCTAACTATAGCGGACTTCAATTGAATTAGAATCAACGTTAAACGTATAAATGAAAAGATAATAGGTATAAGGTGATGGAATGCTTTTGACGTCGCATTGGTGATAAATGATTTTTTATATCATAACCTCTACATCGAAGCGACGGTTTTAATCGTATCGGTTTGAATTTATCTACAGTCATTTTCCGTTGCGACCGCGCGTTTGAATAACAATGATAGGGGACAACAAGAATGGGCAAGTGACGATCACGTGGCCGTATTTGGTGCCATGGGAAGTGTCTTGCCTAAACAGTATCACGAGATTCGACACGTTTTTTTCCTCTGTAACAGCGGTACCGTAGCGTAGGCACAGTTACGTCAGTTCAATCGGCTATGAATCATTATGCACCGAACATATCGTATAACTTGACTTTTCAAGGCTCCCACTTTATACTCGTATTTTATATTCGTACTTCTCGGTGTCAAGTGCCGATTTTATAATTACCGCAGCAGAATTCGAGTACAGGTTACCGTTAGTTCGAGCACGTTCTCGACTATAATATTTTGTAACAGAAATTTGCAATATTTATTCGTGAAATCGAATTCGCCGAAACTTTATTGAAACGTAAAACAAACAAAACTTATTTTTAACACCGAACGAGTGTTTCAAGAGCAAATTGTTTAAAACTCGTTTTGAATCACGTTTATTTGCGCGCGTTCTGCGAAAAGTATCAATGGTCGCCCACGTAGATTCATTTTCGAAAGAACGAGATCCGAATTTAACGCGGTCAATGATACAGCCAAACTGTTTACGCTGCTGACCACACATCACTGATCCTACTCGAGACAAATTACATGCAAGCCCGCGTAAGATAGTGTCGGACTTATTCTGGCAGGTAGTTAAATCGCAGCAGGTCGGAACATGATAAATACATCTCGTTGAAATATTTCATCCTTTTACGAGTTTGTGCCAAAGTTTCAAGAAGGTGCGTTGACCCGCCGTATAAGCAAACTCGTTTCGACGAGTTTAGCGCCTCCTATGACATATATTCTATTTGTAATTGTACTCTCGGATGCAAGAAAGATCTCAGTGCACTCAGGTCCTTTTTGCACGAGATGCACAGTTAGATTTCTCATTCGTGCCTACATACACTATATACTATCTTATCCTATACTTCAATATTTTATACAAGTGTCTTTATTTTAGATTAGATTAGATTTTAAACGATATAGACACTTTTATTATAACTTCACTACACAGAAAAATATTTGTCTTTGTACGGATGTGCTTTTCTTAAAACTGATTTTTGGCGCCGAGACCCTTCGTTGGCTAGTACAATTGTAAGCAGGTGCCTACGATCTAACTCTTGTCCTGGATCCGTGCCCAGCGGTGATGCGTAATCTCCAGCTGGATAACAAAACGACATGAATTCTGCGTACAACCGCCGTTACGCGCTTAAGAGAAAACCGCAAAGCGTTTGATTTAGCTCTGTCGGTGGGCTGCGTGGGTGGCGGCTCCTCGCCTTCTCCGTTCACTCTCCACCACTGCAATACCAACCGATCCCTAGGTGACGTCACATTCCGTAGAAGGGGAATATAAAACCTGTTTGACCGTCCCTTTCTTTTTCTGCAATTTCGTGCCACGGTTTCCCCTCTGTTCCCTGTTTCCGTTCCATCTCTGTCCCCGTATCATTCCCACTTGCTTGCGCTTTTCTCCCGTGCTCGTTTCCGTCGTGTTTTCCATCCGCCGTCACGAAAAACAAGCAAATGCGCGGATCACTTGAAATTAGGGATCCGCGCGCGTACGCGCATGCGCGGGGACGCAACTTTTTGTCTCGGACAGCGGCTCGCCAGCAGTCGTCCGTCTGTCGAGAGAGCGTGTTGAGAACGATGTTGTGCGTCGCGTGCGATGCTCGACGACGACGACGTTTCGTAGCACGGCGAGACCCGTCGACGATGTACTGTCTACGTAACGACGCGAGGAATTTCGTGTTCGCGTAACGCGAGTCGAAAACGGAACGAAAAAGCGTGACTAATTGCACGGTGTACCATCCCTAACAGTCCATGCGCTCCTCGTAGCCATGGCTTCAGTGAAGGTAGCCGTAAGAGTTCGTCCTTTTAACAAAAGGTGCGTTTAATGCAACTGGTGATAATCCCTGTGACGATTCATCGACGGTTCCCGATAATTTGATTCGATGCAGAGGTCATTTTTCAAACGTAATTAGCGATTCCTATGGCTCGTGTAGCGAGTCAAGGTCTGCTTCAAAATTTCGATGACAGTGCAGTTAAGAATGTATCCTATGAAATTTGGCTTGATCGTGATTAGTTGAAACATCGAGTGTAACTAGAATTCTGTGGGACGATCAATCATATGGTTTCGATCGACCCCCGATGCGACGACGACTGTGCAACAAGATTCTGCCACCTGCTGTCATTCGTCCCGCATATAACGTTATTGTCATGTACTTCCTGTGTTACCTTCGATGTTTTGTTTCCTTTGTCTTTGTAGTTCGAAACAACTACCCGTGAATATTTCGAGTGTACAACTTCGAGCTACGCGTGTGAATTTGTCGCTTTATATTGCAGGGAGCTGGCGATGAACGCGAAGATGATCGTGCAAATGGATGGCAAGAAAACGCGTATCTTCAATACCAAGGTAGCACGATATTCAAAATAAATCGTACTCGATATTGCGCGAAACCGTTAATATGTTTAGCTTGAAAACCACTCTCTCTCTGTGCGCCGTTCACGATAAACAATTCCTGCCAATCCTATGCATTGTCCTTAATGACGGCAAACAAACTTTCTAAAAAGATTTCTAAATAGTGAACGATATTTTTTCATTGCGAACAACCATTGACCGCGCTGTACTAAAATGCTTCTCGTGCTCGATTCCGTGTCATAATTTCTGCTCGAACAAACTCGGCTATTGACCCATTAAACGTCATAGCAACCGTGCTTGTGTCGTTCAGGAACGTGCCGAATCTTCTTTTCGGTTCAAGATTATTATTTGTTGTTTCGTATTACGTCATTGATATCCATGCTCATCAAAGCAAAATCTCTGACCGAGATCTCCCGAGTAAGATAGCGAACGGCACGTCATCTGATCGGAGAAAGTGCGAAAATCGTTGCTGGACCACTCCTGGACGAGTCGCTTTCCGTCGCACGATTCTAACCACAAAACTGATCAATCCTATCGTGATTAATACACGCTTAATCACGTGCAAATTTTTCACGAATAAGTTTACCGATAAATATCGATAATATCGAAATGTTACCGATAATGCGATATATCGATAACGAGAATGAGCGAGTGAAGTAGAACGTAACACGTAATGTTATCATTCGCATCTAAATTATTCTTGTTTGAAAGTAGGCTAGATCATATTTGAGGTACAAATAAGAACAAGTAGACCTGAATGATAAAATACAACCTAACCTAATCCAATAACCTCATTTAAACTTAAAACAAAAACCTAGCCTGATCTAACGTGATCTAATGTAATCTAACCTAACCTGGCACACAGTTTTATTAGTCACCTCAAATTATTATTGCTTAAAATTATAGTAAGTTATACATAAATATCAATAAGATATCGATAGTGATAATCGATAACAGTATCTCTAGAATGATCTACAAAACATTATTATTATCCTTGTTCGATGCTTTTGAATGAATGTGATTAACCTGTATACATCAGTAACTTTTATTTTCGTACAACAGAAGAGATTAACAACTTCACTTTTTTCTTCGAAGATGCATTTACGAAGTTTCTTTTTTTCTGGACGATCTATCTCTTGTTTCAAGATCAATTTATGCACGCTGCTTTTTATTTAACCTCGGTAATTAGCATAAGACTCGTTTCCCGTTTTATCGGTAGTGTGGTAAAACAGGTTTACAATGATGCTGCGCATGCGTCGTGAATTTTAACGATCTATCGATACACAATTTCATTATGATAATTGTAACGCATCCTATCCCACAGTGGTGTGAATCGCTAATTACTAATCGTTCGCTAATGTTGCTTTTTATAAATATAATTTGATCGTGCCATTTAGTACTGAAATGAGGATAAACGAGGGTGGTTTAATGAGATTCGAAACGATTAATGATAATTCAAATGTTTCGACATTTTCTCAGGAACTCCGCAAGTTTATTGCGGCATTATCGAGTATGCGTTGAACGTGATTCTCAAAGGATAATGATCCTCAGCTCTCGTGCTTATTGTGGGTTGCATGATGGATAAACATAAGGTGTTTTACTTTTTTAATTGCTCGCTCGCTTTGTTGCGTAACGCTTGGAATGGTTCTCGATAGTATACGATTAGTTATGTGGGATGCAGCCTAACTAATGCACGTGACATAACGGCTTAAAGTTTATCAGCCACTTGTGAATGATGGCGCTTCTTTGTCATCAGTCAATGCATCGGTTTCTGATTCGCGCCAAATTTAATTTTCCTCCATTACAATCGATTTTTATATCAGGAATATTGCCTAGAACCTACGCACATAATTTAATTGATAAATTCCTTGTATTGTAAGTGAATGATTTAAGCCTGAATCTTGATCGAATAAATTCTATTGAAATCGAATAATTGTATTTGTAGTATTCGGTATATTCTATTGTTAGTAGGTAATTAATGCTCCAGTTATATTATTCTGACGTTTCCGTGTTATTTTCAGACACCAGGTAGTTGCAGAGAAATCGACAGAGAGAAATACAAAGACTTCACGTTCGATCACTCGTACTGGTCCTTCGACGCGAACGACGAGAATTATGCGTCCCAGGAAGAGGTGTACATTACTTCTTACTTCTGATTTCCGTAGTTCCTATATGTCCTAATATATTGCTTAAAATATACATATATTATAAGTAAATTACACATAAAAGTAAGAGAAAATAATTGATACAATTTACAAAATATTTTGAATAGATTGTCGTTTTAATATTTTATACTAAAAAGTTCTTACATAAATTAGTTTTCTGCTTGAATAAGATATGTATAATTGGAATCAATTGATTCCCGAGATAAGATTAAGCAATGTTTTGACGATGAGCCACGATCAGAATTAAAGTAGAATAGCAGCGTGAGTGTACCGGTTATAGTAACCATTGTCGTAAGAACAGGTTCTAATTGAAAACACGAGTATTTTGATGCATCGAATAACAACAAAACCGCATGTATCTTTCGACATTAACTGTTCGATGCAACTAAATAATTTCAATTTAAAAAAGAGATGAATATTTCTTCTCTCTTGTCACACGTTTGCAAGCAATTACACGTTACATAAGACATAAAACACTTTCTATTTATCCACCGACAAACTAATGACCGTATATTTAATTACTCGACAATCATTAACATTTCTGATTCGTTTGGCGACTCGTTAAAATTCTCTCAAGTGTACCATTATAATTGCTCCGCCAATGGGTGCAGTCGGTACATCGTGAGGTGCGCCCTGTGCTATCTTTAAACCTGATAAGGGTTGTCCTTTTTGGTTCATCGTTAAGACCATACTTCCTAACATGATAAAAAAATGATAAACAAACAACTGATTCGTTTTCGTTTTTTCAGGTTTTCTATGATCTTGGTACGGACGTAATAGAAAGTGCCTTCGAAGGCTACAATGCCTGCGTCTTTGCCTACGGCCAGACAGGGTCTGGGAAGACTTTTACGATGATGGGCACGCCGGTAATATTCTCACCGCTCCCCGTCTTATTAGAAGGACTTCATGGCACTGCCAAATGTTATACATTATATACCGCTTAAAATAAGATTATGAAATGATTGTATCATATGACGTGTTTATTGTTGACTGAGGGCCGTAAACATACATAAATAATAACTGGGAATATTGGAATTTGGGGGTGTAGTGCTTTAGACGTGTAGAGATATAGAATTGTAGGGATGTAAAAATATAGCTATCTATAAATATCTATCAATATAGAGACTTGAAGAAAATGAGATCTAGAAATATACATATACATGTATGTATCTAAGCGTGTAGAGATCTAAGAATCTAAGAACAGAGATGTCGAGATCTAGTAAAATGATATAAACAGTAGAATGGAAAATTGTAGTTTTCCTACATAGGTTAATTACTATTTAATTACTACTACTGTGCCAGAAAATCCCACCAGTTGTATAGCTCTTTCTGAAAGACGTTATCTACAAAAAGGCAAAGTCATAGAAACTTCATTAGCATTTAATTAACATGTTAAAACGCTTGTATACGTGACTATCGATTGTCGCAACTGGTACGGACAAAAAATATTCTGAATTTTCACAGCTAGTTTCATTGATTTTTCTTTACTAAGGATGTAGGTAAAACGTATTATTTTGTTGCGTTAACAGGAGGCTCAAGGATTGATACCAAGGATTTGTAAGACATTGTTCGCCAGAATGGCTGCGGGTAAAGAGAGCGGAGCATCGTATAGAACCGAGGTATCCTTCCTGGAAATACACAACGAGAGAGTGAGAGACTTGCTGCGACTGGACCAGTCACAGTCTCATTCGCTCAGAGTGCGGGAGCATCCTAAAAGAGGACCCTATGTTCAAGACTTGTCCAGCCACCTCGTGTACGATTATTCAGACATTCAGGTAAATGAACCCACCCGTTTCTTCCTGTCTCTCATTCTACCACTTACGAGACACACTTCAAAGAGCCGGTTACTTGCAGGAATGTATGGTGAGAGGTAACACGCACAGAACTACAGCCAGCACAAACATGAACGACGTGAGCAGCAGAAGTCACGCGATTTTTACGATAACGTTTGTGCAAGCTGGACTCTCTGAGGGCAATATGCCGTCAGAGACCGTTTCCAAGGTGCATCTCGTCGACTTGGCTGGAAGGTAGTCGCGATGATTGTCCAAGAAGAACTTTATTTTTATTTTGAGTCATCGAAAAGTCTGGACAAATAATTTATGGAAAATATCATACATTTTTATCGATAACAGCAGCTGCACAGCTGCTACGAAAGATAAGAGAAATCCTATACCAGTTTTCCAAGATCTATTTTTGTCTTTGCATTAATTAGTTTAGGGATGGGATTCCTAAAATTTGATGAGCTGAGATCGACCTTTGATATTTTTCGTAACTTACTTTTAAGACATTACTAAGTCACCGATGGGTCCAGATATTGTAGGGATCTTTGAATAAGATCGTCTATTTGTTCAGTTACACAAAGCAAAACGACCATAACAATGATTCACGTTTATACGCGTGTATCTGTTTATTTGTAGCGAACGTGCAAATGCAACAGGAGCGACAGGCCAGCGGCTAAAAGAGGGTGCGCACATTAATAAGTCATTGGTGACTTTAGGTTCTGTGATATCGGCACTTGCGGAAGTAAGTTCCACGAGCGATGCGTCTTCTTCCTCAAAGCGGAACGTTTTCATACCTTATCGAGACAGTGTGCTAACATGGTTGCTAAAGGATTCGCTTGGAGGTAATTCGAAGACTATTATGATAGCTGCTATTAGTCCAGCAGATTGTAATTACGGGGAGACTCTGAGTACGCTCAGGTACGCAAACCGAGCGAAAAATATCATTAATAAACCCACCATCAACGAAGATCCCAATGTGAAATTAATTAGAGAACTCAGGGAAGAGATCCAGAAGTTGAAGTCTCTTATCGGTAAAGACATGGCAAGTATCAGAGATAACACGATGTGTCAGTAATTGAAAAGGCATTGTGTCTAAGAATAGAAGCTCACTGTGTTGTACTTTGTAGAGCGTTGAAAGGCCACCGCAGGTATTGTTGGCTCAGATTCATGAGAAACAAGAACAGGAGAAAGTGTTGACGGAAGAATGGACGGAAAAGTGGCGAGAAACACAGCAGATTCTTCAAGAGCAAAAAGCATTAGGCCTCCGTAAGAGCGGCGTTGGCGTAGTCTTAGACTCGGAAATGCCGCACTTAGTTGGAATCGACGATGATCTCCTGAGCACTGGTGTAACGTTGTATCATTTGAAAGAGGGTAGAACGTTAGTTGGAACGGAAGAAGCACCAACCACGCAGGTGACGAATTCTACGTTTACCTTTGTTGCTCTGTTTCATCTACACATGCAAATTATATATTTTTACAAATTTATCGTTCATCAAATAATCGTAGGAAGTATAATATAATATAATAAACAGGATATCGTGTTAACCGGCGCGGACGTCGAGCCAGAACACTGTGTGGTAGAGCTAGACAACGGTGTAGCAACCCTTCATCCCCTTTCTCCTCACTGCTGGATTAACACGGCCCAAGTAGATAAACCGACGCGTTTGTCGCAAGGTTGTATCATTCTTCTGGGCAGGAACAATATGTTCCGCTATAACGATCCGGCAGAAGCGGCGAAGCTAAGAAAGGAAGGTGGAACGGGTAACGGTAACTTGCAGTCCACGGTCGTCAATCTTTCAAGATTATCTCTCTTGAGCTGGAGTGTCTCGGATCTGCACGCCTCGTCCTCTAGTGATAACCTTTTGAATTCGAGCGAAGATCTCCGAGCACTCGAGGAACTGGAACAGCAAAAGGCTGCCCTCATTAAGGAAAAGGAAGACTTTAAGGTTCGTTAAAAGAGCTGATACTGTATCGTATCCTATCTATTCTGTACATATTGTTTTAGTATGCATTGTAAACCAGCATTGTAAACTATTTCATTGAATAGCATCGCGATCGTTTTCTGCAGAGAGAACAAGAGGAACGAGAAGAAAGATGGGCCGCTAGAAGAGAGGCTCTGGAAGGCGCACAACGTGAACTCGAACGCGAATGGGGTGCCCAATGGAAAGAGTGGGCCGATGCGATAGCAGCTCTTGAATCGCGACAACGCGAGTTACGCGCAAGACGTCATCTCCTGGAACAAGAGCGACGTGACGAAATGACGCAAGTAAGTGACACGGACGCGCCGTCTCCGGACTTGAACGTAATCTCGATCAAGTATCAATTCTACCTCGTCCTTATTGCTCTCGGTGTCCTTATTTGCTTGTCTGGCAACATCATCATCTACTCGCACGTTTGCCCGTTAAACATGTGACCCAGAATGTGTGTAGCATCGTCAGGAACGTCCTCGTCCTTCTCGTTCCTTGTACTATTCTTCAATTCACTACTCTACAAGTGAAACGAGACGCGCTACCGGTCGAAAGTTTGAGACCGTCCAATTCATGGTGTTCAATTACGTGCTATTCTGTTTAAGCAAAATGAAATGATATTTCATTTCTGTTGATCGCTGAACAGTTACTTTCATATACTTTTGCATTATTTTCAAAAGCAAAAGAAAGGCTAGTGTAAAGTTTTTGAGGGCCTTTTTGAAAATATGAGCTTGATAATAAATTGACCTAACACAAAACATTGAATAACTTTATTTTTTTTTTTTTAAACATTTAACAATGTTCTATGTTAGGTCATGTATATTACAACTTCATAATTTTAAAAGAACCCACCAAAAACTGTACATTACTAAAAAGACTATATAAACTGAAATGAACAAAAGTTACTAACTCCTTGTGATTAATTAACTTTAGTAAGAGATACATTAAGTGACGGTGAACTCAAACTTTTCACCGATCTTTTAGATATAACAAATTAGTTAAAAAAACTTAAAAAAAAAAAATGGTGCTCTAAAAGCAATCGGTCAGGATTTTCTCCTGAATATGTAACATATGTAATAATGTATAAAAAAATGAAAAGAAAAATCGCATCTTTTAACGAGAAAATAATTTATCCAATACGATGTTAACGAACTCGTTTTCAATTGTATAAATATTTCCTTCGTATATTTATTCGCTTTCCAAGCAGGTACTACGGGTTTTCCAAGAACGAGAGAGATGCGTCTAATTTTGTAATAGAATCGCTTCACACTTATAACGCCTAGTTTTTTTATTTTAAATAAATTAGACAGACAAGCTTATCGCATAAGCTGCCTGGATGTATAAAAGAAATAAAAAAAGTGCCAGTGTTGACGAGATATTGCCGGACAAATGGCATTCCGTGGAATGTTATACGTTAATGTACCTTGTAGACGATGTTAAGGTGAAGAGGAAAACCTCTTTTTATGTACATATCTGGGCTTGTTTTTTTTGTATAGAACGTCTATATGGGTTTGTTATGCGAGAAAGAAGAGAAAGAACTGTTGTTATACATATACATATATATATATATAAACTGTTGATTAATAAATTTTTCTTACAAAAATTGGCCTTCGATCTTCCACGATACGATTGCACGCACATAATCTATTCTGTTAGGTGTATAAATTAGTTTGGTGCCTTTACATTTATTTATTCTTAAATTTTATCTTATGAGACGTTATCTATTCTTAAAACACTCCATCATTACAAATCAATTGTATTCACTATTGTTAATAAGATGCATTTCAGGTACTGTTTCTGAATCTTAATTAATGAAGAATATATGTTCAGTAAAGACTTGTTAAACTGATTTGTTAAGTAGGTGAAGATTCCGTACATGTAAGAAGTGGTTGTAGAAATGTTGGAGAGGAAAATCCGAATTGATGAATCCAGAAAGTTTTACGACTTGCATGATTTATTGGATGGAAATGCGACTCAACATTTACAACTGTCATACAATTTTACGTTTGAAGTAAATGGAGAACGTCCAGAAAGAAAATATGGTAGGCTTCTCATCTCCTCGGCGGAACAAAGGGCACCGAATTAATTTATGCAGCTAATATTTCACACTGTCTGGTAATCGTTAAGTGTAACAATACTCGGTCGAGAATTCACGGTCCTAATTAACAAACCCAGTGTACATCTTTTGTTAACAATTTGGGGTACGTTCGCACGTGCACTTTTCTCTCAAGTGCTGACGCGGAATTAAACTAACCGAAAACGTTTAAGGTAATGTATTATCGCGATCATTTACAGTAGAGCTCCATTTATTTAGGAAAAGAAAGTGTATTCGTTACTCACGCCTCATTTAAATTACGAAAGAAAGTAATGAAATTTCATATTCAAATTAACTTGTCCGAATTATTCAAGAAAAGTGAACTTCTATAATCTTAGTATAAAATAAAATAAATGGACTTCTATTCTCCATTATTCCCTCCTCTTTTTTAACCCTTTAAGTGAAAGATTGAAACAGCTCATTGAATGGTCACTTTTCAACTTGTCAGAAACATTTAACACTGAAAGGGTTATTTGTATTGTATCAAATCTCCATTAAAACCTGTACTATCCTTTAATAACCATATCCACCCCTCGTATTACAGTAGACTCTCGTTGTATTGCCATATTGTTGGAGTTCCTATTCACACTAGTAAACATCCCCCTTTTCCTTACACAGAGCTCTTTACAATTTCAAGAATTTGTTACTCCTGCTTATGGTAGTATAACGAGAGTCAATTGTGTTATTATTGATGCATAAAAACGGCATGTTTCCATTCTTACATTTTTATCCGTCGAACAATTACTCTTGTCTGTGTTTTATTTTCTTTTTCTAGTAACTGATAACTATCTGTACACGGTGATTCGTGAAACTCAGAGTTTCCTTGCTCTGTACGGATCGAGCGTTGTTTTCTCGTGTCGACGTAGTACGGAGAAAACGTACAGGCGGCTAAAAGTAAAATAAAAAAGAAAAAGTAAAAAAACGGGGACGCGTCTTAAACTATGTTTCTTTCAGTTATCCTTTTTTGTTAATGCATCGATATCTGTGTGTGTGTGGTACCAGGTAGAAAGTTTATGTAGGGAAGTTGCCTCTCTGCGTACAACATTGCAATCCAAGCATCGTCAGTTTCAAGAGTTCATGAACAATCACGAACGCGCTCAAAGATTCCGTCAATGGTGGGAGAAGGTAAGAGTTTTCGACAGAAAGGAAATTCCAACATTTTCACGGCACGATTGTAGCTTGTAGATTAATAGCACGAGCTACAAGAACAAAAAGATAAATAAAAAAAAAGATATAGATTAATCGCACGCGATCATGAAGCTGCATCTTGGCTCTCCTATTTCTGTTTCTTTTGTTGCTCTCTTTTTGTTTTTCTCTTTTTTTTTCTGTTTCACCTTTCTTCGCTGTTGATTTTCAATTGTAGAAGCTCGCGGATTTTAGTTTAAAAAGAAACTGTACCATTTCAGACGGATGACGGTGCTGGAAGCGATGGTAGCTT
Source organism: Megachile willughbiella (assembly GCA_945859595.2). Taxonomy (NCBI): domain Eukaryota; kingdom Metazoa; phylum Arthropoda; class Insecta; order Hymenoptera; family Megachilidae; genus Megachile; species Megachile willughbiella. Next base: position 14,296,823 of record OX243798.1, on the reverse strand, counting down.
GCCAGAATCCTGGTCGAGTCTGAACGATGATAAATGCGTTGACGCGGTCCGAGAACTTGTTAATCATCACGTAAGTAAATCTAGAACCGTGTACAAATTGACATTATATAGGTGTTATTTCATGATATCAATTTATGTTAGTCTGTCTATGTTATGATAAGCACTACTAATATATTAAGGATATCCTCTAAGCATAAGATCTTTTCTTTTCAGAAAAAAGAACTGGCTGTCCTAGAAACGGAATTGCAAAACAAGGTGAAGTCGTTGAACGAGCATCAGAGTAAAGTAGATAAGATGGAAGAAGAATTGATCGAGATAGCCAGGAAGCAAAAGCATATGATTAACCTGGAAGTAAGTGAGCTATGTCTAAAATTAATCAATATCCCTACATCATCAGAAGCTAATAATAAATCTTCGTATCAGTTGGAGGGAGAAGGCAACACGGAGAAGAAGCTGATTCTAGCAAAACGTTCTCAAGAGCAGCTACAAGAGATCCTGCGACGAAAACAGAGTCTTTCGTTGAACCTTAAACGCGTTTTACCCGCGTCACCCGGTGATCATTCCTCTAGCGGTGAAGAGATCTTCTCCAACGGGGAGACACAATCCTTCCAGGATGCGTGTAATAGAAAACTTCAAATAGCTTCTGCTTTGAGTCTACTGCCACAAGATGTTCCAAGCTCTATAGAGACTGCTGACACATTTCACACAGCTGCGGCTGACTCGCCAGAACCTCGCATACCCTTCCAAGATCCACACGCGGAAGAATCTCGCGTATCTTTAGATAATAATCAGCAAAGAGAATCTCAGGAATTGCAGGTATCACAAGAAGATCACCCGCTGAACGACAAGACGAAACTACCCGAAGTGGAGGGCAAAAGTTCGTTGAACCTGAACAGAAAATCTCCCGTGGAAATAAAAACGGATAAATGTAACGGCAGTGCTAGCAGCGAGAAAACGGAGTCAAAATCACCAACTTCCACGATAGAGGAAGATATTCCTGAAGGTTCACTGGAGTCACCGGTGCAACAGAATCCAGCAATGAAACGACTGAACCAAAGAATCGCCCGTCAACGAATGATGGTGATGAGGTGTCTGGAAGCTAGTTCGCCCTCCAAGGAAGATCTGAATAAGCAGATAGCCATTTTGCAAGATCTCCAGAAGCAACAGATCGAGCTAGAGGTGTCGTTATTGGAGGATGAACGCAAAAACGTTAGACAACAATCCAAGTCTGAGTGCAACAACGACAGACTGTCGCCAATTGTAGATGTAAATGATCTTATACAAAACGCGGAGACGAACAGTACGTGTTGTGACCTAGAGTCAACGAATAGCTCCGCCACGCTGTTGACCGTGGCCACAACGCGATCTCCGATCCTCAGGAACAACAGGCCTAATATCAACGACGACGAGAATCTATCGGAATCGGTTGCGCCTCGAATATCATCGGGAAGAGGATACTCTACAGTCTATCTCACGGTAATAAATTAATCCTTGAATGGCGGTAACGGGATCACACGTAGACCATACGTATGAAACGTATAACACAGACATGTTAGGTGTGCTCATGATATGTTTGATTTTTAGAGTCAAAATCGAGGCGATCGATTGAGTAGCCCGTATTCCCTGACAATCACGAGGTCTCTGCCATCTTTGATAGCAAACGACGCCGATTACGATAGTGTGATTAATATGATCGTTAGTATACCCTCTTACGTGATACGTGGAGCTGGTAAGTCCAGCCATTACGAATACGAGGTACGTGTCGTGGCACAAGATGATAGTTGGACACTTCTACGTAGATACAGACGATTCCGAGAGTTGTATATTTCGATGCGACAAAAATATGGTAGCAAGGTAAATAGTATGTTTAATTTAAATGATGAAACCTTTTGAGGCACCAGTAACCTTTTATTAACAAGTGGTTCAGAAAGAAGAAGAATAATTGGAATATTTTAATAATTGCCACAGGTAGCAGCAATACGCTTTCCACCCCGACAAGTTTTTTCAAAGTACGAAGTCGTCGCACGACAACGTAGAAAACGATTAGAAGAATATCTGCGACGATTGATTCAGGTATGCTCAGAATTGCCGCATTGCAAACCTCTCTACAAGTACAACGGCAACTTAAGCAACATAGATAAGCAATCGTTGTTGGAATTCAGTTCGTTCTTCAGACGTGGAACATTCGAAAGCAGCAAGTACGGGACAAGTTAAAAACGAAAGAAAGAATGAATAATTCCCCGAGCGTCGAAGAACGAACAAATTCGAGCGAACGTATAGGAGATATTTATAATTCGTTACGTATTTTTTTATGATGATGAAAACCGAAGATAAGCTAAAGTGGGAAAAATATTAGCAAAGTATAGTTACCACTTTTTGCGATGATTATTACTGTATATTTACCAAAATGCGTTTCCAAAAGTTTATTGTTTATAAGACTGATATATTGTATAGATATATATACTGCATATTTAATAATTGTTTTGTTTGTAGAATTAGCAAAAGGTGCCGCGAAATTATAATATTTAAGAGGAAACTGAATCTGAATATTGGCGTAATTATGGCCAGGGTGGATTTGGCCTCTATCTCTTACCAGAAATTACTGGAATAGATACCAAAAAAAATACAAATGATATTCTTCAAAAATTTCTAAATTTCTAAACTTGAATAAAAACTATATTAAACGTAAGGAGTACTTAATAGGCACTTAACAGTTTTAATAAAGCTAGGGACCTAACTCACCCTAAACAAAAGTCCTAGTTACGCTAATGATTTGAATGAGTCTCAAATTCTATTCTCGATACAGGTTCCACTGAAAATCATTACTTAGTAACAATTGACGGAATCGTATTATGATCTGACTAATCTAGTACTTGTTGCGAATATTTTCCTAATGTTTTTCTCCCGTTAGAATTGACAATTTCCAAGTGTACCTTTCTCGCTTCGGTTTCGAACGAAATTGTTGGGTTCATTGAATTTAAAAATTCGCGCGACTACTCGCTAGATAATATACGTAGCTAGACCAGTATTGTTACAAGATACGCACGAAATAAAGATAATTTGCTGTGCGCACAACCGCGGTGACCATAAATACGTCGGGCGCTTATGCTCGTGATAATAATTAGAGTTCATAAATGATCGCGTTTATTTTTTCGTCGGAACAGCGTCTTTTACACATCATCGTCATGACTGAAATTCGACTAGATATTAAATCGAAGAAAAAAAAAAAAGAAGTGAACTTCCTCCTAGTACGTAGTTATAAACTTATTGAATTATCATAATTTTACGAAGTGCAAAGAATATCATATCGCTGTTGAAGTTCTTCCGGTTCCGGGGATTTATATTATATATATATATATAAATATATATATTGTATATTGTATATGTATACACTGCATTTCGCGGCAAAGTTTGTAAACAGAGAACAGCGAGATTAAAAGTTACGAAACAGTTATGTAATGCTTGATGATATGGAAAAGTGAACGCTAACTTTGACATTATCGATTATTCTTGGCAAAATGTTTATCCGCTATTTATAAAAGCGCTTTTTGAAAACAAATAAATGAATGAACGGCGCGGAGTTACCTTTTTCAACGACATGCAAACAAATATATATGCTTTTCTAAAATCCAAGGAAATACTATATTGTAACAATAAATTAAAAAAAAAAAAAAGAAAAGATAACGAGTCTTTCCATTCCACGGCCACAGATCATCATTTTGCCTTGAATTCTCTGAATTGCGAGAGAATATTTCTTATCAAAACTTGTATCTAAATTCCTATTGTTTAACGTCGAATGAAACTCATAGCAATACTTATTGTCATTGAAGTGAGTATCTTGAACCCTTGTGATTGATGACGAACGATACTTATTCTATGGCTGTGTATAAACGGACTTCAAACCCCAAGGAATTATCCTGGACGGCTAGTGGTCCTAGTAATTTGTAGCCGCGAGGTCTGTACAGTTAGCAAATTGTTTAGATAAATATTGTACCTCATATTTCATATTGTTTCCAGAAAAAAGAAAGAAAAGACGATCATCAACTGCTTTTTTTATACTTGATCTATGCGATCTATGTTCTCTTAATGTAACACACAATAAATTCTCGTAGCTCAATTCATTTAATTATTCTTAATCGTTATTCTGTTTGCTACCTACTTCAATGCAAATAAATTACAAAATAAAAATCGTGTTAACTAAAAGAGAGTAGTATCACACTTAACATCCAATGAATATCAGACAAATACAATTGCAATTTATTATTTCTCTTATTCAGCTTACAAATGTAAATTTGTATTCTTGAGCATTTTTATGACATTAGATTCCTATCCGATGTAATAATTCAACAATGAATATTTATCGTTAAAAAATACTGGATCATCCAGTTCATATAATGCAGTGATAGCAAATGCCCGTGTGCTCTTTGACGGGCACTTGATCTATCACTGACGTAACGCATATTTCAAGTTGATTTGTACCATGTCACAGGATGATTGAGACATCCCAGATACAAGTTCGAGAATCACGAATACGATCAATAAAATTTAAATGAAATACGAAAGCTAGACGATCATAAGAGTAAATAGGCACTATTTCTTTTGTAATAAATTATGATGAATAATGATAATGTTGATCATACCTATAGTTAAATGAACACTTGTTCGCTTGCTAAATTATCGGCAAACGGCGCAACGATTACTCTGGTAGCAAAATAAAACGTTAAACCGAAGGTAATAGAGATTGGTAAGGCTGGCAATGCTTTTTTGAATATAGCCAACAATAATAAAGTTAAACAAAGCCCCTGAAAATAAGAAGATAATGATAATAAAATTAATATAATTTTACTATGTATGCAGAAACAAAGAATACGTACAATTAAAATGGCAACAAAACATGCCAATGTTGTATTCCAGTCACCATAGCTGGAAGCTTTTCCAACTAAAACGCTGTAGAAGATAAAGTCACCCAGACCTAACTTCACTCCTCGTTCTTCCTCGGTAACAGCGACTTGTTGTCCTTGTGCATCGCGTACAGTTCTATTATCTTGTTGCCTTGCGCTTTCGGTTAACGATGCAGAGTTTTCCCGTACTTCTTGTGCTCTCCTTGCACTTCGATCACCTACCAGGAAATTGTAGGTTAATTTTAGTAAAGGTGAACCAGATTAAGTTTATCATTACCGTGTGTTTCTATCCATTCGGGAGTAAAACCACCTTCTTCTGCATCTCCAGATGCAGCATTATTCTGATTGTCAGTTTGACCGCGTATAGGATATGCCGCGTTGTCATCAGCCGCGGAATCACTACTAGTCATTGCTGCTTGCACATATCCGGCATAAGTCATGGTGGTTGTATACATAACCGTAGACGAATAAATCAATGCAGGAAAAATAGATTCGTTCCTTTCTTGTGCTGTCTCCACGAGTACCCTTAAGGGACCCTTTGGTGTTAACACGGCAATTAAATCTAAATACAAAATATCGTGAAAAATCATATTTCATTTACAAAGCGTTTATGTCTCGTATAGCAAATACACATTACCCCAAATGCTGATAACACCTAGTACAACCCAAGCTGTCCACTCTGGTAAATGTTTGATAAAAACAAGTGCCATTAGAGCTGAGATGAAAATAAGATATGCTTGTTGTAATTGCAAAGGACCTTGCCAATGTATACATATCATTCCAACTGCTCCAAAATTCCATGAAACTATACCTAATGTGATCAGATCCATTGGAATGTTGTATGCTTTTAATACTTGCCTATAAGGAAGATCATTGTCAGATAATAAACAAATAAATTAATTTCATAGGAATGATTATACTTACTCGCAGAAAAGAATAGAAAAGAGAGACAATAACAATAAGGAACTTATTATCAACCACCCATGGATTGCTCTATAAAATTTGTATTTATATAAGACGATAAGTATCACAGTCATACATACAATGACACTCATGAGTATTAAAGAATTAGCAATTGCCTGCCAAGCTTTGGTACTCGTGTCAGCACTGTCTTCATGAAATGGAGTGTAAACCCTAAAACAAGCAATTAACCTATGAAATAAACATTTTACTTCTATTTAAAAAGCATGTATATGTTTCTTCAACTTACAAATACATTCCTTTGGTTGTGTAGAAATTTATAGAACTAATGGTAGCAACTACGACTAACATACAAAGAGAAACAGGCACAAATAATTTGATAACATGTGCTGCTCCATATTTTAATTCCTCTTCCTCTTCGTCTCTATAATTTCTTGATCTACCTTGTCCATTATTACTTGGTGCACCTCTCCTACCTGAACTGGCACTGTTGGATATACCTGGTGTTTGAACATGTACTTCCGGAACACCATTTTCAACCTGTAAATTAATTTATTATTGAATTAAAATGTGGATTCAAGTTTTGGAAATTATCAACTTATCTTACAAAATTATACACATTAAATAAAGCGATTAATATCAATGAATTTACCTCTTCGTTACTAATTCGCGAACGCCTTTTACGACCAGTGACCAAGCCCAGGTCGTCCATGCGAGATTCCGCAACGTGACCGTCCATTAGGCTTGTGTATTCGTCCGCCGAATCGTAAATATCACTCTCAGACATTCATTAAAACTTATGCTTGTAAATAAATTGACATAAGAATCCTTTGACAGCTCCCACTATACCTATTCTTTTTGTACTTCCGCGCTTCGCTCTCGTCACAATGCTATTCGATTACATTTAAAAAACTACGATATAAAAATACCTACTTAATATCTGTATATCCAGGATCTCTCTTAGGAATCTATACACTATTAAACAGCGGAAACTAAAAGTTTTTGATCATTTGATAACGCTTACAATGTTACAAATAAACCGTACACCTGATGGCAGCCATTTTACGAGGTGATTCATTGTCTCGTCCTCTATGGTTGAAAACGAGAAACTCAAGGAGATCGTAATTTCAAATAGCAAATTTTCAAACACACAATAATTTGTAAGAACATGCAGTTAAAATTGATTCATTATAATTTTATTGTGCAATAAAATGTACATTCCATCGCAGAAATGTGTACAATCAACACGACATCAGAGAAATTACGAATTTCGATTATAGAAGAATCACGATTCGAGTCAATTCCAAATACGAGCGCAGTCTCGCTATATGGCTCTCTTTTCGAGTTTTGTTAGTGATCGATGAATACGAATGAAAATTGTTCGTTGAACACTCGTCGTTATATCGCCACACACTACATTATCGCATGCATAAAAGCAGCTCTATTTATATGGCCCTTCATACAATTTTGTTCGTTTCTATAGCTCGTCCAAGGCCAAGTAGCGAGACTCCACTGTACCGCCTCTACAAAAGAATCACCTAATTTGTTCTTACGAATTGTAAATATATTTATAAGTTTTCTATTCAAATGCTATCGTTTTCTATACCAACTATAAATTCTGCAAAGTTTTTTTACGAAGTTTGAATTTCATATAACACACAGTTTATCAGCAGAAATTTGATTGAAAATTTCAAGAAACCTATTTGTTACTTTACGATTCGCAGCTGTCGCTAAAAATGTTCCCGTTAGTCTAAAAATTTGAAACGACCGTCAATTCACGTAAGTAGAAAATTAAGTAGATCTATGCAGGATTCTATTTGGTAAACAAATTAGAATGAAGAGGCATATAGCTTTTCCTTTTAATCGTATAAAATAATATGTTTATGTAGATATATATTAACTCTGTTCTGTATCGATAAAGACATGGCGAATCGCAAACTCGTATCCTTTGTACATACATTTTCTCTGTTTCAAACTGTTAAAACACAAAGTAACACTCTCGTACGAATAAAGTAGGAAAAAATTATATAGTACAGATTATCTTGTGTGAACAATTAATATTCGTATTTGTAATAGTTATTACACACACAGATAATTCAATCATTGTTAAGAAAGAATGAAAAATAAAGGGAAACAGAAAACTTGACAAAACAAAGAATGTAAATTCAAGCAATGTTACGAGCAGAAGAGGCACCTTAATATTTTTCTTTTGTGGTAACACTTCAATGCTTCTTTTGCATTTTCTTGCAGCTTACATTCGCTAAATTTCGTTCCAAACAGTTACAAGCGAAGTATTCAGTAAGAAAAATAGTTCGATATTGTGCTAATAATATTAACAGCAATTTGTATATTTATAACATAAATAATTGCGAGCAATTGTTATAATAATATCGATGAAGATAATTAATTAAGTACAATGTTTAAATATGTTTTGTAAAAGCATCTTTTCACAAGATTGCAATAAGTTCTTTTCCATTTCTATACGTATATATGCATATATATATAGACCAATACTTTTGTTCAATAACATAGAGATACAATATTTTGCAAAGAATAATTTTCATCCATGACTTCAACGTCATTCGCTGGCTTAACAATTTATGTACAATACATATACACGACTCTCAATCTACTTCATTATAAATTAGTGAAAAAATAATGCTGCTTTGGCCATGGTCTGCGTATTGATAATATTATTTACCTACAACTTCGTTGCTAGATACCTACAATTCGAATGCGACTTTTTTTTCTGATAATCATCAAAATGGTCAAAAAACTCGAAATGTTTATTTATTACAATTTCAACTTGAATACCGTTATCAATATATCATTTTTCTCTAAACTCCGTTCATATCGACAGCGACGAATAATATTAATACTTTGATTATTATCACTGTGTTCAAGATGAATTATTTTTTCAAGCCAAAGTTTTATTCTTACTTAGTTTACTTTCAAAACTCATTACTACTTCGTTTTCTTCTTTCTTTTTCTCATCTTCATTAGTGTTTTTCACGTAAACACTTTTTGATGCAGTATTTAAAATACTTCTATTTTACGCATCGTAAAGCACCAAATACTTATAATTTTGGTATAATAACAAAACTGTTCCCTAACTGATTCTTGTTCTGCAACAATGTACAGAAATTAAATAATCTTTCATATACTTGACGTGTAAACTTCGGTAGAAGATCCGATTGTCGAATTTGAATACAAAAACGTAAATGGAATGCTTTTATATTTCTTCGAAGATACATCTAAAGTACTCAAATGACCGAGAATGAATAACATATAGAAAAGATTTTTGTATGGAATGTAATGTACAAACACATTTAAAAGACCGTGATTGCATCACGTTTACCAAAAATATTTCACCGAAATTAAACCGACGCGAGAGGTAAAGTACGGGTTATTACATTATTAAGAAACATGACGTTGATTCGTAAAACTTTGACGTTAAAAAATAATATTTGATTCTCATCAACCTTTCCGTAGTCCCGCATTATGCGGTAAACATGGTAATCATGTTTCTTCTTATATCGCCCAGCTACATTACAAGAAACGAGTTATCTTTGTTATTTTTTCGTTCACGAAGGCATGTAACATCGAGGAGCTCATTATTTTTAATATAAATTAAGATAGAAGCTTTAATTGATACAATCGTTTAAGCTTACCTATTCAAGTACAAGGGTAAACTGATCTTAAGAAAGTACTGTACAATGGAAATAGCTGTCACGTGACGCTAATCAGTGTATATAACAAATCTAGTACTATTGTATATCTATGATCAGTTAAATCTTCTCGTATATTTACGTTCCAATAAATTAATATTCACGTTGCAACAAATAAACAACGATCTGTACATTTAATATAAAAATTAAACCTAAGGACGGAAAACAGAAAACGCTAAGACTAATTCAGATATTTCATACCCGCTGCTGACACAATGTCAAAAGTAGTAGGTACTCTGAACCTACTTTTTTTGTCCTTAACGTGTCTACTATCTCTGATGATGTATGGAGCAGTGAACTGTGTTGCTACTACGATACATCGTAGCGTTTTAAAGAATTCTCTTAAATTACAACTTGTAGGATATGACCAAACAACCTCTTGTGCAAAAGTGTTCATTTTCTTTTATGGTATTTGATAGAAAATTCCTTATTTATTTATATCTCGGACTATCTGGGGGTGTAGATTGAGTGTTTGCCCGTTGTTTCGGTCCAGTTTTAAATGACATCTTTTTCACAGGCCTGGGAGAAATTCCATGAAGCGCTGTACTGTCTGGAGTGTCGTTACTAAACCATACTCTACTCCCATCAGAAACTGAAAACAAAACAAAATGACACGCGTTTCAATTAATATTATATGTTTGAAATTATATACAGGAAATGGTTACGTTTAGTACAAAAAAAAGAACAATGGGTTTATTAGAAGTGCAAATGTACAATAGCATAAATCAACGTGCAATCTGATTGAAAAAATATATAAATAAAAATTGGTCTATGTTATTTATGTTTGTACATAACAAAAAAAAAATAATAAAAATCTTGAATTTCGCAGATTCCTTTATAACGTAAAATGCTAATTTCATAAAATGAAGCAAGCTAAAAAAATGGAAGTGTCAAACTGTTTGCATAATTCTTTTATGTGAAAAAATTGATGTAAGATATATATACATTTAATGTTGAAACTGATGGGAGGATGAATGCCTGTATTTACAAATAGGCACATTCATTTGCAACTATGTGATTAACAGAAAGCTAGTTGGAATGTACAGTGCCATGCAAATTTAGTCTTAAAAGACTGAACTAATATTTTTCTTTTCTAATTAATGCATTTTGTTTCAAGATGCGATGAAAATGTTTGAGAAAAACAACTTACAATTTGTAACAGCCTTCTAAGATACTACGCTTGTACAGTACTGTACATTATTTCGTTCTATTAAGCGACATTAACGTAAATGGCACATGTAATATGATGAATATTAAAGAGATATTATCCATCTATGTCTAATATGGATGTAAAGAGTAAATTTTACCTCTGAATAGATTGTGTAAGACTGTTAAAACAAAAATATAATTAAGAGATACGGACATTAAATGAAGAGTAGTTGGAATGTATTTATCTTCAGCCTTGTTCCGCAATATACGTATATATCTTAATATAAGTTTAAGTACTGCATAAAATTGGCATTAGCGTACGTTGAATGAACTGCTAATGTTATATTTTACTATTCTATGTAAATAAATAGTGTCTATTTGTGCAGAGCCTGACTTGTCTTACTACTTTACTATTCTATTTAAGCAAATAGTTGTTGCTATCTATTTTTTATTTAAGCATCTGTCCTATCTCTCCTCATTTTAAATTGACTGTTGGACTTGTACTGTTTAATAATGAGTGTAATATTATACTTATTTTTTATATGTAGTTAAATAGGTTGGAGTTTATTGGGTAAAACTAAAAATTAATGTATAAATTCGCATAATTACGAACATATTATAACTATCAGGTAATCTATGAAAAGAAGAAAAAATAAATGAAATAAATGGAGTACATTTTGTATAGACAAAAACATTAGAAAACAGCAAAGAAAAAATAAATAAATTATAATACTACCTTGTTGGGTGGTGTTACAAGGTGGGTGGGGGTTAGTGGACTGAATTAGTCACCTCTATTCGCGCGGTTATCACTGCTCGCTGCTGAAGAACTTCGCAGACCCGATCGACCTTGATGTGAATCTATAAGGGCTGCTGCGAGGTTTGACGATGCTGTGGATTGCACGCTTGTTGTAGAGCCTGACAGTGTGACATTGATAATAATAATGACTGACATCTAAATTCATGCATAAACTATTGAAAAAGGTTCAATTTTCGGCTATAAGCTGTTCACAGCTTCTATGTGAAATATTCTAAAAGAAAGACTATTTTTTAATAGCTATGAAGATAAAAATTGTGCACTGAATTAAATTGCAAATAAACACGATTTGTATTAAACCATTAAACTGTTTTAAATTGAAATGTTTGCGAAGGTATAAAATAACATTTATTTGTCCTTTTTACTATCATATGCAAACTAACCAGATACGGAAGAAGTCCCACTGAATGGACTTGGAGGTTGTACCGGAGAATATACGTTAGCTGTAAACTCTTCAAATGTAGTAGCTTCTTTATGATTTCGCATAACGGTATCAATAGATCTTGCTCTCTCCTCGTAACTGAAATGTGTCATATAAATATTAATGTTTCATGCACATTAACGCGTTGACTACCGCGTCACATATAAATGATGCTTCAATTTCCAGAAGAATCCATCATGTTAAAAATTCTTTCACTTTCCTAATTAATAATCGGTAAAGTTTGTTACGAATAAGATTATTATCTGATGAATATTTTAACAACTTCAACGCGGCAATCAACGTGTTAAATAAAATTGGTAACAAAAAACATGATAACATGCTTACTAATGTTGATACAACGTAAGAGTAGACCGTTTTGCTCTACTTGCTGCTAATGCTGTTGTTCTAACTAATCCAGGCAGAACTTTATCTTCCACGATACATTCGTCAAACAAAGGTCCAAAGAATGGAATTTCTGGCTTCCGAGAAATTTGAATTCTGTACAGTTTATTATGCAACGGATAAATTACTATTAAAACATCGCAGAATTCAGTTGGTATAATGTCTCTGCGATAATCTCTCCAATGTTCGGACCAAACTATATGAATCTCATCGTTACCCAAGTGCCGTGTCTGAAATCATTTGATCATAAAGTAATTTATAAATCTACACCAGTGGTGGACAATTACAAAATATGAAATTTTAGCGAATCTTTAACGCGGCAGCACTGCACACACCATGTACGTCCGTATCCGCGAACTATTCAGTGAGTGCTAGATCTGCCCAGCATTGATCTACACAAACAAAACTTACTTTCTGCAGCAAACTTTCAGGACTGTCAGAAGGCATTCTCGTCGCGACGTGAAAAAGTATCTCCGTGAAAGACGTAGCAAAATAGGGTGCTGTTACCCCAGATGCCTTTCCAGGTATCAGACCTCCAAGAAAACCTGTGTGCGATTCAAGTTCGACCTCCCAAGCCAATCTAGCGACGAAGCTTTCATACTCTTTACTAGCAGTGACATTACTCAATATAGAGTTCTTATCTTCTTGTCCCTGACTAACGTAAATCACCGCTATTTTGTGTGTTTCTCTGGATCGCTGGCTATCGAGATTCCTCAATTCCCGTAGAAGTTTTTCATTTTTCGATAACAAATGCAATTTTGTACGTTGTTCCCAACCTGACAAACCTAAGTGCGAAAATAAAAGACGGCAGTGATGAAAGGGCGCTGGAGGCGGGCGACACGATGGTGGGCTTATTGCCGACGCGCACATGCTGAAATAACAATTGTATAAATAATTTGTATAACTACAAATACACCATCAGATACTATAAACAATCTACCTAATATGTTGACACCAATTATTGATATGCTCTTGTTCCGCATTTCTCTGGTTGAGAATAGTTGCAATAGTTTCACTTTCAAGATAATGACCCTGTGGTGGATTAGCAGGTGCGTTAAGTGCTACTTCTGGATTAGTTAGTACTTCCGGACTTGTGTGTCCTATATATTGTAAGAGCTGAAAGTATAAGTTTAAAATTATCATAATATTCTTCATTCATTGAACATTAGTTTTTTCGAAGTGGGTAAACGTACATCATCCAAATTATCCATATCGCTCGCAGCATTTGCAAACGTGGGTAATATATGAGGTTCACGATGTCTTATCGTATGTCGAGGTGTACAAGTTTGGGATGTTGTAACACTGTTTAGATCTTCTATTTGCATTTTTGCTTTCCACTCGACTGAAGAAATGAACAGATTTGAAGTTAATTCAACCATAAGAAGAAATTTAAATTTCAATAATGTGTTGTATTACCGTGTTTTGTAAATGCTATTGGAATATCGTCTTCGACGAACGGTTGACTGTATAAAATAGAACTGTCCCAAGATGCTTTTCCTGCTAAATCTCGCAACAAAACCCTGACCAAAGACGGAGCTGTTGTTAATCCTGCGGTTACACCTCCTCCGGGCGCATCCAATGCCGCCAATTCAACGAGTGACATTATTACGGAGTTTGATAACATCAATAATTGTATATTTGGCGCATGAAAAATGGCAGAGGAAAGCTCATCCCCATCAATACCGGGTACATCATCTAATTCAACAACTAATGAAGATAATCGTGCAGCTCCAATACCCATCGGAAAATGTCCCAAATGATTTATCAAATGCATCATTACCTATGACGGTGAAACTCAAATGATAAGTAAGATTTCTAAAAAACAGGAAGAAGAACTAAAAAATTTATGATATGTCACCATTTTTGCTGCCAATTGAACAGACTGAATGTTTCCTCGTCGAGGTGATTTCATGGAAGTTTCGTCAGCCAAATTATCCAAAGTTATGTCAGGATCGAAATCATCATCTTCATCTTCATGACTTTTGTTCGACTGCGCAACATCTTTACTGATTTTATCTTTCACTATATTATCCAAAACCTATGCGTATTCAAAGCACATATTCTTATGATTTATGTTGCATTACGTCAAGTTTCATTAAGTACAATCATATGCCACTGACCGTGAATAAAGTCATTAATAATGGCTTTCCTTGAAATACACGCAACAAAACAAATGGACCAAGATGCATAGCCCACTCGCCCAAACAGAATAACATCGATATTATCAAAGGACCGCGTTTTTCTCGAGTACTCATATATCCAAGTGTTTCTGACAAAATCTGAATATAAATAAATACAAATTTTGTATTACATAAGTTTAATTTTCAAACAACAGCTTTCCGAACAACTTACCTGAATTATTTTACATGGCACATTTGGATACAGTTCTAAGAGGATGTCTGCCTTATCGCACAGCAACAATAAAGAATCGCATGCCACTTGAGCAACAATGGCATGGTTGGCCTACACAACAGAGAATAATTTTCATTCAAACATTGTATTTGCATAATATTATCGTTTCGTTCATCGAGTTTACATCGATTAGTATAATACATAGGAAGCATGTTAGTCACTAACAAATACAAAGTATAATTGGATCAAAAATATGAAGATATCGTCCGACATTTTACACACACGAGCGTGCAATATTAAACCATGCAATTTTGATGATATCCTTAAGGAGACACGTAGACACCGGTCGACAGGTATGTACTGTAACAACACGTAATAAGGTTTGACATAGGTTAGTTGATCCAAAAAAAACTACCTGATCCATTAGTGGATAACAGAAACCAGCTCTGCGACGCTCTGCCCATTGCATCCGCTGTCAATCAAACTCAATGGAATCTACTACTACTTACAACTCAAACATTGTTAGATAAACTAAAAACTATACTTTAAGTACAAAATATTAAATAGATATAATTCATATCTAAGTTTATAACATGCAGAAATATCTTTCGCGTCAAAAAATTTTTTTTTATCCATAACCGTTTTCCAAGATCAGGCTTGAAAAACTTACTCTGAGTGCTAAAAGAAGAACCGTGACAGATTCTGGTATCCTCGGATGTTGATTTTTGTAACACAGCTCTCTGTACACAAACATAGCAATACTTGAAAGTGCCACACATCTTGCAATACCGGTAGGTTCTCGTCTACAACTTCTCAAAAGAATCGTGATTATGTGTTCCTACAACGAAACGATTTGTATCAAAATATTTCCAGCAAGTCAGTAACGTATTAAATAAATGCTACATTTTATCACCTTCGCATCTGGGCATTTCATGGTCACGATATCCGTTGCAGTAGGTTGCAACACTGGTAATTTAGTTGTTGTGGCAGGTAAGGACAGTAACGATCCGATTATCGAGACAGCCTCTGTCCGTGGTGCCTGTAATGATATTACTTTTACTTCTATATTTCTATAATACCGTATTATGAAGTTACTATGAAGTTTATATTATACCCCAATATCCTGACTGCTTAATATGACATTAGCAGCATGTATATAATCCAAGATTAAAAGGCTAGACCCAGGAAGATTTAAACTGAACAATCTAGGACCAGTGTACTTGACAAGTACATGTAATACTTTACTGTCGTTACTAACGATACCGTTATGAACCGCACGATAAAAAAGTGTCAAGTGTTGTTTTGGTAAACTGATATCCTGCGGCTGTACTGTCAAAAGACAGATCAAACGGTACGCTGCCAATTTCCCTACTTCGTACTGACTAGGAAGTTGTATTGCCTAGAAACAGAATACCCCTAAATAATGTTAAAATGTTATAGTAATTCGAACATAATGAACAATGTAGTAAAACCTTGAAACACCATGGAGCAATTACTGTTAACGGAGGTATAAGTTCCGGAGCTGGCGGGGTTGCCTGATTGTCCCCAGATACGCCTTGATTCAAACGAATCTATACAACGCGAAATACAACGATAAATAGTTTGTTTTAATTAAAGTGTATAAAATAAAATCGACATCGCACTTTTATAAGGGTTTGCGTCAGTTGAACCAGATAATCCATAACTTGACCATGAAGAACTGGATCTTGAATATTATTCACGTCTCCTAATGCAGACAACATACGTCTCCACAATACGACCGCTACATCAGGTAACCATCCACGAACACCACCACCTGCCATAACAGATCTTCTCTCTGATGCATCATTAGTATCTGCAAAATAATAATCCATAACCAAACCTTTCAAGTTCTATTGATATATTAATACAACACCAGAAATTATAAATGAATAAAGAAATTAAAAATTAAACTTAAAAAATTTATTAGTATGTAATTGCATTCATTGATGTAACTAGATAAGACCAGTGTAGACCTAGCACTCGCAAAATGAGGACTAACTGACGATCCGTATTTGATACTTATAGTAAAGCAAAAGAATCTGGTCTATTCCAGAAAATCCTAGTTACGCCAATAATCGCATCACATACGAACGTAAATAAAATACGCAACTACATATAATTTTACTATGTAACTATACCAAATGACATGATATAAATAAAAAACAAAGTTTGTATAAATAAAATCGTTAATATACAAAAAAAAAAACGTAAGCAAAGCGAAACAATCAATTATTATTTAGATAATAATGCACTTCACTGTTAGTTTTACGTTATGAATGGTGTGCAGTAAATAAAACACACAAAAGTACTCTGATTTTGTAAAAATGTTTATATGTCGTTACGCAATTAAAAATGATGCTTTCGTATCTTGATGAAGATATGAAATAGTGGCAAATGATATACTTACCAATACTACTGCCGTCAATGTTTTCTATCTGTATCGGACTGTCTTTGTTGCTGTCAACGCCGCTGCTAGGCGTTGGAGAAGGACAACGCGGAGATGGTGGTTCGCTATCAACCATAACAACGCTGTCCAACGACTTAGCGCGTCTGTTGGGTAACATTTTCCGGCCAACTCCTGACGATGATGTGGTACCACTTGACAGTAGCCGTGCCATGTCTTGCTCTATCGATAGGGGGAGTACTGCGCGCGTGGAAATTGTTTACGCTTAGTACACAAATAAGCCACAACCACTGAGAGAAATGTTTATATTAAACTGAATTAACTGATGACTCGTCGAGTAAAATTAGGAGAAAGCACGATCGAGGAGAATGAAGTCACACACGAAGGGAAGAGTAAATAGATAAAAAGAGAGGTATGAGACGAGACAAGTGTCTGGCTGTTGCCAAACTAATTATTTTTAAACCAGACTCAGCGTCAAAGCAAAAAAATAAAAGACAAAGTTATAAATAAACTGCACGCACTGTCAGCAACATAGATGGCACTACCAAGTAATAGAATTAATGAATTATAATGAAAACAGAAGTGGAATGATGATTAGTGAATTGCTTACCAGGAATACCACTGTGTACAGTATGTGCGCGATGTCTATGAACCTTTATACGTGCTTTCCCATTGTATATCGTATTATCACTTGCGCTACGTGGAAGAGGTCGAACCTTTCTTAAGTCTCGCATTGGATGATCTGTTGAAAAGGAGTATTTCATACGACTGAAAGTAATAACTTTTAAAGAACTTCTTTTTTGTCCTTTACCAGTAACATTTTCTTTAGAAACAGTATTGTTATCTTGGTCAACGCTTCCTTTGCGTGGGGGTTGAACGCTTCCGGTAGAAGCAGCACGGCTTCCGACACCTCGACGCTTTTTTGTTTTTTGTTCACTCAATCTATCTAATGGTAGATCATTCAAATCCAAATTGTACACGTGCCTGGCAAGTACCCTTGTTAAAGTATCCAATGTTTTCTACGATAACATTATAAAAGTAAAAAATAGCTCCACTATTATCATGCTCACATGAACAGCATAAAGTTGATTTCAACTTACCGCCCATTCTCGAATCAATTCTTCCCACTGTGTCAATGATGTCAAAACTTCCAAAAACTGATCCCACAACTGGGTAGAAATAACAACGTTTAAATTGGCTTTAATCCACGTAACGATTAAGGTCTGAAATATGGCAGGTGCGAGTTTGCCACCGATGCTTTCCTGAACTTTGCGCCGAGAAGATTTCTCATTCAGAACGAGTGATGTTATTTGCAATAATACCCTGGTAAATAAATACGAGATAAAAGTATAGATTTATTGGATTGTTTTGTCATTTAAAAGAAACTATAAACTTTACTTGATTACCTAAGCAACTGTTCCCAAGTAGCAGGTTCTAATCTAGAATTCATTACGACGTATCGGTAAACATTCAAAACTCTTTTGCAACTATCTGTTTGTTCTTCCAGTAATGTTAGGGACGCGTTAGGTCCAGAATTTTCGAGAAAAAAAACATTAGAAGCTTGCGTGATGAATATTTGTAAAACATTCTGTAATCCCGCTCTTATAAATAAATTTTCTCTGTGTATAGCACCAAGGTAGGAGTCGTTCCTTAATCTCGTTTGACGATAATTTTCTGACGGACTTTTATCCATATCATTTACATCTTTTTTGGTATTATCTTCTAAGTCTCTTTCTTTGTGACTGTCCAATGGTTCTAACATAAATGGTGGAAGTTCCTATAATAATAAATTCCCAAATTTTCAAAAGTCACTTGATCATCCTGGACATGACATTAATAGTAAAGCAAAGATACTTGGCCGACCTCAGATAACAATTCGAATTATGCCAACGATTATATATAATAATTCTACTGGATAACTTACATTCATTTGAATCCAATCTTTATAAACGGCTATAGCTTTCCTTATAGCACCAGCATGATTGAAATCCAGCAGAAACGCTTGCCTGTACAATTCGTGTACAAAATTTACATTATCTCTGTTACCATATAAAACCTCTCTAACAAGGGTAACTGCTGAAACCGTACTATCTTCCTGATTTTGATTCTCTTGTTGTGATACATTTGATTCAGGAGATAGTGAAGTAGAATCAGATGCATTTTGAGTAACCGAAACACGACGAAGTTCTGATTCCGTATTTTCTTCGTTCGGAGTTGTGCTAAACCAAATTAAGTGTTGTGTGAAAATCAAAGTAATGTATGAAAGGAATGAAACTTCCGATTTGAATATAATACCTATGCGAAAGATGTGCGACACGAGTATCTTTTCGAGCGACATGGGTAAAATTAGCGATCCATTTAATCAAAGCAACTTTACATAAAACATAATTATCTTGACTTTGATTCGTTGGTTTACGCATCGTAGGCAATTCTAAATTCGGTTTGTATAATGAAAAATTATCATCAAACTCAGGACAAATATAACGAAGGTACGTAGCTTTAAAACGCTCTAATAAAAATTGAAAAGTCTTGTGCTGTCGTGAAGATTTATCCCGCCATTCTATTTTTACAACCTACAAAGAAAAATCAGATATTTTTACAACATTGATTTTAATAAAAAAATAAAATTAGATCAAGGTAAAACATTTCAACATGAATGTATACCTGAGTAACCATAAATTCAAGTAATGCTTCTAAAAATCGAACAGTCTCATTATCAAGAGGCTTTTCCCCACTTTGTGGAGGTAAAATGGGTCCATTGTCCACTGGAGTGACAGGACATTGATTGGACCCATTATCATGAAAAGTACTTTGTGACAATTGTGTATCATAAAATTCTCTCTTATCTTTATCATCACAACCTATTACTTTTGCAAGTTTATCTTTTTTCCCATCTGTCTTGCGTTCTGATTTATAAGGAGATGGTTGTTGAGGTGGAAAGCCTGGTACCAAGCTTGCAAACATTTGATGGATATGTTCGGGTGCATTTTCACCAAGTGCTTGATACCATAAAATAAAATATCTGAAATTTTTAATTAATATAGACATATAAGTAAAATTAAAGAGTACATGTGCTATATTCAATCTAACATACCTTATAGCTTCTCTTCTAAGTTTCCAGCTATTACCAGGATGTAAAAGTTTCTCCAAAATCCTTGCCAGACTATGACACTGCCATCTTCTATTAAGAAGCTCAGGGAGAAGAGTTAAAACTTTCTCCAAAAGCTGCAATACCTGTTCTAATTCCTCCCTATGTGCTTTATGCACTATAAAGAAAATATTTTCTTAATAAATATATAATATTTAGTTATGTAATCTTCATACTTTAATACTAATAAACAAAAATGAAATAAAGAAGCACTAGTTCATAGAACTTATACACATAGATCAATCTTGAAACTATTATACTTGAGTAACCAGATGTACTGAGCAGATTAATGCAACTCAAACTTCAACATGCATGGGATATTTACTTTGTCACCTGTCTATTACTCACCAATGTGGAATGAAAGTTCTGGCAGCAAAATAGAAAGAAAACAAGCAAACTATATGTAATTTTAATTTTAATATAATCATCGCAAACATATTGCTATAAATAGAACTGCAGTTACATTGATAGAAATTGCAGTCATATTCATATTTGTATGCAATGCAAGTATAATTTATATTATAGACCATAAAGTAACTATATTAACATCTTTACCTCGTTGCCTTAGGTTTGCTTCAGCTGATACGAAACAATCATATAGAATAAAATACACGTGACTGAAGTTGCCTTCAAAAAACCCTTTTGCTTCATCGGTATCCACATTTTCTATAAAACATAGGCATATACAAAAATTATATATTACAATCAATTTACATGTTCCTTTTACAATATTTCCTAATTTGAATTAATTTATATAAATGTTGAAAAATCAGCAATGTTTTGCAATACCAAAATTATAAATACATTCTTTTTATAAGATTTTTGGATCATAGGGAAGGTCATAGAACCTCTGTTACATCATCATTGATTTCAAGCACCTATGCTTCTGCAGTTAAACTTCTTTCATGTTTTTGTACGCTCATAAAACTACTATAAATATTATTTTCGTATATAAATATGTAGTCATAAAAAAAAGTTCACATAGATTTATTTATATAATCTTATATATTAACAAAAAATAATTAATAAAAGGATAAGTCAAAACTGTTAGCATTCTTTATCTTATATAACATCTTGATCCTTATTATAATATGTACACAAAAACATGCTACTATAAGAAATAAAAGAAAAATGTTTGTCACAGAATTAGACAATCATATATCATAACTTTCTATGTGAAAAATTTAATTACCACACAAGCAGTAAGAGTCTTTAATGACTGCTAATGTTTGTATACATGAGTATACAATATTATATGCATGTAATAATAATGTAACATTAGCTGAAATTGGAGGCCATGGTAAGTTGGTTACCATGGTCATGCGGTTTAGTGATTAGATATTATAACTTGATACTACAACAATTATGATGCAAATGCATATGAGTAAATCATTTTACTTTTTGGTAAGAAATTTCTATTCCACTGATTAAGCTGTGATTAAAAATTAACCTTCTATTGAGATATAAATTTATTTATTGTATCTGACATTAGAAGTCAAACATTATGGATAAACATTGAATCATATCTTACAATTTGTTCAATCAACCTTCATTTCAGTACTTTATACTGTAAAAAAAATATGTATGTTTATAATAAAAGGTACTGAAATACTACAGCTGTTGGTACCAGAAGTGGAACAGTTTCTAGGAAAAGTGAAAAATAATCTGGTCGTATTTTCGACGAAAAATTCCAGAACTTCTACGACAGCATTAAAACTGTCTCGCTGCTTATGTGTAGGCGGCAAATGCTAACAAAATTGCCGCCCCTCTCCTTTAACTGTCTTCGTATTCATTAACTACTGTGAAACTGTTCCTTAATTTTCACTACGAATTAACGTTGGCTTATATCATGAGAATGCAAGTATCACGAGGCAGAGGAACA
The DNA here is from genome assembly GCA_945859595.2 of Megachile willughbiella. Lineage (NCBI taxonomy): Eukaryota > Metazoa > Arthropoda > Insecta > Hymenoptera > Megachilidae > Megachile > Megachile willughbiella. Next base: position 14,274,680 of record OX243798.1, on the reverse strand, counting down.
CTGGCTCACCTAGTACGATTTTAAGATGCTTAAATCGAGTTGCGCTATCCTTTTTAACATCCTGAATCTTCAGTGTTGACTTTTTGACGTCTACATGAAGTTTTTTACTGAACATGATTCAATGCGAGCCGCCGGCGGCCGCGACGACAAGAACTATCATCGATGGTGTATAAAGTGATGCTCATGGATACAGGCCGACTAACTCTGCACTGTCACCATGTCAGGGACTCGAAAAAGGCAGCCCCTTTTATCACAGTTTGGCGTCAAATTTCGCGAGCGCACACACCTCCGATCAGATGTACGTGGCAGCCATCTTGACATCCTCGGCGCGTACTGCTCATAACCTGTCGGGGCAATGACATCATCGTTGCACACTTAATTTATTTTTCCCTTTCTCCTCGTCTTTAGCCCACGTGGAAACAAACACACGCGACTAATTGTATTTCACCGAAACATTTTCTTACTGTCATACCATTGATACAATGTTCTCGTTATCAGTTTTGACAAATAATCGCTGTCGACCACGAAACATTGAAAGTGAATTTTTTTGAAAGATGCCGCTCTTAGCCTGTTTTATTCACTCACGATAACATACTTTATCACGGACAAGGAATGCATTCTATTCAACACCGCTAGGTGGCGCAACAATATTGATTTTCAATTTAATAAAAGAATCGCATCGATGAATCAGAAAATTATCCAACGAAAGGTAAATTAGAAATCTGGTTGATGAAAATAAATGTGTCTGAATGGTTGATGAACGCTGTCACACTTCTAAAGGACGTAATATGTAATATGAAATTCGAAAACGTACAAAAATTAAGCATACATGATGTCATAGACGTGTCTTAAAATGAAATATCCACCATGACTTGGAAAATGAAAATAAATCGTAGTTAAATTGGTTGTTTGAAATCTAAATACAAATGTTTGCTTTAAATAACCAAATCTGCTCCTAGTTTAGTGACCAGAACTGATGAAGGAACGTTTCCTGCTGAGCACTTGATTTACTGTTGTTAATACTTACGTGAAGGAAGAAAAGGTTTACACAGAGATTAGGTATCGCAAAGTAACTAGTCCAGGCAAGTAATCAATTATCTCTGGTACTTTTATTCGCGTTTTATCGTGACATTGACGTGGAAAACGGTTTAACTTCTTTTTTTAGCAGAATACCATATTCGCGTGTCATCGATGTATTTTTAGACGACTTTGAATTAAACACATCTGATTTCTCAACAGCCATATAGTTTCTTCATCTTGTACCACTTACAGGATTGTTTTATGTACAAGTATATAATCTTCTCTTCTTTTAATGTAAACTAAGAATGCAATAATTTAAATTTCCCGCCAAAAGTAAATATTTAAACAAAGTATATATAAGTACATTTAAGCTTTCTCTTTATTCCATAATCGTTATTTTACTTGTCTTATTGTGAATGTGGGATAGATTGTATTGGGGGTACGATTAAGTACTTTATTGAACGCATATGTGTACTTAAAGATCAAAGTCAGTGCAATATTATCGGCGACCGCCTTTAAATTTCCGGTTTATCGCGCGGCACAGCTTAGGAAAATAGAAATCACAATGTTAAACGCGTGTTAAACGGTTTTCTTATCTCGTGGCATTTAAGCGTTAGTATCTCTTACAGGACTACGCACATACATACGTACACACACGAAGGCTTCGGTCTACCGAAACATTTCCTGCATCTTACTCATTCGCGATAGTGATATGACTAATTGCGACGATAATCGTAACATATAACACGACCTGAAGTCGTTCATTTTTTTTCTCCTAGCGATTACAACCATGGTCCATGATTTTCTGCGATGACAAACGTGACATGTGTTGACGCGCGACATGATCAGTAATAAATTTTAAACAATAACAAAGTTACTCATGTGTGTTGAGATCTACTCAAGATATGGCATACAATCAGAACACTCAAATGTTCATGTTTCCAACAGGAAATTATATGGCAAGGATCTGTTTAGCAACTATTGCATATCCAATGTAATGTAAACTACCGTCGATAAATATATTCGTAGAAGTAAGTCATTTGATTTTTTATATGTTCAAACATTCAACCATGAACCATTCCTTTCTTTTTTATTCGGTTCCCACGGTGATATTGTTGCACGAACAAAGCGCTTTCAAAGATGAGAATATTGTTGGGGTCTGCTATTTTACATACAATAGTTTGCTGAACTAGACATCTTACCGAAACATGCGCAGAAAAGAATCGTACTGTTTCCCTACCCATGGCTCGTGTACGAATACCAAAAAGAGATTAACGAAATTTTCAGCTGCGCCACCTTAAAATTTATAATTCCCTGGCTGGCGCCCGACCGTTTACGCCCACACCAAGTGTTGTGCACAATGCATGCTCGATAAACACGCCTATTCGCCACTTGAAAAATCGTTGATTGTTAGTTATACAAATTGTTTCTCTTGAGGACTTGTCACCTGGTTGAGTGAAAGATTTAATATCGACTTAATTAATTTATAATATTCGAGCGTTAACATTGAATATGCGTTTAATTAAAGAAATTATAGGTAAATAAATAAAACACGTAACAATCATTCTTTAAAGATCATACATTTCGAGTACAACATTTTAATAAGTGTTGGATTTTAAAATTAAGAAACTTAACCCAGCCATTTTAGTTCTAATATTAACAATAATGTTATAAATGTTCTTTTAACAACGTTCGAATGTTGTGTTGCAATTAATGCAACCGTAACGACCTTGGCAATTTACATTCTTGTCGATGTTTCCAACGAAATCGTTCTCTCAGGCAGAAACAATGCCTTTGTTCCGTTTTTCCATCAGATGCTATATTGCCATCCTTCTAGCCATCAGCCTTGGCAAATACAAAAGTGGATAAACACTGAACCTCGTATATAGCAATTTTAATTCGAACTTCCTGTTTATTGCACCGACTATGAGCAATGAAAAAACCAGACAAAATCCCAGTTACTCCGATGCACAAATTTACCCCAAAACCTAAATTTAACGAACTTAAAAATACATCGGTGTAAACGACCGAACCGACAACATGGGACTTCCCGTGCATCTCGGAATAAACGTTATCTCGCGCATACATTAACACAGTGTCCAATCGAAGATTCAATTAAATAGATAATTAGCACGCATCATCCGAATGTAGCGATTAACGAAACCGAGATACAACCCAATTACTTTTTACATCTGTGCTGGTCATTATATCGTATTATCTGAAATCGGTCGGCAACCGGTAATATAACCGCTACTTTCCCTAATCTCCTTAAAACTTTCCAACTGACCCTAGCATTATTTAAATCCCGCGATAAATTGGATCTAATGTACAGAATAAATAGACCGCGAAGGATTAACTGCACGAATCCGAGGATAATGGCGTACAGCTGTACGAAACTCGGTCGGACGTAATCAGGCTGTTTGCACGGTTAACCGTACTCGATTTATTAAGCAACGTGTATAATGGTTATACATGTAAGTATGGTCGCGAGACCTGTATCCTCTCGGCCAGCACGTTTTATCTCGCACGGTTTGCAAACCGCACAAGCGAACCGAAACGCACGTGCGTTTTGCAAGAGGCAACGGGAGCGGGTGTTGACTCATTTCGCGCAACTTCCACGGCTGCGTCGTTTAAAACTCTGTTCTTGTGTCCGTCTTGCAGCTGCTACGAGAGAGCAGAGTCCATGCTCGATCCCGTTTTTCTCTCCCCCGTATTGTTCGCAAATCGTTGCGCGACAATTTCGCGTTAGGCATTTCCTTCTTTGTTTCAGAAAATGCTGCGATGTCAGCAGGCCACGTGACGTTATCGCACGCTTTGTGTCGCCGCCAGGAAAGGCACGCGAAGATAAACAACGACATGGTGCCGAGGCTATCCGAGATGGCGGTGCACGTGTAGAAAATCGGTTTTGATTACTTCTTTCCGTATTTCGTTACAAGCGGCGACGGCACCAATTTCATCGCCTATCTATACAACTAATTAATATGGATACGTATCGATTGCCTCAGCGTCATGTTATTACGGCATCAATCGGTATCGGTATATTAGAATGCCGAGAACCGTTATGTTTCACAGGAATTTCGGAACTTTGGGACTTTAAGACTTGAGGACTTTGGGACTTTGGGACTTTAGGACTTTGAGACTTGAGGACTTTGGGACCGTGATACTTTGGGACTTTAGGATTTTAGAACTTTGGTACTTTGGGACCGTGGTACTTTGGGACTTTAGGATTTTAGTACTTTGGTACTTTCGTTCTTTGGGACTTTGGAATGTTAGGATTTTGGTACTTTGAAACTTTGGGACTTTGGAATTTTGGAATTTCAGAGATTAGAGTCACAACAAGGTTTCAGATACGTATATACCCATCATTGGGACCTCGATATTGCACGATTGATAAGTTATCATTGACCGTCTCGTTGCACTTGCACGTGCTCTGCATAGCAGATATCAGCTGCTATCTAGTCTCAAAGGTGATTGGCAGGAAAAATAAAACAACACTTGCACGATTATTTGCAACGTTATAAAACAGCAATACACAGATCGGGAATTGAGAACGTCTACTTCTACGTTGTATATCTGCTGATTTGCAATCGTTATTATTAGTATCTACTAAAATAACTTTAATTTTTGTCCATATTATCCCCAGATAAGATAAGGAAAATACTTGTACAAGTTGCATCAGGAAAATATCGCAGTTTCTAATTGCGTCTATTTATACTTATATGAGTATAGAGGTGCAGGGATATACACTTTAGGAGATGCAAAAATTGAAAGATATAAAGGTCTAATCTGTTCCAGGAAAGAATTGCAGTTATATCGATAGCTATCTATCTCTGTGCATTGATGCGCTTTTTTGCACCAGGAAGATCGACAGATGATTTATTAACCTCGAAAAACTTTGCGAACAAGGCTTAACCTAGATTTCCTCGAGAAACAGGCGAAACAACGAGACCGCGTGTATTCCCCGAGCACATGCGAGGCAGATCGGCGGCACCGATTTACCAAACGGCAATGACATTCCATGGCGTCGTAATTTTTCCAATCGGGTAACGTTCAAATGTGGCCGCTAAGTCGAGGCCTTGGCTATAGGCAGAAGTTAGCTCAAGGACGACGACCGGCTGTCTATTCGAATTTCATCATGGTGCGAAGCTAAGCAGGTGAATGTCAGTCCCTTCATGACCGTAATGAGACATATCTTTGAGGCATAACCGTGTTCGATGAAAAATTAATGTTCTTCAATTTGCAAGTTTATAAATTATCAAGTTGCATAAAATTCTCTTTAAACATTCAAAGTTACAAATTTCTTAATTTGCAAATCTTCAAGTCATCAAATCATCAAACTTAATATCTTGAGTTTTCATATTTCCCAAATTTCTAGATTCCAAAATTTCAAAATCTTGTCTCAATCCTCAAATCCTCCGGTTCTCAAATTTCCAAAATTTTCAAATTCCTAAATTCGCAAGTTCGAATTTCCAATTCCCCAAACTAAACTATTCGAAGGTCAAGCACCCGTATCCGATACTCAATGAATACTCTATAACACTCGAGTATCGCCCTTCTTCATCTCCCATACATGAACTCATTACTCACTGTCGTTTACATTAGATATCTCGATTTGAAGAAATGACTGACTTATCTTTCTCCTCAATCTGATCGGCACCGTTCGTCGCAGTTCACGGTTGATCATGCGTAAAACTAATAACGGAGAATGAGACAGGACGGAACCAGTAAGTTAGAGCTTCATTGAGTCTACGTTGGTTATTTCGCTACGCAGGTGGGCACCTGCGCATGTGCTTCAAAGCAAGAGGAAACGGCAGGTTGAAGAACGTCTAGCCATCCAAAGGGAGCAGGTTAAAGGCGCGAATATCCAACATATCAGATTGGTGAGTCACGCGTCTTGTTCGATATGTTCCGGCTACCCCGTTCACCGCCCACACGACCTGCCACGGTATGACTCATCGACGATTCTTGGAAACGGAACGCTACGTTCATTTGAAATTTTCGTCGTCAAGCGACGCCACTGCGGACCACTCCGTTTACTCATGTATCTATTCGCACACGTGCCAAACGCTGTACCTATCCCGAGATGTTAGGACTTTGGCACTTTGCAATTTTCAGATTTTCTGGAATACCTCAATTATTGAATTCTAAGACTTGAGAGTTTGAATATTGTAATTTTTAAAGTGACTTTCAGATTCCATTGGAATTGAGATACATTAGAATTTGTTAATTTTGGGACTTCGAGATTTTGCCATTTGAAATTTTTATTGTTCAGCATTGCTATTGAAGGCTATTTGGTGTATTTATTTGTGTGTATGTACACACTTCGCATATAGATTTGGACATTCGACGTTGCTCTACACTAGTCAGGAAGTTCCGCTCCAATGGCACTATCGATTACGCAATAACAGTTACGCGTACCGCCAATGAGAGGCAACCAGCAATGAAATGACTTTGTAATAGCACCGCGACTCGGTCACCGGTGAAATAATTGCAAAACAAATCGTAATCTGCTTGGAGCGACGGAGGAACGAGGATGGATTTAGGATTCGAGGCAAGTATGTCATTCGAACGATTACAAAATGGGTTTTCAAGTACAACTAAGCAAAAATTGGAATTTTTTGTATCTGAGAGCTCAAAATCTAGATATTTTGAAATTTACAAATTGAAGAATTCGAAACTTTAAAGAAATTTTGTAATTTAGAGATCTGTGGATTTGAATATTTGAGAATTTCAAATCTAGAGTTTGGAAATATGGAAAGTGAGGTATTTAAAAGTTTGAGAATTTGGAAATATGAAATGTAAGAGTCCAACATCCCTCATGCAACGCGGAAGAGGAAAATCCGTATTGTGGAGATGACCGATTCAATCTGATCCCTACGTAGTTACGCCAATGAAGTAATTACAGTTTAATGACAGCGCCCTTATAAAAAGAACCCATTGATAAGGTCCATATCGTCGTCCCTGGCTAGAGTGTCGCGAGCGTAGCTCAACTCGCGTCGTGATTGGTCGGTTGGGAATAGCCGATGACGTCATACGCGTTCGTGGAGCCTCGACTCCGTGGTCGAGGCAGATCGTTGAGCCGAGGACCGAACGTGCGCGAACCTCGAGGTATTCCCCCACGGTATGAGTCATCGGTCGCAGTTTCACACAGTTTCGGGCAAAGGAACCTGCGATCAGTGTGTGCTGCTTTCTAGTTCTTCGTAACGAGGATCTCCGTGTACCTTTTCGAACGGATAAGGCAGCATCACCTTAAAAAAGAGAGGTTATAAACGCCACGAGATCGGAACGGTCGTCAATATTTCCTCGTTTCGCGGGAAGAAACGAAGCAGGTAGAAACCGTTGCACCTGAACGACGTAAACATGAAGCTCGACGTGTCGGATGTACTTTACGACAGCTCGAGCGTGTCCAGCGATAGCGGGACGTCACAAAGCTCCCGCGTCAGCCATGATTTTCTCTCCAGCATCGCGAATTCGTCCATGCTACCTAGCAACGTAAGTATCCCTGCTGCTCTACACCTACCTTCATTGTAAACAACCAGTGTTTCGTCAATTTCTCTGCTTAAATATGGCAACTGTAATTACGTACACGTATGGAATGCATACGTGGTTCGATAAGCGACATTCGCGTGATTGGCCGAATGCAATCCGCGAATTTCTGGGAGACATTCGGGCATTACCGTGAATATAAACTCTACCGAATGCCGTTACGTAACCAAGTTTCTTAGAATGATTAAGCATGATTCGAAATGACAAGATTTGGATATTAACGATAGACTTCTGTTACCTGGAACGGTACGTTTCTACAAAATGTCGTGCCAAGCTTGATGTTTTGACAAACGGTTACGGAGAATGTTTTATGTTTATAATGTTTGACAGGTTTCTGATTTTATTCGAAGAAATTGCTGTGATACGAAACAGTTTTAGTAACGCGTATCTCGTATTTACCTGTATCGCTAATAATATACTCGTTGTTCTTGTTTGAAATTTAGAAACATAGAAATTGTAATCGTTTACTAGCGTATTTGACAATCGTCTAGACGACAAGATGTAATCGTTCCGTCACTCGAAGATGGTACACACACCGAGATCTAAATTTATAAGTCGCGTGGCGTCATCGCTATAAACTGTTCGAAGCGAAAACATGATTTTCGGTTTCCACGATTCCCAGCGAATCGTTCACGCACTGTTCCGATAACGATTGTTGCCTAAGTAGAAGAATAAATAACGATAACTTTGATTAGTATTGAAGCTAGTAAAGCATGTACAGATAAACAACTTTCATTCTTGTCCCCAACCAAGCTAGGTATCCATTTAAGGCGCTCGTTACTTGTATTAGTATGACCAATAAACTTCCAAGTTACTGTAGAATTAGCCAATGAAACGCTATCTTATATATCAACGTCCATTCACTGATCTCTACAGATCAATGATCCACGTCGTGACATAGTAATGTAACAACTGTTTTTAATCACTTATTTGATAGTTTGATAAATGTTCCTTAATACTTCTGACAAGAAACTATACGTTTTAAGTATAAATAATCTGACGGGACGTAAAATTATAAATCTTGTCGAACATGCTTGGCAAAACAGGTTCCTAACGATACGGTGAGTGTGTACATTGACGTCGAATGCATTTATAGAAGCGAACAATTATGATAATTACCATTTTCTTTTACTTGCGTCATTTCTCGGTAGGCAGTAGATATCCCAACTTAGGCTTCCCTTGGTTAAGGGGAAATAAAAGGAGAGGTGAATATCCCACCACTTGATCATTAAGTGTCAGTAACTTATCGGTACGATATCGATAACAGATAATAACACCTCTGGTTCTGCATTAATCTCTTTCGGCTCTTTCTCGATCCTTTCACGATTATGTCAGGTTTTTTCCTAGATTTTGCTCAATAGATTAGAATCGCCCCAACATTACCGCGTTACGTAAAATGTTTTAAAGACAATATCAATTAAAATGTATCAATGCAGAAATTGGACATAACTACATATTAGCGAAATTATAAAATTCTTAGACGTAAACGCGTGCTGTTCGCATAGTTGACAACGTCGTTGGAGGGTTTAACCCGCACCCTCGTCCACCGGTTTCCCCTGTAACACCCCAAGTATAAATTCTGTGGCAGACGATGGTATTGATCTAGCTGCATTTCGACTGGCATGGCTTCTGCTGCCCCCAACAGCTGTTTTATAAAGAACCCGTACACGTTCGCCGCGTGACAGCCATGGTCATTTAAAAACACGCGGTTCCCTGCAACGATACACGCACCCGCCGCACGTGTGCGCGAACCTTAAACACGCCCACACACGTATATATATACATATGTACATACGAAGAATAACCACGCGTGATGTTTGTCTCTTGTGCGCAGTACTGTAGATTGTACTACTGCGCAGCGTTAATGTTACGAACAGATAGCCGGCCAAGCCAGCTGTTGTCACCTAATTATCTTCGTCGCCATTAACGGTAGGGTTCAGACAAAGAAATCGACCGATAAAATGCAAAATACACACGACGGAGAAGAAACTTGGGGCAGAGTCGCGAATATTTCATGACGTGTCCGGCACGAAAAATGTATGTACGAGGAATTCGAGGAAAATGAGAAAAGACTGGGTGTAAACCACGGTTGCCACCTTTGCGATATTACTTTTTACTCATTTTAAATCATTCAAGTATACTTGAGCTTTGAATTTATATGTGGCCATATAACGCGAGGGGTCTACAGCGTGTAATGATTATAACGTGTAGTATTCTAACAGTAGTATGACAATATAACGAGTGGTAATTTGTCACGTAGCAATATAGCGTACAGTAATTTGACGCATGACGATATAACGCGCGGCGATATAGCTTCTGGTACTTACACTCTCGGTGATATAGCGTGTGCTAATTACGCGTACGGCGATATAACGAGCGGTAATTACACGCGTAGCAATATAGCATGGGATAGTCCGACGTGTGGCGATATAGCGCGCGGTATTTCACCATATAGGGATATAACGCGTACTAATTCGATATGCGGCGATATAGTAAGTGGTAATTGAATGTGAGGCGATATAACGCGTGGCGATATAGCGTGCAGGAATTAGATACGTTGCAATATAGCGCGTGGCGATATAACACGTAGTAACTCAGCGTGTAGCAATATATCAGATGGCAATTCATCGCGTGGCGATTTAGTATGTGATAATTCGATCGATAGTAATCTAAGTTGTAGCGGTGTAACGCGTGACAATTCAACACGTAGCTATTCCAGCTCGTGGTACTTATGTGGCAATATAACGCATGGCTATATAATACGTCACACGAACGTTAAGTACGTCGGTCACGTACTAAGAAAAATCGAGGACTCGAAAAGTTAACGATGCCGACTCGACACGTTGCGAGGCACACAAAGGAGTAGAAAATCGAAGATTGAACGACCTGAAAAGGATCCGCTCAAGCTTTGTTTCGTCGCGAAACAAAGAGTCATTTTAATGAGGGGTCAATCGAATGTTTATGGGTAAACCAAAAACGCCGCGGATCGACGGCGCGTGGCATAACAATGGCCGCCGAAAATCATTGGAGGGAAAGGCGGAAGCCTTGATGCAACCGGCCTTTTCCACCAAGGAAAACCGTGAACAGCAGCAGCAGGTATTTCTGAATATTCAGCGGAACAAAGGAAGAATAAGTAATCGGATGCGACAGGGTGAATCACGGTTGGTTGTCTCGTATGCGTGTCAAAGGATCCGCGTGTGCCTTTACTCTCGCCACGGATAAAACACGAACCGTGTATTATGCACCGACAATAAAAGAAGATACAATGGACGAGGGAACAAGATTAGACCTTCGTGACTTCGCTGCCGATCGAACGGCTTACTCGAGACGACTTCCAAGAAAACTTGAAAACCTCCAGGACTCGGGAGGTCAAAGTACAACTTTTCTATCCGCTTTTTACCGTTTCGTTGTCTAAGGAAATCCCGTGATATTCGCATCGTTTTCTTCAAGGATATTCGAGTTTTCTATTTGCTCGATGGTATTGTAGAGGAAAAACGGTTTTGTGGGGAAAAAGCGGTATTCGATGCGGAACGAATGCTACGCGGACCCGAACTTATCTAGGCCATCAACAGATACTTTCTCCCTAAGCCCAATATAACCGAAAATGGCCGCTGCCGCCGTAGATCCGCTAGTTTCACTTAATGCGGTCGTCCTTGGCCACGAATTACGCTGGAACGACGGTAAACTATATTTTTAAAGCGTAAAATCATTCTTACACTCCTAAGTCCCTAGACTTCTATATATCTAGATCTTAATATCCCTCGATTCTTAAATTCCTATAACCCTAAATTTCCATACTCCTAAATTCCTATAATCATGACGCCTTCTAGATCCTATATTTCAACTTACGTAGATCCCCATAGTAACTTCCTATAACTCTAGATCTCTAGTCTGATCACACAACAAAATCAGTGGTCAGTAATTGACCAATGTCTGGCAATTAGCGTGGATGTGTTTAGCCCGTGCGCAACCTTCGAACAGCAATTAAAAAGCAATCCACTTGGGACAAGCGTTTAGACCCGAGATAATTAGACCGAATTCCAACGAGGAATTATGTTCTTCAAAAATAGTTTACGGCGTTTCGTACAAAAAAGATTGTTTTCCCGACATAAAAATTTGGTACGGTTTAAGATAGATACAGGTTTTATGATAGACAAGTTGTACTTTCCTATGAATCATGGTTTCCGTTGACATTTTTCACTCGTGCGACTTTCTGCCAAAACAACGTCATAAATCTGTCAGGATCAGTATTTTTCTTAAGGTGGTATATATTGCTCAAGGAACCGATATTGTACTTTCTCGCCCTACACGCGTCGAAGGGCTGCTTCCGTTCTACTCCATCACAGTATTGTTTTTCAAGCGTGCAAAACAAGGTCGTAAATCATAATCCCTTGGCTCTCGGTGTGCATACCCATACCTGTACCTCCTACAATGCTAACAACGTGCCGATTAAAGGCAGGCACGAACTTGTAACAAAGATAAACACGTATGCGTTTCCCGTAAAAAACGTTAACTGCCTGCTAAGTATTAAAAAATACGAAAAAAATATTTTATGTAATTTAAACATTTTTCACGAGTTGCATACCGAATTTAAATTTCACTTTTGAAATATCTTATCAAGTTTTTGAACGTTTAAAACTAAATTTGTTTGGCCGTACTAATTGCAACAAACTCACTAATTAAAACAGTATTCAGATATAACGGTAAAAGGCAAAAAATGTTCTTAATTGCAAAGGTAATTATGAAATTTGAGTTCGTAGTCGGAATCGCTTGTGCGTTATTTTTTAACAGCTTTTATGATCTCTCCTCGCAGCTACGAGAACAGTAGCGTTTTCCTTTCTTTTTTTTTTCAATTCTTGGACAAAGTGCGTTCACACGTACGTTGCACCGGACTGGCAGAGTTCGTCGAGTTCGCTGCACGTGTATACGCACGTATGTGTGCATATCGAAATAAGAACAAAGAGACGAACACCGTGCATGCATACATCAGGGAATTCCCGGTACCGAAATAAGTGAGAACTGCATTTGTTGCTCTCCCGGCGATAGCCTCTCGGAGTCACAATAATTTTTTTCTATTTTTTCGCCGTTGCACGCATCTGGCCACGAATCTGCCGCGCAATAAAACACGTGCACAGTTGGAGCCTTTATCGCATAAACTATTATTCAACTAACAGCTAAACTTGTTTCCAGAATTTCGAGTCTCTCGTTTCCACAATTGTATAAATTTCAAGCAATATATCTGCCAATATAAGTATTTTATTTTTGGCTACATTTTAGTACTTAATCCAACGATGGTTATCTTGACACGTGTTGTACAATCGCTACAATAACAACTGTACTTATAAAAGTTCGTAACAATATTCAAACACGAGGTATGAACAATATTGCCCGAGGTATTTCCCAATACCGTTACGGTACAGTATCCGAAAGTGAGAAAACTATACAGTAGTGTATTACATAAGTAAATTAAAGCCTATGTTCCCTTACTACATCGATACACGTATATAACTGAATTAAAAGGCAATAAAAAATTCAAATATTATAGTGCGACTACTGTCTTACATATATCGATTGATATTTATCCGTTATAGTTTTCAAACATTCGAATCATCGCCTCTAACGCGCCATTAGATCTCTCGCGGCAGTGTGCGATAGATTCGAGCTCTCAAAATGAGCGGTCAAAATTGAATCGCTCTACGAGCGACGAGCATCGGTTCGAATTAACCTGTATATCCCGTTAAACGATGAAGATTGGTTCGATTAGGTGTACGTTCGGGAAATTATGCGAAGTTAACGATCAGTATACCTAGAAAAGGGGATCTAGTTCTTCGTGGTGTGTTACCCGATTCCGTGGAAGTTGCCGCGATACGAACAGTATTTCGGTGTGCACGGGACACGTTGATTGGCCGCGAGCTATCGCGCGAATCAGCAATCAAGATGGCGATGACGTCACGTGGTGGTCGCTCGACGCTGATTGGTGGGGGGTCGAGCGACTGTCTTTCTATATAGTTTCCCAGTTACATTGGCGGGCTCAGTTGGGATACGTAAGCACACACGACACTTAGACGGTTACGTTGTTGACTCGTTGCATGGTTGAACTTGTACGTGACAGTGACGAGGAAAATAAAAGACTCTATCGATTTAATACGTGTCCGATCAGTTCGATCGGACGTGGTCGTAGTACGCTTTTACGAAACGTGACATCGGTGAACAAGAAAAAGGTGTCGTGCCATTTCGTTTCGTCGCAAGTGTTCTTGGCTCGCGTTCAAAGTAAACTGTCGAATTAAATACTCTTCCGCGAAGGAGCAACTAGCTACTTTTGTTATTTTTCTTTTTTGTTTGTCTTGTGGTGAAGTTTTGAAAGCAAAACCGCTCACAGATGACGCAACGTGTACCTAGCGCAGGCTTTTACGACACGATCGTCGAAGATCACAATTACACGATGTTTTCGATGTATCCGACGTCAAACTTTTCTGACCCGTGGCAGCTGACGAAAGAGGAAAAGGCGATGGTAAGCGAAAACACTTTTAATAACATTCAATTTTTGCCTTTATTTACTCGGAACGTTAGAATATTGTTTCGCAGAAAGCAGACTCGCGAACTCCTAGTAAAAAAGACATGTGTTTTGCCGAGTGGATGTAAACGAAACATCGATCGTGTGTACATCCAGGTGTTACGGTCGAAGGTCGATCGATATTGCCCTAATTTCGTAGTACGGAATTACCCGTGAACTTACTCGCACTTCGTACGTAACAACTTTATCTGTCTTTCATGACAGGAACATAATTGTTGCAATTTTTATTCGCATCGACACGTCGTTTGACGTATTTCGAATTACGTCCGAAAATTTTTGTTGGTCCTGGAATTTTGGTATACGTGAGATAGAACGTTAATTAAAAAATTAAGCTTGAAAGTGGAGAGTGTTGCACGGCGATAGCGGACAATTGAGTCCGTAATTGAGGCCGTGTCGGCGATGACGTCTTCGCTTGAAATTTCTAAGAAGCGCGTTATAGCATCAAATCTTCGATTTTGTTACCTGTCGAACTTTCTCATATTTTTTCACCGTTTCTTCGATACTATTCTGTTACCTTAATCATTTTTTTCTTTTTCGATACAGTTTTCTTCCTTTCTAATTTTTTTTGCTAGTTTACAGTTATTCAGTTAGTACTTAATATTCGGGATAACATTATTTCCCCTTAAGGGGAATACATCTATGATAAAATTGAATGTCATCTACTAAAACTAGACGTTCGAGACAAACACGTGTAATAGCTCCTTAATGTCATTTTCTTAAAATATTTTTATCACAATAAGATTGTCTCGCGCAGACTAGATAAAGATCTTAGCCCGTATTCATTGCGTGCAATTATATAAGTGGTTTTATGCGGTTCCAAAGGCAGTACACATTATTCGGCTAATGTTATGTCATTAAGACCTTCGAGTTCTTTTGAAAGCCATTTGCCTTAACTTTCGGTCTAAAATGTCTTCTCCAAAATGGCCGACAATACATTATTGGTACGACCTCTTGTTCTTAAGATGAAGGACAGTAAGCAAAAATGGTATACATATGTATCAGGTTATTTTGACGTTATACATTTTTTACCGAAAATTGCGTCAGTTAATTAACTAGATGAATTAATACTGTTCAGTATAGGCCAAGAATAAGGAAGATAAGTATCCTTATGTATTATCTACAGCTAACCTTATCATTAATGATAAAAGACAAAGCCTTCTTATCGTCTATGGAATTAGTAAAAGAACAATAGTAAAAAGAACGCAATAAAATAGTCTAATATCGAAACTGATTCAACTAAATTGTAAAGTTGAATATTGTATCGAAGTCACGAAAGATACCAATCAAGAAAAGAAATCAAAAATCGATCTCGGGTTTTACTTTGCTCGCAAATGTCAGTCATTGAACCTGAGTGTCCCGGGTGGAGGAAAACCATTCTCTGGCAAATTTAAGAATGCTTTGTGTTCACGACACCGAAGGAAAACAGTTAAATCTGACAGGAAGCCCAGAGTTAACGCTCGTTAACCCACCAATTAGAGGGTTTAGTTAAACGAAGGCCTGGGTTAAGTTTAGTGGGAGCAATATGAACGCGGGTCATAAGGCAAGAGGTGTCATCCTGCTGCCTCTTAGCTCCGTGACCAAGATCATTGCCTTTCTCCCTTTCTTTCGAGTATTCTCTACAATTTTCTCAATTCATTTTTCTATTATTTTGTGTACTCCTTAACACGTTCTTTACTATGTTCGAAGCCTTATGGCGTTAACTGCCATAGTGCAAATGGACACGTCGTGAGGCACTGAAGCTTCGATTATTAGGAATCGGAATCATTTTTAATTTTAAAACTTAAGTTAAAAAATATTGTGCACTAAAAATGGTCATTTTTTATCTAGTATTTTCGATTTTCCCAAATTTTCAAGTTCTGAAAGAATTGGCACGTTGCACTCGAAAGGTGGCTCATTTACCATTCAGTTTAATAATTTGAAATAAATATTTTCTAAGTCTATAGTACTATAGATGTATAAACGTAGTGGAACAGACAATAGTAAAATTCTTAAAAGAATTCAAACTTAACTCTTTTATGGTTGATATCTTAGCGGAGCTGATCTGATTTTTAAAATCGCATTATTTCCCGCCAATATCCGATTCCCGCAACCGTGAAGTATTTCGTGTCCAATCGACTTCCGGCTTCCGCGAAAACAGTTTCCCCGATCTGGGAGCAGCATGTTCGCTCGATCGACAGCCATCCACGCGAATTAGCATAATTCACCTTTGATTTTGATCTCCGGCTTAGCTCGGTTTCGTGCGTGGCGCGGTGCAGCGCGCGGATGAGTCATCCGCGTCAGGCCTCTCTCGTAGTTTTGCCAGCGATTTATGAATGAAAATCCACGCACGTGTCGCGTGCGGCGCAGGTTGTACCGCGACACGCAAGATCGCCACGCCGTTATTATTCGCGCGACGCCTCGTAAACACGTCGATTACGCGTTCGCCGTGAGACATCGGTACCGGGAAAAACGAGTCCAACACTGGCACGGTGTCGCTGTGTGTGCGCTTATTCCGCCGCTGTGTGGAACTAGTTTCTCGATTTCTTTTTTCTGCGTCTGACTACCAGGAAACGTTGAACACGTTATGATTTGAATACCGAGAAAAGGATCGGATCCGGTATCTTCCGGTTTCAATTAATTGCAATGAACTCTGCGCACGAGATCCTTTATGCCAGATTTATTTTTATAGTTAATGGGCGTTTCAATCTAGGGGTATCGGGATCTAGGGATATTGGAGATATAGGTACCCTATAGGTGTTGGCATGTAGGGATATTTCGATTTGGAATATGGGTTATTGGGAGTATTGGTATCTGGGGCTAGGGATATTTCGACACGGGCGTATTTAATCTAGGAATATAGAGATCCAGAAGTTATTTGGACCTGGGGATATTGTAGCTCGAAATGTAAATTCTGGGGATCTTGTATTCAGGGTTGTCGAGGTCTAGGGACATCAGAACATCTAATCTGGGGATTTTGTACTTAGGGTTATTGGCACATATCTAATCTGGGGATTTTGTATTCGAGGCTGCTGAGGTCTAGGGACATTGTTATATATCTAATCTAAGGATACATGAGGGGATCTAGGAATATCGTTTGGGATTATTGGAATATAGGGATGTTAGAATATAGGAGTCTGGCAATTTAGCAATATGTGATCAATATAACACACGTACACGTTTCGCTCATATAGTTTCTTTCCAGAAAGGTCTGAAATCGTAGTTCGGCTTCTCCACGTTGGTAAGATTCTTTTTTTTATGTGGATAGCATAGTGAGTCGGTAATCCGGTGTAGTCGACCTCGAAAGGAGGTCGATTCCACGGAAAGATATCTTGCGTACGAGTGACGTCAATACGTTAACACTTTCCCCTCGAGAGAGCCTTCAATATGCTATGCGTGGACCTCTTCTACGTCTTCGGCAACCTTTGGGGATTCTCCCCTCGTAATATCTAGCGATTTAAAGTCTTCCTTATTGTGCAATGAATATTCATTTTCTTTCGGGAAAGACGTCGTACGTTTCCCACAATTATCTTTCATCTACGGTAGGTCAACCCTAACGGCATCTCGTTAGGGGTCTGTAACTCGTAGAAATATAACACACGGTCATGCAATTCGTGATGAATTTTACACGAGGTAATAAAATACGCGATTATACAACGTGGCGATAGAACGCGTAATAGAACGTAATATTTGCCCACAGAAGGCTAATAGTCTGATTACAAAGTCTGCTAACAAAGGAATAATGGTTTATCTGAATTATCAATTAACAGGGAAGAGGAGCTTCCGCGAATCGAGAGCTTCGATAATAGACGTGAAACACTCTTTGCTATTGCAAAACCAGCCTCGTATTTTGCTCTCGAAAAATTCAATAGCAGTCTCCGTGCACGTGACTATTCTCTTTTCTTCTCGAAATAACGAGCCGTACCTCCTTAATGTTATCTCAAGAAAGATCTAAGATTTCCTCCAGGAACAATGTTTCCATATCATTCTCCGGCGAGCTCCGGTAAAATATTTAACATTCCTGCCGAGGGCCCCTGTCACGCGAAGAATAGCCATTACGTCAAAGGCAAATGTTTCTGAAAACACCGTACGTGTCTGCGTGTGTCAGTTAACACGGTCTATCGCGGGGTCCTCTGACCGTTTCAAATTGATTTCCGGCAGACTGGTACCAAAAAGGGGGCCATACGTTCCTTCGTAGATCCACGGTGCTCGAGAAACGAAGAAGAATCAGTCTCGAAGGAACGTCTACTAAGTCTCACGATGATGGTTATAAATTCAAAAGGGATCCACCTCGTCCTTCCACTCTTGATGGCATGATAAAGTGCTCCACCTATTCAAGGGGTGCTCGTCCCTTTAATAAAAGGCCGGTGTGTACGTGTATTCTTCGACCAAAGAGGTCGTGGAACCCCGTGTGCGAGGCCCATTTCGGACCCACGTGGGACGATACGTGTATCCAATTTCGTGAAAGCATTATATGCATGCTTCGCTATATGGGGCCCCCACGAAATGGGGACACAAAAGGGACGTGGGTGCCTTTTTAACGCGTTACCGTATCAACCGGTTCATTATGATCTAATATATTCGAAATTAGGATGAAGGGGACATTCTATACTTTCATAGTTTTCTTTGATTCGTGGTAGAACGAGGATTGATGATGATTGATTCTATTGAACGGTTTACTTCTTTATTCCTAGGGACATTTTCGGACGGATGATTAGTATGGATTACTGGGATTTGGGATCTAGGAGAATGGAGATCTAGGAGTGTAGGGATTTGGAGATATGGGCATCTGGAGACGATAGGGATCTAGACACTGGATCTGGAGGCTTATGGTGATTTAGGGGTTATAGGAATCTAAGGATATAGAAATGTATGGGTATAGGGATCTAGGATTATAGAGATCTGGGGCATAGAGATCTGGGGGCATAGAGATCTGGGGGTATAGAGATCTAGGGTGAAGGGTATAGAGATCTCGGTTGAGGGATATAGAGATCTAGGATGAGGGGTATGGAGATCTAGGATGAGGGGTACGGAGATCTAGGATGAGGGGTACGGAGGTCTAGGATGAGGGGTACAGAGATCAAGGATGACAGGTACAGAGATCTAGGATGAGGGATATGGAGATTTAGGATGAGGGGCATGGAGATCTAGGATGAAGGGTATAATAATCTAAGATGAGGGGTACAGAGATCCAGAGGTATACAGATCTAGGATGAGGGTTATACATAAAGATCTAGTACGAAGATGTAAAACTAGGAGCGGAGGAACGTATGTATAAGACCAGAAATGTAGACATTTAGGAATTAACGGATCAATACATGTTCCGCTCTCATAATACAAATTCAAATATTTTATCAAAAACGTGGGACAATACCTATATTTGATACCCATATCCCTAAAAAGTGAACAAAGGAAAGGTCAAACGTATAGCCTGTTTCATGGAAAGTGGACTCTACGTGAGGTCCACATACTGCATTATGAACGCGATTATGTTGGTATTCCCATCGTGGTAGGGGGAGTGAGCTGCCGAAGTGCAACCAGTCGGAAATGCCTTTGTGATTGCGTCACTCTTCAGGAATTCACGGACCGTTTCTGCCCTCCAAGCGTTTTCTTTAACGCCCGTTCCTTTTTTTTCCTCTCCCCATCCTTCGCCCTTAACGTCCTCCCGGTGCACACGCATCTTCGTCTTGCGGTCATTTTTCGATCTCTCGCGAACCTTGAAGCTACCAGATCGAACTTGACTTCGTTTAAGTTCGTCATAATAATCGGTTGCGAACCGATTATTTTGTACGTGAACATTTTTTTCAGTTTTGCATGGTAAATACGAGGTACGTGTTTCTCAACGGGTCTCGATGTTGCTCAATGGTAACTAGTCGGAGTACTAGCGTTATAAAAAGCTGGCCCAAAATCGGCGTGTCGAAGGACACGCTCTCCTTGCGGGGATCCTTGATACGATTGCTCAATTTCAAGCAATTTGAGCCAATATCGTTGTAACAAAGGACTCACTGAAATTTTGCCAAATTTGCGTTTATGCTGCGACGTATTTTGCATTGTGTCGCAGTATCAGAAAATTTCAGTTATACAGTGCAATGGTCAATTGTACAATGTTCAAGAATTCAATTGTTCCACTCTCGTGGAGAAGTACCACGTAAACCGGTATGAACTGTTTCGAGAAACTCAAGTGGCAAATAGGTTCATTAAGTAACCTTGAAATTATCGAACAATTCGCGTGATCGCGTACCGTTTTCCTAGTAAATTCATACTTTGCACAAATCGCCGTATCACGCTCCCAATAAGAAAGGTACAGAATCTGTTTTCTAAACGATGAATCAACATTACTCGGAAAATATTTATGAATACGAACGGTGCTTGATTTCCAGTTACAAGATGACGAATAATATCCTTATCTATAAATTATAACTACAGCACACGATATCTTTCGTTTTTATGCATGAAAATTGTTGTGTCCGCATAGCGCGGTGTTTCTCGAACGCCATTAAACATAATCGCGGCAGTTTTATCCTGTGACTTGCGATTACGCGCGTCACGGAGCGTGTTCATCGATCAGTCGAAGCTAATCGATCATCTGAGGCGAAAAGTGGGCGATTAAAAAGCCTCGAGGCTAGACAGTCGATTTCGCAACTCTTATAGTTCTGCATCGGGAAAGATCTATTACATGATCTATCTATGACTGGTTAGGGGTATTGTAAAATTAACGTTAGATTCCTTTACATTCTAATTTGTTCCATTTGTTCTGCAACAATAACAATTTACAGGCTATTGCTACCGCTTGTTATATTAACTTCATTTTTTAGAGAAAATGTAAAATAAGCACTCAACTCGATTAAGGAGATAAATGAAGAACTACAACGATTAAAAAAGTTGTCATTATAAATCTTCATAATCTTAAATTATTGTTAAGTACGTGATACGTAAACCTCACTTCGTATATCTACCCTAACTCATAGCACCCTAACTCGTAGCACCTCCTCCATAAAGCAATAAAGATCTCGTTGGTTATCCGCTGCATACGCGAAAATGAAAGATCGTAAAATCTGTCTAAAAGAGTAACAACGATCGTCCAAAGGAAATCTCTCAGCAAAGATCTCCAATTTAGCGATCGGTAATAGAACTGACCTACAACGAGCTCGAAACGAAAAGCCTTGACACGACACCGGTCGCCGGTGCTCTTAGCTCGGTAAACGGGGACAGGGCCGATGACGTGCAGGGAATTTCCAAAATTACACAAGGAAAGACATCGCGATAGCCCCGTGTCGTTCACCTCTGATCGTGAACCGCGCCCGAGGGACACGCATCATCCCCCTTCTCTGAACACTTTGTTCCGAGTTCAGTGCTAAAAACAGTGAGCGAGCAGAGCACTCTGTCTTTATCTTCACGCGTTTATCGGCTACTGACAGACCAGTCCAAGTACTTTCGAGCGTGTTACACAGCGTGATGCATGGTGTCTGTCAGGGACATCCGTAAGAAACGCGTTACACGTTGCTCGTTCGCGGTTCTGCCCCGTCACGTTCAAGGAGATCCTAAGGTATCGAACACTTACCTCTTTAAATATCGCTTGTTTGACTCTTTAGGACAATTTTGGAATAGGGAGTTTTGTGGAGTGAGATATATTGTTGCTTCAAAAGTTTTATACTTCAGAGCTGATGTACTCTATAGCTGCTATACTTTAGAACTGCTATACTTCAGAGTTGATATACTTTACAGCTGCTATACTCCTGAGCTACTCTACTCCACAACTGCTGTACTCCAAAGCTGCTATACTCCACAAGACCTATACTCCACAAGACCTATACTCCACAAGACCTATACTCCACAAGACCTATACTCCACAAGACCTATACTCCACAAGACCTATACTCCACAAGACCTATACTCCACAAGTCCTATACTCCACAAGACCTATACTCCATAAGTCCTATACTCCACAAGTGCTACACTGCACAAGTCCTACACTCCAAATCTACTATATCCCAAATCTACTATACCCCAAATCTACCATACCCCAAATCTACCATACCTCAAATCTACCATACCCCAAATCTACTATACCCCAAATCTACCATACCCCAAATCTGATTTATCCCAAATCTCATATACCTCAAATCTACCATACCCCAAATCTACTATACCCCAAATCTACCATACCCCAAATCTGATTTATCCCAAATCTCATATACCCCAAATCTGATATATCCCAAATCTCACATGCCCCAAATCTCATATATCCCAAATCTGATATACCCCAAATCTCACATCCCCAAATCTCACATGCCTCAAATCTCCTATACTCCAAATCTCCAACTTAAAATATTCCAAAGTCCCAAATTTCCTCATATCCCCAAATCTCTAAATTTCCCCAAAATCCCCAAATTCTAACCTGCAAGTTTCCAAATTCCAAAGTGACCGACAAAGTACCATACAGTTCCAAGTAATCGAGTGCTGCCGAGAATCGCGCGATTCGATTGCGTACAAAGGTGCGTAGATGATCGTTACGAAGAGGGAAGACAATCGGTCGGCTGTGCCAGTTCGAGAAAGGCCCATAGAAAAGGCAGCGTGCGACCAACAACGGAGTACTGTGTTCAATGGTAATCGTTAACCGAGGCTCAGGAAAGGCCAGACTTCAATTAAGAGCCCTAGACGCGGTAAAGAGAGGCTGGCTACGTCGGCTTGACTTAAATGAGCTTTGAAAGAGAGGAGTTGCATTACCCAGCGGATCTAGTACATGCTTTAATCTGTTCGAGAGCCGGCTTGTTGCGAGACGATCCACAGGAGCTGATATTTTTTTTGCTGCTACCATAATACGCGTATTATTCGTTCTTCAAATTTAATTTCATTCGTTGCACAATTTACGTTCTTTTAACTATTTTGAGGATATTTTTTTAGCGATTTCTTAAATTTATTTTAGTGATATATAGATTTGGTCATGCGGCACGCGATATAGGGTATAGTACAACGAACGCGTTAAGGTATCAACGTAAATTTATTTTAAAATATGTGTTTCAACACTTTATCTGTATAGTGTCTGTTCAACAATTCGAAAGCATTAGAATAACGCGTTTCGACTTCCGGAAGCCCCGAAAAGGCTGCGGGGCCGAGATAACACGCACGAAACTCTAAAAACAAGGACATCCAATTTTAAGTGTCTTTTCTCTTCCACCGGTTAAAATATGAACGTTCCAAGACAGAAATAGCCGTTTCGAAAGAAGCAATTAGGAGATCAACGTAGTAATTCGGTTTGCTCCCGTGAAATACAAACGCGGTTGCGCAAACGGGACGACGATACCGGGAAGAAAAATAATTCTCGTTTCAGTTGGATTTCTCGGGAATCGGCTTATAGTGCGTGAACGTTTTCGATACCGTGGCCTTTCGAGGTTCTCCACCTTTTTAATATCGAGGTAACGGTTCGACAACCGAGATAATCTTTTACGATCGTGGAATCCACGAATACACATCTGGGATTCGTTCGCGACGGAAAGGGACGAGTGACGCAACGGCACGTGCTCGATTTTGAATTTCCTGGTACAATGATTCTGTGACTTTTGATATCGAATTCCTGTGACTCATTCGTAGTTGGCGCCTACTTTAATCAGATGCGGTGGTCGCGAACACAAACGTGCGCGCGCATGCGCGCCAATATTACACTTCTCGCATCTATGCAAATCCCTTCGATCTTTGGTCATTTAATCGATACCGAGCTGTTTTTCACCTCGATAAAAACGGATACGTTATTTTTGTGTCGTTCATAAAAAATCCTGTGTTTCCGTATTCGATAACGTTATACCAAGATAAACATTTCATGAGGAATGTTGTTTACAGTTTGAAGTAATTAAAAACATACGGAGAAATTTCTCGCGTTCGAATCGGTTGTGACCGAAGCAAACGTTGAGGTGTTATGTCGAGACGTTATCGATAATATCGGCAAAACATCTTTAAACTATCGTGACCGAAGTAGAATTTAACATGTAAATTTATACTTCAGATTAAGTTACATTCAGTTTGAAATTTACGCAAGAATATATACATTCGAATGACGAAATCGTTCCCTTAACAATAACAATATTAACAATATTATCAATTTGTCGTTAAGGTGTCGATAATACACGTAAGAAAATATGGATAGTCAACGGTAGAACCATCGAGCAAAGGTCGCGTTCGGCAAACAGACGAAACGGAAATGCCAGATATTCTTTCCTGCTTACGCTTCCACGAACATCTAAAAACAAGTCTCTGATCCTTCGAAGTTTAAGGGATTTGCTTGATCCTTTTCTCTCTCTCTTTCTCCCAGTGAAGTGGTTCGATCGTATTTCGGTGGCCGAATGAAGTCATCTCTTATCCCGGCTAATGCAACCTTCCCTCGGTGGTCAATCTTTTTTCTGTATCTCTCGCTGTTCATCCACGAGGATTCTCCTTCGCTCCGTCTCGTATCGTGTGTCCTCTCGAGAAAGGAGTCGAGCGCGGCCGAAGATAGCCGAAGCCGCGAGGCCGAATCCACGAGCGACCATGTGGTGATAGCGCGATGACAGAAGCACTGTCAGTGTCACTACGACTGCCGTGCCGTGCAGTCGTTTGTCGAGCTATCTTCGTTTCTGTACTTTTTTTTTTCCTTTTCTAATTTTTCTGCTCGATTACGTCGGTGAACGATCTCCAAATTTTTCCTTGCGTACCGAATCTCTGACGTGTACATCGTGACTGGTTTCACGGGATAATCGATTACATTTTCCTACACAAACTTAGGTTAGACTGCGTGCCATATAATTATCGACGGGTTTTCGTGAACGACAAACACGAAGAAGCGGTTCGAGGTGAGTTCAGGCTTCAATTCGTTTCCATTTTTGGTGCCGCACGAAAATCGTTGAGCTACCTTATAATTGCGTGTGTCACGATAGTACTGGAAAACAGTGATGGACAATTCAGCGTACGGCTCTCACGGGCAACAATAAATAGCCCGTTTCTCGAGTTGAAAACTTCGTTTCTACATTTCTAAAATTTCAAAACCAATTGAAAATCCTAAATTTCCAAATTCGTCAAATCCTAAACCTAATTTCCTGAATTTCAAAATTTGAAACCGTGAACCCCCGCCGACCTCATCGCATACTATATATATATCGCTGCCCGTGAGTTCTTCGGCGTGCACTTAATTTGCCCATCATCGCTATAAAAGATACGCGTGCATATATTTGAACCGTTTATGAAGACACGAGAATGGACAGCGAGAAAAAGAAAACAAGGTCGTAGCCGAGACGGGTTCGTGCCGTGCACGTTAAACAAAGAGGTACTCTAGTAGCAGCATTTTCTTTCCTAATAGCATTCTTATCTTGTTCCCTGGCTGATAGGCGATGCCTGTGCTTTTTGTTTTCTTTCGCTCGCTGCACTTTAGACTCGTCATAGTTGGCTCCGTACACGTGCCCCGTCCCACGTACCGTGAGCTTTCACGAATTGCCTCCAAGCAACTAGAACCGCTGCTGGAACTTCAAACCCTTATATTTGTATTGGCTGATAATGTTCCAGGAAATGTGTCGTACATGGCTCACCGTTGATAACTCACCAAATGACGCGTAAACCTCTTCTGACCCATTAATTAGAGGTCAAACATATTTTATTTGCGAGATAATTGCGTGGACTTTGTTATAAGATCTTGTCATAGGAGCGGAAAATGGGGAGTCATATGGAACTCTTTCTAAGATCGTCTGTTTTTTTTATGGGTGGTCGAAAATTATAATTTTTTAATTTCATGTAGAGGTTGTTTTCATTTCAGAATTTGCAAGTTACCATATTTCTAAATTACAGAATTAAAAATTTCTAAATGTCCCAATTTCTAAGTTATCAAATTTCTATACTCTTAAATTTGAAAGTTTGTCAAATGAAAAATTTCAAAATTTTTAAACAAAGATACGGGCTGGCCTACATTTCGCTATCTTTTTGATAGGTACTGTCGCATAGAAAATGAAGTTGCATGTTATGTAATTGGCGTATAACGCGTGTGCCGCTCGTTTATCTATAGGGAAAAGCGTAACAAACGGGGAAAGTTCTTCGTACGCCCAGTTCGGATCGTTGCTACGTGTTATCGTGTTTACATTCTTTGTTCTTTGTCCGAGACTGATGCGATGCATCGACATGTTTGCGCCAGATCGTGCTTTCGATGTTCCCTCGCTACACACGTGTGCGTTGTGTATCGTCGGCAATATCCGCCGCAACGGTCACGCTGATTTTTCACGAATTTTCCATCAATCGGTTATTCAAATTTGAACGGCAAGTTTTCCGCTGCTCGAATCGTGTAATTTTCCTGTCACGTTTGCAGTAATTCCTTGATGGTCAGTTTTAAGATCTCGTTGCTATTTCTGTGTCATTATTGATTGCAACAATTTCATCATTAACTCGAACTGTTACTTGCGCGCTGGGACGAGATGATGCAATCTCGACCTGTTTTTGAATTAAATTTTTAATAATCAAGATTCCTTAAATTAAGAATTTGAGTCGTTAAAATGTTGCAGTAGTTATTTTTAATTACTGGACGCATGTAACAATATTTCTGTATCTGTTTCATGAAACTATAACTCGGTTCAAAAGTAATTAATTGGGGATATAGATACTCCATGTGTATTAATAAACGTATGAAGTAATTATACGTTATTAGCTAAAGTTTAATAAGTTAATGAAGACATTGTTCCAGCGTGAACGATCAACAAAAATGAAAATAATCTCCGGCGAACATGCAGTTAGCGATTAAATTAGACATAACTTGAAAGATTACTTCGTCGATAAAATATGTTACTCGGATATAGTTTCTATATGCAACAACGATAGCTTCACTTTTACTTTCAAAGATCGTGTAAACTGCGCATAGTATTACTATTGTTTTCCTATCGAGTCCGCGGTTGAAAAACGGAGAACCGAGCGGAATAAATGATTAGGAAATTATTCCGCTATTAAGTTTTCCGCCTCTAAGAGGATCGGACAAAGGGGATTATCATTCGAGTCGAGTGGCGAACAGAATTTCCTAACCTCTTCACGGAATTAATCTTGTCTCGATATTCTTGATACCACGTCAAAGAATTTTAATGAAACTATTTATAGTTCTTTTTTCTTTGCTAGGAAAATTTGTTCGTACAGAAATTCATTTTTAATAAACGTCTCGATATAACGCACACTCTATAACTGATAACGTTTGTAAGAAATTTCAATTGAAAGACCTAGACACTTACAAGGGTTTGAAAAACGCGCCATTTTCAATTCATTCGAAAAGAACGAACAAAGCAAAAATGGCTCTCTTTGTTATCCGTTATTGTGTTCGTGTCGTACGACTCTTAAAAATTTTTTTCGTTTCGCATCACGATATTGCTCTTGGTTCTCGCAATGACGACGTAATTGCATTATTATTTTCCTCGTAATAGCAATCGCCGTACAGTGGCGGTATAGAACGAGGAAAAAACGTGCGTGCGCAGCCGCGGGGAAAACACGACAATAAAGCTTGTTACGCGAAACCATTTGATTCATTGGAACGGGATTAACCACATCGGCTTATAATAACATATAATTTAATTTGTCTTCGTTATCGTTTTCCAAATATTACATTACAACATGACACTTGCACCTTGTATAAGCTTCATAAGTTACAGTCACGAGGAAACTCATTTTCTTCGTCGGAAGGTGTTTAATGAACCGCGGAAAGGAACGACCAAAGCATTGTTAATCGTTAAAGGATCGTCGCAGTTTGTTTGTTCGGGAACAGAGTGTCCTTGAGTCGCCCACGGACCAAGTTGATCGCTCCAGTGATCTTGGCCTGACATTTCAATGCCCCCGACAAAAAGGTTTTCGTGGAAAAATTGCTCGCTGCATGTTTCGTTCCTTTTGTTTTCAAATTTCTGGTCAGCCGCGCGCATGCGCGTAACGTATGCGCACAGTCGTGCGCACGAGACCGCTTTGTCGAAATCCTCGAATCCTTGTCGCATAATTAAACCGATGAAAATGGTTGGCTGGCAGCATCCGAGTGGAAAAAAGAACGGCGTAGAATTTAGAACGGATTCCAGCGATACGATATATCGACGTTTACCTTGTACCGGTTTTACGGTCAATCTTCATTTTATTACGTAAACCGAAATTATCCGGTTGGGAATCGATATTGTCGGTTGGTGTAATAGTCGATGCAAATGAATTCCTGATTAATCGATGTGTAGCGCGATCGTGTTACACGCAAATAGTTTCTTCTTCGTTGTTCCACGCTTAATTCGACGCGTAATTGGTTTTACCTACTGCACCGGCTGACAGTTCGTAATGCATGCAAATGGATAATTAATACGTTCGCCGTCGTTAACGCGATACCGCGTGCGGTCATCGCTAATGCTCGATTATCGGCACGGTACACGAGAACGGTTCGTGTTTGTCGAATCTGCGCTAGTTACTTGTTAATCGAACGCCCTCTACGTCCTTATCGGGGTCGTGAAATATGCCAGCAGTTCCTGGAATTCGAAATTGATGCGTAGGTGGAAGGGAGACGCCGAGATATACGAAGAGGGTTGGCATAGTTAGATTAATATGGATAATGGGAGGAGGTGGAGGAAGAGCTTATACCAAGAGGAGACCTCAGCGAATTTCGAGGAAATGTTTATTTCTATTTTGATTGCCAATCTGCTATCGTTTTATCTACCTTGATAAGGCAGGTTGATCAAGGCTCGTTAGTGATACTCCGAAGGGATAACAGACTGAGACCCCAACATTTTCATTGATTTCATATAGCTAAAAGCTTCTACCTAATTGTTTTCGCTGTCAAATTAATTTGATTGATCAATTGACGTATTGTCTTCCGCTGCAGTCTGTAAAAATATAATCATGATATTTTGCGTCTTATTAATACATTACCGTACATAAGCATTAGGACAATTGCAACTGAAATTGTTTCAAACGAATCGATATCAAAGGAAAATATTCTGACAGAATTGTGTGGCTAATCAACTGTGCTATGAAGGGTTCCTTAACTTTAGTATGTATCTCAAGAATTATTTGAATTAACATCGTAAATTAATCAGCACCGTGCTAAAAATTTGATCACCCTCTTACAAGTATCCTGTTACGTCTGCACTTCAATATATTCAACAAAACGGTATCAGATGTCTGTTCTTCATTTTTCTCTGTCGATATACTTTTCAATGAGTCTGATAGGTGGATTCGTTTCTCGTCGGACGTGGATCATTATTTACAGGTAACCTAATAACGATGGTACGCCTACCGAGCTGTGTTTGATGTTTGAGAATTCCGCACACAGCCATCGCCGGTTGGTAAAACACCGTGCGCTGTTTATTGTAATCTGGCTGCCATATGTTTTCGTATCAAGTCCGCGGAGATAAGCTGGTTTTGAATGTCCATCTCATGTTTAGCGACTGCCGTCGGTCGGTTTGTTTCCGATTGACGTAAAAAGGAACAGGTTTTTCGTTGAATTACGTAGTCCAATTATCGTTATTTCCTCGTTGTTTTCGTTGCGCGGATCGTGAACATTTTAGCCTCTAATTAACTCCGACAAAACAGGAAGATACAACTCGTTATTATGTGGAAATGAAGATACCTATTTTAATGACCTTGAAATATATTATTAGGGACAACATTCTGAGTTACT
Source organism: Megachile willughbiella (assembly GCA_945859595.2). Taxonomy (NCBI): domain Eukaryota; kingdom Metazoa; phylum Arthropoda; class Insecta; order Hymenoptera; family Megachilidae; genus Megachile; species Megachile willughbiella. The sequence continues at coordinate 14,244,936 of OX243798.1, read as the reverse complement.
TTTCACCATATCACCGCCGCTCGCTCTTAATTTCGATTCGCAAAAGACTTCAATTAAATTTACATTTTTATCAACATGTTCCACGTATCCATTATGATATAACATTTTCTACCGTTAACGTTTTCTACTATCGATATCTCAAATATTGAAAATAAGGGTAATTATACACACAGTGTCGCATGCTCGTAGGCTACGTGTACTCGTGTTAGGGTGATTTACATTAAGTTTATCGTTCACGAGCGGTAATTTATGGTACCCTGGATATAAAGTTATGATAAGGGTGTGATTGTTTTAACACCGACCCTAACCTAAGTCGATAATGTCGCGTTTGATCCGCGTCACGTGATCACGGAGTGGAGAATATTTCCAGCAGGAAAGGAAACAGGCGAAGTGGTACCGTATACGCATCTTAATGTCGCGATACGCGAAGGAAGCCACATCCTGGAAATGTTCCGAGCGATAAACGACGAAGCAACATTGTCGTTCGTGCCTAGCCTCTTCGTTTCAGCAACGTCGTTATTCCGGGAAATCTTATCGCGTCGCGATTGCCCGCGACGATCGACGAATCGATTAGTTCGATGATCCGAAATAGGACTCGGATCGAGAGACTCTACGGTCGAGTTCTCGCGATTGGTTCTTGGCAGCTTTCCAAAGCGACGAATCTTCGCGGGAGAAACCGACGACGACGCTCCACAGGTGTTTAAACTTAGAACTCGAGTTAATTAAGATCTTCCAGTCGGACGCGCAATTGGGAATTTCAACGCGCAGATGCCGGGGAAAAACCACTGGCTGCGAATAAACTCGTTTGAGGTTAGAATATATTTTGTTGTTTCCCACTCCATTCTTTCGCGACAGGTTTCGCTTTTATTATGCTCGCTTGGTTCTCGAACACAGCGTGCAAAATTTATTGCAATTATCTTTTAGGGCAAAATATTATTGAAAACTTATAATGTTATTCATTATGAAAATATGAGGTATGCGATTAAAATAATTTATGCACACAGGGTGACAATGTCCGTCTGCACTTTCTTCACGGTACGGCAGTGGACCCTGCGTCCACGCTTTGTATTTTCGCCTAGTAAAAATCTTGGCGCATTAATATAAATCTTTGGATGACCGTCAGAAATATATCAGCCGGAACGCGTTAAGTTGGAAACCGAACCGTTACGCGATTCCAAAAGAATGTCGCTCTTGGCGAGCGGGAACAATGGAGAAAGTCGTAAAGACAACCCCTTTCTTATCGACCCGCCCATAAAGTTCGGCCACGCGTTTAAGTCATAAACCCAACACGCTTCTAATACGTTTACAGCACAATAATCTTTTCCGGTCAAATCTAGCACTGAAATCGTTTACTGTGAGAATAAAAATTCTTCTAAATTTAGAAATTTTCGTATTAACATTCCACAGAAACACATCTTACCGTTGTTAAATATTAAATGAGTCTACATAATTAATCTTCAGAAAGGCACCCCCCTCTTAGCTAAAGGAAGTCTGCTAACCGAGTACATTATTTCCTTTCCGATTGTATCATTAGGTTAGATCACACGACTCACAAATGCTGATTTACGTGAAAAGTCACGCGACATAGTTGGACTGGTAGCGTTTTCGCGGTGGCATTTAACGAATGATAAAAATGGCGAAAAATATGAAGGTGCCATGTTGCAAATTGGACGAGGGCGCGGAAATCGCTCCCACCTTTTTCTCCCCTGACTGATCTCTCTTTCTCTCTCTGTCAAGCGCACATACTCGAAATTCGAAGGTTATTTTTAGATTAGGTTTCCTCGTCGCGTATGGCCACGAAGAACAGAGCGGCATCGAAGAAGCTCAGTGTAAGAGAGGCGTCGGTGGAGGACGCAGTGGTGACGACGAACTCTTCGAAAAGTGAGAAGAAGAGCGTGCACGAGGGAGAATCGAGAGAGGAGAGAAAGAGATATTAGGGGGAGGGGAGCGCACACCGACGTCCGAACGATCTCTCACGAACGAACGATCGACTGAAATTACTTTTTTCTTCCTGTAAAACCCCTGTTTTCCCTACTTAACCCGCGAACAAGTTATTCCTCTCCTTGGACCATCCCGTCTCTCCTACATTTCCCTTCCTTCGCCACTTCCTTTTTATTTTCAACGACGAAACGAATTACTGAACGAAATATAACCGATACTTCGAGCTATGGCAGCCACCGCCATGGATCCAGTCGACATTGCTAATATCCTCGCGCAGGAACTGCTTTATCAGCAGGTAACCTTGCATGTGCTACTGTTTTCGTGTATTTCAATATTTTCGAGACGTCCATAACGAGAATAATCCCCCTTTCATACGTATGAATTGTCCGGGTCGCGGTCCTAAAATTCCTAGCTCCCAAATTCTTATCTTTGGTAACTTCTGTATTAATTGTGCCATATACTGTTACTATTAGGTTAGGAGGGTGAGGACCTCTGCGGAGGTTAGTGCTGTCATCGTGACCGCAACGGGACATAAATTCTAGGACTTGTTAATAAATATATTCTGTTTTTGTTTACGACCGAACACAAATGGGCTAGTGTCATTAGGCAAGGCTTGTTGAAACAGCTGGTTGATTTATTTTGAAAGTGATAGATACCCGACACGCGCCATATTTTCTTTTTTGTTCCAACAAATAAATCCAAACATTAAACACATGTCCCCGGAAATTCTGTGACAAAAAATTTCTTTAAAAACTGGATAACTGTGGCGGTACAACAAAAGATGTCGCTATAGGTAGCAAGGAACTAGAAAAAAGAAATTTTTTTGATTCACGCCAAGTCTCGTCTCGATGTGAAAGTGGTAGATTTAAATATAGATCACTCGGATCTCCGAAGATACACCTAATTGAATCGATGACGTGTATTGTTATTGAATTGTCAGCCTCGCTCGAAGATCACGTTCGGTTATATATGTACATTGTTTCCTTCACAAAAGTAGCCTCTTATTTGAAGAAAACAGAATAATGAATCCCGAATGGGGCATCGAAAGCGACTGTCTAAAATAAACATGCCACTTGGCAGGCCTTCGAAATTAGTGTTTCATTCACTCGATGTGTGGTAGTTAAAAGTTGAGATGCTGCTGTCGATAACTCGGTATATCGATAATGTGGTTCAGATATCGTTATGGGTGAATGGAACTGAAGTACAATCTGGTGCATCGTCTTATTCAAATCAATTTATTCGAAGTTCAGATCTAACCTAACCTGATGCGTAATTTTATCATCCACATCTATTCGAACTTCAAATCTAATTTAACCTAAGGCGTAATTTTATCATTCGAATTCGTTTAACCTAAACCTAACGTGTAATTTTGTCATTCAAGCTTATATTTATTCTTGTTTGAACTTGAGACCTAACCTACCCTAACTTATTCACGACTTAACCTAAGCCCACCCTGACACTAATGTATTCGTTTGAAGTTCCATTAATCATAATATCGTAACGGTATTATCGATGATATCGGTAAGTATCGATAACAACGTCTGGAAGACAGTTAAGTTTACAAAAAAATCGCGTGCGGGAGGATGGAAAATTATCACCTTTCTCCCGTCTCTTTCGAAGCACGCGCTATCCCGACGACGATGAATACAAACAAGAGGCGAGACTGAAAACAACAAAAAAACAATATGGCGCACGCGGCCGCGCGCGACGGATGGATGAACTTGAAGGAGAAAGTCTCTATTCGACGCGTGAACGCGTGCTATTGAGCCTGTTAACGTATGCGGGATCATTATTGCGATGCGGACGAGCAAGAATTGTGCAACATTGTGCAACAACCATTGGAGGTTCCACCCGCTTCGGTGAAACAAACAGATCGTAAACGAACAGCGAGTTGCGTATGAAACCACGGCACGAATATTTTTATGTTCTCGTAAAAACCGCTGAAACTATATCGCTACCGTACCCTACCTTTAGAGAAACGCTCCTAGGAAAAAAAGTAACCTCCGCTGATCGGGACTGTGAACGCGCGTGAAATCATTTATGCACTATGTATACATATAGAGACTTTAACGAGTCAGTGCACGCAAGTATAAAATATTCCACGATATATTCGGCGTTGCGAGGAGAGTACAAGAATCATTCTACATAAATGCACTTGGCTGCAACATATCTTTCTTTTAGCTAAGGGTCAAAGCACAGGAGTCTTCCACCACTTGCTTTTTTGATTTTGGGAAGGGCTTTCTAGATTAGATCCTTTTTCTTCTTTATGGCTAGACTACTGATGATTTTTTGGAATGTATCTGCTGAGAGAGGGTTAAGATGTCTGATCATAATCACTTTATCGTCCTCGATGTCGAGGTGAACTCTGTTTTTAGGAGGAATCTATTTTTCGCGGTATAGTGTTACGCGCATGCGCGTTGCGCAAAAATTCGGTTCGCCAGTTCAGTTCGCTACAGACATTTTCTAATCACTGTTTCAAAAGCTTATTGCTTTCCGAGAAAACACAAGGTCGGGATCTGACTGGTGTTTTATAATGATTTTTCGGTTATCGATATCGCCCTTTGTCCGCTCGCACGGGCCCAGAGTAGATTAAACAGCAAACGCATTTATTTATAGCAGCAGCGAGCGTGTGTGGTGCTCGGATATGCGTCGATTTCGCGTGTATGCGCGCGCATCCGTACACGTATCTCTCCGTGTGTCCGTTGCCGCGCGCGTGTACAACGGACAGAGGAAAGAGAACGACTGCATCGCAAAACGGAAGACGAGCACGCATGCCAACGTCGAATATTGAAAAAAAAAGGCGCCATCGCGCATCTGCGTAAAACGTTTCCCGTCCGCCTTGGTTGCCAGGGTGATACGACTTTTGACGCCAAAGCCACGATCGCTGTGTAACCTTTTTATCTTTGTTTCTCTGTCCATCGTGTACCACGATCTCGTGACCTTGCGACTGAAGTTTGATTGATTTCAAAATCGTGATCTCTGGTACCCTGCGTCGATAATTGAAATGCTGCCGTACAAACGCGTGTCAGTCATTCTTCTTCGATACATCATATTGTGTGTAGCCTTCGTTATCGCTGGCGTAACGATTTTTGTTTAGGCTGGAATTCTCTGGCTTTATGGAAAACATTACAACTTGCGTGCGTATGCAGCTGCTGGAATTGTAGATATTTATTTAAATGGGAAGATGTTAAGTTTTTCAGAGACTTCCTCTAGGCTTTTAGATACTCTCTGATGCGCTGCCTTGTGATTTTTTCTATGAGCCTGCGCATGCGCAAGCGACGTTGCAGCAGCTGCTACTTATGCATGCGCACATTGGCTTCTAGTAAGAAAAAGTCCTATGAGACCTCATCACGGCTTCTCGGCTTTCTTTGAGATTAGGTTCTCGTTTCGTCAGTGTGCATTTCACTGATCCATATCGTTATTATTCGAACAGATTATGTTTGACTTTCTTTTTATATAATTTTTACAACGTATACTCGGATCGTGCCATGATATACGCATACGGTTTAATATCATTTATCATACGTGACTAACGCCCATGGGGCGTATACCTTAAAGCGGTGCACAGATTCATCGATCGATTTACCCACCGCTGAAGAAATTAAAACTCCCTGATTTATCACGCGATTTTTTTTTTATATTTTGCAAAGAAAACACGTACAGCGTGTACGAATGTTCTGCATTCCTTGCATTGCGATTAGGTGAACGATGCACGATGCGAGAGATGCAAGAATTCAGGGTAGGATACGCAGCTATTTCTAGAAACGATGCATATATGTATTTTACTGTTGCAAAATGCTAATGAAAAACGACGTGCTGCTTAACTATAACCAACCAGAAAAAAGAATATTGTTGTTTTTGAACGGATAAATCTATATCTAGAATCTAGAGTATGGTAGATTAAATGTTAAATCACAGGAAAAGGATGTTCTGAAATATGTAGGTAAAAACATGTTCGTTAAGTATTAAAATGTGGATGCTTACTACTGTATAAGGATAAGCTTCGTTTGGTCTACGAAGCATGTCGTGGCGTGTTCCGTCGGACAGGCTCTGACATGTCGGAACCTGAACAGATATGCCAGACAAAATGGTACAGAGTTCGTTCACTAACACCACGTATAGTCTGACGTATTCAAAGTGACGATGCCGTGCAAGGTGAACGTCCCGTCGGTCAACGAATGTGCGGTCTCGTGACGGTTGAAAAAACTGATAGCGCCAGCATTTCCTTTTTATTAATCTTAAATATAACCACCGTATTTTTACAATTTTTTCAATTCGAAGAACTTGCTTCGTAATTATCACTATTCAATTTTCATCGAAATTGTGTTATACGAGAAATTCAAAGAAGTGGTTGAATTTTAACGTTTTCGCGGTAGATAACGATAAGTCTCGAAAAACGAGATCGTAAGGGGTCGATAATCTCTTTACCGCAAACACGACTACGTCGATTTTCCTGTTCTGTAGATAAACGAAATGTACATCGGTTTTTCTTTCTTTCCTGAAAGGATAACTATCGATGACCACACCTTTGTCGATCGACTGCGCGTTTTCGGCCCAATAACACGTACAAGTAAATACGAACCGATAACTCTTCGCATGCGTCGGTAAATGTTCGTGCCGTTTCTAAATTTATCGCGTCTTTAATCACGGTTACAATAACGGAACAACCTCAAGATGGTCGCGATTATAAATTTTGAATCGTGCCAAATCGAGGGAGGGAAGCTTCCAAATAAACGTTATCGATTGTTGCGCATGCGCGTTTGTCGAACTTGCCAATAAACCGTAAATTCACCCGAAACGAACTAATCCGTCTCGGATCTATATGCGCGCAAAGAAAATACGTTGAAATTGACGGGTGAATTGAAAGTTCGGAGAATTTGAGACGAAATCGCGGAATTTTCGTGTACTAGGGAAAGAGAAAGGGGAGGGGGTGGCCCAAAACTGAAATTCCAGAAATCAGTGACGCGCGAAAACGATTTGGTAACGCCTAAGTTTATCGCTCCGGACATTCTTGAAATTCTCGCGTACAACAACATTAAATAGGTGGGCCGCGAATTTTGTAGGATGATTACTGTTTTACAAAAGTCGTTTGCGCTAAATAATTTTAGCGATGACACAAAGCGTAACGATATCTCGATTATGCATCGTCGTTTCATTTTATAAATATATCGTAAAAGGAATGCAAATTTTCGCGCAAAATTGGAAGAGTTACGTCACGGTCACGGGATACTCAACCTGCAAAACGCATTTACACGCATTCTGATAAGTATCAGTGAACTCGTGCCTTGCAAAACAGTTATCAACCTTATGAACATATGTTGCGTTAGTAACACCTTTTTTTATTTGTGCAACATTAATTATTAAACATTACGTGTACGGGTGCAATGTACACTTCTAGTCGATAAAAAATGTGAAAGGAATATCCAGGTTATGCTATGTTCAAGTTTTAATAGATTCTTCCTGGGTTCTCTAGACTTCCTAGATTTTTCCTAGACTCTCCTTAGACTCTACTGTCTGTACATTCGCACTAGGTCTCCCCAGAATTAGATTCTCTCAGGGTAACCGATTCTTTGATTGTCTTTAGAGTCCACATTCTCCCTAGATTATAGGGTCTTCATAAGATCTTGTTCCTACGTAATCTTACGGTATTTTCCGTAAAGTCTTCCTCAAGTTTTAGACTATGAGATCGATTTATTCTGGAATGGAGAATCCTCTTAAATTGTACTTAGCTCTGAGGAATGTTCATTTATATCCCTACGTAATCTGCAGATGGCGGTTACAAATTTAAAAGTGAAACAATCTAACGTGTTTCGCAAGTTGAAGAGAGCAGTCGATCATGGAAACAATTGTCTGTCATGCAGCCGTCGATGGATTTCATCGACAATAAAAGTTGTTGTGTACGCGTTCAGCTACGGACGATATTAATGACTTGGCTCGAATCACAGCTCACGTAGCGACAACCTCGCGTTCACCATTATCGCGTCGACCAATCGGCAGACGAGAGAGGGACTCGCGACGTATTATAGCACCGACATCGCACACACGTTTCCCAGAAAGCACAAAAGGACGCAGGAAGGAGAAAAGCACGTCCTTCGTTCACCTAAACGGAGAAGAGACAACGAACCACCACCAATGAACCGACAGAGTCTATCATTTCTAAAATTACGATACGTTCTGATAGTTAACGAAGGCCGATTCACGGATAGATTAGACGTCCGAGAAATCGAACACGATTCCCAGCAGAGTTCAAGCATCATTGCACAGGAATTTACACGTTGTGCTGCTCCTTCGTTCAACAGAGAGAGATTGATCGTTGGATAACTCTTTCGCTGTTCTAATATCATAATTAACCCCTTCGCTTCGCAAGGCATACTGTAGGATGTGCAGTTGCTAGCAAAAATGGCGGCGTAGATCGACTTGGTTTTCGCAAGAGAGTTGCAAAATTTGGGTAATTTAATATTTGGGGATCTAAAGATTTAGCAAAATTAAGAATGTGTGTATTTGGAAAATTACAGTACTTGTAGATGTCTCTACAAAATGGCGTAAGGGTGGCCTCACTCTACCATAACTTCATAGTTACCACACCCTCTACCTTAGGGTACACAGACTCTCCTATATACCCATAAATACCCATAAATGTCAGTTGCAACATATGGAACGATTCTTTCACAAAAGAGTAAACAGTTACTCATTTAAGGGTTAAACCCCCCACTAATTTTAAGAAAGCAATCGTGCTCGTATAAACATAAGATCGCAGATTACGAAGAAGGGAAATCGGGAGGGATAATTATTGGGAACGTCGCGATAATGGTCGTAATTTTAGCGATGATGATAGTGACGACAGAGATGCACGCATACCTTGAAACACAACCCTGACGATCTGGTTCGCAGTGATAGCTTATCGTCTATTGGATCACGGGTATTTTTATCGGGACATCTCTCGGTGGATTAGCGGTTCGCGATATCAAAAGGAAACGATAACGTTTGCCAAAGGTGTATGTCGCGCATATACCTGTCTATCGTGTTTCTTTTACTTTTTTCCTGCCTTTTTGTGGTCCGTTGCGCAACGCTCTTTTTTCCACGGTACGAAAGCGTTTATTGGAACTCGCATGGTTCTTTTGCTTCACCAACTTCGACATACGACAAACTTTTTTATCTGTTTGGGTAATAAAGCCGACGATCTAAGGCGTAGTATCGCCTTCTGTTCGCATTAACCTGAAGAACGTTTTCGATACGTTTACCGTGTTATCGCATCTGGCGATATTACGATTTATAGCCATCTTTTACATGGTCACTGCGCAGCAGGTGTTGGGTGTGGACGATATTGACAATGAAAAATGTATCGACTGTTATTTCACCTCGTTTTATTTCTTAACTGTTTGAAGGAAAGAAAAACATATCCTCTGTAACTAGAAAGCTTAGACTTACAATTTTTGTCTATCCACAAAAGTCAATATTGAGAAATACTTGACTGCCATCCCCTCTGTTATACACGTCCCCATAGAATAATTAGATAATATGGAACTCGAGAGATTAGAAATTGTAAAATTAAACAACGGTTCTTCTCTCTGTTACAGCTCGTTTCTTTGGACGGCTTGCATAGCGGAGTACCGACCAGAACGACGCCGACACTGACGCCGACGACGCTCCGCAGCATCGAGCAGACGTTCCTGGAGCTGACCAGCGAGTCAGCGTCACACAGTCGCGAAGCAGGCTTTGTACCACCGTTGGTTGAGCCCTCGCAACCGACGCCGGCACAAACGCAAAACACGTCGGCCCATCACATCGTCACCAACGTGTCAGCCGGCCCCGTGGCTACCAACACCACCCTGGTGGACAGCCAACAGACGCAACAACCGCAGCAACCGACCAGACGCAACATGGGTGGTAGAAGGCCGACGAGAACGATCGGGATGACACCCGAAGAGGAGGAACGACGACAGATACGCAGAGAGAGGAATAAAATGGCAGCAGCCAGATGCCGCAAGCGAAGGATGGATCATACCAATGCCCTGTTAGAAGTAAGTGATCGTCGAGATCCATCTCATTCCTGACGTCTGTTAATGCGTTCCTTATGGTAGATCTCTATCTTTTAAGAATTCACCCTTGGGAGTGTAGTGTAACATGAGTTCCTATGCTCAGGAATGTGAAATTCTCAATTTGGAGATTTAGAAATTCTCAGAGAATCTTGACAAATCTACCTACTCCATGAACAGGCGTTAACTGTACAACTGTGTTTGGTTAAAAATGAGTGGAGAATGTAACACTGCGTATGTTGCAGGAGACTGAGGGTTTGGAACAAAAGAAGCAAAGCTTGCAAGAGGAGATCCACCAGCTGCAACAAGCCAAAGACGAGCTGGAGTTCATCCTGGAAGCTCACAGAGCAGTCTGTCGACTCGGTTCCAGGTCTCCGCCGGACGTGAAGCCTGTGATAAAGCCAGAACTTCCGGCCGAGGATCATCAGTTCGCCAGCGTCGACAACGCGAAACGCGAATCGTTGAATGCCGCTGCAAGACCAAACCGGCCGAACTCGTTGCCAGTCGGTTTCGACAATAATAACCGGCCAAACTCCCTGTCGATCTTCACCGAATCGAAGGAGAGACCTGACTCGCTCACGTTCAAGACCGTCGAGACGCCATCTTTCATGAAACCGTCATTGGACGTCGTTGGGATGCCCATCACTACCCCTACGAGCGGCATACCCTTCAACTTCGAGTCCCTGATGGAGGGTGGTACCGGCCTCACGCCAGTTTCCACGCCCTTGATACCATCCTGCTCGACGCAACAGAGAAACAACCTGTCAGCCGTTGACCTCAGCTCCCCAGATGCAAATCCACCGAAGCTGGTGAGCTTGTGACGCCAAGATGACCTCGAGTACGGATCTAATGAGGATGATCCGGAATGAAAGAGGTGTCATCGCCGTGTCTTGGACCTTTCGAAACTTTGTACAGAAGATGAAGAAGCAAGTTTTACGCGTTAAGGCTAAGGGATTCATCTTAGCGCTCAAAACTCTCTGATAGGTTAAAAAAGTAGGCGGCCATCTTTTTTGAATCGGGCCTCTTGCGTGGCACCTCGTTGTACGCTACGTGTTGCATTATTCGAGGAGACACGCGGTTCGACGATGATTTTTTGTACAGTAGAGTCTCGTTATGTGGCCACGTATGGAGATTGGAATGTGGATGAAAGTTTGGGAAAGGCCATATGAACGACACTCTTCGTATGCAGTGTTTGTTTGTCGAAATTCGATGCTAGCAATTTTTGTCGCTAAAAATTTGAGAATTGTAAATTTGTAATGTTGCGAGTTTGAAATTTTGGAATTTCTTTACAGCCTACGGTGACGGAGAGCGTCACTAGTATGCATGAAGGTGGCAATATAACGGGAGAGTACTGTATGAACGTATATATACGTTAGAAAGATTCGAGGAATGCCTTTACTCTCGCATTCTTGATAGACTGTGAGAAGCGGATATTGTTTTTTGGCATTTCGATTCGCGTCGATGCCGCTCATTTACATTACGAATAACGAGAAGATTTTTACGAGCAAATGACGTGGTTTGCAAGTTTCCCGTAATATGTAATCCCTCCATACATATAATATATATACATACATATATTTTACTATGTATGACATTTTTGCATGATCTTTAAGCAATATTAATATATTTATACGCGGCTGCTGTTTGCGAGGCTGGCCGATATTTTCGATAAGACTTTCTTCTTTCTTTTTTTTTTTTATCATAATATATACATATAGCATTAGCAAGAGAGAGGAGGTAGATCGTTTTACGACCTGCTCGATTTCAGCCCCGTGATCGGCGGTCGCGATCAACGATCGTTAATTAAGATAAAATTGTAACGCACCATCGATGAACGCTGCAATATATTTTGATTGGATCGAACGAGTAAAAGTAAATCAATTAAACATTATATAATTGTCGACGAATAATAACGATGTGTTTCAATTGTGTATCATAATTGTAAACTTCATCTAGCTGTAAGTTGAGGGATATTGCGTACATGGTCGTTTACGAGTTCTTCGATCTCGTAAACCCCATGGATGTTTGGAACGGATAACGTTCCCGTGATAGAACGTGCAAATAAACTCGTACAGCGTTAATGGTCGAATTTTATATATTTGTACAGTCGAATCGATGATTTCTGAATACAAACAACAAAAAAGAAATGATTTTTGTATAATATCATATCGCACAGACGTGTGCACAAATTCACGTTCCTACTCAACGTTCTCCTACTCGAAGCCTGTCGCCTTTTTAATCGCCTCCGCTTCGACCATCGCATCCATCATTTGGTAATGATTAAATTCCAGCGAAAACGTTGCATGACCCGAAGAGACAATTCTCACTGCTGTCGAGTAGCCCAGTAGCTCAGACAGTGGGGCAAGACAATTTATGACCTGCATATATCATTTTTCTTTTATAAACATATACTACTGCATTTGAATCTTAGAAGTTAGGTTAGCGACGTAGTTAGTACTTTTGTATAGGGTGGGTAAGCACGCTAGTTTTATCATACCAGGATTAGTCTGTCAATCGGTCAAATATGATACACCGAAGTAACTACTATATGTAGAATTAAAAAGAAGTTTCAAGTACCTTGTTATTTCCACGTACGTCTATAAACTGCACTTCTGCGCGTCTCCTGGATAGGTCCTTTAAAACAGCACTCGAGTAGTCTTCAGGTACCACCACTTCTAACCGCATGATAGGTTCCAGAAGCTTCACATCAGCATCTCGCATAAGCTATTGAAAGAATGATTTAGATAACATATTGATATGAAGTTATACATATTTAACAATAAGTTCAGAGGTTCCTTATATATTCTAAACTTGTTATGTCGTAAAGGTAATCATTCCTTAGCCTACTAATTTAAATCAGTTTCAAAGGAACATAGTTCCAAGTGAAATGTTCCTGTTTGAAGTTGACCCTTCAGAAAACAAACGACGCGGAATCATGTAAATTTCAAAGTATCGACACGCATCAATGCCTGCATTTTTCGTGAAATAATCCTATCGTTTCATGGTTGCTGGGTATGTGTCTCTGTTGTACAGTATCGGCGACAAGCCCTTAGAATATTGGAGCAAGCAGCAGTCTCAGTCAGGTCGCATACGCAAGATCTTAGACTCCGATCTATTGGAAAATGTACGTTCGTATTGTAGAATCTGAAGTGAATCGACTCAAATTGAATCTTAACCATCATTTCCATTGAAACCAATAACAGGTTATCGAGATACAGGATTTCGAACAACCGAACAGTTATGGCACTTCCATTTTGTGTCCTTCAGATTCCTCTCAGTTTCTCAACATCGAGCTACCGATTCTAGTCGTGGTCATTAAAAATGTAAATTTACCCTGTCGACTGCAAGTGCAGGTAATACCAGTTTTGTGTGAAATTAGTAACTCTTTGGGGTCTTTAGCTGGGGTTCCCTAGTTTTGTTGGATGCTCGAAGCGTTCGCTGCGGCTCACTCGCTAGGGGCGTTCTATTATACCAAATTTTCTAGTTCCACGTTTCTTAAATCCCCAACTAGGTGGCAGATACCCAAAATTGTCAGCATCATTTCCAATTTACCAACGTCGAGGGGGAGAAACAGAACTCTAGAGGCCTGATTTGTCGCGCCAAGTTAAAACTGGAAAGTGGCTGGAATAAACTGGAACTAAATCTGTCGAGTCTGACTCAGACTATCTTCAAGAGCGAGTATGCAATCACGCAGAGGATACAGATTAGCGGAAATTGCCGTCTCCGTAGGGTGTACTTTATAGACAAACATTATGACCAGCAGGAGATCTGTCCTAAGTTGTACCACAGATTCCTCGATTCTTACATGCTGAAGTGGGGCATCCACACCGTGGAAAGATCGTCGCAAACGTGCAACAAGAGAAACAAGAGTAAAATCAAGGGTGGCAATAATTTGAAGAGCAACGTAAAACACTGCAGTGCCGAAAACCTGAGTGAGGATGAATTAGGTTCTAGTATTTTAAGACATACTGCTGGACGCAGAATGCTCGACGAGAACTTCCTGAGGAACTTGCAGATGAAAACCAATGTACTGATCAACAGCTTCTTCGATAGGCAACCTTCTAAACTGCCACGTGTTCTGGAGCTGAAGCAGAATGCGAAGCTGAAGCCTTACGCCTTGCCAGCATCTACGGCCAACGTAAGACTTCCTAATCCTAGCAACATTGCCGAAGAAGCTCGTAAAAGGATCAACGTCCTTCGTACGTTCACCGATAACCAAAGGATCAAGGACAGGAATGCTGTGAAGAATATACAGCAAAACTGGAGACACAGATACCTTCTTCCTCACGATAAATCGTTGAAGAGTAACGATGCGACGAAGCAGAATGTGAAGAGGACTATGTTAGAGTGCAAACCTAAATCTTTGCATTTTCTGGCGGAAATTAAAGCTGACGCTGGAGGAACAAGTACTTCAGAATCATCCAAAACAAGCGGTGATACGAGTAAGCGTAACGAAAGCGACGCCATCTTCAATTAAGCTCTGTTAAACTCTGCACAATGTCAGTTGTTAATATATTGTTTATCCCTAAATCCATATATCATTATATTCCATATCTATCTCCGTCACATATAAAGGTGCTCTCACCTGCTTGATGCACTGGGACACAGCAGCCGTAATTATCGATGGCATAGTTCCTCGTCCGACTTCAAACCAATGCAACTTAACGCCCATATTTACTACTGGAAAACCTAACTTTGGCCCATTTGATAAAACCGAATTAACGCCAGTTTTGATCGCTGTCATAAATTTCACTGGAATAGCGTCAATGTTAGCGACGCAGTCTGATGATCTGTCAAGCAGTAATTTCACGTTTTCCACGTGGTTTGGTATTACTGACATAATTAATGTGACTTTGGGATTTGCATTTCCTATCTTGTATTCGCAAGTATATGTGTCCTTAACAGATTCTGTGATGGTCTCTCTGTAAGCGATTTGCAGGGGTCCTGTGTCGGCATCGACTTTGTATTCCGTTCTAATTCTTTCCTTGATGACCTCGATGTGCAATTCACCCATGCCTGCTAGCACGATTTGGCCAGACTCGTTGCCGTAAGTTACTTTTAAACTCGGGTCTTCTCTTTCCAATTGCTGAAGTGCAGTCTCTAAAGCTGCCTGCGTAGACAGGGACGGTGCTTCTATGGAACAGAAGAAAACGGGCTCTAAAGCTTTTGAATTTGAGGCAAAAAAGTCATCCACGACTTTCTGGTCAATGTCTTTGTGGGACTCGAGTTTCTTTCTTGCCTCAGTTGCTGCTGTTTGATTGGACGTTATTAGGTCACCGGTTGTGGTTGTTTTTAGTCCCGCGACTGCAGCTATGTTGCCATGTGTAACTTTGGATACTTCTTCATAGTCGTCTGCACAGGCGACGTATAACCTGTTTACTTGCTCTCTTTGCTCCTTGTGGATGTTGTACAGTTTATTATATCTTTCTATGCTACCGGTATAGACCCTGAGGAAAGTAACTGGACCTCGCTGTTTGTCGTGCATTACCTTAAATACTCTGGCAGAAAGATTGTTGTTGAAACAGTTGTAATATTTCAAGTATTTGTTTTCATTGGGTGACGGTAAATACAGTAGCACAGCATCCATTAATGGTTGCACTCCTATATTTTTGTAAGAACTACCTAAAAGTACAGGAACAGCTTTTCTACTTATGGTACTTCTGTATAGAGAGTTGAGTAGTAGTTGCGAAGAAATTGTATCTAAAGATTCTTGCTCTATAATTATATCAGCTAACTTATCATCTATGCTAGACAATTTATCAGTTAAACTTCTACGTTTTTCCATTGCTGTTTCCCATAAAGCTTTGTCTGCAGATTCAGATAATTTTGATCTTACAACTGTCATACCCATATGTTTTGTTTCGAAGATTAATTTCTCTAAGCAAACCACATCCACAATACCTTCTAAAATTCCTTTATTCTTTATTGGAAACTGAGTTGGCAAGACTTCTGTATTTAGTTTTGATCGAATAGATTTTAAACTCATATCGAAATTGGCATCTGCCCTGTCCATTTTATTTACATAAATAATTCTTGGTATGTTGTACTTGTCTGCTTGTTTGCAGACTGTCAAGGTTTGTGCCTCAACACCTGCGCTACCATCTAATATAACAACTGCACCATCTAACACTCTTAATGTCTGCTCTACCTCCATAGTGAAGTCAATATGACCTGGAGTATCTATTAAATTAATACGATGATTTTTCCAATCAAAAGTTACCGCTGCGGAGGTGATTGTTATACCACGTTCGCGTTCCTGATCCATATAATCTGTTACCGTATTACCATGATGTACTTCGCCCATACATTTTATGAGGCCAGAATAATACAACATTCTCTCTGTAGTAGTAGTTTTTCCTGAAAAATCATCGCGATCATTATGAGTTCTTTAATAAAATGGGGACAGTATTCAATAGGTTATAGTACAAAGTGTACTGAAATTATACAAACCGGCATCGATATGTGCCAGAATTCCGATATTTCGAATTTTCGTGACATCATGTTCTTCATGTTGCTTTTTTAGAACCGCTGCACTATTTGATGAATACCTTTTCTGTAATTTGCACCATGTACTTGCTATTGACCTATAACATGTCAGCATGATTCCTAACCTGTACTGTCACTAACATAATACGTAACCATTAAGTATTATTTCCAATTTTAACGTTGAATGAAATAAGACCACACAAACTGCTGTAATATACAGGAAAAGTTTATTCGATTCTTTTACAAATTATTGTATCTAGCTTTAATAGTTTTTTCATCATAGTATGTGTTAAATTTTCTCCACTTTCGTCTTTGTAAAGGATGAAGTAGACCACCTTTGGGAGCTCTCATTGGTAATAAACCTAGAAACAACACGTCATTAATTTATTATTTATGTTCTATTAAATTACTGATATTTGAAATTAATATATCATTAACCTGCATTTTGTGCCATGATAATCATCGAAGAAATTCTTTTTTGCTGTATTTCACAAAGACCAGTAACTCTACGTGGCAATATACAACCATCTGATCTAGTAAATTGACTTAAAATGAGAACATCCTGTAATGATATACTTAATAAATGATTATAAACAATCAAAGCAGAATGTATAACAAAATATTTAGATCATACTGTATGCTTAACATCAAGACCAGTGGAGCAGAGAGGACATGCTCCATTCTTAGTTTTTATCAACAGTCTTTCATTTTTCTCTGGTTTTATTACACATTCAACAATCGTTGTATTTCCTTCTTTTTTCTCGATTACTGTAAAATAAACAATACAAGAATATCAATTAGATGGTATAGGTTATGTATGCTGAATTAGAAATAAATATTATTCTTGTTTAACCAGCACTTCTGTGTATGTTATTTACTTTCTCTAAGGTAAGTAGCTCCAGATACAGATATATTCCTATTCTGACTCTGTAAGGTTACAATTTTTCCCAAATTTTTGATAACACGGAACAACGCAGCCATTTTTACAAACAGTATTCGAAATTGGTTAGATCGATTAGTGTGAAATGACAAAGAGAACTATAAAGATTATAATATTACGCAGTATGTAGTTACAACTTGTAAGTTATATTACACGATTCACGCTTGAGAAAAATAATCATAGTAGTTACATCATTACATTCATTACTTCTGCATTACAACTGCGCACTTTTAATGAAATTTTACATTCAAATTTACACTGGTAATGAAACTATTGTGGCTCTTTGAGTTGCTAAGAAGACATAAAAGATAATAGTCTATTGTATAATAAATAACTTGAAACGTTGAAAGTATTTACAAAGCCTCATTTCCACATAAATCTTCAAATTTATATTTTCGCGCGCTGTGTGATAAAAGCACTATCAACATCTAGTAGTCCCCCAAGCAAATATCGAAACAAATAATTGTGTTTTTTCATGAAATAAGACATTTTTACGTTTTATTGACACCTGCAAACTGTTTTTCGAGCACAGTAAAGTCAGAAAAATGACCCTAGAGTAATCTCCAAACTTTATATGCGAAAATAAAGATAATGTGCATTTCACGGACCAAAAAATCGTTAGCCACCTAGCGGTGAAAGTTGGAACTAACAAAATAGAAAATTGCGTTTTTCTCAAAACTGAGCGACTTCTCCGCTTTTCTGAGGCCAGAAATGAATTCTACACCCACAATTTTATTAAAAAAATGCTATTACAGTGCTCTGAATGCATTAGGAAAGAAAATGAAAAATATTGCATTTTATGGACCAAAAAATCGTTAGCCACCTAGCGGTGAAAGTTGGAACTAACGAAATAGAAAATTGCGTTTTTCTCGAGAACGAGCAACTTTTCCGCTTTTCCGAGGCCAGGAATGAATTCTACGTCCTAAATTTTATTAAAAAAGTGCCATTATAGTGCGCTAAATGCATTAGGAAAGAAAATAAAAAATATTGCATTTTGTGGACCAAAAAAGTGGCGCCATCTAGCGGCGAAAGTCGGAACTAATTTTAGGGCCTGCCGGAGGGTACGATTTTTCGAGTTAGTTCCAGTGTTTCGCCGCTAGATGGCGCCACTTTTTTGTCCATAAAATGCAATATTTTTTAATTTCTTTCCTAATGCATTTAGCGCACTATAATAGCACTTTTTTAATAAAATTTAGGACGTAGAATTCATTCCTGGCCTCGGAAAAGCGGAAAAGTTGCTCGTTCTCGAGAAAAACGCAATTTTCTATTTCGTTAGTTCCAACTTTCACCGCTAGGTGGCTAACGATTTTTTAGTCCATAAAATGCAATATTTTTTATTTTCTTTCCTAATGCATTTAGAGGTTTGTAATAGCATTTTTTTAATAAAATTGAGGGTGTAGAATTCATTTCTGGCCTCGGAAAAGCGGAAAAGTCGCTCAGTTTTGAGAAAAACGCGATTTTCTATTTTGTTAGTTCCAACTTTCACCGCTAGGTGGCTAACGATTTTTTGGTCCATGAAATGCACATTATTTTTATTTTCGATTCTAATGCTTTTAGCCATTATTTATGGCATTATTTCAGTGTAGGAGAGATCACAAACTACGATATTATCCTTAACATTGCTCAAAGGTCGCTTATTTTATAGAAAATCGCAATTTTATATTTTACTAATACCACCCCCTGCTAAGTGACGTTAGTCGCACTGTTTTTGTAATTATTTATTAAACATTCTCCCTTTGCGACTGAATAATGAATAATATGACCCAGAAATCAACCTTAATTATCTTTAGGACGTTTTAAAGGTGTTAACAAGTCTGTAAATCCAAAAGTACTGCTAAACTAATTTGTATTAAAAGATGGCGATCATTTTAATCTTTCGTAAATCAGCCAAGAAGACTGTTCGTTTGAAAAGTCTTTTTTATTATTTAACATGAGCGATGACGAAGATACTCTTCTCAGCGAAGATAAGGAGCAGGTAGAGATTTACACAGAATAGTTTATTGTAATGTTTTAATTGTCAGGTCCGTTATATACACATTTTGTTGAACGTGATAGGTTATGTTTACAGTTCTTTTAAACAAAAATTGCACTTAAATTAAGCAATTAATCGGAGTAATTGTCATAACAGGATCAGATTCGATCAGAACTCTCTCAGATGAGTTTTGAGGATCTGCAGAAGCTGAAAAACAAGCTAGGAACTAAAATTTACAAGGAAACATTATTTGGTCCCCGAAAGGTTAAGAAAGTTGAGTACAAAAGGGAAAACAAAAACCGCCCACGGGAAGTGTCTGCAAAGAGACCTGTTTCTAGATTCAGAGAAGTGGTGCAGACAAAGAAATTCGTTCCTAGAGACCCTAGATTCGACAGTTTATGTGGCACGTTTGACCAAAAAGTATTTAAAAAGACTTATGGATTCCTTACCGAGATCAAGAAAAATGATTTAGCAGCACTGAAAAAGCAGTTAAAGGAGACAGATGATCCAAAGATGACTAAGAAAATCAAATACCTCATACAAAGATTAGAGAATCAGCTTCGTGAAGAACAGAGAAAGGATCAGGAGGAGGAGCAAAAGGGCAAGGAGAAGAAGGAAATAGTAGAGGCGATTAAACGCGGAGAGAAGCCTGCCTTTAAAAAGAAATGTAAGTACTTTGCACAATATATGTGGATATTATGAACTAAGAATATGATCTTGTTTTGCAGCGGAGAAGAAAGTTTTGAATTTGGTATCTCAGTACGAGGAATTAAAAAATTCGGGTAAACTTAAAAAGCACATTGAACGGTTACGTAAGAAGAATCTTCGCAAGGATAGACAGAGATTGGCATCTAATTCTGAATAGAATAAGGCATAGGAAAGGCAATAAATATTCATTGAATGAGCATTTACAAAAATGTTATAGAAATATGATAACTGTATATAAGCATAATAAATACTATAAAGAATTAAATGAAAGTCATACTTAATGGGTTGCCTATCTACTCTATGTCTAAGCATGAAGCGTCAGGACGAAACGATAAAGAGTGCTTTATTAATTATGTATTTTTTATTTAACATCAAAAGTAATGACACTTGGGTTGGACAATGTCTCTCGTTTCTTTCTTAATGTATTTCACGTGTGAAAACAGAACTTACAGAATAATCAATATGAAAGGAATCATCAATCAGAAAGAGATTAGTTTGGTAGAGCGGTGTACATTTTATCTGAGCGTGTACGTGTGTCTTTTTCTCTCTATGTTCGCACGTGGTTTTCTTTTTCTCTTGGCGTGTAAAGATGTGTACGTGTGTAGAGTGTGTGTGTGTATAACATATGCGACGCTAAAACGAAAAACAGAAAAAGTGTTAGAAGGGGAGCCCGAACGCAAAAGACGGTCCTATCCAAGCGGGACCGACTTCCGGTGGGTTCACCGTTCGCGCATGATCTGTTTGTCCGTCTTCAATTATTTAAAATATTTACAATATTAATAAAACATCATTCATATTTTTTGTCTTTTTTTTTGTATCTTTTTCTGTTTATATTTTTTTAATCATTCAATGATTCTGCCGTAGTGTGGCGGGCTGTGCAGGGGTGACGTTTCACTTTTTTAAATTCTCGTGACACGGTTTTTGGTATATTTCTTTTTCGTTTTAAGTATTGAATCTCTCGTATAATTTCTCTTTTTGATTCAAACGTTGTATCGCCAATTGGGTGTGTATTACCGATCGCGGTAAACGAAAAGCGAACGGATCCGTTATTATTCAAGCACACGTTTGCTACGTTCGCTCGCTTACATTCACGCAATTTCCTTTCTCTCTCGTTCTTACGCCGATTCACCCGAAAAATCAGTTTACGACATCGTTAGTTCGACGATCGAGGTACTCGTTCGCAGACAACGAAAAGATTTGCGACTCGCGTGCCGAGGATCGCCTCTTCCCCCCACGAATCTGCGCTAGTGGAAAGAAAGTGTGTAAACATGTGACGGTCATAAAACGAGGGGTTACAGATTTCATTGGCCGCAAACACTATCCGCGTACAATCGGGAACGAATTCGAAAAAGAATAACATGGGACGGGAATGTAAGAAAATCTAAGCACGATGCGATTTCATGGATGCGATTACCGATTTCACATGACTGGACGTGCCGAAGATAAAACTAGAGATGTTCAAGGGAGATCCGGGGCTTCCCTCGCTCTAAGCAGGTAACTGTCGAACGAGGGAATCCCCTGGGACTCTTTTGGACATATCCGTTACGAACGAAGCTGCTGCCTAAGAGAAAATGATCGATTCAGGCACGAAAAGCAAAAAACGCGGATTCTCGTCCGTGTCCCGCTCAGTCCGCCGCAATAATTTGTGGTCTTAGACCGAAATTTCCTTTCATTGTCACTTTTCCTTGATTTTTACTCTCTCTCTCTCTCTCTCGCTCTCGCTTTCTCTCTCTCTCGCTCACTCGTTCGTTCTCTCTTGCTCTCCACACCGTCATACTTTATCTGTTTCTTCTTCTTTCTTCTTCTTTTTTTTTTGTTCGCTTATACGTACTTTGTTTTTTTCTTCAACAACACGATCTAGACTAAACCATATATAATAATTACATCTAATAATATCTTATTGTAACATGTATTATATTATAATAATTATTATTATTATTATTATATTATTATTAATGTTTTAATTCTTAGCCTAAAGTAAAGAGGCGCACGACGGCAAAGCATATTTTTTTTTATTTTTGGGCTCCTACGCCCCCCGGGCACGGAACACCCTGTCGACAAACCACGGATCCTGCAATCCAGCTCCGGCGCTATACCGCGAGTGATTTCTCCCTTATTTTTTCTGCAGAAACGAATGAGCCAATCGCGTCCTCCTCCCCCTACAACGCTCGTTCCGTGTTTCCTCCTTCTTACTCCAATTCTTTTCGTCCGCGTCCTACCTCGAAACACGGGGATCCGCCGAAGGCAATCTAAGTTTTTGTTCGATTTCGTTGTGACAGGAACGATAGATCTCCCTAACCCACACTGTTGGAGCTACGCACAGTACTGTCTCGATAGCACATCGACCCCGTACGGACGAGAGGCGAGCGAATCGAAAATCGGTAACGACTCACAGAAACGCGTACCCCCCAGATATCGACTTTTATCGAGACATTACCGTCGTGTACGCAACAGTGTCCCGTAACGCAGGAAACTATATGTAGGAAAATCAGCCGTGGAAAGGAAATTTAGCCGACGCGACATCGAAGACCCTCCCCTATCGCTGCGAACGACCGATTTCGTGTTTCATGTTCGTTGGCGAGTAAGAAAATTCGGGACGTTTCGTTTTTTTCTTTTACCCGTTTGTCTAATCCAGATCCGAGTTCGACGAGCAACGACGGTACACTGCTGCCCTCGTTTTCTTCATCCTCTCCAGAACGTTGCGTCAAGGTCGGAATGTTGGAATGGCGATCCACGTGTCTCGAAAACGATTTTGAAAACGTTTCGCCGGTCCTACCGAATCTCTCTCGTGCGGGAAACGTAAGAGGCTTTTAAATTCAGTTCGGCTTAAAACGCGGGTCGAACGATTCGGCCAGCCCGTCGCGCGCACCAACGGAGCGAAGGAAGATAGTGAAAGAAACAATGGGGAAAGAAAATAAAGGGGCTGGATGAAATTCGTAACCCTCGAGTAGTGTTTTGATTCAGAATGATCCGAAACTCGGTGGGATTGGCGAAAGGAAGAACGTGTTAACGCGTGTACGGCACCTCAAGAACACCTCGATTATTGAACACTTAGGGTAGTTTTTGGGGCCAGGGCCGCCGAGCGAGCGTGTCACCTTCTATCATCCGGAATCCTCGACGGTCCGTTCGCCTTTGATTCGAGGCGGAACAAAGGAACTAGAGAACGTGCTTTCAACCCCTCGAGGTTTCTTCCTTGATAATGATCGGTCGAGTCGAGAGGCGAACACGATGACGACGACGACGACGACGACGAACGATCCATTTCGTCAACGAGCGAACGCGTTTCATCTGCCCCGAAGTTCTCCGCTCGAAACGAAGCGCCCTCTTTTTCTTCGTCAGCGCGCGCATACACACACACACACGCACGCACATATATACGACAAAGCCGATACGCGAAAGCGAGCAACAACGGCAACCTAGATAAAAACGGCGAAAAGGGAAAACGAGAACGAAATCGGAAACGAGTTAACGTTTCACACCGGAGAAGCTCGAAACACGACCCGATATGATCGCGCCTCTCGGATTGTCCCGGCCCGAAAAGTCGCGTGGCAGGCATTTTAAGTCACCTTCGTTCGTTTTTTTTTTTCTTTTATTTATCTCTTATTTTTTTTTGTTCTTTTTTTTGTTCTTGTATCGCTTTTGTTGCTCCTAGAAATGATTCGAAGGGGCGTTTGTTTCGATTTAACTGACACACACATACACACGACAGACGACCGCGGGTTGGTGGTACAGGGCGTTCTGCGTTCGGGGGTCAATATGATTTATAGCGAGCTTGTCCCGCTGGCGTTTTTAAACCTATGAAAAACTAAGAGAATGAATTTATACCATCTTTTTTTTTGTGTTCCTTTACTTTTTTCGCCTAAGTAAGAATGTTACTTTTTTTTTTGTTTCTTTTTGCCTGTATCCTGCGTATTTATTCGGCTTCCTCTGTGTCAGTTCCTCTGCTGCTCACCTAAACTCGTGTTTTACTCTCCTCTACTTAGCGTTTTGTTTTTTCTAACCTGTTACCTCGACTATCGTGGCACCGTAGACACCGAGAACAACCGGTGCTTTCGGATCGGCGACATTTATCGTTTTCTAATTCGTTTGTCCTGTTCTGTCAGTGTCGTTAGTCAGCGAACACCGCGATTAAATTCTTCTCCGTTCTTCCCGTTTCGTTTCTGTCTTCGTTTCTTCGGTTTTGTGGTGTCTTCCTCGGCTGGGTAGTTGATAATTATTTATAATACTGTTCGTTTGCCGCCTTCGCGCGTCTTAACCTCTTCCTGACCCTCTTCTTCTCGTTCGCGGAACCGTGGCGTACCCGTGGAACAAACTCGACGACGATGTCCCTTTTCCCTGATCCAGGTCCGTTCTCTTCTCGCGTAGCAATTATCGTGCAGAGACTGAGCTACTGAAATATCTACGCGATGCGATTTCTGGCTTCGACAGCTACTCGAATTTAAAGACTCGAACCGAACGACGTTGCTTCGCGATAAGGATAATAAATGAGTACTGCGAACGCGCTTTCGTTACTCTTATTATTATAATATTTCTTTATAATCTTTTTTGCTTTTTTTTTGGATTTATCTCGTTTAAGGTAATTCGCTTATCTCCACCGCGTCGTAAATGATTCTAGGGCGTGCCAATCTAGCGTACTGATCTCTCCTCGGTTTTAATCGGGAATTAATTAGGTTTCTATTCAAGACTAAATGGTGTGTCACGAGACGTCCTATTCTGTAGCGTACGTTTGCTCCTGCTCGTTTCTTAAACTTTTTGCATTTAGCGTAACATTTATATCTCTCTTCGGCTGCCACTACTGTTTTTGCTTCTTCCTCTCTCTGGCAATTTTTTTTTGTCTTTTTTAATTCATAGCAAGGGCATGGTGGCCAAACCTAGCGCAGTGATCTTTCGTTTAGCGAACTGGATGCCTACTACTGGTGAATATTTCTCGATATCACAAGACGTCTACATGGAATACTCCATCGATGCTAAATTATCCTCGACTATTCTTTCTTCGTTTCTGCGATCGTCGACGTTCGTACGGACGTGACGTCGTTGACCCGTCGTCGTCCAACACCATCGTAACGGAGTCTCGATGATTTCCGTTCCACGTCACGTGCTTCGTTATGTTCGTTTTTAGGCCCTTACGCGCGTTCTGCTCCGTTTCGAACCAAATCCAGCAGCTCGCAGTGTGTGTGTGTATGTTCTGTCGATGATCAGACGGCAGCACCGACCCCTAAAATTTCGTGACCCTCGAATCGTATCAGGTGTGTGTGTGTACCTGGAAGCTTCATCTTCCCGACGACGTTGCTCGTAGAACCCATATCTCGTCGATCCTTTTCGATGTTTCTCGAACGACGATCTTTTAATGATACACCGGCACGCGCGTGCAAGCAACTCGCAGAGCCAGAACGACGAACCTTTTACCCTCTCGTTCCTACCCCTCCTCTTCGTCCCCCTTTTGTACTTCGCACACACTGTAACTCTCCGTTTCGTCCTATCCCAACGTTCCAATCGTTTATTCTCGAAGAAACAACTTGCAACAACAATAATATACCTGGTCGTTCGACGATTCGGCTCGATTATTTCTCTTATACGGATGCGAATTGTCCCTCGTTTAATCTCGTGATCTCGCGACAGTACGGTTTTTAGACCCGGATAGCACGCCCCATGGTAAATACAACATGTGTGTATGTGTGTCCTCGTGTGTGTACGCGTGTGTGTATATGTGTGTGGGTATTTGTACGCGTGTACGTATGTACGTGTGTCATTAACGCGAGTGATTATTATGGTTTTTTATTCTCTGTAATTTGTTCGTTTTTTTTTTTTTTATTCTGTTTGGTTTTACTGATTAGTATCTCGGTGTATATCTCTTGCGTGGGTATATGCGTATCTCATTTTCTCTCTCTCTCCCGCACTTTCACTCTAGTTCTCTCGCATCATTCTCACTGCTACTCTCGCTCTGTACTCTTGCGCGCGCGCTCTGCGTGTATGATTAAATTCTTCTTTGCGTCTAATAGTAAGTTTCTTGCTCGAGCCAGCCTCCTGGATTCCGGCGGAGGTAGAATCGTCTCGTCTCGTCGTAGATGAAGATGGCGAGCATGAAAGGAAGGGCGGGTAGCCACCAGACGAATCTGAAATATACAAATATATCGTTACTTACTGACCCCTTCATGAGAAAATTCTTAATATTCTTTACAACGATGAAATGAACGAATGTTGCTGTTAGATGTGTACACTGTCTGTGTGCAAAATGGATGAGATTGCATCTCCAAACTACTAAAATGAAGACTTATGAATATTCTGATGTGGATGTTCGATTTGACAAGGTATAATACTGATGCAGAATATACTATCGAGACTGAGATTGACTGTTTACACGCATATGAGCAACTTCTTCATGGCAGTAAGAAGGAAATAGAAATTACTTGAGAGGGAACATGCGGAGACCCTTGTCCATGCCAGGTGTGTAGCTTAGGAACGCGGCGAGGGCGGTCTCGAACACCAGACCAAAGTTGAGGGCCCAGTTTCTCATTCCCTGGTGAATGATGGAGTTACGTCGCGTCTTGCAAACGATCAAATCGGCCCATTGGACGATCACAATCGAAACGAAGAAGGCTGTGTGGCAGGTGAACTCCAGTGTCTTGCGGTCATTGTATGTCTGCGAATATACACGACACGATTAAATCGATCCTTCGATAACATTATAATTAATTGGATGAAAAAGTGTCTAGCTTACCCATTCTTGGCCGTAGCTGTCACGAAGATCGTTGATAGCCTTGGAATCCCATTGTTTTCGGATACCGAAAAGATGCAGAGGCAGGAATCCGTTTTCAGCCATGATTACGAAGTACACGAAGAAACCGGCTGCTGCCTGGATCATACCGATCTGACCGTATGCCATCGAAATAAGCCTAGACACCATAGAGTCACCATTTAGATGATTGTTGTTCGACAGCGTCCGATGTTTGCGGGTACATTCCGACTTCCAAAGAACTTTCCTCTATGTTCAAATTCCAAAAATTTACTACGTCCTTCCAAAAATGTTCAACTCTAAATTACGGGATCAGAATCAATTTACCGGTAAAGGTGTTACTGAAGGAAATATTTCAATCGACTAAGTCATACATCAACTAAGCGATACTAGGTCACGCTAACGAAAGAATATTTCAATCTATTCAAGTTTTGACCACAAATACAATTCTTTGAAAGTCAGCGGAAGCTGTTTATGTGTATGCGATTAATCGTCTAAGTTCACTTCTAAACAGCCTAAGGTGTTAAGTGTTAATTACGAAAGCCATTGTTACCTAGGATTAAGATGCGTAATAACAACTTACCGGCTCGGAACGTAGGCGGTAACGATTGGTTCTTCACACCGAGACATGCCACGCAAAGCACCAGACAAACACGTAACCGGCTACTGTTCGTCAAGCCTCACGGTGCACGTTATTTCGCAAGTTCGAGCTTTTCGCGTGCAGACATGCAAGCTCGGTCGAACCGTGAGATCTGACGAGATCAGCGAACATAAGCAACATCAAATATTTCGTTGGCATTCGCGTGGATATTCGTTCGATCCTGATGTTCATCCTGCGATTACTCGATTGTTAATCGTGTGAAGAATTGAATGGTTGAGACACTCGTTATATTGCCGGGTGGATATATGATTCGTTGTTTTTGATTACGTTATATTTCGGACGCATTGTATTTCGATGTGCTGAATTTCGGCGCGCTGTAATTCGGTGCGTTGTGAATTCGACGCGTTGGAATTCAGTACGTTGTGAATTCGACGCGTTGAGTATTCGACGCGTTGTGAATTCGACGCGTTGTGAATTCGGTACGAAGAGTATTCGGCGCGTTCAGTATTCCACGCGCTGTGAATTCGACGCGTTGAGTATTCGGCGCGTTGTGAATTCGACGCGTTGTGAATTCGATGCGTTGAGTATTCCACGCGTTGTGAATTCGATACGTAGAGTATTCGGCGCGTTCAGTATTCCACGCGTTGTGAATTCGACGCGTTGAGTATTCGGCGCGTTGGAATTCAGTACGTTGTGAATTCGATGCGTTGAGTATTCCACGCGTTGTGAATTCGATACGTAGAGTATTCGGCGCGTTCAGTATTCCACGCGTTGTGAATTCGACGCGTTGAGTATTCGGCGCGTTGGAATTTAGTACGTTGCGAATTCCACGCGTTGTGAATTCGATACGTAGAGTATTCGGCGCGTTCAGTATTCCACGCGTTGTGAATTCGACGCGCTGTGAATTCGACGCGTTGAGTATTCGGCACGTTGGAATTTAGTACGTTGTGAATTCGACGCGATAAGTAATCGACGCGTTGAGTATTCGACGCGTAGTATACCGGCGCGTTGTATTTCGACGCGTTAAGTGTCGGTGAATTGAATTTCGACGCATCGCCTACCGGTGTGTTGGATATCGACGCGATGTAATTCGGCTCGTTCAATATCATTGCGTTGTACATCGATGCGTTGTGATTTGGTTCCTTCTATTTTGGTGCATTAAAGGTCTCCACGTATGATACTGATATATTGCATTTTGACGTGTTATATCCCCAATACATTTTGCCCTGTTATTTCATCCAATTCCCAGATATCAAGATTACAAGATACTCTCCACTTTGTACAACCTTCACAGGACAAGATAATGTACCTCTTCCACTCCACGGCAATATAACGCGAGTACAATGAACCGTATCTTCCAAAAAAGCTTGCGAAGCCATGGAAACAATTCTCACAGGATCATCTCAGGATCGTTTCCCATTCCAAAATAAAAACAGCTCGCAAACAGCACAGAGAAAGAAAGAAAGATAGATAGAAAGATCGCAACGGATCCGCGTGGAAGACACGCGCGATCAAGTTCATGGTAAAAAAAGAACGGACAGAAGTCGCGGGACGTCGATCGTGGATTCGAAAAGAAAGCTTGTTAGTGACTATTACATAGTATAACGATAGTCGGTGTGTTTTAGTCGCCGTAGACTCGTAGTACAACGCGTGTTAATTCGTCGATCAAACTGCTCAGGCCGTGCTTTCGTTCTCGTCGGTTCAAGCGTTGCTCTATATTATGCATCTCTCTAAACTTTTCAATTCTACGTTTCGTGTGACACTCGTCACGCTTCTCCTTCGGGTGTCACACCACTGGTTTCACCTTCATATATTTTTTGTTTCGTTCTTTTCTAAACACGCAAGTTCAAAACGTATCGCAAAGCTGCAAAGGGGCCAAGTCGTTAGGCGCAGTCGTTCGGTTAGTTTCGCTGTTTCAGAGAGACTCTAAGTGTGGCTAGAAAGCATTCGGCATTCCCAACGCTGTAAATCTTCTATTTGCACAGGATGCGGCGGAATTCGTCTCACGGGAAGACATCTTGCAAAAATAAATCTAGTCTGTGGAGTAATTCATTTTATTTCATTAAGGTTTCGTTTCATTCAAACTTCTGACAGGTGTCTGAGGTATTTTTGACAAAACCATAAATTGTTAGGAACACAAATTATTTAATTAATATCTGTATGGTCATAAATGATAAATTTAATGATTCTAACTTTTTGTATACGTATCTAAAAAAATATGAAAGTAAGTAATAGTAAAATTTTAATTTGAGTTTGAATTTCTTTTCTGTTAAACGAAACCTCAAGTAAAGAGATTTATTCCACGACTTTGATTCTTTGAGCAAGAAATCACCCTTTGGTGTGCCACGAATTTTGCCGTATCCTGTACAAGTTGCTGTGCTATCACTAATCAACTAGTATTCTAGAGATGTGTTTCTTTCTTTTTGTCTGGCTGGGAAAACGTAGAGTGTCAACCTTATTCTTTTTCGTTCGTTTATTTGGCACCATTCCATTATCTCGACCTAACCAATATGAGTTATGTCGTCGGTAAAACGGGGCAATATTTACTGTGGTGGTGATTGTGGTGTCTTGCGTGGGATTGTATCGGAAACGTGAGAATTTAGAGATTCAGAGATTAGGGCAGTGAGATTTAGAAATGCAGAAACTTGGAAATCTAGAAATATACTTGGAAATTTAGAAATATGGAAACTTGAAAATTTATAAATATAGAAAATTGAAAATTTAGAAATGTGGAAACTTGGAAGTCTAGAACTATACTTGGAAATTTAGAAATATAGAAACTTGAAAATTTAGAAACGTGGAAACTTGGAAATTTAGAAATATAGAAAATTGAAAAATTTAGAAATGAGAAACTAGAAAATTCAGAAATGAGAAACTGGAAAATCTAGAAACGAGAAAACAAAATATTCGAGCAAAGTTGAAATTAATTAGGATCGAGATAACTGGATAGTACTTGTTCTCTTCTTTCGCTAATTAAAATTATCCCCGTGACAAATCTCTCGGGTTTGAATCGATAGCGCGACGGCAAAAAAAAAAAAAACGTTCGTTTCGATACCTATCGATGGTATCGTTTCTTTTCTGTATACCCGGTTCTCGACGAACAAGTGCAAACGACAGTGCGCACATTGAAAACGATAAAAATACACTTTCATCATTGTCGCGTGCAGTAAAATAAAGATCAAGCTAGTGACCATCGAGACAACGATAGAAAGATAGACAGAAACAGAGAGATCTGTAATTTAGAAACAAAATGTACGGCATCGACATTTCAGTAGACACTCTGACGATCAAGTGTGTATAAACAATCATGTTTGGTGTGGAGGAGTGGCCAAATTTCATTTCAATTACTTCAACTTTGTTAGACCATTCATATTATTCGATTCTACGCGTTTCAAGTCGATATGGTTCAATTCAATATATTCTAATCTAACGCGTTTTAATTCTATGTAGTTTAATTTTAATTCGTTGAGATTCATTTCTATGCATTTCAATTCGATGTGATTTGATTGCACGTGGTTCAACTCGATGTGATTCAATTCTATTCCATTCAATTCGATGTAATTCGACGCGTATCAATTTTCATAAGTTACAATTCGATGTGAATTCCACACGATTCAATTTCACGCGATTCAATTCTACGTAATTCAATTCGACACAGATCTGATCAGCGCGTATCATGTTCCAAGTGTTGCAATTCAACGTGATTCAAGATACAATTCGTCGTGATTCAATTACACATAATTCAAGTGGACGTGATTCAACTCTACTCGAGTCAATTCCATATAATTCAATTCTGTACGATACAATTCGGCGTGATTCAATTACACATAATTCAAGTGGACATGGTTCAATTCTACACGAGTCAATTCCAAATAATTCAAGTCCTAACAGTTCAATTCGACACGGTCTCAGTCCAATATGACTCAATTCCATATTATTCGATTCAACGAGTTCCAGCTTGATGTAATTCAATTTTACATGATTCAATTTTAAGTGATTCTATTCAATTCAATTCAATTCTCACATGATTCAATTTGCGCCAATTTTAGTCAACTTGTTTCAATTCATTTTCAAATGATTCAATTTCATGTTATTCAAATTGACACGAATTAATTTAGAATGTTATTCATTATGACACTTAATTGACTCTAAATTGACACTCATCTTGATATTCAATTTGACGCAATTCAATTTCATACTACTCAATCTGCCACGATTCAATTTTATGTTACTCAATTTGATAGTCAATGGATACTAAATTAACATTCATTTTGACATTCAATTTACCACAATTCATGTCAATTCACTTTCAAGTGAATCAATTCCACAAGATTCAACAAACACCATTTTAATTCAACACGTCTCGATTTAACGTTTTCAAACCTACATAATTGACCACGTATTCAATTTTAATTCAACGCGATTCAATTCTGTACATCACGACCGAATTCAAAGCGTACTCGAAATGCAACCGTGCATGAATCAAAAACAGATCAGAATGCATTATTCCGAAAAAAAGAGTATTAAAGATTATTCGAAAAAAGATTGAAAGTAGGTGATAAATTTGGCCACTCGTGTGTCTTGTGTGTCGTATATCGTACTATGTCGTGTGTATCTGGTCTGTCTGCGATTGAATAAGTGCATGGTTTCTCTAGGGTTATTGGTTTCTCTGGTGGGTAGTTTTGAGACCCACCTTCGGTTGACAAGATTGTCTCTGTAAGGATCGCGGGGCTGCCGTTTCATAATGTCCGACTCCGGTGCCTCGTAAGCTAGCGAGATGGCCGGCACCTGCCATCCACCATTGATTAGAAAAAATGTGTGCCAAGCACCCCGTACACCGTTACAAGTATAGTAATACACGTAGCCATATTTACATATATATTTACAAAATCAGTAGTCGTACACAGTCACAGCGAAAGAGACGAAGAATTTCTTTTTCACACCCTCCTTTGTTTCCCATTTTTTAACGAAGGACCATGATTTAATGTCGTGAGATTCGCAGTCAATTATTTGTAATTAAACAATTTAACGTAATTAAAGTAAAGGAAAAGTCGGAGGAAAGGTAGCATATGGAAATTTTCAGTTTGGAATTATTTCTCTTTTCTCATAGATCCTTTATGCTCACGATTCAACCCATTCGCTGCGAGGTTCGACAAAATGGCTTCCAGCCACTGGACCTAAACTCTTAAGATACGCTGAAGAGGTGATCAAAAAACTTGAGCAATTGCTTCGTATCAAAAAATTTCGGTCAAAAACGAAAGCAAAAATATTTCATGATTGACTGCCACAGTGAAAATTGACCAGCGTATGTGGTCAGACACGAATGCAAATAATTTTTCCTTTATCTTTTAATTTCACTGATCCAATATTAGAAGTACTTTTCCCTGAAATCTTCCTTATTTTTTCTTGAATTTACTGAATTTGCAAGGGGACTATGACAGTCAACTTAAGAAAATGATAAAAGTAAACGTGCCAGTGGCAACGAAAGGGTTAAACTCAAGTTGAGCATTTTATCAAAATTCCTCGCTCTTTCCTGCACTTTGTACGCGATGCAAACTCCATTTCTGTTAGTACCTTAAACCATTAATACCCAAAGTTCCGTATAACTTGTGTTCTAAGTAAATAGTTTACTTGTATGTTGAGTACACTGTTCGATTAGGTAATACTTTTTATTAAATTTATCTGTAAACGTTTACTGTTTTCGTAGTACCTGATGTTAATCATTTTTATTAGGGTAAACTGTACATTTGGCACCTTTAGCTGAATCTCTATTTTTAAGTATATTTTAATGTAAATTTATAATGTAAATAAAAGTTGAAATCATTAATCATTAATGATTAAATCATTAATTTTGAAATATATTTTAAGAACAAAAAGTGGTAGCAAATTTGACACAGTGATTGCCAATAATGGTCATTGTCAATTATGCCAATAATTGTCTAATGATTTTATATCAAAGTATGAAATTTTTAACAAATGTTAACACTCGCCTCATACTTGAAAAAATGAGTCAAACATCTACATTATGAAAGTACATTAAATTAACGTATAATAAAAGTAAGTATATTATACAAGTATAGTAAAACATTAAATACAAATGATACCCAACATAATTTTTATAAAAAATTGTGTTAACTGCAGTACCAGTACAGCTTACTCGATGATAAAACACATTCTGAACATTTTCTACAAGTATTGAAACATCAATACCGTTTGTTAGTAATCACGCGATATCGCGTGAGGATTTCGCTTGGACCACGATATCGAGTGATGTGAAACATGTTAATTACCTGTCCGTAAGTATTTCACGACACATGATTTATAATTTCGAGCTTTGGGAATTAATGAGTTAAACACGTGTTCCCTGATGCACAGACAGAATTGTTCAATTTCAATCTCGTTTCTGTAAGATTGCTATCGTTGCTATAATGAGACGATATAAATTTATACAGATTGTTCGAACAATTTTTAAGTTTGTACAGTTTGTTAAAATTGCAGGAAAAATTCTGTCGATTGCAGAAGGGATACCTCCTCCCGTAACACCATATGCACATGGACCCATGAAAGTTCCCGCAACAGCGACATTCAGTTCACGCACGCTGTTATCGTGAAATTCAAAGGAGTAATAAAACAGAAAAAGAAAAGAAAACATTTCGCTCGGTCGTTCACAGCGGCCGTTAGAAAGGTTGCCAGTCGCAGAAGTGGTAGAAGGCAGCGGCGGTAGGCAGCGCATTACAGAATAAAATTGTGAGAGGACTGTAAAGAATCCAAAAAGGGAAAAAAAAGACGAAAGGAACTGCAAAGAAGAATCATGACCTAAAAATAGGTTCCCAACAAAAAGGGTACAAAAAAAAAAGAGAATGTAATAAAGAAAGGTGCCATATATCATATCGTTGCGTTGCTTGCTTGCTTGCTCATTCTTTTTTTTGTCCACTTTTCTCTGTTTCGTTTGCTTTCACGCATTTTTCGTTGCTTTTCATTCCCTCGATATGCAATGGTTGAAAAACGTACCGATAGCGACGGAGAAACGAAAAGTCAAATATTATAATAGTAAAATAGTAGCAGCAGAATCGTAAACAACTGAAATAACGAAAGGAAACGAAAGTTGCTAGTCGAATAATCGAAATGCGTGTGTGATCAAAAAGTGGAAGAGAAACGGGTGAATGGAAAGAGAGAGGATATTTAAAAGACGCTACGAATATATTTGATGGAAGGTTGGATCGATATGATGAGAGTTACTAATAATACTGATGAAACTAGGACAGTGATTAATAATACCGATGATAATGATGACACTGATGGTGGGTGGTAATTAACATGGGGATGAATGATAAATATATATATAAAGATCTATTTAACATGTATGCAAGTATTATAAAATTGAAACTGGACTAACTAGTTCTTAACGAGTGTCATTGATCGCACTTTGTAATTAAATTTCTAATTAACGTCAAAGAAGTTATAGTCTCTTATTATACAGGATATTTGAAAATTTATTAAGAAAGATTTTTATGAGATAAATTGAACAATTTATAATATATCAGTTATTAAGGGTGTGAAGGGAAAAAGCAAATTAAAGAATTGAAGTTAAAAATTAATTTTTAATATTGGAAATTTAGAACCTGGTTATTTAAGAGTTTGCAAGCTGAGACACTGAAAAATTTAGAAAGTTAAGAATTCATTTTTAATGCTGCAAATTTTGAAATCTAGAATTTTGGTTATTTAAGAGTTTGAAAATTGAGGGACTGGAAAATTTACAAAGTTAAAATGTAATTTTTAATGCTGGAAATTTGGACATCCAGAATTTTGGTTATTTAAGAGTTTAGAACTTAAGAAACTACGAAATTCAGAAATTTGAAAATATACAATTTTAAAAATTTTAAATTGGGAGATTAAAAAGTGGGATTTTAAGAATGTAGAAATCTATAGATTTGAAAATTTAGAAATTTAGAAACCTTGCAAATTAAGTGACAAATAATTTCAACTATTTTAATAAATTTGAGCAAATCGATCAACAACACTCGCACGACTAAACGGACTAAACCGATAATTCTGAAAAACGTCGAGAGTCGCTCGATGCAGAAGTGTAGACAGTAAAAAGTGTGTAATTCCGCAACTACGTCAGATATATCAAACTACGTGTTTTAGAGCAAACAACAACAACAACGTATCTATTCTGCATCGATCTAAGCGAGATTCGACTCCGTTCTACGAATCGTTGGCGTGTTAACTCGTGTAAAGTCGACTTTCCATTCGACGTTTGTGTACACCGTAGGAAATAAATATCTGGAGCAAAGAATTCACACATTTGTCTTATCATGATCAGAAAAAGGTGTTTATCGTCCAAAGATAATTAGAAAAAACAAGCGATGCTCGAACGAGATCTCCCAAGGAAATTGAAGGATTGAAAAGCGGTGTCCAAATATACGGACCGGAAACAATGGTAAAAAAACGATCCTGTTACTGGTATCACCTGGTGCATCCGGGCTAGGATCAGAGAGTGTGCGGTGATAAAACGAGATTTAAAAAAAGGGGTAGAAAAGGAGGACCATCCGCTAGCAGGAGCGTAAAAAAGAGAAAGAGAAATGTTGCTGGTACTCAACTTCCTGTTCTGTTGTATTGCGGCGAGCCAACATGGCGGACGACAACCGACAGACGAATCTTTTTTCTTTCTTTCGGGGGTTTACAAAAATAAGGCGGGGAGAGAAATTTAGAGAGTAAAAGCTGAGCTTGAGGAGGTGACAAAGAATCAGAAAGATAAAGATAGAAAGAGTAGGAAGTAGTGTATAGAAAATAGAAAGAAAGGTGAAAGATTTGAAAGAGATCGGCTTACCTTTGACGTAAACGAAACGACACTAATTTACAAGCGAGAATCATCGAAAGCGAACGCTTCATTCGCTAATTTTTTATTTCTTTTTGTACGCAGAGAAACGAGGAAACCTGAGAGAGAGATTGCTCGTTCTACGATTCTTCTTTTATCATTTTTATTTAAATAGAGAAAGATTTTGTTGTAGCAATTCATTTGTATTGTCGATTTTTAGGAGACTACGAATTTAATTTAGTCCTCCATATTTCTGCATTAAAGTATGTCTCTAGAATCTAATATCCCCAGATTCAGACATCTCAAGATTTCAATGTCGTACACGTTAGAATAGATTATAACACTAGATTAAAGTATTCAATTGAAGTATTCATAAATCATACTATCACGTCTCCGTATTTTCATATCTGAACATCTCTAGATCCGAATGTCCCTAGACCTGAATATTCCTGCCTTCATTTTTACATCCAAATATGGTCCCAAGTTAAACTCAAATATCCCTAGTTTCTACAATTTGAAATAAGAGATCTGAAGTCTAGTTTCTTTAATATTCTTCAATCGCTATTTTAAATTATAGTTGCTATATTAAATTTGACTTCACTAACATTTAAAAAACTTCTTTAAATTTTTTGTATTTCGACCAAATTAAATTCGTAATGTTCTCTGATTCTGTCGTATCAATGTTGTTAGAAAATTTGATATTTATTTTGAGAATTGTGTAAAAAATGGTCGAATCGCGAACGAGCGTCATCGAACAAGATCACGATCCAGCGTAGAGTGGCAAATGGGCCGTGTTGCGAAGACTCTTAAATATTTAAAAAAGATTCGGAAGCTCAAAAAGAAAAAAGTAAAGAAAAAATAAAAGGAAAATTATACCCAATCACCAGATGCCCCGAAGTGTTAGCACCCGCGTGCACAGCCCCATTCCGTTACCTTTCGTGTTAGTATTCGTCGTCCGGGGAAACACCATAAAAGCCATCGAAAACAAATTAAACCCAGGCCTTTGTAACGATCGGTACGAAAGCAACAAGGGTTGAAAAAAAAAAACGAATAACAGACGACGGTCTCGTCATGTATCTGGTAAAGCACGTGCGACAGAAGAATTTCCGTAATCTCGGGGGTTATATGGACACTCGATGCAAACAACCATAAGTGTCTCGTTGGATAAAATAAACGAATTCAAGCAGGGGGTTGGTTGGTCGGTAAAAGACTTCCATCACCAAAATACGGACAAACAACACGTACGACGACAAGAAAACAACGTTTAATATATCGATAAATCAAACCGTCGGGCAATTAGCACGGACGAGTTAGGCTAGGGATTAATTTGCACACGAATCGTAGAGTCACCCTCTGTTGCTGATGGGCGTTCTGCTCGTTCAAGAAAGAAAGTGATAGAGAGAAAGAGAGAGAGAGAGAAAGAGATAGAAAGAGAAAGAAATAGAGAGAGACAGAGTCTCGTGAGTCTCTGTGTCGATTTTTCTTCTTCTTTTTTTTTCTTCGGTCATTTTTTTTCAGTGTTTTTTGAACGAGTACTATAGTCATACGAGAGACAGAACGAACTAGCTACTATACAATATAACCAATAGGAAGTGTAAGTAAGAAGTGTGTAACGACCAATATAGACAATATAGGTAATAAAAGGAGAGAGCGATCGAGCGACCGTTATGATTCAATTCTCGAAGCCGTTCGAGAATTTTGCGGAGAAACATTTTCAAGCAATAACCTTTTCAATCTGGATGCTTCGAGAATCAAAAACAGTTCGTGTCACCGATTACCCTTTCTGACCAATATAAAAATAAGTATCAATCGGTGTAGTAGTAGTAGTAGTAGTTTTTTTTGTCAAGGCTCAGGTTATGTTGTTGATGTGTTACCTTTCGTTAACTAGCTTGTCAGTGAACGGGTTTCGTGGATGTCGCTTCATAATATCGCTCTCTGCCTCCTCGTAGGCAAGTGAGATGGCTGGCACCTGACGTCACATTATCAACAGGCTCTCAGTAACAACGCCAACACAGAATTAAAATCGTGAGTATCGTTCGTGATGATCGCGTGACATACGATGCACACCGGTTACTTTCATATTCATAACACCTCGATGGTGCAAGATGTCAAGTATGCATATAAGTATGCTTACAGACTGGTAACTATCAATTTTCTGTATGGTACTTTATGATGAGCCAGTAATCAGTATACTAACGTTAGCACCAGAAAGTCTACTACACAAGACTCTATATTGGTAGATCAAGTAATCAGTATACTAACATTAGCACCAGAAAGAAATTTACTATATAAGACTCTACGTCGAGCAAGTATGTTAAAGCTAGTAGCAAAAACCTTTATATATACTTGCTTCAATCTGATAAGTTAAGTAGTAGAATACGTCAATGTCAGCAGGT
Source organism: Megachile willughbiella (assembly GCA_945859595.2). NCBI lineage: Eukaryota > Metazoa > Arthropoda > Insecta > Hymenoptera > Megachilidae > Megachile > Megachile willughbiella. The sequence goes on along the minus strand of OX243798.1, from coordinate 14,206,302 downwards.
GGAACACGTTTACTAAACTTTACATTGGTAGAGTAAATAATTAAGTACAACTGTAGTAGAAATAATTCATTTACTATATGATACTCCAATTACTATAACAGTACAATGTTCAATGTTTACAAAAACTCTCCCTTACAAAAAGACCTGCTTCTCCAAAAAAGCACCACTTTCCCCATAAAAACAGATAGCACCATTGATCTCTACTAGCCCTTCTAACATCTAGGTATACTTTACCGTATCAGTACCAACCAGAACGTTAAAATATGGTAACACTTCAGTCAATTTGATAAATTATTTGTGACCGGTGAGCACCGTGCGATGAGAACGCAGAAAGGTAAGCAAACAAATCAACTGAGAAAACTAAATCGAGCGGATCGATGAGGCGGAAGGATACGAAGGATTATCGAGGGGATGATACCGAGGGGTGTGGTTTCTCCTGGACGATCTCTGAGACTGGCTAGCTGGAAAAACTTGTCATCATATTCAACGTCACGAGTGTCCTGATTCTATAGATAGCTCGTTAAATTATCCATCGACGGTCTACTTTTGTCCGGGCGATACAGAGTCTCAAGAATCAAGACTCTCGTGCATGAAAAATTCATAACGCATAAAAATACATGGTCCAGATTCGTTCGAAGGTTAAATCTGCAAGTGTAAGTCTCCCAGAGGCTGCTCACCTAAAAGTACACGTATGAAAGATTATAAACGAGTTAGATTATATCTTTCGGGTCCTAAGCGTGGATCTGGCGTACTGCGATACTGCGGTTGTCTAGCCTAAACAAAGTACACAAATCTACGATCCGACAAGCTAAATTTTCTTGTCGGCAAAATGAACCTTTCGTTGACGAGGTTGTCCCTGTTGGGATCGCGAGGCTGCCTTTTCATAATGTCCGACTCGGCGTGCTCGTACGCCAGAGATATGGCAGGCACCTGACAAACCATCATACATTTCATCCTTAAAATCCCAACCAGCCTAAACAGCTCGACTGGGTCGAGATCACACAAGGTACAACAGTTTTAACATCGCTGAAAATGTTCGGTTACGCGAGAAGAACCTCGACGAGCCTTCGGGAGATCCCGTTCGTTGCCGATCAACGATCTCCTCGAAGAGTCGTCTAATTCTCTGGGTCTTCCCGACATTTCGCCCGTTCCTCATCAGGAACGAGCGAAGAATAGTTAGGACGTTACTCACCATGTCAGTTCCCAAGTCGATGCAGAGAATAGTGACGGTACCGAGAGGCAGAGGTATATCGCAAAGGATAAACGCCAGGAAGGGTGAGATCTCGGGGATGTTCGAGGTCAGGGTGTACGCGATGGACTTCTTCAGGTTGTCGAAGATCAGACGTCCCTCTTCGACGCCTGTCACGATCGAGGCAAAGTTGTCGTCGAGCAGAATCATGTCGGCTGCCTGTTTGGACACGTCCGAGCCAGCGATACCCATAGCTACACCGATGTCGGCCTTCTTCAACGCGGGCGAATCGTTCACACCATCACCTACAATGTTTCGTTTCTCTCAAATCCGTTCCTCGTCTTTTCTTCTACTAGCTGGTCTATTTGGGTAGCTTTCGGTAATTCGGGATCACAAATGGTTCTACCAAACTCTAAGCGGTGTTAGAAATATATGAATGGTCGAACGTACCGTTTTATAGTGCACCATGCTAATTTGATCTGTGAATTGAGTTTAGCAAGTACATCTTAGTATGCAGTTGGACAGTGCCTTTTGAACGGATTAGGCTTGTATCAAACTCTAAGAGGATTTGACAGTCTGTTCTCATGATAAATAAGATTCTTATACACTGAACTCGGTTTCGTACAGTGAACAGGTTTATATGAAACCGAAGCTCCTTACGTTTATTCACGAGGACATCTGAAGACATCTCAGGAGGATATTGCGTCTCTATTTATTATCCTCGTGAGAATACAACCGTGTTCAGAGCGTTCAGAAAACATGGTCATATTCTCCCTAGGTTATCCTCGTGAGAATGTAACAGTGTTCAGAGGGGACACAGGAGATTATGGACACCGTAAGTGTTTTTAAAGAGATAAACAGCGTACCAGTTACGGCGACGATGGCACCCATTCGCTGGCAACCTTCGACGATGATGAGCTTCTGCTGTGGCGAGGTACGGGCGAACACAATTTCGGTGTGGTACCTGAGAATCTCGTCCAGTTGGTCGGAGTTCAGTTCCCTGAGTTCAGTTCCGTGAATAACAGCGGCCTTGGCCTCGCGAGGATTCACTTCGGACACTGGGATGTTCAACCGTTGGGCAATGTCCTCAACGGTTTCATTACCTAATCAAAAATATTGTTATGTTATGCACTATCTTCAAAAGTTTCTGACAGAAAAATTATTAAGACTCGTTTTTAATAAGGTAACGATCTTAGATGTGGGTCACTTCAGACTTGGTGTACTTTTGTTCGTCGACATTTACGGAGAGTTTCAAAACAAATTTATGCTACGCCTTCTACTAGTTATGAATATTTCATAAGCACATAGGAGAAAGTTTCTTTCCATTTACACTTGTTTACCTCCGGTATCTGAAGATACAGAAAACAAGTTTGTTTGGAGAAAGTTCGTCTCTAATTGATAGGATCGCTCATTATGTAAATGAGATCTTCAGAACATTCTGTTATGTGAGAATCGAGAAAGGTGGATATAGCTGTGGTATGTTAGAAATGCTAGGAAAAGTTGCTGGTAGTAGTAGAGAATTAATGACTGAAGATATTGCAAGACAAGATCAATTGCAACCAAACTAACAAATGATACTCTTCACCATTTAAAGTGGGATACAGAGCAAGTACTAATCAACTGACATGTAACAATGAAACTCTCTGGTGATTAACTAGTGGTCATAGTTTTAAGGTGGACACAAAGTTGTCGGTTAGCCTATCCTAATGACCCAGGGATTTATAATACTTGTAGGAGTGGAAGATGTGGTGAAAGGAGAATCGGCTAACCTTCAGAGATGATGCCGACGGATTTGGCAATGGCTTTGGCAGTGATCGGGTGATCGCCGGTAACCATGATGACCTTGATACCGGCTGAACGGCATTTGGCGACCGCGTCGGGCACCGCAGCCCTGGGCGGGTCAATCATGGACATGAGGCCCACGAAGCGGAGTCCCTCGACCGGGAAGTTGGGATCGTCGCAGTTGAACTTGAAGCCGATCGGGAATTTGTCGGACGGCAGTGTGAAGTCACAGAAGCCGAGTACACGTTCGCCAAGACCGCCGAGCTCGAGATAAGCATTGTTGAAAGCTTCCTTCATCTCCTCGTCCAGGACCTTTTCTTTGCCTCCGATAAATATGGTGGAGCATCGGTCGAGGATTCTTTCCGGGGCGCCCTTCATTACCAGCAGATGTCTAGGATCGTCCGGATTGTCCGACTCGTGGATGGAGACCTGATACTTGTTGGTGGAGTTGAACGGAATCTCGCAGACCTTCTTGTTACGTTTCCTAATGCCCATCACATCGCCCAATGCCAGTTCCATGCACTTCAGGAGAGCAGCCTCGGACGCGTCGCCGTTCACCTCTCTCTTCAGGATGGGTATTTCGTCTTGGCCAGGTTTGAACTCGGCTCGGTTGCAGAGGGTCGCGATCTTGGCCAGCGCCTTGAAACCAGGACTCGTACGATCGTATTGTAAACCGGACTGATCCTCCGTGGTGTCGGCCTCGATGATCTGATTGTCGAACCACATGTGAGCGACGGTCATCCTGTTCTGTGTGAGCGTGCCTGTCTTGTCCGAGCAGATGGTCGACGTCGAGCCTAACGTTTCGACGGCCTCCAGATTCTTAACCAGACAATTCTTGGACGCCATACGTTTGGCAGTCAACGTCAAACACACGGTCACGGTAGCGAGCAAACCTTCCGGCACGTTAGCAACGATAATACCGATCAAGAAGATAACCGCGTCTAACCAATGGTAACCGAGAATGAACGCGATTAGGAAGAAAGTAACACCGAGGAACACAGCTACGCCGGTAATCAAATGGATGAAGTGGTGGATCTCCTTAGCGATCGGAGTCTCACCGGTGTCAAGGCCAGATGCCAAACCAGCAATCCTTCCCATTACCGTCTGATCGCCACAGCAGATCACCACCCCTTTCGCGGTGCCTTCAACGGCATTCGTGGAAAAGAACGCAAGATTTTTCGTTTCTAACGGATTCTCGTTCGTGAACTCTGGAGACCTCGATTGTGGTTCGGATTCACCCGTCAGCGACGAGTTGTCCACCTTGAATCCACGCGATTCGATGATTCTGATGTCGGCCGGTATACGATCGCCGAATTTCACCTCGACAACGTCGCCAAGTACCAATTCCTCCGCCCTCAGTGTCAGTTTCTCGCCTTCTCTGATCACGGTCGCGAACTGTGGTACCATGTTCTTGAACGATTCCATGATTTTGCTAGACTTGCTTTCCTGGTAATACGAGAATATGCCCGTCACTATGACTACCGCCGCCAACACGATACCCAGGTACAAATTGTCGTCGTTCGGATCCTCGCTGGTCGTCGCTTGGATCGAGTACGCGATGAAGCAGAGGATCGCACCGATCCACAACAGCAACGCGAAACCACCGAACAGATTCTTGCAGAATTTCACCCATTCTGGCGTCTGTTTCGGTGGCGTTAACGAGTTTGGCCCGTCCCTCTCCAGATTCTCCTTTGCCTTTGCATGGCTGAGGCCCTGAAATCACATTTTTATACATTAACCACTTTTCATTTCATTTACAGAATTATACACAACCATACCATTTATGGAATTATAGAATATATTAACTATTTCATTAATAGTTTCACTTGGACTCTAGGAAGTCCATAGTTTCTAATCTGAATTTTCGAATACTTTTAAATTTACGTTTCAATCCCACGATTCATGGTCTAAGATTTCATGGTATTCTAGCAGTTTCAACTCGTATACTGCTAAGATTTTCAACTTGTATTTCACATCACTTCACGGTTTCGAACTTGTGTCCCAAAGATGATCTATCATTATTATTTCGTTTAATGTTTTAAGCAAATACGAGCGAATGAGCTTTGCATAGATTGGGTTAGTAACGGATTTTAAAATTAGTTAATTTCATGACAGCGACGTTATCCGAGCTTTAAATAATTCAATCGATCGACCAACACGATCCGTGCATCACAAGCAGAGAAAATTCTGTATTTGCGTCAGCGTCCTCGTTAAATAATAATCAGTCTAAATGCGGACACGAATAGAACGGTTTCCCAGTTGAAATGCGACTAATCTATTTTGTATCAATATTCGGCGTTCAAATTTTAACGCGAACTAAATTTATTTTCGGTATTGGAATTTTTGGATTGTACTTTGACTGCAACTTTTTTATATGCATTCGTGTATGGTCGATTCGATCTTTATTTATCTTGGTAAATTTTGGTAAGGACTTTGATCTTTAGAATTCAAGGAAATTTAATACTGATACAACTGTTATTTAATGAGTTGTCCAATTCGGTTGCTGTAAGTACAGAATGCATTCTTCAGCGAACTTACGTTTTCGGGGTGCGTCTGAAATCTCTGATACAGTTCTTCAGGGGTGATTTTGTGGAAGTCAATATCCAACTCCTGTTTCAAGTCATCTAAATTGTCCGTCCTCCGCTTTGGGTTCTTCCGCCGCGACTGTTTGACAAAAAACAGAGTTGATCTTTTGTTAGTCACATAAACAAATAATTCTTACGAGACATTTGGATGGAAATTAGAACTTCAAGATGTTAATCAAAGAAGGAGGAAGATCCTTTATATTAGCATAAAAATAATTGTGTTAATATAAAACATTAAAAGGATGTTACGATTTTATCAAAAATTTCAATTTTAAATAATTTCTTACATTTTTTAGCTTACTTAGAATTCTTTTAATGATAAAATTAAATATGTAAAGTTGTCTTAATATTTAATATTTTTCTAAATTATATTTCTATCATGCAATGTTTGAAGCACTACAGGCAATTTTGGTATAAAATCTATTTAGAGGATCATTAAGGATTCGAGGATTTAGGTAATCATCACCACACAGATTCTCTCCCCATCACAATACTTCACAATAATTTCAAGTTACTTCATTAATTCAACCATTCATTTTTCTTCACATCTGAAGAATATCAGATGTACTTTAATCATCGCTGAAAGCGATTAAGTCCCAGCACCAAGAATAGTATGTTAGTTCGTGTAGAAATGAGTTAAATAGTGTGCCAGTTAACAGTGACTCAACGAAGAAGAAGAAGAAGAAAGAACTGTAGAAATATTACGAGACAAATGTTTTGATTTTGATTGAATTCTTCAGAAATATTAGCTTGAAGCACCAAGAAGAAGAAGAAGAAGACGAAGCAGACAAGATCAAGTATAGAAATGTTCACCACCGACGAAGCAAGTCCCAGAAGCTATAAAAATGTAACTTTTACAGGACCGGAAGTCCTCTTTTCCATAATACCTTGTACATTCCATCGGCTGTTATGTTGTCATCGCGAATTTTCGGTAACGTGGCGACCCTGTACGAATCTGATCGGCCATGCTGTAAAATGTATGACAAAAAAAAAACATGAGATGACGTGGATTAAAAAAAAAAACACATAAAAACAAGTCGGAAATAAATAAATCAAGTAGAAGGATTCGATGATTTGGTGAGTAGTGTTTAACCTTGACGTTCTTTTTAATCTTTGATGTGAAATTAACATCTTAACGTCGAGAAAGAAGGGGAAGTATGTTGTAAGTATGTTGTAATTGAGAGAAAAGTAATATTCCTGTTTTTCACATTTTCAAATATTCGTTATTAAATTCTTCTTTTATTAACACCAGAACTAACCAAAATGGTTTCATGTTTTACAAAATGTTATAAAATAAAAATTTACCAATTTTGTATTGCAAAATGTTACAAATTACAAATTCACCAATCTTGTATTATAAAATGTTACAAATTTACCAATTTTGTTGTAAGGTCATTTTCTTCATAAAAAATAGTTGCATAAAGTAGATGTTTCAATACACCTTTTCCGCTTTATTTTCAATTTAAGTGCACATTTAACGCCTACTAATCAGGATTCGATGAATGCAACCCAGTTACGAACACAGAGGCACATTTTTGAAACACGTGGGCCGTGTAATTCGAACACGTGAGGGCTGAAGCCTAATTTTCAAGAGCGACCTCGGATAACGACCACTTCCGGTGCTGGTTCAATGGAGCACACTCGTTGAAATCGTTCAATGGTGTCCCGTGATCGATAGTATCCTTCAACGAAGCGATTTTGTGCAATTAAACACGACCATTCATTTACAATCTTCTTTTACTATTTTAATTGCATGATTTCATTTACTCTTTCCAAAATTAACGGATACAGAATATGCCTCTGTTAACCTAATCAGACAACTTTTTGAATAAATAACTATACTTGCAACAAAAAATAAATTAACACAATTAGATTGGACCTGTTCATAACAAATGCAGACACGACAGATCTCTTTTTTAATAAAATTATAATTCATTTAATTCATGTATTATCCAGAACTTTATCCTAAGGCATTTTAAATCATGTCATTCATCGATAATAATAATGTACACTAACAATGTTATATAAATTGAATTCCTTTGACAAAATTATTCTATACAAGATACAAATATACAAAGGCAATATAATCAATCTCTCTCTCGAATTGCTATCTGTAAGACATACTTTAATACTAGCAGTATTAATACTAGAAGTAAACAGTGCATCTTCATAAAAATGAGAACCAACTACATCAATCACGATTTTCTCAAGAAAAATAAAAAAAGTACCATCTTTCTGAAGACCAACGATAAAGCACGAGAGATATAAGAGAAATCTTTGGGTTAAATCGAAGAGAAAATGGAGTCGCTGACAGTTCGGTTATCAGTCAGAGGCTAAAACCATAACTAATCCAGTGGCGATCGATGAAACGAGTCCATGTATCTTTTTCATGGAAGAGTAGGGGTGCAACCCCTCGTAAATTTCTGACTCGTCGTGTGTCGACTTGCTAAGGCTTTTGAAGCTGGAAACGACCCCTCCGAGGCATGGCCGTGTTCTCATGGCCGGCGTTAGCGGATCGTTTGCATGCGTTCAAACGCCGGAGAAAATGAGATTACGTTTGTTCGCGAGACCGTCAGGAAAATTCTCCGGCCCGGAGAAACGGTTAAGGCGCATTTCAATTTGGACAAAACGCCGTGAATTGCGTCGAGGCGACTCACTCTCTCTCAATTCGAATTTACGAACCGTGCCGAACGCAAATTGCCAGCTGAATTTCCTCACAATTTCCTTCGACCAAGATTCTCGAATACTTTACTCCTTAACACGTTCGCGAAACGTTCGTTTATCCAATTTCCTGGGTTGTGATCTTGCGAATTTCGGGATTTGCGAATTTAGGACTCGGAGATTTAGATAAGTGGAGAAGCGGGGATTTAGATAGCCGGGGATGTAGAGGTGGGGAAATGGGAATTTAGAGATGTTGGAATTTGGGATATAGGAATTTGGGGATATAGGAATTTGGGGAAATAGGAATTTAGGGGTACAGCGATTTGGGATATAGGAATTTGGGGATATAGAATTTTGGGGTAATAGAAATTGGGGGTAATAGAAATTGGGGGAAATAGAAATTGGGGAAATAGAAATTTGGAGGTATAGGAATTTGGAGAAAATAGAAATTTGGGGGTATAGGAATTTGGGGGAAATAGAAATTGGGGGAAATAGAAATTTGGGGGAAATAGAAACTGGGGGAAATAGAAATTGGGGGAAATAGAAATTTGGGGGAAATAGAAATTTTGGGGTAATAGAAATTGGGGGAAGTAGAAATTTGGGGGTATAGGAATTTGGGGAAATAATAATTTGAGGATATAGCAATTTGGGAATACAGGTATTCGGGATATAGGAGTTTAGGGAAATAGAAATTTGGGAATATAAGAATTTGCAGACATAGGAATTTGTAAATATAGAAATTTAGAAATTTGGAAATTTGAAAATTTAAAAAGTGTGAATTTAAAAATTCCAAAATTGAGAAGTTTAAAAACAAAGAATAGTGGATGTGTTGAAAGTCTGAAGAGTATAAGAAATTGAAGTTTGAAAAGTGTGAGATTTAAGGTGATCGATCATACGAGTGTTGGCGTATCGATCGCAGTGCACGTGTGCGCGCACGATGTGATAATTGTCACTCGTCGCAGAAGATTTTGCTAGCCGCAGTGCAGTAAATTGTCTCGACCTCTTGTCGACACGGAACGGTGATTGCAATCCCGAACGTGTCGCGGAAATAAGTGAAATAGATTGGCGCGTAGCCAGTGGTTCTCGATGTTAAACAAATCTATTCGTGAGAATTTTTCCTCTTCCGAGGTATCCATTTTCTTGATGAAAATTAAACTTGCCGAAAAAACTAGTCAAGTTACAAGAACTTTCGTTATGAATATACGAAATAAGGCATCGTTCGGTAAAAGTTTTAACCCCGTTTATTTCGCGTTCGTTATGAAAAAAAAAATTGTCAATCGCAATTATCGAAACAATCGGGCAAATAAATCGAGTTCAAACGAATTAACGTTCCCAATTAACAAAATTTTTGCTCCATCGAGTCGTTTTTCCCGTCGACCACTCGGCATCAATTCATCCGCGAGAAATGCTGATAATGATCGATCGATAACCGTTCCAGGTTTCCGAAAATTGCTGGCTGAGAGATTTCGCCGCGGAATCGTCGGATGATCCCGAAAGAAAGCCAGGATCGAACAAGCGGACGTACAGGCACGACGAATGCCCCTCTATTGATCCAAATGATACAGACACAAAGGTACATGCGGCACTGTTCGTCAACGATTTTAACGAGCGCTGTATGTCGACGGCAGCTCTCGTTCCGTCCAAATAAATTGCTTCAGATAGCCTCGCGCTGTGTCATGTCATCTCGATCCGTGTATGACCGATATTTTAATACTTGCTTTCTCTCACGATTTTTGCGCTAACCTGTTCGGCCTTTATCGCCGATCGATTCGCAAACACGACACCACGACTTTAGTCGCTTTTTGGGGGTCATACATTAGAACTCTATTATCTTTGGAAGGTACTCATAGGTGTTTAATATAGTATGTTTGAAGTTGATTTTAAAGTAATAGCAAAGAGTAGGGATGTAATATGGTATAAGGAATGGATGCGCTGACTGTACGTGTAGAGGAATGTGATGAAGGAACGCGTTGATTAACGCGACGAATATTATGTATATTGGTTATTGTAACAAGTACCGATGAATTGGGAAGATATTGCTTGTATAGTGCGTCAAGGTGACGCACCAACTATGCACCAACAAACAAAGTTGATAACGAGACGATTGCACAGCGCAACTGTACAATCCATCAAATGGACAGCGTGTCGATCACACAACCCGTCAAGTGGACAACGCAATGATCACACAACGTGTCATCAAGACAGCGCACCGAGTATACAACGCATCGCCAAGACAGCGCATCTAACATACAATGCATTGCCAAGACAACGCATCGGTGATACAGCGCATCAAACGAGACAATGCATCAACTACAACACATTAACTAGACAGCGCATCGATCATATAACGTGTCAACAAGACAGCGCATCGATCGTATAACGCGTCAGAAAGACAACGCATCGACAGTACAATGCGTTAAGTAGACAACGCATCGATCAGCGTGTCAACAAGACAACGCATCGAGCACACAACACTTGAACTGCATATGGCATCGATCACACAACGCGTAATCAAGAAGACAACGCATCAAGCACACAACACTTGAACTACATATTGCATCGATCAACGCGTGAACTAGACAACGCAGTAAGGAGACAATGCTATTAATAATACAGCGCGTCAACTATGCAATGTGTCGAAAAGACAATAATTGAATGCACAACGCAAAGTCACCGCGTCGACTAAAGCCTTGTAAGACAACGCACAAAGAAAATGCATCGACTAACACGTCGATTACACGTGTTTATTAGAATGCGTTGAGCATAACGCGCTACACAACGCATCTACTCATTGTAGATGCTTTGTACTAATTATAGACACAAACATCACAGGACTTACTGAAATACTACCATAATAATTCTCTTCTCACTAAAATTCCAAAACTCTTGTACTAAATGAAATTGCCGATTTGTCTGTTACCGAACAATTAGGTACGCAATTTCATTTAATCGGTTCCGTTTACAACGTACAGTAATTCAAATCGATGCAATTTCACGGTGAACTCTAACCGATGTTCTATCGAACTTGACTATCGCGATATAATTTATTCGAATAGTTCCGCGATACTAGATCGATTCATCGATGTTTCACAGTACTTGCGTCGTTTCGCGAGGTGCGTACGTAACGAAATTGCATAATCGTCGTGCTTCCTCAATGACCAGAGGCCACTGTGTGACGATCAACGAGAGATAATAATGTCGCGGAATTGTCGCGTTTAGTGCGACCGTGTTCGCGCCTGCATATTTCTATCCCGTAACGAAATTACGCTCTTTCCCCCTATAAACTGTACCCTCTAATTAATCCCGTTAATTCACGAGACGAAAGTACGAATTTAATCTTAAAAATTGTTGTAAACGTCAATGGACAACTTTCGAAGCAGAAGCACGGAGCAGAATTAATTTTCTGCAAAAGGAGTCAATTGTCAGAGTTGATTCAATTTTTGCGATGTTTATTTCTTGTTAAAGGTTTAGTGTTCTCTTTTGATTACCTTCTCTCGGACACCTTTATCTAATCGTGAACGCATTCCGACAAATGCGTCACCGAGCTGACACACACATAATCAAAGGTCCACGTTGGTATATTAAATTACCATGAATTATTCAGCGAGATGAAGCAGCCAGGGTTAAGAATTGTGCGAACATGTAGACCGTTGGCGTATTTCCTTATTGCATCTCACTATGATTCTTTGAGATTCCATTGGGTTCATCACGAACCAGAAGCAGTTTTATCTCGGTACACTGAATATTTACTGATGGAAATTTCATTTAGTAGCTTAACTGCAAGATCGTAAAATTCTTCGACTTTATAATTACTGGTAGGAACTTCATTTCATAGTTCAATCGTAAGAGCTTAAAATTCCATAACTTTACAAATCTCTAAATCCCTAGATCCTCAAATCCTTAGATCTTTAAATCATACCTATATCTCCAGATTACAGAAGTTCAAGATTCCTTTTTGGACTCTCAAATCTCTGAATTCCAAGATTCCTAAATACTTAAAGTCTAGGGACCCTACAGGATTTTTAAATTCCTAGACTCCCACATTTCTAAACTCTTAAGTCAAGGTCAGCAAATGTCTGGTACGCTACAATTCCTAGATTCCTAAATTTCTGGTCCCCCAAATCGGAAGATCTTCAAATTCTAGGGCCTCAAATTTCTATATCCCTAAACTCCTGGTCACTCAAGTCCCGAAATTTCCAGGTTCCAAAATCCCCAAATTCCTTGACATCTAAACCTCTAAATTTCCAAATTTCTAAATCCTTAAATCCCTAGATCCTCAAATTCTGGGACACCCAAATCCCTAAATTTGCAAATCCCAAGGTCCACAGACCCCTATATCTCAAAATCCCTATATTCCCAAATTGCTACACCCCCAAATCTCTAGATTCCCAAATTGCTAAACCCCCAAATCCCTAGATTCCCAAATTGCAGGACACCCGAGTCCCTAAATTTGCAAATCCCAAGGTTCAGAAATCCCTCTACCTCCAAATCCCTAGATCCCTAAATTCGTAAACCCCAAATACCTAGATTCCCAAATTTCTATACCTCTAACATTCCCCAAATCCCCGAATTCAAAATTCCCCAAATTTCCAGGTGGAAAAATATTTCTATAAATATCTAATCTGATCCAGAAATGCCTAACACTATATCTCTATCTCCACATATCCCTAAATTCCAAGTTCGAACTTGCATTTTCCCACGGAAGCGAAATTCTGGATCGTACATCACCAGAAGCCGTTGAACAAATAAAAAAAAATGAAACGAGCTCGGCAGCTTGAAATCTCCCGTGGGAACGTAACAATCGAAACAGCTTGAACAAACCAGGACAAAAGTAGACGAGTTACGCAACGAAAGCAACCGTGGGTGAATTCGATCGCCCCCGCAACTCTATCCCCGGATAAATCCATCGTTTACGATAAGCGAGGAGAAACAGCCAGGAACGGGGAACAGGATTACGCGTGTCCTCGAGGACACGTCGATCGATGAAGCGGCCACGAGCCGCGAACCGGCAGGAAACTGCGCGACCGAGTAGTCCTTGCAACGCTCGCAAATCCTGATCGATCGACCAGCTCAGCTTCACTCGATACACGGTATTGCTTCTACATGCACGATTTCCACTTCAACAAATTGATATCCCGTCATTTGTACAGTATCTTCTCTATATACAACTGCGGATCCCGTTTATTCTGTCTCTTTCCCGATGGACGTTTCACTCGTCAATAGAGGTAGCGTCGCTCACATGTGGATTTATATAAGGTGTTGCACGATATGTGTTACGTAGATGGGTGTGGCGTTTTGGGGCTGTGAGCGTTGGAATATTTTGTCAACTTTCAGAAAGTTTTCAGGGTAACAAGTTGGGGAAGATTCAAGATTCTTCAATTTTTACATCTTCAAGTTTCTGGATTTTGAAATTCTTCATATTTTCAAATACCTGAATTCTTAAGACTGTATATCTCCAAATACGTAAGGTTTCACATCTATACGTCCCCAAGTCTCTACATTCCCAAATCTCTTCCCCAGTGTATAAATTTCCAAATCTCTACGTCTCAAAATACCTAAACTCCCAAATCAGTATATTTCCAAATCTTTAACTTCCTAAATTTCTACGTCCCCAAAGCTCTACATCCCTAAGTCCCTAAATTTCCAAATATCTACGTCCCCAAATCCCTAAATTCCCAAATCTCTATGTTCTCAAATTCCTAAATTCCCAAATCTCTACGTCCCGAAATCCCTACCTTCCCAAATTCCTAAATTCGCAAATCTCTACGTCCCCAAATCCCTACAGTCCCAAACCTCTACCTTCCCAAATTCCTAACTCCCCAAATTTCTACGTCCCCAAATCGCGACATCCCCAAGTCCCTAAATTCCCAAATCACTATATCTCCAAATTCCTAAATTCGCAAATCTCTAGGTCCCCAAATCCCTAAATTCCCAAATCTCTACCTTCCCAAATTCCTAAATTCGCAAATCTCTACAATCCCACTAGCTAAATCCCAAATTTCTAAATCCCCAATTCCTAAATTTCCAAATCCTTAAATTCCTCAAATTGTCTAAATCTTCATATCCCTAAACTTCCAAATCCCCAAATCACCCAAATTCCCCAAATTACCTAAACTACCTAAATTCCTAAATCCCAAAATTTACAAATGTCCACAACTCTAAATTTCCTACGACCACTCACTATTATTTCCACTTGTACTACCCTGTTTATTAGCCATTAAAGTTTCAATCCGTCAATATCGCAGTGCATGATAAACTCCATAGAATCCATACGATCGACCCGATGCAAATACTATGGACATAGGTGTGCGTGTGTGCCGGACGCGGCCAACACAGACACTCGCCGTGACCGGAAGTGGTTGTCGGGCAGGAAAACGTCACGATAAGGCCGCGACTTTCAGTTGGGACTAACGAATCGACACACTGTTCCTACAACCGTGAATCAACTTTCGAGAATTTCAAGTTCAATGAATACTGTCGTTACGAATTGTCAAATTTATTTTTCCAATTAACTTTATAATTATCTAACGATTATGAAGTAGTCATAAAAAGGTTTCAGTGTCATTCTAAAATTTCACTCGATATTTGAAAAATTCATTCCATTTTGAAAGTTTGAAAATTCGAAGATTTGATTTTGCGAATTTGTTCCAGAATATCTTGTGACATCTTCGTCAACTTTTTTAAGCTACTTGGACAGAGAAAGAAAATCGTTCAAAGCGACGTGTGACCAAAGAAAGGTCCGCGGTTCGAATCGATACGCCATCAATCCAGAAAGGTTAAAAGGAAGACGTGTTCTCCACTTCCGTTTCAGGTGTATCCGTAGACAAAGAGTCTCGGACAGTCGCGATGGGGATTGTAATCGTCGAATTAAGGTCGAGGGTAACAGGGCTTTTATCGAGAAGAAAGCGTATCTGGGGGATCGACGACTCTACTGGATACAATTATTCAGAAACAGGGGACACAACTGCAATTAGCACGACAAGATCGCGGGATACTGTTACGAGTGGATTATAGAGTCTCATCAATCATAGCCGCGTTACAGGATGCAACGTATAATTGAGACGTTTCCATCAACGTCTGTTACGAAATATCGCGTTACAACCTGTTTCAATTATATCATTTTAATCATCTTCTGTGGTCATACACTCCATAACTCGTTTAACGTGGTTTTCGTGCGATGTTTAAAGATCGATTGTAAATTTCTATAAAAAGCGAATAGAATTCACTGTCTGCAGACTCTCGTTATATTGCCGAAATTTTCAAGTTTGATACTTTAGAAAGTTACCATTATATACTGGATTTTTGAAGTTGCAAACTCATCAGATTTAAAATGTAAAAATATACAAATTTTCTTGAGTGAATTTTTATATGATTATTTAACCCTATTCTGATGTAAGATTGTACTTCGAGCAACCCTGTTTTGATATAAGACTTCGTACACCCTTCTTTTAATACAAGATTGCACTTCATACAACCCTATTATCATATGAGACTCCATGCAACCCTATTTTGACACAAGATTGCACTTCATGCAACTCTACTTTGATATGAGACTTCGTACACCCTTATTTTGATACAAGATTACACTTCGTACTACCCTATTTTCATATAAGACTGCATACAACCCTATTTTGACACAAGATTGCACTTCATGCAACTCTACTTTGATATGAGACTTCGTACACCCTTATTTTGATACAAGATTACACTTCGTACTACCCTATTTTCATATAAGACTGCATACAACCCTATTTTGACACAAGATTGCACTTCATGCAACCCTACTTTGATACAAGACCTTATACAACCCTATTCTGATACAAGACCACAACCCTACTCTGACCCGATCTCAACTCCAAAAATCAAACCCGTTCAAACCCCCTTTTCAGATAACTAAGCTCTCCAACCATAAATTATGAAAAGCACTCGACGACATCCGCAATTTAATCTGAGAATATCGTTGCGTTCCCGTTAACGCTGTAAAACAGGGTGAATTTAACCCCTTGAACGGCACCCTAGTTTTCGAGGATGCTACACGGACACAATCGAAAATTTTGTCCTAAAGCAGACGCGACAAACCGAGTTTAATCGAGTTGCATAACTAACCCCCTCCAGCTTCGTCAACGGACCACCCTTCATCGTTGCGTGAGGGGTGGGGGGTTCGAGGGGCGGATCCGGAAGAGAGTTTGAAGGGTTGCGACTGGTTAACTAGAAATTCTAACGAAGTCGGCCATGCTTAACCTAATTTGATCCTCATCGACAAGTTCGCTACGTTTCCGCGAACTGACGGGGTGGTGTTTTTCGCGAAAACGGGGTGGTAAGCTTTGCTTCCGCGTCGCGAGCTTCTACAAAACGGCAACACGAAATTATGTTCCGTAATAATTTACAGGAAGTCCAATTACAGGCTGTAGTTTTAAGGGATGTAACATCTGTTCATGCAACCTGAATTATGCAAACTTTGTGTAATATGAATTGTGTTTATCTTGTTTAGCGCAAGAACTGCACATAATTTGCACGCGCATTAAAGTTGTTTACAATGTTTAAACATTCGATGCTTCTGTAGTTTGGTCGAACAAAAATATGTCCCGGAAAAATTAATTACGAAAATTTTAATTGTAGCACTCTTCAGATATAATTGCTCTCTTTGTGACACAATTTTACGTCGTATTTATTTAATATTTATATAATGTTTATAAATGCAGAATTCATATAGTACATCAGATACATTGTTAAATTATTTTGATAAATATTAACGATGTTAATATCAGAATTATGACATATCGAATTGGAATCTGTTGGAACGATCTCAATTGAAATTGCACTCAAGATCAATTAATTTGTGGAAAGAGTTGATCAAAGACTCTTCAAAGCTTGAACCGAATGAATTCCCAGAATTTGCATGAAAAGTTGGACGTCATATACGAAAGATTATTTAAATGACTGAAATTCAATCTGCACCCCTGAATATACGAATTCTAAGGGTCGTTAAAGAACGTCGTGCGAGTCTGATTAAAATTCATGCGCGAGCACAGAAATCGTCCGGAAATATTCGAGCAAGATTCGCAATAAACAGGATGGAATTTGCATTTCTCGCGAAATAATGTCCCCATAAATCCGCAACTTCCACCACCGACGGTTAAATAAGAACAGCTTGCATTTACAGCTGAATGCTGTTATTTCCCCCCCCTGTAACAATTTATTCACGAGACCAAGAAGCGGAACAACGAGAATACATTAGACAGCGACGCTTGTGGCGTCCCAAGTAAACCCTGAAGGGATTACGGTAGTCGAGGAGAATCGATTACTCGAGTTCTCGTTCGAAACTATATCGAAAAATTACGTTAAAGCCACGACTTCTTCGACTATTGTCCAAATGTAATATTAGGACACGAAATTTTTAGTTCGTACTTTGAGATATTGATGTACGGCACCCTCTCGATATATTGCCATTTTCGAATGGACTGGCTATCGTTTTTGGAGGATATTAATCAGTTGCACTAGTTACTTTTAAATTTATAGACGTTTGTTTGGTTCTTTAAGAAATTGCACCCTCTCGACATATTGCCATTTTCGAATGGATTAGATATCGTAGTTGGGGGATATTAGTGATATTTTGTGATACTAGTTACACTAGTTACTGTTGAATTTATAGAGAATATTAGGTTTTTAAGTTAGACTGTTTTTTAGGTGGCAGGGTGTATATGGAGGGTGATTGGTGCACGCATGGGGCACTGAGCCAAAGAGTATTCTTTAATCTCTAAGTTTGAAAGTCAGGACATGTGAAAATCTGGGAAGTTGATGTTCGCATATCTTCGAATATCAAATCTTCAAAGTTTTGAAATTGTCGAAGTCATAAATTTCCAACATTGTAAATTGGCGAAGTTTCGAAGTTCTACATTTTCAAGAAACTGACAAACTTTCAGATTACCTGTCACGCTGTCAAATTGTCAAATTACCAGATTTCCAAGTTACGACTAAAAACTTGATATTTCCATATTTCCACATTTCTAGACTTCTAAATTGTCAATATTCCTAATGAAATTCCCACAAATTCCTAAATCAGAGTTCAAAAATGAAAAAATCTTGAAACGCGATTACAAGACTGGAGAACTTAAAAATCCGCTACGTCGCATGTGGACTCTGCAGCACGAAACAGCGAAACCGCAGGTGCATTTATAGAAGCAAGTAAGTAGGGTAAACAGCGACGCTAAGATAAAACATGGAAAATTTGCCGGTGGTTACGTGAAAGTTCCACGAATGTGGAGAGAAAGGGGGGTGGCGTTGAAAGCAAGGCATCGATGGTACCGTACCATTCTGATCCAGAAACCATCCCCCAACCACCCCACCTCATCCTGCGACGCGACGTTCCACTTTCCGTTTCTCCCTTTTTCACTGGCCATCGCGGGTCGATGAGGACCGAGCCGTCGTCGGAGATGCGCATGCGACCTAAACCACCCACCCGCCACCCACCGACCACCCATCATGGATCAATACCCAACCAGGCCACCTACTCCGGTGTGGCTAAGTCTACGTGTAGCGAGAACAACGCGGTGAAAACCGTGTGGTAGACATATGGCCAGGATACATGCGGCTGATCCTCTTATAGGACACCCTGCTATCAGTATGGGTGCCTATGTACTTGCTCGTTGGCTGTACCGTGATGCCAAGTTAGGTAGATGAAGAAATATTGCTATGATTGCTTGTGGAATAATCCTCGTGCCATATGGAGACATGGTGGTGCAGATATGGGACATGTAATCTCGTTATTAGTCGAAACGGGTCATGCAGGAGTTATGGTTGGTACCTGGGTACTTGCTTCTTGGCTGTAGCGTGCTGCCAAGTTGGCTAGATGAAGGAATATGATTATAATTACTTGTGGTATAATCCTTGAGCCATATGAGACATGTGACATGGTGATGAAGATGTGGGACTTATCTCGTTCAGTCGAAACGGGTGATACAGGAGTTATGGTTGGTACCTGGGTACTTGCTTCTTGGCTTTACCATGGCACCAAGTTAGCTAGATGAAGGAATATGATTATAGTGACTTGTGGTATAATCCTCAAGAAATGTGGAGACATGGGGATGAAGATATGGGACATGTAATCTCGTTGGGACATTTAAAAGTTATGTGTATCTGGGTACTTGATTGTTGGCTGTACTATAATGCCAAATTAGGTAGACGAGGAAACACGACTTTGATTGTACATGACATAATCACTGCCACATATGACTACCTTCTGTGACATGATGATGAAGACATGGGACGTGTATTTTGATTAGTGGTCGAAATGGGTCACAGAAATTATGGTGGATACCTGGATATATGATTCATGAGTGTACTATGATGCTAAATTAGGTAGAACGTGACTTTGATTGCGTTTGATAATCTCTACCACATATGAATACCTTCTGTGACACGATAATGAAGCTATGGGACATTTATTTTAATTAGTGGTTGAACTGTGTCGCACAGAAATTATGCTAGATTATACTTCACGACTAAACCGATGGCAAATTAAGTAGGTGACCGATTAGTTATAATCTTCACCACATACGGACATGTGACCTCGTCATGAAGTTATAAGACACTCGCTTTTAACCGATATGAGTCATATAGCAATTATGTTAAGTCCCCAGATAATTGATTCTTGAATATACCACGTGTACACGAAAAAATCTAACTTTAATTACTCGTAGAACAGTTTGTGATATAATCACAAAAACGAGCCACACATATCCTCGTTATTAGCCAAAATGGATCATGCAGTAGTCATCGTGGGTGTCCGAGTCTTCGATGATTGAGTACATTATGTGGCCAAGTTGATTACAGGAAGAGAATGTGACTTTGATTGCATATGATATAATCTCCACGCTATATGGACTTTTTATGACACGTTCATGAAGACAGGATATATGTGTTCTCATAATTGGCCAAAATGAGTCATAATAGTCATGATAGGTTGGGGTACACTTGATTCTTGGGTATACTCTATTATCCAGTTGGCTGGAAGAAGTGACTTTGATTTCTTATAATTTCTAACCTATGTGGACCATGTGTGACATAATTACGAAGAGAGCACTCGTTAATTGCCAAAATGGAGCAGCAGAAATATCCACATCAAAACTAAAGATCGGTAAAATTATTGTAGGTTAAGAAATGATAGTGATTATTCTCTGTTTGTACGTCATCCCCAGCTTCTCATTTCTGTACAATATCTTGCTGACTGTTGTTGACCCTTGAATCTGTCTTCGTGAAGTGTATCGAGTGGAATTGATTTGATGTAGCGGACCTTTCTCTTTGAGGATGACGCGTATGGATGGATTGAGAGGTTGTGTAGGGGAAACTGTATTTGACTGATTGAATTCGAACCCCGAAACCCGGGATCATGTTCAGACCGTTGAATATCTCCCTAGCTCTTAAGATCCAAATGACTATTGCCTGCAGTGGAAGGGTCCAGCGTGCGAATCGATGAAAAATGGGGAGTGAGGTGAACTTCCATGATTCTCTGTATGACTCTTTTGTTACGGTTTTGGGGTGGTTCGACAACAGAGTTAGACACGGTAAAACTACTCTTCGATCATGTTGATTCATGGGAACATAACGACCATTTCGTTGAATGAAAGACACGATACTCTTAAAAATCGTGATATTCTATGTATTTATGTATCTTCTTGAAAGTTTCATCGTGATACTTAAAATCACTCGCGGATAACAAAGTAGCTCCCCTTTTAAATGGAGAATCATTTTCCTGCAAGCTAAGCGTTTTATCATGGAAGCGCTAACCAGATCGTAACAGACGGCCTCTCGTCTCTCGTCTTTTCACAGCCAACAAAGATTAATGGCCTTGGTAATTTGTTCATACAATCCCTGGCCATACATCTGTATCATAAAGTTGCATAAAGGTATCCAACACAGGATTTTCCACTTGCATCCTCATTTCTGTTGAGTGCAAACTGTCTGCTTGAAACGAGACTATGATCGATGCGTTGTTGCAGTGCTCTCGTAACCACTACAGAGAAACCCAATTAACACGTTGAACGGCTCGATGAGAAAACGGTTGTGTGTAGCAACACACATAATTACTGACGACACAATTGAATCTTTCTTCAAGAAAATTAAGGATCGTGGAACAATTATATTGATGTGGTACATCTTAAATTTTGTAGTAGCTTCTAGTGCTACGTTTTATATTGCCACATTCCATGATTCTATTACTTTCTACACGTCACATTATCAAGCACCGTACGATTCGCATTGCTATGCGTTATATCATCAAGTTCCATAATTACGCGTTATATCGGCATACTTCACTGTTCCTCGCGTTATATTGCCACGTTTTATATTTCTATGCGTTGTATCGTCACATATCGTACTTCTATGCGTTGCATTACCACGCTGTGATTTCTACGCGTTATATCGGCATACTTCATTGTTTCTCGCGTTATATTGCCACGTTTCATATTTCTACGCGTTGTATCGTCACGTATTATACTTCTATACGTTGCTTCACCACGTTGCAATTTCCACGCGTTATATTGCCACATTTTGCTGTTCCTCGCGTTATATTGCCACGTTCTATATTTCTACGCGTTGTACCGTCACGTATCATATTTCTACGAATTGCATCACAAGACTCCAATTTCCACGCGTTATATTGCGTGCTCCATTTTGCCTCGCGTTATATTGCCAGAGCTTTATATTCCCACGCGTTGTATTGCCACGCCCCATAATTCTACGAATTCCATTGCTACACGTTATCTCGCCACGTTTCACATTTCCACGCGTTATATTACCACGCCCCATACTTCCACGCGCAATATCGCCACGCCCCATATTGCTGCACCTCACATTTTCACGACTCGCGTTGCTACTCATTACATCGCCATGCCCACATCAATTTCAGTAACGTTCCGTTCCCACATTCCCGTTTATGGCAATATAACGAGGGTCTATCATTATCGTCGACGATCAAGAAAAATGGCCAGTTCCTTTTTCTCTCCTTTGTGTAACTGTCCCTACTTTTCTACTTGTTCAATAATACAAATTCCATTCTGCCTTTTTTTCCTTTCTCTTCTCGCCCCTTAATGGATACCGTCTCATTTTTCCTCGTTCTCGTTCGTCGTTTTAACGACTTTCCTTTTTTCTCGCTGACGAGGGCTGCCAGAAGCACGGCCAACCAGGTCAGCGAGCACTCTCGTCCTCGTTCGCATGTGCTCTTCCTCGTGTCTCCACACTCGTGTAACAGCCACCTCTAATGGGGACATTCTTTGACGTCCTGTAACCAGTGTTACCAACTTTTCTCCGGTTGTTTGTGAAATTTAAGGCTTTTGAACATCTACCACCGTAGTCGTCAAACTTCTCTATGAAAACTATTTCGTCGGGTTCTTTGTCGCCGCAACCAGCGTTGCCAATATTTTTCGGTCGTTTATGAAATCATGGCTTTTTGCAGGAGCTGCACAGAAATCCGATATTTTTCAAATATTTCAGACGTATTTTATCGTGCTCTGTCGTTCTGCAAACCGTGTTAACATTTTTGCTCGTTTATGAAATTATGGCCTTTCACGATTTGCACAGGTATTAAATCTCCCTGAAATATTTCTGTTGCAGAGGTATTGTTCTTTGTCGTTTTGCAACCGGTATCAATCCTTCTCGTATATTAATGGAATTATGGCTTGTTGGAGATATACAGCCGTCCGATTTTTTGAAATATTTCACAGATGTATTTTATTGTAAATGTGTTCCATATCCTGCAAATCTCTTTGGATTTTCATTTTCACAAATTTCTTTGGATGTTCATGAAATTTCAGTTGTTCAAATTTAGAATTTTAGAACAACAGGTACAATCATCGTTCTATAAGAAAATCTTTCTTCCAGAAGTTTATTTCATTGTAGACATACATTTGAATATTCTGCAATCAGTATTGTCATTAATTTTTTGATCCTCAGTGAGATTATATCTTTGTACCTTTAGTGCACATATCAAACTTTTTTCTAACATATCTTCCTTTTTCTTATACATCTTGATTTAAAACAGACTTCCTGTCAATGTTCAGCAGAATATACTTTCTGATGTCACTGTTGAACAGATTCGAGAACGTTTGGAGTATTTACGCAAACACTTGTCAAAGTTTCGTGAAAAGGAAATGGCAAGTTTTCAACGTCCCATTCGCATGCAGATTCAGTATTCTTGCACCGCCCTGTGGGAAATTCGTTGAAATCGTTGCTACCTTTTTCTCGCGATTCGCTGGGGTAAGAAAATTGGCTAGGGAAACACGACCGGCGGAATGAGAGTGGCGGTGAATTGAATCGTTCATTTCAATGTGGAAAAGGGTGTCTAACGAGATACTTTGCGGGGAAATAGAATTGCTTGGATGCAACTGGCAGTTATTAAAATGTACAGTTAAATAAAATCGTCGAGTACGATTTTTTACTTGAAACTAAAGTCTCCTACAAAACTTGCAAAACGTACATGTTACTAGTATCTACATGTGGATGCACGAATGTGGATTACTATGAATTATTATCAAGATTATTCACAAAAATCATACCTAATAAATGTATAAATAATTTCGTTAAATGAAGATCGAAAAATTATATTCTTAAATAAGAAATTTAAAAAAATTAAGCTCATATTTTTTACGGACAGACAGGTGGTCAATGTATTAAAAAGACAGTGAAATGTATTTTTGGATGATGTCCAAAGATACTTCATCAAATCCACCTGTACGTTTATAATTTTCAGTCAACTTCATGTTATCCATCTTCTCGACGTGCAAAGAGAAGCTGTATGATCAAGTGTTAATATATTGTTACTATGTGATAATATATTATAAATTTGAATATGTTCCATATACATTCCAGTAATACATGGGAGAAGACAAATATAATTTTAGACAGCATCACTCAAGGTGGACACTGAACATCCACCTTGAAGTTAAAACCCTTAATTAATAATAATTTTAACTACTCTGACCATTTACCTATGTTACTAGATATACTTCAAAGTATATTCATAGTCGTATAAGATTATAAAAGCGAGTAAATATAAATTACTGCGTCATCCGAATAGGGTGTTAGGTGAAAGTGAATCCCATCCTTGACAATTATAATATATTATTAGCTTGTAGAATGAATATACAGCCGCTGTATCGAAGCAGTAACATTTCACAGGCAATTGTATGGGGATCGAACCGCAGAGCTCTTAAACGACCTTCCTTCCCTCTTCATGGTACCCTTCTGTTTCTACACCCGTGAAATCCCTGCGTGCAGTCAGCTGCTAACACCATCGAACCAATGACCCATTAATGGGACACGTTCGAGATCCATCGGCTCCGGTTCGTCTGGCAAATATGTAACCAGTTCACATCGAATTCATGTAACCACGTTACCATCCACGTAAACTAATTTCCAATCGACGAATCGTGTTGCACGCCAGCGCGAAACATTCGATCGCTCGAGGAAAACCGAGCGAACGCGTTTAGCCGCTTCGCTGAATTTACTCGATCAAACTTTCATCGAATCGTTGTTGGAGTTTATTCGATAAAATGTTATGGGTTTGCTGGAAGATTCGGTGTTACGCGATTTTCTCGGTTTTTATATTTGCGGGTGATGTTTGGGTGTCAGAGGGCTGTTAGGTTAGGTTGGAGGATGTGAGAAGGGTGTTCGAAGGATGTTGGAGGGGTAGTTAAATATTTTGGGGTGATTTGTTTTGGTAGTTTGGACATTCAGGGATTTGGGGGTTCAGGGATGGGGTGGATTACATATTTAGACAGTTTGTGATTTGAGAGCTTGTGAATTCCAGGGGGTGGAAAATTGGACTCGTGGAAATTTTGGAACTTAGGGATTTGGGAAATTAGGGAGTGGGAGAATTAGAAATTTGGAGATTTAGGAGTTGAGAAATTTAGAAATCTGGAGATTTAGAATACTGGGTTTTTGAGAATTTGGGGATATAGGAATTTGGGGGTGTAGGAATTTGGGGGTGTAGGAAATTGGGGGTATAGGAATTTGGGGGAATAGAAATTTGGGAGTATAAGAATTTTGGGGAAATAGAAATTTGGGGGTGTAGGAATTTGGGGGTATAAGAATTTGGGGAAATAGAATTTTGGGGTAATAGAAATTGGGGGAATAGGAACTTGGGGATATAGGAATTGGGGGAAATAGGAATTTGTGAATCTAGAAAGTTGGGATTGTGAGAATTTTCAAACATAGAAATTTAAGAGTTTAGAAACTTCGACCCTTGCGAATTCGACAATATAGAAATTATGAGATTTGCAAGTCTGAAAAGTCAGTAATTTAGAAATATATAACTTAATTCAGAAACGTATAAGTTTGAAAGTTTCCTGATTAGAACATTCGCAAGTTTAAAACCTTGCCGATTCATGAATCGCAAAAAATCTAAAATTGTCGAAGTATAAATGGAATTTAAATTGGAATTTCGTGGCACATGGATTTTCTACTTAGTTGCGAGTGAACACAGACGAAGTTCCCTTTGCCGCTGGAAATTCTCGTTGTTTGGAGGCTCGTTTGGTTAAGAAGTTCCCCACCCCTGACCCATTCCGTTGAATTAATGGCGAAACTTGGAAATTTCCGGAATCTAATATTCAAGATCCGTCGAGACACGGCCCCGTTCCACGTATCGGAAGCTCGCGTTGGCTTTCGTGGAATGTCGGCACGTAATTTTGCCACGCTCTTTCTTCTCGAATAGTTTTCACGGGGTCAACGTATAACTCTTGTCCATACATACACGATATTACTTCGTTTATTTACATAAAAAGAAAGAATTTTTTAACAACATTACTTTAAATATATCTTTGAACAATATCATTATAATTTTAATAAATTGAACTTATAGATAACATTTGTAGATTTATGTTAAGGTTGAAACGTTTTCAATTTTGAAGATAGAAAATGTAACAAAAATTCATGACAGAAAAGTATTGTAAAATGGCACTTGTAGTATATCAATTTAAAGCTTGAAGGTCAATGAAAATGCCTGTATAAATGTTTTGTATAGATTTTGAACACAGAATGGCTGCTTGTCAATCATAGCAAAGAATGATGGATTTCAGAACCTGTGACATCTAACAAAAGTTCATGACAGAAAAGTATCGTAAAATGGCACTTATGGTACACCAATTTAAAGCTTAAAGTTCATTGAAAATTCCTATATAAGTCGTTTGTTAATATCTTTAATACAAAATTGTCGACAGTTGAATGATCACCCTACTGCACATCACATTACAGAGAATAACACAGAGTAACAGTTTCAACGATTTTACAACAATCAGTCAGTTTACATCAAAAATATTCTTGAAAACTTTACACAGACATTTTTAGCAAGCTTCAACCTTTAAATCGATGTATCACAAATACAATTTTGTAGAACTTTTATGTCATGAAATTACGTCAGACTTTGCACACCTTTGAATTGATCTGTAATCTAATCAGAAAGGAATAACCCTATAAAAATCAGCCATAAAAATTGTATTTAATAACCCATAAATAACCAAGTATAACCAAGAAGCAAAATGGCTAATAAATGTACCATAAGTTAGATGCAAGAGCAAAGAGAGGTCTAAAAATAGGAGAACTTAGCGAAAGTTTGAGCTAAGCACGATGTTACATTCATCGGGCGAACACACAAACCCGACACGGTGAAATATTAACAGAGAGAGTCGGTGGATGTTCTTCTGGTCGTTAAGAAGCAACGGCAAGAAAGCATATAACCGAGGAGAGAAGAGAAACGAGCCTTCCAGTTGCTTTTCTTCGCCACGTTTTTCGCTTCAGCTTCGCGACTAATTCGCAATTACGTCCGGACTGCAGCTTTGGCTAATGAGAATCGCGCGGGAAACTCGTGCTGGTTTAATTCCGAGCGAACTCGAGCGTTTCATAACTCGCCGAGATGAAAATCCAAAGAGACAACTCTGTCCGAGAATTTTTCTACGCTTTTTTTTTACGGACGTTTCCGAGAGACGGGGAAAATGAAAATTCTCGGATATGCGGATGTCGAGGTTCACCTATTGTTTTATGGGTAGATCAGGTTGGGTTATGGTTCGGTCGATGTTACTTGCAGGATTTTTGGTAGTTACTCGGTTGGAAATTTGGGAATTTACGAGGTTAGTTTGGTGATCGGGGAATTAGGAGATTGCGAAATTTGGTGATCGGGAAATTAGCAGATAGCGGAATTTGGTTATCGGGGAATTAGGAGGTTATACATTTGGTAATCGGGGAATTAGGAGTAGCGAAATTTGGTAATCGGGGAATTAAGAAATAGCGAAATTTGGTGATCGGGGAATTAGGAGGTTACAAATTTGGTAATGGGGGAATTAGGAAATTGCGAAATTTGGTAATCGGGGAATTAGGAGATAGCAAAATTTAGTAATCGGGGAATTAGGGAGTAACGGAATTTGGTAATCGGGGAATTAGGAGGTAGCGAAATTTGGTAATCGGGGAATTAGGAGATAGCAAAATTTAGTAATCGGGGAATTAGGAAATAGCGAAATCTGGTAATCGGGGAATTAGAAGGTTACAAATTTGGTAATCAGGCAGTTAGGAGACTGCGAAATTTGATAGCTGGGGAATTATGAAATATCAAAATTTGATAATCGGGGAATTAGGAGATTTGAAGATTTGGAAAATGTATTGAAATAGTTGAATTTAAAAATATGACAATTGTAAAATAAATAAATTTGATGATTACGAAGTAAATTTAGTATAAAAGGTGCATGGTATCAGTGGTCCAGAGAATCTGGCATCGTGCGCACAAGTTAAACGACCAGTCTCCCTCTTGACCCAATTCGCGAAACGTCCTGTGCTCCACACACGTGACGTCACGGATTTACTCTCCTCTCTGCGTGAGTAATGCGTGAGGGTGCGTACAAGGCCAGCCTCTTGCCATTGTCTGACTCTAACCAGCTGATGGCTTCCGATCCTCGACGAGTTAACTCGCTCCCTTCTCGTTCGTACTTCTTCGATCGTTATTACAATTCCGTTCGTTGTACAATCTTATATAGAATATTTGTATTGTCTGATACAATTGTACAACCTTAAACACGATTTGTATTGATTGCTGCAATTGTACAACCTTAGACCATATGTTTAGCACGAGAATGAGATGTAGAAATTTTCAAGTCGTTTCAAAGGTTTAAACGTGTTTGTAATTATAAAAAATGATAACAAAAACAGTTTACGCAATTTAGGAATATACATTTGCGTTGCAGAACGTAGAATTGTCAGGCGTCCAATTACGGTAATCCTTCTACGAGTTACATAATCGACGCACTTGTGTCAAGGTTTCGAGTAGATTGGCGATTTTCCCGTATTTTGTTTCTACACTGACCGAATTTTATCGCGAGCGCATTTATAGATTAGCACAAATTTCAAAATCCTACAATTCTCAAAATCCCATATCGTCAAATTTCTAAATTCCAAAAGTACAAAATAATCAAAGTTCCAAATCATAAAATTCCCAATTTCTAAATACCCAAAATTCTCAAATTTTCAAATTCCCAACCTCTAAATTCCTAAAACTTCAAAATATCCCAATCCAAAAATTCCCAAAATCCCAAACCCTCCACTTCAATCCCCAAATCCCCAAGTTCCATTCGCAAGACGCTATTCCTCTAACACCAAAACCACCGATTGTTCCCCAAGTTCTTAATTATTTACCTTTCTATTTTAATATCATAGCGAACGTGCATTAACGTCCGTAGGCTAATAAGCTCGATCGATGCAAACTCGCCGTAAGTTGTTCGATGAAACTTCGTTGCGCATATTAATTACCGTAATTGTGTTGCCGTTGCAGAGGAACGTTGTCTGGCGAACGTGTCCACAGGGACCACCGTGGTTCATCGAGTTTTCATTCACATCCCAAAGCTTTCACAACGGCAGATTACTTTGATTCGCTACGGAAAGATTTACGAGTTTTTCTACACCTTATCGAATTAGCGTTCGAATGGAAATCGGAACACGGTTTGATGCTTTTGGGGTTGGTTCCTTAGGGGATGTAAAATAGGTATCTCTCGAGAGATTTTAAACGATTTTTTTATTGGAGATATGTTTGAGTTCGTTCTATTTGGGGAGGGGTACTTGGTGGAGGTGGATTTGCTATTTTAGGGTAATTCACAAATCCCCGAATTCTCAATTTCCAATTCCCTGAAATTAGAAATCTTGAACTTCTCAAATCTCCAAATCCCCAAATTTCCCATTATATCAAATCCCAAAATTCCCAAATTCTCAAACCCCCAAATCCACAAATTTCCATCCTATCAAACCCCCAAATCCCCAAATTCTCAAATTTCTTATCATCTCAAATTTCCATATCTTCTCAAAATCCAAATCCCCAAATTCCCAAATTCTCAAATTTTCCATCTTCTCAAACCCCAAATCCTTAAATTTCCAAATTCTCAAATTTCCTATCTTCTCAAATCCCCAAATCTCCAAATTCTCAAATTCTCCATCTTCTCAAATCCCAAATCCCCAAATTCTCCACCCTTTCAAACCCCCAAATTCCCCAACTCCTAACATCCCCGAATCTCAAAATCCAAATCCTGCAATCGTCCCCCTTGCAAATCTCCCCACTCCAAATTTTACCTCCCAAATCCCCAAATCCCCACACACGAATCCCAATAATCACTGTACATGCTTACCCAGAATTCTCCCCCATCGTGAACTTAATCCTTCAATTTACAGCAAGTCGTAATTTGTCGAGCGAACACGTACTCGTCAGAGCACACACGTTGATTGTGGGTTGAAAATAGTATATCATTCGCGAAAAACCACAGCAATCGTGATTAAAAGATGGATAGAGAATAGTTGGCGGGGTGTGTGCTAACGTCGTTTACCTTGAAGGAATTGGATCGCGTGTCTCGATACGGGTCTTCTCGCGTGCCACTCGTCGGTCTTCAGCGCGGCAACCATCGACGCGATCAAACATTCCTCACGCGAACACGATCTTTTGGATTACCCGTGATCTGTGATAGATCAACCACAAAATCGACTGACTTTATTTCTATTGTCGATTTTTATGCAATCAAGTTACTTTTCATTCATGATTTTCAGGTGCAATCTCGTGGATGCCAAACAATTACCCTTAAACTGTTCTAGTTTTGATAACTTTTGGTGTTGGGTTTGTACCTTCGAAAATTCATGATAGAATAGTTGTGTAACCTACTAGCTTTGTTTCTGTAATCGATTTTAGCGGAATTAAGTAACTTTTCATTCATGATTTTCAGGTAAAACCTTGTGGAAGCTAAATGTAACAACATAACTGGTGTTATATTGTTCTAATTTGGATAACTTTTGGTGTAGGGTTTGTAACTTTGAAAATTCACGACAAAATAATTGTATAACCCTCTACCTTCGTGTTCGTAATTGATTTTAGTGAAATTAAGTAACTTTTCATTCATGATTTTCAGGTACAACCTTGTGGAAGCTAAATGTAACAACATAACTGGTGTTATATTGTTCTAATTTGGATAACATTTGATGTAGGGTTTGTAACTTTGAAAATTCACGACAAAATAATTGTATAACCCTCTACCTTCGTGTTCGTAATTGATTTTAGTGGAATTAAGTAACTTTTCATTCATGATTTTGAAGTTGAAGCTTGCAAAAGTTAAATGTATCGATACAACAGTCTTCAAATTGTTCTGACCATTATAAAATTTGTTCTAGTGCTTATATCTTCAAAGATTTTTGATGAGGTACTTATATGATTTGCTACCTTGAGTTACTAAGTCGAATCTCTTGCAATTAAGCAACTTTTCATTCATGACTTTGAAGCAGAACCCATTGAACGTAGCACGACTGCTTCAAACTGCTGTAATTTTAATAGCATCTGTTTGTAACTTTGAAAACCCATGATGAGCTACTTGTACATTCCCTTAACTTCGTTTCTGAAATCGAGTTTCATCGAATTGGGTAACTTTTCATTCATGATTTTGAGATTGAACCTCGCGCAAGCAGAACGTATTGATACAGCAGTCTTAGTCTGATTTTAATAAAACTTGTTGCAGTGCTCATATCTCTGAAAATCTATGATGAGATAATTGTTTGATCCACTAGTTTAATTTCTGACGTCGAAATTCTTTGAATTGGGTAACTTTTCATTCATGATTTTGCGAGAGAAACTCGTACGATCTAAATGCGTCTCTCTGTTCTTGAGCTACGTAAATCTTAATCGAATTCATTTATAATAATAAGTTAATGATATCTCTTTTGTGAACGAATAGGAGTATTGTGCAGAAGTAAATTCTTTAGTAATCATGCAGTTGGTATGTATTTGTTGGTAGTAGTCAGAAAAGGATCCGAAGTAAAAAAAGATGTCGATCATGGAATTCTTTGAAATCACGTGGCGGATGTTTGAAGATTCAACAACATTTGTTACGGAGTAGTTCATCAAGCCCGCGAAATGGTGGGCAGAGGTTCCGCGATTAAAATTGGATATTCGTCTATTCTTGGCCGACCGTCCCTGAAAGTCTTCGAGACATCGACTGTTATTTACGTTCCGCGCAGTGTCGTAGTTTCTGAACTTTCCGCCTTTCTGAATCACCGGCTGTCTACAAAATTCTACACGACCATATTTCCGGTTCAAAATTTTCATTCTCTACGCAAGATACAATTGTTAAATTTTACAAATTTTTAGTTGAAATTTGGGGAATCTGGGGAATTTGGGAATTTAGAGATGTGGGGGTTTTACAATTTGGTAACTTAGATATGGGAATTTGGGGATTTGGGAAATTTTGAGGATTTAGAAATTTTGGGGTTTGAGAATTTGGGAACTTGAAATTTTGGGGTTAGGGAATTTAGGGATTTGAGAATTTGAGATTTTGGGGATTTGGAAATTTGGGGCTGTGAGAATTTAGGGATTTGGGGGTCTGAGAATTTGAGAACTTAATTTTGGGGTTAGGGAATTTAGGGATTTGAGAATTTGAGAACTTCAGATTTTGGGGATTTGGGAATTTAGGGGTTTGAGAACTTGAGGACTTGAGATTTTGGAGATTGGGGAATTTGGAAAATATGAAACATTTGAGAAATTTGAAAATTTAGAGATTTGGAGGCTTGCAGATTTAGGAACTTGTAGATTTAGGGATTCAAGACCTTGGAACCTAATAATAGTAGAATTTGAAAAATTGAGGATCTGAAGAGTGAAATAAAAATTGATGAGTCTTGAGAATTTAGCAGCGTAAGAATCGAAAAATGTGAGAATTCTAGACCGTACCAGATTGAAATGGTGAAAATTACTTCGAAGGAGAAGCGTCGAAATAATCCTTATTTTACCGGACTGACAAACATGTTCCTTATTTGCTGACAAACTGACGCTTTTAAGACACTGTTTCAACAAGCCGTCGTTAGCTCTCAGAGACATTGTAACTGCACACAAATAAGTTAATCCTTGGAACGCTAATGAACGGTATTTAGAGGAAATTATATAACAAACCTAATGTAATAAAACTGACAATTAGAACGAATTCGCTGTCGACGATTATTTGCGCTCGGTTCTGCCATCATTTACGGACTTCGTTTTATCATAATACTACGAAAATTGCAACATTATAGACAACTAACCTAAAACAATTCGATCAAACACTATGCATTTGATTCATGAATCAACGTCAATAATCAGTATCGAATGGTATTGAATATATTTTTGATATTTTCGAATGATTCGATTGAAACACAGCACTTTTAATTCATTTCAGTGAAGTATTTTAGCATTTTCAATATATTCACTCGGAACACTGTATTTTTTATTGATTTTATGGAAATGTTAACTGATTTGATAGAAACACCTTTGCACCCTTGACCGATTTGATAGAAACACCTTAGGACCCTTAATCGATCTGATTGAACACCTAAATATTTTCAACCGATTTGATAGAAACGCCTCAGCACCCTTAACCGACGTGATGGAAATACCTTAGGACCCTTAACCGATTTGGTAGAAACACCTCAGCACCCTTAACCGATTTGATGGAAACACCTTTGCACCCTTAACCGATTTGATAGAAACACCTTAGGACCCTTAATCGATCTGATTGAACCCCTAAATATTTTCAACCGATTTGATAGAAACACCTCAGCACCCTTAACCGACTTGATGAAAACACCTCAGCATCCTCAACCAATCTGATCGAACCCCTAAATATTTTCAACCGATTCGATAAAAACACCTTAGCACCCCCGATTCGACCTTGACACCCCAGAATGTTGAACTAATTCTATCAAAACACCTCAAAATCTTGAATCGATTCAACCGAAACACCCCAACATTGTCAATCACCGAAAAATAAAAATGAACGAATTCTTTTTAAGAATAATAACCAAAGAAGAATGCAGACGTATCTGATTTGCTCTCTCTATTCGCGACTATGCAATTAGATCGGTGCTAGACACAGTGCTTTAGCCTCGAATTAGCCAATTAAACGATCGAACGAATTAATCCAATGAACCTTAACCTCGAAATTGTCATGTACAAGTGCAGACCGATTATGCAGGCAAACGAAGATGCAGTTGCTGGTGAACCTTTCTAGGAAAACGTTCGATCGATTCTTCGAGACACTTCACTTTCCTGATTAATTAACTTCAATGACTCTTCTGTCGTTTCTAAATTACATAATTTTTAGTCACCTTGAAACTCTATTCGATGTTTATTCGTTCTTTCACTATTATAGTACAAATTGTCCTACTTACTATTTTCTTACTACCACACATGTGACCTCGAAGAGTATCTTTTCACATTAGAAAATTGAACCACCAAAAAGCTAAGTATAAACTTCATTACATTATGTCTCCAAAGCTGCTTAAACAAATATTCTGCACGTTGTACAATACTATCTAGTATTAAAAATGCCATGATTTGGTATGTTTCAAAGAGAGGTATTTAAAAATTTCATGAGAGTGAAAGAATCATGTTAGACAGTGTTGAGGTGTTTTATCAAAAGAGGGTGTTTTCCAGGAGAACATCATGAGAGTTCCTAAGAACGAAAACATAAATTTCCACGTGAAAATAAAACGTTTGAAATCGTTCACGTGAAAAGGACAATCCCTTTGCGGGCCAACGACCGTCGACTTACTTCGTTAAGGAGAAACATTGGTTTAACCGAAGACCCACAAACGCTCTAAGCAGAAGTCTTTGAAGAGGCTATTACAGCATTCGGATTTCCACGGGATTTCCAGCCCGTTTTCTTCACTTTCAACCCGGCAATGTTTCTCTGTTTCCTCTTTACGAAGGTTCAACCAGGAAAACAATCGAGAAAGTGTCTTTTCGAATATTGCTTCCCTTTTTAGGACAATTGCTTTTCGTCCGAGAGGATGAAGAAACTCGTGATGAAAATTGTGATAAATGTTAGTGGAAGTTTTATTATGTACAGTCATATTTTTTATAAAAAAACAAGTTTCTATATATTTTGTAAAGTGATCTGAATTCATTGTATAAGGTACTGTTATATTAAATTTGATCGTAGACTTGCGTTAAAATTTAAAAGCTTGATTGTAGATTTGCATTAAAAGAGTCATTTCTTCTGAACTTCTCTGATTGCAACTGAAGGCAGTTAATTTGACAAATAATTTAATGTAGAAAGATGGTAATAAAAATACGATAATCAAGGAAGAAGTGTATGCATAGATACGTACATGTGTGTGTATATGTACACGTATGTAAGGATACAATCAGCTGAGTATAATCGAAGCAAGCAACGTAATACTTGCTAAAAATACGTTTCGAAGACGTGCACCGGTTGCCCAGGTAATCATCGTAGGCACGTAATTATTCAATTTCTCGTGCGTGACGACACGTCATGCAATAATTGAACGTTAATTACCGCGCGAACTGAGGATACGTTCGTTCGTTAACGATAAGAACACTATCGATCCTTTCCGAGAAAATAAACAGCGAGCGACTTTTGCGAAATCGGCCTCTCTCGCTTCTACAAGGTAACTCTGGAAAAATATCGAAATGCAACTTTGTCGGAAAAGTATCGAAACGCAACTATGTTGTAAAAATATTAAAATGTAATTTTATTAGAAAAATATCGAAATGCTACTTTGTCGGAATATCGAAATACAACTTTGCCAGAGAGATATCGAAACGCAACTATGTTGTAAAAATATTAAAATGCTACTTTATCAGAAAAAATATCGAAATGCAACTTTGTCAGAAAGATATCGAAATCCAACTATGTTGTAAAAATATTAAAATGGTACTTTGTCAGAAAAATATTGAAATACAACTTTATCAGAAAAATATGGAAATGCAACTTTGTCAGAAAAATATCGAAATGCAACTTTGTCAGAAAAATATCAAAACGCAACGTTATCAGAAAAATATCGAAACGTAACTATGTTGTAAAAATATTAAAACGCTACTTTGTCATAAAAATATCGAAATGCAACTTTGTCCGAAAATATATAGAAATGCAACTATGTGTAAATTAAGATTGAAGATGTATGTTCGATATCTGATTTGCAGCTATTTCAAGAGCGTCAAGATAAAAAAAAATATCTGCAGGTTTTCCTATATTTTATTTTTACTCAGCCTCTTGCAAAATTGCGAAGAGAACGTCAGCCAAGGTCCAATCGATTTTATCGAACGAGGACACGGAAGTTTCCATGTTCCCATTTTTGATATCGAACGGTTTAGAACCTCTTCCTGTCTCGATTAACCCTTTCGGGGATTTGTTCGGTGATCGAGGGACTCTTCGCAAGAAATTTTGAAATTTGTATAATTTATACATTTGAAAGAAACTTCTAACTTATAAGTTTCGTAAAACTTTGAAATTTGTATAATTTGTAAATTTCAGAGAAACTTTGAACAACTTACAAATTTCATAAAACTTGTATAATTTGTAAATTTCAAAGAAACTTTGTATAACATAAATTTCATTACACTTGTATCATTTGTAAATTTGAAAGAAACTTTAAAATTAGTTTAAACTAGAATCTTCGTGCTTCGTAACTTATAAGTTTTAGAGAACTTAAACTCTGAAACGTTTAAACTTCAATTTTAAATTAGAATACAAAGCTTCAAAGTGTTAAACAAATTACAGTAATCGCGTAAAATCCCACGAAAAGATGAAAAGTACCTCCAGGTAAAATAAAGACTACATTTCTCTAAAGGGAGAGAAGAGCGTTTGAAAAGTGACTAAAGAAGGGTTGGTGAAGGGGGTGCAAAGAAAAAGAGGCATTATCGAGAGGGAAATCGAGGAACGAAGAAAAGGGGCTGTCAGTGAAACGCGTTAGGGTAGAATTGGTCGACGTTATCATACGAATCGAAATGTCAGAGGAATTATAAATAGGTTAGGATCGATAGGCACCCCAGAAGGCGAGCCTGGGCGCCATCTAGTCTGCTGCCCTTCCACCTACAACCACCCCTGCTCTTTCTGACCAATCCCCTCTTATCGAATGTATGCTGCTTTCTCTCTACAGTTTCTTTGCCATTCGACTTGCTTTCAAATCTATCCAACATATTTTGTTGTGCACTTTTTGGAAAATTTAATTATTGATTATTTGGAACAGATTTCGGTAACCTTTGTGGGTCAAGATATTTACCATTAGTGACTTTTAATAGTACTTTTAATATTACGTTGGTTGATATGGTAACATTTTAAGGAACCATGTAATGCTGGTACTTGAAAAATTTTGGAAGTTGCAAGTTTACACATTTCTGTATTTACAGATACCTAAACCCTAATTCCACGAATGTAAAATTTCTAAATCCCCGATTCTCATATTTAAGAATATCTAAATTCCAAATTACTATCCAAATTCCTACATTATCAAATTTGTATGTCCCCAAATCTCTACGTCCACAAATACCTAAATGCCAAATTTCTACATCCCCAAATTCTTCAACTCCCAAATTTCTAAATCCCCAATTCCCAAATTTCCAAATACCTACATTTCCAAACCTCTATGTCTCCAAAGCCCTAAACCCCCAAATTCCTAAATTCCCAAATCTCTAACCCTCCAATTCCTAAATTCTCAAATTCCACACCCCCAAATTCCCAAACCCCGAATTCCTCAGCTCTCAAATTCCTACATCTCCACTTCCCAAAATTGCCAAATTCTACATCCCCAATTCCCTAAATTCCCAATTTCTTCTACTCCCAAATCCCTAACCCCCTAAACCCCTACACCCCAATTCGTAAAATTCGCAATACAATAAATTTCTAATTTCCTACGCCTCTCTAAATTTCTAATTCATCTTAACTCCCAATTCTCAGAATATAAAAATTCCAAATCCCCAAATTTCGAAAACCTTAACTACCAACCCCCTGCATTGACCATCTAATTCAAGCGAACTTGCAGTTAAAAGTTTGAAAAATATTGAAATTGGTTAAAAGTTCAAAGTTCGAACGTGTCCCATAGATGAGCAGCAAAGTATTGTCGGAAGAATGATATTATGGAGAGATTCGATCGTAGCGGTACGCGTCCCGAAGTTCCTGAGAGGCAAGTTTCTAAAGTGCTGTTTGAATTTTTCAACTTTTCTAGTAGATGATGTTCGTTTGAATTTTAAGTATACAACTTTAACTATGCATTATCGACTCCGGTTTAAAAGACACTGTCGAAGAATCTTCAGGAATATTGATAAGACATCTTCGAAGTTGCGTCAAGCGAATACAATGTTGCACAATTCCGTATGTAATTAATAAATTACGGACGTTTATGCATTTATGCATAAGTTTGCAATTTACAAACAAATCGCGTAATTTGTAGACTGTGAATATCGGGATTTATATGATCCGTGTATACTTTGTAGACTAACGATATGATTCTATAAACATCTTCGGTAAATTACATGTTGCAAATGATATATTGACATTTGGATGGCGCCTGGGTCAATTGTGACTCATCGTTAAGTATATGATCCGTGTAAATTGTGTATATATTTTGTAAGAGAAAGCTAGGGCTTTCAAAGTGAAATCAATCATTTTTCTTTGCGGAGGAACTATTTTATCAAAATAGTCTCTTGAATTGTAATAATGTCGTTTGGTTAGATTTCGAGTTCTTTGGTTTGGACATTTGACTCTCCCTATATTGCCAATTTTATATGCACTTTTGTGGACACTAGTGACGTTTATAACAGTTTAAGGAGTTTTGTTATTAAATGTTGTACGATCACTCGGTGCGTTGGAATTTTGGCGCGTTGTAAATTTGACGCGTTGTAAATTCGAAGCGCTGAGAAATCGACGCGCTGTGAATTTCGTGCGTTGTGAATTCGACGCGTT
This sequence comes from Megachile willughbiella, assembly GCA_945859595.2. NCBI lineage: Eukaryota > Metazoa > Arthropoda > Insecta > Hymenoptera > Megachilidae > Megachile > Megachile willughbiella. Next base: position 14,167,855 of record OX243798.1, on the reverse strand, counting down.
GAGTACTCGGCGCGTTGTGAATTCGACGCGTTCAGTACTCGGTGCGTTGTATATTCCGCGCGTTGTGAATTCAACGCGTTGAGTACTCGGCGCGCTGTGAATTTGACGCGTTGTGAATTCGACGCGTTGAGTATTCGGCGCATTGTAATTTCAAAGCGTTGAATATTCGGTGCGCTGTAATTTGGAAGCGTTGTATATTCTATGCGTTGCGTATTCAGTGCGTTATAATTTCGACGCGTTGAATATTCGGCGCGTTGTGAATTGGACACGTTACATACTCTACGCGCTGTGATTTCGACGCGTTGTATTGTCAACTCACTATCTATTGAATAGTCTCGAGATTGTACCATCGACGTGTTATATGGTCACGTGTTATATATCGTCAAGTATTTGCACGTGTTTAATATCGTCACGTGTTGTATGCCTACACATGTTACATAGTCAACGCGTTATATCGCCACGTATTTCATCGTCTCGTTACATTGCTACCAGTTGCTCATCATCTAATTATATCGCCACAGATTGCACATCGTCCTATTCCATCCCCACCCCTCACACATCACCTCGTTATATTGCCACGTTCGATCTCAACGCGTTGCCTATCAACGTATACCACCTCTTACTATATCACTTTCTACCTTGATACAACACCGATTCACTTCCCCATATTGCAATATAACGAGAGTCTACTTAACCATCATTTACAACTCCAGTAAAATTCGTAAAATTGAAAATTTTAAGGAAATTTAGGATTTCTACGGTAGTGATAAAATATAATTTTCAATGATATAGTAATTTTCTTTTTAAGTAACTCTACAAATGTATAAAAGAGGAAAGCATCGTATAATGCCGTTTTCACCCGTTTAATCAGCGTGTTGTCGCGTTTCTACGGGACGAAACGAAATGAAGGAAACAGTATCCTCAAGAATCTGTCCATCCCCGTGTCCCGGTCTCACGTGAGCTCGTTAGAAACACTTGTGACGGAAATGAGCGTTTTGCGGCTCGAAGAGGTCCGAACGAGAAACATTAAGTACCGTGTGATGCGACTGGGAAGGTAATTTTACGCTCATCGCAGCTTCATGCAACACTACTACTGATAAAACGAGCAAGCTTCTCCTCTAATCAACGGTGGATAATTAAATCGCGCCGTCTCTCGTTATATCGCCACCCTCGTGTCCATTTTCACCAAAACCTTTGTAACATGAGGTACAAAAACGTTTGATTAATCAAATATATTATGGGCTACAAGAATCTTTCTGTGAACTCGCAGATGGCAATATAAGGAAAGTCTACTAAATATTTGGTGAAGTATGAAATATGTTTTGAGTTCGTTGTTATAATATTAATTGAAGTAGATTAGGTTTTGTGTTCAGAGCTGAACTGAAAAATTGTAGGAAATATTAAGACATTTTTGAAAGAAGCTATAATGCAAGTTTTGAAATGTCAAATGTACAGAGATTGAGATTTCAGGATCATCCTGAACTTCCACTGTCATTCTTCATTGTTTCAATAAAATGAATCGATTCAATGAACACTCGACAACATTCTAGACCATTGTAGCGGTGCAATTTCATCTTCAAGATGACCTATTTAGAATGATGAAGTATACTCATCCAGAAACTGGATGTCATATTCCGAATCCTCGGATCGTAAATCCTACGAACAATCAACACCCGTGTTTAAACCTGTTTTACTCGCTTCGCAGACAATGCCATACGCAATAATTCAAAAAGAAGCAATTAAAAAAAAATTCAAAATTATGTAACGAGTCAAGAGAGAGCTTTGTGTGGATACTGTATAGATGCAAAATAATAACTGCTTTACTATACTGTTAATATGCACCTCTTTTGTACATCTACAATTTAAGTAGCCGAAGAGTTCGATAAGATGGATAATTAATACATAAGTTTGTGCATGTCTGCGAAACAAATTCTGTTTGTGGATCATACGTTGGGGGATTAAATAATAATCAGAAATATAAGCTGTCTATAAATAAATCTAGTTCGTGTATGTGAAAGAACCTAACCTAATAGGTAGATGAACCTAACATAAATATATACATCGAACATTACAGGTAGTACTAACCTAACCTATCACATACCTAGATAAATCTAGCTTAATACGTAAATGAAGTTAACACATAGACACACCCAGCCTAACACAAATAACCTCACACAAAGATAGATAAACCTTAAATTTATAAACCTAACCTAACTCATAGACCTAACTCATAGACAGATAAATCCAACCCAACAGACAATAAAATAAGTAAATAAATTTGAGCAAGAGTATCTTAATCCAAAGTCCCAACAAGAACTAAAGTTCCTCAAATTGCAAATAAACTTGTAGTTGGTAGTTGAATCGTGACGACCTTGAATAATAAAAGATGAAACGAACGCACGAAAGGGTACCAATGAACAAATCCTATTCCGAACCCGTGTTCTAAAAAACCTTGACACGTATAATGAATGGACGATAAAAGGGGTTCGAAGCGAGCATTTCCAGCATCATCCGGATCTGGTCGAATATCGATGTTCGACAGTCGGCAGAGGACATCAAAGGTCGGCCATGACGCTAGCCGTGGAACGTCGATTTCATTCTTTCCGTTTATTGTATCGCGCAATCGATCCGTCGATAGTCGACGCTAGAAGCGTTTGAATGAACACGAACGTCACCGCGTTATGTAACTGACCCGAGGCAGTTCGCGAAGGGCGTCCCTTTCCCTGATCAAAGGTCGTGGGTCGAAATCGTCCCGAAATCCCTGCACCCTTTTCTCGCGAAACACTGCGATTTTTAAAACGATTTTCAACCATGTCACAGAATTAACGATGGCCAATTCTCGGATTTTGTTAATGATACCATCTCTGACATAATGCGGTTATTAGAGTTAGAAGCATGTTACCTCTGGGTTATCGGAAATTTTGTTACCTTGAAGTTGGGTAATTATGTCAAAGATGTTACTAGTTGTTTAGGCAACTCTGATTGCATTTGGGTCATTAGAGATTTTGTTAGATTTCAGAAGTTGCGTCACAAATGTGAGCATTAGAGGCTCTTAGAGAAGCATATCCGATTGCTTGTGGATTATTTCAAATTTTGCTGAATTTCATCACAAGTTACTGGCTTAGGGAAGAACTGACTGCTTTTGATTATTTCAAATATTGTTACGTTTCATCAGAAGTTAGGTAATTAGTTGCTGTCAAACTACTCATAAAACCAAGATCAAGTTAGTCAAATCCCAATCGTATCACAAATGTGACTGTCCAAATTTGCTGAAAATTGATTCATTAAATCAACGAACAACTGAACTGATCGAAGTTCTTGGTAGACATATATGTGAACAGACACCTAATATATGAATACACCTATGCAATTTCAAATATTTTAACAATTTCCATAACCTTCATCTATTGTAATTAGAATTAACATCAGAATGTCGTTAAGTTACAAATGTGATTATCCGAATGACATGATCGAATAGGATACCTAAACTACCTATGAAGAAGGATAAACTACTTATGACTTATCCTACATTTTTCTCATTGCGATTGAAGCTGAAGTCAGAACGGTTATGTCACAAACGCGACAGTATCAGAATGAACCAATTACTGAACAAGCGGAAGATATCTAAACTGCTCTCGAATTATCCTAAATTTTTCTTGCTACGATTTCAGCTAAAGTCAGAATATTGTTATGTCACAAATTGACCAGATTAGAATCAATGATTCGGTGCTTAAACCCGGTAAAGAGCAATGAATATCTTGTACCCGATTATCTCAAACTTTTCCTATTATGGTTAGAGTTGAAGTTAGGATATTACTACGTCACGAACGTGAATTATTCGCTGCTCGAAATTGTGAAAAAATAAAGTACTGACATGACAAAAAATACTAGTACGAATAATAATCGATGAATCTTTTGAAGCTACGTTATTTTTGACGAAATCAAGTTCCTGCATCCAATTATCGTTATTTTGTAATACTTAATTTTCACGAAAAACGAGTAGAATATTGAACCAAGTTTCGACCGGAAAAATAATGAATTGCAATAATTCCAGTAACCAGCGCAGGAAAAATCAAAGAACTGCACGAACCTAAATGTGGGGCATAATTATCTAAAAAACGCTCGTAATCCGAGCGGAAATAATCGCGCAAATGTCAGAGGTAGGAAAGGTTGATACGTCATAACCGTTTATCACGTTAAAAACGTGTCACAAACGCGCACCATTCGAAAGATCGTGAAAGAGACAGTGGTAGAAGCTGCTGCATCGACCAAAAGCGACAAAACGCGTGACCTAAATTTCTAGAAACACGGCTCAACGAGACGGAACGTCGAGGCGAGAGATAATCGGCAGACGGAAGTCGCTCGAAGGAATTTCAATGAACGAAAAACGGCGGTAAGGGCCAGTTAAAAGGATCGACCTTTTCAATTGACGGTCCGCGGCTGTCCTTGGGGCTGCGGTCCCGCGAGAACTCGCGTGCGAACGCGCACGATGAAAGCTCGGCTCGTCCATTGTCGGCGAGCGTGTGCCCGCTCGGTAGCTCGATACCGTGCCGCTTCGAGGAACAATCGAGGCTGGAATGCGCTCGAATTCGAGCCACCGATCGATCCTCGACGGAAGCCTTTCCGTTGACCCGGTTCGGCCCGAATCTTCTCGGCCGAGCAACGGATCAGACGGCCCAATTTCCGGCCGAGCTTTCGTCCTGCGGACGCGTTCGATCGCGAGAAAAGGCGATCCGCGGCGAGATCGTTAACGGGCTGGGTCGCGGAAGAGGAAGGGAGAGGGCGTGTCACCGAACGGACCTTATTCGATTTCGATGCCGAGGGACGTCGATCTCTAAGATCCCGGAGAAGATCGATAAGTCTGCTGTTCTCTCGGATATCGTTGCCCGGACTCACTCTCACCGATTTATCCTTGCTTCGAGCTTGCGCACGTCTAAATGCTGAACTTTAATAGCTCGCTAAAAATACCAGTTTCCATGCAGACGTTATTTTCCGCTGGAACGATCGATCGAAGGTGTCGAGCGGAAACCAGCCGCGGAGAATCAGTCGGAGATCGTTAACGGGCTCCGGGAAGGGATTTCTAGGTCGGGAAATCGGTCGATTTTTCGGAACAGGTTCTTGGATCGCGACGAGGCCCCCCGTGACGGTCGCGTCCTTGGCCCGAACGGAAAAATCAGTGGAAAGATGGATTTTTCGAAAAAATCGTGACGTCTCTTTGTCCGCAGCTGGTCGGTTGGCGCGTGCGCCGTGACGCTGCAACACCCCTCGGACTACTTCCACCCTCTGAAGGAGCATGGACAGGCTCTAGCTTTCTATCCCGGTCAATCGTACTCTAAAAAGTATGTACTTGGTCCGCACAATTGGGTCAGGGAACCACGCGTAATCCGCGAAGCACCGTGCAGGGCTGACCACTCTCTTGGCCCAAGGACCGTTTCACTGTCGCCGACCATTTTGGAGAACGGGACAAATGACTACGATATAGAGTTTAAAATAAAAGCACTTTACCATGTTGCGCGTTCTTTAGCACCGGACCGGTCGAAGCGCCGAGACGAAGAGACGAGATGGAAGAGAAGAAACGGAGAGGGAAGGAGCCGAGGAGGAAGTTCCTCGATTTCCTGGAAAACGACACTGACGGAACGAATCACAGGGAAGAACTGTTTCGCGCGGATTCCGCGAGAGTTCGACACGGAAAGAAACATGGAGAAAGCAAGGGAGAGAGAGAGAGAGAAAGAGGCGCAACCCTTCCTTCGTCTCTCCTCGCCTTTCTCTCCCACCCTCTCCCTCCCACCCTCGATCGAAGCTCCTCTTTAGCAGTGGTTACACCACAGACTCGCCTATATATCTCTCTTTCTCTTCCGTTTGTCCGATTTTCCAAGGCGATCGTTCGTCGTTTTGGATTCGACTCGAACTAAAAAGCGTGTGTGTGCACGATCGAATGGATTTCCCCAGCAACACTTATGGTCACCCGTGGAAGATGCGTCCTGTTATTTTCCCCGAGTAGAATTCCCGTGTCTCTAAACGACCCGTTCCTCCGACCTCTAAACCCATTCACGCTTGTCACTCGTGCTTCCTCTCTCTTTCTTCGTCTCTCGCGACGTCCCTGCCCTTTTCTCTCTCATGGACGCGCACGAACGGACGGGCACACACGCACACATACGCGCACGCACTACCTCTAATCTGGCTATCGAATCGGCCGAGGATAGAGCTCGATTTAAGCAGGAAAAGCTTGTGAACGGCTGTCTACAAAGCGAAGACTCTCGGTCAGAGACTGGAGATGGCTGTGTGTTTTTTTCTAAGGCAATCACAAACCTTGTCACCCATGGCTGCGGCGAGCGGTGTTCGATGAGATAGAAGGTTAACAGCGCGGCTTCGGGTGGATCAGAGACTGACTGGCGTTTCGAGTCGTCGAGGACCGCCGGCATCATCGACCCGTCCGACCCCACCACGCCGACTCTGCCCCCACCAACCAACCAACGTCCCTCACCCGACCAACCCGCGAGGTGCACAGCCACGCTAGCCATCCCCACCCGAACGCCGTTCTCGATTCACCCCCATTCCCGTGCCGTGCAACTCCAGCGCCACCACCCAACCGACCAGAGCATCTACCGAGCCTAGAGCCCAGCGATGGGCTCAATTCGACCTCGAGCTGTTCAAAAATATTTCTATCTTCCTCGTAGAGTATCTTTCAGGATGTTCAAACTGCTCTTCGATCGCCGACTTTTTAACAATCGAAATTTTCGGGCAACGAATCGTATGGGACGTTCTGATAAATTGTACCGCATGGGGTTTCATAGAGATAGAGTATGGAGTTTAGAATATAGAGAATATAGGGGATGCAGAGAATACAGAGTTTGGTGGAGACAGAATTTAATAGAGATCATAATGCAAGTGATCAAAATTTGATTAGAGGTTTAACCTGGGCGTGTTAATGAAGAATCAACTGATTGTCAAACAAATTCGAAATCTTTCACAGAAATGGTAAGAATCGTAGAATGTTGACGGAGGTTGGGATTTTGATAGAAGTGAATTTGATCAAAGGGGATGATGAAACAATATTAGAGGAAAATAGTATCAAGGATGGTTTAAGAAATTTGGAGCTACGAACTGTCCAAGATCTGATAGTTAAATCTGATTTATATGGTTGGAAAAACTTTCATGTAATGTACGGTCTGATACATAACCCACTTGGTCATAAGATTACAAACCTGTGTATCATATTTCAAGGAATTTCGGGCTGGAAGCTATTAGTAAATCATCGACTTAGTTCAAAAATTAAATTTGATTTATTTTACGGTTAGAGGGACCTAATACGAAAGATGAACTGACTCACTCAGTCTTGAAGCTTACCTACATATTTTAAGGAAATTCAAGTCAAAAGGTGCTGGTAACTATGCAAAAATAATCCCAAATGTGGAATTTGGTTTAGCGTATAAGCAGGAGGATCTACTTGTAATATAGTAACGTAACGCCTAATCTAACCAGACGTAGTTTACCAAATGTTCATGTACTATATGCGATGTTACGTAATTTTGAATTAGAAACTACTAGAAGCTGCTCGAGAAAGTAGCTCCGAATTTGAATGTGACGTATCCCTTTGCACCTAAAGTAAGCTCTGACCTGACATCTAACCCTAAGTCACAAGCTTAGAACCATCTGCGTATCATGTTTGAAAAGATATCGAGCTGCGAACTACAAGTAACTGTCCTAGTAACTGTCGTAGCAACTGGTCCTAGTCACCATAGGAGTAATTAGTGATCTGACATGTTCGACGACTGGGAAGGTCCATAGTACGAAATGAGGTAACAGCAAACGGCAGGTCAGAAGCATACAAAGTGGCTGCATATGATTTCCAGCAAGGTCCAAGTTATGGCATCGATAATTTTCGTCGGACGAAATTGCTCGAGGGGTGCGGATAGTGTACCCATCGCTACACGTAGCCCCGCAGCCCCTGTGCCCTGGTGCACAGCCCCCACCCTCCTCGCGGCACCGTTCGAACCCCTAGCTTAGAGGTGGCCGTGTCTGCCGCCACCGCGCCAGTCCGCGTCCCCAAAATACCAGGGCGCAAGCTCCGCCGTATCCGTCAGTGGTTCTCATCCCTTTCCTCGCGCGAGTTCACCAGCCTACTCTAGATGCTTACTGTTCGTCTGCACGCCGCTCCCTGGGGAAATTTTTCGGCCGAGAAGTGTGCCGTGACGGAGGGTTAATTGGCTACGGGTGAGAAGTACACCGGACCGAGTTGATTCTCCACGCCCGAGGGACGAAACGGGAAGACGGTGTCACGGGACTCGAAGGTTCTGGGCTTTTTTGGATGGGTCACGAGGCGGAGGGTGGGATTTCAGGAAGTGGGACACTTGCCGTTCTCTAACTGTACCGTACATAATGTAATTATTCGAGGACGCATGTTCTGTTCATCGACGATTATGTCGAGGACGAATCAAGTCTAGGGGTTGATTTGATATGTGGAACATATAGACACGGATGTGGGACATGTAGATACGTGCGACGTGTACGGAAGGATATGGGACGTATATGAAGGTATATGGGACGTGGGATGTGGAACATGTACGAAGGGATATAGGGCGTATATGAAGGAATGTGGGACATATATGGATGTGGGAAATATATAGCGAGATATATAGAGGATAAAAGGAATGATGTGAGACATATACAAGCGAACATACCGGGAGATATGAGAAATATATGTGGATCTATGAGAACAATTATCAATTGTCAGGTAGTAGAACACTCAGTATTCTGCAACTATAGATAATGTACTTCTCTGAAGACACATTTGTCTACCAACAAGGTAGATAAACTACAAAAACTCATAGATGCGACATATATGGAATAGATGCAGGTTCAAGATCGTGATTTTTGAAGAGGTGGAACACTTAATATTCTCTAACTGCATCATAAATGATGTATTTCTCCGCGAACATGACATATTCGATTTGTCCATCAGCGTATACGTTGAAGATTGATGAAGTCTAAGATCTGACTTCATAACTGGGACATGCAGGAAGAATATATGGCCCGCACGAAAACCAATGTGCTTTCTGAACAAGTACTTGGTATTTGTCAAATGTATCGCATATTGCGTAATTTTTCAAGGACATAACATATTTCGTTCGTCTATGAATATGTCAAAAACTGATGAGGTCTGTTTTATTCGGTGACATAGACGAAATGAATGGGACACAGAAAGTACGGGTTCAGTATGGTTGAAGACGTGAAGCACTTATTATTCTCTAAACGCATCGTAAGTAATATAATTCTTCAATGATATAACATATTCTACTCGTCTGTGAACAAGATCTAATTTAGTAGTTGTCTTATGGAAAGGATCCACTTTCTGAAAAATGGCACTCTGTAAATATAATGTAACTTCTCAAGAACACAATTCCCCCATCGACGAATGCGTGAAAGATCGATAAAGTCTCAGGTTAGACGTGGATGAACATTGACGAAAGCACGTGGTCCATCTTGAGAATCAGTGTTCCTCGGAAGTGGAGCACTCGGTAGTCTCGAAATGTGGGGATAATGCAATTCATCAAGGTGGCAGCATGTTCCGCTCATGAATCGACAAAATGAAGGAAACGTGGAGGGTGATACGATGAATTCTGACGGGATAGAAAGGCTGCGAGTTGGATATGAGAGCCACTGATACACGATCTGTGCTACTGGGCTACGCGCCACACAGCACTTTGGCCGACCGACCGACTCTACTCGCACAATCCTCTTTCTTCCTCCGCCATTATCCATCTCCCTCTTCGGTTAGAACGCTCTATAGAAGTCCCCTCCGCCATGCAAATCTTCCGTCTTGCACCTTGCAAAGAAGCAGCCTGTTTCTCCTGCGGAGTTTAATCGAAGACTGCGCTGCCTTCTACCGGCTCCCGTTTCCCTCTGGTACACAGGGATGAACGAGCACCGTATTACTCCCTGTCTGCGATTATGTTTACCGTAACCCGACGACCGTTGCTCGCGTTTTCATCATGGTTCCCAACGTCCGGGCTCGCGGAAACCTGCCGGATACAATTTCCCGACAATCATACCCGGCGAGTCTTCTTTCTGCAGCTTGTTACTCGAGCTAATTGTTCGTTAGGGAAGTCAACAGACTGGGGGCGGCATCCGAAGTATTTCCAGCGGACGTTCAGGCTGAACGAGGGTATGGAAATCCTTGCCAAGCCGTGGTCTCGTTACTCCGGTTACTTTTTGAAAGGCAGCGACGTTTAACGGCGAAATTGGACCCCGGACTTTTTTTCTCCTCGGCGTGTCTCGCTTCTAATGGATTACTCTGAAAACACCTGACGGCTTCTCGAGTTAGCGAACGCTCTCAACGCCCGGGGACACGGCCCGAGGCGCGTGTCCCGCATCCCGCGTTATTTTCTTCCAGTTTCCATCGTTCTCGATTACTTGTCTCGCCCCCGCTGTCCTTTCACGTTCCTCCACCAGGAGGAAATTCAATCGCGATCCACCGAGCTTTTCTCGTCGTCAGCGATTTAATCATTGGACCGCCATCAACTCAGGCCGGACCATCCCTTCCGCACTTTTCATTACGGCTCGTTAAGCCACGACTCGAGAGTAGTCCAGCCGTTTCCAGACTTCGAGCCATACCGGTGAGTCAGGTCATTGCCGGAATTACTCAATAATTACTTTTGTCGTCGACGGAGCCAGCGATCCTCCGCGCAGCCACTGATCCGCCTCGGAATCCGCTCGTATCGCTAGACGAACATTTGTCATTTCGCTAATATTGTATTACGATTTTACTAACAATATCAATAGGCGGGACCGAATAGGTTGTAAGAAATTCGGGTATATAAGAGTAAATTCGGGAATTTTTTAGTTTGAATACTGATGATTTAGAAATTTTAGAATCTGTTGCATAATACTTCGCTGTACTTTCCTGGGTGTGGTTGCTTCAAGGGGTTTGCACAATTTTGGGATTTGGAAAGTTGATGAGTGGGGATGTGGAAATTTTTTATGTGGAAATTTGGGGATTTGAGAATTGGGGGGTGGAAATTTGGGAATTGTAGAATTGGGGTTGTAGAAATTTCGGGGTGTGAGAATTGGGGTGCTAGAAATTTGGAGATGTGAGATTTGGGGGTGTGAGAATTGGGAAATTTGAGAATTGGGGTGATAGAAATTTGGGGGTGCGAGATTTGGGGAATTTAAAAATTTGGGTGGTAGAAATTTGGGGATGTGAAAATTGGGGTGATAGAAATTTGGGGGTGTGAGAAGTAGGTACTGTAATTTTATTAACAGTGTCAACGACCTTATGCTGAGTAGGACTGACTTTTGGAAATTTGCAGATTTGAGGACTGATGACTTAGAAATTTTAGAGTCTGAGCTGGACCAGGTACTACAATCTTATTAACAGTGTCAATGGTCCTGTAGATCAAAGTGATTTCTATAAATTTGGAGATTTAAGAGCTGGGTACTTAGAAATTTTGCAGTCTGAGCTGAAGTAAGTGTTATTAACAGTGTTAACAATCTCATGCTATTAGTACTAATTTCTGAAAATGGAGAAATCTTGAGAACGTGATAAACGAAGGTTCGCGAAGATGAAATAGAATATGGGTTACCGTAATATAGGTTAGCAAAGAATGTAGGCGTACCCAATTAATAAACTTTTGTAACATTGTAACATATCGAACAACGCAAACGTCCGAAAAATACGGTCCGTCGATAAATAACAAAATGTCAAAGACCACGAAGAAGGGAGAGTGCGCGACACGATCATCGAAGCGTCAGCCAGATCGATTTTCGTAGGGGTTGGAAGTACTTGCACGGAACTGGGCTAGCCTAAAGTCTCTGAAACAACTCGTTACGTAACTTCCGGCGGCGTACTAACCGACAATGCGGTGTTCCTTATTGCGGACTACCGATCGTTCTCGAGTCGAAGGCCCTTTCGATCTTTGCCCCGAAGAATATTAATTAATTTAATGCCTCTTCTTGCAATTACAAGAGGAACATTTCTAGTTTATGGTGAAATATGTTTAGGTTTATTTGAAGCTTCCATTAGAAAGATTGCGTTTGTGGTACAAATGTGGTAAGGGTTTAGGAAGTCTTTGAATCTACGCTTTGAACTTGGACCCTCCCCAAATCTTAAGGTTCATAAGATTCTCCAAATTTTTATAGACTTAAATTTCTAAATATAGACACAAATTTCTACACCCCCCAATTCCTAGATTTCTATATTTCTAGATTCCCAAATTCTAAGGTTTCCAGATACCTATACCACATTTCTAGGTTCTCTTTCTACGCTTGCAAGTTCCTGGATTACTATATCTGTAGATTCTCAGGTCTTAAGGTTCTCAAATACCTATATCCCCAAATTTATAGGTTTCTACATTCCTACATCTCCGAATCCTACAATTCTCGAGTACTTATATTCCCATATTTCTAGGTCCCTTAATAGATTTCTAGGTTTCCAACTTTCTACACTTCCAAATCTCAAAATTCCTATATCCCTAGATTCCCAAGTACGTATTCCCAAAATCGCCTTCAAATCTCTACATCCCCAAATTTCTACATCACCAAATCCCTAAATTTCCGAAATCCAAAAACCCCAAATTCTCTACCCATCAGAAATGTTCTCAAACTCAATCCTGAAGAAATCCCTAAAAATTGCAGACCGCCGCCGTCATATTTTCTCCAAGGAAATTTCCTCGTAACCGTGCACGATCCTGGAAGAATAGGATGAAAAGAAAGATACCAATATGGAGTAAGGACGAATGGAGAAACGTTGGCCAACAATGGCGGTCACCATTATAAGATGTACACTCCTGGACTTAATATCCTCGTAAAAGCTGCTCCATTCAACTTTTATTTCGGTGTATAAATTTTATTGTACCCTCCAGAAGCTTGCTAGTTTCTTCCACAAATTCTGACTTAATACACGAAAGAAACAACAGCGGCAGATAGTTGAAATTATGCGTGATGCAAGCGAAGAAAGGGGCCACGGAACATGATTCATATCCTGCGAATCAAATTCGTTCACGAATGGAACCTAAGTCACTACATGAACGTGTATGCACGTGACCGAGCCATATGACTCACCGTGTTAATCAATTTCGAGCTAACAAACTGTTTTTCATCTCGTAAATTTTGAATATTTTTATAACTTCAATGGAGACGATTTTTAAAATTGTCGATACTTGGTCTGAAACATTGTTTGCCTTCGTGTGTCGCTGAATATTTGATTTGAGTTGAATAATTACACATGTACAATGTAAGTTACAGATATATGTTCCAGATATACATGGTACAGATGCATTGTATGGACTTGGTGCATAATTTTGTCAGAAAATTTTTCCTAAAAATACATATGTACAACGTATGTTACAGATGTATGTTGTGTAGGACTTGGTGCATAATTGTGTCAGGAAAATTTTTTGTAAAATAATACTATATTAATTCTATAGACTGATGACGTTAGGGTGTTCCAATAAGATAACATTTTGATTTATATATGATTAATATTTCATTAGTATTAGTAACATTGGAATGTTAGTATGTTGAAAAATACTGACGATGATCAACTTATTCATGCGTTCAAAATGGATAAGTATTAATGTAATTACTGAGTTATTGGGGTTGAACTGATTGATGGAGTGAAAAAACTGATACCAGCTCAGAAAATAAAGTATAATTCAGACACAATGTTATATTTTCAATAAGTGTGAGAAACAAAAAGAGAGTTAATGTCGGGCATTTAGGGGCGCACGTGGCCGATTAGTTGATCGATCTTTTGGCCAGGCGATTCCATCGGCGTTCGCGATACGTCGAACAACGGGCCAGGGCGCACGAATCGCCCAGAAATGGGTCAAGTCCTAATTGCATCGACGACGAAAAAGAGACGCTTCGAATATATCGCGTGCCGTGTCGCGAGAACCATTCGATTTTCCAATGGAAACGGCAAGAAAGGAAAAGAAAGAACGAAATATTAAACCTTCCGTTGACTCTATTGAATCACCTATCCCTGTACCGTCACCGGGTACACCAGCTGCGATCATAATTGAAAAACTAACGTGCTCGAATAAAATGGAACGGCAAAGTATGGAGAATAAAATTACATACACAGGAATTTCGTTTGGGGTTGCAAATGCGGGGCTTAAATGCTACTTATTGTCTGAGAGATCAGTTTAATTGGGTAAATGTAGATAATGTGGGATTCTTTTTAGGATTCAGATTCTGTAGGGTTTTATGGTGTCTCAGATATGCTCTCTGGATTTCTATTGGAATCGCTGTTGCGTAATACTTTGCTGTACTTTCCTGGGTGTGGTTGCTGTAAGGAGTTTGGACTGTTTTGGGATTTGGAGAGTTGATGAGTGGGGATGTGGACATTTTTTGTATGGAAATTGGGATTTGGGAATTGGGGGTGGAAGTTTGGGAATTGCAGAATTGGGGTTGTAGAAATTTGGGGGTGTGAGAATTGGGGAATTTTAGAATTGGGGCGCTAGAAATTTTGAGATGTGAGAATTGGAGAGTTTTAAAATTGGGGTAGTAAAAATTTGGGGGTGTGAGAATTGGGCAGTTTTAAAATTGGGGTGCTAGAAATTTGGGGGTGTGAGAATTGGGGAATTTTGAAATTGGGGTGCTAGAAATTTGGAGATGTGAGATTTGGGGATGTGAGAATTGGGAAATTTAAAAATTGGGGTGATAGAAATTTGGGGGTGTGAGAATTGGGAAATTTTAAAATTGAGGTGCTAGAAATTTGGAGATGTGAGATTTGGGGATGTGAGAATTGGGAAATTTAGAAATTGGGGTGCTAGAGATTTGGAGATATGAGAATTGGGAAGTTTTAAAATTGGGGTGATAAAAATTTGGGGCTGTGAGAATTGGGAAATTTAAAAATTGGGGTGCTAGAAATTTGGAGATGTGAGAATTGGGGTCGTACAAATTTGGGAATATCAGAACTGAGAATATAGAAATTTGAAAATATCAGAATTGGAGATGCAGAAATGTGTAGATTTGAGAATTGGGGGTGCAGAAATTTTCAATATAAAAATTTAAAGATCTGAAAATTGGGAATGTAAAAATTTTTAATACAGAAATTGAAGAATTTGGTAACTGCAACTATAGACATTTAGAAATTTGAGAATTGTTAATATCCAAATCTTAAAAACTTAACAATCTGAAAACTTGAAGACTGGAGGATTTGAAAACTTAAGAAATAGTCATTATACCCTGACAATTTCAACCCCAAAATACATTTGCACCACCCCAAGCGAATTTATGGACCAATAATCGTAACAATAACCAGAATGCGCTTAGAATGCTCCATCATGGATGCACTTGGAATATCATTTCCTCTTCCGGGGAAAAAAAAGAATCGCTGCAGACGAAAACAGTGCAATTTAAGAGAAGAACAGGAAGCAGAAAAACGGAAAATTGTTGGTGAATTGGAGTTCGGCGAGAATTGATAGGATCGAGGAAACATCGGGAACAGAAGAAAGAAGACAGTAGAGGAGGTCTGTGCCAAGTCAATACTTTGCTCTCGATAACGTCACTCGATTACCGATTAAAAAGGGATTCCGATATCGGCCAAACAATCGATCAGATGCCGCGAGTTTTTTCTTCTTTTTCAAGATTAACTCTTTCATCGTTCTTCCTCTTCCAATTTGTTTAATATTTCAGATACGATCTGAACCTTCTGCTTTCGACATTTTTCTCATCTAGATTAAAAATTAAATTTCCTGACTTTTATTTTTGCCTGCAAGTTGTATTCACTAGAAAGTACAAAATTAACTTTTATTTTTTAACATTAAACCTACCGAAAAGGTCAAATGACCCTTTTACAAGTTTCTCATTTTAACTTACAAAATTTATTAAGACAATTTTTTTAGAATGCTAATCTTCACGACGGTAAAGAATTAGTATTAATTTGTGTTTTATAATTTGCTTATTTATTTTTCAACTTCATTTTTAATTTCAGAGTAAGTGGGTATTGCACACCAGTAGGTTTAATTTCATAAAAGTGTATTAAAAGTGCTTTAGTATATGATTACTCGACTGGCAATTAGAATTTAATTCTTAATTAAAAGAACGTTTAATACGTAATTAAAGCAGCTTCAATTAACTACATGTTCTTAGTAGCATAAAATATATGCAATTAAATTACAAATTTAAACATCTGAATAATTTGAACCAACTTATTCGACATGATATTTCAAGAACGTCCCTGGGAAAACTTGATGGAAAATGAAGAAAAAACATTGGATTCGATCACATTTCCATTCGAGTTCCTGCTAATATCTATTAGTCGAAATGGAAGTCAGGTATCGAACGATGGTAGCAAGCGATATGGAACTTATTAAAATTGTCGAGAATTTCATTCACCCCGAATGTCTCGTTCGTGCTTATCGCGTGTTCACAGTCGAAAGGCTTCTGCGCCTTTTTTGAGCCGTTGTCCGAGCGAAAAGAGCGAATGAAAAAAGAACGATGCCTTGTGGAAGCATCGAAACACTTCTGGATTATCGTAACGTAAAAATAGAACCGCTTAAGGTGTCTGTATTTCAAGCGGTTTCAACGGGAATATCGAACAAAACGTTTCGCCACTTCTCGATAACACGGCTCGTTTATCGACCATACAGAAGGCCTGGATGAAAGAATCTGAACGTATCTTTGACCCGATCGTACACAAGGAAATGAGAATTCGGGGCGATCGAGATCTACGATCGTTTGATAAACGAATCTCGACATTTAATCGTAATAGGTACGTTTACGTATATTTACGTTTCTATCTAATCGATGTTTAATCTTACGGTTTTATTCCTCGAATGTATTTTGTGGAGGACGAGGTTCGTGTGGGAACACGAGGTGTTACGAAGTGCATAAAGCGCTTCAGGCACATCGAGACGCGTCAATACGAATCGCGTGAAATTTCTTTCATATGTCGCACAAATATTCGAAGTAACAGGCTGATTAATAAATGCGGTTTCTGCTTGCGGTGGTCAAACACTCGTGTCGTTTGCTGACCGGGAAAATATTGGGATCCGACGAATTGTATATTAGTAAAAGCGATATATGTTGTTGATATAAAACATTTGATATCTACTGTAAAATCGTATAAATTTAATCAAGATAAATATTGAATAGCAAATATAAATTTTATTAATAAAATCTTTATACATACACTCAACCATGTATATAATTGCTAACGAAAGAAGAGCTGTTTGAATAAATTTGCACGAAATTTAAGGAAATAAGCCGAGATAATCTGCAGAGAAGCTTGTACCTTTCTCACGTGCTTCCAATTAAATGCTGGTAACCTACTAGATGCAGTAGCACGCATTCTGAACAGCTCGTATTTGTTGTTGATCATATCGTTGTCCGTGTTATGAAATTTGTGCGGAACGAGCTCGAATTAGAAACTTTGGTATAAAAGATTATAGCATCATAAACGATGCACAGCGTGCGATGCGTCGAGTTCGGCGAATCCAGTCACGTCAATTTCTCCGGAAATAAATTCTCGTAGCGAACACGAGTGCGAAGAGGAATTCGAGGAGCGACGCGAACAGGTGAATCGTTTCACCGAGTTTCTTCCGGTAAAAGAGAGACGGAGAGAGACGAAGGGAGAGAGAGAGGCAGGGATTCTGAAGGCAGGAACGGTATTCATCGAGCAGCCGAGCGATTCGCAGTGACGCGAGTTATGCAATCGCCGACTGGCCTTGCGCCAATCTTGCGTATCACTCGAATTCGTCCCACAAAAGGAGGGAGAGAGACGGACAGAATAAGAGAAAAAGAGCCACGATCGCAGCACACGTTTCTGCGTGTGCCACGGGTTACGAAACGCGTGTGCCGTCACACTAGTCGACCGCGTGCGTCGATGGATCGTCACGAGTCAGTTTCTCGATCCTCGCTCGTCAATAAATTCGAATTACGTGTTTGTATATTGAAAACGATGCGTTTTCCAGCAGCGTGGCGCTAGGATGCGTAGAAATTTAACGATTGGCCATATAACGCGTGGAAATCTGATGATTGACCATATAGCGCGTGGAGATTTAATGGTCGCTCATATAACAAGGAGGGAAATGACCATTGGCAATATAACGCGAGGGAGTCTAACGATAGGCAATATAACGCGAGGGAGTCTAACAATTAGTAATATAACGCGAGGGGATCTAATAATTAACCATACAACGCGAGAGAATATAACGATTGGCAATATAACGCGAGGGTATCTAATAACTGACCATATGACGCATGGTAACGTAACAGGTGGCGAAATAATGCTGGGGGATGTAATAATTAACCATATAACGGGTGGAGATGTAATATTTGGTCATATAGCGCGGGGGGATCTAATGATTGACCATATAACAAGTGGAGATCTAATGACTGGTCAAATAACGCGTGGTGATTTAACGATTGGTCATAGACGCGTTGCGATTTAATGGTTGCTTATACGGTAGCTAGGAATATGATACAACGCATCGGCTATATAACGCGAGACGGCACAATGCGATGGCTATACAACGCTCAGGTTCTACAATGCATGGCTATGTAACGTATAACAATACAACGCAATTCTACAACACACTGATTATAACTCAGCAACTATAACGTCTCCTATATAACATGTTGACAACAATGATCCCACTATTCAATATAACGCATCATAGAACATGGGAATATACAGTATATGACAGTATGGGAACAGATAGTACCACTAATGTCACGAACAATATGTGTATACATAAAATGTATAAATTATAATCTCACTGCAACGACAGTATAAATCATGCAATATAAACAAGATGCAACTACTGTTCATATTAATTATAATTATTACTGTATAAACACAACGCACAATATCAGAATATAACCATTCGAAATACCGAACGAATTTCGTTGAACGATTTCGAAAGAGCGCGTTTAACGTCTCGCAGCTTCGCTATTGTTGAGGATTTTCCGCGGGAACGAGAATCGTGCATCTAGGTGCAGCATAACGACGCAAACAACGCGGCGTCCACTCGCGGGAATCAAAGGGTTAATTATTAACCCTGTTAAGCAATTATCGGCGGTCGAGCGATTCGTACGTCACGCGTAGCAATAATTGCGTTGTGCAGCGAGGGGGCATCGAAAATTTCGGATCTCCTGGATATTCTGGGTTACGATGCTCTTACCGGTGCATTCGCACCGGTTGCTCGCCGCATCTAATTAACCCAACACTGTGTCAACCGTGCAACATCGTTCACGAGTGGGATACACGCGCGAGTGCGTTCGCGGGCAGACGTCTCGAAACCTCGACGATCTTCCTCGTCTACGTTGAACGACCGCGGAAATCTTCCTCACCGACTGTCAATTCCCGAAAATGCCACGGGCCCAACAAACAACCAAGTTTTATTCCATCATAGTCGTACGCGTCATTTTTACGTTCTAAATTGTTCCTACAATTTATTTCGACAAAATGAAAGTAATACATTATTGTTGCACGTACTTTTATTTTAAACAAATACATCGGTTAAAAAATAAATTAAACAGAAAATTAATACTTGTTTTATTTGTGCAGTTGGTTTGAACACATGTGTACACATGTATGTCATGTGTGTTACATTTGATTCGATGCATACGAGCGAGAAATTTGTGTCAGTTTAGTAAAAGTTTGTTAAGTATACATGTACGTAATGTTGGTTTTTCACTATACATTAGGATATTCATCTGTGCATGCATATGTACATGTGTAAGTTCAGACATATATAGTACACGTAGAGTATACATACACATACATGCACAAATACGTAGCTGTATATGTGTGTACGTACATACATAAGTACAGCCATGAATGCATATATGCATACATAGACACACATATGCACACGAAGGTTAATTCAAAAGTAGACTTTTCTTGAATACAATATCGATGGACTGATAAAGGAAGGAAAGAGGTGATGATAAAAGAAGAAAACTGTATGAACAATATATATTTTGGTGATAAGTAGACAAGAGAGGAGCTGATACAAACGCGTACTCGTTCATAGAGAATCCCAGTCGTGCGTGGTACGAGACGATCGTACGCAACGCGTACCGAGATTACGCACACTCGTCTATTCACCATCTTCCTCGTACGTGGCCGTACCACGAACTGATAGTCACGTGCGTGTACGAGAACTCGTGATACTCGTTACGAGCCATCACTCTCTAACACGTGGTACCGTGCAAAAATTAACCGTGGGCAGAGTGACTTTTTTTACCGGCGTAATCGCTTCCTGGCTACGTTCCTCCCTTCTCTTGCCACATTTTTTCCTGCGCAGGGGAAAGATAGGTTGCGCGATATGCGAATGAATTTAGGAATTTAAGGTTTTCAAAAGGTGGACATTTGGGAATTTAGGGATTGGGAAATTTGGGAATTTGGTAATTTAGAAAGTTGCATACTGAGAAAATGGAAAATTTAGTGATTTGGAAATTTTGGAATTTGGGGTTTGTGGATTTGGGATATGTGGAATTGGGATATGTGGATTTGGGATATGTGGATTTGGGATATGTGGAATTGGGGTATGTGGATTTGGCATATGTGAAATTGGCATATGTGGAATTGGGATATGTAGAATTGGGATATGTGGAAATGGAATATGTGGAATTCGGATATGTGGATTTGGCATATGTGAAATTGGTATATGTGGAATTAGAATATGTGAATTTGGGATATGTGGAATTGGGATATGTGAAGTTGGCATATGTGAAATTGGGATATGTGAAATTGGGATATGTGGAATTGGAATATGTGGAATTGGGATATGTGGAGTTGGCATATGTGGAATTGGGATGTGTGGATTTTGGATTTGAGAATTTAGAAATTTAGAAACTTTAGAATTTATTGATTTAACAATTTGTTAATTTGTAAATTTATAACCTAAAATTGGTAGTTCCAAATTATAAAGTTTGAAGATTCAAAAATACCAAAGTGTGAAGATAACAAGTTAAAGATTTAACGTCTGACATACGCACCGATATTACCAAGCTAAAACAATCATGTGGAGCAAGTGTTTAAACCGCTGTTTACGAAGAGTACGTTAATTTTATCATCACACCGCGCAAGAAGTATAATATATCGTAAATTCATACAAAGACGTGGTTAAACAAAAGTATTTATAGATGCTTGTATTTAGAAAAAAGATTACGTGTATGTTACGTAGGTGTCTTCTGATCACTGAAGGATATCTATGGGCCATAATATATTATTAATATGTACATATTTACGATAATTTTCTTCCAAAAAACGGTGAAATTGTATCCGCGATAAGACTTGTCAATGAAACGCGACTCGTGTTAAATTTTATTATCTTGTAGAATATGGCATTTGAAAAGTTGACAAGATAACTTATCTGTCTGAAAATTGTCGAGAACCGGTTATGAATACCGGTTTCAACGCGTTAATTCCCGTGTCATAAAATATCATAAAATCCTGCAATTAATGTTATTATTTCGCGGCGTGTCAATAAAATGTATTATCATTGCAATTTCCTGCCGTTATACTCGACGTCGCTAAAAAGTATTATATTAGTACTTTTAGAATCTCTACAGCACATATAGGAGCTAGGATCATCTGACAAGAATAAAAATTTCCTAATTCTCAAATCTCCAAATTTCCTAATTCCCTAGATTCCTAGTTACCAAAGTTCCTAGTTCCCAAATTCTCGAATCCCCTTCCTAATTCCCTAGATCCCTAGTTTCCAAATCCTCAAATTCCCAAATCCCTAAATTCAAAAATTTCCTAATTCCCTAGATACCTAGTTACCCGATTTTCTAGTTCCCAAATTCTCAAATCTCCAATTTCCTAATTCCCTAGATTCCTATTTTCCGAATGCTCAAATTCCCAAATCCCTAATCCGTCGTTCCCTAGTCCCTAGTTCCCAAATCCCAAGTCCCTAATTCCCCAGTTCTTCAGCCCCCTATCTTCCTAGTTCCCTAGTTACCTAATTTCCTATATCCCAAATTTAGTCATTCTCAAATCTCCAAGACCTCACACCTCCAGTTCTCAAATCCGCAAATTCCTAAATCCCCAAACTCCCCAGTTCCGAATTTTCCAAATTTCCAGATACCCAAGTCCCTAAATGTCTCCGTTCCATAGTAACCAATGCCATTCACCAGGAATCACTAGCGACCAATCCTGAAGTCTGCAAGCCAACGATCAGTTTCGTATGCTTCCGAAGCATGCTTCTTAAATTAATCGAAAAGTGGAAAGTGTGGATTCGATAGCGAATCGACGGGGAAAAAGCGACAGCACGTTTCGACACTCGAATGATCCTCTGTTTGTAAACAAACGGAGTCACGCGAGGACGAAGGAAGCGGTCTCGTGAGTGGGTCTAAAAGTATCGACGCGTACTCTGGC
The DNA here is from genome assembly GCA_945859595.2 of Megachile willughbiella. Taxonomy (NCBI): domain Eukaryota; kingdom Metazoa; phylum Arthropoda; class Insecta; order Hymenoptera; family Megachilidae; genus Megachile; species Megachile willughbiella. Next base: position 14,145,519 of record OX243798.1, on the reverse strand, counting down.
ATCCTCTACTCCGCTCTTTCCCCGAGTATGAATGACGGCCGGCTACGCCGGTTCTTTCCGGTTCGAGCACCGGCAGCCATTCACCGCGTCGGCGACGAGGAGGTCCGCACCGGTTCGAACCGGTAAACCTACAGCCACGTCGACGGCGCAGCGGCTCGATTAGCGCCTAGCAATTATTGAATGCCCGGCCGGCCGACGATAAGGTTCGTTTCGCTCCTTTATGTTCACGACTTCCTCAATCGAGGCTCCTACCGATTTCGCGCCGCCCGTCTCTCGCGTCCCTACGGTTAATTCGCGTTCCCGTGTCCCGCGGATATACGTGTCCGCGATATTGTCGCGAAGTGCATCCGAGAGTCAGCCACGAGACGCAACACGGATTGCTGCCGGACGAAGACGAGGATGGTGCGGTGGTGGTGGTGGTGAGATTGTGCGGTGAGATGTTACCCCGTTGCCTAACCTTTCTTATCATTCTCGCGCCGTCCGACTATGGTTACCGTCGTTTCACGCTGCCTACGTTTTCACCGAGTAACCAACGCGATGCTATCGATTATCGATGCATCGATTACGCCGCTCGGGTTAATGAGACCGAGCTGGAATACGCCGCGTTATTTTATTATTTCGATTTATTCATTTTTCTCCAACTTGCAACTTAACATGACAAGTTATTTTTTCATTACAGTCTATTTATTCCTGATTACTTTTGTGACGTGATATAGGATATTTTTAAATGTAGAGTAATTTTAATTGAATACAACTGTGTTGCTGATTAGGTTAGGTTAGGTTTTATCGTTCACACTAGTGGGAGAGGTTAGGTTAAGGTTATATTAGGTTAGGATAGGATTAAGTTATGTCTGAGTTAAGGTTAGGTTAAGTTAAATTTAATTAAGATATCATAGACTGAGGTCATGTCAAGAATCATATTAGGTTAGGTCAGTTTAGACAAGACCAAGTGAAGTTAGATTGGTTTAAATGAAACTAGGTGAGGTTAGGTTACATCGTACATGTTAGGTTAACTAACAGGTTAGGCTAGCTTAGAGCAGAATATGTTAGGTAAGGTTAGGTCAACGTCATATATGATTAAGTTACTTTAAGTTAGGCTAAGTCAGGTAGGAGTTGAACCTAGAATAAAATAGGTTAGCTTTGATTAAATCAATTTAATTAATGCGAAGTTAACTAAGACGAAGGTTGAATTAAATTAGGTTATGATCACGTTAGATTGTTAGGTTAGGTACAAAGAACCATAGTATTCTTTGATACCGTTAGTATAAAAATGCACTACTTAAGTTCATACTAATAAGTTTTTACAATAATTCATGAACACGTAACATTCTCCTTCAGTTATGAGGAAACGTTCGTATCAACGTTTCAGAGATTATAACGAAAGAATTATCATGATAATCTGTTCGGTCGTAAGAAGTAATTTAAGCGGGCCGTATATGTATCATTATTATATCCAGGTTAACGAGATGCGATGTGTACCCGCTAATAAGGCAGCAAATCACGATGAAAAGAAGCACGAACGTTCGTTTGCATTGCACCCTTTACCGGTTTAAAAAAAGATTCATGCTCGGAAAATTCAAATCGAGGGTAACGTTGCGGTGCCATGCAACTCTCACCGAAATTTATGCGTGCCCCGACAACAAATCATTCTTTCGATAAATTTTACTTCGCGTTTTTCTTCGCGTACCGCCTCGTGCTCTCCGCCGGAATTCATTTCACGGTCAGCTTCGCGTAAATTTCCAAGATTTTTCGTGCAAGCATCAGCAACCAGCCGCTCAGACCGACATTAACCACGAACAGCTTGCCTTTAGTAACAATTATGAAAGAAAATTCAACTACCTAAATTTCGTAGCTGAAAACGTTCTCCGCGATCAAAATTTCGACGTTTCATTTCTTTAACGCATTTCAATTCGGTGGAACATTCCATCGAGATATAATAATCGCCTCCGATAAATTTAAGCCGTGATTACAACGATATTTAGTTCCTTTCGTTATGTATACGCGATAAGATTATTTATAAAACGAGCGGTGCAATAGTCGACGAGGTACGTCGGAAGATTTAAATTAAGAGCGGTACAATGTAGAAATTCGAGGGTGAAACGCGATGCAATTCCGCCAAAATAGATCCGCGTAGACCGGGCAATGCTTATTTCTGGCGATCTATCAAAAATTCAAGCGACAAGTAGTGAAAAGTGCACGAGTCCGTGAAGAATTCAAGCAAACTACCGAGGGAAAGATTCATGCCCGGTCTGACCACCCTCGACGAATCTACTTAACGCTAACGGCTAACTACTGCTACTAACTTGTAGACTTTAGGGGTTGCAACTTTAGAAACTTCAAGTGTTCAGCCTCAGAAATTTGGACGTTAAGAAAATCCTAATTTGCCGGTTCAGGAATTTGCACATTCAGAAATTTCAAATTTTCAAGTTTAGCAGCTTACGAATTTAACAACTTTTAATTCTCCTTTCTACGTTCTCGAATACCCAAATTAAAAAATTTCCAAATGCAGACGTCCCAGACTTTCATGTTACCAAATCTCTAAACTTGCAGATTCCAAAATTCCTAAATTTACAAATTTGCAAATATCAATTTCCAAATTCCCTAGTTTCTTAAGTCCGCAATTCCCTGGTACACCAATTCCTTATATCACTAATTTCCCAGACAAAATTTCCCTACATCACAAATCCCCTAGATTGAAAATTCCCTGGATCACCTATTACATAGATTACCGATTCTCTAGATCACAAATTCCCTAGGCCCCAAATTCCCTAGATCGCAAATTCCTTAGATCGTCCTCATCTAAGTCGCAAATCCCCTAGATTACCAATTCCCTAGATCTCCAATTCCCTAGATCACCAATTCCTAGTCCACCAATTTCCAGTTCCCAATTTACTACTTCCCCAATTCCCTACGTCACCAATTCCTTATCTCACCAAATTCCCTAGTACACTAATCGAGTACTTCTCCAATTCCTTATTTCCGAATTTCCCATTCCTCCGTTCCTAATTTCCGAGTTCCTCAGTTCCCTAATTCTCTAGCTCTCAACTCCACCATTCCCCAATTAACAAATTCTCAAGTACGCCTCAAATTTCCACATCCCTAAATTCCACATCAAAGGAGTTTAATAACCATTTTTGTATCGCCGTATGTGTCACCTTTAGGCGTTCGCGAACGAGAAATCGAGGTTTCCTCGGCGTTGGCACGAGTCGCCTGTGCCAGCAGCTGGCGGTCGCGCGAGCGATGACAATGCCAAAGTTCCGTTTCGACCAATCATTCAAGAACAATGAACGGCGCCCCGACGTTCCTATCCAGTTCAAACCGGAAAACCGGCGACTGGCGGTCTCAGGCGACGCGATAGCGTCGACCAGTTATTGGATAGTCGACTATCGACAAGGTCTCCTTCCTCTTTCTTCGTCGTTTCAATAGCGAAGCCGATCGCGCGAGAAACGCGCACGCTGCAGGTTGATCGACCTCACCTTGGACTTCGACGATCGCGATCTCGATGGGAGTCAAGACCGTTTCCGGTCTACGTTCGCAACCGTGAAATCTTCATTCTACGATCCTCGATTCGGTCCGTCATCTTGTTTCCTCGCAGACGTCGTTTAGGTTACGTCACACGCGAATTTTCCGACGAGATTCAATTTCTGGTCACATGAACTTTGGTGTCGTACAAGATACATTTCGCTTATATGCTTCTTGGTCATTACACTTTGTGATTATCGTGGAGATTCCGCCGAGGACATAGATACCCTAGGTTAGCGAGGTTTGCGTTTTACCACCAACTATGATGTGTGTTAGAAACAAGTTTACACTTTAGTACCGAGCTTAACACTTGGGTTTAGATCTTGAGCCTAGATTAGGTCCACGGTCGGGATGGCCTGAATTAAGTACAGATTTACTCTCTATCGTCGACTGGACTTCAAAACCCACGTCTAAACCTCGGTCCTAGGTAAATCTTGCCTTTAATATCGTGTCCCATCCCATCCTCATATTCTCACCACTTGAATTTCTAATTTAATTTTAGTTCCAAACCATCCACCACGCCGTATCCAAAATACCCCTAGCATTTGAACATTCTATTTCTCTCAAAACTACAACAATAATTGAATCTCTGTCTGACGCAGTTGACAAAATCATAGGTTAACACGTTTGCATACGAACTAAATTTCCAAATCTAAAACTAAATTTAAAGATTCGAACCTAGGCTGAATTCTCTGCTCTGAAACCATATCGACAAAAATTTTCCGCGTTTTCATGATCGTCGCAAGCACGAAAATAAAGTGTTCGTCAACACAGCCGGCAGAAATCGCGAGCAACGACGGCGTCAACAGAATCATTGAAACCGGCGTCAGCCAGCTGGATCTGGAAGCTTTTCAGAATCACGGACTTAAGGGAAACTGGTCGGGACAGAAATCAGAGATTAAAAGCGGTGTAGCGAGTCGCGGAGCGGAGAGAGGGCAAAACTGAGGAGGAAACACTCCGGGATTCAATTCGTCGTTATTTAAATGGGGTCGCGTACGATTGAGCTCGTTTAAGTGTGCACACGATGCACTCGCGGACCAACTGTTCACGTGTCTCACGCTTCGCAGTTTCTGCTCTGCACACCTCTGCTTCGTGAAGGAAACAACCGAATGAAATCTCCAACTTCCGTGCGAAGTTACTGCAAGGTTATTTAGAAAACTTCATGACTTTGCGACTATACAAGATAAAATCGTACGAGCTATCATGCGATGATCCTACGATATTTTCAAAATGATAGAACATCAAATTAATTAATCTGGCTAACACGTTGACCGTCACAGTGTTTGTGGTCAGACTCTAATACAGATTATTAAGAACAAGAATATCTTTCAGTTTCGCCTCCTTTTCTTTCTCCATAAATAACGTGTACCCATCTTATGACCAACGTGGTCAAAGTTTGAGATATAAAATGCAGTTTGCAAGTTGTACAATGTTTATACCTGTGTTAGAATACCGTAACAGTTTCCTGCTGACCATTAATCAGGTAACCAGACTCACCGTCTGACCACTCATCGTCTGGCTACCGATTACTCGGCCGTCTGACTACTCGCTAGGCAATGCTACTTCGAAAGCTCCAGCACCCAGCCATTTTCCCTGGCGTTTATCTCGCACAGCCGAGTTAAATAATTAAAGCGGCGTTTCAATGAAAGAACCCAGAGAATCCCGCAAGACTTTAATTACTCCTGTCGGAGATACCTTTCTGCGAATACTTTTCGTTCGATTCTGGCTCGCGGTTGCACGAGCTGGAATGCGGTGTGTCATAACTGCAGTCAATGACACCAGACCTCGACTAATTTTTATTTTATTACCCGTAATTTTACGTTCATATTGTAGTTATAAACTTAGGTACAAGTCAGTTAGAAATTGAGGTACAATTTTGTTATAAAAGATACATATTCAGATAGGTTCAGGTACAAATTCGTTATAAATACATATTACAGACTTAGGTACACGTGTACTGTAAGGTATCTGTTATAAATGTAGGTGCATAAGTTTAGGTACAAATTGTTAGCAATTTAGTTAAGGGTTTATTAATTGTCGTCATAATTTGAGTGCGAAGTTGGTCGATCATTAAAACTATTAAAATTGTGAAGTAGAGACGAGTAGGGGTTGTTAAATTCGTTGGAAGCAAATATTGATGCAACAGAGCAAATAGACCGACATGTAAAACCGTTGATCTCGTCTGGAATGTCTATTCGACGATTAAACTTACGTCTCCGTTAGACACCTCGTAATCTGGAGACTTCATAATACGAGCTAAGCTACTATTGTCGAGAAAGATAAGAGCTAGTCGTAAGTTAAACTCGTGAAACAGCGCTCAAGGAATTTCGTGCAATCTCAGGTCGGTACACCGGTTAAAAACGACGATGGCCGAAAGTTTCCACGGCCATTTAAGTTCCAGGATCGTTCCATCGATCATTGGAACGGGTAGCTCTCGTATTCGCGTCGAGTCTAAACTTCGGAGCCAAACAGCGGATTCGCGAGACACAATAGAGCCACGGGATTCAATACTTCCTCCCGAATTTCAATTAAAAGTCTCCGGCTTGGAATTCGACGCACAAAGGTTTGCACCGACGATTCGGGAGAACTTGTTAACCCGTTTCTGCTAAGAGACCACAGGAACGACTTCCTGTGCGAGCTCATGCGAGGAGAAACGCGTTCACGGGAATCGATCATGAGGAGAGCCAATGTGTCGAGCTTTATCAGAAGCTGGAACCTGGCTGCGGACAACGGCTTCGTTGGTCCGGAAAACCAATGACCCTAATCGTTCGTCTCGATACGCTACCAGCCTTTCGATACAGTCGATCCTGTGGAAAGATCGGGAAGCTTCGGTTACGTCCTTCGCTATCGTTCGGCACACCGATGGCTGAGAGCTCTGGCGTTTTCATAGGACACTTTCTCATAGACTGAGCTCAGTGGCTAGCTGAAGTTAGAACTTTAACTGATCGAATTTTAACATAAACTTGACCTTAGCTTGTCCAAACTTGAACTAATTAGGCCTAACGTACGGTAGCATAACTTTTCTTAACTTGATCTAATAACCAAATCTAACCTAACTGACCTTGTCGTAATTTCATCTAACTCTTACTAACTTTAATTTCATCTACCTCCACCAATACACTGAATAAATTTGCGATAAAACGTAACCTTATCTGACTTGAACAATTCCACCGTTCAAATCTAATTAATCTAGATAACAAGAATAAATTGCGTATCACGTTAGGCTAGGTTATGTTTGAAGAATAAGCAAAGCCAAACAAGTAAAAGTACACGTCAGATTCTACCACATCAACGATATCTTAATGACATATATAACATGTTATAATAACATATTACATATATAAAAATACGAATTAAAATGTGTACGATGTACAATAATCAGGAACGTCTGTGCAACCTTCGAGCATGATCGTAACCAGGAAATGAAATTAAAAAATGGGAATTTAAATTAAGATTACGCATAGCATTAATAGAAATTTATAGCGTCATTAAGGAAGTAGAAGAGTATCAGTATGTCGCGTGGTGGAACGAAGAAAATTCCTGATTGTTATCAGTGTAGGCGGGACACGATTTATGTATTCCCATACACCTGACCTTAAACGCGATGAAAACGTTGCTTAACGTGCTTTAATGGCGCGTAATAGCGCCAGGTATACGTAATATCGGCCTCAGTCGTACAGTCTCACGTACCAGTATAACATTGCTTCGCGTTGGCCTAATGTTTCCTCTAGTCCTCCTGTCATACACCGTGTGTCTGCCAGAGCGTTCAACTAGTTAAATGGTCGTTCTTGTGTCGAAACTAATACGCCCACCGTCTGTTGCTTTCGAGAGAACTTCCACGTGCCTCGAAAATTCCCAACCTCGTATCGGTGGCTTCAGGTGTTTCATTTTGGAAACACATTTGACTCCTGTGCTGTCGGTTTTGATACCGGCATTGCCTGAACGTTTATACTCCTCTTTTGGACCATTTAGAAACTGTTACAAATATTTTGATAAGAATTGCTATAGCGGAAGAAACACACTACCTGTATATTTGTTTAAATTTTCAGATTCAAATTTTAGAAATTTCACACCTTTATTTTTCAATTTTGCAACTTTTTGATTTTTAGATCATTTTGTGATTCAATTGTTCAATTGTTCAATTGTTCAATTGTTCAATTATTCAATTATTCAATTATGCAATTATGCAATTATTCAATTATTCAAGTATTCAATTATTCAATTTTGTACTGATTTTATCAAATATTTAAATTTCTCAAGTTTATAATTCAGAATGTATCTATTGAGAATATGTTATAACACATTGCCTACTGTGGTTGCTCCACAAGATGAGTTCTAAAAATGGAAGGAAGTCTACTTTCCCTGTTTTCCAATCGAACCGATATAAATGGCCGATGTAACCAATATTCAAAAAGCTTGGAATATGCTTTAACCAATAAGGACCACAATCTTTTACTATCCCCGGATTCATTTTGTGGCAGCGTACCACCATTCGGTACCTTTTTACAGGAATTTCTCGCCGTATCCCAGAACGTGCGCAACGTTTGCAACGTTCTAACCTGTTCATCGATATTTCCTATAATCCCATAGAGAAATTGTAAGCTGCAGCATAGAACCGATCGCGAGATACGTTCCAGTTATCGGCAAAGCAGCTAGAGGCTGATCGTGCTCGGCGTCGAGCGTTAACACGCGCCTCGCAATGTGACGTGCACAGCCCCGAGGAAACCGTGTCGAATATCGGGGTGAGTCACACTGGTACGCGCGTGTTTTTCTCTCTTTGGGTCGCAGATCACGAGCGAGGAACGCGAAGTAGGAGTCGAGCGGAGCGGAGGTAGATTGAGCGTAATGTGTCTCTTCCTCCGACGCAGATACAGTCACGGTCACCACATACGCACGCGTTCGCCGGTGTGCGAGCGTGTGTACACCAACAACACTCGACTTCTCTTAACCCTTTCGTACTCTGTGTACGGTGTCTGTCTTTCGTACGTACGTGTATCGTCGGAGATGGAATATTTATCAGAAATTGTGTATAGGTACGGCGTTCAATTTATGTCGAGTCTTCGTGGAGGAAATGAAATCTTTATGCGATGAAGATTTACTTTGATGGAATTTTTTATCGATTCAATTGTATGTCATGGTATGTTCGATTGCTTGGTTTACTAAGGATTGTTTGATGATACGATATTAGGTGGTATATGTGATTCGGTGGATGTTTGAATACTATTGTAAGATGAGTACTTATCATTTGGCTAGTTATTCTTTGACTTTTCACTCTCAGATTCATTACCTCACTACTCGTTTTTTGATTATTCATTCCTGGAATATTCATTGTCTGACTACTCATTATTCAACTACTCACTATTCAACTACTCACTATTCAACTACTCACTCTTCGAGTATTCATTGTGCAACTATTCATTGTCTGACTACTCATTACTCGACTACTCACTCTTGAAGTATTTATTGTCCAACTACTCATTGTCTGACTATTCATTCTTCAACTACTCCCTCTTCAACTATACATGGTCCAACTACTGATTGTCTGACTACTCATTCAACTACTCACTCTGCACGTATACATTGTCCAACTACTCACTGTCTGACTACTCAGTGTTCAACATTGTCCTAATATTTACTGGCTGACTTGACTGTCCAAGAAGTACATTGTAACTTAATAATATTATATTTCAATTATACTCATATAACAGCAACTGCAAGGTACTTTAATTACATAGCTCAAACTTTTTAATGAATTCAAAAAGTTTACAAATCACCTCATTACACTTCCAACTACTCAGCCAGTATTACATACCCAAAGAACGAATAGCAAGAGGAAAATTGGATAGAACCAAAAGATCGAAATAAATTCGATACGCGCTTAAAACGTCGACGACAAGGAGCAATGTGGGTAAAATGAATTTCGTATAAATTTCTAAACAAGGTCACATGGATTTCGCAGCAGCTAAGATCTCGGAATCCAGAAGAGCAACTCGGGATTTCTGTCTCGTGGAATTATTGAAGTGCACAAGATTCAATGATTAACCGACCGAACGAATTCGTCGTGATTTATTAATCAGGAAATATATGATTGATGCTACACTTAATTCTAATTTTTACGATCTACAGATTTTAAGGTATCTGTCAATATTACGCGATAACGCAATGCTGCTTCGGTGATTTATTAGCTATTTAAAGTGACATGCAATTTAACGCATTGCTCAAGATGTTGACAATGTTGCATTATCAAAGTCCCTGAGGAGGAACGTTTTCATCACAATATTCGTGTCCGTACAATAAACACTACCTGAAATATTTTTCGATAATGCGTAATGTCTCTTAATGTATAAAGAAACATGTAGAACCCTGTATACTAGTTTCTTTTTACCAAAATTTATCATCATCAACTCTAAGGGTTTTATTCGACCTACTGTTTAATTTAATCTCCAATTTTTTGTCCACAAAGGGAATTGCGTTTAAAAATTAATTAAAGCTAGGTAGATGCTTCGGTGTATTTTTTGTTTAATTAAATTTAATCTCCTTTCGTGTTTCACGGAAAATCGATAGAGAAGAGTAGGGTCAATTAGACAACGGTGTTTTCCCGTAAGAAATTTTCATCGTCCCCAGTAATTGTTGGGCCTCTCATTATCCCGACGTTCGGTTCGGAAACGTGCTCGTGGGTTTTACGTCGTGTAAAAAATTATGGTCGGTTCCCGTAACCGTGACGATGGAAAAAAATAGCGTTTCTTCGGGATCGATCGGTCTCCGGCGACAGATAACTCGAGAAAATATCGCGGCTACGTTAGAGTAATCGTCGGCGTCGTTGAATTCCGTCGAGTGCCAGGCAAATAAAGCAACCGACGCTCCTTAATTACACGATTCGGAACACGGCCAAGAAAAAAGAATACGAAACTACCGTATTAACGCCTTTATGCGGCCAGACGCTATCGATCATCGTTCCAATATATCGATCGTCTGTCGTCGATTCGATTATGTGTATTTATACGATCAAGACAAATTGTACTTGCGGACAGACGTATTTTTATTCAGCTGGTGTGCGATCATAAATTTCAATACGACGAATTATAAAATTCAAACATTTTACGAAATATTCATTCGCAGCATAAATTCTATCAGAGCACGGAGGTTTTCATTATTTTGGTTACGTTGAGGAGCGAATAAAAACTCTGTAATATATTCTCTTTTAATTAAACTTCGCGTGATTGGACATTTCCATTTTTTATTAATACCTTGACCTGACTGTGTGATTTTTTATCAAGGGGCAATTCCTCTTCCGTAGTTGTAATAGAAATTAATTACCGCAAGCCTTGTTCGCGATAAATAAAGATATGGTATATTGAACGCGATGACTTTGTAATTATATACAGAGAGTTAAGCGGTGTAAGATTCGTAACAAGAATTAAATCCCAGAATAAATTGCAAGGAGAGTATAAAAGCTGGCGAATATGAGGGAAACGTTTAAACGGCAACAAACTGAGCCAATTCAGTTTGTATCAGTAGCTTGTAATTTACACTGTGTCGAGATAATTAATTATTTCACCGATGAAAGAAGGATTCTCGGTGCCTGACGAATCAACAATCGCACGCAGACGTATTCAAATATTTGTTTGGGAAAGGAGAGGAGAACAAGAAAAACAGTCAGCCAGGTCAACAGAGAAGAATGCTCTTTTCACAGAGTATGAAAAGCTCTGTAGGCGTCCGTAATTTTAAAGAGAATACCGGCCTGTCTGTTCACGGGTTATCAAAAAGCACTGCGGACACACGGTGAACCAGTTTTTCCACAAAATGTTGCTGTAATAGCAACATTTCTAGCATGATTTTCCACAAAATATAGCTGTGCAGTATATTCCGTTCAAAATGTTCATCTTGAATAAAGAGAATGGAAAATTCTGTAGAAAAGAGCAGCTATAACGATTAGGAGGGATCTACAAACTCTTCTGGAATATTTTATGCTGATAATTTAGTAACTCGTTAGATCTCCACGCGTTATATCGCCATTTGCTGTATTCGCCACGCATTGTATTTGTTCCGCGTTGAAATTGAGATACACATCTCCTGTTACATCTCCTCGCGTTATATCGCCATACGCTGTACTCATCGCGTGTCGCATTCGCCACGCAAGATATTGTCGCGCATTCTATTCGTCACCCGTTGTATTCGTCTCGTATTGAAATTGTAACACGTTACATCTCCTCGCGTTATATAGCCATTTGCTGTATTCGCCGCGTATTGTACACACCACGCATTGTATCACCGCGTGTTGTATACGTCACTCGTTGTATTCGTCTCGCATCGTAATTGTTACGCGTTAAGTGCCCTCGCGTTATATCGCCATGCGTTGCATTTGTCACGTGTCGTATTCCCTACGCATTATATCGCTACGAGTTATATTCGTCATTCGTTGTACTCGTCTCGCGTTGTAATTATCACATTAAATCGCCTCGCGTTATATTGCCATGCGTTGCATTCGACCAGGTGTTATATCGCCGCGCAACGTATTCGTCACTTATTGTACTTGTCACTCGTATTCGACTTGCGCTGTAATTGCCACACATTGAAGCACCTCGCGTTATATTGCCATGCCTTGTATTCGACCACGTGTTATATCGCCGCGCATTGTATTCGTCGCTTATTGTACTTGTCACTCGTATTCGACTTGCGCTGTAATTGACACGTTGAAGCACCTCGCGTTATATTGCCATGCATTCGTTACGTGCTGAATACTTGTAAATTGCTAAATTTCTAAATTTGAAAATGTCAAAGTTTCTTCAGCAAATTAATGCGCCCATCATCGTGAACCAACTGAAAGATGTATCAGAAAGCGCAAGTCAAATCGAAGGCAGCAGTTTCAGCATTTAAGGGGGGTTCGAAATCCGAAGGGGTCGGTCGATCGGTAGTATTCGGGTCACAAGCGAGCGGACCAATTTATTCAAATAATCGCAGTTGCAGCTGTTTCTTCCCTGCCTTCGAGCCATTAATAGCAGCGATCGTGCACGAGTATCGATAATCTGGCGAGAATAACCGATCTCCGTTTATCTGTTCGCGTTCTCGTCGGACCCTTTTCTCTAGGATCCACCCCTTTCGACGTGCAACCGCACGATTGCGTCCCGGCGAAAGGAGAAAAGAAAGACCCGAAGAAGAACAGAAGAAGCAAGAGGGTCGAGACGAAAGAAAAGGAAGAACGAAGACGAAGAATAATGCGTGGCAAGGGGTAAGTTCTCGTTCCTGCTTTGTTGGTCACAGGGACTCTATTGTTTCGACCTTCTTTCCGCGAGGTGCAACGACCAACAAATGCGAAACCGCGCACAGATGGCGCTCTAGCTAATCAGCGTGCTCTTCGAGAAAAATGAGAAGGAAACCTGCTGAAACGTGCAGAGAAACTCGGACATTTGTAGATGTTTCCCTCCCGTTCAAACATCCTTGTAAAGGTCAAGTGATCGTCACGATCGTTATTTGTTAACTGCTACAATATAAACGGTTCTCTTGAAACGTGAAATTCTTCAGCGCTAACAACCTTACAAACGCTTCATACGTTACCGTCTGCTGCGACCATTTGTCGCTGTACCACTCGTTTAATCATGAGAAGTCTGATTATTCACGCTATAGTTAAGGGTTGTTTAATGGCTACTTATCTAGTCTTCTTACTCCCCTTTCTGTACTTGTATGATCTCACTAACTTACTACTCGTTTGAGTATTCATTTGAGTCTATATGTCTGACTACTCATTCCACTACAAAGTTTGAATCGTTCATTCATGGGAATTTATTCATGGGAATGTTCATATTCCAAGTACTCGTGCTACTACTCATACTCAGGATACTCTCGACTACTGATGTTCATAGTACTCGTACGCCGACTACTCAGTCCCAGAATACTCATCTGTTTACTCGTGCGTCGAATATTCTGACTACTCATGCTCCGAGTACTCGTAACCCAACTACTCAATATTCTGAGTACTCTTTGACACCTTACGGTTTAACTCTGTGTGCGTAAACTAGTGGTTGTGCATCTACTCAGCTACTATCAAGTACTATTTTTACATCGATTTGATCCAAAATGAACATACGAATCTTATTCTAAGATCTGAAACCTGTTCAGAGTACACATAATGAAACAACTCTTACCACTCGAATATCAAGAAGCCTACTTTGAATGTGTCAGAATCAATTATGACCATAAAATACCTCGATAAAAAGTTGCAATGCAATCGAAGTGTCTAAAATCTCGCCTAAATCGGATTATCCTGAATCAGTTACATAAATAAACGTTCCAGCAACTAATTACATAAACAAGAAACTGTTAGAAAACCGTGGACACAAAAGAGGGGAGATTCCGGTTTTATAGAAAGTCATAATCGATCGTGACATAATCGTAATATTTTCGAGCTGATAGGGTTGATTAAAAAAGAAAAGGGGTTGGGGGGTGGTGAAAAGGAGCAGAACGAAGTCGAGGCGAGAAAGCAAGGAAGCGACGACGAAAGGTGAGGAATGGGAAGAAGAGGGATCGGAAAAAGGGTCGGCGGGGGTTGGTCACGGGGGTGGGGGTTGTATCGACCGCGCCGCACTGCGGGGCTTTATCCCCTCTCCTTCCAACTTCCCCCACTAACCAACCCTCAGGAACGACCAGTCTACTCTTCTACCGGTACTGGAGGAATCATCCCTCTTCGCCATACTTTGAACCCTCTTCCTTCCACCCTTGTCCTTTACACTCTTACCCCTTTATCATTTTCTCTCGCTTCTCTTTTCTTTTCCTACCGCGTTCCGATATTCCTTTTTTTCAACCCGAATCGCTCTTTTTCGTCGCTGTTTCGCTGCTAACACCCCTTTTCGCCGTGTGGCGAATTTCCGCGAACGAGAGGGCTCCGGAGAAACGGAAGAACGCTTACGTAGGAACCGGTGAGAAACGATTGAAGCAGATTTATCGAAGAAAGAGGCGTGGACCGGCGAATTGGAACGGATTAACGCCTCGATCGAAACATTAATAGAATTGCTATAATAAAAAACGCGATCATATTCAAATTTTCTAATTATCATTGCAAGACGGACTGTTCGATTATTTAATCAAAATTCAGTTCTTGTTTGAAACTGTTTAAATTGAATCGTCTACCATTATTGAATTATACTAAACGATAACAATTTACCTTTAAATTTACTTCGTCCAACATCTTGAAATTTACCTTCGAGAAATTTATTCGAAATAACTTGATATTTTGATGAAAGCAATTTTCGTGTCGAACAAAAGGCACCCTTTGTTCTAGCAATCTCGAGGCAAACAGGACCAGTAATCATGGTATTCATTTATATTCAAAAACGACCAATCTCCTACAATTCTAACCATCGTCTCGCGTTGTCACACCCTCGTTCTTTTCGCATGCTCCTTTTCTCCCTATTCAATTGAAGCGTTCTTCGTCTTCCGCATAACCCGTCCCTCTTTGAACTGGTTCGTTTCACGCCCCTATCGCCCCTTGGTCACTAACCTTCTGGAAATAGGGTCTCAGGAAGCAGATAGAGGGCAGCAGGATTTCCTCGCACCCCCGATATTCCAATTCTCGTATTTTTCTCTCCTCCGTAATCGAAGCTCCGCTCGAAGGAGCTCGACGCGTAGGCTAAGAACGGGCTGGTTGCATCGGGAATTTGTTGACAAGTAAAAAAGGCTTGTTACCTTGAGGGTTGTTCGCTGGAGAGGCTGCTCGATTAGATGGAAAATGAAAATTGAATGAGAGACGCACCCAAGGGGTTGTTCTTTCAAGAATCTCGAGAACCGCCCTCTCAGGGTGGGAAAAAGGAAAACCTGTCGAACTATCAAACGTTGCACAATACTATCGATTTTTCATAAATATCGAGACTCATGAGAGGCATTAATTTTATTCGAGCTCCATTTTAATTATCATCTAGGTTTTCTCTAGCAACCCCTATTGGTTTATCAATATTTTCTACTGCTAGACAATTCGAATGTTTTCAATCTTTTAGTTTAAAATTATTACAGTTTGTGATATTAATTGTTCGAACATAAAGATTAAAATTAACGGTTAATTTTAACAGATTAAATTAATAATAAAATGGTAGGGTTACAGTACCAGAGTTAAATATGATTAAATTTTTGGGTTAATTTTGAAAGAACAAAAGATGCGACTACAGGGTTAAATTTTTAAGTGAACATAAAAAACATTGAGACAATAAAAAGTGGCAATAAAGAGACACAGAGAATGTTTACGTGAAAAATCGAGAAACATCGTTTGAATTCTCGCATTATGCATGCAATGGCCCGTGAAAAATACACGAGAAGACACGTTTTCATCTTTTTAAGTTAGCTTTCGACAGGAAGGGGGAAAAAGTAGATCCATAAATAAAAGAAATGTCTCCTTGTCACACTTTAATTCTACGTTGTTTAAAATTCATCCCCCATCTTTGCTCGCTCCAAGACGAGGCTAAATGGAAAGCTAGCTGAGAACCTTTGAGCTTTACCACCCTCTCCACGGAATGTTAAATAATTCCCTATTTTCTCAAGAATTATTCAACCGTTCACATCTGCGGTGATTACCTTCGACGTTATATTTCTTTAAATTTTACGCTCGATTCGATTCTGTTAAAATTTTAAATGCAAACAGCAGATGTTTATACGAATATTTTTTTAAAGTTGGAGAAAGAAATTTCTGTCTCCTATGGAAATTGTAACTCGGCAGATTTGATATAAATGGAACATATTAATAATATGTTCATTGTGGGGTTAATCACTTGGAGTTACTAATGCTAGTCTTAATTCAATTACTGATGTATCTCCTATGATATTAATCATAATTAACTACTGATACTACTTTATTAAATATTTAAAAAATAAAGGCATTATGCATATCACCCCTATAAATGCATATAAAAATTCACCCCGAAAAATATTAATATACGACACACGAATAGTACTGATCACCCTTAGTCTCAAGGTGAAGCCTATCACCCTTAAAAGTGCGATTACAATAACAACGATATATCTGAAATTTCATGAAATGTAATATTACGTGCATGAAAACTATAAAAACGTTGTCTTAAACCGTTTGAATGCGAGTCCCTAGAGCAAATAATTAAATTATCTAAATCAGCGTGTTAAGAGTCAAAACGTCAGGCGGAGCCAAAGCGTTGAAATATTATTTTCGCGCGTTAAAATACAGCCCCGAGGAAAATTAGCTGGTAGGTAGTAATAAAACTACCCTTCGCTCGAACACGCTCCGAATTAGAATGCATTATTCTTGGTCGGCGCGTGGAAACGTGAAAGGAAAGCGGAAAAGAAAGGTTCGGTAACGAGACAACGAAATCACGAGCCGATTTACCGGGGAATCTCGCACGATTCACTCGATTCTACGGGGGAAGATCACGAGCAACGTGCACTCTGAAAAATGCACGAGAATCTCGGGGAGAAAAGAACCGAGGGAAATGAAATTTGCATCGGATACGTTTGCTTTCAAAATTCGTCGCGATCCGCTTTTTTACATTACAAGCTGGCGAACAGAGCGACGCCTGCTACGCTCTATCCACCCTGATGAAGCGAGATATCGATTGCTGACCGTGGAGGAATTTGGAAAAAAGAACGAGACACTGCGGAATAAAAATTCCATATATTAGAGGTACTCCGGGGACAGAATTTTGCCTACATTTTCTAGACACAGAGTTATTGTCATCCTGGCACTCCTTTCTGGGTAATCGTTGTTATCGTTTAATTGGTGTTGTAGTAGACTTGCAGGAGGTTGTCTAAAATTTTCGGACCTTTCAAATTTTTTACATTTTTCAAATTTCTTAAATTTATAAAATTTCTGAATTTTTTGTAATTTTTAGGATTATTGACATTTTTCAAAGTTTTGAGATTTTTCAAGTTTCTTAGATTTGTAAAATTTCTGAACTATTTGTCATTTTTGAGATTATTGAAATTTTGTTACAGTTTTAAGATATTTTACATTTCTTACACTTCTAAAATTTCTGAATTTTGTGTCATTTTTAAGATTATTTAAATTTTTTAAAGTTGATATTTTTGAGGTCTTGCAATTTTTAGATGTTGGACGTTTGTATGCGAATTAACAAAAGAACACATTCCTTGCAGTTGCCAACTTGGCAGATGGCAACTACCTCTTCAAAGGTACTCACACACATTGTATTTACGTATCCTCAATATTTTGAAGATATGAAAAGACAATTTCAGTAATCATATATCCAAAACTTCGTCCAATTACACGAGTCAATGATGCAACTGTTACCCTCGAGTATGGAGCAATGAATAATAATAATCGTCGTTAGAACTCGGCAAAGTACATACGATGGGCAACTAAAGTGATCGTCAGTAACGAAAGGAATAATTTCAGTGCATCGTCGCGATATTTCGCGGCGTATTGAATATTGTGCAAGTTGGAGGCCAGCCAAGAGCCAGCCCTTAAGTGCGATTCGAACCGCGTCTCATTAACACCGTCCGCGAGAAACTTGATAGCAACCATTCCGTATGCAAAGGTCTCTTCTATTCAACATTTTTTCCCGTGAAATCTGACTTTCATAGAGCTACGCGTTCAATTTGCGCGGTAATTTAACTCGAACAATCTCGAGCACCTTTTTCCTACGAGCAGAAGTTAATCTCGTACGTTGCGAGCAAATAACAAAGAACATAACGCGGGATGAGCCTAATTTGTTGGCTTATTTCGAGATAGGATTAAATAAGAGACATCTGGTCTGAGTGAATTACGGGTACTGCTTCTAGGGGTAACTAGAAGCTAACTCTGGAAGGTAACTCTTCAAGTTTGCTACTTTCCCTAACTCTACTTTTCGAATGCTGAAATTAATCTTATCCATCACGAGTAAAGAACACAAGACATTTCGAATCATGAGTACCTCGTCCTAAGTAACACACTCGTGACGCACACTACAGTTCGAATGTGATGAATTGGACCCATATTTTCACTGTAATTGAATTTTTTGATCAATTACAATTGTAATCTAGGTAATCAAGGTTCACCGAATGCAGAGTGTACCTAACATCTTTGTCTTCAGTTGTCTTAACGTTGTAGGAATTAGCTAGCTACGAACGACGCAACTGTCCAGAAAATTGTAGGATGAGGGGTTAAAGAGACATCTGGTCCAAGTGAATTTTAAACTCGTACTACTTCCTAGAGGTAAGTTACAGAAGATCCCATCTTCAACTTCTCTACTTTCTCCAAAGCTACTTTCCCAATGTTGAAATTCTCGTCCATCACGAAATGAACGTAAGACTTATTTCGAGATTAAATAACAAAAGACATCCAAGTGAAATTTACTCACACTAGGGATAACTAGGTTACAGTCAAGATGCGATCTTCAACTTCCCCTAAAGCTACTATTTTTCCCGATGCTGAAATTAAACCTCGAAATGTGGCCACCGGTTCGGATGGAAATAGCTGTCATCCGTTTTTAGATAAACGTTTCAAAGATGTCCGAGTTTGGACAACGAAAGCATAAAATGCACAAAGTACCTCATATCTTCGATATGAAAAGAGCATTCCACGTTTCGTTCCTCGCGATAAAAATGTATCGTTTATGTGGGAGCTAAACGATTTATCGTGCTCGGAGCAAGCCGTTGACGCTGGGTTAGAATGAGGATCGATGACGGTACTCTTTATATTGCCACATCGGATTGTTTAAATTCTAAGTTATCTTCCTCTTTTTCTTTAATTTTACGTTCATGAATATTTTCTTTGAATCACCTAAAAATCAAGTAATGAGGTTTCGATCAGAATTTCAAGAACGTATTGGATATGGCAATTCATCTAACCGACAATATAACGAGAGGAAGTCTATATAGTCACAGAGCAATCCTAAAATTGGTCCATACCAATTTAACCCGATCCCATGATTCTTTAAATCCAGAATCGTTAAATTATTTGGATTCATCTCGCTGAACTTCAGCTTCAACTTTAAAGCGTGAATCACGAATTCATCGAATCTGCATCCATTCATTCCATTTCTATTCAATTCCTTTAATCCCGAAACGTGCTGGGTTAGAGTATAAGAAAAACTTTATCTCTGTTTCTCGATTTTATTCCTTAATCTTTCTAAACGATGTCAGCGTGAAATTCTTTGGTTCGATTCATCGACACGTTCCGTGTTTCGTGAAAGCTTCGGAGAGTAAAAAGATAGAGGGTAAAAACGGCATTTTCAAACACCGCAAGGTGAGGGAATTTCGAGAGGGTCGTTTATTGCAGGCGTCGGTTCTCCACTCAGATTTTCCGAAAATTGACGACGCGATTTTAATTAAAATTCAGGTGACCGGGATGGCCGGCAATTACCCGGGATAATTGAACGCACGCATCGAAAAGGGGTGAGAGGGAAGCGAAAGAGATATCTTGAAATCTAACGCAAATAGACACGCCAATGTCCACAGTATCGAACGTCGAAAACAAGGACGAGGAGGGTGGGTATAATTGGAGAACTTTCTTCGAATTCATCGATTTTACTCCGGTAGGTCACTTCGCTACGAAGAAATCTCGAAATCCACCATTCGACAAATGCAACTTACGAAATTTGAGGATTTTGAGATTTGGGGGTTTGGAAATTTGGGGATTTTGAGATTTGGGGGTTTAAAAATTTGGGGATTTGGGAATTTAGGAGTTTGGAAATTTGAGGGTTTTGAGATTTGGGGGTTTAGAAATTTGGGGATTTGGGAATTTGGGGATTTAGAAATTTGGGGGTGTAGAATTTGAGAGTTGGAGAATTCTGGGTTTGGGAATTTGAGGTGTAGAATTTGAGAGTTTAGGAATTTGGGGGTTCAGGGACTTGGGTGATTTAGTAACTTGGCAATTTGGGAAATTGACAATTTAGAAATTTGGGAGTTGAATTTGGTCATTTGGGAATTTGGAATTTTGGAGATTTGAAAATTTAGGAATTTAGAAATTTGGAGATTTGAAAATTTGCAGACTTGGAATTTTTATATTTGGAGTATATCATCATACATTCGCTATTAATTGTTTCCTGTAACAAACGTAGATGACGATTCTTTTGACGACTTCCAGCAGAGTAGATCGCAGAAAATAACGAGGCAATAATAACGACGTGTCCCGGTGTAGAATTTACTCCCACGATATCCGATAACATAGACGCGAACGCGCGAGCTATAATAACGATAATAGCATCCACGGTGGCAGAATGTGCCACGAATTAATTAGACGTGGACCGGTAATTGACGCGAATACCACGCGGACGGGCGTAGCCTTCTGGTATGTTCGACGCCAGAAGACGATTTTCCTTGCCATGGAAACGCTAATCAATTTTTCCCTCAAACTGACGCTTACAAAACATTCGATTAAATTTCCACAAATAATTGCTGGAATTTACTTTAGCTAGGTATATGTACTCGTTACTCTGCATCGACTGTTCATTTCGTTTAACGCTGCATATATGATTTGTTGGCCCAAACTTTCATACAGACTCATACGTATACATATACATGTACATATACAGATGCATTTATGTGGACATTTCCTATTTATGCACGTACGAGTATTTTATCTAATTGCTGTTTTAAACAGTGTTCTTCTGTTAAAGTGATCGTTAAAACATCAGAATTATATGTACATACGAATGTACAAATGTAGATATTTTTACATATACTTATGAAGTTAAACGTATTTTGTCCACCATTTTAAAAATTGTTCTTCTACTAAAGTGTTCATTAGGATGTTAGAATTAAATGTACACGTGTAAACGTTTTTCTAAAAATTCATGAAGTTAAAAGTACTTTGACTATCCTTTTAAAGATTGTGCACTTGTATTAATAATTTGTGCATTTATATAATTGTAAGTTTTATTTTGAAACCATGTTATTTATTCAATTATAGAAAATTTATACGAGTTTTGATTTAATAAAAATTCCTATAATAATGAGTTCATTTGATGAGTTCATTAGGTTTGCTTCGAAATCGAGTTAGCAACGATAGAAAAATGTTTGGAATAGCAATACATCGGAGATGTTGAAGTTCCATCGAAGTTATAGATTTTCTTCAAGATTTCTTCCCAAAGGATGTACGGTTTGTTAAAAAGTTGGAAGCGGAAGGAATATTCGTGGTATTTGCTGCTTATAATTTGTTTTCTCCTGCTTAGCCCTCGATAATATCGAACAAGTTATTAAAGTCGAAACGCGAGTTCGCCAAAGGAAACCCGGACAGCTGGATAGGAATCAAAGTTTTTACAACGGAACTCTCCTTGAGTTTCTTCGGGAAACGCTAAATCTGGCTTCACGGTATTTCTTCGCGAAACTTTGTAATGTACAGAGCGGCGGGAAAAGTGGCTAAGGATGTTCCGTTATTTCTTTAAGTAGGTGAAACGATATATGCTCTTCAACACGTCTCCGTTTCCGCCTTCTACGGCTCACAATTTTCGATATTTTCGCCGCAATTCACAAATTCGCGAACTCTCGAATTCATGAATTTTTTAATGTACAAATTTTTAAATCCCTGAATTTCTGAATTTTTTAATGTACGAATTCTCAAATCCCTGAAATCCTGAATTCTTGTGCGTGGAAATATAATACGCGGCAATATAACGCGTGGTAATTCAACGCGCGGCGATATAACGCGTGGTAATTCAACGCGCGGCGATATAACGCGTGGAAATATAATGCGTAAAAATTCCAGCGCGTGGCAATATAATGCGTGAAAATTTCGGCGCGTGGCAATATAACGCGTGGTAATTCAACGCGCGGCGATATAACGCGCGGTAATGCAACGCGTGGTAATACAACGCGTAGAAATATAATGCGTGAAAATTTCGACGCGTGGCAATATAATACGTGGCAATTGAACGTGTGGTAATTCAACGCGTGGCAATATAACGCGTGGTAATTCAACGCGTTGAAATGTAATTAATGAATCCTTCAAATTTATAATATATTAGCTTCATCTACTAAAAATGTAGTCCAATCATAGCTACATCTTCTGAATCCACAAACTCGATAGAAGAAGTCTTCCCAAACCAACGCATTATCAAATTTGCACCTCGAATTAATGATTCGATTAAAACAAATGTCCAATAAATTTTCACGCAAACTGAATGTAATATTTCATCAAATATTGCAACAATACTTGAAACGTTGAGACTCGTGCGATTTGCAGATGAAAGAGAAATACAGCGTCGTTGGAAACAATAATAGCGTGAACGGTAATTTTAGACAAATTGGTGTATCGATGACGGTAAGAGTGTTTCGTATAGCAAATTGTTATTCTCCATAACCGGTGAAATTGTCCCGCGATCGATGAAAGGATCACGCCGCGATACAGACATAGTTAATAGCATCGATTTATTACCAGCTGCGAATGGCATTGTTATTCAGCGACGCTATCAAAGGAACAATACGCATCGTTACTCCCCCGCCTCTCCGCCCCTCCGCGTACAATAAAATCGACGTGGATCTCGTTGCGATCATTTTTCCTCTGCCGCTTCAATCAACCTACATTGTAGTGAAATTTCTAAAAGAAACGAATCATCGGCTCGTGAATACCGCGAAAATGAAAGTCCAACGCGATTTGCCGGATGCGTGGATGGAGACTTTGCTGGCATTAGCACCGGGTAGAAATTAGGGTCAGTCTAATACCCCGAAAGTTTCGAATGATCCTCGTTAAGTACGAGGACTGCAGGATGTAGGACATATCATGTGGTAGACATTTAGAAATCTTCTATTTTCCGAAAGGCCAAATTTTTAAAGCTGGAATTTCTTAATCCCCAAGCTACATCTCCAAAGTTACTGTATACCTAAATTCCTAAACCCTCAAATTTCTAAGCCCCAAAAATGTTTAAATCCCCAAGTACCTGAATCCCCAAATTCCTAAATCCTTAAATATCTATATCTCCAAATCCATAAATTCCCAAATTCCTAAAAATTTCGAATTTCGAAATCTAGTACGATCCTCGAATATAAAAGTGCAAGTAGCTCTAGAAATGGAGAAAAGCGAATGTTTGAAGTGATCAGACCAAAAGATGCGAGCATCCCCAAGGACCTAAACGACGAGATCCACAAAGAGGGAAAATCTGTGAATTCGAAGTAACTTAATACCGAGTTCCACCGAGCATGAAACGCGATACTTTCAGTGAATTTATCTTCGCCTTGCACAAACAGGCAACGTGAGCAATAATGTTGCACCTAAGCGCATCCCATAAACTCGTGACACGGTAGATATCCCATGATATATAGTGCTAAGGAAACAAGGAACACTGCCAGAACTATGCAGGTACAAGACTGGGTAGAGGTAAAGCAACGAAAACGTATCCCTTAGCTCCTTTGACAAAAGGGTATAGGTGTTTATATCTATACATATGTGTCACATATGTATATACGGTGCACTAAACCGCAGTATCAAAGTGGGTCTCTTGGATTTCTCGATTAACGCTCGTGTCTTTCCAATATTAATCATTATGAATCCGCAGCGCTGCACGCGAATACAAACACAACCAATCATCCGATTATCATTTCGTTTGATATGCACATTTGTGTTTTGCATTTCAATCGCAATAGTAACTGCGCTCTCCTATTTTTCTGATGTAACTTTATGTTCAATCATTGCGCGGGAATGTAACGCGCGATAATTCAGCGGGAGGTAATGAAACGCGCGATAATTCAGCGGGTGGTAATGAAACGCGTGATAATTCAGCGCGTGGCAATATAACAGCGATAATTCAACATGCGGAAATATAACGCATGATAACTTAGCGCGTAGCAATATAACACGTGGTAATATAACGCGTGGCAATATAACGCGTAGTAATACAACGCGTGGTAATTCAACGCGTGGGTATATAATGCGTGAAAATGTCGGGGCGTGGCAATATAACGCGTGGTAATTCAACGCGCGGCGATATAACGCGTGGAAATATAATGCATGAAAATTTCGGCGCGTGGCAATATAACGCGTGGCAATTCAACGCGCGGCGATATAACGCGTGGAAATATAATGCGTGAAAATGTCGGCGCGTGGCAATATAACGCGTGGTAATTCAACGCGCGGCGATATAACGCGTGGAAATATAATGCGTGAGAATTTCGGCGCGTGGCAATATAACGCATGGTAAATCAGCGCGCGGCGATATAATTCGTGAAAATTTCGACGCGTGGCAATATAACGCGCAGCAACCCATCACATGGCAATATAACGCGTAATAGACCACCACATGGTAATATAACACGTAGTGATCACGTAACTGCTCATCTAGCGCACGATGTATGAACGTTTGCTTTTAAAAGTATGACCCTTGAAAGTGTTAATCCTTCGATGTATATTCACAAAGCAATTTGTACTTAATTTAGAACTAATTACCCGTTGAGCAGCTTCTTCGTTAGTATTCCATAAAGAAGAGTTAGTAAGTAGGTATTCTCAATAGAGCGGCACGCATGTCGGTTCATGTTTAGCCTTACGCCGACGACACGGATGCATAGCTCGATACCGACATGAAACATATCGCGTGGCACTCGAGGACGATGATGGGCGCGTGCAGGTCGTCAAAGTAGCAACGAGCTACACGAGGAGGCTCGTGCATAATTAGGAACCGAGAGGGTAGCAAGCTTGGTTGGACGCGGGTTACGTGTTTGCGCACGCCCGTGTACACAGCACGTGCACGCACCGACGGCAACAAGCTGCAACACCACGGATTGATATTCTTTTTTCCTCGTTCATTTATTTTTCTCTCTCTCTATTTTTGTCCGTGGTTCAGCAGTTCTGTCTGGCCTTTTCCACGGACGTTTGTTCGACGAGCACATTTTTTCCCCGGGATAACTCTTTTCTCGTTTTATTCCGATGGCATTTAAAGTACCGAAGTATCAAAATCGAAGAGCGGCATCTCTTTGAACCGTAAAATATTCGGAACTGCGTATCGCTTCGTAACTTATTATCGGAACTTGAATTATCGTTGCATCCGTTATTCCGATTGGATTTTAATAATAATAAGTGGTCAACTCCCATCGCGAGATCTCGCGACGGTCAGCGACAATTTTCGAGGGGCTCTTAATTAAAGTTAAGCCCATTAACATGCACCCGTACCAGTACACATTCTCGCGTGTCGCCGTTACGTAATTTTATCGGTGGATAAGCCGTTATCTCTGCGCGAGGTATCGGCTTGAATATGTCGCGTGTATACCACGATATTACCAGCTTAACAGGGACAACTACTATCCGTCATTTTCAACGCACAAGAATACATAATTCTGTATCGATCAGCAGAAACACGAATACAAGGAATAAAACATTATCTCCTTTGAATAACAGTCAGATCCCATGAAATGTTACTATCCCACCGTTCGATTTAACAATCAGTACCTCTGTACGGAGTCTGACTCGTTTTACATGTGTTATACAGCCATGTCATAATTTGTGCCACAGTATAAATTTCGACTGCTCGAAATGGTAAACTTAAAGAATTGTACTCGTTAATACACCTTAACAGAATCGTCAGTGAATAAAGTACTAGTAATAAAGCAATAATTTTTATTAAACTAAAATAATTGGTCAGGAACGGGTACGTGGTGGGTACATTTACCTACGATGAATTTAGAAGCAACGATGCGACGCAACGAATTAGACGATAAAGAAGTTTAAAAGGGTCCACACACAACATACAGGGCGGTTTCCTTCCCAGGAATTATGGTCCCTGGCCGTGTGTGGGCTGACCCCTCCGGTGTTCTCGTCGTCGCACGGAAGTTCACCATTAAAACAGCTGGATCGAGCCAGATCTCGCGAGACGAATCTAGCCAGTCTTCACTGTCACGGGTCTGACCTCGAGTCGGATATCCTTCGTGTGTAGACACGAGTAATCCTTGAGACACGAGGGGATTCAACGTCTAATAAAACGAGCTCACACTCCTGCGGGATCTGTTCCCTTTGGAAAGCTCGCGCCCTGGGAGACAAGAAACTCATAACGGGAAGCCAGGAGGCAAGCTTGCCGTCGTGTATGATTCAGTCAATTCCTTCGGGTCATCGTTCATATAGTTATCTATTATACTCTAAAATTAATATAACTGAGGAGAAAATTTTAACTGGACAAAAGATTATTATATCCAAAATTACTGAGCAAAATGGTAAGCTGTAATAATATAGATTATACTACTGATCTGTTTTTATTTGATAAACAGATATGGCAATAAGATTTCAGTATCGATCTTACGTATCTCTAGAGCAAAGTAAACGATAGATAAAATGTGTTTGATCGCGTACAGATACTATTTGTGCAATAACTGTATCGGTATACTAACATTAGCAGTATGTTTCATAAATTAAATTTGTATTTAAATACACGTCATTTGGACGAGTGCCACAAGCGCGCCAATATTGCGCCATCTTCCGATCAATGTACTACTATAATGTCCCGCCGAAAAGGGAAACCAGTGACGTGAATGTTATCGCTCGAGACTAGATACTTGAAATTTCTTAATGACGTTGTTATCACGGTAGATGACACACTTTCGAATCTAGCCACCATTTCATTATTTCTAATTATTTTCGTGGTTGAGGGACCCTGAAATCGAGGTCAACTGAAAGCTTCCGCTCGATTGACGCTTCATGTAAACAGGATTTCGCGTAACCGGAATGTAAATAAATCGAAGCGTCAATTGAAAGTTTCGAAGGAAAATACGTAACGTTAAAAGCACCGCGTGCTAAAACTATCAAAATCGATAATTCGATCTATTTTTCGAGATGACCACAATGTAAAAATAGCTTCCGCTCGTAACAAAACGTATTCTGATATTTCAAGCTTTCGATGGATTTCGTGTAATGACGTCAGCGACATCTGATCAGTGACGAGACAAACTGTCATCGCTATAACCTCAAAATTTAATCCGACGAAATTGTAGAATAGTAGTAAAATGAAAAACTGAACGCATGTTATTGAAAAGGATGACAGTTAAACAACTAAAAGAGAAATTGCACGAGGAAATACAATGGAAACGTGTTCACGGCCCCCTGACACACATCGACTCGTTAAAATAACGACATAATGGCTAATTTAGCGATAATAAGCGCGAACCGTATCGTTCAAATTAGTGTCGAAGGTGAGACGAGAACGACAAAGAGGAACGTTTGAAGGAAAAAAAGGAGAAGAGACCGGCGTGTCACAAGTTACTGCCCAACTTCTGATATCCATCTGCCGCCATCTTGTGGCCACTTTACGAAACGTTTTTCAAGTCAGGGCCGTGCATTGATCCTTCAACCACTTCTAACCTTTACTTTAACAAAATTTCTTTCTAATCAAAACACATTAATATTTCTCTTCTTAAATATATCTTACTCTAAATATTTACACCATTATACCCTTTCAAATGCATTAGAGTATCCAAAAATACCTTGACAAGTGAAATATACAATATTTTTTAAATCCAAAAATATCAAACTTCACAATTTAAAAATTTTTAATTTCTAAATTCCTACATTTGAAAATAGAAAAACTAGGAAATTTAAAAATAGGAAAATTTGAAAATTCGGAGACTTGAAAATGTTAAAGTTGCAAAAGTGAATGATGGTTTTCGTCCCGGGGGGTGTAAACCCTAATGGCGGCACTGTCCACTAATTTAAATTCCACTAGTGAAAGAACAATACAAGGATAAATAGGTGAAAGATAGAATTTCCCTGGCAATGAGTAGCGAAGAAAACGATCAGCATCGTTGGAGATCAACGACCTTCGACAAAAACATTCACAATAGTCAAGGAAGCAATTGTAGAAGCGTACCTTTTAATGAGCGAAACGATCTCAATCGCGTTTTGTATTGCTCATTTTTTCTTTGAGGTCACGTAACAAAGAGGTTCACACGGCTAATCGGCATTGTCGCGGTCGTTTACAAAAGGGGTTCAATTTTCTCTATTGCGGCTTTCATTAAGGGGACTACCCCTGTATCTTCGGAATTTAGGTCGAATCGTGTATTACATAAAAATAAGACTGTTTTTCGTGACGACGTATGGCGTGTTGCCAATGAAAAAACAAACTCGTTGAAATCTACTTGGGGGACTATAAAAATGTTCTGAATAAGGAAAAAGTTGAACTGATGATAACGCGTATCGCATTTCGGTTCATCATCTAGTGGCATCATGAATAAATAACAATTCTTTCTTGGCTGCTAATTATCGCTTGATTAATTACTCGATAACGCATAGTACACGAACAAGTTACATCTCAGATAAAAATAAAGACTTTTATGTACAGTCATTGTACTATGTAAACAATGTGTTCATTATGATAGTTTTAAAACTGTAATTTAGAATCGTAATCAGATTGTTTATAATCTGATCTAGTATTTCTCGCAACGTCATTAATATGAGTTACTTCATATTAGGTTAACTCTAAAGGTTAGATCAAAATTGTGTCAGATTAAAGTTTGGTTAAATCATTAGGTTATGTGGACATCAAAAAAAGTTTTCGTTTGGTTATGTTAGGTTTAGATTAACCTTGGTCGAGATAGGTTAGGTCAGAGTTAAATGGGGGCTAGATTATATACAGGTTAGGTTATGTCGAATTTAGGTTAAGTACCTGGCTAATTAAGATTTAAATCTATGAGTCACCGCAATAAATGAAATTATTGTATTTTCACGCTATAATTTCTGTAACAGTTTACATAGAATTTCGAGTATCAAGTATTCACTAAAGTTGAACTATAGATTAGTAGGTTAACGCGTTAATTAATAATTGGTTTGCAGTGGAATTTTTAACGGAACTAAACGGGAATGGTAGATAAGCATTATCGCAAACTGTACACTATAACGAGAAGTGACACACCGATCCAAGAGCGAGGCAAATTTATTTTTCTACGCATCTATGAATGAAGTTGAACGCGAATTTCGCGTGCTTTCTATTTGAACGACTGTCATTGAAATCCGTGAAATTCATTGGGAAAAAATGTTAGCGATATTTACTTCTACTGACGCAATAAAATCATATAATTTTCCATAACGGCATATATAAGTCAAGCAATTGAAATCCGATACGATATAAGATACCCTCGGGTAATATTATTAATACGTAGGAAACATATGTACAAACGGTCGCTTAATGTACGCCAACAAGATCCCTAAGCGACAAAACAACAAGCACGTATTGCATAGTCAAAGCCACGTGCATATTATTTTCCCGAAGGGAGAGAGAGAGAGAGAAATCGATCTATCGAATGTTGGATATCACGGTCAGATCAAATTTCTTTTTTTCAAGGACAACGAATGATTCTTTACCGATGCAATTACAACCATGACGCTTCCTTTATCACGAACTTATCCGAACAAACCTGTTTGCGAACGGTCAACGGAAAAGTCAACCTCAAGAAGTTACACAATCTTTATCTTAATAAAAATAAAACATCTCTACATAATACAATGTTATACACCTTACGAACTACTTTGTACGAACGTCTTATCTTGATGTTTGAATGTTAAGAAATAAATGATATAAAACCGATAAAACGGAAATTATCCATTTGAAGGGCGTGGTTTACCGGACAATATGACGTTCCTGTATGAAACACGACGCGTGGCTTGCCGCGAACGGAACGCGTCAGCGGCGATCGAGAATTCGATCGAGTAATCGATAACATTGAAAGATCGCGCGCGACGCGCTCGATTCAAGCGTTCCTCGCACAGCTGTTTTACGGTTACATCGTCGTCGAATCCATGTCGAAGATGTATAGGAATAGAAACAACAAAAAATGTTACTGACCTCGGTCGCTAGCTTCCCTTTCGACGCCATCTTGACAACAACAATGGCCGCCGGTCGACGTTCCGACTACCTGCTGCACGCACGCTACACTTACGATCACCAACGAACTTTATCGCGAATATCCACGGTAATTACTAAGTTCGATGCCGGCGAAGCACACGCGCACGGTTCGTACGCGTCCACTCGCGAGAGAGAACGAACAAATATCGGTCGCGATCACGGTTTCGAAAACGATTCTCGCGGCCGGACCGAAATACACGTTGACGTCACGGCACGAAGCTTCTTTTCGTACTAAACGTACTACGAGGACTACGAGTTTACGAGCGACACGAAGGCACCCCGGCTCATCACAATCCTTCCCCCACCATTTTAACCGGCCGAACAAGTCCCTTTCACTCGCTCGCTCGATAATTATTATACGGTTACTTGCTCCCTCTCTTTCTTGCTTCGACACGTTTACGTTCTTTCTCTATCGTATTTTCGCGCGAACGATACTCGCGACGCCCGCCTCCGTCTCATTCTCAATAACTTTTCTTCGTCCCTCTTCGTGGCACGCTACCGTAAACCGGTATCCGAAGCGGCACGAAACGTTATCACTACCATTTTATTACCTTCTTCGTTCCAATCGCGATTACGAAAGTGAACTATTCGAGATTTCTCCGCTTGCCGACAGCATTTCCTCGTTCATCAACTAACTAGTCAATTTACGAGAGTTGAGGTTAGGTGTCACTCACTCGGGGACAATCGTTGCGTCACACTCTCTTTCTTTCTCTCGGTCGAGGATCCACCGGGAACGAAGGGAGACCCGGCTTAATTCAAAGTGAATTAACCTTCCTGCACGGTTTTGCCCTCGCTGAACTCTCTTAGTTCAGCACGATCAAGCGTCACGTACTTTCGATGAATTTCGAACCACAGAAAAACGCGCCGAGCTACCGCGCATGCGCGCGCGCTTTCGAACCAAGCGTTCGAATCGCTGCATCGATACAAAATCGATTATCGATTTATTCGATAAATCGGTGCAAATTATTTTTAAATAAGATAAAATATATGAATTATCATCAACATATAAAATTTTCAATCCAATACGCAATTCATAACGATTAGTAGATTCTTTTGTAATTATTAATACCGCTATTACCATGGTTAATACTTTTGTACCCATATTTACGCTGCGACTTAATTATAAATCAACTGCAAATTTATTAAGATAATGTCTGTGTTATATTCACGTCCTGGTATTTTTTTTGTTTCAGCTTAACGGAAACGTAGTTTCGAAGTGAACTGTATGCGACATCGCTCGCGACCTGTTTATTTTCGGGCCGATTTGTATGCGAGGCACGCCCAGCTCCGGAATCATTATTGGCACATGGACTTCGTCTAGAATCGGTATTACATACGCGTGCCGTAAAAAAGAAAAGTAGAAGACACGGGATGGGTGTTGTCGAGACAGGGAGGTCGGAGGAAAAAGGAATATACACGAAGAAAAATGCCAGTCCCGTATAGCCTTGTGTGGGTCGGCAAATCCATTTGGTGCTCGTCCCCGTTCCACATGCTCAGAGCGGAACCAGCGATGGCTACAAAACGGAAACAACCATAGAACTTTCGTCCCTTCCACGTTATACTGGAACAGTACATGAATCGACGTGTGTGCGTGCATACGCACATCGTTAAGCGTCGGATGAAGTAATGTCAAGGACGAATGTTGGCCAATCGGTCAAGCTGACAAATTTGTAAACAACTCTCCCTCGAGGTATACTCTCTTCGCAGAAGAATGAACTGCGAGTTTGTGTACCTTGGGAACGGTCAATCAACTAATTCGATCAGATTAAATGTACGCTAGTCCCAAGACCATTTAGGTATGGATATGAATGGAAGTTTTGAAATTGCCGATGTTTGCTTTGTGTCGTACGTTTCGTGTTAGCCGATTGATCACTCTATTTGACGTTTGAATGGACGAAGAAAATTGAAATTTTGTTTTCAATACTTTGCTACTTTTATTTCTACAATTCTGAGATCGAACTCTTA
Organism: Megachile willughbiella; assembly: GCA_945859595.2. Classification (NCBI taxonomy): domain Eukaryota; kingdom Metazoa; phylum Arthropoda; class Insecta; order Hymenoptera; family Megachilidae; genus Megachile; species Megachile willughbiella. The sequence goes on along the minus strand of OX243798.1, from coordinate 14,113,276 downwards.
TATGAACATATTCATGCGACAGTGAAAACCTAGTAACATCTAGCAACCTCTTAACAATTTAGTTGTCGCAGCGTTAAAAAATGTAGCACATAATTTAAACCATCCTGTATATTTGTGTAACAGTACATTATAGTCTCTCGTTTCCTGTTGATACTCCGGCTTTTTTAATTTTCATTAATTAACGTTCCGCGTTCATAAATCATAAAGCGAAGGGGAGAAATAATTGACCAAAACCGGGGAGTTTTCTGATGAAATTATCCGGTGTGATTATAAATGTTCAATAAATATTCATTAGAGCGAGCGTGTGCTCGCATCACAGTATTATTTATGATCGATGCAATTTTGTCTCTATATTTCATAAGACAACTGATGACAATTTACTTTTCAATTGGTGCAAAAAATATCATCTACTTTTCTTGTTTTATACTTTGTATGATGAACATTTGTTATAAATAAAATTGTTATTATATGTGAGAGTAATTTATTTTACATTCATGCAATGTATGTGAAAAATTGTGATTATGAAAGGTGGGAAGTCTTTACAATGACGTTGCATTTTATGTTTGATGTAGAGATATGTCATGTAGAATTTTGCAACGGAATGAAACGAAGAGTAAATCGGTGATTCCTATTTTTGGGACGTGAAAGGATTGTACAAAATTTGATTATTTAGATTGGGAAGCTATTATTGTTCGGGTTAAGAGCGAGTTCAAAGGTGTCGCTAGATATCTACGGAGCGATGCGACCGGGTCGATCGTTGTGCAGGGATGTGGGTCAGGCATACGCCCGAACCCCCTGGATTTTCATCTCGTCCCTTTCTCCAGCAAACATACGTATGTAGCACGTAATTTTGACGTAAGATCGCTCATCCCTTTCTCCATTGAAATTCATCCCTTGCACCTTGCGATGTCACGAAATAAATATTAAAGGTTCACCCTTAGAAACTCATCGATTCCTTCGAATGCATCCCCATCATTACTTGTATTACTTTTGCTGGTAGTAAAATTTCTTCAATCATTTTTGTTTATGCAAGTATATGCTATAGAAACTTGACATATCCTAGATTACATGTTTCTAGATCCAGTGGATTAGACTAGTACGTTAGGATATATGCATGTGTACAATATAAAATTATATTACATTCATACATGTAATAAGGTGTACAAAATGAAGACAGTAGAATAAGTTTAAATTCTAATATTGATGAACTAAAATATCAAACTGAAGCATAAATGCATCATAATCGACACAGCTCGTTAACTTTGAGAAACACGAAAACCCGTTTACTAAAAAGGACATCTGCGAATATTCGATAAAGAGGAGAGGAATAGTTCATGTCGCAGGATACAAGAGACACGTATTTAACCGGTCAATAAAATTTAATATTTCATGAAACAATTATACATTAGTTGTCATGTCGTCAATCCAAATAGTCCTTTGTACAGCTTAGTCGACAACTTTAGCAGGGATTCTGAGACACACCTGGGACTGCGAGTGTTCGTCAAGCAGAGAAAGTTGGATCGTCAAAGTAACTTTAGGGTAGCTCTTCTCAATGGGCATCTTAAGTTTGTAGACAGCAACTTCGCCCTTTTCCAATGGGCATCTTGAGCTTTCCAAATCCATGCAAGCGTTCTGTTGTGGCAGGGGATATTTCACGTGGATTTTGCCCAGCTCAACGTCCACATCGGGTTTCAGGGATTTCGTGTTCTGCTCTGCAATGTTATACGGTTCGTTTAAAACTTCTGCGAATTCGGTGAATCGCTCAAAGGTCCGGGAAATAATTCCGTTCGATTACAGTGTTGTTATGTAACGGGGAGGTACAAGGAGAATTTGGGGACGTCGGATATTTTAGGTATCTTGTTGTGGAATTTTCTCGTTTGGAGAGCAATGGATTCTTAAATATTCACTTTTGTACATTTTAAGTTCCAAGTTTCTAAATTTCCTAATTCTTAAGTTTTCAAATTCTCAAAGCCCCAATTTCTAAGTTGCAAAATTCACAGATTTCCACAGTTTTAAGTCCCCAAATTCTCAAGACTCCAACTTTCCAAATTTCCAAATTTCCAAATTTTCCAAATCCCCAAATTCCCAAATTTACAACTTCCCAAATTCCCCAAATTCTTAAAATTCTCCAAATTATCCAAATTTCCAAATCCCCAAATTCCTAAATTCTCCAAATTCTCCAAATCCCCAAATTCTCTAAATCCCCAAATTCTCCAAATCCCCAAATTCCCAAATTTCCAATTCTCTATACCCCTACCTCTAATTCACCAATTTCACTCTATTTCCGAAACTTTAGGTTTTTATTTAATAAACTACGTTCGAGTTGGCTTCGTTACTTACTGACTCCGAAGGTGATGCGTGCTTCAACATCGGTGCCCCTCTTGAAGTTGCAAGGAAGAGAATTACATCCTGAAATAGTCACGCTGGTAGGTGCAGGTTGACCAGAGCAGGTCTGGTAGCTCACTTGCAGGGAGTCGGCAACGAAGAACGCTACCAGGATGTATGCTGCACCAAACAAGTTTTATTGCGTTATAATAGATTTACAGGTCGTTTTATGGATACTCGAACGATCGCTATACAGGGAGTACCAATTAAATATATACACATTCTATTATCGTATATTGATAATCAAAATACCTCGGATGTACAGGGTCTTTCAATAAAACCTACAGACATTCTAGTATTATTATAGTAAATAAAATAAACACGATTTAAATTGGTATTATGTTATCTTACAGATATAGTTGTTGAAAATTACAACTATACAAAACTGACAATTACAGCTGTCTACATAATATATTTGCTATTTGATGTAGTAATATGTATTATAGTGTGTACATGTAGTTGGGACTGTCTATACTAGGGTTTCAAATATTTATCGACAATACTGTAATATTACTATAACACTGTCAATATTAAAATGACGAAAACATTAAAATGTTCAAAATGTATGATAATCTTCAGGGTCTACTTTATCTATGTTGTTACTCATAATACTATTAATATGGACATGTACAGTAAAGTACAGTGAAATATAATTGTAAATATACATGTAAATATATAAATGTATATGTAAATATAATGTAAAATATATATATAAAAGTACGACTAAAGTAAAAAAAGTGTACCAAAGGGCAGAAAGTAATGAGACCGTTACATACCGTAAGCGAGGTAAGCCATTTTGCTGAAGGTGTGGTTGTCGCTGGTTGTTGAGGATGCTGAAAACTGTGACTGATTTCAAATTCTCACTACGTATTTATTGGCCCGTGCTATCTAATCGAATAGCGATCGTCGAAAAACGTGTTGCCGTAATCGACATTTTAAAACACTTCAGATGCACACCTGATCATTCAAAGAGTCGTGTCCACCTGCACGATAGATAAAAGCTACGAGACGAAATACTCTTCAATAGTGTTTACACGATCGTCACTTATAAAAATCCTATATTTGTTCGATAAATTGAATTTCTGCAGGTGGTAACTAATTAGTTGCATTACGTCGAATCTGATTTATTGCCATATTAGATAATTATTGTTTTATCGGGAATCCACAATTGCGTCGATACGTTAATTGGAATTAAGTTAAAAATATCCATACGATCCGCACGTGGTTAGATAAGCTTTCAGGTGTTCGAACGTGGCACAGTTTACAACTTTTAATCTTGTGTATCTGAAAAATTCTTGATTCGATTCGAAGATTTGATTATTTTATTCCGTCATTGTAGTAAGAAAGCGCCTGTCATGTTCAAAATTGCTGCTTCATCTGCTATTTTGTTCGAAACTACTTTAACAATGGGGAAGTCATGTTTCGAAATCAGATACGGATTCTTGATATAAGCAATTACTTTAATTTTACTTTTGTTGATGTCAGTATTAATAGTAACATCTGTACCATTAGTGATACTAAGTTTTAAGGATGTAATTAATAATTCCTAATATCACACAACGAAAACACTACGACCATTATTACATTTAAAACATTTTTCAAAGCGACAAGAATTCTAACAGGATACGAGTATAATTACAAATGATAAAATCTTGTAAACAAAATTTGTCTGTATAACTCGTGATTAAGACTATGACGAATTAGATTTGTTGAACTTTAGTAATTAGAGATCGTTGTTGATAACTGTGGGTGATCGATTTCTTCCATTTAAACCAGGTGTTCCAATGCAGGTGTTGAGTTAACCAGGAATTAACGATTATTCGTCATTCAGACGGCTGGTGATTGCAATCTTAATCGAAAGAACACGATAAGCTGTCTCGATTTCGCAGACCGGCAGTTTAGTTAAAACGTTCGTCCGTACAGTCACGATTTTCCTGAAAACAATTGCAGAATAATCTGTTCGAATCTCGGTTTAATTTGGCGTATCTCAACTCGTTTTCTCAATTTTGTTAAAGCAACAATTTATTTTACTTCATATACTTTATATATTTTACAAGCTCTTGAAATTCTCTTCAACTATAATTTGTATTGTCGTAACTTTAACACATTAATTTACTTGCGCAAAGTCGACGAAGTTACCAAACTCAGAAGTCTTCCTTGATTACTATAATTCAGAACTGTTGTACTAAAGTCTGAGATGTCCTGAAAGAAGGAGTTAGGACAAGAAGGGATTCGACAGCTAATAAAACGAACTCCTGCGGGACGTGTTTCTTTTGGAAGTTCGAACTTTCCCTACGAGACAGTAAGCTCGTAACGCGAATCTAGACAACGTGATAAGCTTGCAAAGTCGTGTGTGATTCAACTACGATACCCGAGGGCCATCCTCGATATGGATCTCAAGTTTTTCCCTATCGTTGGTATAACTGGGAAAAGGTTTCACAGTTGCTGGAAAAACTCGGGAAAAGCTTAGAACTTAGAAGAGTGCTTAGGTATCTTTGTCTCGTAACTGTGATTACTCCTGGTTTCGTAAGCAAAATTATGTAACAAATGTAGCAACTTATTTAATTTCGAATTATTTTAATTTAATATATTGCAATATATTAAATGAACCGTATAAAATGTATCATATGTTATTTACTTATTGGCAAAGAACATCATTTATACATACAATACATCAATTAATCACATTCTAATTTTCAGTTTTTCTGTTTTAAATATTCACGTAGACTGATATGCAAGTGTTTCATCTTGGATCATTGGACCCTTCCAAGGAGGTCCTCGAACAAACTTCAGGACCAGCACATCGCTGAGACAAGTGGGGGTGATCGCAAACAAGGTGTGGTAAATAAAATATCTCCACGACTCATTTCTGAAACAAGATTCCGATTAATTAATAACGCTCCTCCAACGAAACGTCGATTGGAGATAGCTCCAGGCAGATAATGATCCCCGTATTAAACGAAGAATGCGGTAGCGTAAGCTGTTTTGAACTTGTGCAAGCGAATAGTTTAGTCAACACTTTCATTCCTGTGGTCACGGTTTCGGCTCGAAACAATCGGAGAATTGTTTACGTTTTCAGAAACTTGCAGATCGTTCAAGAAATTTTATGTTTTATCGGAATATCGGTTGCGACAAATTTTCGATAATATTGAAAGTGTTGATTTGTACTGTAAAATTATTCAAATGCGAGAGAATAGAACGTACTTGTAAATCGCTAATGGGTACTTGTCGAGGAGAGCACCTTCGAATATCTGGTAGATCCGCGAATCTTGCAGCTTTTCCAATTTTGTCCCTTGCGTCACGGACGAGAAGTATTGAAAATAGCTACTTAAATAATCACCGTAAAAGCTTTGTGCCTCCTTAGGCATCGAGTCTAACATCTCCCGCATATGTTCGGACTGTCGTGCCATTATGTTGCTCTCCCCTATGAAGGAACCTGCAACAAGCAAATTTATTACTCATCTGAGCAGTTTTTGGAGATTTGAGGATTTGAAAAATTTAAGAATTTGAGGATTTGGGGGTTTCTTATTAGCAGATACTAATTTAGAAATTTAAAAGTTCTAAGTAACTAACTCAGAAAGTTAAAAAACTGAAGATGTGTTAATTTGTAAATTTTAATATTTGTAACCCTAGCAATTTGAAAATTTCGAAATTTAACATAAGTCTATGTTTTGAGAGTGTAACAAGTTTGTCATATCAGTTAAATTATACCAACATAATCCTTATAGATCCAGTCATCATCGCCATGAGTAGTTCCATCTATATGGCCATATTCAACAATATTTCTTTCCCAAAGTTATAGCAAAAATCGACTATATTTCTAACTCTATTTTTGCGAGTATTTTTTAAACTAATAACCTCAAGTTTATACAGTTACTAACCAGGAATAAAGCAAACGACCTTGACGCCATATTTCTTCACCTCTAACCTTAGGGCTTTCGCCCAGGCGGTGAGTCCAGCCTTCGTTGCACTGTAAGTCGCAACTCCAGGAATGGGCTGGATGTTACAATGGCTCGAAATTACGATAATCCTGCTGGAGTGAGCGCGGATTATCGGCATCAGTTCTCGAGTGACTCTCATAGACCCTAGTAAGTTCACTTCCACTTGATTTCTGATCAGCTCGTCCGTTTGCCATTCGAATTCGCCGAAGATCATCACCGCGGCGTTGTTGATCAAACATCGTAACTCTAAACAGATTCCAGAATGATGTTCACTATTAAAAAGTTCGTTATACGCCTTTGTAAAAAAGATGACTGTACTCGAATTCAAATGTACCTAAATTTTGTTGGCTTAGTAGTATTTGGACGGAGGTAGCGAAATGTGAAATATTTTGGGGCTTTGTAACATCTAGGGAGTAAACGAATACACCCTCCTCTTGTAGCTTCGAAGCACCGGGCCCATTGATTTGCAACACGCTGGCAATTACGGCTGCCCCGAGCTGTCGACAGTGTAGAGCCAAACTGTATCCTAATCCAGAATCGCAGCCGATTATGATAATGGCTTGATTCGAGGATATTTTGTCCCGAGACTTGATGCGACAGTACAAGTACGTTCCACCTGCAATATAAACGTTTGCCTATTAATTGATAGTAATTGAGACATACTTAGGAAAGTTGTGGACAGGGATTCATACTTTTGAATATAATACGTCTTATAAAGAATGCTGTTTACATTGGGCTTTTTAGTTTTATGTCAATGTTTCGCAAATGGTACCTGTATCCTCATCTAGCGGTGAGCGCGTTAAGTCAACAAAGAAGATATCTGTGACAATGGTTTTTGGCGACTCGAAAGAAAACTTTTTACCATTCTTATGTCCTTATTTCATCGACGAGATGCAGTATAGTGTGCGAATTGTTCTGAACATATAATCCACATCTTCGGACCCACTGCATATATTGGGAACGGCATAAAATCGATATTAATAAATATATAGCATATTAATCAATAAAATCAATAGTAATTAAATTTTTTTACGAAAATTGAACAAGTGGCGCCATCTCTCCGGCGAACAGGGTGAACTACACGTAGTGGAAACTGTGGGTTCATTACTTCCTATCTTCAACGCTAGATGTCTAAATATTAAACTTTAGAGCGAGAATCTCAAACACCGTGGACATCTAGCGGTGAAAGGTAAGAACTAATTAAACTGCAGTTTCAAAAGTGTGTAGTTCACCCTGTTCGCCGGAGAGATGGCGCCACTTGTTCAATTTTCGTAAAAATTCAATTAATATTGATTTTATTGATTAATATACTATATATTTATTAATATCGATTTTATGCTGTTTGCAATATATTCCGTGGGTCCGAAGATGCGGATAATGTGTTCAGAACAATTCGCACACTATACTGTGTCTCGTCGGTTATATAGAAAATACCATTGGAATGGTACAAATTTTTCGGTCGAATCGCCATAAACCGTTCTCACAGATGTTTCCTTTTGAAAAAAGGAGCTGATGTGCAAAATTTGATAAGAGTTTCCCCAAATAAAGTTTTTACGCGTAAAAGGTTGATCATTCTACGATTATAATTTAATGTAAATACGTAACATTTCAAGGAGAATTAAAATAGTTAATTAAAAAAATTAGCGGGTAATTTGAATACCACAATTTTGCCCTCTTTAAGTGAGACTTGCGAGTTCGCCCCTGAGATAAGATGACAAACAGCAATATGATCGCGTAGTACTTGAAATTCAAACGAATACATCAACATCAAGATCACTCTTGTATTTATTTTCTATTTCAGTACAAATAATATTTAAAGGCAGTTGTATTTTTACAGAAATAGAGTATTATTTTGTATAAGATATAAATATATTTGTTAATAAACGAATAACAAATTCAATTTTGAAGTTGTCCTTACCAATATAACATAGGGACACGGTCGGTAGCAGATACTTGTATCCTTTATTCCATAAATGAACCAAGCCAATTGCAGCAGTTAAATCAACTGTGAGTATTGTAAAGTTCCTTTTTACACACTTTGCTACTTTACTGTTCATCACAGATCCCACTAATCCCATCGTTAATTTATTTATTACCATTCAATCAAATACTTATTTTTTAATTTACCGGTTTTTACTGTAGTGTGTTATAGTTTCATACTGCAAAACAAAACTGATATTCGATAGCGCTTACAAAACGCTTGTGTAGCACAAAAAAAATTCGAATTACACGTTATCGTGATATGTCTGTTTACTAATAAAGAAGAATATTCTTTGTTACAGTTTAAAAATAAAACACGTGTTTGTATATTAATGTATGGATTTACATAAATCGTTAACTTGATTATTATTTGATGAATAATAAGTATGCAAAAATCGAACGGAGATAGGCACTTGAGACGAAACGATGGTGTCCTTGTTCTGATCACAAATGGCTGCTATGGGACACGAAAAAAGAAACAGTTAAATCTCCCCACTCTTCCGTTATCGATTGTGATCATTCTTTTTTGAAATTTAAACAGAGAACGATATGTTTCAGCTCTTTAAAATGCCCATTGATTAAGTGTTTTTTTTTTTATGGAATACCTCAACTTTAGAGATGACTCAAGATACTACTCTAAGCTGCTAAGAGGTTTTAATATTTCATGAACAAATATTTCCCGCATCAGTCGCTAGACTCCTGCTTGAATTGTAAATGCTGTCACGCTTCACAAGAGTAAATGGAATGCAGTACATTTCCTAACTTCCACTACAATGCTGTTTTACACAAATAAAAAAATTAATATTACACTAGAATCATGTTTCTTTAATGAGTATATATAATTCTAATTACTTCCAAGAGGTGGGAAATATTAAAATTAATAGGAAGGAAATGACAATTAGGAATATTGCAATACTGTTACAAATTTACTTACTTGCTATTCGAAAACAAATAAATTAGCGTTTCTAATTAAAATCACTATCACAATTACAAAATTTTCTCAATATACAATTCACTCCCACTGCAATGGAATTGACAAATGATTTTTGTTTTTATCCTTCGTAATAGTACAAAAAGTATGGTTTATATGTAATTATAATGCATGGTTTTTTGAAAATTTTTAAGTCTTGCAAAGTGAAATATACAGCTTAATATTAAGGCATACTTTACATAAAAATTAACAAATCGTAAGGCTAGCAGTACACTGTATCTTAAGCTAATTCTTCTTTCAAAACAAAATCACGTTTCAGTCGATACATATTCCCTTGACTGTGCTTGACGATTATTTCGCTATCTTACAAACATTTGTTATTACTTCCACATGTTATACCTTTCATGTATCCACTCATCGATTACTTTCCACTTTTCCTTTGAAAGTAGGGAGTGTATTAAATACCAGCTTGTTTATCGTCTACTCTAACATTAGGATTCGCTTGCAGATCGTAAGTGGGATCGCCATCCGTAGCCATCCTCCCGAGCCAGGAGAATAAAATTACAATTCCCGTAAAAGCTAATATTCCCATAAGAACTATCATGGCGTATCTTTTGTACAATGGCCCAGTCGTATTTCTACGTCTCGTTGGTGGACTTGCTATAAGCTTCCACCACCTTAAAAACCATTCGATAGCCGACTTTCTTCTGTATTTATTTTCATCGTGATCAAACGATATCTCTTTCGGATCATCGTACGCTTCGCAAACTTTTCTCGAAGTTGGAGTCGACAATCCCCCGGACGAATCAATACTTACAATCGAATACGGAGGGCCAATTTTTTGATTATTTAAATGCACATTATTGATATTCGTATGTACTGAATTTGCATTACTATTGGTACGAGATGTGGCTACCGTTGGAGACAAAGTTGTTAATGTATGATTTTGATATGATGTAGTTTCGACTCTCAATGAGGGACGCTCCTGTTCTGGCTTTTGTTCTCTTTCTTCGCTGAGCTAGGAAACAAATTATACAAAATAAGTAAATGTATATACAAAAGTTTATACATCATCATTTATCATATGTACCAAAGGTAAGCCAAGCCCTGCACGTGCCCAATTAACACTTCCTAATTTTTCTCTTAATACATCTGCCACAGGAGATACTAATTTTCCATCTGGAAAAATACATTCTTTACAATTCGGACATGTGTATCCTGCTGGTGCTGTCGTTGCTGGCAGTTCTCTGGCATATTTATCCAAACATGCCCAATGAAACATATCATAACATGTTAATCGAACACAATCTCCTTCGCTCAAGTTCACAGAACATAATGTGCAAACTGGATTATAATCATGATCGTGGAGCCACAAAATATATGATTGTACAATACACTGAAATAAATAAAAGTAAAGACAGTGTTAGTAAAATGTAGAATTAATTTAATTTGTAATATTAATTTTTTAACCTATCGGTGTCGATCAAATTCATTTTTTATGAGTAAACATACACTTCACGAATTTTTTATTAGGAATAAATAACATACCTTCGGATGATTTGTAACCATACAATGTTCACAAACATTAACACGGTGTTCAAAACAAAACAGATTTGTGACTCTCCTTTTCGGACACTTGCACAGCCCCATATTTTAATGAAATCACGCGATTAATACAATAAATAAACTACAATAACATGTAATGAATGCCTATTTAATTAAGAAAATTGTTACGAAGGAATATCTTCACATGACATATCGTGATCTTATGACAACTTGAGGTGTACGATATGACTCGGCTTCCATGTTTCATCGGCCACGTCGTCCAACATTTTCTGCGAAAGATACAAAAGAATGGACCAATCAAATTTCTCCGTAGTCTACGGTTAACAAATAAACAATCTCTTTTACAAAACAAGATTTGTATTGCACTATTTATCCAAGTGTATAGAAAACTCTTTTCGGTAAAAATAAATTTTTAAACAAATAATTCTGTAAAGTACTTGTTTAATGTAAAATTTCTTTCTAAACAAATAATCTTATAAACATTACAATTATTGTCATTCAAGTTCCTGTTTATAATTCAAATTGTTAATGGTAAAAGAAAGATAACAAAATATGTAAAGTTTATGCGTAGAAACCTTCTATATAGATGTATGATAAAACAGGAATCTATTATGTTCGATAAGTAAGTTTTCTGGTTTGCCAGAATCTTTGTCCACTGTTAGGTAGCGCCAGCTATACAATTTTTAACCATTCATTGATATATGTAAAATTAAAAAATATGTAAAAATAATACTAGCATATCCACTGGGAAGCATGACAGTCTTCATTATCAATACAAGGAAAAGCGAGCATACAACTTGCAGATTTCAATCAGTAAATTTGTTGATGTACAGACTTTCAAATCTAGAAAGTTAGAATCTATCAAATTCACAACTTTCAAAATTTTAGAATTTAGAACTTAAAAAATTTAGAAATTCGGAAATTCTGAAAGTTGAGGATTTAGAAATTTTCAAATTTGTATATTTGATCCTTGAAAAGATAAGTGCTTAGAGGCCCCTTTTCAGTCTACGTTGCATTGTTACATCCGAGTATTTTTACAAAAAGATTGATCTAAAGTACTTTTTCTTATTTAAAATAGTATGTAATATTTGATAATTGTATCTCCATTATTAAATATTCCGTACAACAAATAGCAGCTTTACACGAATCACAATATGTATAAAGAAAAGAGTGAACATAAAAAAAATTGTTTAATTAGTAAGCCAACAGCATAAAAGTCATTGAAAAATTAAATCAAGAGTAAGATGCTTACATGTATGCGTTCAATAGGAACTTATGCAGATTTCTAGCGAATTACGCAACATTACGAAATCTCTAATTTTACGTAACGTGTTATGCTAGTGTATGCGGTATAAAGTGGATACTTATTACTATACATGTATCACGATAGGACCCTCTCAAACTGCGTAAAAGGATAATTGTATTGCGTAAAAAAAAGACATAAACCTGTGCAGTGGCTCCCTCTGTTCAAATTGTTACAACTTGAGCTTTCAAGGTTATCTGGCTCTTACATCTAATAAACATCGTTATTACTTCCTAATTGTATTGATATTTTACAGTAATTGCAAAGGAGGAGTACTTTATCATTCAATGCTACGGTTGCTTTAATGCAGTTCGAAAATCCTTATCTTCTTTATGTTAAATGCATGGCTACATTATGTAATGAAATTTGTTGGTTATCATTTTTAACGTTATTATTTCAAGCATGCAAAGTATTTAAGATATTCAAAATGTGTATGAAGGTTAAGGTTGATAATTTGCTTCGACACAATTTATCTTCTGTTAAGTATATATATTTACTTGTCATAGTATTTGTATGATCATAAGAGATCAGTTTTACAATATAAACTGTTAAAAGCAATACATTATACGTATATAAGAGAACTTGTTTATTAAAATATGTATATAATTTATATTAATGAATTACGGAGTCCCGAAGTTACGTTCTCGGACGTGAATGAAACACTCGCTACAAGGGGGAAGCACTGTCAGCAGTGTCTAAAATGGCGGGTGTGCTGTTCGAGGATATTTTCAACGTGAAAGACATCGATCCAGAGGGGAAAAAGTTCGACAGAGGTAGGTCTGAAACGTACTTTATACTGTCATGTATTTATGCGGACACTTCTGAGGGAAAATACTTGGCGTCGTCGAATTTTTAAATATTAAAAACAGAACGTTCCATGGACGTTCGTCGTTTACGGAAGTTGCCGGGAAGCACATGGCGTGACAGCTTGATTTAAACGTTGGTTTCTGCACATACATTTGTTAAATAATTATTACGACTGATCTGTATGAGTAGATCGTCTGTTATGTGGTATTTGTTCATTGATGAAAATAGCGAATAATCTTTTAGAACGTTCTAAATTGTAATCGTCATTTGTCGTCTCTTGCCTTCTGCGATGGCGGGTAATTTGAAACGTAAATATTGGTAAAGGAATATGAACGAATCGTGTCCTATTAATAATAATTGTTTGTACTCGAAATAAATATTGTTTGTGGCGGAAAGATATTTTAATTAACTCTGACTATTCGTTGTTTGTGCCGTTGAAAGAGATTGAGCAATTCCAAATTTATAGACTTTCAGATTCTCAAATATGGAAATTTAAAATTACACATATGGTCCTTTACATAATTTGTTTCGCTACTACAGCCTTGTTCAGGGATATATAGTCATACTTCACTATAATTTAACAGGTTACATTGCGTGATAAAATAGTCTCATTCTTTTTATGTCTTTGAATTTTGAATCATGATTAGTCATCAATATGTATTTCTTTCGTCTGGCACAATCTACAAGTCCATATGCCGCATAAAATTTATTATTTCGTGACACGGAAAAGTTTGTTGAAACAGTCACTAATTGAACGCCACGCGTTCCTTGTCGACATGCATTGCTCACCTAATCGTTACCTCTTATCGACATTCCATTCTGTACACGATGAAAAATGGTGACAGTACCTTTTTTTACGAGTTCCCATATAACGGAAAATAATTGTATACTCGCGAATAACTGTTTACGAAAAGATACGATTTGAATTCCTTTTTTTCCAACGTCGACAAATTCGCATAGAGATAAATTCGAAATAAATACCGAAGTTAATGCACTTCAGTATTTTCAATCATATTTTATGTTTACGTTAATTCTTCGTGCCTTTTAATCTTTATCGTTGCGGGAAGTTCGTACGTTCAAGGTCATTTAAAAATTGATACGCATACCAGAATAATGCGTCATTGACGTTATACAACAGCTTTTTAACGGACATGCTAAATCTAATTTTAAGAATGTAGTTTCTGTTCGAAAAGCGAAACAATACTATTTTGTAGTAGAATTAATAACAATTCGGTTGCGGTAGGTTTCAATATGGGGTAAAGAGATATTTGCCATGGCACCAAGGACGGACTTAAAAATCTTGGAATTTGAAAATTAGGAAATTTGAAGATTTGAAAATATTGCTAGAGTTGAAAATTTCTTAAGTTGAGTTGAGGAGGGTCAGTCGTTATTTTGGGGATCAGACCCACCCTGCTCCTTACCCAATTACCCCATTGGCTGTTGAGTGCCCTTGAACATATAGATTCAGTGAAACTACCACGTGTCCAAAGAATTACCCAGATTCAAATTTCGCGCGTATTTGCATCTAAATACATCGGGCACACTCTTGTCACTTCACTGTTCTACACGCGCGAACATTTTCCATGTTTCATCGCGACGATCGATGTTCCCGAGATGGCGATGTAATTCGCATAAAACGCGCGGAGAGTTGCTCGCGTCACCCTGTATTTTCACCTATATTATCGCCGGGGAAAGGGTTCTGCTGGAACAGCAGCAGCAGCGTTCCACGCGGATGGGTGTTAGTGGGGCCAACTACGAAAGAGAGAGCGAGAGGAAAGACGGGATCTCGGTTAGCAGAGAAGAGGAGGCATCGTTAGGTTTGGGAAAAGAAGAGTGGGGTGACGGGAACAGCTCCGTGTCAGGCTGAAGCATGGAGGCAGTAACGCCGTTAGCGCCGGGCAAACGGGGCACTTGCCCCGGGCGCTCTCAAGACCTTTCTCATTTTCTAATAATTAAACGAACCATTTACATAAGCAATGTGTGCACCTCTGCAATTTTTATGCTGATTTGAACACAATGTACGTTCTTTTTCAACAGCGGTAATCGATGAGTTCCACGCGACCGTAGATCCGAGTTGCAGGTTCGAAACTTCCGTCGTATTGGAGGTGCTACGTTCTCGTTTCCTTGAGTTTAGACTCGATAATTCACTTTAGGAGAATCAGGATAATGTACTGTGTCTTGATCCTAGGTGTATTGGTACACATATGAAATTGTAAGAGGCTTTGATAACTTAAAGAATGAGGATCATGAACGTACCCTTATTAGCATAGCTGGGATTTCCTTGTACTATGAGGTAGATCAGGTTTATTCTGACATAGTTCTCACAATTTTTTTGAGATGTCTGCGTTTGAGAAGAATTTTTGAATTCATGTAGGTATCGTTTGCTCTGACGCAATTAATACCATTTCTCAAATATGATAAATGCGCATACATAAGTTTTCTAATTCTGCCGAAATAGTGCGGGCTACTACGTTTCGACTGATCAAACGCGAATTCTTTCCAACTACCATATTTCCACCTCTATACAATGCACAAATCGTACAACCAACAAGCTCGAAATTGCTGTCGTTTTAACCTTGCCCGATCGCATCCCGGGCCACTCGGTCTCTTTCGCATCGGAAATATTCGCCGTCATTATTCCTGTCGACTTTCACCGAACGCGGATAGACGTTTATATATGTAGGTATATAGAATAAAAGGGCGGTGGGACGCGATCCGGCAGCAGCAGCGAGCTGTGTCGCGGGCTGCTCGAAGGGTGGGTCGGGGCGAGGGGTGAATTCGCGATAGGTTAGCCAGGGCTTCGAGGGGCGAAAGAGGAGAGGGGTTGGTAGTCTGCTGCGGCCGGTCGATGCAGCAACGACGCCCGCAGCCGCAGCAGCAGCAGCAGGGCCGGCACGAGTTCTCTGGAATGTGTGGAGTGTTACACACCTGACACTTTCGTGTGTGTGCTCCCCTATTGTATGTTTAGATAATATGAAACACATTTTTCAATTATTTTCGAAATATTTATACTTCTACATTTTCAAATCGAAATTAAATTTACAACTTTGTTGTTCTCAAGTTTTCAAATTTTCAATTGAATAAATTAAATAAATTTTCAAAATTTGCAAACCCCTAACTATTCTCTATATTCTCAATTCACAGAATCTCTAAATTTTTAAATTCCTAAACAAACTTGCTGGGTCCCTGAATTCTTATATTTGCAATTCTTTAGACTTCTAAAGCCGCAGTTTCCCCATTCCCTGAATTCTCAAATTTTCTAGTTATAAATCCGTAGATTGAAAAATTCCCAAATTCATAAATTTCCAATTTCCAAATTCTGTAGATTTTTTAATTGCTAAATTCTCTAGTTTTCCAATCTTCTCATTTACAAATCTAATTCCCTAGGTTCTTAAATTCCCAATTCCCTAAATTTACAAATTACCAATACCTCAAATTCCCAAATCCCTAGATTTCAAAATTGGCAGCTTCCCAACTCTAGTTCTCAGTTCACAAATTTCTTAATTCCCTAGATTCTAAAATTCCCAATTCCCTAAATTTAAAAATCACCAATACCTCAAATTTCTAAATCCCCAGATTCTAAGATTGCCAACTTCCCAACCCTAGTTCGCAAATTTCCCAATTCCCTAGATTCTAAAATTTCCAATTCCTCACTATCACCATCGTCAATCCCCCAATTGAAAAACGTCCAAACTCCCAATATCATAATTCTCAAATTTCCAAATCCCCAAATCTCCAGTTTTACAGTTCCAAAATTCAAAAGTTTCCACGTTAACCAACTGGTCAGTTCTCGAAATTGGAAATCTCTGGAGGTCCAGATTCAAAAAAAATTGCTCGCCGACCCTGAAGAGCAGCAGCATTACCAACAGCAGCAGCAGCATCGAGCAACATCGCATTCGCGTAATACGACGCGACTCTGGATGCCGTGGTTAGGGCGCTAGAGTGGGGAACGGGGCGAGAGGTGAGCAGCCGGGACGCGTTAGAGCAGTCTGGTGGGGGTTGACACGGTCAAGGTCAGTCTCTATTCCAAGGTCACGGGGAGATGTCATCCCAGAAGGAGGGAGCTGCGCGATTCTCGGTCTCTGTTACTCTTGCGCCTATACCGCATCTTCATCGATCGTCCTTTCTCTTTCTGCCGCGTTTATCCGCCAACACGGTTTTCCCTCGCGCTTTTTCTCCCCTCGATCGATGCATCTCTGTACCTCGCGACAATTACGGTGCAGGCAAGATTTCTTTCCCGCTACGGTGCTCTCGTTGTTTTCGTCTGGACTTTTATCGTATCGGTGCTTACCGCATTATGGCGTGATCTTTATTCCTATTGGCTTGTTGCGTGTCAGAGCGAACTACGCAACGAGCGGTACCTCTGGCAAAAACCCTGATTCGAGGGGTCGAATTTATTTAGCGTGTATTTCAGAAGCATCTAGTTACTGAAATAGCACACCGGTGTTAAAGACTGTTCATTCACTGTAATGAATCGCAAATAATCTTAGTTGTAAAAACAGAAAAAATTTATCGAGGATCTTTAATTATAGACTAAATTGTAAGAGCAACAGAGAGTAGCGAAATGTAATCATTTGATGGCGTTAGAGATTGAAGTTTAATTTTCAGCCCCGCGAATATTTTAAGTGGCAATTATTCACTGAAACGGATCAGAATCCGGATAATTAACTGTCTCCGTTCCATTAGAATTCCCGAAAAAAAAAAAGGAAATAGGAAAATATAGCGCAATTTTGAAGCGATTCAAAACGGCTAGGTGTATTCCTGCAGCGAGAACGCTGGAACAAAAGTATGAAGAGATGAAATGATATTATTAATTCGTTCCATTAATCCAGCTTCTTGTTTCTGACGGCCGTTTTGCCAACACGATATTCCAATAGGATGTGCCTCCCGTACCTCTGACACGCGATATCGACTTCATTTCCATTTCTACGTAGAAAATTCATCGCGTAGAATGGCCGTTGTCAGTGGATTTCATCGGGACGCCTTTGTGAGACGTAATTGCACACGCATCGCGATAAAATATTTTTAAATTGAATAGTTTTAGCGTCGAGTACGGAAGTTATTTCAGACAATTAATAGTAAAATGGTTTATCGTTAATATTATCAATGCGTTCGAATTTTCTGTGTTATTACCTTATTACCTTTTCGTACCTTTCGTTTTGATATCGACTCATTTCTGCATTATTTATCACAGCTATTATCGTTGCCATAAATTTTCCAATGTGGAGCGCACCTTGTCTACTGTTTCATCATGCGTATTACTATACTACTGTTTCTGTTGTTACTTTCAATATAGGAGTCTAGAAATTTAGGGATATAGGGACATATTAATCTAGGGACTAAAGGAGGGAAATTTAGATATCTAAGGATACAGGAATGCAAGTATATGGGAGCTACAATGGCATATACAGATCTAGGGATATTGGGATCTAGGTATTTTGGAATTTAGGGATTTTGGAACGTAGAGATCTTGGGACCTAGGGATTTTGGAATCTAGGGATTTTAGGACGTAGAAGTCTTGGGACTTAGCGATCTTGGGACATAGGTATTTTGGTATCTAGAGATTTTGGGACATAGGTATTTTGGGATGTAGAGATCTTGGGACATAGGTATTTTGGGATCTAGGGATTTTGGGACGTAGAGATCTTGGGACATAGGCATTTTGGGATCTAGGGATTTTGGGACGTAGAGATCTTGGGGCCTAGGAATCATTGGACCTAGGTATTTTGGGATCTAGGGACTTCGGGACAGAGATCCCAGGTCCTAGAGATCTAAGAACCTAGGGATATCGGAACATAGAGATTTAAGGACCTAAAAATCTAAGAATATAAAAATCTAAGAATATATGAATCTAGGGACATATAACACAAAACCACATAACGTGTAATAAAATAATTCGTGGCCATATAACGAGAGTTTTGAATTCACAGATGATTGGAAAACGTGCTATAACTGTACGTAAAAGTATCTGTAAAGATTGCAATATAAGAGTGTGACACACAATAAAAGAACGAATAGTGTGAGAAGTGAGATTCAATTTATCATCGTAAAACCGTGGAAGTAGGCCTAGATTTGTCATCTGCAACACGATTTAAAGCACGATCAGAGAGTTTGAAATTCGTTTGTCCGTCTATTATTAGACGAGGTTCCCCAGCCTCCACTGCACTGCCGTATCGTTTATCTAGATCGTTTCTCGAAGTCGACACAACCGTGATAGTTTTAGAAACTTTAAATCTTAGAAAGCATCTGATACATATGGGTCAGATGTCCAATAACGATTAAGGCCAAGACCTTGACCGAACCTTTTATCTGCCAAGGTTTTTATCTCTCCTTTAACGAAACAGACCAGATCGTGACAAAATCGAAATTTATACCTACGACAATTTCGTTCGTGCTTTTATCGAATATCGAAACTAGGATTTTTTGTCCGAGGCGAAATCCTTCGAGTTCATCGGTTTTGTGCTCACCTTTATCTCGCTGAGAAAATAGACAAATATCGAACGATTCGAAAGTTTCGATTTACACGATTCTTCGAAGATCGCATTTTGCGCTAGGTCACCTTCTATTGCCGGGTGCTGAGGTAATTCGTGGCAATTTACTCGGACAAGTCAAACGGATCGCTGACGAACCTAATAATTTCCTCCTTCTGTTCAACAGTCGTGTGTACGCGTCTCGAACTCTATTTTTAGGCAAAGATACACGCATCGTGAATAATATGGCATCTTTTAATATAAATCATCGATCCAAAACGGGTGCAGATGTTCACGTGAACACTGCG
This sequence comes from Megachile willughbiella, assembly GCA_945859595.2. Taxonomy (NCBI): domain Eukaryota; kingdom Metazoa; phylum Arthropoda; class Insecta; order Hymenoptera; family Megachilidae; genus Megachile; species Megachile willughbiella. The sequence goes on along the minus strand of OX243798.1, from coordinate 14,093,585 downwards.
CTGCATCGAATTACAATTCAACGAAGACGAGTGGGAGTACCCGGGACTGTATTTAGCCACTCTAATAGTTTCTTTAACGACCTAATCAACGTGGCTGCCGTAAACTCTAATCACGGATTAAATTGCATGTCTGCCGCATGGTTGCTGTGATTTCGGTATACAGGGTGTCCCGCGACAGGTGTAAGTCCCTGAAAGGGGTTGTAGAGGACGTCATTCTGAACAAGATTTTCCTTTGCAAAAATGGGGTTTGAAGCTTCGTTTTTGAATTATTAAGGAAAAACACGGACCAATCAGAGCGCAGGAATTACGCGCGCCCAGAAGCGAGAGCGACAGCTTCGAGCCTGGCTGCTGAGCGCGAGGGCGATCAAGTGCCTTTGCCTCGGACGAGTCTATCGTCTAACGAGAAGTCTTTACATCGAAACTCAGTTAAATAATCAACAGAATTATTGAAAGTAGTGTTCATTTACTCATTCCTTATGAAGAAGGAACGGAATTAGTTATGTGTAATTAGTAGAAACTGAGAAAATTAAATTTCTGTAATTTTAAAATTACAAAAAACTTATTAACCATTAAAATAAGACTCACCAACTGTTTGAAAATAATCTTGCTTGATTGAAAATGGATCCTCGTAACTAGATCGTTCCATTTATCCTAACTATTCGTATAAATAATACGCAACACACAATAGCTGATATCACAGCCGGTTCACTTCACTATTATTTTTTATTATCACTGTTCACTGCAATATTTTGTTGTCACTTTTCACTAATTTCCTAATGTAATAACAATGGATGAACAAGCGAAGACGCGTGAACGATTATCCGAAAATAACTTCAGTGATTTTTTCTCTTTAACGTTTCGCTTCGAACGTTCTGTCCTAAACTGCCGATCGTGACTCCAAATGTGCCGAGTTTGAAGAAAGTGAGAATTCTGAACATCGTTTTCGGCCGTTCGGACCGTCCAGGTAAGGAATCATAAAACAATTAAACGGTTCCGTTTTGCTCGCTCGACAGTCGCTTCATAGGCGTCCGCGAAAAACCTTGTCCCTTTCCCTTTCTAAAAGGCAAAAACGGTTTTTGCCTTTTTATAAAGAAAGGCATACTCTCACTTTCGTTCGAATGTCAAACGTCCTTCTTGCAAGGGACTGTTGTCTAAATTTCCAGTCGAAGATGTTCATCGCGTTGCGCTCGGCAGTTTAGGACAGATCGTCGGGTGTTCAACATCAAAGAGAAAATAAAAAGTCGCTAAAATTATTTATGAATTATCATTCAGGCGTTTTCATTCGCGTTCTTTATCTGTGATTATTTGATTAGGAAATTAGTGAACAGTGGTAGCAGAATATTACAGTTAAAAATACCAATTAGAAGTGACAGTGAAGTGAAATGAGTTCACTGACTAGGTTGTGACATTAGATATTGTGCAGTGTGTATTTTTACAATAAATTAGGATCGATGAAGTGATAGAAACACAATTTTACTGGAACAGGATTATTTTTAAACAATAGGTGAGTCTGATTCAAATTTGCTTATCGCGTATTCACGAAAAATGGATAAGTGAACATTAGTTGTCACTGTTCTGTTCATTATTTAACTGAGTTTTATTGTAAGGGCTTCTTATTAAACGTTTAGACAGTCCCGGCGCGTAGGCACTTGATCGCGCTCGCGCTCAGCTGCAAGGCTCGAAGCTGTCGCTCCCGCTTCTCGGCGCGCGTAATTCCTGCGCTCTGATTGGTCCGTGTTTTTCCTTAATAATTCAAAAACGAAGCTTCAAACCCCATTTTTGCAAAGGAAAATCTTTTTCAGAATGACGTCCTCTACAACCCCTTTCAGGGACTTACACCTGTCGCGGGACACCCTGTATAATGTTCCTTTGCTGTCAAATGCCACTACAAATTGTAAATTATTCCACCAAAAATTTCAACAATCACATAAATCACTGCTCCATAACCTTAAAAGAGGTCTTCTCCTTCTAATTAAATTTAATACGAATATTTTATGTGCATGAAAGGATGTTTTCAACCCGCTTGAACAATTAAAATTAATATCTTATACACTTTATTAAAATAAAATATAGTAGATTTGTTCCTTCTGAAAACTATGTCTGAATGTGAAGTTTTCCAAGTACTATGACGTATACAGTGTTAATTGATCAAAAAGATCATTCAGGCATGTACGGTGTCAGTTGTAGAAAATTCGTCTTCCAAGAACCAACTAAAGATGTCATTTACCGTAAGGTGTGCTTTCACGTTGCGTAACATCCCCGTAACTACAATTTCATGTTTTAGGTAATACACAATGAGAGGTCGTTGTCGGGGCTCGACGTTATTCAATTTAAATTTTCGAGCGATTATGTAAGAAAAGGGAGGGAATTAATGAAGAATCTGTGAGGAACTGTAGCTGGTGTGAGCATGGGTTACATCAGACACTGCCCGTCCAAGTATTATCCATTTAATCTGATAAATGACGTCGAGTTAATCAGGCAATGGCGAACGAAACGCAACCGCGCCGCAGCGGATGCAAGGCACGTACTCAACGCGCGTGATCCTCGTCCTCGGTTGGGTCTCTCCTTGTCGTCGGTATTCGCCTCATCTGCGCTTATTCCTTCGCACCATGACCTATTTCGACCAGACAAAGGTGAAGGAGGAAAAGAAACGAAAATGGCACCGGCAGGCGGCTCGTAAACCGGCACGTGACCGAGCCATCGTCGTGCGCTTAAAAACTCGCCTTACGATTTGTTGACTTTTAACGATAGCAGGAAAAACATGGTAGTGTTACGTTTCGCAATCTTCGCCGGGAAAAAGAAACGAAAACGGTCATTACGGAAGGATAGTAAATCGGCACGTGACCGTGTCGTGCGCTTAAAAATTCGAGTTACGATTTGTTGACGTTCAGCAAGAGAACATGTTTCGTCTCGATCGCCTCGGCTGCATGGAGTCGCTCGCAAAGTTGCTCAGACTAAATGACCCACTCGTGTGCTAAACGCGGTTCCTTGAAATTGCTCGTTAAGTTGGCACACCTACAGTAATTTGTGGCAATCTTTGCGTCGCATTACTTGCAGCACGAGTATGTCCATTTGCCAGTGTAGCATTCGGTAAATGCACCCCGCAGGATTTTCATGAACAATGAAAAGTGGTTCCATTGTACCCCTGTGTTGGGAGACGTTGCTCTTGGTGGAAATACATAAACTTGCAATGTGTTGAGACACTGGAAAGAAAGGTGTTGCTCTGATTGTCGATGTTATATAAAGTTATCGATAGTATCGTTAAAATATCGTCGGGAGTAGTATGATTTTACCATTCGGATATACTCGAAGATTCCAAACCTAACCTGACGATTTTAAATAATAAATCGGTTACATATAGGTGATAAAATTATATGTTGCGGTCTATATCAGTCATCTCACTTGATTTAATTATACCTTTGTCGATATTTGATTGGAAACATAAACGTGTATATAAACGTACATATTTGAAAATTAAACGTACTCACGTCAATTGTAAACTCTCTTACAAATGGGTTAGACAATATAGATTGTCTTATATTTCGTTCTTTCTCAAAATGAAATTTCATCAATCTCAAGTAATTTTATCCGTACAATTCTTACGAATGAAGCATTATCTTTAAGAGAAGGGTCAGTTTTTTAAAAGTTTAGTGCCGTTTCCAAAAACATCGCGTTCTTTCCGAAACCGCCAGAAAGCAATTTTTTTCATTGTAGCAATCGCGTTTTAGCGAGGAGAACGCGGTACCACCTGACAACCGAGGATGGCACGCGATTGGTCGGAGTAGCCGGCGGCGGGCCAATCGCGTGGCCGCTTTGGCGTGGCGCGTCGTGCCGGTTACCGGCTTTCGTACTCGTTTGGCTGCTGTGCCCGCGGCTGGTTGGTTCGCTAGCAATTGCGCTCCAAGCTAGAAGAAACAAACGCGAGTAGCGTGCTCGTTCGCGCGAGAAAGACAAAAGTAAAATCGCGATCGCGACGAAGACAAACGTGTTTCGTAGCCGATGTACCTCGAGACGGGCAGACGAGAAAGAGAGACGAGCGACGAGGACAAAAGTAAATAGCGAAGAAAAAGAAAATGAACGTACGCGGCGACGAGGTGGAAAAAGAACGCGGCCGTGGAAGCGGGACGACGATACGAAGGAGTTGTTCGAGCAAGAAAGAAGCGACGAGAGCGCGAGAAGGATACGCGAATGAAAAAGGGGGGCACGGTGGTGCGGTGCCGGCTGCCTTCGGCGAGTCGACAGTTTGGCGTTCGGTGTTGCTAGGCGCGAGGGCCACTGTCAGTGCCAAGGCGGCAGCCGGCAACCTTCTCGCGGCCGCGAATCATTGCCACATTTTTCTTGCTTTCGCGCGGTTCGCGTTCAGTCATTCTCGTCGCTATTTCTCGCGGCTCGTCCCGATAAATGCTCGACCATTTTTTCGACGCGACCCATGATTCTCGTCGCGATGCATTTTCGAGACTGTTCCAACGGTGAACCTGACCGGCACCCAGCAGCCGGCTCGGCTTTCTCCGGCAGCACTGCGTCGTCGTGCTGTTGCGTCTGCGTGCGTGTATGCGTGAAAACCCTCTGGAAGGACGGTCACGCGAATTCGGTAAAGTGATGGACGATGGGGACATCTTCTGAACGATCCGTTTCGACACGGGAAATTGCACGCCGACAAAAAACATGGCTCGTCGATGGTGACCAGGTACGGATCAAATCATTTTTTCCCGAAAATTATGAATCGAAATGAAACTTGAACACTTTTATGGTTATATGCCTTTGGAATTGAATTATTTTAAGGGCAATTATTCGTTTTTTACACGCTCGATAACGAGAAAATGAAGGTCGTATGGAAACGTTCGATGTTTTATAGGAATCGATGATGCGCGATTCCGTTCGACTGTTATCTCGGTTTAATACTAGCACTTAAGTTTTTACGATTCCGGTCATTTTAGTTTTACTTACTTTCAATTGCGTAACAATTTTACATTAAAATATACTTCGGAGTGAAAGCGTTTAAGTGTAAAACACTGTTATTTTGTTGGTCGAGCGTTATGAATCATAAAAATGGAGAAGCCAGTCGAACCGTGTTATATATTCAATTCTGTGAACGATAATGCATAAAAATTGCACTGACATTCAAATACTGATGCAACCTGTTTTAACTCGTCTTATCGCGCAGCTGGATATCTTCAAACGTAAAAACATTTTCAAATGCTTTATGCGAAATATGTAGAATAGGTACGTGTACTTTGAAAGCAACCTTACCAATGCTATCAAATATTTTATCGTAACTATAAACGAAAGACAAATTCAATTATAGTAATCTAACATTTATACATTACCACTATAGTGTTAAAACAACGAATAGATCAAATTGAGTAACGCGTTAACTTGTTACATTTAGTAGTTACTTATTTTAATGTTGATGCAATACTGACTAATCGTTACGAGATTCGAGAAGCTGTATCGTTCCTTAACAAACTTGCGATGTGTTGGCGGGTCCGCGTATACACTAATGCACGCAGTTGGTGTTTACACGAATAACTGCGTCGCAAAATTCAAAGTAGAAACAGGAATCGAAGAAAGTGCGTAGTTAAACCCTCCGATGTGCCTTTGAAACACTCGGAGGGTCTGTAGGTGTCCTCGTTGACGCGATTGAGGGGAACGAGTATAAATCAACTGTGATGGTTCTGCATGCACGGGATGAACATGCGCAAACGTGTGTGCGCACCGTTTACACTGTTACACTTCGGTAATCGATGCTAGGAATTTTTTCTTTTCGGTAGCGGTTCTCCATCTCTCGGTGTACTCAAACTGAAACCGATATCTGCATATCAGTCGTTGATCAACAGCGTTCGAATTATTCCCGAGATTTTTCTTTATTATTGGAAGAATGCTAAATTAGGTTAAGAATAAACTGTAGGACTTTGGGATTTTTAATTTCTAGAATTTTCGAACCTGTGGATTTTGAAACTTCGGTACGAGAGGAAGTTTTCTCGTAATTATCGAATCTGTTATTTTCGCGGACTCTCGGTACATTTTTTTATCTTGGTGTCAGTATCTGGGGAATTCAAGACGGTTGTCGGTTTCCGTCATTATTCATGCGCAAGTTACAATATCCGCCAGAGGAACGTCCGCGAGCGATATTTCACTCGAGGAACGTTTATAACCCTCCAATAAACGTCGCGTGGTGTATCGATCGGAATCAGTTACCGGGCTGATTTTTTCCTCGCTCTTCTCATCTCTTTATCCGTGTGCTCGAGATATACGTAGTATCGATCGCGGTCAAGTTAACTAGTAATTACTGTATGTTTCTTTCGATCGACTTTTATGTCTGCAATCTTGGGCCGTTACTTTCTGCCAATCGAACCAAGATCAAAAACCGGTTCTTAAATCTTGGATCATTACAAAGCGTCGTGTACCTGTCCCTGTGTTCTCTGTTTCGACCTCTTCTCGGCGTTCCAATGCGAATACTTCGCTGTTGTAGTGTTCTCTCATTGTACAGGATGTACTCTAATATAGGTGGGCATAATTTCGGTCGTGGTTCGATCGTCAGCGTTCAAGTGACGCGTTGTCTGATTAAACTTGTATTTCGGCGCGCTGTAAATTAATTTGTATATTGACATGTACGTCGACGCGTTATGCACGGTGTGAAATTAGCGCATTACATTTTGGGGCGCTGTATCGTGTGCTGTATATTCAACGCACTGTATAAAAGTTGCATTTAGGATCGTACAATCAGCGTGTTATATTTCGAAGCACGTCATTACATAAATTTACGAACCTTTGTAATCCGCAAACCTCTTGCTATATTTGTCAGAATCCCGTCTGCGGCAATATAACAAGTGACTATTGTACACGTAGGTGTCTATGTATCCATAATTTAGCATTAATAATAATTATAGTTACCTTTATATTCGCTAACGTATTACGACCCGTTAGTATATGTCCCGTTTACCTCGATTTTGTGAAGTATTAATTAATCGGACGCACGGTTCGACAGACGTCGGTAAAGTAGCATGTGTACCATCATCTATCCACAGACTGTGTTCACCGCGTGTAAAGAGTACGTGTCAATAACAGAACATTGGTTGCCCTAAAGGAGGAACACGTTCAACAATGGACGTGTTACGTGCTGGCTTTGTTGTGCAGCCTGCACGTGCACTCGTTTCCGCGTAAAAGGTCAAAAGATCGTCAAGGAAATCATGTTACCGGCAATTAATCTTCTCGCTCGATGGAACGTATAGGGATACCTAACCTACAAATATCATTCTTTTTATGGCTGATTGAATTTATGCTCGAACGAGGATAGATTTTGATACCAAACAAAATATCTGTACAGAAATATAGGTAGATATTTTTAAATCTCCCTTTAAATTTTGTTTTCGCCTTCTTTGTTAACTTTTCCGACAGCGAACTATCAAACCTTGTTATTCTTCGTAACGTATTATAAAAAGCGGCAAAATGAACTTTTTGGATATAAACAGAAGACGGTTGGTAATTTCGCCGGTTGCTAATAGGGATTGTTTTTCTGCAGTTAATTGTATTGCAGTAATGATGTTTGCGTCTGAAAAGCACCCGAGGGTGAGATTCGCGTAGGATCAGTGTCGTCGGTAGTTAGCGCTGGAAAAGGGTAGGGTACATCGGTCGGTCGCAGTTCCATAGTTAAACCCAGTACGACAGCCGGACGAATGAAGTCCTTATCATTTCTCGCAATTCCTCTATAATTCCTTGAAATTTTTTGCTTTCCCGTCACTCCTGTCAGTCGTAATAATTTCTCTTCCTGCACTCCTAACGCGAACCGACGATATTCTTCCAGTTGAGCGACGTTCTTTGTCCTTTTTTTTATCGGTCGCTTTTCAGAATTTCACTGACGTATCACCGGCAATTAATTCCAGGAATGATTAAACGAATACTTTGAGCAGATTAATACACGGCTATAACTGATCATTTCCTTGGAAATTAATTTCCCTCATCCCTGGAAGCTGCTCTCGTTAAAAGACTAACGTTTAAACACAGAACACGAACATGAAATACATCTCATATTTTTTACACGATATATCTGTTTCGTGTTTACTGAAATACTGTAAATTATTTATAAGAGGTATATTACTAGATAAAATAGTTAAACCGAGGAGAAAAGTATGATGTCTGCTTGAAATGTTCTTGTACCTCTACTCTAAGTTGCATTAGTTCTAAATATAGGTTGTTCACCTTTCGCAGTTCAAAATGTCATTTGCCATATTGTACTCGGTAGATTTCTTGACGACCGTGTTGCACGTGTATCCTGTAATCAGGATGTGGACGAGTCGCGTTTGGAAACCCGTTCGGGTCCACCTTGAAGTTCGCGAGTCCTCCAATTTCGAAATGTCCCTCGCGCCAACGAAGTTTAGACGCTGGTCCAAGTGGAGATTATGCTTTCGAGGACCGGTCCGCATTACCAGTCGGCCTTGAGACCAGCTGACAAACCGAGGAAGAAGCGCCAACACCATTCGAAATGGTTGCTGGTGGCAGGGGGGATTGCGCAATGCTTCGAAATACCATGACACCGGAACGCCCATCGTCGATCACCCTGCATCTTCAAGGGTACCTCTTTGTCTCACCAAATTCTACTCGGGAAACGGACAAAAAGTTGCTTATGTACGGGGTGACCGACCTGTCGCTCATTAATATGTTATTTAGGAAAATGAGGAAATATTGGATGGAGGGGAGATGGAGTATTGGAGATTTTGGATGGAGTTTGAGAATTTGGGATTTTAGGATCTGGGAAGTTTGGAGACTGGATGTTGTGGAGAGGCATTTTGGAATTTAGGGACATTGGGGATATGGGGATTTGGAGACTTGGCATTTCCGGAGTTGGGGTTTTGGGATCTAAGGGTATTAGTAATTTGGGGACTTGGGGATTTGGGGTTTTGGAGACTTGGAATTTCTGGAATTGGGATTTTGGGATCTAACGATATTGGAAATTTGGGGATTTGAGGTTCTGGGGACTTGGAATTTGTGGAGTTGGGATTTTAGGGTCTAAGGATTTTGGGAATTTGGAGATTTGGGGTTTTGGAGACTTGGAATTTCTGGAGTTGGAATTTTAAGATTCAAGGATGGAGATTTGGGGTTTTGGAGACTTGGAATTTGTGGAGTTGGGACTTCAGGATCTAAGGATTTTCAGAATTTGGGAATTTGGAGATCTAGAGAGTTGGAGATTTAGAGATTTGGGGACTTGGAAGTTTAGAACATAGAATTTGAGATGTAGGATCTCTGTATGTAGGAATTTGGAGACAGGAATTTCAGGACTAGGACTATGGACTTTAAGACTTCAGAACTCAGGTCTTAGGACATTAGGCACTTTGCACAATTGGTACTTCCCAAATTATAATTCCCAAAATGTCAAAATAAAACCAACCCCCAAAATTCCAATTCCCCTAAAGTTCCAAATCCTTCGAAAATTCCCAATATCTTACAGTGACCTTGAGCTTCGTCCCAATAGCCTACTTACCCTCGTATCAAAGTAATTAAGCGCGGCGAATTAAAACGGGACACCGTGTATATGAAGCAACGTGTGGTCGCTTCTTCAAGCTCTCCTTCTCTGCCTCGTTTCTTTTTTGTCGGTCCTCTCTGTCTCGTCGATTTCAGGTCTTTTTTGTATCTTTTGCAGGCCAAATGTCGGGCCTGTCCGACGGATAAATTTATTTTCGTACACGCCTTTCGACTTCACCGGCAAAGAGATTTATGCCGAGAATCGCGCGGTCCATGGCGAACTTTTAAGCGCACAGGGATTATTCATACCCCGCGGTCGCTCGATGAGGAATTAGCGACGGGTCCGTGTTCGTTTTTCGGTTAAACGCGGAGAGGCCACGAGACGATTTTATTTTCCGTTCCTGTTTCTTTTTTTTTTTCTCTTTAAGTTTCATTTTTGCTGATGAAGCCCGGTAAACTGTATCGTGGACATATTTATTCCGTTATTTCTGCTCAAGGAGATTATACTTTTTTAATACGGTAAAGCCGTTTCTGGACGATAATTTTAAAATATTTTACGAGGTTGCTCGTTTAAAATTATTTTATTTATTAGGTTAAGTTAAATTATTAGAAAATCGGATTTATAAAATTGTAGCTAAATTTGAACGATCAAACATTTTGTTCGAGAAAATCAGTGGTCTCGACGATAATATCGATAACGGCACGTTATAGATCCTTGTCGATAACGTTATCAGTAACGGAAGCTTCAGTCTCCATTACACGTTGTAATTTATGGCCGCGCTTTACCTTGATACCCGGCCAGAGTGATCCAGAGGCGTAATAGGATGCGGCACGATTAAAACGGGCCTTGAGAATTACCTATCGGAGAATTTCAATTTTCTCATTTATCGTCAATAATTAAGAGCACTCTCGAGTCGTCCTTAATGGCGGAACTCGTAATTCAAATCGACCGTAGGGTGAGAAAGAGAGAAAGAGATACGCCGACGCGACGTCCCAATGATTCGTGGCGACCTTCGACTCGTCGAGTGGCTTCACTGATCGCCAATTCGGCTGACGTGTTCGGCCCGATGCGATGTGTGCCATTTTATTAAATCGATCAGACTGAACGTATACCCTTTGTGCTTCTTTCTCAATCATCCAGCTTTTGTTATCATCCTTCGATCGGGTTGCGATGCCAACATTGAAATTCGTATTCCGCTAGGAGCCTATCAAAATCCTGCCTGCATAATTTCATTATTCATCAACGCATTATGACGTGGTCTATGCTGAACAAAATACAATCTCCTCCTTTTAGAATTAAAAAAAATATTCAATACAGATGTATCGATAATTTTGTAACTTCTCGTTTGGGTATTTATAGTTACTGAATATATGCAGTAAAAAGAATAATAGTTTCTTTGATAGTGTAGGTATTCTTTTTGTTCCCTAGATCTCTGTGGTCATAGGTCTGCGTATTCGGAGATCTCTGTATCTCTAAATCTCTAGGTTCATATGATTACTAACATTTCTAGATTATGATATTCTTACATTGTTAACATTTCTAGATCCTAATATCCCTAGATTGTTAACATCTCTGGATCTAGATATCCCTAGATTGTTAACATCTCTGGATCTAGATATCCCTAGATTGTTAACATCTCTGGATCTAGATATCCCTAGATTGTTAACATTTCTGGATCCTAATAACCCTAGATTGTTAACATCTCTAGATTCTAATATCCCTAAATTGTTAACATTTTTAGATCTTGAGATCCCTGGATTGTTAACATCTCTAGATCCCAATATCCCTAAATTGTTAACATCTATAAATATAGAAATATCCCTAGATTGTTAACATTTTTAGATATTGAGTTCCCTAGATTGTTAACACCTCTAGATCCCAATATCCCTAAAATGTTAACACCTACAAATATCGAAATATCCCTAGATTGTTAACATCTCCAAATCCCTATGTCCCTAGATCTCTACCATCCTACATATTTCCCTAGATTTCAGTACATGTACATTTGTATGTCCCTACGGAATATACAAATCCCCTAATCCGTAGACTGTAGACCGATCGATTAGGGTAGTCAAGCCCAAAAGCGTAGAGTAGCCAAAATTCTACGCCCAGCTGAACTAATTAAAATCTCATTCGATTCTTCATAGAAACAGTATTGCAGAATTGAACAAAAGTAGAAATTTGCAATAAAAAATAAACAGGAGAGTAGCACCCTCTATAAGTTTATTTTCGCTCCGTTATCGAGCAGTTTAATTACGTATGACGCGTGGCTATTTATCGCGCGGTGACAGAATGCGTGGGAGGACTGACGCGAGTAAAATATAGCATGTGGGGAATATAGCGGTTAAAAGATACACTTAGGTGACAATGTAACGCGCGAGAGATACAGTGCACGGCGATATAACGAGTACGACACGTAACGGTATAGCGCGTAGATGTTACGCATGGTGGTACAGCATATGATAATATGCGAGAGAGAATAACACGTAGCGATATGTTAGATATAACACGTGGCGATATAGTACACGTTCTGTATCTTTTACCCTGAAGTACAAACGTACAGCTATGGTCACCCCCTGCACCCAGTGAGCCGGGTATTCCTGGCAATAGTTATCCCGGCAACGAAAAAGTTAAACGATAAATTGAAAAATTTTCATAAAAAGGGCATAACAAAGCTTGTACGCGAGCAAAAAACAGTCATAAAGAATAACTGAATACGCGTAGTTGAACGCGAGCGAAAGAAAGGCTGCGTACCGATCTGGAAACGCAGGTAAAGCCGTCGTTAAGTAAATTCGCAAAAATCGCGTTAAAAACGGGCGTTCGAACAAGAATACCGCTTAAAAGCTTCATCGACACAGAAGTAAGTAAAAGGAAGAGAAAAAGAAGGAGCGATAAAGAGGGGAAGGTTACAGCCGGAGCAAAGAGAGAAAGAGAGGGTGGGAGAGTGGGTGGGGATACGGGAGATGCGTCACCGGGAGGTGGTGGTTATACCACCCTCGCCCTCCGTGGCACTTTTGAAGGTCAAGGTTTCCCGCCCCTCTGTGTGTGCGAGCCAAGAGGATTACGAGGGGGGCCAGAGGGGTGGTTGCAGGCGTAGAAGTGTTGGTTAGACGGGGAAGTGACGGCAAAAGGGGTGTGCGCGTGGGTGGCCGGGTGTGTGTGTGTTGCGTGCGCGTGTACGTGTGTGTGGGTGTGTGGCAGGGGTGGCGAGAGCCCCCGGTGCCCAGTATTTATAGCGCTTGTGAACCGGTCGATAGCGGATAGCGACACTGCGCAGTTGGGAAGCCCTCGGTACCGAAGTCCACCCCTCTTGTCCTCCCCCCTCCTCGCTGTCCTTGTCCCTCCAGCTAAACCACCCCGTGTTCACCCTTTTACCAACCTCTTACTTGCTCGACCACCCCTTTCGTATCAAGGCCTTTTTCGACCGTGCTCTGCCTTCTTTTTAAACTTAATTTTTCTTTTTCATTTTTTTTTTTCTCCTGATACGCCGCAAAAGAGACCTTTCCTCAGGATATTGGTCATGGGGGCTACGGAGGGGACGCGAGGAATGGTCGATATTGATATCGATTGGCAGTTTTTAGCGACCACAGTTTTGATGTCGTCTCGTGAAGCGTTTAGAGGGAAATCACCGTGGACGATCCTATCGTACCTCGATGAATTAGGCGGTCACGTGACCGTGCTTAACCACCCGGGTTTCTTTCAACTTTTTGCCACGACGATGGCCGATCAAAGTGTTCGCTGCTTGAACAAGGCTCTCTCTACATTCTGTGTAACGTTATTTTAAGTATACTTCATTTTTGTTTACAAGTATTCGTAAGTTTATTTTTCTTCACTTGCGGGTTAGACTCTCGTTATATTGCCGTACGAGCGGAAGAGCGCATTTGGTAGGTAAAGGGATGTAGCAAGTTTAATTTTTGAAATTTGCAAATTTGCAAACTCCTGAATTTTACTTGATTGACAAAATCAAAAATTTTGTAATTCAATTTGAGAGTGAGTTCCGTAAGTCACCGTGTAAAGTATGACGACGATCTAGCACGCGATATCGCGTTACGTGGTAACCTTGACATTGAAGCACGCGATATCGAGTGAGATGCACGCGTTAAACGATTACCGCACAAAAGATAGTTGGTGCGAAGTTTCGAGAGCTCATTGTCAGTTAATGGACGTTTTATGCGAGTGGTGCACAGTATATCTTGACCAACGTAGTAACAGACATCGTATATTCTCCGTCACGTATTCTAAGTATAGGTTAGTATCTATTTTTGCGGTAATTCATATGAGACGCGTTATTGGAAAATGGCTGATCGTCTTAAATTAAGACGACAGCAATTATTGCTTACGACACTGTTAATCTAATTTTAATTTGTGTTGGAAATTTTGTTTCTTCCGCTTCAGCGCGATATTTGTCGCCATTAGGAAACAAGCGATGCATTATTAGACGTACTCAAGTTGAAAAGCTAGTTAGGTACCGAGTCGATCTCGGTTAATCAGGTTTATCGCATTCAAGGTTGCTATCTTTCAGCTAGCAATAGTTTTAGAATTGCGGGATAGAATTGGTACATTTAGGTGACTATTTAGAAATTTGGGAATTGGGGAATTAGGGAACTTGGAAATGTAGGGATTTGGGAACTTGGAGATTTTGAGATTTAGAAATTTCGGGAGTTCAGAATTTGAGGATTTAGGAATTTGGAGAATTAGAAATTTTGGGAATTCAGAATTTGGGGATTTAGGAATTTGGAGATTTAGGAATTTAGAAATTTAAGGATTTGGGGATCTGGAGATTTGGGGATTTAGGAATTTGGTGAGTTCAGAATTTGGGGATTTGGGAGTTTGGAGGTTTAAGAATTTGTGGATTTAGGGATTTGGGGAATTAGAAATTTTGGAAGTTCAGAATTTGGGGATTTAGGAATTTGGAGATTTAGGAATTTGGAGATTTAGGAATTTAGAAATTTGAGGATTTGGGGATCTGGAGATTTGGAGATTTAGGAATTTGGTGAATTTAGAATTTGGGGATTTGGGAACTTAGAAATTTGGAGATTTAGGAATTTAAGGATTCAGGGACTCAAAGATTTATGTATGTAGAGATTGGGATGTCTATGAATTTGACAATTTCAGTATCTGTAAATTTAGTAATATGAAGTTACAAAATTTGCAGACCTTCATAAAAATTCAAAATATTCAGCAACTGAAGAATCCAAATAAAAATCTAAAAATTTGAAAATTTCTTAATTTGAATATTCCAAAATACCATTAATATTAATCGAATAAATAAAATTTCCATATAGCGTGCAAGTACAATTTTGTAGGTAATTGTGCACAGTATAAACACATCGATAGTTTCTCTTGTCCCTTTTTCTCCAGACAAGTTCTTTATCTAACAACGCTGCAACCATCTCCTTTCTTCCCGAACAGTTTCTTACTTTTATTTACTCGGACTCTTTTTCGTTTTCTGCGTTACCTCGAGGCCAGTGTTACTTTTTTCCTGTTTTCGTTTCGTCCACACCGAGGGCAGGTTCACCGACGTTATTTTGCATTTGGTTAGGTTGGTAAGTCTTCAAACAGAGCGTTTGTCGCCACTCTGCCAGTAGACGGATCAAATTTGCCGGACAATTTACATCTCTCTTCTTAAAATAACCTCAGCTTTTGTTCATACACGGATTCCATTCTTATATTTTTCTTCGTTATGTAAAATTGGTTAAGAAAATATGGGGGATAAGGTAGTGAAATTTTCGGTTCGGGGTTGAAAATTGAGGGGTTGTTTGGATGTTGGAGGTTTTGAAATAAATTTGGATGTATAAACTTCATTCAGTCGACACTCGGAATATACTACATTTTCGAATTTCCATATTTTCCAATTTTTTAATTCTACTTTCTAAATTTGCAGACATCGATCAGATATCCAATGTTCCAAGTTACCAAATAGATCCTCAAATTTCTAAACTCCTACGAAATTTCCAAATCCCAAGAAAAAGTTCTAAGCAAACACTAAACCATCCACAAAGAAGACCATCCGACAAAACGGTAACGTTAAAATTCTCCCTCATTTCCAAACTGAATGTCCTCCATAATCGAAAGAAGCTTGATTTTTTGTTAATCGAACGAGCAAGACTTTCACAACGGTACACTCAATTTTGTAAGTAACTGTATGGTACCTGCAGAGGGAGAGGGTGGTAGAGAGAGTAGAAGAGAAACAACGAAGAGGAGAAAAGGGAGAGGAGGTCAGAGGGTTGCCCAGCGCCGCCCCTAACCCCCGGTGGGGGTAAATCTATTGCCATTCCTTTCTGGGT
The DNA here is from genome assembly GCA_945859595.2 of Megachile willughbiella. NCBI lineage: Eukaryota > Metazoa > Arthropoda > Insecta > Hymenoptera > Megachilidae > Megachile > Megachile willughbiella. The sequence goes on along the minus strand of OX243798.1, from coordinate 14,077,838 downwards.
GCATTGGGTGGTTGTCACCCCTACTGGTTTCATCACGGGCCGGAGAAGGACGGATAGGAAGAAGGGAAGATCGAAAAGGGACGGAAGGAGCGTGGGCGTTTCTGCGGGGAGAGAGACAGAAGCTTGTTAGCCGAAGAGAGAAAGAGGGTGCAACGATGGTGGAGATAGCTGGCAGACAATAGAGAAGGACAACAGCTTTCGTGCGTTTCGCGAGGGAGAGAGAACTATCCCGATCGTAAAGGTCGTCGTTGCATTCTCTTCGATGCTTCTTGCACCTATTTCTCGCTCTATCTTCATCTTTCGCACGCACTTGTACAGTCGAGAGCAGATCTGCTTTCTTTGCCAAATGTGTGACATCGCTTTCCTTTATTTTTACGAACTTTTCAGTATTTCAAGGTGGACATCTAGGTGTTTAGGAAGTTGGGGACGTAAGAGACATATGTGATAGGGGTTGGGGATTTTAGTGTACATGGATTTAGAGATTTGGGATATTAAGAATTTAGGGAGTATGTGACATCATATTTGAGTTTTAGACATTTTTTAGAATTTCGATATGGGAATCTAGGGATTTAGGAAGTTGGGGACGTAAGAGACATATGTGATAGGGGTTGGGGATTTTAGTGTACATGGATTTAGGGATTTGGGATATCAAGAATTTAGGGAGTATGTGAGGACTGACATCGTATTTGAGTTTTTGAAATTTTTTAGTATTTCGATATGGGAATTTAGGGATTTAGGAAATTGAGGACGTAGGAGATTCAAGACCTAGGGATGTGGAGTAAGGTCTGGGGATTTTAATATTTATGGATGTAGGATTTCGATATGGGAATCTAGGGATTTAGGAAGTTGGGGATCTAGGAATTTGGAGCTCTAGGGATATAAGACAAGGTTTCAGGGTTCCAATATTTGAATGTAGGGATGTGAAGATTTGGGGGCCAAGAGATATGGAATTCTAGGGATTTGGGAACTTAGGAATTTCTATAACTAGGAATTTGATATCACAAGTATTTAGAAGCGTAAGGATCTATGAACCTAGGGATATTACAGTTCAGGAATGTTAACGTTTAGAAATCTGGGGATCTAGAGATTTATGAGAGTAGATATCTGAAGTCATTGAGACTCAGAAATTATGGGATTTGAAGACCTAGGGAAATCTAAGGATTTGAAAATTTAGGAACGTGTAAATTTCGACAACTCTCAAAATTCTATAATTTTGAAGTTTCTTAAAAAACTAAAATTTTGAAATCTCTAAATCTGCAAGTTTCAAAGTTCAAAAACTTAACCCAAAATGTTTCAAAACCATAAAATTCAGAAGTCTCGAAACAGCAATGTCTCGAAATATCACAAAATACATATAGAACAATTGGAGCGCATTTGGCCCTAAATAGAAGAACTTATCCCTATACATAGATCAATATTGACGTCCGAAAGATTGTGTCCAAAAAAACGAGCCAAGTCGCGTCAGAAAACGAGACGATAATTAAATGGATATAGAACACGACGAAAAAGCTGCGGAAAGAATAATAATAGGATAATAATAGAATAGGGAAAAGCACATATCGGAGCTCGCATCAATGATTACGTATCTTCCACTATAATGCATTTGGCGATTTAGGAATTTGGAAATAAAATTATTTGCAGATTCAAAAATTTAATAATCTGGTTTAGGAATTCAGGAATTTAGAAATGTAGTAATTTAAGGGTTTAAAAATTTGAAAGTTTAACAAGGATTTGGCAATTTGAGAATCGACAATTTACGAACATGGCAATTTAACAATTACGTATCTTAAATTTATAAATGTTCAAACTGCAGAAATTTCAGGATAATTTAGAAATTTGAAAACTTATGACCAATGTATTTCGAAGGTAAAAATATCGAAATCCTAAATTGTGATATAGATCTATGTTAGAGATAGAAATGTAAAAAATCGTAACCGAAGTGTAAATATGTTGGTTTGTCGAGATCGGTCGAAATTTCATTGAAGTGCGTGAGGGTAGTCGGAAGCATCCGTTGTTAGACGCGTTAACCAAGATTTCTGTGAATGTACATCAGCCCGAGAGGGGGTTGTATCCATCGGAAGGCTAGCTCGGATCCCTCTCCACGGTCAGTGGCGAGAGATACGAAAACAGAGATAGATCGTTAGAGTGCGACAGGTGAAGGAGGGTTGAAGCGTTTCGGGGTAGCGAAGAGGAGGATAACGGTCGGAGTAGGGAGGGTAGTAAGGTGGCTAAATCGTGGACGAGTGGGGAAGGGTTAGAGGGTGAGAGTTGGCTGGTTGCCGTGGTGGGGGATAAAGGCAGGTTCCGTGCGTTTCGTTGGAGAACTCGTAGCAGCGGGCGACCGTAAAGGTCGTCGTTGCTCTCTCTCCATCGCCGCATACAAGTCGAGCAGCTGGCGGCAGCAACGTCAGCAACGGATCAGTCCACCGTGTGCCACCTTCGGGCTCCTTTTGATAACCATCCGTGGTGCGGAAGCCTCCCCTTTTTATTTTACGATGTATGTTCGAACGTTTCGAGTTTTGAGGGACCACGGCATGTTTCGAACGACAGTTCCGATTAACGTGTTACATGGTGGATCCGCGCTTCCAGAATCAGATGAGGGAATTAAACACGATCGAGATGACTAACCGTGGTTGCTGGCTACTCTTTGAACATTGATGTCATCGATCAGCGTGAGTAATCGAACCAACTCATTTTTCTTAGAAGCCTCTTTGGACCTTGACTTCCGATCGCTTTCTTACTTTTATTCCTTTTTCTCAATCATTCCGTTTTCTTTGCGGAGATACGGGAGTCGTACCTGGAATTGTATTTTTAGCTTCTCTGGGGTACACCCTCTTCTTATAAATAAAAGCTTTGCCCTCTTCAACAACAACGAATTTCAAACTGTACCAATGTACTACCACCATTTTTTAATTCTGCAAATTCATAATGCTTCGCAAAAATATATCAAATCTAAAACGAGGTAAATGTGTACATTAGGATCAGAATGTATAAATCCAGTTTCGCTAAAGTTGCGAAACTCCGATGAGTTCTGAATCGATACTGTAATTTTTAAGCACAGTAAGAAATTTTGAAAATTCGTAGAAATTCTGGGAATCTAGATACCCCCTTGTTCTAGAGTTTACATTTTCATAATTTCATGGCAACAAAGATCTTTTGTATTTTCCATTACGTTTAAGATTTTAGGTTGTCAGAAAAGTTTGTCACCTTGACATTATCCTTAAATGTTAAATGTTTAAAAATCGTTAACTCTCTCATGCAGTATGCAGACACATGAATTAATTGTCAGTTATTATTGAGGCATAATTAGTTCGTTCATAGCTTCCTAAGACTTAATTTTTCTTAGAGAAGTAATGATAGTAACAAAAAAATGAGCAATTTTGTGATGAAAATGCATTTTGTAATTTTCCTTGCTTCGAAAGTTTGCATTAGAGAGAGTTAACTCTCGATAATCGAACGATCCATGAAAATTGCACACGAGTAATATCTAACCAAGTCGTGTGCCTGAAATTTTGGCAACGAAACCAGCATGGATTGCACAATTCTTCTATTACGTTTCGAATTCAATTGACACTCTTTTGACGTCACTTCCCTAGATTTCCAACACTACCTCGTGTATATGTAGTTTTCATCCTTTATTCAATTTCTATATAATGTAACATTAATTTTAATTTGCAAATACACCAAATGATTAACGAAGTTTCGCTAAGTCTCCGTGTCTGCAAAAACACCTTATTCAGAAGTACTTTTAAAGTACCCTATAATTGAAAATTGTCCCCTATTGTAGCTAGTTCAGGGTCAACTCCCAAATGTTCTCCATTTTCGAGAAACGTTGCATGTACATGCGAAAATGCCCACAAGGCGACGAGTATTTGCATTCTCCATTTTTGCACCGCTGCAATTTTGTCGCACGAAAATTTTCAACGTCCAAACAATCGATTTGGCAATCTGTGAAATATTTCGTTATCGCACAACTGTGGCTACTTATCGTTGGAATAAATATCGAGTGGACTTCGAATTTTGCAAAATGTGCGCATAACTCGCGGCTCGCAATAAGGAAGCTATCGATTGGCTGTTTCGCTTATCGTTGAAATATCGATATCGAGGTGGACTTCGAATTCGCGAGGTGCACGTATAATTCCAGGGGCGTAATTCTTCGACTAGTTTACGCTGGAAATTTTAGCTGTGGAATCTTCGTGAGATTGGAGCTTTATCGAGTAGCTTGTTATATGACATATTACGTATATGACATAACTTATTTCATTTCAACTCTGAAACACCTTGCGAATGTTAAATAGCAAATTGTTAAATTAGTTAATTACTGTCTACTGCCAACGTTCACAAAACTAAGAAAAAAATTTGGATAATTGTAATAATTAGTAACAAATAATTTTCGGTCTTCTGAACATAGGATACGAAACTAAATTTATTCTTTCGAATGAAGTGGCTAATTCAGACGTTAGTCGACGAAATCGCTTTAATCAAATGGCTGTAATCGCGCGATTAAAATGTTCGTTTAACAAGAAGCATAATTGAGGCTTGTACGTACTCGCTAAGAGAGTGAAACTTTAATGGCACGTTTCTCACGCGCGTGTTGCTTGTTGCAATGGAAATAGCAAAGAGGGAATAATTGTGCGCACGAGTTATTCGGTTTGTCGACGAAACGAATCGAATCGTGCATAATTCAAGCTACATACTTAAAACATACTACCGTGAGTCACGTCGACGAAAGAGTTTCATTAATTCATGCAAATCTTAGATGTGGATAAAGATAGGTACAAAGTACTCCAGCTTTGATTTGTCAAATGAAACGTTGTACGATTGGTACAATAGTTGTAGAGAACTTTATTATACGTCGTTTATCTTGACACTCGCCGTAAAAAAGCGAGAAACAAGTGGATGATTGAAACTCGACGAAAAAGAGTTGAAATAAGATTAATATGGTGTCGGAAAGTAAGAGTACTTTCGGACTTTACTGTAAAGAGTCCAACTCCTGACCACATTGAGTTTTACGATTCAACCTTCAAATTATAAAATTAATATTTGCTAAACTCTTGCTAAACAGTAACTTTCTAATCTCAAAAATTCGAGTAATCTTAAAAAATATCTGTATATAAGATTAATAAAAAAAGTGTTTAGTGTCCACAAACGAAGTTCAGCGAAGAAAAAGAAAGACGTGGAAGCAATTCTTGGGACGCGAATGAAGCTGTACCCGACCACGACTTCTTTCCGTTTCGTTTTCCCGTGATATGCAGTTTCATTTCGCGAATGTCTGTTATTTCATGCCTTTGCTGCTGAATTATCATATCGCGTTTCCACGGTTACGCGCGTAGAGTGTGGTCGTGTTCAACGCGTAACGTAAATTCAAGAGAATTATCATCCTTTTAGCCGCGAGAGTTTGAAATGGCGCGCGATTCAACATTGCCGTGTCACGCGGACGGGTCCATTACACGCTGATATGCAGTACAGGTATATCCTCTCATTGGCCGTTTCGCGCCAAGTACAATGACGTGGCACGAAACGTGATATGCCCTCGATTAAAGAACGAAAGTGGCGATTGAAGGCTTGACACTGCTGAAATCAATGATTATTGTACTTAATGCAGTGATATGCAGCGGTTAAATACTACGGTATATCACAAAACAAGATATTCGTGTAAAACGACAATTACAACGATTTAGAAATTGTAATGATTTACAAGGGATTTAGAAGGCATGGAATATCGTAACGTATTGTGATATAATGCGAGGAGAATCATAACGCGTGGAATATTGTAACTTGTGGCGATATAACGCGAGGGGTATTGTAACGCGTGGCAATTTCATGCGAGGGTAATTGCAACGGTGGCAATATAACGTGAGGGAAGTCGTTATTCGTGGCGATATAACGCGAGGGGAGTTGTAACGCGTGGCGATATAACGCGAGGGGAATTACAACGCGTGGCGATATAACGCGAGGGGGATTACAACGCGTGGCGATATAACGCGAGGGAATTGCAAAGTGTGGCGATATAACGCGAGGGGAATTACAACGCGTGGCGATATAATACAAGGGAAGTTGTAATCCGTAGCGATACAACACGCGAAGAATCGCAACACGTGGCAATATAACACGTGGGAAATCGTAACATATGGCAATATAACGATGAAATAGTAGGATAACGAAGTTATTGTCAAAAACGTCAAATTAATTTCTAGGAGAAATCTTTGGATCAAGTAATTACATTTAACACAGTGATATGCAGTGCAAGTCTGTTCTCATTGGTTGTTCAGCGTCAAGTAGAGTGAAGTGGCACAAACTGAAACACGTTTCCGTATAAAGGACAAATTATGTAATTGAAACGATACGTGTACGGCTGCCTGATACTGATTATCTTCGAAAATGTCAAGTGATTTCGTAGAGAAACTGTTGAAATCTACTTTCGTAACGAAATTTGCGTAGTTTCAAGGACAATTTGTTTACGCGGGATGACATGTCGGTTTGTAATCCTAGATTCGATACACGATATCATCCGAGATATCATCGAGAGTTTCACGAGATCGTCGTTTATCTGCGAACCTGAAATAAAACGAGAATTCCGACAAACTTTGAAACGAATTTTTATCCGCGAAATCTTTTTTTTACATTTTACTTCTGTAGCCGCAATTGCCCTTAAAAATCCTGCAAAATGTGCATTATTCGACAGAAAATTCATTATGAATTACAAATTGAGAACCAGCTTTGTAATTAAATCGTTTTTGAAATTTTTCCATCATTATTTTCTCAAGTACTTAAATCCTCAAATGCGGTTTATGATAAAAAATGAGTTAATGAACCAGTCTGAAAAATAGAGCTGCAAGTTTTACTCGCCAATTAACCGCGAACCTATGTATACACAAACTTCGTGGTACACCCTACGTGTGCATGTACGTGTGTGCGTGTACACGTATGCACATCCAAACGTTCGAGCTCTCCTCGTTGCCTTCGTGTTTTCCGCAAATGTACCGGTACAACGATAAATTCGTATCGCGAATCAAATGCGATTGGCTGGGCTGACGGTGACGTCAAACTGGTGGGCAGCCGTCAAGTGGCACGACTGCGTCTGCTTCCCAAAGATCAGTAAAAAAAAAAAGATATTCGCGTCTCGTTTAATCCCTGTTGGTTCGGAATCGTGCGTGATCGGCACTTCCGCCGTAACGACGGTCTTACACCAAAGACTCTATGAGTCATTCTACTCACTAACAAATACATCACGTAATGCCTGCTACTTTTTTATTTTCACGCGATATAACGTGTGGCTTTTAGCTAGAAATTGATATCGGGTCTTTTCTCCCTCGTGGCTTTAACCATGGTTTAATATGTATTTATACAATGTGCTCCATTATTGATATCACGGATAAGGGGATTTATGTGCAGAAATTAATTGAAGTAACATTTCTCTGTGTCTAGTTTTGTTTTTGCGAAAATTTAGTGGGAAACTTGTATGAGGATTTCAAAGAAAATTTGATGATTTATCAATTAACACATTGACCATCATTAATCTTTGATGTAGGCTTGAATTTGTATCCTCAAATCTTGAAATATCTAGGTTTCTATATCTTCAAATTCCTGAAATCTTCCCTAGTTCCCTAAATCCTCCGAGCTCCGGGTTCCAAATGTCCCTAGATGCTGAATCAAAAATTTCTAGTCCCAAAATTCGAGATTCAGAAATCTTTGGCCCCTGAATCTCCCAGATTAAAAATCCTTAGAGCCTGCACTCTAGATGCCAAAAATCACTAGACTGCAATCCCTTAATTCAAAAATCTTTAGATCCCTAAATAAGAAATTTCTAAATTCCAAAAACGTCGAGAATCTTGAAAGATTGTTAACGTGTTATAAATCGGTTTTTTATTGCATCATCAGTATCGGGAGACCTTGTATATTGGTATAACCGCGTGTCCTTGGTATATATAGAACACAGATGATGACGAGGTTTTTTGGTTTCTTTTTTTCTCGATTCTCCTGGATGGCTGGCGATCGATGATGACGGGTTGCAGTGAGCAGACTCCATTGCGAGTCCGAGTCCTTCAAGATGGACCTGATCCTCGACATCAACAGCTGGTTGTACCCGATGGAACTAGGTGAGTAGTGGATAATTTTCACTTATTATTCGACAAATGATCTGCGACGTGATATACAGGGTCATTTTGTCCTGTAAATAATACACAGTTCTTTGTGCGCGAGTACATTAAAATTTACATTTACATATTTTCGTTTGTGAATAACGATGTTGCTTTTCTATTTGGATCACGGTGACAAAGCTTTCGTGTAGAGAGTAATTACTATGGGAGAGGGTGGTTTCCATGGTGAAATTGACGAAATGAATAATAACTTCATTAAGAATATTTATTATAATACGATCAATAAATTAGCGTTATCTGGGTAGGAGTTAATTTTAGCGCGATCGCTCATTCTGGTGTGATGTTCATCGAAAAATATGTTTGCCAGCTCCAGATAAAGGAGCATATGGTACTCGTTACGCGGTGCCAGCGAGATTGACAGTCTGTTTTAGTCGTTAAAAATTATTCATATTTCGCGACTGGAATATTTTATCCTATTATATTTGATCTAATACCAATTACCAATGGCCAGGTACTCATGATTTTAACGTTCCTCGTCTTTTATTTATCACATTAAATTTCAAAAAATTGCAGCAGTCAGTAAAAGTTGAAATCTCACTTATGCGAATTAAATGAAAAATTCATGTTTCAGAAAGTATTAAAATAACGATCTGACAGAATAATTTATGAGCTAATAAATAACTTATTCGCAGCACAAAGAAACGCATAATTAGAGGGAGAATTAGAAGGGGAAAAGTAATTAAACGTTTTTTTATAGGCAGAGGGGTAGCTGAAGGCTGCAACGCATGAAAATTCTCTGTTTGCTATATTACAGAAGCCCTGTCATGGCTTTCGCGTTTGTTTACATCACACGCGACTCGCGCTGTTCACATGTGTGCGAATCGCTTGATCGATACGTTCGAAGCATAAATTTTGCAAGATAAACGAGTGTAAAGTTTACACTCTTGTTTAATCTGACATCCAGTCTAAAAGTTTCGTCACGTTATCTCTTACGTATATTGCAGACTTCAGCGGTATTTTCAGAAATATTTGAGCGGGAAAATGGTTCATAACTTCGCGTTTAACTTAGGTTTTACGTGCATAATCTAACCTAGTTGCATAATCTAACCTAACCTACTCTGGTCCTAACATAATCTAAACGTTTAATTCAAGCTGCCAATGTAAAAATCCTAACCTAACTTATCGAACATAACGGCAAGAGTAACCTAACTTTACCTACCTAGAAGACCTAACCTGTCAATCTAAAAATCCTGACTAGTATAAAGTTCCATCAAATCAGTGAATAAGATGTTTGTCAATTTCCTTTTAGTTGTATTTTTAACTGGGCGACAGACGTTGCGTTCGATCATCGCGAATTTCGAAGCACCAGAATAAGATTTACGTCTCAGACGCATTTGTCAGCTGCGCAATATTTAGATTTCTATTTTCCTTCTTGAGCGAATTTCGCGGAGTTTCGTTTCCGGTTGTGTAATGGGTGCCAAAACCATTGACACACAGCCGCTGAAATCTCGTTTAAAATGGTTCGGAAACGTTCGGGCGAGAGAAAGACGGAGGACACTCCAGGGGGCGTGATCGGTGGCCAAGAATCGATAATACCCCTCCATCTTCGATACTCTTTGGTAAACGTGACACGTGTTTCGTGCTAAGAGACGCACGTGTGCTCAGCGCCTGTATTTTTTTTCCTCTTTACTACTCCCGTCGCTTTTCCACTTCTTGGTTAGAGACATCCGAAGGACGACCTTGGGTAATGGACACTGGCGGAACGTGTTCCACCCAAGCTACGAGCGACCTGCTGTTGGCCTAGTGTGTGTCTAACAAGTACACTTCAAGGTAACTTCCGTCGATCTTTTTTAGTGGCAACGAACTGTGTTTGACACGTCGCACTTTCGAGCACGCGAACTTCTTTTTCAAGATCTACTCTCGCCACTTATTCATTTGTATCGTCGTTTTCCATACGTCATCAGAATTACTGCACGATGACGTTTATATATCTCCACGTGTAAACTGATAGTAGAGGTCGTCTTACTATTCATTCGTGTAGGACATTCATAACCTAGGACAAACAGTATATCTTCACTTTTAGCTTTGCAAACATTATTTATATAAATATGTTTTTATATTATTGTTAATAATACATCTTAATCGTTATACTTATTCATACGGTACTAATAATTTTTTACTCGTAAAAGTGTGAACGTTGAAGTTTTTTTAAAATCCCAAGTTTCAAAGAGAACTTTGAATAATCGCATCAGCAGGTTTTATAATGAAAAGTGAATCGAGAAAGGGAAGGGCATTCGTGATTAACGTGTATTAGATTTGTAAGTGCATCCAAGGCCACGTCACGCTGCAGCAAACTAACCTCCCCCTCCCGGTTCCCCTCTGAACATCGTCATTTTGACTCGCCCCACGGACGGTTCTGGATGTATCCCGTTGATTCGGGCGCTGCAGAGGGAGTGGGTGCGTCACACCCACCGATGCCAGGGGTAGGAAAAGTAGGTGGGGTGCACCGCATCGTCGATCCACCCCTGCCTACTTTTGCTGTGTTTACAGATTCATATCCTGTTTCCTTGTCTCTTCTTTTCTCAGAATAGTTTCCCTTCTTTTGTAAGTTTCTCTTTATTCGTTCAACTTGTAACTCGGTCTTTTTCCTTTAAGACGTGGATATTTTCATAACTCACTTTATGTGTATCAATTAAAACATTCTTTGTGGTTCATATAAAAACTTTGGCATTTTTAACAAATACTAGGTTAAACATTCTTGGCAAGAAAGTGGAAAGTTTCTTGGAAAATAATACGTTGGAGAGAAGTTTTATGTTCTAATTAATGTAACTTCTGTATATTTCTTTAAACCGTATACGCTGAATTCAGACCGTCATTTTGACCCACTGTACATTCTATCTGGATCTATTCTTTTCCTGAGTCTTAAATATTTAAAACGCAGAAATGTTCGTGCACAGAACATGCCCGATATGCATCATGATAGTAGGACAGATTTTCTTTGATTAGCAAAACTACCCACTGGCAGTATTTGTTTACTTGGTACATATGTATACCGTACCATTTTACTCCAAGTTTAACTGTACATGGTATACTCGTCTACTTGGCGTGCACCTGTTTCAACGAAAAACATGATAGAACGAAAATGGAATTCTAAATGGCAAGAAATCGCGTTTACAATTGTCGGAGGGTTAGAATAGATTTTGCAGGAAGGAGCTTGTCGATCGTGCAGGACTAAACGAGAGTGAGGGAGAGAGGGAGAGTAAAATGGAGGAGAAGGAGAACGAAGGTTAGTCCATAGGGCCAGGCAGTCCCGCTGTATTGACGCGCGGCGCACAGGCTTGCGCGAGATGACGCAATCTTCCTCTTCTCCCCTCCCCTTTCCATCTCTCCCTTACTCCCCCCACCTTCCCCGATCGTGCCACATTCTGCTCGTCTCCCCTCTCCCCGTCCTTCTGCCCCACTCCTCTCTCCTGCCTCACCCGGCAGCTCCCATAAGTTCAATGCCAAGGTCAAAACGGCCACGACTCGTAACCGTGTCGGTCGCGATATTCGCTCGCTGCCGAGAGAAGAAGCCGCGGCCGTGTGTGTTCGTGTTTTCATCGGGTATTGTGTGTCGTTCGTCGTTGTCGTCGTTCCATCGCGTATTCGCCTTTAGCTTTTCTCAACCGCGTATATCCGTGCACGAGTTTTTTTCCTCCTCGTACGACGACGTACTTTTCGTATTTTACCGTCGCGCGACTAACCTACATACGGACGCGATCGGCGGACATGTTGAGTCGCACAATGTCATCGAGTGTTTTGGATTATTCGATGCACGAAAGTTCCGGAGACAAGAAAGGAGAAACAGTGACGATGATACGCGCGTGTAACGAGCTTCGCCGCGATAATGTAAATCGTGAATGCGTCGTCTGGCATGATTCATCGAGTGCAGAAGGGAAAAGGTCACCGTGACAGGTGCGTTAATGTATTCGAATGGAAAACGAGAGTAGCACGTTCTGCGTCGTGAATGCGAATGCGCAGCGGACGAAAAATGGATATATCAAAATTCAGGATCGACAGTAGTGCTTGCAGGACCCGGGACAAAAATCGATATTATTCAAAAAACACGGACTATCGTTTTTAACACTATTGAATGCGTTGGATTAACCTAACTTTATCAAAATTTGTTTTACAATACACTGTGTTAATTGTCACTCTGTCAACGGTAAACCAGCGTTTCGCTCAAATCGGACATAAATTCCAAAGTTGTAGAGTTGCAAAATATCTAACTCTCAATTTTTTCCCAATTCCAAAATTCTATTGTTCCAGAAATAAAAAATTCGAAAATATGAGTGAAAGTCCCAAGTCATCCGCTTTTTATATTTAAAAATTTCTCAACGTTCCAAGGTTAAATTTCAGTCTCACTTCCGAAAACCCAGTTCAGGAATTTGTGATATAAACTATCTCGTTCTCTCCTTTTTCCCTCGACCGCGTTGACGTCACGAGACAAGATGGCGGTTTTTGGTAGATCCCGGGACAGATCAGACCTCTGTGTGGCGCGGGGGTGCTTCGACGTACCCGAGTACGTTACACGGTGCAGTTCCTCTTTGGATACGCGTATCTAATTCCTTTTATATCCACTCTAAATTCGGTGCTGTATCAGAGGTTTTGTACGTTTGAACAAGACTTAACCGTACACGGGTTGATCGCTGTCAGTGTCAAGGTTATTGCAGTAAATCACGCGACACACATATTCGCTGCTCGTTCAGCATTGGTTGATACGGCCAGGGATGTAATACCGTCCGTGCATCGCTCAACTAGATAATCTATAATCATTATATCATTATTGTGATGTAAGCCTAACCCACATATACTTCGTAACACGATCAATTGATCATTCAGACTTTTCTGACTTGCTTTTTATCCGCCGTTTCTGCATTGTCCTCTCGACATTGCCACGGCCGGTAATATCGATTACCGTGTGCTATGTCTATCGTCGATATAGCGCGGACTTTTAACCTTGACCCTTGTTCTCCCGGAGAGTTTTATGTGTGCCAGCTTGGGCATGTTTTATTAGTAGCTAAACACACGAAGTGATGTGTACCTTCTTTTCAATATCGTGCTTAAAGAACATTTAAAAATTTTCTTACTCCACGATAGGCAGAACTCATTTTAACATTCACTGTAGACATGCTAACGCAAACGGGGATCGCATTGGAAAAAAATTGACATTATTTCATAAATATCGATTAAATGAACTTACATCAGTGTACCAATTTTTGAGTTACATTGTACATCTGCTACGTTGTTAAGAACTTGGCTGTGTCACCGTTTGATTAATCTCACTTCCGCTCGTTCGAGATGTTATTTTTTTATGACGACAGTTTCTCTATACCTTTGTTACACAAGTCGATCCATTGCATAATCAAAGATATATAACGAAGACAACCGACACGCGTAATATATTACAGTTTTTGTGTTCCGTCTCGAAGTAACGTGTCATATCACGTTCGCGTAACATATGTACGACACATAAGGCGATGCGGGAGGGAGAAGTACACGCCAAATGTTCTCGCGTCTTGGTCACTCGCGCGCGTGTACCGTATAATATGATTCGTTCGTGAAAATAGCGAGAAGACGAGTCTTATTGGTTTATGTTCGCGCAATCAACCGTGTGAATCTCGTTAAACGTGCCGAAGCGAACGTGTCTGCAACGCCCCCAATGTATTTTCGATGCAATTACCTTGAGGCTTATTATTAGAGATCAGTTTCCGTGTTCCAACAACACAATTTTTTTTTTACCTCATTTCAGTATTTATAGTCAAAGAAAATACGTTGTTACCATACAAGTTTCTCTTGCGACTCTATTTACTGGAACGTCGATTTCTTCGTTTGTTACAGGTGATAAATTTCGTTTGGTTCTTGCGACGACCTTGAGGGAGGACGGCTATCCGGATGGAGGGGAATGGAACGCGACGGAACAGGAAGGTGGCTCCAGAGCAGACAGTTTCGAATACGTGATGTCCGGTAAAGTTTACCGAATCGAAGGTGACGAAGCCAGCAACGAACCGAGCAGTAGGCTGTGAGTATATCTTATTAATTATGACTTTCGTAACAGAATAAGATGATAACGGAACGACAAAATTTTAATTATTTTCGTAATTTGTTCCAAGTTGAAAAAGATTAGAACTGGATTACGGGATTGAAAAAAATGGCTTTATCGATATCGCTATTTTATTCTGTTACGATCCAATGTAATCGCCTCGCGTATCTCCATGCGTACACGCATGACACGTCACACTGTGACGTCATTCGCACGCGTCGCCGTGCGTAAACGCGCCCTCTTTCTGCCGTGATCTCTGATTGGCTCGCTTCCAGTGCTCAATGAGGTTCCGTGAGAATTTTTCAAGCCTCTAAGTCCTGGGTATCTTCATTGCTCGTAAAAACGATATTTAATATTCATACGATAATAAAAACCGAATGTGTTGTTCCACAATTTATATTACACGCGTAAAACCACTAAAATATCTGTTAAACTTTACTGCGATGTTTTCGTGAGATATAATTTAACGTTTTTTGAAATTTTGCAACTAACCTTATGAGCTTACCTAACTTGAACGAATTAACAATAGTACATAAAATAATAATTATATAAATAAAAACACGGGTTAAAACTATATAGTTATAAATATTGTCAGTTTCTTTCTAGGCATTAAAAAATGCTTATTACGTTGAATGAAATACCAAATTGATCAATGAAAGCATTTCAAACTATTCTCATCTAAAATTTAGATGAAATTATGAACGTGTAGTAACAGTAACTACGGTAACCAACAGTAGAACTTTTTAAATTGAACAATCGCGACAAAACGTTGGGGAAAAGCAGAATAATGAAGGGGTCCCCGATAACCTGATTCGACTGACTTATCGTTTAACCTTGAAACTTGATTCAACCGTGTGTAGTTAACGTATGCGGTAAAGGCCGCTTTTGATGTTTGACCAGTGTAGTATCGCAAACTGTAACGCACGAACTTGTAATATCGAATGTATGAAATATCCTTTGTGTTTGTGCTTTGAAGATAGAAGAATGCAGCGTGGCCGACGCTCGATAAGATAATGCCGTGTAAACTCGCGAAACGTAAAGAGAATTTAAATCGTTTCTATTATGTAATCGTTATCGTTATCGATGACAGTATTCTGTACACGTATTTTTCCATTAGTGTTGCATATCTTTTTGTAGTTGCGTAAAACGAAAGAAATTTCATAGACGATTGTCGAATGTTAGGTTAGGAAGGTCAAATTGAATTAATTCGCCCGGAATTGAAATTTTATCGTCGGATGTTAAGTTAGGAAAGTGAAATTGAATTAATTTAGGTTAGAATCACAATGGGTTGTTAATTTTGAACGAGTTAAAGTTTTGACGTGAACTTCCCGCCATTTTGCGCGAAGTACTTAAGGTCACGTGACATCTCCTCCCTGTTGGAGCAAAATTAATTGGATGAATAGGTGCTTGTCGTTGTTAGGAGGAAAATGATCACAAAATCGATCAGTTTGCGACACTTTGCAATTTATTATCCAACTGGGAGCTTCGTATTGTAGTAGGGGAAGAGGGACATGTTCATCGTCTGAAAAAGCAATTTGCTTTCAGGTTCTGTATCGATTTATTGATCTGTTTATTGCGCATAGTGGCTTCTTATTTATTCTACTTGCCAGTTATATATATTCAGCAATTGGACCTAGCTCCTTTATTGCATTTCTTTAGGTGGCACTTTTTTAACACAGAAATTCTCAAACTTATTTGGCGTGGTAGTCATGTTTAAAAATTGTAGTTTTTCATGACTCATTCATGTAGGTTGCATTATCTTACAAAGTCTCGCATTCTCAAAATTTCACACTTCAAAAGTTCCAAAGTCCTAACTCCCACAATTTCAAAGTCCCAAAGTTCGATAATGACTTTACTTGAACACATGTGAAGATAAAGAAAATTATTTACTATCACAAATGTTGATATATGATGACCCAACTGATAAAGAAGAGAATTCCGATGATGTTGATACGACCAGTGAAGACTCAATCTCCAGTTCTGCGTGCTTTTAAAAGATATCGACGATCGAGGAATTGCAAAAAAGGTAGGATTTATCATTCAACTCGTTCGGTCGGTAAAAGCAGAACGGAAACAGCGAAATAAGCTCTCGGAGAATAGGGAGCCACTCTGCGTTCACTCGGTGGGTAATGAAGCGGGTGAACACAGCTGGTGGTATCTCAATTTTCTGAGGGCGTTAGCAACCCACGTTGAGTTACCTGCTGGTCTCTATGGTGACTTCATGGAATAACAAACACAATGTTATCGAAGAGCTCCGTAAAAAAAACACACTAAACAAGAGAAACACATAACACGAAACAATCTCTAATTCATTCGCACACATGAAATCACATAATTCCTTATTTAATAATTCTTTGGCTTAAAGACGAACAGTCACTGTGTTCAAATAAAAAATTATGATGATCTCGAGCACGAAAGCAATAGAATATCTGTTAACCAAAATTAACGATATTCTTTTTGGATACATTTGTTCTAACAACGAGAGGAAGAACCATCGAAAATGATTTCAATTTAACACCGACCAACGTGTCTCTTGATAAGTCCACTGAACAAGGGACACGACAGCTGAGAAGTAAATTTATTGATCGAGGTCTCAACAGACTCCAGAGTGGATATAACTGCAGGTACGCACCACGCCGAAGGAGACCAGATCGTTTTCTTCACCGTTGATCTACGATTTTAATTCAGTTCTCATTTCGTGAACAAGTATTAATGGTTCAATTTCATGAAAGTACGTATTTCTCACCAAATAAAAGTGACCTACAAGACCGTGGTAAAATATGCGATACATTTTTCTGCGATGTCGGTCGTGCGTACGGGAACAAGAGCTTGCGCAGTCGGCGTGCGCGGTGGACGTGCGCGGTGCACTTGCGCGGGCATCACAGTCGCGCATTTGAATTCAGTGTGGCGCGCGACGCGTTAAGATGCGCACAAGGTCGTCCGGGCTGTCAAAATCAGCTGACGCTCTGGCGACCAATCAGCTGATTCTCGAGCTCCCAGCAGGAGACTTTCCCTCTAGTGCCCCTCGAGACATAGAGGGCGCTCATTGTCAATTGCTCTACAATCTTCTTCGAATAATTCATCATTCGTATCATATCATAGGGAGTCGCGATTAATTTAATAAGATTATACCAATAAATTTAATTATAATAAACGAGTAATAATACTTTCAGATATATTCATAATACCTTTAACACGTTCACCATCCATATTTTACTAAGTTCATTGAAAATAGCGATCGTGTTAAATAACAAAATTAGCATGATTACGTATCGAATTACAATAAAGTTTAAAAACTCATCAGAACATGATGCAATGAAATATTCATTGAATGTTTTTGTAAAAATGCTAATTACTATGTAGAGATATCAGTATGCATCTGTTAGATCACTCTGATGCATCGCGTGACATCATCCGAGTCATTATCGCAATTAATGGTCACAAATGAAATTAATTAAAAGTGGCACGATTGGAAACATACCACGGAAATTAAAAATCTGCTCAGCGCATCATACGCGTTGACAAACAGGGAATCAACGGATGTGGGCGGACCTCTGCATTCAAGGTCCCCACGTATGAAAAACGAGACTTGTATTACAGTTTATTTCCAAAACTTTAGTTATCCAGATACTCCATTCCTTGTGTAGCCGCAAATTCTATAACCCTTTTCATATGGAACCTTATCATTCTAGGGTTTGCATATCATTGATATTCAAATGTACCTGCTATAGGTAGTAACAGGTACTTGTTAGAAGTAATTTATTCAGAGCATTGGTTCTCGTAGAATTACAGAGATCATGTATTAGGCATGAGTAATGTTTTTTCCCCAGTATGGTCGGTTCGGTGGTTTCGTCCGCCGGGACGGCAAAAGCCCAGGGCCGTCCAAGCTTTCCGTCTTCTCCCGGTGTGTCGTAAATATATCCTCGGTCTCTGCGGAAAATTTAACTTGGACGTCATTCGATGTTGCTTTACCAGAAAACTCGAGGGAGAAGAGGGAGAGAGAAGCGTGTAAAAATGTCGCGTTGTAGTTCAGCGACGAAGAGCGTCGGGACGCGAGGGGCCGAATTACGTAAGGTTGTGCTGCAACGACGGTAAGAAATGCAGCATGCGTTTTTGGCAGGTGGGCACCGTCTCCGCTCTAACGGGCACATCTGATACCGTCCACTGCGGAAGTTATCATTTTTTCTGTGTACACGATATTCGATACCCGGCGTTTGTTCGCGCCACTATTCGTACGTTACTGGTCAACTTGTAGCCTTGTACTCTAGCGGCAAACGATATCCACGTTGCATGTGGACTGCTCGGAAGAGCGGAAGAAGGAAGGGAATGCGACGTGTCACGTAATGCAAGCATTATGCAAGCCAGTCTCGACCGTTTAACAACAGCTGATCGCTTTTAACGTCTACTATTTTTCCTAGTTTATTTTATGCCTGTTTCAATCCTTGGTTCCGAGACATTCTGACGCGATGTCGTCGTTAGAGATTTTCAGAGTTAACTTTCAAATTGACAAGTTTCATATTTAAGGATTTAGAAATTTTAAAACTGAACAATTTAGAAATTCTTAAATTGGCAAATTTGGAAATAAAAAATTCACAACTAATGGGGATGTTGAAGATTCGTCGTATGAAATTATATGATCCACTCCATAGTTCTTTTCATTCGTATATCTTCCTCAAGGGCCATATATCGAGACTCCTGTATAATCCTAGCGCTACAGCTTAAACATTAACTTCTGTTGATACAATTATGAAGAAGTTAATCGTAATAACATTCCAGTACTATAAAATTAGTTATCCAATCCAACATGATGAGTAGATTCAAAGAAACTTTTGTCAATCTCCCACAATACTTTCGTGTCCTAAAAACTCCGTCGTGTTATTTTACGGTCACAGATGTACACGAATTGAGTTTAAGCTAGTGATTGACGTCACGCAGAGAGCGCAGAAGGGGTCAGACAAGATTCGAGAGAGTTATTCGATTATGTTACATTAAACCGTATTCCGAGAGCGTCACAATTTCAGCCTTAATGCGTGTACTCGGTAGCCTAGCGTATCTGCAATTCCACATCCAGTTAGGGCGAGTTGTAATTCCGTCATGGATACAGAGTACCCACGTATCTAATACCTCTCGGCTGCAGCTACGTATGTGTCTATCGAGCGGTATCGGTCCAGTTTGAGGCGGAATTATTTCGATAATCCAACCGCGTGTTTTTCGTTCGAACGATCTAGGTCAACTCCCTTCAACGACGTTCGACCGTACAGCCTCCTCCTCGATTACGAGCACCACTTTTTCTGCGTGTACGTGAACAGGAATGATTCACGTACTTTTACTGGTGCGTTTGTTATTTATGTACAGTGATCAGACACAGTGTATTGTTCGATACTTCGGAAAAGGGAAATAGTGGTTGCATGCCTCGAAAACGATGTTACGAGCAAATAGTTCTACCGAGGACTTTTATCGAGGGTCAGGTTTAAATTGTTAACATGGTTTTGTGATACAATGTCGAACTAAAAATTTCCTCTTACCAGAGTGTTAAAAATTACCTAGATATTATGTAGAAATCAGCTAAACATCTAAAAATTAGTTGAATATTATCTGGAAATTAGCTGAACATCTAACGATTAGCTAAATATCTGAAAATCAGCTAAAAATTAGCTGGATGATCTCTGAAACATTTTCCCGATTTGATTCTTTTGTTCAAATGGTTGTTCAGCGTGTACGTTCATAGAAGAAGCATGGCTTGCGAGAATACATAAACAGGATTTTGCTGTACCGCGTGCACCAGCTTCCGTTTCGAAGCGGATATTCGTCAGGCTCTTCTGGCCAGTTGTTCCCGGACACCACGAGCCCCAGGCTCTCCGGTTCCCAGGGGTGACCCAGTTTCGTTTATCCCCTCACGATCGTCCCGCACCTGCCGGGCGAATCTCCACCATCTACGTCGATTCTACGCCTACGCAGAGATTCACTAGGCTTTCCAGATAGAGTTTAATCCCATCTCTGTTTCCTGCACCACCTCTTTTTCAACGAGTTTTCAATTATTCAATTTTTCACAAATTTCGATTACCTGATTCTCACATTTGTCGAAATTAAATTCTCAAATTCCCAATTTTTGTAATTCCATCTTCATTTTCTGAATATCCTAATTTTCACATCTTCAAGTTTCTAAATTTCCAAATCCTCGTTTCGTTAAGTTCTCAACTTCCTTTTCTCACATTCCAAACATTGCAATCTCCCAAATTTCTAAGCTTGAAAATGAAAAATTTCTTATCCACCAAAACTCAACCAGCAATACTTTTCCCTACACCATTTCCTTACAGACTACTCACGCGTCCAATACCTTTATCCAATAATAGAAATAATCCAGCCTCATCTATCATAACTTCTCGGAAAAAGTAAAAGCTTTACACTTTCAGTTAATTGAAGGAAGTGCAGATAGCAGGCGTACATCCTACCTCCTGCATAATCTCATTGTTACTCCTCTCGAGTTGCTCTCTGTTCAGTATACGAAGGCCGTACACGTGTTCCACGATGCTCTTTGTCCCTCCAACGATTATGATCCTCTGGGTGGTGCACAAGCGCACCCTCGCCAGGAACTCTCTCCTGGGAAAAGGTCAGACAGTCAGAGGCCAACCTATGAAGTGAAATTAGGTCAACCCCTGACGGCCGCTCGTGCATGAATCCCCCGCTTCTCGCGGTCATCAGGGGAAGAGGAGTTCACCTTGTTGCGCCTGTTGTACGATCCTCCACTGTTGCCCGCAGGGCTTTCAAAAAGTAGTGTGTTTGTGCAAGAACGAGGGAGATTTATTGGCTGTTATGGTAAGGAGAAATTATTTCCGGGTTAGGAAAAGGGAGGTAAATCCTTGGAATTTTTCCATCGAAAATTCTATATTTTACTGATATTAATATTATTTTCAATACTGTTGTCACCCTTCTATATGAAGTTAATTAACTTCGTTGAGCCTTTAATGTATAAGGAGTTAGCTCAAAGATACATAAAATGGATTAATTTCACCATTATTATGCATAAATAATTTATGCAATTCGCAGAGTAGATGAGATCAATTTCTTGAACAATTATCCTGATTTGAGGAAGATAAATAGTGACTTTTTAAGCAAATAAGACTTTGACATTTCAGTCAGATATTTGAAATTGTAGATAATAAATATTTCATATGAAATATAGTAATAAATAAAATTTGTTCAAAGCAGTAGTTCTATCTGTCCTGCAGATTCAGCATGGCAATCATCTTGAAACGAGTATCGCACAAATATTTCATTTTATCAAAAAGTTTGAAACAGAAGTGTGCTTTGCAAAATTGTTCGAGGGGCTTATGTACTATGACACTGTAAGTTGAGAGCAATTTGTCGATATTCTATCATTTATTCAAGCGAATGGAAGCATACCCTGACGTGTCCTTGGCCCTATTACCGTGCAAACTATACCCTTAATGTGTCTGAAGGTTGAGTTCGTATAAAGACATGTTAGTGTCTCCTCCCCCAGAAGCGAAAGCTGATTACCGAGCGGAATAAGGGTGTTCTTCCCTTCCTCCTTGACTCTGCCTTTTCAACCTTGCTCTCTACTATCTGGTAAATTTAACGAACCTCTCGATAAACCCTTGCAGAACATCCCTTTTCCTTTGATATTTCGAACGTACCGAATCACATTCGATCGCTTGTATGAACGCTTGCGTTCTATGCTGTCGTTCAAAATCGTTCTAGAAATGGGATCGACGCTTTTATTTTATTTCTCAACACTTTGATTCACTTTTTCAATTTTTTAAATGACTTTAGAACTTAACATACTTGAATTTTTAATTTTAACATACTTAGATTTTTAGGCTTAACATACTTGAATTTTTAGGCTTAACATACTTGAATTTTTAATTTTAACATACTTCAATTTTTAGGCTTGACATACTTCACCTTTTAGTCTGAACATACATGAACTTTTAGTCTTAACATATTTGAACTTTAAGTCTTAAAATACTTGAACTCATAGTTTTACCATACTCGAATTTCCAGTTTCAACGTACTTGAATTCTTTGAGCACATTAAATTCCAAGTTCCACTTTTATCATTGAATTGCAAATTAGCGTGAATGATGCCGCATATTAATCAGATTTTCTATATTCGAAATACATGTCTGCATGACAACGAAACAAAAGGGTTAAGGAGTTAAGGTCCAAGTGTTCGCTTTCGTAACCATCCGTGAGCATTTTGCGTGTATCTTCGTGTGCGAACCCGAGCACGGAACACGACTAATGAGCTCCACTCGTCAATTTAGTCACCTTTATTCCCATTCTATCGATGGAATATTGAAACGCTCGTTCCAACGTCCAATTTGTGTCTCCGTAAATAAACACAACAGGAAGTAGCTCTCTTCGAGGTTGAATAGTCGGGTGGAAAACAGAAGCGGTTCCGGGCAACAGGGGTGTGGGATGAAAGTCGAGGCTCGAACGCGGAAACGTTGGAGAACCCCGGAGTCGATCTCGACTGCTATTGACCGAAACGTGTGCTATTCCACCCCCGTGTCTCTCCCTCCATTTCCGGATGGGATTACGAGAGGAAGAGGTGGGAATCACTGACGTCATTCCGCGACGCGTTACCACCATAGAAAAGAGGTGACGATAGAAATTGAGGAGAGCACATGGCGTGATATATAGGGGTCGAACCAAAGGAAATCGCGTGCGAATCGAATTATCTCCGGGGAGAAAAAGAAGAGCGGAATTTGCATGAAAAAGCAGCGTAAAAATCCTGCCTCCTGATTGCTATTCAAATTGTTTGAACGACCCGCTGGAAAAAGGTGGTTCGGTTTATTTTCTGAAAAACTGGGACAGAATAGAACCTATTCTTTAAAGCCACAAGTGTAGTTGCGTTTTAGAGCGAGAGGGTGAGACAATCGATCACGCGATATCGCGTGTTCAAGCAGGATTTTTCACAAGCATTTTTTTTTGTGAAATATGTGTTCAGTATCTTATCCTACAAAAATAATTATACCCGATAACACCTTAACAAGAAAATCTTCGAAACATCTGCAACTTTGCTATCGAGAGCCAATAGGTCTCGTATAATTTCCAAGGACTCGTAAACGACGAATCAGATTGTGTTCCGTGAATAAGGTCAAGTTAAGCAAAAGCATTATATAGGATCTCTCAGCTCGAGCCTTTTCCACTTCCTGGATGGGGGTTGAAACAGGCCTGTTAGTCGGCTGCCAATCGCAGCCCTGCCGCTCGATCCAATTACTCGACCTGTCTGTCGTATCGTGCTCGAGAACGTCGAGTTACTCTCGCGCCTGTATTGTGCACGAACACTATCGCGTGAAAGATTACAGATACGATCAAACTAGATTAAAGGATAAAAATCTAATGACTATAGGTTATTACTAGTTTTCGGGCTTACTGTGAATCGACGGTGGATATTCCCTGTTAAGATCCGCCAAACGAAAGGTGATCTGAAGATTAATTATTAACTCCTAGAACCTGTTATACAATTCGTGATCTCAAATATTTTATTCAAAAATTTCGAAATTCTTTATTCTTCGAATTTTCCAAGAGATCCGACAAAGTCATCAACACTTCAGAAAACTTAACGAACAGAAGCCCCAACTCCCGCCATATTTTCTCCTGTGTCAACACGCGCATATAAATTAACTGAAATACATTTAAAAGTGAGAATTCTGTTTATTTTACCGGCGACAAACGTGCTTAAAGTATTGGGTCAAATGTTTGTTTTCAACACCCGGAATATATGGGTTATTTAAATTGATCGGGAAAAGTCCTATAAAATTGCCTTCGTTGATTGGATATCATCGACGGTGAGTAATCTGATTGGTTCCAACTTAGTTACCCCCACCATGGTCTGTCCCTGGCTCTCTAAACGAACCAACTGCGTCGTGATCGTTATTCGTTCGCGTTCTTTCTTTATTGCGTTTTCCCCCTCTCCCTTTTTCTCTTCGATTCCGTCACACTTGGACGCGTTTATCGCGCGTGCTGAAACCGTGACATTGAGTCGCAAAGAGCTCGTAACAGTTCCGGACTTTCATAGCTAGAATAATCAACTGGTATGTATAGCAAAGCAGTAGCGTTCGTTCGTTCGTGTGTACCCGGGGGCCACGTGTTGCTTCGTCTACCCTCGTGCCCCTTCGTGCATCTCCGGCAAACGCTCGGTTTCGAAGTAGAAAAGTTCGAATCGTGGTCAGACAGGGCGACGCGGCCTTCGAGACGCGGTCTCGATGTTCAACCGGTTTTTTTTAGATTCTTACTCTCGAACCCCTGGGGATAATTTTATTGTTGTTTACAAAGTTCTGCCCGGGACGTCCTCCACGACTAATTGACAATCAAACTATCCTTTAAGGTTACTGTCCATCGTAATTGGCTTCTCCGTTCTAATTTAATTAAAATGCTTCGTTGTCGCAGCGAATCGTACACTATAGGAAATGTATTTGTTTTATATTTCGCTACTTACTTCGTATCGATATTTCATTAAAACTTCCCATGTTGGACTCAAAATACATAATGTTGAATTGAGAAGTATTCGTCGCAAACTTTTTGAAAAGTTTGTTTATTGTTAATTTTATACTTTATTCACGATCTGATGCATTCCACTTGAATTCTTTCGATATCAAGCCAACTACGTATCACGAGTTCTGTCGCGAAGCCAAAACCCGAGTTTGCGTCACTCTCGAAAACAATACCCGCTCTATGATGGATCCAAAGTTGCCGCAATTGTGCCGTAAGAAGAAAAATCGTTTTACCTCGACATCTTCGCGGCTTATGTAATTCAACGTCGGTGCAGGGTTTATCGAGTATCATCCCCATCGAGTCGTATTAATCTGCCTGCCATTCGATCTCTCGTAAGCCAATCGCTTTGTGCAGGTCCTTCCTAATCGAGCTATTAATATCGTCGTATATCGGGTCGATTAATATCGAGCACGGTGGCTTCAACAATACACCGGTTCTCGAAGGCAATCGATTGTCCCGATAATATATAGATTGCGCTCGATGATTGGCAGCGTCTAATTTTGGATTTGTGGAACACCAGCTTTTTTCCCCCGGCTTTGTACACCTGACGGGAAACACACGGCACCGTATACGGTTCAATCACGAATGATCGCGGTTTCGTGCAACTTCGGTGCACTCTTTATCGATTGAATCTGTTTGGGTTCAACGACCATTCGAAGATTGACGCGATAATAGTAGGCCATATAGGACTCGTGTAACTCTTTCTAAAGCGGTTAAATGACCGAGTCACGAGTTAGCTACACAATTTGGGAAGGTAATTCTCTTGAAGTCCGCACTGTCATTTATTTTTCAACTTCATTTTTAATTTCAATGTATAAATTATACCCTGGTAGGTTTAGTTATATACTCGAGGGCTATAAGCCCAAATTCTGAAATTTCCAAATCCCTACACATCAAATTCTGAAATACTTAAATGTGCAAGTGACGATAGTATAATTAGGGAAGATCTCCACCCCATGCATAAACGGCAGTTACGCCAATGTCTCATAATCGTCGGCGGGACTTACATAATCCCCCGGCCGTGCGGCGAAACCGCTTGAATTTAGTCAGCCATATTGGTGCGTCTGTCTCTCCACTTGTATCGAGTAGAAGGGTCCGTCCCCGGTTCTCGACGGTAATCGACTCTCGACGGTACACGCTGGGTGTCGGATGAGTGGGTGGTGTTACAGGGACGTCGTGGATGTTGCCGCAGAGCGACGGAGGGGAACGGTGCGAGAAAGAGGAGAAGGAGAAGGTGCCTCTGTAGGTCCCCTCCAGTCGACGGGCAAGTTGGAACGCCGAGGAAGAGAGGGTGCTCGTGGTGGACCAGGGGGGAGGGTTTATAGGCTGGGAGGGGTAGAGAGGTGGCACCACAGGGACAAACGGGCCGCGACCGAGAAAACGACGCAGGAGCGCGCAGGTGCACTTTCCTCGCGCGATACGTTGTTGTTTTACGAGACAAGGAGGACTCCACCGTCGCGGAATACTTGAAGGAGCGTTTACATTGCAGACGCTCTGATCCTTTCCTGTATCGCGTTTCGTTCTACCATGCTACTACTTCCTCGTTCGCGCGTTTCTACCGATTTCTGGTGCTCTCTCCGGGAACATACCGTCGCGAGAACCGAGATCGTGTCGCCGATAGCGTATCAGTTTTCGCGTCGTTGCGCGTGCACCTCGCTTTAGTCCGTTAACCGTCGCGGCCGCGGTGTGTCGCGTCGTGTGTGCACCGATCTGCGCCGTGTGTTCCACGATGACGAAAGTGAATCCCACACCGGGTAGTGGTGGTGAGAAGAGTCTGTTCCGTTGGCAGTGGAGGTGGTGTTCTAAGATTAAGTCGTCGTCGGCCCAGGTTCCGTCCACCTGGCAAGGAAGGCTGCTGTTTGCTCTTTATCATACTCCCCTCCTCCTCGCCCCTTTTTCTTCGCTCTCTATCCCTACCGCGTTTGGCAATGTTGGATCCTTACTCGCGCCTCCTCTCGTCCTTTACGCGTTTTCGTTGCTTTTCGTCATTGAGCAATCCAATTTTTTTCGAGCGTCTTTTTTGAAACCCAACGATTTTATGATACCGAGTGAATAATGTGCCTCGCTATCAGATATGTTCGTTTTGTGGTATTCGAACGTGGCATCGATTACGCAGGTGAATATCGACGAGCAACAGAGTCCAGCTTGACGTCACGACCAACACGTATGATACATATGTGCTAATTTAGAAATACTGCTCTAGGTTTACGTCGATGAATTTATACGATTCCGTGGGTCTTCGGAATTGAAGCAAACTTTTTATTCCCTGTGGACATTGGAATTAATTGTTGGATTAAAGGCAAACTGGTATCTGTATTACAGAAGCTGTTTACATTCGAGACATTCTTATATCTCTACGTATGAGATATAAGAGTTATAAGTTCTTTATGTTCTAGATAAGGTTGCTAAATACGAGTACCTACTCGAGCTCCGGGGTCACTAAATTCTATATCTCTGAAATTCTGCATCCCCATATTTCTAGTGTTCCTGTATTCCGTTAGCTTTAGTCTTTAATTCCTAGATCCTGATATCTTTGGATTCAATACTTCTGATTTCAATTTCCTTGCATTTCTAGTACCTTTAGTACCCCTAGAAATTATCCTGTTTGAAAAATTAGCTACTCAAAATTATTTATAACTACAGAACCCACGAAATCGTAAAAATTGCAATTAAATATTTCTCCTTATACACTTTCACTGTTAACTTCGATAGAAGTTCGTAGTATTAATTAGTGATTGATTAAAATTACTCTTCAAATGGGCGTTCCATTGCGAGTATATCAAAGAATCATCAATCAGTTCATTATAAATGAATCACTAGCACGTGTTATTTCAATCTACTTTCACTAAAAAAAAATAAAGCCAAACGTTGATAATGTAATAATCTTATCAGAAGACAAATTTTCATGACTCAGAACTCCGTGTAAAATCGAACGACAATGTTTGCAAGACACGTATAGTACCATAGTTCTTTAATGTACATTGCAAAAACACGAGTTGCAAATATAATAAGGTTCTTCGTTTAAATTATATTCTTCTTAAATTGGGGCTACTTCTAAGTCATCTCATTACTCATAAATTTAAGTCTGAACAACTGGTTTACATTCAAGGCTAACAATTTCTTGGCTATTTTATATTTTTGAGAAATCTGACAAAATTATAAAGTACTGCCATATTATACAATAGTCGCAAACTTCCTTTATTGAAAATGAAAATTTAAAGGAAAGTCAAACTTTTCCTTACTTTATCAGCGATCTAGATTATGTATGAAAAAAGAGAAACTTGAAGAAATAAACTGGAAGAAGAAGAAAGTTTATTATGCCTGTGCATGTTGAATGTACGTGAATAGTACTCGGTGAACATGATTGATATGGACGTTAAAAGTAAAAGTACACGCGTGCAACTAGCAGGTGGCGCGTTGGTGACTTTATTCTCTCTCTCTATTTCTCTTTTCTTACACTATCAAATTTGTAAATTTCCACATTTCCAAATTCCTAAATTGTCAAATTTCTAAGTTGTCAAATTCCTCAATTTTTAAATTGCTACATTTCCAAATTTCTAAATTTCCAAATTCCTAAGTTTTCAAATTGCTACATTTCCAAATTCCTAAGTTTTCAAATTGCTACATTTCCAAATTCCTAAGTTTTCAAATTGCTACATTTCCAAATTCCTATATTTCTAAATTTCTACATTTCCAAATTTCTAAATTTCCAAATTTCTAAATTTTCAAATTCCAAAATTGCCGAATTTCTACATTCCCAAATTCCTACATTTCCAAATTCATAAATTTTCAAATTGCTACATTTCCAAATCCCTACATTTCTAAATTCCTACATTTCCAAATTCCTAAATTGCCAAATTCCTCAGTATCCAAACCTCGAATTTCCCACATTCCAACTTCTCGAGTCTATAAATTTCCCGTAATCGAATAACCCGAAACAGCTGTACAATACGCTTCGGGTACCCGAGGCCATCCGACATAACCCGAGCCTCCCAAAATATCGGGTACCCGTCCCTACTAATCGCTAACTATAACGATCGGTATAACGACAGTCACGACCATCGATATATCTCCACCTGTAAAACACGCGCGTGTCCTCCCTAGACAAGCCTAGCCGAGAAACGGTCCAAATAACCATGAGCTTTTTCGCAACCCTAAAACTCGCGCGCGACACACAAGCAAAGAAACCTTCTTCACACTCGTAGTTGGCGCGTGTGAGAAGATGTCCGACGGCGTTGCGTGTGTGCCACTTCTCTCTCTCGTTTCGAGGTTAGGTGGACACATTTACGCCCCGTGGCCCAGCGCCACGCAGCTTGGCACAGCTTTTTCGGCCATCGTTGTGTAACACGTCGCCCGTTTGCCTCGCACGTTAAAGCGCTTTTACAAGCGCAATGTCGTACCGTCTGTGCCTAGTCGCGGCTAGTTCTCCTCACGAAGTCTCGGGCTACGGTCTTTTTTTTCCTGCGTTCCTGTTTCGCGAACTCGTCTTTTCGGGTGTTGAATACCACACAGTGTCGAACGGTTCGGTAACGCACCGCGGCTCTCGAAGGGAAACAACTTGTTCGAGTGGCAGGATCGTTGCTCGTTAGAGTGCTCGTTATCGGGGACCTAAGACACTTAGCGACTCGTTGGTGCATAGTCTTGGTGGTTTTTCGGATACGTTAGAGCTTTGAGGTTTCGTTGAATAGCGTAAGAACAGGTAGTATGTGGACCTGGACCAAAGTCTTGTTCTAGAAGGGTACAATGGGAACGTTCTCGTTAGTTGATCCAACTTGGTATTGCCTATAAAAAAGCGTTAAGCTATTCTGTTCTAAAAGTCACTAGTTCAGAATGTATTTTTAGTTCAATATTCCTAAATGTTACACTGTTAATCATTAATAATCATGTACCTTGTTCAGCCACCTCAAGGTCAATGTATCACAATTAATCGGTACAGATAAAATATTAAAAGTAAAGTCCTTTTACTGTATTATAAAACAGACACTAGTTACTAGCAAAGAGAATAGTTACAAATGTATCAATGTAATAGGTGTACCATTTCTCAATAGTGAAGTTAAAATATTTTCTAAAGTAACAAGTTTCCTGAGACAGATAGCTTAACATTTTTTGTAAGTTTTACTAAGAAAACAAATTTGACCTTCAGTGTCCTCTACACGTCCACCTAAAAACTGATTGCATCAGATAGTCTATCTGTTGATAGAACGTAACTCAGACATTTTCCACGATATTCATTTCCAAGATATTTCAGCTTGAAGTATCAGGTGACTCACTCTGTATACGTTGGGATTCATGATCCGCTGACGCTTCCATCATTAAAACAACTCGAAACCAGAAGATCCGTTCTATCGCCTCTGCGCATTATGCCATTAGAGTGGAAGGCAGAATCGATCGTTAAGCTCGTTTAGCGGCAAAGTGGTCCAATTACAACCGTCGCTGCTCTCTGTGGCTTTACCTCGTCTGAAAATTACGTGGATTGTCCCGTTAGCCAGTCACACATCGTTCTTACCATCGTTTTCCATCTTCGATACAAAAATCAGCGATTATCTTTGTACTTTCAAATTGTAAGGAAAACTACTCTCGTTATATTGCCACATAGGGCACTGTCTAATCGTAATTGTGTTGAGATGTCGCATATTCCCTCGCGTTATATCGCCACGCTCTGTTCATAAATCTATCACATGCAATTCTAGTACAATTTTGTGGCCTAAAATATTTGCAGTACCATTTTTAAATATTACAGTACAGGTTTTATGCAGTCTGATAATTTTTGTGTCGGTGCAATTCACAAATGTTGGTTAAAACACTTCCCACGTCGAAGATTCCTGGTGACATTAAAAATTCGATAATTGAGAAGTCGTTGATCTTTGTTCTTTGTACGAGTCATCCCAATCGACGGTAGCACGCACGATAGAGCAACAGCAATTGCATCTTGCACGTTCTCTTCCATTTGCCTTCTATATTCGTACATCGTGGACACGCATTATGGGAGACCGATTTGGCACATGCACCAGGCTCTACTACTTTCTGGAACAGGCTTCCCTAAATTGTCTTTCGTGAAAAGATCCTTCAAATTATTTTATAGGTCACATTTTTCTGACATCTTTGCCTCTGTTAAAATCTGAAAACACTTCAAATATTGTCAGCATTTCAGGGTTCTTGATATTTACTGATCATATTGAATCACTAAGACTCCTTCAATGAAAGTTATAAAATATACTAATCTGAGAACTCTTTATCAATAGATATTACAGACTTTCAATTGATGAGGTCTCTTACAGTAAATTCTTGACATTTGATAAGTGTCTCAAGTGAATTCTTGATATAAGTATCCTCCATTTTTGATATGTAGTTGAAACGTTCATTGCCAATCTTATTCAAATTAAATCTGCATTTAACAAACAACAACAAGAACAACGCTATTAATAGCGTATTTCAGTTGCTTGCCTACCAAGCCCATCTTCAACATCGCTATAAATAGTTGTTCATCAGCGAACAGAGTTAGATTTGATTTTCTTGTTCCGCTTAGCTCTAAAGTCAGCGTGTATGTGAACTCTTTTTTTAAACAAATGAAAACTCCTTGACTGTAACTGTCAATTATAACTAAAATTTAAGGAAGAGATTACAATCATTCTTATACTAAACCATTCCACAGATATTAATTTTATTGAAGAATGCATCTTTATACAAATTTTGTTCTGTCCGAAAATAGTTTCTCTTTAATACTGAAATTCTTCAAATAGTGATGTATAGAAACAAAAAAGAATCGAATGCAAAATTGTATCGCTTATCTGCGGAATAAGTTTACTATAAAATGGTAGTAGAACACCGACATGTACACGCACGGATTGTGTAACAAAAGTGTAGATAGAGACGAGAGTGCAGCGCCATTTCTGCTCGCAATTGCTACTAGTCTACGTCGTCATAGTTCACCGTGGTTGCTCTACGGTAGCGTGACTACTCTAGTCGTCAACTAGTCGTCGCGCGTGTCGCTTGCATTCCCTGTTTGATGCCATATATTTCGTCGCGAGATTCGTGTGCGCGGCTATTCAAACATGTATTCGATGTATGTGTTGCTCTCGTGTTGTCCATCGATCGAAATCAACTTTCTGTCCTCTGTTCCGTCCTCCGTCTCGGGTTAGGTTACAACGGTTGACCGTTCACACACGTGTTCCCTCCGCTTCTGAAATAAATTGGATCAGTCGATTCGAAGTTGTTCCGTTTTAAGGAAGCCGTAATATGTTTAGATAGTCGATTTGCACGATTTGTATACTTACGCAGGATTTCTAAGAAGCGATTTTTTGTCGCCTCTACAAGGTCATAAGGTCGTAGAGCTTCGAGATTAATAGTTTCACGAAACGCGATCGAAATACGCATCTTGTGTTTCGGTAGTACGTGTTTAAACCCCGGTTGTCGAGGTGTCGCTGTCGTAAGCTTGCAAAATACGATTTATAATTTAATTCGTATAAATAGTATAGAACGTAAATAACAGGGAACCTGTAAGACCTCGACGCGCAGATTCCATGACGATTTCGACGAAATAAATTCTTGTGCACAATCCAGACTCTTCAAGGTTATAATTGTGTAACATTAGGATTTCGTTTTGCATTCCGCGGACGAATCGTGAGTTGCAGTTATCGCCGATGGCAGGCGCTCGATTGTCGAAAAAAACCAGTCCGCTTGTTTTTCGACTAGATTTAATTTTATCTCTAATTCGTTCACGGTGTGGTTTCTCTCGATTGCGTAACTCGATACATCGTCGACTGCAATTGACTCTAGACGGTTTATTAATCGAAACATAGTCTCGAAGGAAGCAGTGAATATTTTCGAGCTGCGCTACGAGCGATTGCGTAACGCACGTGAATTGCAATTGTTTCGTCGGCTAGCACAGTCGCGCGCATGCGCAGTGCCCGGTAATATGGAATATTTAAGTGTTTCGAATCAGTTTTTCGTTTTCACGTATAATTGTGTTTGTGCAACAAATGGCCAGACCAATGGTTCTATCGACGACCTGTCGGCCATTGGCGTGCATGATGTTCTGCATTTTCAAATTTATTGTTATCGTAGATAACGTTTGTCACTCTGTTAATAAATCGTCGTTAGAATATTTAACCCTTTGCGAAAACAACTCGAAAGATTGTAAGCAAGGTTGTGTTTCTTCTATCTCGTACCTAAAGGTGGTTTGTGCCCAAGGTTTCAGATTCGTCCATATCATCGTTGTTATTTTGCTAAAGCGCATCATCACGTAAC
Organism: Megachile willughbiella; assembly: GCA_945859595.2. Taxonomy (NCBI): domain Eukaryota; kingdom Metazoa; phylum Arthropoda; class Insecta; order Hymenoptera; family Megachilidae; genus Megachile; species Megachile willughbiella. Next base: position 14,044,890 of record OX243798.1, on the reverse strand, counting down.
ATCGTTCAAGAACTCCTGTACAAAGTTCGTGCGCGCAGTCTACTGCGCAGGTTTATTTTGCCGCGTATGAACATTTAAACCGGCTCCAGATTATAATTCGCGGTAATAACCTTGTGCGTAAATATGTTTAAAGAATGAATTAAAATTATAATATAAAACGGATTAAATAGTACTTAAATAGCATGGAGAGGTTAGATTTAATTTTATAAAGAGGGATTTCGATAGTCGAATGTAATTTATCTGAGTTGAGAAAAACAAGGCTTTTAATTACACGCTTTAAGATGTTATATTAACTGTAACTAATGTGAGTGCGTCCCGACGCCAGAGCGTCGCGGCACCGAGGACGGTCGCCTATTATTAGAGGCGTCTCTCCTCGTTTCACTCTTTAACCAAGGAAAGTGGTATCAGCTGACAACTTTCGTTTAAATAGACTTCTTTACGTTCGATTATAAATACGTGATTTTTCTAATTATGTACAATTAACTCGACCAGCATAAAGACCCAAGTGATTGATAAAAATCGTACTTATTTAAACTTCCAATAATAAACTAGTTAAACGATAAAAGACACCTAATTCTTACAGTGAGATAAAACAATTTAGGGCATAAATAAATTAAGTCTATTTCCATAAAGAAAATATAATGAAAAAATAGATAAACGTTTCGGTAGAATTGAAATTTCCTGGAATTGTCATATTTTTAAATACGTGAAAGTTCCTTTCGGAAACTTGACACGTTACGTGGATCGACTCACCGTTCGAGGGCAAAAATTCGCGCGGGTTAGGTTAAAAAGAGCAATGAAGGATGGCAACGGGAGAAAGAGAAACAGAGAGATGGAGAGAAGGAGAGAGTGAGCAAACAAGAAAGAGCATGAACACGAGTGTTAACGAAAGCGAGCCAATATGAGATTACAGGGCAGTTGGGGCTCGTGCCAGATGCGCGTTTACACGGGCCCTGAATACTGTAAATGCACTATCTGGTACGACATCTCTCCTGTCACCGCCACCAGAGTAACGGTCACCGAGCTGCTGCTTTTCGGCGGTGCAACATTTCAGATAAAAACCATTTCAATTGCTATAACGCTTCTTTTCACCGGCGAATACTTTTTCCTGATCATCCATGACCCATCTTTTTTTCTCGGGTATTTGTAAACATTTATTTTGTGGATAAACGGGGGGAAGATCAACACAGGGTGTATATCGCGATGAACAATGAGGGTACAGATAGCGTGTGTTTGTAAGTTCGCGTCTCTATCCTCGTTTCTGTATCATCCCAGCAGAAAAATCCACACGACGGTGTCATTGAAAGACGTGACAAAATTACAATGTCACGTTACGTCACGCTCTCGCGAAGACACGGAATCAGTGAACAATTGGATACGTAAAAAGAAGCGTAGATCGCGTTACTTGCAAAGTGTATCGTATTCTGTTCCGGTATATGGCGTTACCTATACACTGTTCGATTGCACGGTCATTGTTTGCTTCGAATATTCAGTTCCTTTCGAGAAACGTATATACACGGCCTTGGAGAATGAACGAGCAGGGAGACGTATATATACGTCCTCGAACGATCAAATGCAAATATATACGCCTTCAAAAAGCGCTCAGATATGGAGGACGTATGTGAACGCTCAAATACGAAGAATGTGTGTACGTTAATTTTCTAAGAAAATGAAATAAATTATTTGGAAAAAATTTCAATTGTAATGAACACTTATTTATACATTGTAACAAATCATTCAAGAATTGCGACATACACTTCATTTATTTAATTCGGCCTTATCGTTTAATCCTGGTACTTTGATAACTTTGTTGACTGATACTAGATGGTAACCGATATTCTAACGCCAGGCGATAAGACATTCTTAGAGTAAATGTATAAATATTGAAAAGAATATATCACCAGTTGTTGATGACTATGTATTTAGATGTTAGTTAAATATATCGGTAAAACTAGAAACTGGTATCTGTATTAAAAATCCTGAATTGCTACTTGAAGCTATTGCAGAGCTATTGTGTAATGGTAAATAAATATTTATAACAAATATAACTCGAGCAGCGATCCAGGATATCCCCAGCATTTAAAAGCGTGCCAAAGTATGCATACGTCGAAAACGCGTGCACTAGCGGGTTAAAATTGGAAAGTAGAATGACGATTGCGAAATTGTAATATAAATTTAGTTCCCAGAACATCCGCCGAAGAAACTGTAACGAAACACGTTCCGAACACGTGTAAACTTTTTTTTACCGGGCGAGTCGTGCGAGAAGTTGACCATTACGGTGTACACGCTGGAACCGCACAAACCAGTGGCGTTAAACGATAAACATCACCCTGCTACCAATTCGATCGAAAACCAGGTAAACCTGTAATGCCTGTCCACTTAAATACCATACAGAGATTACTTGTAAGTTATAGTCCCAGTCTGACTACTAATTTTCTCCGTATGAGCAGACGCGTAAAATAGCGCCAATTTAAATTTATTTCTTGAGCACGTGATTTTGCATAATTGGATATTCGACATTGACGGGTAGGACAGAAGCAGGCTCTCGTCATATTGCCATAGACTGAAGCTTCTTGGAAGTATATTCGAACAGATTTTTTTTAATATGCTTTTGAAAGGGAACTTGCTAAACTGGTAAAATGCGTAGATTGAACTCTTATTGTTACAACTTGGGGATGTATAACGCACGGCTATAAAGCGTGGTGGAGTATGGTAAAACGTTCTAACATGAAAAAGCTACCAAGACAAAAATGCCATCTGAAAGTAATACAACGAGAGTCTGTAACTTAATAATGTATTTTTCGAGTACTAGAAATTAATGGTTCGAAGAGAAATTCGATAATTGTAGGTGAAAAGCGAGGACTCGTATAACCTGAAATATCGAAAAAGTCCTCGATAGTTATATAATTCCGTGCGAAATGAGTTGAGAACACGAGGTGATTAAAAAAGAAATAAATACCGAACTCGTCGAGATTATAATTTAAATTATTCGTATTGTGTCACCAGACATAGCCAATGATAGGTTATGTTTCGTTCGCACAATACCGTGAATCACGCGTAATGTGGAAAACCTGTTCGGACCTGTCGCTGCGTCAACGCGATAAATCTTCGTTTGCTGTTCGAGAAGAATTTCACCGACTGGCCTCTCCCGGAATCGCACGAAAATCGACGCAGCTTGCAGCTTTTTCTCCGGGACGTTTTTCGTACGGATGACGTCCGTTGCGTGCGCAACGCGTTTGTTCTTGGAACGCATCGAGCTCGCGATAAAAAGGAATCGTTCGAATGAAAGAGCGCGTTCTTACTCGTGCATATCGATGGCACTCGCGGTCGACTTGTTTTTTTGCTCTTTCTTTTTTATCGATATTTCCGCGCTCGTTCTCGATGTCGTTTGTATGAGCGATATATTTATACATCGAAGACCCCAACATTCGTTCGTTTCTTCTGGCCCTTCATGCCTGACACGTTTCAGTTATGTTACACGCGTTACGTAACACTCGTGTCCCACTTCGACAAGGGCGTTGTAGTAATCGCGTTTATTTACGATTCATTGCAGAGCTCCTCGTTAATTGTGTAACGCGTGCAGTTTTTGGTTATTTTTCATGTTGCACGGTGTACGGTACAATTACTGGAGGAAGAGGAGAAACGACCATCGCTCGCGTGTAAATTGCGCGCGAAAATTTGAATGTGGAAATGCGTTACGCTAAATGCAATGCGTGTTGATTTGTATCATAGTGGACTTGTCCCAAAGCTAACGATTTCTAGGGAGAACTTAATCTAAAAACTACGCCGAGTTGTGGCATATTTCTCCTCTTAACCGAATGAAACTTTAATTATAAAACGAAATGTATTTCTTGTTAATCATTTTATGTCTGCTGGGTTAAGATGTAGATTGCGTCTGTTACCGCCGTTCACATTTATCCCAAGGTTCCATCGTTTTTATCACTTGCCATTGTAATTGTTATGACAATAAAAATCATGCTGTGTCTGCATCCTTCTCATCATTTCATTTTCATACCGTCACCTTTAGTCGTCACTTCTTGGAACGCTGATTTCAGTGGCGAGTTATTCTGAGGTCAGGGGATAAGCCTCTTATATTTTTTTCTACTTTTTTTTTTACTCATTCAAGATCAAAACGAAAGCACCATTTGCGTACTTGTTCGCGTTGCACGCTCGCCACCAAATGCGGAGCTATCTCAACGAAAGCATCTTTATTATGCGCATATTTTATGCGAGGCACGTGGTTTCTGTTAAGAATAACAAATAACCCCCACACGTTCGAAAGCTTTCGGTCGAGACGCCAAGTAAAAAGCACGAAAATAACATGACTCGAAAGGCGATATAAAAATTCGAATTTTCCACGATGCTTTCGGAGATCCTTGTAAATATATCTCAGTTTAACGAACGCTACAAGATGAACGCAACAAAATGGCGATCCTATTACAATTCGTGCGCTTCACTGTCAATGTCATTTTGGTGATATAAAATATTTGCGAAGCTTAATACGGCGATAAATTGAACGAGGGATGACGAAGAGGAAGCAGAGAGGGAAAATGGATGAGGGGAAACAGAAACCCAGAATACTTCGGTTAAAAATAATCAGCTGTTACTGTGGATGGTCAGAAATTCGGGAGCAAGGTCAATCGATAGCGGGCGCAACTTCCTAAACATGTGTATAAATATTCCGCCGGTTGTTTAAATATTCCCTCGGATCGTTCGCAGGATTTTATCTGTTTCCAGATAATTATACTACCGTACATTAAAACATACTTAATTCTGAAGAAAATTGGAAGGGTTGATTTCGATGTCGGCCATTTTGTCGTGTAGGGCAAGCCATAGGACTCGGAGGGATCAATTTACAAATAATTAAAAAGATCTTTTAAAATAGCTTTTAATATACAAGTATATTGCAACAATTAATACATTAAAGAGGTTAGGTATCACGAAGGATTTTTTGTAATACGCTGCGTGATGAAAAAGTAACCTGTTGCGTTATATTTAGAACAGATTTTTATAGCGTAAACTTGTTAGCGAGAAAGAGAGTAATTAATACGATGCGAGAGCAGTGATTTGGAATTATTCTTTGATAACTGCGAATCGTTCAGAGATATTACGAAACTCGGAAGATGAATACGATATGTGGCTGTATTGTAATCTCGAACGCCCAAGAAGCTGCGTTTCTATTGTTGAGTCAACGCGGAATCACGCGAGAGGAAGAGGGGAAGGAAGAGCGCGGGAAGAAACCTTGGGAAAATATTTCTTTGCGATTGGCATGTTGGCAGTGTTGTTAGCTGGTTGTGTGGCTATGTTGTATATACGACCGCTATCGGCACTGCAATTATGACGATCGCAGATCTACGCCCATGTTGCGGTCGAAGAAGCTACCCAGCGATAAACTCCGTCGAATATGGATCTCCACCTATACTGAAATAATATTACTGAAACGCCAAACAAATCTTTATTATTCTTAAATTTATCAAATCTGGATATTTCCCAAACGAGAATACTCTTGGGACCAATGAATGTTAACCCTAGGGTTCCCTAGACCTAAAATTTTACTTCACCTAATTTCATCATGCAAATTATAGATTCCCATATCCCTGGATTCCAAAATTCATAGAATTAGAATCCAAAATTCTGGAATCTAGAATTCTTAGGATCCAAAATTTCGCAAACAGATTCAGAATCCTTCAAGTCTTTACATCCCCATTACAAAATATTCCAGTGAGACTTAAGTTGAGTTTTTCTTATTTTGAACCTGAATGTGTTACTGTATTAAAGTCTTTGTCCGTGGATTAAAGTTTTTTTCCGGTGATCAGGAGGGTGCAGTTGAATGAAATATTAACAGAATGTTATTACATGTCAAAGTTGTTGACTTAAAGAGTGAACTTACATTTGCCATTTTTCACCTGTTTCAGATCCGCTTACGTATCCTTTGGAGGATTGCTAATGAGGCTACAGGGTGACGCAAACAACCTACACGGTTTCGAGATTGATCAGCATATGTACTTGCTCATGAAGAAATTAGCGTTTTAACTGCGTCACACGTTACACACGGAGTACAACTTGAAGTACATTTACGTGAAAAATGCACTATCGTCATTGTTAAACATACAAGAAATGAAATGTGTAATTGTAAGATAAAATTGATTAAGTTTGTAACAACGGTTAATAGACACATTAAAAGGATATCTCTGTTATAAATTTGTTTAAAAAAGAAAACGGTAGATAAGTACAATCAGGAAGTATTAATGCTGTTTCCACACAATTGACCACCCAATCATAAAGGTTCTTAATACTGACACTGCCACCACAGTATTCGTGACATACAAAAATAATGAATAAAAATATTTTTCCAAATAAAGAAGTACCTTTATTCCTGCAATCCCTGACTACTTGATTCTTTACATAAAAATATATTTTTGCACCGAGAATTAAGTAAGTATATCCAGCAACTTTAAAATCTAAATAGCTTCACTTTTATCTTGATAGAAACGCAACTTTTTTAACGGAAATAGTAATAAAAGTACGAGACGCCATTTTGGAGAACACAGAAGCGAGATTAAATGTATAATCGAATTGGAAGGCACAGCTTCGCCGAGTGCAAAAGCGGGAGACGAAATAAATGCATAATAGACGCTCCGCGAAAGGGGAAGAGGCAATAGCTAATTTATGTAATTAAACTTGTGGTATTCCTGACCTTGTATGGCTGAATGCAAGCTAGTTAAAGCTGGCTCGAACAATGTATAAGTGCATTTGGCGTGGGCTTGTCTAGAAGGCAGCCAACATGGCGGATCGATATTGCATAACACATTGTGCTGCAAAGATGGCTGCCACTTAATAAGGGTCTGATCCTAAATAGATTGGCCCAATGACATATAATTCGCTTTTATCTGGCCGCCACGAAGTTGTGCAACACTTAGCCAGACACCGATGTAGAAGCAAAATATACAACTGTGTCTGTGATGAGAATGTTGTTCCATCTTGTGGAGAAAGATGAAAGTTACTTCCTTTTTATTGATGGATCGATAACCAATGATTAATAAGAATAGGTTTTATTCACGTTCAAATAACTGTGCTTAAATTCGAAATAAATTAGTCATTTTTTCAATGTTTTATTGTTTGAACTTCAGTTTCATTTGATAAATAAAATTATCAAGTTCGACGATTGATATTATTTACAAGAAAAGAGTATTTTTGTTTTCCTTGCTATCTGCAACATTAATGATCTATTGTTATATTCTTGTTGTAGACTAATTTAAATGTGTGGAATTTTACCTATTTTCTTAATAAGTATTAAGTTTCGTGGTAATTATAACCCGTATACACTGATCAAATGCGGAACAAACAGCCAGTCCTTGTTTGTCTGGACTCCAATCCAAGGAGCTAACTGGTTGGGATGAAACAGTGGTATTTTGCAAGAGAGATAGATTCCCAATTACACCTTGATCTATGCCATCTGCATCTACTGTTTTTCTTTTTTCTGGATAATTGCTATGATAATAATCATAATGAGTAACTTTTATAGAATGAAAAATATTTAAATCAAGTTCATATTTACTATTTCCAAAGACAAAGGCTTCCTGCTCCACCACAAGTGATAAATATTTCTCGATTCTGAGGTAAATGTTTAACCAACCATACAGTTGAATCATGTGCCTAAACATAACAGAACTTATATTAAACTGAGGTATTATATTTTTATATTGAAGCCTTACTTTTTCAATGAGATAAGGGAATCCTTTTTTGGGATGTTGTGTTTTTAAATCAAATACATAGAACTTTGATTCTAAAGTGGTTGCTACTAATTTGTTCAATGGAATATCTTTTCTGTCAAACTCAAGACTGCAAACTCCATTTTTGAGATTACTTTCCCATTGGACAGACATTGCTCTCAAATCAAACATTTTTACATCACCATTGTCGTAACCTGCAGCTACAACTCTTTCCTCTGAGTTATATGAGTTTCCAAATGTAACTGTCCAACAATCTCTACGGCTTTCACCTTCTTTGGGTTCCATTACAGCTACAGGACGACCCTTCTGTCTAGGATCCCAAACCTTAACACTTCCATCTCTGGAACCAGTTACTAATTCAGGTGCACCACATCCGATGCTTTGTCCAGCCACACCATCGATACTGTTTATGATCTCGCTATGAGCATTAGCTCTATAGATCGGTATTGAAGGATCTTCTAAGTTATAGATGTTAAGTTTACCCTAATAAAGGCAACTTTAAATGTTCTGGATGCAGGAACAACAAATTATTAAAATTTGTATCTTACTTATATACATTTACAGAAAAATATATACTCTATAAAGATACGTAATGTCTTTTGTAATTTTATCTGATACCTGAAAATCTCCAGTGGCCAAGTATCTGTCTTTTAAGCTGGAAGCTTTGAAAGTGCCACATTTTACAGGCTGTGACCTTTCGATATCTTTAATAAGTTTTAATTCGCCACTGGACAATTCGTAAATTTGTATAATACCGCTACCACGAGGTCGTGAACCCATAACCACAAACTTTGCACTGCAAGGTATCCATTTGGTGTCAAACAATGAATAATTTACTGATTTTTCAATGTGACAAATTATCTGCGGTTTCTCAAGTTTCTCCATGTTTTAAGAATCAAACTCACGATAAGACTGTCAGTTCCTAAGTAAGTGCGAAACCTAACAAAACATCATTTGCAGTTTCTATAAACAAACTTGTGTGCCATCTGACGCACAGCGTTGAAAACTAACATTCCGCAAGAATTGAATTCAAAATAGTTTACAAGTATTATATCAATTTTAAGTAATATTTTATTAAAAAAGTACAAACAGTTCAATATTTTGTAAAATAATGGTACTTTTCTTACTTTTTTGTATATATGTAAACTATACAGTAAATATAGACTCGAATTATAAAAAATTACAGCTACTTATGCATTGCAATGATAAAATATAAGTTGCTTAATCTTCTGTTTCTGTATCTTCATCTTCTGGTGTATGGATAACATTCGGAGACTCTAATTTTTTCTTGAACATCTCAATATATTTCATTAACCGTCTATCCCAATCTTTAATCTATAAAAAAATATTAGTAGATAACAATGCAGTTATTAACAGATGATTTACACATGAAATACTTACCATATCCATTATTTTGATAATAGCTTCCCGTATATTTTCTTTCGATGTATTATCGTCTATTTCAATATGTAAATCCTTTAAAGATTTAACGAGAATGGCCGTATCGATTTTACTGTGTGGATTCAGTATCTCTGCTAAGATCATAAAAGCGAAATTGTTGTGCGAACAATAATGTTCCGCATCCGATTTCACACTTGAAAAACTGGTTAAATTCAGTATGAATCTAGATACATCATAGGCATCAATTTCTTTTAGAGGACTAATTTCCGGCGCCTTACATAAGGTTTGTAATGTGGGCAAGTATGCTTGCTCTAACAATTCGTGGGCATCAGGTACACGTGTCATAAAATTATCGAAGAAACAACTTAAGCATTGCCGTAGATAATAATCGTTATCATTTATAGGATTGAAACATAAAATAATTAATCTCGATATTAGGTTTGAGCTATTAATTCGTTGATTTAGCAACAGTTTACAAAGACCCTCAGTGGCAATAGTCCTCAAACCTTGATGCTAAATGTTTAAAAGATATATGTCATTATATTTAGTATGAATTGAGTGTTTGCATCCAATATATACTTACAGCATTATCTAATAATCCCGCTAAAATTTTAATGAAGTTACGGTTGCCATTCTCTGTTTCGGACTTATGCGTCGATGATAACGAAACTTCCATGTCGGTATCAGTGTACAATTTTGTAGTATGAGATTTGTCACTCTTATTAGTGGTATTATTCTCTTCTGGATGTTGCAAAATATCAAAATGCTCAAGACCATAAAGTAATAAAAGATCAAAGATTCCCTTTAAAGCTATAATCCAAATTTCTGGATTTTCTTGTTCCAAAGAAAATTGCAGAATTAACATCATGATGTGTTTTTTGGCTAATTCTTTATCTAATATGCAACAAATACTGAGTGCTCGTACTGCCAATATATGTACATTATCATCTGGATGCTGCAAGGGAATATATGTCATTTTATAACAAATTTATTTACATATCAGTTGTTACTTACATCTAAACTGTCAAGCGCTATTTGCATTAAACTTCTTAGAGTAGGAGTTAACACAGTCACAGACTGCATCATGACACATATTATGCTTAAACATTTTCTCATTGTTTCAGGATCATTCTTTTCTTTGATCTCTTCCATAACCGTTATTTGAGGTTTCTCTGAGAGTCTTTTTATTTCTTGATTCAATTCAGTTATTTGATTTTTTAAAGAATCTGCTTTCAAATATTGTTGCTCTGCTATAGCTTGATACTCTAGCTCTTTCAATTCCAATAATTTAACTTTGAGCTTTGCTCTCTAAACATTTCAAGTTAAGAAACAATGCAATTATTATATTTAACATGTTCATATTGATATATACTTTTAAAACACAAACTTACTTTTAAATTAATTTCATGCTGTTGTTCTTCAGAAATTTGTGTGGTTTGTGTTTCTTTCAGTGGTAATCTAATTTCACTGATTATATTTGCTAAAGTATCCAACCTACTGTTTGTATCTGGAATAACTTTCTGTAAGTGTGATACTATACATTCAATAATACTTTCAGTGCAATAGTTGGTCATTAAAGTATTGCATATTAAGTCGTTTAATTTTTTCCTTCCAACTTCATCAGACAGATCATAAGTTGTTACAATTTCAAATAATTGTAAAAGAATAAAATTCAGCATATGACTCTCCCATGTTTTATTTTGGTTTTCAGATACTTTTACTTGGAAGTCAGAGATATAAGTGCAAAATGTTGATAGCTCAGGCAAAATACTTTCCAGTTCTTCCGTGCGAGAGTCCTTATGAAAATAATTAACTAAACATTTCCAATACAACACATTTTCACTAACTAAATTATTTATTGGAATTAATTTTGTTTCTTTATCTATAGGTAACTGTTCTATCAGTACATTTACTGGAGTGTTCCTAATAAAATAAAGAATTAGACGTTTATCATTTAAAACAAATATTTAATTATATATTTGCTTAAATATAAATTAAATACATACTCGAACAAAGACTTTAAAGCCAGAACTGATACATCTGTCCCAATTTCAGCATCAAGGGCTCTGACTAAGTCAATGAAATTACCTTGAAAATGTCTCAGCCATGAAGGCAATAAAACATTTTGTACAGTCTTCCTAACTACTTCAGATCTATCTTTAAGACCATCATTTAGTAACTGGTCTCTTTGTGCAATAGTTAATGATCTCACTGTAACTTTACTAATAAATTGATAAGCCATTTTGCGGACCATTTCATCTATGTCTCTTGTTCTTCTTAATGCAACTTGCAAAGTTTTTTGATTTTTTCCCATACTCATTAATGCTGCTTTACGGACTTCTGCTTTTGGATCTTTAGAAGCATGAAATATATACATTTTTATGACTGGACATTCATCATTTGAGGGATCTTGAAGTCTATGCAATGCCAAGATTGCTTGAGCTCGAACTTTATATGATTTATCTAATAAACGACTCATCATAGATACAGTAATCTTCTCACAAAGTTCATCGTCCATAAATGCTTGATCACCCATCGAATTTAGAAGTATATTTAAAAAGTGACAAATACGGTATCTTACTCCTGGATCCTTTGCACGATGGTTATTCAAAATAAAGTTAAATAAATTGGCAAGAAAAGGACATAGAGGTTCTTCAGACTCCTCATCATCAGTAACTGTGTACAAACTAACAGCAAACCTAGCAGCAAATTCAAGAGTATTGTTAATTCGCGAATGATGTTGACTAATGCTAAGTGGAACTTTCAAGCAAGATACAAAAACTTCCCAAAAGTCTGATAACGTAGACTGAAATATAAAAATGAAATTAAGAAAATAAATAACATTACAATAGATCACAAAATGAAATTAAAATTACAACCTATTCTTACCTCATCATACAGTTTCCTCAATTTCTTTAAATTATTTTGATGACAAGTCTTATTAAATTGAACATGATAGAATATTTTATTTATCGACGCAGATATTTTTTGTGCCATATTTTTAAATTCTTAGAGTACATCGATGAAAAAGATGAACCAAACAGAATCGTTAAACGTTTCAAATATGTTGCCAACATTATATAATTTCTAAGCGAACGGTGTTTCGAAATCTATGTTGGCAATACATTTAAGATGTTTACAAACATAACCTCATAATACATATGTAATTAATTTAATATATTTACAAATATATTATAATTTCATAACTTTTAAAAATTAGTGACATGTTAAAAATTGTTACAGAATTGTAACAATGCCTTAGTCATTTTTAACTGATATAAAACTACAACTGATACGTAATATAATCAAGTAAATAATATTTTCTAAGTCGCCTATAATTTTTATATATTGCTTCGTGTTACACAAAGTTTTATAAAATGGATGGGAAACGCGATATAAATGATGAGGTAATTGTTGTAAATATATATCATTTATGTACGATAATACAGCAGTAAACCCTGAAAAATATACATGCTCCACAGCTTACGTTTGAACTTCCTCCTATTTGGCCTGACATCAAGACAGAATTAAGAGGATATATCGAATGTTTGGATAATCTTCCAATGTATAATTTGGACAATGCACAATGTTATTGGCCAAGAAAACCAGATATTTTATCCCTTTTAGATACAGATTTAGCTCCTCTTGGTACTACATTAAAATTTGATCGTGATCCCGTAACTGGGAAGCTTGGAGAAATGCATGAAGTAGTGTCAGAATCAGCAGGGAAAACTGCAAGAAATTCAATGTCTATGACCCGTGCACCAGGGCCACCTACCGATGATATTCGTGGTATAATTTTACATTTCAACCCATTATCATACTAGATTATTAAATTAACATTTTCGGATTGAAAAAAGATATAAATATTTTTTGTAGGAAATACTAATAATATTCTGTTCTGGCCTGGAGGTTTTGATGAACCTCAAATAGTAGAAGATTCATCAATAGAAGAAATTGACTTTGAAAATAATTTGAGAACTTTAGCAAAAGGTTTCAGTGCAGGTATAGAATTTAAAAGTGATAATTGCACTCCAAAGGAGGGATCAATGCAAGAACAGCAGATAGAACCTGAAAAGAGTGAAATTGAAAGTATAGCAGATAAAATTAATTTAATGGCTATTGTAAATGAAGAAAGAAATGTATTTGATTTCTGGTTCCCAGAAAAAAAAGAAACACAGGTAGAAACTGTGGAACCGTCAAATACCAAACATTCATCATTTGATGATATTGCTCCATTATTAGAGGAAATGGACATTCCTGTTTTAAAAATTTCGGAAAAACGCACAGAAGTAACAAAATCAGAATGGGCAGAACAGTTGGATGTGACTGTTCCAATAACTGATTTTGAAAAAAGAATCCCTGAATTAGCAATGAGTTTCTCATATGAGTTAGATACTTTTCAGAAACAAGCAATTCTTAAGTTGGAAGAAAACTGTAATGTTTTTGTAGCCGCCCATACATCAGCCGGAAAAACGACAGTAGCTGAATATGCAATTGCTCTAAGTCAGAAACATATGACAAGGTAAAGTTGGAATGAGAAATTCCACTTCTAATAGTATTTTCAATATCAGTCATTTATTTGATTGAATTCCAGAGTTATTTATACGTCTCCAATAAAAGCACTTTCAAATCAAAAATATAGGGAATTTAAAAGAAAGTTTGATAGTGTAGGTTTGTTAACAGGAGATTTACAAATTAATTCAAATGCTTCTTGTCTCATCATGACAACAGAAATTTTACAATCTATGTTATATGGTGCATCTGAAGTTCTAAGAGACTTAGAATTTGTTATATTTGACGAAGTACATTACATTAATAATGACGAGGTAATTATAAATTTGAAACTATTCCTTTAGTAACACTGCATTTTGATTTATTTTACTGTTATGTTAATTTAGCGCGGTCATGTTTGGGAAGAAAGTGTTATTCTTCTACCAGAAACAGTTACAATAGTAATGTTATCTGCTACTGTACCAAACCCTATAATATTTGCTGATTGGGTCGGTCATACTAAGAAGAAAAAGATGTACGTGATAAGCACTTTGAAAAGACCAGTACCTCTACAGCATTATTTATACACTGGAACTGATGGTAAAACCCAACACGATAAATTTTTGGTGGTAGACGAACGTGGACTATTTTTATTGGATGGGTAATTGCTTAACTTGTTACTTATTCACACCTAATATTTGATTGTCTATTGTCTTGTTAGTGCAAAAACTAAATTTGTTGATTTAGGTGGTATAGAGCAGTAAACGCAAAAGATGCAAAAAGTCAGAATACTAAAACTGTTAATAAAGATATTAAAAAAAAACGACTGCCTCAACAGATGACTCCAAAACAGGAACAAGTGTTATGGAGTGCTTTTATAAATCATCTGAAAAGCAATGTACGATAAACTGCTTGCATATGATAATTTTTAATGACCTTTAAAGTATGCATCTTGTTGTTACAGAATTTGTTGCCTGTCGTTGTTTTTATGTTATCACGAAAACGGTGTGACATGAGCGCCGTTATATTGAGAAATGTCGAACTTACAACCGAGACTGAAAAACATGCAATCAGAACATTTTTCCAAAATAATATAAGACATTTGAAGGGTAGCGATAGAGAGTTGCCGCAGGTTCTTATGATGCAAGAACTATTGCAGAATGGTATTGGCATACATCATAGTGGTATATTACCAATTTTGAAAGAAATAGTAGAAATGCTTTTCCAAAATGGAGTTGTAAAGGTCAATTTCTTAATATTTCTTTATATACTTGTGAGTTACTTGAATGCATTGATTAATTGTAGTTATAATATTACAGTTATTATTCGCAACAGAAACATTTGCGATGGGTGTGAATATGCCAGCACGCACCGTGGTCTTTGATTCTATTAAAAAATACGATGGTACCAATTTTCGAATACTTCATCCTACCGAGTATATACAAATGGCTGGTAGAGCTGGTCGTAGAGGGCACGATACAGCGGGGATGGTAATTATTATGTGTCGAACTGCAGTTCCCCATTTTAACGAGTTAAAAACCATGATGTGTGGCCAAGCACAAAATTTAGAATCTAAATTCAAAGTCACATATTCTATGGTTTTGAATTTAAGAAGATTAAATGAGTCGGTAACAGTCGAAGGAATGATGCGAAGATCCTTTAAAGAATCTCCGGTGACTTTGAAACAAAATGCTTATAAAACTGAATTACAAAAGCTGGAAGATGAATTGGCACAATTACCACCTTTGAACGATGTACAAAAGAAACTTTCCGAGTTTTATCAAGTAGCTACTGATTACTTAGAATACCTTAAATATTTGAAACCTTACATATGTGAGAAACAGAAAAAGGCAGTGAAAAACTTAGTACCTGGCAGGGTTCTGCTAATATCTTACGAAAGTCATTACAATAAATTAGCTTTATTATTAAGCACCGTTCAACATAAAAATGGTAGACAATACAGGGTACTAGTTCTTAAAAATTCAGAGACACCAAAATGTGCTGAAGATAAATCAGAAAATGAAACAAATCGAGACTTTAAGAATTCAGAGAAATGGCATGATATCGTTGCTTTAACGAAAAAAGATATATTTGTGCCAGTTGGAGTTCCGTCGGATGAAGTACTAAATATATTTGCTTGGAATATCCTAGAGATAACGAATTGTCAAATTAAAATAGATTATAATCTAGTCTTAGCAAATTGGGAAAAGAGGCAAATACCGAGATTTAAGTAAGAAAATATTATATACATTCGTTGTACGTATATTCATTTTGCGATTTGCAGTATCATGTCAAATATTATTCATTTTTTAGGGCCGAACCTCCTAGTTCAACTTACGAAACAGCCATGCAAGAATTAATAAAATTATCCTATAATGCTTCCCGTGATCCTTCCATTTTGCAACCCTATACGGACATGAAACTGAACTACGATATTGATATGAAAATACAACATTTGCTGGATTTAAAGAAACTTGTATATGATATGAAGTGCACGGAAATTTCGAATTTCGAAGAACAGTTTGAAACTGTATTTGAACGTAGTGAACTAGAGAATCAGAAAAGAAAAATTCAACTTCAACTAAGCGACGAAGGAATGAGTTTATACCCTGAGTATACAAATGCTGTTGCACTTCTCAGAGATTTAGGCTATATAAATGAGAATGAAACAGGTAGCTGTTATAGAATAATCCTTATAACATCACTACTCAGCAAATAATTTATAACATTTCCTTTTATCATTTTTTTTGTAGTTGCTTTAAAAGGCCGAGTTGCTCTACAAATGGGAAGCAACGAATTACTAATTACAGAGCTTATTCTTAAAAATGTTTTAACTGTACTTCAACCAGCAGAAATAGCAGCATTGTTGTCTTCTGTAATATTTCAACAACGGACAGATGCTACCCCAGAACTTACACCAGATTTGGAGAGGGTATAATTCATTATCATAATGTGAGACTTATTTTTGTAAAATACTATTCTCATTAACGTTTTGTGTTTATGTAGAGTTGCGAAGTATTGAAAGAAACATATGCCGAGTTGGAAACTTTAGAACAACACTATCAGTTGTCAACATTACAACCACTGAACTTTGGATTAGTGGAAGTAGTTTATGATTGGGCGAAAGCAAAATCGTTTGCTGAAATTATGGAAAAAACGGATGTACAGGAAGGAATTATAGTACGCTGTATTCAGCAGTTAAGCGAAACATTAAGAGATGTTAAAAATGCAGCTGTTACTATAGGTGATCCTGTTTTAAAGGAAAAGATGGAAGAAGCTTCTACAGCCATTAAGCGGGATATCGTTTTTGCAGCATCTTTGTATACACAAGATTAAGTGTTTAATTAAATTTATGTACAGCCGTTTATTTTTATGTATAAATATTCGAAACATTTTAAATTCTGATCAATAAGAGATCTATATATTTTTATAACTTATACAGTATTTGTGAAACATATGTTTGAAAATTGTAAAATATAATTTTTCTTTACTACAAATATAAAATTTTAAAATTTAGTTTTATTTTGTAAAGTATATTTCTTTGTGTTTAGATGTATAATAACAGTACAAACCAATGGAATAAAGTTGATATTTACTATTGAACAATACCTAATGTGTGATACTTCTTGTTAAACAATAACCTTGTATTATGTTTTCTAGTTTTATAATGCACGTTGATCTGTATTATTGAGATTTCCTTGACCTTTGTTCGTTTCAGAAATGCATATCCATTGGCCCTCAGTATTTTCACGCCAAAGAGACACTTTATTATCTCCACCACTAACTGCTAAAATACCTCCAGTTAAAGACCAACTAACATTCCAGATTACATCATCAAAAACATTAAGAATGGTTGGTGTCCAACTGGTATAGTCATTTGAAGTCCACACAATTACCCGTCGATCTTGTGAACAAGAAGCCAAAGCAGCTTTAGATGGACCAACTGCAGGAGCCCATGCTACATCTCTTACCTACATTCAAGTACTTACATGAGTAAATCATGCATAATATTTTATTTGTCTTCCTTTATAAATTCAAGAAATAAGAATTTTACCCAATCACTATGTGCTTCAAGTTTATCTTCTTCAATCCACCTGTCACCTTCTTCTTTCCAAATTTTAACTAAGTTATCACAACCTCCTGTTGCCAATCTTTTCACTGGTCCATTTCTTTGTGTTCCACTAGCATCAAAGCTAGGTTCAATAGCAGGACACCAACTTACAGCATTACATCCAATAGTGTGAGCATTTGTAATTTTCTGTGTTTCCCATGTATCTCCATTATTAGTAAGAATAGATACTGAACCATCAGAACTACCGCAAGCCAAAATTAGACCAAATTCATGGGGTGCCCAAGCTACAGAGTTAACAGAGGAATCATGACCAGTATGTTCATAAATCTTGGTCCATTCTCCTAGTTCCTTCCAAATGATTACCTTTCTATTAGAAGAAAGAATGCCAAATGACTTCCAAACAAAATCTAATAGGTTTAATTTGAATAATTGTTGCGAAGAATATATCAAAAAGATTCGTTTAGTGAATTGTAACATACCGATCGTAACTACAAGATGCTAAAAGATTTCCAAATTTAGGATGTGCCCAAGCAACCTGCCACACAGGTCCAACGTGTTCTTTAAGATTCGCTACTAAAGTTTGTGATCCGTTCTTAAGATCGAAAATTTTTACAGAATTGTCACTGGAACAAGTTGCTAACCTCAAACCATAGTAATCCATTTCAGCATCATGAATCATATCTTCGTGGCCAGTATCCACAGTATTCAAAACGGACACCATTTTTGCAATACTTTTTACTTGTAGCTATATATATCTTTTAAAACATCCGATTTCTAAAAGTTAAGTACAAAAATAATGGAGAGGTTATGTTGATCAGTGTCTGTCACTTACGTGGAAGCATGTGCGCATTAGCGGGCAATGACAGTAACTGCGCGCAAGTAGCGCATAAATGTAAATGTGCGACACATCACATCCCAAGTACAACACAACATTGAAATTACATATTCAACAAAATACATGTACATATATGTAAAAGCTATTTAACTCGCACGATCTAAGAAAGAAATTGTATAAACGGTAGAATTACATGAATGCCTTTACTTGAAAATGTAGGCATGTGAAGGAAAATGTCGGAAAATAAATAAAATTTCAACTTAAACTCGTACTGTACCACTCAACTCGATAACGTTTCTTGAAAGTTATAATTATTTTCTATCTAATTTACTGTTGTAACTATTAAAATTTACACATGAATCGGAAGCAAACCTTAATGACATTCAGATAATTAAAAATTGTAAATACTTTTTAATTGTAATTCCAATGTTACAATAATCGTTCATTAAATTATTTATTACTTGTGATACATGGTAAGATTTTTGTATAGCTGTATATAATTTTAGTGATTCAAACTTCCGCGCAAAAAATATTTTTGATTTTAATTTTAATCGCCAGTAGCGCTATAATACAATACCAGTCTAATCGATAAAGTAGAATCTGATAGAAAAATGGTAAAAGGGGGGTTTAGAGCCCCCCGAATTGACACAGAAAAATGTATTACGTGAGTGATCTATTCTATACCACGTCTGTGGTAATGTTAACATGTTCTGTGAATGTTTCAATTCCTTGAAGTGACTACATATTTATGTATATTCTTTGTGTCATTGTTTTTAATGACGGCTACGTTTTGAAAGGAAATTAACAGTGATTCTCACTGATTCGCATCCATGGTATGTATGTAAGATTCAATTGTCCTTAAATCATCTACTGTCAAAATAGTTTTGACAAATTGCTGAGATAGTTGTTACGCGACACATCTTGTCAATATGCTAATACGTCTACTAATTATTTAAACTAATTGTCAAATACCTGAAAACAATTATACGTTGAATGTTTTAGACGTATGACATATTGTTTTTAGACAGTGTACACATCAAATAATGTAGCTGTCATAATACAACAAATTTGACAGTCTTAAATACTATTTAATGTCAATACTTTTAACTTGAAACTGATATTATCATATATGTGCATCTAAAATTTTGAATTTTTACATTTATTTGCTGTAGATTAAATATTAATTTTTGTACATACAGTACAGTTATATAAGAAAAAGGAAAAATGATAATATATTTATTCATATTTATTTCAGGCTTTACGTATGATGTCAGCAATAGTGCCAGGCACACATAATGTAATTGATTCTAATCAAAGTTATGATCATGCTGCAGAACGACAAAAACTGTTAGAAGATTTATTAGCTGCTGCGAAAAAGTGTCATGTTAGATTTGGTGGGCGTACTGAATTAGCAACTGAATCAGATATATGTGTCATACAACTATGTCATATATTTGAATCAATTTTTAGTCATGGATTGCGTACAAATTGTATTGAAAAGATTAATTCAGCTTTAAGGTAATGGAAAACATAGATTTTAGATGAAATGAAATACATATTCACATGAAGTAAATAAAAAAAATATTTTGAAATTGTAAATTTCTTTATAATTTATAATATATTTCAAAATATCAAATATGAAAAGAGTACTGAGATGTTCTGTTATACTGACTATAATATCAGGGTATGATGTAGTTATTTGAATGACATTGTCAACGTCGGTTTAGTTCCTTATCACATGTATGAGATATGATAATACTGATGCGTATAAAATGACAATATTATAACGTGACTAATACTCTAAGATATATTGCAATGTGTTTATTTATGCTGTTTGTAGGCATGTCTCAGATATAGTATCTGGTAGTAGTACAAAATTGTACAATACATCGGATATGGCATTCTGGCCATGTATAAAGGAGCAATTGACATGGCATGAACAAGAACGTTTTGGTATATTAAAAAAGGTTCATACAGATTATGGTCGGGGAAGAGCATGGCTTAGAGCCGTTTTAAATGAACGTTCTTTAGAACGTCATTTACATGCTATACTTGATCCAGCTATCTTATCACCTTTCTACGAGGATTGGGCATTTTTACTTGATCAGGAACGTAGTTCAGTACTGCCAAATGTAGCTGCAGGTATAAATACAATGTAATCTTATGCCTTGCAAACTAATGTGTCAGAAATAATTAAGTATTATTCCAACTAATAGGACTTGGTAGCATTTTATTTGCAATTAGGATAGATAATGATGAATTGGATAACAATTTAACAGGAAAGGAAAATGAGAAACAAAAAGTTTCATTGTCTGAACCCATTATATCATCTGCAATTCCAGGTAACTACATATTTCACTTCCAATAATAACACAAAGAATTAATCAGTAATATTTTACACAAGTATAATTAATATTTACATTAGGATCTACTTTAAAGCAAAAACCAAGGAAAAAAGTGCCAACTCATATAATTTCTTTTGACAATGAGAATGAAGAACAAGAGACCAGTGAAGCTACAGCTTCAGTTAGTGCACCTCCAACCTGTCTTAATTCCCCTGCAGTAGCAACAACAAAAAATTCTGAGTTACCTACTTTATCAGGACTACAGTCTCAACCAGAAACAAATGATAGTGACATAATAATTGATAAAGAAACTTCTGAATGGGAAAAATGGTATATACACAAATATGTACTGTATTATATTTTTATAACGATTAAAAACGTGTATATGAGAGTAATAATAACATATTTGTTTAATACTTTAGTGAAACATTTGAAGAAGAAAAAGTATTAACTCCAGTTACAGATTCTGGTAATATGGGTGGACTTGTTCCCGTATCTCCTTTAGATCAAACATTAGATGATATGTTAATAGCATTGCCAAACTACTTAGATGTATGTACTACAATTAACTCCAAATACAATAGAATCATTTTTATTTTATTTATTTTGCCTTTTCTTTTATGCAGGATACGTCTGAAGTGACAGAAGCTGCAGTGGAAGCTACTGAACCTCTTGAAAATTTAGACATGCATACAGATGTAGAAGATCTGGACGGAAAAACATTACAAGTAAGACTTTTAGCTATGACTGAAGTGTTAGAACAGGCTAAAGAAGATGCTATGGCTAGTAGGTCACAGCTTGCTCGTTTGCAAAGGCAACATCAAAATTATCTTGAAAGACACGAATTACAAATACAAACGTTAAACAGGTAAGTAATTATAATGTAGACTTTAGATGACCAATATATATTGTCAATATTGAAATATTGAGAATCTTGAAATTGATAATATATATTGATAATTGTTAATTTTTATTTTAATATAACTACGATTTAATAGAGAAAACGAATTGTTAAGACAACAATTGCGTAAATATGTAACTGCGGTACAAATGTTAAGAAGAGATTCTGATTCCACTACAGTATCTGAAGAAGGTCCATCATTAGATTATCATGATGAAGCTCAACAATATGAAGAGAAATTAATTCAAGTCGCAGAAATGCATGCGGAATTAATGGAATTTAATGCTAGATTAACTTTACAGTTGAATGAGAGGTATGATCATTATATTTTTGCTATATAATGTCTTATATTAATTATATAAACAACTGTAGGAATAGATTACTTAAATTATTACAAGCGGAATTAGAATGTCTGCGTGGTCCTTTAAATGAAGATGACTTACCGTTGGAACCTCCATGTCTGATTCATATATGGATTCCATCTGCGTTTCTTACTGGCCAACCTTCTGACATACATCACGTTTATCAGGTAATCTAAAAAAGATACATAGTGTAATCTCATTATACGATCTTTTGAGCAAATTCCTTTTCGTTTGGAATATTAATAGCACCCGTTTATTATCATAGTACGTGGAGATATACGGAGAACATTGCGATTTTAAAAGCAAAACAAATTTTTAAATCATAATGTTTTCAAGTTCAGCTTTGTCAATAGCCATATAATGGAATTCCAGTATAGAAGAAATAATATAAAGTATAAATTCGTGAAATAATTTTTAATTTGTTATAGATATATGTACGTATTAGAGATACCGAATGGAATATCTATAGACGATACGCGCAATTTTACACGCTTTACAGAGAATTAAGAAAACACGATGCAGTTGTTACTACATTTGAATTTCCACCAAAGAAGACAATAGGAAATAAGGTAATTATATGCTATTATTTGACTTCTGTTTCTTCTTTACTGTTATTTTATTTTTTCTTTTATTTAGGATGCTAAGTTTGTAGAAGAAAGACGACAAAAATTACAACATTGGTTAAGACGAGTTGTCGGGAGATTAGCACAATGTTCTCCTGCATTTGCATCTAGACCAAATAGACAAACACTTGTATCACTAATACCTTTTTTTGGGTAAATTATTTCACAATTTGAATTCAATATTAGAGATACGAAGATATTCTAAAAAATTAAAGAAGTCATCTATCTTTTTAGCGATACTCCTAATACTCAGGATTCGAGGAAAAATAACTCTACAAAAAATACGTTTTCTTCTTCCCCTCAATATATGGGTTTATAATTATTAACGTTTTTTATAGACAATTTGTACATATACGAAGCTTTTTTAATTTTATGTATAAAACAGTTACGTTATTCTATACCTGTGTGTATATATATAAATTCAATTGTTGACAACTGAGAGAAACGAGCATATGCTTGTGTGTATACAATCATAATTAATACACATCCACACATATGCTGGTTATATGATAATGTGTATAAAAGTAACATGTAGTAAAAATAATTAAAAGCTAATCATTTTTTACAGAAATATGTATTATTTTTTTTTTAGAAATGTTTATGTGCAATATCGTCTAAAAGACTAACTCGTATTAAGAGAAAAATTTTGATCCTACTTTGAATCTTTCAATCGGATAAAAAAATATATTTCTTACGAACTATATAAATCTGTTATATCTTTTATATTTTAGAATAAACATATTAAAAAATATTTTTTTAATGTGTATGTGTTATAAAATAAAAAATAATTAAAAATGTATATAAAAAGGTGATCGGTTAATACTAGGGATGTGCAGGTAATCGAATCTTTAAGTTTCGTTATTTTAGGAATTTCAAATAGCGAGAATTAGCTATTTGGCCTGTAATAATCAGACTGGGTACCCGTACATTCCTAATTTAATACGTACATGAACGAAAGTGAATTATAAAAAAGAAAGATCATAAACAAATGCAAAGAGTACAAAAAAGAAAGTATCATACTTTGTTCTTACGATTAAATTGTACAATACCGTGTTCAATCCCGTTTTCTAAAAATTTTATTCATGTAAGGCGCCTTAACAATAATATAAAAAGGTACACTTTTCCATTTATACTTTATGATAAAAATAAAAGTGCATATTGTTATTGGAACAAGTACATACAATATTATGCTGGTAAATAATACAACTAATCGCATATAAGATTCACAGGTTTAACAAGTTGCGTAGGAGTCTCACTATGGAGAGGTAAGATAAGAGAATTTCATGAACAACCAATTCTCGAAGAACGTATCCGCCCGTAGATCTTTGTTCCTCAAGTTTAACGCTTGTCAAATAATAAATACATGTTATAACAATGAAATTTCGAACGTTGACATTGGTATTTGTACTAAGCATACAGACAGCGTTTTTTTTTACCTTTCCATATTGAGATATAAAAGTTTCTTGTAATAGCAAAGTTTATCGAGTTATTAATATAATTATCCTTAATACCTTGACCGCCGAGTTTGGAACCATAATGTATTTTTTTCTCGTTACAAAGGAACCAACAGTACATTCGTACATTTTATTGTTATATCGTAGTTAGACAATGTTACGACAGGAGTATTTATATTGTAGCTCAAACGAGCAACAAAATAACGGACAAATCTCGATAAATCGATATTCGTCACTTTCAGAGTTCGAGTCGCTTACACTTAATTCGATATCGTGTGTATCGAAAAGTAAGACATTGTTGTGATGGCAGTCAATGTATTAATTGCAATTACATACGCTTAAAACGAATCTATGGAATCTATGTTTATAGCGCATCGCAATCATAGCATCATAATCATAGTAAGTTTCATAACATAACGAATATGTGATTAGATTACTTATAAAATCGATTACAAATCAGACACAGTCATTTCAAATCGATATCATACAATATATTTTGTCTTGTGTTAGGGAGGAAAAATAATCGGATACATCGAGGTGAATGAATTCTTAATATTTCGATAAGGATACGATGAATTAATTGTTTAATTCACTGAATGTAGGAAAAGATGAATACAAATTCGTATCGAAAACATAGAAAAAACGAGAATTAAGATTAGAAGCGAATAAAAATGTTTTTAATTATAGTGTAATCTCATCATATGGCTCCCAGTTATATGGCCCACTGAAAGAGTTCTTTTCCTTCACGCGAACTTTCACGCACACATCAAGATCATCGCAATTTCAAAGACCGATGATTTTTTATTTCTGATCGCAAATTTTTATCATTGTCAACTTCTAAATTTTTTAATTTACCATATAAATTTTGAACAAGAAAAATATAACAATTCCGAAATTTAAAGATTGCGAGAACAGAAATTTGTGAGTTACGTCATTTGCGACAAAATTTTGATAATTAAGTGCTACATGGAAGTTCTTTAAAAATGGTCCATATTCTAATTTTTCCATCTCTATAGCCTCGCCCAGGGCCATGTAACGAGACTCCACTGTATATGAATTTA
The DNA here is from genome assembly GCA_945859595.2 of Megachile willughbiella. Lineage (NCBI taxonomy): Eukaryota > Metazoa > Arthropoda > Insecta > Hymenoptera > Megachilidae > Megachile > Megachile willughbiella. The sequence continues at coordinate 14,019,609 of OX243798.1, read as the reverse complement.
AAAAATTTTCAAATATCAAATATAAATAAAGTATCATAACGATAAAATACTCAAAAATAAGGCAATAATATATATTTATATATATATTTTTTGTTTATGTACTAAATCTTATATCTTAATTTGCTTTTATACTTTGAAATTTGATAATGCACGAAAAATACAATGTATAACTTAATTATCGCTTAAAGAGTATTTTATTCCGTAGAAAATATAAGTTCATTTATACATATAACGTTTAATGAAAATTCATCGGGATTGAGAAAGTAAATCTCAATTACGAAAAAATTAAGATACTTTACAATACTGATTACGCGGTGCTTAATCGAAAAACTATAAACTTTATCGATATCTCGAATTACGATTCACAGAGATGCGTGTAACCATCTATTATTTAAATTTAACGTTCTATCGTCGGAATAAACGATAGTTTCAAATGAACAAGGATAAACAGTAATAAAATGTAAAATACGTTTAATATAAAAAGAAAGAAAAACATATTTTCGATATTATAATAAAATTTCAAATAAAATGAATCAATTTGAATAATTTCAATATTAAAAATTTTTAATCAACGCTAAAAAAAAATATATTAGAATCAACTTTTACTATGATTTTGACAATTGCATTGTGCCGTTCAGAAAAGGAGTCTAATCTCAGTTGACTATGGACAGCTCGTGTTATGGTAATTCTTTTTATACATATTTTTTTTTTAAAGTTCGCATTGTTCCACAAGTTATTTATTTTTTTTTTCTTCGTTCAACGAACTTTCGCGAGACGCATGAAAAGTATAGAATTCGTTGGCCTTAGTCACTACGTTCCGTACAAAGGTTTCATCGTAAACGGCTTTAAATTATTATTTACATTTACTAGCTCTCTTCGCTGACTAATTTTGATTTAGCCCTAGGACAGACTAGAGGGTGAATAGATCCTTATTTATAAATTATTGATTTTCGATGTACCGTTGCGAACCTACTTGCGTGTTTATGATTTTGAGTTGTAAGATACTCTTTTGTATATTACAGAAATTCATTACCTAAACACATTGTACAGACAAATTTTTCAACAAGACAAACACCAAAAAAGTATTTTCATAACGTACAAAATTATACTATATTTAAACAAGTAGTACAATTTAATTGCAAACATATAAGTTTTTTAACAATTAATTTATATTCTATATTCTGTTGCATAGAATAAGAAATTATTAAACAGTATTTCATATATTTATTATAAAACAATAAATAGATAAAAGCTATATTTAACTTTACTAAATAGGTAAAACTTTCGAAATAACTTATTCAACTTTCGAAAATTGTATGTAGCAAAAAATTTGTATAATGCTGAGCATCTTACAAATTAAAATGATACATTCAACAAGTTTGCTTTTTTTATCTTGCTGTTGTGTAAAATACTACAACGATACGTCTGAACAGTCCTAGGGATAAATAAATTCGTAATTGACATAATCATTTTGCCATTCTGAAGCCTGCTCAGATTTAGATATGTAAAGAGAATGTACCGAACAGTAGTCACATAAGGATTGTTTAGTTAACGAATTATAAAGAGTACCTATATTGTTTCATAGGTAACCAGAGAAATTTGAGCCTAATCTTTTCTTTAACTTTAAATTTAGGTATATCCAAATAACAGGTAATCTTTAGTTTAGCAGTCTTTACACACATTCCTCTGTTTTCATGAAATTGACAACAAAAGCTAACAATAATGATAACACATTATGCAAGTACATGAAGGTTAAAAAGTGGAGCCTCATGAGTGTAGTCAAAAATAATAAGGCTAGCTTTTTTTCTCTAAAGTAATTTTCCATTCTCTGCTTAATTAGTAAAAGTATGAAACTTTTTTTATTCACTATGATTAATACAATGTGTTACGTTAAAACATTATCCTTTCTTTCCGTTCAAGTGAAAATACGCCAACAGATGAAATACGCAATCAATAAATTTTTTTTCCTTTTTCCTTTTAGAGAGAACATTCACGTATTCTTACAGCGATGAGATAAATGTCATTTAGGTCCATAGCGAAAATAAATAAAAGAAAAATCTTCTTAAGCTAGTAGATAGCAGATTAGTTTTGTATTGTATACTTGTTAACTAGCCAGTGCATTTTGTATATATCCTGACTCTCTCGTTAACCTTCCTGTCTATTTAGCACACTTTGCCACGCATTCTAAGGCATGAACTTTCTAGTGAGCTGGATAAAAGAGAGCATAGACCAGTGTGCCAGGTACTTTATGTGTTAACATTTTTTTCACTGTTGTAGCTAGATACAATATAATATTAGAAAGTATATTACTATTGTATTTAAAAAACTGTTCTTCCCTGCTCTCGATCTTATATTTTATTAAGATCCTTTTATTCCTTGGATCATAACTATAAAATCGTTTGCAAAACGTTCTGTATTAGAAAGCAAAAAATAAATTGAACTTCTTGAGTGGCTATGTCTGCATATACTAAATAATAAGTTAACCCATCGCACGAATAACACTTGATCCGCTTATCTAGGGTGAAGAGTTTTTTCGTACGAAGATAGGTTTTTGACAGTATTTGATATTTCTTTGATTATTCCTATTATAGAAACATTCAATGAAAAAGGAACATAATTCGCTAAATATGAGCATACTAGATGACTATTAAAATACGACCATAAACGAGTGACTGGACTAATTTCAAAATATTTCAAATACACGTATTAATGTACAATTATTGATGATATAATGATCTCTAATGTTATTCGTGGATGACTTAATCAGGATTCCAATATTACAACACATGCATTCTGTCATTTTTGTATAGAACGCAGATTATAAATTTTTGTTCACTACGATCCGCGTTTATACAAAACCCTACACGCACACCCATACTGCTGTGCCAAGTTAGGGAGCCATTTGTATGCACATCTGATACCACACTGGCTAAAGCACATATCGTCACTTATTACTTCGGTCAATGTTTAATTTTTACCACTCGCCATTATTTTTTACTCATTACATTTCCACCTTATATCATTAGGTTCATTCTATCATACATCCGTCAACCTGTCATTGCATGCTATATCGGTTGTACATATTCAGATAATAAAGTAACATAATACAAATTAAACGAAAAATCTTGTAACCCTATGGTAATGTAATTATTAAGCAATAAAATATACTCTTGAGATTAACTTAAGTTCCTTAAGTTTCTTTTATGACACTGAACACTATAGTCGAACAAAGTGCTTGTTTTACTTTCAAAGTAGAAACTTATCAACTAAGGGAAATAACTATAAAAAAAGAAGCTACGCAAAAGTGCACGTTTGTACACGTAATACGAAACGAATTATCGTAATTAATTTATGCATTTATCTTACATACGCGATCTTAAAAAAGAAAGTAAAGAATGTATGTATAATAATTGTAGAGATATAATTCTTAAAAATAATGTACCATAGGGATACACTATTTTCGAGCTCCTCATTAATAATAATTTGCGTATAAGTAATAATACAAAACGATACAAAATTCTAACAAGTATTTTGTTTCACTATGCAATCGAAACATTCAAGTGATAAAGATCTAATGAAAACACATTATAAAGGGATACCAATGTACATATCCAGGCACATGTACCCATTTTGTATCCGTTATAATTTTGCTTTTTCCCAACAATCAAATTTAATACTCTTCGACATTTTGAATATTTATCCCTGTATACAAAACTAAAGTCGTTTAGCACGTTTTAGCACTAAATTTAGAATACACAATTTTATTAGTCTTTCTCCCTGTAGAACACAATGTTCATTCCTAAATGTCGTTTTATTTTTTTTTCTTTAGTTATCACAAATTATTGTTCCTCGTATTTATTATTGTTTCAAACATTAACGGAGCTCAAATGCTTTCAATGTTTTGTATCAATGCAATTATAACTTTTTTAATTACACGTTTACGATGCCCGAAACGTTGGGTCACACTGGGAACAGGCTGTTTTTTCGGTAACTTTTCTTTGTTGGTATATGCTTTCATATCAAAGTAAACCACTTTCTACCGATGAGGTCATCAAAAGAAAAAATATATATATACCAATTGGGTTTATGAACATTATTCCATATGGTAAAGAGCAGGACTATGGATTTGGAGGAGGTGTAGTTGGTGTTGTATGCGATGAAGGTGATGCACTGGCAACCATCGTTGGACTGGCTGGCTGTTGTAATGGCAGGAACGCTGATCCCAAACTAGGTTTTAACTGGAATGCTACACACGGCTTTGGGCAATACTCTAGTTTGCTCAAGTCTATCATGGGTCGCCTATACATAATACAAATAGTTGATTCAGTTTGCTGTATAATAATTTGCGTTATTATTTTAAGTGTAATTAAAGTCAAGCATAACAGAAACATTCATTTGATTTTCATTTCAATAAATTTAGAATATCTTCTGAAGCAGTGATAGGTGGGTCAAAGACTCAAAATTTTCGTATTTTTAAATGCAGTAGAGATTTAGAAATATAGCGCTATAGAAAGATAAAAATTAAAAATTTTTATATTAAGAAACTGGCTATCCATCAGTGCCCGCGAATGCACGCCATTTGCACCATCACTGTTCTAAAGAATACAAATACTGTACGGATATATTTAATGTAGGACGAAATACTATTCTGAAAATATAAAGAAAATACATATGTGTGAATGTTATCCTATAGTGCAGTTTCGGTTACCTTCGAAATAATTTAACTTCTTTTATTATAATACATGCATGTAAATAAAAATTACCTGGCATCCTCTACGAATTTAAGATTGACTTTCTCACAGCCATCGGGTGGTTCTCTTGCAAGGAACCTATTAATGTGAGGAGAGGTGCCAAGACGTCCTTCTCTATCTTGTTCAGGGGTTGAACCACGACTTCCACCTTTAAGATAATGCAGAATATTTAAATCAATAACAATATAAAAATAATGCACATACACACTGTTTACATCAATGAAAAAAAAAATGTTTAATCCATGCTATTAATGGCTTAAATCATTCATATGTTCATACTTATGAACATACATTCGTATAAAACGCAAACAAATAATGCAGATATGATAGTTGTTTACATACCAAATATAGACCATTCAGTTTATTAATAACACATACATATATATAAATAAATTTGGAAACTTGTAAAAATGTTTCACAATACAAGAATATGATCTTGATGACATTAAATCTTCACATTTAATAGCTTATAAGTAAAGAATACAAATCAAAATTACTATTTTAACAAGTATAAAAATGATACATTGTTTAATCATGCAACTTTTGTTTTGATAAGTTATCGATTTTCACTAAGTTAATTTTTTATTTAGTAATAATATAAGTTATAAATTATTTAAAAGACATAGTAAGATGTGTATAACCAGGATCATCTATGTAAAATAATTATATAAAATATTGCATGCAAGCATCGAAATAATAAATAATAAAAAATATATGGTAACTACTACATTTTAGTTTTCTGAAGTAAATTTTCTTACTACATATTATAATGAACTATATACATTTAATTTAGAGTTGTATAAAAAATTACCTCGAATATAGCATACTGATAGTAATTGATATTCTGACATCCTATAAAATACATACATTCCAATATTTGAAAACAAAACAGCTCATGCACATATTTCAGGATATATGTATGTACATATATATGTATATGTATACTTATTTACGAAATAGTAAAAAATTTATAATAGACATATGAAAGCTCATCAACTATTATATTTGGATAGGGGTGTTCAAAAGAAAAAAAAGGATAAACAAATCTGTTTGAAGGGATCTCATGAAAAATAAAAACATTTCCGCAAATATGTGCCAACCTTGTAAGAGATCGCTAGGCGGACGGGAGGCATCCATAAGACCAGGAATCAGCGGAGACTCAGAATTCCTAGATGGAGGGCCTGTCTCAACAGGCACACACCATAGTTAGTCTGTTATTTGTAGTGTTACCAGTAACCAGAAATACTTCACACACATATATGTATATATTTGTATAAAATATGTGTAACTTTTATTATGTTCCCCAAATTACAAAAACTACATTATTACGAACATTAAAAATAAACATTACGTACAATCATTAATTTGGGGATATTAATATTCTGATTATAGGTGGTTTTTATAATTGTTAACATAAAATTTATATAAATTCATGTATGATCTAAGAATACTGACAACTACTTTTCATGTACCTAGGTACTATTTAATAATATTAGATAAAATGTAAACTTACCTGAAGAATAAGAACTGGAGGGAAGGTCGGTAGCTGGTGTTTGTGTGTTGACACTGCGAGTAGCCCTCAGTAGGTCCGCTAATGGTGCACGATGTCCTTCTGGTGTTATTTGTTCGCGGTATCGTGCATACTGTAAGATCATATATTTGAATTAAAATTAAATTAAAAACTAAATTATTATTATTACATAACTATGAACATCATTTACCTTGTCTTCCACTGGATGATCAGGATCACTAGGGTTGGTAGTAGATTTAAGAACTAGTCCTTCAATTTCTTGATTTAATCCTTCAATAGAGGAACGCATTGGAGGCCTCATTGGTTTCACGGGTATGTTCATAGGACTTGCTTTTGTACTCAAACTAAATTGATTGTCTATAGAAAATGATAAACATATGTCAATCAAGTGTGTAAATAAAAACATCCATTGCAAAATTATGTATTATTAAATGAACTTACGTATAGACGTTTGTGAAGCAATACTAGGTAAAACAGTATGATCTGCAGGAAAAGCTGGTGGTGGCCCACCAGGCATTATGAGCCCAAATGCAGCTGTTCGTTCTCTACTACTAGTGCCTTCCTTATTTGTACGTTGTAACCTATATCATATTATTTTGAAATAAGTCAGTGGATAAATATTTAAATATATTAGTCAAAAATAATAACATAAATTGGCTACATTTATATACTATTACCAGACAGGATTTCTACATACCGATGCCTGAAATATTTTTCCAGTTTCTCATCTGTGGTAGTTTGTTCTGTTGGATGACGTGTATGTAATTTTCTTGGTTCATTGGACCATTCTTCTGTCTATAAAATGGATATACAAAATGAAAAAATTTTATCATGAAATGATAATTGCACGTTGATAAGGATGAGACCAATTAAACATACCTGTGTGGATTTGTCAACCAAAAGAAGACTGGAATGAATGTAATACGAATCACGAGGCCATTGTCCCTTCAAATAGATAGTATCTAATGATGCTGTCCTTCGAATATTCTGATTTCCACTCAAACTTTCACTGCATCTTCCACTTAATGTTTTTGATTTTGCTGTATATAACAAACAATACAGTTAAACCTAATTAAGTAAAATAATGGAATACATACCAGAACCGGACTATCAAGAATATATTCGGTTGCTGGATAAAATAAACAAAACAAATAAATGTGTTAGTAAAATAAAAACTGTATTAACAAAAAGGAAAGGAAAAAAGGTAAAAACATTTTGTGGAACCGACCTAAATGTGTATCTTCGGTTACCAAATTAATTGGTATATTAGATTAAAATAATTGAATACATTAGAGAACAAAGAAATAGGCAACAAGAAGTTCATTTTATTTTTTAAATACTGTTACCAAATATGATTTAATGCAACATGTACATGCTATTTTACAATTATGAAGTAATATGTAGATTAATATACTGCAGTATATCATGTGAAAAAATTATGCTGCTTCAAAAAATCTATGTTGTAAAAATTTGAAATACACTTAACATTCCTGTTATAATTTGATTTTTTCCATGTTTACATTTATAATTAACTATATACAGACAACACACAAAGTGGTATAAAATGTTATAAAAATAACATTATGAATACTTGTAAACCACAGAAGTGACAATAATACACTTACGAACATGTAATTGATGAAATATCAAAGCTGAGGAAAATTTTAAATATTACAATCAATACTATTTAATATTTATGCTTAGATTTGGCAAATGCCACAAATAAATTATTTACTATTTTCCATTTTTTTTAGACATCAAGGAAAGAAAATAGTGAGTTCTAAATCCACTGATTACTTTCTCATTATTATTTCATAAAATTGAACATACTTTTCAAGAAAGATATCTTAATAAATTCTGTAACACAAAATTGTAAATTTAAGAACTAGTTATTTGAATGGTTTAATTACTTTAATACCAAATAATTATTATTTCAAAGAATGCTTTATTTGCAACATATTCTATCCATCGAAGAAATAAAAACATTTATTCACAATTATGTATTTTAAACATTTATCCTCCTCAGCTCTGTTAAGCATATATATAAACAGGGCCACATTTACCTTTAAATGCATTAGACACAAATTGGAACTTGACACTTTACTGGTTCACATTTTAAAACATTATTCTTCTTTTTTACAACAATATAATAAAAGAGTCAGTTATATTGGCAATAACCTTCACTGTTATTTGTGAGAATAATTTAACAACTAAAGAAACAGCGAAAAGCTATTTAGATATATAACATATATTTGACACTTTTTGAAGAAAGGTATAGACCAAGACAAGTACAAAATTAGTATTTCACAAATTTATAAGACTGACATTAACTCAGAAAAGTTTATTAACGAAGGTAATGCAAATACTGATGTTTGACATGTATTTATTTCTAAATGAATAAGTAAAGGATAAATCTTTCTCAAGTGATCTGTTGTTATTATGCATTGCATCAGATGTAGTGAAAACAATTAATTATGATAATTAGGCTACAGATGTTTATGCATTTATGATATATCAAAGTCTGCAAAGTAAAAGATTTGCACTGTACAGATTACATTATGTATTTGTATACTTTCTGCACTTCAATGTATCACAAATGTATAAACATTCATAGCCTAACGATGACATTACAGATATATTTAGTAAATTCAAAGACAGAAAAAAATGTTAGTTATACATTGTTTTTTTAATTCAAATTTAAACTTATTTACATTCATGTTGTCTTTCTAATAAAAATGTATATTTATACTAATGTTATGTTAGTTTTATTTTATTGAAACAAATTATGATGGAAGTATTGACTTTTATTTTCAGTATATTTGAAAACAGAATATGTATGAGCTTAATTAATTAAATTGATCTTGTTGTTTTGAGATCTTATAATGATGTTGCACTCAGGATTTCCAAGAGTACAAATGCGGCCCTGTATGTAAACTATACGAAGATACAACAAACATTAAAACTCGTATTGTGACATCGAGAAAAAAAGTGACCCGAAAAATTGTTCCGAATCAAGAATTCGAAGGAAGGGTGATAGAAAAACAAAATGACAGACACAACAAAGAAGCGAACCAAAAGATAACAGTGTATTATGTGGTAAGGGCATCGACGTAGGTAGAGTAGCGCGGAGCGTAAATACCTTTGTAAGAGAGGGAACCGGGGCTTCGTTGTCCCGAGGAAGAGGTCTCCGGCGAGATGCGGGCCCGCCACGCACTCGCGTTCGTCGGTGACACGGTAGGGCTGTTGCTGTTGCTCTTCCTGAGGCTGCTACCCTGCCGGCCTTGTCGTAACAGCGAGCTTACGGGAAGAGTCGCGCGCATTGGGCCTTGCTTCGACGTCGAGCATGGCGAAGACTTTCGCATTCGCTGTGATCCCGACATTTTGTCATATAGGCAGGTGCCACAGGGGGCCTCGACGCTGCCGCGTTTGATACACTGTTTCGAGTATGTTTTATTAAGGACGGAGGGCCGCGGGCACCGTTCAGGGCACGAGGCCTCCGAGCACCCGCGACTTTGTCGCGCACACGCGGCGACAACAGCGGTGGTGCCGACAGCGAGGACAGATTTCTTCCGATCGTTTTACGATGCTCGGCTTCCCGGCGGCGGGCGAGATCTCATCAGCGACAGTCGCAGCAGGAACGGCGGTAACGCGACGAATTCACCAACAACGAGAACGGGAACGGTGGCAGCGGCGGCGCGACGACAATGCCCTACGCGTCTTGTCATTTGCAATGTTCTGCTGCTGGCTCGGCACGCACGTCACGTGATCGCCCGTCCCGGCTGGTCATTGGTTGCAACGCTAGCCCGTGGAGCGTCGTACTACGCTCACCCGTGGGGGCCGCGTTCCATTCACTAACACCGTAGCACCGTACCTAGCGTCCTATCGCTTTCTCCCTCTATTGTTCTTTCATTCTCTCTCTCTTCTTCGCGCTTGTACAGTAGCGAGCACAGTCATGGACCTAGGAATATAGGGATGGAGTGGAAGCTTGGATTAGGGACGAGGAGAGCGAAGCTGACATGAGAGGGGGACCCTAATAGCTGATGCCTAAATTTCATTGGTCGCTTTCTGCGTATGTTCTGTGCCGCCAATTACGAGGAACTAGAAATCACCGATTAATACAGATTTTTTTGTTAATACCAAACAACTGCGTGCGTTCTTACGCACATGTGTTATTTTCAACATTTAGAGATTCGAAAACTTCAAGTTCACAAATTTACAAGTTCAGAAATTTTCATCTTTCGACCGAGCAATTGGAAGTTCAAAAATTTCACAATTAAAGATATTTTAATGATTTTTAATTTTAAATGTTCAAATTTAAATATTTCTAGATTCGTACGTTTCCAGGTTTTAAAATTAAAAAATCTAAAAATCTAAAAATTTTCAAATTTTAAAGATTTAAGAAACTGAGAATTTGACGATTTCGAAATTTAAGAATTTGGACTTATGAAGGTTTGAAAATTTACGAATTTGGAAATCTGAGAATTCAAAAATTTGGGGATTCGGAAATCTGACAATTTAGAGATTTGGTGATTTAAAAATTTCTCAAATTTACATATTTGATCTCCTAAAATCGAAGGCACGTAGTAGGAGGCTCCTCCCCCTACCCTCGTCCTTACCCAAAGGAAGCCTACGTTGCACCCGAGTGTACAGTGACGCTCAAATTCACCCTTTCTCGATTATTTCGACCTTATATCACGAAATATCGTTTATTTTCAACACTTACGAGTCACTTTTATACACTCACAATCGTGAACTGATAATTAAATTTCGTTGAAGATCACGGAAATCGTTGTTTCGCACAGAATCACGTTTTAATCGAAAGTATGTTTTGATGTACGTGCACGAACGTGCGCAACTCTGCTTATATATACCTGCACGACACACGTATAGACCCAGTATGTAGCGTCTTACGTTTCACGTTATGTACGTAATGGAGGTGCACAAGCCGATGAATAGCATGTGTGAATAACTTTCGTGTACGGAGCACGTACTACACTAGTACAGGCGTAGTATCCAGCTTACGTTTTTCAGCTACGGCGCGTGCACGCTACGTTCATTCGATACTCTCGCGAGGAGAAATCTCGAGCGATCGGTTGGATGAGCTACTATCGAATTTTAACGTTGCGCGCGGGCTTAATTGATATTACTGGCGTTATCGGATTTTTATGACTTTTCCAGCGAATTTATTAAAATTTTTAAAGAAAAACATATCTTACTCACAATGATTATATACCAACGAAACATGCAAATATTAAGAAGTGATTATTAAAATGGTTAAAAATTTGATTTCGTAAAAAAGATCGAAGACAAAGAAATATCTTCTTATGAATTAAACTCGTATATTTATTTACAATATATTTTACAACATACGATATTGTTTCATTACAGTAATTTCTTAATCTGACTAGATTAAATAATATCAAAATTAAATTAAACACATCAGTCAAAGCTTCCAGTATACTAGAAAATGCATGAAAAAATAAAAAGTATGGACTGATAATTACTTCGACTGTATTTAGTACACTTAGTAATTGTAAATATAAAAACTAAACCAAAAACAATCCTATAAACAAAAATTTATATAGTCTCCATAATTTTCACATTGAGTTAATTAAATAATTATAAAGTAGTAACATACATGTTATACATATACATACTAAATCATAATTTAATTTCTGTTATTGGATTTTAAGTCACTTGTCACGTATTTTTTGTTTAAAAATAATATTAAAATCAACATCAAAATTCGTACATAATTATAATAGGTTTGCATGGAAATTTGTTTAATAAAGGCACTGCCATATTTAACGCTAAAGGCTGAGATGATACTCTTATGTTTAATTTGTATTTATGTATGTACATACATACATATTCAGATGTATGTATATACATACATGAAAACTTTTTAAGTAACATTAAATCACTGTGCAAATCAGTTTGTGAGGAATGCTGTACATTAGTTCCAAAAATAATTATCTGAAAGTATAATTGTCTATTATCTGTTAAAGAATTTACTGTCATAATTGGTACTAAAACTAATGTCAATTATTAATATTTCTTTAATAAATAAAAAGAAAATGAATGCTTTGTATGTGCTTTCTGCATGCACTAATTACTGAAAATTATCTATTCTTTTAAAATGGTTTGTAATAACATTATTAACGAATGATTTAAAGTTCTACAACAATTCTGTAATACTAGAAATCTAGAATACACTATTATAATATTACAATAATGTTATCAAAGTGATAAGCACATTGTAGTGAAGTATTGTACATAATGTAAACATTTGTATAGTGCAACAATATTATTGTTCTAATTATAATTGTTTATATTTTAACTTCACTTTAAAACAATTGAACACGACATAGATAATGTATTCTAAATTGTATACCAGTCCCTTTTAATTAATCAGTATTAATTATCAATATTGGTTAGAAACATAAATAACCCTATTGTAATGATTAAGTAAATAATGTAGCATTCTAATAACTGAAATATTTTAAAGATAATCAATAATATACTATATTTATATAATTACATTTATGTGTGCATGTACGTAATAGATAAAATGAACATTGGAATAAAAGTGACACTTCCAAAATTTTATAAATGTAATTACAATAACTTTCAATATTTTTCCACTTTGTATTCTATCAATCCGGATTTCAAAGTACTGTTCCAGAAAAAGCTGTGACAATAACACAATAAAAAAATTCATACGTGAAATACATAGTAAAACATAATACCTTCAAAGTGATGTCTTCCATGATTCTGTATATTATTATTTGTAATAATTTACACATAAATAAATATATATATATATATTTATTCATTTATATATGTATATATTTACGTATAAATTATATGTTTGCCTATTGTATCTTATACAAAATTCAAGATAAATTTATACAAATAAAGTGTCTTATTTCGATCTGTAATAATACTGGAAAAATATTAGTACATATTTCATTTTATTTTTATTCACTTATCTATTTATAATACACTAGTCACTTTTTGCATTGATGAATCAAATGGTTTAATGAGTACACAATGAAAATACAAACTGCTTTGGGTGATTATCCAAATTGAAGTACTGTAACATCTATGAAATACAGCTAATGAGTTATCAAAATAAAACATGTATTACGAGATAAATATATTGACTTTAATTGCAATGTATAAAAGATAATTCTCTGATAACAACATTTAAGTAGTACTTTGCAATATACTCTTAAGGGTTTTCTAACAAAGTACTATGAAATATTTCTAAGTATAAAAAGAGGACATGAAAATAATTTTCACCATTTTGATATTCACAAAATAAAGTTTTACTTTATAGTATCAAAAAATATTGGAATACTATTGAATAAATATGAAATGCAGAATTATGGTGCAATAGAAATTAATTAAGCACACTTGTCAATAAAAAGTAGAAAACTGTACATAAGGATATGATGTTATTTCTGAATAAAGTTCCTTTGGTGAGGTATATTGAATTTTTTCTGTTTTACTATCTATACTTTTAAAAATTTTTGTTAAAAAACAATATTAATTTTTAGCACACAATTTAATTTTATGATATTTTTAATAATAAATATTAAAAATAATTGTAGATATTAAATTATTTACGTTACAAAACTCATTTTCGTTCTTTTTTTATTATTCATGAATAACGTTAATAAATATGATGTGAAATTAAATGCAGAAGGAACATAATATTATCTATTGTAAAATTTTTGACATCTTAGTCTAGATCTTTCTAATGAATGGAACTTTAGGATTTAATGTCTAAAATTAAATTTTCATCAGAATTTCTTATGCACGAATTTTAAGAGCCTATCTATTATTACATTTATACACATATATTTCTATGAAATACGTGATTTTTGTGATTGCTATTGTGGATTTAAAATATCAAACTATGGCAGTGTAAAATACCTAGTACCTTCAAATATTAAATAGGATAAAAATATCAAAATAATTAAAGATATGGTAGTAACATAAAGTGTTATAAATTGCATTATACTAATCAAGTCTATGTTACTTTAGGAAAACGACCTAAGTCGCAAAATCTAACGGATAAATAAACTTATATAAATTGTTTTAAGTATTACATATACGTATGTATGTATACGTATGTATATGTAATACATACTAAATTTAATTAATATATCTTCACACTAAACAATTATTTTGATTCATTTAGGTCTGTAAAGATTTAAATGGATATAAAAAAGTTTATGAAACACGGACACAGAAAGTACATGTGAAATTGTAATCAAAGTTTTCAGAAATTAAATAATTTAAACGATACTAAACACATAGTATTTGGCATACGTATGCAATCTGAATCATTTTTGTTGGACATAAGATAAATTTGATACTTTAAAACGAATTCTTTTACCAATATCTATATTTTTTTATACAATCATTTCCCAAATCTACAACTACTAAGTGATTGTCAGGTAATACCGCGATACCTGAAGGACGTCGTAATTTTGAACTATGTGAATCAATTTCAGTTAAAATGTTACCTCCTCCTAATTTTAATACTTGAATTATACTGCGTCCTTTATCAGTACGAGTGCCAAGTATTCTACCTTCAGCGTCGACAGCCAAACCTCCATAAGCGCCTTTTCCTGTAACATAAAATAAAACCAAATGTCGTAAAATATAAGTTCACTTACGTTATTATATTTCTGACAAAAAAACTTGAGACCTACCTTTGCCTTCAGAATATATTTCTTCTGAAAAATCTCCCTTAGCAGAAAATACTTGAATACGACTGTCAGCGACTACGATTTCACCATTAGGTCCAACAGTGATAGAACTAATCAATTTGAATGTACTTCTCTTTCCAACCTGTTAATTAAAATTCTTTAAAAACGTGTATACTACACAGTGATTAGTACCAAGCTTAAAGAATGAAGATATCATCCAACCTGAAAGAGAATTTTTCCATCAGAATCAAATACAAAGACACAACTTTGACCAATATCAGCTACAAGTATATGTCCGTAACTTCTGTCTACTGCAATATCGATTGGTTCCTGGATAGTCAAATTAATAAAATTGTCAATAAATTAATTAAAATCAGTACGTGACGTGAAAATAAATAATACTAACTTGAAATGCGTTATGCGAGAAGGATTTAATAGTGTCACCTAGAGTGCTCATTTCTGTTACTTTTCGTGTTCTCCAATTGACAACAACAAGTCCTTGTTGAGAGATACCAATTCCTGTACAACTGCGGCCTTCAAGACCTTCATTAGTTATATGCCTTTGAAATTCTAGATCACAATTGAGTACCTAAAAATATAATATTATCTGTAAAAAAGAAAACTAGTGTTCAATAATTTATAATTTGAGATAAATTATAATTTGAAATACTTTTATACGCGAGTTCCCAGTATCTAAAATATATATCATTCCATCATCATCAACAGCAACTGCTACTGGTTGATGGAATTCGTCTTTTCCGTTTCCCCTCCTTCCATATACCTTAATAGGTTCATTATGTTCGGTTGCATCAAAAAATAAAGGATAATCTTTAATAGGCCGTTCGAAAACTGATAATTTCAAAACGTAGCGACTTGCACGTGGAGGTCGAAATAGTACTTCATATGTACCATTATCTAAATCTATGATTTCGGTATCGATACTAGTACTTTGGTTTTCTGAATAGATATTGTCTGCAAAAGTTAATTCCGCAGTAATAAGATCTCCTCCAACGTTCCTCGGATGCCCATGATAATCGACAGTTTCTACTATTACTGTTGCTTGTAATTTAACTATAGCAGGGTCTTTCAACCTGGCTCTACATGAACCTATTTTGAAATATTCGTAATTAGAATACATTTTTGTTCTAGACGAATAATTCTAAAAAACATATAGCAGTATTGCTTAGGTAACGATTAATAACAAATTTTGAAGCAGGTACTTTACTGTATATTCAATCCTCAGGATACCTGGCAATGTTGTACTAGAACGTACTCTTCCTAAGTTATTAAGAGCTTCCTCTAATTGAGAAAGTGCATTATTGTGATTAAATTCAAAGGTAATAAAGGCATTTTCTTTAGGTTCACTAAGAGCTGATGCTGCATCAAGTTGATCGGATAAACTACCAATTCTTTGTGTGATATTTCGTACTTCAACCTTTAAGGAAAATTATTATTATGTATCATCATTAAACACATAAAATTTTAATCAATCATTATCAAGTATATCATACTTGATATTGTAAGCCTTCACATTCTCGTTGTACTTTATTCTTT
This sequence comes from Megachile willughbiella, assembly GCA_945859595.2. Lineage (NCBI taxonomy): Eukaryota > Metazoa > Arthropoda > Insecta > Hymenoptera > Megachilidae > Megachile > Megachile willughbiella. The sequence continues at coordinate 14,003,050 of OX243798.1, read as the reverse complement.
TCAGCTTCTATAAGAGCATGTTGCTCTTCTAGTACATGTTTCTTGTCTCTTGCTGCAGCAGTAACAGCTGCTTGTAATTCAGTTCGTCTCCTTTCAATTTTTGCAATAATTTCTGTAAATTCATTATCTACAGCATTCAAACATCTTTCCGTAGAAGCTTCCAAACGTTGTAACTCTGTACTTACAGAATCCTGAGCTTGTGTTAACTGCAATCCATAAATGTTTTATTTTATAAAGAATAAACTTCCGTGAGTAATAATTTAAATTGTTCAGGAAAATGTAATTAATTATTACCTTAGATATACATTCGTTAGCTTTGTAGAGTAAAATTTCAGACATTCTTTTTATTGCAATACTAAAAGGTATAATAGTATGTTCTGTACACCCTGGTGATGTTCCTGTATGATTACCACCTGTACATACTGTACAAAACACTGTATCACATGTTTCACAAAATAATAATTCTTGATTTATGTGAACTGAACATTTTGGGATAACCTGCAAAGATAAAGGAAATGTTAATGATATGTTTAATAATACATAGATGTAAAGTATATGGATATTGTGTGTCACATACCTCTCGTCTTTGCCTGGACATAAGATCAAGAAGTTGGTTTACAAGGAAACTTGGTGGTAAAGCAGGAACTCCACCACGAGGAATTGTTATCAATTCTCTGCAAATAGGACATCGAAATGCACCAGTTTCACGAGTCTGAGATGCAGCAATTCTTGTTAAGCAATGTAAACATACCTATATAGTTAGAATACATAAACTATTAATTTACATATTAGGAAATGAATTATTCATATCTGTTTATTTTATGTTCTCTTACCGTGTGTGAACATGGTAATAATTTGGGAGTATGCTCTCCGCCATCATACACGCAAAGACACGTACCACATGTTAAAAAACTTTCATTAAAGTCTTCATAGTTTATGCTGACTGTTTCTACGAGCATAGAGCTCATGCTAACCATCCTCTCCCCTAGCCGTGTCCTGTAAAAAAAAATAGATTTTGATTTATATCATACTTGTAAATATTATATTTGGTATCTGAAAGTATATCATTCTTCAGGTAAAGGTAGAAAAAATATAAAAAAGGAAGTGGTTGAGTAAGTGTTGGTATGTATTGTGTTATAATTATTGCAAAACAAGTTTCATTCTTTAACTGCTAGGTCAAAGTCAAATAAATACTATATCTAAACAAGAAATATTTTTATGCATATAATGCTGAAAAAATATAAATAAGATCATGAATATATGTATAATCTTATACAAATAAATTCAATGCAAAAATTTAACAAAATAATTATTATTTATTATGACAATGTTTAATATAAATGAAACACCAAGTTAAATAATACAGTTTACATAATTGATATTCAATTGTTATGACAATGTCACATTCTATTTTTTACAAAAATAAGAATTATACAGTGTGTCGCAAAAGTTTAAGTGTCGCGAATGCGTAGACGCATTTTGACGTTGACGGTCCTCTTTAAACTTCAAAATAAATAGGTAATAAAAGTATGAAAGTAGTGAGCAAATTACAGGGTAATATTCATAAAAACATTCTGTGAATAATAAACTCACTGTATGGCTAAACGCAATGCCTCCATAATGGAGTTAGCCCTGTTGTCGTTTTAAGAAATGTATACATCCGTTACATAGCACACGTTTTAGCGGGGTATCTGCATCGGAATATGCCACTTACACCTCGCATAAATTTATCATTCACAAATAAACTTGTCAATACTAATGATTTCATTAGACGATTTTCATTTTATATCACCGTTCCGAAGAAATGAATTTAAATATTAAAACGTATTACAACAACAAAAACATTGTGTTTTCAAAATGCTAAATAATTAAGATACTTTCTAAGTATAATTCATTTTTTACGTTTGTAATATTCTCGTACATAAAATTAATCGATGTTTCAATTTGCATCGATTACTTCAAACAAAGCGAAATACACGTTCATACGAAATACTGTTTATAAACACGACACCTCTTTTAGAATGTTCATCGCAAAGAAGCCACCGAACACACAAAGCATATGCCGACGAGAACTCTTTGTCTATCTTTCGTTCTTAATATCTGTCGATGCGGAAATAGTTACTAAGAGGAATTTTTAGTTTATAGCCCGAAGAATTTACCGAGCATAACTTTCAAACGATACTCAAAGAATTTAATACAAAAAGAAAATGTAATCGATCATTTTTAAAGTTATTTTTATTTCACTTTCGCGATTGTTTGTCTCCGCGAATTTTAGATGTCATTTTGAATTTCGGTCCCGTTATATCGTTACTATCACTGGCGATAGATCTTCCAATTTTCGTCTGTATCTAAGTTCTTCGAACAGTAACGATGATACTGTCGAAATTCGTTGTTTCTCTGTCGCATTTTTCCAAACAAACACAGCCACGGACAACGACGAACCGCATCAGCTGCTGAGCGCAGCGACTCACGTTTTACAGCTGCGCACGTTCTCGCCTGCATCCACAGCCGGCACCACTACCAGGGACGAAACGATAAGTACATTATACGGGCGCCAGCGGCTATGATTTATCGATACACTTTTCCTCTTTTCTTTGTTAATCATACAATTACAAAATCTCCTTTAGCCGATATAATATCGGTTCAAACACAATATCTACCACTCAGAGCCACTATGCGCATGCGAGGCGCCTTTGTGTTAATTTTGAAAAGCTACCCTCTTATCCTGAAAAACACTGATTTAAGTTATTACAGTCCAGGTATATTTCAATGCCACGCAGGATTCCATTAGCTTTAAGTATCAACAGAGAAAAGAATCCTTTAATGTTTGTTTTCGATTTTGAGAGAATTTAAGAATAACGTGAAATCGTACATGAGCTATTATAACGCAAGGTTATACAACGCAGAGATGATACAATGCGTGGTAATATAACACGAGATTGTAACGCATAGATATACCGTGCGTATTGATATAATTACGAGACAATACAACGCATGGTAATATAATGCGAGGTTATAGAACGCATTGTGGCATAACATGAGGTTGTGTACTATGTCATCTTACATATTATTGTTTTTTGTGCCGGAATGGGCATCCGTGGGTTAATAATAATAGAATAGAATAGAAACTGTTTAAAGTTTGTTACATGCTGTGCGCGAAATAATACGTCCCTGAGTATTGGCGCACCGTCAAGCGTTTACCACGAGAGTGAGAGGAAGTATACAGGAGAAAGCAACGATAAAGAAAGAGAGATACACGCGTCTGTTGAAGGGTAAGGAGGCGCACAGCACCAACGGTGGTATAAGACGAAGAAATGCATGGTATGCTTGTACGAGGTATATACGACCATACAGACGGCTGAATTGTCTACTGCGCAGTCGCCCGTTAAAAGGTGTAGCGGTTGATGGTGTATGCTATACACTGAATGTTTTGCTTACATGCACTTGCTACCAATCAACCTTTGGATAGCTGTGTTTTTTATAGTCGCGAATTTAATAGAATATTAAATATTACATTCATCTTATCATTATATTTTTCAGAAGTTTTCGATTAAAGACATCCTATCATGTCAAAAACTCTATCATACTTTATTTCAATGTGACACCAATCAAATTGTTTTTACAAAATATATGGTACAATGCGTATCAAGAAATATTTCTCATTAATCACTATATTATTTTGAATTGTTCGTACTTTAATTCATACATTCGAAGATGATGAAAAGTTTTTAAACGAACTGTAAATGTATATTTTTATCGCCATTTTTATCAACCCCTAACATGCGAGTCACATACTATCACATAAACTTCGTATTGTTCGAATATACGTGACCCTTACAATTAGAAAAACTCGTCACATACTTACATGAATGGACAGCAGTTCATGAAGCTTCCGTTGATAAATTCGGATGATAATTTATTTGGTGTATAAGCAATATGTATTGGCGCGATATATTATTTATGGCGTCCCAAGGATTGTACACGAGCGTGATGTGCACACTAACAAAGCACCATGATACAGCTATTTAAGTGCAACAAAATCCACGATATTGTACGGCTGTTCACGATAGCGTCTGATTTTTCAAGTAACGAAGCATAATAAACAAACATATGCACACGTATATACGTCTAATTACAAAACTGTACGACGTCAAGGCGTAATAATATACACATTAATGTGAACAGATGTATTCGCAGATTCTATTTAACAATCACATTGTCACACTTTGCGAATGTAAACAATAGAATCGATGCATACGTATGCATCCTTGACACATGTCACAAAACAAAACCGTATTAGTATTGTGTCGTATCGAACAGACGATACGTTTATCGGTACATTAACCCTCGTTAATTTTACGGTCAATAATTATTAAGATTTCGGTAGACACGCGAATTTCATCTGTACACACTAGGTTATCGAATTATCTCGTTAGCGAATCCGCGCGGATAACATTTGGGATTTTTTTACGTAGAAATTCAACAATGTTAAACCGGTTTTCGCTATCTTTTCACCGTAAACACGAAAGATTTAGTCACACCGTTAACACAATACCCCGTGTACGATTTCCATCGTATTCATATTTCATTGGCGCAAACTGCTAACACTGATCGGAAGACGAAAGACAAGGATGGCGACATCGATTTTAGACAATACACGCTAAACTCCAGCAGGTGGCACGGTCCTCGTCTTTCAAGCCACGATGTTGCGTCTTTTTTACCACGAAATGACAAGAACAGACACGGCACTGAGAATTTCTGCGAAACACCAGAAACAGGGGATGAAAACACACCCTCGAAACTGTCCTTGCTAGACCGCGCATGCGCGTCACGATTTAGGTCATATGTTATATATGACAGTTGTATACTCTGCAGAATTTTACTTGTTTATTATGTCACGATCAGCGATGTTTTCACTTGGTAACTGAAGAAAAATCTCACTATATCGGTATGATTCTCGTTTTAGGTTTTGCACGGCTAGACTGTTGGCACTTGGTCACAGAATAGAAGAGGTTTGAAAACATTGGCGAGGTCGGGGTAGCATCCTTGGCCTCGATGTTGGCAATCTTCGAATAAGTGCTACCAGTGGTGTAGTCAGAGGGATTTCAAAGTTGCCGCGATTTTTATGCAATTACAGTCGCAGAAAAGTATCCTTACACTTTGATATTTGCGTACAATTATTCTTATTATTTCAATCATAAATTTGACGACTCTTGCAGCGATCTTTAGATCGCAGGGACATCCGCGGTTTGCGTGCAAGGATATGTTGCTATGTGCAACATCCTTGTTGCTCTTGAAACGATTTTCGATGCACACAATTCGGACATGCGCCATTAAATTCAGGTCATTCGACGCTTGACCGAAATTGCGATTGAAGAATTTTTTACTGCGGACTAGTATCAAGGACGTCTTTAATTATATCGTTTTGCATAGTTAAATAAATTGAAAATAACTTGAAAATACAATGATTTTTAGTACCATGCGAAACGAGATTTAAACTTAAAATTTATGAAATTTCAAACCTTCCTGAGAAGTCTGATGTGTATAATTGTATGAAAGAATATGACGAAGTATAAAACGAAATAAATCTAGATAAAAAAAGCGTTAATTAAAAGATTCTGTTATTTGTACAGTTATGCGTTGCTCAAGTTTATTGTACTCACCGAGTTCTGTTATTTCCCAGATAAATATTACGCACTATCTAAATGATCTATCTAATTTAATGCGTTAGATACGTGTGACATTAATTCGAGTACATGGGATGTAAAATTAGTGTCACCTTAAAGTATATTTGCACGAGCGTAGGATGCGCTGCAGCGTACTTAATTTAACATAAATTACGAGCACGCGCATAGTTTAAAAAGTACAAAAAATATGTTCATTCCGATGATGACATAAAATTGTACATAAAAGATTATTTTCCCGTAATCTGAAGCTGTGTAATCGATGTACTGTACCTTCATCGGTCAGGCACGTTTGTTTAGTCTTTCGTAGGGCGTACGGTTTCGTTTAAATGCAGTTGCTTAATATTCTCTCAAACCATAAAAAACATAGAGTACGATGTTCTTTGTCAAACAACTTTATTATTTTTTACATTTTTCATTAAATTAATCATAAGATATTGTAATTTTTACTACTGTACATATAGAATCCATGAAATACAATGATGACTGATTAGCTTTCATTTTCAATATGTTTTTTTATCCAGTCCTTGTAGCTGTAGACACGAGTGAAGACGTCAGGTTCACCTCTCGCACACGGTATTCCCCAGGACACCACTCCAATTTGTTCCTTATCAGCGACCAAAGGTCCACCGGAGTCACCCTGTTCAAAAATAAAGAAATTTTTTATTTCTGAGCATAGGAATTTCTAAATTTAGACATTAGTCATCGACCCCCTCATGACCGTAGCGTTACACGAATGATTAGTGGTCATCGACACCTGTCAATGGTACAATTGTATACCTGGATTTAAAGTATTGATTTTGTTTGACAAAGAACCTTCTACGACTACAAATGAAAGTAGTACAATCTGACTGTATCTTAAAGTCAAAAGAGGGTGCACGCGATGCATCCTGCGTGCTCAGAGTAATTCTATCGAACTAGGTGAGTGGAACCTGAATGGTGCTTATTGTTACGCTCTTGTCGACACGGTTTTCGCGACCGACTACAAATAAGAAGGAAAAAGTGCCGCTTTGGTTGAGGGATCCTTTGACGTGAAAGGGCCCTCTTCTCGAGTACTCGACTAGACTGTGAATGCACTTACGTGACAAGCGCCTTCACCCCTCTTGTTAAGTGTGCAGATATTGTCGTTGGTGATCCGAAAGCTGGCGTTTAAACATTGTTTTTGATCGATCACGCTCAGTTCAATGTGATACAGCTTGTTTGGCGTTTGACCGGGATACTTGGGTGCGTAATTAGCACAAGGAGGTTCCAGTCGATGGCGCAGTCATTGATAACCAAAATAAAAGTACAAATGAATACAAATCAAACAAAGAACGTGTATAGGTGAATAGGTAATGAAAGATGGTACTTACGCTGGTGGTACCCCAGCCAGATAACGTAGCAGGATAATCGATTTTACTGAAGTTCTCATTCGGCAGAGCGATCGGTTTTACCTTATCTCCGAAAACAATGTCCTTGTCCACTTTAATCAACCCGATATCGTTTCTGATCAACGCAGAGCTATATTTGGGATGAACGATTACTTTTTCGGACTGGTACACGTCGCCACCGTTGTCCAGGGTGTTCGTACCCAACACGACGGTTATGGCCGTGTCATTGAAACTGAAATGATTGCCCATTATATGTTAAAACAGCAACAAATATTTACGTTGCGTTAAAAAATGATTCAGACGACATGTCGCATACAAAGATATCGTCATAGTAATTTGTTGATTTGAATTTTAACCTTGATAAGCAGTGAGCTGCCGTCAATATCCATCTCATGTTCAGCACCGATCCTCCACAGAAGTGACGATTCCTGAACCGAAGCGAAGCTTGGTAAGGGTATTGTCCATCTTCTGCTACGGAACCTCCCACGATTTTTGGCCCATCACTCGCGGGTGCCGCTGTATACAGTAATTTTAAAATTTAAAGTAGGTTTTATAACTTTGGGAAGCGCTGAGATTACCTGACGCTCCAAGTATCGTCACAGCGACGAATACGTAAAAAAACGGGAACATTGTGTAAAACTTTCTATGACAAGTTAACTATTAACCTGACGTTCCAGAGACATTCGAGGGGTATTTATACCAAGTACGTACTTAATGACCGTGGGAATTATATACGCACCTGGTCATTTAAATTTAGGTCAGATATTACTTACGAAAAAGTTCATTCGAATGTATCTCATGTACTACGATAAAAGCTAAGAAAAACTAAGGTTGAACGGGTACCTCGTTTAAGAGGAAAACGATCCCAGACTAACAATTTCCACTAAACGTATCCTCGAATGAGGGCTTTCATGGTACAATTCCATTCTGTTCGTTAAAACATCACAATTCTTTCATTTTGCTTATTTAAACGATACTATAACTCATTCCAAAATGACACATCGTTACAATCTTTTCTTAAATCATCAAAATATTTAAATACTGACAAATTATCGTGCAATATGCTCTCACGGCTGTGATTCATCGTGGACAACGTATCAAGGATTGCTATGCAGGGCAAAAGTGATATCTTATCTTTCATCTTTTCAACAGGACTTTAATTTCGAAAATGAAAGAATCCACTATCGTTTGACCTGTCTGATTCGCGTCGTTTTGTTAATTAATGGTTCGAAAGATATTCGAGATCTTTATTAAACGAGCACGCAGTACAATATAAAAAAGCACAAAGCTGGACAATTTATTCCATTATGACATGACTCATCCTGATTATGTCCCATTCAGAGACGGTGTCTGGGTGATTGGCCTCATTCAAATTGTATGGCAGCGTTAGGGGGTCTAATTCTGGCGTCATATACGAACGCACTATGCACTCAAATTAAAACGATATTACTCTTAAATATGACTATGGACATTCGGATTGGGATAGGGACACAACTACATAATGCGCGCCACAGCGTGTGCATACAAAAATAAGTTTCTTATACGTCTTAAAAGGAGTTGAAGATACCATCTCGTATAATCTTACACGGGATGATTCATTCTATTGTAAAATTTATTTATATTACCTTTCCGCTAGTACCCAATTGTGTCCAATATGAATTGGACGCTTAACATGTTTGCTACCAGCATTCAATTGGAAATTTTCTTTCTTTAAGCTTTTCTAATACCAATCGATACTAAGAAAGTTTGTAGGAGTTATGAAACAAGGAACAAGGACATTGTACAATACACAAAGAACATATAACTTGAACTTCCTTTATTTGAATAAAATCGGATAATATGAACCGTGGATGTAGCGATGCTCGTGTAAAATCAAAGGCAATTTCATCGCTTGTTCTTTTCTCGATTCTAATATCAATGCAATTATCTGAGAAGTGTGAACTATTGCGCGTTATTCCAGTTAATCGGAACTCCCAGAACGACAAGAGCATTACATATATCGCAACCGTTCATATTTCCCGTGTTGTGTACGTATAAAATATTTTTATCAACTCTCACAACCAGAAATGAATAGTTAGAGAAGTACCATTTCTCCCGTGCATACAAGTAAATAAATAAAACGTAGAAAAAAGAAAAACAGAAGCTCGGCCATAAGTAATCTCTTTTATATCGTGTATATAATTTCTGTGTTTTTTTCAACGCTCCGTGTAAGTATGCGTGTGTGTGTGTATATATATATATATGTAAATCGTCCGTACCCTTATATGTAAGTATTCATCGTTTACAAAAGCTACTGTGTCAGTATCACTTGCCTTCGGTCATGCTTTAACGCAGGCATATTTTTCATTTTTTATATTTTTTTAAGTAAATCGTACGAAATTAAAGGTGTTACAATAACCATCTGAACAGCTTGGATCGCTGGCTTATTTTATTATTTTTGTTTTATTTTTAATCAATGTTCGCTTAACGCGTATTATAATTAACCACCTTGTACCATACCAAACCGATAGAACTTCATGATTGTCTAATATTCTGGATAACTGTAATAATATATGTACGTATAACTATGCCTTATACATTCGAACGGATCTCCTCACCAATAGTACGATAGGGGCGATTGAGTATTTCTGCACGGCGCATCTTTCGCAACGCCCCGTTACAATATATATAGAAATATAACATTGATAGTACTAAAAATAGAAACATTTTTTCCCATTTCTCTTCTTTCGTTAAACTTTAAATCATACAATTATAATGTAACCGTTACAGAGTAAGCACAAAATCAAATGCCAGCACCCTATTTAACGCCATGGACTTCCATTCCAAAATACGCGCGCATTCGAAAAGATTTCGCGCGTAGATTGAACAAAAATACTTTTATTTCGTTTCTGCTCAAATACTCGCTATAGAAAAAGGAAATGGATGTTAAAGTAATCTTAACGTGAAATTACTTAAATTACAAGTAAAATTTCCCTATGCGTCTTACTGTTTTACATTCTATTTATCAGAACATTAAGAATTAATCGAAAAATGCAAAGTTCGTTACAGACTTTATATGCATCTAGAACCGGCGACAATATTTGTGGAGCTCAGTTTTAACGCTTCAAATTTGAAGCGTTTCAAGCTGAAAACACTTCTAAACTTTATAAGTACCCACACACATATGGGACAGTAGACTCTCGTTGTGTTGCCACCATTTTCACGGATTTAAAAGATGTTTAGAAAATGTAAGAATTTAGAAGTGTAAAAATTTTCATAGAATATATAAAATGTGAAATCTTTTGGCAAATTTAATATACTGCCAACGCTAAATTTTCCACTGTTAAATTTTCGTGGCAATATAACGAGAGTGCACTATGCCATGCATGGAACTCCACAAAATTTGAGATTAAGTTTCGAGAACCACATCGCGCCGGTCCTGTATACATTCAGCATGTTGTGGAAGGTAAAAGCGAAACTTATATAAAAATTTGCTTCGTCGATTTATAATGAAAAATGATACTTAAAAAAAGGAAAAGAAAAACAATACTTTTCGTGAACACTCAATTTACATCATTCATTTGATTATTTTCGAACGTCTTACTTTAAATGCAAGGTAACTTCGTTTATTCTAAACAATTTTCTGATTAGTTAAAATAAATAAATAGCGATGATAATTGTGTACATTCGCACGAATCAATTGATATTTCCTCGCGTTACTCAATAAAGCGGCCAAAATTATACGATGAATTTCCTTTTTATCAACATTCGTTTAATATATTATAAATGCTATATAGAAAATATGTGTATACAGAAAATGTTTGAATACCCAGAAACTGCGAATTAATTTAAAAGTATCAGTAACTTAAATTCATAATATCACATGGTGCTGCCATCCAATATTGTAGCTGTAGAAGTGTGTACAGAAAGATGGCTGTATTATAATTCTAGGCCACAGTAACTCCGTCACTTATTGGCTATGAAGTATTTCAATATATTATTCGGTTTTGGTTTACTAGTTGTCGGCCACGGACGTGTCACTTCTCTCTGTATGTCAATGGGTAATGATTTAAGAACGGCCGCGTCGATTTTCGGCGATAACTGCATGGGTGACGAAGGACTCAGTCTGAGATCCGCCATTTCGTTGCTTGGAGATTCTCTGCGCCCGCTTAACCACACTTCCAGCCTGGTCTTCTTCGGCAGAGGTTCTATTTCGTTCAGTATATCGTCGTCCGCGCTCTGATTATTAGCACCTACAGGTTTCGAGATTGGGGACGAGGTGGTACTCATTGCAGAACCATCGTTACTATCTTGATTTGTACTCATCGGCGATCCCAGACTAATATCGGATACACCTTCCTCTGAACTTATGTCTAAGACGGATTGAACGGCTACCTGTTTTCGTAGAAAAGACGTAATACTATTCTTTCCAGAAGATCTCTCCTCGAACTTCGTGAAAGCAACTCCCAAAAGAGTTAAATGGAATGGCTTAGAAACGTCGACGGTACGATGAAAGAGTTTCATCGCTAGCGCCAACATTTTAGCGTGATCGTAAATGCCAGATTTCGAAGACGGCAACAGATGTTTCGGTAAAGCACACTGTCGAGTTTCCCTTTTGCCGGAAGATGGTTTATTGAAATCGTGTTTCCTGACCGTTAATCTCATAGCAACTGGAATCCTTCCATCTTCCATGGCTAACTCTGTCAACCTTCTTAGAAGCACTCCTAATCGCGATTCCACTTCGGCTACCAAAGAGACGCTTTTAAAACCATCTTCCAACCCTATAGACTGTTTCTTTCCTGTTGGTTTCACAACGGTTTCATCAACTCCTTCGGCATTATCTTTCAATTTTCTTGCAAGATCAACACCAATCTTTCCTTCCAAAGTTTCTAAAGGAGTTTTACGCAAATCATCCACTGTTTTTATGTTATTAGACATCAACAGTTGCGTAGTCTTTTGGCCAACGCCCGGTATTTTGGACACGGATCCTATCGACGACAATAACGCGGGTGCGTTGCATGGAAATATTAATGTTTGCTGGTTTGGTTTATGCAACGATCCTACTAACTTTGCTAGGAGCTTATTATGTGCTATTCCTGCACTGCAAGTGACATGTAACTCTTTGTGAATCCGTTGTCTTATTTCTGCTGCAATTTTGGTTGCAATGATCAATCTAGCATGGCAACCACATGGACATTCTTCTTCAGTTGAACCAAATACTTCACCAACTGGAGTTTCATCTTCCATGGAAATACTCATATTTAATTCAGACTCATTACCAGGATTCATGTATTTCTGTACAAGAGATGTTGCATCCAGAAAGTTGTCATCAAAACCCAATCTTTCAACTAACGGAGTAAATTGATGTAATACTTCTAGTATTTTGTCAGAAAAGTGACGATAATTTGTTAGGTCTTCGCCATTTACTAAATTCAAACCTGGACATAACTTTAAAGCTTCTTGAACCGACATACACTTTTTGATGCCGTATTCACGTGCCAAATAGTTGCTGGTTACTACTATATTCTTTTGTTGTACTCCCAAAGGTTTACCTTCAAATTCTGGATGTCTTAACATCTCTACTTGAGCATAGAAACAATCAACATCTATGTGAATGATAGTCCTTGGATGTCGTATAATAGCATCAAAATCAGCGGAATCCATTGAGGTCAATTTATGAATTGTATAGTACGATATTATACATAGAAACTTCCTCGCATGAGTTGCTTTATTTAATGTTTTAACATAATACAGTCTGTAACTCAACATGTAAGAATAAGATTAATTAATTTTGAAATAAATGTAATTTCCTTTTATTTATCAACACATTGCACATGGTATTTCCCACATATAATGTGTTAAAAATATTAAATAAATATATTACCTTTTTATAAAACTGATTTGGTATAAATTTATTCTTCAATACAAATGTTAATTTCAAAACGTGAAAAGTATAATTTCTTCTCCATCAATTAACAACCTTAACAGAAATTTTTATAAATTCTGAATATATAGTTGTTTACTTGCCGATATGTATAACTGTACACATATATATCTAGAAAATAGGTTAAGTTGAACAGTCAAAACATCGAACAGTCTGCTTCTTTTAGGTTATACATAACAGTTTATAATCGTGAAACTAGTTCACATCTTTCATTTTTGGACTGATTGGTACAAAGTGTACGTATTACAAGTATTATTTTTCTGTATTACTTGTTCTAACTTTCTCTAGATTGTAAAGTAAGGTTACCATTATTTAATATTCGCTCGAAAACTATGTATGTTGTTTCACAACCATGTAGAACGCTAACACGTAGATGTACTTTTATTCTCTAGAAATCCGTTAGATTACTGAATAGATATTAAAATGTAGCTGTAACTATTACAGTGATGAAACGAATGTTTCACTTGCGAAAACCGCGCCAACCTTTTGCAAGTTTCATCGAAGAACTGTGTTTTTCTCACGGCAGATCAGTTTCGTCGGTAGCACGAAACAAAATTATCGTAAAAACTAAATAGAAACTTGTTTATAAACTGTAGCGCAACTAATTTATTTTTCACATGGTAGCCATGTTTTTGAATTGTCATACGTATCTTCGTATGTACGGATGTATGTATTTATAATTACATTCTAAATATTGGTGCATACAAATACTTCAAGATAGATGCACGCATGGATATTTTATGACGCAACCACATTTTTCCATCAAACAATGCACAAGTTTTTTGTTAAACAACATTTTACACATAATAAATTCGACTTTCTCCACAATGAAGCCTCAAAAAAAAGGTTGCAATTTATATTTTTCTCTATTTTCTCACGCAAAATGAGCATCTTTTGTTTGAACTACATATTGCGCGACACCTGGTATGTGCATAATGGGTCATTTTCATAGCATCCTCATGCGACAACAGCCAATAATATTTACAGTCTGTGTCTCGAGAGAAGCATAATAGTTTGCGCATCTCGGCTGATTTCAGAATACTTTTTACCACCATTATGGTGTGTTAGTCTATCCCTCACTATTCATTTCGTGATCATATATACGGTGAACAGAAATATATGAATAATTAATAACACCAATGTGCGAATATCCAAAATCACGGATTCGGGATGGATTTGAAAAAGTTTGGGTGATGTTGAGTAGGATCGGTCGAAAACGTGAAAGTATTGTCTCATCTATAAATGTTTGGAATTGCAAAACTCTGAATACTTGAAACTTTAGGAATTTGGAAATTTGAAAATTGAAACTCTGTTTAATTTCTAATATTAAGTTAGGTTGTATTTTAATACGAGCTAAAGCATTGACATTCGATAAACATGATACGATACATATTAAAATTGTGATTTTAAACGCATTTTGGAGTCAAATCTACTATCGAATAAATAACAATGCGACAAGAGATGGGAATGCAGGAGAGTATGCTAAATAAATGATCACTCGGTATATGTACTTGACGTCATAATGTCATTAGAGCGCATGCACATAACCCCTAATATGCAGAAAGTGACAGACCAATCAGAGCAAACCTGCGCAGTATGAATGAAAATACGTCATTTAGCTCTCTGATTCTCTCGCGAAATAACGTATAGGTTAATGTAGGGAAGTCACTAACGCGAGAAGATAAAATCAGAACAAAACGTATTATTTCCCTAGATATTTTCCACTCATATTGCAGATAATCTAGTGGAAATACGTTGCGTACAAAGTAAAGATAAAACCCTATAAAGATAAGTTCTATAGACAATTTATGGGTTTTGTATTGTATTATGCTTTCATCGTATGATCGTGTTGCGTTGTCGTATCGCGCATTCAAACACAACAAAATAACTGGCTAGAGGATCTTAAAAATTACTTTTGTACTTCCTGAAGTGTAGGTTTCTGTAATAAATCGTATTCACATAACCTTTAGTGATATATTGTTCATTAGTTATAAAGATATACAAATTGTTTGGTTGGGTGTTTGCAATTTGATAGATGAAGATTCAAACATTCTTTTTACGTGAAGTTAATGAAAATTGAATGAAATCCCCGTAACTTGAATTTATACATTTAACGTGAAGCACTAGTGTACTTTTACTAGCTCTTTCTGGAGGTAGTGGCTATTTAAAAAATTATATCAATACCGTAAATTTGTCGTATTACATAAAATTCAAGTTAGGCTTTGAATTGACTGCAGGCAGCCATCTTGGAAAAATCTTTTTCGTATTTCGAACGAACAAAGTGTCAAATATTGATAATTCCCTTCATCTTATGCCGGTGAACTGAGAATTTCTCAATAAAAACCGAGCTTTTCCCAGAAGGTCAGACTTTTCGGAGCGGCCTTGGAAATAAAATGTAAAAATCAATTTCGCGCCATAAAACAGTATTATTCAGTAACAGCATTTAAGAACAAGAAAAATATAGAAACGAGTTGTGTTACAAACAACTCGAATAACCGTTTTCTGTTGAAAGTTCAAAATAATCCAGGCAAAACGGCTCCACCAAAGAAACCGTATAAGAAGATGGCCGAAACGAAGGAATTGGAGGTGAGTTAAATACTAAAAGTGGTGTAGTGTAAGTTCAATTACGTGTGAAATTTCATAGAAAAGTGGGCAGGTCTGCATTGTGAATTTGTCGTGGTTATATCCGGGTTATCAACGATTTACGATGTGCATCAGTGAATTATATTACTAGACGCTTAGTAAACTGTCGCGAGAAGCTTAATTCCGTCGCTGTTGTAATTATGTTGTTTTTGCAGTGAAATATTCAGGTTAATTAATAGAATCTTTTTTATTTGATTATACTGTGCTTAAAATTACGTTGCATTTATCCAATAATGCTTATAAAATACGACAATATCTTCGTTTTCGAAGGTAACCTTAATTCTCTTTTTTATTTTAATAAAAATATTTTTTAGAAACTCTTTCATTATTTTCACTTATTTTCATGATATGAAATACAACGTTTTTTTACTAGGGGTGGACACTTATTACGACTATAAAAGCGAATTTTGTTTTGTTATCTTATGGAATACTGTTAATTCAATATGTTTTTGATAAAATATATTTATGTACGTGATTTTTGTAGAATAAACGATGAATAAAAACTTGAAGTACAATTTTCATGACTAAGAGTTCAATTTTTCTTGAATTTCTGTAATAATATTTTTATAGCAAAAACTAATAAATATATGTTTAGCATGCAATTAAACAATGCCTTTCATAACAATAGTACTTCTTTGTAATATTAATTTTGTTTGTACCATTATTTTTATTTTTCTTGCAAATGTCTTTATAATGTACGAGTATTTCCATTTTATGATTACAGAATATGGTTCTAAGTTTTCGAGTCTCTGAACTACAAATGCTTCTTGGTTTTGCTGGTAGAAATAAGTCGGGTAGAAAAAACGAATTACAAGCACGTGCTCTAGAATTGTTAAGATTGAGATCACATCCTGTACAACTTAAAATACGTGAATTATATAAAACTATACAGTAAGTATGCTAGAGTTAATGTGATTATATTTAAAGATCATTTTATCTTTATAATATTGATCACTTATATTATTCACTTGCCTTCATAATTTGAATGATAGAGAGCAATTATTGTGATCTTGATTTATGCGGCACTGCTATGTCCTATAAATGCATTTTATTATGAACATAATAATAAAAAAACAAATAAAAGTAAACTTCCATATGTACATATATATATACCTCTTGATACTATTATTTGTTATTTACAAATAACTACTTGTAACAGCAGATTCTTCAGATAAAATATTAGTTTGATTATTTATTTGGAAATATTTCCTAGAGCTGATCAATTGGCAGCACATCAAATGTATGGTCAGACAGGTGGTTCCGGAGAACCACAAATCGATCAAAATATGCATTCCAGAAATTATTATACTAGGTAAGTATATAAGATACAATAATAAGATGCACAAACTACAAAAGAAGTTACAAAAGAACAAATGTTTGATCATATAAATTATATTTTAATATTGCTTATTATTTTTAATTAATATCAAGACAAGCAATCAGTCAGCAGCAACAGTCTCAATCTTCAGTTTCCAGTGGGAAGGATCTACCACCTGCTCATCAAGCATCTATACCTCAGGCACCTAGAACTAATCCAGTATATCCATCCTCTGGATATACTAGTGTAACACCACAGGTAAGTTAACAAAGTTTTGTGTAGAACATCTGAATATTATTAGTGACTATGAAGATCTTAACATTTCAGCAAACATCAACTGCTCCATATAATCCATACCCATACCCACCAAAAGTTTTGGCCTCCCCATTACAAATACAATCTAGAAGCCAATATCCTATACATCCAGATGTTAGACTCAAGAAACTTCCATTTTTCGATTTATTGGCTGAACTGTTAAAGCCATCTAGTCTAATGCCCCAAGGGTCTATGAGACTTCAAGAAAACACATTTATGTTTCATTTAACACCACAACAATCAACTGATATAGCTAGTTCAAGAGACTGTCGTGCAGGAAGTAAAATGGACTATACTGTGCAGGTACATTTGAATAACTTTTGAAGATAGCATTAAATTTTTGCTTTTATTTTTTGATAATTCAAAAAATTATATTATGGACATTTCAGGTACAAATGCGATTTTGTTTACAAGAAACTTCTTGTGAACAAGAAGACTGTTTCCCCCCAAGTATTGCTGTGAAAGTAAATGGAAAGTTGTGTCCTTTACCTGTAAGCAAATAACTGAAGTGACATTTGACTTTGACGCATTATAAATGTTAAATTATAAAGAATATTTTTATTTATTTTTTTTTCAGAATCCTATACCTACAAATAAACCGGGTGTAGAACCAAAGAGGCCACCACGGCCTGTTAATATTAGTCCCTTAGTTAAATTATCTCCTACTGTAGGAAATCAAATTCATGTCACGTGGTCGGCTGACTATGGAAGACGATATGCGATTGCGATATATCTAGTTAGAAAGCTTTCAAGTGCAGAATTATTAATGAGATTAAAAAATAGAGGTGTCCGTCATTCAGATTATACAAGAGGCTTAAGTATGTAACCATTTCAGCTATTTACATTTTGTTAATGTGTAAAAACAAATATCATTAAAACAATGTCCCTCATAGTTAAAGAAAAGCTTAACGAAGATGCAGATAGTGAAATAGCAACGACGTCGTTAAGAGTATCGTTAGCTTGTCCGTTAGGAAAGATGCGTATGAGCACACCATGTCGTGCGTCGACGTGTTCACATTTGCAATGTTTCGATGCTTCGTTGTTCCTTCAAATGAATGAAAGAAAACCTACGTGGAATTGTCCGGTTTGTGATAAGCCGGCATTGTACGATAATCTTGTTATCGACGGATACTTTCAAGAAGTGTTAAACTCTAAGAAATTATTGCCAGATGTGAATGAAATTCAATTACTTCAAGACGGTTCGTGGGAGAATTTGGTATTGAAGAAGGAGAAAGATAAGGATAAAAATGAAACAAAAGTTATTACGAATACAGAGAATCGCAAGATTGATGTGGATACAGTGGATCTGGGTAAGTTAATTTATTATTTTATTTTATATATCGATTTTCCATAAAGGGGTTGCACCACCATAAATTTACAAATTTTAAAAATCGCGAGCTTTTAAACGTTGCATGGACCTCTTTCTGTACTGTCAATTGTGATTCAGCGAGCGCACAACGCGGTGTAACCCTTCAATGCGTAGAATTGCCTGTTTTACATTTGTGTGCAAATCGTTATTATTTAATTGTCTAGATGAAAATACTCTTACACCTCCGAAGGAGAAGAAACGAGCGGTTGTTATTGATTTAATATCGGATAGCGATGACGATGATGAACATACTACGCCAACGCAAAGTACAAAGAAAGTAGCTAGTGGTACTTCTTCGCCCAAAAAATCGCAAACTAGTTCTATTAGCAGTACGAGCGAATCACCAGAATTGATGATAATTGATTTAGAATAGAAGTTTTTATACTACACTACAATAAAATTGCCAAAACCTTAAATTACCATATAAGTTTTGTATAGAATAAAAACCAAAACTTTATTAGTTATGCGATCACTGAATTAAAATAGTTGCTGTATAAATATTAATGTGAGTAAACTCATGACATTTTTACTTTTGATAATTTAAATTTGATGGTCCTCTTTTTATTTATAAAAACTGACCATTCATCTTATTTTGCTTCAAGGTCTCGAAAACTGTAATACAGTTTTTTATTATAGAATATCAATCATGGACCACCCAAAAGAATAAAATCTACTTTTATGTTATAGTATAAGTTCCATTATAATTTTGATACATAAATAAGGTAGCAGAAATATCAGATATAAATTATTTTTATTGCAAATGTTTCCATTTACAGTATTTCTTGGTTACTAGTGTTATTAAATCGTAGATATTCTCGTTGATATTTTGCCGAAGTTTCCTATTTGATCAGGGTTAATAAAATTACATAGACCGTGTTTGCTAATAGATATCGTTTTTATAAAAATCAATCTTATGAAATAAAATAGGTAAAATTGATACAAATAGGATATTAACAATGTAATACTTTTATGTTTCAACTTTAGTACATAAATTGCACATTCTATATATCTCAGAATTTATTCTTCTTGCAAAATCTCTTCTGAATTTGGATACATATAATTGCGAAGTGATATTCCAGAAAGATCTTGGTCCACAGGTTTTCTTGTATCATATAAACTTGGAGCTTGGCATATTATGCCAAGCGTTCCTCCGATACATGCGAATGTAAAAACCCAAAGAAAAAGTCTATCTAAAACCATGGCTACGAATTTCCAATCTTCTATAACCTGAAAATGTAAAAAAAAAATTGACGTATCGATTAAAGATTTAGTATTAATATTATAATATATTAACGAGGAAGAATGTATGTACATACTTTTTGGGAATAAAAATTTTATTCCCAAATATATTTTGAAAGGTATAGTATTTAACTTACCTCGTTATCCTTGTCTGCATTTTTTATATGTTGAGCAATGAAGCGCACACCCTTAAGAGCTGATATGACATCTGGGGACAAGTGTCTCGGCATCGTATTTTCGCTATCAGTGACTGTAATGACATGTTCGTGTGTATTTTATGAAAAGTTTCATGACATTTTATATCATTTGTCGCGTCATAAATATTCACGAGTGATAAGATTATCGTTAATTTTAATACATCTACGTTCATTCATTATTCTTGTATAATATGCAATGTATGTTTGGTATCTTGTAAATGAGGAATTATTGTAAACTTATAGGTTCATTGTATGACGACATTCGCAAATACCAATGCAAAATTGTGTTAGAATAAAATTTTGTATGAATTATGTTGTATAGACATTTACCTGACGCGTGTGGAATATGACGGGCATCATCCTCCCTTATATTTTTATACTGAGAGGTGACGCTTTCGAATCCATCTGGACTTCCTTTTAATTCCAGAGGGTAGTCGCTAACGCTATCACAAAAGCTATAATAATTATTTCTGAAACCTGATATTTAACGCTGAAATAATTACCTAAAATCTATTTCATTGGTATATCCGCTATCCATATATGTATCATCATATTCTGGGGTCGAGTACGGTGTTCGACGCATCATCAACATTCGTGGCATCCAATTTAAGAATACTTGTCTGACCCATGGTGACATATTGTGCGTGGACGGTGATCTGTATGAACAAAATCTGTGTAGTCTATAATATTCCACAAATGTTACAACATTGCAATATAAATTACCGAAAATGAACATTCAGTACGCATACAGTGATCCATATCGATAAAGTGACTAAGATCATAGTGAATAACAAGTATTTTCCTAAAAGCGGAATGGCCAGTGACGTAGGTGGTATAATTTCCGCTAATAGTAAAAAGAACACTGTCAACGAGAGTAGAATGGAAGAACACAGTGACACCTAAAAAGTATCAATTTTTTCATTATGTAACTCTGATCTATTTATTTATATTTTACTTACTTTTTCGCCTGAGTCACTTGGAAGGTAAAAGACAAGTACTGTAAGGAACGTAATACCCACGCAAGGGATGATTAAGTTGACTGTATAGAATAATGTTTTTCTTCGCATTGTAATGTTAAAGGTGATATCTGCGTTTTGTACAAAAATAATTTGCATTTTATATTATTACTGTATTGTTAAGCTCCGCACTTTGGAAATCTTTGCCTTCTCGCGTAACAAAATTTGCTTACCAGAATAGGGTTCCTTACAACATGGATAATACTCCTCGTTTCTTGACGCGGGTACCTCTAAAATATCCCATTCTACTGATAAGTAAAAGTCTTTCAAGTCAATCCCTGTTGCAACCAAATTGCTGCCAGGTACTTGTTTCATATGTTTAAGATCCACCTGCGATTAAAGGTCTTTACAAAACATATTTTCGACGTACAATACTAACGCGTTTATTTGCACTTTCGATTCATTTTATCGCACTAACAAACGATTTAATAAAATGTAACGGTTATTACCTGAGCGCCATTATATGTCCAAGAGCCGAATTTCATGATGCATGATTGTTCATCAAACGGGAAGTATTCCACGTTAATCTCGCAGGATGATTTATAGATCGCTGGTGGCTTCCAGGACACCTCGCCCGTATATTTTAAAGTTGCCTTCGTCATAAGCGTTACTTCGTAATTGCCATCGGCGCTGAAAAATAAACACATCTTTGCATCTTAAATTCTTAATTCTTAACTGATGATGTATGTTCAATGTATTCATAATGTTTTATACTTATTGTATAATACGATATCTGGTAGCCAAATATTCTCGGAAGGCACGTAAAGCATTTCCACGCCGCCGTATTCTTCTGGATCCCATCGTAGTTTGTAATCAAACCATTTCTGCATTCATAAAATATGTCTTTAATTTGTTCATGTGAATATTGGCTATACTTATGGGATTCAACTATAAATATATTTTCAGTAGTTCCTACCTGTTCCACCCAGACATTCGTAGTCATCACTTGGTTCTTCAGGTTCTACGATTACAGAAGAATACGATTATTAAAATTCATACTATTTTTAATATAAATAATATGTTTGTAATTCGATACCATTTCGATTAGTTGCGATAGCTTTAAACCGAGCCAAACTGTTAACGTTTCGGTGTTATTGATAACAGGGCGTATAAGTCTGTTATAGTTGGACAGCAAATCATCGTAAAGCCTTTTGGTATCGGGATTCGCCTCGTAAATTTTCATTCCGGTTATACCTAGATGAAACATGCATCTTTTCTATCATAATTAGCAATTTTTTCGCGTTTATGATTTGAAAATAAATAACGGAACTGTAACAATTTTTAAATATTTCGAGATACAGAGGAACTTACCATGTATGATATTAAGCGTATTAAGTAGAACACCGATCGACGATATTCGCATTTTAATTAGTTCTATTTACAAATTTCTATGTAATTGAGCTGGTAACGACCACTCCCAGTATGGAGAAACGTTCATTTACCGACACCGTGCACAATGACTCTCGAGTTAACCATGTTGAACATGAAATACGAAAAACGCACTAAATATTTGTTTTACTGGCAGCAACTGAGAAATATAATCAGTAAAATCCGAACGTTCTGCATCTCACAGGAGCAAAATCGATATACGAAGTTAGCGCCATGATAGTTGCTGCTCGTCTGCTGTGTCGGGTCCAGTGTACATTCACTGCGCATGCGCGACAGCGGCGCGCGCAGCTATTTCAAATCGCGTATAAATTTCACCCGATCACTCAGAGCGGTTAGTGCGCTTGCGTTCGTAGTCCCGGGAGTTCGATTTGCATTCTGTATGATTTTTGCAGCTTTAAAGCATGAACAATGGAGTTGTGCATGCCACAAAGGTAATATCATGAACTATTATCCTTTTATTGCATAAATGTATCAATTAGAAGGCGTAATTACAATCACGATTGTAATAAAGATGATTTGTCGCATGTAGGAATATGACCAGTATTGTTGAATTGCCTTTGACAACTGGCGCACTCTACATCAGTTTTGCAAACCCTCGCATTCTTTTAACCGCTTGAAAAATGATTTTCGGAGGTTTAGGACAGAAAGGTAATGTATATCGAATTTTCATTTATTTCAGAGTCATTAGAGACTGGATTATGGAATCTTTTCTACGGGATCAACTTTAGTTATATTAATGTTCAATTTAATACTCGATAGTTTTGTATCGATCATGGGATAACGGTTACTACTTTCCAATATGGAATACTCTTGTCAGTTAGATTCTCGTTTAAACTTTAGTATTACAGTTTCGCGCGATATTCCCCGCAGTTGTTCTCCGTTGTATAGTTTCGCATTACAACACTGCTACGTTTTGCGCACGTCCTAAAATCGAAAGCACGTACACATTAGACGGGGTATATGTGACGTTGGATTCGAGTGCGGTGCTAAGACAATAGTAAACAAATTACTGTTTCGCAGCACTTTCAGGGCTGAGACATTAGTCCTCTAATCTCGTTGAGGATTCTCGAGATGGCGCGTTTAGAAAACATCGTAATTATGTCGGTGTGAAAAGCGGTCAGAGCATAAAGCATGTCTTTTCGAGTGGTAGTCGAGGATAGACCGCAAACGTAGATATATTCTTCCGAATGGTGACGTCGGTGTAACGAAAGCCCCATCCGTGACCGTGCAACGTTTTACGTACGATTATCGATCAAAGACAGCCTGTAAACACGGTAACGGAAGCGTACACCACGCGGCAAACCGAGCCACTTAGCGTATGTTTGTTTAGTACCTTTTACGATTATATCGTCCGGGACGGGTATGTGTTAGGGGTTACGTAGAAGCCAGTGTCTGGCTTGTAGTTGAGGGGTTGGTCGTCGCGGCGCCGTGCTTCGAGAGGGTCATTTATAACTGTTATCGTGAGACTTACTAGCCCACTTACTACCTTCCACTGTCTATTCTCCAACCCCTCTTCTATTCTTCTCTCGAGCGAGATGCAGTAGCCTACCGGATCCTGCTGGTCATTCTATCACGGCTTTTTCTTTTTTCCCTTGGTCATCCTGTATCGCGCCAGAAGACGGTTCTTTGAGTAACGACGCCTCCGAAACCAATAAATCCTCGATGGATCCCCATATTTTCGCGGAGAATCAGCTCGCGGACGTTCGGCGCCAATCGATTTACAACTTATCCTTTCGCCATACATTTGCGCCGTAAATTACGTCCAATTTGCCAGTAGGATGCGATCTACGCTGTATACTCTGAGCAACAATGTAACATTGGCTCACAAAATTAAGGAGTCACTTCAGAAATTCCACAGTTTCTTAGACGGGATTCCTCTAGAATGAAAATTTTGCAGGAATTTCCCTAGGTTGCAAATTCTATACGAATATCTTGAGAGTGCAATCTCCGTGGAGTGCATAACTGTTGGAAAATTATCATAACGACATATCGAACGGAAAAGACTCCTAATCGTTTCGGTATCTTGTCCACGATTCGGTTGTAGCTTTCGTCGAAAGCCGATATCCCGGTGTAGCCTCGTAAAATTATAATTTCCGAATCGATTGCGCTTTATCCAGTGGGCAAAACCCTCAACGATTGTTTCATGGCCGGGCGAAACTCCGTGGAAAGTCGGTAACGGCTTATTTCACGCGCAACGTATAATAATTGTCGTCAGAGCCAATTACAATTCTGTTTTCATTAGCTTCGGTACTTGTAACTCTAATAGCCGTACACACTGTTCTAATCCTTTGTTCCCGCTAAGCCACTTTGAGCGGCGAACTGACTGAACTGAAGTCGAACTTTTGGACAGTGTTTACTGTATGTAATATAGTTGCATTACACGAATCTCCAAGATAACAATGAACAAACTTTCATCTTCAATGCCATAATCGAGTTTAATTACCCTTAAAACGTTCTGAGTACACGGTATTTAATCATCGATTTGGAAACCTACAAACAAAATTACTTAGTTCGACTCTTCACTCTATCTAGTGATCTAGGGATACAGAATCGCAGGGACATAGAGATTATACCACTAATAGGACAGGGGATTATAGGGATTTTTCTTGTCTAGAGATTTCTTTTACACAAGGACTGTGGTTGCCTAGAGAATTTTCCTTACACAAGGACGTGATCGAGGGATTTTTCTTTTCTAGGGATTTTCTTTGACCAAAAACTTTTGCTATTCGGGATAACAATCTAGGGATTTTTATTATCCAGGGAGTTGTCTATATTGTCTAGGGAATTTTATTATTCAAGGAGTTGTCTATATTGTCTGGGGATTTTTATTATCCAGGGAGTTGTCTATATTGTCTAGGGATTTTTATTATCCAGGGAGTTGTCTATATTCTCTAGGGATTTTTAGAAACATATTGTAGTTTCAGTGTTGTGAGATCTAGGGATTTTTAAATCTATAATATAGACTTTTTGAGTCTATGGTTTGAGATCTATAGATTCTGGGTGTGGGGTTCTTTGATTTAGGTTGGAGGATCTAGGAATTTTTGTGACCAGGGAATTTTGAGTTTAAAGACTTTTGTGAGGTTTAAGGCTTCGGGGATCTGCGGATTTTGGGATACAAAGTTTCTAGATTTTTGTTTTGAATCCTAAGTATTCTAGGATCTAGGGAATTTTTAGATCTATTGAACTTCTGTAAGTTCTATGATGAGAAGGAACCTCAAGATTTAACATAGGAATATAAAAATTTAACTTTCCAGTAAAAAGGTGCGAAGTAAAAATGCGTTACAAGATCAGTTTGTCAAATTCAATTAGGTGAAAATTGCAAACTTCCGAGGTGTTTTTTTAAAGCGAATAACGAAAACAGCGAACCGATGACGTAAATACTTGTTAAATTTTAATGCCTCACATAGTAGATTTCGTAGAAGAAAATGAACGATATCGGGGGTACGAGAAATGGTCGATTTTAGCGGTAGAACGACTGCAGAATTTTCAGAACAAAAATGGGTTTTATATATTACAGCGAGTTGTACGTCGCGACGGTGTTACAACAGATAGTTGGTAGTTATCGGGGTACATTTCTCATCGCGTTTTTGTCCGTCGGACATCGAGTTTCGAGGGTCGGGTTGCACTTAATCCTAATATGGAAATATGTATGTCCCGCGATCCGCAAGCCGACGATTAATGCGAATAAATCGATTTTTGGCGTTAGACGTAGAACGGTTGCCGCCAAATCCTGGAAACCACGCCAAGTGACGGAAACACGAGAATTCCATCTGGATTTACTAAGATCAGTGCCATTTAATGTGGAGCTCGATAAATCCCTTAAAAGCCGGCGGTCCGCGAGAAGACGTCGCATTACAATTTTCCACGGGGAAGGAGAACGTCTGCGAGTAGACGCGGACAAATCTGCAAATGCAACGCTTCAGGTGCCAAATGCTTTCCTCCTATAACCGTGAGTAACTGTCTCCTCCATATTTGCCGTCCTACATTCAACTCGATCCGGTAAAATGGACACGCGCGATTGGAATCTGCGTAAACTAGTCATTTTCACGAAGACACATTCGGAACGATCGATTTTAATGTATACGTGAACATATTTTAGATTAAACCTTTCGAACGAGAACGCTTTAAGGAAATTGAATCGTCGGCTTCGAGCATGTTAGAGTATTAAAATCATTCGGAAAATTTGTGCATCGCCGAAACTGCGCCTTGTTCCTGCTAAAATATGCAAATCGATTCTCGAATCTATTACTCTGTTTTCCACGTGTCGTTCTGACTATAATTTTCGAGCTATTGCTAAATAAATCACATTTATAGAGCTGCACATTAACCTGTAATTTTCTAGTCATGCACAAATCACTAATTATTTTTGCAACGTTGAAATAAATAAGAGAAATGTTGGGTGTTTTTTCAATTTAGGGATCCTTATGCAAATTAGTGATATTAAGCTCCAATCGTGCTGTGAACATAATTTTGATTTGTTGCGACTGCAGTGCAATGTGCGATATTATAAGTCGAAGGGTTGATACAGTCACTTTATTATCATTTTAATTATCTTACTTCTTACTATTCGACACTGGGTTCCAACATCGTGCAATGTCGATATCAACCCTCTGCAATAGACATTATTTTTACTGTCTGCATACAGCAACTTTAAAACTTGCTAGTTAAAAAGTTAAACAAATTCTTTCAAGGTTATTATGGGCTCTACTAATTTCCACTATTATCTGTTTCGCTATGTTTATACATATCACATGTGTATTGTAGAACCAGTTAAAAGATGCTTATTTCAAACCACGAACACTCAGCGCCTCCATCATATGTATGTATAATCATATATGTATATAACATATGTGTACACTATGTTGATACATATCACATGTGCATTATAGAACTTGTTAAAGATGCTTATTTCAAATCACGGACACTCAACGTCTCCATCATATGTATGTATAATCATATATATAACATATGTATACGCTATGTTGATACATATCACATGTGTATTATAGAACCAGTTAAAAGATGCTTATTTCAAACCACGAACACTCAGCGCCTTCATCATATGTATGTATAATCATATATATAACATATGTATACACTATGTTGATACATATCACATGTGCATTATAGAACTTGTTAAAGATGCTCATTTCAAACCACGGACACTCAGCGTCTCCATCAGATGTATGTATAAACATATGTATAACATATGTATACGCTATGTTGATACATATCACATGTGTATTATAGAACCAGTTAAAAGATGCTTATTTCAAACCACGAACACTCAGCGCCTTCATCATATGTATGTATAATCATATATATAACATATGTATACACTATGTTGATACATATCACATGTGCATTATAGAACTTGTTAAAGATGCTTATTTCAAACCACGGACACTCAGCGTCTCCATCAGATGTATGTATAAACATATGTATAACATATGTATACACTATGTTGATACATATCACATGTGTATTATAGAACCAGTTAAAAGATGCTTATTTCAAATCACGGCTACTCAGCGTCTCCTTCCGCCTGCAAAGGATTAAGTATACCCAATAATTGAAATAGTTAGTAAAGTAATAACGACAATTTCGCGAACGACGTTAAATGAACTCGATATCAATCGTGCTTCCCATAAATACAAAAGATGCCGAGAAAAGCATAACGGAGAATCGAGTTCCCGAAGGTAGGTGTAGTTATTTGCTGAAATGCTCGGCGAGCACGATTTGATCCGAGTTCGTTGTTCAGGATCGTTTCGATGCGAGCGGTGGTTGCTTGTTTACGATTTCCATAATTCCGCGCCCTTCGTCCGCGGCAGGCTCTAAAGAGCCAATATCGAGCAAAGTAGGTGTGTACTTTAATTACTAGAGATAATTACGTCGTCACCGGGTTGGCTGAGGGATGGGAGGTTTACTATGATAACAGAGTATCCAATATCCTGGTGAGTTACGTAGCTAGCACGACACAACCCCCGGTGTATATGTATTCTACACGAACGGCACCCCCCTTTTACCAGGTCGGTCTATGTATTTACTATCGTATGCATGCCAGCACATGTCAGTTGGTCGCGTTTGACCCCCATCCGTGATTAATATAATTATCCTACCGATTATTGTCTTACGGATGCTGCATTTAACCGCGGACGTACAAGACCGACTACCGCATTTCGATGTTGCTTCGAACATGAATTACACTTTGCTTCCGTCTCGTACTGGGCATACATCTAGGGACAAATATCTGGTGTATGGAGATGTCAGAATCTAGGGACATTGCTGATGTAGATCGGTGGACACACGAGTTTGGGTGCATATGGATTTGAGAGTGTTGGGAGTTATGATATTGGGATCTAGGGAGGTTGGATTCTACGGATATTGAGATCTAGGGATATCGGGACCTATGGATTAGATTTGAGAGTATTAGACTTGGGATATCGAGATTTAGGGATATCGGAATCTACGGATATTGAGATCTAGGGATATGGGGATCTATGGATACACGAATTTGGGAGTATGGGGATTTGGGTGCATATGGATTTCAGAGTGTTGGGAGTTATGGTATCGGGATCTACGGAGGTTGGATTCTACGGATATTGAAATCTAGGGATATCGGGATCTACGGGTACATGAATTTGAGTGTATAGGGATAGTGGGTTGGACTCAGGATATTGGGATCTATGGATACACGAATTTGAGAATATAGGAATTTTGGTGAATACATAGATTTGAGAGTATTGGGGTATAGAGATACCAGGGTCGAGAGATGTCGAAGTCAAGGGATATCTTTAGAGATATTAAGGTATTTGAATCTGGGAAAATTGTGATCTAGAAGTATAGGTGTGTAGGGACACAGGAACCTGTGTAGAGATCCAAGAATATAGTGATCCACATGATGGTAACATACCCATATCTGGGAATGTGGAAATTGGGGGATTTAGAGATCTTGCAACGCAGGAATCTGGAGGTCCAGAAATCAGGATGGAAAGAGAATCAGGAACTGTTTAATTAAGATTTATGGATCACCCAAACGATCTATAATGTAGGGACATGGTGATATAGAAATACAATCCTAAACTCCAAGTTTACCATATCTGTCCCAATTACCATATCTGCCCCAAATTGCCCAATCTCATGAAAATGATAAAAGTTGTCGTACTCAAGAAAGAAGAAAATCAGCGAATGGTCGAGCAGTAACCAAAAGAAGGACCCATTATCCGGATGTTTACACGTTCATCGAAGCCATGCATTCTAGGCAGCTTTCAACGGGTCGTAATTACCGCAACCACGAGAATACGATAGCGTTGACAAGGGAAGATCGGTCACGTAGCAGGGAGTAAGAATGGCCGAGTATTCGAGGTGATACGCGAACGAGGATGCACGCGTGCACGTGTATCGTGCACTTATACGCGCGCGCACGTGTGTGTTCCCGTATGCAACGATAGGACGAAAGCCACGGGGGTAGCACGTCGGAATAATTTATTTAGCTCGAGCAATGTAATAATGGTGGGGTCGCGCCGAGTGCAAACTGCAGAACGCGTTCATTACTACTTTAGTCGAAAGTGTATAGCGTGGACAAACCTGGAGGTCGGTGGTTTGAGGCTGCGCGGGTGGAGACGTGCATACACGGTGTTTCATAAGAAATGAACAATATTACGCGGGACTAGTTCAGAGAGATTCATGCTGACGATTCAACTATCATCGCTTGCGCTAATGTACATTACGTTCTTTAGCTAACGTGTACAAGTTTATGTTATTATGGTGCATGTAACGACAACGTTTTACTTTGTTAATTAACGGGTTTGAGCTCTAGTGCTTTTGGTATTTTATTCTCTTACTGTTCTAATCTTCTACTATACTATACTAATTAATGTACTATTTATAGTACGAATTGTACTGTACTACCACTTCACTCTTGTACTATTTCATTCTGCTGTTACTATTTATTATTACTATTTTACTGCATAGCTACTTCCTACTACACTTATTCATTTTACTATTTCACTTCTTCATTATACTATTACACTACTTCACTTTTACACTATTATTCTATTCTACCATAATAGTAAATAATAATAGAATGGTACCATAGTATCATTTTTTGAAATTTAGGAATTTGTTCAATTTTGGATGTCTTACTAATTTAAAGATTCTACAGCTTCATTGAAGTTCATGCTATTTTTCAAAATCGAAAGCAAATATACTCTTGTCCTCTTTGTCCAAAGGTCTCCATACTAAAGTAGCTCCACCTAAGCTTTTCCACTCATGACTTTACATCAAGATTATTTCGCGACCCCATAAATGTCAAATAAAAATTTTCCTACATAATTTATTTCTCCCATAAACAATATACACATAAGAGCAGTTTCAAGATTTCAAGCACACAAAAATGAACGAGAGGGACTCTGAGGGTTCTTTAAATTCGTGTGTCCCAATTTTCGCGAGCAACATTTACCCTGGGGTCCATAGTTTAACGACCTTCCCCGATGAAACAGCTTGTACATACAAGGTGGTTAACATTGTACCGGATCAGTGAGTCACAATGTGCGGTTCACCAGACGGATATTATACACCAACGTTACGTACACCAGCTATACGAAGCAACCTTTGAAACTCGCCGTGGAGACCATAATTTTCGATCGCAATTTTTATCGGCAGTGTACAAAAGTGCCTTCTAGGGAAACCAGGGTCCAGTTGAAACGTACGTTGTTCAGGGAAAGTGAGAAACTCGTCGCGATTGTTAGTTACGAGGTAGTGATGGGTTTGGGAGGAATCTCTGGGGACAAGTTCGAAAATTGGAGACGATCGACGCAGGCTGCAACGCTCCTGCTCTCGGGACCTTTCGATCAATTCATTTTTTGCGGGAATTAGTGTCCGACGTGTTGGCACCAGATCAGAATCGTTTAACGACACAGTTTTTGAACCGTTTAGGGTACATTTTATGATTTAACGCACTTTACGGCCATCTTGTTCCTTTACGGCCATCTTGTTTTTTACGGCCATCTTGTTTAGCTCTCAAGTACCTTCCATAACTCGACTTTTATTAAACATGCGGTATTTATTGCTGTCTGACTAGTAAGTAAAATATTAGAGTTGTAAATAAATTATCTGTATAAAGTGAGTGAGTAACTTTGCTATCGTTTGACGTTATTATGCAGTGTATAATAATAAACATTATATTATTGCCATTATATATAATATTGTATACATATATACATATGTATATGCATGTATATGTTATATTATACAATACATTATTAAAGTTTAACCTCATGAAAATGGAATACAATATTACATATCGCTGAAAAAGAAAGAAAGTTGCAAATGAATATTTCATGTATAGTGACCTATTTTAAAATATAAAAATAATAACAGAGAAACACCATATATAATAATCAATTAATCCGAACAAAAATGAAAGATAGATGTAACAAATTACGAAAGTACACAACGTTATAAATCAGAAGTTCATCGCGTCCAACACAGAAGCCTATAAAAATGTTGTAGTCGCAAATCAAAATTCGTAGAAACTCCGGTAATATCGTTCGCGACCCGTGAATTTTCATTACCGTCGATTTCCCCCATAAACCAGCGAGCAACGTCAACAAATTCGTTGGAACGAAAAGTCCAAGGAGGATGACAAACGCGCGTAGCGCAAAGCGGAAATATTTCAGCGTGGGCCGAGGTAAAAAGCTTAATACAAATGTATCATCCAGGTTGTTATCGCTTTTGTCGGGCGGAGAGTATATCAAGAACACGGATAGGAGAAAATGAAAGGAAGAAAGAGGTTGTATCGTATTTCTGGCGGATTTTGTTCTAATCACGTCCGGTAACTTAAACGCGACACCGTGATTTCGCGAGCGGCGGTCGCGACCGAGACAAAAGGGATGAAAATGGACGGGTGGGGAAAAAAAAAGAAATAGATTTATTTTTCTTTCTGCGCCGGTGGACTGTCCTCGTAGATCTTCCCCTTTTATCCTCCCTATAGCGCGGCTAGAAATACGGTCGGGCCCGCACGATATTTATAACTTCGACTCATTTTCCCTCATTGCTGAACACCGGGATAAATAATTGTTTTTAACCGAAGTTTTATTGTTACTCCTGTAAACGGCTGGTGACCGCGGGCAAGGCTAAATGAATTTATGGAAAAAAATAACAAGTTCGCGGAACTCCGCGGGAATCCGATGCTGGATTGCTCGACGCTCGTTTATTAGACCGTGTGTATTTGAAGAAGTCGTTACGCTTCCGTTTTGCGGCGACACGCTTCCGGTCGGATTGTTTCGGGTCGTTTAATACGCCCGCTGCTATGTTTACGACGTTCGAAATTTTCTTAGATAATGCTCTAGTTTTAAACCTATCATTTCTCCGCTTTCTTCGGTTTATCCGCGAAAATAGAGGCCCCAGGGGTGCCTTTATTGCCCGATGGAAGGCCATGTTAACTTTCAGTTCAAGTGTAATTCTATGTCTGTATTATAGTTCTTGTTTAACTTTAAATCTAATTGTCACAGGTCTGTAACATCATAGTACTTGTTATCGTGTTATTTTAACTTTAAGTCTAATTGACGCAACCCACTTGCAGTGGGCTCTTACGGGCTGTGGGTGAACTCTAGCCTCCGCACATGCATTTTGTTTAATATCTTTATATTATGGATATGTTTATAATATATCATATGTATATATCTTGTTATATCAAGGAGGACTGTGGGTGAATTCTAACCTTCAACGTTCATGTATTTTGTTTAATATCTTTACATTATGGATATGTTTATAATATATCATATGTATATATCTTGTTATATCAAGCAGGACTGTGGGTGAATTTTAACATCCAACACACATGCATTTTGTTTAATACCTTTACATTATGGATATGTTTATAATATATCATATGTATATATCTTGTTATATCAAGCAGGACTGTGGGTGAATCCTAGCCTCCAACACACATGCATTTTGCTTAGTATCTTTACATTATGGATATGTTTATAATATATCATATGTATATATCTTGCTATATCAAGCAGGACTGTGGGTGAATTCTAACCTCCGCACATGCATTTTGTTTAATATCCTTACATTATGGATATGTTTATAATATATCATATGTATATAAGAACTAAATGGTACAAAAATGTGTGTGTAATTTAATACAGAAAATAAAGTACTATAAAAAATGATGGACGACTACTAAAAACCGTCTTGAAAGATGGAAGATTCATCGGAAGAAACGCAGACGATGTACCAGTTGATTAGCAGGATGAACATCGATGGTTTACAGAGTAAGCGCGAATGAGTTACACGAAGGTTGTGATCGTACTCGCATAAATTGATTTGAAATTCATTGTCTACAGTACAGCAAAACAACGATCGGCAGCCGCATTAAGCTCCATGCAAATGAACATGGTACAGAATCACAGGACAATGTTCTACATTATCGTTTACATCGTTAATACCCGCTGCACCCTGTTCGACTCGCTTCAGACATTCGACATCCTGATTTATTTTTAAGGAACGTCGACAATGTAAATACGTTCCATTAATCGGGCACTAATTAAGCAAAATTTATCTTCGGTAAATCAGCTCGTAGGCAAACGGAAGAAGCGTCTTTTTCTGGTAAAAAGAAGTTTCGGAAGAACTTTTGGAAGAAGGTGAAATGATCTGTGCAAATACAAATATCCATAATGTAAAGATGTTAAACAAAATGCATGTTGCTTTGGAGGTTAGAATTCTTAAGATCCCTTCATAAAATTCCTAGATTGCCGAATCCCTACATTGCCGATTCGCTAGATTATCGAATCCCTAGATTATCGAATCCCTAGATTACCGAATCCCTGTATTATCGAATTCCTGTATTTCCAAATCCCTAGATTGCCGAATCCCTATATTGCCGATTCGCTAGATTACCGAATCCCTAGATTATCGAATTCCTAGATTATCGAATCCCTACATTACCGAATCCCTATATTACCAAATCCCTATACCCCAAAATTTCTAGATTACCAAATCCCTATATTCCCAACTTCCTATATCCCAAAATTTCTAGGTTACTAAATCCCTATATCTCCAAATCTGCAAATCCCCGAAATTCCTACATCTCCAAATCCCCTAGATATCTATCTCCTTACATCTCCAAATCCCTATACCCCAAAATTTCTAGATTACCAAATCCCTATATTCCCAACTTCCTATATCCCAAAATTTCTAGGTTACTAAATCCCTATATCTCCAAATCTGCAAATCCCCGAAATTCCTACATCTCCAAATCCCCTAGATATCTATCTCCTTACATCTCCAAATCCCTATACCCCAAAATTTCTAGATTACCAAATCCCTATATTCCCAACTTCCTATATCCCAAAATTTCTAGGTTACTAAATCCCTATATCTCCAAATCTGCAAATCCCCGAAATTCCTACATCTCCAAATCCCCTAGATATCTATTTCCTTACATCTCCAAATCCCTATACCCCAAAATTTCTAGATTACCAAATCCCTATATTCCCAACTTCCAATATCCCAAAATTTCTAGGTTACTAAATCCCTATATCTCCAAATCTGCAAATCCCCGAAATTCCTACATCTCCAAATCCCCTAGATATCCAACTCCTTACATCTGCAAACCCCTATATTCCCAAATCCCAAGATCGTAAATTCCCTAGATGCCGAAATCTCGAAAGGACCGAACTCCTCACAAATTCCAAATCCCTATTTCCACAAATTTCCAAATTTCAAATTTCCAAATCTCTAAATCGCCAATTTGTCAGCCAACGTACAAATCTCCGTTTGCAAATGCGACACGTCGATAGTTGCCGGAGAGAGAATTCATAAGCAGCCAGAAAAATGTGTAAATTAACGAGAGGGCGATTTCCGGAAAGTAGGGAAAATCGAGGGTGAGCGGCGTATACCGAAAGGCATAGAGATACCTGAATGTAAATATTACATCGAGGGTAACATGCTTAAGCGTCGTTCTCCGATAGAACGTGTCGGGTTTAAAGCACGTCGATCCTTCAGCGGATCACGGTTTGTGCATTCGAAAAAGGGGGGCATCGAGGAAAACTCGAAAAATCTGAGAAGGCTGGCATACCCGGTGTCGTTCGTCGCCGCGTCATCGGCACAGGGAATCCTCGAATTTCATTATTCAGATGAGCATCGTTCCGTGACTGATCGATCGCGAGGCAAAGTGAGTGCAGAATTACATGAATAATCTATGTCGCACTGAGTGCCGGATCCTCCTCTTTCGGGCTTTCAGACCATATAACCTTTGAGCCAATTCATCCACTTCCGGCAGAGCGCGCCACTTCCTTCGCGTACACCCCGTCGCCTTTTCCCGCCCGATCCTTTTCCTCTTTTCCCTTTGGCACATCATTTTATCTTATACGTGTGTGTACACACGTGATTCACCGTGCCAAAAACTCCTGATCGTTCGCGTTCATTTCATATTCCAACACGGTCATGAGCGTGAGTTGAAAATTTCACAGTGTATCTACTTTATACCAACCAACGGATACATGTAACGTCCGAGGTTTTAAGACACTCACCCCTTTTGCTAACACCTTCAAATATCCACGGAGATTCGAGGTCATTTTCGGACCTCTAAATTTAGGGATTTTTAGATCTAAGGTTTGGGATCCGAAGATGTGGAGATTTACGAATTTTCAGGTTTTCAGATTTTGGGATTTGCGATGCTAGGTGTTTGTGGATCTAGGGATCTGTTGATTTTTGGACCTAGGAATTTTCAGATCTAGGGATTTGTAGTTGGGAATTTCATAGTCTACAGATTTCAGAATCTAAGAATTTTGTAATCCAGGATCTGAATCTTCGAAATTTTGAGGACTTCCATACTTCACAATTTTTTAAAAAGAGTATCTAGAAAAGTGGAAGATTTAAAAATATTTTCAAAATTTGGAAACTTTTTAACTTTAGACTCTAAGCATCTGAAAATTGAATAGTTACAAAACAATCTACAAATTTAGAAACTTGAAAAAACTTTTGGAAAATCAAAAAATTTAGAATTTGTAAACGTACAATTTATTCAAGTTGAAGCTAAAATTAACCGTACTAAAATCAGCGATTAGTATCCGAAAGCGCGTGTACCGATTTCGCGTACAAGAATAAAAAATACGCAGTGGAATAAAAAGTAGTTCCCTTTCATGATTTTGATCGCGCATAGAGCTCAGACGGCAATGTGCAACGATATAAAATACGCGAGAACAAAATCCAATATACGTGGACGGAAAAAGCGCGGGCGTGTAACGCGAGCACACGCAGGATAGGAAGCGTGTTCGTGCCGCAAGAATCAAAAACACCTGCGTGCGAATTACGAGGTGACTGGTATATCGAGATATCAAGTCAGAAATACGGGCGTGCACGTAAATTACGCGTTTAATATGTAAACGAGCCACATCGATCACAAAAATCGAGACGCGTTCGCTTATGCGTGATAATATATCAGATTTCGAACGCACGGGAAATGATCGTACGTTTCCCGCGGAAATTTTTCAAAGATCCGATTGCTGAGCTAAGAAATATACCGTGTAATTCGTTGATTATTAATCGGGTTAATTCTTTGAATTTTTTAATTTTTGTAAAATCTTTCATTTATAAGGTAGATCAAGGGGTTATAAAGGGCGCAATAATGTGGAGTATGGGACAGATATATTTTACAAGTATATTCCCAAGTTTTAATTTTGCAATTTTCCGTTTCCCCAGTTCCTCAGATACTGTTTTTCCATTTCCCCAATTTCCCAATTACCCAGTTTCCCATTTCCCCAATTTCTCAAGTTTAAAATTTCCCATTTACCCAATTTCACATTTCCCAATTTCTCAAGTTTCAAATTTCCCATTTCCCCCATTCTACATTTTCCAATTTTCCACTTCCCCAATTTCCAATTTCCCCATTTCCACATTTCCCAATTTCCTATTTCCCCAATTTCACATTTACCTAATTTCCCATTTCCCCAATTTCTCATTTCCCCAATATCTCATTCCCCCAATTTCTCATTCCCCCATATACCCATTTCCCCAGTTTCCAATTTCCCCATTTCCACATTTCCCAATTTCCTATTTCCCCAATTTCACATTTACCTAATTTCCCATTTCCCCAATTTCTCATTTCCCCAATTTCTCATTTCCCCAATATCTCATTCCCCCAATTTCTCATTCCCCCATATACCCATTTCCCCAGTTTCCAATTTCCCCATTTCCACATTTCCCAATTTCCTATTTCCCCAATTTCCCATTTCCCCAATTTCTCATTTCCCCAATTTCTCATTCCCCCAATTTCTCATTCCCCCAATATCTCACTCCCCCAATTTCTCATCCCCCCAATTTCCCATTTCCCCAATTTCCAATTTCCCCATTTCCACATTTCCCAATTTTCCATTTCCCCAATTTCTCATTTCCCCAAATTCTCATTCCCCCAATTTCCAATTTCCCCATTTCCACATTTCCCAATTTCCGATTTCCCATTTCCCCAATTTCCCACTTCCCCAATTTCTCATTCCCCCATATTCCCATTTCCCCAATTTCCAGTTTCCCAATTTCCAATTTCCCCAATTTCCCATTTCCCCAATTTCTGAAATTCCCAAATTCCCACTTCCCCGAGTTCCCATTTCCCGAATCTCCAAATCTCCAAATTCCCATATCCCTAAATCTCCAAATCTCCAAATCTCCAGATCCCGAAACTCAGATGTAAAAATCCCAAAATCTGAAAGTCCCTAGATATCCGTAAATATTTAAATCAGAAGAAAATGGCGTCCCTCTAAGTGTTAAGCGAATCGAAGATCGCGTTTGAAGGTTCGAGGCACGTTTGCCTCTAGCCGGTCAAGCGTGCGTTCCCAATTCCGCGACTCTTTTCAGGAGGCAAGTGTCGGCTCGCAATCTGTACAGTTTCCTCGGCCAGCGAACGGCTTAAGCACATCGCGTTCCTACGTTGGATTATAGTTGTTACCCGGAGAAAATTGGAAAGGAGTCGGGATCTAATCTCTTCTAACAAAGTGGTCGTTCGCGTGCTACGCGTGCCTCCGTCGCTCTAATCTTAATTTTAGTCCGCCGGATCGTTTCCGATGTTTTTAGCCTTCTTTTTCCCCTTGGTCTAATAGTCCCGCGCTACGGATACGCTGCGTGCAGGGAAATTCAACCTGGTAACCGATTTTTATGCGATATACGCAAGGACATTTGTTAACGTTTGCTAAATCTATCGATTCCCAGATTTCGGAATGACCTATTGCTAAATCCCCAGATCCTCATATTCTCGAACGCTCTACCACTAAATCCCCAGATTTCCAAGTCCACGTTACACCATGACTGGTAGTATCCACCGTCGAAGTACGTACTTCTTTCAATGGAAGGAACAAGTAGATAACAAACGAGAGATTCGATAACGGGAAAAGAAAAAGTGAAAAGCCACGGGAGGAGCATGATCGATAGTATGGCGTCGATCGAATAAATGATAGCGATTCTTCTTGGCTACGCGATAAGTATGAAATAGGAGTCACACGTCCGGTCGCAGCTGCATCCAGGGAAACAAAATCGCGCCTATCTCGATACTGATAGACCGATTTTTCCGCACGCTTTCGCGAGATCGAACGAAACACCGGAGACTTTTCATTCCTGACAATAACGTGTCTCGAAACGCGATATCGTGCCCGTTGTTTTAAATTCCACAGACCGATGGGAAATAGATATAATCGAATATACGATATCCCCGATACATGCGTTGTTCCCCGAAATTTCTCGATAACGTTCATCTCTATTAACCTTTTAATACGTTTCTTCTATTCTACTCTCTATGCATTCGTCAACATTTTTCCACGTTTCTTGCTTTTTCACAAATCTGGCAAATTGGGAATGTTGGAATTTGTAATCTAGGGAATTTGGAATGTTGACGTATAGAATCTAGGGAATTGGGTTGTTGGAATTTAGAATCTAGGGAATTCCGAATGTTGGAATTTGAAATCTAGTGAATTGGAAGTGTTGGATATTGAAATCTAGGGAATTGGGGATGTTGGAATTTAGAATCTAGGGAATTGGAAATGTTGGAAATTGAAATTTAGGGAATTTTGAATGTTGGAATTTAGAATCTAGGGAATTTGTAATGTTGGAATTTAGAATCTAGGTAATTAGTAATGTTGGAAATTGAAATCTAGGGAATTGGTAATGTTGGAAATTAGAATCTAGGGAATTGGGAACGTTGGAATTTGATATCTAGAGAATTGGAAATGTTGGAAATTGAAATCTAGGGATTTGGGAATGTTGAAATTTAGAACCTAGGCAATTGGAAAGGTCGGAAATTGAAATCTAGGGAATTTGGAAACTTATAATTTGAAATCTAGGGAATTGGAAATATTGGAATTTGTAATCCGGGGAATTGGAAAGGTTGGAAATTGAAAGCTAGGGAGTTGGGGACGTTGGAATTTAGAATCTTGAGAATTGGGAATGGTGGAAATTGAAATCTAGGGAATTGGAAATATTGGAATTTATAATCTAGGGAATTGGGAACGTTGGAATTTATAATCTAGGGAATAGGAAATGTTGAGATTTGAAATACAAAGTAACATACCTTAGAATCTAGGGAATTCTAAATTGTGTAATTTCAACGTGATGACGATCTACATAATTGCAACTTGCGTACCTGTAAATCTAGGGAATTCAATACATGATCTCGAAAATCTAAGGAATTCGAAATTAGTATATTTGGAGATCTATCTCGATAATTGAAAAATCAAGGATTTTGAAAGTTTCGGGACATGAAAATTTGAAAATCGCGTCCTTCGAAAATCTGTAATACAGTCGTAACACGATCGGTCCGCAACCAGTCCATTTCCGGCCCGTTCTTGTCCGTTCCTTGTCCGCTCGCATTTCCGGGTAACAAAAGCGGCGCGTACTCGAGGCTTATTAGGCGCATCAAAGTGCGGGCAAACTTAATTTCGT
Organism: Megachile willughbiella; assembly: GCA_945859595.2. Classification (NCBI taxonomy): domain Eukaryota; kingdom Metazoa; phylum Arthropoda; class Insecta; order Hymenoptera; family Megachilidae; genus Megachile; species Megachile willughbiella. The sequence goes on along the minus strand of OX243798.1, from coordinate 13,962,650 downwards.
CCAGCAGAGAACGGCGACGCTGATGGAACGTTGGCAGAGATAAAGTAAGCGTATCGGATGGAATACAACCGGAACTATGGGGTCATTTCCTTGGGAAACAGCGTTATCGTTGATGAGCGGCGGCGCGAATTCGCGTTAACATGGTCGGTTGAGGGAATTGCGGGTTATCCGCGTTTTATAAATTACACTTGGAAATTCGGTCGTGCCGTTGATGCGGCCAATTTGAATATCAATACCGGTGCTGATGGATAATTCGTACGGTTATATATATATATACATATATCTATGCAATTTAGTGCTACCTTTTTCCTTCTATAACAGAGCGGTGGTTGATTTATACGCCGCACAAATTCACAGAGACCGCTAATTCACTCGCACGAATTTTAACATTCGCCTAATGACTTTTAAACGAATTAGGTATCGATTGATTTTTACGTACTTACACGCCGTCATTTGCGCTGTTCGGTTTCGAAGCACAGCTCTAAAGTTTCTACATTTCCCTTTGATTCCTGATCAAGGCAATGCGCTTTTGAACATCCCTGAAACGCCGCGTTTTTCCGCGGTGTCCTTTGAACGTCGTTTCATTCAATTAGAGGCCCCGAGCGGCTGATAAATGTTTGCGATAAATACGGTAAAAATGGCGTGTATTTAATTATACGCAAACGGCAAACAGTTAATAATGATCCGAGTAAACTTCGCGAGGCTCGAAACAAATATCCGCGACGCAGTTTCATACCGACCCCGAATCGATGGAAAGTTTAATTATGAGTTCGACCCCGTCCTATCCCCTGTCGGGGGTTCGATATTAATTTAATCGTGGCAATTTAATCGCGAACACCCGACCGAGACACGGAGCAGAAAATATTTCTTCGTTCTCTTACTTTTTTTTTTACCGGGGATGTACCGCAGGATGTGGACCCGGTGTCCCTTAAACGGATCAGAGCGGTAATTAAAAAGGAAAAGCCGATGTAACCGAGAAAGCTTATTTCTTCGCACGAAATCCCTAGGTGTCTCGGGCATCGCACCGGGTTCAACTTATTCCGCGGCTCCCCTCGGTACGATAAGTCCTCCGGGTTCCACCGTTTCACGGTGTAATAACCATTTGCTCGGCCACTGCCCATTTCCAAGGACGAAGTAGCAACAAGGTTTTATAGCCGGTCCCGCGGGGCAATGAAACTCTTCGAGCTCCGTGCTCTGTCCGCGAGGATGATGTCGACGGATAAAGTCTCGCAACAATCATGATTTAGGTCACATTCCAAATCATACATTTTTAAGTCCTCCGATCGGTAACGTAGACGCGCTCTTATTACGTGACATGGAAATGGGAAGTTGTGGAAAGGGCCATATAACGGGAGCTTTGTCTACAGCGTTGATTTGCAACAGGATGTGAGTGTAGGTATATAAAAACAAAGGATACGTGCATATGTAAATCTATAGAATACTATATTACTAGATTGTTACATTACCTAGATTCATATGTGGCTGGACCATATCCAGAGATTTCTACACCTCCTTTCTGTATATCAAGATTCTTACATTTTTAGGTTCCTCTATCCCTAGATTCCTGTACTCCAAGGTTTCTACGTATGTAGATTCCTATATCGTTAGATAACTACATATTCCTGAACCTCAAGATCTCCACATCCCCAGATTTCTACGTTCTCAGATTCACTTCTACATCTCTGTATATCCCATATCTCTATATCTATATATAGATTTCTATCTATATATTTGTATATGTCTGCAGATCGTACACCTTCAGATTTCTATATCCCTAAATCCCTAGACCCCTTGATCCTAGATCCTTAGACACCTTGATCTCAACCCCTATATACCCGTATGTAAATTTGCACTACATTATATCCCAAAATCAGTAGATTTTATACTCTAAACCCTTACATTTTTAAATCCCTAGATTCGACTCCAGATCTCTAGACTCCATCCGATTCCTCAACCCCAGCGTAAATCCCCAGATCATCCCAAAATCCATAGCTTTTAAAGCCTTATTCTTAAACCCCTAAATCTCTAGGTCCCCAGATCCCAATATATGCTTAAACAATAAAATTTGTATGTCTGAAAGCGTACGCCGTGAGATACGGGTACACCAAATAAAAGTATCCATTTCTCGGGGAAAGAAATTTAAGAGAATTTCTGCACCATTCCCCTTGTTTAATATTTCGGTGTCGTAACAGCCACGATCTCGCTTTTCCTCTGCCTCCTTATGGCACCGTGGACGCCCTGTTTTTCTTGTACTTGGAATGGTCACCGGATCCGAATGTCCGGCGGTAAAGCATCGTGCTTTTGATAAACAATCCGGTGTTTGTTTGCTTTGAAAACTGCAGTCGTATACCGTTTACGTATCGGCGTCGCTGTCGCGTTACGCTGAATTTCATCGCGAAAACAACGATTTTACTGGTGAAATTGTACCGATCGATCGGCGAACGTCTGCTCGGTTCCTTCGACTTTCGACCAATTTCCGGAATCGTTCGAAAAGTTTGCACGTTCGTATAATAATCGAGTGTGAAGCCAATAATAAAAACTGTACATTGGTGTTAACGGCGTAGAGCCATACTTACGGCCCTCACGGCCATCTTGTCTAACCTATAATTTTCTAGGCAGTTGTCATTCACAACTACCTAATTATTGCTACAACGTTAAGACAAAGAATGTTAAAACGTCAGGCACGTTTGCCTTCAGCAATCCTCGATACAGATTATAATTAGAATTGAACCCAAAATTGCAGTGAAAAGTTTATCACAATTCAACTTGTCACGTGACACGTAGTTGTTAAGGGATTAAATAAAGAGAACTCTGTAAAATGCGTATATTATCGTCTAGGCGGCAAGGCAGGGACACTTCTATCCGTAGTACTTTGCAGCCTACATTAACTCGACAATGGAATACTTTATAGTTACAAAACCCAAAAACACTTAGTCAGCCAAATACCAAATTGTATGTCACCAATGTATATAAACGAAGGCTACTGAAATAAGGACTTAGTTTCTGATCAAGACGCTTGTCACGCGAATTTTCGAACCTTTACGTATATATCAGTGAACCTCTGCTGTTTTCGAACCTAATAAATAAAAGCTAGTTCATCGTAAAAGTGACTCAACTCCTCCTGTGTGTTGCGGCGTAACAGTACCTTCGCCAGGTCCGCACACGGTCTCGCACTTATTGCCCTAACGGCTGATTGACAAAACAGCTCTAATTCTCGAATTTCTATCTTCCATTCGTTTCGAATCGTGGTAAAGTAAAAAATCGATCGTGTACACCTTATCCTTTTTTCGCTGTCCGTGGAGTTCCATCAGGACTCGCGGCCGGGGCCTGTCGGTCGGCCGACTGTGTAAATGACAAGAGAGCGACGGACATTAATCTTTCGCGCTATCCAGCTGATGAAGTGGCAATTTCCTCCTGATAGTAAGAGGAAATAGGATCTGCAGACCAGTTGATCAAACCCTGAACAGTAACCTCTCGGCTTCTCCGGTGTTCCCTACCACTGGCGCCTCAGTTATCCAATGGCTATACTGCATTCGCCAATCGATGGTGCACTGTATGCACCCGCTCCCACTTCTCCGCTCCACACGCGTACACACGGATGCACACACGTTCGCCGGTGCATGTGGTGCTCGGGCAACAGAGAGAATCGTATAGCCACGGGATGGAAAGTGCCCCGGAGTGGATTCGGTTCTCTGTGTCTGATTCGACCCATCCCATTCCGTTCTATCGCGTTTCGGCTAAGGAGCCGCGCCAAGCTCATCCTCTGAAAGAAGATGATCGTTTAGAGGATACTCAGGCGCCGGCTAATGCTTGCCTTTTATTAGCGTCGATTGGCATTAGGAGTCTTGGGAAACTTGGACCCCCACTTATTCTCTATGCTCGAAATAACCAAGAAAATGATTAGAGAGATGTTGGTATCTTGGGACATAGGGATTGTAGGAATATTGGCGTATTGGGTTATCTCTCCTCATGGGGAGAGACATGAGGATGTCTCAGAATTCTTAGATTTGAAGATGTGGGTATCTGGGGATATATTGGGATTTGGGTGTTTAGGGAACAAGGGACATTGGAGTCTAAGAGTATGGACTAGGTGATAGAAGGATCTAGAGATATAGGGGGCTAGGAATATGGGGATCAGGGTGTGATGGACACAGGGTTTCAGGGATGTAAGGATCTGGATATGATGGACATAGGGTTTCAGGGATGTAAGGATCTGGATATGATGGACATAGGGTTTCAGGGATGTAAGGATCTGGATATGATGGACATAGGGTATGGACTAGGTGATAGAAGGATCTAGAGATATGGGGGCTAGGAATATGGGGATCAGGGTGTGATGGACACAGGGTTTCAGGGATGTAAGGATCTGGATATGATGGACATAGGGTTTCAGGGATGTAAGGATCTGGATATGATGGACATAGGGTTTCAGGGATGTAAGGATCTGGATATGATGGACATAGGGTATGGACTAGGTGATAGAAGGATCTAGAGATATGGGGGCTAGGAATATGGGGATCAGGGTGTGATGGACACAGGGTTTCAGGGATGTAAGGATCTACGTACGATGGACATAGAGTTTTAGGAATAGAGGGCTATCGAGGTATTGGTTCTAAGAATGTGAAGACATAGAGATGTAGGGTTCCAGGAACGTAGAGCTATATGGATGTAGGGACCTACGGATTCATGTGGATTTAGGAACTGAGATGGTATCTCTGGATATGGAGATATAACATGTGGATGACCTAGGATCTAGATATTCAAGAACCCAGAAATCTGATGATACAAAGATTGCATGTAGGTCTCAGGATCTACTTATCTGATGGTATAGTTTGCAGATATGTGGGTCTAAAGTAACAGAGATCTAAGAGTCATCGATCTTGTGCAACGTGTCGATATAACACACGTTTATAACAAGATATAACTCCTCACATATTACTCTTGATGCTATCAAGGGTTAATCAAAAGTTACTAACGGTATCCAAAAATGAAGATACAAGAGTATAAAGTTATCTAAAGCGAATAAATACTAGGAACTATGGCCGAAGCATTTTCCAGCGACGAAGACGAATGAGGATCGGTGAAATATGATTTGGAAGCGTTAGAAGATTTAAGTTTGCAACGTTGAGTACGGATGAGGAATGATGGCCGGCGGATTCGACGCGCGACACGTTTTGCGCGACACACGTTCCAGACTTTTAATTAACTCGCGAGCATGATAATGGCCGACCCGTTGCAGCATGGCCGCTTTAGAAGCGATTCGGCTAACATATTGAAATTTGGCTACAAATTATCGCTTTCGGTGAACGCATTGAGACTTTATATCACGAGCGACTCGATATTTATGGGTCGTAATGATTCAATTAGAATTTCAATAATAGGTAATTATATCGGATATTTAATTCTGTTCAAATATTTTAACGAAATACTCTTGGTGTGGATTTTAAATTCGACGTGTTAATACATTGCAATTCTTAAATTCTATTACCGAATAACTCTGGAATTTATAAAATAAATTCAAGCTACTTATTTGAATTTATAAGATTCAAAATGTGAGCCACACATAGGACAAAGGGTTAATAGAAACACTGGGGGATAGGAAAATAGTGGAAATGTATCTAGCGTGGCAGGACCTTCAGAATTGCTGAAGATATTAATGGTATTTTAATGACCATCGCTGTCAACGTGTAAATTTATTCGACCGCGGTTTTATTATAATACGAATCTCTGGAATATAAATTCATTTCTGGATATTATAGATGAGCACAATCCATCATTCTCTCGCTACAAATTTATTCACCTAATGTTACACATGCCTAAATTTTTCATTTCCAAATTTCTTAATTCCTCACTTTATAGATCCCCAAATCCTCACCTGCTTCATAGATCCACAAATCCCCAAGGTCACGATGATCTAAAAGTAAATCTCAATGATCAAAAGTTTCAAATTTTTAAAGTACTAAAATCTAAAAATTCCAAAAGTCCTAAGGTGTCAAAGTCTCAAAATCCAAATGACCGAAAGTTTCAAACTCTGCAAGGTCTAAAATTAAAAAGTTCCAAAAATCCGAGAGTCCGAAAGTCACAAACTTTCAATCACCAAAAGTTCCAAACTTTGAAAGTACTGAAATCTAAAAATTCCAAAAGTCCTAAGGTCCCAAAGTCTCAAAATCCAAATGACCGAAAGTTTCAAACTCTGCAAGGTATAAAATTAAAAAATTCCAAAAATCCTAGAATCTCACTCTCAAACTTACAATTACCAAAAGTTCCAAACTCTGAAACTACCAAAAATCCCAAATTTCCAATTCCCACTAATATCCACGTAGCACAAATATATCAGCATGCACGAAAAAATCTCTAGTCCCCAGTAAGAGTAGACGAAAGCGACGTTGCACGAGAGTGTACCTCTTGCACAGCGTTCCTCCGTGTTCTCCGTAGAGGACCGATAATTTCGGAAGCTTTCGAAGGAGATTGCCGATAACTGTAGGTCACAGAGCCCGGCAAGATCGATGATAGCAAAAACATCGGTAGGTGCCGAAGGTTTTTTCGCGGGTTCGTCAGTTTTCCTATTTCCTTCCTTCCTTCCGTTCTTGCTATCCGCTCGAGAAACGTGTCGATGGTGCTTAAAGAACAATATTTTCGCTGGATCTCTATAACCGACGGAATACGTTTATCGAATTCCCAACTTCATTCCGGTGTTCATCCGTTTGAAGTTTTCCTCGGCGTCCGGGCGGCAGAATTCTGTACACCGGCTATAAAGTAAAGCCAACGGAAAAATAACTTTCTTCTTCTTCTTTCTGCGAGATCAGGCAAAGAACATCGGTCCGACCAAACGGATACCGTCGGTTCTTTCTATTAAAGAGGTATCCAGCAGGCATTCCGGGGCTTTCCATGCTGCGCTGCCACCCAATTATGGCCACTTGGTGGCTCCATTATCCGCCGATTGTTCCCCTTCAAAGAACGCGTTATTCACCCCCGGCTACAACGATGGAAACGTTCTATTTTTTTACAATGCTCTTTATTAAGCTGATACAGCTTGGCTCGTTTCGCGGATATTATTCCGTTCGACGAGTAGCAAACGCGTCGGGAAGTAGCGGGTGGTAAATAGTGGCTGGTTTAATCTAATTGGGATAAATAATACCCCCTGCATCGACGATCGTTTCCACGTTAAATGTTCACCCCTTTCTATCCTCTCTATAAACATCTCGATTATACGTATTGCTTTCAGTTTGTTACTTTGCTCTGTTACCATCGTTTCAGCTGGCGGAAAAAAGGATACTTTGTAATTGCTTTCTGGAACGTGCTTTATTATTCCGTAGATCCAATTATGCGGAGGGACAGGAATGTTCGATACAAATTATTTAAGTTACTGATATTGGTGAAAGTTTAGATTCATACTGTGATGTATTCTTAGGGACATTTGAAGATTCAGGGATTCGAGGATATGGAAGAGATTATTTGTTGAAGACACATGTAGAAAGGACAGCAAACAGAGGGAAAAGAAGGCGATAGATCCTTTGACGAGAAAGGAAGAAAGAAACGGTATAGCCGGAAACACGAGTTCATCGACACTGACGAGCGATAGCTTTTAATCTCGCGTCGTAGCCAGGCTCGTTTTTCTGCCGGGTTCGATGTAATATCCGTTGTAAATGCACTCCGGGGAAAATGTTACTCAATGCGGCCGTGTACGTACACATAAACCCCTTCTGTACGGTGTAATTTAGTATCCAGCATCGTGTGAACGGCGTTCGACTACCAGCCATTGCATCCCCAATGGTGTAGTCTGCGCTAGGAGTTCAACTTTTTCAGGCTTCATCTTAAATCTAGGCTTCCGGCTTTTTGGAGACTAAAGATTCTCCTCGAGTACTCTAATCGACCAATTTCACTGGCGCGGTTGGAACTTCCGTTTTTCTTGAACGAGCAGCGAAGCAGTCTTTGCTTATTTTTCATTTTCAAACTTTCGGTATTTTAGTCACAAATTTGCAATTTCCCAATGTTATAACTTCTCAAATTCACAATTTTCTATTCACCAATTCTCCATTTTCCATTTCCCAATTTCTCAAATTCACAATTTTCCAAAGTCCCAATATCCCATTCATTCAATTTCTCATTTCCCCAATTTCTCAAATTCCCAATTTCCCACATCCCCAAGTTCCCATTTCCCCAATTTCTCACTCCCCCAATTTCTCATTTCCCCAATTTCTCATTCCTCCAATTTCCCATTTCCCCAATTTCTCATTCCCCCAATTTCCCATTTCCCCAATGTCCCATTTCCCCAATTTCCCATTTCCCCAATTTCCCATTTCCCCAATTTCTCATTCCCCCAATTTCCCATTCCCCCAATTTCCCATTTCCCCAATTTCTCATTCCCCCAATTTCCCATTTCCCCAATTGCTTATCCCCCCAATTTTCCATCTTCCCAATGTCTCATCTCCCCAATTTCTCATCCCCCAATTTCTCATTACCCCATTTCCTATTTCTCCATTTTCTTATCCCCCCAACTCTCCATGTCCCCAATTCCTCATTTCCCCAATGTCCCATTTCCCCAATTTCCCATTTCCCCAATTTCCCATTTCCCCAATTTCCCATTTCCCCAATTTCCCATTTCCCCAATTTCTCATTCCCCCAATTTCCCATTTCCCCAATTGCTTATCCCCCCAATTTTCCATCTTCCCAATGTCTCATCTCCCCAATTTCTCATCCCCCAATTTCTCATTACCCCATTTCCTATTTCCCCATTTTCTTATCCCCCCAATTCTCCATGTCCCCAATTCCTCATTTCCCCAATTTCCCATTTCCCAATTTCCCAATTTCCCATTTCCCATTTCCCATTTCCCATTTCCCATTTTCCGAATATTCCAATTTCCAAATATAAAAATTCTGTTCCATACGTAATAATCCCAAAACCCCAAACTTCTAACATTCCAAATTGCGCCCTTTCGAAATACCTAAATTCCCAAATTTCCAATATCCCGATACGAGTCCAATTTCTCAAAAATGTACCCGAAGTTTCAATATTTTTCGCTCGCGTAACGGCAAGCATTTTTAAGCACGGCCATCATAAGTTGACTTCCGGTTTTGTCGAAAAAAGGGTCGTTTGATAAGCGTGTACCGCGGATGAATTGATACGTTCGACGATCGTTTTTATTTATCCATGTTTGCTCGCTGTCGAACGGAATACAGGCGCGTTTGGCAATATCGGTTTTTACACTTTTTATTCGGTCTGCCAGCTGTACGTTTTTATAATTTCAAATCGCTGGCATTTCTTCCCACCGTTTTACATACATGCAAATTCCTTGTGTATTTATACATTTCACGGGTAGATGGATGGAAATTAAAATCGATCTATTACACGAGTGAAAGAGAATGAATTTCGAGAAAAAAACATTTAATTAGATGCAATTCATATTTCATATTCGATTCTTTTTGTCACATAACGCTTTTATTTTATACGTATTGATAACCGGAATTTAATTTTGCTCCTATTTTAACGAACAGGTAATGAATTATTACTTGTAAGCAAGTCTCATTATTATTGCGTGTTTTCAACATATGTAATTATTTTATTTTTCACATACTTTCTGCGTAGTTTGTTATCGTAATATGTTCGCATATTTCCATATTTCCATGTATTTCAAGTACATGACGTACTTTGTTAGGCAATGTAATGTCACAATTTGGGATATCAAACTGATGCTTCGAACGTGGAAAATTACTGGAACTGGGGGATGAGAAATTGGGGGGATAAGAAATTGGGGAAATGGGAAATTGGGAAATGTGGAAATAGGGAAATTGGAAATTGGGGAAATGTGAAATTGGGGGAATGAGATATTGGGAAAATGAGAAATTGGGGAAATGGGAAATCGGGGAAATAGGAAATTGGGAAATGTGGAAATTGAGAAATTAGAAATTGGGGAAATGGGAAATTGGGGAAATGAGAAATTGGGGGAATGAGAAATTAGGGAAATGGGATATTGGGGAAATGAGAAATTTGGGGAATGAGAAATTGGGGAAATGGGAACTTGGGGAAGTGGGAAGTTGGAAAATTAACTGGATATTATTCTATGTCTGACCACATACTGCCACTTCTACTGCGGCACCCAACGTATTCGCAGTTCGAGTCACATCATATAATTTAATTTTATTTAATGTTAACACAAAGAAAGTTAGATCTATTGATGTACCAATCACGAGATGAACGATGAATAAAATTGAGCTCGAAATTCGTGGAAAAAATATGAGTCAGACAATGTGGTATGAATGATGCGCGTCACATGTGGGATATCACGAGGCAAGTTAAATAATTAACTCGTGCATTGGTAACGTAGCTATCGCGGAATTCGAAAACCGGCAGGATTTGAATGGAGAGCTATCTCGAGAGTCGTCGTGGAGGAGGATCGCAATCGTGTGCGTGGCAAGAATGGTTGCTTCATCTCGTGGATAATAAATTGCACCCCGAGGGTATTCTCGGTGTGGTGTGTCTCCGCGTGTTGTCGCAGCCGAGAGAATGTAGGATCGACTAACGTATTACGACGGTAACGGCGTTAAAACAGGTATTGCGCACCGGATGTCGTCTCCTACCGGCGCTTCCGTGTCGCCTGAACGACTCCTCGCGATCATGTTGCATGATTTCAATCGTTGCATTTCTATTACACCGCGCTCTCGTTACATCGCCGTGGACGGGGCCGTTCGAGATGTTGCATAAGTTCTGTCGCGGCTCGTGTTACGCTTCTTGGGAATCGACGATGATATTTTACATTCGCAGGAATTGAGATTAACTCATAAGTATTAAGATTGAGATAAATTTGTAAGAATTAAGATCGAGATAAACTCGTAAGAATTAAGATCGAGATAAACTCGTAAGAAATAGATTGTGATGAGACACTTATTTTGTGCTCAAAGATGATGAACGATGAGTAGATCAAAGAATTATGTGAGTTAGTTCCTCAATTTGTAAATTGAACAATTTTTTATCAGATATCTAAGTTTATGGCCTTTTAATTTTATGAATAGCTTTCTGAATTCTTGAATTTCTGAAGATTAAATTCCAGTAGCACCTTTAAACTCCAAATTCTGCAATAATTTCTCAATTCCCTAAATTCCTTAGATACCCATGTTGAGGATTTCAAAAATTACCAAACTCCCGAATTTCCTAGGCTCCCGCATTTAGAATTTCCCAAATAGTATCTACATTTTCCAACTCTCAATATTATCTAGTATCTACATCTTCCAACTCTCGATGTTACCTAGTGCTATTTTCCATCACCTAAAATTCCCTATTGCTATTTTCCACCTCTTGAAACTATCTAATGCCATTTTCCACCTTCCAAAATTATCTAGTGTCATTTCCCATCTCTCTAAAATTTCCTAGTGCCATTTTCCACTTCCCAAAATTCCCTAGTGCCATTTTCCACCTCCCAATATTCCATAGTGTCATTTTCCATCTCTCTAAAATTCCCTAGTGCCATTTTGCACCTCGCCAAGATTCCCTAGAGCCATTTTCCACCGCCCAAAAGTATCTAATGCCATTTGCCACCTTCCCAAAATTCCCTAGTGCCATTTTCCACTTCCCAAAATTCCCTAGTGCCATTTTCCACCTCCCAATATTCCATAGTGTCATTTTCCATCTCTCTAAAATTCCCTAGTGCCATTTTCCACCTCGTCAAGATTCCCTAGAACCATTTTCCACCTCTCAAAATTTCCTAGTGTCGTTTTACACCTCCCAAAATAACCTAGTGTCATTTTTCACCTCCACAAAATTCCCTAGAGCCATTTTCCACCTCCCAAAATTTCCCAGTGTCATTTTCCGCCTCCCCAAAATTCCCTAGATTTATTTTCCACCCCCCCCCAAAATTCCTTAGTACCATTTTCCACCTCCAAAAATTCCCTAGTGCCAATTTCCGAAAGACTAACTTCCCAAAATTTCCAAATTTCACCCTCAAATCCTACAATCCCCCATTTTTCAAAATGCTGAACCATTCAAGGGGTGTTCCCGCACCCCCTTCGTGTCCAACCCTGTACAAACCAGCAGAATAATTACAAGTATCAGTCGCACAATCCTCTGGATTTAGCAATCGAAAAACTGCAAAGCTCGGTAGGCACGCGTCGATCGAAATCGAATTGGACAAAAGCCTTTCCACGACCGGGGTTTATATAACCCGTTTTTTCTCTCGCTCTTTTAAAAATTCTTCTTTTCTTGCGCCGTTGACGTTTCTCTCCTCTCCATTGGGTTGCTCGCTCGTCGAACCGCGGCGAACCGAAAATCGCGATGAAATTTATTTCCGTTATAAATATCGATGATTAATCGTGGCCACGAATACACCCTGCGGATTCGAGTGGCACAGCTCTCTCTGATCTATCTCGCCGAAGCTGAAAGGGATCGTGGATCACGGGGCTCACAATTGTTCGCGACGAATTGCCGAACCGAAAGATCTTCGAACCGGGGAGCAGAAACCTCGCGAGAAATATTCATTTTACAACGTTTGTTCCGTTGGGAAAGAAGACGAGCACGGTATCGAGGGTGCAGACAAATTGGAGACACGATTCTTTCCAGACAACGTCGTTATCGGAGGTTTACGACGAAAAAATATGCTTGCGTAACTAAACTAAAACTTTCCTTCGCCTAAAACTTTATTTTACAGATTCAGGTGTGTTCCATGAATTTGTGTTGTACATGTCTTTCATTGTGAGAGATGTGAAAAGAATAAATAATTTTTTACTGTTTTGTACATTTCTAATTTTGTCATTTTTGGAACATTTATAAGTATTACTATGTTGAACATTTATATAGGGGTACATTAGAGGTACAATAAAAATGTATTCTGTACATACATATACATGCTATAATCTTGTATTATTTTGTACATTTTACGTCAATTTAACCAAAACTACCCCGTACACAATGAGTGCCATTAACGAAGAGATCCTGTGCAATATTGAATAAGGCAGCCCTTAGACATTCATTGTATAATTAAATGAATGAAAAATACTGACATACAATTTTCTAATTAAATATCAAGTGTTCATATAAATGATGAAACACTGACACGAAATAAGGCAGACGTAACTCATCCATTTAACAAATGTCACAATTTAAAAGTTGTCAAGTTCGGTAGCAGTAGAATTAGCATCGCGAGAATTTATCGAGGCTTTAACAATTTAATATGTAGGAATTTCTGGCGAAAGGGCATCGATCCGCGATATATAATCCCCCCGCCACTAAAATTTATTCGCCGTTCGAAATAAAATTCTCGACCCGCAGAGTTTTATACGTGTAAATTGTTTTACGATCCGGCTAGCTACCTGTGTAGGATATTTTATCGTCGTTCTTGTTTCAACGAGGCGGTCCAGATAATTCGTTCGTAGACCGATCAAGGCCTTTGTTAATGAAACCGACATCTTGATTAGTTATTTGGTCCATCGATACTGTCCGTTCGATGGAATTTATCGGCCGACGCCGTTTATAAATCAAACCGTGACGTCCGTTGAAAATCGCGCAATCATTATGCCGCGGAATTTATCCTGTATCGATATTTACATTTAATAAGGAAATTTAGTACCCTCCAGTTGGATGCTGAAAGATCTTATGGCCTGTTTAAATTACGCGCCATCAGTTTAGGCGCGAGAACGAGACAGGGTAAACTATCTCCTCTTTAATCTTTTTTTTTTAGTTTGTTACTGGGAAGTTTCATATAGTTCATTGATGTACTGTTGCAATGCAATTTATATGCACTTTTTGGCAAATTACTAATTTCCCATTTCCCATTTTCCCATTTTCCTATTTTCCCATTTTCCCAATTTCCTATTTCCCCAATTTCTCAAGTTTCGAATTTCTCATTTCCCTAATTTCACATTTCAGAATTTCTCAAGTTTCGAATTTCCCATTTCCCCAATTTCACATTTCCCAATTTCCCATTTCCCCAATTCCACATTTCCCAATTTCCCATTTCCCCAATTCCACATTTCCCAATTTCCCATTTCCCCAATTCCACATTTCCCAATTTCCCATTTCCCCAATTCCACATTTCCCAATTTCCCATTTCCCCAATTCCACATTTCCCCAATTCCACATTTTACAATTTCCCATTTCCCCAATTCTACATTTCCCAATTTCCCATTTCCCGAACTCCACATTTCCCAATTTCCCATTTCCCAATTTCCCATTTCCCAATTTCCCATTTCCCATTTTCCCAAATTTCCAATTAATAATTTTCCAATTCATCACTTTCCCATGTGTATAACACTTTGTACAAGTTTGTATACATAATTCAAGCATATTCATAAAAGACTAAAAAATAACTTTTCTTTAAATTTCCCAGTAATTGTGCTAAAAAATAGGCAAGAAAGGGGTTGAAAAAATCTTCCTGGATTCCCAATTCGACATCAACTAATGCATCGTATATTAATTTGCCGAATGGTACTTTTTGATCCGCCTGTATTCTGTCGCTGGATCTATGACGATCAATTATCATTAGTGATGTCATTAATAATCGAAAACGAGCGAACGGAAGTGCAGACAGGTGACAGCATGGCTGCCGAACGTTCTATCAGGAAAGTTATTCGAATATTTTACCTTTTCAGTTACGGCGAATTTTAATCTGCTGGAAATTCGTCATTATCAACTCTATCGGTTAGGTTACGTCTCAACTGTTTCAGAGACATATCTCGTCAGGTATTATTAGCTCTAATTTCATCTTGTCGTTTTTACTCTGAGTCTGACTATTACAATTGTACCAAATTATGATCACCGTATTGCCATAATTTTGTGATATTAAAAAATGTAGTTAAAGAATTAAAAATGGTAGTCAGCGAATTAAAAACAGTAGTCAATTACCTAAAATTGAAATCACATTACAGATCACAGAAACAAAATTTGAAGAAAACAAAATAAAATATAAAATATCGATCGAACGAGATCATTAAATAAATAAGACGATAAATCTAGTGCAGAATTAACCGCATAAATTTTCGAGTAAACACTGATGGGCATTGAAGCATGCTCGATCCAAAGTTTTAGGGGCTGTGGGTCAGGCGATAATTCAAAGGAGGGTTAAAGTGAAAAGTAGATAATAAAGTTGAGGGGGATTTCTTGTTTTATGAGAGGCGTTGCGGTAGCACCTTATTTGCTGACCCATCGATTCGATGGTTCGACCATGTTGTGCCACATTCCATGGGTTCCCGTGGCTGGCCTTCAGCGATAATTATAGGTTGATAGCGCGGATGGCGCCACGAGGGCGATTTACTTGTCAAAGTAATCAATGTGCTGCGCGAAAAATAGTGGGCGAAACGGATAGCACTGTCGGGAAAACTAGACGGATTTTTGCCCCTGTATTTTTCTTTGAAGCCACGGTTTTGCTAAAAAATTCTGACCAGTCAACTTTTTTTAGCGTCAAAACCGGTAACTTGATTACTTTTGTTCGTGTCTTGTACTGCATGAATTTTTATTTCATTTATTATAGACTGTATGAATTCTTGTTTAATTTGTACGTGAATATGTATTGTTGTTTAATTTATATATAAATATGCTGTATGAAGTTTTATTTAATTTATATATATATACACTGCATGCATTTTTATTGAATTTAGCACATATGTGTGTGTATTCTGCATGTGCATAACACTGTATGTATTCTTGTTTAATTTATGTACATACATGTATAAACATATACATATGCATATACATATACATATACAGGTACATACACATACATATACGTATAGAGGTACATATACATATACGTATACATATACAGTATGAATTTTCATTTAATTTGTAATTACCGACATGGAAAGATGCCTATTCAGAAATTTTGAAACATTTTGAAACTTTAAAAAGTTTCATAACGTCAATTTTAAGGTATCCGAGTACGAAACTATTAATAACGACCCAAGAACCGTTTCACACGAGCATGAAAGAAAAATGAGTTTCACGGTGCTCATCAAGCCGCGATCTTCCAACATCCAAAACTATTCCTCGCGCTTTTGCGCCAACAGTCAAACTTCTCAACTATTATACTTCGTCCATCCTTAAGATATCGTCGTGCAATCACGCCGAAACTATCTATCGATCGGTAAATTTCATAACCACCGTTAATCCTCTGCTAAGGAGCAATCCTTCGAACTCCCAAAGGATTTCAAACAGAGGAGTGAGGTCCCGTTCGGGTTTCGTCGATCCGTCGCTATGCAATAGTTTCAACCCCTTCTGCCACGAACTATAACATCCACTTGTATAATAAAATATTTCGATACTCACTGCTGAAAATTTTACTGTACTCTTTTAATGTAGAGTCGCACTTGTTTTTACGGCTATGTTGTTTCTTGGTGGCCATCTTGTTTATTTACTGTTTTAACGCTGTAGAGTCACACTTGTTAATACGGCCATCTTGTTTCTTTAGTGTTTTAACGCTGTAGAGTCGCACTTGTTTTCACGGCCATCTTGTTTCTTGACGGCCATTTTGTTGACATTAGCATCTGTCTCAAACACTTTCCATTCGACTTTATTAAACATGTATTGCTGTTCAAAAATACCTGACTACTGTGCTGAAGTCTACTGGTGAGTACTGTACTCGAGAAAACTTCATATTTGTAGTCATCGAGCCTCAAGGTCGAATTCACGAAGTCGACTTGTCTCTTTCGCACATCACACATGTAGTCAAATATTATTTGACATCATGCATGTTTAATAAAGTCGAATTTTGGAAGCTTCAAGTTTCAGACGCTAATGTAAACAAGATGGCCGTAAAGAAAAGAGATGGCCGTAAAGAAATAAGATGGCCCTAAAGAAACAAGATGGCCGTAACCAACCAAATGCGATTCAACGTGAAAGACGAGTGTTCTCGTATTTACCAGCGTTAACTTGCTAATTAGCAGCCATGAAATCATGTTATCGAAAATCGAACACGATGGGAATGTTTGTTTATAAACGTCCGGCGTACGTGGAAGCGATAAACGCGGACGTTAACTAGCTGTTCGGTGTTCGTAAAAATGATTATGCATTATCCAATTATGCATGCATCCGTGCGGTATCGCGTGCAGATCTCTCTAGGCACGTCCACCGTGTTTGAACCTCGACAGGTGAGGTCGTTTTCGTAAATTGCAGGAAATTGATAGCGATTCTCGATAAGTTGCTTTCGTTGTACTTCGTTCGTGTTTACGGACTCATCGGTTACTTTCGATAATCGGTGGATAAAATTTATTATTTAAACTAATTTTCACTTTGGTCATTAATTTCGAGTTATTTAAAGTTAGACTTCAAATAAAAAGTTAATTAAAATTATTTCAAGTAATAATTCAACTTCCACTAATTTTAAGCACTTCAAGATGGAATAATTTATCCTCCTATTTTGAGAACATCGTTTCAGCTCTAAACTTGAGAACCGAATGAAATTTCTTCTTTAGAGATGTCTTCCGACTGCTGCAATAAATTAACATGGAGGTCGCCGAGGAACATTTTACGGATGGTTTAGTAGCAATCGACTTATTACGAGTTATTTTTTGTTGCGTTAAATGAGAGAGCAAAAGGAAGAGTGTAAGAACAGACGAGCGGTATTTGCGAGGCAAACGAGATGCGAGTAATAAAATCGCGATTTGCAAGACTTTCCTTGTTGCAATGGACGACTAACGAGTGTAATATTGCTGACTGAAAGGGAAAACTGGGTGTCTGAAATCTCCAAGGCGGACACCAACGTGGAACGCTATGATTTTCAACTTAACGTTGGACGGAATCAACGTCGTTCATTTATCTCCTCGTTATGTATCCCAGGGGATACGGCTCAACTTTTCTCGTCGTTTGCGTGTACCGGTGATGAACAACTTCGAATTCTCAACTTTTTATATCCCCTAACATTCCAAATGCATAGTCCCAATTTCTGAAATATTTTCAACTTCTTACGAAATCTCCAAATACCAACTTCCAAATGTCTAATTTTACAAAATTCAAATTTCTAAACTTCGAAGTATGAAAATTTGCGAATTTGTGCACCTGATCCACCCATCAGAACCATCGCACGTATAAAATATTCGTTTTAACCGTTCCTTCTCGTTAAAATTATGACGGAATTTCGTGTCGCTTACCTTTTAAACTTTCGTACGTCCAGCTCGTTGCACGAAAGACGAGACCTGGAAAAACGAGCGGGAATCGTGTAAAAAACAGAAAAATCGCGATCGCGTCGTTGATGAACGGTTTAATTAGCTAATAAAGAGACACGGCATACGTGTCCGTCTATTCTCGGTTAATTATTCACAGAACGGTTGAACGTCGGAATTATTAGCCTGGGCAAACGTGGCTGGCTTAGATTTAAACAAAATAGCGCGCGTGTAACGAAGGTTCGTTACGACGACACGGTTTAAATTTTGAATAAACGTATTCAGCCTGTTCCCTTCTGTCTCCCTCGTGGTTCTCATCCGGCCGAAACGGACTTGATACCTTGATTCAACGAAGCCCGTCGATTCACACCGGAAGACGACGTTATAATAAGGAGCACAGTAATTAACGCGACCGTAAAATTCGTAACAAATACGAGGCACTAACGAGCGGCTCGACCCCTCTGGATTTTCTAATTGTCAACTGTAGACGCAAAAACATCCGGTGTCTCATTAAAGATGCACGCTTCTCGCGATTATACCGACGAAGATTCCTGGGATTTATTGCGGCTATATTTGGATACACATCGATTTTGTCGAGATGGGAGTTACAGTGTTACATGATGGAATTTATGTAATGAGAGTAAGAGAAGAGGTACAGGATTTGAAGGTAGGGAACCGAATTTGGGGATAATTAAGATTTAGGGTGGGTAGAAAGGAGTGAGTAAATATTACTGGTTTGGTACGGAGTGTATCTATGATTTATGTGAGATTGAGGAAGTTGGTTCAGAATGTGTCGAGTCGCGTAGTATCGTCACACGTTACAACGTCATATGTGATATTGTCATACGTGGTATCGTCACTCGTGGTATTGTCATATAATGGTATCATCACGCGTGGTATCGTCACACATGGTACTGTCACGCGTGGTATTGTCACACATGATATCGTCACATGTAGTATCGTCACGCGTGGTATTGTCACATGTGGTATTGGCACGCTTGGTATCGTCACGTGTGATATTGTCACATGTGGAATTGTCACACATGGTATCGTCACGCGTGGTATTATCACACGTGGAATTGTTACACATGGTATCGTCACGCGTGGTATTATCAAACGTGGAATTGTCACACATGGTATCGCCACGCGTGGTATTGTCACATGTGGAATTGCCACACATGGTATCGTCACGCGTGGTATTGTCACACGTGAAATTGTCACACGTAGTATCGTCACGCGTGGTATTGTCACATGTGGTATTGGCACGCTTGGTATGGTCACACTTGGTATCGTCACTTGTGGTATCGTCACACATGGTATTGTCACATGTAGTATTGGCACGCTTGGTATCGTCACATGTAATATCATCACACGTGGTATCCTAACACATGGTATCATCACACGTATCGTCACCCTTGGTATTATCATATGTGGCATCGTCACTCTTGGTATTGTCACATGTAGTATCATCACACATACCGTCATATGTGATATTGTCACGTCTCGTATCTCCACGCTCACTATTTCCATATACACCAGATAAATCTAACATAAACATTAATAAGAAACATAACTAGAAACCTCTACAATAACAACTACAAAATAACAGTGTCTAAAAATCTATAACAAATGCAATAACAAATGTGAGTCTATAAAAAGAAGAGTAATAAACTCTTCACGTTTTCAGTTACCAATCGCAAGATCCACACAGCTATCAGTTATTGACAAGATAGGTTTCTCAAATAATAATTAGCGTAATAACTGGTTCATGAGAGGATTAAGAGCGAATCGAAAATCGATAGGAAGAAAATCATAGCACGGTTGGAAAGAGGAACGAAGCCACAGTAAATAAAGCCTCTCCCGATGGAATGGGGGTGATTAGGAAGTGATGTAAGGACAACTACAGCCCGAAGTAAACTAAGAGACAAAAGTGTTGGTGGGTAAGAGAGAAGCATCGAAGCTTACGTGATCAGAATTAATCACGGTTATTTATTGAACGAATAAATTTCTCGTCGATCGGTGAATCTCACGCGTCAACTGTGCGCATTTCGATGCAGCTGCGCCACTAAAAATGAGGAAATATCACCGGGAAATAACTGATCGGCCCTGCAACTTTTGGTTATACTCCGTTAAGTTAGGTTAGGTTTAAAATGAACCAGAGAAAATATCATAAGATACCTGATAGACATTGGAACTACGTTTGCTTGCATTTAGGAAATTTTGAATTCTCTTGCAAATAAAAAAAAGTCAGAAATTTGTGAGTTCCCTCGGAAATAAAGAAAGTAGAGGAATGTAGAATTCTCTTGGAAATAAGAAGAGGAAGTTTGGAATTTCCTGTGAAATAATCTCGAAGGGAAATAAGCGAGCGGAAATAAGAATCGAACGTATTCGAAACGAGCGTAGAGGAGCGAATGTAAATTACAATGATCGAATCGATGTTGATAAAAGCGTGGCAGGTGATCGAGGAATAAGATGTAAATTCTGATAGTCGGCAGAATCGTTTTATCGTTCAAATATGTATCTCACGCAGCTCGTTCTCGCCCCTAACGAAGATTTCGATCCCCTATTGCGTTAAATTATGCATTCCGGTTGTTCTCTCCGGCTTCGTTTGCCGTGCCAGACACGGGCCGACATAAATTCTACTTATATCACTGGATTCGTCGGGATCTCATCTTGGGAAGATTTAAAATTTGCGTGCTCGGGAATTTCGAGATTCTGCCGAGGTAGTTTTGCCACGGGGCTCCAACGTTAGAACTCTGTCGCCGACTTTACTCGTGGATCGAGCTGATCTTATCGTTTCCATCGTCCGACAAACTCGTCTGAAACGTGTAATCTGTTACTACTTCCATAATCGTGAGCTTACCGCTTGTATCTCGACGTACTTTCGTTGCATTCCGGCTAAACGACACGCTTATCGAACGTGCACGATCAAATACTTTTTACTATTTACTTTCATTTTATTGCATCGACTTTTGCGCGAATTAATTTATTTTCACCGAAAAATTTACGTAGGAGATTATTTTGAGGGGGCTGAAGTATGTCATTAATAATTTCTTTTTTAATTGGTTGATTAAGTCGTTCCATTAGTAAGTTCATATTCATTCAGTAAATTTTACCTGATTTATCTAATTAAGTCATTCAAGTATTGAGACATTCGGTTATTAAGTTGTTTAGGTATTTAAGAGGTTCAATTATTAAGTACACTGGTTAATTAGATCATTCAAGTAAAGTAACAGGAAGTGGTAATACTAGTACTTGTTACGTTGTTTTTACTGGTTGGATACATAGTTAACTATTTGTGAAATTGTTTGTTCAGATACTATAACGTGAGGGTAGTAAAATAATGAAGCAGTGCAATAGTGAATTAGTTCAATTGCGAAATAGTGAAATAGTACAAGATTACAATGGTGCAATAGCGAAATGGTAGAATGGTAGAATAGTAGAATAGTAGAATAGTAGAATAGTAGAATAGTAGAATAGTAGAGTAGTAGAATAGTAGAGTAGTAGAATAGTAGAATAGTAGAATAGTAGAATAGTAGAATAGTAGAATAGTAGAATAGTAGAATAGTAGAATAGTAGAATAGTAGAATAGTAGAATAGTAGAATAGTAGAATAGTAGAATAGTAGAATAGTAGAATAGTAGAATAGTAGAATAGTAGAATAGTAGAATAGTAGAATAGTAAAATAATAGAGTGATAGAACAGTAGAATGGTAGAGTAGTAGAGTAGTAGAATAGGACAATAGTAGAATAGATGAATACTGGAATAATGAAATATTGAAATAGTGAAATATTGCAATAATAAATTAGTAAAATAGTAAAATAGTAAATTAGTAAACTAGTAAAATAATAAAATAGTAAAGCAACAAAATAATGCATCGAAAACAAAACAACATAAAAGTACATTACCCACGTCGACAAAGAGTATCGCGTTTTTGCACGTAGCAGAAATTAGAGAGAAAGTAAAGAAGCGTCGAAGCGAAGGAGGTGGTTTTAAAAGAGAATTTCGTAACGTTCATAATGTTCGCTCGTGCCGAAGAAATATCTTGGACGTTCGTTAACTTCCTACAGGTAAGTTAGTTGCGTCATCAAGCTCTGTCACGTTACCGACTTAGATTGCAAAATGCTATTTCGCAAACGCAAATTTATGGGCATTGTTGGAAACTAGTTTCCCCGCTGGCATTTAACACTGTCCATTACCAGGGATTTTTTTCTTTCTTCTTTCTTTTTCTCGCCTACACGGACGATCTATCGTAGCTTCTGTTCTTGAAACACTCTATCTTTTCGACTGATCGAACGTGTAGGCGGAATCGATTTTCGATCGCTGTATCGATTATCTAATTTCTTGTCGCGTATTATGGGAATCATAGGTTATTACTATTCTACTATTTTTATATTTTGATATACTACTATACTGGTGTGTTGTTATACAAATTATTATGGGAATTATAGCTTGTTACTGTACTACTACTATACTATACTGTATTATTACTATACTACTATACTGTATTACTACTATACTACTATACTACTATACTACTACTATACTACTACTATACTACTACTATACTACTACTATACTACTATACTACTATACTACTACTATACTACTACTATACTACTACTATACTACTACTATACTACTATACTA
The DNA here is from genome assembly GCA_945859595.2 of Megachile willughbiella. NCBI lineage: Eukaryota > Metazoa > Arthropoda > Insecta > Hymenoptera > Megachilidae > Megachile > Megachile willughbiella. The sequence goes on along the minus strand of OX243798.1, from coordinate 13,939,920 downwards.
CTATACTACTATACTACTATAATGCTAACTATACTACAGTTGTATTATCCTATTTCACTATACTTAAATACCAGTATTCCTCAACATTACTCAAATTATCCCCGATATTAAATGTCACTGGCTGCATAAAATTTCCCCGCAATTTTGACGATTTCTCCCCTCGGTACACATAAATTAAAAGCGACTAAAATCGAGGGATGTTTGACGAATTCGTAATCGTTGGATCTGTCATCGCGACGATCCCGTTAACGGCAGCACCGTTTATCCACACGGATTATTTACCCCCGGTCGTCGCGTCGATTCGGGCGATAACGCGTTCGATCCGATCCGATTCGAGTTTTATGGACAGCCGTGCGTGTCCGGTGTTCGACGAAGCCAATCGCAGCGTCACAGAGGAATCGTAACGTATCGCAATCTTCGTACGTGCGGTCGAAACTCCACGGGAAAATATTTCATCGGCCAGGGGATACATCATTCTTAAACCATTTGCATCGATACGGATAATACGAGCCTTTTTTCAACCCTGGACCCCGGATGCCAGATAGCCGGCGCGATTTAACGGGTTCTTACGAGCCTCTGACATATCGACTACTCATATTTCACACCAGATTATGCTTATCGTCGATTTTTAGACTCTGTCAAATTCGACGAACTTTTTACGACGAGGGCATTTTTATTCTGCGATGTTCACATTTTTATTAACCCGAAAGGATTTCTTATTTTTAATTACGGAAACTTAACCTTTGATTCTTCTGTCAGAGTCGACCCTGGACAATTATGTTATTTATCGAAACTAGAGGTCAAAGTTTGATTACGAGTTTACTGAAAATCTCTCAATTGTTCGATCAAGGTTTTTGCAAACTCTTGCAAAAGCATTAAAAATAGTATTCCTATTGACAAGTTCGGTAGCGTTGAAGACGGAGTCCGAGTCGATCGGAGTTTAAAAGACAAAATGGCGGCTGAGAGTGTTGCGGTGCGGCATTGGACCACGTGGTACACCTCTCGAGTGCAGAAGATTAATAATACTAGTGTACTATATTGTATTATATTATGTAATTTAGTACTGTATTAGTAGTATAGTTATAGTACAATATTACAGTGTAATAGTAGTACAGTAATATAGCGTAATAATAGTTCAATAGTACAGTGTAATAATAATAACAGTAATAGTACAATAGTACAGTGTAACAGTAGTACATCACAATATCTAATAAAACCAGCCAAGTTTGGTTACAGAATTAGTAATTCAAAATTAACGACAACGAAAGTACGAAAAAATTTGAACGCATTTTCACAAAAACGACGATAACAGTTCAAGGTGGAGAATGTAGAGGACCTCGGGGAGTCATCGCACATATTAAATGTAACGTAGATGCATAGCGACATTTTTCACATCGTCATCAGTGTGATGGAAATTTAATGAATGCGTTGTATAATGGGTACGAATGTGAGAACGCGCCTTCGCTACCTACGTGCTGAGAGTTTCGTGAAGAGTTACATTGAGAGTTAAGTGCAGAATTATAGCGACAACTGCCGTGAAAGCTTAGTAAACTGTAATTAACAAACTGAACTGCTTCGTTTACGGGGCTCTGAAATTACTATCGCATCTTCTCTACCAAACTTTTGATCATGGGTAGGTAATTCACTGTTTCTTTTCTTGGTTACAAATTTTCGTATTTTTCTTTGTATGTTACAAATGTGTTAGCACGAGTTGTGTGTAACTTGTTCTCTGTAATTGTTCCGTGTAAATTTTCAGAAAAGATCAACAGTGACAAACTCGTACGAGTTCAAGTCCAATCAAATGCAACGATTGCATAAATTGACATAAAATTTCAACTTTGTTTTAATATTGTAACTGATTAGTTCTGACGCACCTGACAAATGGTGCAAGTTAAACAAACATGACCGTAAAAAAGTGCTCTACGCTACGAAAGAAGCCTCGACCGCCATTTTGTTCGCTTCATGAAAAATTTCATCGCGGTTCTCATCGAGCCAATTTATTTGTATTTCCTTGTTTCGAGTCGATCTTCGCCGCTGATGGGATTTATTTAATCTCTTTTAATTGAAAGTATTTTTCATCGCTCGGCCAACTCTATTCCAGTTTGTAAATTGAATTTTTTTGTAAGTATCGCTTTTTCTCTTGTACGCAAATGTTTGCGTTCCGCGCGAAGATCGACCCCTTTAAAATCGAATTAAGAGCACTGTAATATTTCGTAGGAACGTTATATCGCGAGGAATGTTTTGGACGTTGTTTCGGGTTTATTGGACGTGGATTTACAATGGAGTTTCAGCGGAGAATTTGCTTCTTGAATTGCTTTTCCTCCTTTCTGCAATTGTTGGTAGTTGCGGAGGCGTACCGACGTCAAATCAAGGGTTTTATGAAACGATTCTTGTCGAGTTAGCACAGGTTTTTAATTATGTATCAAACGAGCTATTTTAGAAATACATGATCCATTTTACAAGTTATTAATATTAAGTTACAAAATTTAGAATTTTTGTTGATCCTCGCGATGATGAATTATGCTATTAATTCATGTTTTACCATTTATTTATTTATTTTTCAACTTCATTTTTAATTTCAAAGTAAATATTAAAACGCTAAACTCAATGATGCTGTGAATATAATTTTGATTTGTTGTGAGGTGTGATGTGCGTCACGAGTGTGTCACGATATTATAAGTCAAACGGTTAAGTACCTGAGTTCTATAACTCTTGTAACCACATAAGGTTCCAAACTTCAAAAACTTCAAAATCCCAAAATCTTCAAACTTGAAATTCCAAAAGATCGATCCCAAGTCTTCATATCCAGAAATGAGATCCAATTTCCGAATGTGAACTGTGTCACACACCTGCAGTACCAAAACGTTTAATAATCTCTAAAGGTCTGGGCCTGATCGACCACAGAGCTGTGCCCGTTTCAAAAATGGAGCAAACTCGAAAGTTCTCATTCGGCGAAACAAATCTCCGCAGAAGAGTTCCGGTCGTACACGTTCCATTTAATTCATAGCCGACCGACGAACATATTTCTGGCTGGGTGGCTCTCTCGTGATGCAGCTAGGTCGTCATTTTTCCGTACGTCAGTTTGCACAATACTTCAGCCCTCTTTCTGCTGTTGTCGCGTACATGAAAAAACGAGTGGTAACTGCCTTAACTGGTTACACTTCGTACCACTCTGGCCCGCTTTTAAAAGCACGCCAGCCCGACTGTATCGCCACACGGCCGTTTCTCAGTCGCTGCAAATGCTCGTCGGCAATATAATTTGCATTTGTCCCGACTCCGTGTTTCTCTCCTTCTTCCACCTCGCTCTTCAACGTCTCTCCTTTCCTCGTCGCTCTTTCCCTCTGACCACCTCCCTCCGTGGTGTCGTTGTTGTTCTTCTTTCGCAAAAACTTTGTTTCGTGCCGTACCGAGTGCCATCAAGATTTCTCACGGAGATTTCCTTGGCGACAGTTTACCCGGAGTTCGCGGTCTGCCTGAAGAATGCAACGTGTCCTGGGACATTACAGATTTCACGTTCAATGCGACCGTCATTCCGGACTAACTCTACGGAGAGTCACGGAACAATGTAACGCGACTTCTCCTCGTTTACGTGTTAATTATGCACCGTACCAGCCATGCCAAATTGCGCCCACCAAAGGACGCCGAGCAAATAGAATTCTGGCATTTGGTTCTTTCGAATATTCATAACCGCTGTTTTTCTGCTCGTTCGACCGAGGATCGTCCGAGTTTTGTCGTTATTTATGCGCTGCGATGCGACGATGCCAACACCGAGGTAATTGTGCAGGCTGCTCGGGGAAATTACGGACACCTTGATTGCTGAGATCAGAACTTTGTATTCGCATCAAATTCAATTGTATTCTGGCTCTCGGACAATTAATATTGTCAAGCACTTAGGGATGTGGGGTATTCAGGGATATGGGTCATTTAGGATCTTGGGGTACTCCTCCAGGTTTTAGATAATTAGTGGAGTGGGGTACTTAAGGATGTGGGGTATTCAGGAGTTTGGGACATTTAGAAGTATGGGGTATTCAGGAGTTTGGGGTACTCCACTCGGTCCCTGACGATTAATGGTGTGAAACATTTAGGTTGTGGGGTATTCAGGAATAGGGGTCATTTAGGAGTTTGGGGTACTCTGCCAGGTTTTGGACAATTAGTGGTGTGGGGTACTTAAGGATGTAGGGTATTTAGGAATATAGGGCATTTCGGAATTGGTACGCTGGATCTGGGTCAATCAGTAGTGCTGGGTACTTAGGGATGTGGGATATTCAGGGGTATGTGGTATTTAGGAATCTGGGGTACTCCGCTAGATCTGGAACAGTTAGTAGTGTGAAGCATTTAGAGATGTGGCATTCAGGGCTATGGCGCATTTAAAGATCTGGGTGTCGGACAAATAGTAATGTGGGGTACTTAGAAATGTGGGACATTCCGAGGTATGGGGCATTCAGGAGTTTAAGGCACTCCTCTGGGTCTCGGAGAATTAGCGGTGTGAAGCATTGATGTGAGACATTCAGGGGTATGGGGCATTCTGGGGTACTCTGCTGGATCTTGGACAAGTAGTGTGAGGCATCCAGGGTTGTGGAGACTGTGACCCAGGTCAGAATGACCCGTTAGTCACTCCAATAAAGTTGTCAGTAGGTCTATCTCTTAAGCCCTAAATATAATTGCCAAGCAGCTGGTATAAATTTACCAATCGTCTAGGTAAAAGTTTCATAAGGAAATTTTGCTGCATTCTAATGCACTTTAATGCATTGTATGCAACCTGTCCCAGAATCACCCTGTACACAATAAATGTTTACCCCAGTATTTTGATTCTATTTTAAATGTTATATATTTCTATCGATTAAAACTACTTTTTACGACTACCTGCTATAATCAAACGATTAAAACGCGTGATATTCGAGTACTCAAAGACAGCTATTGGATCCACATACGTTTGAGCGCGATTACGTACAAATGCTTGAACAATGGAGTTTACACATTGCAACGTTCCTGGTTTCCATCAATGATATCGAGTTTCGATCGTATGGCGTGCTTGCAAAAGAGAAAGAGCTTCTTCGAGTTTGGGGGATAAGTAGGACGGTAAGCTCCCCTTTGAGAATAACGTTGATTCGATCGTCGCTTCTGAAATCCCGACAGACATCCGCCGCGAAGTGTATACTGGGTGTCAATTGCGTGTGCAGTAAATTTTAATTCCACTTGAACAACTATATTTTCTCTCAGTTGTTAGTTCAATTACTGTTCACTTGTTATATTAATTACTGTTCAATTACTGTTCACATCCTTATAGATTTGATACATTTGATGTACGAAGAAAAATACGATGACAAAAATTGAGGTAGCCAAACTTCTTCATTATCAGTTAATTATCAATAACACTATAATTCATGTATCTTTTCATTAACACTAAAACTACCAAAGCAGTCATCGTTTTACAAATTCCTTATTTTAATTCATAAAATCTGTTAGGATAGTTTTCTTGAAGTCTCTGTTGATTTTTATCAAGATCACGAATTAATGTAACTCATTCTTCAACTTCGCTTTTAATTTCAAAATAAGTGTCCATTATGGTTTAGTGTTAAGTGACTCTCTTGATTAAGTTCAATGATCCACCACACTGACAAGCAACAAGTCTTCAATTTAAAGAAATACGTCGTAAAAATTCAAACAATTGTTAAGAATAAAGATAATTGTCAACATTCAATATGTATGATATAAACATGTGTACAGTGTGTGTTAGCAGAAAATAAAGTTGATTTTTATAAAAGACAAACAGACAAATCATGTTTGTTACGAGTAAATAAGATGTCAAGATGTCCTAGTTCCTTCGTTAAAATGTCAATTTACTCGTAGCAGCAGTCACACGACACCCCGTATATCACCGTGCTTAATACTTTCGCAACGGCGTTGTAGAACACGAGAGTTGGCTAACTTATAAAGTTACAAATTCCCCCGGTCTGAGCATTCGAAGGGAATGTCTTGAAAAAACTGGCGGTCCCTCTTCACGGCCAACACGAATCCTTGCTTGTCGTTTCGGCCGAACTCTCGGAATATGACCTTTTTTTCGGCTTTTCCAACCCTAAAGCCAGTCCTCCATTCGAAAAGGCGCTCGAGCGTGTTTTTTGTCGTCTGTAATACGGACAACCGTATTTCGCTCGACCCTACTTTCATTTTTCTTGTACCAACACTCTGGATCTGGATTTTAGAGTCGTGTTTTATTTTCCTAACCCTCGAACACCGGCCCAATCGTGTCAGACGAAAGGCGGAAAAATTAAATGCTATTGTTGTGAGAAATATTGAGCGATCGCGAAACTGTTTCTGTCTCACGATTACCCTCCATTATCGTACAAGAGAAACTGACCTACATAAACAGTTGCTTTAATTATCACGTAAGTAAACTGTTACATTAAACGAGGTTTCCTGACATCTACAGTTAGCATCGGTACACAGTGCTTATTTGTATAACAGAAAATAACGTGCAGTTTGCTCGCGAGGGTTTGGAAGATCCTCTTCCCTTTAAATTTCATTTGTTTTATCTTCGTCTCTGGAGTTTTAGAATATTTCTGAATGTATTTCTCGTTATAATCCCACGGATAGTATCGCATATACATTTTTTCATATTGGTAATTTTTGTAAACTGAAGTTAGCAACATATAGTCTATTTACTAGTCGCACTATTTGGGACACCCTGTATATGTATGGACGATGATATGTTGGTAACATATTGATGTTAACTGCATATATGTTGCTATATAATATATACATATATGCTAAATAGTATATAGGGTGTCCCGTAATTTGTGTTACTCCCTGAAAGGGGTGGTAGGGTACGTCATTCTGAACAAGATTTTCCTTTGCAAAAATGGGGTGTAAAGCTTCCTTTTCGAATTATTAAGGAAAAACACCGACCAATCAGAGTGCAGGGATTACGGAGAAGTGGGAGCGACGGCTTCTCGGCGCGCGTAATCCCTGCGCTCTGATTGGTCGGTGTTTTTCCTTAATAATTCGAAAACGAAGCTTTACACCCCATTTTTGCAAAGGAAAATCTTGTTCAGAATGTCGTCCCCAACCACCCCTTTCTGGAAGTAACACTAATTACGGGACACCCTGAAGTTATTGTATAGAGTGTATAGAACATGTATGTATAGAATGTTCATCATGTACAATATTCGATCATAATATAACTCAAAATTAAAGTTGTAATTGAAACATGTTTCATATGAACACAGAGTACAGCGAAATAAGGGTAGAAATAACGTACTCATAAATTCATACCTTAATAGTAACTATTAATATTAAATATTACCTTATGATAAATATTATTACTTTAATAATATTAAATATTATCTTACGTAGTCAAATATTACCCTATGATTAAATATTACCCTACGGCAATTAAAAGGTGTATCGATAAAAGAGAGTATCTATACCACATGCAATCATATTTTAACAATCACCGAGAATTTAACCAGTAATTTTTATCGTATACCCAGAGTTTGAATAAAGAGGTTATTATTTTGCACCCCGTATAATCTTCACCCTCGACACAGCACACTCTATGTACCGTGCGTACTCGCACACGTACACGTGGATACACATGTCTTCCTTAGGAGAGCTAGCATACATCTAGCTGGCCGTATTCCGAGTCACGGTCCTGATTAGCCTAATAGAAAACACAAACACGGCCTTAATGTATACCATCGATATATCATCCTTACATCCACCGCTCTGAAATCCAGCGGCTTCTATGCTGGTGGTGGAAACGATGCTGAAAAAACGCCCGAAACCGGGTTAATACAGGATGAGACGACCGTTTCCTACCATTGACACGTATGGAGCCACGTGCTTCTGCAAAAGTATTGACTCCCGTGTTGGACGCGCGAAAAATCGACCTGGATTATTCACTCGAGGGAAAAACACTGCGTTGCGTCTCTGAGGTTCGTAGGAAAGAGGTGTAGCATGGGGGAGGGGTGCTTGAAAAATCTTGGATGTCGATCGACATGCGTCGATTTATCAGTTTTCCAATCTTCCAATAATCAAATCTACCAATTTGCCAATTATTATTTCTCAATTTTCTCAATTCCCAATTTCTCAATTTCCTATTTTCACAATTCCACATTTCCCAATTTCTCTAGTTTCAAATTTCTCATTTCCATAATTTCCCATCTCCCCAATTCCACATTTTTCCAATTTCCCATTTCTCCAATTTCCCATTTTCCCAATTTCCCATCTCCCCAATTCCACATTTCCCCAATTTCACATTTCCCCAATTCCACATTTCCCCAATTCCACATTTCCCAAATTTCACATTTCCCCAATTTCCCATTTCCCCAATTTCTCATCTCCTCAATTTCTCATCTCCCCAATTCCACATTTCCCCAATTCCACATTTCTCAAATTTCACATTTCCCCAATTTTCCATTTCCCCAATTCCACATTTCCCCAATTTTCCATTTCCCCAATTTTCCATTTCCCCAATTCCACATTTCCCCAATTTCTCATTTCCCAATTTCTCATTCCCCCAATTTTACATTTCCCCAATTCCACATTTCCCCAATTTCCCATTTCCCAATTTCTCAAATTTCAAATTTCTCATTCCCCCAATTTTACATTTCCCCAATTTCCCATTTCCCCAATTCCACATTTCCCAATTCCTCATCTCCCCAATTTCTCAATTTTCCATTTTCCAATTTCCCAACTTCTTAAGTCTTCAATTTCACAATACCTGAATTTCTCACTTTCTCAATTTCTCAATCTCTACTTCGCCACTTCCAAATTTCACCTATGCTCCTATACATATACGTTGCCAACGACGCTTACCACACAAATTCAACACCCAATTAATAAATCTATTTCGCGCCCTCTCGTAGAAGACCCTGAACCACCCCCGACATCGCAGATCCGCAAAAAAGTGCCCCTGTTATGAAAAGATCGTTTTCACCCTCAATAAGTAATGGAAAGAACAGAGGCAGAGTGGCCGATAATTTTTGAAACGGCATAATTCACGGGTCCATAGATTACTGTAGCAGTTCCTTCGGGATTTCTATTTACGATACGAGCGTGCAGGTGGTTACAATGGGTCGTCGGACCATTGTGACCAATTCTCATCCAGCTACGGCATCGTCGAAATAATTTCATACCATCGGAGAGAAGTAAATTGTTACAACGTTGCATTATCCGTCCACGTGGATTATTATACTCTCTTTATGCTTACGCCCTTCGTCTTTTTCCTCGTCTTCTTTCATCGTTTCCGTCTCCTCTCCCTTTTGTTTTCGCCGGCGAAGTCTATCGTCTCGCTAACAATACGCTGTGTACTCCTCAAGGTATAGAGAGATATTACGTAATGAATTTTTATTCCTTCGATATTACTCGCTTCTGAGAAAGAAACGAGAGAGAGGGCGGTTTTTGCGGCCGTTCGGGGGGGAGGAACGGTGCCGAGGGTGTTTTCAACGGGGGCAAACAATTTATCATTCTGAAAAATCACGTAATGATGCTTTTATGCGGTGCGTCGTAATAAAGAACCGCGAGAGGTATAATGCGAGAACCGAGCCACGAAACAAAATAAATAAGGAGGCCACCGACGCACGGTATATTAGTCTGCGTTATTAAATGAACCGACCGTGGCAATATAACGGGTGTCTCGCTTTTTATAGCAGATACTCTTCGTTCGAGTGTATCGTACCGACGAAATGCTAAAGTTAGGATCTTTCGGCTAGGTGAGACTTTAGAAAGGAATTATAGGATTTTGGGAGTTTGGGAATTTGGGATCTTAGAAATTTGGGATTTTGGGAATTTGGGACTTGAGGATTTTGGGACTGTAGGAATTTGGGACACTGGAAATTTGGAGTTACAGAATTTTAGGAGTTTAGGAGTTTGAGGTCTTAGAAATTTGGGATTTTGGGAATTTGGGACTTCAGGATTTTGAGACTTGAGGACTTTGGGACTTTGGGACTTGAGGACTTTGGAATTTGAGGACTTTGGGACATGAGAAGTTTGGAATTTTAGGATTTTGAGACTTTTGGACTTGAGGATTTTGGGGCTTGAGGATTTTGGGCCTTGAGGACTTTGGGACTTGAGGATTTAGGGACTAGAGGACTTTGGGTCTAGAGGTCTTTGGGCCTTGAGGACTTTGGGACTTGAGGCCTTTGGGACCTTGGGACTTTGGAATTTCAGGACTGTGGAACTGTAGGAATTTGGGACATGAGAAATTTGGAATTACAGAATTTTGGAAGTTTAGCAATTTGAGGTCTTAAAAATTTGAGATTTTGGGAATTTGGGACTTGAGGACTTTGGGACTTGAGGCCTTTGGGACCTTGGGACTTTGGAATTTTAGGACTGTGGAACTGTAGGAATTTTAGACCCGAGAAATTTGGAATTATAGGATTTTGAGACTTTAGGAATCCGAGACAATACAAATTAGGAATTTTAGCAATTCGGGACTTGAGGATTTTGGGACCATAGGAATTTGGGATATTGAAAGTTTGGAATTCTAAATAACATTCTAAATCGTGAGATACCTAAATCCTCAAATACCTAAACCTTCACTATCCCAACTCCCCAAAATTCCCGAAATCCCAAACCCTGAGCTCCTCAAATTCCAAGATGGCGTCCCCATCGATAACAGCAGCAAAATTTTAATAAAGCAACGGTACATTTCACGGTTGCCAGCGTCATAATGTCGGCTTAAAGCGTCGTCAGTCGCATAAAAACGGTGGATGTAAAGGTGGCTGCAACGAGTTAAATCTCTCAGGTCCTGTGTCGCAAGGACAGCTCCGGTAGTTTCATTTCCTTCGTACGCTCTGTTATTAGCCTAAGTCTAAAATGGCTGACAGAAAGGTATGGCCATTTCGGCGTAGCTGACCCACCTCGAAAGTGTCAAAGCAACGCGCGTTTTCTCAAATTACAACCCCTTCGAACCCTTCTGAACGCGGATTACGAACAACCCCCTCGAACGTGATATTTCATCTTCCTTTTCATTTATTTTTCGATGATGAATGTAGGTCAATCTTTTTTCGGCCAGACATCGAATAATCCGATTCAATTTTTATGAAGCTCTTTCAAGCTTCTCTTTAAAGGCAGCTTAAAATAATTAGTTAGCTTGCAATTATCGGATTTTCGAACGGACCAAGTTTTTTAATTATTAATAATCCTGCTGGGGTTATTATTCGGCGGTGAAAATGGAGAGAATCACTTTTATTCGTTTTTGACGTTGGCGTTTGATTTTGTGATTTAATATAGTGGGATTTCTTGTCGGTGTTTCGAAATTTATATGTGATAACTGTTATTTATTATTTATGCAGTTCATTACTTTTGGAACACATATGTGTACACGTGTGATCATATAGTATTTTTTATTTATGGTCATGTATATTTTTTAAGTATTATATTATTGATTCTTTTAGAATTTATTTATTTAGCTGTAAATGTGAAAGAAGTACAATATATTCATATATCATTAATGTGCACATACAATACATATGTTGAATGAGTAAAATAAAATTGCACATATATTACTGATATGTGTGTACATATTTTTTGAACATTATATTCTGAAAATTTAACCACAAATTTAATAGAAATGTGAAAAGTCAGACATTTTCCTAACCTCAAAATCATCTTCAAAGAGGCGTTAATATACATTAAAATAAAATGCAGCTGTGCCAATTGCAAATAAAATGGGTTCAGTGACATTAATCAAAGACTAATGGGTAATAAATTTTAACGTAGCTAATTTTGACTTTCACAAAAATTTCCTGTTTTCCTCTGTCCACTGAAATATCGCAAAAATTTTGAACGTGCATCAAAGACCTTCATAATGCACGCTCATGAATATTCGTCGATAAAAGTTGAATTTCATTTGCGTCTCTATAAGAAATATCCTTCGTATCCTTTTTCCTCCCTAGTGTACCTGAATTATTTCGGGACACATCTCGTTCTGGTTTTTTCGAAATGGATATTAATGTAACCTTTGCAAATCTTAACATTTTCTAATATTTATTACAACGAAATTTCCTGCTTTTATCGAGGTTGAATCTAGATATTTAATTGAGGACATATGAGTTAGTTAATGAAACATTTATGCAAAATTCGAAAGGTACATGAATGATGGTACTTTAGCAACGTAAATTTAACCTTACCCTGATACGATACAATTTAATCTAACATAAAAATAACCCAACTTAACCATACATTAATGTAAGTTGAACACAACCTATCCGATTTGAATATTAGGTTGAGTAGATCTGATCTTGTAACTCAACCTCCCCCAAAATTTCAACAACAAAATAAATGTTTCGTTAATTTAAAAAATTGCGAACTTGGAAAATCCATTCCCAATACATTCAAAAATTCAATATAAACTCCGTATCACATCAATCCCCAAGTTCCACTCATCCGAACTCCCCCAAAATTCCAAAATTGCAACAACCTCCACAACGAACTAAATGTTTCGTTAAATTCCGAATGCATCTAGCGTAAGAATACAAGAGTTATGGCAAAGAGCTTTCCAAGAGAAAAGTTCAGTAAAAAAATGCAGAAATTGCGGTGCGCCTTAAATTCGGTGGGAAGAAGGCGGGTAAAGGTATTGGTGTTCCGAAACGCGAGATTGTGCCACTAGGAAAAATTCGTCGACGCGGCGAAAGAGAGGGTAACATCGGGTTCTAAGGAAAATAAAAAGGGCGAGGGGTTCGGCGGAGAGGGTGGTCCAGTGTTTTCCAGCACTCTTCGAAAATTGCATGGCAGAGCCAGCATAAGTATTTTATATCAAATAGTTCAATGTTTGCCGAGCAACCAGAGCCAATTCGCCCGATGGCCATTCGACGCCAAGTTCAAAAATTTATGGTAAAATTATTCGCGAATATTTGAATAGCAAGAGAAGTATCGGCAAGGATCGTTCGCTCTAATAATGCGCCAATCGAAACGGCCCGCCAGAAACCTGGCAGTGATTGATTGATAGAATTCTTTAGAATTCCAGTTGCATCCACCCCCCCCCCCCCCCCCCTTCGGATATACGTTTCCTTTGTTCACCCATTTTCGATAATAACGTTCGAACTTAACTGCTCGATGATTGATCACTCTGGTCGGGAATTTTACTTACTGTGCAAAGGAATGTATTTCCAACCCCCAACATTCTAAATCCCAACATTACACATCTAATTGTAAATTTCCAAGATTCCATGTCTTAAAATCCCAAATTATCCAGATGCTACATCTTCAAATTCTTGAATCGTCCAAATCTCGAAATCTCATAACTAAAATCTTTCAATTTCCAACCCTCAAATTTCTTGAATCGCCCAAATCTTAAAAGCTCACAGTTCAAATCTCCCAATTTCCAACCCTCAAAATTTTAAATTCTCAAATCTTCAAAACCCCCAATTTCCAATTTTTTAGATTTTAAACCCGAAATTTCTAAATCCCCCAATTTCCAATCTTCCAATTTTCAAACCTTAAAATTCTAAATCCCCAAATCTTTAAATCTCCCAATTTCCAATCTTTGAGATTCTAAACCCTCAAATTTCTAACTCCTCAAATCTTCAAATCCTCCATTTTCCAATCTCCCAATTTTCAACCCCTAAAATTCTAACTCCTCAAATCTTCGAATCCCCCAATTTCCAATTTCCCAATTTTCAACCCCTAAAATTCTAAATCCCCCAATTTCCAATCTCCTAATTTCTAACCCCTAAAATTCTAAATCCCCCAATTTCCAATCTTCGAGATTCTAAACCCCCAAATTTCTAACTCCTCAAATCTTCAAATCCCCTATTTTCCAATCTCCCAATTTTCAACCCCTAAAATTCTAAATCCTCAAATCTTCAAATCCCCCAATTTCCAATCTCCCAATTTTCAACCCTTGAAATTCTAAATCCGCCAATTTCCAATCTCCTAATTTCTAACCCCTAAAATTCTAAATCCCCCAATTTCCAATCTTTGAGATTCTAAACCCCCAAATTTCTAACTTCCCAAATCTTCAAATCCCCCAATTTCCAATCTCCCAATTTTCAACCCTTAAAATTCTAAATCCGCCAATTTCCAATCTCCTAATTTCTAACCCCTAAAATTCTAAATCCCCCAATTTCCAATCTTTGAGATTCTAAACCCCCAAATTTCTAACTTCCCGAATCTTCAAATCCCCCATTTTCCAATCTCCCAATTTTCAACCTCTAAAATTCTAAATCCTCAAATCCTCGAATCCCCCAATTTCCAATTTCCCAATTTTCAACCCCTAAAATTCTAAATCCCCAATTTCCAAACACCGAAATTCCACATCTCCACCCCCCAAGTCTCTAAATCTTCAAAATCCCTAAATTCGCAAAAGCGAACCTTTAAAAAAATCGTAAGTCCGCCTAAGAACGAAAGCTGCAAAGCTAATAAAGAATATCCGTGCGCGAATAAATATTTACGAAGGGTCGAACGTCATCGAGTGAAATAATCCAAACGAATGCGTAAATTAACGCGTGGCTTTGACGGTTCTAAGAAGATTAGCAGTCGGAGGATTTTAAAGGGATTAAAAGCCCGGCTCCGTGCCCGGGCGATATTTCGTAACGGTGCTAGCCCATTCTTGAGTTAAACGCAATTCCAAGCGTATCAAGAGCATCGGGCTACGCGCCCAAATGAAACGGAGCGTCGCGGCGCAGAGAGACACCGTTCTGAGGTATTAAATTACAAATGGCCTCGGAAATTTTCGCGATTAAAGTGTTAATTATATTCCTTAATTGCGAGCCTGAATTTGCCGTCCGTACGAGGACCACTGCATTTCCCTGGAATTTCCTGCTTGCGCGACACCCTCTACCCTTGTAAATTTCACCCTCCTTTTTTTACCCTTTTTCCATAGTAATATTCCAGTAATTGTTCTGTCACTCTCAAACCTGTATTTTGCGGCTATTTCATTCACTGTTATTCGAACTCCTTTCGGGTTACAGCATGTAACACAAGTTCACAAAATGGGGATGATTTAGAAATAAAGACAGTTCTAATTTGACGATTGCAGGATATTTTGTTAATTTTATATTACTGCTGATTTTTTCGTTTAATTTCAAATTAGTACAAGTGAGATTAGGATGCAGTCAAAATTTTTGATCGTAATAAAACTACCAGCATATCCTGCTAATTTTATATCGTTATATCATTGATAATTTATGCTGATTTATGGTTCACATATATACATCACAAGCGAGGTTAGGATGCAGTCCAAAATTTTTATCACGATCAGCTCTTCCTAACTTCCTCAGTAGGTGCGTCAGTCATAGCTAACTAATTATTACTGCAATGTTAAGGTAGATGAAAAAAGTTGAAATGTTAAGTATATTGTGCATGCAGCAACCTTTGGTTGTACAAACTGTAGTCGACATTGGACTCAAAATTTCATCCTCGTGCAAATACGATTTAAGTTTGTCACATTTGAAGTGTAATGTGCGTCACGAGTCTGACTCGATGGGGGTTGAATTGTGTCACATTTACAAGTTAAATTCTTATACAATAGTATTCTTGTTAAATTCTTATACAATGGCATTCTTGTTAAATTGTTATACAATAGCATTCTTGTTAAATTCTTATACAATTCTTGTTTGTTCATCATGATATGCATAAAGACCCTTCTAAATAAATAAAGAAAGAAATGTAGGAAATTTAAGGTGCAGAGTGTTATCGCAGATAATTATCAGCCAGCAACGCAATCGTGGAAAGAACGATCGGTCGAGAGGTCGAAGGAGAAGTAAAAGAGAGAAGATTATGGTGTAAAAGTTACAAACGAGTTGCGGTAGAACGCGCAAAAGAGCCAACGTGTATACATTTGCCGCGAACTCGCAAGTAAGCCAATTTGGCTTTCTGCAGTGCGGTGCCACACGATCGACGCTGTTGCGTCCAAATGGCACTTTGCATTTGTAATGTGCTCTTCTCTGCAAAATATGCCTGCTACTAAAGCTCGTGTTTCGTTTGTTTCGTTCGCCAATTTCTTTTTTTATTTCCCACTCTTAATGGAACAACGAACACCCTTGCAATTCGTTACCGCTTAGTGTGCCTCGTTACTTGCCTATGAAATATCGATATCTCCTGTACTTTATCTCTTCACATTTATTGTAGTTTCATATTAAATATATATATTCATAGTAACATATTAAACAATATATGTCTTCAGTAAATTGTATATCAAAATAAATATCATTTAAAAAGTAGCAATATCTTCTTTGAAAATTAAAATGGTGAATTGATGTGAGATGAACAATAAGTTAATTGAATTAAACGTCACAGTAAATCTCAATGATTACATGAAGTGCATGAAATCAGTCATTAAAAACAAATATCTTTAAAAATTCTATCATTGATACAAAGTAAAGATTCAATACCCAACAAACATAATATTCAATACAAAATTTAATATTTAATAATTGAGAAACATATTCGTAAAATGATAGTTAATAATTATAACAAAAATTTGCAGTATTTATTTAATAAACCATTATGACTTCGTGTTAATATTATACCTGAAGCAATTAAATTAATGACTTTAAAAGAGGGATGTAGAGGGATGAAAAGTAATAATATTTGTAGGTGGTCAATTTAATCTAATATCAATTGATGGTAAAATATATAGTAGTTAGTATATTATACACCATTCATAATATTAATTATTAGTAAACAATTTTATAACTGTACATCAACATCAATAAAACGATATTAAATTATTAATAAAATTTAGTAAATCACTAAATGAATTAATGTATGAATCCATCAATAACTCATCCACAGCAATAAAACGATATTAAATTATCAATAAAATTTTGTAAATTATTAAATGAATTAATGTATGAATCCAATTACATCATAAAATAGCATAGTAGTATCCAGCACTATTTTTAATGAAATCGTTCTATTTATACAGCAACTCCGCTTACTTTTAGGTCGTCGACTTTGCTTACTCTTCTCGAGTACCTTTTGATTTTTCTCCGTCAGTTAGCATCACTGTGCCCTTTTTAAGCTTGATTATTATTGTTCTCCTCTTTGCGCAGGAAGACTCACGCCAGTCAAATAAATCAAAGCTTCTTTTCACCGCTTAATTTTTTCCCCTTTATTCTTTTTACAACTCTCTCTCCAATCCTTTTGTATATTTTTCAGCCATACTACTTTCGTCAGCGTCTTCGAATTCTACGAACCTCTTCTACCAATTGGATTTGACGGAACGCTGCTGAGACAATAACGATTTAAATTTCATTTTGTACTATATGTCATTTCTTATTTCGCGAATTGCGCTGCTTGCCAATTCTTGGGTTCAATTTTAGAAATACTGTCAGCACACGTTTCGTAGATGGGTTATGGTTCACCTCATGATCAATGTTCGAGGGTTAATCAAGTATTTAGGTACTTTTGTAATAGTCTGTCATTTGTTTGATGTTTTACAACAATTCTAAACTTTTCAGATGTTTCAAGATTTTATGGACTTAAAATTTCAAAGTTCAGAAAGTGGAACATTCTACAGCTATAATGACACATAACCTCAAAGTTTAAATATCTTAAAATTCTACAAGTTCCAAGATTTAGAAAATTGAGAGCCCCTTGTAGGGTCTCATAACCTCAAAGTTCCAAACTCCTAAAATTCTACAAATTCACAAAGTTTAGAAAATTGAAGACCTCATGATTCAAAGTAACATAACCTCAATGTTCAAAAATCCTAAAATTAACATAAATTCACAGAGTTCAGAAAATTGAAAGTGACATGCTCCAGAGTCCCATAACCTCAAAGATCAAAAATCTAAAAATTAACAAAAATTCACAAAGTTCAGAAAATTGAAAGTGACATGCTCCAGAGTCCAATAACCTCAAAGATCAAAAATCTAAAAATTAACACAAATTCACAAAGTTCAGAAAATTGAAAGTGACATGCTCCAGAGTCCCATAACCTCACAGTTGCAAAATCCTAAAATTCTATAAATTCACAAAGTTCACAAAATTGAAAATCCCATGCTCCAAAGTCACCATAACCTCAAAGGTAAAAAATCTAAAAATTCACAAAGTTCAAATAATCGAAAATCCCATGCTCCAAAGTTCCATAACCTCAAAGATCCAAAATCTCAAAATTCTAAAAATTTTCAAACTTCAAAAAATTGAAAATCCCATGCTCCAAATTTCCATAACCTCAAAGTTCAAGAATCTTAAAATTCTACAAACCCTCAGAGTTCACAAAATTGAAAGTTCCATAACCCCAAGTCCCATAACCTCAAAACTCCATAACCCCAAGTCCCATAACCTCAAAACTCCACAACCCCAAAGTTCCTTAACCTAAAAATCTCGAAACACCGAAATTGCCACTCTAAATTTCCCTTTTTCTTAAATAGCAGACAATTTTCCCGTCTGTATAATACAAAACTCCGTCTCTGCTGATCGTCATCAAACGAGACGATTTTCACTTTGAGATCGCAATTTTCACAGGGATTTTCGCGATTGCCTAATTGGATGCGAAAGTGTGTTGTACTTAAGCAAGTTCCCGGGTCCTTTTTCCGGCCGTGAGACGCCTGTGGACCGAAACTCGGAAAGTAATGCGATTAAACGGAATTACCGTGGAATATTAATGAAAAATTGGTCGGTTCGCTCACGTTGGGACGTTCTTTAACCGCTTGCCTTATAATATCCTGTCGCGCTACGTCACGCATGAGATCTACCCTCTTCAGATCCACACAAAAAACTCAATATCTTTTTCAAATTTTAGATTCAAATAAATTTAGGGAGGTCCAGAGAAACTCAGAGAAGTCAACTTTGAATTGTGTGATGTTTTAATAAATTTAAAAATAAAAATATAAATTTTAAATAATGTTAAATAATACAAATAAAGTAACAGAAGTAATTATTAACATCGTAACAAGTAACCTTGCAATAAAAATAAAATTCTAGAAGGCTTAAATTACTTCCACAAGAAAAATTAAAGTCTTGGAATGAAAATATACGTCAAGTTATTGTTAACAATTACCAGTACCAAAAGTACCACTATAATTTTCATACACTCTGCATATAGTTAAATTTTAATTATCAGTTAAGCTGAAAGTTCATAAAAGCATCATCCATAAAGGCATTTCACACGTTGACAAAGACATACGTGTTTTTCCCAGCGTCACCCAGCGACTAAGCCACTCGCATACGAAAAAAGGATAACAAGAAGGTACTAAATTAAAAAAAGAAAAAAAAAAAAGAAAAATAAAACAAGAAGCGGTGAAACTTTTTCAGTGGCCAGTCCTATTTCACCAAGTACTGCCTTACTCTCACGGAATCCAGCGCCATTTTTATTGGCACCAGGCCATGAATTTAAAATTACGCCAATGGGGTACATTTAGCTCTTTGCCAGCCTTCGCTAATTTACTTCATGACGAGCTTCTACCATCGCCAAATAATCCTGTCCCTTGTACTCGGCTTCGTGGACCATCATCAATATCGTTATTAGATACTAATCACTTGGTTGTTACTCTACCAATCACGTCTCCTTTACGTAATCGAGTTTCTGCTTTATATGATGTCTTTTGGATAGGTTAGGTTGATGGTGGATGGTTTATTGGGTGTTGTTTTTTATGTTTACTTGTTGATTATTTGAGGGAAGAGTTCGGGGGTCTTAGAATAGGGGTAAATTGGGGAGATTGGATTTTTACATTCTTTTTATAAATTGTCAAATTTAGAAATTTACGAATCTTTAAATTTTTTCATTTTC
Organism: Megachile willughbiella; assembly: GCA_945859595.2. NCBI lineage: Eukaryota > Metazoa > Arthropoda > Insecta > Hymenoptera > Megachilidae > Megachile > Megachile willughbiella. The sequence goes on along the minus strand of OX243798.1, from coordinate 13,920,239 downwards.
AAACTTGCAAAGTTCCAACTTTATAAATACCTGCGTGGACACAACTTTACAAACATTAAATTCTCAAGTACATAAATTTTCAAATTTCATAATTTCTAACTTCTTGGGTCTCTAGATTCTCAAATCTTCAATTGTCTAAATTCTCAGATCCCCATATTTCCAAATCCATAAACTTCTCGATTTCAAGCTCCTCAATCTTTTAACTCTCCAAATCTTCAAGGTCCCAATTCCCCAAATTCTTAAATGTCTCGAATTCACACTTACTAAACTTATAACTCTCCAAATCTCCAAATCTCCAAATCTCCAAATTCCCAAATCTCTAAATCTCCAAATTTCCAAACCTCCAAATCTCCCAATCTCGAAATCCCCAATTTCCCAAATCCTCAAATTTCTCGAATTCCAACTTCCTATACTTATAACTCTCTAGATCCCCAAATCTCCAAGTCTCCAAATCTCCAAATCCCCAAATCTCCAAGTCTCTAAATCGCCAAATCCCCAATTTCCCAAATCCTTAAATTTCTTGAATTCCAACTTCCTATCTTATAACTCTTAGATCCCCAAATCTCCAAATCCCTAAATCTTCAAATCTCCAAATCTCCAAACCTCCAAATCTCCAAATCTCCAAATCTCCAAATCTCCAAATCTCGAAATCTCCAAATCTCCAAATCTTCAAATCCCCAAATCCCCAATTTCTCAAATCCTTAAATTTCTCGAATTCCAACTTCCTAAACTTATAACTCTCCAGATCTCCAAATCTCCAAATTTCCAAATCTCCAAATCACCAAATCTCCAAATCCCCAAATCCCCAAGTCTCTAAATCTCCAAATTCCCAATTTCCCAAATCCCTAAATTTCTCGAATTCCATCTTCCTATACTTACAACTCTCCACATCTCCAAATCCCTAAATTTCTACATCCCCAAATCTCCAAATCCCCAAAATTCTTCGAAACGCAAGCTGGAATATCGCACACGATGCACAGTACACGCAAAGCGTTTCGGCGTCCTATTTGAAGGATGTAACATTTGGAAGTAACGAAACCAAGGGACGAGATTTATCACCGGAAGCGGTTAGCAAGCCTGACGGTTCCCAAGTCATGGGATCCGACGCCGCAAGCGAGTTGCACGTCGTTTCACGCCGTTAACAAGCAAAAACGAACGCCCAACGGCGCGATCCTCGTCTCTGCCTATGGCGGTTGCGATTTCACGGCGAAACGTTAATTAAATCTACCTGGTTGCACGATTTCTTACCCCCCTAACGTGTCCATGTTGATTACATTCTCACTGGCCACTTCTATATTCTGCTTTATTAAACACCTTTTGTGCTCTCCATAAGTAACTCTTGATTAAAAGTCAAAATTCCATATATTATTTCATATATTGCATTTAACTCATTTGATGCTGTAATCTCCAAATAACGATTTGACTATATATATTTTATTTTTGTCATTTACAATAAAATTAAATTTTTGTCATTTGAGTATAATTAAAATTCGTAGCTTCACTAAAACAGTGACATTTCACATCTATCGATTCAATTAAATGCTTGTCAATCGAGACATGAAACCGAGATTTTCCAAACCAGTTCGCATTTCGCGAATTTGTTCCAGATATCAAGACAGATGTAATTTTTGCGGGAGGAAGGTCGAGGTAAATTGAATGATTAATTGGAAGATGGAATAAAAAGATAGGGTAAATGTTTGATTATACATAATCGGAAGGAGAGCGTGGAAGTAGGGTAATACGAATCGATAACCATAACTCCCATTCGTTCGGGTCGGTATTGACGGCGGTGTTTAACATCGTATGAATCGCTATCGATGACCCTTGGGATTCGAGCTCTCCGTAGATTGTAGATGCATCGCTATCGAATTCGACTACTCCGGATCATCGGTATCCGGTGCAACGACCTATGTCATCGCTATTCAACATGTCTATCGAGATCTTCGTTATTGTACCTCGTAAATCTGCGAAATAATGTTAGCGTTGGAGATTGCTGGAATCGATTGGCTACAACCGCCATTTGTCGATAGTCGTTTGCGTACGATTCACACGCTTACGACTTTATTATTTTAATTGGACATAGGTTTTAGCTGCATCATTCGTTCGCTTATTTTAGAACTTCCATTTTTGTTTTTCTTTGTTACGGAGAGAGGTTTGCGGTTTTCAGAATTTGGGGACTGGTGAAAGTGGGAAGTAGAGAATTTGGGGGTTGTGAAGTTGGAGATTGGGGGATTTGGGGATTTATGAAGCTGGGAATTAGGGTTTGGGGATTTGTCAGGATGGGAGTTAGAGAATTTGGGGATTTGTGACGTGGGAAATTAGAGAATTCTGGGATTTCTGAAGTTGGAAATTAGAGAGTTTGGCAATTTGTGGATTTGAGGATTTGTGAACTTGCGAATTTTGGGAATTTGGAAATTTGGGAATTTGTGAACTTGTGAACTCGTAAATTTGGGAATTTGGAGATGTGGAAATTTGTGAACTTTTTGATAATTTACATACATGTATATGCAGGTATGCAGCTTATATGTTACATATGTGTATATATAACTATGTAGCTTCTATTTTACACAAGTGTATAAATATGCAGCTCATATGTTACATATGTGTATATATAACTATATAGCTTATATTTTACACATGTGAATATGCAAATATGCAACTTATATGTTACATATGTATATACATAAATGTATAACTTACAGTTTACAGATGTGTATACGTAAGTATGCAACATATGTGTACATATACAGTAGTGTATATGTATACAATAAGCATCTAACTCATATGTGAGCTGCAGTATATATTGCTTATCAAAAGGAAGAGTGCACCCGAGTGTTCCTCTTCCGATTTCACGTCTCGTAGATCGACAGACAGCGACATAGAGATATGTACGTAACGTAGATAGGTTCGAAAAACGAGAAGCGAGAAACTGCGAAACAAAAATGAAGTCCGTCTCGGCTTACAAGACACTATTACTGATCCTACGCGGCTTAAACTCTCGTCACGATGAAATCCGCTTATTCCCGTTTCCTTCTTTGAGGCCGCGCTTTAAAAACCCGGCTCAACGATACGACAGGACACCCCGTGGATATCGGTTACACGATATTAACTGAATTTCCCGCTTGTTCGCGACGTCATTCCTTCGTTCCCAAGACATTCTACCTGCGTTAGGTACCTCGCATTCTAATTTTCTTCGGTCGTTTTCAAGTTGTAAGAATAATTAGCTGACTGTGTGTGACGCAACTGTCCAGAAAATCGTAGGATAAGGGCTTAAATATATGAGTACTTCAGTTACGTTAACCATACAAACTTTAAAGTGACATTACAAAATACGAAAAGTACAGGGATTACATTATTAACTAACATAAAAATGTTAGGTTTACACAAAGTAACGCGACCATTACCTAAAACACAGCATCCGGTAAGTTCTAGCAATTCTAGGAGGATCCAATTATTACCCGGCCACGTTCGTGCGCCATTTTTAACGTCTCGATCGAGGATCTCTCGACGACAAACGATTCGTTGCTCCGAGCAAACCCGATTACTCTTTGACCGATTACTTCCTCGAGGTATCTATCTTGCGCGACCAGGGACTCATTACCGAGTTCGAGTGGACCGGAAGTGTCTTCCTGTTAGCTTGCAAACTGCAACGTTCGATTTTTCCGGTTCGACTGAATAAGGATTATAACAAAAATTTGGAGAATTCAAGTTAAAGGAGTAATATAAAAGTATAAGACAGGGGTATAGGAGGATATAGGAATCTAGGGACATTCGTGTTTGGGAATGTAGGAATATAGGGATATTGATGTTTGGGAATAGAGAGATCTGATCATATAGAGATTTTCAAATTTACAGATTTCTAGATTTGCGAGTTAATTGATTGTTGAATTAGGAGATTTGTGGATTTGGAAATGGAGGCATTAAGAACTCGTAACTCCCCGAATTCCCAAATTTACAAGTTCACAAATTGCCAAACTCTCTAATTTCCAACTACAGAAATCCCGAAATTCTCTAATTTCCAACGCCATAAATCCCTAAATTCTCTAATTTCCCACGACAAAAATCCTCAAATTCTCGAATTCCCATCTTGACAAATCCCCAAACCCTAATTCCCAACTTCATAAATCCCCAAATCCCTTAATTTTCCACGTCATAAATCCCCAAATTCTCTAATTTCCAAATTCCCAAATCTACAAGTTCACAAATCCCCAAATCCCCAAATCTTCAAATTCTCATATTTCTAAATTCACAAATCCCCAAATTCTCCACATCCCATCTTCACAACTCCCCGCCTCAATATTATCTCAGAAAACATTCGCGCGAAGGTATGCAATCGCAAAAAAAGATGGCCGTGTAGCATCAAACTTCCTCGACCGAAAACCATGCGTTCAAATATCTCCAGTTTCCCGTACGAGTGTATGAGAAGAAAAAAAGGAGGCGACCTCGTTCGCGGGCAACGTCGGCGGAAGCGAGACGCTCGCTGGCTGCCCAGGGCCATTTCCTAGATGTCACCGGAATTGTTTGGAGTCACGCGTGCAGCATATTGGCAGAGACACGGCCGAGTAAAATATAGTTGGAAATTGGAGCGTCGGACAATGAGACACCGGTTAAACAATGCATTTGAATCGAAACGTCATGAAAATAATCACATCGTACCTCGGCCAGAACAGAGACACTCGAATTAATGACCGAGCTGGACTCGATGTGCCTTCCCTTTCTTTCGACCGTTTCCTGTCCTCTGTTCTCCTCTCTCTCTCTATCGTTCTCTCTTTCTTTGTGGCCGTCTCTCTCTTTGTCCGTCGTTGTCTCTCTCTCTCTTTATCGTTCGTTCTCTCTTATCTCGAACGTTATCGGGCTTTTCTCTTGAAACTCGCGGACGAATTTATCGGAGGTAGCCGCGTGTAGAATGGGCATGCATTTGACCGCTCTGTTCGAAAGGCAAACACGGAAAATGAAGCGTGCATCGGTGTTCACTGATTCCGACCTCGCGCCAACTTTCCGCCATCCCTATTCATCCCTGCCCGTTGTTGCGTCCCGCAGCCTGGATAAGTATTTATCATCGTTCGGCAACTTCCGAATAGTTGCGCCAACTTTCTTTGCCTCGTAGGCTCCAACTGCTCGGGAATTCCCTATTACCAAATTATCGATTTTCTTCGTTTACAAACATTTTCTTAGTACGCAAAGTTTTAACACTTTAGAATTCATTAAATTATCAGATGTATACTTACATACACACATGTAACATATGCGTATACACATGTAACGTGATATATGTAACATATAAGCTACATGCTTATGCATACACACATGTAACATATAATCCACATACTCACGTAACCATACACATACACAACTAAATAAATAACAAATAAAGTACGTAATATATGTGACATATGTAATATATGTAACATATAAGCTACATGCTTATGCATACACACATATAACATATAATCCACATACTCACGTAACCATACACATACCCAACTAAATAAATAACAAATAAAGTACGTAATATATGTAACATATAAGCTACATGCTTACGTATACACACATGTAACATATAATCCACATACTCACGTAACCATATACATACACAACTAAATAAATAAAAATAAATAGAAAATAAAGTACTATATGTATACATATGTACCACAACAGCGTTAGGTCTTAGAACTTGGAATTCCTTCCCCATACTCTTAATGGACCCATAAATTGTAAGGTTCTAAAAAATTCCTAGGAAGGAATGATAATCCTGTTCCTCCTCGATTATCACGCTTGTCGTAGGTTAAGCAAGGCAGCAGCTGATCGAACAAGCGTGTCGACAGGATCGTCGAGGAAGCAAAGAATGGCGACAAGACAGAGAGCAAAAAAAAAACGAAAAGGGAAGCGGTGTCGTGGAAGATCCAGGTACGGTGGACGATGTCTGGACACGATTACGATCAAAATAAGAGTACACGAGAAACAGCGGTTTGATTAGCCGTGAGATCGAGTTCGGTTGGTTCTTCAACCCTTTTTCCTTTGTTTCGGTTGGTTTTTTCGGCGAATCGCCGGATCGAAGCTCGATACGTAACAAGAAGGCGCGTAAAAAAGGTCGAATCGAGAGTAGCCAGGGCGAAATCGACCCCGGGAAATAATTGGGTTATCGTTACGATCGCGTGGAGTCTACCGATTCGAGAACCCCCTGATAGTGATGGAACCGTTTTTTGCTCGACGAACATCGATTCTGCTGCTCGCGAACTTTCGCGAGCTTGTGTTACTAATTGGAGGGATTGCTCGCTTTCCGCCATTTTGCGAGGAACCACCGGATAAGTGCAAACGAGCACGAGTTTGTGTTTTACGAAGCTGAGGAGTTTTTAGAATTTAGAAATTTGGACGTTTGAAATTTGATTGAAAATTTGGTACTTTGTACACTTTTAAATTGGATATTTTACAAATGTAGAAATTCGCGAATCTGGTGAATTTGTGAAGAGTTAAAAATCTGGGAAATTCGATAGCTTGAAGTAATATCCCTTAAATGTTCTCCAAATAAAACCAAACTCTAGTATCTAGCGTACCTTCTTTCTCTCCCATCTATTCACCATAAAGACCCCTCCTCAAAGTCGCAACTAGCGCTACAAAGTTCTAAGACGTAAATAAAGTTTTTATCGCAAGAAGTTAACAAAAGACGGTACTTTTGAGAAGACGAACAGCCCCGGATGGCGATGTAGCTAGATCGACTGCTGGCACTCGAGGATCTCGATTGATTTGCCAGTTTCGTCGGCCATAAGAGGAAGGCTGCGACTAGGTAGAAAGTTGATAGGAGAAGGCGTGAAATGATTGGATTAAAGAGGGATCGACGATCCTCCCTGCGCCCTGAAGGACGAAGGTGATCCTGATTTCATAAAGCGAGTTTACGAGAGGAGAACTTCGAAAAAACTGTCGAGCATAAAATATCAGCTTCTTAAAAACTCGAGTCCTTCAAAGTCGAGATACGTCTGGGTACAATTTATACTTGACTTGAAGTTCAAATGCCTGTCTCTAAATTCCTCTTCACATTCATAGGTATCCACATACCTAAATCACCAAATGCCTATTTCGGAAATTTCTGTTCCCAAATTGGTAGATGACCAAGTGGGTTCCTAAGTCATAGACTTCCAAATCCCAAAGTCCTCATTCTTATATCTTCAAATTCATAGGTACTCACAAATCTAGATCTCCAAATGCCTATCTCCCAAAACTGTTCCCAAATTGATAGATGACCAAGTGGTTTCCTACGTCATAAGACTCCCAAATCCCAAACTCCTCATTCTTATATCTTCAAATTCATAGGTACTCACAAATCTAGATCTCCAAATGCCTATCTCCCCAATCTGTTCCCAAATTGATAGATGACCAAGTGGGTTCCCAAGTCATAAGACTCCCAAATCCCAAACTCCTCATTCTTATATCTTCAAATTCATAGGTACTCACAAATCTAGATCTCCAAATGCCTATCTCCCCAAACTGTTCCCAAATTGGTAGAAGACCAAGTGGTTTCCTACGTCATAAGACTCCCAAATTCCAAACTCCACAAATTCTTATATCCTTAAATTTATAGGTACTCACAAATCTAGATCTCCAAATGCCTATCTCCCCAAACTGTTCCCAAATTGGTAGATGACCAAGTGGGTTCCCAAGTCATAAGACTCCCAAATCCCAAAGTCCTCATTCTTATATCTTCAAATTCATAGGTACTCACAAACCTAGATCTCCAAATGCCTATCTCCCCAAACTGTTCCCAAATTGATAGAAGACCAAGTGGTTTCCTACGTCATAAGACTCCCAAATCCCAAACTCCTCATTCTTATATCTTCAAATTCATAGGCACTCACAAATCTAGATCTCCAAATGCCTATCTCCCCAAACTGTTCCCAAATTGGTAGAAGACCAAGTGGTTTCCCAAGTCATAAGACTCCCAAATCCCAAACTCCTCATTCTTATATCTTCAAATTCATAGGTACTCACAAACCTAGATCTCCAAATGCCTATCTCCCCAAACTGTTCCCAAATTGGTAGAAGACCAAGTGGGTTCCCAAGTCATAAGATTCCCAAACTCTCTAAATTCCTATGTCCTCAAGGTCCTAGATCCACAAACTCTTGTCTCCAAATCAGACATCCCATTTCCAAATTGCCAGATTCTCATTATCGGTAATGAGATAACAACATCCCCCAAACTCTTCCACATCCGACCTTCGAAGGTCGAAAAACCGTCTAATTTCCGAGCGATTATTAACGCATCAGTACCGGACGGGGTTCCAAAAATCCCCGTGAAGCACCACAGCTCCTGATTATGGAGCACGTCGAAAGATAATGAAAAGGTAAACGACTGTTTTTGAGCGCGCACGATGTCGTGAACAAATAACAGGCGGCCGGTTCGACGTCTACCAGGTTCGATTTGTTGCTCTCTGTTACAAACGTTCTTGCCGGCTGCTTCTCTCCTCCGTTTCCTTTTTTTCTCCTCTCGATTATTACAGCGTCCCACTCGGCTCGATCTGAAATCCAATTATTTTCCGCTCGATCGTTCGCGCTTTCGTTTTTGCACGAACGTAAAGCACCCTTAACTATTATGTGACTTGGAACTGGTTCGTCGCGTCGATTGGTCGTTTTGCGAAAAGCAAAGCGAACCGATAATGAAAGGATCTTCTTTGCTCGATTTTCATCGATTTTAAACCCCGCGCGCGTGAATCATCGCGCGATCATTTTCGCCGAAAATCCTTCTTGCGGATGAAAAGTTTGAACTGGGGAAATATTAAGAGGAAACTCATAATCTTTGCTTTTTACAGATTTTCAGGATTCGAGTTCGTATAGCAATTAATGGGGATTAATGGCGAAATTGGAAATTTGGGAAGAGTTTGAAGGGTAGGAGGTATTGAAAGGCTGTCCGTTAAATATCTCAGGTTTTTTTATATTTATATATTTCTTTATTAAGAGTTGAGAGTTAAGCCAACTCAGGATAATAAGGAAATAGGGAAATTTGGGAATGAGGAATTGGGGAATTTAGGAATTTGGGAATTAGGGAATGGGGAATTAGGGAGTGGGGAATTGGGGAGTGGGGTATTAGGGAGTGGGGAATTGGGGAATGGGGAATTAAGGAATGGAGAATTAGGGAATTAGGGAATGGGGAATTGGGGAATTGGGGAATTGGGGAATTGGGGAATTGGGGAATTGGGGAATTGGGGAATTGGGGAATTTATAAATTTATAAATTAGGGAGTGGGCAATTGAGGAATGGGGAATTAAGGAATGGGGAATTAAGGAATGGGGAATTAGGGAATGGGGAATCAGGGAATGGGGAATTGGGAATTGGGGAATTTGAGAATTTGGGAATTTGGGAATTTGGAAATTAGGGAATGGGAAATTGGGGAATGGGGAATTGGGGAATTTGAGAATTTGGGAATTTGGGAATTTGGGAATTTGGGAATTTAGGAATTTATAAAGTTAGAAATTAGGGAATGGGGAATTGGGGAATTGGGGAATTGGGGAATTGGGGAATTTGGGAATTTGGGAATTTGGGAATTTAGGAATTTGGAATTTAGGGAATGGGGAATTTGGGAATTTGGGAATTTGCAAAATCGTGAAATTGGGAAATTGGGATGGGAATTTGGAAATTTGAGAACTTTAGGGAAGTGAAAAATTCCCCTAGTAGAAGAATATAAAAATTAATATAAAAATACTAATTTTAAAATTGACGGACTAGTGGAAAAGTGCAGTGAATAGCATCACAATATACTAAAATATACTAAAATAGTAAAATATCCAAATACTGAAATAAAATAGAATCCCAGAAAAGTACAATAGTACCACTACCTACACAACAAATTAACCTAACCTAACCTAACCAAATAATACACCCCAAAGAATGTCCTAATAAACAAAGTATCCAAAGTAACACCATGTCCTTAATTACCCCCGTTCCCAGAATGTCCATAATTCATAACCCAAACGCGAATCGAACAAAAGCGTCGAAAAATCGAAATTCGCTTGATCGCTAATTAAAGGTGTCGAGGAGCGTCGCGAACCGCGCGACAGCCTGCTAATCGTTTGTCCCGCTTTATAAATATGAATGGCAGCAGCCGGCAAATTGAAACGACGTCGTTGGATTTCTTGAGAGAGAGAGAGGCCGGTAACAGCGATGGGTTCGCGTAATGCGTTTCCCCGTCGGATTTCGAGGGGAATGAAACGAGCTGGTAATGGAACAATTTCCACGCTGGCGTCGCGAGAGACCAACAAAGATGGGGGGAAAAAGCAACGCGGGAGCTTCAGAAGGGAGAAGAAATATGGCGGGGCGTAAAAAAAAAAAAGGAGGCAACCATCGGAGATTCTCGAACGAGACCGAGTAGTCGAGTTGACTTGCATTCAACGTTTCGAACAGCCTCGGGCTTCCCTCAGCCTTCGTCTTCGCTCTGACATCGGCCTGAAATCAAGACCAGTTTTTCCTTTTCTTCTTTTTTCTCGTCCTCGATCATTATAACACTGCGTTGCGAGTGTGCACGGGACTGGTTGTGCTCAATTATTTGTAATTAGAGAACGGATGTTGGGATGTTTTTTAATTTCGTCCTTGTAGAATTCGGCGGTCTGGATGGTAATTAATATGGCTGGTCGAATCGTGCTATTTCATTGTTTGACGGTATTCGTTTTATTACGAAATTATTCCACGACGAGACGTATATGTTTTATGTATTATGTCTCGTATCACGGTACGTCGTGTACCTTTTTCTCCATCGCTCAAATCTCGTGTCTTCCGTACAGTCCGCAACGAATCTCGCTTCCCTAGGGAAAACATGACAGTTGAGTGGAGAGAGGATTCTCACTCGTTCAATTTTAGAGAGTTGAAACTTTGGACTAGGATGACAATTTGGATATTGCATTTTGGAACCTCGAAATTTGGGGATTTTGGACCTTGGGATTTAGGGACCTAGGGATTCGCGAACTAGGGATTTGTGTTGCAGAGATTTGGGATCCAAGGAATTTGTGATATAGGAATTTGGGGTGTAGAAATTTGGGTATCTAGGGTTTTGGGGGTCTAGGAATTTGGGGATCTAGGGATTTGGGGGTGTAGAAATTTGAGAATCTAGGGATTTGGGGTGTAGGAATTTAGGGATCTAGGGATGTGGGGGTGTAGAAATTTGGGAATCTAGGGATTTGGGATGTAGGAATTTCAAGATCTAGGGATTTGGGGTTGTAGAAATTTGGGAATCTAGGGATTTGGGGATCTAGGGATTTGGGAGTCTAGAAATTGGGTAATTTAGGGATTTCTGAATCTAGGGATTTGGGAATCTAGGGATTTGGGGGTCTAGGAATTGGGGAATTTAGAGATTTGGGGGTCTAGGAATTTGGAGGTGCAGGAATTTAGGAATTTAGGGATATGAGGATATAGAAATTTGGGGGTCTAGGAATTTGTGGACTTAGGAATTTGGGAATTTAGGGTTTCGGCGATGTTGGAATTTGGAGATCTAGGGATTCGGGGTATAGGAATTTGGAAATTTAGGGATTTGAGCAGATAGGAATTTAGGGATGTTGGAATTTGGGGATCTAGGGTTTGGGGTGTAGGAATTTGAGGATTTAGGAATTTGGGAATTTAGGGATTTTGGGTAATAGGAATTTGGGGAGCTAGGGACTTCAAGAGCTGGGGATTTGGGAATCTCTGTATTTGGGATCTAGAAAGTTTTAATTTAGAAATTTGTAATCTAGAATATTGCGATCTAGATATTTCAGACGAAGGAATTTGTAATCTAGATATTTGTAATATAAGGTTTTAGATTCTAGGAATATGTAGATCTGATGTGGATATGACTACGTGGATGAAGTATAGTATTAGTGTCTAATTTGGTCTAACTATAACTGAACCTAGAAATATCAATACCTTGTCAGTACCTATAAATGTCTAGGAATGTCACTATCTAGGGATATCTGGATATCAGGAATATCACTATCTAGGAATATCCAGATACTTTGGAATATATGGACTTGTCGGTTTTAAAATTTACTGAAATAGAAATTTGCAAATGTGGAATCTCAAAATGTGCGGTATCTGAACATCAGAAAATTAGGGAATTTAAAATTGGTGTTTGCGTATAGGTGAAGTTTCGTCGTGAGGAAGGTTGCAGCGGAGTGTAGCATTTTGTCGTGTATCAGTCGCCGTTGGCATAGCCCTGCGGACCATCCGAATGTCTGTCTCTTCCACGGGAAATTCCCACCAAAATCGTCCCGATTCCCCTTTTTCTCCTGGCGCGGAAAAGGCCGTTCGCTTGGCTGACTCGCGTACAACCTCTTCTCCGCGTTCCCGGATTCCCCAGGACGTCTTATCGGATTCCGTGCACGCTGAAAGAAACGGCGCATCTCGTTTCGCGTTTCTCTCTATGACTTCTACGGTGAAAGAGCCGCTCGAAACCGGCGGCAAGAATTTCGAGCCGTTTGAGCGGTTGATCGGACCAGTATCGATTCCGATGGACCTTTTCCTTTTTTCACTCTCCTTTCTGCTCCTTTGCTACTCCTCGCTTTTGCACGGTTTCCGCAATTTCGAGTCCACTCTCCACTTTCCACGTTGCTCGATTCGTTACACCCATTCTGATTCGGCTAATTGAATTTTTCCTTGACATTTACTCGTGTCGCACTGCTAAACAACTCTTCTGCAATATAGCACGAGGTATGTTCTTTTTATTGGAATGCACGTTTTAATTACAATACACATTTTGATTATAATATACGTTCTCTGGTACTTTTTTTAGGAGGTTAAGTGTTTTGTGTGCTCTGAAGTTGGTCAGCTCTGTTTTTATATTGATTTGATTTTCAAATTTATATTTTCTGTATTTGTTTATTTTTTACATTCTTGTACTTATACCTTTAGATTTAGATTTACGATCTTACTTTGCAGATTTGCATTTATATTTCTTTGTTAGAAATCAGTATACCTCTTAGCTCATACCACAAGATATATACACTGACAATTACATTTATTTATTATATGTATATCTGAAAATTTAACATTTATGAAATAAGATTGTTAAATTAATGCACTAATTTAATACGTGCAGTATGTGAACACATAGCGAATTAATATCTGTAACATAACAGAAATATCGAATTGATGAGATATCGATAACCAATAGGAGGATCCAAGATGGCCGCCATTATCTATGGCACCACGAAGTGTCTCTCCCGTAAGAAGCGAACGTACCATTCGGTCCGTTCTATTGTTATACGGGGTTCAAACGCGTATCGCAATTTTCAATTGAATGACCGGCTTCGTTCGCCATTTGCATGGTCCCATAATTAATCGCATTCATCGCAGTTTTTATGCGGCGGTCGACGTGACCCCGTCGGATTCCGCACAATACACGCGAATAGCGAAGACTCAACGGCTGTATTATCGCAACAATGAGGCACGCGGCCACCTTTTATTACAATAGATAATGAGTTTGATATAGGCGGCCACCTTTTGCCCTTTCAAAATCCCGCCGGATTTTCTGCCGCGAGCGAAAGGAAAAGAAATTCATGATTGTTATGAATAACAGGGGATGCTAAATAAGGGTTGTGTCCTTCGATCATGTATCTATTACCCACCATTTTATTACTCGAAGACAACTTTATTACTTGAAATAAGGACAATTTTATTACCTCAGATTAATTTTGTTACTTGAAATAAAGATTATTTTATTACCTCAGATTAATTTTGTTACTCGAAATAAAGATTATTTTATTACTTCAGATAGACAATTTTGTTACTTGAAATAAAGACAATTTTATTACCTCAGACTAATACAATTTTGTTACTCGAAATAAAGATTATTTTATTACTTAAGATAAAGACAATTTTGTTACTTGAAATAAAGACAATTTTATTACTTGAGGTAAAGACAACAATTTTATTACTTGAAATAAAGACAACAATTTTATTACCTGAATTAATTACAATAATTTTATTACTTGAAATAAATTCAACAATTTTTTTACTTGAAATAAATACAACAATTTTTTTACTTGAAATAAAGGCAACAATATTATTACTTGAACTAAAGACAACAATTTTATTACTTGCGACAAAGACAACAATTTTACTAATTGAACTGGAGACAACAATTTTACTACTTGAACTAAGGACAACAGTTTTATTACTTGAGACAAAGACAGCAATTTTATAAACAATTTTATAGGGAATTTTAGGCAAGTTATACTAGAAAGAATGGCATTGCCCTGAAATCCGTGGTGGTGACTGTTAACCAACGGCGATTTAATTTAACCGAACGTTTGCGAAGGAATAAACGCCGGCGAATACATCAACGTTTACATTATTAACACCTAGATATTTTATGTACTTTGGTGGAAAATTGAAATCCCGAAGAATGGATCGAACTGTTATTTACAACCGTCGATAACATGTTAAACGCGATGGCGTAATTGCTATTCCTATTACGAGCAATCATAATGAATGTTATTACGAATACACACGATCCGAATTAATTTAATTATCCAGCATCCTATCATTTTTCAATTATCTCCTGTCCTCCATTTTCTCATCTATAAATGGATATTTCAATTCACGTGTCGTTCAGATATGGGTCAGAGCACGCAAAATATTTCCGACCGAGCCCGAATTAATCTTTGCCGATGGGAGATTACTATTTACCGAACGATCGAATTAAACTAGCAAATAAACGAATCAAATAGGACTGCAATAACATTGCAATTAATACGAATAAAAACTCGATCGAAGCTCGGTGTACGAGTTTTAATATCAGTGAGTATGTACACGTACGAATAAAGGTTATTCTTTGGGAACAGGTCCAAAATGAATCGATGAATGTTCGATTAATTTTATTCGGCGAGGGTTGTTAGAAAAGACTAACCGAGTTATAAAGCATCAAAATGGTCGCCTAAGACCTTCCAGAAGCAGTAGCTTCATAAATTCCAAGAACTCAACCGTTTCATAACTGCTGAAATATTGTATGCGGGGGAGAGAACTGCGGAATTTGTCAAAGAGGTACTACGGAAAGTACAATATTTTCTCCAAAAACGAGACAACGCAGCAAATATTCCAGAAATTACACGTTCGTCTTTTGGAAAAAATGATCTACCTCTGAACATATTTCACGATATTCTACCGATGTAACAGGTACGTAACAGATGTACAACTTTAATTTCGTTAGACAAATAATATTCGGAATGATATATTGTACGGTAAATGTAATAAATATTCAAGGAGGAGGACAATTTTTAAATGGTCACATATGGGGCAATGAATTATTTGGATTTGCAGAGTGATACTTTTTAGTAACGTATGATGTAAATATTTTAAGTTTGGGAATTTTCCATATTTGTTCGGAAATGGGGATTTAGGTTTTTGGTATTTTGGGGATATTGTGAAATTTGAAATGTGGGTATTAGGAGATAGGGGAATTAGGGAATGGGGAATTGGGGAATGGGGATTTAGGGAATGGGGAATTAGGGAGTGGGGAATTAGGGAGTAGGGAATTGGGGAGTGGGGAATTAGGGAGTAGGGAATTGGGGAATAGGGAATTAGGGAGTGGGGAATTGGGGAATGGGTAATTGGGGAATGGGAAATTGGGGAATGGGGAATTAGGGAATTTAGGAATTTAGAAATTCGGGAATGGGGAATTGGGGAATTGGGGAATTGGGGAATTGGGGAATTTGGAAATTAAGGAACAGGGAATTTGGAAATTTGGTAATTTGCAAAATCGAGAAATTGGATAATTGGGAATTGGAAAATTCCCCTAGTGGAAGAATATAAAAATTTGCCAACATACTAATTTCTCAAATTAGCAAGCTCAAAATCCAAGAAGTCGAAGCAACTAATAAATTAGATCAATAAAAAATTAAAAAATTTGAAAATATCCTAACATCGATGACCGTGCATCCAAATAGATTTCGACACCGTTAATCAACGTTGTACGACAAGTAGTAATATGCAATGAATAGCGAGGAACTTTGCTGAAGCATCACACAGGTAACACACGATCCACTTAGCCCTTTCCATCAAACGCAAATTGCCCAAGGGTGCTGTCTCTTACGCGGAGCAGGCTCGAGCCATTTAAACAGGAAATCGCGATTATTACATAATCCTGTGAACACGACGGACGTTGCAAGAACGCGGCCCAAGCGACCGGAAGTCTAATCCCGTTGGGGGACGAGGTAGAACATACGCGCGACACGATAATGCGGGACGGAGGGGTGCTCGCTAGCATGAAATCGTTGGTCATTTAACGGGGTATCGTTATTGGTCAGCCTCTGGATTATAATGAGGCACCGAATCGGGATTATGCGCATTAACGTGCCGTGTAAATGCGATACCTGACGGCCGGGAATCAGGAGGGCCGCAAACCGAGAGAACCGCTCCTAAATTCACCACGAGACGAAATTCGGCTCGTGCTACTACACGCTTTTTATTCGTCAACGTTTCTTTGTGGCTTCACTAGTCTTTTTTCTGGGGTTTATTAGTTCTTTCGATAACTGCAACGTTAATTAGATTGTAATTGCAAGTTTAGGGATTTAGGAATTTGGGAATTTAGAGATTTAGGAATTTGGAGATTTGGATATTTGCGAAATAGGGGATTTAGAGAGGTCTAGGGAATTTTGGGGCTAGAAGATTTGGGAACTAGGGAATTTTTGAACGAAGAGATTAGGGATCTAGGGGAGTTGGGGACTAGAATGTCCGAGAACTAGGGAATTTGGGAATTTAGAGATTTAGGAATTTGGAGAATTCCTAATTTGCAAAATACGGGATTTAGGGATTAGAGGTCTAGGGAATTTCTAAACGGGACAATTTTGAAACTAGGGAATTTGGGAACTAAGAGATTAGGGATCTGATGACTAGGGGGTTTGCAAATTTGGAAATTTGCAATAGGGATTTAGAGATTAGGGATCTAGTCGATTTGGGGACAAGAATGTCGGAGAACTAGGGAATTTGGGAATTTAGAGATTTAGGAATTTGGAGAATTCCAAATTTGCGAAATAGGGGATTTAGGGATTCGAGGTTTAGGGAATTTCTGCGCTAGAAGATTTGAGAACTTGGGAATTTGGGAACTAAGAGATTCGGAATCCAGGGAATTGAGGACTAGAATGTCTGAAATCTAGGGACTTCGGGAACTAGGAAATTTAGGAAATTGGAAATTTGAGGATTAGGGAGTTTGAGGACTAGGAAATTTGGAAATTTGAGGAATAGAGGATTCAGGAATTTGGAAATTTGACAATTTGGAAATATGAAACCTTGAACATTTAGAAATTTTGAAATTTACATATTCCGGCATTTTGAAAGATTACAAATTTGAAAGTTGTGTTTTGAAATTTGAGAAAATTGAAAAAATGAGTGTTATTAGGTGACGTATTATTAGAACTAGGATAATTGACATAATCGTTCACGTCGTCCCTTTTCAGCATCTCACACAAGTCTGCTTATAGAGTCCTTCCTTTCTCGTAACACTAGCGGCCATTTTGTGACGCCTTAGAGACTATACATTCGTCCGATACAATATAAATGTATCTGCGAATTTGAGCAAATAGTACAATGTAAAAATTGTCCATTCGTACAATTATCAATTCAATTAATCAAAAAGTTATGAACCAACAAATTGCCGCGTACACGCGCGAAACAAAAACAACAATCCCAAGTTGAAATTCATCGGTACTCGAAGAAAGCCAGCGTAGCATCCAGTTGTGCATACTGACAAACAACGTTGCGGTCGAAGCAACACGGTTAAACGATCCCGTAGTGGCGATGTAGCTGCGCCAGCACCGTCCGACTTCGGATTAATATAACGAACAATTTAACGGGCTAAATTCCAGATACATGCTGATGTATGCACCCGTAAGAGTACAGAAGCTAGCGACGATAACAGCGCCACAGTGAGACTCGTTATCGCAACTTGAAACGACGACGACTTGCTCAAGTATAGGGTACACTCTCCACTTGGCCCTTTGTTTACTCGCCGAGTATCGAACGTTTACGGTTTTACCGTGATCCGTTTGCTTTCTCCGTGTTCCTCCTTTTTCACCCCTATTTCGATCGTCTTGTTACGGCTAACGTTGACTGATCGATTTACGATCGATACGTGCCACGACCACAACCGTTCTTCATCCACCTAACGATATGACCTGGCAGTTAGCGGTGGACAATCGACATCGTGCTAGCAAACTTATGACACCGCTTCTGCCAATAGTTTACTGGCTCTACGTGCTCTCGTTAACGATGGAGATTGTTCCGGGCTTCTGATTCGATATCAACTTCCGGAGAGGAATCTTGATTAACCCTCGAACGATACACCTTTACGACCGACGCGTTATGTCGTCCCGCGAAAAACCTGAGTGGATCCCACCTGCAACCGTAATCGAGTACGTGATGCAACTTCTCCGAGGTTACTGAAACGCTACAAAGTTCCGCGAAAAAATCTGCGCCAGCATTTTTCTTCTTTTGTCTCCTCTTCATGAGCTCTGACTGCGGATGTGCAAGTCTGGGGACAGTGCTCTCGCTATATTGCACTTTATATTGAACACAAGTATACTGAACAATTATATCGAACAATTATATTGAACAATTATATTGAACAATTATATTGAACAATTATACTGAACAATTATATTGAACAATTATATTGAACAATTATAATGAACAATTATATTGAACAATTATACTGAACAATTATATTGAACAACTATATTGAACAATTATAATGAATAATTATATTGAACAATTCTAGTGAACAATTGTAGTGAACAATTATGTTGAACAATTATAGTGAACAATTATAATGAACAATTATAGTGACCAATTATATTGAGTAAATATAATAAGCAATTATATTGAACAATTTTAATGAACAATTTTATATACAACAATTATATTGGACAATTATAGTGAACAATTGCAGTGAACAATTATCTTGAACAATTATATTGGACAATTATAGTGAACAATTATAATGAACAATTATATTGAACAACTATATTGAACAATTATAATGAATAATTATATTGAACAATTCTAGTGAACAATTGTAGTGAACAATTATGTTGAACAATTATAGTGAACAATTATAATGAACAATTATAGTGACCAATTATATTGAGTAAATATAATAAGCAATTATATTGAACAATTTTAATGAACAATTTTATATACAACAATTATATTGGACAATTATAGTGAACAATTGTAGTGAACAATTATCTTGAACAATTATATTGGACAATTATAGTGAACAATTATAATGAACAATTATAGTGAACAATTATATTGAATAATTATAATGAGCAATTATATTGAACAACTATATTGAACAATTATGTTGAACAGTTATAATGAACAACTATGTTGAGCAATTATATTGGACAATTTCAATGAACAATTTTATATACAACAATTATGTTGAACAATTATAGTGAATAGTTGTAGTGAACAATTATATTGAATAATTATAATGAGCAATTATATTGAACAACTATATTGAACAATTATAATGAACAACTATGTTGAGCAATTATATTGGACAATTTCAATGAACAATTTTATATACAACAATTATGTTGAACAATTATAGTGAACAATTGTAGTGAACAATTATGTTGAACAATTATATTCGACACTTATAATGAACAATTTAATATACATCAATTATGTTGAACAATTATATTCGGCCAGCGTGCAAAACTGAAGCACCCTGTACATCCTGAGCGTAGGTAAAAAGCGAGCGTAAACTTAATCCGTGTCGCGCAATTCGTTACCCGAAGAGAATAAAAATTGGAAAAAAAAAGCGGAAGGGCGAAGGATGGAAAAAGTAAAAGGTAGAAGGATTGTTTATTCCATTATACGTGGCTCATTAGGGGGCTGGATATAACTCATGGCCAAACGAAAATTACGGTCCTCGAGACGGTGTTCGCAGGATGAAAAGTCGAGGCAGTTCCTCAGATTCCTCAGACGGTAATGAATATTTCATACATTTGGAAGTTAGAGCGGACCGGATTGATTTACTCGCTCAACTTTTTTTTCTCCCCGCTTTTTTTTTCGCTATATCAACGGCGGACCCGAAATTAAGGTGTCCCTTTGTCACGTTATTTACACGTCGGTGAATATTAATGGCGGCTCGATCGGCTCGCCGGGATTTCATTTTACGACGGATAAATTATTGATACGCCCCGAAGGATGTGCTGCTCATTAATTGCAGCTGTTGCCACTGTTTAGGGCCTTTAACGTTATCGGAGCCGAGGAGAACCGTGTTGATTCATAACGTCCGCCATATTGTCGATCATATTTTTACTCCTACTTTTTATTCTTGCCAAACTTTTTTTATTGCCAAGTTACGCAGCAACTTTTATTATCGCGTATCAGACTTGCTTTTAATTATTTTATAGAAAACATGAATCATCTTGGTTGATAGTCATGTTAATTTAAATACACTGCTTTTGTTTTATAGAATGAGTCGCGACTCACGTCCTCTGTGAGACTCATGCTAAATTAAAATTAAATCATTGATAATGGTTTAAAAAATTCAACGAAAATTTTAGAATAAAAATTTCAAATTCATAGAACGCTAGATGCAGAGTGAAAGCCATTGCGAGACATTGCGGATTATGTTCATCAAAACAGCACTTTCAATATATTATACATTCAGCTTAATTGAATTAATAATTTAATTGTTTCATATTGTTCGATACACCACATACAGCACAATGTATTTGCATAAATATCCGCGGTCTAATTGGAATGCTCGATACATCAATAATACGAGGCGTAATTAATTTTCGGTTAATCGGCTAATTTTTGTACGAAATTCAGGAGGTCAAAAAAGTGCGGGGAACAAAGAATTCTTTTAATCGTATTAACGCGTTTTAATATTTATAATATCGATGTTACGGTATCGATTGCGGTGCTGTCTGCAAATCGGATTACGGTGACAAACGCCGACTCGGTGATATGAGCTGCGTTGCAATAAAATAAAAAGAAGGAAAAAAACAACGATGTCCGTAATTGTGCCGCGAGATCCATTCGTTCGGCGATTATATGAAATAGCGACAAAAAAAGTAATTCACCGTGAGAATACTCTTAATAAATTCAATCGGATGGCTGCGATTTTAATTGGTCGAACGCGCGAAAGGGAAACGGGATTTTGTTCGACAAGAATTTTTGTCGCCATTGAAATTTTTCATAAATGCGATGTTCAAAGCTTTCGTTTAAATTCATCTTTTCTACGTTAATTAGATTAATGAATTGCGATGCGAACATAGGATAGTTATGGGCAGTTCTTCATTTTAACTGGAAATATTTTTAATTTGTAATTTCACTAATTTGTACAATTTGTAACTTTAATACTTGTAAAATTTTATTTTGAAAATTTGTTAATGGTAGGGATTCGTAGTTGGGGCTTGTGATGTTTCTAAGGAGATGTATTTTTAATTCATAATATTTCTAATTAATAATATTGATTTATAATATTTTTTGACACTTCTAATATGTAAGGTGATTAAATTTTTTTTTTAAATTCAATGTACAACATTAATTCATATCTTCATAAAACCTCTATTAATATTGTGAATGTATTTAATAAATTCTGTAAATTAGTACATTGTTCTATGAATAAATTTTGTAATTTCATAAAATTCCTCCCACACTAGTTTCCCCAAAAAATTATATAAATGTCACTTATCGACATTGAACTTTGTTATTTCATTTGAATAACACCATCGAAGACGTAATCCCATAAGGTTTGATTTCAATCAAGTCCATAGAATTTCAGTTCCTAATTGAACCGGAAGCGACTTGAAATTGCTCCACCGTTCTCTTCCACGTTCCTAATTAAAAACAGATGAATAATATTATGGAGAATTGATCGAAACTTGAATCGGTCCCCGAATATGTAACTGTGAAACGCGGTTCTCCGCTTCTCTGTTTTCCTTTTTACTTTTCTGTAATCGATACACGCGACACGATATAATATCGATCTTTCACCGAGCACGTTGTCGCTCGTGTTTGTGTTTTTTCGACGGAAATATACACAAGATTATTTTTCTGGCGGAAAAGCGTAAACAGACGAGCAAACAAACGCAACGATTTTTATAAAATGCGCTTCAAACTTGGTTCGCTATCTGCGTTTTTATTAAAAAACAAAATTCTGACGATTCACCGTCCGGTGCGTTCATTTCGAAATTTGCGTGCAATTGCGAACATCGATTTCACACGATAGAGCGAACAGATGAATCGACAAAATTGATCTTCGAGGAATGTGCAGACATTTTTGAGAGATAATGAAATTTGTATTACTGATTTATAAATTATATTATTATGAATTGATTTTATTTCTGAATGACAGCTAATATTAAAATTTTACCAGCCCTATAAAATACAATAATAATGATTTTTAATCATTATTAATTATAATATTAGACTCACGAATTTAGTTGTAGAATTATTTCATAAAAATTTATTTTTATACATTGAATATTCCATTCTGTTCACACATTGAAATTCTATTATTAACTAAAGAAACAATTAATCTTCAAATTATTATAGTTATTGTACCAACCACAAAATAGTAATACAACTCAAAACTCATCAGTCCTCTGCAACTATCACTTTCTTTTAAACATTCTAAAAAACCTCAAACTATATCAAATAACTTCAATAATTTAAAGTACCCACAAAATAAGTGAATAAAATGTACAAAATTAATTTTGCTTTTAAAGCAGTTTCCTTGCGCGAAGAAAAGAGACGCGCACGCTGTCGACAAAATGGCCGCCAACCGGAATGAAATTAAAGAGCGTCAAATCACGTACGGTATTATATAAATCGCTGTAGGTTTATCGGGAAGGAATCGGCTGTCCCGTTGTTTATGGATGCATTAAACGATCATGATCGGTAGTCTTGTTCGTAGCCGCAACGCTCTTTATCGAGAAAATGACTTCCCGTCCAATGAGTGGCGTAGAGATAGAGATAAGGATAGTTTATATGCATACGAGCTTCCGTGATGCCATCGATGAAAGTGGTCCCTCGAGGCAGCTCGATGGACCGACGTGAAAATCTTACAAAGGAACCCGACACAAATTGTTCTCCCTTCGACAGAGACAAACATTCGAACAACTTCGATGCTTAATGGTCACGCGTTTGTGTACCGCTTGTATGTTACGTTTGTACGAGGGAATTCGGGTGAGTAGAAATTTTGGAGGTGGAAAAGGGTTTATCGGTGCAAGATGGGGGATAATGGAGTGGTGAAGTGGCTTTTTGGGAATTTTGGGATTTCGAGGGTGGGGAAGGAATTTAGGGGGTTTGGGAACTGCATGTGAGGGAATTTTGGAATTTTGGAATTTGGGATGTGAATATTGGGGAATTTAGGAAATTTGGGATATGAATATCGGGGAATTTGGGATTTGGAGATTGAGAATTTCGGAATATAGGAATTTGGAATCTAAGGAACTTAGGATGTAGGAATTACCCATACTTAAAATATTCGGTACCCAAAAATGAAAAAATCAGAAACTTTGAAGGAGACGTCAAACTGTTACATCACATCGTTACATATCACGCAGCTGTTCAACACGAACGTAATTAACGAGTTGTTAGCGTCAGTTCGAATTTGAAGACATCAATTATCAACTTTAAGATCGCTAAAGACAGAAACTGTCCGCTTAATTTTCTCCGTTAATTGGAAGCAAGGACAGAATTCACTCGATTGGATCTCGGTGTAGTTTTCTTCCCCGAAACGTGTCGCAACAACTTGACGTGACAACTGAACAAGATTCCGACGATCTGATGAAAGAATTCTTTTAAAACTACTCATTAAATATTTAATGACTGAATTTACCGAAATAAAATATGTGCTGAAAGCTTCGAGACGCTTCAGAATCACTGTAGATCGCCGAGATAGAATGATCGAGATATTCGAAAAATCTTATCGAATCTTTGATAAATATTTCTACTACTCATTTGTGTTTTAATTAACGTATCCAGTAACGATCGTATCTCGGATTAATTGATTTTAGTTGGTAACTAATTAGAGAGGTTATCTTGTTTGAAGGATCAAACTTCTTGGAATATGTTCGACTGTATTTAATCAGATATTGTGTAATAGTATAACACACTGCCTGTATTGTATAAAAACTGCACAATTAAATCACAGAATTAGTCATTAACGCATGGAAGCATGAAAATGATTAGTCCAAGGTAGAGTACCTTGTCATCGCACATATTAATTATAACATATGCTTTTAACGCGTGGAGTAACTTTGAAGGAATCCGATTCGCGATCAGAACAATTCGGGACACAAAATGGCGGCCGTTCTCGTAGCGTTCGAGCAAGTAGAGAGTCAGCTGCGATGGTTAACAGAGTGGAAAATGTGAAAGGAATGACGTGTCTGCGAACCGTGGAGCTTATTCGAAAGGTGGAATTACGGTGTCGAATTTGCGAGGGTGGTCGTCCGACGGCGATAAAGCACGATAACGCAGCGTGACCCTTTAACATTTAACAAAATACACGTCCCAGATCGCGATGCACGATTCGCATAGCTTTCGTCCAGCGACCCTATTTCCCGAGCCTTTTATTCTTTTCCCTCCGGTTTCGCCGTTTTTGCTCGCATTTCCTTTTTTTTCCCTCGGTCTTTGTCACCGGCAGAACGATGTCGCTCGTTCATTCTCGTTCCGGCTTCTACGTATCGGCCACATCCACGCACTCGGACCAGCCAGATACCGTGTACCTAATTTTACTGCCGGTGTCAGGTAATTAGAGGTATGTCCGTGTTCGAACGTGATTTAAATGGAAACTGTCAAACCGACCGAATAAACGGGGACCTCGATTAAAGAATCGTCCCTATATCTGCCTCACGCGTTTCCGGATATTATACTGCACCCCTATTTCCGCTGCGATTTACGCTCTTCTTTCGCTACTCGTTTACGCGCTTTTTTACCAAGAAATATATGGGCACGGAGTGTGATCTGTCGTGATACATGCTGCATTAACGGATGTGTCCAATAAATACTTTGGGGGTCACGTTTTTCTGGTATCTTTCAGGGACTCTTGAAATTCACGAACTTGAAGATTATTGGTCTTTACATTTTCCTACATTTCCCAATTTCCACATTTCTCAATTTCCAAATTTTCCAATTTCTAATTTTTTCCATTTCCACATTTCCCAATTTCTAAATTTCCCAACTCCTAAATTTTCCAATTTCCAAATTTTCCAACTCCTAAATTTCCTAACTCTCACATTTTCCAATTTCCACATTTCCCAATTTCTAATTTTCCCAATTTCTAAATTTCCCAATTACCAAATTTCCCAATTACTACATTTCCCAACTCTCACATTTCCCAATTTCTAAATTTCCCAACTCCTAAATTTTCCAATTTCCAAATTCCCCAATCCTACATTTCCCAACTGTCACATTTTCCAATTTCCACATTTCCCAATTTCTAATTTTCCCAATTTCTAAATTTCCCAATTTCCAAATTCCCCAATCCTACATTTCCCAACTCTCACATTTTCCAATTTCCACATTTCCCAATTTATAATTTCCCAACTCTCAAATTTCCCAATTACTACATTTCCCAGCTTCCATATTTCTAACTCCTACCTTTCCCAATTTTCAAATTACCCGACTCCCACATTTCCCCCTTCTCAAATCTCCAAATCACAACTTTCCAAATTCTTAAATAACCCAAAATACTGCGAATAAAGCCTACTGTATCGACATCCCTATCATCGCCTTACGATCATTAAAATCCCGCAGTACAAAAGGTTCGAAAAAGGAGAATCATTCTATAAGTTCCAACACTGAGTCGCTCGAACAAAAATTTCGTTACGGAAGGAACGTGGCGAGAATAAAGCATCCCAATAAGTAAATTGCATCGTCCGAATGAAATGTAAAAGCTTATCTAGCCGTAAACATTTGGGGGGATGGTTTTGATCGCGGGTGTAAAGGGAATAAAGGAGGTGCATTCTGGCAGAAAAGGAGGACAGAAGGTTTCACTTTTATTTGCACGACTATGACGGTCTTCTTGCTATTTTCTTCATCCGTGCACTGCGAATACTCGGTGTTCTCGAGTTCCATCGTATAATCCGAAAGGCACCGATCGCACGACTCTGATAATACAAATCGAAAGAATAAAGCGAAGTTTATTCCGGCCGGAATATTCGGCGCGCATGCGCGTGTGCGCGCGTATCAATTAAATTCGCATCGTGCAGAGTAATTTTTGCGATATTTTTATTGTGTACACGGCTTAATTTCTCTCGGTCGGTGAATATTTCATAAGCTATATTATTTTTTGAAATACTGTATATTTTATGACGCAGTTTCCTGTATTTATGCATTCGTTATTTTATCTTGTTTATTTAAGTGCGTTCTATGAACGCGTTTCAGTTATTTATAATAATTGTGCAATGGAAGACGCTTTAACTTGAAGACGTTGAAATATTATTTTGAGCTGTTGTATCTGTTCCTGCAAAAGCTGCTCGTTTTATTGCACATCAAACTCTGCTGTTTGCGCTGAATTTATACGAACGTTTCGCGATAAAACGACCTGATATTGAAACAGTGTTTCAGTTTAATTCGTTGGATTAAACATGACTGCACAAATAGAGATCAATTCTTCTGAATCTCTTCTAAATTTGTGCACCTCGTAAATATGTAACTTATCGAATAAGGGTACTTCTGTTAGTAAATATTATTTAATTCTTACGTTCTTGCATATCGATTTCTACTGAACGATAAACTTAACAATCATGTTATTTATACATAACGTATATTTATTACACATAATGTATAACAAATTATTATTAATTGTTCTTGATCATTATTAACAATTACATTATGTGTATTATAATAATCTTGACAGACTGGGTTGAACAATAAATAGAACCATTGTGTAATTTATATTATAATAATTACTACTCTTGATGAAGGTTAATATATATATTATTTATATCATAATTGTTGGGATTTTAATTATTGGACACGAAAACCACTTTAAGCTGCTTTATAATTAACTCTATTCGCTAATACGAATTATGTTTATCGTACAAATCTACATATACAGTGTTGCGAATTGAAAAACGGCGCGCGTACAGTAATTTACCGAACGTTGCCGAGTGGTTCCGACCGTACCGTAACTTACCGAACGTTGCCGAGTCGTTCCGACCGACCCGAACATGTCCTACAGAAGGTATGCACTTGTTCTTTTAACGTTCCGTTTTAACAATAATAATCTTGACAGAATTAAGCAATAAATATAACAATTGTACCATTTATATCGTAATAATTTCTTAATAACTATTAATAAATATATCACTCATACTATAATATTATCATTAATAATCATTAATCTTATTACTTACACTATAACAATACAATTATCATTCTTAGTAATTTTCAAAATATGCTCTACCAAAAATAACAAGAATATAATGAATAAAATATTATAGTTTCATTAATACTTTCTGTAATTATTAAAGTACTATAAAAAGTAAAAATAGTAAAATAAAAATACAGCAGGTATGAGAAGTTCGAGGACACCGAGTGTGCATAAAACGAGTGGTAGTTCGAATCGTTGCTATTCACAGCGAGGATCGCTCGTTTTCGACATTGTTGAAAACATCCCCTCTTTTTTTATCGCCGGAGATATAAAATGATGGGACGATGGTATTTAACGTTGTGTGGAAGAAGCTGTTTACGATTACGACGCCAATGTACGCGTTTACGGCGCGTTAACGTCCGTTCAAACGTTACTCGAGTTTTCGCATCGCGTCGCGTTTCCATTCTCATTAAATGGCATCGATCGATTTAGCCGTTCGCCGGCTGAAAACCAATTTTTTCGATCGTCGTTGAAACGTTTACATCCGTTTCAACCGTCCGTGCGTTTCCCGTGCCGGTGAAATCGCTAGATACAAGTTTCGGCGAAAACACGCACACGTACGTACGTACGGAACGTGGGACCGTTAGACAGAAAGTGTATCCAGGTGAATTCGTTAAAAATTGATTGTTGTAACGAAATTCTGTTGCCTATGCGCGATACGCGGCGCGTCCCTCTGTTTGCAAGAGGGAGGAAAACATGGCAGTTTCCGGGAAATTTTGAAAGGATTCGAGCTTTTGACGGACAATCGATCATTAGAATTTTTATTCGTTACGGACGGGATTTATTGAAACAGTTTTTAGTCGTGATCGGCCAGATGCGATACAGAGAAGATACATTTAGCGAGAGTGATGGGAAATCGAGGAAATTGAGGAAATTTGAGATATCGCATAGTTGCTTTTTGGTATTTTTTTAAATTTAAGCATTAAGTTATAGGGGTTTAGGTACTTGGGGATTTTGAAATTTGGAAACTAGGGACTTTGGGATATAGGTATTTGGGGTCTAGGGATTTTGGGATATAAGAATTTGGGATCTAGGGATTTTGGAATATACGAATTTCGAGTCTAGGGATTTTGGAATTTGGAACCTAGGGACTTTGGAATATAGGTATTAGGGGTCTAGGGATTTTGGGATCTAGGGATTTTGGAATATACGAATTTCGAGTCTAGGGATTTTTGGATTTTGGGATTTGGAATCTAGGGAATTTAGGATGTAGGAATTTGGAACCTAGGGACATTGGAATATAGGTATTTGGGGTCTAGGGATTTTGGGATATAGGAATTTGGGATCTAGGGATTTTGGAATATACAAATTTCGAGTCTATGGATTTTTGGATTTTGGGATTTGGAACCTAGGGAATTTAGGATGTAGGGATTTGGAACCTAGGGACTTTGGAATATAGGTATTTGGGATCTAGGGATTTTGGAATATACGAATTCCGGGAATTCCGATTAGAAATCAAGACACAATGAACAATTTTCGACGCGTTTGTACATTATCCGGGGCAACGAGAGACAACGGAGGAAGTTATTTACGATTCCATCGGTTGAAAATCTGCAATCAATTTGTCGGTCTATCCAATAAAAGTCTGGGCGGAGTGATGTCGTTAAATATCGAGGACCGTTTGTCGGAGCTTAATGAACACCGACGGAAAGCAACGACAGGCGTTTCGCGAACTGTAATGAGATTCGACCGGAAAATTATTATATTCCAGCAGGGTGGCCAGAAGGTGAAACAGAAGCGCCGCAAGTACCAGTGATTAGGGCTGGAAATATAACGGAATTGTAAACATTATACGTTAGGGGCTTCACAGGTACGTTCCAATTACCGCGTAGCTCACGGCGTAACTATGCGCTTTGCGCCGCAGTAAGTTTCATTCGTTGCCAAGTTACTTGACGAACTTGAAATGAACCGTGCCGGAACATTTACCTTTCCGACAGAGGTTAATCAATTTCGAACTGTTGCCGGCCTCTGCGTGTTTGTTTCATTTCATATTCCTCTCTTTTACGCGATTCTTGGAAAATGCGAAATTATAGCAAATTGGTTTTTATATGGCTTTGGTAACTTGTTAGATCCTTTGTTTTACGATGCAACTTTTGACGCACTCGTTATTTCAACGGATCTTGTTATCGTTAAGTTCATAAATTTTCAGATTCCGAAGTTCACAAATCCCTAAACCACAAATTCCGAAATCCCTAGACCCCAAATTTCGAGATTAAAAATTCCCTAGATCCCGAATTCCGAAACTTCGAAATCCCTGGACCTCACATTCCAAAATCCCAAAATCCCTAGATCCCAAATTCCTATTTTCCGATAACCCTAGACTCCAAATTCCTAAATTTAAAAATCCCCAGATTCCAAGGATTATTTGGCAATCGTTAGAAACATCGAACATAGGATACAAGTAAATATCAATAACGAAATTAATAATAAAATTTTCGCAGGAATTCGCAATTAAATCTGTCGTAAACACCGCGGGAGGATTCCACCAAAAAGTCTCTTAAACCGCCCCGTACGAAATGAACTGAAACGTTTTACACGTATCGGTTTAATAACCGGCTTCGTTGAATTTAATGGAAACAGTGCGCCGAAAGCTATGGTTGCCGAGTTGTTTTCACGAAACTCTGTATAATGGGAAACAACGATTTAGTAGAAATAGCGTAGTAATTCCCCGACAAATAGCATTAAAGGTTTTCTTCGTTGAAGAAGCGTTTCTATGACTTCCTCGATTTACTTCGCGTAGAAAGCTGCATAAATTCTATTCGCGATGTCCTCCTCTTAAGTAATTTCCAAATGTTCTAACGTTCTATGGAAATCCGATATACTCCGCTGTAATTTCGATAGAATTTTAATTCTCCTCTGTGTGCAATTTATGAGCAATTTTTTTTACTGGATTCCTTATTGATTTGAATTAAGTTGAGACGCATACAAATATGGACATTCTCAAATTTTGGAAATTTGGAAATTTTAAGTTCTCAAGCTTCCAAAAGTCAAAATTCTTAATTTTCAAGTTTTAATATTTTAAAAATTCCTGAATTCATGAACCTGTACATATCTGGATCTCTATATTCTCTAATCCATTGACATCCAAATGATCAAATCCCCAAATCCCCAAGTCCCCAATTCTCCAAATCCTGAAATCCTAAAGTCCCCAAATCCCCAAATCCTCAAATCCTCAAATCCTCAAATCCTCAAATCCTCAAATCCTCAAATCCTCAAATCCTCAAATCCTCAAATCCTCAAATCCTCAAATCCTCAAATCCTCAAATCCTAAAGTCCCAAATCCCAAAATCCTCAAATCCTAAAATCCCAAATCCCAAAATCCTCAAATCCCCAAATCCTCAATTCTCCTAATTCTCAAATCCTCAAATCCTCAAATCCTCAAATCCCCAAATCCCCAAATCCCCAAATCCTCTAACCCTAAAGTCCCAAATCCCCTAATCCCCAAATCCTAAAGTCCCAAATCCCCAAATCCCCAAATCCCCAAATCCCCAAATCCCCAAATTCCAAATCCCCAAATCCCCAAATCCCCAAATCCCCAAATCCTCAAATCCTAAAGTCCCAAATCCCCAAATCCCCAAATCCCCAAATCGCCAAATCCTAAATCCCGAATCCTTTCACCCACAGAGTAATTAAGAATAATTATTAAAACGAAACAACCGTCCAATAATTATTAAACGAACTCAATCCATGGAGAATAAATAACTTTTTCGAAAGGTTTCCGAAGACCGCAGCGAAAGAGGAAATTGGGGGAAAATCTAGAAGGAATCATTTCAGAAGAGATTAACATAAAATGAAGAGGTAAGAGGATTCTCGATTCGAGTAATGAAAGTACTCGATACCGGATAAATAGACGTCAAAGCGTATAGCAAGAAGTCTCGAATGAACCAGGACGAGCGAGATGTATGCTCTTTTGTAACTGAAATGTCAAAGGCCCTTTTCTTGCTCGCCATTGATACATTTCAAGATGAGTTTGGAAGTTGCTGAAACCTCGCCAGCGTCATAGAAACACGCGCAATCGGTTTCAGCCAGTCTAGTCGGTACTATATCGTGATTAGACACCGTTTATTCCTTTAGACATTTTATTTAGCAAAGAAAAACCACCCCGGGGGAGTCTCGAACGAGAAGGAAAGAAATTCTTGCTAAAAGATGCGGCGCAATCTTCTGCGTTCTCTCCTTTTAATACCTATCGCGATATATCGTATCGTGCGTCGAACTGAAACATTTTCAACGTATTTCTCGTATGGGACCAAACATTCGGAGGTTCCTTATATTTTTACCTTCTTGAAATCATTAAACTTGTAGACTTTAATATGAAGCTAAAGTATATTTTTTAAATTTGTAGATTCTGAGTGGCTCTGTACTCTCTAATTGATGTGTTCCTGGTGAAATCATTGGATTTCGAAGGGACTGAGTACTAAAAGACCTAAATCCGTATTATACATAAATTCTTATACTAGAAGATACATACGTACACACTTAGCTAGACCCTTAAATCTCCAGGACCTCACATGACTAAGAAATAAGTCACAAGATTACTGAACTTCTAGGTCTTCAAGTTTCTAGATTTTCCAATTTGTAGATCCACAAATTTCTAGGTTATCAAATTACTGCACTTTCTAATTCCTAAATTACCAAATGTCTAATGATCAAATACTTAGATCTCCAAATCCTCAGATCTCCAGATCGTCAGGTCCCCAAATTCCCAAATTCTCCAAACATTAAAATCTCAGATTCCTAAATCCTCAGATGTTCAACTTGTCACATGCCCAAATCCACAGATCCCCAAATAGTCAGATAACCAAATCCTCAGATTCCCAAATCCTCAAGTCTGAGAATTCCTAGATTCTGCAAATTCTATGACCCCACAATCTCACACCCCCAAATCTTCACATTCCCAAATTCTTACATATCCAAATCCTCCCATCCTCAAGTCCTCACATCCCCCAATTCTCACATCCTCCAATCCTCAGATCATCAAATCTTCAGATCCTAATATCCTCAGGTCCAGAAATCCTCAGATTCCCAAATACGTAGAATCTCCAAGTCCTAGATCCCCCAATTTCTAGATTCCCAAATCCTCAGACCCCCAAATCCTTAGATCCCCAAATCCTCAGATCCCCAAATCCTCAACCTCTCAAATTTTCAGGTTCCCAAATCCTCAGACCCCCTAATTCTCAAACCCCCAAATTCTCAGACCCCAAATTCTCAGACCCCCAAATCCATCCCCAAATCCTCAACCCCTCAAATCTTCAGACCCCCAAATCCTCAGACCCCCAAATCCATCCCCAAATCCTCAACCCCTCAAATCTTCAGACCCCCAAATCCTCAGACCCCCAAATCCATCCCCAAATCCTCAACCCCTCAAATCTTCAGACCCCCAAATCCTCAGACCCCCAAATCCATCCCCAAATCCTCAACCCCTCAAATCTTCAACCCCCCCTTTCGTAACAATACAATAAATATACAAAAAATATATCTCCAAGATGGTCGAACGTTGCGAATAACGTTCAGAGCGGTAGATTAAATAAACGAAAAGGAAGCGAACGGAAATTCGGAATGAATCGAAACGAAACAGACGATCTAACGAGATCGCCATGTTCTGAAATATGCTGGCACAGGGATGCGGCCGTTTAACTTCTCCCGAAATTCCAACGGGAACCGAATTATTAACGTAATTGCACTTTCGAAATAAAGTTTCACGGCGTTCCCTAAGTTGTTACGAAGAATGTCAGAAGTTTCCGTTACGGACTTCGATGCGTTTTGAAAACGGGCAAACACCGGAAACTACTTTCGACCGACGGTATCTCCGCACCGATGCAACCACCCTTTATTGCATTTTCGACGACAAAAAATAGAAAGATCACCGCGTTTATGGCGATTTGAAAGATTACATTTTCTGTTCGCAGGGCAGAAATGCAGCCAGGACAGAAATTCAACCAGGCTAAATTATATGTAAGTACATTTTTATATAATTCTGTTGGTCAGTTCTGTTCGTGCAATTGTGTTTATTGTATGTAAAGTTGTTAAACTAACTGTTGATTTAATTTTGTAAATTACAAAAATGATGCTAGTCAGAAATGCAGGACTATTCATTTAGGCTAAACTATTTACAAGTACACTTCTATCAATTACATACTTATCAATAAAAATAATTAAGAGTTATTTGTGGTGTAACAAATATCTTGTAAAAGTAAAATGTCGTAAAGGTGCCTCCCTCAAAATATTTAAAAAATATTTCTAAATTTATGGACAGATAAAATCAACTCACCCTTGCTGAACAATTGAATTCAAGAATCTTCCATCAAAACCGCTATTAATTAAAAACGGATTCAGAAAGAGCATATGTCTCCGAATTTCCCTAAAGTCCCCGTAAATTTATGATCGTCATAAAACGATTCTTTGCAGAGGGTGATCCAAATCGCGGAAGTTTCGCGCGGTCCTTAACCCGTCGATGTTAACAGCCCTCCATCCCCGTTTTTCGAATCAATTACGAATCGCAGGGTCGGTTTTTAGCCCGCGGTCGAACGCATAATGGCTCAACTCCGTGTCGAAGTGACATTAGTAACCGATTTTCCGTTTCATCGCGCCATACGAGCGAGCCCTGTGTGTGGCCTCTGTTATCAACGATCGCCATTTGCCGCGCCGTGGAAACTGTGTCTTATCATCGCGTAGCCGGCGTGGCGCGTTTTCCTCGCACAAAGCGAGGGTCACTTTGTGACTTCTCACACACACGTAGAGAACGTACTCGCATAAAGTTACTTGACACTCGTATTACAGATAGAACTTTGCATTCGGATGGTAACCGTGCACAGAGCTAACTGCCGTGCGAGTTTTGCTCGCTGAATACACCTCCCAGGCTTCCGAACACCGCAGAATTTGCTGGTCATTTTTCTGAATTCGATTCAATTGCGTTATGGGCTGTTTGTAGGTAATACAATCAAAATTAATAGGTAATATAGACTGTTTATAGATGATATAGGTGGATAAATAATATATTCTAGATAGACTTATAACTGTATTACAATTGTTAAATATTATCATCTCCATCGTCGTCAATAAGAATATCAACAACCTAACCTAACTTAACCTAACTACAGCAATAAATAATATATTGTAGATAGACTTATAACTGTATTACAATTGTTAAATATTATCATCTTCATCGTCGTCAATAATAAGAATATCAACAACCTAACCTAACTTAACCTAACTACAGCAATAAATAATATATTGTAGATAGGCTTATAACTGTATTACAATTGTTAAATATTATCATCTTCATCGTCGTCAATAAGAATATCAACAACCTAACCTAACTTAACCTAACTACAGCAATAAATAATATATTGTAGATAGACTTATAACTGTATTACAATTGTTAAATATTATCATCTTCAACGTCGTCAATAATAAGAATATCAACAACCTAACCTAACTTAACCTAACTACAGCAATAAATAATATATTGTAGATAGACTTATAACTGTATTACAATTGTTAAATATTATCATCTTCATCGTCGTCAGTAATAATATCAACAACCTAACCTAACTTGACCTAACTACAGCAATAAATAATATATTGTAGATAGACTTATAACTGTATTACAATTGTTAAATATTATCATCTTCATCGTTGTCAATAATAAGAATATTAACAACCTAACCTAACTACAGCAATAAATAATATATTGTAGATAGTCTTATAACTGTATTAAAATTGTTAAATATTATCATCTTCATCGTCGTCAATAATAATATCAACAACCTAACCTAACTTAACATAACTACAGCAACTATAACAATCGACAACACAGCACCTATCTTTCAAAATTACAGCCTTTTCAATTTATAAACCTCCCCTTGAATCAAGTTAGCGAACTTTCTCCGTAAATCTGTCCATAAAACAAAGCGGTGTTTCGAAAAGATCGGCCTAACCTAACCTCCGAAAATTGAGCGCCATTCGAAAGTGCTGAAGAAACGATCGCCGTATAAAAAAGGCAGATCCATTCGAATTTTATTCACGTTGTATCCCGGAAACTTGCAGATACATTCGGTAGAGGATTCATCTTCCTCGGTAATTACGTAATTACATTTTATACACCGTTCGAAAGCGCATCGTTTCCACCGATAAACGAGAAGAGCAAGACACAAGACTGATAAAAACGAATGGAAAGATAAAAAGAGATACTCGAACCCGTAAACCGACTGAATGGATTTTTTCTCCATTTTCTCTTATTGATCCCTTCCCGCTCTTCGTACTGTACTTCTTTTCATTATTTCGCTCGATGAACGCGTTTACCAAAGATGGAAGTTGCGCGTCGAGTTCCGAAACTGAGAGCGATTGCGAGATAAAATGGAAGCCGCGAAGAACGAGACGGAAATTATCGAGCCGGAATCTAACGCGTTATGATAATCAGGATGAATTTGGACGGGAACAATGATCCGACAAACTAATGGTCTCGCGATGTGAGCAACACGACGTGAAACGAGCTCGCCTTCGCCGCTGTTTGCTTAGTTTGTTTGCCTCGTCCAATTATTGCTTCAAAATTTGAGGAAACTCTATACTGGTTTGTTATCGGTGCCTTAATTATGCGCCGAGTGTTTTGCTCACGCCTTCGTACTCACGGATTTTCTGCTCTTACCATTTTTCCAATTTTATGGGTTTTGTGTTTTAAGTTTCCTTGTTCTTTAATTCTGAAGTTCTTAAATTTTCAAGTTTCTTTTGCAGATTGCCACAATTTCGTATTTTCAAGGTGCCCTGATTTATATCTCTTTAAATTAACAAAATGTGCAGATTCTCAAAATTCATAGATTCCTACAATTTTAAATTACGAAATCTGTAGATTCTTTCATTTTTCAATTCCTACTTCTTCAAATTCACGTGCAAATCCTTCAAACCTAAGATTCCTTCATTAACAAATTACCAAACCCCCAGGTTCTTACGTTTCCAAATTCTCAAAATCTGCAAACTGCTACGTTTTCAAAGCTCTGAATCCTTAAATTTCAAAACTGACAAAATTCCTACATTCTCAAATGTTCAACTTCCGAATCCCTAAAGCCAAATTCTCACACATGTGAATCCCCAAATTCACAAATCTACAATTCTCCAAATGCCCAAATTCCCAAATCTCCAAACTACCAAGTTCCCAAATCCATAAAGCCCAAATCCTGTCATTTCTAAATCCCCAAATCCCCAAATCTCCAAATGCCCAAATTACCAAAGTCCCAAATTCTCAAATCCCCAAATTATCAAGTTCCCAAATCCCTAAAGCCCAAATCCTGTCTTTTCCGAATCCCC
Source organism: Megachile willughbiella (assembly GCA_945859595.2). Classification (NCBI taxonomy): domain Eukaryota; kingdom Metazoa; phylum Arthropoda; class Insecta; order Hymenoptera; family Megachilidae; genus Megachile; species Megachile willughbiella. The sequence continues at coordinate 13,883,578 of OX243798.1, read as the reverse complement.
AAATCCCCAAATCTACAATTCTCCAAATTCCCAAGTTCCTAAATTCTGAAATCCCCAAATTACCAAGTTCCCAAATCCCTAAAACCCAAATCCTGTCTTTTCCGAATCCCCAAATCCCAAATCTATAATTTTCCAAATCTCCAAATGCCCAAATTCTCAAATCCCCAATTTACCATCTTCCCAAATCCCTAAATCCCAAATCCTGTCATGTCTAAATCCCCAAATCCCCAAATCTACAATTCTCCAAATCTCCAAATGCCCAGATTCTCAAATCCCCAAATTACCAAGTTCCCAAATCCTGTCTTTTCCGAATTCCCAAATCCCCAAATCTACAATCCTCCAAATCTCCAAATGCCCAAATTCTCAAATCCCCAATTTATCATCTTCCCAAATCCCTAAATCCCAAATCCTGTCATGTCTACATCCCCAAATCCCCAAATCTACAATTCTCCAAATCTCCAAATTCCCTAATTCCCAAATCTTGAAAGCCCCAAATTTTGAAATTACCACATTTCCAAATCTGCAACTCCTCAAATCCCCGAATTCCCAAATTTGCAAAATCGTAAAATTCGCAAAACTCCGAAATCCTGAAATTCAGCCCACGAAGCAGCATTAACTCGTTCAGAACTAAACGTCATTGAAGAACGTGCTTTGAACCGTAACGCAGATCGTTGTTCCGAAGATGCGAACCGTAAACGCCGTCATTACACGTTGTCTGGTAACTTTTACGAACGGAACGATTGAAAAGGGACGTTGTATCGCGATTGTTCTCGTCTGCGTGTCGATGACTCGGGCAAACATCAATTACCGTGGCGTGCATGCACAGAATGGCGGAGTGTCGGAAGTTTCGCGTCGCGGAGCCGGAATTAAATTCGCTCGGTCGTCGTTCGGAAACTATTTTCGGATACAATATGAATCGGCAGGATTTATATCTGACGGTGGCTACCATGGGACCAGGCTTTTATTTACAGCGAATCCCGAGTGGCCGCGATAAACGTTAAGCGATAAACAACGATGCTAGAAAATGGCTGGTAATATCGTGGTCTCTCGCGACCCGGGAAAAACCTTACGCTTTCAAGGATCAAATACGTACTTCTATCCTTCGTTTTACACCGTGCTGTGCCATTAGTCGTGAGTGATCGTTGACGTAATTGGAAACACCGACACCTTGATTGCAGTCATAGATGTCAACTGTTTCCACTGCTTTATCTTCGCTGATTATTCATTTTATACATATGTCAATATATTTACGATTTAGCATAAAAAATTAAAGTAAGGTAAATCTTGCATCTTTTAAAACATATTTTATGTTATTTACATCTTCAACTTATTTTTGATCATTTGTATTATAAGTTTCTGATCATTCATGTCTTAAACTTCTCTTCTGAACATTTACGTTTGAGACTTGTTTCTGACTATTAACTTCTTAACCCCTTGCACTATGACCTATTTGTCAGGTGCGTCAGTCAGAACTAACTAAACACAGCTACAATATTAAAACAGACAAAGAATGTTGAAATGTTATGATAACATGGTATTATGCAATCGTTGACTATGCAAATTATAATTGGACTTGAACTCTAAATTGAAGCATATTCAAAATTCGAGTAAAATTGATCCCAACTGAAGTACCAGTGAAGTACCAGAAACTTGTTTCTGTTCGTTTACATATCAAATTTGTTATCAAACATCTTGAACTTATTTCTAATTATGACATCTTAATGACCGAGCCAAGGTGCGTCAATTCTCAGTCCTGTCGTCCACATTTCCCTCGACTTATATTAAACGAATCAGGGGCGCCGAGATTATTACAAAGAAGAAATCTCTCCCGAAAAGAATCATCTAGTTAACAGTTTAATCCGACAAGCGTAAGCAAATAGAATGGCGACGGGAAGCTCGAAAGCCCCTTCAGAAAATCCTGCTCGATCCGCATTCTTCCGGGCATCTTGGAGCTGTCACGAATAACAGCTCGTATACTTTATAACCCCACGCGTGTCGACGGTACGTCGTTATACACCGTCCCCCTTTTTCGAACCTGTAATCATCACCTACCATCTATTCGAGTCCGTTCTAGAAGAGCCTTCGGCCCGAATCCTTTGCACCAAGGGACACCCGCCAGTTTACCATCCTGACAATAAATACACCCGCTTCTACCCCGGCTATGAAGTTGTTCCCCATCCTACTCTTCGCCTGGTTCCGCTACCACGATCTTTCGTTAACGCTTAAGGGCGCGGACGACCCTTCTCTCGCGAGAGGAAACTTTCAGGATCAAACGCGACCGGGGCTATACTTATGCTTGCTTCGAAAATAATTTCATACTTGACACGGAATTTTTGCTTCTTGGGGCTGGTACTGGGTTGGAGTACAGATTTTTGTACTAACAAGGGTTTCTTCTTAATCGTGTCACTTGTCTTGTCAAATAACGTTTTAATTGTACTATCGACGAGTGGTAGTATGTAACTATTGATCAATTGCGTTGTATGAGTTATAGTGATAAGAGTATATGACAAGTTAGGATAACCATGTCAATATTCTTTTCCACTGAGGTTAATTGTGACAGTCTATGGTAAGTGTGACAGTCTACATCAAATATGATAGTTCATATCAAGTGTGGCAGTCTACATCAAGTGTGGCAGTCTACATGAAATGTGACAGTCTACTTCAAGTGTGATAATTTTCGTCAAATGTGACAGCCAACAACAAGTGTGATAATTTACATGAAGTGTGACAGTCAACATCAAGTATGACATTCAACATCAAGTGTGACAGTCAACATCAAGTGTGACAGTCTACATCAAGAGTGACCATCCACATCACATGTAACAGTGTACATCAAGAGTGACAATCCACATCACATGTAACAGTGTACATCAAGAGTGACAATCCACATCAAATGTAACAGTCTACGTATATCAAGTGTGACAGTCTACATGAAATGTAACAGTCTACATATATCAAGTGTGACTGTCAACATCAAGGTTCCAGAATTCTAAAATCCCAAAGATCTGATGTCCCACATTTCTAAGACCCCAGATAAATCCTCCAAAACTGAGCAGGAATAACCTCCAAATAACCTCTCCAAGTACCTTGGAGATTACCCGAATGCATTTCTCCACATCAATCAGACCTCAAGTCATAAGGTTAGGTGTCACAATATCCAGATCTAGCTATAAAGAGCATACTCCTATAAAACCGTATTGAGTCTATTTAAAAGAGGTGTCAGATTGGTTGTTATTCGATTTCGAATGGTATAGTTATATCTGGGAGCAAGGATCGAGGTAAGAAATTTCGCCGGCAAAATCCGTCGAACGAGCAATTTACGATAATATCGGTTGGCTCGTTGGTCGCGTCTAATGGAATTTCGGAAAGGGAGATTATCGTCAAGGATCACGCCCGTTGGGCCGCTGATATTGAGTGGAACGCTGCTAATTGCAGGATCGTTTACGTGTTACGCGGTCAGATGTGTTCCGTTTGATAGGCTAAATACCTGCTCGCCGAAACGTCCCGAGGACGACCTATCCTGGATTTCAAGGAATGGCCCCTGTGAATGAACGGTTGTCAGACACGGGAGCCGGCTAGATATTCCCTGCTAGAATGGTAACCGATGGTTCGTTGATTGCCGTCATCGATCCGCTCCGTATCTCCTTCGTCGTCCAGCGTGTAATTTCGTCTAGGCGTGCACGTTCCATCCTCTCTGCTTTTGACAATCGACTTCCTTCCTACAATTCGCCGTCTCTTCGTCCTGCGTTTATACAATGTTCCATCGAACTCCGGCCACCGAGACCTTAATAAATTCCGAGAAACGTCCACCTGAGAACTCGTGCAGATCGGGGACACCGATGTGCAACGATGCGATACGTCCAAGACGTTAAATGTGGAAGCTGTCTATATTAACCTTTACCAAATGCACTCGATAGTGTTCTTCTTGTTAGCAAGAATCAATTGTACAAATTTCCAATCGGAAGGTTTGATGAATTTAAAAAATTTTTTTTTCTTAACTTTGCACTACAACGTGACGCACTCGTGACGCATGCTACAGTTCATACTTCATAAAGACTCTTTGATATATTTTTAAATATTTTCACGATGGTTTATAATATTTCTCGTGTATAGTTCTAAGTGTATAGTGTCTTCAATGAGGTAAGTAAATTTTGAATGATATGTGGTCGTATGAAAACTAAAGCGTCATATGTGGGTGGCACGTGATGTGGCAGAACAATAATCGCTGTTGCCTATTTCACCGTGTTTAAACAATATTAAAAGCCAGAATATGTGACAAGTTCTGATAAAATAATATTAAAAGAGTACAACTGATTCATTTCCTCCTCACACGATAATTAAGCAAAATAATCAAGAGGGCAATAATAATTTCCCGAAGCGAAGCCGCAGTAGATAGGATTCAGAACTTCCAAAGAATCGAAGATAGGTTGTTTCTGTCAGCTAATGGCTAGAATATTAGCAGAATAGAAGCTGGATCGTTCAGCTCGCAGCGAAGCGCTAAGGATCTGATTACAATTTTACTCGGTATCTCTCTCTATTTCGTCGCCTCCTCTCCCTGTACGTTTCCCAGTCGGTTTAAATTTACCATCAACTTGCAAATTGTTCCAATTTCGGTGCCGCCGTGAAAATGAAAACATCATGCGCGGGTGTACGCAGGAATTCGGTTTAATATCGTAGCCGATACGCTGGAGGATCAGTAGCGTCCGTTAACGAGCCGCCAACTGCTTCTAGGGAAAATGACCGTCGAACAAAATTTCACTGGATAACTATGCGTGTTCTTGGCTAAATGTCACAGAGCGGAGTTCTTTGAAAAGGTGAGAATTGTGCTGGGTGAGACGAGGCAGATGGGGACTTGCAAATTTGGGGATGTGAAGGAATTTGGACACTTGGACACTGGGATATTTGGATAGTTAGACATTTGGACTATTTGGGATTTGGACACTTGGACAATTAGAGAGTTGGATATTTGGATATTTGGGCACTTGGACATTTGGACAATTTGAGATTTGGACACTTGAGCACTGGGACAATTAGAGATTTGGACATTTGGACACTTGGACACTTGGACATTTGGACACTTGGACACTTGGACATTTGAACACTTGGATAATTAGAGATTTGGACATTTGCACACTTGGACAGTTGGACATTTGGAGACTTGGTCACTTGGACACTTGGACACTTGGACATTTGAACACTTGGACACTTGAAGATTTGGACATGTGAACATGTTGATATGTGGACATGTGGAAATATGGAAGTATAGAAGTCTGTAAATTTGTCGATGCAGATCAGGTAATATAAGAAGCTGAGAATTGAGTAATGTAGAAAATGGAGAAATATGGGAATTGACAAACGCGGTAATATGGAAACGGAGGAATATGACAATCTGAAAATGTAGAAATCGGCGAACCGGTGAATGCGACACCTTGAAAATGTGGTACTCGGAAAATACAGTAATTGAAACATACGAGAAAAATTGTAGAATATGAGAATAGTCGCGAGAATAGAACGTAGACTCAGACCATAATAAACTAACCCGAGAGTCCAAAAAATGTCGAAATTACGACGTATCGTTAAAATATTCGAAGAGTAAACGTGTTATAAAGATACAGCCCGTAAATACAGTATTCGAACACTATAACGAAAGAGAAAGAAAGGAAGAAAGATGTTCTGATCCTGGGTGGAGTAGCGTCGGCGTTTCATTTTTCCCGCCAGCCAGAATTTACATCTCCGGCAGAAGCATTTAATCAGCTGGTGCCCAGGGCGAAATGGAATTTAGTGGTGCTTTAAAAGGGTGCTCAAGCAAGGTGGTGGGAGGAGGAGAGAGCGGTTGAACGAGGAGGAGAAGAGTCTATGGCCGTCGAACGCGCGGCGATATTCGAGGGCAACGGTAGCCAATGCCACTCAGCAGCTTTGTTGAATTTCACGCCATTTGAGTAAATGGGCGAGCTGATCAAACACCGCTGATATTTTGTAGACCTATCCTCGCGTCGGTACATCGGCCCGTGCAACACCAATGACGATGCCATCAATGCGAGCGGCAACAGCATCAACGACACAATGTAGAACCTTGTTGACGCTCGCGTTTTCCCTCTGGTTCCTCTTCTACGCAACGTGTATCGGTACACCCTCTTTTTCCCTCTCGTTCTATACCGCCGGGTCGACCATTCTGCTGGCAGTTTGCTCGAACCAGTCATAATTACTGCTAGATCGTCTCGTGGCTGACCTACAATCAACGCGTCGACAAATAACGTTCATATACCGCTGCTGACTTCTGGATTTTGATTTCGCAGTTTTACAGACTTAAATTACTCATACGATCTCTTTTCGAAGTTTTGTACCTATTTGGAAAAATAATGAAGGTACAACGCGTATGATCCATCAGTGCATGCCCGGTACAAGCTTCAAAGGGTGGAAATACAAGATATGTGTTAATAATGTCATAGTAGTAGTATCATGTGTGGTAAATAATTTCATTACAATTTGAACAGGTCTTTTAATTTTCCAGAAAACGTGAAAAATTCTGTAAAGACTAGTCCTAACTCGATGGCCCATAGCCGCCAAAATCTAAATTTTCGTATTTCAGCTAAAAAATAGTAACAGGTATAAAGATAAAGCGAAGCAGTGTACAAAATGAGTAAAAGAGTAATGAAAATAAATTTCTAGTTATTAATACGTGGAACAATCGTTGATCGGAGTAAAATAATTCGTGGAAGGGAAATAAAATCCGATTACCCGAATAAAAATTCCCTAGGTCCGCAGCCGGTGTTATTGCCTTTCGAAATGGCGTTCGAGGAAAGAACGATACTTTAAATTACAACTTCTGCTGCAACGAATTAATCGATTTACCGGATTATCCGTCGGATACGAGCGTCCTTAGAGCGTCACGATAACGAGCGACAGGACGATATTTATGAAAACCGATACAATATAACGAGCCCAGAAGGGGCGGCAACGGGAATGATTCGAAGCATACAACAGCGAGCACGATCTCCCCCGCCTCCATTATATTATCAGCAGAACAATACTGGCAATTATGCATCGTAATTATTCAACATTATTGTCATTATTTAAATCACGCCGTAGCGTATGACGTGTCACGGGAGCTGATGTTACTCGTGGCTGTAAAAAGCCCTGAAATTGCGTTTGTCGTGCGATAAATATTCGTACGTTTTCAAGTATCGTAATGTGACGGAGGTATTTTCGCCAATTCGGGGTTTGTTAGATCGGTGATGAATTAGAGATCGGAACGACGTGGTCGGGATTTCTGGAATTTTTGTAGTCGGAGGAATTTTTGGAGGTTTGCAGACTTGAGTGGTTAAATTTATTGGGGTGGAAGCGGGTTTAGAAATTCATGGACTTATCGATTATTGGAGCTGTAGCTTTTGGAATTGTCGAATGGGATATTTAGAAATTTAGGAAATTGGGTGTGTAATTGGAAATTTGGAAATTTAAAAATTATTACATTGGACATTTAGAAATTTGGAAGTGAGCAAATTGGAAATATAAAAATTTAGAAATTTGGAAATTTGGAAATTTGGAAATTTGGAGATTTGGAAATTATTACATTGGACATTTAGAAATTTGGAAGTGAGCAAATTGGAAATATAGAAATTTAGAAATTTGGAAATTTGGAAATTTGGAGATTTGGAAATTATTACATTGGACATTTAGAAATTTAGAAATGATCAAATTGGAAATATAGAAATTTAGAAATTTGGAAATTTGGTAATTATTACATTGGACATTCAGAAATTTAGAAGTGATCAAATTGGAAATTTGGAAATTCAGAGACCACCTTGAAAATTTAGAAAGTACCAAGATTTAAGAATTAAAAATGATCACTAGAATTAATATATATACACCATAAACTATTCTACACTACAGAACTGTTGTAACGCAATAACTTAATTAAGAAAAACATTCTGCATACCCATATATTTGTCATCACAAATTGCTAATAATTATATAGAAAGTAATTGCATAATTAAAGTTCGGTAGGGTTTACCCTTTGATGTTGTGGCTATTATAAGTCTTGTAGATATTGAATCACCTAAATCATACATAATGTAATATTGTTCCGCAACACGAAACGATAATCTCGCTCACGCTACGAATATTAATCATTTGCTCGATCGTGGATCGGTCTTCGATCAGAGTCACGCTCTCGCCACACTGTTTGTTGTAGTAACGAGTGCAAAGAATATGATACGAATGAAATCGAAAGAGGAGGCCAAATAAATAGATATATGCTAAATAATTCATAGTACGATCACAGTGATCAATTTTCTAAATAATTTTCTGTAAAGTACGTGTTATTCTCTTGTGCAAGTTTCAATTTCCCACGTTCATGGACCGCCATTTTCTGACGCTGAATATTCAACCACATTGTGGGTCAAAGAAGTAAATACTATACTATGGAATTCATAGTACAGTCACATTGATCAATTTTTTAAAGTTTTCTGTAAAATACGTGTCACTCTCTTTTGCAAGTTTAAATTTCCCGCGTTAATGGACCACCATTTTCTGTCTCTAAATATTCAACCATTTTGTGGACTAAATATATAAATATATATTACAGAATCCATAGTACAATCACAATGAGTAATTTTTTACATAATTTCCTTTAAGATAAGTGTTACTCTTGTGCAAGTTCAAATTTCCCGCTTTAATGAACCACTATTTTCTGATATGAAAAATACAGTTGTAAATTTATGATTGCAACAGAAATAACTAAGTATTAAATCATTTTGTGGGTCAAATAAGCGAATGTATACTATAAAATACATAATACAGTCACAAGGATCAATTTTTTTAATAATTTTCTGTAAAATACATGTTCTTTTTTAGTACAAGTTTAAATTTCCCGCTTTAATGAACTACTACTTTCTGATATGAAAAATACACTTGTAAATTTATGATTGCAACAGAAATAACTAAATATTAAATCATTTTGTGGGTCGAATAAGCGAATGTATACTATAAAATACATAATACAGTCACAAGGATCAATTTTTTTAATAATTTTCTGTAAAATACATGTTCTTTTTTAGTACAAGTTTAAATTTCCCGCTTTAATGAACTACTACTTTCTGATATGAAAAATACACTTGTAAATTTATGATTGCAACAGAAATAACTAAGTATTAAATCATTTTATGGGTCAAATAAGTGAATGTATACTATAAAATACATAATACATAGGATCAATTTTTTTAATAATTTTCTGTAAAATACATGTTCTTTTTTAGTACAAGTTTAAATTTCCCGCTTTAATGAACTACTACTTTCTGATATGAAAAATACACTTGTAAATTTATGATTGCAACAGAAATAACTAAGTATTAAATCATTTTGTGGGTCAAATAAGCGAATGTATACTATAAAATACATAATACAGTCACAAGGATCAATTTTTTTAATAATTTTCTGTAAATTGCATGTTCTTTTTTAGTACAAGTTTAAATTTCCCGCTTCAATGAAAAGTGCAGTTGCAAATTTGTCATGGTAACAATAATAACTAAGTATTAAATCATTTTGTGGGTCAAATAAGCGAATGTATACTATAAAATACATAGTGCAGTCACAATGATCAATTTTTTAAATAATTGTCTGTAAGATACATGTTCTTCTTTTGTACAGGTTTAAATTTCCCGCGTTAATGGAGTTCCCGTACCAAAAATTGTAAATTTAAATTGGTAACAGAAATAGTACTCAATCATTTTGTAATTCGAATCTCGAAAGATTGTCTATCTGACTTCCAGAGTGCTCTGTTCAAATCCCGAGTCATTATCCGGAGCGAGTCTGTGAACTTCGAAAGTTTCAGCGAAAACAAATATTCTAGCGTGTAGGAAGCTCCGGGATATCAAGATCTATCAGTGTGCAAAAGCTCGTTTCAATATCTCTGAAATAGCTGTGGAGCTTTCCACGTAAGATGGATTTCTCGTCTTTGGTTTCTCTGTTAACCGAGTGATTTTTGAAACGCGAAGTTTCCGCGTGTCATTAACATACTGCGAGTAAGGAAGAGGTCATTTAAATCGGAGGAGAATATTAATAGGACGCAGATTGAAGAGATGTATAGAATTTATGACGAAGACTTAGAATTTATTCTCCTTTAATTCTCCGATGCAATTGTTTTGAAAATTCAGGAGCTACTTCTGGAAATTTAGGTTCTACGAGTTTTGGATCTTCGAATTTTGGAGAATTAGGATTTGGAATATTACGATTTTGGGAACCTGAGGAATTTGGGGTTTTGTAGGGTTTTCATGAAAATTAACAACTAGAATTTTAACAAAGAAGTATTGTATTATAGAGAAAAAATGAAGGGATAAAAATTTGCAAAATGAAGACAAAAAATTCTAAAATTACGTTCGAAGATTAAAATTAATTTTAGGTAAACCCCCAACCCCTAAATAAACTATCACATTTGTACATAATATTTTATAATATTAAAAACAAGAAGAGTTGGTTAATTGTTACGAGTAACGTTTTGTTACGCATATGCAATTAATTCTGTAAAGAACATAAAACTATAGGTTCGTAATAATCTGGAGAATCCAGCTGATCAAATTAGTTCCATAAATCACGTCACGATTACGGTAGCCGAGCTGATTTCATTGAATCCTAATTACGGAATCAATTAATTTTCGCAATAATTTCATCAGCGTGTGGAAACGCGTGCCAACCATAGAACCAATGAAAACGTGCCGTGGCGTTGCGTCGAAACAGCCCTTTTCAGAAAATTACCAAAGAACGAAGACATTTGTATTCTGATCGTCGAACACGCTTGCACCCATTCGTGTCCAATTATCTTGTTATTGTCGTTCGACCCGAAGAAACCCAGCCGGCGTTATATTACGAGTTTTATTGGACTGTTTCGTTTGAATAGGGTGTTAAAAGAACGGATCTTGGGGATTCATAAATTTCTTAATACAATCTCGAATCATCGCTGCTAATCTGGACGTTTCGGTCCTTCTGTAATAATCGTGTCTTCAGATTTTATAATTAGCCGATTTTATGGGTCGAATTTGTTTTATACGCGGATCCTTTATTAGTATTTTATGTTGGGTGTTTAGTTTACGATATTATTTCGTTTAGAATGTTTTTTACAAAGGTTAGAATTGGGTTATGTTATGGATTTAGGTTTATTTCGATTCATGTTTAGGTTATGTTACGAATTCAAGTTCGTTTCAATTCACATTTAGGTTAGGTTCGGTTATGTTACGAATTTAGGTTTATTCTGATTCGTGTTGAAGTTAGGTTACAAATTTAGGTTCGTTTCAATTCATGTTTAGGTTAGGTTAGGTTAAGAACTATAAGTTCAAATTATAAGTTTAATATAAGTTACAAACTTATAGTATAACTACTCCAAATTTCTAAAATTCCAAATTCTAAGGTCCAAATCTTTGAATGTTCAATATTCGAAGATTCTAAGTCTCCAAATACTTCAAATCCCAAAATTTCAACATTCTGTAATCTTATATATTCAAATTATCAAAAAATCAAGTCTTACAGTGCTATATCCCCAAAATTCAAAAATTTAAAAATCCTAAAATTCATAAATTCACAAATCCACAAATCCACAAATTCACAAATCCCCAAATTCTCCAATTCCTCAATCCTAAAATCCTCGAATCCACAAATCCTCAAAACCTAAAGTCCCCAAATCCCAAAATCCCTAAATCCCCAAATATGCAAATTCTCAAATTTCTTATCTCCACAAATCCCCAAATTTCCATCTTCTCAAACTCCAAATCCCCAAATTTCCAAATCCTAAAGTCCCCAAATCCTCAAATCTCCAAATCCCCAAATATGCAAATTCTCAAACTTCTAATCTCCTCAAATCCCCAAATTTCCATCTTCTCAAACTCCAAATCCCCAAATTCCCAAATTTCCAAGTCCTAAAGTCCCCAAATCCCCAAGTCCCCAAATCCCCAAATCCCCAAATCCCCAAATCCCCAAATCCCCAAATCCCCAAATCCCCAAATCCCCAAATCCCCAAATCCACAAATCCCCAACTCCTTAAATCCTAAAACCCCAAATTCCCAACCCCCAAAATCTCAAACTCCTAAAATTCCAAACTCCCAATATCATCCCCCAAAAAATCCCCCATGCCCCGTAAACTCCCACAAAAGTTCCCCAAAACTATCTCCCCAAATACAAACTATGAAACACAAGAAACAAGTGTCTCATCTCTACACCAGAACCACCCATCCCAAATAACATTTCCATTCCACGTAACAGATTGCTTCATTAAAACAAAATACACGGAGTCCGTGAGCTACTTAGAAAATAAATAGTACATTAATTTCCCGTTTCTCGTTTACATATATCTTTGTAAGTAGCCGCATCGAAAGCTGCCACGGAAGGACCCTCGAGCTAATGAGCCGTCAGGTTCGTTACAATGCGGCAATCTAGCCCGATGAAACGACGAATATTATGGAAGGTGGAAGCGGTCCGATTGTAACCGTTTCTTTGCCATAAATCAGATGGTCCAGCGAGGATCGTTGGCTCGTTTCAGTTGGCCCAATAACGAAGTGTACACCGTCAGGTAGCCAATAACAATACGTCAAAGGGACCGAGAGCGGTCCGACACGAATAGTGACGTTATCTAACCGACTGAAGGAAAGCTACTCTTCTTCCTGTTGCGGGACTCTCAACGACACGCTTAAGATTCCTTAATTAAATGCTTCGGTCGTTACATGTTACTAATAGCGCGATAACGGAGGAAAATCGATGGTCACGATGATAATTATCGGGGAAACTTCGTGTTCTTGGGGGTATATGAGATACTGTAATAGGTTGTTTATTGTATGCTTGTCGGGGACATCAATTTCGAAGTTTATCAATTTTTCAATTTGTCAATTTGTCAATTTTTCTAATCCTGAAGCGATTTTTCAATTTCTATACTTCAACATTTTCAAGTTTCTAATTTTTTAAATTTATAAATTCCCAAATTCTTAAATTCTCACTTCTTCACGTTCCCAAATACTCAAATTTCCAAATTCCAAATTTTTTCAATCACCAAATACCAAAACACTTAAATCCCCAAATCTCTAAAAGCTTACATCTCCAAATTCCTAGATACCGAAAAACCCACATTCCCAAATCCCCACATCTTCAAATACCCGAAACCTTACATTCCATAATCCCCAAGTACCTAACATCCCACATACCTAAATCCCTAGATATCCAAAATCCCATATCTTCAAATACCCAAACTCCCAAAACTCCACATCACCAAATCCCCAAATACCCAAAATCCCATATCTCCAAATCCCCAGATACTGAAAATCCCACATCACCAAATCCCCAAATACCCAAAATCCCATATTTCCAAATCCACAAATCCCTAAAACCCCACATCTGCAAATCCCCATATTCCCAAATCTCCATATTCTCAAATTCCCATATTCACAAATTCCCCATATCCCCATATTCCCATATCCCCAAATCCCCAAATACCCAAATACCCAAACCCCATATCCCCAAATCCCCAGATATCCAAAATCCCACATCCCTAAATCCCCAAATCCCCAAATCCTCACATAACAAAAACCCCACATTTCCAAATCCCTAAATCCCCAAATTTTCAAGTACCCAAATCCCTAGATTTTTGTCAACCATCTAAATCCCAAATCTTACAATCGCCAACTCGCCAAATGCTTAAAATTCCATAAAAGTTGTATCACGAAGAGATTCCATAGAGTTTCCTAGAGCTATAAATTTAATTAAGCGAGAAATAAGATATTCAGAGATTGCAAGGAGGGCGATGAAAAGTCGGAGACATTAAAATTCCAGAATTAAAGCTGATGGGAGGGAATTGGAAAAGTTCAAAGTATGTTTACCTTCTTATCACAACGGTTTAATTTAAAGTTTCTATTAAAACGACAGTGTAATTATATGTCATAAATGAAATAAAGAGGCGATCGGAACTTTCGCAGCAACCATGTTCCACGGGGAAAATCACAATCCATGGCGTTTTCTAAATTAATTTAATTTAATATAGAAAATAAAATATAAAATATGAAATAAAATATAAATATAATGAAACACATGTGTGTATAAATGATATACATATAACTACATATGTACACATATTATTATACATGTGCATATTATTACAGTATATGTTATTATGTGTACATATATTACAGAATATAAAGTAAAGAGTTATTATTAATGGCTGAAAATGTTTCAGGCAATATTTCTTTTAAACAAGCGTTTCAATCACGGCTAAACAAACATCGAGATCGGAAAGGCTAACACTCTTAGACGATCCCTGACAAAATCTAAAGTATGTCCTTTCTCTCGGTATCGATATCGCTTTCTCGACGGTTCAGCCGAAGATTTCTCTGGAAAGCACGTTTCCCGACTTGCTGGCTCAGAGATATATCGAGCTCAGTTAATAGCTGGGAAGAGTAATCGCATCAATGATTCCATAATTCATGCTCCAACTGCTTCAACCTGGCAGCCATTATCCTTTGTAATGAGTCCGAGTGTCGCGCGATTTACCGACTCAACGTTCACCCTTGTCTTCGCACACAGAATCGATTCTGACTTATCGTTACACTACCTTTCGATGTTGACACTTAACTGACTTGATTGACGAGTTGATTAGTTGACTTGATTAACTGACCTGATTAATTAACTTGATTGATGTAGTTGACTGATGAACTTCATTGATGAACCTGATTGATGAACTTGATTGATAATTGATGTACTTGATTCATGAACTTGATTGATGTACTTGATTGATGTACTTGATTCATGTACTTGATTCATGAGCTCGATTGATGAACTTGATTGATTGACTTGATTGATGTACTTGATCGATGAACTTGATTGATGAACTTGATCGATGAACTTGATCGATGAACTTGATTGATTGACTTGATTGATGAACTTGATTAATGAACTTGATTGATTGACTTGATTTATGAACTTGATTGATATACTTGATTGATGTACTTGATCAATGAACTTGATTGATGAACTTGATTTATGAAATTGATTGATTGACTTTACTGATGTACTTGATTGATGAACTTGATTGATAAACTTGATTGATTGACTTTATTGATGTACTTGATTGATGAAGTTGATCGATGAACTTGATTGATTGACTTGATTGATGTACTTGATCAATGAACTTGATAGATGAACTTGATTGATGTACTTGATCAATGAACTTGATAGATGAACTTGATTGATGTACTTGATCAATGAACTTGATAGATGAACTTGATTGATTGACTTGATTGATGACCTTGATTGATGAACTTGATCGATGAACTTGATTGATTGACTTGATTAATGAACTTGATTAATGAACTTGATTGATGAACTTGATTGATGAACCTGACTGATGAAGTCGTTTGAATTTGTACAAAAATTGTATGCAATTATAAATATCTACGAAATACAGAAAATATAGAAGCAATGTGTATGAGCATACATTTATAGAATCACACAAGACAAAGCACATAACTGTACCATCTATCTCAGTAACCGATATCGAGCGAAAGGCATGCATTTGCATAAAAGTTGGCGGTCTACTCATTAAGAGGAAACGTTTGGAGCGTTGTAAAGGGTTAACCATAAACAAGAGATGGTGGCCGGTCGATTATTTCGCAACGATCCCAAGCGTTTCGACGTTATCGAAGCAACCTTCCTAGTTGCATCGCGAGGCTAATAAATTTCGCGCAGCCTCTTGAACGAGATAAACGACGATTCCCCTTTATCGGCCGAGATAACCGCGAACGGTCGCGTTCCTCGCAATTTTGCAACGCCAATGAAGCCTCCCCGGAGCGAGACACAACAGACAGGTGGTAATATGCTAATCAACCGGCTCCTCTCCGTTTAAACCTGTTTAAAGCTAGCGCGAGAAACTGATTAACTGATAGGGAACGGTAACGATTTCGAAGAACCGCCGCGAGAGAGATCTTCACCATGGGATTTTTTACCGGAGCGTCCGGTTCAGGAGAAGTGATTCTCTTCGATAGAGATGCGAGGATAAGGAATGTCATGACGATGGGATACGTGGAGAGAAACGTATCATGAAATTCTAATGATAGTTGGGGCAAGAGCGGAAATGGGATGCTTCGAGATTTTGATTATTTGAGGACGTCGCGGTAACAATAAGTGATGGTGTTATTCGAATGGGAGGGGAACTCGAAGTAGTCAGATTGATTTTCTATCGCTAGAAAAAGAAGTTGACTGTTTACGCCGTTGGAGTTTCCGCGAGGAATCGCAAGAAGGGATTCCAACAACGGTTCGAGAAAAAGATAGCGAGATCACGGAAGCGAAAGCAGAAGAATAGAGTTCGAAAATGGTGTCGCAGGATCTGTTTTCGTGCGAAAGCAGCTTGCTCGGCAGATGCGTTGTCGGTGAATATGGTCGCGTGATAAGAAACGTGCTTCGATTTAATAGCGGAAAGATCTAGCGATTTCCGCAGGAATCAGCCAAGTGGCCGATTCCGATATGATGTTTTACAGACGCCCCTACGGTAACTCAGTGTCGGTGAAAAACTAGCGTCGAACGATCCGCTCGTAACTCCCGTTCTGATACAGCGGATGTGCCACTTCTTTTATCGCCGGTATCTCTTCCTTACAGTGACTTCTTACCTACTTTTCTATTTAATACGTTTGCTACAATATTGTTGAAAATTTTATCGAGTAGTATTTTCACTTTCCATTTTCCAATTTTCTAATTTTCTAATTTTCCAATTACCAATTTTCCAATGACCAATTACCAATTTCTTAATTTTCCAATCACCAATTTTCCAATTACCAATTTCCCAATTTCCCAATTTTCCCATTTCTCAATTTTTCAATCACCAATTTTCCAATTACCAATTTTCCAATTACCAATTTTCCAATTACCAATTTTCCAATTACCAATTTCCCAATTACCAATTTCCCAATTTCCCAATTACCAATATTCCAATTCCCCATTTTCCTAATTTCCCAATTTCCCAATTACCAATATTCCAATTCCCCATTTTCCCAATTTCCCAATTTCCCAATTACCAATATTTCAATTCCCCATTTTCCCAATTTCCCAATTTCCGAATTACCAATATTCCTATTCCCCATTTTCCCAATTCCAAATTTCCCAAATTCCAAATCCCCCAAATCCGAATGTCCCAATTGTCAAATTTCTCAAATTTTAAATGTCCTAAATTCCTATATCCCCCAAATTACAACTTTCCCAAATTCTGCATCCCCACATTTCCATTTTCCCAACTCCCAAATATTCCAATTTTCAATTTCCCCAAATTACAAAATCACTTCCAAATTCCAAAATCTTCAAAAACACAAATTCTCAAAAACCTCTTAAACTCTCATCAAACCTAACCAAATGTTCCCGACGCGGCTCATTAAAAACCCTTAGCAACCCCATACACCCATTCCAAGTCGTAATCACCGTAAAGTGCCCTCGACTGTATCTCCCTAATTAACACCGTACACTAAACCACCCAAAACGATTCGCGTATCTCCCGAAACGAATGCAGTCCGATAACCGGCAATTCTTCTTCGTTCGCACATAATTCTACGAGCAGGCAATCACGGTTTCGAAGGAAACGAACGAGCATCAAAGAGTTAGCCGCTCGGGGACTTGTGCAAAACAATTTAAAACAAGGATCTCGAAGCAAGGATTCCTGCGACAGAAATCGCTTGGTCGGACGTTCGAAAGAGGGAACAAAACGAGAACCAAGGTGGATCCTTTCTGTGGAATGGTGGAGATCGAGCCGTTCGATAACGGGGATCTTAGTAATGTAGCTGTCAGATCGTTTAATTAAGGAATCTTAAGAGTATCGAGCGGTGTCGATCGAGCTGATAGGTTGACGTTCATGGAAGTCATGTTACGGAAATTACAGTTATATTAATATTTCAAGAGTGTTGTGGGCACTGGGTTAACCTCTTTATAGTGACTTTCGGATATCTCTGTACGACGGTCCACTATGATGGCGTTCACGAATGTCATCATTACAATAATAAATTATAGATATATTGTATATAATATTGTATGTATATATCGTAATAGGTATATTGTATATAGAATATATACCACTCTGTTCAAGCTGAGATGTGTAGTAGATAAGAGCATATTATGAGAAAGAACGCAAAAAAGTATACAGAGAAAAGAGAAACAAAATGGCAGTCAAATTGTCGCGCGGTTCACGCTCGGCACCGTTCGGGTGTCTCCGGCGGCTCTCGTGACCGCGTCGTATAGGTGTGGACTACTAACATCCCCAATCGTGTATATGTATAACATATATTTACAATAATAATAATAATAACGATAATAATAACAAGAAGAAAAAGAAGAATGATGTTGCTAATACTAAAAATAATAATAATAACGATGACGGTGATAATAATATATATAAATACATATTGTATATACTGGGTGGCCCTGGTCACGTGACGCCTCTCGAGCGCCCAATTCAAATATCCAGGCTTTCATTTTCCCACCCTGTAGAATAAAATATATTATCAAAGACTATTTCTGTGTCACCCTCCGTGTTCACAATAATCTACAATAAATAACGCAGTGACCAAAATCAACACGAGTCAGTACATGTCCAATTTGTCAACGTAGAACGCACGTGAATAATGGTGGTATCACGTAGGCTTACGTCGGCGTACAGGAGTCATAGCAGACGATCTTCGAATCGCTGAAATGTCTGAGACCACCCCATCCTTTGATACGTTCCGCGATCCGCGAATCCGATTGCGACAAGCTGATACGTTGCTCGTACGGAGCGTGCGGAATTTAGTTTTCGTGATAGAATTTCGGGTCGTTAGAGGAACTGGGATAATTTAAAAGGAGAGCTATTAGGTCCGGTGGCAGTGTTCGGAGATAAATTGCGCCTGATAAATGTGTATGATCGTATCGAAGTTTCCGTATTTTATTGATACCTCGAGATACCGGTAATGGCTGGCTTTAACATATTATTAGGGGCATGAAAAGAGAAGTTATCGAGTTCCCGCGTGGCATGCGAAGATATCATTCAATTTTGTACTGCGCGTTGGGAAATGTTAATTTAGGCTGCTGGAAGTTTGAGAATTTGGGAGGAAGATTTTTCAGGTTTATATGTGATATGAAAATTTGAAACACTTTTAGTTAAAATTATAGTGTTGTACATGTGATGTTATACATCATTGTATACATCATGTTATACACAAATTTAGAAATTGAGTTCTTATTGATTCATCCCTGGTACACAAACATCCCTTAATTAGATTGCAAACATAAATTCATGAATCCAAACTGCCTGCACCAAAACATATCCAAAATGTACTTATCCAGCAAACCACCAAATTACAGGAACGTATAAAGTACCTATTTCTCCCCGTTTGCCAATACGAATTTCAGCTGCTGTTCAATATTCTGCACCCGAAACTAAAAATAATCGCTTAAGTTATAACCTACCTTCAGCAATGAAGCTTGAAATTACTCGAAAGAGAATACCTCCTGTTTACGACTTATTTGAATTTCCTCGACACAACAGAGCCATCAAAGGAAGAAACATTTTCGTCATCGGCTACGTTTTCGTTATCGACACCGTTTTGGACCTTTTGAAAATTCCCTCCTCATAATTCACGACAAAACGAATTGGTCGTTTCGCGTGGGGTCCCATTCGTATTCAATAATTCCGGTCCGGCTAGCAAAGTGATTAAAACTACCGGCAACCAACGATCTCGAGCACGTCGGCCATGTAATTACCGCACGGCTATAAATCATTTCGCTCGCGTCAGCGCCGTTTCACTCGTTAAACACACAAACGGTGCCCGGCCGAAAAAGGTCTGCGGCTTCGGAAGAAACGAAATTCCGTCCTACCAATAATCACGCGCAATCTTGCGCCTTTATTCGCTCAACGGCTCGTTTGCCCTTCCTCTTTCATGCCCCGGGGGCAACCCGTGTAACGCCCTTTCACGTCAACTCGCCAGCTTTTGTGTGGATTCAAACGATTCGGGAATGTAGAATTGGAATTGATGATTGTGATTTGCAACAACTTTACGATTTTCTGAGGATTTCATTGGGTAAACTTGCGGAGACACAAATTTTTAAGCTGTTAAATTATTAGATTTAATGATATTCAAGTTTTGTGGTGTTCAACTTCTAGAGTTCTAAATCACAAGGTTTGCAAATATGTATATGACAATCGTCTTAGATTTTCAAATTTGAAGATCTAATACCTGCATGTTCATATGTGGCTATCTCCAAATTTGTAGACCACTAATTGTAAGTTTCTATACCTTGAAATATTTATTATTCTAACAATAACTTATTCTATAATAAATATTTAGATTGTCAAATCCCCAGGTCCTTCAAATTCAGAGATACTCAAATCTCTGAATCTACAAATTGCTACATCCCTAAATTCCTACATTTGAAAGTCCCTACATCATCAAATCCACATATGTGCAAATTCACACATGTCCAATTTACTACATCCCCAAATTTCTGTATTCTCAAGTACTTACATTCCCAAATTCCGGCATGCACAAATCCCTACAGTCCCAAATACCTACATCATCAAATCCACACATGCCCAAATTCCTACATGGTCAAATCTATATCTCTCCTGATACTTACATCGCCAAATTCCTTCATCCTCAAGTCACTACATTCCTAAATCCCTACATCCTCAGATTCCTATATCCCCAAATACCTACATCATCAAATCCACACATGCCTAAATCCCTACATCACCAAATCCACACATGCCCAAATTACTACATCCCCAAATACCTACATTTCCAATTCTCTACTACCCCAAATTCCTACAATCCCAGATACCTAGATCCCCAAATCTCTACATCATCAAATCCACATATCCCCAAATCCCTACATCCCCAAATTCCTACATTCCCAAATACCTATATTCCCAATTCTCTACATCCCCAAATCCCTACATCCCCAAATCCACATATCCCCAAATTACTACATCCCCACATCCCTACATCCCCAAATCCACATATCCCCAAATTACTACATCCCCAAATCCCTACATCCCCAAGTCCCCACATTCCCAAATCCCTACATTCCCAAATCCCTATAACTCCAAATCTCTACATCCCCAAATCCCTACATTCCTAAATCCCTATATCATCAAATCCACATGTCCCCATATCTCTACAGCCCCAAATCTCTACATCCCCAAATCTCTACATCCCCAAATCCCTATATCCCTAAATCCCTACATCCCCAAATCTCTAAACCCCCAAAAGACCAAATTTCCAAATCTCTAATTTCCCAAATTTCTAAGTCTCTGACGTTGTTACGCAGCATTCATGTTCCAAATTTGCAATTAGTCGAGCTTCGAAGTGATCTAAAATTAGGAAGATCGATCTCTTCACCCGGATGGAACATCAACGACCGAACAGAACGATCGTACAGATTTTATTTCTATACTTTGCGGCTGTAGCGTCTGGCAACGCGGAGATCAGCGATCATTTTGGGATTACTTAGAGAAGTTTAGGGAGGATATCTGCGTTGATTCCTCTTGCACCGGAGTTTCAAACGGGATTAGGCACTGTTGAAAGTTGCAAGTCTGTGGAGGATTGGGTAATTGAGGAATGGTGATTTTGCTGCCTGATGTACAATAAACGAAGTATAAATTTATAAAACTTGAAACTTAAATATACATGTGGTAGATGAATTTTAGATGTATGTGTATGTAGTAGATTTTTATTAGAGTTGGACACAAATGTATTAGACAATGCACTAAAGTGTATCAATGTATAAAGTATTTTTAAAGTATATTTAAAGTGTATTAAAATGTAATTAAATTTGTACACTTCTAATATGAAAAAGGTAACAAGTTTGTTATGTGTATACTATAGTAAATTTATATAATAAACAACATTCGATCGATCAGCACTTAATTTTGTCGAAGTCAAATAAAAATTTCTCCTGGATCGATAACGGAATAACAACGCAAACATCAGCAGAACAATATTTACAGGTAGAACGAAAAGTAGCAAAGAAATATGAAACTCGATGATGCCACGCTATAATCAGCCGCATATTTTTTCCCTCCGTCTTTTTTACATACCATTATACCAGGAATTTTCATGAATATTTTCGCGAGAATAAACATTACGTTGAAGCTGCCACGGCGCTGTTTTATCAGCTATCCCAACCGGTGAAAATTATTAAAAAAATAACCATTAACTCGTGATTTTAAACGGGAATTTAAAGGTGATTTCAATTATCGAGATGTTTGAATAAATTACGTAGTTACGTGGTTACAAATAGAGAAAAGAATGGAAAGACATAACTTTTGCTTTATCGCGATTCTTTCTCTTGGTTCGCGGGAATAGAGTTTAGAGATTCTTTGGGGGAATTTATTTGACCCGTTAGTTTTTACCCTCGTATGGAGAATCTGACATTTCTATGGCACAATATAGTACAATATATGTTTCGAGGATGTATATTGCTGTTGTAATGGAGGACTTACCCTTTTAAAGTGATTTCGTGTATTAGGTAATTCAGTGGGGACTGGGTGGAAAACATTGTTATATTTGTATAGGGTGATTTTTTATTAGAAATGTAACATTTTGATATTTTGGCATTTTCAGATTAAGACATATTTCAATTTTTTAATTTTAAAATTTGTAAATACCAACTTTCCAAATCACCAATTCATCAAACCAGTAATCAGCAAATCAGTAATTCACTAATTTATCAAATTTCCACATCATACAACCATCAAACAATTAAATCTCTAAGCTTCCCCCCAACTCTCCAAGTCACCAAAATTCTAAAATTCCAACAACCAAAAATTTTCAAATCCCCGAATCAGTGAATCTCCAAACTTGCAAGCCCCCGAATTCCAAAATTTCCAAATAACATCGTAAACTCAAGTGGAGTGCCAAACATCAAACAAGTTTAAATGAAGAAAATCAGAAGAATCGTAGAGCCCCGAAAGAGGAGCAAACTTTAGATAAAATCCGACAAAGGATCCCGAAAAAAAGTTGAAGTCTAGTTTGTGGTGGTCGCTAATCCGAAAGAAACGCGACCCTTTTTATCGGGTCTGGACCCTAACCTCGATGAAGTTTTCGGCTCATTAGACTTCGGGTTACCGGCGGCATGTTGTTTCACCGTTTCTCCAGGTTTCGACGAGTGATCTCCGGCAGCCGGGTTCCACTCGAGGGATTAAGCGTATATCAGATGATACGAGATTCCGCAGAATTGAATGTGCCACGGGACGTTGCTGCGACGTCCCGGCGATATACCAGAGGATTATTCTGTTATTTTATCGGGCACCGTGGATCGAACGCCGCCAGGGATGACGCCGGGGGTTTACAAGGGGTAGTAGCCGACTACCCAGAAAAAGACCACCGGGAACAAGAAGAACAAGTGGGCGTGCATATTTTCGTCAGGATCGAATTTTATTCGCTTGCGGTTGCATGCTCGGACGTATAAAGATACATGCTAGTACACTCGGGTACAATGCTTCCTGCGGATAACGTATGCACGTTTTTTAAACAAATTTTCAACTTTCGGGTTACGTCGTTTCAACGTCATGCGTTGCTTTCAATTTGATGGTACTCGGGTACAAGGCTTTTTTCGCATAACGTATGCACGCTATTTTAAACAAATTTAATTTTCAAGTTTTCATCCATTGATCTTAATACGTGGATTTGCATAGCTGAAATTTAGTCTTTAAGTCACTAGATTAGGATATCTTGGAAATTCATATTTGGGGCTTCACAAATATTTTCATGCTCATATGCCTGCTTTCACATGTGGCTAGATCCACATGTCTTTAGATTCACATGTCTTTAGATTATAATACCTTGATCGTATATATCTTTGGAGATTGTCCAAGGACTAGTAGAATATATTTAGTAATTTAAAGAAATTATTAAACTTGTAAGACACTAGATTTCCATCTAAGATCTGAAGCTTTCTAGGGTCAGTTTTCTAGGTCCCCAAATTGTTAGGTTCCTCAATACTTATGTCAGATTTCTAGTATCTCGAGTCCCTAGAACCCTAAATTAGTACATTAAATTCCTAGATTTTCAAATTCCAATATCACCAAAATTGTGAACCTACAAATTTCTAGATACTTTCTAAATCCCCAAATTCTCAGGTGCCAACATTCTAAGTTTGCAAATTCCTAGGATTTCAAGTTCCTAGTTCCCCCAAATCTCTAGATTCCTATATCTATATCCCCAAATTTCTAGGATTCCAAAATTCTAATTTCCCAACTTTCTAAATTCTGATATCCATAAATCCCCAAATTAATCCTCGAAATCCCTAGCTTCTCATATCTCTGACACTTGAAATTTCTAAGGTCTCCTTCTCCCCAAATCCCTAGATTCAGATATTCTTAAATTCCAAAATTTGTAGGGTCTTAAAATCCTAACTCCCCAAATCCCTAGATTCCCACATCACTAAATCTCCAAACTAAAAACACTTCAAATTCTTAACTCATCTCCTTGAAAATTCTTAAATATCCCTAAAAATTCCTAAATATCCTTCAAAATCCCTAGAAATCCCTAAATATCCTAGAAAATACTTGAAAGTGCCTAAAAATCCCTAAATATCCCTAAAAATCCTTAAAAATCCCTAAATATCCTCGGAAATGCTTGAAAATGCTTAAAAATGGTAAAAAAGTCTGAAAAATGTTGCCTAGGGAAGATTTGCTCCCGACTGTACCCAGGAGTGTTACCACCAGACCGCAGGGTAAAGAAATCTTTCGAATTCTAAACGACCGGCTTATACGACGACCCTAAAACACCTTGCTCTGACCCGCCAATCATCGGACAATTATGTTTACACACGGGGTCGCTTGGACCGGTTCTCAAAGTGGATTGAGAATAACATGGCGCAGTCGAATCGCGTGTTAAAACGTTCGAGACTGCCCATTATTATGAGACCTGTCCTCTTTTTAGCTGCGTCGTGTTTCTTCTAGTTATTACAACGTCTACGGTGTTCATCATTCTTTTACTTTCGCTTCACAGTTGCAATATTTATGCTATGGTTCCTTATTTTTGCATGCTTGGGTTATTTATGTTAGCTGGTTTCGGTGTGATTTTATGTTAGATATATCTTCGATCCATATATTTCTATGTTAGGTCTATGAGTCGCTTGATTTCATACTATTTATATACGTAAGATTATTTGTATGTTTTTAAGATTCATCAATTCTTTCTGATTTCTAGATATGCGAGTTACGAGGTTCCTG
The DNA here is from genome assembly GCA_945859595.2 of Megachile willughbiella. Classification (NCBI taxonomy): domain Eukaryota; kingdom Metazoa; phylum Arthropoda; class Insecta; order Hymenoptera; family Megachilidae; genus Megachile; species Megachile willughbiella. The sequence goes on along the minus strand of OX243798.1, from coordinate 13,858,365 downwards.
TACTGAACAATCCCTGCATCTCAATTGATTTCTGAATTGCTAATCTTCCAATTCTACGCATTCACGTCTCCAGAACCCAGATCCAAAGATTCTCAAACTTTTCTTAGATCTCCTAATTTCTAAATATCCAAGTTCCTAGACTGTGAAATTTGTATGTACCCAAATCTCTATATCTCCAGATCGGTAGCTTCCCGAATTCTTAAACTCCCAAATTCTACACTCACATCTCCACATCCCCAAATCCAAAGATTTCCAAATTTCTTACATCTCCTAATTTCTAAATACTCGAATTCTAGACTCTGAAATTCCCATGTATACCCAAATCTCTACATCTCCAGATCAATACCTTTCCGAATTCCTAAACTCCCAAATTCTACACCCACATCCCCACATCCCCAGATCCAAAGATTCCCAAATTTCTTACATCTCCTAATTTCTAAATACTCAAGTTCCTATACTCTGAAATTCCCATGTATACCCAAATCTCTACATCTCCAGATCAATACCTTTCCGAATTCCTATACTCCCAAATTCTACACCCACATCCCCACATCCCCAGATTCAAAGATTCCCAACTTCTTACATCTCCTAATTTTTTAATACCCAAATTCTAGACTCTGAAATTCCTATGTATGCCTAAATCTCTACATCTCCAGATCAATACCTTTCCGAATTCCTAAACCTCCAAATTCTACACTCACATCTCCAAATCCCCAGATCCAAAGATTCCCAACTTCTTACATCTCCTAATTTCTAAATACCCAAATTCTAGACTCTGAAATTCGTATGTATACCCAAATCTCTACATCTCCAGATCAATACCTTTCCGAATTCCTAAACTCCCAAATTCTACACCCACATCACCACATCCTCAGATCCAAAGATTCCCAACTTCTTACATCTCCTAATTTCTAAATACTCAAGTTCCTATACTCTGAAAATCCCATGTATACCCAAATCTCTACATCTTCAGATCAATACCTTTCCGAATTCCTATACTCCCAAATTCTACACTCACATCTCCAAATCCCCAAACCCGAAGACCTCTAAATCCGAAGCTCCCCGAATTCGTCTCTTCTCAAATTCCCTTCCACTCGAGTCCCCGAAATTGAAAATATCACAGTCACCGATTTACACAAATAAGATTAGAACAAGTCCTCAGACAGCGTCGGACAAGAAGGTAGAAGGGCTGTAACTTCGAGATAGAGAAAGATAGTCGGACAGTAAAGGAGTAACCAAGATGAAGGGCAATAGATGAAAGCTAGAGATCCTCCAATAACAGTCGCCCTCGTATTTCCTTCCATCCTAAGGAAACTCGTAGGTGAATCCGTTGCAGTGCGAGAGAGCTGATATTTGCACCGACATTCACCAAGATTGTTTAACACTATTCCTACCACGACCGGTCAAATGACCGTTTTTAAAATTTCGATTAGAATTTCTTGTATACAACGTAATTGAAATGCCTTTAAACTTCATGACTTTTCCTGAAATATGCATATAATACCTTTTTCAATATTGACTTCTTTTTTTATTGTTTATTTTCTGAGAAAAATTTGTAGTTTGTCTTACCTACCACGACCGGTCATTTGACCGATAGAACGATTTACACCTTTTTGTAATAGTATTCTCTCAGAGACTCAATTCCAAACCTATAAAAATGTTACAAACGAAAGATAATGCAGTTATAGCATGATGTTATCCAAAAAATGCCTTCCAGGGACTGCTTTATAGCACTTCCAAGTGTCTACAATTTTAGCGCGCTTATTGGGCTCGCGGTATTTATTTGCCTGATTGGTACCCGAAGCAGTCCAGGACCTCGAGTTTTCTTACACCGTCTTACCTACTATGACTGTGAAATAAATAATATTATAGGATTCTGAATAAGAGAAACTATATTTTTATACTGTCTAATTGGCTATTATATTCATTCTATATTAAAAAATATAAGTTCTGCCAAAGACCGGTCATTTGACCGGTCGCGGTAGGAATAGGTATATATGAAGTGTCGGTAGGAATAGTGTTAACGATAGGGGGTGGAACGTCTGCTACGTATGCAGCCAGGTAAACCCGTGATATTCGAAATCAAGCCGGCTCGGTTCTTAACTGGATTTATTCGAACGTCGCGAGCCGACACGTATCCCATTGGAATCCTCGGAATCCTGACTCGACGACGGTGACACGTTACGTTTAGTTTTGCGGAGAACGGGATCCTTGTTTGCTCGTTCCGCCGCAAGTTATATTAAAACCCCTATTGACCTAACCCACTGCCTACCGACGATCCTTCCCAGAAATTATGCAAGAACTTACCCGGCCGAAATTTAAATTCCCGCTTATCAATTGCCGACGGATCGAACGTGGATTGAGACTTCCTGCGGAACAATCAGTATGCTTGCTACGTAAGCTCTACTTGGATTAGAACATGCGAACTTGCGGATTTTAGAATTCTTCGTTCCCGATATTTTGGATTTTGCAATTTTATTAGGTTCCTAAGTGACTACATTGGATAGCAGTTCTAGATCATTAAACATCTATGTTCCTCAATTTTCTAGTTTCGTAAATGTCTACTTCATCGGATACCATTTCTAGATCATTAGACATCTAATTTTCCAGCTTTAAGATCGTCAACTTTCGAAGTTCTCAATTTCTGGAATTTTACTACTTTTGAAGTAACGTCCCATATTTTTAAATGTCTACAATTACAAAGTTTTCAGTTCTCGAATTCTTAAATGCATAAGTTGTTAGATCAATAAAGCCCTTGGGCCATGGATAGTTAGACCCTTTCCTGCATTCATAAATCGCTAGATCAATAACGTCCTAGGTCCATGAATCCCTAGACCTTTATTTCCTACATTCATAACTCGCTCGATCAATAAAGTTCTAGGTCCACGAGTACCTTGACTACTTCCTAGATCCATAAATCCACAAATTCCTAGAACACTTAATACAAAATCTCTGGATCCGAAATTACGAAGTCCAGGATCCCTAAACCATATCCCTAGAATCCAAAAATCGGATTCATCTCACAGTCCACAAAATTTTGAAATCCTAAACCCCTAAAAATCGCATCATCCCCCAAAGAAGCTTTTAGTCTTTGAAATAAAGCTTATTTGCAGTTATAAATCTTTGAAACAAAGTACAATTCGTTAAAAATCCTTGAAGCGAAGTATAATTAAAATTGTGGGTCCTTGAACCGAAGTTTAATTAACCCAGTGAGTGTTCGCAATAAACCGAACAAAAATCCTTGAACATGTATAGCTAGAGAATACAGAAATTTTTTACGTACATTATCCCGAAAGAAGTAACTTAGCGATGGGCAAAACAAATGAGAAAATACGTGATTAAGTTATGTTTTTTGTGGTCGTTAATCTCGACGTACGGTTATTCGTCACGGAGTGGGCCACCTGCAGTCAGGTAATCAAAATGGATCCTCTTCAAAAAAAAGCGTATTAAAAAGGTGCCACACGCTTTGAAACCTCTTCTGAGAACTTATTTAACGATACAAACTCTATCTCTTTCCTGTAACTATTTACTTAATTATATTTTTGTAACTTTTGTTATACAACTATTTATTTCATTGTATTTCTGTACAGAATTCTGTTTCACAGAATTTGTTTAATGTTATGCAGATGGTTACTTAATTATATATTTTACTACTGTTTGTTTATGTACTTGTACTTTTCTCCTAGTTTTGCAGTTTTCGTTGTCTCCTCAGGATACTTGAAATACCACTCTTCTTTAAACCCGATGTAAAACAACAATCCATCTGTACACAAATTGTACACAGGACAAACTTGTATAATTTTCTTACCCTTCTACAAATTCAACAGTACATCTTTACCTGAAATTAAAGAATCATACCGCAAAGAATTAGCATCAAAAACTTGAACCAATCCAAACATCAAAACCCGTGTACGTAAATTAACAGTAACGTTAATACATCTTGTATTGCCATTGCAGTATCGACCAATACTGCGCTGACCTGCCTTTCTCCGCAAGCAGTAGTCCACGATGACCCACGAAAAACAAGAAACCAAGTGGGAAATCGAATTGAAAGCCGCGTCTCGCAATAATCGGAATGGCGAGGTCGTTTTATCGCGTCGAAAAAAGGCGAGTAGAAGCTTCGAAAAATTCCTTTCTTCGTTGAATAAGTTTCGGGAAACGAGCCACGGTGCCCTGCAGTCCCGTCGCCACGGTTTATGAGAATGCATGTCATTGTCCCTATTGTGCAGCTCATGGACCTCAGCATGAGTTACAACGACGCGCACGGTTCTTCAAACTGCTCGTAAGAACGCTTCTCCACGCATCTTCCATTGTTGTAAACTGGGACCTGTCCCGATTACCCATATTCATTCCAGAGGAATGTTGTTGCCATGGTCGGACCTGTCTATCAAAACGTTTACGAGCGTTATACTCCTGAATGGACGATTCGGGATTGATTTCTTGAATCGAATGGACAGGAAATGAAAAGCTGCGAAGGCGATCGGAAACTCGTTTATGTCGAACCATCGTTTCGGAGTAATTTTCATACGTGTAATGAATATTAAACTCAGAAGTTTTGAAACTCGAGGGGTGGGATTGATAGGGGTGGCTTAGTGGAGTTATTCAGGAGTTGGGATTATGGTTGACGATTGAGTTCTGCAAGGATATTTTGTAGCTCGTGGTTGGAAGATTTTTGGAATTGGAATTTTAGATGTTTTTATGTTTCGAGTTGAGATCTTGAGAAGCAGAGGAATTGAGAGGTTGAGACCTTGAGAAATTGGGTCTTTGAGACGTTAAAACCTTGAGAAGCTGAGGAATTGAGAAGTTGAGACCTTGAGAAGTTGCAACCTTAAGACGTTGAGACCTTGAGAAGTTGGGACCTTGCGAATTTGGGACCTTGAGACGTAGAGACCTTGAGAAGTTGAGATCTTGAGAAGTTTGGACCTTGAGAAATTGAAACCTTGAGAAGTTGAGACCTTGAGAAATTGGGACCTTGAGACGTAAAGACCTTCAAAAGTTGACACCTTGAGAAGTTGTAACCTTGAGACGTTGACACCTTGAGGAGAAGAGATCTTGAGAAGTTTGGACTTTGAGAAATTGAAACCTTGAGAAGTTGGGACCTTCAGAAGTAGACACCTTTAGAAATTGTAACCTTGAGACGTTGAGACCTTGAGGAGTTCAGATCTTGAGAAGTTTGGACCTTGAGAAATTGAAACCTTGAGAAGTTGAGAAACTGAATTAACTTTTACGTTTACAGAATTTGAAAATGATCCAAGATATTCAAACCTTTGCTTTCTTAAATTCTTTAATCATTCTGAAGCCTCGAAGTTAGGTACCAAGATCCTAATACCAACCCTAAAGACTTAAAATTCTAAGGTCCCAAAGTTCTAAGCTTCTATAACTCAGAATAAAAAACTTGTATCATTTGACCAGTTTACTAGTTTGTGTTAATATCAAGACACAACTGCAATTACGTGAACAATCATAAAATGGCTAAGATAGTCCATCAGTCACCCGATAATATTTCATCAAACTGGTACATCACCGTGTTCAATGATCAGAAACAAACTATAATCGCGGATAAAATAGAGAATAGATCCGGTCGGATGATTGGTTGGAATACTCTTATATATAGATAGATTTCACGGCATGTGCCTAATGCGCTTAGACTGATCCCGAGCTGTGTAGAGTGTACGTCGTAGACAGAGGTATTAACACTATGCCTCGGCGATGGGAATTCAAGTGACACGCACCAGTTCCCTCCAATTGTCGTAATCTGAAGATGCTAAGCGTCTGATCGACGATTTACGTTTCGTGTTTGTGACGCCGTAACGGGGAGCATTGGGAAGACGTGATCCGACATTTCGTACTTTCGATCGGAACGATTAACACCTTCGTCTTGCTCGCCTAGTTTAACACGGTTGCATAATCACATTTATTCCCACGTGTATATGGGACTTTTATGCTGCGATTTACGAATTATAGGGATCTAGGGGACCTGGGATTCGTATTGACTAATGTGGGACTTTTAGAATGTGATTATAGGCTATATTATGATGTTGCTGTACATGTACACATTGTTATGCCATATATTAACATGTACATAAAGTGTATTATAATTGTACATCCACATAAGTTACATATAATTACACGGTCATATGTGTAGCTCATACGTAGATGTTACTATCATGTACACATTTGATACACATATTCTAGTGTCATTCGTATAGGTCATATTACGATGATGTTATCATATACACATGGTTATACAATGATTATACTAACATGTACATAAAGTGTATTATAATTGTACATCCACATAAGTTACATATAATTACACAGTCATGTGTGTAGCTCATACATAGACGTTATTATCATGTACATATTTGATACACATATTCTACTGTCATTCATATAGGTCATATTATGATGATGTTATCATATACACATGGTTATGCAATGATTATACTAACATGTACATAAAGTGTATTATAATTGTACATCCACATAAGTTACATATAATTACATGATCATATGTGTAGCTCATACGTAGATGTTACTATTATGTACATATTTGATACACATATTCTACTGTCATTCATATAGGTCATATTACGATGATGTTATCATATACACATGGTTATGCAATGATTATACTAACATGTACATAAAGTGTATTATAATTGTACATCCACATAAGTTACATATAATTACACGGTCATATGTGTAGCTCATACGTAGATGTTACTATCATGTACATATTTGATACACATATTCTACTCTCATTCGTATAGGTCATATTATGATGATGTTATCATATACATATGGTTATACAATGATTATATTAACATGTACATAAAGTGTATTATAATTGTACATCCACATAAGTTACATATAATTACACGGTCATATGTGTAGCTCATACACAGATGTTACTGTTATGCACACATTTGATACACATATTCTACTGTCATTCGCATAGGTCATATTACGATGATGTTATCATATACACATGGTTATACAATGATTATATTAACATGTACATAAAGTGTATTATAATTGTACATCCACATAAGTTACATATAATTACACAGTCATGTGTGTAGCTCATACATAGACGTTATTATCATGTACATATTTGGTACACATATTCTAGTGTCATTCGTATAGGTCATATTACGATGATGTTATAATATACACATGGTTATACAATGATTATATTAACATGTACATAAAGTGTATTATAATTGTATATAGACAAAGAGTACGTATAAATAGATTATACGTACATACACTGCATTCGTTGATGAGCATCATACACCCTGTACAATCCTTTAATCCACCTTAATTAGGCGGCGAGACAGGGATTCGAAAAGAAACGTCAGACTCGAGGTGGTCCAGTTTCAGGATGCAGTGGGCTTTTATTGCAGCGATTTCGTGGAGTCCTTTTGCTCCTGTAACAGGTCACGAACGCGAGGAAAAAGAGGAGAACCGAGGCGTACGCATCGCTAGGGGCAAGAAAGTCCCGTGTCGTTGCACGAACAAACAGCGAACCGATTCGCGTATATATCATTCGCGGTACCCGGTATCATCCTGGCCCTCTTAATTTCCTATGTATGTATTCAATTATATTTGAATAATTGGCCACCCGACAAGTCGCGGATTAAGCAAACGAACGTTTTATGCGGTGCTCGCATCAGCTGGTGAACGTCGCTCGCGGTCGACCAGCGAATTCATTCAAGAAAATACCAGCGCCTGCGATGGACACGATAAAACTTTAATGCTAAATACCCGTCACGTGGAATTTATTTCAATCTATGATGGGGCTTTAACGTTTCCGCTCTGCTAACTTCGAATAAATTTTGCACGACGGATTTCGATCTGACGTGGACGTTTGCTTGAACGATTTTCATGCATTTGGACAGTTTTGTGACAAGAAACAACGAGCGAATGACAGTAGAGATTGTTTAAAAGTTTCAGTGTTTTAAAGTGGAAGGAATGGTTGTATTTGCTGGTTGTAAACCCTCAAGGTTCTAGGCTTTTTCCTGTGGTTGTTATTTAACCGAATAGAACTTCATCTCAACTTTTATACAAGATACATGAACGCAATGATTTTTACACATTTGAACATTTGTATGATAAGAAATCAAGTCGAGTAGGATGTTTAAGATTCTTAAAAAATTTCCAAATTCTATAGAGAAATAAATGCATGGTTTAGAAATTGTAAAATTAAAGATACTTAGTGGCAGACGATAGTGACAATTTTTATAAAAAGCATGTATGAAACAAGTCTTCTAGTGAAAGGTTAAAGCACTGAAAGATTCAATCGCGACAAAAAAGAGAGAGGTTAAATTGTAACAAAATGAAGGAAGTTAAATCGTAAGAATAGAGAAAGTTGCAATAAGATGAAAGAAGTTAAATTGCAACAAAAGAGAGAGAGTTTAAGTCGTAGTAAAAACGGGAGATGTTAAATTGTAACAAAAACGAAAGAAGTCAAGTCGTAACAAAATGGAAGAAGTTAAATCGTAACAAAATGGAGGAAGTTAAATCCTAACAAAAGTAACAGAAGTTAAATTGTAAGAAAAACGAAAGAAGTCAAATGGTGACAAAAACGAAAGTAGTCAAATCGTGACAAAAATAAAAGAAGTCAAATCGCAACAAAAATAATAGAACTTAAATCGTAACAAAAATAAAAGAAGTCAAATCGCAACAAAAATAAAAGAAGTCAAATCGTAACAAAAATAAAAGAAGTTAAATCGAGAGAAACTAAATCGTGATCAGTGAAAGAAAGTAAAAAGAAGAGGACGATAATCGTAAAATTTAAAGCTAGAAAATAAGGAGGGTTTTCTTTGGCAGAAAAGTTAAGATTGTCGGAGTTTACGCGGGGGGTATATTGAGAGCTGGCTTCGATATCTCGAAGGTGTTCATAGAATGTCAATAGTCACGATATCAATATCTCTTGAGAGTGTAAGGTAGGCGCAGCTTCATAAGCTCCGACAAGCAAATCTCACGAGAGCACCTGCTGGGTTGACACTGTAAGCGAGGATCGTTCCACGCTCGCGTTAGATCGTTCCTCTTTATAATCTTCGAACCTTCTCGCCGTGGTACTTGCGGCGAATTGTGCGCTCTCCTTTATTCACGGGAGAGAAAACACTTACCGGCAGCTGCTTCGTAGTGCTTTTATTTTCGACGGTGATAAACTTGCCCGTGATCCTGAATTTAATTGCAACTTTTGGATTTTTGCAATTTTGGGCTGTTGGAGTTGTTTGGGATGTTTCAGATTTGGGGATTTTTGGAATTTTGGATTTGGAGAATTTGGGGATTTGGGGGATTTGGGAGATTTAGGGGAATTTAGCAGATTTGGGGGATTTGGGGGCTTTGGAGGATTTGGGAGATTTGGGGAATTTGGGGAATTTGGGAGATTTGGGAGATTTGGGGGATTTAGAGATTTGGAGAATTTGAGGAATTTTCAGGGGTTTTGGAAATTTGGGGGATTTGGGAACTGAGAGATTTGGGATTTGAGATTTGGACGATTTGACAATGGGAAATTTGGGTAGTGGGGAATTAGGGAATTGAGAAATTGGGGAATTGGGAAATTAGAAATTTGGGAAAATAAGGAATTGGGAAATTATGGAATTGGGAAATTATGGAATTGGGAAATTAGGGAACTGGGAAATTATGGAATTGGGAAATTATGGAATTGGAAAATTAGGGAACTGGGAAATTATGGAATTGGGAAATTATGGAATTGGGAAAATAGGGAATTGGAAAATTTGAGAATTTGGAAACATCAGAATTAGAAAAGGTGGAAATGGAAAATCATCAACCGGGAAAATAAGAAACTAGAAAATTTAGTAATTGACAATTTAGAAATTTAAAAACTCAAAAATTAGAAAATAAATTTAGTAACGTAGAAATTTTTGAACTTAAAAATATGGAAACCCATAAAATTGAATAACAAATCTACAAGCACGACCACAATCATTCACCACTACTAAAATTTATATAACGGATGTTAATCTGCCTTTTTTCCACAAGTGGAGATACAGCTATTTTTATATCGTATAAAAGTGGTTGTTAAGTTGAGCACAGCGATAAAGCACGAGGTAATGTCCGTAATGGACGAAATTTAACGAAGGTATTGCTGCCAGCTGTATGGCGCCATAAAACCTACAAATTGCTTTGTTATTAATTCTGATATAACTTTAAACGTCATTCTACGTGTTTTTCTACATTTCTGTAATTCAACAGATATTGCAATACATATCTCGTTAATAAAAAAAAAACTATACTTCTTCTAAAGATAATTTATATTGAAATTCAAATAATACTAAAAATTATTTATATTATTAAGTATCATGTATATTATCTACATTGTCATCTATGTTATCTACGTTGTTATCTATGCCATCTACATTGTCATCTATGTTATCTACATTGTCATCTATATTATCTACATTGTCATCTATGATATCTACATTACTAAAAATTTGTTTAGTTTGTAAGTAATAAGTAATAATCTATATTACTAAAAATTTGTCTCGAAACTTATCTAAAAATTGATCTCAATGACTTATCTCTAAAAACAGCATATCCCAAGACAATTAATTTTTGCATTCGATGAATTTCAAAATAATCCACCGGATGGGGACGCGTGCACGCGCAAAGAAGGCGTACGCCAGCGAAAAATATCGCCATGTTCAGAGTCGATCCACTCAGCAGGAGGAAGTGCATGCATTCTCATAAGCCGCGACAAGCAAATCTCGACGTATTCGCGGAGACGTGCGGCTGCTGTACGCAAAACGTACGTGCCTAGGATCCCCGAGGCGTCGGACAGAGGGGAAGTGTATCCGGTGATCATGATGTTTCGCCACTCTGACACGTGTAATCCGAATGACGATTTATTTATACGTATTTCGTTCGCCTCGCTGGATCGCTTGGTTCCTTTCCTGCAGTCGCGAGAACATGTCAGTCTATGAATAAAAACGAGACAGCCCTTGGACGCGTGTCACAGATCCCAGCCAACTTCTGACGCCGAAATTTCATACTTTTTGGGAGATGATCGGAAACGAAGATGAATGGGGTGCTTAACGGAGATGTACGGATGAAATTGTTGAATTGTGTTATACATTGATGGGAAAATGGATTTTTAGGGAGAATTAGGTTAGCATTTTGGTTGAGATGAGGGTCAATTTGGGGAGGTTATGTGAACTTGATAAATTTACACTTTCATATGCGTAATTGATGTTTTCAAGTCCGTAGTTTAAAGAAATAATAGTAAATCTAGTCTTTAAACTTGTAAGTTTTTGGATTTTTGGGTCCTCAAATTTTTGAATATTGGACAAGGTAACTTTTCTGAGTTCTCAGGATTTCTAATTCAGAGATATTTAATTTTGTGAGTTTGCAGATGTACAAATCTCTGAATTGTTATACTCCCAAATTCCTAACATCCCAAGTTCTAGTATCTCTAAATTCCATCATTTTTAGATTCCATCATCCACAAGTTCCTACATCCCCAAATTCTTACGTTCCCAAATCTCTACATTCTCAAGTCTCTACACCTCCACATCTCTAAATGCCCAAATCCCTACACTCCTAAATCGCTATATCCTCAAATCTCTAACTGCACAAAGTCCTACACCTCCAAAGTCCTACATCCCCAAATTCCCATATACCAAAATCTCCATACTCCAAATTCCCATATCCCAAAATCTTCATGCCCCAAATCCTATATCCCAAAATCTCTATACCCCAAATTCTCATACCCCAAATTTCCATATGCCAAAATCTCCATACCCCAAATTCCCACATCCTAAAATCTTCATACCCCAAATTTCCATATCCCAAAATCCTATACCCCAAATTCCCATATCCCAAAATCTTCATACCCCAAATTCCCATATCCTAAAATCTTCATACCCCAAATTTCTATATCCCAAAATCCTATACCCCAAATTCCCATATCCCAAAATCTTCATACCCCATATTTTCATATCCCAAAATCACCATACCCCAAATTTCCACACCCCAAAATCTTCATACCCTAAACTTCCATATTCTAAAATCTCTAAACCCCAAATCTCATATTCCAAAATCTCCATACCCCAAATTTCCACACCCCAAAATCTCCATACCCTAAACTTCCATATCCCAAAATCTCCACACCCCAAATCCAAAAATCGCAAATTTTTCAAATATCCAAAAGCAGAATCAGAACGAAAGTGCACGTGGATAATGCACATTTGGATTGACATAATAAATATTTCCACCAGGGTGTTAACTTCCTCCACATCACGGTGTACTTTGACTTTAACGCTGCAATTCAGCAGTAAATGCATCATTAGCGATCAAAGCTCTGTTAATTCGTTTTCAGCCAATTATCACTGACATTAAAAAGTCCATCACTAGGCTTCCGTTCGATAGGGTGTTAAGTGAATTATTTTTCAGGCAGGGACTCTTTCTCTCTCGAATAAAGTGTGATCAATTCAAATCTTAACTGTTCATACATGCTCGACATATTAATGTCAGTAGCAAAATTTTTGATTTGTTTCAATTATTCGCTTCGATTGTTTTAAAGTTAATGGAAGTTTAAGTGTCTTCAATTTGTAGACATTGTAATATTTTATGCAATTACTGTGTATATTTCTACGCTTGTATAAACGTAGAAGTATCCTCGGTGAAGTTAAAATGCAAACTTCGAATTGCGATTGAAGGAGCAGTAGGAAACATTCTTTAACAAGGAACTTAGCTAACAGTCTTAATGATGATATAACAATGCTCGATCGGTTTGCGAGAAAATTGCTCCAATTTGCTTCATTCGTTCCGAATCTCATCGAAATAACTTATGCACTGCGTTCAGACGTGATGTATCGATTTAGCTCAAATATTTTAAGTACATGTTTCGTACAAAAATTGTATATACATAAAATTTATAAAATTATGGTAAGATCACCTAAATCTAAACAACACATTTTCTTCACCTTAACAATAAATATAGATAATCACAATTGTTATCAATTAAAAATTCTGTTAATCAAAATTTTTATTAATCAAAAATACAGTTGCTCAATGTTGTTGTCAATGAAAAATAAATTCATGCAAAATAATTATCAATCAAAAATACACTTGATCAAAATAATTGTTAATCAAAAATACAGTTAGTCAAAATAATTATTAATCAAAAATACACTCAATAAATATTGTTATCGATCAAAAACACACTTGATAAAAAAAAATAATCAAGTATTTTAACATACGATTTAAAATGATTCTCAAAATCCACAAAAATGAAAAACAAAGTAAAATTAAATAAAAATGGATGAATATTTAAAACGGCACCGCCGCCATGTAGAGTCCGCGATAAAAATTCTGTGCGTTGATTACAGGTCGGTTTATTCCGTCGCGGCGTCAACATCAGTTCCGAAGTACGCGGAGGATCGGGAAATATTAAAAGCGTTTATAAATACAGCAGATGAAATGCAAATTCCCCGACTTTACGGCTGGCCAAGAATCTCCAGGCAGATTTCGTAGCCGGAAGTTCGCGAAACAACGGACTCGTGTTTCACGCTCGAAAGCGTAGCGCCAGAGAAAACTTTCGAGTTGGCGGAAATACACGGCTCGAATAAGACGAAACAATAGTTGGACCAATTCGTTCGTCAACGACACCTTTCCAGACGAACCATGTCCGATCGATTCTAACGCGATCACACGTTCGAGTAATTTTTTTCTCTACGGAGGATCCCTTTTTCGCGTTATAGGCCATCGAGTTAGGACTAGTCTAAATTTTCGGAATTTTTAGATATAATTTACTACATATTACTACGTATGATACATTTACTACATATTACTACATATGATACATTTACTACATATTACTACATATTACTACATATGATACATTTACTACATATTACTACATATGATACATTTACTACATATTACTACATATGATACATTTACTACATATTACTACATATGATACATTTACTACATATCACTACATATGATACATTTACTACATATAATATTACTGCACATAACATTATTAACACATGTTGATATCTTGTATTTCCACCCTTTGAAGCTTGTACCTGACATGCTGTACATTGGATCATATGCTTTATACCTTCATTATTTTCCCAAATATAATTCTTTTTAACCGAGATAAGGTAATTCTCTCCAACTTAGTGGTTGGAGTAAACAATTTTGAGTAGGCTCCATTTTCTATGGCACTCACCTTTCACCTCACGTGCTATCTCGAACCTAACCTCAACGCTCGCGCAGCCCTTAATCGCTCATCAACATAATTTGATTTTCGAGTAACAAATCACTTATATCAACGTAAATACGTTGATAGTAATAATTTTGCATGACCCAATTTTCCATATGACACAATGTTATGGACATAAAAGTGGAATTTTCGTGCGAGGTCCTAATTCGATGGCCAGGGACTGTAATTCGTTGTTTCGTTACGGGGAAACATTTCGGACGCTATAAAATAAAACATTTCACGGGATAACGTGGTCACCGATGTGTCCACCAGAAAATATGCGCACGTGGATGTGTATATGGGTTATAAAAAAATATGTACGCGTAGATGTGGCGAGTTCGCGGACATTTCCGCAGCGACGCCATCGCGTACGGCGCTGTAAATTGAACACATGTTTTGCATTAGCGCTGCCATTTTCGAGGTACACTGTTTCGCGAAAAATCTACATTCCGAAAACCTCGATACATTACCGCACTGCCTGACGGATTGCCATTTCGCGAAATGCTGCAGGAACGTTTCCTGCTATCCGGATTCGACAACTTGAAGGCCGATAAATTGCTTGATGGAAGTAATGCACTTTTGGTGATTAACTGTAATTATATCTTATTCAATTAGGTTGATAAAATAATAGCATTTTTCAGCGAATAGTACAGTAAAGTTTAGTATGAATTATGTTATATGTAGTTTGTAGTTTTTGATTTATTAAAGATGTTCTCCAGATGTCATAACTTAAAAATTCCCAACTTCTAAAGTTGAAAAATCCCAAAGTTCAAAAATTCCAAGTCCCAAAATTCTACAAATAAAACCTTGAAATTCCAAAGTTCCATTATTCTACAATACCCAAGTTACAAAATTAAACTTAAAATTATATTTAAAATCCAAAACCAATTCCAAAATCAATAATCATAAAAGTTAAAAGGTTCCATCGCATAATGATGAAATATTAATCATTACGGTATGAAATTTCCGTGATAATTGTACCGTGTCCGTAATCAGAGACAGCTACAGGATTTTTCGTGTTATCAGATACGCAGGCTAATTTATATTCACGGGTACATTAATCAATATACTTTCATCGTGGAATTCATTGAACACGATGTTAATGTTGTATAGAGATATTTATTGATCGACACTCATTGTATTTCTGTTCTCGACTACCTGCAAATTGTTACTTCTGAATAGAATAATTTGCTTCACACGTTACATTAATGTTACAATGTTTATACAAAGGTATTAGCCTGTCAACAGAATCGTTTATTACGTAAGCTCATATTTAATCTGAATAAATAAATATCTATCTATTATATTTTTAAATTCGTTGATTTAGAACTTCAACGTTCATTTTGTACACTTTTGTAGTATACGCTGGTTCATGAGAAGGCTTCTATTTTACTGTTACAGACCAGTTCGAACTACAAAATTTCCATCCACAAAAAAGAGCTATAAACCATTAATCTTTAATTTGAAAGAATCCATCGGTACGAAAAGAATCGCCGTGCGTCCCAAACGTCGAAAAAAAAATCGGCGCGCGTAGATCTTCGGCGGGGTGGAATCTATGGGGCAGAGTAGAGTGTTGTAGGGTGGTTGCATGCAGGGGTGAGCGAAGAGTACATGCATCCTCATAAGCCGCGACAAGGAAATCTCGTGGCTGTAGGTGGTGTGGCTGGCCGCGGGCCCATCGTTCTCTCTCTGGTGGCTCGGTAACCCCGTCTGTCGTTCGCGGCTCGGCTCGTGGCCGCTCGGCGCCTCTCGGCCGTTTCCGGGCGCGCTCCGTCCGCGAGTCGGCGCGCGCCTCGTGTCCCACCGTACGCGACTCTCAGTGATTACCGTGCAGTCCTCGCGACACGACCTCTGTCGATCGGGTGCCGTTGCTGCCGTGACACACGGGGGTTGCTTTGAATCGTGCGCGCGCTACGCGTGATTCCGTTTCGGTGACCGGATGCAACGCGCGATCGTGTCGGTAAACGGGTGCAGTGTAACTTCGGTGACGTCGAGGAGATTGGCCGTGGGGGTACAATGGATCGGTCGCGTGGCGAACGGCGACGGACAATGAGACCCGGAGCCAGGAAGGCTTGACGGGTCTGCACGCGGACCGCGAGAATATGCGGTAACACGCGACCCCGATCCACCGAACTTTTCAACAAGTTGCAACGATCGACTTGCCACCCTCTTGGCTAAGGAGCGTACCGGTGTGTCTATCTGTGTATGTGTGCGTGCGTGTCTCACTCGCGGGACCTGCAGTGAATTGTTCCGCCGTGGCAGAAGTTCTCCGTGACTCTCGGATCTCGATCGCGTGGAAATTGTGCGACGAGATTCGCTGCTCCTTTTTGCGCGGACGTCTGCGACGAACAGGTAAGTCGTTCCGTGAACGGATTAGCCTTTTTGTCGCCGAGCTCAGAATGCCCTTCCTGTTGGGATTCTACTTAATCCTTCGTGATACGACTCACGCGATGCCTCAGCTGATACTGATCGATGGAAACTCCGTTTTCCGTCGGGTGGGTTATGGTGTGCAGTTTTTAGTGCATCGTGTGCCTGGTGCAATTAGATAATAATATCCTTCGATTTCCGTCGTTTGCCATGAAATGTGGCTACTGGGAGGACTTTGTTTTAATGACGTCTGCAATTCGATACAAAAACGTTTCTCACCGTTGCAATTAACCTGACTTACAGTAACATACACGTTTTAGATAATTCCACGCGGTATATTGCCGTTCTTCATGGACACTTCATCGAAAGTACTTGGTCTCTACGTATCCATAACATACTGCAAAGTTATGCATTTTTTAAATTTTGTAACATCACGCATAATTTACCTTCTTGTTATAACCACTGAATACATTTGAAATATATAAAAATCTGTTAATAAATAAATGATGTAATTTAGGAGATTCTACTCGGAAGGAATTAATTTTTAATAAAAGCGAGAAAGTCATGCAAGAGGAATAATTCTTGAAATAATCATCGTGCACAAACTAGTAAAGCAGAAATTATAGATTTCACTTTGATAGGATCAAATCTGACCCGACCAAAGTGCTTAAGGATTAAGCCGGATGAAAATTCGAGAGTTGAGTACGGATTAAAATTGCTCGTACAGGTATTATGTCCAACAACGCATAAAAATTAAAGCGCGAATTAAAATTATGTTAAATACTTGGTGCATTCAGCAAAATGCTTTCAACGTGCATGAAAGTTTTTTAATTAACTGCAGTTGATCGCTTAGAAATATGCTAATTCCCGATGACATCCACATATAATTTTAAATTATAATCCTTTTAATATAGTGAATTTGAATTAAAATTTTAGTCATTTTATTCCAAGTCTTTATGTCGTAAAACCTTCTGTAATTAAAATGAAAATTTTGTAACATATTAAAATTGTCTCCCGTATTTAACATGAAAATTTTATGTGTTAAAATGATCCTTGCTCTTCTCGTACAGAATATTTCAAATTACCCGAAGTGTATTCGTAAGACTGGAGAAAGATAATGAAGAGTTACATAAACTGACGTAATTAATTAGCCAACCAATATTGCAATACCAAACAGGCAACAGTTTACAGAGTAAACTATACGCGATACATCCAGCATCTGCACTACCTATTTCTACAGTATCAAATTATCAGTTAAACGCGACTTCCCGCGTGTTTTGCTTCAGAACCATCTAAATTTTACTCCGCAAGCAGTCCTATCGCGAAATGTAAAATTGATCAAAATACCTAGACCGCAATTTTCCAAGCAAAAATAAAGACATAATTTTACAACGTGTCATTCGGTATTTCGAAAGCACCTACATTCGCGTGCACACCGGTAATTCATCAGTATTCTACGCGGCTACAAATATTTGCTACGTTCGCATATCTCGACGTTGTTTACAACATTGTATCTCGAAAGCTGCATCTACCGATTCGTCCAAACAACCAATTTCAATCTCCGCGACGTACGTGACGCACAATCGGTAAAATTTTATAACGTTACGCGCAGCACGCCGCAGTTACACGCAAAATTCATACGCAAATTACGAGTTGAAACCCGTTGATTACGACTAAAGAAACCCGGTTGCGCTGTTGGGCGTCTGCGGTTAGGAATCCACTTAAAACTTGTGCTCCCGGAGCGAATGCCCGCAGTAGTCGATGTCAGCCAGTACAAAGACAGGGGCTTGAGCGTTGCTCGCCGCCAAATTTTCACGGCGAACCGTCATACATACATACGTACGCCCATATGTACACGCGTGATCGAACCACGGACTACCAACTGGATTTTCTAGAAAGTTTGTTAACGGGATCGGGGAGAACTTTAATTATTCGGGATAGCTGACCAATGCAGGGGGCTCGTATGTCGATCCAAATATTCCTTAATTGTTATAACGAAAATTACGAACTAAATTATTCGTTTACTCGTAATATTGATCACTTTTATGATTGAAAGCTTTGATAGCTTTTATATTTTTTCGAAGTCAAGCGTTTACAGCACGTTGTATCGTGACGCATTTTATTAGAACGCGTTGTAATACCACGTGTATTATTACGCGTTCTATTGTTACGATTTGTACTATCACGTTGTATTACCGAATTAATATGTGTTAGATCGCCACGTGGTGTGTGATTATGAAGAGAATCGTAGCGTCGGATCTCTACGCGCCGAAATTCCACGCGTCGAATTATTACGCGCCGAATTATTACGCGTCGAATTACCACGCGCCGAATTACTATGTGTCGAAATTGCTACGCACCGAATTACTACGCATTGAATCACTAAACAACGAATCACTATGCGTCGATTCACTACGCGCCGAATTACCACGCGCCGAGTTACTACGCGCTGAAATTACCACGCGTCGAACTATTACGCACCGAATTATTACGCGTCGGATCTCTACGCGCCGAAATTCCACGCGTCGAGTTGTTACGCACCGAAATTTCACGCATCGAATTATTACGCGCCGAAATTCCACGCGTCGAATTATTACGCGCCGAATTTACCACGCGTCGAAATCCTACGCGTCGGATCTCTACGCGCCGAAATTCCACGCGTCGAGTTGTTACGCACCGAAATTTCACGCGCCGAAATTCCACGCGTCGAATTATTACGCGTCGAATTATTACGCGTCGAGTTATTACGCGCCGAAATTCTACGCGTCGAATTACTATGCGTCGAAATTGCTACGCCCCGAATTACTACGCGTCGAATCACTAAACAACGAATCACCATGCGTCGATTTACTACGCGCCGAATTACCACGCGCCGAGTTACTACGCGCTGAAATTACCACGCGTCGAATTATTACGCGCCGAAATTCCACGCGTCGAATAGTACACTTCATCGTCACATTACATACTCTGATCGTCGAGTAAGATGAATGATTTTGATCGTTGACACAAGGGTTAATGGATCGAAAGGGCCCGTATACGCAATAAGGTATCGATAAGGAACAATTGAATCGAATAATAATAAGACCGATCGTGGAACGTGTTATGTTG
This sequence comes from Megachile willughbiella, assembly GCA_945859595.2. Classification (NCBI taxonomy): domain Eukaryota; kingdom Metazoa; phylum Arthropoda; class Insecta; order Hymenoptera; family Megachilidae; genus Megachile; species Megachile willughbiella. The sequence continues at coordinate 13,838,642 of OX243798.1, read as the reverse complement.
CATTGACGATGGCGGCGAATCGAGCGAGATAGAACGAACTGTAATTCATGACGCTCTTTCTGACATCGTTTCCGTTTCCCTGTCGTGCTTATTCATTTTTACAGCAGTTGCGTCCGATGGAGGCGCAAAAGATGCTCACGACCCAGTTTAAAGGAGTCGAGCAGCGGACGATGTAATTATGATTTAACGTTGCTATGCTCGTTTCTCTTCTACTTCTTCTTTTTCTTCTTCTTTCTCCTTCTTCTTCTCTAGTGGAGTTAAGAATGAAAACGTCTTTTAGACCTTACTTCTGCGAACACCATTCAAGCGTTGTCTTCCCTCGGAATGCGCATTTTTCTTCTTTCAAACGTGTTATTAAGTGATTATTGTTTATTTCACTGTGAAAGTGTTCTCTAATACGAGAGATCGATGGTTCAGATATTTCAATTATAGTTGTGTACATTTAGTATTACTTTCTCATTACCATATCCCAGTCATTATATACTATTATATTATGCTAATATAGTTACGATTCATACATGTGCCATTGGTTTCATTGAAATAATTGTACCAAGCGTCAGAAACGTTTTACATCCCCTTCTATTAATCACAGCAGTTTCGAATCGCAGAAGTTTGACACGTTATTTTTTTATAGACCGTTTGAACCGGTGCCTCGATTATGAGGTACTCGGAAGATTAATCACGCTACGAAGCTTAGAAAGCGAGAGAACCGTTCCACGTTATTTATTCTTCCAGGGAATCCTAAGGGGTCGTGTTGTTCTTTAATCCTTGTTAAGATTAATCACGGAACATTAATTATTCACCGTAACGATCCACGATTCTAACCGATCCACCTTAACGTTATTAACGAGGAGTTTGCTAACTGTTCTATTAGCATAATACATTATATCGGTACACGATGTTTTCGAACACGTATCCTCCCGAGGATATTTCCGGAATCAAGCCCGAGAACACTCGTTTATCGAGAGCGGTTGTTCGGACATGCACGTAACAACACGCACGGTTAATTTGTTCGTCGTACAAAAGCAGTTCCCGGCACCAGTAAATTTAACGAATTTAATTGATTCAGCGAAGAAAAAAGGTCAAGACAATGATAGAAGCTGCTCGCTAAATTGCACGTTCTTGCGATAGAACCATTGTGCTCGAGCGTGGTAGTAAATAATCGGTCTCCAAAGAGAGCTACCGTTTCTAGCCAGTGTAGCTGGCACATTTAAATTACTCTCAAGGAAGCTTTCGGGCCAATGAAACTGTTTAGAAGCTCGTACTACGAACAAGAGCTCTCACTTTGCCAATTTTCCTACCAAAAAGTATCACTCTTAATTAACTTTTTATCGGGTTCGTCGAAAAACTCGGATTGGACCCTCATGGTTTTTAGGAGGCTCTCGTTATATTGCCATACATGGGATTGACAAAACGTAGAATTTTCGCAGGTGGTAGTGGCAAGCTTTTATTTTCTGCTGCTTGGCGAATACCCATTCGGTGTGTAGCTCTGTAATAAGTGCAGGAAATGCGTGATAATTCGATGCATGGGAATTCGACTAGTGAAAATTTCATTCGTTACAATTCGACACGTGGTAATTCGGCGCATAATTACTCGATGCGTAATAAGTCGACGCGTAGTAATTCCACGCGTAATAATCCGACGTGTGAAATTTCGGCGCGTAAAAAAACTCGACGCGTGGGATTTCGGCGCGTAACAACTCGGCGCGTTGTGATTCGGCGCGTAATAATTCGACGCGTGGGATTTCGGCACGTAGTGATTCGACGCGTAATAATTCGACGCATGGGATTTCGGCGCGTAGTGATTCGACGCGTGGTTAATTCAACGCGTAGTAAATTCGACGCGTGGTAATTTCGGCGCGTGGTAATTCGGCGCGTAGTGAATCGGCGCATGGTGATTCGTTGTTTAGTGATTCGACGCGTAGTAATTCGGTGCGTAGGAATTTCAACGCGTAGTAATTCGACGCGTGGTAATTTCGGCGCGTAGTAACTCGGCGCGTGGTAATTCGGCGCGTAGTAAATCGACGCATGGTGATTCGTTGTTTAGTGATTCGACGCGTAGTAATTTCGACGCATAGTAATTCGATGCGTGGTAATTCGGCGCGTAGTAACTCGGCGCGTGGTTAATTCAACGCGTAGTAAATTCGACGCGTGGTAAATCGACGCATGGTGATTCGTTGTTTAGTGATTCGACGCGTAGTAATTTCCACGAATAGTAATTCGATGCGTGGTAATTCGGCGCGTAGTAATTCGGCGCGTGGTTAATTCAACGCGTAGTAAATTCGACGCGTGGTAAATTCAACGCGTAGAAATTTGATGTATGGTACACTCGTCACATAGTATATTCAACGCGTGGTAACTTGACGCGTAGTGATTCAACGCATGGTGCCTTGACGCATAGCGATTCGACGTGTAGTAATTCGACACGTAGTAATTCAACATGCAGTGATTTGTCGCGTAGTGATTCGCGTGGTAATTTAGCGCGTAAGGATTCGCCGCGTGGTAATTTGGTACGTGGTGATTCCAGCGTGTGGTAATTCGGCGCTTGGCACCCCAACGCATGTTAATTCTACGTGTGGTTATTCGGCACGTGGTAATTCGGGGCGTGGTAATTTGGCGCGTAGCGATTCAACGCGTGGAAATTTGACACATGATGATTGTACACCCATAATACAAGGTAGCAGTCCATCTCGTAGTGATCTAACAAGCGCATCCAATTGCGAAATCTCGCAAATTATCATCCATCACAACTCTCGATATATAAAACTGTCAAACATTTCATTCTAAATGTATCTATATTATCTTCATAGCTTCTATGTCATTTTTCGTCGATTTCATCTACGTTATTTTTCATAAACTTAACCCTTTGCACTTGAAGGCCTATCTGCAAACAGCAACTTTAAAACTGATGATAATAGTTAAACAGGTAAATGAATTCTTTTAAGATTATTATTTTTGTACTATTTGCACTATTGCCTCACTATGTGTATACATTACTGTGTGTATTACATGTGTAGTCAAAAATTTACTTATTTTCAAATTTTTGTATTAAATTGAATGACTGAGAGCCTCTTGCAAAGGGTTAAACATCATCTGTATCAACACATCCTAACGACTCATTCAAGTAACTCAGCAAGTTGATCTTTCCAATACAAAGGATGCTGGGAAGATGATCTTAATTGAGATTCTGTCTATGTCTGTCTCATTATCAGTTTGAAGAAGGGTTCACACGTGACGCGACGTAATAGGTACGATACCAGGAACCGTTATAGTTAGCTTAAGGAGCCGAAATTAGACGCTGGTCGGTGGTTAACCAGCAATTTTCTTGAAAGAGAGCCGCGGTCGGGAAAACAATTTAGACCTTTCGCGGTCACGAAATAACAAGGAATCGTTTCTCTCGAAAGACACCGATTGTCCGTGTGAAATTCTACCTGGGATCATACCCCATGATTTTGTGGCCGATCGTCCATTAGAAACTACACCCTTTCTCAGGTTTATCAATTTCGATTACACCCTCGGAACGTAATCGTTAGATTCGGTCGCAAATTTTCTGTGGCGCAAGAAAAAGTTGCGAGTACGCTCACGAACGTCCATGAAGATTCTTTAAACTGTTTTCCGAAGTTTCTGAGGCAACTGGAAATCGAGTTATTCTTTTCAATTGTTCACATTTTAAGAGAGAGTCGGGTGACAAAAAGACGAGCGGTATTACGACTTTTTCTTCGCGAGACTGTTACAGCTGGAATTGTTGGGAAATTGTACTTAAAGTATTTTATGGGCACGTTCTTCGTCTTGCATTTTATGCCGGTATTTAAATTGCCGGGGAAGTAATTATATGGCTTCTCGTGTGTTAGATGGAACTTGGATACTTTAAGCTTTGTTCTAAATGAATTTTGTTAGAAATAGATAAATATTTTATTAGAGATTTTTATGCAACTCTCATACTCAAGTTTTGTGTACAATAACTTATTATGGAACATTCAGGATTGAACATTGTCTCATCAGGGTATAAATTATCGTGTACCAATAATCGTACTCTAAACTATTCAAACCTGATTGAAAATCAAAATAATTTTTGTCACGATCGAAATACCTTAATTTGCTCTTTCACAAATAGTGTAATAATAATAATCAATTTCGACCCGGGGAAATAATTACAGTTCCTCAGCTTCGTCTTTTCATCATAAAAATGCACCGACATGTGTATTACCTCGTGAAAATAAATTTAATTACACAGTTTTGAATTTAACACATTCAATTTAAATTTCAAAGAGATAAATGTTATGTGCGTTATAATGTGCACTGAAAGAGTTAATTCGCTTGCATTTTGTACTTGTAACATCGTTTATGAAAATCAGCAGCGTTTATGAAAATCGTTTATGAAACTTGATTGAAATGTTCATTTAAAATTATTTGTCAATACTTTCATTACTATAGAAAACTGTGAACATTATTAAATTACATTCGTGACGCACTCATGAAGTATTCGTGACACACTCATGATAAATTCGTGACGCACTCGTGACGCACTCGTGAAGTATTCGTGACACACTTATGATACATTCGTGACGCACTCGTGACGTATTCGTGACGCACTCGTGAAGTATTCATGACACACTCATGATACATTCGTGACGCACTCGTGACGCACTCGTGAAGTATTCGTGACACACTCATGATACATTCGTGACGCACTCGTGACGCACTCGTGATGCACTCATGACGCACTTACGACACACTCGAGACGTATTCGTGACGCACTAAAGATGCATTCGTGACGCAATCGTGACACACTCAAGATACATTCGTGACGCACTCGTGACGCAGACTACAACTGCAATGTGATCAGCCAGACTCGTATTTTCACTGCAATTCAATTTCGGGTTCAATTCTAATTCAAATCTGCATGATCAAGGATCACTGAAAGTAAAATGTGCTTAAAATTTCAACTTTCTTTAATAGCCTCAACGTTGTAGCAAAAATTAGCTGTGACAGACGCAACTGTAAAAAATTGTGGGTTAAGTTAAGACTCTGTTTACTTATGGAGGTGTGTCCCCAATTTTTGCGCAGACCTGTACATATTCTAACATTCCTCCAAATCCCACGGTACATATGAAAAACATTGAAGGTTTCTAAATTGAAAATCAAGTAAAATAAGTAAGTAAATAACCAAGAAATAACTATCATTTCACCAAAATATGGCATAAAACGAGAAACCTGAAAACAGTTTCACCAGGCAGTATTAACGAGTTAGATAGTTTCGATACTAACAAGTGTTTGCAGTATTAGCAAGCGAGGGATTTCCAGTTTTAACGATGCAGATAGTCGAAACTGGAGCGTCGAAGCGTTTGAAAGGTTCGCTATTTATTTTCGGTGCAGGGGCATAAGTCCTCTTTGACGCGGCGCGCAACAAACAGCCGACGCAAGGAATCAAGCCGGGATGAATCGAACGCGGGAATCGGTCCCGGATTCGCGTCGTTTCCGTGCCATTCATTTATATTCCTTTTAATATTCGACGAGCGCGCTCGCGAATTTGAGGCACGTCCCGCGTGTACGGGGAGCGTGCCAAGGCGCGTAGCCGAGGAGGACTCGAGCCGGTTGCCGTGAATGGCGATCGTCAAAAAGTGCATTAAAATTCCAAGAATATTCATAAAGCACGTTGGTTGGAAACGTGGCACAAAAGTGGGGAAAAAGAGGGGCGGAGAAAAGCTCGGGGCTTTTCCTGCGTGTTGAAAGACTGACGTTGCATTTGAAGCGCATATCTGGCGCAATCGAATTCCCGTGGCCCGTCGGATTCGCCTATTGTCAAGCCCGCTCTTATTGCGCCGGCACGTTTATGGCCGTATAGAGATCAGTGAAGAGAGGATCGTTAGGGTTCAATCTCGGTCTCGTGCTGACCACCGAATAGTTGCACACGGCTCGATCCATTTACATGGAAATCCACCGGACAGCTGCTCCATTACGTTCCTTGCATTATGACGTTTCTTTGGGGATTTTATCGACATTCAAATCCCTTAATGCTTTGCTGGACGCTGTTATACCACGCGATATTATAACACGTGTTGTTGTCACGCGTTTTATCACTGTACGCTGTTACGAGAGTTCGACGCATTATGTATTATTAGAAGTCGAATTACTATGAGTTCACGCGGTGTAACTAAGGGTTGAATCACCATACATTGAATCTTTATACATTGAATTATTACACGCTTAGTTATCAGGTGTAGAATTATCTCGCGTTAATCACAACGAGAACAATCACCACGCTTTGAATATATTATGCGTTGAATCACCACACACTGAATTTTTCACGCGTCGAATGTATCACGTATCAAATACACCACGAGTTGAATACACCACGTATCAAATTTCTGCGCGTCGAATATACTACGTATCAAATTTCCACGCGTCGAATACACGACGTATCAAATTTCCACGCGTCGAATATATCACGAGTCGAATACACCACGTATCAAATTTCTGCGCGTCGAATACACCACGTATCAAATTTCTACGCGTTGAATATACCATGCGTCGAATCACCACGCGCCGAACCTCTACGCGTCGAATATACTTCGCGTTGAATTATCACGCGCCGAAACTCTACGTATCGAATATACCACGCATCGAATTACCACGCGCCCAATATACTACGGGTCGAATACACCACGTGTCGAATTACCACGCGCCGAAACTCTACGCATCGAGTATACCACGTGTCGAGTTACCACGCGCCGAATATACTACGCGTCGAATTACTACGCGCCGTATTTCTACGCGCCGAATTACCAATCGTTGAATCACCACGCGCCCAATATACTACGGGTCGAATATACCACGTGTCGAATTACCACGCGCCGAAACTCTACGCATCGAGTATACCACGCGTCGAGTTACCACGCGCCCAATGTACCACGCGCCGAATATACCACGCGCCGTATTACCACGCGTCGAATTACTACGCGTTGAATTACCACGCGCCGAATACACCAAGCGCCGAATATACTACGCGTCGAATTACCACGCGTCGAATTACCACGCGCCGTATTTCCACAAGTCGAATATACCACGCGTTGAATTACCACTCACCGAATCACCACGCGCTAGATTACAGTTATTTCTCCAATACGTTTACGGCCGTATAGAGATCAGTGAAGAGAGGATCGTTAGGGTCTAATCTCGTTGTGATGCAAACCGAATAGTTGCACCACGTCTGAATCCATTTACATGGAAATCCACCGGACAGCTGCTCGATTACATTTCTTGCATTATGTTTCTTCTGAGATTTTAGATGTCATCGACATTCAGTCCCTTAACTCTGTAACCTACTAGAAGATCGTTAACTCCTTTCCATATAATTTGTCAGGTCAGTTAGATCTACTATTGTGTCCATTTTATGTTCAGAAATCTAGAACGCACATTAGTTAAACAATTGCACTTGAACATAAAATTGAAGCATATTAAAAGTTTGTGTAAGATTTATTATATTAAACCGTGAGTACGTCACGAGTCCGAAAACTAGTAATTTTTTCCAAAGAAATGAAAGATTTCTAATTTATTTAACCAAATAACATTTATTGCGCGACACCGAATATCATAAATGGAAGTGTTTGAATCAATCATTGATATTGACTCCAATAAATTGTTTTTATTTGGTCCATTTCATGAACATTTCACCTAACTTTCGAATGAAAAATAAAAATTTAATAATGCTCATATTTCATAACACATCGATATGTCCTGAGGTCATTTTCAGCTTTTCCATTCTATATTGGATTGCACGTATTTTTGAAACAATACGAAAAATATTTTTTATTCCATCAATAATTTTTTGTGGTTATGTGGATGAAATTCTGTTTTGTCATACAAAGGTACATTTAATAGAAATAAACGCAGAATGTACATGTGTATATCAACGAAGGTGAAGGTACAGCAGTTAATTAATTACTCGATCAATCGATATCCAGTCCTTGAGCAAACATCACGGTATACCATTATTCTTGCGAATATCTCTCGATTGCAAACTCACCCTGAAACTTCCACCGGAATCCTGTATCAACATTTCCATTCACAGCAATCAGTGTATCCCAAACGTTTCCATCCTCTTCGAAAGAGCCACCCTCTAACTCGATCGTCACGGTTGTTCAGTTTTACCAAATACCACTTTGCATCACAAAGTCTCTTGCCAAAACCTCCTCCTCTGTCGTTCTCCCTACTCTTTGACGAATAACCGTTTCAGAAATCTTGCGGTCGATGCGAAAAAAATTCCAACCCCTAACATCAACGATTTTGCGAAGCCTCGTGAGCAATACCATAAATGGGCTTAGTCTTTCGATATACGAATTGATTATTTTAGGATGAGGGGTGTAGGACGAGGGCTGTAGGATGAGGGATGCGGGACTTAGGGTGTTTTGTAGTTACGATTTGGGAAAATTGATAGTTGTGAATTTTTTATTTTTGGAACCTTCAAACGTTTTAGAGATGTTAGAGAGTCCTAAATTTTTAAATTTCAAATTTCTCACACCCCAATTTCTTAAATTCCCAATTTCTCACACTCCAAATTCTCAAACCCCCAAATTCGCACACCCTCAATTCTCACACCCAAAATTCTTAGATTTCTAATTTCTCACACCCCAAATTCTCACACCACAAATTCTTAAATTTCTAATTTCTCACACCCCAAATTCTTAAATTTTCCATTTCTCATACCTCAAATTCTCAAATTTCCATATTGTCAATCCTCAAATTCCCATATTCTTACTTCCCAAATTCTCAAACCCCCCAATTCTCACACCCCAAATTCTCACATCCCACATTCTTAAATCCCCAATTTCTCAAACCCCGAATTCTCAGATCACAAAATTCTGAATTCCCCAAAATCGTCAACCCCCAATTCTCAAACCTCCCCCTTTCAAACCTCAAATCTCTAACATCCCCAAATTCCCAAACTTCCAAATCTACAATTTACCATATTTACCAAATCTTCAAACTTGCATATTTCCCAACATCCCCAAATATCCACACTCCCCAAATTCTCCTAAAACTTCCCATCCCAAAAATCGTAGTAATACCACCGCTGATGAATCGCAAAAAGTGCAAAAAATGCAGGATTCGATTACAACGCGTAACGTCAGCAACGAACGAACATTGGTAGGAGGGTAGGCAGAGGGTGGACGCGATGGTTGTTGGAAACGAATACGAAGGCTTGGTTTCGGGAGAAAGGAAAATCAGCAGAATGGGATCCGCGAAGAGGGAGGAGATGCGTTTGGGACACGGGTTGGGCGCGAAACAGGGTGAATAACGCGGGGGTGTGTAGCAGAGGGTGCATGAATAGTGGCGCGATCCAGTGAAATTCACGCGTTAACGTTTGCAGCTCGATATCGCAGCTCGCGATATTCTGCCACGCGAAAAGATGAACGCTGAATGGGACGAGTGCGTCGCGACGCGTTCGTTCGCGAATCTCGCGATAACGAGTTTTCAACTTGCCCTTTTGTCAACACCCTAGGGACTCCTGTCCACAATATTAACCCTTAAGGTGCACACTCCCATTAAATTAAGTGCACACCCACGAGTAGTCACATATAGTTACATGTAGTCACATGTAGTCACATGTAGTCATATGTAGTCACTTGTAGTCATGTAGTCACATTTAGTCACATGTAATCACATGTAGTCACATGTAGTCACATGTAGTCACATGAGGTTACATATAGTCACATGTAATCATATGTATGTATATCGTCATACGCAGTCACATGTAATCACATGTAATCACATGTAACCACGTGTAATCACATGTAGTCACATATAGTCACATGTAGTCACATGTAGTCAGATGTGGTCACATATAGTCACATGTAGTCACATGTAGTCACATGTGGTCACATGTAGTCACATAGATACTGCAGTGGGCATTGGGTGTTCTTTTACGAAATTCTAAATGGGGATGTTTTAGAACTGCAAAGGTAGTACATACGTTTTAGTACAAATTGTTTATTATAAATTCCTAAGAATAATAGTTAATACATCCCATACATCATTGCCAATTTTTTAAAAGCTCTATAATAAAATCAGCTAAATAAACTACCTAATAAAGTAACTAAATAAAATTTTCTAAGTTCCTCCTTTCAAATTGTCTCATATTATACTCTAAACTTAAATTGCACACGAACCTTTTCAATCCCTTGCGATTAAATTAAATTGTCAAAAGAGTCCCAAACTGTTCTATCGATATCTAAAAGTATCCAACAAATAAAATTGCAATAGAAAGAAGCGGGGTTAAAGGTTAACTCGATTTCTCCGAAGAATGTCGCAATGCTCAAGCATCGATCGAGTTCATCACATGTTATCAATTGATTTCCATAAAAGCCAGTTGCGTTCGATCGATCGTCGAAAGAAGTCGAGCTATCGTTATCGGTGGTTGACAAGTTTGATTTTCTGTTTCCGAAGGTTGCGGAAAATCGTGGGAGCGGGCAAACGAAAACGAGCGAGGAAGAAAGTGCCGGCAATCGAGGGACGAGAAGGCAAAAAAGTGCTTTCGAGAGAGGCTGGCGCGAGTTAACTCGGTGAAAGGGGAGCTGGAGGAGCTCCATTGGAAAGAGGAAAAAAGGGAAGAGGAAGCACGAACCGCGCGAGGGTGGCCTGCGGTTCTGCCGACGAAACGAAGATCCACGAGGAACAAGGACACGCGAAAGTGCGATCGAACGGACAAGGGTTAGAGTTCGCGTGTCGTTGCTGTGACGTGACGTGACGTGACGGTGACGTGACATCGACGTAGAGCCGTCGAGATGCCCAGGGATGAGATGGCCGCCTACCTTCACACCGTACTCTCGCTCGTTCTCCTCCTTGCTGCCTCTACACTTTGCCGTGGCAGGATCACCAACCAGGAGATAGGTGAGTAAATTTCAATATATTTCATCTACTCATTATCTACATTAACAGTATATTCACATACTGTTTGATATTCCCTCGGGTTGGAATTTGTTCATTCGAAAAATTCGTGCAGAATCAAGCAATTTGCTAAGGTACGATTTGCAACGCACGAATCTTGCAACTCCGATTTTCGTCAAACTTTGTGTACTTGAACAGTACAACGAAAGTAATAGTCTTCTGTAATGACAGCGTGCAACTCTCTAAAATAACGGAGAAAATTACGTTCGTATATGAACTCTAACATGATAGCGATATGTAAGTCGTGTGAGGATCAGTGTGATGGCTATTCTGAAGGCCATCTTTCAAAACACTTGTGACATGAGTTGAAATTATGATCCGTTCGAATAGTTAGTGTGTTTAGTTAAAAGAAAACCGCAGTCATTGATCGTGAATAATATTACCCTTATAGATAGATTTTCCTATACCTTCTCTTTTACATCTCTCAGTAAAATTAATTAAGGACAAATATTGTCTAATACCGTTAAAGGAAATGAAATATCCGGATAATGTACAGCGGTTATATTATCACGCGTGGAAAATCGAATAAGATTGAATGAAATATTACATTTTATTGAATATACGGGACGACGTATTTTAGTAACGTTCGTAATTACGTCGAATATAATATTTGGGATTAAATACGTTGCGAAAGTTTTACGCGCATTCAAAGCTTTAAATTACTAGAGAGACCGAGATGGATTCAAATTTTCCATCGCTTTGCCTCCATTCGCGGAACGAAACTGTGCAATAATACCGCGCAATTTTTATTGCTCGGTTTTTAACCGGCTTCAATCAAATTTCGGAAAAATTGATTTAATTTTAAAATTACTTTTCGTATAATTGAAACTAAACCGCGGCTGTATTGAATTGTGCTAGGATATTGCGGTATAGTTTTTGTTGGTTTAAAATTCGTTAGATATATTGTTATCTACATTTTGGAAAATGAACGTGTTATATGTATATTGTTAACTAAATTTTGTGGAATGAACGTATATACATGTAATATGTTTGATGAATATGTGATGTCACATATGTAATATCACATATGTATGTAATATGTTGGATGAATTTAGAAACCATGGTCCACATAGTCCAAGTATTCATCAAACATATTACATACTTATGTGATATTACATATGTGATGTCACATATGCATGTAATATGTTTGATGAATATGTGATGTCACATATGTAATATCACATATGTATGTAATGTGTTTGATGAATTTAGAAACCATGGTGAAACCATTACATGTGATATCACATATGTAATATGACATGTTTAACATGTCATATATCACATGTGTAACATAACATATGTATGCAACATGTATGATAAATTTAAAAAACTAGCAAACCACATACATCCAATTATTATCGAAGAGGTTTAAAGTTATTTCTGCACCATCATTTTGTTAATAAATATCGTTTTTCGATAAAAGAGCCTAATAAATAGTTGAGTTTATGAAGCAGTACGGCGCACATTTTGTTTGTCTCGATCGTTCAAATAAAACGCTAAATAAGGCACGCCAACCTGTGGCTTCCGCGTACTCGAGCAAATAATTAACCGAAAAATCAATTTGGAGTTTCTGTGTTATGCCGTCGCGCGGATCACACGAAATCTAATTAATTACCGTATGACGGCCAGTTGTCCGTGTGTGTCCCCCGTTTCCGGCATTGCTGGTACAATGTGTGTAATTATGCCGACTGGAACGCAAAGTGGGATGGCAGAAAATTCGCGTTCGACCAGGAACGACTCGGTTCCCCAAGGATTAATTAGTAAACGAAACGACTGTGTCCCAACGAAAGTTGCTACACTTTTCTGTCTGATTTCCCGTGTCACCGTTCTTTTCTAATCGATTTGTCTAACTTGCTCGTCAAATCTATTTTTTCAATTTAACGTTTCATTTTGATTCAAAGTAATTAGCTCAGTTATTTACTGTTTTATTTTGTTACGTTTTGAGTGTAACTGTGAGTGGATGTTTATATGAAAGGATGTTTTGTGTAAGATTTGTATATCTCCAAATTCGTATGTTTCCAAATTGCTAAATCTCCAAATCTCTATGTCTCAAAATTTCTAAATCTCCAAATTACTATGTCTCCAAAGTTCTATATCTCCAAATTCTTATGTCTCCAAATTGCTAAATGTCCAAATCTCTATATCTCGAAATTTCTAAATCTCCAAAGTTCTATATCTCCAAATTGCTAAATCTCCAAATCTCTATATCTCAAAATTTCTAAATCTCCAAACTGTTATGTCTCCAAAGTTCTATATCTTCAAATCTCTACATCTCCAAATTCTTATGTCTCCAAATTTATAAATCTCCAAGTCCCTATATCTCCAAATTTCTAAATCCTTAAATCCCTAAAACCCTAGAACCCAAATTTCTAAATCTTCAAACCCGCTTTCTAAATCTCCAAATCCCTATATCTCAAAATCTCTAAATCCCAAAATTTCAAATTCAAATCCGCAAATTTCATTTCACTACAAACTCTCCTGTCGAATGTTCGTTTCGTGAAAATTGAAACACCTTGAAACTCGTCTATTTGAATATTCATTCATTTAAATTTCATCGAATGCAGAAAAAAAAACTGGGAAGAACGTTATTTGTGTGCACTTGCACGTTTAAATTTGCAACATAAAGGCGCGTTAAATTCCAGTATCGTTTATTTCTCAATGGAATAAAATTTCAATGGTTATCAATGGTTAAACACGATTTACATTAATGCAAATCACCAGCGAACGTGTTTCATCAAATCAAACCAACTGATGGGATATTATAACTATAATCGAAATAACATTTGAATAAAACATGCAACGACATATATATTATACATATAACTGACGTTCGTAAACAATAATCTATGTACATATGACATTTAACTAAATTCATACTCATTTTCATGTTCTTATTCGTTTGACTGGCAATGTAGGTTAATTGAAATCTCTCAGTTGAAATTATTCAATTTTTAGATTTTATGATTGTAGATTTCTAAATCTTCTAATTTATAAAATTTCCAAATCTTGTTATTAAAATTTGTAATTCGCCAGATTTTTAAGTGTTCAAATTCTCAATTTTATAAATTCATAAATGTTCACATTCTCAATTTTTTAAATCGTTATATCCCCAAATTTCTAATTTTACAAATTTCTAAATTGTCAAATTCATTTTCCAAAATTTCTATATCTCCAAATTTGTAAATTTCCAATCTCTACAATTTGCAAATCTCTACATCCCCAAATCCCTAAATTTTCAAGCCCTCAATTTTCCAAATCTCTACATCCCCAAATCCCTAAATTCCCAAATTCTCAATTTTCAAAATTTCCACATCTCCAAATTTTTAAATTTCCAACCCCTAAACTTTCCAAATCTCTACATCCCCGAATTCTTAAATTTCTAACCCCTAAATTTTCCAAATCTCTACATCCCCAAATTCCTAAATTTCTAACCCCTAAATTTGCAAAATCTACACATCCCCAAATCCCCAAATTTCCATCCCTCAATTTCCCAATTTCCTACACCCCCAAAAATTTCCACCCTCTCAATTCCATAAATTTCAAAATCCCCAAATTCCCACTGTACAAAATACTCAAATTCCCCAAATACCCCTCGCAGAACCTCCAAGTCCCCAAATTCCAAAATCGCTATGCAACTCAAACGCGATAAATCGTCGCAATAAAATTCAGCGATCACGAATTCACTTATCAGAGCCGATAGCCTCGAATTGCGGAGGCGCGAGTTGGAACGGAGCGTATCCCAGAGAGTAACCCGGGCTCGAATTTCTTTTTGTTCCGCTTTATTTACACGAAGCGATCCATTGTACTCCGTCGCGGCTAATGCACAAATTGAATCGGCCAGCGGCAACAGCCACAGAGTATACCCTGGCCGCGTAATTTCGTAGGTCCGCGAGCGAAAATGAGGGGTTTTTAACTCGTTTACACGTTGCGGTTCTAACGAGGCGGAGCCAGCGTTACCTGGCCAACGTAGCCGCGACAGATCCAGCAGAAAGAGTCAGGAACACCGGGACCGATTGTTTGGCAAATGACGTTATAGCCGCGAATCGAGCCTCCCGAGGGACGCGAAAACCACCTTTGATCCTGCGAATTCGACCTAGCCGCAAACGCGTTTCACGTCGATACCATTCGATCCCATTCGATTCGATTCGTGGCCTTAAAGTCGAATGCTACACCAACCGCCCGTTAATTGCCACGGGAGATTGATGCGGTTTCCATTCCACTTTTTCTATGGGTCATCATTATTCCTACGACCATTTCAATTCAACTCTATTCAGAAAATTTTTCTTCAAAATGCGTACAAATATTCTTTGTTGTCTTTTTGGAATTCAGTTTCATGTAATTTCACGGGTTTATGAAACTTGAACTATTTGTGTTTCATATAATTTGACGAACTAAAAGAAGAACTGATACGTTTGGGAAATTTGAACATCTTGCACGTTTGAGGAACTTGAAGAAATGATATGTTTGGAAAATTTGAAGAACTTGTATGTTTGAGGAATTTGAAGAATTTGTATGTTTGAGGAATTTGAAGAACTGATACGTTTGGGAAATTTGAACATCTTGCACGTTTGAGGAACTTGAAGAACTGATATGTTTGGGAAATTTGAAGAATTTGTATGTTTGAGGAATTTGAAAAACTTGTATGTTTGAGGAATTTGAAGAACTGATATGTTTGGGAAATTTGAACAATTTTTATGTTTGAGGAATTTGAAGAATTTGTACGTTTGAGAAATTTGACTATTTTGGATGTTTGAGAAATTTGAACATCCTGCACGTTTGAGAAATTTGAAGAACACGTATGTTTGATAAATTTGAAGAATTTGTACCTTTGAGAAATTTGAAGAATTTGCACGTTTGAGAAATTTGAACATCTTGCACGTTTGAGAAATTTGAAGAACACATATGTTTTATAAATTTGAAAAATTTGTACGTTTAATTTTGAAGGACTAGCACCCATAAACCCTTAGAAATAAAAATAAACGTAAAAGAGTCCCGCACAAGTCTGAAGAATATACAAAATAGAAAATATTTAACGCGAAGGTGATACTTTTAATCGATCGTATGACCAAACTATTTTCGTTTTACATTCTCCGTGGTCAAGTTATCTAACCACCTGCTCAATCAAGCACGAGTTTCCCTGCTCTTCGGTTATCCGTATGGTTTCCCGTGCTCAGGCCCGTAACCGCACCCCCTTCCAACCCCCCTTTCTCCTAGAGACCTTCCTTTACGCTTCAAGGATCCGTAATTACTTCCGTTTCGCCGTCGACATTAAATAAAACACTCGACGTCGCTTAATCGTCCGCTCGAGCGTGTGCAACACGTCGAGGATCGGTTTTGCTTTCGTACGTTTAACCGTGTTTTACCTTTTCAATCGGGGCTTCGAATTATTGTGTCGTCGATCGGGTACAATGTGCTAGTGTTTTTTGTTCGTCTAATTAGACTTCCTGACTTGTGAGGTGTTCTTGTCGGATCGTGTTGCGATCAATTTAACGCTTTGATACGCTATTTTTCACCTCGTAAATGCCTTGCTTTCGATTACTATTTTTTTCTACACCGGGTTTCTATTTCTCATGTTGCGTGTTCTCGGTTTTCGTTTATTGGGGTCGAACGTTTTCAATTACGTACGTTCTTTACTTTCCACTTGAAGTGGCTCAAGTTTATATAAATTGTGATTGTGGAGTTTTTAGTGTATTTGGAGCGAAAAGTGGTGATTTCGTGTGCGGTGAATGGACGACTAGTAATATGGTGCGTGGTGATTCGGCGCGTAATAATTCGACACATAGTATTAATTCGGCGCTTGGAAGCCTAATACGTAATAATTCGACGCGCCGAGATTCTTGACGTAATAATTCGACGCGCCGTAATTCGTGACGTAATAATTCGGCGCGCCATAATTCTTGACGTAATAATTCGACGCGCCGTAATTCGTGACGTAATAATTCGACGCGCCATAATTCTTGACGTAATAATTCGACGCGCCGTAATTCGTGACGTAATAATTCGACGCGCCATAATTCTTGACGTAATAATTCGACGCGTCGTAATTTCTCGCGCCGTCATTCGTGACGTAGTAATTCGACGCGCTGTAATTTGTGACGTAGTAATTCGACGCGCCGTAATTCGGAACATAGAGAATTCGGCGCTTTATAACTCCACGCGTAGTAAGTCGACGCGTGTTAATTCGACGTGTAGTTATTCAACGCGTAATAATTCGACGTGTCGTAATTTGGAACGTAGTGACTCAATACATCAGTAGTCCAGCGCGTAGTAATTCGACGCGTTATAATTCAACTCTTGGTGATCCAACCCATAGTAATTCCACATTTAACACATCGACATATGGTGATTTCCTACGTGATTATTTAACTGTATTGTTTTCAGTATAATCGGAGGGAAATAAAGGGTTGTGAAAATAATGCGCTTGCAGTGTTTCGAATGTTTTGCAAATACCACGGTACATTTAAGCACTGAAACTTTATTTATACTGCAGGGAAATTATAATAGCACAGGAAGGTGGTCGCTGGAAATGCTCATGTTAAATACGTCTGTTCACAATTCACGTAAAATTCCTGCCTTTAACTTCTGCATTTTCCAAGCTATAGTTTTTTAGATATATTGATTTTTTAATTCACGATCTTGTTTTGTATGAAATAAAAAATATTCTTCGTATATGTTCTTTGAATAGATTTGCAGTTTTGGGTTCACCAAACTAATGTAAGAGACGTGTACATGAAAAGCTCTCTATAATTTATAACCACATACTGTTCATAAATACATAAACTTGCAATAAATATGTTTAATGTACGAAAAATAGACCTAAAAGTGAGATGTGCAAAATACAGTTGTAGTCGAAGATATACCTCAGTTAGAGCGCTTCTTTAAAAGATTAATGAACGATAACGATCCTTAAAAGTGTTCGAAACTGAAGTTTGTTAAAAGAATTAAATAAACACGGAATGATTATTAATCTGTCGACGAGACGATAGGGTAGATTTCGCATTTGAACCGAAGTTTTTTCTCGTTAGACGCCGGCCAACTTGCAAATTACTTGAACGCGAATCGGGGACAGTAGCGAAAGCTTTCTGATCGTAATCTTTTAATTACGCCAACGAAGACGTCGACGAGAAAAAAAAGGAACGGAGGGCGAAGCGAGTAAAACGGCGTCGGGAACAGCCTGGAGCTCGAAAGAGTTTCGTGTCTAATAGAAACCGTGACTGTATCGTTGGAGATGCGCCCCTATCCTCGCGACGATCTGCAGCAGCGGCGATAAACGGCGAAATGGAAAAAGCAATGAGAAAAATATATTCATAATAAATGCGTTTGCATCACCGACGTAAATTATGGTGGTTGTTTCGCGCACGGAACGACTCGAATTCATCGCTACCGTTACGATGTTGCTTTCGCACGGGGGTAAAACGGGGAAAACCGCCCTCCAATTAAGTCTAATAACGTCGTTTGTAAGGTGGCTGCGTGAGACTAAATAGATCATCGATAGGTATCGGTGGAAAATTAGACGCCGCCGTAAATTAGTTTAGGTTATCCGTGTAACCCGTAATTAACTCTCTGCTTTCAAACTTTTTTCTTACGGAAAAGTTTTCTCCGATGAAGCCCTTCCTATCGCTATTTTAATTTTTATTTCAACTCGCTGATTCCAGTTTTCATTTTCATTTGTTATTATAACTGTTGTTTTGACTTACTTGTTATTTTCATTTTAACTTTATGATTAGAATTTTCATTAAGACTCAACCGGGAAGGGTGTATTTTTATTTTGACCAAAGGAAGTTAAAATCTTAAGCACATTTTGCTTTCATCGATCCTTGATTATACGGATTGTAATTAGAATTGAACGCAAAATTCAATTGTAGTGAAAATACGACGGTCGTTTATTTCATTCCAACTGTACTGTGCGTCGTAAGTGTGTCACTAGTGCGTCATGTGTGTCGTGAGTGCGTCACGAATGCGTCATGTGTGTCGTGAGTGCGTCATGAGTGTATCGTGAGTGCGTCACAAGTGCGTCACGATATTGTAATGCAAGGGTTAATGGTAAGAATTATTAATAACACAATGAGTAAGATCTAGGAGGAGAAACATCTATAACCTAAAACTTCCAATGTCATACATTATAGCAAAAATTATCGCATTAAATGGCTAATTAATCGTCAGAGTTAAAAAGCAGATCGAATAGAGCGTCAAAACACCGTTTTTCACCGTGCACCCCCATCGATCTAACTTTCATCGTATCCGGTTTAATACGGTCCGTATCCTAATGGATTGGTTTCTACTTTTGCTAAAAATTGATTGCTCGTCGCAAACTCGCGGTTTAATCCAATTAATTTCACGCCGTTCGCGACAACCGAACGAAACGAGTCGCGAACGGAATGGAACACGTTATTCCCGTTTCGAGTTCGATCGTTTGGCAACTGGACGAGAAACAGCCTCTCGCAACAAGCTGCGGGGGAAACTTCGTCGTGTTCGACTTATTTTTCGTCCGGTGGAGGGAACATTTCGAAACGAACGAGGTTCGAGGGGGTCAGGCCGGTTAAAAAGAAGCCGCGGAACGACTCGGTAAACAAAACGGTACAAGAGAACGGTGCAGCGTGTTCTCGTTCAGGGTGATTAATCGTAGAACACGTAACATCGTGGCAGTTTTCGCTCGTAAAGTCTCGAGAGGGGCCCGTCTTGTTCGTCTAAGGTGCGAATTGCACGGGCTTTTCGTTCGTGGCTCGTTCAACTGCTTCGCCAATGCACGCTCATTATTCATTCATTGTTTCTCGTTGCACCGCTCGAAACGCTCCTGGCCCCTTTGACTTTTGGCTGAAACGTTTTCTCGATTCTTTATATAATGCCTCCAATGAAACACGGCTAGCGCGCAATTAATCTTTTGCCATGGGGCGAGACGAGTTTTATTAAATTTTAGATGCTAGGCTAGCGGAGAATTGTTTTTTTTTTTCATCGGGAGATGAATTATCAAACGTTTAATTATTACGAGAATTTTTATCAGCGCAAAAGTCGTTACGATAATTAAACGTGAATTTTTGTATGTTCGAAAATCACCACGCGATAAATATTGAATGTTATAAATATTCATAATAAATAAACGTAAATATTACGCGGAGAATTTTTATGCGCGCGATGAATTAACGTTGAATTGTCGCGCGGTGAATTTTTGAACGTTTAAAAATCAATGGCAGATGAATTATTGAACGTTGAATTGTTACGCGGTGGATTTTTGTATGTTTAAAAATCACTGCGCGATGAATTAACGTTGAATTATTACGCGGTTAACTTTTATATTTAGAAATCACGATCGGACGCTGAATTAGCATGCATTGAATTAGCGGGTGTTGAATAATCGCGTGAGAAATTGTAACACGCTGAGGTAACGCATATTGTATTACCTCGCGCCGAATTATCGCGCGTCAAATTCCGACTCGTTGAATTATCACGCGTCAAATTACAACGCGTCGAATCACTATGCGCCAAATTATGACGGGAGGCACTATCATGCGCCAAATTATTACGCGTCGAATCACTATACGTCGAATTACTACTCATCGAATATACCATGCGTTGAATTTACCACGCGCCGTATTTCTACGAGTTGAATTACCACGCGTTAGATTACCACGCGCCCCATATA
The DNA here is from genome assembly GCA_945859595.2 of Megachile willughbiella. Taxonomy (NCBI): domain Eukaryota; kingdom Metazoa; phylum Arthropoda; class Insecta; order Hymenoptera; family Megachilidae; genus Megachile; species Megachile willughbiella. The sequence goes on along the minus strand of OX243798.1, from coordinate 13,818,055 downwards.
GTACGCGTCGAATTACCACGCGCCTAATATACTACACGTCGAATACACCAAGCGTCGAATATACCACGCATTGAGTTACCACGATTCGAATTACCATGCGCCGAATCACCACGATTCGAATACGTATGCGCCGAATCACCACGATTCGAATACCTATGCGTCGAATCACCACGATTCGAATACCTATGCGTCGAATCACCATGTGTAGAATTACCACGTGTCAACTCACCACGATCCGAATTATTACGCGCCGAATGTACCATGCATTGAGTTACCACGATTCGAATTACCATGGGCCGAATTATCACGCGTCGAATCACTACGTATCGAATTACCATGCGCCGAATCACCACGATTCAACTCAACGCGTGGTAATTACACACGTGATGATTCAGCCCATAAGGATTCAACGCGTGGTAAATCTACACTACTCGACACCTGGTAACTCACTACTTACTGATACCTAACGTAATTCTTGACGATTCTTCATAAACTCACATGTCAGCCACATAACATGTACCAAACCTCCATTGACCCCTCCACTAGATCTCATTCCAAATCAGAACCACGATTCCTCACATTAAAAAACAATAAATAACCCCTCTAATAACATATACCCTCACGCACACATATTCCATGCAATAAACTATAGATAGAATGATGCGTCCATCAAATTCAACTCCTCCAAACAATAACACTCAACTGACCAACCAGAAACTCTACGAATCGTGTCGAATTCTGAATAAAGTTATCCACCGGCCGCCGGTCAGCGAATAAATATCGAAACATTCCGAAGGAAGTACGTAGGAACGCGTAACGATTTCTTCGATCCATCGAACACGTAGCCACGGTTAAACTCGTCGAGTTGGAAAGTTTTTCAATCGACGTGTGCCCCATTCCTTCTTGCGATACTTACGAGCATGTTCGAGCGAGTACGGTGTCCAAGTAGCAGCGAGCGTACAAGCTTGAACGTTGCTCGAGCAACAGCAAAAGACAGAAGGGATTCCGGTGCAAAAAACACCGTCTACTCGGACTCGTACGGTTCTCTGCCAAGAAACGTAACTTTTGCTTTGTCGCTTGTTCTACAATCCTGGTCTTCGCGTAAATTTCGTTAAACGATGTTAAAGAGAGCGTGAGAGGGAACTTTACGAGAAGATGACGAAGAAAATTCGACTTTACACGAAGTTTACGCTGGTTTTGTTGAGCTCAGACTCATTCGTTAACATTCAGATGTTAAGGGAGGATTTTGTGATGATGTGCTTTTTGGGGTTTTGGTTGGGTTTTAGATTTGTTTGAGAATTCAGGGAGATGGGGGTGTGAGGAGTTTGATATTTGGATGTTTGTAGGAAGTTGGGGATGTAGGATTTTAAGGATGTAGAATTTTGGGGACGTAGGGATTTGGGGGTGTAGGAAATTGGGGGATGTAGAGATTTGGGGTCGTAGAAATTTGGGGATGTAGAATTTTGGGGACGTAGGGATTTGGGGGTGTAAGAAATTGGGGGACGTAGAGATTTTGGGATTTAGAGATTTGGGGTTGTAGAAATTTGGGGATGTAGGATTTTGAAGATGTAGAATTTTGGGGACTTAGGGATTTGGGGGTGTAGGAAATTGGGGGATGTAGGGATTTGGGGATTTAGAGATTTGGGGTCGTAGAAATTTGGGGATGTAGGATTTTGAGGATGTAGAATTTTGGGGACGTAGGGATTTGGGGGTGTAGGAAATTGGGGGATGTAGAGATTTAGGGATTTAGAGATTTGGGGTCGTAGAAATTTGGGGATGTAGGATTTTTGAGTCGTAGGGTTTCGGGGATGCAGGGATTTGAGGATGTAGGATTTGAGATATAAGGACTTGGATATTCAAGAATTTGTTGATTTATGGATTTGCAAGTTTATAAATTAAGATATGTAGGGATTTGTTAATTTAGGAATTTGGAGATTTAGGGATGTTCATATATATTGGAAGTTAAAAATTTGTAAATCTCTCAGGTGTTCATATATAAATTGGTAACAACGAATTATGTGAAAGCTCATGTTAAAGTGAACAATTTCTGTAAACTGAACAACTTAAATTATGTAAATTGTACAATTGTAAATTTGTAAATTTATAAATATTTTATCCCCAAAATGAAGCTATTCCCCCTCATTCTCCAGAATCTGCCTAATCCTCGAGCACACATCCAAACCCCAAAACCCCGGTTGTTAATTAGAAAATGCGTAGGTGTACCGTCTGTCGACACAGCAGTTCGAATTGGCATCGAGTTACGTTTGTAACAGACCGTGCTCGAGGAAAATTCGATCGATCCTCGAGACGAATCGGTGTTCTCTTGTAATTAGCCAAGGGTGTAGGGGGTTGATTCGTGGCAACGACACAGAGAGGTGAGTTTATTGGATTCCTCTATCCGTGATCGTTGTCGAGCCGAGAGAAATGGAAGGAGGATGAGGTCCAGGTTGGATTCTGTTCTCAGAAGCTTCGACGATCACAAAGAAATGGAATCGTCCGTGATCCTTTTCTATTATATGTTTTTTTTTCTCCTTCCTCCTTTTTTATGTTTCGGGAAGCTTCTGCTGGCTCGCTTTCTTCTTGTTTACCGAGTGAATTTTTCATTGGCCTTCGTTTAATGGAATGCATTCACCGAGCTCTGGCAACGGAACCTTTTAGGTCATCCAACTCTTTGAACGCGGGCATTAACGAGTATACGGCGAGCAGAGGGCGGTCGGAGGGGCTGGGCGGGCATTGAACGAATAGCGTATCGATAAGACTCTTTTGTGGATGAATGGGGCGAAATGGGGCTGGATGAAATTCACGGGGAAATTTTTTCGGCCATTCCTCTACTTTTCGACCTCTCGATCGACCTCTTAATTCCTCTTATATCGATGCTTGATTGGCTCTCCTTCGATTCTGCCGCAATTTTCGTCCTTTTCTTCTTTCTTCTTACTCACAGATCTGATCTAAGGCCGCTTTTAAACAGGTTATCGTTTCGAACCTCTTAGTTGATTGATTTAATCTCGATAACTGCCTGCTGATTCCGCGAATATCGTGATTACTCTTCGTAATCAAGCTTTCGTTCCATTTCTGGACCAGCTTTTTCTTCCCTAGAATCCTTTGATTTCTCCTTGTTTCACAACTTCAAAATTAACTGTACAGACACATATATCTGTTTTCTACACATATGACACGTGTCTGTATAGGATACGTGTACTTTTTATACAGACATACAGATATCTCATTTGTATAGACATACGAATAAAATATGACGTATAGATGTCCTTTTTATGTAGACATGTCACATATGTCTCGTTTGTATGGACACGTGAATGAGATATGTCATTGATGTCTTTTTTGCACAAATATATATGACATAGATATCTCATTTCTATAGACGCATGAATCAGATATGTATGACACATTGATGGCTTTTTTTGTACAGACATATATGATACATATGTCACATTTCTATAGACGTATGAATGGACGTGAATCCTATACCTTAATTCTATACATGAGTGTCATATGTTAATCCTACACGCGAATGTCATACGTGAATCTCATACATCAGTCCCATATGTGAGTGTCATACATTAATCCCATACGTTAATCTCATATGTGAGTGCCATACATTAATCCTATACGTGAATATCATGCATCAACACCATACCTTAATCCCATATGTGATTGCCATATATTAATCCCATATGTTAATCCTACACGTGAATGTCATACGTGAATCTCATACATTAGTCTCATATGTGAGTGTGATACATTAATCCCATATGTGAGTGCCATACATTAATCCTATACGTGAATGTCATGCATCAACACCATACCTTAATCCCATATGTGATTGCCATACATTAATCCCACACGTTAATTCTATACGTGAATGCCATATGTTAATCTCATACGTCAATTCCACATGTGAGTGCCACACATGAATCCCATACGTTAATCCAATACGTGTGTCATACATCAATGCTATACGTTAATCCCATACATCAATACCATATGTTAATCCTATACGTTAATGTTATACGTTAATCCCATACAATAATGGTTGAGAAATGATCAGACTCGAAGATGGTAAGAAAATCTGTAGTTTTCCGACTACAGTGATCGAGAACGGTGATGTCTTACCTCAAAGACACATTTTCGAGTTCGGTTTCCCATGGAATTCGACTCCTGTCGCAATTAGCCATAGCTACGAGCAACAATGGAGTGCGTTTATTGGATTCCTTCCAGCGGAATCGTTTCTCCCGAAAGATTTCGTAGCAGTTCGTCTCTATCTCGGGAACGTTTGCGAGAAAGACAACGAATCGAAGGAAGGAAACGTCGAACGAAAAGAAATAACGGGTAAAAAAAGAAAACTCGAACGTGGAAACGGAAGACGAAAGACGCGGAAGGCAAAGAATGAGGAAGGTGGCCAAAGGTGGAGGTCGTTCGAGATTGGAGGAACTGGGAAAAAAGGAAACGCGACATTTTTACCGCTCCAATATATAAAATGGGTTACGATCAATTGAACTCGCCGATATTGAGAGGTACCGTGGAAGAATGCGGTATGTCGGTTGTACAAGGAGATGGAGGAAAACCGATGCTCATCGAACCTTAAAATACGTCCTTATCATATTGGACTCGGCGATGTCTACAGTTGCCCGCATTAATATTCCCCATCATATTTATTTATTGCTAGTCTTCGTTTGTTATTGTTCACTCGATGAATTCATTTACTATTATACTTTCCTACAGATATTCATTTAATTAGATTACAGTTTTAAATAACCACATCAGTAGTCCTTTAAATATTATGCAAATATCTCCACCCTTGCTATATCAACCCTCATATTTTTCATTCCTACAGATATTGGATAGTCCTAATTCAGTAACCAGAGACTACAGTTATAAATAGCCTCTATAGTTGAATATTATGCAAATTGCAAAAAAGACCTTGTACCTCCTTGCTATCTCAACCCCTATACTTCTCGTTTTCTGAAATATCGAGCCCTCTAACCATAAACTACATAGTCTAACCATTAACTACATACACCTAACCTAACCATATACCACATGGCCTAATTTACTAACCACACACTACATAAATATACAAATCTAGCAACAGCCAGTTAAATATTAGGGAAACACGAAGAACCTGTACCTGGATCTTAAACCCCTTAAATTGACGAAGCCTAACTTTACTAACAGACTACACAAATAGTCAAATCCAGTTACATCTTAGGGAAGAAGTATCCCACAAAGTACCCTATATCTAAACCCTAGTTACCTAGAACCCCTTAAATGAACAAAGCCTAACTTTACCAACAGACTACACAAATAGTCAAATCTAGTCAGTTGGATCTTAAAGAAGAAGTACCCTACAAAGTACCCTGTACCTCAACCCTAGTTACCTAGAACCCCTTAAATGAACGAAGTCTAACTTTATCAACAGACTACACAAATAGTCGCATCTAGTCAGTTGATCTTAGGGAAGAAGTACCCCACGGAGTACCATATACCTAAACCCTAGTTACCTAGAACCCTATAAATTGACGAAGCCTAACTTTACCAACAGACTACACAAATAGTCAAATCTAATCATTTGAATCTCAGGGAAGAAGTATCCCATAATGTACCCTGTACCTAAACCCTAGTTACCTAGAACCCCTTAAATGAAGGAAGTCTAACTTTACCAACAGACTACACAAATAGTCACATCTAGTCAGTTGATCTTAGGGAAGAAGTACCCCACAAAGTACCTTATACCTAAACCCTAGATACCTAGAATCCTATAAATTGACGAAGCCTAACTTTGCCAACAGACTACACAAATAGTCAAATCTAGTCAGTTGGATCTGAGGGAAGAAGTATCTCACAAAGTACCCTGTATCTAAACCTTAGTTACCTAGAACCCCTTAAATGAACGAAGTCTAACTTTACCAACAGACTACACAAATAGTCAAATCGGTTGAATCTCAGGGAAGAAGTACCCCACAAAGTACCCTGTACCTAAACCCTAGATACCTAGAACCCTATAAATTGACAAAGCCTAACTTTACCAACAGACTACACAAATAGACAAATCGGTTGAATCTCAGGGAAGAAGTATCCCATAATGTACCCTATACCTAAACCCTAGTTACCTAGAACCCGTTAAATTGCCGCTGAAAAGTTCGTTTCGGCCATCAATCGCGTCCACAGAAAGAAGACAAAAGAAGTAGAATTCGAATCGCGATTTGCAGTCGCAAGCGTAGCGTTTCAGGCAGCCGCAACAAACACCCTCTCGTACCCTCCTGTTTCGCGAAATGTACGATGCCAAGAACCGAGAGCTGCTCCTGAAATATTTCCAGGACAAGCTGGTTGCTGCTGGCTGAACGTATCCAGGGTGAGAGGGGGTGGTTTCGGTGTAGGCGACGGTGGAAGGGTGGCGAGACCGACGGGGGAGGGTACGCCCGGGGAACTCTAACAAATTGTCATTTGCAGCGCAATACTCGTTTCGTCCGCACAATAATCCACCGCCCCGACGCTGGCGTTGCAGGCGTCGCTGGAAATCCTTATATAGAGCGGAAAATGCGGGGACCACGACTATATTAGAACGCCGGCGAGAATGGCCGCGTGCACAACGCCCCCGACACTTTTGAAACCCTCTGTAACCCGTGTACAGGCTTTTGTACGCGTGTTGCCTGCGAATTGAACCGCGATATCGCTACACATTATTTACACGCGGCGAAATCATTATTCTCCGACACTGAATCGCGAAACCGGGTCTACACCGCGATACGCTTTCGAACGACTCTTTTACGCGAATATACCCGTTTAATACGTTTCGATGCAAATAAAAGTCCAGGACGGAATCGGTTCGTTTGTTCAAGTTAAGCGATTTATGCTGGGGAGTTGTTTTTTGGTTTCTGATTTTGAATTTTTGGGGGTGGATTTCGGAAAGAGCTGCTGTACAAATTGAAGTAAAATTATTTTGTTCATGGTTGGTGGTTCATATTATAAATTAGATAATTTATTTATGAAACTGTTTCTTAATAATAATCATAATAACTGCTGAAGCATCTTCTGATGGGGATGATGAGTTGTGCAAGAGTTTACAGAAGAGTTTAACGTGGACAATAATAATTGTATTGAATCATCTTTTAGCAGAGATGATGATAACGAAAGGTTTCTAAATATATTCTGTTAAAGGTAATTTTTAAAAATGTGTATAATAATAATAATAGCAGTAATAATTGTCTGTCTGATGACAACAGTACACATGTAATCAGTACTACATACCTCATACATTGATGCATCACATGTGATTGCAATAGAGATATGAAACAAAATTTCATGTCAGGGTTTACACTGAAAAATAAAAAAAAGTTCTTTTTCCCAACAATCTACTCACGAGAAGTTTCAATATATAGGATACCATAAATTCACCGGAGCATAGGATCGTTCTGAAAAAAAAAAAATAACAAATTGGGAATCGGTACAAATACTGCGACTGTAAAATATTTTCGATATTTTTAGCAAGGAAGCAACGTTTATGGCTGCGGATACATTGCATGGGAAACGCGAGAGGAGACGAGAGAACCGGTGAATCGGAATTTAGCGAAATACACATAAACGCCGATTTTCTCGAAAATGAAAGTTTGCACGGAAAATATTGTTTCGCCGGTTCCATTTATTTTTCGGATGAAATATTCTCATGTTTTTTCTCGTAACACGATACATGTACGACTGGGAATAAAAATTATCTCTGTCATACTAGAAATAACCGTATAGCTATAACATGGTGCTGGACTGCTTTTGTAGGATCCTGGAACTTTTAGATCTTTTTAATTTGAAAGCTTGGAATTTTGAAACTTTTTAATTTTTTAAATTCTACAATTGTACTCTTTCCAGTTTAAAAATATCGAACCTAAGACTCTGTAACTTCGAAGTTTTTTAAATTTCGAGCCCTGACCACGTCAGAATTTCCAAACCGTAAAATCTTGGAATTTCCAGCGAGCGAATGAAATTAGAATTTTGAAAAGTAGGTCCCGACCCACAAAACTTCGGAATAGCGTATTAAATCTTGAAGCGAGAAAATTTTCTTTGCCCCCGGTTTCGCGAGTCGTTATACCCTAAGAAAGGTTGGAATTAAAAAATTCTTTTCGGAGAAAAAGCATTCCCCTCCCGATAACTTAATGCAAGTTAAGATGATTTTCCGGCGTTCAGTGTACAAAAGAATACGGTAGTGGAGGCTGAATGGGGCTCTCGAGTTAACATGGAAGTCGAGTCGTTATACTTTTAACGAAGTAAATTCAACTTCTACGTCAACTTTCCAAAAGATTGTTTGCGGTATCGTTCCTAATAAAACTTCTTTTAGGCAATCTGTAAAGACAAACATCTCAATCTCTTTCGCAAACTGTAACAGTGAAACCATCAATTCATTATTTTCATTTTATATTTTATTCAGGAAGTTTTCAAAAATGAATGTAATACTTTATATTTGCTAAGTACATATATGTAATTTCATTTTATGAAATTTTCATATCATTTTAATTTTATTTTTCCTTACATGTTCATACAAGTATACGTAACATGTGTGTATTAGTTTTATGAAATTGTAATTTTATTTTAATTTTACTTTTCCTTGTATGTTCATACAAGTATACGTAACATGTGTGTATTACTTTTATGAAATTGTAATTTTATTTTAATTTTACTTTTCCTTATATGTTCATACAAGTATACATAACATGTGTGTATTAGTTTCATGAAATTGTAATATAATTTTAATTTTACTTTTCCTTGTACGTTCATACAAGTATACGTAACATGTGTGTATTAGTTTTATGAAATTGTAATTCTATTTTATCTTTACTTTTCCTTATATGTTCATACAAATATACATAACATGTGTGTATTAGTTTTATGAAATTGTAATATAATTTTAATTTTACTTTTCCTTGTACGTTCATACAAGTATACGTAACATGTGTGTATTACTTTTATGAAATTGTAATTTTATTTGAATTTCACTTTTCCTTATATGTTCATACAAGTATACGTAACATGTGTGTATTAGTTTTATGAAATTGTAATTTTATTTTAATTTTATTTTTCCTTGTATGTTCATACAAGTATACATAACATACACACATTAATTTTATGAAATCTTGATATCATTTTAATTTTATTTTCCCTTCATGTACGTACTTTCTCAACGTCTTCCTGTGTATACTAAAATCTCCCCTGATAAAATAGACTTGCTAAAAATAAACTCAGTTATCTAGTAAATCTGTTACGCGTTTGAAAAGAACACGCAAGTGTTAACAAAGTACAAAGGCGGCGTTTGAAAGCAGGTAACTACGATCGTTTTCGAGCAGCTCGAAAAGGGAGGTTCGCAAGAACGGCGATAAGCTTGTCGAAGATTCGCTAAGGAGCGGCGATAACCCTCGAGATAGTTGGCAAGAGCCACGATAAGCCTATCGTCGAGGATTTTTCTTCGGGACTCGCGATTGCTTTTTTTACCGGACTTTGGAAAATCGCTATAGTTTTCGAGACAGTTCAAAGGTACTTCCTGGCGAGTTTCGAGGATCTTTGAAAAATCTCCTCGCCTGTCGAGGATCTTTCGATGAATCGAGATATCGATCGGGGCTGCACGAACGTGGCCCGTAATCCTCCATAGATGTTTTGAGAGGGGACGATAACTTACCGGCTCTTTGTCGAATCGTGATTATCTCCTAGCATTCTAGGGAAAATCTCGACTTTCAGGAAAATAGTCTCAACATGGCGAAGCAGTTTTTATCTACAAAGACATTCAAATCTGGTTTCTTTTTATTTATAGATACTGTGTTTATAATATTTATATAAAATATTGTACAAGGTATTATTCTTTATACGAATTCAAGCATTTGTTAAGGTATTTGTATTTATAAGATTTCATATCTTTTTTAAAGTTATAAACTTTCGATAGACAGTTTTATATATTTGTCGCATCCTCACCGATATAGCGCTCGAAGATGCACGAAGTTGCACGAAGATGTGCGACGACGCGCGAAGTTGCGCAAGGATGCACAAAAATTATTAAAAACATGATAAATAAAATTTCTACGGTCAAGTTTTCACTTCCACAGTTCCATAATAATATAACGAGAGCCCACAATTATTACTTAAATCTGAAATTACTAGTTCAGTCCAAAGTTCTCGGTAAAATGTAAATGATAAGATATCGCCTCGAATCGCAAGTGCAAGAAGTCCTATTTGAACGAAGTAAAACGCGTCAAATATTTTTGCATAAGTTGCCGAGTAACAAGATAGAGGCTGGAATTTCTGGCGAGCGAAAATTATTGTTAAGAGAAGCTCTCTATTTGAGGCACCGTAGAAACCTGATCGATGCAGTTGGCCGTAATTAAAGAGGAAACTCGTCTCAGGCTACTGTTGTTAGTCTTACTTCCGATCGGAGGCGTTTCATGTTATTCCCTTCTTGCGAAACTTTGATTACTTCGCTCCACGTGGTAATTTTGCACACAGATACATTTCAGCCGGCACGTGGAAGTAATTAAAAAGAATTGATATTTTATCGATAATTTCATTTTATTAGGGAATACGGGTTAATCGGGGAAACACGTAACGAGGTTAATCTGATTTTGTAAATTATTGTATCATGCCAAATTATACTGTATTATGTATATTATACTTAATAAATATTATATCGAATAATTTCAATAATTTAATACTCATTGCGATTGATGTGTACTGAATTATATTTATTTCTCATACCTTATTAAATTTGAAATGAAAACTCCATTATGTAAATATTGTTAAACTTCACATTAAACAAATTTTTTAAAACTCCACATTACACAAATTGTTTCAAAATGCACTTTATACAAAATTTTTTAGACTCCACATTGCATAATTTTTTTTAGAACTCCACACGTGAATATGAAATGAATATTCAGCGTTCGTATTAGTAAAAATATTATTTTCATTCTCCCGGATGAAATCGCGTATTTTTCATTGCGTAGAAACTTGCAGAAGCGCTGTTACAGATTTCTAATTAAATTTTACCAGGTAACACCGCAATAAAGTTTCGAACTTGGTGCACGTTGAAAATTTTCAAACAGAGTAAAAAAGAAGTATGGTGACGCGTTAATATGTTTAGTTTCAATTTTCGTAGAAATTTACAGAAAATTTAATTTGAAGTAAAATGGATTTGCGCGTGCAACAGTGTCCGAGCTCAATTTACAAAAAAAGGGATTTCCCTAGGTCGAAAGCTTTTAGTTGAAATTTGTCAGAAGGCGCGGTATCGCGTTACAAAAATACCGGAAACTCTTGTTCGCTGACGCGTACAAACAGTAGAATATTCTAGGAAATCAAAACGTGTCAAGAGGAATTTTTAACTTCTTTCATTATGAAAACCATCTATGTTTCAGCAGCAATAGTGCACAGTTTATTTCCCATTTTTTATTTAAAGTTTAATTCGATGCATAAATAAAGGACGTAAAGGATACAGTAATGGAGGTACAGACAGGGGACGTCAAAAAATTATGTTTGTTAAATTATTAAACGAAGATTAGAGAAGAGTTTATAAATATTTGTTATCGAATATATTGAACAAAAGGTGTTTCGTCCCACTTAAAAAATTGTAATTCCATCGATTTTCAAGCTTTGCGTCCCACCGGATTGTATAAATAAAAGGAATCATACGAAATCGTAATAAAGTTATCGAATTGTCGCTTTTGTCGCGGACTGTAGCGCATTAAAAGCGGTCGAAAATCGCGATGTCAAAAAGTTGGTAGCTCGCAAATGGTCAGAGCTTTATATCACGATAAATACCAGTTAACCAAGAATGAAAGCCGATAAATACGTGGCGCGTAGCCCGTTCGAAATTCGTTTTGACTTTTAAACGCGACTACCGGGCGCAATTTACGCCCACCGTAATAAGCGACGACGTGTACATCGAATTACTTGGAAACGCATTAGCCACGATATTAACTATGAATCGGAATTAATTTCCGCTTCCACGACAGGCTGATCACGCGCGATACGCGTCGAGCATGAAGCAAGGGATCGCGCCACCCTTCCTTTAAATTAGAAACCCACCCTTTACCCGTTGCTGCGAAATCTTTACTATTCGCTCTGCTATTTAATAAACCTATTTTTAGTGCAATTTTCATTTCGCTTAAGCGACGTATTTGCAGTTGCGGAATTTGTGACGTATGATACTTTTGGACGGGGGTTTGTTTGAAGGATAGGTTACTATTTTGATATTTTAATATTTTGCTGTTTCACTGTGTTATTATTTTACCTATTTAATTTTATAGGCATATCAATGTCTGTATCAAGGTCTATATGAATGTCTATATCAATGTCTATATCAATGTCTATGTTAATGTCTATATCAATGTCTATATCAATGTCTATATCAATGTCTATATCAATGTCTATATCAATGTCTATATCAATATCTATATCAATGTCTATATGAATGACTATATTAATGTCTATATTATTGTCTATATCAATGTCTATATGAATGACTATATTAATGTCTATATCAATGTCTATATGAATGTCTATATGAATGTCTATATGAATGTCTATATTAATGTCTATATGAATGTCTATATGAATGTCTATATTAATGTCTATATGAATGTCTATATTAATGTCTATATTAATGTCTATATCAGTGTCTATATGAATGCCTATATTTATGTCTATATCAATATCTATATTCATGTCTATATTAATGTCTATATCAGTGTCTATATGAATGTCTATATTAATGTCTATATTAATGTCTATATGAATGTTTATATTAATGTCTATATTATTGTCTATATCAATGACTATATGAATGACTAAATTAATGTCTATATCAGTGTCTATATCAATGTCTATATCAATATCTATATCAATGTCTATATGAACGACTATATTAATGTCTATATCAGTGTCTATACAATGAATGCCTATATTTATGTCTATATCAATATCTATATTCATGTCTATATTAATGTCTATATCAGTGTCTATATGAATGTCTATATTAATGCCTATATCAGTGTCTATATGAATGTCTGTATTAACATCTATACTAATGTCCATGTACATATTTATAAGGTCCAAAATGTAAGGATAAAAAAACTAGAAAGTCCTTCGACTAAAAACTTCTAAAATCCACAAACCTTGAAATACTAAACTAAAAAACCTAAAAATTCCAAAATATAAAATATCTGCAATATCCACGCGCGTCGCAGAAAGCCCGCGATCCCCAAAACACGAATGGTACCGAACGAACAAGTAAATTACGTAAAAAGTGGGTGAGTAGATCGATGAAAAAGTTGTCGAATACAAAAGTTGTAAGAGCGGAGAGAAACGTTTTCGGTGCGGCTAACGAGCATCATAATTAGACCGGCAGCCCGAAGAAGTTGGTTCGTTGGTCGACTTTACGATTGCTGCTCGAAAGATTGTGGCCCGTGCTCGTTCGATTATCCCGCGCCCGTTGCAAATTGAATTCTGTTGCCACAGAGGTTGCGATTCCGCTTCCGGTTTCGAGACCTCCTCCAGCGTTTTCTTAGTCTCCTGTTGTGTTCCTCGTTCCTCGGGCTTCGCCCGTGTAATTATCGATGTGGGTCAGAGGTTAGTCGAGAACGAGCTGTTACGAGATCTCGTTTGTTTTCATTTTAACCGACATAAATTCCGTTTAACTTCCCTTCATCCTTTGCGACGTGGTCAGAACTTTCTTAACAAAATGTACATACTTCTACCCTCCAAATGTCTCGCCGCTTATTCACCTTTTATTATGCGCTGCTATTATGCATGCTTTTTAGGGACTTTGTTATTATCTTCTAGTGTATACGCTTTTGGAGATTTTTTTATTATTATTCTCTAATATATAGGCTTCTGGGGGATTTTGTGTGATTACTTACTAGTATATATCCTTCTAGGGGATTTTGTGTGATTACTTACTAGTGTATATCCTTCTAGGGAATTTCGTATGATTACTTACTAGTATATATGCTTCTAGGCGATTTTGTGTGATTACTTACTAGTATATATGCTTCTAGGGGATTTCGTATGATTACTTACTAGTATATATCCTTCTAGGGGATTTCGTATGATTACTTACTAGTATATATGCTTCTAGGGGATTTCGTGTGATTACTTACTAGTATATATCCTTCTAGGGGATTTCGTATGATTACTTACTAGTATATATGCTTCTAGGGGATTTCGTATGATTACTTACTAGTATATATCCTTCTAGGGGATTTTGTGTGATTACTTACTAGTATATATGCTTCTAGGGAATTTCATATGATTACTTACTAGTATATATGCTTCTAGAGGATATCGTATGATTACTTACTAGTATATATGCTTCTAGGGGATTTCGTATGATTACTTACTAGTATATATCCTTCTAGGGGATTTTGTGTGATTACTTACTAGTATATATGCTTCTAGGGGATTTTTTGTTATTATTCTCTATTATATACTCTTCTGGGGGACTTTTTATTATTATACACAAGTGTATACGCTGTCTGGGGATTTTTTATTGTTGTACTCTAACATATGTGCTGTTTTGTGATTTGTTTATTACTGTACTCCAATATATATGCTTGTCTGAGAATTTTCTTATTATTGATCTCTATTATACAATGTTCATTCGTGACCATTTTATTGGTTCATAGTATTAAATTCTTTCGTGCGATGTTTTATCGCTGTACTTTAATATATGTGAAATTTTACGATTCTTTTATTACCGTACTCCAATAACCACATTAAACAGCTTGTAATAAACCTTTGAATTTACCAAAATTTTACTGGACTAGTTTATTAAAATTCTAGACATAACTGCAGCTATTATGAATTTCCTGCTGGAGATTCTTCGACGTGACAGTATTTTCCGAAATTATACTGCATAAGTGACAAAGTTGAACGAGAGTCATAAACTCGACGAGTTACCCCGAAAGCTAATATCTGTAGCGTGAACGAAACGAGTCACTAATTGCGAAGGAAGTGTCGGATAGAAACAAAAATTGCGAGGAGACCTTTCGAAAAGTCGTCTCTTTTTCGTTTAGTAGAAGAATGACTGGCTCTCGTTCTAACGCGAATAAATTTTAGCTTATCTATAGCCGGCAGCTATAAATCCACTTCCACTTCGATTCGACTCTATGCTAATTCAGCCGGAGGTCCTCGTAAATTGTCGCTTTTATTCGTATCTCGTATTGACTTCGGTCCAGCTGGATCAAAAACTATTGTAAAACTCGAAACATTTACGAGTGCTCCATTATAAATTCCCGTAATCGTTGATCTCCGTATATACCATATTTGTATCTCTATACGCTCTTCTGCATTTAGGTTGTAAAGAAATGGATTTAAGAGTAAGTTGCAAATGAGGTAGAAGATAATAGAAAATATTAATCATATGTAAATTGATTAATCTTCTGGTTAATTTATGAATAAATCGATGTCAGTAGTATTTCATATAAGTAGTATGGTGATACGTCTCTTAAACCAGAAGCAAAATAATTTTTCCATCAAGCTTTAAAATTGTTCATCGAAATGTTTGAAACAAAAATACCGTGCTGTATCGAAGATATTCGTAATCACGTTACCAAATATTCATTTCCGAAATAAAAAACGGATTACGGTAAGCCTCGTTATTATTTCCGGCGCTGAATAATGGAAAGCTCCGGCAGCAGGGATATCGAGGCGAACAAATTCAAGCTGGATATTAAACAATCCGCTGTTTATTTACACGCTGTCGGCCAATTAGTCGTGTTTATTTGTCGAGTAAAAAACTCTTTCCGTTTGCCGCGAACAACCGGGAACACTCTCTGTTTAACCATGAATTTATTCGACGAGAGAACGGAACAGTGTCACTGTCAGAGCACGCGATTTCACGCTGTCAATTTCAATTTACGACAGTGAGTGGCGTGTCCGGTTATAATTCCCATCGAACCGGCTATAAATTTTCCATTAAACAAACATTCAAATTATCAATTTCCTCTCTCGCGATGCGCCTCGTTCTTCGAGCGTACTCGACCGAGAGAACCTACCCTCGCCAAGAGTTTTCCATCCAATGTTTAAATAAAACGAAGGAATATGTGGTACATATTTTCTGTTATCACGAGTTTTTCGGGAGTTTTTCGATTTTTGTATTTGGACATTTATCAATTTTTGGATTTTTGGGACTTTCAGATTGGGGCATGTGTAAATTTATACGTTATTTGTGTTCTCTAGTTTAAGGAATTCACAATTTTCCAAGAAAAGAATTTGTAATTTTTCTGGGGTGAGAAATTCTGAATTTTTCATTCACCAAATCTACTTCCTATTTCCCTAAATTAATTTAATTTTCCTAAATTAATTTACTAATTTCCCAATTCTATAATCTCCTAATTTCCCAATTCTATAACTTCCTAATTTCCCAATCCTATAATTTCCTAATTTCCCACTCCTATAACTTCCTAATTTCCCAACTCTATAATCTCCTAATTTCCCAATTTTATGACTTCCTAATTTCCTAATTTCCCAATCCTATAATTTCCTAATTTCCCACTCCTATAACTTCCTAATTTCCCAACTCTATAATCTCCTAATTTCCCAATTTTATAACTTCCTAATTTCCTAATTTCCCACTCCTACAACTCCCTAATTTCCCAACTCATTAATTTCCTAATTTCTCAACTCAATAATCACCCAATTTCCCAACTCTATAACATCCTAATTTCCTAATTTCCTAATTTCTAAATTTCCGACTCCTATAACTCCCTAATTTCCCATCTCATTAATTTCCTAATTTCCCAACTCTATAATCTCCCAATTTCCCAATTCTATAACTTCCTAATTTCCTAATTTCCCAATCTCATAATTTCCTAATCTCCCACTCCTATAACTCCCTAATATCCCAGCTCTATAATTTCCTAATTTCCTATCTCCATAATTCCCTAATATCCCCATAACTTCCCAACATCCCACAACACCCCAAAAGCTTGCAAATCCCCAAGAAACCCTGAAAAATATGTTCGCGAAGAATTTTCCGGCCACGCAATTCGAATAAAAAAAAATAAGGGAAACGGTCTGCAGAGCGTGTACATATTTTCTATTACCGCGAGACAATAACGGATCGACAGATCTGCGAGGGAAATTAAAATTATCGCGGGGAACAAAAGCCCGAAGGTAGGTCCCGTTGCAATCAGCTCGGGTTGAAAATTGAAAGAACGGAAACGGGAAATCCCCGTTCGATCGCGGCGTTTCGTCGCACAATGCGCCGATTATGATTTATCCCGATAGAAGGAAAGTTCTTTGCCCAACTTTATGGATGGATCAACCTGCCGACCAGAGAGAAAAAAGATATCGGAACGGTCGAACGCCACTTCGATTAACTTTTGTCACGGACAAACCGACGCGGCTTCCGCGGATACGATTTAATTAAAAAATTATCGTCGCGAAGTATCTTTCGATTAACGACGGTAAATGTTGAATTTTGTAAATGAATCGCTTTGCTTCTTCTCCCAAATTTATGGGTTCACTTTACTCTCTTTTTTCATTTCTTTACATTTTCTGCTGCATTTTATAAATCAATTTCTATTAGAATATTTTATTAGAACCACTCTTGTGCAGATTCAATTTTTATGAATCGTATGAACTATTCTTGTTCAGACTCAATTTATATGAAACATATGAACCACTCTTGTTCAGATTCAATTTTTATGAATCACATGAACCACTCTTGTTCAGATTCAATTTTTATGAATCACATGAACCACTCTTGTTCAGATTCAATTTTTATGAATCACATGAACCACTCTTGTTCAGACTCAATTTTTATGAATCATACGAACCACTCTTGTTCAGACTCAATTTTTATGAATCACATGAACCACTCTTGTTCAGATTTAATTTTTATGAATCATACGAATCATTCTTGTTCAAATTCAATTTTCATGAATCATATGAACCACTCTTTATTTTAAATCACCAGAATCTGAAATGTCCAAGGTTCAAATCGAATACAATTACATCGATCAATATTGCGAAACGCCAATAGTCTATGAAAAGCAAATATTTCTCCATCGAATCGTTTGATTCATCAGATTAGATATTCCGTAAGAACCGTCAAAGCGCCACGATTAGCATAGAAAGAAAGATGTACAACTCGATGGCGCCGGTACCACCGTGAATTCAGCATGCGAGCAACTATTAAAGTGTCTCCAAGGGTTTCTTCAAGTCGGATGCAAAACGAGCGTCGTCCGCATAGATCGTGACACCACGCGAAGTACGGAATAATTTAAAGGCCATCTTGTCCATTATAATGCACCGCGTTATGCATCCTGTATCAGCAGTAAATTCAATAGCGCGGTAACACACGACGTTGATTATCGGCACAAACTAAGGGAACCGGCTCGATAAATGGATAATAGTGCGTCCGGTATCGGGTTCTATCTGTGTATTGAGCATAGGAATTTCTATTTACATATCTGGCTAGTCGATCTTCAGGAATCAACGGCGAGATACAGCCTGTCTCACAACTGGTGTAACTCTTAGAAATGGGTGGTACGCGATTTTCAACAAAAATAGGTTAGGTTAGGTTAAAACTTCGTTTATGTAAATTTGAAGCTACAGAAATTTCATTTTCTTAATCGTTCTGTTCATTATTCAACTGATTATTGATATAAACTTCTTATTAAATGTTTAAACTGTCCAGACGCAAAGGTGTTTGTTCACGGTCGCGCTCAGCAGTGAACGAAGCCATCACTCTCTGAGCGCGCGCAATTCTCGCGTTCTGATTGGTCCGTGTTTTTGCTTAATAACTCAAAAGCGAAGCTTCGAACCGAATTTTTGCAAAGGGAAAAGTTGTTCAGAATCACGTGCCCCACCACCCAATTCGTACAATTACACTAGTTGTGAGACACCCTGTAATCGAAAGTGGAGACAACCAGTTTCCAGTGTATCTGTTGGTGTCCCTTGGTGCCTCGATGGCGCCTCGAACGAGTGGAGGACCGATGGAAATAGAGAAAACGAGATTGGATGCTTTTTGTGACGGGAGTTGACTGATATTAATCGTTTGTGACTGACAGGTGATTTGAGGCAGGCATTTATTATGGTAATGTTAGGCTGGGTTTAGAGAATGACAAGTTGAAGGAGAGGGTATTTCGTGATAAATGAGAGTTATGTGCATGCTTTCGAATTTCTATATTTCCAAATTTGGAAATTCCGAATTCCTAAATTTTCAAATTCCTATATTTCCGAATATCTCAATTTCTGTATTTGGAAATCTCCGAATATCTAAATTTCTAAATCGTTCAAATGCCAAATTCTCAAGTCTCCAAATTCCCAAAATCTCCAAACTACAAAATTGCCGAATTCGGAAATCCGCCTGTCAATTAAAAACCTGGAAAAATCAGAGATAAAGTGTTACGGAAAGAGCGTTGGGTAGAAATCGCGAGGGCACCAGTCACGTATCGATCGATATTTTAATATCGTCCGGGTTGTTGCGGCATTCGTCGTCGATTCCACGAGCACGAAACAAAGCGTGACAGATTCGAGAGGCGAACAGTACGTGACCGTGTGGCTGAAGAAAAAACGAGAAGCCCGTTGCCAAACGAAACCAGTTGAGCAGCTTTATCGCGGCCTCATCGATCTTGATATCGCGCCAACGATCATCGTACCGACGGGGAAAAAGCGTCAGACGCGAACCTGGAAAAATAGACGCTTACACGCGAAAGAGGATACGTCGATTACTTCTCCTTTTTTTTTCAATTAGTCGCCTGATTACGTCGTGCTCTTAGACTCGATGGATGGACGCAGTTAATCGGTGAAATTGCGTAATGATTCTTGCCGTGCTAATCTTCTTTTGTTGCTATTTTCTTCTGTATTCTCCGTAACTTTTCTGTCGTTTTTTCTTCCATTTTATGTCGAGGGTATAGTATGTATCATTTTGTTCTTAACAGACGTGAAGAACAGGTATCATTTTGTTCTTAATAGATGTGGACAGCAGGTATCATTTCGTTCTTAGAAAATATCCTGCCATCTTGTGTCCTCTCTTCCATTTTGTGTCGAGGGTATACTTTGTATCATTCTGTTCTTAATAGACATGGACAGCAGGTATCACTTTGTTCTTAAAAAATATCCTGTCATTTTGTCGTGTCCCATTTTCTGTCAAGGATTTTGTTCTTGAAAAATGTGGAGAACAATTCAGAGCTTCCAAGAAAATAATCGTTACAAATTCGTTTATTAATTAACGCGATCTTACAATGTCGCCGAAATTTCGTGGAGAATTTCGCCATCCATATCCCGCAAACCAGCTCGTCGCGCATTCACGATACAAATTTCTAACTCGCCGTCGCGCGAACTGGAACAATTTAACCCGTTCCGTCGTCCGCGGGACGAGTAACACGTTGATGGATGTCGGCTGCTCGCAAATTGAATGACAAAAGAATTAGCGAGCGATGCATCGCGAGGCGCGAGTAATTGTTTCGCGAGGAAAGACAGCCGTGGCCAATTCTCAGTTGCATTAAGGTCGTAGCGCTTGTTTGTTTACGGCCATCTTTACATTAGCGTCTGTCTCAAACACCTTACATTCAACTTTATCAAACTTGCGGTATTGCTGTCTAAAAATACCTGACTATTGTGCTGAACTCTACTGGTGAGCACTCGTGGTAACTTCATTTTTGATGTCATCGAGCCTCAAGGTCGAATTTACGAAATATACTTCCTTAAGGAAAGTTGTGTGTTCACACGAACAACGGAACCATGTGTGACGTGCGAGAGACAAGTCGATGACGTAAATTCGATGAGGCTCGATGACTGCAGAAATGAAGTAACCACGAATACTCACCACTGCAGACCAGAAAGTACTCACCAGACTTCAGCACAATATGGTATTTGTGGACAGTACAACATGCTCGATAAAGTCGAATTTTGGAAAGTTCAAGTTTCAGACAGATGCTAACGTAAACGAACAAGATGGCCCTAAAGAAATAAGATGGTCGTAAACAAGTGCGATTCCACGACGTTAATAATTCCGGTATTAAGATCCCCAGAAGTGTAATTCTTCGACCTACTCTTAGCACCTCTCTGTTCGAAGCGTCTGGAACCTGGAGAGGTAAAACGGGTTCGAGAACACCAGGTATCGCGGTGTGACGCTCTATCCCATTTGTCCGGGAGCTCCAGCCCCGCGATTCTCCAAACAACTCGTTACACTCGAAATCAATTAACGCAAAGTGCTCGTAAGTGGCTGAAAGGTCTTGCTGAAACAGGCACGGCTTCGCAAATCATCTCCTGCGATCGATTGTTACTTTAGAACTGTTATTGATCGAATTCGATGAAAGTCCGAGTGTCACTTTTCACTTCACTTATGACTTGGTGTGTCATTTTGTGGTTGGAGTTGGGTGAAATTAATCGTTTGTGACTGACGGGTGATTTGAAGCAGCTGTTATGATAATGTTAGGTTAGGTTTGGAGACTGAGTGGAAAAAGGTATGTGTGGTGAATGTGGAGAGGTATGTGGATGCTGTTTCTGAATTTCTAAATTTTCCGTTCTGGAAATTTTTTTTTTTTAAATTCGAAAGTTTGAAAGATTGCACAAAAACCCAAAGATCTGCATTCAGGAATATCATCAGGTCTCAGAGTTGTAGAATGGTATCAAACGTTCTTAGAGTTGCAAGATGAAACGTTCCAAAATTCGCTTAGCAACGTTCCATCGTGAAACTTTTTGCAGAAGCGATTGTGCGTCAATAAAGATGCACCGAGCGACAGTAGACGTAGGTGAGCGCCGGCTAATTAAAAGCTCGGTATAAGTTTGAGCCGGAGTTCCGCGGCTGGCAGCGTATAATTTAAACTTAACCAACTGTTAGTCTTAGTTCCTGCTGCATTTTCTAGACGGTGTATATTCCGTCGGTATAAACTAGAAGGCGTTTCTAAAAGGCAATAAACAGTATTTACTCGCCAGGCTGTTTGCGGATCCGCGTATTCAGGCAGCTGCATTCTGTCCGGAAAAACGAGCCCTCGTCTGACTTCCGCCCTCGTTTGACTTCCACCCTCAGCTTCTCTGGAAATCATACCGAAGATACTCGACGTGAAACGTGACCGATAGTCCGCTTCATCTCTTTACCTTGTTTATGAGCTTCTTCAGCTTGTACTTTATCGCTGCAATTCGAGTTCTCGTAAAACGGACGTTTCGGATGGACGATACCGAGCTTGTAACTTTATGTGGAGGATACTTTACAACTGTATAAATTCGGGTGCTTACATAGGGGGTATTAGTATATACAAATAAATTATGGAATTGTGAGATATACTTACGTTTGGGGGTTGTGTGGAAGTGTACGTGCTTAATTTCTAATTAGCTGATTTGAAAATTGGGATTGAGACGTATTCATCCTTCTGTCTGACATGTTCAGGTGAAAAATTGAGAAATTTGTAAGTTTTCACAGTGAACAGTTATAGAATTAAGAAAATCCTCACACTAGAAAATTGCGAAAATTGTAAATTAAAAAATTGATAAAATCTCACATTGTGTAATTGAAAAATTGAGTAATCATCAAATTAGAAAATTACAAAACTGACAAGAAAAAGAACATCCAGGAATTCTTAACTGACAATTAAAAAATAAAGTTAAATATCAAAATGACAAACTTACGAATTGAAAAATTGAATAATCCGTCAACGTCGTACGTGAAACTGCCGATTCCATGAAAAACGATCGGGCAAACAGAATGAGACGCGCAGCAAAAATATGGGAGAAATCGAAGCATCAAATTTATTACATATTATCCGTTATTCAATTAATACGACGTTTCGCTGTATTTCTGTTTACAGTGGATTTGTACGTGAACGTAGGCGAAAGGTAGAGAACGATGAAATAATTCGGAATTTTCGACAAATAGCCGGACGGTAATAAAAATCTGCGCGTTCGTAAAAACCCCATATTTCCTCGCAGGAAATTGGCCGAGCGAAAGCAGCAAAATGTCACTATTGAAATGACGATAACCAACGGATACATCAACGAAAACGGGCCAAACTGAAATTTTCAATAGTCGCGCACACAATACTACCTTTTACCGCTGTTTTTTATCCGATAAAAATTCAATAAAGATGCTATCGTAATAAAGCGACGAATTATTGTATGCAAAATATTTGCCGAGCTTTTGTGGCGCGCGAAAAGTAGGCCGATAAATGGTCCATCGCAAATTTTATCCCGCGAAAATCGACGAATAACGTATATTTACGGTGTTAA
The DNA here is from genome assembly GCA_945859595.2 of Megachile willughbiella. NCBI lineage: Eukaryota > Metazoa > Arthropoda > Insecta > Hymenoptera > Megachilidae > Megachile > Megachile willughbiella. Next base: position 13,794,838 of record OX243798.1, on the reverse strand, counting down.
CTCTATTCGACTTCGTTAAATATTTTTAACCCCTTAACTATAATTTCTTTTAACTTCATTTTTAATTTCAAGGTAAGTGTGGATTATCGGTAGGTTAGGCTGACAATTTAGTTCAGACAAATCAGTAAAATTGAACTGTGATTCATAAAATTTGAATTTAGATCGATTTATAAAATGATCGAATTCGAATGAACCTAACCTATAAACTGTTTCACAAAATTGGAAAAAACTACCCATAAAATAAAATAGAATGAACCTCGTATTTCTCCTAAACTCATACAGTTAACAAATATACTGTGAGAATATGTATGTACGCCAACAACCTATCCATATATATTGCATCCCTCGTCAGACTCGTCATAAGAATTTAATTTCATCTCGAGATACTAAAAAGCTTTCAACGTTCGTAAAAATCGACTCTCCGTAATTATATACTTGAATTAAATAAGAAAGGATATGTTCAGAGTAAGGGATGGCGAACGCGTTCTCTTTGCTTAGAGGGAAATTTCATAAATTACCAGGAAAATGGAGAGAGACCGTCTGATATGCGGCTTCTAGTGGGATTTATTCATTGCGAACGGACTTTCGTTGTGGAAATCCGTGATACCGCATTATTATGCAAACACATGTATGAGGCTCTGAGTAAACAGTCAAATTATGAGCGTGACGTGGCTGGTGACAGTGGCATATTAGGTTGTCAGCCTTCTTTTTGGACGAAATGAAACGAGCTAAAGTCCTTTCCACGTGTAACTTTCGTACATGGAATGTTTGGACCTTTTTGATGCATTGCTACGGATGCTACTGTAATCCATAAATAAAATCTACTCTAATACTTTGTATTCTTGAAGAAATAGGTTAAAAAGTAATGAAAAAGTAGACAAAAGTGAAGAATGATGTCTACATAGGGTATCACTTCTTTGAAAATAACCTAACATTTGTAGCGTAATAATTTTCATGTAACAGTCGTTTAATTTAGAGTTGCATATTTTGTTGTCTGACAGAGTCGATGACGCGTGCGTGCATTTTATAACAAATTGACAAAGTTCAAAAAAATATTTTAAAATAGCCCAATCCTTCATGAATAAAACAAACAAAAATTTAGCTAAATCGGTCGAGTAGTTTCTGAGAAAAAAATTCGTAAGTGAAGCCTATTTTCGCAAAAATGGACAAAAACTGCAAACATTGAAGGCTTGTTATTCCTTAACAAATTCGAAACCGGCAAAATGATGACTTAAACCTCCCCTAATTTCACGTGGACTACAACATATATCGATTAGAGCAAAATCGCAGATGGTGACTTCCAAAAGTGATCGATTTGGCGTGGACCCGCACAGAAGACATATAATAATCACACAAGTGGATATTAGTGGATGTACATAGGTAGATCTACAATAGACCCATCATTCAAATCTGAGGAATGATGACCCAACCGTGAAGTTTAGGTTAAACGCTATAAAACTGAAGTCTCCGCATAAATAATATTTTATAGGAAGTTAACAAGTAGGTGGTTGAGTTAAATGGTGTGACCGTAGCTGGGTTAAGTATTATCATGCTCGAAGGTGAATACCGCGTGAAAAATGAACGTACGTTTAGGGAGAAAGAAGCTGGGGGAAAGTTGAGTGCAGCGGCATCGTATCGTTGTTCAGATCTTGGTCATTCGTGTCGTTGCTCCCTTTAAAGGCACTTCCCCGGTTCGAAAGAGGTTGTAAGAAAGTTTGAAGGTGCTTTAGACGAAGCCGAGTATATAGCCGAGTAGCTCGTAACGGCATTTTAGGGTTAATAGACCGGAGTCCGTTTCCAGGCCGTCCACAATGTGAAATTTGAATGTTGAACCTCATCGTTCTTGTTTAAGGAAACATAAACCGCGGCGTGTGATGAGGAACGCAACCCCGTTGCTTTTTCACTGTGATTCTCCCGAGAAATTTTACCGCTTCCAAAAACTGGGTCAAATGAAAATCCAAGAACTCGCCAGGAAAGCTGTTTTCTTCCTTTAACGCGTTTCCTCGTTTAGTTTCTCACCGTCATGCGGGTGTTACAGTTGTAACGCATAATTCCTCCCTTATATCATCCGACTAATTGTAATGGATTTTCTAGGTACTTTTTACAATTTTAATGGCGGGAAGATAGCTGTGAATCATCGTGAAGTTTCGATCTCGTATTCGTGTTGGATTTTTGGAAGAGTTGTGTTATGTTTGTTTTAAATCATGTAGGGAGTTCGGCGTGCCCAGCAATTCGAAAACGAATAGAGAACAGGAAAATCGATCGATCAGACTGTTGGACCAGCTGGTCCGTTTAAATCCGAATCTCCCGTTTCCTGAACTGTTTCGTTCGATTCAGCTGCCCGAAGTGTCAACAGAATGCTTTTACACCATAATCCAAAATTTCACGGAAGACTCGTGAATGGGATTGCAGTGGCTCGGTATTTCCAGGTGCAAATCTTGCCCTTCTCGAGTATTTCGTCCTTTACAATATTGCCACTTTCATCATTTTATAGTCCAATGATATTTCTTGGAATTACATTTTTAAATCGATTAATAATTCTTAACAATTCAATCATTAACTAGTAATCATTCATGACCTTTTTGACGACGTAATTCGCTACTACCCTCACACAGCGACAAATAGTGAAGCTACATCCTAACTGCATCAATTACATTATAATATTAACCAGCTTTTGACAATATCAAATATTAAAGCATCAACTAACACAACTATTCTTCTCATAAAATGTGAAACTTCTTGGGTTTGGTAGAAAGTGGTTGGTAGTTCTAGTGTTAATTTCATCAAAAAATAAAAATTATCCTTAATTTCAACACCCAAACAGCCCGATAGCATAAATTCAGCTGAAAAATCAAAAGAAACGCTAAGAACGCACCCTCGAGTGCAGTATACATTTATAGGACTCTCTCCATGGTCCGCGCCACGATCCGTCTTGTAGAAACATTTTCCGTTTTTCTGAAGAAAAGAAAGTACGATACTAACTAATTTTTGAAAATGTCCATACTTCTGAATCTCATCTACAATTTCCCAATACTCAAACAGCCCGATAACTCAAATTTACTGCGGAAATCAAGAGAAACAAGAATGCACCCTTGAGTGCGATAAACATTTATAGGACTCTCTCCATGGTCCGTGCTATATATCCTTGTCTACTTTTCTGAGGAAACAAAAGTGTCACACTAATTTTTGACAACATCACATCAAATCTCACGCAAAATTTTCCAAGGCTCAACCACCCCGATGAAATTTCCACGTATCATCGAAATTCACCGCGAAAATCAAGAGAAACGTTAAGAAAAAAGCACCCTCGAGTGCAGTAAACATTTATACTCTTGGTGGTTCGCGCCACGTACCCGTGTTGCAGGAAGGTTTGTCGGTTTCCTTTCGGAAGAAAAGTCTGGCAGGGATTCGCGATAGCGGAAACGAGGCGAAGAAATAGAAGAAGAGGAAGGCGAGGGGGTGGTTTAACATCGAGCGGGTTTCAGTTGCCGCGAAGGCAATTGAAAGATAAAGTTTGCTCGAGGCCTCCCCGTGGAAATCTTTAGGCGGAAAGTTCCGCGAAGTTACACGCACGCATACACTTTTCCCGGTGATACACGCGATTCGGAGAGGATCTCGCGCCGGTTACAATGGCGTGGAAGTGTGTTTAACTCGGGCAACTCGGTGGAAAACGTGGAATTCCAATTCCCCGGTACCGATGTCGATTCTACGGGATCGCTAGGCCGCGGGAAAAATACATTCGACGCGACACGCGGAACGAGCGGGAAATCACGTTTGATTGAATTAGATTTCGATTTGGATTTACCTCGACAGCCCGTGAAACGAGCCACCGACGGGGATAATGGGTTGCAGCGTGGTCGACGACGAATTAAATCTCGTCGAGATACGAGGATCATCATCGTCCGATTATCTTTCGCGTTGGAGAACTTTTCATCGATTTGCTACGGTCAATGTTCCACAACTTTGGAAGACTTTATTTCACTTTCGTAATAATTTCAGTCGTTTTCAATATTTTTTATAGGAGAATACTAGTCAAGGTTAGATATTTAACTGTGAGGTTGATGATGGATGTTCATTTAGGTGAACCAGTTTAGTTAAGTTAATACAGGAGATCATTTAACAAATGTCAGTGCTTTTGAATCAAGAAGAGTGTTCAGGGTTAGGTGAAGTGCAAGGTTGATGATCAGTCGAGGATGATGTTCATCTAGTTGAACTAGTTTACCTAAGTGAATGAAGGAGTTCATTTGATTTAACAAATAACAAACTTGTCAATGCTCTTGAATCAAGAAGAGTGTTCAGGGTTAGGTGAAGTGCAACGTTGATGATCAGTCGAGGATGATGTTCATCCAGTTGAACTAGTTTACCTAAGTGAATGAAGGAGTTCATTTGATTTAACAAATAGACTTGTCAATGCTCTTGAATCAAGAAGAGTGTTCAGGGTTAGGTGAAGTGCAAGGTTGATGATCAGTTGAGGATGATGTTCATCCAGTTGAACTAGTTTACCTAAGTGAATGAAGGAGTTCATTTGATTTAACAAATATACTTGTCAGTGCTCTTGAATCAAGAAGAGTGTTCAGGGTTAGGTGAAGTGCAAGGTTGATGATCAGTTGAGGATGATGTTCATCCAGTTGAACTAGTTTACCTAAGTGAATGAAGGAGTTCATTTGATTTAACAAATATACTTGTCAGTGCTCTTGAATCAAGAAGAGTGTTCAGGGTTAGGTGAAGTGCAAGGTTGATGATCAGTTGAGGATGATGTTCATCCAGTTGAACTAGTTTACCTAAGTGAATGAAGGAGTTCATTTGATTTAACAAATAGACTTGTCAATGCTCTTGAATCAAGAAGAGTGTTCAGGGTTAGGTGAAGTGCAAGGTTGATGATCAGTCGAGGATGATGTTCTACCTGCACTGGTTCAAGTGAACTGACTTAGTTGAATTACTAGAGAAGTTCATTTAGTTTAACAAATAACGCGATCAATGGTTCTACATCAAATAAGATGTTCAAAGTTAAAAATTAAATAGGAAAATTGTTGACGAGGAATTTATCTCAGACGGATGAAAGAACAAACTCTAGCACCATATCCATCTCCAGTATTCTAAAAAAATTGTGATTGAAATAGAAGGAACGAAAGCGAAGAAGTTTACTCTCACCCTGAGATTGTCCTATTTCAATCTTGGTAACCCGATGTACAGATAGTTTGGATGTAAACTCTTAACAGTTTTATGTCGCAGGGGTGCAAAAAGTTTCCGGTATTGCGTGCCTCGGAAATTCGTTGTTTCTGCTCGGTTTTTATCTGGCGAATTTCGGACAGTTTCAGCGAAACAAGTTTTTACCGGCAGGAAAGCATGGACGTGCACCTGTTAATGTCAGAACTAGTTCTTATCACTGGAAAAGTTCTCCGGGGCTGTTCCTCCCTCTCTATTTTGAGAAAACTTCAAAACGGGGTGCGCGATGCTCGTCGACACTTTTGCCGGAAAACTAGTTTCCCGGACGAATAATGCTGCCAATTACTCATCCGCGAAAAGTGACGATTTCTAAATTACACTTCGCACTTTGAAATTCAAATCCACTCGTATCAATTCACTTTACGTTCTTCGTTTCATACCACATTTATTACTGTATTTCAATACACTTATTTGTTCAAATTTTTTTTATTTACATTTTTAACTTTTAAAACGTCGTATATTATAGGTCTTTTTTAAAGATTATTTGTATTACTTTTTATACAAAAATATGTGTACTTCATTTTATAAAAATTGTACTTTATTTGAAAAAAGTTGATGCTTCGTTAAAATAAAGTTCATGCATACTTCATTTAAAAATAATGTACACTTCATTTTGAACAAAATTGATGTGTACTTCATTTTAAAAAAATGTATGTATACTTCATTAAAAAATATGTATATGTACTTCAATTAAAAATAATGTATTGTATACTTTATTTTGAATAAAATTGATGTGTACTTCATTTTTTGAAAATGTATGTACACTTCATTAAAAAAAACGTATATGTACTTCAATTAAAAATAATGTATGTATTCTTCATTTTGAATAAAATTGATGTGTACTTTATTTTTTAAGAAATGTATGTATACTTCACTTGAAAAAAATAATATACATAATTTCTTTATGAAATACACATACATAATATTTTTCGTATGCTGTCTACCGTGTGTGCTTTTACAAAGCTCTGTTTCAATACAACTAAATTAAACCGTAGTTGGTAGCAAAAAGAGCAATATACGGGATAATAAATTCGCATATCGTTAGAGTGTATCTCTGTACAATTACAAAACTCGTAAAGGCATTTTGTTGTAAGAGGTAGAACGTTAAACAAGCTCATAGCTCGAAAACGAGCTTTCAAGCACATACCGTCGTTAAGATACGTGCCATTCTTGATGGAAACGTTCCAGGTTTATGAAATGTTTTCCAACAGCATTTCCGCTAAGGAATCTTCACGATTCGAAGGTACCTTCGCTCTTAATTAAAATATGGGCAACCTGCGGCCTTTCAAATCTCTGCAACAACGTTCTACGCTCGTGTACAATTAACAATGATATTGTTGGATGAGAGTAACGTTTCTGTAAGGTTTCGTGTAAACGAGGGTGGTTATAATATATGATCATCCACAGCGTATGAGAAGATTAAAATTACTGTGATGGAAATGAAATTGCTTAAAATATTAAATCTCGTGGATGTACGTAGCTCGTTAAAATCGATACTGTACGATTATTATAGATGTTCGAACAGTTTGGGATTAAAATTTATGTGAAGTCAAATCTCAATATTGTCAAATTTTACAGTTGTCTATTTGCAATTTTACTTTTCATATATTTTTACTATTAAAATTGATGAAATTGATGAAATTGACGAAATTGACGAAATTGATGGAGTTGGTAGAATTGATGGAATTGGTGAAATTGACGAAATTGATGGAATTAACGAAATTGATGGAATTGATGGAATTGATGGAATTGACGAAATTGACGAAATTGACGGAATTGACGAAATTGATGGAATTGACGAAATTGATGAAATTGACGAAATTAATGGAATTGATGAAATTGACGAAATTGACGGAATTGACGAAATTGATGAAATTGACAGAATTGACGAAATTGATGAAATTGACGAAATTGATGGAATTGGTAGAATTGATGGAATTGATGGAATTGGTGAAATTGACGAAATTGATGGAATTAACGAAATTGATGGAATTGATGGAATTGATGGAATTGACAGAATTGACGAAATTGACGAAATTGATGGAATTGATGGAATTGACGAAATTGATGGAATTGATGGAATTGACGAAATTGATGAAATTGATGAAATTGATGAAATTGATGACGGAATTGAGTTATTGAATGTAAGTTATTCAATCGATCAATTCTCTCGAATCCCATTAATTTGCCACTTGCCCCAATAATCCGACTGTTCCCTAGGAACTTTCGCGTGTAAACTATTTGCAACTACCCTTCGTCGTTGATTATCCTGGGAAAGCAACATTCTTGTCCGCGAATCTTGAACGTCACGTCTTCCCGTTTAGGGGATATCGTCGGTTAGACGGAACCGCAGCACGACGTTTCGCACCCCCGTTTCGCGTAGCGCACCCTATATTCCCGTTCCACCCCCGTTTTGTGGGCCGTGCTTAATCTGTTTACGCTCGTAACACGAGCTGACCGTAAAAAGCACGAATATTGCGAGCGTGCAATATTTAACGCGGCTGACTCGAGCGAGACGCTTCGAGCAATTATTTCGTTGTCGACGGGGATGAATTATCCAGGTTTCGGAACGCTCGTTACAATTGCTGTCAACTTGTAAGACGTGGTCGATGATTAATTTCTGGTCTTCAGTTTTAAGTCGAACTGTCGGAAAAATTATTAAATTATTTTTATTCATTTTTGTCCAGTATTAAATTGAATATATTTGAAATATTAAACAGATCTAGTGTTAAATTCAATATATGTAAAATATTAAAAAACGTATGTATTCAATGTATCTCCTGATATTAAATATAACACTGAATTAATAATTAATTAGAAACATTTCATTTATCAAAAATTTCCAGTGAAATGCATATTGAAGTATCATTCTGTTCATCGACGACATTTTTACATTTTTCTATTAATAACGATTACTCTTTGTACCACATAGAAGTGGTTTTTTTAAAAAGAGAGGTTTTTCACGGAAGATCTGAAAAATTCAGCACGTCGATAGAGCGTACATATTGATTGCTATTATATACGTTTTACATGATCGCCGTCAGGGAAGCTATTGCAAATTTTTGCTGTTAAACAAATTATATTGAAAACGTTGGATTGGCAGTTTGTAATATCCGTCGAGCTTTTAACAGAAATTGAAATTATTTCTCGCGGAAATTTTTCATTTTTAACGTTCAGTCCATGGCTGCTAGTAGACTTTTTCGCTGCGTAGATACTGTGATTGTTAATCAAATTTTGTGAAATAGGAAAATGTTCGGTGAAAAACTTTATTTTGTAATCGACTGAATTTAGACTGAAAATTTATAACGCGTGTTTACATTGAACGCTCGAGTTGATATTACAAGCATAAAAATAATTCGAGAGTTAGGTGAAAATTGCTAGGAAAATATGTACATTAATTTCCATATGCATATGTGCATTAGTATGTACATTCCTTCATATGAATATATACATAAAAATGTATTATTCTTCATATACATATAAATGTGTACATCATTTCTACATATATGTTTACATACATACATATATTACATATAATACATGCATTATTTCCATATTCATATATGTACACATATGAAGACACACATTACCTCCACATCATCTATACAATATCTCTATATACACATATTCACATATAAATACATGAATTATTTCTATGTACATATATGTATACATATGAAAACATCACCTATGCATTACCTCTACATACTCACATATGCATGCATTATTTCCATACACATGTATGTACCCGTATGAAAATATACATCACCTATGCTAATGCATTCACATATAAGTGCATACATTACTTCCACATATACTATTCACATATAAAAAATGAAATACTTCCATGTACATATGTGCATACATATGAAAATATACCTCCACAAAATTCAGCGCATAAAATTAAAACAATCTCAACAACATCAGTGAGAATATAGAACTAGAGGTACAAAATAAAAATTAGAGGTATGAGAGCAGAACATTGAAAGTGGAGGTTGAAGATAGATAAGTAGAAAATGAAAAATGATGATTGAAAGAAATAAATGAGAGAACCAGTGATTACTGTTTAAAAATGCGGATAACGAGATGGAAGCTCGTTAGGCGCGTGATCGAACATTCTGACGGTGCTTTAATTCTGAATACCGCCATATCGGCCGCGTGTTTTCGAAGCCTAAACGTTGCACGGTATTACCGTGGAATGTGATAGTTGGTGGTATGCGACCTCATTACCGTATTAACGTAATTAGATGTCTATTACAGATCGCTGGGATCGGAGTGCACGCATCGTCTTCGTGTTGATAATTGAGACGCGACAGCCCCCTAGGGATACCGTATTTCCTTCTGGATACGAGGATCTGCTTCTTGACGCAATTAAGCTACCGTAGTTTCCACGCCATACTATGTCAAATTATTTCCTTGCATCTATTCGTTTCATTATTTCCTTTCATTTATTTGCAATTTTACATTTCCTTGTAATTATATTTACTCGTCTTGTACACTCTTCATATGAATAGGTACTACATGTATACCTATATGACCTAATATCGACATGTATACGTATGTGTTGTATTGTATGTCTACATGTATACCTATATGATCTTATGTATGTCTACATGCATACCTATATGATCTAATATACACACATGTATCTACATGTATGTCTGTATGTTCTAATGTATATCTGCATGTGTGCCTATATGACCTAATGTACATCTGTATGCATATCTATATGATCTAATGTATGTCTACATGTATATTTGTCATATAGGATCTAATGTATGTTAACATGTACATATATGATCTAATGTATATCTACCTGTATATCTGTCATATATGATCTCATGTATATCTGCATGTATATCTATATAATCTAACGTATATCTACATGTATACCTACATGACCTACTATGACCTATATATCTACATATCTATATATCTCTATAAAACTTGACATACATCCACAACATACCCACACGTCCCCACACCCAAAAGCAAAGACCCACCTCACGTATCCACACAGTCCCCCTTAAAATTGTCTCAAATAACATAAACCTCGTGACGCAGCAATGCGTCCTAGCAAGTATGCACCCTTCCAATATTTACCAGTATCGAGACAGTATAATTCGACCCAGATATCGATATCGTCTCACGGATGGTTGACCACAGTGGTTACATGAAATAAAACGTAGCATCCCGTTTACAGAACTGTTGCACCGTGTAATAATTATCTCGCGGCGTGTTTTTTAAGGAACAGCAGAGGGTAGTTTACGAGATAATTTCATTAAGTGTGCGGCTGTACACACGACTGGCTCCGCTCGTTCGGCTGACCTGCAAGTTGATTTTGGACGGTGTTTAATAATTGCATAAGCTGCATCGTCGGAGTTATATCCAGTAATTAGTGTATCGTTATAACGATAGCATAATGCTGCATTACAATGCGGGTAAACACGTTAATGCTGTGGGCCGCTGGTAATTCGGAACGAGCCAAATCCGATGTTAGTTGAGTTCGTTCAATCCGTTAATGATTTATTTACCGATGATTTATTATACCGATTCTTTTAGCAGTACAAGTAGGTGCTCGCCATATTTGCGGTAGGGTATAGGGGTTGCAAGTCGGAAATTTAAATCTGCACCATTAATCGACTATCTATTAAAGTGACTATCTTAAAGATTATCTTAGATGAAGATTAATATACAATTATCTAAAGACATAAATAAAAATTGATTTTCATGTAACATAATATTGAATGTATTTTTGTAACAAGCTTTTAAAATGTATAAGATTGAGGTTATCTTAGATGAAGATTAACATACAATTATCTAAAGACATAAATAAAAATTGATTTTCATGTAACATAATATTGAATGTATTTTTGTAACAAGCTTTTAAAATGAATTAGGTGGAGATTATCTTCGATGAAGATTAATATACAATTATCTAAAGACATAGATAAAAATTCATTTTCATATAACATAATATTGAATGCATTTTTGTAACAAGCTTTTAAAATGAATAAGATGAAGATTATCTTAGATGAAGATTAATACACAATTATCTAAAGACATAAATAAAAGTTGATTTTCATGTAACATAATATTGAACCTATTTTTGTAACAAGCTTTTAAAATGTATAAGATGGAGATTATCTTAGACGAAGATTAATATACACTTTACCTTATATAGATAATAAAAATGAATCTTCATATAACATAATATGGAGCATATTTTTATAACGAGCTTTCAAAATACAGAAAATGTGGACCATCTTAAAAATGAAGATTATCTCAGATATAGATTATGCAATTGATCTAAAAGACAAAGATGAAAATTAATTTTCATGTAACATATTAAACATATTTTTGTAATGAGCTGTTAAAATGAAAAAAATGGGGACTATCTTCAAAATCATCTCAGTCAAAATATCTTAGACAAAGATACTCGACCTAAAATATAGATAAAAATGAATTTTCGTATAAAATATTGTGACTTATCTTTGTAATGAGCTTTTAAAATGTGGAAAATTATGTTAAATAATGAAATATGTTAAATTGAAAGAATATATCCAAAGAACAAAATTTCTGCACATGTAATAACGAAAGTGTCGTCCCCTGTTTGATCACATACAGGTTTGTGACACGTGTTCGCCAAAAATCTGGCAGTTTCAGTCGTTGTCCGAGCGGCCAGTGGCACGATCAACGATTATACATCCATTACGGGGTCGAACGATGGCAACGTGACATTACACATTTACAACACCGGTATCGGTATAGTTGTTTCGTGGACGATCGACGCGGCCGTCATCGGGAATCCATCGCGAAATATCCTCTCTCGAGTCGTTTCGAAATTTCAGTTTCGGTTCAATCGAACTATCGAAATGAAAAATAGAACAGCGTAAAAAAAGAAGAAAAACGAAGGAAAATTCGTATTCCGTTCGATTGGAAAAAATTCGATACGCATTAAAGCGTTTCGTGTTTCCTTTTTTTTTTACGTTTCTCCGTTGTCACCGTTGGTTCACATCGGTTTGACGCGTTGCCGGTGACGCGAATAAAACGAAGTCGATACATGTCTCGAATCGACGAGTATCGACAACTTTGGCTTCCTGCGCTCGAAAATTAGACCGACTTCGATGGCCGGGTGGCACGAGTGAAGTTCAAAAATACTGGCAAGAGTTTCGGTGGGATATTTCGGTTCTTCTGTTGATGACCTATTTGAGGATTGGAAATTTGCAATTTGAGGATGTTAGGGATTTGGGGGTACTCTGGAGATTTTGGGACTTGGAATTCGGGAATCGGGGGATTTTGGGATTTGGAGATTAGGCAATTTGGGGATTTTGGATATTGGGAATTTAGAAATTTGGGGATTTAAGAATTTGGGGATTTAGGCATTAAATTTGAGAATTTGGGGAATTGGGGATTTGGGGATTTAGATATTAAATTTGAGGAATTGGGGAATTTGGGATTTGGGGAATTGGGGAATTGGGGAATTGGGGAATTGGAGAATTGGGGAATTGGGGAATTAGGGATTTGGGAATTTAGACATTAATTTTGAGGATTTGGGGATTTAGGCATTAAATTTGAGGATTTGGGGAATTGGGGATTTGGGGATTTAAATATTAAATTTGAGGAATTGGGGAATTGGGGAATTGGGGAATTGGGGAATTGGAGAATTGGAGAATTGGGGAATTAGGGAATTGGGGATTTAGACATTAATTTTGAAGATTTGGGGATTTGGGGAATTAGGGAATTGGGGATTTGGGGATTTAGATATTAAATTTGAGGATTTGGGGAATTGGGGATTTGGGGATTTAGGCATTAAATTTGAGGATTTGGGGAATTGGGGATTTGGGGATTTAGATATTAAATTTGAGGAATTGGGGAATTGGGGAATTGGGGAATTAGGGATTTGGGGATTTAGACATTAATTTTGAAGATTTGGGGATTTGGGGAATTAGGGAATTGGGGATTTGGGGATTTAGACATTAAATTTGAGGATTTGGGGAATTGGGGATTTGGGGATTTAGATATTAAATTTGAGGAATTGGGGAATTGGGGAATTAGGGATTTGGGGATTTAGACATTAATTTTGAGGATTTGGGGATTTAGGCATTAAATTTGAGGATTTGGGAATTTGGAGCTTTGGAAATTAAGAGATTTGAAGATTTAGAATTTGAGAACTGGAAAACTGAAAATTAGAGAATTGAAGAGTTCAGAAAATTGAAAATTTGGAAAACTGAATATCTACAGTATTTAAAATTTAAGTCTCTAGGGATTTTGAGGGATGAAGATTTAGAGGTTCCTAGAATTCATCAAATTATAAATCATCATTCAAAAACAAGAGAACATGAACCTAGAATATGACAAGATGTTTGTACTTTATGAATTTATCAAATTTACAATTGTTAGCAGTTTTGACATAATGTATTCTAAAGCCGCATAGATCTCGACCATCAGAACGTTAACAGTCCATTAGAGTCGTAGCCATAAACATGCAACCATAACTTGCGCACACCTTGACCCCTAATTCATCGATCTGCTCCCATTGACTCCACGTTTAAACGAGTAAATTGAATCGTACAGAAAGATCGTCCAACTCTTTACAGAAACTAAAGACTTAATCTGAACTATCACGGTACGCATGGAAAAAAAAATAGAGACACGAATGTACGTTTGTACGCGTGCGTTTCATATGGAGAAATGTTTTGATATTTGACGGGTGAATGGAAGGCTGGAGATATTCCTATTTCTAAATGCAACGACACTCGAGTTATTCGCTGACGGTTGTTTGCGTTCCGTTGATGGAAATGGCGTGAAAATATGATCCCACGTGAACGAATACTAACAAGATGTTGGCGTTGTGATTTTATAGGTTCTATTCAGAGTCATCGAGATTGACTGGTCGATATTTGCTGTTGCGATTTGTGGCTGACGCTGTTAGGCGAAAACGAACCGTTTTTATCGACGTTATTTTGGAGAACCGTTTTCTGATGGATGATGCTTCACACTCTTTTTTTTCATTTTTAGACTTATTTCTTAATAGTTCTTTAATTTGACTAACACGCGTAACTTGATCATTTTTAATTTAAGTAACATGTAGTTGCATGTATACTTGACTATTTTTAACCTAAATAACATGTGTGTAAATTTTATAATTTGTGTAACACACATGTGTGCATTTCTCAATTTTTTTCATTTAAGTAACGCGTGTGTAAAGTTGACAATTTTCTAATTAAAACAACATGTGTGTGGGTATTTGGCAATTGTCTCTTATGTGACACGTGTGTGTGTATTCGATAGTTTTAAGTATTACTATCCTAGTAATCTCTAGGTCTATAATATCAGTCGATCACCAGATTCCACGGTCCTTAAATTCCTACACCCACAAATCACCAGATCTCCAAATTTCTGTGTCTACAAATCCCTAGATCGTCAAATCCATAAGTTTCCACATTAGCCACCCTCTAACTTCTGATCCCAAATTTCTACCTTCAGAAATCCCCAGATCTCCAAATTCTTGGACTCACAAATCTCTGTATTTACAAAATTCTAAACCAACAAATTCCTAGATCTAAAATTCCTATCCCATATATCATTCCTAAATCTCTACGTTTCGATATCAGATTCGCAAATTTCCCAGTGCATTTTCTAGAGGTCAAGGCACCGGACATTCAACGTATCTTCGAATACCGTCCGAAAACAAGAGAAACACCTGCGATGTTTGATTATTCGTCGTCCAAATGGAGCTTGACCAGCTAGGCTTTTCAGCGCGGACATGTCTGATCACGAACTGGTTTCTGTGTCCCGAATAACCCCCGGGGAATATCGTTCCCATTACGTTCCTAGTTCGCGAATCGTGCACCTGACGTTCTCGCGTATTTCCACGATTTATCGGTCGGTACTTTCGGCTGTTTCGAAAATGGTCGTTTAAAAAAGTCGTTAAAAAAGACAGGCAAAAAAGGGGCGAAGTAAAAACATGAAGCATCGAAAGGATAGAAGAAGAGATAATACAGCGAATTATCCCTCCGGAGGTAACCGGTAAACAACCAGCGTTTCTTTCCCCGTAGCATTTATTTTTTTTATATTTTACTTTTTTTTTGCTCTGTAATTAACTTTATTTGCTCTGACAAAGAAGCATTTTTTATCGTTACGGGGAATAAAATATTTTACGTACATTTTGTTATTCGCTCTTTTATGAAAGCTTGGTACCTTTCGAACTCATCGGTGGTTATTGTACGCTGAATTTGACAGGGAATATCGAGGAAACTTTTGGGGAATTGACAAAGCAGAAATTGGGTTTTTAATGAAAATACGATGGTGCGGATGTTCAGTATGTGTCCCTAAAGCTCTGCGTTCAAATATGAACCATTTCCTGTAGTACATTCTTGTGTTTTCTATGTCTTTATATTTTTACATCCCAAATTGAAAATTCTACATTTACAAATTGGTATAGTTCTGCAATACCTACGTCCCCAAATACATCATCAAATTTCCTACATCCCCAACTCTTAAATCCGAGTTTCCGACATTTCTACATTTGTATTATACCAAATTATAATTTCAAATTGCTACACCCCCAAATTCTTGCATTCCCAAATTCTTACATGCTCAAATTCGTACATTCCCCAATGTTCACATCTGCAGATCTCTATATCCTCAAATTGCTACATGTCCATATTGCTATATCCCCAAATTGCTACATCCCCCAATTCTCACATTCCTAGGTCCCTATATCCCCAAATTGTTGTATTCTGAAATTGCTATATCTCCAAATTGCTATAACCCCAAATCGCTACATCCCCAGATCCCTACATTATCATATCTCTACACCTCCAAATTCGTATACCCCCGAATTCCCACACCCCCAAATTCCCACATCCCCAAATTTCGACATCTCCATATCTCTACACTCTCATATTCCTCCACCCCCCAATTCGTATACCCCCAAATTCTCACATCCTCAAATTCTCATATCCCCAAATTCCCATATCCCCGAATTCTCATATACCCAAATTTCCACATCCCCAGATCCCTACATTATCATATCTCTACACCTCCAAATTCGTATACCTCCGAATTCCCATGTCCCCAAATTCCCACACCCCCAAATTCCCACATTCCCAAATTTCGACATCTCCATATCTCTACACTCTCATATTCCTCCACCCCCCAATTCGTATACCCCCAAATTCTCACATCCTCAAATTCTCATATCCCCAAATTCCCATATCCCCGAATTCTCATATACCCAAATTTCCACATCCCCAGATCCCTACATTATCATATCTCTACACCTCCAAATTCGTATACCTCCGAATTCCCATATCCCCAAATTCCCACACCCCCAAATTCCCACATCCCCAAATTCCGACATCTCCATATCTCTACACTCCCATATTCCTCCACCCCCCAATTCGTATACCCCCAAATTCTCACATCCTCAAATTCTCATATCCCCAAATTCCCATATCCCCGAATTCTCATATACCCAAATTTCCACATCCCCAGATCCCTACATTATCATATCTCTACACCTCCAAATTCGTATACCTCCGAATTCCCATATCCCCAAATTCCCACACCCCCAAATTCCCACATCCCCAAATTCCGACATCTCCATATCTCTACACTCCCATATTCCTCCACCCCCCAATTCGTATACCCCCAAATTCTCACAACCCCAAATTCTCACATCCCCAAATTCCTACATCCCCGAATTCTTGCACCCCTAAATCCCTATTATCCCAAATTCCAATATCTGCCAATCCCTACACCCCCAAATTCCCAAACCGCCAAATCCCTAGATTCTCACACCTCCAACTCCCCAAATTCCCAATCCACCCCCATATTCTCAGATTCAAAATATCCCCCAAAAAACGTCATAAAATATAATATCGATCTTTCCTCAGGTTCCAAAAATTCAAGTTTCGGTACTGAAAAATCTCCCGTATCGAGATGTCCGCGAGGATCAAATCCACATTGAACGAACACGCTCGATGCAATTTATTTATTATCCGACACGGTTATCGCCACGGTTAGGAGGATTAGCGGGCAGATTAATTAACGATTAATTAATGTTTGCTTGCGCGTTAAATAAAATCCGTGGTCGATCGATGACCGACACACACTGAATATTCTGTTTGCCGCATCGTGTCAAAAGCGAATCACTCCAACTGAAAATGTTTTCCTTTATTTTTGTTTTGGACGGAAATTTAAAGCAGAAAGTAGCGTCCGATGATGCAGTCTCCTTGTGTTCTATTATGCACCGGATCCCGTGAAATTGCGGGAGGAAAGTTCGATGTGTGTATAAACAGTCGAAGTGAATAAAACGTTGAATACATTTCATCAAATTTGTTTTTGGTTATAATATTTTGTGTGAAATATGTCACAGTATATAAAAATTATAGTAAGAATCATCTAGTATGAGATACAAAAGAGAGTCATATGATATACAGCACAAGGAATAGTTACATAATAATTCTGAGACAATGTGTTAGAAATATTTGTTCATGTCAAATTGATTACAGTTGAAACCGTTCAAATTATCTGACAAAAATATTAGCTCAAAAATAAAGAAGTACGAAACTTTACAAGATAAACTAACCTTAGCTAGGAATGAAATTTACAAGATAACCTAATCAAAAAGGATATATCCATCTGAGAATGCACAAAGAATCTACAGAGAGCTTTTTTTCAAGTAAGATGAATGGTTCCACTTATCCAAAAAGAAGAACAGAAAAAGATTGAAATTTACAATAAAATTGTAGTCCGATCAATAAATTAAAAATAGAAGAAAATAATCGCGGGGTGAAAATAAAATAAGAAAACATTTTCTCGAGGGTAGAGGCGGTCGAGCAAATTTGTCGATACGAGGGAGGAGCTCGCGAAAACGAAGAGCAAAGAGAGAGAAGCTTCTCCACAAAATTTCATCGACATTTTCTTCGTTTTTTTTTTTCTCCGTCTCTTTGCGCAGCGAAACTTTCGAGTAGGCGATGACTCGTTGCAGCGCGGCAACGAGAGGACGTCGATCTCTCGCCGGAAATCCGGAAGAAATCTCGAAAGAGAGAGGCCGGCTCCCCTAAACTTCGGATCAGGTGCTTCCATTCCCTGGCTCGTTCGTGAAACTTTCCTTCGACCACTTCTGACGATTATTTTAATGAAAATCTCCCGTACAAATTAATCCCCTGCCTGTTTTTCAAATTCTTCAATTTTTCTATCACCGTAAGCACTTTTTGAACATTTGTGAGGATTATTTTGTGCAAGAATGAAGGTGGATGCGGACGTAGAGATATAGGGATCTAGGGATGTAGGTGGAGATATTTGGAGGTGTAGGAATATGGGGGTGTACAGATATGGGGATGTCAGAATTTGGGGATGTCGGAATTCGGGGGTGTGTGAATTTGGGGATGTGGGAATTTGGGGGTATACGAGTTTGGGGGTGTAGGGATATTAGGACGTAGGGAATGGGGATGTCAGAATTTGGGGATATGGGAATTTGGAGGTGTGGGAATTTGAGCATGTGTCTCCTATCACCGTAAACACTTTTTGAACATTTGCGAGGATTACTTTGTGCAAGAATGAAGGTGGATGCGGACGTAGAGATATAGGGATCTAGGGATGTAGGTGGAGATATTTGGGGGTGTAGGAATATGGGGGTGTACAGATATGGGGATGTCAGAATTTGGGGATGTCGGAATTCGGGGGTATACGAGTTTGGGGGTGTAGGGATATTAGGACGTAGGGAATGGAGATGTCAGAATTTGGGGTTGTGAGAATGTGGGAATGTAGTGATTTGGGGATGTAGCAATTTGGAAATGTAGCAATTTGGGGATGTAGCAATTTGGAGATGAAGGAATTTGGGGATGATTGAGATTTGGGAATATAAGGATTTGAAAATGTAGGAAATTGAGAATATTAGGTTGCAGTAATATTCCATTGGGGTAGAAATTTGTAAATTTATCAGTTCGACAATGGATCAGTTCGGGGACCCAATTCGAGAACTTGCGAATTTGCAAATTTGCCAATGCTAAAGTCCATTAACTTAAAAATTTAGTAATATGAAATAGAAAATCCAGAACCCACAACTACCAATTCTAAAATCCGTAAATATAGACTCACAAACATGAAAATGTAAAAACTCTAAAATCTCCAAACCAAAAACCTGCAAATACAAAAATTGCGAAGCTATACACGTGTAACGAAATGTAGATTTACCGTAGTCCCCGAGCGGATAATAACGAAAACACCCGTATACCCTTTATCCATCGATTTTTCTGTTTCGACAAACGTTGAGAGTTGATTCATGGAGGCGGAGTGGTCGCGATCGTGTTCCGTTGGTCGCATTTAACACGCACAAAAGCGTAACAGACACAGAGAAAATACCGATGGAGGTCCGTGACGATGGCAATCGGCGATTTACGAGGAGTTGTTAGCGGCTGGTGTACGTGCAGCTGTGCAGCCTGTGTCTCCCGCGAGCTTCTGCAGTTTCTCTTGATTGTTTACAATTAATTTGACCCGACAGGCTCGTAGTTGCTTCGCCATCTTCCGTTATTCTACCTCTTCTTGTTTCTCCGTTTCTTCGCTTTAAGCGATGCTTTGTCTTTCGCCGGGAACAACCCTCCGTTTCTTTTTTTTATACCTTTCTTCGTCTCCGTTCTCGCTAATTTTTCCTTCTTGTTTATTCAGAATTTGTTAACTCGCTTAATTTTTAACCGGGGGAATTTTTCTCCCTTCTTCAACGGAGATAATACAATGCCTCCTCTCGTATTACGTAAACTCTGATTTTCCTCTGTTATCTTCTATTATTCGAACGGAGTTTATTGTTCGTCGGGCCATTGACATTCTTTTTGCTCTCATCGGGCTCGAGTGTCTTGCAGTCTTAGTTATTTTATCGTTTCTGTACGATTATCTCCGATGTAGGACGAATGGGACACTGGACATTTACTGAGGACTCTCGGGATCTTATAGTCTTCGTTGTTACTTCATTACTGTATTATTGTTTGTGTTAATCACTGTATTGATGCTTCTTTTTGTTGCGTTTCTTGCATTTCAGGTACTCTCAGATGAACTTTTTATTTGGAAATTTTGTGTTACTAATGAAGATTAGTACCGTAATATTTTAATACGTTAACATGTTCATATGTTGATATAGTTCATATGTAATATGTTTATATATTGATATATTCATATATTGACAGGTTCATATGTGGACATGTTTATATGTTGATATATTCATATGTGGTTATGTTCATATGTGGATATGTTCATATGTTCACATGTTCATATGGTCATATGTTGATAGGTTCATATGTTGATAGGTTCATATGTGGACATGTTTATATGTTGATATCTTCATATGTGAATATGTTCATATGTGCATATGTTCATATGTGGATAGGTTCACATGTTCATATGTTGATACGTCCATATACTGATATACATATTTATATGTTGATATATCAATAGCACAATATGTAAGTACCTTAATGTGTTAATACACCAACATGTTAATATGTGGACTCTTTATCTATCACTAAAATATCATTTACCAATCTTGACATAACATTTCCAACTCCAAACTACCTGAATAAATGCTCAACTACATATCTCAACAAATTCTTACATTTCCTCAATACCAAAGTGAAATAAGATTCCCCTGTTACGTCATGATAAAACGAAACATAGAATCTCTTAATCCGTTGTCATGCATTCCATGATCGTTCTCATCTCACGCGTAACGTAGACGTCGCATTGTTTATAAAACGATAAACCATTCCAGCGACCGCCATTTCTCCAGCGATTTTCCATCAACCGCTTAACCGCCCCGTGACAGAATGCCTGTGCACGCGTGTGCACACAGAGCCCGTAAAATCGCAGGAATAATCGTGTTCCTGAAATTTCGCGCGGAATTTGCCCCGCGTATTCACGTAAGCCGAGACACGCAGGTTTCCCGTATGTCACGCGAAACGTTATCGGAGCTTTTAGCGAGACACGCCGGGAGCCTCAGCTTCCGAGACGTCTGTTCTTTTGTAATAAACGTCTACGGAGTACTTACGCGCACTCCCCTTTCAGAATTTGCAATTTTTCCCCAGCCGACATGCCGGAAATCACCTTTGAATTTCAATAAAAAACTTTCGCAAACAGTCTAGCTTCGATGGCCGCCATTTTGTGCATCTTCCGCGCGCTGCAGTTCATAACTCAAGCTCTTTGCAAATATCTTCATGTTTAGAAACTCGTTGTTAAATGTTTCAATAAATATGTTCATGTTTAAACACGTTGTTAAATGTTTCAATAAATATGTTCATGTTTAAACACGTTGTTAAATGTTTCAATAAATATCTTCTTGTTTAAACACGTTGTTGAGTGATTCAATAAATATCTTCATGTTTACATATGTGATGAAATGTTTCAAAAAAGAACCTTCGTCTTTAAAAACCTTAATAAATGTTTCAATAAATATCTTCATGTTTAAACACGTTGTTGAGTGATTCAATAAATATCTTCATGTTTAAACACGTTGTTGAATGATTCAATAAATATCTTCATGTTTACATATGTGATGAAATATTTCAAAAAAGGACCTTCGTCTTTAAAAACCTTAATAAATGTTTCAATAAATATCTTCATGTTTAAACACGTTGTTGAATGATTCAATAAATATCTTCATGTTTAAACACGTTGTTGAATGATTCAATAAATATCTTCATGTTTACATATGTGATGAAATATTTCAAAAAAGAACCTTCGTCTTTAAAACCTTAATAAATGTTTCAATAAATATCTTCTTGTTTAAACACGTTGTTGAATGATTCAATAAATATCTTCATGTTTACATATGTGATGACATATTTCAAAAAAGGACCTTCGTCTTTAACAACCTTAATAAATGTTCCAATAAATATCTTCATGTTTAAATGTTTTAATAAATATATTTATGTTTAAACACGTTGTTAAACGTTTCAATAAATGTCTTCATGTCTAGGCAGATTGTGAATTGTTTCAATAAATATGTTCACGTTTAAAGACATTGTTAAATATTTCAAAAAATATTTATATGCTGTGCACTCAAGTCAGAAGTACAATATATCAGTCCATGAAATAATGGCAAGCAGAGAAAGACGTGTGCGTCGTAGAATTTTTCCCGATGCCGTTTTCTTTCGACATTTCGTGCGGACGAGCCTCCGACCCTTCCATTTGCTCCAGAAACGATTCCTGGATCGTTCATAAACGGCTCGAAATCTTCCGGTCGCGTACCACTTGTATCCATCCACGCAAACACGTAGACGCACACTTTGTTCGCGGGACGAAACAAAAGCAAGGGGAAGAGAAAGAAGAGCGAAGGTAAAACGCGCAGAGACGTGTGTGTTCACGCGAGAGAGACTACTCTTAGGATCGTCGAGTACCTCTGGGAAATTGGTTCCGCGCCTCCCAGGGCCGTCTTCTAACTTTTATTCTCTCTCTGGGACCGACGACAAGAAAATAGCGCAAACTGAGAGCCCTCAGTCTTTTCTTATCTCGGTACATTCGCCTCTATCCTTTTCTTTATCCCCCACTGTTCGCTCTCTGCCTCGCAAACCCCTTCCGAGACCTTTTACCTTCTCATCGACGGATTTAGGACAAATCCTGGCTGATTAGGGAAGGTTCATCTCGGTTGATATTTTTCTCGATTTGATATTTGGTCATCGAAATAATACGAGGTGCACTGGGAGGTTCAGCGAATTGAATATTGGGGATGTTGCAAGTTTGTGAAGATGCAACTCTCCAAATATCGTTAGTTTGAGATCTAAGATTTAATGTTATAAGGTGTTCGAGAATATCTTTCCCCTCAGTATATTCCTAGACTACTAGCTCCTCAAGTATCTCTTGATTTCAAACATCCCTATATTTTGCATATCTGTACTTCAAATATCTGCAGATTTCAAATGTTCTTATTGCATCAAATATTCCTATGGTTCATATATTAGCACACCAAATATACAGATCCTGAGTATTTATAGCTTGAAAATGTCCTTAGATCCCAATGTAAAAAGCTCATAAAATATCTCTTCATTTCAAATACTCCTACGACTCAAGTATCCCTGGATTCATTTCATAAATGAGGATATCTCTCAGTCCATAAATATGCTTTAGAGCCCATCCCTGGATTCCTAATATCCTCATTCCACCGAATATCCTTAGATCCCAGGTATCTTCATTCAACACAAATGTTCCTACATGTCAGATACCTTGGTTCCATCAAATATCCTTAAATCCTAAATACCTTTGACCTACAAATATCCCTAGATTCGAGATATCCTGAATCCACCAAATGTCTCTAGATTTCAGATACCATCATTCCACCGAATATACTTAGGTCGCAGATGTCTTCATTCACACGTATGTCCCTACATCCTACATACATTGGTCCCAGCAAGTATCCTTATATCCCAAATACCCTAGTCCCCCAAATATCCCTAAATTCCAGATATTCTTGTCCCCCAAATATCCCTAGATTCCACATATTCTTGTCCCCCAAATATCCCTAGATTCCACATATTCTTGTCCCCCAAGTATCCCTAGATTCCAGATACCTTTGTCCCCCAAATATCCCTAGATTCCAGATACCCTTGTCCCCCAAGTATCCCTAGATCCTAAACACCCTTGTCCCCCAAATTTCCCTTCATCCCAGATACCCTTGTCCCCCAAATATCCCTAGATTCCACATATTCTTGTCCCCCAAGTATCCCTAGATTCCAGATACCTTTGTCCCCCAAATATCCCTAGATTCCAGATACCCTTGTCCCCCAAGTATCCCTAGATCCCAAACACCCTTGTACCCCAAATTTCCCTACATCCCAGATACCCTTGTCCCCCAAATATCCCTAAATCCCAGATACCCTTGTCCCCCAAGTATCCCTAGATTCCAGATACCTTTGTCCCCCAAATATCTCTAGATTCCAGATACCTTTGTCCCCCAAATATCCCTAGATCTCAGATACCCTTATCCCCCAAGTATCCCTAGATCCCAAATACCCTCATTCCACAAAGATTTCTACATCCCAGATACCTCGATCCCACTAATATCCTCACATCCCAAATACCCTATCACCAAATATCCCTATATCTTAGATATCTCTAAATTTCCAATACCTACAATAGTATCTCGTATCGAACAGAATATGTGCAACATAGAATATTTGCAATCGCGATCAAAATGCAAGAACGAAATAAATGTGTATTCATCGCGTAACCGTGATATTAAGTAACGGGAAATAACGGGTCAGCGTCGGTTCCGGTAATTGAAGGGAAGGGCATTAGCGGCGCGAATCGAGCGTAAAATATGAAAATCATCTCGTTAGAGACAGAGAGCGTGGCTCGCAGGACGAGAGCGATCTTGACGGCAGTTAAGCCGGCAACACGCGACACGCTAACATTATCACAGCGGGCGTGTACGCTAATTTCAGGCGGACGGCAATCTGCATAATTCGGTTAGAGCAAACATCCAACTCGCGTGGCTATCCGCCGTTATCTGACCGGTCGAATGCTACGGCAAGAGGCGAACTTATCGATCGATCGCTTCGAATCGCGGCGCAGATTTTTTATTAAGCTCCGTTGCTAATGCCGCGATTAACTATTTAGCCACGGCTCGCTTTCGCGGAAAATCTGCTGTCTACGAGACGAGTATCGCGATCGTTCGAGCCTGATTAATCGCGTGTTTATACCATTCGTTGCTTCATACTTTTCACGATTTTATCGCAACTTCATTAGCTGAGAATTTTTTCATTCTGTTCGATCAGTTGTGGATAGGTTACAGTTGATTTCAATTAGATGGAGTTATGGATGTTGGAACATTTAAGTGAATTTCAAATGTGGGATCGTCTTACATGTGATATGTGGTCGACGCTGCAAAATCGACGCAGCTAAATTAATTATTTATAGGAAACGTTAAGGAAAGGTTTTCGTGGCTCTTAATGTTGCAGCAATGATACTTATGTTGATATATTCATATGTTCATATGTGAACACGTTGGTATGTTGATATAGGCATATGTTAGTATGTTCATATGTTCATATGTGATGTATTTATATGTTGATATCGTTCATATGTGGATAGATTCATATGTGGATATGTTGATATGTGCATATGTTCATATGTTGATATGTTGATATTGTCTATATATGATGTATTTATATGTTGATATATTCATATGCGGATATGTTGATATGTAGATATGTTGATATGTTCATATATTCATATGTTGACATGTTCATACATTGATATATTCATATGTGTTCATATGCTGATATGTTGAAACGTTCATATTTTACATGTTCATATATTGACGTGTGCATGTATGTATTAAATTTATGAGAAAAGGAAAGTAGGGTAAGGTGATCCCCAAAAAATAAATAGTTAAAGAAAATGTAGGACAATTTACAACATACTAAATAACTAAAACAGAGTGCCAACTCTGAATAAATAATTTGAAAGGATATTAAAAATTTGTAAGTAATTAGTAGGTGAAGGATAAAGCAAACAAGATGTAATCACCTTTAATTCATCAAAGGCGATGTAATTTATCGAAGATGGGATGTGTTGCCGAACCCTATACAACACGTACGTAGTTAGAATGTGTCGTTACAAGTTGTTCGTGATCGATAGACTTACAAGTTGAACAATTCTGCTAACGAAGTCCTGATGCGGGTCCGTGCAACGTTAGACGGGTAGAGAAGCTACCGGGGGCTGATTGATTAAGTTCAAAGAATCATGCTGTCGAACGTGACGAATGGAGAAAGCGGATAATAGGTCGTGTCTCAACTTCCTCTCCGGGAAGGAGGTTGATTAAGTTGTTACTTCGAAACGATGGAGTCCGCAACCATTTCGGATCATAATTGACGGGAAAGTCTAACATCGGTGATCTTTTAATACTCTGTTTTGTCGCTCTCGGGAATTATTAGCTTGATACTGTCGTTTATTTTATAGATACACATTTACTGTACTGTTTTGAAATTTTACTATTTTATGACATAAGGTACTTTTTACGATTCGTTTTGTACACAGATTTAGATGGTGGTATAATCTTAAAATTGCAAATCTCTTTTCTTGTGAAAGCTCTTTCCACTTTTGGGGTGCAAAGATTGAAAATTGGATATTATACTACTGGTCGAATTTCAATTCTTTCGATAGAAAATCATTTTGTAGAGGAAACGAAACAGTTCCAATGTAGTCATTTCTGTTAAAGCTTGATCTATAATTTGATGTAACATAAGGGGTTTTGATTAAAGAAAACGACTAAACATGGAAGAATAACGTTCGAAATATCGGTGAATATCCGCGAAAAGGCAGCCCCTCGAACCGTAAGTGAATTATGCAAATTAAACGCGTAACAACAGAGCGCACACTGATCGTGCTTTGAAAATGCTAGCACGAAATAAGCGATTATTCGCGAATTACCTGATAATTTATTATCAGGGGATAAGCGTTCGCGTCGAATAACCAATGGACGTTTGCGAAGGTTTTGTTGAACGGTATTCGCTTTCTCGACGATCCGCAAATATTTTCGTACAAGATTCTCCTAGTAATTTCTCGTTGCATTATGCATACTCTGGAGGAATCGTTGTTTTAACGGGAACGGAGGGGAAGACTGCGACTTCGTTTGCTTTCGAATTTGTTACTTGAGAGATGTGAAAATTAACTTCATTCACGTTTTTTACCGTCTATGCATTTCGTTATTTGTATTATTTATTTCAGTAATTATTATTTCTATTTTTTAGGTGATCATTTGTTACATTAAAAGGGCTAATAATTACTGTTAATATTAACTAAAAAATTAGCGATGTTAGACCGAGAAAAATTAGGAAATACAACGAGGGTTGTCGTGGAAAACTTGTGACTATTCAGAGAAATTTATTTCCTCAATTTCATATTTATTTTAGTAGCCATTTATTTTAGCAATGACTTCTATTTTGCAGTTGATCATCTATTACGTTAAAAAAAATATTAATTTACTATTAATATTACCTAAAAATTTTATGATAGACTGAGAAAAATGAAGAAATAAGGGTTGTGTTAAAAAATTTAGTGCCTTCATGTTATATTTATTTTAATAGCCATTAATTTTAGCAACGAGTACTTCTATTCTGTAGTAGACCATTTGCAACGTTAAAAAAGTTAATAACTATTAACTGAAAAATGAATACTGTTTCACTAAGAAAAATAAAGAAACAGAAAGTCGTACTGAAAAAAATCGTTAGAGGTACAATCACATAATTATAATTCGATAATTGAACCCTTGATAATTTTGCAAAATTATGTATGTAGCCATCACTCTTAACCTTATCTCGCTCGAAAGTTCACTACATAATACAATTAAAAAACTGGAATAACCTTGATGCGAAGAGTCATGGTTTGTATAAAAAATAATTGAGGCAGTTGCAGTTATCCAAGTGTGCCTGTATCCCTCCACCGTGCGATTCCAACGAACCGAAACCGTAAATGGATTCTGGGTAAAAGTACGTACGAAAATTCCTTGTGAACGAGGTGTTCGCGTTGTTAAACAGGATCGTTCCGAGCTGGCAGGAAAATTGCGCTTTTTACCGGTTTCCATTAAGGGTCCCTCGCGCTGGCAGCCGCCTAATATCGGAACTTTCCAAATAAGATATTACCGTCGGTGACAAGTTATTAATTGAAAACTTTGATTCAGTTAGTTATCGGCCCTGCTGGTCCTTCCGCCATTAGCATAATCCTTGGCTCACGGTTGGCGCGGCTGCGTTCGACGCGAAAACTTTCCGCTTCCGGCGTGCACGCCGACAGGTACAAATCGAAAGTCTATCGGGGGAGAACAATAATTCATAACGAGGGAGACCTTCTCGCGATCTCTGTAACCATCATCCCTCGCCTGTGCGTTTCGCGCCCCCCTGTTTGCAGAACCAGCCACTCAGACGTCGTTTCACCGACGTTACTTCCGTGACAACGTAATCCCGTGAAATCCGGTTCGCCCGGCGAAGAAGAATGATTTCCATAAACCTTTTAGCGGAAACGAGGAAACAGAATTAGCCGAGTTTCGAGGCGCAAACGGCCAATCCTCGCGAACGAGAAACCTTATTACCAGGGGAAAACGTATCAATTGCCGGGCTACTGCGACGCGTTTCCGCCCGGTGTCCGCGGCTTTTCCGCTTTTCAATACTTCTTTTATGCTGCTGCCGGGTTTCGGTGTACCGGAATTAAGTATTCGTTGGCCGGATGGAATGGAAGGACGAAGAATGCCATTTTCAGTCTGTATTACTTTACCCTTTCAAAATTGTCCTTCAATACGTTTCTATTAATCGTGGCAAATTGAAAGACGTGTAGGAGGTTGTTAAATTACATTTAATGGTTGCTGAGTTTAAGTGTAATTGGGGATGATATTGGACAAGGTTAGGTTGAATGCATCAGTTTAACGGGAAAAGAAATAATTATTATTATTGTAACAGATGTACAAATAGCAGTAGCGATTATGATAACAGCATAATGCAGCTGTTCCAATATTAATGGCAATAGCAAGAGCTATTGCAAAAATAGAAGCAATGATAACAGCATGATCTATAGTTATAGCAAAAACAATATCAATCATCAATATCATTCATCAACATCAATCATCAATATCACTCATCGATATCAATCATCAATATCAATCATCAATTTCACTCATCAATGTCACTCATCAATGTCACTTATCAATATCAATTACCAACATCACTCATCAATGTCACTCATCAATTTCATTCATCAATATCAATCATCAATATCAATCATCAATATCAATCATCAATATCAATCATCAATATCAATCATCAATTTCACTCATCAATTTCACTCATCAATGTTATTCATCAATATCAATCATCAATATCAATCATCAATATTAATCATTAATATCAATCATCAATATCAATCGTCAATATCACTCATCAATATCAATCACCAACATTACTCATCAATATCACTCATCAATATCAATCACCAACATTACTCATCAATATCACTCATCAATATCAATCACCAACATTACTCATCAATATCAATCATCAATATCACTCATCAGTATCAATCACCAACATTACTCATCAATATCAATCATCAATATCACTCATCAGTATCAATCACCATCACTCATCAATATCACTCATTAATATCAATCACCAACATCACTCATCAATATCAATCATTAATATCAATCATCAATATCAATCCTCAATATCAATCCTCAATATCAATCATCAATTATCAATCCTCAATATCGATCATCAATTATCAATCATCAATATCAATGACAACAGCAATAGCAATAGTAATATGAATAGTACCACATATGTCCCAATATCAATAAGAATGTCGATAACACTAATACCAATAACGATAGCAATACCGATTCATATGTCAATATCAACCTCGATATCAATACTAATAGCAGTATCAATATCAACCCCACTCGTAATATCACTATCGCAAGCATTACCAACATCAATATCATTTCCAATCTCGATCCCACCAGAATTTAATACCCATATCAGTATCGATACCGGTACGAATATCGATACAACACCAATTTCCAATTAAAATTTGATTATTCAATTAACGAATATAATGAGTCGTATAACCTGATCGAAGACCACGCAGGAAAGTGTTAAAATTTCACCGTGTTT
The DNA here is from genome assembly GCA_945859595.2 of Megachile willughbiella. Lineage (NCBI taxonomy): Eukaryota > Metazoa > Arthropoda > Insecta > Hymenoptera > Megachilidae > Megachile > Megachile willughbiella. Next base: position 13,764,956 of record OX243798.1, on the reverse strand, counting down.
ACAAGAATTCGACAAGATTAACGTCGAAAGTTTCGCGAAACAGCCAATGGAACTAAACATCGTTAACTCGTTACCGTTCGAAAATTCAAAGAAACTTGTACAAGACAGTTCCGAGGTACGTAATTGATTGAAATCTAAAGGTTCAAAGATCAGGAAGCGGAAGATATCGATAGCAAGTCGAAGTTGAAATCTCGGGACGTTCCTAATAAGTCCGATCCGATTCGAGCTTCCACGAAAGTTGACTTCGAGACCGGGTCTAAACAATCGAGTAAGAGGATCGGCTCTTTCCCGTTTTGAAAATTAATCAAACGGCTCTCTGTCCGATTAAAATACATCGTCCAGATAAATCCAAGCTCTCGTCGTTACCTCGAACAGTTTCATCCCTTAAGCTGGCTCCGATCGATCGGATTTCTTTCTATTTGCCGAACGATTTAAACTTTACGCTACTCCTCGCGCGAGGTGGCACTATTTCGAGACAACGGTGGACACTCGCAAAGAATCGACGATCGAGAAAAAGGTGGCGAAGAAAAGTTCAATCTGTGGTGTATAGAGGACAACGAGGTTGCCGGACGTTCGATCGACACTTTGTTCTATGGAATCTTAAGACTTTAAGTCCCGAATGGTCGACCAAGTTCTCTCCGGGACGAAAAACCCAACAATACCCGTGGCCGAGGTTCGGTTCGTCGATCCATCACAGAGTCGATTAATTCAATTAATTTAATCTGGTAATTGCTTCTCATCGATCCTGTCCCATCGACAGTTCGACCTCTTAACCGTGCCTGTATACCGTGCGTGTGTTGCTCCCTTTTCTCTACCCTCTTATCTTCGCTCTCCACTTTCCACCAAGATCGACCTTCCTTTCTGCTCCTTTCACATCGCTCCTCTATGGTCAGATGAGAGATTAACCCAACGATTTTTCCTGCGAATCTGTTGCTTCGAATGTTTACTGGTGTGCGAACAGAGGGTGAGATCCTCTACAGTACCTTAACTGCGGAATTTAAGCACTGGTAGTCGAATATATTCTTACAAATATTTCTACCAATTTTGGAATTGAATTTCATTGAAAATCAAGCATTGTACGAACAAATTTTAGTCTACTTTCAATTTTCTTTTTCTATGTACCCTTGTTGTGTCATTATTTATATACCACCCTGTATATATCTGTACATCAATTAATTAATTGTAAACTGTATTTGTACTCTGAAAATCATGTCTCATATGAACACATTTTATTCTATTTTCAATTTTCTTTTTGTATGAACAAACCCTTGTAACATCATTATTTATGTACCACCCTGTATATATCTGTACATCAATTAATTAATTGTAAACTGTATTTGTACTCTGAAAATCATGTCTCATATGAACACATTTTATTCTATTTTTTTCTTCTTTTTTCGTATAGAATCAACCCTTGTTTCAGTATTTACGTTACACCCTGTATATATCCATAAATTAATTAATTAATTGCAAACAATATTTGTACTGTAAAGGTTGTTTCCTAGAAAATCATGCCTTATATGAACAAATTTTATTCCATTTTTAATCTTCTTTTTTCGTATAGAATCAACCCTTGTTTCACTATTTGTGTAGCACCCTGTATATATTCATACATTAATTCATTATTTGCAAACAATATTTGTGCCGTAAAGGTTACTTTGTAGAAAATCAAGCTTCGTATGAACAAATGTTATTGTACATCTTAAAATTATTTGTTTATGTAAAATCACCCCTTGTGTCGTCGCTTATGCAACACCCTGTGTATTACTATGAATGAATTAGTTATTCATGAAAGTATATTGGTACTGTTAAAGCTACTTTCAAAGTTGAGTCTCATACGAACAAATTTTATTCTGTATCTTGAATTTACATTTTCACGTAAAGTCACCCCTTATTGTATCACAATTTATGCAACAGTCTATGTATGTATAAAAAATATAATTAGTCTTGAAACTATATTTATACTATAAATGCTACTGTCTCAAAAATGAAGCCTAATATGAAAGAATTTAATTGTATACCTTGAATTTATTTTGTCACATAAACTCACCCCTTATCACAATATACGCAAAGCACCCTGTGAATAATATAAATAAATAAATTAAAACGGAATTAATTTCGGAAGTAAAAAAAACGACACTGAATGTATGTACATAGTAAAACACTTTGAAAACTTAGACAGTAAAATGGTTGTACAATCGAACGCATCCCTCCATCAAATTTTCCCGCCGTTTCCGCGTCGCAGCTACTTTCGCTTCCATATTTAACGCGAAATGAACTATTCATCGGTACTATCGGCTCGGTATGCGCGTCGAATTGGATATCGGATTCCTATTCGTGCGTTTTTCAGTAAACGATTCCATAATCAGCAACTCGAGCTGTATCGGCTACGTGTGCAGAATAATGTATTATTGCATTTCAACATCGTGTGCACCGGAACAAGCGTTGCTCCGTCGGCTGCTATTAAACGGTTGGAAATTAGCGCTTTTACCGGTCTGACAAAGCCCGTAGCGGGCGGATTCGTCGCACAAAGGCAAGACGTTAAATACTTTCGATGAAATCGATATCGTGCATTCAAGCTTTCAAAGATGCTCTTCCTTGACAACCAATTCTGTATAACCGTCGGGTATAATTTAACGGGGGATCGTAATAAGAAAAAATGAAAAACGTGGCTTTGAAACGTCGTGTCCAAAGTATTAGAGTCTATGGATTGAGATGATTTTCACAGAGTTGGAAATTAGGTAAAATTTGGAAAATCTTTATTGCATTTATTACTAAATTTAATAGTACTAAATACTACATAGTTAGTACTATTAGCACTACTATATTTAATACCAAATTTTATACTATTTATCACTATACTTTGTATTATTAATATTGTCATTTAATAATATTTATTCTAAAAATAAATTTACTATATATAACAGAGTATATCCTAAAAGTAAGTATACTGGATTTATTTATTTATTTAATTATCACCATATGTAACATATTATTTTATATTTTTTTTTGCACTCAAATTTTGCAATATGTCTGAATGTAATCTCAAACAATAACTAAACTGTGGATGTCTACTAAAAGTCTGCAAATTGAACATAAATTAAATAATCCATAATATGTGGACGTCAGCTACATATGTGGATCTCACACATGACTACATAATTTATCTACAGATAACTAGACACATATGATTTACTACATTTTGAAGTGTTCGAAAATGCATAATTATTTACAGTCTAATGAACGAACTAACAATGTTAATAAATAAATAACCCACGATGTACAATTAACAAGAAACACGTATTTTAATCAGGAACAAAGTACCCCACCAGTGTTTGTGTAAACTCGTAACATGTAAACTTGAGTTTTGCCAAAAATTTCAATTTGAATTTTCTAAAAATGTTCAAGTTCACTCTAACATGAAAACTAAGATAAAAATTAGATCGGAGAAAGTTTGATGCGAAAGGAAATGGAAGCATTCGATGCGAGGATAAATGTGAAGAGGAAGCAGGGTTTCGAGGCGAACACGCGAGGTATACCGCCGAGAATCGTACAATTATTTGAGGTTAAAAGACGACGCTGATATATTAGGGCAAAGTCTCAAGAGGAGACTGTCATCCGCAGGGAAAGCCGGCGCAGTAGTCAACCCATTATGTCTTCCAGATTATTTGACGCTGTTACGTTCCGTCTGATTTCAACCTCACTTTGTGTCCCCGTCAGCGAATTCAACTAACTCGTTTTCTCTTATCAAACGACGTGATAAGTCTAACTTTAATGAACAACCGCGATAACAAAAGCGAAGTAACGAGGTACTTTATGTAGGAATTTAGAAAAACGGGACGTGTGCTTTTGCATATTTGGGTTGGGATGTTTTGGTCGACGTGTGATGAGACATTGGATGTGTTTTGTCGGTGTTGGAAAGGGAGATTTTGAAGTTTAATAATTTTTTCATATAAACAAAGTCAATTCCTTAACAAAAAATCTTTAACAACCTAACCTAATAACGCACCTTCAAACAATTCAAAGGTCAGAAATAGCAACCACCGTCAAAATGGAAGACCCAGAGCTTCTAACATCGTCGGGACTCGTTCGACTACCGTTATCGATATATTATCGATGTGTTCAGAATGCCATAATTCACCACGACCGCTTCGCGTTTACCGTTCATCATCGATCGAGCTGTTATCTTGGAGCTTCAGCTCGCAATTAAATTTCCTACGCGATACCGACCGAACACCGATGCTAATTTCCTTCTAACCCTCCACGATCGGCATCCAGAATTTAATATACAGTACACTCTGTTATATTGCAACTTTCGTGCATGTTAATGACGAGACGAATGAGAAACTAACGGTATACTGCCACGTGTTACGTCCAGCCTTTGGACTGAGAATCGTGATAATTTGTGCACTTCGATATCTAGGGTGTTCAATTTGAGGGTTGCAATCTTCGTATTCTTAGGTTTCAAGTTATTTAGGAGTTAAAAATTTTAGGCAGGTAAATACGAAATATGTGGATTTTTGAATTATTGAGTGACAATTTTAGATTTTTCAATTCTTAAACCGAGGAATTGTTAGATTTTATGTAGGCCTATGTAGGCGGCCATTAAAGTTGTAAGTTCATATTCAAGTTCAGTATATATTATTAAGTTCAAGTTTGACTATAGTGTGTTTTAAGTTCAAGTTTAACATATTTTATTAAATTCAAATTTAGTGTGTCTTATTAAGTTCATGTTCATCAGCGTACCTTATTAACTTTGAGGTTATGTTCATCCTGCGTCCATTCACGACATGCAAACCATAAACAATCTCGATCGACAATAAACTACATCGAAGCTATATCCTATATAATAAAATTTTAATTACATACCATCAGTGATCAAATATCTCATCAGAACCTGTTGACCAATTAAATATTTTTCAACATTACGATCCTGCATCCTCCGACAGAGATAACGATCCGTGACGTACAAGTTACAAAGAATTGTTGTTTTCTCTTGTGTACCATGAAGCAACGTGTAATGGGGGAAATGCAAATTTAATGGACGAATTTCACGAGATGCGCCGTCAACAACCACCACCGGAAGCGATACGTAAGATCTTGTATTTTTCTATTGGCGAACGCGGAGTCCCGGTAAAACAAATGGGGCTAACATTTTTTTTCGACGATTATAATTTTGTATCATTATACACCTGGTCGTTGCAGATTCCTATGGAGATACACTTAAGTGCGATCTGCGATATACAGGACGGTGATTAATCTCGAGCATACGGGTGATAAACTGGAAATATGTAAATTGATGGTTGTAATTGAAATTTATCGTGCTTATTAATCATGCTATTTAATTTTCTACACGAAATTCTCTTCGTAAATACGGTAGTTATGCAAAATTACCCTCAAGTATTTCCTTCAATATGCGCACTTTGATGTTTTGACTTCGTTTCGAAAACGTGCATATTTTATGATCGCAATTTCGTGTCATTTTATCTTTTAACATTGCAATATCTTCCTGAGATCAACTTGTAAGGGTGTATTTTAATAACAGTGCTAAAGAGAGAGTTTGCTTAAGTATATGAAATAAGGAAATTCTATATCATTTCACTTGAAATCAATTTTTTGTGATTAACTTTGCAAGGTCAGAAAATAAGATTGTAATGATGGTGTTAACCCTTTTGCTTATAATATCGTGACGCACGCGTGACGCACATTACAGTTCAGATACTACGAAACAAAATCATACTTACGACTGAGTCTAGATAATGACGGTATTAACCCTTGTGCTTATAATATCGTGACGCACCCATGACGCACCCATGACGCACCCATGACGCACATTACAGTTCAGATACTACAAACCAAAATCATATTTACGACTGTCTAGATAATGATGGTATTAACTCTTGTGCTTATAATATCGTGACGCACCCACGACGCACTCATGACGCACCCACGACGCACATTACAGTTCAGATACTACAAACCAAAATCATATTTACGACTGAGTCTAGATAATGACGGTATTAACCCTTGTGCTTATAATATCGTGACGCACCCCTGACGCACCCACGACGCACTCGTGACGCACATCACAGTTCAGATACTACGAAACAAAATCATATTTACGATTGAGTCTAGATAATATTGGTATTAACCCTTGTGCTTATAATATCGTGACGCACCCCTGACGCACCCACGACGCACTCATGACGCACATTACAGTTCAGATACTACGAAACAAAATCATATTTACGATTGAGTCTAGATAATGTTGGTATTAACCCTTGTGCTTATAATATCGTGACGCACCCCTGACGCACCCATGACGCACCCATGACGCACATTACAGTTCAGATACTACAAACCAAAATCATATTTACGACTGAGTCTAGATAATGACGGTATTAACCCTTGTGCTTATAATATCGTGACGCACCCCTGACGCACCCACGACGCACTCATGACGCACATTACAGTTCAGATACTACGAAACAAAATCATATTTACGATTGAGTCTAGATAATGTTGGTATTAACCCTTGTGCTTATAATATCGTGACGCACCCCTGACGCACCCACGACGCACTCATGACGCACATTACTGTTCAGATACTACGAAACAAAATCATACTTACGACTGAGTTTGGAATTTATGGTCGTAGTACTTGTTTACGGCCATCTTTACATTAGCATCTGTAAACACCTTCAACACCTGTTTCAAGATGGCCGTAAACAAACAAGCGCAATTCTACACCGTTAAGGGCGTCACTTGCGACGATTCAAGAATACTTGAAAATTGAAACAATCGTAGAGTTAACCCTTTGGCCTATGATTAATGTGTCAGGTGCGTCAGTGAGAACTAATACAGCCATAATATAAAAACAGACAAAGAAAGTTGAAATGTCAATTTGGTATTATGCAATCGTTGACTATGCAACATTGGACTTGAACTACAAACTGAATATTGGAAATTCGAGTAACATTGATCACAACTGAAGTTCGAGTGCGTCAGACTCGTGGAAATAGTGGAAAGGGTTAAAATTACGAGAATGTAATCGAAGATGTTAAATTCGTACGCGAGGTGAAAACGTCGGGATTTTCTTAGGGGTGTTTCGAATAACAAGATCCGTCGTCCATCATTGCCGCGATTCTGACGCGTTCGCTAATAGCCGGCCTTTCGCAGCGACCACGCTCGCTGAATTATGTACAGGCTCAAAGGCAGGTGATAATCCGCCACGGGGAATGCTAAAAGGCACGCCATTAAGCGTCCGTGTAACTTCTGGCCCCGGATGAAAAGGGCCACGGACGGTAAATCGACGACCACCCCTTCGTCGAAACTCGATTCGAAGTTTCCCTTGCCGCGAAAGGTACCTCGGCAAAGTGTACCGACCGCCAAAGTGGCGTTCCGTTGGCCGAATAATAAATAAACCGCTCGAGTTCTCGCGTTTTTACCCGGACACGGTTTACTTTGGCGGCGGTGATTGGAAACCCCTGCCTCGATTCGACTCCGTGCTTTTCGAACCTTCCAACAAATTTCATTTTTTTATGCTCCGGTTATCGGAAGGTCGACAAATATATCACCCTTTAATATTCTACCGAGCCGAAGGTCTATGATCCTTTCGAATATTTATTATTCAGGATTGACCTGATCGAAGAATTAGGGTTTCAACCCCTTGAGGTTTGACACGTGACAAAATCTTACTGCAATTTTTAATACGTTTTAATTTGATGTTCAAGTGAAGTGACATAAAATTTCAACTTTCTTTATCTGTTTTAATATTGTAGTGTCTTGACTGGTAAATAAATCATAAAACAAGGGGTTGAAGATGAGTACCAGTTTATCATTGTAAATAAAGAATAGGTCTTTCTGAAAAGTGCTCTTGTTTGATTTCGATACCAACTTCGAGCCATCACTACACAATGATAATTGCAAACAGTTGCTCTCCAATTAAGGGTGTACTTGTGATATGTTCACCACGGGGTTGTAATAGAAAAGCTTACTATACTGTTACTAATATAAAAAGAATTCTTTATGAAATCTCTGCATGACTTGTGGCAGAAAGTACCCCTCTTTTGTACCCGAATTCGTAAATTCTCAAAGGTCCTGAAAAATCACTGAATTCTGAAATTTGTAAATTTTGCAAGAGCGGAGGTAAAGGGAAAAGGTATAAAAGCTGCGGAGGTTATGTCGGTTCGATTATTCGAGCGAAACCCTGTCCGTATCCGAGGTACAAGAATTTACGATTATACGTTCGAATAGCGGAACGTCAGTGAATCAACGCTCTTATATTCGCTGTTCGAATAACCCGCGTTCTACAGTATCAATAAATTCTTGGGCCGCCGCAAGCGACCCTGAGAAACATAGCTACGTTATGAAACTAAATTCCATCGTTGATTTTCTAGCCACATTTTCCGCTGACTAACTATGCTTTCGCTTAATTAGACACCGCGTTAGCCGACAGGAAAATGTCCATCGGGACGTTCAGCTTGCAAATTCGACCCGCAAATTATCGTTCTTGTCAATTACGCGTGGCTCGCGAAACTTTGCGAAAGATTGCGAGACGTTGCACGACAAACCCGAAATTATTATTTACATACCTTTTATAAATTTGTTCGTTTCCATATTTGCAAGTTGATACACTTATAGAATGATTGGTAGATTGATACGTTGTTGGATTGATGTATTGGTAGATTGGAGAATTGATAGATTGGTGAATTTATACTGATGAGTTCATAGATTGGTGAATTGGTGGCTTGGTAGATTAGTAGCTTGGTAGCTTGCTAGATTGGTAGATTGGTAGCTTGGCGAATTGGTGACGTGGTGGCTTGATATATTGGTGAATTCGTGAATTGGTAGATTGGTGAATTGGTAGATTAGTGAATTGGTAGGTTGGTGAATTGGAGGCTTGGTAGCTTAGTAGATTGGTGAATTGGTCAATTGGGTGCTTGGTGGCTTAGTAGATTGGTGAATTGGTAAATTGGCGAATTGACAGATTGGTGAATTGGTAGTTTGGTGGATCGGTGAATTGTTAAATTGGTAGATCAATGCATTGTTGGACCTATATACCGGTAGATTGATAAATTGCTACATTGTTGAATGATTGATATGTTGGTGATATTGTGGGTTGGTAGATCGTTGCATTTCTGGATTGATGTAGTGGTTGATTGATTGATTGGTAGGTCGATGAATTGTTGTATTGATACATCGATGAATTGGTGAATTGTTTGATTGTTAACTGATAGATTGATAAGTGGTTAGATTGTGAAATAGTTAGATTTTTATATCGATGAATTGGAAGATTGTTAGGTTGTTAAATTATTATATCGATGAATTGGTAGATTGGTTGATTGACGTATCGCTGAATTTTTTGATCGGTGGATTGATAGACTTCTACGTGTCTGTATTTTTAGTTGGCAAAGTGACGAAACATTCAAGAAAATAAATTTTCGAATCCGTAAATTTCTAAATTAGAAATTTTAAGTTTAATCAACGAGAGGAGAAATTTGTCGAGTAGAATGTAGCGAAGCGATATCAAGATCCAGCCGGAAGAAATCCAACCCGAAGAATTTCCAGGCGAGCGGATCCATCTTGACCGATTAAAGCGAGCTAAAGTTCGCGACGAGGATCGAGCGGAAGCAGCGTGAAGACGTCCGAGGGGCGGATGTCCTTCCGAGCGTTTACACTTTCGAAAGTTCGCGCCTCTGTGTTTCGAGAGAGGACGAAAAAGTGCGAGGCGAAAAGAGATTCGCGAAAGTTAGGCGTCGGTTCTCGCAGCGAAAAAGCAGAGGGAAACGGGCCGACGAAAAATCTGGACGAGACATGATGGAAAGGGTGAAAAGTTAGCGGCGATAACAGAGGAGGCCTGATGAAAGATAACAAACTTCATCCTTCTTCGCGATGCCTCACCCTTAAACCACGAGAATGCCCCTCGTACACACGGACAGGTGTCTATACATCTTCCTTCTTCGACGGCCACCATCATTTTTACTCGAAATTTACTTTAGAGCCCGTCACTTCGGCCAGAAAAATCTGTCCACTTTTTCGCCGGCGAAAACTGTCGGCCATTTGCTATTTACTTACTTGTTTCCACGCTGATCGAGGACTATGGCCTCTCGTTTCGAACCTTCATTGATTCCGACCTGAAAAGGATGATGCGATGAAGTATTGTTCTGCGGCCATAAAGTTCAGATATATTTACTACCCTTCCCTTATGTGCCACATATGTTCCTAATAAATTAATAAATCATCTATTCACTGACGACTTTATTTAAACGACAAATTTTATGATTTCACATAACTTTCATTTATATAACTGCTCTTATATGGTTTCATAAACGAAGAACATTTATATGACAACTTTTTTGATTTTATATAAGTGAATTTATATGACATCTCTTATATGATATCCTATAAATAAAGTTCATTTATGTGACAATTTTAATACGATTTCATATTGATGAAGTTCGTTTATGTGAGAACATTTATGACTTGGTATAAGTGAAGTTCATTTACATGATATCCTATAAAGTTCATTTATGTGACAACTTTAGTATGACCTCATATATATGAAATTCATTTAGATGACATCCTCTGTGACTTGATACAAGTGAAGTTCGTTTATATAACAACTTTTGTGACTTCATATAAATGAAGTTAATTTAAAAGACAACTTCTGTGATTTCATATATAAATGAAGATCATGTAAAGAATACCTTCTATGACTTGATATAAGTGAAGTACATTTAAAGAACTTTAATATCTTCATCTAAATGAGATTCATTAAAGTTTTGTGTACGAACATAATATAAATGAAGCAGATACGAAAAGCAACAAATAAAATTTCACAAGAGCATAATTTTGGTATAGACAGTAAATCATAAGCACCCTTAATTATGTAAAGTCCGTGGAAACAGCCCCTGTACATTGTCGTTGTACATAGTCGTTAGCCATATCAATGCTACTCCCGCGGGTGTAAACGATCAATGGAAAATGGACGAGAAAATTAGGTGACACGACGCAGGGTGAATTTTAAACAGCGACACGGAGGCGGTTCGCGACTGCGTGCATACGCGAAATGGTTGCTAGTCGGCTAAAAATGAAATCTATCCCATTCCGTCGTGACGCGATTAAACCGGAAGGGAAATGTAATTTACTTTAAACTCCGCGTTAGGATCACTCGAGTTCGCGATGATCCGCGAATCGATTTCATCCCCCCGTGAAAATGAAAGGAAAAAAGGATCTTGCCGGTAAATCGGATAGATGGAGCCGATATCAGGTGCTTCGTCGAATGAAATTATGGCGGATACCTTTCTTCGAGAGATAGTGACTAATTAGGGATAGGGAGAAGGTTGCTGGTGGCTTGGAGTTTTATGGCGAGGATTATTTTTTGAAAAGGAAGAGGGTATTTTAGTGATTGGAGATCCGTTAAAGATCAAGTTTTTGCAGACTCAGCTGATGGATCACTGGGGTGGGAATTCATTTTTTGTTCGCTGATTATGTTTGTTTGGAAGTTTTTAATTTGAGCATTTCAAGGATCTATATTTCTAAATTTCAAAATTTCAAAATCCTTAAATGTACAAGTCTCCAGTCCAAATCTTCAGATCCCAAGTTTCAAAATCTTCAGAGTGTCATATTCCCAAATCTCCAAATCTCTACATTTACAAATCTCCAACTCTTCAAATCCCCAAAATTATAAAGTCTCCAAATCTTCAAATCTCCAAATCACTAAAATTCTAAATCTCCAAATCTTCACTTCCCCAAATCTTCAAATCTCTGAATCTCTAAATCTCCAAATCTTCAAATCTCCAAACCTTCAAATCCCCAAATCTTCACTTCCCCAAATCTTCAAATCCCCAAATCTTCAATTCCTTAAATCTTCAAATCTCTGAATCTCTAAATCTCCAAATCTTCAAATCCCCAAATTTTCAATTCCCCAAATCTTCAAATCTCTGAATCTCTGAATCTCTAAATCTCGAAAACTCTAAATCTCCAAATCTTCAAATCTCCAAATCTTCAAATCCCCAAATCTTCACTTCCCCAAATCTTCAAATCCCCAAATCTTCAATTCCTTAAATCTTCAAATCTCTGAATCTCTAAATCTCCAAATCTTCAAATCCCCAAATTTTCAATTCCCCAAATCTTCAAATCTCTGAATCTCTAAATCTCCAAAATTCCAAATCTCCAAATCTCCAAATCTTCAAATCCCCAAATCTCCAAATCCCAAACTCCCCAAATTCCCAAATTCTCAAATTTCTTCTCTCAAACTCTCTTCTAAAACATCGCTCAAATTACCAGCTACAACACAATACAACATAAATTCGATCATCTGAACGTAAACGCGATTAACATATAATGGTACAATAATCAAGTGGATTCATGAATGAAAATTACAACGATAAAATCGAATGCAACCGACTGACAGATGAAAGTTCGTCGAGATGAGATTTGAAGGAGCTATTGAAATTAGCTGTACACTATACCGATAAAATGGGAGCTCTCATTAATCTGAATACCTTTTCCCTCCGAGTATCAGCGAATCGAGAGATAATTAGTAAATACAGTCCTCGTGTACGAACAACTGAATCCGATAGTTAATCAGCTTTCATCGATAGATACACAACTAACGATACACCACTGTGACAGTTTAAGTAGTTGAGTAAAAGACTTAAATTCCTAATTAAATGTTTTCTCGTCGATAATATCGGGAACAGGTATTTAGCGAACGACGGTAATCGGAGATTTGAAGGTTCTTTAGCGAATAAAACTTGAAAGGATAAAGAGGTCCGATAAAAAATTCTACCAAATGCGATTAAATTAACGACGCAATATCGGAACAATATTATCTAAGTGGTAAAAGGTCGAATAAAAGATCACATAAAGAGGTATTTACAAAATTTTACTGCAAATTATTTTTATTCGATACAAAATGACATCGAGAAGGAAACGCCACGTTCAATCATTTAGGACACGATCGAAGAACAACAGTCGCAACCGTTTCTTAAACGTACTTTCCCAGCAGCAATCGATAATCTCAAGATGCCCATAAACTCGTATCCGCAGATACGAAACCCTAGGAGAAAACCGATAACCCATTCGGGACATACACAGCTGTAGCTTAGGGACACCGAGTAGCTTCATCGGATTCTCTGTGTATCGGAAATGTCTGAAAGAAGGGACAGAGAGAACGATCAAAATTTAAAGCCGGCTCCAGTTGCGAAGCAGCGCAATTTTTAATAACTAGCATATGTCTAATACATTATTACTATATACATTTATGGACGAGAATAAAAATGATAAAATAAATAGACGAGGAACATATATTTTATCAAATAGTACATACATTAGGTCAGCTGCATCAATTGATTACGTAAATTTGTCCACAGCCATTACAATATTCCTCACATTTTTATCACATGTATCTGGGATTATTTTAAAAACGACCAACATATGTGATGTAAGATCATCGTCGATATGTGAATGCAGCAAGATCATAGTCCCATAATAATACTATTTCATATTCCAGGGTGTCAATTAGTCACTCGCGTAAAGGGGTTGTAAGGCTGAATAACCTTCGTAAAAATGGGGTGTGAGCTTCGTAGAATTATTAGGAAAAAAGCACGAACCGCAGCTGCAACCCCTATTTTTGCAAAGGAGAAAATTATTCAGCCCCACAACCCTTTCCGAGATGTACCTCACAATTAGCAAAATCGATACAGTTACCAAAGTACCGTCAACATCGATTTAAATCATCGTATCGATCGGGAGAAATCCACAGAGCATTTCGAAAGGTAGAAAAATTCCGCTCTCTGTCTTCGGCTAACGAAAACGAAGGAACGGGGTGATTGTCGTGTTGAAAACAGCCCCGGAGCAAGAGAAATTGGTCACGTTAGCGAGCGAGGAGGCACAAAAGGGGTTCCCGGAGGGCAACAGGATCGAGAAGGATTCTTTTAGTCGATACACACACGGAATCGAACGCCTTCAGCTTTTCATCCGTCCCATCTCATTTCCGCGTGGCTTATCCGATCGAAAAACGCGCGGTTTTATCGGCGAACCGGGATCGCCGGGAAGAAATGCCACCATAAACCTCGTATTCTCTTCATTGTCGGGGGAGAAACGTTTGACGCGTTGAGTCTGTAAATAAAACTCCGTCGGTAACTACCCTACGGTTAGACTTTACAGTTTTTAAGGAAAATTACGACTGAGGTTCGATAATGCTTTTAGTGTCATTTGCTAGATTTATCGATGCTTTTGTACAGGAATTTCTTACGCTTTCATTTGGAAATTTTATATTTTCTTCCATTTTGAAGTCTCACAATTGTCTTCCATTTTGTGATGTGACATTTACTTCCATTTTGTAGTCTCACAATTGTCTTCCATTTTGTAATCCTACATTTTCTTCCATTTTGAAGTCTCACAATTGTCTTCCATTTTGTGACGTGATATTTACTTCCATTTTGTAGTCTCACAATTGTCTTCCATTTTGTAATCCTACATTTTCTTCCATTTTGAAGTCTCACAATTGTCTTCCATTTTGTGATGTGACATTTACTTCCATTTTGTAGTCTCACAATTGTCTTCCATTTTGTAATCCTACATTTTCTTCCATTTTGAAGTCTCACAATTGTCTTCCATTTTGTGACGTGACATTTACTTCCATTTTGTAGTCTCACAATTGTCTTCCATTTTGTAATCCTACATTTTCTTCCATTTTGAAGTCTCACAATTGTCTTCCATTTTGTGATGTGACATTTACTTCCATTTTGTAGTCTCACAATTGTCTTCCATTTTGTAATCCTATACTTTCTTCCATTTTGAAGTCTCACAATTGTCTTCCATTTTGTGATGTGATATTTACTTCCATTTTGTAGTCTCACAATTGTCTTCCATTTTGTAATCCTACATTTTCTTCCATTTTGAAGTCTCACAATTGTCTTCCATTTTGTGACGTGACATTTACTTCCATTTTGTAGTCTCACAATTGTCTTCCATTTTGTAATCCTACATTTTCTTCCATTTTGAAGTCTCACAATTGTCTTCCATTTTGTGACGTGACATTTACTTCCATTTTGTAGTCTCACAATTGTCTTCCATTTTGTAATCCTACATTTTCTTCCTTTTTGAAGTCTCACAATTGTCTTCCATTTTGTGATGTGACATTTACTTCCATTTTGTAGTCTCACAATTGTCTTCCATTTTGTAATCCTACATTTTCTTCCATTTTGAAGTCTCACAATTGTCTTCCATTTTGTGACGTGACATTTACTTCCATTTTGTAGTCTCACAATTGTCTTCCATTTTGTAATCCTACATTTTCTTCCATTTTGAAGTCTCACAATTGTCTTCCATTTTGTGACGTGACATTTACTTCCATTTTGTAGTCTCACAATTGTCTTCCATTTTGTAATCCTACATTTTCTTCCATTTTGAAGTCTCACAATTGTCTTCCATTTTCTGATGTGACATTTACTTCCATTTTGTAATCAATTATTGTAATCAATTATTTTCCTGTACAAGGGTTATACAAGGTTTCTACAAAGGCTGTGTTTTGTTACTTTGATAATTCGATGATCACGTGACCGATGAGCAAGAGAGTTGCTTCGTACATAACCTATAAGTGCCTTATCAATTATACAAACTTAATGTTATAAATGTATAAATATTTACTGAATGTATTAGTGAATGTACCAATGAATTATACATAATATAGATATGTTATATGTACATAGATATATGTATATGAGTGCAATTAGTGATATACATGAAATTATCCAAACACACGTACAATTATGTATAAAATAGATATGTTACACACACACATGCGACAATCAGAAATCTAAATGCACGTCAAGCAAATTATCTATACAGTACTAAATTATCTATACAATTATAAGTACCATTATAATTAAGTAAAGTATACCGAAACGAATAGTTTCAATAATTTTTGGGTATTACGTGGATTACACGGAATTTGAAGAGCATACCCGTGATTATGTTCAACACGAAGCGTGCAGCTTCCTATTAGCCGAGTTACTTGGCGAAGTTATGACGCTTGTTAGACACGCCGCGTCCGGAAATCGGATTCGAGATCGTGCTCGTCCTTCCGCTTTGCCAGCCGATCCAACACGATCCGATCCAACGGGCTAATTAGAAGATATCGGCCAGGGTAACGAACGACGCGGTTTTCCCGCGAGCACGAAGAAATTAATTGCTGGCAGCTCATGGCGAATCGCGAGATAGTTCGTGACTCGCTTTCGTGATGTCACGCGAGATTCCTCCATCGATGCTCGATTTTAACCGGAGATATTTATCGGGAATTCCGTTCCCGGATTGATTTTTCGTTTCGAGATTAATCTTCAATTTTTCATCCGCGATTGAAGGATTGCTGACTTTATTGCTTTCTCCTCGCTTGTTCTGTTCTTTTCAAATTTTTTTTAATCAAAGGTCTTTTTCAGGATATTTATTCTTTCACTAAAGAGTGGTTGCACGATTCTTAATTTTTATTCTATAGTAAGTCTCTCTACGTCTCTAAGTATAGTGCCATCATAAATATCCATCAAAATCAAATGATCTGAATACCTAATACCTTAACTATCTAATAACCTACACCTAATATCTACATATGCACATCTATGTGTACATTTAATATCTACATGTGCACACCTATATGTACATCTAATATCTACATGTGCTCATCTATATGTACATCTAATATCTAATACGTATGTGCGTAATATCTACATATGTATCACATATGTGCCTCATACCTACGTATGTGATACCTACATGTCTAATACCTACATATGTAATACCCACGTGAAAAGTACCTACATATGCAATACCAGTGTGCCAAATACCTGCATATGTGATACCTATGTGCCTAATACCTACATATGTAACACATATGTGCCTAATACCTCCATATGTGATACCTATGTGCCTAATACCTACATGTGTAATACCTACATATGTAACACATATGTGCCTAATACCTCCATATGTGATACATATGTGATACGTATGCGCCTAATACCTACATGTGTAATAGCTATGTGCCAAATACCAACATAAGCAATACCCATGTGCCTAATACCTAGTACAGTAAATATCCACTGCAAATCACCTATGTAAGTTTTCAATACACCAACTATCATGCATCGACCATGAAATATAAATGAACAACCATTGACTAAACCTTGAATGTAAACTACCAACTACAAACACCAAGTTAGACAATATATCTCGTACCCGATTCGACAAGATTGTTATCGACTCGATCGATAGCGAACGTCGGACAACCGAAATCGATTGAACTCGAAAGTTGCAGTTTCTGTGAAATTTCCGATTACCGGCGGAAACGCGATGCACCGTCCCCTGACCTTTCGACCGATTCTCTCTGTTTTTTTTTCTTCTCCCCGTTGTTCTCGTTCTTTTAAATCGTTGTCCTCCTTCTTGTTCCTTGTACTTGTTCGTGGCTACTTCTTGGCCCTCGATCGAACCGACACCCCCCTCCGGTAATCTTTACTCCATTGTCGTCATTGTGTACGCTTCCTTTCGGGTAATTCGAAGGTGGAGGTAAATTGAATTGTTCAGGGAACAGATTTTCTTGGCGATGTCATCATGTTCGGACTACGGTGCTTTGCACGGGGCTGCAATCCGAGAAACTTGTTCGATACAATACGAAACTTTTGCGATTTTAGTTCAAAGTTTCGATTGTTCTTGATATTGAATTATTCTAATGAAATATCCTTGTCTTTCTCGCTTGAAGTTCGAATATTTTCGGAATTTTTTAATACTTGTATCTGATAATTAAATTGTACCTGGTGGACTATTGTGTCTTTATGTCAAAGACAAATAATTTGGATCTCGAGATCATTTTTGCAGATAATAAATTTTTCAGTGAATGATTTATGTGAAATAAATTTTTCATTTTGACATATTAGTAAATTTGAGGGTTGGTAAATTTAAGAGTAAATTTGTGAATTTGACAATTTGAATCACTTCATCCCCCTATAAAAATTTCTATATCCCCAATTTCAGATCTCACGAAATAAAAATCGTAACACCCTCACAAATTACAAAACTCAAAACACAACTTACATCTTGCACTTTAATATTAATAAAGGGACCTTTCATTTCTATCAATCGGAAAACTATTCGCGTCCTTGTCAATGAGACAATGAAATCAAAACAGCCGACAAAGTTTTAATTCAGTTAGTCTAAACTGGTTGAACAAAACGCGACCCAATTTTCCATCAAATTTTCAAGCTCACCGGCGGGGATTCTCGAAAACTTTCCTCTTTCACCCGAACAATCTGTTTACGAAGGTGCAGGGAAAACAAATCGATCGACCGCCCTCAAACTTCCATTAAAAAAAAAGAGTTCCTCATCCATCGTTAATCTGTGTGTATCTTGATAACCTCTTTCAAGGTTAAGGCACAGAAACAAGGTTAGTTAATGAGGGTAGACATGATTATACAAAAATGAGGTTAGTTATTGATACTGGAACATGATAGGACAGAATGAGGTTAGCTAATGGTGCTGTGAATGATAATTTAAATACAAGGTTACTTAATGATACTAAACATGATGATATAAAAGTGAGATTAACTAATGGTACTGTAAATGATAATTTAAAAACAGGGTTACTTAATGATACTAAAGATGATAGTGTAAAAATGAGGTTAGGTAACAATACTAAATATGATACTTCAAAGATAAGATTAGTTAATGATATTAAACATGGCACTTTAGAAATGAGGTTAGTGAATGATACTAAATATGGCACTTTAGAAATGAGGTTAGTTAATGATAATAAACATGGCACTTTAGAAATGAGGTCAGGTAATGATACTAAACGGGATACTTTACAAAGAAGGTTAATTAATGATATTAAGAATGAGAACATAGTGGTGAGGTTAGTTAGCGATACTATACATGATGCTTTGGAAGACGAGGTTAGTTAATTACACTAAACATGATATCTTAAGAAGGAGGTTTATGATACTAAACACGATACTTTAAAAAGGAGGTTAAGTAGTAATACTAAGAATGATTATATAAAGACAAGAGTAGTGAACCATACTAAACATGATACCTTTAAAAAGGAGGTAATGTAGTAATACTAAGAATGATATCATAGAGACAAGAGTACTTAACCATACTAAACACTATACCTTAAAAAGGAGGTTAGGTAGTAAGACTAAGAATGATTACATAGAGACAAGATTAGTGAACCATACTAAACATGACACCTTTAAAAAGGAGGTTATGTAGTAATACTAATAATGATATCATAGAGACCAGAGTACTTAACCATACTAAACACGATACCTTAAAAAGGAGGTTAGGTAGTAATACTAAGAATGATTACATAGAGACAAGATTAGTGAACCATACTAAACATGATACCTTTAAAAAGGAGGTTATGTAGTAATACTAATAATGATATCATAGAGACCAGAGTACTTAACCATACTAAACACGATACCTTAAAAAGGAGGTTAGGTAGTAATACTAAGAATGATTACATAGAGACAAGATTAGTGAACCATACTAAACATGATACCTTTAAAAGGGAGGTTATGTAGTAATACTAATAATGATATCATAGAGACAAGAGTACTTAACCATACTAAACACGATACCTTAAAAAGGAGGTTAGGTAGTAATACTAAGAATGATTACATAGAGACAAGACTAGTGAACCATATTAAACATGATACCTTTAAAAAGGGGGTTATGTAGTAATACTAATTATGATATCATAGAGACCAGAGTACTTAACCATACTAAACACTATACCTTAAAAAGGAGGTTAGGTAGTAAGACTAAGAATGATTACATAGAGACAAGATTAGTGAACCATACTAAACATAACACCTTTAAAAAGGAGGTTATGTAGTAATACTAATAATGATATCATAGAGACCAGAGTACTTAACCATACTAAACACGATACCTTAAAAAGGAGGTTAGGTAGTAATACTAAGAATGATTACATAGAGACAAGACTAGTGAACCATATTAAACATGATACCTTTAAAAAGGGGGTTATGTAGTAATACTAATTATGATATCATAGAGACCAGAGTACTTAACCATACTAAACACGATACCTTAAAAAGGAGGTTAGGTAGTAATACTAAGAATGATTACATAGAGACAAGATTAGTGAACCATATTAAACATGATACCTTTAAAAAGGGGGTTATGTAGTAATACTAAGAATGATATCATAGAGACAAGAGTACTTAACCATACTAAACACTATACCTTAAAAAGGAGGTTAGGTAGTAATACTAAGAATGATTACATAGAGACAAGATTAGTGAACCATACTAAACACGATACCTTTAAAAAGGAGGTTATGTAGTAATACTAATTATGATATCATAGAGACAAGAGTACTTAACCATACTAAACACGATACCTTAAAAAGGAGGTTACTTAGTTATATTAAAAATCACCTGGACATGAGATTGGATTACTTGATTATATGAAAAATCACCTGGACTAAACATGATACCTTGAAAAGGAGGTTATTGAATTATAAAAATAATCTGGAGATTGGTTAACGATAGTACCTTATAAAAGAGGTTGCTAACCGTACCCCAAGACTTAATAATCCTATAAATAATAATCGATAAATAATATCAGCTAACACAGTACCTCAGAAAAAGAAGATAATAAACGACACCGAAAATAATAAAAATAAAAAAGATTGTAGTATAAAGTAAACTGATGAAATGAAAGTGGATGACACAAGGTAGCAATAGAGGGTGGTAAGTAAAAGAGAAATTAGATGGACAATGTTGAAAAGCTTAATTGACGAAGGCGCGAAACGCAAAGTGCGGCCCTTAATTGCCAACATCAGTAATTACGGTACTCGAGGGAATCGCGGGCATTTGCCTAACCCCCTCGGGGGCTTTTATTCTCTCCGGATTCAACGACAGCGTCTCCGTCTCGTCCTCGGTGACAGCGTACTCCGCTCGCTGCTGATGATAGCTTTCCTTCCCTCCCTCTTTTCTCGCTTCCTTTTCCTTGGTCGAATGAACACCACCGGAACCGAGGACTAACCCAGATTTCAATAAAGCGAGCCTTAAAACAACTTTCAGCCCATTCACTCTGCGAACAGCTTCGTAACCGGCCGCCTTGCATCGTTTCCTCTAATTGCTGCTGCTGATTTACCGCGCCACTTTTTAAATGCCCTGGAATAGCTTGCTTTTGTGGGTATAGGGACATTCGCTTTTATCGGGACGTTGTTATTGGGACTTTCATAGAAGTGATTCGCTCGACATTGCTTACATTTCGGATTTGTAGGTTCTTGAATTTAGGGATTTTCGTGTTCTGGAATTTTTACATGTTCTCGAAACGGTTTTTATATTCTGGAATTTCAAAACTTATAGGTTTCTGAGTTCCTAAATTCTCTAAGTTACTGAATTTCGTAGATCGAAATTCCCAAATTTCTAAATTTTCGACTTCCTCAAAGATGTCAAGTTCTCAAGTCAATTTATCAATATTCAAAATCCCGAAATTACTACATTCTCAAGTTCGAGAATTCCCCAAATACCCAAATCTCAAGATACTCAAATTTCTAAAGTCAAAAATTGTGCAAATTCACAAGTTCCTAAAACAAATCCATAAATTTGTCAATATTCCAAATTCCCTAGATTACCAAACTTTCCAGTTCAGAAATTCCCCAAATACCCCAATTTCAAGATACCAATATTCCTAAATTCAAGAATTCCTCAAATTCTTAAATTTTTAAATATTCCAAAATTCTCTAGATTTTCTAATTTTACTATTCCAAATTTCTTCAGTTCTAAATTAAGAAATTCCCAAAATTCTTAAATTTCCAAATTACCAAATTCTATAATTCCTAAATTGCCTAGGATTGCAGAAATTCCCTAGATTACCAAACTTTCAAGTCCAGAAATTCCCCAAATACTCAGATTTCCAAATTTCCATACTTCTAAATTGAGAAATTCCCCAAATTCTCAAGTTTCTAAATATCCAAAAATTCCCTAGATTCGCTAATTTCACTATCCCAAATTTCCAAAGTCCTAAATTATAAATTTTCGAAATTTCCAAATTACCAAATTCCCAAGTCCCTAACTTGCTTAAAGTTGTAAAAATTCCCAAATTACCAAACTGTCAAATTCAGAAATTCCCCAAATACTCAAGTTCCTAAATATCCAAAACATCCCCAAATTCGCTAATTTCACAATCCTAAAATTCCCAAAGTTCCAAATAAAAAATTTCAAGATTCCTAAAATATACAAACCTATAAAGTACCAAATTTCCTAAGGTACCAAAACTGCACCCTTAAATCCTTATCCGTCGAATGCAACGTCCGTGGTGAAAAGGAGGTACACGGCGTGAGGAGCTCGAATGGAAAATCATGCCACTCGTCATTCTCCCCCGGTCGCGTTGGTCGGACGTTTTTCAGGTTAAATGGCCGCGTAATTAAGCCCTGGCGGTCTTAACTTCACCGACACTGCCTTCTGTTTCTTTGTCGATCCCTTTCGCCTTGTTATTCAACTGCAACGCCAGATCGCCAAGCGGATAAGTACGTCTCGGATTGTCTAACAACGTTAATCCGCTTGCAGGTGGCTCGTTTCTTGCCCGTCGGTCGAACAAGAACCAAGAAACGAAGAAAAAAAGAAAAAACCACCCCACCGTCGTCACTTCGCGACGCGTATTTACGTCAGCCGGACTTTTGTCGCGTCTTTTAATTGGAAACGAAAACGGGACGGATATTAAACCTGGCAATCCTCTTTGTCGATGGTCATTGTTATTTCGCCCACGAGATCGTAACTCGCCCTTTACTCTTCTGTTATTTCGCCGCTCGCGGTGTTTCTTTACCTTTGCCGACCGCTTCACGTCCGTTCTTCGCGACATAGAAATTGCACCGAGTGGAAAAGGTTCGTTCGGCTTTTAATTCGAAACGGACCGGCGTATTTGTTAAGTTCCTCGAACCTTTTTGTCACGAGCTACTTGACGGAGAACGGATCGGGAAACGACGGATAAATGCGGCTTTTGTCCGGCAATCGAAACCCTTCGACGACTCTGCGTCACGTTTTACTGCCACTCCGTTCACCGCTTTTGCCTTCAGCTCGATAACTCAGAATTTTGTCCATTTCCAAATTATCCGTTTAATGCTTTGCGACTTTCTGAAGTTCTAAATTGCTAAATTTCTCAAATTGCGAATTCGTAAATTTAATTTGTGAATTTCTGAAGTCATAAACATGTGAATTCACTGTAAATTTTTTAATTTTGCAATTTGTCAATTTATAAACTTCTGAATCTGTGAATTTCTCAATTTATAAGCTTCTCAATTTCTCCATTTCTAAATTTGTAAACCTGTAAATTCGAGAACCGATGAATTCATGAGCTAAAGTAGAGATCAAGAAAAGAGCAATTTTCTGCCAAAAGTAAGTCGAAGACGCGATCGAAAATTGCAAGAAACACTTTTCCACGTAACACCTTCACTAAATCTCACTTAGAGCCATTATTAAGTGTCCGTAAGGGAGAAAAAAGGAGTCGATTACACGGTGCTCGCGTAATTGCTGGGAATTGGATCGCCTTCGCCTCGTCGGCAAAAAAAAAACCGTGAAGGCACACGTCTTCGTGTGCTATCCAGCCTCTTGAATGAACTTGTTAGCCGCTCGTTTCGTCCGATTAAGCGTAATTAAGCCTATAATACGGTCCGACACGAAACTGTCGCCACCAGGGCGTCGTTTCATTCACGCGGCTATCGAACAGAAGAGATACAAGAATTATATCAAGTGTCATTCATTCTTAACTCCTCACGGACGAATTTGCCGCTACTGCAATTAGTCTGACCCATGCTATAACGCTTTCGTTAATTCAAGCTTTACAATTACCAATTTGCAATTACTCATTTTTAAAAGTTGCCTCTTGCTTTTGTATAAAATATGCATAAAATACAACAAATCTTGTTCTCTTGAACGTCTTAAAATTTCGATTACTTTTGTCATTTTGAATAAAATAGGACAAACTAGTGAGTACATGTACAGACTGCAGCTTATTAAAATCTGCAATTCTACATATTAATAATAATTTTAATAAAGGAACCATCTTTAAAACAGTATATAAAGTATTATTAATTTAAGAATGTCTAAATATCGTCGAATATATCGTTTTATATTTAATTTTTAACGAAATGAAAGAAAGAGAACACAGTTGCTGATCCGTGCAGTGCGTCCGCGCATGCGCAGTAGCGGGTTCAGGCCCGCGCACGCGCAACAGCGCGCCAGCCCGCGCACTTTCAAACCGCATAAACGCAAAAGCTCGAAACGTTCTGAAATTTATAGAAAGAAGCGAACGGCACAGGTAAAGACGGGTCTTTAAAGCGAAAGGTCGAAGATCACAGGTAGCGGAAGCCACGCGGAGTTTCCTCTAATCTTGGAGCGGCAGTTCAAACGTTTCGCGACGCTCGTCCGCCTTACAAACGCTCCAATTACAAGCTCGTCAGCAAGGACAGGGGGTTAAATGAACCACGCCGGGTGTCGGATGAAATATTCAACAAAAAAAGAGAGAGAGAAAGGAGGAAAAAAAAAATCCTGCCCCTTTTCCCGGCCGAGTTATGAGGTGGAAAGACAGGCTCCCCGTTTCCCCTCGTCCCGCAGCTTTTCTCTCTTTCGTCCCGGAGCTCGTCGGAAAATTAACGACGAACAGCGAGAGAAAGGATTTGCAAAGGGTTAACCTAGATTTCAATGAAGCCTGTTTAAAGCTGCCCTTTCGCTCGTCCCAGTTCGCCGGAAACGGCTGGCCTCGTGACAAACGGCTAGCTCCTTCTAATTGCTACGGATTCTCTCGCGTTCCACGATGAAAAATCACGTTTTACGCGGTTCCCCTTTGCTGTTACTTCTCTTTTTCATCTTTGCTCTTAAGATCCCGCGACAACTTGATCTCGCGCTGTTACGCCACGGACCTTGTATTGTATTTCTCTTCCTCGATTCAATTTAACGCGTGAAAATGATCTGTTGTAGCTTACCGTTAATCTTCCCGCCTAGGAATATTTGCTGTAAGATTTATGCGCGGAGAAGTTTCGTTAAGGTGTCTGTTTTATGGCAACTGCGAAATTTAGGGGTGGTTTTTGTTGAAATTATGTTTATCGGTTATTGATTAGGGAGTGTCCGATGCAAGTGGTGGACTGTAATGATTTTTAGTGGGTGCAGCTTAGGTTGATTGATTAGAACTATCGTCGACAGCTGTGGTCATTAACCCTTGTAGCTACAAGAATTTTCATCGTTTGAATTTATTTCATCGACTATATTAGAATTCTTGCAAGTATCAGAAGTTGCTCCGTTAAATTTTAATTTGCCCAATGCTACACCACTAGTGTCATTAATTCAGTAAATTCGCGTCGTAAATTCTTATTCCTCCGATGTATCCGTGTACGTAGGTGAACCCATGTTTCCCAATTTCGTTTAATTGCTAACGATTAAGTTCGCCGTCAGAGGCTGCTAAACAGCTCGAGCAGTTGGTGGAATCGTCGAGGCGGACGCGTTGCAATTCAATGGCTGATCTGAAATTGAGATTAAGCACAGGTTGCAGCCGGTACATCGATTCCCCGTTGTCGTTCCGTGATCGAATCCCGACCTTTATTTCAATCGAACCCACTTAGCTGTGCACGCTAGTTTGCATCCTGTTCATTTGTCCCTTTGCATTCTCCTTCATCTCGTGGCTTCGTTCCTTTCAGCGCTCGAATAAGCCTCTCGATACTCGTTCGATCGACAACAATTTTTACTTCGAGCCAACGTAATTGATGGATGTCTTATTGATTCGTTTCGTGGAGAAAGTTTACTCGGCTGTTCATTGGATCTTTTTACTGCTCGTAATTCTGGGAACTCCAGATGAGTTAATTTGGTGATGCTGGAATTTTTGCTAATTGGCACATCAGACTTTAATTAGGAGGGGCAAGTTTTTTTTCTTGGAAATTATTGCAATACGAGATTATAATATTATTGTTGGAATACTGTATGGAATAATATTATCGAGGTACTATATGTAATAACATTATTGAGGTACTATATGTGATAACATTATAAAGGTACTATGTGTAATAACATTATTGAAGTACTATATGTTATAATATTATTGAGGTACTATATGTAATAACATTATTGAGGTACTATATGTGATAACATTATAAAGGTACTATGTGTAATAACATTATTGAAGTACTATATGTTATAATATTATTGAGGTACTATATGTAATAACATTATTGAGGTACTATATGTAATAACATTATTGAGGTACTATGTGTAATAACATTATTGAGGTACTATATGCAATAACATTATTGAGGTACTATATGTAATAACATTATTGAGGTACTATATGTAAAAATATTATTGAGGTACTATATGTAATAACATTATTCAGGTACTATACGTAATAACATAATTGAGATATTGCTGATCCGTGCAGTGCGTCCGCGCACGCGCAGTAGCGAGTCCAAGCGCGCGCATGCGCAATAGCACTAGCCCGCGCACTTTAATAACAATAATGTAATAACATTATTGAGGTACTATAATAACATTATTGAAGTACTTACAGTAACAATATTATTAAAATATTATAGTAATATCATTAAACCACTACATACAATATTAGTCGAAGTAAAGTATGACAATATATATTTCAATAATAAATACAAAATATAAATTAAGCGTAGGGTACCAACCCTAGGCTCCATCGACCTAACTCTCGGTTAGCAACAAGTATAAAGTGCCTCAGCTCACGTAACCGAGTATCTAAGCTCTCGTATGCATTACATAGGTTCACACCTAAAGTGTGAAACATTAAGAGGCCTTTATAGCACCTCTCACCCTACTGCGATCAGCAAAAAAGTTCCTGTGGCCACTGCACCAGTCAACGATCCCTTCGTTCTATTTACTGAACTCAATTTAAATCTAACCACTCAGAATACAACCCTTAAGCAACTAAGTCAGCCCATCATCTAAGTGAACCTTGGAGTATTTGATCTAACTTTGGACAGCACTTGGTCTAATACAATTTGAAACGAATAGTTCTTAACTGAATGCTACATGCGATGTTTGAACATAGTGAAGTAGACAATAATGGAAATTAATTATAACTCTGATAGAATTAATGAAACTTGAGATATTGGGACTTTTTTTATTACAAAAATCTTATTAATTTTCATAGATACCTTCAATGTACATAATGCACCCCATAAAAGTCCACAAGAAGCAATATCAATTGAACCTAAGTTGTACTTAAAATGAATACGAAATTAATTGAATTCATAGCATTGGAAGTTGTCCTGTATCCATAAAACTTTTGATAATAGTATTTAAAACAGAGGCAGTTTGATTTGAAGGCACCTTTTGTAGTAAAAGGGTTAATAGATATTCATCAAACTGGAAGGTCTGAGGATATCTGGAAACGTCCTGGCAGGAACTTCCTTAAACGATCGCACAGCTGAATAATTCCGACAGACTTTCTCTTGGAGCTTCTGCTGCTCCTATTTCCTTCGCTTTCTGCTACTTTTATCCTATCTTTTTTCCTTATCTCTTTACTCTCGACCGCTTTGAACGTCCGCGAACAAAGAACGGAACTCTGCTCCCGAAGACGAAAACATTAGTAATTAAGCGATCCCTTTGAGGATGACTCGGTGAAACTCCTCGATGTCGGACAAATACTTAGTCAACGCCCTGACGAACTTATTTTTAACGAACCGGCTCCATTGATTCTGTTATTGACATCGGGAATCACCGCTGTTATTCGTTTAACTCGAGAAACTTCAAACGTCGAATCGATCTTTTGTTCAATTTTTTCATCGGTGTAATTTCGTTTCACTTGTCAATTTATTGTAGTTTGGTGTATTGCGGTTGTGAAATTGTGGAAGATGTATATTCTGGGGAATACTTGACATGTTTAGGATGATTTTGATTTAGGTTGACCAAAAATTTTGGTCAGTCAAAATTCTGAAGTTACATTTTCTGAAAGTCCCAAGGTCAACAGATCCTACAACCCTAAAATTTCAAGGTCACAAAGTTTCGAAGTTTTATTGTTCCAAATGTCCTGAAATTCCACAATCTCGAAATCAAGGTTCAAAAATTCTAAGGTCCAAAAATTTCAGTCTCAAACTCTCAAGGGTCAAAAATTTCAATATTCCATTATTCCAAAATCTCAAAATCCCAAAATTCCCTACATCCCAAAATCCCAAAAGTACAAGATCCAAAAATTTCCTAGATCCTAAAATCCCAAAATTACAAGATCCAAAAATTCTCTAGATCCCAAAATCTCAAAGGTACAAGTTCCCAAAATTCCCTAGATCCCCAAATCCCAAAGGTACAAGATAAAAAAATTCCCTGGATCCCAAAATCCGAAAAATACAAGATCCCAAAATTTCCCAGATCCAAAAACAACAAAAGTACAAGATCCCAAAATTCCCTAGATCCCCAAATCCCACAATCGCAAGATCCCAAAGTTCCCTAGACCCTAAAATCCCAAAGTTGCAAGATAGAAAAATTTCCTAGACCCCAAAATCCCACAATCGCAAAATTCCAAAATTCCCTAGATCCCAAAATTCCAAGGTCCAGATACTTCAAAATTCTATTATTCCAAAGTACAAACTTTCAAAACCCAAAACTTCCCAAGTACCAGAATAAATCCAGAATTTCCAGCTACGAAAGTCCGACTATCCTAACCTCTAAATTCGCACCTATCATCCTAACTTCAAGTCGCCATTCACTCTAGTTACAATTCAAATCCCCACGAACCCTAGTCCGATCGAAATGCCACGTCCAGCCCGCTAAAACCCTAACGAACATTTACTCCGGGACTTAAAGCAAGAAAAGAAAGGTAAAGAGCAGCCAGTCGAACATCCTAAGAAGAGAACCATAGAGAGGTAACTCGTGGCGTTCGTAGAGCAAGAAATCCCCTAGATTCGCAGGATGCGCGAGTTTGCTCGAAAGCCTCTCCCGTTTGGAAAGCATCGGCTTAAAGGAACGTAGGATAAAATCAAAGTCTAGAAAGAAGGAAGCGAGCAAAGTCGAGGCAGTCGATGGGGTTGGTTTAGGTCGGGGGATGGAAGTCAGTTCGAAGAAAAGAGATCCGCTTTTCCATTGGCGGTGCTTAATCCGGACCTAGGAAACGTCTTAATTGGGGCTTAAGGGCAAAAGAAACCGCAGGTCACTGTATTACAATCGGGCCTTGGCTACACAATCGTCGGTTTCATTAAGCCGTAGCGGAGTCTCCACCAAACGCCCGCCTCGTTTTTTTCTCCTCTCCTTCCGTTTTTGTTCTTCTACTTTCTTTCTCTCTTTTTTTTTTCTTCTATTTTCGGTTTCTAAAGGATGGAAGGGAAAAAGGTGGGAAGAATGGGAGCCGTGGCTGCTCATAAATACACCGCGTCTTCGAATTCTCTGCGGAGTAAGTCCACGAAGGCCACTTGCCCGGTCCCGCAGGTAACAATGCGTCCATTCAACGCTTCAATGGACGCTTCTCTCATGCCTCGTGTCCCTTTTTCAACACCGACTACCCAGTTGGCCACAGGTGCACGACAGAGCATCCCGTGTCCTCGATGATGCACAGCCCCGGAGGATCCGGCGATATCCCGAGATTTCGCTCAATGGATTCGCGCGTAAAACGGTTCTTTTTTCACTGACGCTGCTTTCAAATCTGACCGACTGACGGACGAGTTCCTCACCGAAAGTGTTGAGGCTTCTTTGTCGAACGGGAATGCGGTTTTCGGTCATTACGCTGATTGGCTGACTGGTAAACGTTTTGGGGATTGTTTGATCTTTTCGGTTATTGTGCTGCCGGAGTCGTTGAAGACTGTTTAATATTCTTTATACCGCTGGTTAATTTAATCTTTCTTATACTGGGTGTCACTTTTTGGGGAGGTTAACTTCTTTTGAGGTTAGAAAAATGTACTTTTTATTCTAACGTACGTTGTATTTTAATCGTCTTAAATACAAATGTTACAATTAGACATATACATCGTGGAAGAATTTGACCCGTTAACCTACAAGTTTCTCGGCGGTTGCGTCAGTCGGAGCTACCTAATTATTACTGCAGTGTTAAGGTAAATATAGAACGCTGAAATGTTAGGTATATTTTGGATTTCGCGATCTTCAATTATGTAGATTACAGTCGGTATCGAAGTCAAAACTCGATCCTTATGCAAATATGATTTAGGTTTGTCATACTCGATCTGTTACGTGCGTCACGAGTCTGACTCGATATTAGAGGTTAATACAGTGGTAATGCACACATGTGATCTCTGGTTAAGTAAACATATGCAGTTGAACCTTTAACTATTTAAATTAAATTTTTTACTATTTTTTTAATTATTTTCGTATTTGAGTTTGGGAAAAAATTAGTGATCTCATGCTTTTACAAGGTTTCATATAACCTTATATTTCTTATAAAGTAAAAGGTTAGAATACTTCACCTTTGTTTCATAAATTATACCAGATTTTCGAATCTTACATTCTCATGAAACATAAATATACTTTTGCTACATAGTTTGCTAAGGTTTCGTTCTAGTTATAAAGATAAGTATACATCAAAGATGTTTGTGTAAATATTTAATAGATGCATCTTGAGCTGCTCAAGCCCTTCTGCTTTTCCATCGCATGAATGATTTATTATAAAAGTCGAGAACGAGTCATAAGGTATCAAATTTAAGAAATCTTCAAAAACACAAAATCTCAGACATGAAGTCTTTACTACGTCAAAACACATATTTTATTTCATATCTCAGTACTCTGTTTTGTATGTACCTTTGATTTCAGCGGTACCAATATGTAAACGTGAATTTTTCAAGTTTGTAGACATTTATATTTTTATGCTTTCAAGCTCTAAAAGATTTTAAAACTTGTTACTTCTGTAAAATTAAAAAATTCTTAAATTACTAAATTAAATATAAAAAGGTATATCTTTCTAAATACACGACTACATATTTCAAATATCAGATCTAAAATACCTCGCAAATTTCTTAATTTTTCCAACAACACACCCTAATACACATACTCGAAGCGAACAATTCTTCAGGTACCTGTTCATACAAATATTTGCCCGTGTAGTAAGACACGTACAAGACAACAGCACCCATAAAGAAATATTCAATTAGCTTCCAAAAAAGTTCCACCCGTACATTATCCCGTCGTGTTAATATTTCTCCAACGAGCTGTCTTAAATTCGGCTCCTGTGCACCCTCGCTCCTTTTCCCGCTTGCAACCGCTCTTCTCTTTCGATCTTCTGCCCGCATTCGCGATCCCGTATCTGTTAGCGAAAACAAAAAGAAAGAAACGAGCAGAAAAAAAGAGAGTCGAGAGCCGTAGCTACGTTTTCGGTTCGAACAACGTCCTCTCCGCGTCTTTTCAGCGTGTTTCGCGTTGATCGATTCATCGACTCCCCTTTGTGCACCGCTGATTGTGCTCGGCTGTCGAGTTCCCTGGTCGTTCAGCATGTTCGCGGGAACGTTAAGCGAACGTTTGGATGTTCGTTCTTCGCGTGTCGGATTTGAAATGGGACGAGGTGTCTTTCAAGCCCCGAGATTCCTCGTTGAATCGCGAGAGAAACGATTATAGAATTCTGAAGCGGTGGGTGACGCTGTTTGGAATGCTCCGAGCCGCTTTCGAAAGTGCTGGCACACGACGACGCGGACGAACGATCGAGATTCGCCGATATTCCGATGTCGTTTGTGCATTTCACTTTTCTCCTGCGTTATGTACCAAAATTGGGACTCTCGAATCTGGAGGATTTCGAGGATTTAGAGTTTCGGGAATTTGTGAGGGATGATTTGAAGATTTAGGGTAGTGTGGAGTTGGATGGGAGGTTCAGGGATTTGGGGTTTTGAAGTTGGAGATTTGAAGATTTGGCGATTTGAGAATTTGGGGATTTGAAGATATGAGGATTTGAGAAT
Organism: Megachile willughbiella; assembly: GCA_945859595.2. Classification (NCBI taxonomy): domain Eukaryota; kingdom Metazoa; phylum Arthropoda; class Insecta; order Hymenoptera; family Megachilidae; genus Megachile; species Megachile willughbiella. The sequence goes on along the minus strand of OX243798.1, from coordinate 13,733,026 downwards.
TTGGAGATTTTGAAGTTGGAGGTTTAAAGATTTGGGGATTTTGAAGTTGGAGATTTGAAGATTTGGGGATTTGAGAATTTGGGGATTTAGAAGTTGGAGATTTGGAGATTTGGCGATTTGAAGATTTGGGAATTTTAAAGTTGGAAATTTGAAGATTTGAGGATTTGAGAATTTGGGGATTTAGAAGTTGGAGATTTGAGAATTTGGGGATGTTGAAGTTGGAGATTTGAAGATTTGGGGATTTTGAAGTTGGAGATTTGAAGATTTGGGGATTTGAGAATTTGGGGATTTAAAAGTTGGAGATTTGAAGATTTGGGGATTTTGAAGTTGGAGATTTGAAGATTTGGGGATTTTGAAGTTGGAGATTTGAAGATTTGGCGATTTTAGAGTTGGAGATTTGAACATTTGGGGATTTGAGGATTTGAGGATTTTGACATTGGAGGTTTGAGAATTTGAGAGGTTTGGGGAATGTGGTGGAGTTGTGAGATGTAGGTAACATAGGGATTCGATGATTTGGGTCGTCGTGAAGTTGGATATTTAGAAAGTTGAAGTATTTGGGAATTTTGAAATTGGGCATCTGACGATTTGGAGATTTTGTTATTGGAGGTTTGAGAATTTAGAAATTTTGTAGAAGGTGGTGGAGTTGAGAGATTTAGATAATACGGGAATAATTTGGGACGTTGTGGAGTGGGATAAGAGCTTGAAAAATTCGAATATCTTGAAGTTGAAGGTTTGAAGATCTAGAGGTGTTTACACTAACAATTTCAGGATCTCACGATTTGTTCATTTACGAATCTATAGAATTTTACGTTAAAATTGTCACAAGCTACAAATTTCTGCATCGAAAGTTGAAGAACCCGAAGATCATAAGACTAAAAATGGAAAACGTGAAAGTTTATGATCAAAAAGTGCATCAGAAGTTGAAGAACCAGAGTTCTTAAGATTAGAAGTGGAAAACTTGCAAGTTTATTTAAAAGTACATCAAAAATTGAAGAACCTGAAGATCTTAAGACTAGAAACATAAAACTAGAAAATGTATTAAAAAGCGTTTCAAAAATTGAGGAACCTGAAGACCTTTAGACTAAAGCTCGAAATTATATCTGTAAAAATTGTTGAACACGAAAATTTCCGCTCCCAGCACCGAGTCACACGAGAAAGGATTAAATCATGAAGCCGGAACGTTTTGCGTTCGTTTGTACAAACGCAAACACGTAATTACAACATCAAAGTAATAATTACGCGAGCGCATAATAGAGAAATTTCAAAGTGGCAAACTTCCACACCAGCACATGTCCCTTCGCGTTTTCAAGCCCCTGTTTCTCCCGCTAAACTCCGATCCCTGTTTTACTTATTTCCTTCTTTCCTTCGCATGTGGAACAAAAATTGGATGTTCCCTCGCGAGACTTCGCACGGTGGCTGGTAGTTTAGTTTAAAGAGATTTTGATGCCCGTAGAAGAGTATTACGAGGTGGCAGGATTATGCGTGTTAAAATTCAGAGGCGGTTTTGACCTAAGAACGATATTCCCCTGGGTGCTCCACTTTTGTACCCCTTGACGGCGTACACTTTGTTGACGGCCATCAGCATCTCGAACTTCGACTTTAAATATATATTCGCCATTTTGTTATTTCTGTACTGTTTCATTATTTTACACTGCTATGTTACTGTTTTTTTACCATTTTGGTATTTTGGTGGTTTACTTAGGACGTGACTTTTTACACTGTATTTAATATTTTTCTGTTTCATTATTTTAACCCTTTGCACTCCTTAATTCACAAAGGGGGTGCTCAATAAAATGTCTAGCAATGGTGGAGTATGTGACAGATGTTTCTTTTATTACAAGTAGTAAATAATATACATATTTATCTATTTATCTGAATTATAAGTTCCGAAAGAAATGTCGAGCCACATAGGAGTGCAAAGGGTTAGTTTCATAAAAGCTTATAACATCCACAACAATTGCACCAAGTGCAAATCTTGAAGCAATATAAGAAGCAAATCCTCCGTTCAAAATCCCCGTGCAATAAACCCGAAACGAGGTCCAAAATATTCCTGGTTGCAACGAAGGGGTAAAATATAGGGTCGCGAATAAATTAGGCTAAACGAGCGGTATCCCGTTCGCTGTTATCGCTACGCAGAATCGATCGATCGATCATCCCGGCGGCAAACAATCCCGATCGGGAATGATCGAGCAATTAAACAACGATTGGCGAGACGGTGGGTCGTAAATTACTCAGGTGTCTGTTTCGGGGCTGCCGTTTGCCCGGCCGATGGGCGGTGGCATTTCAATCGAAAGTTTGCCGTCACGAGCCGCTCCATCTCCTATCAGATACTTCATAAATCGTTGCACGGGCTCCGTCGGAATCCGCCTAGCGCGACAGCTTCCAAGATCGAGCGAGCGCATTCTCATGCTAAACAAAGTAATCATGCGAGCCATTCGTCACGGAGGAACAACGGTGGCCCGCGTCGAATTCCGAAAACAGCAGGCCACCGCATTGGCCGGGATTCAACTCGGCAACCATCCAACCGAAGAAGCGAGATTCTAATGAGACTGAGGAGCTGAACGGGGTTGGAACACCGGGCCCCCTTCTGGAAAAGGATTTCGAGAGGAGTCGAAAGATCCATCGCGTGACGGATGGCTGCGTTTGATTCATGGGCTACGATCCACGCCCGCCATTTTATCGCCGATCGCGTCTCCGCTATCTCTGCGCACACACCTTCTTTCTATTCTACTCTGTCGTTTCACTCTTCTATCATTTTTTATTATTTTGCTTTCTTACCGTCGTTTTACTATTTTATTTCGCTATTTTGTTCTTTCGTTATTTTACTAGCTCTCTGATTTATTATTTTCTTGTTTTGCTGTTTTATTATTTCGCCGTTTCGATACTTCACCGCTTCACTGTATTATAATATCCCTAGATTTCAATATTTATGTACTTCAATATCCCTAGAGCCTAATGCTGCGGGATACCGATATCACTAAGACCCAATATACCTGCATTCCAATATCCCTAGATTACAATATTTCTGTATTACAATATCCCTGGATCTCAGTACCGCCGGATCACAATATCCCTAGGTTGCAATATTTACGTATCCCAATATCCCTAGATTTAAATATTCGCGTATGCCAATATCCCTAGATCTCAGTACCACTGGATCCCAATATTCCAAGATTCCAAATTTCGAGTATCCCAATATCCCTAGATTGCAATAAGACAGATACCAATATCCCTAGATCCCAATATTTAAATATCACAATATCCCTAGATTCCAATTTTCAAGTATCCCAATATCCCTAGATTGTAACAAGAAGGATACCAATATCCCTAGATTTCAGTAGTGATCTATCCCTAGATTCCAATATTCGAGTATTCCAATATCCCTAGATCCCAGTACAGCTGTATCCCAATATCCCTAGATCTCAACTTTCATCTATCCCAATATCCCTAGATTCCACTATTCGTGTTTTCAGATCGAGTATTCCAATATCCCTAGATCCCAGTACAGCTGTATCCCAATATCCCTAGATCTCAACTTTCACCTATCCCAATATCCCTAGATTCCACTATTCGTGTTTTCAGATATCCCTAGATCCCTAGGTTGCAATAGCCCAATATCCCAATATACCTATTTTGTCGTGTCTACACATCCTTACATCCTAACGTCCCTATATCCCTATATATTACCAGTATTTACAATCCCTAATATAAAGTATCAGTACAAGATCATGAATATTTCATTATCATCAATGAAAATAAAAACTTGTGAAACGTACGTACGTCCAAGGTGTCCATTAAACTAACTTCAACGAAGAAGTAATTAACATTTTGGTCTCTTACAATTCCCTTCGCATACAACTTGTACAAATTTCGTACAATTCAGTCGAATTTTATCGCCCCGCAAGATATTACCTTTCGCCGCAAGCGAGCAGGCGTCATGCATCGAATCACAGATCGGATTAAAGGCGAATTGATCAAGACCGATTAAATCTGACACGACGTTCTCAAAGACAGGCCCGCTGGCCGCTATCTCGTCGCGCTGCCGGTGAATTAGCACGGATTAATTAACCTTTCGACGTTCCGCGTGGGCTGCGATAGGGTGGCTTAACCTTCGTACCGGGTGGATCAGAGGGCGAGACACGTCGGACCGAAACGGAGGAACTCCACGGAAAGACGGTAACCGACGAATTAAATTGCAGCCCGCCGGCCCGATTACTTATTCCAACTGTGTCACTCGTAACTCTAATCCAGATTAAACGATCGATCGGTGGCAGATTAGTGCGTAAAAAGCGACGGCGCGTGTCGCTCCGCGGAGACCTGTGTCTTTGCCAGCCAGATAACCGACACCGGATAACCGAAACCGGAATCGGTTTGGCTCACGTTTCTACAGATTCGATATTAAAATTGCAGCTCCCCAATCGGGGCCGAGCTCGTAAATTTATTAGGACGTGACCGGCGAGTAATATCGTGGAAAGAGGGATAAAGGTCGCGCGACAGACAGTTCAAAGGCTAGCGTCAAGAGATGCACACCCTTGTTTGAACACCCTTATGAATGCCTGCATCACTTTTTTCCGACCGCCCCCAAATATATCACCAAGATTTTTCCGGATTTCGCCGAGGGTTTCCACGGGATTGCGGTCGCGAACAAGTGGGGGATGATGGGCTCGGATATTTATTTCGATCGGTTCTTCATTGGAGCTTGCTTCGGTGCAGATAAGATTCGCGCCCTTTTCATTCTCGATCTAAACAAATTTTTCATCTTGTCTAATTTTTTAGTTTTGTTGTCTCCGTCCTGAATTTTGGAACTATGGAGGTGATCTACAAATTTGATAATTTAAAAGTGTTTAGATATCAGACATTTAAAAAAAAAATGATATTATGCACCTAATTATTCAATATAGCGAATCATTGAATTTGCAGCAATATAACAGAAAAATTTCTAAAAAACATATAACATGTTCTATCAAATTATTTAATATAGCAAATCATTGAGTTTGCAGCAATATAACAGAACAATTTCTAAAAAACATATAATATCTTCCACGAAATTATTTAATATAGCAAATCATTAAATTTGCAGCAATATAACAGAACAATTTCTAAAAAGCATATCCTCCAAAAAATTATTTAATATACCAAATCACTGACTTTGCATCAGTATAACAGACAAATTTTTTAAAAACAAAATATCTACCCCTAATTATTAAATATAGCACATCATTGAATTTGCAATGGTATAACAAAAAAATTTTGTTAAATATATAATATTCCCCACCAAATTATTTAATATACAAAGTCATTGAATTTGTAACAGTACAAAAGAAAAATTTGCAAAAAAGAAATAATATATCTTTCTACCCATAATTATTTAACATAGCAAATCATAGAATGTGCATCACTATAACCTTGAACTAACAAACTCTTCTTTTTGATTTCAGGTAAGTCCACAACACGGTGGTTAAAATTTCCAGATTATCGTGAGTAATTTATATTAAGAAACGTAGAGTTATTCCCCGCTGTTAATTTAAATTTATCTTTCTTACGGGAGTGGAGGTTCATTCAAGTTTTCAAATATAGCCGCTTAAATATAGTTGCGGAGTACGAAATAAAGTCGGAAAAGAAGTGCTGTAATATTCAGTAATTCTTGCTGAAAGTTTGACTTCTTAATTAGTTGAAACTCCGAGGGGTAGGATTAATTAAAGATGTTCCGTAACATGAATCGGTTAATCTTTCACATGCGGAATCTCGATAATTCTTGTTCGACCATCATCGGCAGCTTCTTCCGAATCAAGTGGAATACTTAATGAATCGGCTCGATGAATCAATCTACTAATTTATTTTAGTATAATTTGCTTGTAATAAGACTTCAATGTGGAATTTATTAAATCGCATTGAATGATTAATTACATTTGTAATTGTATACTCGTTATATGTGAAACAATTAGAACGTGAATATATATGATAATTAATCCATTTAAAATTCGTAATGAGGTATTATTGTATAGGAAGTCGTATTTTCCAATAACTTAATACACAAAGAACAGTTAATAATATTATAGCTTCCTTTTGAAATTGTTAGCTGCAGTCACAAATAATTTAGTAAAATGTTAAAATTTATCCCAGAAAAGAAATTTAAATGTTATACGAACTAATATATAAAATTTGTCAAATATAACCTAACTTAACCACAAATATTTCCCACAATTTGAAAATATAAACGAACATGTATCTTTCAACCCCTAAATATAACCTAACCTAACCTAACCACAAATATTTTCCACAATTTGAAAATACGAACATGTATCCTTCAACCCCTAAATATAACCTAACCTAACCACAAATATTTTCCACAATTTGAAAATATAAATAAACGTATCTCTTTCAACCCCTTAATCTCTTCCCACCACAACAAGCCTGTATATCCACATCGAGCGATAAAGAATATTAAAAGAAATTGATTCGAGGGTTTTTTTACCACCCTCCGTCAATCACGTCCATCCATCTTGCGACTGTTCCGTACAAGCCCATAAATTTATCACGGAAGCTCTCTGACCAGCATTGTCCCATAACGCGTCAATAAGAAGACAACGTCTGGTCGAGGTAAGATAAATTCGTTCGTGTGTTATAGTTGTCTGAGAACAACGCTGTATGCGATACGATATAGCGTTGGTGAAAAAAGAAACACGAAAATCAATGTACCGTGATGACCCCTGCTGTTGGGGAGCAATCTTTTGGGCAGCCTTGATCTTTGGTTTATGGTTCGAGGTTGCGGTCGTCGAAGACCGCCATTTTGATTATTTAGCGGTTGAGCAAGATGGCCGCAGTGGTGCGAATGGGAGAGTTTGTTTTAGTGTAGCAAAGAAATATGGATATTTTATTAGAGTAATATTTATCTTGCATAGATTGGCATTGTGTAGGGTTAATAATAGTACACTGCTAATATTATAATACTAGTTCTACAGTAGTAATATTATTAGAATACTAATGCTACGATACTGACATTATTACAGTAATAATTTTACAGTACTAACATTGTTATAATAGTAATTCTACAATGCTAACATTATTATAATAGTAATTCTACAGTACTAACATTATTATAATTTTAATAATACAGTACTAATATTACTGTTATACTAATGATTACAGTAACGTAGTAATATAGTAATATTAATCACTGTCATAGCAATATACTAATAGTAATGCATATGCAACTCCTAATACATCTACAACCCCTTTCCTAGAGTAACACCAATTATGAGACACCTTGTATAGTAGTATAACTTACAATACAACGTTACTATACACATAAACAAATAGTAATAGTACTACAATAATGTATAAATATCTTGACCATAACTGTATTAATATTTCTAATTTTTTTTTCACCCCAATCTTAAAAAGTAATCACAACGTGTGAAGCTGAAACGAGCTCATTTGAACTTCATAGCTCAATCGACAATCCTCCTAAGCATTTTTTCGTAGGGTAATATAACGTATCCTCGCGATATAACGAATTTCATTTCACAAGCACATCAGGCAACCGCGATATTGCTATTTGCGTGGGTGCATTTGGTCGATGACCAATTAACGCGAGGGCAGATAGAAGCCAGCATTTTCGTGGAGTGCGCGGATGGTAAAGAGACGAAGAAAAAAGAGAGGTTCCGAAAAGAGGTTCGGATTACGCTGGAGGAGATTTGAAATATTAATCGAGATATGCCTACGAATGATACGGTCCGCGGATATTTTTTCTCTGTATACAGATTCATCAACTGCCGACCTGATTATTCGCCGCCAGTGGTTCTCCAGGGGTTCCAGAGATCTGGAGATTTTCTGGTCTTAGGGGAGTTTGGGAATTTTTGAAGGTGAGATATTAAGAAGGGATTTAGGAAGATAGGGATTTAGGGAGATAGGGATTTAGGGAGATAGGGATTTAGGAAGGTAGGTATTTAGGGGGTAGGGATTTAGAAAGATAGGGATTTAGGGGGTAGGGATTTAGAAAGATAGGGATTTAGGAAGGTAGGGATTTAGGAAGATAGGGGTTTACGAAGATAGGGATTTAGAAAGATAGGGATTTAGGAAGGTAGGGATTTAGGAAGATAGGAATTTAGGAATTTGGAAATGTGGAAATCTGGAAATATAATAACCCTGAAATTTAGAAATTTGGGGGTTTAGAAAATTGGGGATGTAGGAATTTTGAGGTCTAGGAATTTGGAAACTTAGGAATTCGGAAATGTAGGAATTTGGGGATTTTGGAATTCGGAAATGTAGGAATCTGGGGATTTTGGAATTCGGAAATGTAGGAATCTGGGGATTTTGGAATTCGATAATGTAGGAATCTGGGGATTTTGGAATTCGGAAATGTAGGAATCTGGGGATTTTGGAATTTGGAAATGTAGGAATCTGGGGATTTTGGAATTCGGAAATGTAGGAATCTGGGGATTTTGGAATTCGGAAATGTAGGAATCTGGGGATTTTGGAATTTGGAAATGTAGGAATCTGGGGATTTTGGAATTCGGAAATGTAGGAATCTGGGGATTTTGGAATTCGGAAATGTAGGAATCTGGGGATTTTGGAATTTGGAAATGTAGGAATCTGGGGATTTTGGAATTCGGAAATGTAGGAATCTGGGGATTTTGGAATTCGGAAATATAGGAATCTGGGGACTTTGGAATTTGGAAATGTAGGAATCTAGGGAATTAGAAATTTGAAAACATAGTAATCTGGCTATATAGTAATCCTAAAATTAAGAAATTTGAAAATATAAAAATTGAATGGTACAAAAACCTTGAAACTTGAAATTTAAAAATTTGTAAATCTAAAAATTCGTAAATTCGAGACCCAAAAAGTTGTAACGCAATAAAGTCGTAAAACCGTAGAGGATTCAATGCGTGAAAGGAAATCCGATCCACCAAAAGCCATCGTGAACCGAAAACGTTTGAGAACCCCTGTTATGTGCGTATACAGTTTCAGCAGCTTTGAAACTTAATAGGGTTGGATTGAATTCGTTTAAAGCTGGTTCGTTGATGATCCGAGTTATCGTTTTTCGGCTTTCAATTAACTCTTTCCGAAGGGTTTCCAGTGGTTTATATTTTGACGAACGAAACACGAATCTGTTTGACGGGAAATAGAAATATTGATTTTCATTATCAGTTAGGCGGCCGAAGTGTTCCGTGAACAGAAATTGTCATTTCATACGGTACGCTGATACACCGGAGAAATCTAATCGTCGCGAATATCAAGGATTAATGACGAACCGCTGCTTTAATTTCAGTTTCAATTAACCATCGGAAATGTTTCACATTGTTCCGCTGGATAGATTCATTTTACGGATGCGTCGTTTTACTTGCACGTAGAGGAACATTTATTTTCATTTGCACCGGGTTAACGGGACTAAAAAAAATATATTCGTTCCACGGTTATGTTTGCAGCTGGGAAATCTAATTATTTTCCCCGTGGAACTAATTTTATCGCGAAACTTTCGTTTATTTGTCTGCGAATTAAATCATTAGATTAGGGGAGATACATGCTTGCCGATTTATTAAGGAATTATCGTGGTGTTGTAAATTTATGTGTTTCGAAATTTTATTCTCGTTTAAATTTTAAGATTTCATTTTTATGGTTGTGAAGATTTCAATTTTTTAATTTACAAATTTTTTTATTGGTAAATTTACAAATCTGTGGATTTTTAGGTTTGCGGGTTTCTGGATTTATGGATTTGTAAATTTCAGGATTATTTTATTTACAGATTTCTAAATTACTGTCTTCCTAAATCCCTGTCTTCATAAATCCCTGTCTTCATAAGTCCCTATCTTCCTAAATACCTATTCTACATTCAAAAATTTCTTGAGTTCTTAAGTTTCTAAATTAAAAAATTCCCAATTTGAAAGTCCCTATATGCAGAAGTTCCCAATTTGGAAGTTGTTACGCCCCTAAATTCTCACTTTGAAAATTTCTACGTCCCTAAATTCTCACTTTGAAAATTCCTACACCCTAAAATTTCTACTTTGAGAATTCCTACACCCGAAAATTCTCACTTTGACAATTCCTGCACCCCAAAATTTCCACCTTGAAAATTTTTACACCCCAAAATTTCCACTTTGAAAATTCCTACACCCCAAAATTCTCACTTTGAAAATTCCTACACCCGAAAATTCTCACTTTGAAAATTCCTACACCCCAAAATTTACGCTTTGAAAATTCCTACACCCCACAATTTCCACTTTGAAAATTCCTACACCCCTAAATTCTCACTTTGAAAATTCCTACACCCCAAAATTCTCACTTTGAAAATTCCTACAGCCCAAAATTCCCACTTTAAAAATTCCTACACCCCAAAATTCTCATCTTGAAAATTCCTACACCCCAAAATTCTCACTTTAAAAATTCCTACTCCCCAAAATTCTCACCTTGAAAATTCCTACACCCCAAAATTTCCACCTTGAAAATTCCTACATCCCTAAATTTCCACTTTGGAGGTATCTACACCCAAAAATTCCCACCACCAAATTCCTGCATCCCCAAATTTCAACACTTCCAAATTCCCACATTTCAACACCCCCAATACAAACCAATTGTTTGGAGCAGCCGAGAGCTCTCGAAATGACCAGAGGGAAGTAAATATCTGAATGGGTCCGAAGTTCCCGTAGAAAATGGGTGGTGTTCGACCGACAGCCATAAGTCGTCGGCTGAAAACGGAGGCACGAACGTGTGTCCCGGTTCCGTTTTGTGCGCGTCGCGACGCCAGGAATGGTCAACTTCCGTGGCGAACAGTCGCGTTCGTTTCCCTTCCGACAATAAGTTCGCACGTAGCCAACGGAACACGTCTGGACTTAGGCCAAACGCTTTTATGGCTTTAGCGTGGACGACACCCACTCTTCGTTACTCTTTGAACGTCTCTTCCCAATCGACAATATGATTTGTCCGTTTTCGCGTTCGACAAAAGCTGCCGCCAGGACGTTAACCCGCGGGGAAGTAGAGGACGTCACCGACGCGATTTATGGGACCATTTTTCTGGATGATGCAACGAACGATTGTCTTAGATATTTAGAGTATTTCAAGTTATTTCCAGTTATTTTGAGATACTTTTGGTTATTTTAAGAGATGAGAAGCTGGTTGCTTATGTTGGGCTACGGATGTTCACATGTAGCAATTTAGAAATATCTGATGTAGATATATATTGTCTTCCAGTTTGTATTAAGTGGTACTGATGCTTCAGAAACAACTGGTTGCTTATGTGAGATTAGGGATGTAGGAATTTAGGAATATCACATAGGTGGAGCTGCTTTTTGGTTAGGTCATAAGGTCTGTTTAAACTGATGCACAGACAACTACATGCTTATGTTACATGTTAGGATGCTTATGTTAGAATGTTGAATGTACAAATTTATAGATCCTGAATTTTATAAATATAAGATAAACATGTACTGTCTTTGATCATGTCAAGAGGTGTATTTACTCTGATGCTTCACAAACACCTGGTTGCTCCTGTTAGACTAAGAATGTATGAATGTATGAATTTATACATACTGAAATTTAGACATGTAGGATAGATACTGTCTTCCGATTCTATAAAGAGATACAATTTGTTTAGATGCTCCACAAACACCTGGTTAGGTTAGGTATCCACAAGTTCTCATTCCACAATTACCAAAATTGGAACCTACTCTGATCACTGACTAAACCTTGTTCAACTAACAAGTCTGTACAACCTTGTACAACTAACAATTTATAATCAAGTCAGTTATAGTCACTAACTTGTTACCTAAATTATTAACATCGTTCAAACTGTCCCATAATTTCCATGTTGTAAAAAGTTCCTCCAAGTACCTTGTTGTAAAAAGTTCGTCCAACTATTTGCCATGTTGTAAAAAGTTCATCCATTTGTCCAGGTCTTAAAAAGCTGATCTAAATATTAGTGGATGTTGTAAAAAGTTCATCCAAATATTCGAGCAAACTAAATTCGCAGCGACCACATGTGGCACCTGGAGATGTTAACACGATGGAAGTTTCAAGCAAAAATTTGGGGTGGCTGTTTTTTTCATGAAGTCGAACTTGATTCCACTGGTGGATAATATCGTTCCGGAGCTCTACGAAGGCCTCTTCCACGAGTAATTTCGAATTTATGGCGACAAATGTATTGGATTTATGTAAAACCCTCTCGTGTGGGTAAGAGGCCCCGGAAACGCTTACCTCGTGCCAATTCCATAAAAGGAAATTTATATTTAACTTGGCCGTGAGTCGTAAGGCGCTATGATATACTCGATAAAAAGAAATTTATATTCAGCCCGGTCGTAGGTTCTAAATTTTCACGATCAGAAAGGGTATCCTCGAAAATACCGTGCCTCGCGAAATTGTACGATCTAAAAAAAAAGTGCTTCTTGTTCGGAGTGCCTGAAATACGAATACATTTCACGGGGCTCTATCGCAAAATCTACGTTCGCGTTCTTATTACCCTCTTCACTTATTGCTACATTTTTACAATCTATAACTATAAAATATACTTCTACTTGTAAAATATAAGGTACGTATAAATAGAGAGAGCAGTTAATATTTTTGTTTGGGAGCAAACATCGAACGACATCACTCAGGGTCATGTGTAGATCTACATATGTTACGTTCACTTTGAGGGAAGTATCATACAGGCACAAACGCAGCCCACAATTTAATTATAATATAAATGTTATAAACATTAAGATGCAGCAAGTTAGTATAACTCTCAAACACGGTTCAGATACTTCTGGACTTAGAGGTCCAACCTACTTCGGACCTAACCTAGTTCAACTATTTCTGACTGTCAGGAATCACATAAATTTATTCTAGAAGCTAACCACATCAACCTCGATTAGAAAGCTAACACCAATTTGATCTAAAAAGTTAACAACTCAATTCAAAAACCTAAATTAAGAAGCTAACGTCAACCTAAACTAGCAAGCTAACATCAGCCTAAATTGAAAAGCTAACATCAGCCTGAACTAAAACACCAGCCAAAATAATAAAATATTCGTTTAGGTACCCAAACTGAAGGTATCCAAAATGGACGAAAAATGGTAGCCTTTGGGCGATTTTCACGTGTAGATTTGTTGGGAATATCGAGGAAGATCCAGGAGAGAAACAAGCATATCCCCGAATAGGCGGGACTCGATTTCGTCGATGCAATCCCCGCCGAAATTAGGTTCTGTCCTACAGCTGACGTGCCGGTAAACAGGATAGGTAGACGAAGAGCGGCGATAGAGAAAGAGAAATTCTAATAGCGGGTCGGAATATAGAGAAAGAACGGAAAAACTCAATCTAGGCATAAATCATGCGATATCGATTTCGCTGCCAACTTTCCTCGCTGCCGCCCTCGACATATCAGAGATTCATCCTGTGACGCGGCAATAACATCTCTCGCCGGCATAAAAATTCAACTATACATCAAACTGTCATATATAGCGTCGTATTTGTACCTATCTCGCTGATATTTCCTACGTTCCGCTCTTCGCCACCCGACTGTCCCCTCTTCGCCGTCTCTCGATTCGACCACCATCCTTTTTCTCTATATCCTCTATCGTAGATTGCCTTCTCTTCTTCGTTCGATCATATAACTTCTGGATACATACGACACTGGATACGTCGATACGTGTACGTTTATGTACACGACGTAGTAGTGGATTTGGGTCTGATGAAGATATTACGGAAGACATTATTAAATAGGTTAGGTAAATACATCGGTATGTTGGTAATATGTTCAATTTTATTGGTAATTGTTTGGAGTTAAGATTGATATGGATACTTAAGGGGTGTAGGGAGTCCATAAGGGGATTCGGTACGTGGTAATTCGAGGTCATGGTGATTTCATGCGTGGTAATTCGGCAGGTGGGGAACTGGAGCGTGATGATTTAGCTGATGGTCCAACGCGTGGTAATATGGTGCGTAGAGATTTAGTAAGTGGTAATTCGGCAAGTGGAGATTTAGTAAATGGTGATTCGACACGTGGTGATTCGACAAGTGGTGATTCGACGCGTGGTAATTCGACACGTAGTAATTCGACACGTGATGCTTCGGAGCGTAGTAATTCAGCGCGTGGTGATTCGGCGCGTGGTAATTCGACGCGTGGTGAATCGGCGCGTGGTAATTCGACGCGTGGTGATTCGGCGCGTGGTGATTCGGAGCGTGGTAATTCAGCGCGTGGTGATTCGGCGCGTGGTAATTCAGCGTGTGGTGATTCGGCGCGTGGTAAATTCGATGCGTGGTGATTCGACGCGTCGTGATTCGGCGCATAGTAATTCGACGCGTGGTGATTCGGCGCGTGGTAATTCCACGCGTGGAAAATTCAATGCGTGGTGATTCGACGCGTGGTGATTCGTCGCGTGGTAATTCGACACGTGATGATTCGACGCGTGGTAATTCGACGCAAGGTGATTCGGCGCGTGGTAATTCGACACGTGATGATTCGACGCGTGGTAATTCGACGCAAGGTGATTCGGCGCGTGGTAATTTGGATGCGTAGAAATTCGGTGTGTGGTAATTCGGCGCGTTGCAGTTCCACGCGTGGTAATTCGGCGCGTTGCAATACCACGCGTGGTAAATTTGACGCGTAGAAATTCAGTACGTGGTAATTCGATACGTAGTGATTCGACGCGTGGTAATTCGATACGTTGCGACACGACGCGTGGTAAATTCGACGCGTAGGAATTCAATACGTGGTAATTCGATACGTAGTGATTCGACGCGTGGTAATTCAATACGTTGCGACACCACGCGTGGTAAATTCGATGCATACAGATTCAATGTGTAGTATTTCGACGCAAACAGTTCAACGTGTGTCAATTCAACGCGTATAACTTTCACATGAAGTAATTCATCGTGTGGTAGTCCTAACTATATTGTATTAAATACTATCAAGTGGTCATCAGTCATACTATATGTCTCCAACTTAACACCTTGAAGTACTTCTATTTAAAATTTCGAAGCTTCACAATATTTCTCCACTTCACTTTGTAATTCCATTTGTAGTAACTTCCCATACAAGAATCCCATACTTCGCATACAAGATCTTCAATAAAGTGCATTTTCTTCCTATTTTCGATGTCCAGATATGGTACAACCACGAAAGTGTCTCTTGATTGCACCTCCGACAGCAATACAACCGTTCGATTCTTCTTTATCCACCGATTTTTCCAATTGTCCCAGTTTTCTCAGTTTGCGTTCAACTCGATACTTATCTTGCGCAATTCCCTGTAGAATCCCGCGGATAAAAGTATCGCTCATCGTCGCCGGGCCAATTAAACAACAAGATCGTAGAAAATGAAACGAGTTTCCATAAAGTTGAGGATCACGAAAGTTGTAATATTTTTTGCGACGTTTGTACCTATTCGATGGCTGTGAATAGCTGGAGGAGGATATCGATAAAACATCGGCCGGCGAGTCGATGAAGTTGAGAAGTGCACGGGATGAAAGTAAGTCCTTTCGCCGAGGGTTTGTTGGTTCAATGACGTCTCCGGGAAGATCGAGGAAAGGTTTTGTTCGATAAACTTCTGCGGCATTATGTAACGTGACGTGCCGTGTACAAGATGACGACGAAAGATATCGGGGATTGAAAAGATGACAAAGCTCTTTCCGCGATGGAAACTTCCTATCGAACGTTCTACGTCCACGGGGTTTTTATATTATTGCCGGGGTCCGAGCTGAAGGATAATTCACACTTTTAGTCATATCCATTGCTTCTTTTTATGGGTTTTAATATTCTTAAATGGCTGTATTTGAAAAGATAATTACAACTTGATGTTTAAGGATTAACAAGCTTTTAAGTTTCTTTTGAAAATTGACAAATTTTTTTTATTTGCAAATTGTTTTCGAGGAGCTCCAAATTTTCTGATTTTCAAAGATCTAAATTTTCAAGGTTTTAAAGTTCCTTTTTGAGATTTCAAAAAGCTAACCTAATCATAATAATATATAAATACCATAATTATATATAAATATCAATGTTACTTAAGTTGAATCCGTTTTGAGATAATAAAGAAGTGTCATAGTTTTTGTAGAATCAATTTTAGAGACAGTTCTGCAGAAACTTTACCGACGAATGATAAAGTATGCAAATAGTGTAATGTCAGAGTTATCGAGAGTTTAGATAGGGGTGCAGGATTTGCGTTATTGGCCGAGACACGGGTAAATAGATAAATAGGGGTAGATATTCTGCAAAGTAAACACGTAAAGGGATAGAACTCGACGTTCGCGATAATAAAGTTATCGTTGAGGAAGATCAATGACTTGTGGCAGTCTTACTCCTGGTAGCGTGCGGGTTACGCCATTTTGTAATCAGATCTGTCTCGAGGGGATCGATATCAACGACCTTCGATTATGAAACTCGATTTCCGTTCAGTTTCATGACGTTATTATTAATTACTATTAGTCTCGGACGGATTTGAGGTATTTGATCGTTTAAGGGTGATTTGGGGATTTATTTAGAAATTTCGGGAATTTAGGAGGTGGGAATTTAGAGAGTGGGGAATTTAGGAATTTGGGATTTAGGAGATGGGAATTTAGAGAGTGGAGAATTTAGGGATATGGGAATTTAGGAGTTGGGAATTTAGGGAGATGGGAATTTAGGAGATGGGAATTTAGAGAGTGGGGAATTTAGGGATATGGGAATTTAGGAGTTGGGAATTTAGGGATATGGGAATTTAGAGAGTGGGGAATTTAGGGATATGGGAATTTAGGAGTTGGGAATTTAGGGATATGGGAATTTAGGAGATGGAAATTTAGAGAGTCGGGAATTTAGGGATATGGGAATTTAGGAGTTGGGAATTTAGGGATATGGGAATTTAGGAGATGGGAATTTAGAGGGTGGGGAATTTGGGAATGTGAGATTTAGGAAATGGGAAAATTGGAATTTGGGGATTTGAGAATTTGGGGACATAAAAATTTGTTGATGTGAGAATTTGGGGACATGACAATTTGGGGATATGACAATTTGGGGATATGACAATTTGGGGATATGACAATTTGGGGATGTGACAATTTGGGGATGTGAGAATTTGGGGATAGGACAATTTGGGGATATGAGAATTTAGGAACATAAGAATTTGGAAATGTGAAAATTTGGAAATTCACAGAGGTAGAAGTTTGGAAACGTAAATTCGAAAATTTGAGAACTTGAAAATTCTCAAATTCCCAACTTTAAAATATCTCCAATAGAAAAATTCAAATACCTTAAAAGAACAGAAACTGTTCCAAATGACATAATACATAAAATATCCATATTTCTCAAGATCCACCGTCACAACCCTCTAGCAGCCTCCACCCGAATCCATAAAAGCGACAAAAATAAAGCAAAATCTCTCCGAAAAAAAAAGATTGAAGTACCATAACCGGTAAGCAGTATAAACAGCCCCGTTTCAAAGTACAATTCTTGCGAAACTTTTCTTCGATATTACGTGGCCGCCAACAAACATTATTATATCTGGCACAATAAATTTCTGGTTCGCATAGGAAACGAATCGATCGATCCCGAGAGCATCGAGATTGGCTTGCCAGTTCCCAAAATACTTTGTACATTCTTTTCCGCGGAATATGCAAACGAGAAGGTTGCTCGATTTGTTCGGTTGCACGGTTATGGAGCAAGTTTAGCTTTGTATCGTCGGTTTAGTTCTGGCCAAAGGGGAAAACGCGTTTTGATATCATCGTCTCGGGTTTCTCCTCTCTTCTGTTCGCCGATGCCTGATTCTTCGCCGGAACAGAGGGCTGCTTTGGCCAACTGTACTCGGAAAACTTGCTGATTTATGTATAGAGGCGAGTCAATGGCCCGGACAGATCTGATAAGTTCTCAACACTTGCTGGGAAAAGGGGCTCGTTCCGCTCTGGATACGACAGTTTTCTTTTGTACAGGATAAATTCGAAATTAGAGGTCACTCAGGCTTATTCTACAACGAAAAATTCAATTCTTTATTTCTGACACCCTCGTTCATCTTAACGAGTTCTTTAAAATTATGAATTTTTATGGTGAGCATAAGTTTCAATTTTTGTAATGATTTATTGTAATCAAAGACATCAGTGTTTGAAGTGAATTCATGTGATCAAAACTGTCTTAACATGATTTAAAATGATGTAAAGTGATCAATAGCATCGATGTTCGAAACGATTGAATATGATCAGAGCAAATAATGTTTGAAATGATCAGGATAATCAATGTTTAGAATGATTTCATATGATCAAATCCATCATTGTTTAAAAATGTTTAACATAATCGACATCATTATTTAATGTGATTTAAAATAACGAGATATGAATATTTAAGATGACGAGCCAGTAAAAATTCACGTGTTCAAATTCTGCAAGTATCTTTCGCAGAACTACCGATGGGCCATAAAAGAGAAAAGTTTCTCTCCGTTAAATACCATTATTTATCAGAAAAAGCGAAAGCACGGAAAGAAATTTGAAAAACGTAGCAGGTAGAAGGTAGCAGTTATTAATAAACGCCATATCCAGCTATTTCTGCGATAGAAAAATGAAGAACGCCATTACGTATTCTCCTCCTCCTCGGAAAAACAGGAACGAAACGTTGGATTCGTAATTTTTCCGCGTTTCTGTCCCAGTATCGAGCGTGCAGACCCGACGAGCGTACCGAAACAAAACAAAAATAAAATATATATATTCCCCCCTACGTGTACACGTACAACGACGAGAAAAATAGGTAGGAGAAGAGTAACGAGGATCCATCCTTCTTTGTTCCCTGACGGAACGTAATATTTCGAATTAAACCGTGAACAACAGAAAAAAAAGTCGGGCCAACGGCGCACGTGTATTTTTTCACGTGAAAAAGAATCGCGTATTGATCATATCGAGGAATCGAACCGTCGTTGCTTTGCTTCTAAACACGCGGACCGTTCACTCGCGAAACGTTGTAATCCCGCGAATTCGATGAAAAAAAAATGTAATTGCGTTCGATATCGATTTTAATTCAACGGGCGAAACTCGTGATTAGTTCGTCAGAGTTTTATTTAACGGGTGAAATGTCGTTCGACGGAGACAAAGGACGAATTTTATCAAAGAAATTGCACTCTTTTTCAACGGGTAGTTTGCTGAATGAAAGAAATCCCCGGTATGATTCCGGAATTTCCAAGGAAATATCAAATGAAAGTTGAATCTCAAGTTGCTGCAATTTCGTCTCGGAGTTTGTGTTGTACAAAATTATTTTTAATAACTCGCAGCTATTTTTTTTATTAATACGGACGTTTGTTGATATTTCTTAATTCAATTGTTATATTATTATAGTAACGCACAGTAGCAAATCTTATAATTTACCTAATTCTTTCATTCTATCCATGATCATGTTTATTTTTTAATTTCGTGTTTCAACTTTTTATTTCAAATTATATACCAGTACTTAATCAGTTGCTGTTAGTATACAGTGTATAATTTGAAGGATATGACAATTTGAGGATAGGACAATTTGAGGATAGGACAATTTGGGGATATGAGAATTTTACAGTTACTGTTAGTATAAAGTATATAATTTTTTCATTCAACTGTATGCAACATCACATTATCTAACGCCAGCTAATGAACACGTGGGCACATATGGCCGTCATGACAGTCATGTCAAGAGCGCCACAATAACAATAACTAAACAATAAGTAAATTATAACTAAATAACCAAACTAAAACCTATAACTAAACACGAGTAAATTAATTTTCCCGATTATGGCATAATAAGAGTATGCGAAAAAAGAGAGATAAGAGGACGCTTATAAAACCGCTCGGCCGGCAGAGCCAGCAAAGCACTGTTCGCGGTTGATTTATTTTTCACTCGTCCTCCGTTCGATATCTGCAATTTAAGTTGATGTATCGCGGTGAATTCCCAGGACAGAGAGATGCTACGTGATCGTATCAGCCGCGACAAAACTCCGGGCGGATCCACCATCGCGCCGATCTTCCTCCACCATTTTCCTTCCTCTTTCTTCGACGGCGTCGCCGTCGGTTCCTCGTGCGCCGCGGCGTCCGCTTCCTGCTCGCGTCCCGGAAATCGTTTCACCGTGATAGCAGAAAGAGATTCATGGGATCCGAGAGGATCGATCGATCGATTTATTTCGCCCTGGCCACGTTCTGGTTGCCGCGTTACCAGCCTCGTTCGTCTTCTCGCTCCACGAATGATTATCATTCGCGTTCCGTTTCCCACTGATCTTTCATTTTTTTAACCGCGACGTTTTGGAGATTCACATATAGAATCTTCGATGTGTTTTGGCAATTTTGGGATTTTAGATGAATTTGTGTGGTGTCATAACATGGAGCGTAGCGACACGTTGGATTATTGCACGTTCAATTATTACACGCTGCACTACTGCGCGTAAGCACCACTCGTGGTGTCTGTGCGTTGAATTATCACACATGGCGTTACTATGCCTCGAGTTACTACTGAAAGTATCACGTGCTGAATTATCACGCATCGAATTACTGCGCATGATATTTACCACGCGTGGTGTCACAACGTGCTGAATTACTACGCGTTGAATTACCACGCGTGGACTTACTAGGCGTCGAATTACCACTCGTGGAATTACTACGCGCCGAATTACCACTCGTGGAATTATTACGCGCTGAATTATAACGCGTGGAATTACTATGCGCTGAATTACCACTCGTGGAATTATTACGCGCCGAATTACCACGCGTGGTGTCACTACGCGCCGAATTATAACGCGTGGTGTCACTACGCGTGGAATTATAACGCGTGGAATTACTACGCGCCGAATTACCACGCGTGGTGTCACTACGTGTGGAATTATTACGCGCCGAATTACCACGCGTGGAATTATTAAGCGCCGAATTACCACGCGTGGAATGACTACGCGCCGAATTTCCACTCGTGGAATTATTACGCGCCGAATTATAACGCGTGGAATTACTACGCGCCGAATTACCACTCGTGGAATTATTAAGCGCCGAATTACCACGCGTGGAATGACTACGCGCCGAATTTCCACTCGTGGAATTATTACGCGCCGAATTATAACGCGTGGAATTACTACGCACCGAATTACCACGCGTGGAATTATTACGTGCTGAATTACCACGCGTGGAATTACTACGCGTCAAATTACCACTCGTGGAATTATCACGTGCCGAATTACCACGCGTGGTGCCACTACGCGCCGAATTATAACGCGTGGTGTCACTACGCGTGGAATTATAACGCGTGGAATTATTACGCGTCGAATTACCGCTCGTGGAATTACTACGCGCCGAATTACCACGCGTGGTGTTATTACGCGTCGAATAATATGCGTGGAATTCTTACGCGCCGAATTACGTGTGAAATTACCACGCGTGGTGTCACTATACGCTGAATTGCCACGTGTCGAATGACCGCGCTTGAATTTTACCACGCGTGGTATCATGCCGAACTACTTGTTCAAATTATAAAATTAACCTTGAGATTCACTTACCCAAATATGTAAAAATGAAAAACTGAAAGGCTTCAATAAAACCTAGTCAAGTTATCCTTATCAATAGAAAGCTTGAATTGCACCCGATCTGTTACCGTCACACAAAAGATTTCCTTCAAAAAGTGGGAGGAGCATAAGTGGAAATAAAAGGTGGGCAGATATCGCAGCGAACATTCGTGGCTGCAGTAGAATCAGACGGGCGTATCGGTTGCAACTAAAAAACTCGAACGTTTCCTTTGTCCCGTGTCACTTGTGTTTTTTTTATTCGCTGTATTTTTCACTCGATATTCACGCGGGCTCGAATTCAACCGAGAGACACGATTCCCACGTGCACGTTGCACGCGAAACTTTGCAACATTTCCCTCTTCACGCTTGGCGTGCTATTATCGTCGGTGCAGTTGCCTCTCCGAGGAAAAATACAACGGAAAAGCGGCCTCCGGATTGAAAATTCGTCGTCGTTCGTGTGTTTATGGTTCGACTAAGATATTATCAGCCGACAGATTGATGTTTCGCAAAATTCAAGGATGCAATGTTGCCGTGTTACGTCCCGAGGGAATCGTTGTCTCGTGAAACTCCTACCTCTTCGCTGACAAAGCGAATCGTGAAAATGTGGGCATGTACGAAGTACTGAGGTTATGATTATTAATGCAAATAATCGATGCGACACCTAAACCTACCTAACGTTGTGAATAATTTGAACAAACTTCACAATTTACGATCAGGGTTAGGAATGTTTAGGAATGTGGGTAGTTCAAGATGTGGACATGTACGAAGTACTGTTGTAATAACTAATAATACAAGTGGTCGATGTGACACTTTAACTAATAAATAATTAGATCAAAAATTGAGGATCAGGGTTAAGAAAGTGTAGGAATGTAGGAAGTTTTCGATATTTGGAAATGTGGATGTTCGAGAGTTTGAAGATTTTAGAATTGTACCAAGACCAAAATTTAATCGATATGTCACTATCCACAAGGCAGTTAAAACCCAGTTCTGAACTACTTCTGCACTCCAATATATGTACATCCCCAACCACCATACTAATCAACCTAAATCCAAATCACAATACCATCATCCAACGCAACGGTAAAAGTATCAAGCAAAACGATAACGGCTCTAATAATTTGATCAGCGTTAGAAATCAGATTGTCGGACCGTTGTACACATCTGGTAGCATTCCCGACGTCAGGTCATACGAGTACCGTTCAAAGGGCGTTTTCTTTTATGAAGAAAATGAAATTGGCAATATCAATAAAGTGAAGTCGTATCATGGTCCATGGGCCGTGTCCCCGCGACCCGGGAGACGCAGATACGTTTCGTTGGGAATGGGTCCATTTAATTTTCGAGCGTTCCCGGAGAACGGGGCCAGATGGCGAGGAACGAAACCGAATTGCTTCCATCATTCGCCTCGCGACGAGCAACCCGGGGATTATCTTCGGAACTGAATCGGCCCGAAGCTTTCTAGGCGTGTAACTATCGAGTTTCTACGTTCGATCGGTTTCCATCGAACTTTAGTTACAACGACGGTATACTGCCGCGTAGTCTAGGGAAAATTGCCGTGGAACTCGCTGGAGACCCGCGAGTAACATTATTACCGTGCTACGGATATTTATGCCACTCCATTTTCTCCTACTGAGAATTTGATACATAACGACTTTAAGTCATCCGGTCATTCGTCACTGAAATAAACTCAGGATTTTATCCATAATTTCATGGAAGGAGTACCTTAAATTACATAGTTGTATTTAATGTACACGTAGTAAAATTTTAACGGACGTGTAAGAAAATTTTATCAGCAGACACAGTGCGTCATGCATGAATACCTGACGCACACTTGTAAAACTTTATGTCATGTAACAAAATCTTATGAGCAGATACAGTGCGTCATGTATGGACATATGACGCACCTTTGCAAAATTTCAGCAGTCATGTAAGAAAATTTTATTAGCAGGTAATGTGTCATGTATGAAGATATGACGCACCTTTGTAAAATTTAATCAGTCTCGTAACAAAATTTTACCAGTAGACATAGTGTGTCATGTATGAACACCTGACGCACCTTTGTAAAATTTTATCAGTCTTGTCAGAAAATGTTATCAGCAGGTAGTGCGTCATGTATGAACATATGACGCACCTTTGTAAAATTTCAGCAGTCATGTAAGAAAATTTTGTTAGCAGATAGTGCGTCATGTATGAACATGTGACGCACTTTCGTAAAATTTTGTCTTGTAATAAAATTTTACCAGGGGACATAGTGCGTCATGTATAGACACCTGACGCACCTTTGTAAAATTTTATCAGTCTTGTCAGAAAATGTTATCAGCAGGTAGTGTGTCATGTATAGACACTTGACGCACCTTTGTAAAATTTTATCAGTCTTGTCAGAAAATGTTATCAGCAGGTAGTGCGTCATGTATGAACAGCTGACGCACCTTTGTAAAATTTTATCAGTCTTGTCAGAAAATTTTACCAGCAGACATAGTGCGTCATGTATGGACACCTGACGCACCCTTATAAAATTGAAAAGTATGATTCACTGAATTTTATATTGTATTGTCCCAAAGAGTGTGATAAAATCAAAAGGTGTAATAATGAAGTATATACGAAGTAATTGATGAAGTACCAATTATGTCTATACGATGAGATATTATTAGAGAGAGAAATTACTATTTTTTTAAAAATGAAATAGGTATAATTTTGTGGAACAAACGTGTGACTTTGTAAAATGAATCGCAGTCTGCATCGAAGCGCCACTTTCATCGTATTTCCTCCGCGTTTTGCAACGCTGGCCAGCATCATGCACGCCACCGTTGAAATTTCCGATGATATATAATAGAATCGGTTCGGATGCCATTTCCTCGACGG
The DNA here is from genome assembly GCA_945859595.2 of Megachile willughbiella. Taxonomy (NCBI): domain Eukaryota; kingdom Metazoa; phylum Arthropoda; class Insecta; order Hymenoptera; family Megachilidae; genus Megachile; species Megachile willughbiella. The sequence continues at coordinate 13,708,736 of OX243798.1, read as the reverse complement.
AGACGTGTTTTCCAGGCCGAATCGGATGAAATATAGATATGGAAAAAGGCCGGACACGCGGCTGGCTTTCACGAGCGTTGTCACGCCGGTTAATTTTTTAACGCGACCGCCTGAAACCCCGGGCTTTCCATGGGGTCGAATTGGCCACGAAGGACGATGAAAAATGACCGAAACAGCACATTTCGCGCCGATGAGCCCCGACAGAATGCATGGCTGTGGCGTTAGGTAAATTACGTTCCGAGAAATAACGGGAAATGACCACCCCCCTGTGTCGTTCGTTGCCAAAATTAATTCTGTAAGAACGTTACACGTTCAATTTTTCCTCGATTATCAACGATTTCGCTAAGAACCTCTTTTTTTGCTGCAACCGAGAGTAAAGGGCTGTTACACCTTTTACCGCAAAAATAAAACTCCTGGCTGGAAATCGCTTTTTTGAAAGGTGTTTGCTTGAAGATCTATAAGTGATAAGAAGTTTTCTGAGGGTGGAAAGGTTGGGGAAAGTTGAATTTGTAAGGCTACGAAATACTATTCTGTGAAATATTTCTGAGGGTGAATTCGATGTGGTATTAGGGTGCTGCCAGTAAAGTGGCTAATTGTACCGACAAATTTTGTCGACAAATTTAATTTTACAAAAGTGCGTCACGTGTCCACACCGGTGACGTACCTTAGAGAAACTGTTTTCCGTTTACACTATTTCAATTTAATATTATTTCAAAGAATGTCTTGGTATAATAAAGTAAAAAATGTCTCATACTTTTTAATTGTACAAAAGTGTGTCACATGTCCACATGACGCACCTCGTAGAAACTTTGTTCAGTTTGCACGAATGTTTCTATAAAATTGAAGACACTCGATCCGCAGAATTATAGATAAAATGTAAGAAATGAAGGAGTACGTGGTCTTTTTTGTTTAAAACTCCATCGGAGTTGGAATATGAGGTGAAATAAGAGTTGTGGATGGACCGACATCAATCGCGGATGAAATCTCAGGTAGTAGAGGTTCACGGTGGTAGTCGTTCGACAAAATCGGCCAAGAACCGATGCACTCAGAAAACTTGGGGAGCTCAACTTGCAGCCTCCGGAGAATCGAGCCACGGACATATCCAATCAATAAAATCGACTAGCGAGGGCTTCGTGCACTTTCGGACGTCGAAGATCAATCTTCCGCTATCAGATACCTGGAAATTCATGAACCACTCACCGGAATCAGTCGGTTACCGCTGTATCGTCATTTTCATCGGTTATATCGGCGCTTCGGGTAATCGACGCCGCTTCTTGCAAATTACTCTCAATTAATTTCCAATCAAAATTAAATCCGAGCATCCTTGTCGCTGCGTTTAACCGGCAACCACGTTATAATTACCTGCGTTCATTCCGAATGGAAAATATCGGGACGATATCAAAGAGTAAGCAACTCTTTGTACCTTTGATCTCTTGAAAACTTCCTTTAAATTGGTTGTGCAGCGGAAAATTTAAATCGAGTGAATCTATTTTCACGTCAATCTCTAATAATTACAAATCTGTCTGTCGTGAATGTTCTTTGTATCACCGATATTGGCTTTCGCATTTACATCAATTTTACAACGAAAAGTTGGGAAAGGAATGTACAAAATTATTACTCTACAAAATATATTTGAGGAATATTACAGAGATCATTATTATAAATTCATAGAAAATGATAAACAATCACAAGAAAATACAAATAAATGTGTTACAGAGAAATGACAAAATATTACAAATTACTGGTAAATGTGTAGGTTTAAACTATTCTTTTCCGACCGCCATATTTGTAGACTCTGCGCATGCGCACTTCGAAATGCTCCGTCGAAATCGTACATCCACATTCATTTAGCTTGTGCATTTAAATTATTTGTGTCCCATCTCTCTCTAGGATGTTTCCTAGTCTATTGTAGTCTCATGTACCTATTCTTCATATAATAAATAGTCGAAAGTGTCAAATGCGCGCGCATCAAGTAAAAAGCGACAGTTTCACAAAACTGAAAATGAAGTATCTGTACATATCTATTTTCCTAAACGACTTTGATATCGGAGATTGAATAGGGACGAATTCAAGCTCTTCGACATACAAAATTTCCAATATGCAAGGATCGAGAAGCACGGAGACCGAATGACCGGAAGTTCCCAGCGATACGGCCCACCTCGAGGATATTTCCGATGGTCTTCGAGACTCGAGGGGTTTCCTATGATTTCCGAGAACTCGAAAAGTTCTTAGGGTCCCTATGGATTCTTGCCACACAATGGCTTTCCTGAGATCTCGTCCAGATTTCAGGCATATCCAGAAGATTCTAGGGACTACTGCCATCTTCGAGTTTTATGGAATTTTCAATTAACCTGGCAGTTTCAACTTACTGGGTCATTCGATTGCTGTGAAATCCTGAAGTACTCCGTCTCTCAGAATTTTGCAAATTCGACGAAATTTATTTGATTATAAACTTATTTCTTTTCGCAGTATTTTACGGAAATGTAGGTCATCTGTAATTTTATATGTACGGAAGAATGAAATTTAATTTAAATTTTGCTGATATTGTACTGGTAACATCTACAAATTGTCTAAGTTTGATTTTATACATTTTAGTGAAATATTTAAAATTTTCAAAGATATGTTTACAGCTAGAGGATATGTTTATAAATTGTTTTTGTTAAACTGTAAATTTTAGTCAAATATTTCAAATTAGAAGATATACAAATCAAACTCCATAAATTTCAATTAATGTATATATTAAATGTATATCACCTATTTCAGTTTATCACCTTTAAAATAAATCAAACGAAACTAAAATGAATCGAAAAGTGACACCACATTTATCCAACAATTTGATAAAAAAAAGAAAAACAGTGACGTTAACAGGGTATAATTGTAAATCGTGAACCGACAGTTTTATTAGAGTATTTCCAAAAATTCCAACGTTCCATTACAACCTTAATATCGTCGCGGGTGATTTACAAAAATTGTCCGCGAAACTGAATAGCATCGTAACAGGTTTTTGATTCGACCATGATGGGACATAAATTTCACGGACGCGTAGGTGGAAACAGAACGAAAACACTTAAACATGCATCAAACACACTCGTCGAAACGGATGCTCTTGTATTTATATTTTATCCTGGTATCTGCCATCCTCGGCTTCGCTCGTATTTTATGTATAGGTGCGTATGGCGTCCCATGAGTTCCACGACATTACGACGTACCCACGAAATTTCATGAATTTTCTACACCTGCGTCAATTTCAATTCTAGCTGAAGCTTGTCTGATACTTGGTAAGATATTGATGTTGAAATTTTGAAGTCGAAGATTAAGGGTTGTAATTGTTACAATGTTAAATTAGGTTAGATATTTTAGCCATAATTCACATCCCAGAGAAGTTGTATATTTATATCTGGATGGACGTTATTTAAATTGAAAATGAACTGTACAAATAAGGGGTAATAAGAAAACTAGCTTATGAGGTTGACATTCAGATAAAAATTTCTTAATTTTTCTTTAACCTCTTAAGCACAGCAGAATTTTATACGGTGAGTTCCGCTCGATCCGCCATTTTGAGGGATTTAAATTTAGCAACAAAGAGGTACATAATCAATATTTCACGCAGACGTTGATAAATAATAAGAATGTTTGATTCATACGACGTCGTTTACCTGCCATTAAGCGTGTCCCGAGGCAACGGTACATCTCAGAAGAAGAAACCTTGAAGATCTCTGTACAAGACCGTGGCTAGAGCGGCCATAAAGCGTATAATACTTAACCGGGAGCCATAGAAATTCAAAGTAGCGAGGTCAGAGCGTATCAGCTCGATATAAAAACTGTCCGTGGTTCTATCGCCGTAGCTTCGAGGCTGAGAATCGTGTAATGTCGGAAAACTTGGTCGTAAAGATCCGGTGGTAAATGTTCTTCTCGGGGAGAAAAAAAGGTGGTCGCTCGTAAAATGCCATCAGTTTTGGGAATCGACGTTGCCGGTCATTACAACGAAAACTGGCGAGGAGTTAATGGAAGATAACGGTCCATTAAGGGATCGCTCTTGTTTGTGCCGTTAAATTGATTTGCAAATAAAAAACTCCCGAAAAAAAAAAAAGTTCACCCTCGGAAACGGCCATCCCCTTCCGTTATCCGCTTTCTGCGTTGATGGATACGCATAACCCTCTGCTTTAGCCGTGTTCTATTTGTTTCCGCCCTTCGCGCTGCACCCCTTTCGAACGGGGAAAGAAAAAAACGATAAATGGGATTTATATGGCGCTCGAATCATGGAACTACTTTATTTCGAGCACTTGAAATGTTTCTGCTGTTAAGCAGACTGTTTATCGTGCGCGCTTATGCTTTTTGCTTGTTAATTGCGTGGAGAGCTTTTATTCGTAGGCAATTTTGTAACGGAGACCTCGGTTTTATTTCTTTTTTCTGCATTTCGGGTTTTATGGATTTTATATATTTTTTCAATAGGATTCTAAACTGTGGACTAGATACTATTTTGATGAGTTGTTTAGACTGCAAGAATAAAACAGTTGAAAATTGGATATTTTCATTTTTAACAAATCTTAACAAGTATTTTCATAATATTTCTGTTGTGTGAAATTTGTAATAGTTTAACACTTAATCAATTTTGTTCGAACTACCTAATAAATTAATTATTAGTCATGTAAGACAATTTTGTCAACAGACGTAGTGCGTCATGTATGGACATATGATGAACCTTTGTAAAATTTTATCAGTCATGTAAGAAAATTTTATTAGCAGGCAGTGCGTCATGTATGAACATATGACGCATCTTTGTAAAATTTTAGCAATCACGTAAGAAAATTTGACTAGCAGCCACAGTGCGTCATATATGGATATATGACGCAATTTTGTAAAATTTGATCAGTCATGTAAAAAAATTTTATGAGCAGACACAGTGCGTCATGTATGAAGATATGACGCACCTTTGTCAAATTTTATCAGTCATGTAAGAAAATTTTATTAACAGGTAGTGCGTCATGTATGAACAGCCGACGCACCTTTGTAAAATTTTATCAGTCACGTAACAAAATTTGACCAGCAGCCACAGTGTGTCATATATGGACACTTGACGCACCTTTATAAAATTGAAAAGTATGAATCACTGAATGTTATTGTTTAAAGTTTGAACTACCTAATAAATTAATTGCTGTGTGTAACTAGTAATTATAACAGTAAATAATAGAGAACAGATTAATTAAGCTAGTAAATCAAATCTAATCTAATAATTTATAAATTATTTAACGGTTTCTGATTAACATATAATTACTAGTCTGTAATTTGATGAAATAATCGAAACGAAAAGAAAGAACGATTAATTCAGAGAAAATTATACTAGCAATTCGCAAAGGGCAAATAGTAAATTGAAGTTTGTTAGGGTAGAAAATTAATCCACATATGTCTGACTATACATGGGTGATACTACTCTGGCAGTAAACGCATTAAATCCAATGCTTCGCGATCAATAATTGATACGAGTGTTTCGAATCTGTTTAATCCAACTAATATATTGATAACCGTAATCATAGGAAAGCTTTTTGAACGTATAGATAATTAGTGAATAATGAAAGCGTAAGCGTATCTTGACGAATCAAGTAAAATATTTTTCGACTAGAATAATTTTAAATAGTCGATAAATTGTAGTTGTTAAATGAATCCTAATCTGATTTGGTAAATAGCTGTTCATATGTATGGAGTCTATACGTAATGATTCGTGACAATAATCAGTGGTGCTGTTCTAAAATATACTATATTAAATATAAAAGTGTGCAAGTTTCAATAATCAACAGATATCATAACTACACTTCAGTTACTTAAGAAAGAAAATTCTGACAATATTTCACGCGTACATAATTCAAAAATATCGAATTAAAACGTGCTGCAGTAGATCAGCCACTTTGAGCGCGTCTGACCAGTGACGTCTCATTCTACTGAAACGCAATACCACTTATATCACATCATCAAAAACTTTACAATTTGCAATCAATTTTAACATCCCACACTTCTATCGCAGCAATTTCATCCGAAATTAATAAGCCAATAAAAATTAATAAGTTAATGAAAAATAAAGAATGTAGAAAGATGAAAGTTAAATACGAAAGGATTTATAATGCAAGTAGAAATCCCCTTGTTTCGAGACACCGCGGACCCAGCCGTTCTCTCCCGGGTGATCCTTTAATTTCAGCAAATCCAAATTACACCGAACGTCTGTCCAGACACAATTTAAATCTAATTATTCGCAGTCCATTTCGTTGACGAAGCGTACGTCGACCGCAACACGAGCCCGGCGAATCAGGGAGCCGGCTAGAACTCCGGCTGAAAAGCCGCGACTCGAAATTTAAGTAGTTCAAAATTTCTCCCCGGTGCTTATTCGTGGAATATTCATGAGCCAGCGTTGAGATTCTACGGGTGTAAAGTCGCCCGCAAGATGATACAGACGCGACTGCATTATTTATAAACGGGATACGCTTAGCTCGAGAATCATGCTTCAACTTTGTTCGACGCGTTTCGTGCCTCGTGGGTCACTTCAGGAACATGGTGCTCGCTTCGGAATATCGTCTTCATTTTACTTAGAATGTTCTTAATTCTCTGCTGATGTCGGAAAAATTACAATTATTATTTTGCTATTAATTTCAATTTTGTACGACGTGTTTCGTGTTTCATAAGTTACTTCAAAAATAGTGTTCACTTTGGAATGTCATTTTGATTTAATTTAGAGACACCATGTTGAATTTAATTCTCTGACAACATCAGGAAAATTGCTATTATTATTTCGATCTTAATTTCAATTTTGTACGACACGTTTCATGTTTCATAGGTTACTTCAAAAATAGTTTTCACTTTAGAATGTTTAGAACTACTAATGAAGAAATTGGTATTTGTAAAAATTGATAAGATGACATAAAGATATTTGATACTAATTTTTACGGAATTTATTGCTGGTGTATTTGTAAATAATAATGTGACTATTATTGAGTTATTGGGGTTGTAATGAGTGATGAACGAGTATAATTTTGTTGCAAATGATGTTTGGTGACTACAGGGTAAATTTTGGAAATTTGAATGTATTAAATTTAGGGATTTGAGTGTTTGGAAATTAAAAAATTTGAAAACTCGGACCTTGAAAATTTGAAAAGATGTAAATTTTAAATTTTGAGAACTTGAAAACTCAGAACCTTGAAACCTCAAAACTTGAAACTATCAAAACCTTGAAACCCTAAAACCTTCAAACCTTCAAACCTTAAAAATTTGAAAATTTGAAACCTTGAAAGTATCAAAACCTTGAAAACTTGAAAACATAACCTTTCAAAAATAATTTCGCCCGCGTTTGATCCTCCGCAATTAAAACACGAAAGAGGTATTCGATCGCGAAATTTCGAAAAGGCCGCAAATTTAACGACTGCAAGCCGCACGAAACGCATCGATTAATAATCGAACGCACGAATTATGACGTTCCAGTTCACGGTGCGTCATCAAAGCTCGATGCAGCCAGGATTATTTTGTTGATTCAACGAAACGTTTCGTCCCGCGCAAACTGACCGAACGTGTTTGGTCGTCGTCATTTCCGCGGGTTTGCGCGTCAGCGTTATTTGATTGACGCGATCCACTCTCTTCCTCTTCCTACAAAAAAAAAAAAAAAAAAAATGAAAAATAAAATGGTTAAATGAAGAAACATTTAAAAGATTAAGTTATACAGTGACGCGTCTGAATACCGGACTGATGCGAACGTTATTAAACGCAACGTCGCGTTGAATGCCGTTGCTTTTCATTAAAAATCACATTATTCCTTTGTTTCCACGTTGGAATCTGCGTCGTACAATTTCTGCCGCTCTCTGCCGACCGTGTGTTTTATTTTCTCGTCTCATTTGCTTCGAATGTTCGTTGTTAATTACGAAAAAAAAGAGAATGTGGAATTCAGAGTGGCCATTGTTTCAAGTTATTGGATTATTGTGTAAAAGTGTTACTTATTGTTTCAGAACAGGGTTTTTGTTGATCAGAAGTATGTTTTGTGATTTGAAATGTTGGTAATTGATGGCCTTTCATTGGATGTTTTTAAATTTCTAAATTTTCAAGTTACTAAGGTTTGCTAATTTTTAGGAGACTAATTTCTAAATTTTCAAGTTTTCAAGATAGTAACTTTCAGATTTCTAAATCTTCAGATGCTTAAATTCTCAAATATCCAATTTGTTAAACATCCAAATTCTCACATATGCAAGTTCTTTCATAGTCAAATTCTCACATATCCAAGTTCTAACATACCCAAATTCTCACATACATTCTCACATATTGAAATTCTCACATACCCAAATTTTCACATACTCAAATTCTCACATATCCACATTCTCACATACCCACATTCTCACATACCCAAATTCTCACATATCCACATTCTCACATATCCAAATTCTCACATACCCAAATTCTCACATATCCAAATTCTCACGTACTCAAATTCTCACATATTCACATTCTCACATATCCACATTCTCACATACCCAAATTCTCACATACTCAAATTCTCACATACCCAAATTTACACACATCCATATTCTAACATACCAAAATCCTGAACTCCCCAAGTACCAAAACACGAATAGCAATCACCATCGTCAAGATCCCAGCTTAATTCCCCCTTCGTCCTTAATTTAATCGCAGCAAAAAATCCCTCGAAATTTTTCACCTCGACACATTTAATTTTCCGCAGCAGCTCATCGCCGACACCTTCCAGCGTAGGGAAGAAGAATACATTATCAAGAGAAACAAAATGCGACGGAAATGAACGTAAGGTGACTGGAATATCCTCGAAGCATCCGCGTAAGGATAAATGATATCTACATCCGCGTAAATCTTCTTCAAGGATATTTTTCCTCGACACTCGAAAGATGTGCCGGTAATCAAGCTGACCCAGCATTCATCTCCTCTAATGAATCTCATCCCCGTTGCAAAAACCGACAATAACAACCCGGTGGCTCCTTACGAAACGATGGTTCTTTTTTTACGAATTTCGTATCCACCCTCGGGTAATCGCGTAGCTGCCTTGTCGGACGATTTTTCAAAGTGTCCCCGCTATTTGTGCGGCTCTCTCAATTTGACGCTTCGATCGAAACCCGACGCCAATTTCTCCAACGATATGCTACCTACGTTGCGGGCATTTGTTATTTGTCGTTCGCCAATCGGACCGAATCTTGCCTCCGGCCAAATATCGAATCACGCCGGAGAACCAGAGCGTTACACGTGTTTTAAAGACTGCTACGATAGAAAGACGGATTCGTTATTTATGTGTACCTCTTTTTCTCTTTTTCCGAGGCGAATATTGCTTATTTTGTGGCAGTTTGATGCATGGGGCTTGATGAAAGTGTCTCTGTAGAGGTTATGTTACGATCCATCCATATGAACTTTATATGACACGTTATATTTTATAGTGTTCATACGAAGATTGTGTAATATGTTCTATTGCAAACATTTCGTATAAAGTTTGTATAGTAAATGATTCATATATTGTTCGTGCAATATGATATATTATATATCATTCGTATACACTTTATACAATATCTTTCGCTATAAACGATTCGTGTAAATTTTATACAATATGTCATACTTATAAGCCATTCGTATGAAGTTTACACGGTAAGATATACATGTTATACTATAAGAAAATTATTTAATAACTTTACAGAATGACTGATACAATGTGACAATTGCACCTGACAGGTGATATGAAGATATCAAAAGTCTAACATACTTTAATAATATAAAAGTATCATAAAATGACACGTACATGAAACGAACAATTTTGCAATAAATAATTTCAAAAAAACAAACCTAAGATTAATCTAATGAGAAAGGAGTTCTCAAGTGAATATTTTCTGAAAGTAATAAAGGATTGTCTAATAAAAAATCTTGGGATTAAATAATAAAAATGTGAAAAAATGCGGGATCATTTTCGGGAATAGTGGAGCGCAGTTTGCTCCGTTCTGTTGATGCAATCAGTCAGGTTGGAGCGACGAAAAATGTAGTGGCGGTCCGTGTTGTCGAATACGAAGGAGGGTATTTCTGTGAGGAAAACGAGGGAAAAGGGCAAAAGGGTGGTCGCAAACAAGTGCACAGGATTCCGTGGAAAGCATACGCGACGGTAAGTAAGCGAGGCACCGTTTGAGTGACACACTAGGGTGTTTACGTCTGCGGTCGAGTACCTAGGGAAAGAGTGGCTCGAAAGTCGCGCCAGTGAACCTCTGGGAATCGTGCTCGAGTCGAGGATCGTGCACGCCGGGAAACCGTTCCCGGTTGTTCTAACGGGACTGGATGAAATATGAGAATTAGATCGGCGACTGGTATGATTTATTAGACCGCGATGAAATCGATCACGATGAAATGTCGAATCGCTAGGTGATCTTGCACGCACTGATCTTTATCGTCTCACTTTCAAATCTGTGTTCTACAGGCTCATTCAATTTCTGTGTCACGTACACTAGATTAAAATTATGGACAGTTGTTTTGGACAGTTCTAGTTGCGAACTGTATGGACAGTTCTACTTCAATGAATTGCTTGAGAATTTCCTATTGAAATGACTGACTTCTAATTGAATTAGAGAATTTCTTATTGAAATGAACTATTTAAAAAGTTCTAACTGTAATGAATATTTGAGAATTTGTGATTGGAATGAATATTAGAGAGATTCTAATTGAAATGGACTATTTTAAGATTTGTAATTGTATTGACTATTTGAGAATTCGTAATCGAAATGTACTGTTTGTCATTTATCAAGATAACGTGTAGTAATTTGACGCGTAGCAATTTGACGAATGGCAATATAACGCGTGGCAATACAACGCGCGGTTACTTAACATATTTCAGTACAATGCGTAATAAAATAATGTATTGCAATATAACGAGTGGCAAAATAACATGTTGCAATACAACGAATGGCAATATATCATATTGCAATATAGTGCGAGGTAAAATAACATGTTGCAATATAACGCGTGCTCAATATGACATGTTGCAATATAGGGCGAGGTAAAATAACGTGTTGCAATATAGTGCGAGGTAAAATAACATATTGCGATATAGCGCGAGGTAAAATAACATGTTGCAATATAACGCGTGCTCAATATCACATGTTGCAATATAGGGCGAAGTAAAATAACGTGTTGCAATATAGTGCGAGGTAAAATAACGTATTGCAATATTGCGCGAGGTAAAATAACATGTTGCAATATAGCGCGAGGAAGAATAACATTTTGCAATATATCGCGAGGAAGAATAACATGTTGCAATATAACGCTTGCTCAATGTAACATGTTGCAATATAGCGCGAGGTAAAATAACGTGTTGCAATATAACGCGAGTTGAAATAATATCTTGCAATATAAAGAATAGCAATATAATTGTTGCAATATAACACGAGTTAAAGTAACAGGTTGCGAGATAATTTTATCTTTGCGGTACAACACGCGATAATATAAAATCTTGCAATATAAGAAATGGTAATACAACACGATTGTAAACGAATAATTAAAGAATGTATGGTATAATCTAAATATTGCAGTTTGTCTCTGTCGACCATAAAATTGGCGATAAAGAAAGTATATGTCGGGAAGCTCTAAACTCTGAAGCGATAGGTAAATTGAAGGCGGTCAATGTTAGCGTTTAATTGGACTGATTTCACGAGCAATCAAGCATCCATAAAGAAACGATTCTACACACCTTTGCACATCGGTGGACGAGATGGTCGGTTGATCGCGACAGCGGATAATTTTAATGGATTGCAGGGGAGGTGAAATTGCCGGGGACGTGGCAGGTATAATTATCATCGGCTGACTGTCAGCCGTTCTGTCATTTACAGTAAATTTACATTTCGACGATTTTGATGGCCGGTATTCGATGGCTAATACTGCACGTGTAACTGAATTCAGCGAATATCACGGTTCGACGAAAGATTACAATGGACCCGAGTGGAAATTTAGTTGTCCGTTTTATCGAGGAACGGGAGAAAAAAGAGAATTTCTAACAGAGTTATAACAAATTGATCGGTCACGGTGGCTCGCGGAGGTTTACCTTACTCGTTCCGTGGAAAGATTTTGATCGGAGTTTTCGGAACGATAACAGAGATCATAGTCACGGGAAACATATATTTGCATAGTGCAGACGATGAGCCGAGAGGTTCGTATTTTCGTTACGTAAAAGGAAAAGAATATTTTACTCCATTATTAAATGGAAAGGTTTCCGTCGTGCATGTAGAAATAGCGACATGAGATGTTTTATTGAAATTTCGCTACGCGTTTTTTGCATGTAAAACGGCAAAAAATGATGTTCACCGCTGGCGAATATTTTGTGCAAAAATATGGTTTCATTTATGAAACTTGAATTAAAAAAGTTGCTTTTAAAAATGACGAGAGTTTTTGTAAACCGAAATTATTTAATACTGTATGCAAAAGCCAAAGTTCAATCGTTTTAATGTCTACCTTTACAACTCCTTTCATCGATGCATGAAAGCGAACTTTCTTTTTTCATTCAAGACTGCTTTCGCGGTTTTTCATGTAAATTCACGAATTCCGCGTCGGAACAGATTTGCCGACATTTTCTTTTAAATTAGTCTAATGAATGATAATTGTTTAATGGAACATTACGAGCATTGAGAAACTTGAGGCTTTCACGGCCCGGCTTCAGACAGTTATTGCTGTTGAGGCTTTCGGGTGTAAGCCGTGTCCTAAAGGAAGAAGATTCCCAACGTTTCGCCAGCATTGCAGCTAGCTTCATCAGGGGTTCCGAGGACACACTGATACTGGTGTGACTCGGGTTGTATCTCCACTTATATTGTGGAGCCATGCTTGTGTTCCGGATGGTTGAACGTTCCGGTTGAATGCTGCCGCCCAATCAGAAAAGCGAGACTTTTTGATTGTGCGCACAATTAAAAAACTGGGAAGAGCGTGTGCCAGATTGGGCTAAGATGATGTCCTGTTTCCCTGTTGATGTTGTTAGGGTGTTTCCTGATCTCAATTGATTCCCTGTGTTTTCTGGGAAGATATGCTGATGTTTTAGCCAAGACTTCAGTCTTATTAAAAAGAATTTGGTGCCCTGTGGTTATTTGGTGTTCTGCCACGGCTGATTGAATGTAGCCTAACCTGGCGCAACGCTCATGTTCCTTGAGCCTGGTGCTCACGCTCCTCCCAGTTTCACCGATGTACACTTTGCCGCACGAGCATGGGATTTTGTATACCCCTGGTGTGGATAACTGCGGCTGTGGGTCCTTGGGGGAGGTGAGGATTTGTCCTATTTTTGTTGGTGCGGTAAATACTGTTTTTATATTGTGTTTTTTGAGGATTCTGCTTATACGGTCGGTTGTACCCTGTATGTATGGTAAGAAGGTGGTTGTGCGTCCCTTGTCGTGTGTGTCTGTAGTTTGTTCTGTTTTCTGTTTGGTAGTTTGTTTGGTTAAACGGTCTATCGTGCGATTGATTTTGTATTTTGAAAATCCGTTTAGGTGTAAGGTTGTCTTGACGTGTTCCAGTTCATGGGATAGGTTTTCTTTTTCGCTGATGCTGGTGGCTCTGTGGATGAGGGAAGTGATTACGGAATTCTTTTGGGCCGGGTGATGGTGGGACGTTGCATGCAGGTATCTGTTAGTGTGTGTAGGTTTCCTGTAAACTTGGTGTCCGAGGGTTCCGTCTGCTTTTCTAGTTATTAGTGTGTCTAGGAAGGGAAGTGAGCGGTTCGTATTTTCTATTTCCATGGTAAACTGTATGCAGGGGTGTAAGGAATTTATGTATTCAAGGAAATCGTCGAGTTTTTCTCTTCCGTGGCTCCAAACTACGAAGGTATCATCGACATATCTGAACCACTGAGTTGGTTTTAGTGGTGCATCATTGAGAATACGATTCTCTAAGTGCTCCATGTAGATGTCAGCAACTACGGGAGAGATGGGTGATCCCATTGCTGCTCCGGATACCTGTTCATAGTATGTACCCTGGAAGACGAAATAATTGGAATTGAGGCAATGTTGGACTAAGGGTACAAGGTTTTTGGGTATTCTGTCCTGGATGATTTGGATGCTGTCTTTGATGGGGACATTGGTGAATAGTGATTGTACGTCGAAGCTGACAAGTATGTCCTCAGGTAGGGTTCTGATGTTCTGGATCTTTTCTATGAAATGTGACGAGTTTTTTATGGAGCTGGGTGTGTTGCCGGTTAGGGGTTTGAGGACGGATGTAAGGTACTTTGCTAACTTATATGTTGGGGAACCAATGGTGCTGACTATGGGTCTGAGTGGAATGTCAGGTTTGTGGATTTTTGGTAGTCCGTATAGTCTGGGTGCTTTTGATTCCTTGGGGAGGATGGCTTTTTGGATGTGGTCAGGAAGTTTGGCATTCTTGATTAAGGTTGCAGTTGTTCTTTCCACTGAGCTAGTGGGGTCCTTGTGTATTGTCCTGTATGTTGTGTTGTCCAGTAGGTCATGTACTTTTTTGTTGTATTCGTCCTTGTTTATGATGACCGTCATGTTGCCTTTGTCAGCTGGGAGGACCAGGATGTCTTTCCGTTTTCGAATGTCCTGTAGGGCCTTGTATTCGGATTTGGTCAGGTTGGGGTTAGGTGTTTTGGCCGACTTTAAGGTGTTGGTAGTCAGTCTTCTTATTTCGTTAGCCTGTTCTGCTGGGAGATTGTGAATGGCATTCTCAACCTGGCTAATGATCTCTTCTGTAGGAATGGATTTTGGAGTAATGGCAAATTTGTGGCCTTTGGCCAACACGGATAGGGCGTCGGAGGTCAGTGGTAGGTCGGTTAGGTTTTTAACTGTGTCTTTCAGTGGCTCGACTTGGGTTTTGGGCTTTTGGAGTTTGCTAAATTTCTCCTTTTGTTTTTGTGTGCGGATGTCGCGCACTTTCATGGCCTGCTCATAACTTAGTCGGTCCACCTTGTTCCACAGTTCCGGATTAATGGTATTGCTCAGTTCCAGGAATAATTGAAGGAGTTGGTGGGATTTGTGTGCTATTTCCTTCTTGATATGTCCAATCCTTTCCCGTAACAAGGCGAAGCTTGTACGTTCGAGGATCCGTCTGGATTTGGTGGTGTTGGATTGGATGTGATTGAGTTCAAGGAAACGGGGTATGGTTTTTTGGTCTCGGCATCGCTTCAAAAAAGCTAAGGTGCAAAGGTGTTGTTGTAAGCCTTTGCGTAGCTTGGAGAAAGAATTAACTTTCTGCAGAATGGCCTCCCCGTGGAGTTGCCTTATGAGAAACTTGAGGCTTTCACGGCCCGGCTTCAGACAGTTATTGCTGTTGAGGCTTTCGGGTGTAAGCCGTGTCCTAAAGGAAGAAGATTCCCAACGTTTCGCCAGCATTGCAGCTAGCTTCATCAGGGGTTCCGAGGACACACTGATACTGGTGTGACTCGGGTTGTATCTCCACTTATATTGTGGAGCCATGCTTGTGTTCCGGATGGTTGAACGTTCCGGTTGAATGCTGCCGCCCAATCAGAAAAGCGAGACTTTTTGATTGTGCGCACAATTAAAAAGTCTCGCTTTTCTGATTGGGCGGCAGCATTCAACCGGAACGTTCAACCATCCGGAACACAAGCATGGCTCCACAATATAAGTGGAGATACAACCCGAGTCACACCAGTATCAGTGTGTCCTCGGAACCCCTGATGAAGCTAGCTGCAATGCTGGCGAAACGTTGGGAATCTTCTTCCTTTAGGACACGGCTTACACCCGAAAGCCTCAACAGCAATAACTGTCTGAAGCCGGGCCGTGAAAGCCTCAAGTTTCTCATAAGGCAACTCCACGGGGAGGCCATTCTGCAGAAAGTTAATTCTTTCTCCAAGCTACGCAAAGGCTTACAACAACACCTTTGCACCTTAGCTTTTTTGAAGCGATGCCGAGACCAAAAAACCATACCCCGTTTCCTTGAACTCAATCACATCCAATCCAACACCACCAAATCCAGACGGATCCTCGAACGTACAAGCTTCGCCTTGTTACGGGAAAGGATTGGACATATCAAGAAGGAAATAGCACACAAATCCCACCAACTCCTTCAATTATTCCTGGAACTGAGCAATACCATTAATCCGGAACTGTGGAACAAGGTGGACCGACTAAGTTATGAGCAGGCCATGAAAGTGCGCGACATCCGCACACAAAAACAAAAGGAGAAATTTAGCAAACTCCAAAAGCCCAAAACCCAAGTCGAGCCACTGAAAGACACAGTTAAAAACCTAACCGACCTACCACTGACCTCCGACGCCCTATCCGTGTTGGCCAAAGGCCACAAATTTGCCATTACTCCAAAATCCATTCCTACAGAAGAGATCATTAGCCAGGTTGAGAATGCCATTCACAATCTCCCAGCAGAACAGGCTAACGAAATAAGAAGACTGACTACCAACACCTTAAAGTCGGCCAAAACACCTAACCCCAACCTGACCAAATCCGAATACAAGGCCCTACAGGACATTCGAAAACGGAAAGACATCCTGGTCCTCCCAGCTGACAAAGGCAACATGACGGTCATCATAAACAAGGACGAATACAACAAAAAAGTACATGACCTACTGGACAACACAACATACAGGACAATACACAAGGACCCCACTAGCTCAGTGGAAAGAACAACTGCAACCTTAATCAAGAATGCCAAACTTCCTGACCACATCCAAAAAGCCATCCTCCCCAAGGAATCAAAAGCACCCAGACTATACGGACTACCAAAAATCCACAAACCTGACATTCCACTCAGACCCATAGTCAGCACCATTGGTTCCCCAACATATAAGTTAGCAAAGTACCTTACATCCGTCCTCAAACCCCTAACCGGCAACACACCCAGCTCCATAAAAAACTCGTCACATTTCATAGAAAAGATCCAGAACATCAGAACCCTACCTGAGGACATACTTGTCAGCTTCGACGTACAATCACTATTCACCAATGTCCCCATCAAAGACAGCATCCAAATCATCCAGGACAGAATACCCAAAAACCTTGTACCCTTAGTCCAACATTGCCTCAATTCCAATTATTTCGTCTTCCAGGGTACATACTATGAACAGGTATCCGGAGCAGCAATGGGATCACCCATCTCTCCCGTAGTTGCTGACATCTACATGGAGCACTTAGAGAATCGTATTCTCAATGATGCACCACTAAAACCAACTCAGTGGTTCAGATATGTCGATGATACCTTCGTAGTTTGGAGCCACGGAAGAGAAAAACTCGACGATTTCCTTGAATACATAAATTCCTTACACCCCTGCATACAGTTTACCATGGAAATAGAAAATACGAACCGCTCACTTCCCTTCCTAGACACACTAATAACTAGAAAAGCAGACGGAACCCTCGGACACCAAGTTTACAGGAAACCTACACACACTAACAGATACCTGCATGCAACGTCCCACCATCACCCGGCCCAAAAGAATTCCGTAATCACTTCCCTCATCCACAGAGCCACCAGCATCAGCGAAAAAGAAAACCTATCCCATGAACTGGAACACGTCAAGACAACCTTACACCTAAACGGATTTTCAAAATACAAAATCAATCGCACGATAGACCGTTTAACCAAACAAACTACCAAACAGAAAACAGAACAAACTACAGACACACACGACAAGGGACGCACAACCACCTTCTTACCATACATACAGGGTACAACCGACCGTATAAGCAGAATCCTCAAAAAACACAATATAAAAACAGTATTTACCGCACCAACAAAAATAGGACAAATCCTCACCTCCCCCAAGGACCCACAGCCGCAGTTATCCACACCAGGGGTATACAAAATCCCATGCTCGTGCGGCAAAGTGTACATCGGTGAAACTGGGAGGAGCGTGAGCACCAGGCTCAAGGAACATGAGCGTTGCGCCAGGTTAGGCTACATTCAATCAGCCGTGGCAGAACACCAAATAACCACAGGGCACCAAATTCTTTTTAATAAGACTGAAGTCTTGGCTAAAACATCAGCATATCTTCCCAGAAAACACAGGGAATCAATTGAGATCAGGAAACACCCTAACAACATCAACAGGGAAACAGGACATCATCTTAGCCCAATCTGGCACACGCTCTTCCCAGTTTTTTAATTGTGCGCACAATCAAAAAGTCTCGCTTTTCTGATTGGGCGGCAGCATTCAACCGGAACGTTCAACCATCCGGAACACAAGCATGGCTCCACAATATAAGTGGAGATACAACCCGAGTCACACCAGTATCAGTGTGTCCTCGGAACCCCTGATGAAGCTAGCTGCAATGCTGGCGAAACGTTGGGAATCTTCTTCCTTTAGGACACGGCTTACACCCGAAAGCCTCAACAGCAATTACGAGCATTGTTCGTGTTCTACGCGTGCACGCATATTAGAGGAATAAATGCGCAGCGAAATGTCATATAATTAACACAATTACGACAGCACAATGAATATGTACTACTTTATCTCTGATTATGGTGACTTTTGTTCTCCTTTGCAGAAACTCGTTCAGAACTTGTTCGCCTTTTGTACAGGTAGTTCCTCCATGTTTCGCTTCGGGGTAGAATACCAACTCATATTAACGATGCTTTTCAAAGATACGTTTTTCTTTTTATCGAGCGTTTTAAAGAAATTTACATCTCTTTCACGGGAATATATTCTCAGGCTTTTTTAAAAGATAACGTCTTTCAATAATTCAGAGACTATTAATGAACTGAAAATAACATTGCTACCATTGAACATATCGATCTTTACTTAAGATGCAATGTAATTTATGTACGATTTCTTGGATTGTAATTAAAAGTAACAAATGCAATGCTACGTCACGCGTTATATCGCCGTGCGTCGAATTTACTACGCGTTATATTGCCACGCGGCGAGTTACTACGAATCGAATTTACTACGCATCAAATTCCCTCGCGTTATATCGCCGCATGTGAAATTTCCTCGCGTTATATCGCCACACGTGAAATTTTCTCGCGTTATATCGCCGCATATGTAATTTCCTCGCGTTATATCGCCGCATGTGAAATTTCCTCGCGTTATATCGCCACATGTGAAATTTCCTCGCGTTATATCGTCACAGGTGAAATTACTACGCTCGCCATGATTAATTGGAACACATTGAACAGCCTCGCGTTATATTGCCATGCATTGAATTACCACGCACTCTATCGGTCGTATCGCATTGCACACTGCTGTCTGAATCACATTCCATGACCACATACCGAAACTATAATCTTGCCCGTTTACCGCTAGTTATTTCTCCAAGTAAAATTAGCAAACCAAGCGAATAATCAGTAACGGTGGTAGAGTAGCAACAAGAATAAAACTGATTTGACCTCGATCAATCCGAGAACGGCGAACCGTCGCCACAATGCAATCAACTGTCCAAATAAGACATCGTCGGACGCAATCGCGGCGTTGCTAGCGCAATCGTAGCAGCAAATCGATAGTTGGGGAATAATTGGCGGAAAGCAGCATCGAAATAACATTAACGGACGCGTTATTCCTCGAGTCTATCGAGAGACACGTAACAGGATAGATCGAGCAAGAAACGGAAACCCTGGCTCGGCTTTTACCGCATTAAATTCAAAGTGAATCGTCGTTCCAGGATGTTCTTGCAGGAGAACGCTTCTTGCCGAACAACGCTTCTTGCCGAAGCGTTTCCGTTATCAGCTCGGCGGGCATTAAAGAGCCGGGCGAGAGGACGGACGGAGCGCGGCGTGCCACGAACTTTCCCTAAATTACAACGGGGCGAGGAAAATCTTCGTCTTAATTTCAAAGTTTTTGCTGCATCTAACATCGATATACCATTAAAAAGTTAGATAAGATGTTCCGCGAGATTAAGATCACCGGTTAAATCAGGAGAAAGCAGACGGGCTGAAATAGGGCTGAGAACCGGAATTTTCAAATCGTCTTCGAGGATTCTATTGTAACACGATTTTTCGCAACTCCCCGGAATTATGTTACGCGACGTGGAACACGAATTCGAATAGAACGCTTGATACCGTATTCCGGGTCACGTTATGATACGATTTTTCGCCGACTCGAAAATGATTTCGCGTCGACTGCGACCGTGGATTCGGCTGGAAATAATGGATAGAAGTTTTGGAAATATCGCGGATCCCCCCGTTGTTCCTCGTGGATTTTTTTTGTTTTTTTTTTCGAAATTCGAGAGATCATTTTATTACATTTGTAACGCGAATTCTGATGGGAATTGCGGCTGAAAGTTTGAAACGATCCCCGAAACCGAATACGTTGTAATACGATTTTTTCTAATATTCGAAAGGTTGTTTCGAGCGACATATAATACACGTCAGTATTTTCAATATTTCACGTTCGATATTTTTCGCGGTGGTACGAATTTTTATTCCGGTCTTATAATATCGACATTTATCCCACGTATTTCATTCTACCTCGAAAGAGCAAACGAAACAATAAGAACGACTAAGTAATTAGTGAAAGAAAATCATTATTCGTTGCATAAATTTTGGAGTCGAGGCTGCGCGTGTCTGGTTGCAGCGGTTGTTTCCGGTTAAATTGTTATTAGTGGGCGTCTGAAATTTATGGCAGGAAGAACTCATTCTTCTGGCAATCAGTGTGCAATACTAACAATACTTGTAAGTAAGATGCAACTGCAGCCACGACGTTTTCAGTTGCAAAGTTCGCGGCGGTAAAGTTGGGGAACTTTAAGCTTCGCTAACCCGAACTTTTCTCGTTTGTCTGGAATAAAAGGAAACGCGTTATTGTTGCCCTATTTTTCTTCCTCCTATCTCTTTTCCACGACCGGCTTATGTCCCGTATATACGGCTTAATGTTATTGCATTAACATACGTTAATCAAATTCCTTTCACATTTTATTAATCCATATTATTATATCTGGCTAATTCTTTTGATCGTAATAGATCATTAGACTGCAATATTAACTTTAATTGCTATTTTTTTTACGTTACATTTCACTAGTTTCTTATACATAGCGTTTCATATAAAGAGAGATACTATCCATTTTTTTTTTTTTAATATATATATTTTTACACATTGAAACGCCATGTAATTTTGCGTGTGGCGATATAACGCGAAGCAATTCGGTACATAGCAAATTCAATGCGTGACGAGATAACACGTAGTAAATTCGACGGATAGCGATTTAATGTGGTGCATAGCGATTCAACGCATGGCGATATAACGCGTGGCAATTTGACACATGGCGATATAATGCGAAACAATGTGACGCGCTGCAATGCTATGCGTATCAATTCGACGCGTAGTAAATTGAACTCGTAGCGATTTGGCGAATGGCGATATAACGCGAGGCAATTTTACACATGGCGATATAACGCGAAGCAATATGACGCGTTGTGATATATCACGTACCGATTCGACACGAAGAAAATTGGACTCGTAGTGATTTGGCGAATGGCGATATAACGCGAGGCAATTTTACACATGACGATATAACGCGAGGCTATGTGACGCGTTGTAATACAAAACGTACCAATTCGACACGAAGAAAATTGGACTCGTAGCGATTTGGCGAATGGCGATATAACGCGTGACAATTTTACACATGGCGATATAACGCGTGACAATTTTACACATGGCGATATAACGCGAGGCTATGTGACGCATTGTGATATGTCACGTACCGATTCGATACGTAGCAAATTGAACGTGTTGCGATTTGGCGAATGGCGATATAACGCGAGGCAATTTGACACATGGCGATATAACGCGAGGCAATGTGACGCGTTGTGATATATCACGTACCGATTCGACGCGTAGCAAATTAAACTTGTTGCGATTTGGCGAATGGCGATATAACGCGAAGGAATTCAACACGTGGCAATATAGTGCGTATTAATTTGAAAGCTATTAGATTCTAATACCAAATGAACGGTTCAAAGGATAATATTTTAAAAAGTACATTACACGAATAAAAAAAGGTTAATTCAGAAGATGTTAGTTAACACCTTACACGAAATTGCACGTAGATAATTGAAATTGTACGTTAAATTAATTAAATGTCGCTATAGTTTTATTAACTTCTTCCAAAAGCTTTCCAAAGGGAAAGAGAGTTATAAGTCAGTGACTCGATTTTTGAAGCAACTTGTTATTCTCCCGTATAAACGGGGGTCAGCAGAGGCTTTTGTTTCTAATTGAATATGGAGTCGAAACAAAGTTGGATAAATGGCTTAAATGGTAATCATGAGGGATGTCCAGCTGAAGTTCAATAAATTCTGGAACAGTACCATCCAGTGTTCGAAAGAAGAATCGCATTGAATCGAAGATGTAAGATAAATATTTTCCATCATTGCTTTCTATCTTCGACATCATTCAACATTAAAATTTCGTATCTGAATGTTTTTTCAATCAACATCGAGAAAAATCACGATTCGGTTTATTCAAATTTTGATATCATGTGCGAAAACGTTCACGTACGTTTTTCATAGAAAATTCTGAATATTTATGCAGTTTTGATAGAAATTTGTAATTGAACATTATTTTAACGGAGTTAACACACTCCTACAAGGAATATTAAGGTAGACCGTTATCGGTAGGCGATGTTGGTTATAAGTTTTAGTGTTATAAATTAAAGCGTTTGCATAATTATTCTAATGCTTCTTTGATCTTTGAATATTCATCCCGGCCGGATTAAACTATGATGAGTTTCGCTACCGGAATAAATAATAACTTATAAGGTGCGCGTTGAAATATGGATAATCAACTTAAAGTCTTGTTTATTCGATCAACTTTAATTAAATTCATCGTTTATGGATGTGACATTCTCAAATCTCTCTTGTGCGAAAATTTTATGGAACAATTTTATTACCCATTTTAAATTATTTAGGTAACTCACTCTTTCACTGTGGATCTTGGTTGTAGGTAACTTTCAAATAAATTTATTGTACTTACTATTAAATAATAATTTATCGTAGAATTTATTGCATAAATGATCATCTTCACAATTTATTTAAAAATTTATTTGCAACGAGATTATCACTAATGTCATAGCTTCAAATTGTCAATTTTTTATTGGGAGACCCAACATCGGTATGTAAATAAAAGACCAAAGCGATAAAATTGTTGCACGATAAAATCATCCAATTAATTTCGTAACATTGCACGAGGCTATAATTAAGTTTGTATAGAATATCGCTACCACAGAAGAGGTACTTTCCTTAAGATAATATAATAGAATATTCTGTTAACGGTGTGCGGCTTATTAATAGGCTAATCTTGCACGAATGCAGCTAATGAAAGCTCAGATAACTGCACTGTCTAACAGCCAACAGATTCTACCGAATAATCTACAACTAAACTGCCATTTAATCCAGACACACAACGATCGTATCGTAACAACAAGCCATAATAATCCTTGGAACATGTTCAAGAGAACGTTATCTGGTGTCAAACGTAAGATTTCCGAGGAAGAAGAAGTTACTCTGCTAATTTCGCTTTTGTAATTATAATGGGAGGCAAATTGTATCTGGTTGATCTGTTACTAAATATGCAGATAATCCTGCGTATCAGTGTGGATACGTGTGGATAATCATGTCCGGTGTCAGTTGATTAATTATGCGGAAAACACAAATATTAACACGTATAATTGATTAATGATTAACAAACATTGTTACCGAAATTTGCTGGACCTTTCAATTTTGGTGAAAATAATACTGACGCTATATTGATGACGGGGGTCTGTACACCTATTAAACCTATCTACGTAATTTATCTGTCTGACCCATCTTCTTCGTGTATCTATCTAACCTTCTTACTTAAACAAGGTACATACCTTATGTATCCAGTTAACTTATCTACCTTATGTACCTAGTTATATCTACCACATCTGCCTTACTAACCTATCTACCTCATGTGTCTACCTAATCTTACCTACCTTACGTACTTACCTAACTTGCCTATTTTACGTACTTAGCTAATTTAACTATTTCACCTACCTTCCTAACCTACCTAATTAATCCATCTACCTCGTGTGTCTACTTAATCTACCATACCTATTTATCTAATCTATCTACATGTCTACCTTATCTTACCTACTTTACAAGCTTACCTAACCTACCTACCTATCATATCTATCTTGCGTACCAACTTAACCTGGCTTATCTCACGTATCTACCTAACCTACCTGTCCTAGATAGACACCTGACCTATGTATCTCACGTATCTAATCTGTCTACCTTACATACCTAACTTTTATAAATCCCAAATTGTGATCAGAAAATTTAGCTTCTATCATGAAGTATTTCATTATTTGAGTGTAAAAAGATAGACGAATTAAATGTAATATTTTTGAAGCGATAGATATAATCGGAGCCGTAAAAAGAATGGGCAACATTTGAATCCAAGCGCGGTGAAGTGGGCCACTTGGTGCATGGTTTGCTCGAGAGACCTCGATAGTTGAACAGAGAGCCGCACCTCTGACGCCACTCAAAGCGTCGCGACGCCAGTCTTAGAGTTATTAGACCCACTCGAGAATAGACTAAATGAACGGTTCAGGACCTACGAGTCTCTTTCAACCGGCGAATCTCTTTATTCTCGAAACTGGGAAACCTCTTTCGTTTCCTCTTATCGATAGCGCTCTAAAAGAGTTAGCCGCCTACATTTATTTAAACGGAATCACATAAAACCTTGGGCTAATATTAGCTTCTTTAAAGAGGCTCTGTTGAACTTTCTTGTGTTTAGGTACAAACTTGGAAATTAATTGAAATTGAGTTAATTGATTTAATTGTGACAATACTGTATGGGTTTATTTAGATGACAGATTGTCGGTGAAGTATAAAATTGAAGTAAATGGATAGCAAATAGATTTTGTATTTAATTGTGAACGATCATTGAATGATCTTTTAAATGTTCAAAGTCGAAGATTCAAATAATAGTCACATCTTGAAATGTTCAACATCTTAATTGTCCACATTCAGATATTCAAATAGTGTTCAAATCTTGAACCTCATCATTTAAACGAATTTTTAAATATCACAACACAAGTACATAAATGTTCAAATTTCGTGTCTAATTTAAATAGTTCACCAAATTGATAACTTGCCTATAATAGAATATTAACTAAAAATCTGTAGATCATTCTAATTGCGAACCAAAGCGAGCAAATTCCAAGTTAAAGTTGTATCAAACACCATCTGTTTCCCACAAAAAGAATAATTGGAAAGATTCAGCGGTGAACTTGAAATCAGGTTTAATTAGATAAACGAAACGTATCCATTAATCGTCCTTAATGATCGGTCAGGATGCATCAGCGTCAAACGGCAAGATACACAGCAATTTACGAGGCCATAAACGACCCGATAAAATCGCGTATCCGTGCAGCAGAAACGTGGACTTCGGAATGAAGATGAGCAGCGGTGCAACGGGAATATCAATTAGGTTATGACGAATAAACTTTTCTAATTACGCGGTCGACCATAGGGTACGTCGGTCAGCCAACTAATTGCAGGCCTCTGTTTCTGCACCTGTACGCAGGTATCTTGCATCCGAAACTAACCTGCTTTGCATGTTGCGTCCAGAGAAAGAGAGAGACAGAGGGAACGGCGAATAACTCGAATGAGAGGAGTGAATGAACCCGGGAACAAGCAAGCGAGTGATTCAATGAAACTTCGAGACAGTGACAGAACGAGGGAGTAAATGAGACGGTAAATGAAAAGTAGAAAAATGGAGAAAATAGAGGACGAAAAATGGAGGATACCGACACCGACGACTTTATACGCTGTATAATGGACGCGCTGGGTAATAGATTTAGATGCTCCCAGCAAAAATGGCGCGAGTGCACTCCTGACACGATCATTGTACTCGCAATCTTATTTCCTTAGGTTTGCTTTAGTAGTATTTATATAGTGCTATTTTTTACAAGTTCTATTCAATACTTTTTACACATTTTATTCTATATATTTACTAGGATATTACATGTGAGTGTTCGATGTATTTAAATTAATTTCATAATCTTTACATGCACATACAATTTTATTTTTAATACACTTACAAGTAGTTAATATTATCCCAGTATGAATGAAATGTACGACAAAATATAGCGAAAATATGGAACAAAACGTAACCTACAATTTGCGTCAGCCTTAACCTAGTTGCGTCATTCACAGCTAATTGCTACAATCTTAAGACAACTACAGAAAGTTCAAATGTTAAGCACATTTTGCCTTCAACGATCTGTGATTATTCAGATTTTAATTAGAATTGAATGAAAAATTCAATTGCAATGTGCGTCACGAGTGCGTCACGTTAAAAATACAAATACTACCAAATAAAATTTTTAACCGCTTTAATATTAAATCAATTCTTAATAATACTCATGGCAGTATGAAAATTGAACATAACCTCTAACAACCTCTACCTTAAACGCACCAAGTACTTCGAACACGAAGTTGCAATTGGTTCAGGATTGAACTTCGAAAAAGTTTCCACAGTAATCATAGCACGAACGCTGACATAATTGTCTTCCTGTGTGATTTTCCCGGAGAATTGCAAAGTCAGAGCATACAGGGAAGTTAATACCGATTCTTCGTACAGTCAGAATTTCGGATACTCTGCAACCTCGTCCACTTTCAACTCTTGCTTAATTACTAAACTTGCCGTTAGCAAGTTTGTGATCGCCGGTTGTCAACGAAAGAAATCCAAATTAATTTTCCGAGGAATAGAAACATGTCTCGAATGAAAACTTTAATAACGCCGCTGCATTAGCTATCAGCAACCCCTATTCTGCGGAACGAGTTCAGAAAGTATCTTTGTAGTCCATTTAATATTTAGACACTTTAAATGAACGGTATTTAATGAACAGTTTAATACATGTAATATATATAACACTTATTAATGTTTAATATACAAAATATATATAATATAATTGTACAGTTATCATACGTATAACTTAATATACAGGGTGTCTCGTAACTAGTGTATAGTACAATTTATGTAAAATCAGTATAGACAAAAACTTGACACAAAATTATATAAATATGACCGTAGTAACAGTAAACCCTTCATCACAGAAATACAACCCTTAACCGCGCAACTGAATTTTGTATTAAGATTGCCCTCAATATTCCTTCATAAAAGTGCAGCGAAAATCCTGAGGAAAAATTGATAAAATCCAATTTTATTATGACAAATTACACAGTACTCTAGCGATAGGAAAAATCGTTTCGCCCGTCGAGTTTAACGTCATGCAGCATCCCCTGTTCAATATGCCCCATCGTCTTTATCCCTTTGTTGGGCTGCCTTTAGTACCCCTTTCGTCGATCAATTTATATTTATTATGCTTCGTAGGGAAACGCTTCGGCAAGATTGCATTGCTCGGGCAACAAAGTGGCCGTCGAAGAGGTTGCATCGATTGCGCTGTTTGAAAATATACGGATAACGTCTAGGGGAATCGTTAATCTTGCCACGGATGATCCGCGGATAAACCGGCGGAACAGAAACGTTGAAATTGGCTTTATCGTTGCTTTCAAAGTTTGCCGAGGCACGATTTATAATTGAGAATCGATATCCTCGATACGAGTGGTGCGAAGAACAATTTCAAGCGGTAAAATAATCAGAATTCGCTGAAGTAAATTACGTTACCAAGGGGATGCACGCGCGTGCGTTGTGACGCGCGTGAATAATTATTCGACGGGTATCACTTGTACGCGGCAGCGAAATATAATTACGGGATTTGTTCTTTATTTCGAACGACGTTTCCATTTGACGGACGCACGGATGCGATTATCGATTATTATCGATATTTAGCGACGTACGAATAAATAGGAATCGTTGCAATAAAGGTTAAACCGATGAAAACAGGATGGATTGTGATTTCAACGATGAATGCAACGCGGTTTGTCTGCTGCGATTTATCACGAGCTTTTGAGACTATAAATTTTATTATTTCAGAAGGTTCATGCTTTTGAAGTTTGATTTTTTAATAGTGGACATTTGGGGTTTATGAGAATTTGGGGAATATGGAAATTTGGGAGACATGGGAATTTGGGGATAATGGGAATTTGGGGGAAATGAGAATTTGGGGGATATGGGAATTTGGGGAATATGGGAATTTGGGGGATTTGGGGTATTTAGGGAATTTGGGGAATATGGAAATTTGGGGTTACGAGAATTTGGGGGATATGGTAATTTGGAGGTTGTGGCAATTTGGGAGATATAGGGTATTTAGGGAATTTGGGGGATATGAGAATTTGGGGAATATGGAAATTTAGGGTTACGAGAATTTGGGGGATATGGTAATTTGGGGGATATGGAAATTTGGGGATTTTGGGAATTTGGGGGGTATAGGAATTTGAAGGTTATGGGAATTTGGAGGATATAGGAATTTGGGGAATATGGGAATTTGGATGATTTGGACATTTGGGACTTGCAGGTTGGAGAAATTTGGTTAGATGATCTAGAATTTTAACATTTTTCGACTTGAATATTTGTAAATTTGAAGATCAGGGGTTGTGAACTTGGGAAATTGTGGGTTTGAAGAGATGGAAGTTGGGAAATTAGGAAATTCAGAAATGTAGGGATTTAAAAATCTTTGAAAGTTTGACTACCTATCAATCGACTATTAAACTTGCCTATTAATTGACTATCAACTTGACTATCAATTGACCAAACTTAACTATCAGTTTGACTACGATCAAAAATAATTTCCATCAAAACAAACTAATTAAAGCTTGACATCTTTTTTATCATTCCGAAAGTTGGCTTTGTTTTACGACGCACGATATAAAGGCATCCTATGTATAATGCAGTGGAAATTACGTTCGAGTACGTTCATAATCGTAAAACAGGATTTAATTCCACTATGAGATCCGCGCTACGTTGATTACATGAACTCGTTACGATCCCGCATTACGAACAATTTCGTAGTACGGATGGTTGCGTTTGATTAAAACCTTTGATTGCTGACTATTGGATCACGGAATTGCTCAAAACTCAATGCGCATACTCGATTGCAACGTAGCCTTCCTTTGAATCACCTCAAGTGCTCATCGGTCAGCTTGTTTATTTCAAATTTTACGGATTTTATTTTTCAAATAAATTGTTAAGTAAGGGTGCAAACTGAGGGTGCAGTACTCCAGAGGATTCATTTTCGCTGCAAATCTAAAATCAGTTCTATTCTGTGTCCAGCTGTTTTATGAACTACCTTACGGATATTTTATATTTTTCTAATAAATTGTTAAATAAGGGTGCAAGCTGAGGGTGCACTACTCCAGAGGATTCATTTTCGCTGCAAATCTAAAATCAGTTCTATCCTGTGTCCGACTATTTTATGGACTATCTTACGGATTTTTATATTTTTCTAATAATTTGTTAAATAAGGGTGCAAGCTGAGGGTGCAATACCTCAGAGGATTCATTTTCGTTGCAAATCTAAAATAAGTTCTATCCTGTGTCCAGCTGTTTTATGAACTATCTTACGGATTTTTATATTTTTCTAATAAATTGTCAAATACGGGTGCAAACTGAGGGTGCAATACTCCAGAGAAATCATTTTCGCTGCAAATCTAAAATCAGTTCTATCCTGTGTCCAGCTGTTTTATAGACTACCTTACGGTTTTTTATATTTTTCTAATAATTTGTTAAATAAGGGTGCAAGCTGAGGGTGCAATACCTAATTGTTTTCGGCGCAAATCTAAAATAAGTTCCTGTGTTTTATAGGCTATCTCGAATCAATGGCCGCTCAAGACCACAGAGTAAACTCTCTCGCCCGTTATTTGGAACTTTATTACCTAACGTCTTTCTGCATACCGTCACCCTCATCCCTCCGTGTTTCTTTCAAAGGCCTGTTTCGAATAAATATCCGAAAAACAGTCGAACCGCGAAGACAATAAAAAAAAAGGCCGGCCTTGGAAAAAGCGATATCGTCCAATCTCTTTTCGTCAAACATTCCCTTTATCGTCCGAAAGAGTTGCATCTACAAGACCGGTCTTTTTATCAAAGCAAACTTTCGATTGGATTTTGTTACCGTCGTCTCTGTTTCGCGAGAGGGCGACACAAAGAGACGCGAAACGCGGGAGAAAGAATTCGAGATTCGAAGGAAAAAGAGGAGCTTACTTTTTCTCCTTTTTCTCGCGAAATGGCGGACCTGTTTAAACTATGGCCGCGTGACTTCGTTAGTCTCATTATCAACAGGATACTCGTCACCCTTTTTCCGGCCACCCTTTTTCTTCCTCGGTATATTCTGCTTCGTTATTAAGCGCGAGGGTGTTGCCCGTTGTTGATAACATCGTTAATTTTCATTTACACTGCGTCCACGTATAACCCGGATTCTTTTGGATAAACAGAGAATACAACGTTATACGTACAATGCCGAGGTGCCATCCTCCACAGAGTATGGCGATGTACCGAGAGATTCGTATTCATCTTTGCGCTTCTAAATTTAACTGTACTTTTATATTTATTTACTAATTCTTGTGTCTTCGGGTTTGTCAATTTTGGGGCTGATTTTTTAACATAATCGACTTTCGGAATTTAGGGAAGTTTGGATAATTAAGTTAACTTTTGAATTTTTACAGTTTTGTACAATTGTAAATTTTACAATTTTTTGTATCGTTTCAGCAATATTTATTCAATTAGTACAGGATGATCTTTTTACTATGTATGTTATACATATGTATATTATTTATGCAGTTAAGTATTACACAGACAGCACGTATATACGACACATTTTACAAATACAACTTTACAACATACTTCATACAATACATTTCACAATACATTTACATAAAACATCCCCTACATAAAATACAAAAATTCTCAAACAAACTTTGCAGTTTTACAATTTTTAAATGTACAAATTGTATAAACCTTCAAGTTTAACAGTTACATCATAGATAAAATAATGTAATAAACATCGTAGAATATAACAACAAATATAAAATTTCGTCTCAAATATTTCGTAGCGATTTTTCGAAACACCCCTTGCATCCCTTCGGTCATCACCGTGAATTATACCCAGCTAAATTGTGCTATAATGCAACAGCTTGGTTTAGAAAATACCGCGCTATAAATTCAACATGGAACCGATACACGAATTTTCGACGGTACGAGGCTGACCACCCCCTGGAAATGCATTTTGTAAATCATCCCCGTGCTGTTCGTTTGCCGTTTAATTTGTTACGCGGACATTGGACACCGCTAGTCGATAAAGCTTTCGACGAAGGAACTCGCGGAATTTGATTTTCCAGCTACATCAAAGTTATGGGGGTGAGTACGATATTGTACAAAAATTGAGATTTAACTAACTTCAAACATTTTTATATTTTTTCATCCTTGTATATTTTGTTAAAATTATAGTGGTGGAAAAATGAATTTGTTCAAACGAATTTATTAAAATCAATTTGTTAAAATCAATTTATTAAAATGATTCTCTTATAATCAATTCGTGAAAATGATTGCTAAAATCGACTTATAAAAATGAATTTATTCAAATCAATTTATTAAAATCAACTCATTAAAGTCAACACATTAAAATCAATTAATTAAAATCACTGTGTTAAAAACGACATAAAGAAATTAATTTATTAAAATGAATGTATTAAAATCAGTTTATTAAAATGAATTTATTATTACCAATTTATTAAGATGAACTTGTTAAAGCAGATTATTCGAAAGTGGCATGGGTACAAAAATCCGCTATATTTTCATTAAGGGTTGTAGAAAATTTGAGATGGTATATGAACTATTAATCATTTTTTGACAAGTTTAAACAGCACTGCAAAATCAATGTACGTCTGAACATGTCACACACGTGTCTACAATAATTTTTTCTTTCGACAAAAATTGCACTGCAATAATAATACGTAGTACAGAATAATAATAACGTAAAAGATTAATAGTACGTCTGAACATGTCACACACGTGTCTACGATAATTTTTTCTTTCGACAAAAATTACACTGCAATAACAATATATAGTAAAGTCTAATAATAAAGTAAAAGATTAATAGTACGTCTGAACATGTCACACACGTGTCTACGATAATTTTTTCTTTCGACAAAAATTACACTGCAATAACAATACGTAGTGGAGTATAATAATAAAGTAATAAAATATAATAAAGTAACAAGGTAGACGTAACAAAATAATAAAAAATTCTGTATGTATAATAAAAAAAAGAGATTCATAGGAAAAGACGCGAAGACAATAGCACCCCAACAAAAGCAGATCATCAAACATCAAATCGATCATATCAGCAAACAGCAAATCGATATACTTTGCACGACGAATCGAGTTACTGTCAAGATCGAAAGAAATCGACAGGGGAATGAATCGAAAGTACATCAGGTTTCAGCGATCGAGTATGACAATGAAGTCGATTCGGATACATCGGTTTATCGATTAACGAGAAACTGGAACGATGAGTCTCGATCTTGGCCGATCCACGCGCGATCGATTGAGCTGCAATGGGTGCAGGTGACACGTTGTCATCGGACAACGTGTGAAATTTATTAAATCGCTTTCTGATCGTACGTCACGTCGGATCTCGCGTCGAGAAACGTTCGCACCAGATGTGTTCGCGTGTACTATAACTCAGTCTGCTTATTGGATCACTTTTACGCCCTGTACGACTCCCTTCACGATCCTTTGAGCGGCGATTTATTATTTATTTGCCGCGGGAGATCGCTTTTGTTCTCGACCAGTTTCCTGTCGATCGTCCCGACCCGTGTTTCCGGGATATTGAGTTACGGTAACGATGTTACGTTCCTGATGGCTCCAGACGTTGTCAAAGAGACTACCTGACATGGATATGCCTGTCTGTGCTGTGTCTGTTCAACTTTGGCAATACTTTCGTGTGTGCTTTACTTTTTGGCATTCGGGACCTCGAATTAACTCGCGAAATTTTTATGTTTACGAACCTTTTTTATTCCCAAATTTGTAATTGACATCTCTAAATGCCTACAGTGACAATTTACCAAATTACTTTTCCAAATTATCAAATTTTTATATGTCCAAATTCCTTAATATTCAAATTTACAATTTGTCAAATTTTTATATTTCAAACCTTTAAATCCCCTTTGCAATTTGCCAAATTTCTAAATTCCCCAGTTGGCAATTTGCCAAATCCCTAAATCCCTAAAGTCACAATTTACCAAATTTCTATATCCCCAAGTACCTCAACCCCCAAATTGGTAATTTGCAAAATCTCTATGTTTGCAAACTTTAAATCCCCAAATGTGCAATTTGTCAAATCCCTAAATCCCCAAAGTTACAACTGACCAAATTTCTAACATTTCAAAATTGCAATTTTCCAAATGTCCACATTTCCAAACCCTTCATCCCAAAATACTTAATTTACTAAATTTACTAAATCTCCCTAAATCTCTACATAAATAATTATGTATTTATCTAACATTAGGATCATCCCTTAAAGTTAGAAGGTTAAACCTAGAGGGTTAGGTGTTATAATTACCTTTAGTGTATAATGTTAGTACTTTGAATTAAGGATGATTTTTGTTGAAATTGTTTTAGGGTAACAAGCTCTTGTTTGATGGATTGTGTATTCGGCTCGAGTTAAGGGGGTCACTTCACAACTTGTTGGAAACAAATATTATTACTGCCATTCTAACTTTCAAATTGTAATAGTACTGAATTGGTGAGCTTCCCAGGATCTCGAGTGTGGCAGGCAAGTTTAAAGTATACACTACTCAAAAGTATAGAGCTGGTGAGAAGGTAGTTAAGTCCCTAGTCGCTGAAGAGGGTTTCTCCCTTTGCACCATGTGGTACTCCACGTTTACATGGGTTTTTAGTACAGAGTTTCTTAAATTTTTCTCTCAAAATTCAATTTTGCTGTTTTAACATTGTTCAAACACTCAAATTTTTGAACTGCATTTCTGGATTCTAAAATAATCGAATTCTCAAGTTTCAAAATTTAAAAAGTTAAAAAATTTGTGAATACCCAAGTTTTTTAGATTCTTGGATTCTCAAATTACTAGACACGCAAATGACTAAATTCCTCACGTACCAAAATTCTAAAAGTGCTAATTGTTAAATTCCCAAGTTCCCCAATTCCTTAGTTCCAAAATTCTCAAATTCCCCAATTCCTTAGTTCTAAAATTCTCAAATCCCCCAATTCCCTAGTTCCAAAATTCTCTAGTCCTCCAATTCCTTAGTTTCAAAATTCTCAAATCCCCCAATTCCCTAGTTTCAAAATTCTCTAATCCTCAATTCCCTAGTTTTAAAATTCTCAAATCCCCCAATTCCCTAGTTTTAAAATTCTCAAATCCCCCAATTCCCTAGTTCCAAAATTCTCTAATCCCCAATTCCCTAGTTTTTAAATTCTCAAATCCTCCAATTCCCTAGTTCCAAAATTCTCTAATCCCCGAATTCACTAGTTTCAAAATTCTCTAATCCCCAATTTCCTAGTTTTAAAATTCTCAAATCCTCCAATTCCCTAGTTCCAAAATTCTCTAATCCCCGAATTCACTAGTTTCAAAATTCTCTAATCCCCCCAATTTCCTAGTTCCAAAATTCTTAAATCTCCCAATTCCCTAGTTCAAAAATTCTCTAATCCCCCAATTCCCTATTTCCAGAATTCTCTAATCCCCCAATTCCCTAGTTCCAAAATGCTCAAATCCCCCTATTCCCTAGTCTCCAATTTCCCAAATTCTCAATTCCCCAAATCTTGAAAATTTTCAAATCTCCAATTTGATCTCCCAAAATTTTCCCGTTCCGAAATTCCAGTGTCACTAAAAAATGTCCCTTATATCAAATGAAGGCGGGCGGAATGCAATAACAGCCGAGCCGAGCGGAAAATAAAAGAAGTTAACTGATACGGAAGATAGCGAGATAATAAGGGAGCTAACGAACTTAGCCGGAGCGTCGTTAAGACGACGTTCCGCTATTAAAATCCCATCACCGGCGCTAAGGATATTTTTAAGAAAAATGATGGTCCGCTTTTCGTTCGTTCTTCTGCTTTTTTGTATCCCCCGTCGTTCCAGAACGGACGTCGCTGGACAACTCGGCGAAATTTTCAACGCCCGCCGCGAGATTCTTCCACTTCGTTCTCGCCCCATTTTAATTGATGAGGTTGCGCGAATAATGATTACACGGTAGCGCCGACGATACGCTTCAAGTAGATAATAATAGGGAGTTAAATTTCAAGGTACTTCTATCTCCGAAAATAATTACGCTAACTCTATCGTCCGACACGCTATACTCTCTTCTTTGTCATGCAAAACCCATATCCACTTTTTGTCAAATATTATTTTATTTGACTAAATATTTTATATTGTGTAATATAGTCTTTTAAGGAAACACATACTCATATACAATAAATTTATATTTGTTAATTAGCTGCTTGTTTTTCAATGGTTAACACTTTTGAACCCAGGGTTATTCACTCGGGTCTGAAGGTGTAACAGTGTCAATGGAAGTATTAATATTTTACTTTACACGTCTATTCTCACTGTATTTGTCATTGTAATCATACAATATAATTTAACGTATGTTCAATATAATTTTGTATTGCACACCACAATTGTACGTATGTTCAATTAGAGCTGGTGAGATACATACATAACATACGTACACGTATGTACGTATGTTCACTGTAACTATTGCACAATATAATTGTATACCATACACACAGTCTCTTACGTACAACACATACATATACGACAGATATATTCGTAAATCATCTATATTTACGTTTTTTCAATAGTTAACACTTTCGATCCCAGGGAGACGTGTACAATGGTCTCGGCCCGTTTGAAGTTAAATTTTTCGCTTCCCATTTCAAGATTACAGTAAAGAATTATACTACGTCAGTAAATAATCACGACAAGGCCGAGAGACAAAATAAACAACCGATAGAAGATCCTGCAATGTCCGAAAGTTGTTTAGAGAAGAAAGAAATCGTAGGAAGTTTTTAAAAGAGCAGGCAAATGTCTCCGTTGAAAACATCCGTGTAAAAAACGGAGCAATGGAGTCGGCAAGATGGAAAAACTATGGATAAAGGCGGATGGGGAATATAAGGGTGGAGCATGTGCGGGTGGATAAGAAAGAGGTGGAGAGGAAAATAAATTGCGTCCAGCATCTGGTGATAACTGGAAAAGTTATCGCACGTGCTGCCTCCTCTTCGCCCTAAGCCACGTACTCGCCGAATTCTTCAGTTCTACCAACTTTTCTGCTGTCCGTCCGGTTGACACTGGTCATAGGAGTTGCGGGGGTGGTCTCGAGTGCCGGACAAATCCTCCCTTTGCGTGCTGAAAAACTACCCCGTTAACTCCGGCCGTGATTTCTCTGGGAAAGATTCACTTTGCGAAGGTGCTCTCGCGGGGAATTTATATCGGGCCATTGGGGTAGGTCTATAAGGGGGTTGATACAGGAAATTATGGTGTTATGATAGTGTGCTATTTGACACTTTCATGTAACGATATTCAGGGGTTTTTAATATTGCTGTTTGTACGTATAATTTTTATTTAAGATGAAAATGGTAATTTTTAATTATTTACAGGAATACTGTAGGGTTGTGTTTTGAAATATTCAACCTTGCTGATGAAAGTTGTGCTTTGTACGGAGTTTAATATTCTCTGTAAGCAAGTTTCGTCGTGAATAAAATGGGGCTCGATAAAGGGGTTAGTCTTTTTTACGGGGGTAGGTGAGTTGGTGGGTGATAACATGATCGAGGATTTTTATATAAGCTCACTTTTCAAATTTTTACATTTGTGAATTCTTGAAGTTTGTAATTTTAGTACGCAAATCTGTGAATCTTCAAATTTGCAGTTTGTCCAATTTCTAAATTTTCGAATTTGCAATTTGACAAATTTCTATGATTCCAAATCCCTATAACCTCAAATTCGCAATTTGCCAAATATCTATATTTCCAAGTACCTCAACTCCCAAATTCTCAATTTCCCAAATTTCTATATATCAAAATTCCTTAACTCCCAAATTCTCAATTTACCAAATCTCTACATGACCAAACCTCTAATTTCCTAAATTCTCACATCCCTAAATCCCTTAATCCCAAAATCCTAATTTCCCAAATTCTTACATCCCTAAACCCCTAAATCCAAATTCCTAATTTCCCAAATTCTCACATCCCTAAATCCATTAACCCCCAAATCCTAATTTCCCAAATTCCCACACCCCTAAACCCCTAAATCCAAATTCCTAATTTTCTAAATTCTCACACCCCTAAATCCCAAAATCCAAATTCTCACATCCCAAAACCCCTTAACCCCCAAATTCTGACATCCCCAAATCCCTAAATCACCAAATTCCTAATTTCCCAAATTCTCAATCCCAAAATTACTGAATTCATAAACTCTGACATCCCAAATCCCCAAATTCCCAATAATTCATCTTCAACCCTCGGTCCAGCTTACCACATAATCCAATCAATTAAACTCTTAATCGAACCAGCGATAGGTGACGACGTAAATCCGTCACGTTTCTCCCTACCTTGAGTACCCCAAAGTAAAATATATAGAACATAATACCAGGGATTCGCGAAACTCCCTGTCGAGAGGAGACTCCATTCTTCCAGAAAGTTTGTATCCTTTTTTTTCTCAGATTGCGCGAAGTTGTTGGTGAGGTATCGAGAGAAATGATTTATGAATTTGGTCGTTTTCTTTCGACGGGAGTGTTTCCTTTTTTCGGACGTGGAAGAAGGGCATTAAGCGTAGGCGAGTACAGCTGCGAAGATGAATGAAAGTTTAGGGGAAGTTCGAAGTGTTGAGGGTAATGGATAAGCGACGGATTAATGAATCGACTGGTTGGAAGCTTCATTATGTGCCGGCTTCCAGAAGATTGAATCATATTTCGCCGTGAAAACGAGGCTTCGTCAAAGAGATTTTCTGTGTATCTTCACGTTCATCCTGCTGTGCAAATAATGCCGAGATAATATTCTTTATGAGTTACGTTTAATCCTGTAACTTCATCCTCGAGGACAGCTTTCTCCTGCGAATTTGTTTCGCTTCTTAAAATATTTTTTAGTACTAATTTGGAGGTTTAGAAAATTTATAGATATTTATGGGTGTCATTAATAGGTATTAGTAAGGGGGAGGAATTTTTGTACATGTACATAGATACATAGGTACATATGTACGTTCTTGGTTACATAGGTGCATACACACTTTCATATATAGGTATACACACGTTCACATATAGGTACTTACGCACGTCCATGTATAGGTACATACATGTTCACATATAGGTACATACACACGTCCATGTAGAGGTGCATACACATGTTCACATAAGGATACATACATACGTTCACATATAAGTACATACACACGTTCATACATAGGTACATAGATACATACATTCATACCATAAGTGTATACACACATTCATACATACATCCATACATCCATACATTCATACATACATTCATATATGTATACATACATACATTCGTACATTCATACATAGGTACATACCTATATTCATACTTGCACACATGGATTGTATGATAGATTACACATATGAAAATGCATGCATGCATTACTGTATACACATACTCGTGATGGTTTCATTTTGATATTATAATAATTGTTTAATTTTATGTTTCAGGTAAGTCCAAACGATGTTACCAGGTCATTACCAATTGCTCACGATAATTATCACGTAAGTTAATCTCTCACTGCAATTTACATTTAAAAATATCTTCCAAATATACAAAACAACACCAGACATATAATTGAAGAATAACTTGTAACTCTACTATGTGTCTTATACAAAAAATTCTTCCCCAAAATCTTCTTATTACATTAAAAATTGCAAACCAACTAGCAAAATTACCATAAATTAACCTTGAACAAATTACGAGCTAAACCGACTCAGAACGAATTTTTAACAAACTGATCACAAAGCAAAAACCTAACACCACTACATAAAATTGCAGAAACCGTGAGCATTCCGTGTTAATATCACCCCTTTATTCATCCCCGTAAAAAAAAATCGCAATAGCGAGGGAAATTCACAGGCAGGAAAAAAGCCACAAAACTCGGTGGTTCCGAGTGGTCGTTCCGTTTACTAGCGACAAAATAAATTCCCAGGGTGGACACAGGGTGGTTTTAAGCGTCGTGAATACGGGGATCCGTATTCGCGAACAAACATCCTAACCGTGAAATAAAGTTGCTCGAGCAATAGGTATAACCGGTGGACCCCATAAATTCGGCGATCCTGACACTCGTAAAATGATCATTGATATCTGACGGGGAACATCGCCTCTTTTTACGGTCAGATTACCGCGGGATCAAGGCAGCTCTTACTGACCCGTGTTGGTCAGCCGAGATTTATCCGCGTGCTGTACAGTTTTATGATTAAACGTTTCTGCTTTTGTGTTTTATGTACCGCACCGTTTGATAGGCTCCCGAGATTTAGAGCTTTGCAGCTTCTGTTCTGTCATTTAGGTCAGATTACCTTGGAATTTCAGGTTAGGTTCTTCGTTATCTGGGACTTGGGGTAGTTTCGATGATTTGAGGAAATTTTGGGGGCTTCTAGGGACTTGCCTTTTTGGGTCTTCAGATTTGCAATTTGTCAAATTACTAAATTTCCAAATTTGCAATTTGCTAAATTGATATACTGACAAATCCCTATGTCTCCAAATTTGGAATTCGCCAAATTTCTATCATTCAAAATCCCTAAATTTCCAAACTTGCATTTTGCCAAATTTCTATAATTCTAAATCCCTATATCCCCAAATTCGGAATTTACCAAATTTCTATCATTCAAAATCCCTAAATTTCCAAATTCGGAATTTGCCAAATTTCTATCATTCAAAATCCCTAAATTTCCAAACTTGCAATTTGCCAAATTTCTATAATTCTAAATCCCTATATCCCCAAATTTACAATTTGCCAAATTTCTATAATTCTAAATAACTATATTCCCAAATTCGGAATTTGCCAAATATCTATAACTCCAAATCCCTATGTCCCCAAATTCGGAATTTGCCAAATTTCTATAATTCTAAATCCCTATATCCCGAAATTCGGAATTTGCCAAATATCTATAATTCCAAATCACCATATCCCCAAATTTACAATTTGCCAAATTTCTATAATTCCACATCCCTATATCCCCAAATTCGGAATTTGCCAAATTTATATTTCCAAACACCTCAACCCCGAAATTCTCAATTTACCAAATTCTCACACCCCTAAATCCCTAAATCCAAATTTCTAAATCCCAAATTCTGACATCCCTAAATCCCTCAACCCCCAAATTCTCAATTTATCAAATTTCTATATTTCCAAATCCCTTAACCCCCAAATTGTGAATTTTTATCAAACCCCCTGTTAAAAACCGTCAATAACCTAACTGAACCTAACCATAAATAATCGAAACCGTAATATTAATTGAAACTCAATTTCCCCGAAGTCCCCGAAGAAATAGGAAACAGTAGGGATATTTATGAACGGCGCAGTATGTGGCGTGTAAAATACAGGCAATATAACGGAGAACAAGAGAACGGCTTCGTCACACAATTGCTCGGAAGAATTTCGTACCGTTTGCCCGGCGACCTACGTCGTATCCCGGCGAATTTATGAACAGGAGCCCCACGGGCCACGGGAACTCTGCTCCCCTGGGAATAAAGTTCAAGGGTCAATATGAATATTTCCGATTTCGGAGCGGTCCGAGTTCAGTCCGAACTCCGATATCCGGTTGCAATGGAGACGAATGAAAACGGGTGTAAGGTTCGGCACACCTAGGTCACAACATTCTGTTAGATTCTTTTACCGGGGGTCATTTCATCCCTTAGAACACCGGGTTGCAATTCTTAGATTAATTCGGCTTAAGTTTCCAAAAATCCCAAAATTTTCACAGTCCTAAATTCACCAAAACTTTAAAATATCAAAGTCCCAAATTCGAAAATACCCCAAAATTTTAAAATATGACAATTCCAAAATCCCAATATTTCAAATTCCCCAAAGTTTCACATTCCCCAAAATCCCAAAATACCAAAGTTTCAAATTCCCCAAAGCCTCACATTCCCCAAAATCCCAAAATGCCAAAGTTCCAAATTCCCCAGAACTCCAAATACCACAGTCCCAAATTCCCCAAAGTCCCAAAATATTACAGTTCCAAATTCCCCAAAATTCCAAACTCCCAATCTTTGAATTTCCCCAAAGTCTCACATTCTCCAAAATCCCAAAATAGCAAAGTTCCAAATTCCCCAAATCTCCAAATACCACAGTCTCAAATTCCCCAAAATCCCGAAATACCACAGTTCCAAATTCCCCAGAACTCCAAATACCACAGTCCCAAATTCCCCAAAATTCCAAACTCCCAATCTTTGAATGTCCCTAAAGTCCCAAATTCCCCAAAATCCCAAAATACCACAGTTCCAATTCCGCAAAACACCAAATACTAGTCCCAAATTCCTCAAAATCCCAAAATACCACAGTTCCAAATTCCCATAACCCCCTAATCTCTCCGCTTCCCAAAATCCCAATTTCCCCAAACCTGCCAAACATAAAATTTCATATTCAAAGGTGTCCCTTAACTCTAGCCCTACACCCTACTCCACCTTGATGAAACATCAATCATTCCACCAAGAATCTCAGTATTTAATAGCCCAAACCTTTCAATTTGTTGCCTGCTTTCGTCTCTCCGTCTCCATTCACGGTAAGAAACCTCTCAAGATTATGGGAGCCTTTTTTATGACACCCTTTCGAGCCCCGTCCCGTACAGGATTTCAGTTTTCGCGGTTTCACTCGGGATAATTCTCGCGTTCCTCGCGATTGATGCGCCCGAGCTGCCTTCTCTCTCCGTCTCTCCCGATGGTTGCACCCTTTTTGCCAACTTTCCCCGGCATTCTTTGTTTCCCTCACCGACAAAAAGCCTCTCAACGGTATGAAACTGACTTTTTCTCGGGATGGGCGCGCATTAATTTCGCTAGCAGTCAAGGGACGCCGATCTAGCCGTCGATGGGGCTAACATTTTTCCGTGTCACGAATGTATGAGGGAATTTGTTACGCTCCTTTAGGTACATTGCCGCCATGTTCTTCCACGATGCTCTTGTTCCTGCTGATTCGGTAACTTTACACATTTGGTGATGTGGGGAACTTTACACATTTGGCTTTTCTTTGTGGGGAACATTCTGGGTATTTTTATATTACTTTACGTTATGTTTTATATACTTCACGTTTTACGTTGCATATAGGTACATAGGTGTATGTACGTTGTGGGTACTTCAATATACCTGGTGGTGTTACTGATGTGTGGTTAGGTTGTAGTTGTTAGACAATGTTGTCATGTTGCATAGGAGACATTGTGTTGCAAATTTGGGAATCTGGATGTTTGGACATCTGAAGGTTGGACTCTGGGTAGTTTAATATAACTATATGTACGTTGTGGGTATTTTAATATACTGCTCCATACTAGGTAATGTTACTAATGCTGTCGATATTGTTTGGAGGTTAGGTTGTAGTCTATCGTTGTACAAGATTGGGTTATGTTGTAAGAGTACACCAAGTACGTCTCCACATTGTATTGCAAATTTAGGAATATGGATGTTTAGTCATCTGAAGGTTGGACCTACATGTACATTATAAGTATTTTCATATACTTCTCCATATTTAGAGATGTTACTAATGCTGACGATATTATTTGGAGGTAATGTTGTAGTCTATCGTTGTACAAGGTTGTGTTACGTTGTAGGAGTACACCAAGTACGTCTCCACATTGTATTGCAAATTTAGGAATGTGGATATTTACACATCTGAAGGTTGGACCTATATGTACATTATAGGTATTTTCATATACTTCTCCATATTTAGACACGTTACTGATGCTGTCGATATTGTTTGGAGGTTAGGTTGTAGCCTATCGTTGTACAAGGTGGTGTTATGTTGTAGGAGTACACCAAGTACGTCTCCACATTGTATTGCAAATTTAGGAATGTGGATGTTTAGTCATCTGAAGGTTGGACCTATATGTACATTATAAGTATTTTCATATACTTCTCCATATTTAGAGATGTTACTGATGCTGTCGATATTGTTTGGAGGTTATGTTGTAGTCTATCGTTGTACAAGGTGGTGTTATGTTGTAGGAGTACACCAAGTACATCTCCACATTATATTGCAAATGTAGGAATGTGGATGTTTGGACATCTGAAGGTTGGACCTATATGTACATTATAGGTATTTTAAAATACTTCTCCATACTTAGAGATGTTAATGATATTGAAGATATAGGAATTAAGAATTGAAAAACTTGAAACGTCTTCAGAGTCCCAAAGCATGCAAACGAATAGGGTGGAAGCAAAGGTGATTGTAGTTATAGGAGTTTTTTCGAGGCAGTTTCGTATGAAAGGAAGGTGACGAAAGAATCCGTAACGGGGGCAGTCTTTTTCGCTAGTTACAGCCCGCCATGAAGAAGGTGGAAAAAGACGAGAGCGAAAGCAAAGCACGAGATGAATGGTGCTTCTCACGAAAAACGTTTGTCCTTCGCGAATCTTGCGCCTCGACGCTCGTAAAAATTTCAGCAAGAACGTGCTAACCTCTTCAAGTTTCGCTCG
Organism: Megachile willughbiella; assembly: GCA_945859595.2. NCBI lineage: Eukaryota > Metazoa > Arthropoda > Insecta > Hymenoptera > Megachilidae > Megachile > Megachile willughbiella. The sequence continues at coordinate 13,665,265 of OX243798.1, read as the reverse complement.
TGATTCTGTGCCCGGTCGAGCAGACCGAATCGTTTTTCTTCAGGGAGAATCGATAATTGTTACATGTTATATGGATATAATTTATCGTGCTTTGAACGCGATTCTTTTAATCACGCATTCAATTCGAGGTGATTCAATTCAATAAAATTTAATTCGAGGAGGATCAATTCGACAAGATTTAATAGCTCAATTCATAATCGTGATACATAAATATAACTATGATTAAAGTTGTAGCATAAATATGTCTCCACCTGCATAATTGTAATTACAATATAAACAAATTATAAAAATTTGTCAAAAGAAGAATAAATATTTACAAAGTAGTTTAATACGAGTAAGAAACGTGTTAAACGTTCTGAAATCCAATTGCAGTTATCTAAAATAAAGTTAGCCTTATCTCGAGGAAGAGTAATCAATTTAGAAATAGAAGAACGTAGCGACAAAAAGGAAATTGAGGGAGAAGAGAAAAACAATGCAGACAGGATAAGTAGACAGAAATCGGAAACGTAGATGCGGTCGACGGTATAAAGTAAGAGGTCGAAAGAGGGAGGTGTATAGAAAAAAGTCAATAGAGTTTTCTACGTGTACAGCTTGCAAAAAGTGCTTGTACGTCGGGTATCACCCCGCTTAATGACCGGAACGTTTTCAGGAGGACCGAAATTAAACCATGTTTTCTAGTTACTTACAGAGGAGGGAGAAGCTTTCAATTCCGAGACAGAGAGAAGCTTTTTTCCTGTCGGCTGAAAAAGAACCGGAAGAGCACGAGGGGACACGCACAATGGAGCTTTCGCCGCGTGTCAAGCTCCGAGGAAACCGTTTGTTTACCATGAATTATGTCACTCGATATCACGAACGGAGGAACATAAAAGAAGAGATCTCTGGATCGCAATGCTTCATAACCTGTACGACATCCTCGAAGCATCAGATACCGAAGCTGGTGTCTCTGAAAGAAAAGCTCGTCATATTGCGCTCGTAGCACGATAAGAAGCGCCGGAAAGCAGCTTTCTGAAAAGAATCTCGATGTAGAATTCTACCGGTGAATCAACGTGAGGGTCAAGGATTCTGCCTTTGAGGTTACGTGGAACTTAGAGGATTATTCTCGAGCAATTGTTTTACTGAACGATCTTCAGAATTTAATAAATCGGCTCTCCTTTATTACACGATATTTATTATAGACAGGATGTTTTGTATACATAATCTTATTAGTTCAATGAATAAATATTATATAGCCTCAATATTGCTAGCATCAACAGTAACTTTGTCACTAAGTATGGAGATACATATTGAAATACCAAGGTACATAAGGTTATGGAACAATACTCATATTGTACAAGTTATATTAAAATACTCATACTGTAATAGAAGTTATATCGAAATACTCACATTACAGTACATGAAGTTATATTGAAATATGCGGAATCCTTCAAACATCCAGATTACTCTTGCAATACAGTGTCTCCAACATAATGCAATTCTTAACCAACGATAGAGTACAATATAACCTGTACAGAATATTGATGTTACTGATAAATCCATGTATCCTTAAATCTATAAATTTCCAAATCTCCAAATCCCTATATCCAAGTCCCTCAATCTTTACATTTTTAAAGCCCCTAAATTTTTAAATTACCAAATCCCTATATCTCCAAGTCCCTAAATCCCTAAATCTCCAAATCGTCAAATTCCTAAACCTCTAAATCTCCAAATCTCCAAATCTTCATCTTCCAAATCCCTAAATCCCCAAATCTCATCTCTCAAAATCTTAAAACTCCCAAAATCCCTAAATTCCCAAATCCCACCTTTCAAAATCTCAAAATTCCCAAAATCCCTAAATCTCCAAATCCCCCAATCTCCAGGTTCCCAAATCCCTACATCCCCAAATCCCATCTCTCAAAATCTGAAAATTCCCAAAATCTCTAAATCCCCAAATCCCACCTCTCAAAATCTCCAAATTCCCAAAAACCTTAAATCTCCAAATCCCTACACCCCCAAGTCCCACCTCTCAAAATCTCAAAATTCCCAAAATCCCTAAATCTCCAAATCCCTACACCCCCAAGTCCCACCTCTCAAAATCTCAAAATTCCCAAAATCCCTAAATCTCCAAATCCCCAAGTCCCACCTCTCAAAATCTAAAAATTCCCAAAATCCCTAAATCTCCAAATCCCCAAGTCCCACCTTTCAAAATCCCAAAATTCCCAAAATCCCTAAATCTCCAAATCCCCAAGTCCCACCTCTCAAAATCCCAAAATTCCCAAAATCCCTAAATCCCCAAATCTCTATACCCCCAAATTTTCATCTTCCTAAATCCCTAAATCCCCAAATCCCAGCTCTCAAAATCAAAAAATTCCCAAAATCCCGAAATCTCCAGCACTAAATTTCCAAATCAACAAATGTAACCCTATTTTACAAATCTAAATAAATAATTGAACCCCTGCGTCCAAAGCAAAGAACACAACCTCGGTCGAAGAAGTTTTGAACGGACTGTACTTGACCGAGAAAGATGCGTCAGTTGTTTGTGGAAGAAGGGAGGACAAGATAAAGCAATAGTATGGCGTTCGATCTACTTTTGACGGTAGACTGACTGTTCCGGGTAAATTGACAGTTTCGGCCACGGTGGCCGCCAGTTCTGAATAGTTCTCCGCGCAAAACCGCAGAACGAATACCGGCACGGTTACGATCGCTGCATCAGTTCCCTAGAAATGTACTTCCGGCACGTCCTTCCGGTTAATCGGACAGTTTCGGAATTCGTTCCAAATAGTTGTCGAAGAGTTGCGCGGGTCACGACGCTGGCCAACCGATGATTTTCCAAAATTTCTACCACATGAAAATCTACATCTATTGTAATTCCGAACTTTCTTACATCTCTCTTCCTATCTTAAATTACCCCATTTCTTTTACGTTTTTCTTTTTTCTGTTTTGGCATCTTTGCTCGTTTTAGTTATTTTTGAGGAATTTATTTTTATAGGTGAATTTTATTTTTTATTTATTTCGATTATTGTTAGAGGTTAATTTTAAGTGTATTTTGTTTTCAAGATGAACTTCAAATTTAATTTCTGTTAGTGGTGTATTTTATTTCTTATCTTTTATTTATTATTCGGGTGAATTTTATGTGTAATTTGTTTTTAGAGAGGAACTTCAAGTTTAATTTATTTTTAAGATGAATTTTATTTTTTATTTATTTTTCAGGTCAATTTTAAGAATGATTTGCTTTTGAGGTCAATTTCAAATTTAATATAAGGTGATTTTTTTTTATTTTTACTCACATTTCAGGTGAATTTCATTTGGAAAAAAATTAGAACACGGTGAGAAAATTAAATTTGTCGAAACGGACTTCGTAATTCAATATTAATCAATTCTACTATAAATTAATCTCCTATCGAAAAATAATAAAGTGAAATTGTAATGAAAGCTTTCTACAATTTCGCGCGAAGATCAGCTTGCGAAATGAATCGAGAATTAAAACGTAAATCCGATACTTTCAATTAAAACTTGAATTACAATTCGTGTAACTTCATACAGTTTCTTACAGTAATTCGTTAAAAAATATGTTTCCCGGTTCGTGTACATTTCACCTCGAAATTATCGCGATTCTGAGCGAACGCCGAACGCATGAGATTGAAATGGAGGTTTATCGAAATGGAGGTAATACTGGAACGAGGAGAAACGGGAATCGCGGCTAATTAAAAACGACACGTTGATCGGGGAAATATTTATGCGTCGTTATGCATCGCGAACTTGGCCGTCCGTTTGCAATTTTCATCCCCCGCGATTTCGGGACTCATTGTTCGTTCGATTGAAGTTCAATAAAAAAATAGCGCCGGCGGTAAACACGCTGCAAATGAAAAACAGTGGTTAAATCGGAGAGATCCAGTGTTTGTAACGGTAAACATTGGAATTTCAAACGAGTAAAATTAGCGATAAACAGAAAGAAAATTAACGAATATAAAATATGGAATAAATGTGAGAAAATTTAAAATTTGTATAAATATGACGGTGAGGATTATAAATTGACGCGTTTTAAATAAATTTTGTGAAATCATATATTGTAATATTTTAAATGGACGCGAAGGAGAAAATTATAAATTGTGGAATTTTAAATAAACATGAAAGAGAGAATTATAAATTGTGGCATTTTAAATGACGGTGAAGGAGAAAATTATAAATTGTAGTCTTTTAATGAACATGAAAGAGAAAATTGTGAATTGTAGTATTTTTAATAAATATGAGAGGAGAAATTATTCGTGATAAAATTTTAAGCAAATTGTGAAAAAAGAATGATGGATGTTGGAATTTTATGTGGTACAAGAATGGAAATCGTGAATTAAAAAATTTTAATCAAATGTGACAGAATATTACGATTTTTTTATTTTGAATGAATGTGGAAAGAGAAAGGTGTAAATTGAAAAATGCAGAACATACCTGTATGCAAGTAATATATTGAAGAATCTACATATATTGCATAGTTCCTCTAATATAGATATTTCATAACTTTTCACCTATTTCAAGAACAAAATATTTATTACCCTTAATTCATGAATAAAATATTTCAACCTTGAAAGGTTATTTTAGTAATAAATATTAAAAATTGAAAAGTCACGAGTTGTTTAACAAAATTGATCCGTCGTATACAATCATAGAAATCATTTGAACAATTCAAACGATTTGATGGTCATCGTATTACGACTGTATCCTCCAGTTATTTCCCTCACGATTGCCTCGTCTCAGGTTATTCCACTTGTTCCGTTGAAGATCGCTCTATTTAAGATTCCTTTACTTCCGGTCCATTAATTCACGTCTCATCTTCCCGCCATAATTTCAGCTTTTATCGCGCTATTATTCAGATTGTCTCTGGTCGAATCCTGATTGCTCTGTTTAAGATAATTCTATTGCCGGTGACATCACTTTCGTTTCATTTCACGATATTATTCTCACTTACATTCCTCTCCGTTTAAACTGTACCTTCGCGTTACTTCTTTGCAGTATGTTGTGTGTAACATACATTTAGAAATTTAGAAATGTAAAAATTCGATGACGTGCAAATTCGGAGATTTGGAAATAGGGAAATTTGGATGCTTGGAAATGAGTTGAATGTTTGGACATTTGGACACTTGGACATTTAGACATTTGAACGTTTGGACATTTAGAAAGTCGGAAATTTCTGAATTAGGTAGCGCAGAAATTGGACAATTTAGGAATTCGAAAATGTAGAAATAGGGGACTTAGAAATTGGGGAATGTAGGAATTCGGTAATGTAGAAATTTAGGAATTTGGAAATTCGGTGATGTAGAAATTCGGAAATCTAGATATTCGGTAATGTAGAAATTCGGGAATCTAGAAATTCGGTACTGTAGAAAGTTGGAAATTTAGAAATTCGGAAATCTAGAAATTCGGAAATCTAGAAATTCGGTAACGCAGAAATTCGGTACCATAGAAATTTGGTAATGTAGAAATTCGGTAACGCAGAAATTCGAGAATCTAGCAATTCGGTAATGTAGAAATTCGGTAATGTAGAAATTCGGGAATCAAGAAATTCGGTACTGTAGAAAGTTGGAAATTTAGAAATTCGGAAATCTAGAAATTCGGTAACGCAGAAATTCGGTACTATAGAAATTTGGTAATGTAGAAATTCGGTAACGCAGAAATTCGAGAATCTAGCAATTCGGTACTGTAGAAATTAAAAAATTTAGAAATTCGGTAAAAGTCATAAAAACGTAAAATGCACAACGTACCTCCATCACCTATCAGCACAAAGTGTCCCACAAGAGCTAGTTTCTATCAACAACCGGTACCTGGCGCCAGTAGGAGCCCACTATCATTTACAAGTCTCCGATACTTAATCTTCTCGCAGAACTTGTGCAATTAAAATCAACTATCAGCGAATTTACCGCTTTCAGGCAATTATACACCTGCGGCAAGTTGTCGTTATGTTCGAGGAAGTAGTTGAACGTAAAATTATCCAAGGAATTGTGTCATAAAACGTCACGAGAGCGGCGCTAACGAGTGTAAAATAAAAGGAAAGCGAGGAAGAGTAACCTGGGATCGATGGTCGATTTAAACGATTAGTCGAGTATGAAATTAACATCGAGGCGACGCGTGAAATCTGTATCGACGGCCTCGTATCGTTACCGGTCTAATTTGAATTTACGTGAGGTGTAAATTAAACGAAGCCTCGAGGATTTTTGCGTTCAACCGATAACAGCCGCGACGCCACTCATAGATTTCTATCTACCGTGCTAATTAGCTGGTAATTCCGTCGGGTGCCGTCACTTATTTACGCGTCGTTTTGTCGTTCCGTTAGCGATGATTAATCGAGATGCGAAATTTTCGAATGTGCTGACGAATATGCCCAGTGTCAAGTTTTTTTACTTTCGTTCTTTAGTATATAGTGGGTTTTGAGAATGTTAGAAATTTTTCATTTTTTTTGTTGTTTTGGGTACTTTCAAGATTTGGGGATTTAGGTAGTTGGGAACTTTCAAAATTTAGGAATTTATGTAGTTGGGAGTTATCAAGATTTCGGGATTTAGGTAGTTGGGAATTGTCAAGATTTGGGGATTTAGGTAGTTGGGAATTATCAAGATTTGGGGATTTACGTAGTTGGGAACTTTCAAAATTTAAGGATTTAGGTAGTTGGGAACTTTCAAGATTTGGGGATTTAGGTAGTGGGAACTTTCAAGATTTAGGGATTTAGGTAGTTGGGAACTTTTAAAATTTGGAGATTTAGGTATCTAGGAATTTATGAATTTGGGGGTCCATGAATTTCAGAACACAAGAAATTGGGGACTTAGGTATTTCGAGATATTGGAATTCAAGGATCTAGGGATATTAAAATCTACGGATTTAGGAGCCTAGGGATACTGTAATCTATGGATCTGGATTTCTAGGGATATTGGAGTCTATTTGGATGTGTAGGGACATTGGAACCTATAAATTGGTGTTCTAAGGATATTGGAATGTAGATTTGGACCTACTATTCGTTCAAAATGAAATAAAACAATACAATCATTTTATGTTAATAAACAATAAAAATAGAAATAAACAAAATGTCCTGTCTATTCGCTTAAAATAAAACAGTACAATTGTTTAATGTTGAAACAAAAGAATTACACATATGTCAAAAAATATTCTCATGTCGCAGTATTAACATATTTACAAGAAAACGCAAGGTTCACGTATAAATTTCTCAAATTGAAGCATACATTATGCACCGCAACCTAACATTTTTACATCCTGCAAAAGGAACCTAAGTGAAAATAAATTCGGAGCTCAAAAATGCCACAATACCGGCTTCCTTTAACCCAGACTAGTTACCTGTATCGTTCTCCATTACCCCCGGTCCACCGTTTCTTTTATTCCCTCCATTTTTCATTTACATACTTTTCCAGCCGGCTCTCTCTCTCTTATTTTCATTTCTCGTCCCACAGTTTTCTATATTCTCGATTCTACGGGGAATGTAGAATGGTCGCGGGAAAATTAGCCACGAGTTATGGCAATTACAACTGGGGTTTTACCAGACAAAATTCTGCTACGCCTTTCTGAAAAGTTGGGGGTTGCAAATAATTTCAACCCTTCGTCCTACACTTTGCTAATCTACATATCTATTTCTCTCTCTTATGCACACTTTCGATGTTACATGTACTCTCTCTCTCTCTCTATTTTATGTAATCTCTCTCTTAGATAACCCTCTTACATACATATACACTTACACATACACTTACACACTCTCTCTCTTTTATACATTCACATGTTCTTTCTCTGTCTTGGATACACTCTCTGTCTCTCTTAGATATACTCTTTCTCTCTTGGATACACTCCTCTCGCACTTACACATACACATGCTCTTATACACTCTGCACATGTGTACACATATGTATACATCCTCTGTCTCTCTCTTGCATAAACTCTCTGTCTCCCTTAGATAGACTCTTTCTCTTTTAGGTACACTCTCTCTTAGATACACTCTCTCTCTCTTGGATACACTCCTCTCTCACTTACACATACACATGCTCTTACACACTCTACACATGTATACATACATACATCCTCTGTCCCTCTCTTATATAAACTCTCTGTCTCTCTTAGGTACACTCTCTCTCTCTTAGATACACTTCTTCTCTTAGATACACTCCCTCTCTCTTACACATACACACTGTCTTACACACTCTTCCTCTACATATTCTCTGTCTCTTTCACATATACACATCCTCTCTATCTAACATAAACTCTCCCTCCCTCTCTCTTAGATATACTCTCTCCCTCTCTCTCTTACACTCTCTCTTGCACTCTCTCTCTCTCTCATTGTTTCTTCCGCAACAGTGCGTTATGGGAAAAGCGGTCAGACGGTGGAAACGAAATTGCCTGCAACTCATGACAACTTGCTGGGTTACTATAGTCCTCTAGCACGATAAAACGCTATACCGAATGCGGCAAGCGTAATGCTGGATTTCATAGTTTCCCTCTCTCTCTATCGTCCTTTGTGGAGAACCGGTACGTGTGCGTGCCGTGTTCATGCATCATTTTGGTGAGTGCATTTTTCGGAGATTCCAGAGCTTTAATGGGCGCCAGCTTTCATCGTGATGGATGCTGATATCCTGACGGGATGAAACGCTGATACACGCTGGATCCTGCAATAATTATTGCCGTCTTAATGCGTTTCAAATTGTACTCGGAAGAATACCCTTTGCGGGAGAAATTTCTCCTGAGACGCGTATTTTGATCGCCATTTTGCTTCGTGGGTGATGGAGAACGATCTTCACTGATACCATCATACTTTTTTCGTTATTTATGTCTATTGTTGTTATTTACATAAAATAGGAAGAATCGTTTGTTAGATAGAATATTAGTTGTTTTTTAAATAGAATGTCAGGAGATGTATGCAGAATATTTTCAGGACAAATATGGACAAATACGAGGAATACTAGGTTCAAGAATATTAGGTCCAAAAATTGATGAACACCTTGCAAATTTTCATACATATTTGCTCAAGTGGATAAACAGGTTGAACATGCTCATACATATGTTCATAGGTGTCATATTATATTTAATAACAGGTGTCATATATACTTCTTTATAATTGATCAACCATTTTGTTTCTTTACAACTGATCTTCTGATCACCTTCGAAAAAGTATAAAAAGCAAAATCATCTGAACAGTCTCATATCTCTCAACGTCTCCCCAAGATTAAATTATTAGAGCATAAAACGAGAAATGAAGTCGTAGCTTCGTTTACAGAGACTTTTCTCGTTACTTTTACGATCGCAAATCTAGAGTCGTCTATTCAGTAGCGTCAGAAATCTGGTCCCCCTGTTTCACGTTCGCCGGCGAGCTTAATCTTATCAGAATCCGCGGCACGTGGATTCGTAAAAAAGGGGCTGGAACAGGGCTTCAGAGGACAGAAACCTATTTCAAGCGGAGCACAGAGGAGAGCTTTCGCGTTAGTTAAGATCACAGAGTTGACTGTGGGATTAGCGAGAGGTCCGCTGCTGCTTCCGAGTCTCGCGAAAGCTGAACAAGCACGTTAATCCGACGGCTGTGCGCTCTTTCCTGAATGTATCGACTGGATCGATGTCGAGTTCTGGTGACTTTAATGCCTGATTACCGATGATCTTTCATTTTCCCCCTCGTTTGTCAGCATAACATTTCTTTTTATACTTTGTTTTTTGTAATACTACTTTTTCTTTGTTCAACTTCTGCATTTTTTTAATCTGTATGTGCACTTTTTTCATTCGTTCATTTTATTACACTTTGTTAATTTGTATACTTGTATTAAGTACACGTATGGTTTACGAATCATATGGTACATGTATCATTCACTTTGATGCTTTAAGATACTTTTGATTACTGTATTCATGTAGTACACATATTACATGTTCTACAAATCATATAACATTAGTAAACTGTGAATGTGTATGCACGTACAATACAAACGTACAATAGTATAACTGATGTAACATACTCATAACATATATAACATATTCATATTATTTTTAATATGACAGATTAACAGATTAATCATACTCGTAACACATGTAATATGTACATAACAAACATAACATATGTAACAACACATATGACATTCATAGCAAAGATAACATATGTAATAACATGTATGACATATACATAACAAACATAACATATATGTAACACGAATGGCATGTACATAGTAAACATGACATATGTGTAACCCGTATAACATATACATAAACAGACATACTCATAACACACATAACATAGGTATAACACATATGACACACATGTAACAAGTGTATATTCATAGACCATATAACTACACATGTCTAGGTATATATGAACAGGTACACATTAACAACATATGTAACATATGAATAAACTACATACAACACACATAAACTATAAAAAGCAGCATACCACATGTGGACACGATTATTTCTCTTACATCCTCACACGAAAAATTCTGAATAAACTGACATTATAAACTTGCAAGAACTTCACTTACCCTTCATGCGCAATATTCGATTCTGCACACGGTTGCAATATAAAATATACAGTAACACAAGTTGCACATAGAAACAGTTCGAAGTTCGAGCAATACAGGAACAGTTCGAAGTTCGAATATACAGGAACGGTTAGTAGAAACTCGTAGAATTCGCAGGTCGAACAAGGACACAATGGCGTCGAACGGTTGACGGTAACGCATTTTCCGGCTCAACTTTCTGGCGGGCAGTTTTCATCGGTCGACCGTTCTAAATTACAAGGACCGTCGGGATTAAATGTAAACCAGGCACGGTGGAGGCAACTTCAACGCTGCACTTAATTAAACGGTGCATTTTATGGGTGAAATAAAGTCGTTCGGCCGGTTAGGAAAGGGCGATTTTTTTTACGCGAACCTCGATCGATCGACCTTCGCGCTATCGATGATCGTTAACGAGCGCGACGAAATCCTGGCTAAACCAGGCTGCTCTGTAATTCATAAGCTCGTACCGCGTTAAATGCCCTCGAAACTCACCCGCGTTCCTCGCTGATTCTGAAATTACCCTGTCCCGTGTAATTACCACCCGGCTGTCCACAGGCTAGCCGCTTTATTATCCTAATTCACCTGATACTGTGCTCCTTATTGCGCGATTAGAAGCCCGGTACACTACGGTGCCACGGAGTGCTTCATTTGGAAAGCTACGTACATGGAATTTTCGTTGCTTTCAACCCTCGAACACGTTTGGGAATTTTTCATATTTGTGGACTCTCTTGTTCTCGATATTTTTTGTTCAGGAAATTGTACTATTTTACATTTACATTTTGTATATCCTTGAATATTTATATTTCTTGATTTTATAAATTTTGCAAGCTTATGATTCGTTGGACACCCCTCAAATGTCGATTAGCAAACTTCTGTATTATCAAGTTTTCCAGTTTCCTTAAATTTTGTATATTCTTGAATCTTTGCATTTTTTTATTTTATAAATTCAAGTTTGTGACTCGTTGGATACTCCACAAATTTATGGACTAACAACCTTCTGTATTATAAAGTTTTCTAGCTTATACATTTTTAAACCCCTAAATTTCACATCTCCAAATTTGTATCTCTAAAAATCCCTAAAAGTCATGAACCAATATTTCCGCATCCTCACATTTTTTCCAAGAAAAGTAAATTTGCTGTTGACTGTACACTCCACTGGAGGGTTTTAATTTATTTATGGAAACGATTAGTGTCCACGCAGGATGGAGATGAAATTGAATATTGGTAATTGATCGGACGATCAAAGACTCCATTACATGATGATGATGATGATAATGATAGATAATACTCTTGCTCTAGTCCTGTTTTCTTGTCATCGTCTTCTGGTCGTGTAAAATTTATCCTGGTTATTTTTGGAGGGTAGATAGCGAGGTAAGTGTACTTATTATGGACAACGTTCACGTAAATAATTAACTATTTATTATGCTTTATTAGAGATTGTAAGTTAAACGAACTGAAGTCTGAAGTGATTAAAATCTTAATACGTTGAGGTACATGTTATGCTTATTTTATATACATTTTTATTACGGTACATACTTTATTCGTTTTAGATATAGCACATACTTTATTTATTTTACATATGTTTTTATTGGACATACTCTATATGTACTTATACATGTGTTCATGAGTATCCTCACGATCATCGATCAGGTAGACGAAGGTCATAAGACGTCGTCCCAGAAATAACCAAAGTGTCTCCACAACTCCTTAGAATGGCGGAGATCATGTAAGGTCGTATGAGAATGCAAGGTGTATGAGACAGATGCTAATGTGAACAAAATGGCCGTAAACAACTGCGACTCTACGCCCTAAGGCCGCGTTTACACTATGCAAGTAAGGTCCGTGCAAGTAGGTAGTCGAATGACGAGCCTGGTGGAAGGCAAGAAAGGAAAGAAACCATTTTCCTTCTCGAATGACAGGCCTGGTAGAAAGAAAGACAAGAATTCGACTACCTACTTGCACGGTCCTTAATTGCATAGTGTAAACTACGTCGTGCAAGCCCAAATCCATACAAGATTTGAGAAATGTCTTCGCTGATCATTGAACGATAAATGGCTGATAATCGATTAAGCATCAATTCGGTAATCGTAAGCATCGAAATTCAGCGAGGAAGTGAATATTCAGTGCATCGTAGGAGAGTTACGGTCGCAAACAATCATCGAATCCGTCGAACGCTTAATCCCGAGTAATCCTCGATTCCGGTCACGCGACCTGTTCGCCGACGTAAAATAGTATCGTGCGTTGTAATTCACGCGAACGGGATAGTTGTAAGGTTTCCATGGCAGATTAGAAAATATAAATCGCTGCTCCTTGGAACGTACAAACCTCCTCTCTCTCTCTTTCGTATCTCCTCGAACGTATTTCGAGGCCAGATAAGAATTTCGTGCAGATGCAATCCACTATCCTTGCTCTTTTTTCCCCTCCGTTTCTCTCTCTTTTTCTTTTCTTCTACGCCGACGAGATTAAACTCGAGGAATAAGGAATAATACGTATGTTAGGTTGTAGTTGCTCGAGTAATCAAGTTTTTACCATCGCCTGCGCCGAAATTCTTCCGTTCCATTTCTGGCCGAATATTTAAATTCGGGAACATTTCGCCGGGTTTATTGTGCGTTTCGGGAAATCGATTTGCACGAGGGTTGTTATAGGCGAGCGGGGTGAGCGCGTGTTATGATGTCACGAATGGGGTGTGGAAGTGCCGGATGATTGAAATTGGCGATATAGTGAGTTGGATGCGAAGTTGGCGATATAATAGGTTGGATGTAAAAGGATTCTTGTTTAATATTAACTTTACTATATGACACTTACTAATAAATTTTCAATTTTATCGATTGTTTTGCAACTTTGAAGATCTGGGGATTTGGGTATTTGGGAAGTTTGAAGATTTGGAAATTTTAATATTCAGAAAGTTTCAAAATTTAGGAAATTTGCGATTTTGGGAGTTTGAGAATTTGGGGAGTATGGGAGCTGGGGATTTAGATATTAGGGAATTTATGAATTTGGGAGTCTAGGAATTTGAGAACACAAGTTGAGGATTAGGGATTTCAGAATCTTGAAATTTGTGGATCTAGGGATTTTGGAATCTACAGATTTGGGGGTTTAGGGACATTGGAATCTACAGATTTGGGGGTCTAGGGATACTGGAATCCATAGTATTGGGGGTCTAGGGATATTATAGTCTAGAGATTTGGGGGTCTAGGGATACTGGAATCTACAGATTTAGGGGTATAGGGATACTGGAGTTCATAGTTTTGGGGGTCTAGGGATATTATAGTCTAGAGATTTGGAGGTCTAGGGATATTGAAATCTACAGACTTGGGGGTCTAGGGATATTGAAATCTACATATTTAGGGGTATAGGGATATTGGAGTCTATATTATCGGGGGTCTAGGGATATTACAATCTAGAGATTTGGGGATCTAGGGATATTAGAATTTAGGGATTTGGTGGTCTATGAATATTGAGATCTAAGAATCGAGGATCTAGGGATTTAGAGATCTAGATATGTTAGAGTCTAGGAATGTAGGTATAGAAAGAGGTAAAGAAAGTAGGTAAAGAAATTTACTATTTGAGAATTAGAAATTTAGAAATTTAGAAGAGTGCAAATTTAAAAAATTTACAGATATCACAATTTGAAAATTTTACAATTCAAAAAGGCACAGCTTCATACTCTTCGAAATTTGAAAACTTGCACACTTCAGCAATTTCCAAACACGAAGTTCTCAAAAACTGAAAACTCATACCTAAAAATAAAAAATCTCCAAAATTTGCAAATTCAAAAGTCCGTTTATTTAAACATTTGCAGACACGAATCCCCATACATAACTCCATGTTCAAACCATGCTGCGTCCAAAACTCTCATATTTTCCGGCGCCGTCACCGCGCAGTCCAGCGGTGGTGCGGAAAGAGCCGCACAAAGAAATAAAATCGCAAAGGAAATATTTCGAGACCGTCGCACACGTTCGAAACGTAGGAACGTTTGAAAAACGGAATGGCGGTCCTCGGCAGGCGAAGCCAGCTTTAACGAGGCTGTCGCGGGTGAAACCAAAGGCTGTCCGATACACGATCCGAGGGCAGCCTTGATCTACGGCTCGGAGGTTAGCCGGATAGACAACAAAAACGTTCTTCGTGTTGGCCACGACCGCGTAAACAGCGCAGGGGTGGTTTTGTCGGTCGCGTGTGTATCAACGGGGGTGGGCACCCCCCGCGGAACACGTATTTCAATGGCGGCGCCGTTCGCGAAAGGAACCCGCGACTTCGAGTTTCCGTTGCGTTTTCGGAGCATGGAAATGCCAGCACCAAAGGTTATTTACGCGGACGGCCGAGAAAAGATCGTGGAAAACACGTTGACGGGGGTGAACGAAACGCTTTTCTCGAACGGGGGCGTTCGTCCGAAACGAATCTCGTGTCCGACCGGTGAAATGCTGCGGTCTCCGCTTTTCCGTTCACGATTATTTATTTTTATTTATCTCTCGACGCGTTCGAACGATTTGCGTGCCTCTACTCGACTGCGGCGTTTAAACGACCCGCGTAAATTTATAAGTTCGTGAACTCGCTACCTTTATTTTCATGTTGTTTTTCAACTTTTAATGCTTCAAATTTTTTTACTTGCAAGACAATCGAATTTGTAGATTCTGAAATATTCAAATAGTTACATTACATCGTCTATCCCTATACGCCAAGATCCTCAGATTGAGAAATCCCTAGATCAAAAAATGATGAGTTCAAAGATGCCTAGGTTCTAGAATCCTTGTACACATGAATCCTCAGATCCCCAAATTGCAAGATACTCACATTTGTAGTACCAAAAGTCCCTAGATTCCAGAATCTCTATATACAGAAATCCACAGATCCCCGAATTCCAAAATACACGAATTCCTAAAGCCAAATATCCCTAGATTTCAGAATCTCTCAAGATAAGAATCTTTGGGTTCTCAAGATTTTCACATTTCTAGAAGCAAAAATCCCTAGATTACAGAATCCCTAGATACAGGAATCCTCTCCAAATCATTAATTCCCCAAATTCACAGATCCCAAAACTTCCAAATCCCCAAATTCTTCAAATCTCCAGATTCTCAAATCTCCAAATTCCCAAATCCCCAAATTAGGTTTCTAAATTCTCAAGTCCCCACATTCACAGATCCCTAAATTCCCAAATCCCCATATTATCAGATCTCCAAATTCCGAAATCCCCAAATTCCCAAATCCCTAAATTCCCAAATTGTCAAATTTCCAAATTCCCGAATTCCCCGAATACCTATATCCCCAAATTCTCAAATCTCCAAATTCCCAAATCCCCGAATTCTCAGATCCCCAAAATCTCACATTTCCAAATTCCAAAATTCCCAAATTCTCAAATCTCCAAATTCCCAAATCCCCGAATTCTCAAATCCCCAAATTATCAGATCTCCGAATTCCGAAATCCCCAAATTCTCAAATCTCCAAATTCCCATACCCCAGATCCTCAAATCACCAAATTCTCAGTTCCCAATTTCCCAGGTCCCCAAATTCTCAGATCTCCAAATCCCTATTTCCAAAAATCTCAAACCCCCAAATTTAGAATCGTCGGATTCCAAAATCCTTCTACTCGAAAATCCCAAAACCACCAAATTTAAAAACCCATTGGTCCAAAAATCCCTAGACCCCAAATTCCATCATCCCCCAATCCCCAAATCCCCAATCCCACATCCACAAATATCTGGACCTCCACACCTCCAAATAATCAAATCCTAACCTAACCCAAAACTACACATTAGATTTCTTATCGATTATAGCGAGAATGTGAGTAAATGTTTCGATACGTATCGTTTTGGATCGTCTACCGGTTTTGAATCGTGGTGTAAATAATTTGAGTTATAGAGGTCGTTCGTTAGGAGGACCTTAAATTCTGCGAGGCAACCGTGGACGAAGAGAATTCCGAGATTACAAATTACGCAGCGAGCCGTGCGAGCCCCGGAACCACGCGAACCTGGGGTCTAACCTTCGAAAATTTATCGGCGCCCTTCGGTTCGTGAATTTCGCTGTACGCCACGAAAATCGAACGCGTAATTTATACGATCGTTCCCGTTCGAGACCCTGAAACTTTAATGGAACCACTTACGAGGCCACGGTGTCCTCCATACTCGTCGTCAAACTAACGCGGTCTCCAGTCTGATCAGCTTCGTCCATTGCAATCACGATAATTGTTATTCGACCTTTTGGTCAAATCAGGATTCTCGTCAAACCCGAACACATGGAAGGATCTGCAGATTTGAAACACATCTAGCAATCTGGAGGTTTAGGATATGAAATGATTTACCCAATCTAAAGACGAGGATCCAAAGATACATGGATTTAGGAACCCAGAGTTATGGATATAAAAATCTAGAGAAATCCACCGACGAAAAGATCCAAGTACCCAAAAGTTTAGTAACATGCACGCAGCAACATACAAACACACATGTCCCCTTTTATACCGCGGTTCTCTAAAGAGTTTAAATAAACTTCTAATTACTTCCAGCCTGTGCCGGCCCCAAAGTAATTTTAAGCAACACACTTGCGCGTTAATAGCCGCGCGATGTTCCTAAGCGTAATAACACGTTCTTTTTTTATATCCTTCATGCGAGACGTCTCAGACGAACGTGTCCCTCGCACAAAGTCGAAAAACACAGCTCGTAAATTCTCTTTCTCCGTCTATTCTCTGAAGACTCTCTGACGAATCGCTGAAACACCCTGTACCCTCGAGAGAGAGAGAGACTGAGAGAGAGAGAGAGATCCATGAAACGGAGTTGCAAAGCTGCAAGTATCCGGCAAGAGCTCGAGCACATATCCGTCGTAATTAGTCTCGTTGCGTCAACGGCACGCTCCTACCAGCCTACTTACACTCCCGTAACTGTGTGTCTGATTTAATAAAGCGTTCGCTACGATTTCCTGTAGCCTCTGGATTTAAGGACCATTTCGTCCACGGAAACTACTGGAAAATCTCGATATAAGCGAAAACGATCTGCGATATTATCGGAAAAGTCTGCTGGCGCGAGGTCGCCGCCATTTTGTCGAGCGTCACGTGACCCGGGCTCGGGTCTCCGTGACACAAATGCGCAACTTTCTTGTTTTTGATCTTTTTGTTATGAAACTTTTACTGGTAGATTTGTTATATTTTTCCGATCAAAATAACATCAAACACGATATGATTTGAACTATATTTACAGGTTTTATGGACGATAATAATTTTTGAGCGAGGAGAAATATGGCGAGTGACATTTTAGCATTGCGACAGTTGACGAAGATTGAGGGACTGTTACATTGTTTATAATACGATTTTTGTCTACTCTCGTTCCTTTCTAGTTCAGCGAACTTCCATAAAAAGCACACGGAATAAGCGAAAGTTCAGAACCGAAAGATTCGCGTATGTCGAGAGTTTACCGAGGCCGTTTTTCGTTCCGATCGATCAACAAACTTTTCCTCTTTTACAACGATACCCGGTCGACGAACGGTAACGAACCCGCGACTGTTCATACGTTTCTATTGCTTTAGGTGTTTCGCAACTTCCTTTGTTTATATTTCCGATGGCTACGCTCGTATTCGATCCATTGTTCCCCAGATTTTCATCCGGCTGATTATTGTTTCGAATATGATTCGCAGTTTTCCGCTGTAAGCGCTGTTCCCGGTTCGAGTGCCGACGATTTTTAATTAACATCCCGGTTAACTTTAGCGGGCTCGTTGATGGAAAAACGTTGCCACTCCGATGGAGGAATCGATCCGGCTGGTTGATTTCAAAAAGTGGTAATTACGTATTAAAACATTCACGGAAGTACGTATCGGCGTAATTTCGATTCCGATGAATCGCTTCAATTTACGATTTCGATATCTAGCTTCGACAATTTGGGGATTTGGTCATTCGAGGATTTAGAAATGGTATTTAGGCGAATTTAGAAATAGTAGTATTAAGGGGGAGCATCTAGGAATTTAGGGATTATGAACTTTGGTGATGTACATGTGATATTTGAAACATGATACGTGACATAGGATTAATTCGTCATAATTTAACACAGGAATCTAAACGATCGAAGATTCTCTATTGAATTAAACGGAATCCATTAGAGGATCCCGTGATGTTGAACATCCTCACGCACCCCCTTGTTTTCCAGCCCCGAAACTCGAGATCGAGGTTTCGTTTCGGCCGGGTCTTAATATTCCAAGACCGCGTATTCAGCCGGAGGCGTTCGACAAACGTAATATCGAGATATCGCGAACGATTCAACGACGAGGAGGCATATTAATCGCGCGAGCATTGAAGAAGTTTCCGTTGCGCGAAACAAGCCACTTTGTCTCTTGTTCGTGGGCGCTTTAATAAAGATGAGCTTATGAAAATTTATGACGAGACGCGTCCCGCCATTGGCTTGCCAATTTAAACGCGATCATTTGTTTTATTCATCGACGATCATTGCTCTGCCATTGTCACGTGGAATCTATGGGGTTAGATTCCGGATACCTTATGGGCTTTGGCCGTTAGGTTCGATGATTAATTGATTCGGTGATTAATACTCTGTTTGATTTTGGGAGGTATGCGCTTTGGGACATAATACTGATAAAATTATGGTGAATTAGTGTGTAATTGGTATTACTTTGGTAATAATGTATTTGTACAATTATATGTTCATACTCTAGTCACATTATGTATAATCATATTTGATACAATTACTATAATTCTGTGTTACGATAAATAATTGTTACGTTTGCTAATTTATTTCATTTTATCTAATTTATCTAATATCTACATTTAATTCATCTAATTTACCTTAACCACTTCTACCTTCTTCAATATATTTTCAAAATAATTTACCGAAATTTAAAAGGAGACACAATTTTATTCGTACATAATTCACAAACATAATTGATTCGATATCACCATACGGGGATAAAATATCCCCATCACAACCGATGCAGATCACAATCGGATTTCACATAGAAGATGCAGGGGCTGAAAGTTCGCAAATTAAATTACAATAACAATTATTTAAACAGTCGTATGAAGCATGCGTTATCGAACGATAAATCTTGCAAAGCCCGAACGCTTTTAATCGCAAGCCGTTCGAAATTAAAATAATTCCGGATTTATCGGTGTTGTTGAGCGGATGCCACTTGAAATATTAAACCATACCACGTCTACCGATGTTCCCCATCAATCCTCGAATCATGCGGGAATCACATTAAATCGACGCGCGACCGTTTTCGAAAAGATTAATAAGCACCCTGTGACGAATTTATGGGCCCAATTAATCTGACGTCGATTGGTATCGAGCTTCGAACGACACTTTTCACATCTCTCTCACTCTCTCTTTCGCCCACGTTTCGCGAAATATCTTGACGCCACTTCGTTTTCGAACGAAATTCAGCTGACGATAATTTCGGCTGCTGGATTAGAGGGCTTGGTATTTGGTGAGGATTCGAACTAATAGCCTGATTGATCGTGCCTGATCGATATATTGCCTTTTAGCTTCTTTCTTAAATTTATAACTTCGTTTTATTATTTTTACACTGCTTTTATTATTGCTCTAATATTATAATAAACAATAACAATAATAATAATAGTATCATGATTATAGTAAAGTGAAAGAGAAGATGAGGAAGAATTAATATACTGATAAAGGATAATATTACGAAAGATAAACAATACCAGTATTTATAAGAAATAAGAAAAATTATTGATCATAAGTGTACATACTACTTAAAAAACTTACAAGTTTACACATACTGCAATGTTATTAAATTTTTAATTATTTCTTCAAATCAAAAAAAGTAAATGTTAATAATGAATATTGACAGAAATGGTAAAATATGGTTCAGCATCTTTTTGTTTTTTGTTTATACAAAAAAATATGTCAAATTCTTTAACACGACTGTTATACTCTGAATGAATTATTATAGATTCAGTCTCTTTAAACAAATCAACCTAACCTAAGTTAGTACAATAAATATAAACCTAACCTAACCAAAAATATACAGTCAATCAAAACCCTCCCTGTATGTTAATATAATTGTAAAAAATTTCCCACATTGTATCAGAAAATATCGATTGTCAAAAAGCAGAAATTTCTCCGAATATAGTCTCATAACCTCAAAATTATATCCAGTTAAACCTCGTATCCGATATTTCCGCCATTTATTCCACGGAAACCGAACAAAACGTAGGAAAATAGAATCTGTCTGAAACTGTGTCAAAAGTACTTTTTTCCTTTCGTCGGGCGACAATATCCGCGCCACTCGTCCCGAATTTTCATTTCCCTTTTCTCGGGGTGCAACGCGGGGAAAAAAGGAGTATGAAAGTCGGGTGAAAAAAAAGGGAGAAAGAGAAGGGAAGGGCAGACATGTCCCGGCAGATGTCAAAGGCAAGAAAACGGTAGAAAAAGCCTAATTATCGTCCGCCTGTGCGACACGGTATCGTTGAAAACGCACCCTCTCCACGAACTCCCGTCGCGAACTTATCCTCGCTCCCGTTCCGCCCCCTTTTTATCCCGTATTCGATGCAGCTACCCGTGGACTTTTCGTTTTGCAGCAGCCACGACGTGACACGAGGCCACTCAAGAATTAAGGAGCGTTTTCGTGCGGCCAGGCAATGCATTTTCATCGAACCCGACCTTCTTATCGAGCATTGTGCGCCTCACCGACAGCGCAACCCCCTTCGAAACCTTCGTTTCCTTCCTCGTCCTTCTTTCCTCTCGTGTTTTTATTTTTCTCCGCCGTTCCTTTTGCCTTTCTCTTCGGCCGCTCATTGAAATTCCGTCGAGAGCGGATCGTACGCGAATCGCGATACCGTTTTGCACAGTCGACGATAACGCGCCCCTTCAACTCCGACTCTCGAGTATTTTTCGATTTTTCGGGCTACGACTTCGGGGCTGGAATTTTCGGAAAAAAATTCTCCGGGTACGAGATCGACGAGGGTTGTTTCGATAGCGCAGGATACCGTGTACGGTGATTTTTATGCGATGGCTGGGGGTTGTAATAAAATGGCGGGGTATAAGAGTTGCGGAGAGGCGCTGTTGTGGTGCACGGTACGTGTAACGTTCACAGGAATTATGGTTAGGTTTCGAAAATAAATTTTACCGTAGAGGGGTTTAATGCGGGTAGTAATAAAATATTGGCGGAAAATAGGGAACTTTCGAATTTACAAATTTCACAATTTCAAATATAAAATTACCAAATCCCATTTCCCCCAAATTTCTACAACTCCACGTCGAGAAATTCCTACATTCTTGCATTAGAATATCCCTAAGTTCACATATCTTCAAATTATTATACATTGTATATCATGTATCATGTATCACATATCGTATATTAGATATCATTTGTTATAATCATACATCATATGTCATGTGTCATGTGTCATATATCATACATCATATGTCATGTATCATATGTCATGTGTTATGTTTTATGTGTTATGTGTTATATGTTATATGTTATATGTTATATGTTATGTGTTATATGTCATGTGTCATGTGTCATGTGTCATGTGTCATGTATCATATATAATACATCATGTGTCATGTGTCATGTGTTATATGTTATGTTATGTGTCATATGTCATATGTCATATGTCATATGTCATATATCATAAAGCATACATCAAATACCACATATGTCATCCATCACACACGACATATAACATATCACACACGCAACACATCAGAGTTGACGCTATTCGTGGATTATCTCCGATTACCACGTATCTTCGACAACATCTCTTTCCATACAGTTTTGTCCTCAAAATATGTACACAGACTTTGCGTCGATAACAACAATCAACAACAACAACTCGGCAGAGTTTTATTTGCAGAGTTTCAACGAACAACGATCGATGTTCGCGTTGCAGTTAATAACTGTGCCATCGATAACGACGCGTTCACAAAAGACCGGTAAATATTTGCGAAAAACCAGCGTGGCTGCGGTAACTCGATAAAAATTCGACACCCGCGGATCCCGGATACTTAATCCACGAGCGTGTCGATTGATAAACCGTAATATACGAGCCGCACCGGGGAAAAATGTTGGCGGAGGGTGGAAATAGGAGTAGGAGGGCGACGAGAATGAAAGTATCGTCCAACAAGGGTGGCGACACGCCGAGTCCGCGATGAAAATCACCAGGTCCGCTGGTGCGTTAACAGATTTCAACGTGTAAAACTCAATTTTCCGCGATCGCGTTTTTCCTCACTGACTAAACCCTACTCCAACGACCAGGAATTTCATTTGCTACTGTTCAGTCAATTAAAAGGCGGAATAACCGGACACATTAAACTCGGTACAATACGGGATTGCTACAAATCCGGGGAAGCGGTTTTGTTGCTTCTGTCTATGAACTATTTCTTCCATTTTTAGTCTCTGAAATCGTTTACCATCATTCGACAAAGGGGTAAAACTTCGAGGGAAGTTTGTTTTAGGTGAACAAGTTATTGATTTTATTATTGATTGCAAAGATCCGATCAATGGGGAAATCTTCAAGGAAAATATGTCCTCCATTTTTTTTCTAAATGAAGAAGTTGATTATTGGTTTTATTATTGATGGGAAATGTTCGATTAATAAGGAGAATTTCGAGCGATATTTTCATTTCCTTTTGAAAATGAAATGATTGAAACATGTTAAGAGAATGTGTTATAAAATGTTATTGAGAAAGCAATAAGTATCGAATCTTAATTGAAGTTTGCACCCGTTTCTGCTCATGAATACTTAAATTGAAAATACCATAGGAACAAGAGCATACAATTTCCGAATCTTGGTAATAAGAGGGAAGTCACGTTCGTGTTAGCTCTTTACTACGTCACAAAGTTTAACGTTCTCAAAGTATTGTATCAGTATTACAGACTTTTACGATATGGAGAACAAATTTCATTTTCCATACGCGATACGTATGTTTACTTTCGATATACTTGTACTTGATGACAATAAAGTAATCTGCAAGATGATCGATAGTTGATGAATATCACGTTTCGTATTTTGATAAGTTATATTTATTCATTTTTGAGTACAATGTAGTGGGATGTTTGTATGTAATTATTGTTATTAGAAGCATTTTAAAATTGAGTTATAAATCACTTCCGGAATTCCAAAATTCCATATTCTAACATTTCGAATTCCAAAATTCCGAATCCCAAATTTTCGAATTCCAAATTTCCGAATTCCAAAATTCCAGAATTCCAAAATTCTAGAATTCCAAAATTCCAGAATTCCAAAATTCCAGAATTCCAAAATTCCAGAATTCCATAAAGCAGATTTCCAAAATTTGGAATTCCAAATTTCCAGAAATCCAATATGTCGAATTCCAAAATTTCGATTTCCAAATTTCCGAATTCCAAAATTCCGAATTCCAAAATTTGGAATTCCAAATTTCCGAGTTCCAAAATTTCAGAATTCCAAAATGCCGAATTCCAAAATTCCAGAATTCCAGAATGTCGACTTCCAAAATCCCAAAATTCCAAAATTCGGAATTCCAGAATTCCAATTCCCAATATTCCGAATTCCAATATTCTAAATTCCAAAATCCCCAAAACTAAAAGATCCCAATAACCACATAAAAATATCCCAGAATCTAAAATACTTAAAACTATCTCCCAGTGTTCGAAAAAATGAGGAAATAATTTTCAATTGGCAACTCTGACGTTCATCTGGCCGAAATCAATAACTTCCAATTTTCTACTAGGATGCACCATCCAATTCCTACGCAACCATAATTCTAAATTGTTCGTATTGCCAGAAACAACGACCCTCTACGAGAACGAACCACGCGAAACATTGCGCTGCCCGCATGATTACAATTCCAAACACGAACAAGGAACGTACGTCCTGTTGCGTGTAACTGACGTTGTTTTTTCCCCTGGATATCGACGCAGAAATTGGATCGAATAGAAGAGTAGGCACGTTTGTGGAGTTCGATCGATCGAAAAGTTTCTATCAAGCCTCTTTCGTTTCTTGTTTACTCGATGCTCGTTCGTTGTCCGATGGTTACGGTGTAATCGACGAAAACTAAGCTCTGGTCCTCGAACATTCATCGAATGCGACGTTTAAAAGGCAGGGGAACAATTTCGATGGCGGTCCGAAAGGTTTCACATATTCTGCGTGAACAGCGTTTGATGAACAACCCGTGACTGGACAAGCTTCGAGTAGAAACATGATGAGGGGAACAATGCGTTAATCCAATCGACGAATCATTAGCTGGTTATTTTATATTACGATATTTTGCTCTCACTTGCAATTTTGAAATTTCTCATTTTTGTAATTTTTTAGTTTCTGAGGTTGTCAGGCTCTGAGTTTGTCGATTTTACAATTCCTAGGTGTTCGTCTCAGGTCAGCTTACCAATTTATTAGTTATATGATGATATGGAGAATTGTACAATTTTCTAACAAAATTTACAAATTGTTCGATTTCAAAGTTTGCAAAGTTTGTAATTTTAGAATTTTCGTAAAAAGGATCGGCTCTAACACCATCAAACAGTTTCACAAGTTCTCAATTTTAGGCTACAAAATTTGTTAAGGACTTCTGAGTCTTCATTGGTCTTGATGAAGATGAAGATTTAAAGTGTACATTATCATGTGATGTACAAAATTTGTTGAGGACTTCCGAATCTTTATTGGTCTTCAAGAAGATGAAGAATTAAAGTTATCATGTGTTTATGTTTCATTACATTATCATGTGACGTACAAAATTTGTTAAGGACTTCAGTCTTCATTGGTCTTCATGAAGATGAAGAATTAAAATGTACATTATCATGTGATGTACAAAATTTGTTCAGGACTTCAGTCATCATTGGTCTTCATGAAGATGCAGATTTAAAATGTACATTATCATGTGATGTACAAAATTTGTTGAGGACTTCAGAATCTTTATTAGTCTTCATGAAGATGAAGATTTAAAATGTACATTATCATGTGATGTACAAAATTTGTTGAGGACTTCAGTCTTCATTGGTCTTGATAAAGATGAAGATTTAAAATGTACATTATGATGTGATGTACAAAATTTGTTGAGGACTTCAGTCTTCATTGATCTTCATGAAGGTGAAGAATTAAAGTGTACATTATGATGTGATGTACAAAATTTGTTCAGGACTTCAGAGTCTTCATTGGTCTTCATGAAGATGAAGAATTATGGTGTACATTATTATGTGACATACAAAATTTGTTGAGGACTTCCGAGTCTTCATTGGTCTTCATGAAGATGAAGAATTAAGGTGTACATAATCATGTGATGTACAAAATTTGTTGAAGACTTCAGATCTTGATCTTGATGAAGATGAAGAATTAAAGTTATCATGTGTTTATGTTTCGACATTAATTTCAAGGTGTGGTAGTTTTAGTATTAGACCAAAGATCGACTGTAAACGTGGACGTAAGCTCGAAACACGAGAAGCCAGCAATAGACCCCGAAATAGACTCTTAAAAGTCCGATCCAATAGAATTGTAGAAGAATCGATAAACGAGGTTAACCCGAAGAACGTCAAGACTAAGCTTATCCTCGTTGGTTGACATCGATCCTCGAACACGCACAGCGGGACGATCATAATTGCGGCGAATGAACTAACCAGCAAATTAGTCGGCTGACAGCGTTGGGTAATAGATGCAGGAGGAAACTGAAACCGGATGATTCATGCTTGATTGGACAGCACGAGACGCTTCGTTGGCCGCCGCCAACAATAGACTACATAATTCTGTTGAATGAGATATGTCGTGTCAGAATAGATCCCGAAGCTTTCGTTCCGAGCTGATATCGTACGCCATTCACCTTGGACGGCCAATTATAACGAAAGAATCGAAACCTGTCCACCTGGACCGGGATCAACGTTTTGTTAACGATCGACATTGTTCGAACGTCACGGGTTCGTGACTTTTTAAATACAGTATGGAAATATAGCTGGATGTGGATGCTCATCGATAACGGACATCAGAAATGATCAATGCGCACTGCCAATCTCGCCGATATTTATTGGACGAGCTATCGATGAGGCTTTCATGTGCTCGTTGCGAATTTTGGGGAGGTTTCTGGAATTTCAGAAGTCCTCGTGTAGGAAAAATAACCGAAAGGTAGATTATTAAAGTTAATACAACGATTTCACTTGATAACTATCTCGTTTATTCTGTGACGTATTTCGGTCAAGATCTTTGACAAAATATTGGTCATGAAGACACCAACTATAGCCCTTGACGATTATACAATATTCCTCAGCCTCATAAAATTTTCCGTGCGACCAGGAAAGCACCCTAACAAAACGCACATGACCTGTCGCCATTCGCATCTATGCAAACTAAGGTTCTAAACTTGCAACCCTTAACCCTTCCTTTTATCCTCAATTTCTTTTTCTTGCGGACTCCTTAATTTACAAAGTAGATGAAGAAAAGGGTTCTTAATAAAATGTATTGCAACAGGGTGCAGTATGTGACAAATACATTTTTCTTTTATTACAAATATATACATATTCAACCAATCTATTTATCTGAATTATTTATAGGATCCAGAAGTGTGATGTCGAGCCACACTCGACATAGAAGTGCGGTTTAAGAATGAAATAATCCCGAAATAATAACGTACTAAATTTGCAACCCATAAAATTACGAGATTCCGAAATTTCAACGTTCTAAACTTGCAACCCCTAAAATTAAAAAATCGCAAAATTCCAACGTCCTAAACTTACATACCTTAAAATTAAAAACCCCGAAATTTTAACGTTCTAAACTTGCATCGTCCAGAATTAAAAAATTCTGAAATTTCAACGTCCTGAACTTGCATCCCCTAAAATTAAAAAATTCTGAAATTTCAACATTTTAAATTTGCATCCCCCAAAATTAAAAAATCCTGAAATTTCAAGATTCTAAACTTGCAACCTCCAAAAATGAAATAATCCCGAAATACCAACGTCCAAAATTTGCAACCCCCAAAATTAAAAGATTCCAAAATCCCAACGTCCTATACTTGCAACCCCCAAAATTAAGAAATCGTTAGTTCCAATATCCTAAACTTACAACTCCTAAATGAAACAATCCTAAAATTCCAACGTCACAAAACCCCATCTCGCACAAATAAAAAAACTTAAAATACCAGAATTACAAAATGAAAAATTCCAAAATGAATCCCAAAATCCGAAATTACCAGTGTTCGAGCGTTAATAACTGCCCCGTCAGGGTCCGCCGCGAAAAACAAAGGAGCAGTTCGATTTAATCGTCGATCCGCAAATAGATCGATCAGTACATAGTCGATTTCGGGGTCGAACGAAACCGCTCGGTATTCGAAAATGTTCCGTACAGGAACGAAAGCCGGGCAACGTTGAATCCGCGTTGAATCGGCCATAATTGCGACACGAACGAATTAAACGACGAATTAGTCCGGTGACAATCGTCGGATAATAGGCGCCGGAGGAGGTGATGGAGGTGGAGGTGGGGCCTGTGTAGGGGAAATGGTGTCAAACCGAATGATTCGCGGCTAATTGGACCGCATGAAATTTCGTTGCTGGTCCAACCCTCTGCTCGACGGATTTTCTTTCCGTGGAAAATTGCAGTGGTGCGTTACATCGACCGAAAATTAACCGGCCCGATAATTAACTGATTCGTGTGCAATCGGTTAATTTTATTAGACGATCCACAGATAAAAAGGAGGGTTGAAACCGCTATTGAAACCATAAGATGGCTGCTTCCATCTGGGTAAAGTTAAATAACATATTTTATCTAGTTTAAACAGAGAGTAACTACGTATAACTGTTATTAACTCTATTATTTGTTTGCTGCGATAATTCAGGGGATTCGCTGTATGTAATTAATTCTGCAAATTTAGATCCACGAGTTTGGGAAGTTAATCAGTATGTTGAGATGGGAGAGAATTTATGTTGTGTACAATGGTGATATCAATTATATGTGTACTAATGATGTATAATATACGGTTTCGTTCCTAATTGGGGATATAAGGATCTAGTAAGTTATGTAGGGATCTAGGGATGTAGGAATTTGGGGATATACTGATCTGGAGAAAGATATCTAGTCTTGTAGAGATTTGGGATTGTAGGAATTGGCGGTGTAGAGATCTGGGAATGTAGAGATTTGGGGATGTAGAATTTTGAGACATGTAGAGATCTGAGGATGTAGGTATGTGGGAATGTGGGAATTTGGAGATGTGGACATTTGGGGATGTGGGAATTTGGACATGTAGAGATCGGAGGATATAGGAATTTGGCGATGCGGAAATTTGGGGGTGTAGGAATTTGGGGGTGTGGGAATTTGGGGATATACTGATCTGGAGAAAGATATCTAGCCTTGTAGGGATTTGGGGATGTAGAAATTGGGACATGTAGAGATCTGGGAATGTAGAGATTTGGGGATGTAGAAATTGGAACATGTAGAGATCTGAGCATGTAGGTATTTGTGAACGTAGGAATTTGGGAATGTGGGAATTTGAAGATGTGGGAATTTGGACATGTAGTGATCGGAGGATATAGAAATTTGGGGATGTAAGAATTTGGGAATGTGTGAATTTGGGGATATAGGAATTTGTGGATGTTGTGATTTGAATATGTAGAGATCTGGGAATGCTGAAAGTTGGAAATGTAAAATTTGAAGATATGATATAAAAATCTATAATCCTCAGATCCAAAGATCCAAATATTCCAAAATCTAGAAATCTAACCTAAAACTTAATGCTACCCCAAACTTATGAACCAAAGAATCCACACGTGTCCTAAAATGAATTCCCACGAAACTGTAACCATCGCATAAAACCTTGAAGTAGCTCATTTTACTCCTTTAACATTCTTTTCATATCCTCCCCCATTTGCCAGTTATAGCAAAACGTACAATAAACTTAATACCTCGAAGCCATCATCTTCCCAAAGACTGCGAAAGAGGAAAGCTCTTCAGTCCGTAGAGCTAAAAATTTGCATCTAATCTAACGAACCCTTGCCGAGCCATTAAGACGTGGGTGTAACGAAGAAAAAAAGAATGGCACATTGTCACCGAGGTTTATCCCGAAGAACGATGGTCTAATCACCGTATTCTGCTACGGTATCCCCCGGAATCCATTTGGACGGTCGTCGAAGAACTCGGAAAGAAAAAGAAACAGGACAGAAAGAGAGAACGGCGATAGAAGGAGAGAGAAGAGGTTAGATTTCGAATCAGGCAAATTTCTCGAGGCTATTCGCGGATATCGACGAGCTGAATGGCTGCGGAGAGTTTCCTTAAGAAGTCTGGTTCAATCAACTTTCCTCGGTTGTTTCCTCTGTTCGAACGGGAACACGTTCTGCTTGCCAGACAAAGTAAAGCTGTATTTTCGACTCTGTTCGATCCCCGTTCTCGTTCGCGATCGGTGTCTATAAATTCGACGAAAGTTCCCGCCGACGACCACCGATGTGGACAGATTTCGATCAGACGGCTGTTAGAAGCTACGCTCGGAATTCGATATGAAAATCGAACGATTCCTCGAGTTTATGGCAGCTAAAATGGGCTCGGTACAATTTCGACGAATATTTTTCGAGCTGTCATTTGATAACACTTTTGTACGTGTCAAGGTGTAGAGTTTAAGTTAGCTGATGGTTTGTTTATTATTTATTATAATTATATAGGTACTGTAGTTAGGTACTTTATCATAGATAACTACATTGTTAATCAAATTCTTCAAATTTATTAATCCGCAATTTTCCACTCCCCGAATTCTTGAATCTACAATGCACCCCCAAAGTCCTTAATTCATTTATCCTCATCGAAGTTCTACCCAGTTTGTTCGTTGATCTATGAAAAACGAGAGTTCTCCTTTGTGCAATGTTTGTTGATTGATTTACGAAAGCTTTTCTTTACTGTATCAAAGATTCTCGATAACTGGATCACTCTGCAGAGCTCCGTTGCTTGTAAGATCACTACTACTCTTACAAGATACCTTTTCATCAAATCACCGACTGTTTCGCGCCAGTGTTTGAAGTAAGTTTCCACGGTAGTACTTGTTACTTTCAAACGGGAACAAGAAGTTTAAGGAAATTTTAATTGAAAGACGAAAGTGTGCTACTCCTCTCTTTGTGCTTTATACCGTTAACACAATTCCTTGGATAATATTGTATCTCCGATGAAGTTTTACTATACAAGGTCGTTTCATTAGTTCCACAAGGAACATGTTCTTCTATTTTCTTTTATTTTTTAGAGACAGCCATTTTTATTTTTTCAACTTGAACTTTTTAGATTACAAGTTATTATATTTAATTACACTGTGTAATTAAGTTACGCTCGTGTAATTAAATTGGGGTTGGGGGATGTTGTATTAGTTTATGGGGTTGCATTTTGGATTATTTTAGTATTTGAATTGAATTTCCATGATTTTATGTGGATCGATCGATTTTGTTTTTCAGAAATTGATAAATGCATTTGATTTAATAATTTACAAGTCTTCTAACATTGTTGATATAATAAAATTTATTCAGTCTTGCAAAATGAATGTTTGTGATAATTTCTGGATGATCATTTTGGAACTTGATCTAAATTTTTACGCTGTTGTGCAGATCATCGATTTTATTTTATAGATATTGTTCAGTATACTTAGTTTAACAATGTACAAGTCTTGTAACATTGTTGATACAATAAAATTTATTCAGTCTCACAAAATGAATGTTTGTGATAATTTCTGGATCATCATTTTGGAGCTTGATCTAAATTTTTACGGTGTTGTGTAGATCATCGATTTTATTTTATAGATATTGTTCAGTATACTTAGTTTAACAATGTACAAGTCTTGTAACATTGTTTATATAATAAAATTTATTCAGTCTCACAAAATGAATGTTTGTGATAATTTCTGGATGATCTTTTTGGAACTTGATCTAAATTTTTGTGCCTCTGTGAAGATTGATCAATTTTGTTTTACAAATCTTCATCGACATGTTCAACATAACAATTTATAACCTTACTAACATCATTTATATAACAAAATGTACTCACTCTTGTAAAATGAATATTTAATTTAATTTTTGAACAACTACTTTGAAATCTAATCCAAATTTGGTTGTTGCTCAATCGATTCGCAGATTCTCGCAATCCCAGCACGTTCAGTTTATCGACGCAGAAATATGTGGGCCGATACTGTTTGAAAATCGTTGGGTATTCTTGAAGAATTACGAGAGAGGGCAAATTAGAGTGAAAAAGCAACGAGACTATCCTGCATACCTAATGCAGTTCAAAGTCCGTCGAGGAACGGGGTTACAAGCTTAACAGGGCTTTCGTGCGTTTAGTAAGAGTGTAATCCTGGAACCGCATGAATCGCTGATTTAATGTAATTTTAATGAATGCGAATTTGTAGGGATTCCTGATCGCCGTGAGAGCACGCAACGCATACCAATAAACGGTAGAATTTACCCGCGGAAAATAGATTGATATTCTGGATATCGTGTTAACACGAGGCTTTCGAATAACTCGTTTATTTGCTAATCCTCCGCGTCCGTTTATTAACCCTTCTGTGTCACGGTCGACCATTTTGTTTCTCTATCACGCGGTCACCGACTAATTTTATTCGTTATTCGGATCCTTTACTGCAATTATGTATTAATCACCGATGAACATTATTTCGAATAATTTTCTAATCGAAATTTTGAATAAAACATGTTTCAGGAATTAATTATTTTATCGAAGGAAATTGAAACAGGATTGTTTCCAAAATTGTCTGCCTTTCAAGCTTTCGAAATTACACCACTAAATTTATGTAATTGTTGTCAATTTTAACATGATCATAATTACAATTTAGTATTTTGAAAATGCATGTTATACATGTGTGGTATGTTTGTTATTTTTTCACACATGTATGGAAATCAATACATGTTTATATGAAAAGTAATATTTGTTCTTATAAAAGCTATGTTTCTATGTTACATGAAAATTAATACTTAATTTTACAAAAATTATGTCTGTATCAAAATTAATACTTTTTATAAAAATTATGTCTGTATAAAAATGAACACTTGTTTCTGTAAAAATTATTTTTCTATAAAAGTCTTATTCGCATGAAAATTGATAACATATGTAAAAAAATGAATGCTCGTTTTAAAAAAAGCACCAGTAACCAATTTAATTGAAGTTTCAGAGGAATAACTTTCGGGAGTGTACACACGTACGGAATTTTAATTCGATAAAATTGATTATTCGAGGTTAAATTTAAAACAGAATCCCGTAATTTTTTACACTCTAATATCCGTTAGCCCTGTGCTATCTTTGCATATAAAATTCGCCCCTAAAATTACATCCACGTTTTACGATGAGCCCTATACTCCCGCGATTCTTTAATATTCCAAGAATCGAATATTTTCCGTG
This sequence comes from Megachile willughbiella, assembly GCA_945859595.2. NCBI lineage: Eukaryota > Metazoa > Arthropoda > Insecta > Hymenoptera > Megachilidae > Megachile > Megachile willughbiella. The sequence goes on along the minus strand of OX243798.1, from coordinate 13,632,487 downwards.
CCTCTCCATCCCTCCGCCCTCTTCTTCGTTACGTTCGTTCTATATACAGGGTGGTTGGTAAATGATGACACTACTGGAAAGGGTTGTACATAATTTTTCTGAAAAAATAAGTGGAAAATGTTGAGTACAATTTTTGCAAGGGTAGTTTTGGGGAAATTGAAAAATTGTCAAAGTATCTGTCAGAAAATTTGTTTACGAGAAGAAAATAATTTCGTTAATGTAATAATTATTTCTATAACATGCAATTACTTGTATAATTTAACAATTATTATATATTAATAGGTGTAATTATTAATACCGGTAAAATTATCAGTTACTATTCCTCATGCTATTGACAAACTAATATTGGCTCAGCATGATGTATCTAGTTAAAAGTATAACAAATACACATAAGTAACAACACAAGCACATAAATAACATCACAAATAATAATTCTGTCTATAATAACAATCATACATATCAATCTACATTCGCCAATTGTTAAATTAACGAAAAACTAGTTAAAATCGTACTTGCCGTCAATAAATTTTGGCATAAATATTTGACCAAATCTTCAAATTAAATATTCTCAAAAACGGAGCCTCGTACAAAAAAATTCTGTACCACATTTTCGACTCATATTGTCATGTAGAATCACCCCTTGTACCACCACTTATCACCCTGTATAATTTTGTATTATAAATTACTTGGACAAATTATTGTAAAAATGTTTCGACGAATATTCGAATTTTCTGAAAAAACAAAGCCTCGTAGATAAAAATGTTGTAGTATATTTTCGACTAATATATTCATATAGAATCAGCCCATGTACCAGGAATTATCGAGCACCCAGTATAATTTCGTATTTCTTCAAATTATCTTGCCGGGATGGCGCTCCTCTTCATACCCCTTTTGTTCCTCGTCTCCTCTTATCGGGGCATCTCTACCCCCTGGTTTATAACTCCGTCGTTCGTGAAAGGGTTTTTTTTCGTCTCCAGTCCCCGCTGCCAGAAAAACGTTTCTCGTAAACACGAAAGCATCGAGAACTCCCTCCATAGGCATTGTGGGTAACGCTTAATGCGACCGAGGCGTCGTTCAGACGCCATGGAACACACCCCTAACTACTCTCTTCTGCGTTGTATCCCGGTGTCTCGCTTATTTTTATTTTCTTCCTTCCGTGGCTGGTATTTTCCTGAAGCTTTCCTCGTGCTTTTCACACACACACGTACACGTGTGTACACGCCGGTTCTCGCGAGAAGAGTTTCCTTTCCTCGAGAGGAACGCTTGAAATCTCGCGCGACCCGCCAGACGCACACGAGCTGGTCCATTTTAATTTTTACCTTTGGTCACTCTACCAACCTCTGCAAGGTTCGTCCTACTTTTTTCTAGCACCTGCAAGCTCCGGCTTTTCATACTTTCGTGCTTTTCATTGTTAGTATGCCGTATCGTCCTCTGTTTCCTTATGCTCGATGGTTCTCAACCGTTTTCAACCCCGTGCGTCTATTCTCGGCGCTAACAAACGCGTTACCTTCTGTTAACACCTTTCTGGTAATTATTCCTTATCGTCTGCTGTAATTGCTTGTTGTCCGAAGGTCTATTAACAATTTCTTGTATAATTGTGTTAATTGTGGAGTTCGTGTTATTGGGGTGGAAGTAGGTGAACTATTAGTGTTTCTGTGGATGAGAATTTAGGAAGAAGTTCTAGGGAAATATTAAGAGGATACGAGGTTTATATTCTGACATTCTAATATTACTAGATCTCTATTTCTATGTAGTTCTATGTCCCTAGGTTCTTATATTACTATAGTACTATACGTATAGCTAGGTTCTTAAATTCCTAGATTCCTACATCTCTAGATTCCTAAATTCCTTAGGAAATTTATACCCTTAAATTCCTATATTTCTAGATTTCTGTATTCCCAGATTTCTTCATTTCCAGATGTCTACATCCCTACATCCTCAGATTACATCCCTATAATATGTGTCTCCAGATTTTCGTACACCTATATTCCCAGCCTATGTAATTAATTTCATTAAAAATGTAGTATCCCTAGCTCATCAATTCCTTCGTTACAAACATACCATAATAAATTCATTAATTATAATTCATTCATTTCCATGTAACCCTTGCTCACATACCAAATACTACACCCCGAATCATACCTTACATTTCCATATATCACATGCACCCACAAATTAAATCATCAAACGCACTCATTAAATCTCTCATTCATTACCGCCGCCATTTACCCCGCACATTTACCCCTCCGCGCGTATTCACATTCTCATTAACCCTCCGCACATATCGACATTCTCATTTACCCTTCATCACTCCTTACTCCTCACAGAGCATCTAATTAATTCAATTCCCGGTTAACCACGCACTTTTCACAGCCACCAATTCAATTCCCCTTTTTATTTTCTAGCAGTCCCTCGATTTTTGAAACTCTGTAAATTCATCAATCACCCCACTTACACGTTTACACATTCGGTCGTTATCTTTCCGCTTTCATCTTTCGCCACGTACTCCTGCACGCGTGTTCACCCTCGACCGTTAGTTCGCACACCGACTTGTTTACCCACCCCTTAGCTCACCCCCTTCAGCTCAGCAGGCTGCCGTAGCGAATGTTCGCGCGTGTTTTCAGGAACGTCTGTCGTTTTGTTCCTCGTCCCCGATGTATAAATCGCCTCGCTGTATCTTGCGCTCTACGTGCGCTCGAGTGTCGGCACCCGCGACTGTATCCTTTTATTTCTTCGATCAATCTTCGTTTTTGCCGAACGAGCCAAACACACACTCGCGTTTCGAGAACTCCGTGTTTTTTACACTTCCATTTAACGCGCGCGACATGCGACGCATTTGGTTATTTTTGGAAGCGTGTGTTGGTTAAATGGTCATTTCGGAATTTGGGGGATTTGCATTTTAGGGGTGGGAAATTGGGGATTTGGCAATTTGGGAGTGGGGAAATAGGGAGTGTAGAATTTGGGGGGTGAGAAATTGGGATTTGAGAATTTGGGAGTAGGGAATTGGGGAGTAGGAATTTGGGGGGTGGGGAGTTGGAGATTTTGGAATTTGGGGACTTTGGATTTTGGGGGTGTAGGAATTCGGGGGATTGGGAAATTAGGGATTTTGAAATTAGGGGAGAGGGAAATTGGAAATTTAGGAATTCGGGGAGTAGGGAATTGGGAACTGTAGAAATTTGGGGGATGGGAGATTGGGGATTCGGGAATTTGTGGACATTGGATTTTGGGACTTTAGGAATTTGGGGGATGGGAGATTGGGAATTTGGTAATTTGGGAGTGGGGAAATGGGGAGTGTAAGAATTTAGGGGGTGAGGAATTAGGGATTTAGGAATTTGGGAGTAGGAAATTGGGGTGTAGGAATTTGGGGGGTGGGGAATTGGAGATTTTGGAATTTGGGGACTTTGGATTTTGGGGGTGTAGGAATTCGGGGGAAAGGGAAATTGGAAATTTAGGAATTCGGGGAGTAGGGAATTGGGAACTGTAGAAATTTGGGGGATGGGAGATTGGGGATTCGGGAATTTGTGGACATTGGATTTTGGGGGCGTAGGAATTTGGGAGATGGGAGATTGGGAATTTGGTAATTTGGGTGTGGGGAAATGGGGAGTGTAGGAATTTGGGGGATGAGGAATTGGGGATTTAGGAATTTGGGAGTAGGAAATTGGGGTGTAGGAATTTGGGGGGTGGGGAATTGGAGATTTTGGAATTTGGGGACTTTGGATTTTGAGGGTGTAGGAATTCGAGTGATTGGGAAATTGGGGATTTTGGAATTAGGGGAGAGGGAAATTGGAAGTTTAGGAATTTTGGGGATGGGAGATTGGAAATTTGGGAATTTCCCTAGTCCCCAAATTCCTAAATTCCCAAACCCTCAAATCCCCTAATTCCCAACTGCTCAAATTCCCAAATTTCCCAATTTTTCCCCAATCTGCAAATTCCAAAATTCGCAAAAATATCTCTAAACTCCCCAGCTAAAACCACCGAAATATGAAAGTGTATCCAGCGATCCTTACATCGTCATTTCCCGACAAAAACCAGCAACGCTCACCAGCGTGCAATGTCCATCGTTTTCATTTCTTCTTATTACCCCGTCCACCGTTCTCGTCTCTCTCTATTTACCCCCAGCGGTAGGAATTTATTTTTTCGTTTGTACGCTGTCCACCCTCCGGCAACCTCGAAATCTCTTCAAACCAAGGCGGTAACTTTTATTGTCTTTATCTTCATCTCTCTGTCCCGTTGCCTCTCTTTTGTCCAACCCCGTCTCTTCCCTTTTTTTTTTAATTGCATAGTCTTCTTCGTTTCACCCCGTTCCGCTGATTAACTTGCTGTCCAACTGCGTTCTTCCCTCTCTCGGACATGGCTGCTTCTATTTTTTTCTTCTTCGCTGTCGGATTATTGTCCGTTGCTCTCCCTTTTTATTGGCCCTTCCCACGCTGACAGTTTACGGTCCCCACCCTGTCGTAACTTTTACCCTCGCGTGCTTGGACTTCTTCCGGGGATGGCTTGCATCGTACCAGGAATTTTCTCTCGCTGTATCACCTCGGGGTGTCTCTATTGGGAGCGTTTTCTTTCGCTCGAACGCCGCGCGTAAAGATGCGAACACGATACTTTCTTGTTCCCTCGTTTCGCTTATCGTTTACGCGAACTTCGTGGTGGAAGTTAATGAAACATGACTTAGCATGTTCACCAAACCTTCATCTCGTATTTATTTATTTATGTACATTATTTACATTGTAGAATTTATGTCTGTCGAGTGCAGCAATGAAGGGGTGGTTTTTTGGCTTCGTTTCTTGCAATATTTTTATACTGTGGAAAACAAAGATTCACTTCGTTTATGAACTGAATAAACATACTTTTGTGAATAATATAAAATTTTGAATAAGAACAGTTCTTAGTTACATACAGGAAAATCACCCTACTCAACATCTCTGCATCCACAAACATTTGTGAACAGGTAACAGCAAAATTTTGAACCACAAAGACTATCGTCTAACCTGAAAGTCGGACTCTTCGTCCCCTAACCTCAAAGTCAGACCTTTTTATTCTCTGTCATTCTTTGTTTCTTTATCGTACTACTACACGTTCAATCTCTGCTAATGTCAGATTTTATTTGATGAAGCAATTATATATTTATTTATTTATGAATTTTATTCGCAAGAAGATAATGGTGATACCAAGTGACTCTAGATGAACAAATAAGGGTAACCTAACCTATTTATTTATTGTAACAGTTGAATGAACAGGCTCGAAAGATGTTCGATGATCGAATATCGTTAAAAAGGGATAGAAGGCATCGTCAGGTGATAAGATAACGACGAAGAGAAACGGTGTCGGCTAAACGATAAGTCGCGGAAAACGAACTAATCAAAACATTAATCTCCTCTTCGCGAAGCGGCTCGGTAGATGGCGTTGCCGCGAGAGCGTGTACGTATATATGTAAATGAATCTAATTCCTATTCTCGTCGGTGGTTTCGGTAGAAAACGGTGGCGTCGTAAAAATGTAAATCTTGCTTTGAATAATATTCTCCAGCCCTCGACGCTGCGCCAACCCCCTCGTGCGCTGACTTGTATATATACACGCGAAATAGAGAAAGAAAAAGAGAAGCAGCGGGCAGTTAGCGAAGGAACGAAACAAAGGGGATGAAAACCGAAAAAGGGTAATGATAGGGGTAACTGGTGGCGAGGAGGATAGAGAAGAAATAGGGGATGATTGGTAGGTAGAGAAGTAACTAGACTAAGTAACTGGAGAGGACTTGGAATGTAGGAAGTATGTGGGTGTGCAATATGACACGTCGTGAGGGGGTGGGAAAATATTGGATTTTTTATTTTGGATTTGGGATTTGAGGATTTTGGGATTTTGGGATTTGGGTACTTGCGGATTGGGGATTAAGGGATTGGGAAATTAGGGAATTGGACATTAAGGAATTGGGAAATTAGGGAATTGGGGAATTAGGGAATTGGGAAATTTGAGAATTGGGGAATTAGGGGATTGGGAAGGGAGGGAATTAGGAAATTAGGGAATTGGGCAATTTGGGAATTGGGAAATTAAGGAAGTGGGAAATTAGGCAATTGGGGAATTAGGGGATTGGGAAATTAGGGGATTGGGAAATTAGGGAATTGGGGATTAAGGAATTGGGAAATTAGGGAATTGGGGAATTAGGGTATTGGGAAATTTGAGAATTGGGGAATTAGGGGATTGGGAAGGGAGGGAATTAGGAAATTAGGGAATTGGGCAATTTGGGAATTGGGAAATTAAGGAAGTGGGAAATTAGGCAATTGGGGAATTAGGGGATTGGGAAATTAGGGGATTGGGAAATTAGGGAATTGGGGATTAAGGAATTGGGAAATTAGGGAATTGGGGAATTAGGGTATTGGGAAATTTGGGAATTGGGGAATTAGGGGATTGGGAAGGGAGGGAATTAGGAAATTAGGGAATTGGGCAATTTGGGAATTGGGAAATTAAGGAACTGGGGAATTTGGGAATTGGGAAATTAAGGAACTGGGAAATTAGGTTCTTGGGAAATGAGGGAATTGGAAAATTAGGTACTTGGGTGATTTGTGAATTAGGGAATTACAGAACTGGCTGATCTGGGAATTGGGGAACATGGGAATTTGAAATCTTAAGGATTTGGGAAATTGGGACTTTGGAAATTTTTAAATCTGGGGATTTAGAAATTTGGGAATTGAGGAAGTAGGAAATTAGGAAATTTGGGAATTGAAAAATTTGCGAGTTTGAAAACTTGGGGATTTAGGAATGTGTTAACAATTTATTACGAATAATTGTTACGATTACTTTGATCCCACAATCCTTCTTCAATACGCAATAATTTCTACGATATTATCGCGTTAATAATGAACGACGATCGTAGAACACGGTGATAAAAATCACGATAATTGAGACAACTGCGAAGAACGTGAAGCGTAATTAGAAAAATTGAGAATGAACTGTTTAATAATAGTAACCGGAGGATAGCGATGGTCGAAAACGGGGGATGAAACGGGGTTGGAAGAAGTCCAAGGAAAAATTAATCAACAGTCTTGGAAGAAACACTTACCGAGTACGTCGCAATAAGTTATGCAAGATCGGCTAGAGGAAGGCAATTAAGAACGTTGAAAAGAAAATTGTCTTAGGATGTAATTATCTCGACCTAGTTCCGGGGTACAGCGTGCGATAAATGATGCGTCTGTCCCCTTTTAAAGTGAGATAGTTCCTCCAATGATCACACGCAACCGTAATTCTATCGTGAGGTCAATTCTTGGTCCAAAATGATCAAGTACAAAATTTGATTAGTTTAAACATAACCATTTTTTATATTTGTTTAGGAGATTAGAATCATTTATTTTTAATTGGAGATACTTATATTATTTAAATAATTTCATGTTAGATTAGATAATTTTGCGTTAGTCTAATTAGGTCTAATTTAATTAAAGTTTCAGTATTAGTCCAATAAAGTTTAATTCAATATTAGTCAATCAAGATCGAATTTAATTAAAGTTCCAATGTTAGTCTCATAACATTGAATTTAATTTATCTCTGGTTTAGTACTAGGCTAATAAAGTTTAATTCAATATTAGTCAATCTAGATCGAATTTAATTAAAGTCCAATTTAATACCAGTCTAATAAGACTGACCTTAATTTAATTCTAATTTGATTCTAATTTGTATCTTGCAATTAGTCTAAGATCAATTAACAATTAAACATCTACTCTTTGAATGCCAAATACAGCAAATAAAGATGGAGGACTATAAAGATGCTTCTGAACTAACCTAACAAAATTTGGCGCCAAATTTGAATGATCAAATGTCCAAACTTGCATTTTAATATTTTTTGAATTACACCCTTAACCTAAATTAACCAACCCGAACTTTTTCCAACAAAATCAGTCTTGTTTACAATCAGAATACTACTATGGGTCAAAATGGCCCTATCAGACCAAGCACCACGTTCACAGCATCGATCACAAGATGTGAACTAACCAACCTGAACTTTGCTCCATCAAAATCAGTTTCGTACACAACTAGAATACTACCGTGGGTCAAAATGACCCCACCACATCAAAATAACGTTTCTAGCCTCAACCACAAAGTGCTTTCATACAAAAATTGTTTCAAGAATTAAAATGAACATTACAAAAAAATTACAGTTTGCAAGTTAAGATGGCGGAGTTCTCAAGAAACAATCAGAGAGTTAATTATAATTCCCGATGCCGCTGAACGGAGATAATCAAAAGATAATTCGAGATACTGTTACGCTGTCAATGGAGCTCCATTCAGACAGTCTTTGCTCTGGAACAATGTTTCGTTTAACTATATCCAGCAGCCGCCACGGCTGTTCTTTTATGCGAAACAGGTGTGCCAACGTCCATTCAACCGGCTTCCAATACAAAAGTCAGAAGCAATTTCCCGGGAACTTGTGCCGGGTTCATTAGCCTCTTTGATTAGCTAATTTTACTCTCGACATCGCCGATAAAATTCTACCCCCGTATCGACCGTCTTTTAGCGTTTCAGTGACCCGAGTATTTGTTTCGCTCGCTTTGTTGGATAAGTTTCCAACGATAATTGCACGATCGAGAAGTACAAGATGGTGAAAGGACCACTGTTATATTGCATTACGAAAGCCGCGGGTAACGCGAATTGCGTTTGCATTATTTTTGCGGAGGTTCAAATTACTTGCAAAATTGTGTGACAGAAATGATTTTTTTTATTTTAAACCTTGAGAGAAATTAAACTGAATCTCAGGGAAAACTGAACATTAAACCTTAAGAAAAACTTGACAATTCTGTAACAGAAGTATTAACCCCTTGCACTATTTTGGCTAGTGACGCACTCGTGACGCATTCAGCTGTGATCAATTTTACTGGAATTTTTAATACTACTCAATTTGGAGTTCAAGTCCAATAGTAGATGGATACCAGATTGACATAACATTTCAACTTACTTTGTCTGTGTTAATATTGTAGCTGTGATTAGTCAGTTCTGACTGACGCACCTGATAAATCATAGTGCAGGGTCCTTTGAACGGTTCACAAATGTCTTATTTTAGATAATAAAATTTATTGAGGAACTTTCCTTGAAACCTATGTATGTATTCAATTATGTTATATCATTCATTGAATTATTTTTTTACTTCAATTTTAATTTCGACGTACATGCTGGTGCATGTTATGCAACGTGAAAAATCCTTATTTACCTAAATAATATTATAATTTAAAAAATTGTAAAAAGATATAGCTCGACACTCTTCATGATCCCAAAATTTGGAACAGCCATTTGCCTTAAATTAAAAATTTGAGAATGTAGGGATTCTTGTCAAGGTCTACACTGATATTAAAAATGAACGGGTAGAATGAAGCATGAAATGTTAAAATATTTAACGGAGTTAACACAGAAGCTTAACCGTAAGATGGGTACATGAAACCTGATGTAAATAGCTTGGTCATACACAGCTGACACTGAACTCGTGGGATTTTGTATAAGCGAAGCTCGTAGGATTCTATACAAATGACAGTGGACTCTTGAGACCTTACATGGTGTGGATCTGAAGGTGAGTAGATGTACCCTCACGAAACATTTCGGCCCTTAGAACCAAGGTGCTTCAAACGATCTTGTTCCTTGAGATCTTGAAGTTACATGTGTAAGTGTTACGTTAACGAAAATTTGTAATTAACATTCGAATTCAGTGATTCGATATAGGTGACATTTTATTTTATCGTTTATATTGTCATCATTATCTGTCTCATTTGAACATGTTGACAACCAACGACCTCACAAAATTTAATGCGTCAATATTTCAATTACAATCGAATACATTACATTTTCATTACATTTACATAAAACAGTAATTTTGCATAGCTTTATTAAAATTTCAATATCAAAAATTAATAAAATCTGACTGATTGTCCTCTTCGCATCACGGTACAAATACAAGTAACATAATTAACAGAAAACGTGAAATCTGTCATTAAAGCGGTGTCGAAATCAATACCTGATTCCGTATCGAAAATTGTCTAAAAATTCCACGACCGAAATGAACTTCTGCGAATAAAAATACGTGACGACCGAATTTCGTTGTCGACTTTTTCGTAATTATACAAACGACCATCAAAATGTCCACGGTAATTCGCGAAAGGCAAGAACAAATGATAACAACACCGTAGCAATTAACCGTGGACAGTGATCGCGAATCGTAACTGCGGAGGATCCGCATACGAATCGATCAAATCAGCCGCGGGCATTCTCGCCGGCGCAACAATCTATGCGGAAATTAGTCGGTGGCTGGTAATTAACGTCTGAACCGGTTCGTTTCGTCCTAGCCAGCTAGGAACTTTGTTTATGAGCTTCTTGGCTGGCCAACGGTCGTTAGAAACATAATATCCGGTAGTTGCACGCGTGTCATGGAAATTGGCTGCGCCATATTACTCGGTGGAACATGTTGAACAAAATGGCGGAACCGTAGTCGACGCTTATGAATATCTCCAATTATTCCTACATATCTTTGCGTTATTTTTGTATTGTGCTTGTGGAATGTATGGATTAGGACTTCTCGTTGTGGAAATAGGTGTATTGCAATATAGGAAATATGAATTATTATTGATATGAAATATTAATTTGAGTGCAAAATATAGGTGGAACTTGTAAAAGTTTGGACTGGGTTTAGGGTTGGATATTTTGCAGTTTTTATATTTTTCAAAGATTTGTCATTCCCTTTGTCCCCATATTATTCCAAATTTAGGGTTACCGGTATGGGGTTACCAAATCACTGTATTCTAAAATTACATCTTCAGATCCTATATCTCCAATTCCTATATTTCTAAATTATTTCCCAATTCCTACATCTCTAAATCCCTATATTTCAAATTCCCTACATTCGAAAGTCCCTATATTTCTAAATTTCTACCTCCCCAAGTTCCCACACCCCAAAATTCCTATATTTCCCAATTCCTACATCTCCAAATCCCTATATTTCAAATTCCCTACATTCGAAAGTCCCTATATTTCTAAATTTCTACCTCCCCAAATTCCTACACCCCAAAATTCCTATATTTCCAAATTTCCACTTCCCCATATCCTATATTTTCCAAGTCCTATATTTCTAAATTATTTCCCAATTCCTATGTCTCCAAATCCCTATATTTCAAATTCCCTACATTCGAAAGTCCCTATATTTCCAAATTTCTACGTTCACAAATCCCTATACCCGAAAATTCCTATATTTCCAAATTTCCACTTCCCCATATCCTACACTTTCCAAGTCCTACATTTCTAAATTTCTATATTTCCCAATTCCTACGTTTCCAAATCCCTATATTTCAAATTCCCTACATTCGAAAGTCCCTATATTTCCAAATTTCTACGTTCACAAATCCCTATACCCGAAAATTCCTATATTCCCAAACTTCTACATCTTCAAATACCAATATTCCCATATCTCAGTATTTCCAAATTCCCAAATCCCTAGACTCCTAAAATCCTACATCCCCAATTCCTAATCCTAAATCCCTACGTCCCCAAATCCCCAAGTACCCACAATAAAAGATCCCTAGATCCATCCCCAAATTCTTGTATCCCACCCCGAAATTCCTAGATCCTTATCTTCGAAATAGATCCTATAAATAATAGAGACGTTTATGAAATAAAGGTGTACATCAACGATGGCGGTACTTGGAGGGTATCGAAATTTGGTATCGACTGTACGTAGCGAATAGGATCGACAAAACGAGCGGTAAATCAAGCCCCGAATCCGGGATACGATGTGCCGGACAATGCGTCGGCGACCACGGGCGAAAATTCATCCATCGTCGTGAAAGAGCTTTCTCGCCGGCCGAGAGATCCGAAATTTATGTTTCCGTCAGGTCTCGGTTCCTGAAGGAGGCGTCGTCGTAGCCGGTGTCTTTGCGCCTCGACGAACAAGGGCTGCTACAATTCCGAAAACGTTTACCTCTTATCCTCTTCGCTCCCCCTCTCTTTCGACCCCGTTGTCGACGCTCTCGAGTGAAGGGTCGTTCGCGAAAGCCGGAAACGGAAAGAGAGGACACGCGGCCTCCTTTTCTTCTTCTTGTTCCTCTTTATTTTTCGCCGGGCCGCTTTGTGACGGCGGAACCGTGTCAGGAAGGCGTGAAAGGGTTCATAATGTATGTAAACGACGAGACCCGTGGCCGACTGACTCCCCGTGTGAATCCGCGCTAAATTTCAATCGACGTCCGCGCCGGCTGAAAGAGCGCAATTAACTTCGGCGCGGCTGTTTGGACGGCAGAGAAAGCGACAGGAAAAAAAAAATGGGAGGAAAAACGAAGGAAAGAGAGCACCGCGTTTCTCGATATAAGGCGAGAGTTGTCCGTTGGGATTGCTGGTGTTTCGACGATTGGGGGGATTGCGGAACCCGGGATGAAGTATGCAGATCAGCGATGTCTGCCCGTTCTATTTAGAGGACCGTCATTCCGCTGCCGGTTGAAAGAAACCGGCGAAATAATGGCACGCTTAATTTCGCTCGCGGAATACCCGCGAATTTTCTTCGGGGATTATTACGCGCTTCGAACGGGGGTAGTTTTTGAAAGAACTATTCAGAATTCAGGGACGTACTTGTATAGGGAGATAACGATATAGGAACGTAGAAATGTAGAGATATAGGGATACAAGAATGTAGAGATCTAGGGATGTAGAGATCTAGTGAATTAGGGGTACAAGATTGTGGAGATTTAGAGATCTATGGATATATGAATATTAGAAATAGAAGAATGAAAGGGTATAGGGGACATAAGAATATTACAATTTGGGGATCTAGGAATTTGGAAATTTGAAAGTTCGAGAACCTAGGAATTTAGGAATCTGGTGATTTTTATATGAAACGAGAATTTAAATATCTGTGAATATATTTTGAAATTTAGTTATTTGAAAAGTTGAAACTTGAAGATGTAGATATTTCTGAATATGAAGCAGCGATCACGAGAAGATACGAAATAACTCGTACAAGAAGTTAATTCTGAACACCGTGTACTCGAGATCTTTATCCTAGTTACCCTTTTCTTGCTGCCTGACGTCCAAATAAAATTTCAAAGCCTTCTGCTCTCCAAGAAAGGTCTGTTTATACAACGTCCGTTTTATTGCACGTTCTATTTAACGCGCGTGCACGATGTCCGGGAAACGAGAGAAAGAGAACGGAAGCCGAGAAAATCCGCCGCCGTTTCCGCTTTAGTTACGTTATCACAAGCATCATTTCGTAACGCGAGTTACTTCAGAGATCTTTCGGAGAAGTATACACCTCTTGTTCCGGCCGGTTCTTCTCTTTTTCTCCGCTTCAAGCGTCAAGTATACTGTGCGATATAAAGCGAGCCAGTTCATAAACCGGCTGCCAGTTACTGCGCAGAAAAAAGAAATTTCATTGTACTCGGCTTTGTGTATTCCACTGTTATCTTCAAATTCTGCGTCTTTTCTCTTTTTTCTTGCGTTACGACATTCTTGCTCTCTGGATTAAGATGGAGGTTAGGATAGTGGCAAGGTTAGATAGGCTTAGGTTAGAGGTGGCATTGAGGTTAGGGCTGCGTTAAGTTAGGTTGTGGGAAATTTAGGGATTTGGGAATTTTGGAATTGGGGGATTTTGAAATTGGGGGATTTTGGAATTGGGGGATTTTGGAATTGGGGGATTTTGGAATTGGGGGATTTTGGAATTGGGGGATTTTGGAATTGGAAGATTTTGGAATTGGGGGATTTTGGAATTGGGGAATTTTGGAATTGGGGGATTTTGGAATTGGGGAATTTTGGAATTGGGAGATTTTGGAATTGGGGGATTTCGGAATTGGGGAATTTTGGAATTGGGGGATTTTGGAATTGGGGAATTTTGGAATTGGGGAATTTTGGAATTGGGAGATTTTCGAATTGGAAAATTTTAGAATTGGGGGATTTTGGAATTGGGGAATTTTGGAATTGGGAAGTTTGGGAATTGGGAAATATTGGAATTTGAAAATTTTGGAATTGGGGGATTTTGGAATTGGGGGGATTTTGGAATTGGGGGATTTTGGAATTGGGGAATTTTGGAATTGGGAGATTTTAGAATTGGGAAATTTAGGAATTGGGAAATTTTGGAATTGGGAAATTTTGAAATTTTGGAATTGGGGGATTTTGGAATTGGGAAATTTTTGAATTGGAAAATTTCGAAATTTGGAAATTGTGGAATTGGGAAATTTCAGAGTTTGGAAATTTGGGAATTGGTAGATCTTGGAATTGGGAGAATTTGAAAATTTTAGAATTTGGGAATTTGGAGGTTTGATAATTTGGGGAATTGGGGAATTGGTAACTAGAGAATTTTGAGAATTGTAACTAGGTAATTTGGTTATTTGTAACTAGGGAATTTGGGAAATTCAGAAATTTATCGAAAGTAGAATATAATAATTTATTAATCCGAAAATTTAGTGCCCTTATAACTTAAAAGTTTAGAAGCTTTCAATATCCATCTAAAAAGTTGCAAATGACTTAAAAAGTGTAAAGATAGAAAAATTCAGACATTCGTCAATTTATTTGTCGATTTAAATGTCGCTCCGAATGTTTATCGAAAATATCCAAATATTGTCAGCATACGTCAATATGTCCACATCAATTAAATACCGTCAATATTTCACAATTTTCGATATTTACCGTCAACAGCGATGTTTACCGTAACATTAACAATATTGCACAGACAATACCCATATATTAATCAATGGAAAATACAAACGATATACGCTTGTATCGATCTTATAATTCATTAATCGAAATCTACTTAATCCCACCATAATTTAACCAAACGGAAGTCCAGCGATTTTCGATTCTCACACTGTCTCTTATCTCTGTCCGCAGGTACGTACGATTTTCCGTGCAGTTAATCACCGGTGAATGGCTTAAATAACGAGAGTCCAGTGAGTATATCTTTCGAAAACAGAATTTTCCTCGCGATTACCGAAATCGTTAAAGCGACCTCGTTAAGGTACCTTAAGCTTCGAGCGTTCTCTCCGCGTGCTCGAGAGATCGAGGCGGTTCGCCGTTTCCGGGGTTGTTTATTCGAATTTTACGACGAGCTTCCGGTTGACCAGCAGCCGAAAGAGAAGGAGAAAAAATAAGAATAAAGAAAGACGCTGCTTTATGCACGGTTTTTCCCGGTTAAACGAAAGAGCTACCATAGAAAACGTCGGGACAAAGGTGAACTTATTAGCTGGAAACTTTGCTGAACTTTGCTTTGTTCTTCTGCTGCTCTGTTTTAAACGTTCTACGCTGTTAACGCCGCGCCTCGAATACCGGATGAACGCAAATTCCGAATTCCTTACACGAATATGTACACCCCTTCCGTACTTTCTTCCTTTCTGCCGACCGCCATTGTGTTTTCACCCTCTCACATCTTCTCGCAATTTTTATATCGCTCCTCCTTTCTCTTATTTTAATCTTCGACGCTTCATTTATCTTTTCTCTACATTTTGCCTTATGAAATATTGTTGGTTCGCCATTTGCAATTCTTCTGTACGTTATTGTGCTAGAGTTTAATTTCTGATGTTTTCAGGTTTAACATTTTTTGGCATCGGCCATTTGCTCTTCTTTTCTTTCGACCTTCATTTTCCTTTAACGCTTCATTCATCTTTCCTACATTTTGCCTTATGAAATATTTTTGGTCCGCCATTTGCAATTCTTCTGTACGTTATTACATTTTAATTTCTGATGTCTTACACCTGTGATTTTTGTTACTTTATGTTACTCTTTAAGTTTAACATTTTTTGGCATCGGCCATTTGCTCTTCTTTTCTTTCGACCTTCATTTTTCTTTACAGCTTCATTCATCTTTCCTACATTTTGCCTTATGAAATATTTTTGGTCCGCCATTTGCAATTCTTCTGTACGTTATTACATTTTAATTTCTGATGTCTTACACCTGTGATTTTTGTTACTTTATGTTACTCTTCAAGTTTAACATTTTTTATGATCGGCCATTTGCTCTTCTTTTCTTTTGTCCTTCATTTTTCTTCAACGCTTCATCCTTTTTTTCTACATTTTGCCTTATGAAACATTTTTAGTCCACCATTTACAGTTCTTCTGTACGTTATTACATTTTAATTTCTGATGTCTTACACCTGTGATTTTTGTTCCTTTATGTTACTCTTCAAGTTTAACACTTTTTATGATCGGCCATTTGCTCTTTTCTTTCTTCATTTTTTCTGTTTTAATTTTCTTCAACGCTTCATTTATCTTTTCTACGACATTTTAACTCTTGGAGCTTATAAAATACTTTTCGTCGGCCATTTGCAATTCTGCTGTTCATTACCGTGTTATATCTCAATTTTCTATGTCTCTACTTCAACTTTCTTGGTGTTTCGTTAATCTTTACATCTTCTGACATTTTTAGATCCGTCATCTGCTTTTCTTTTGTACCTCCCTTTATTTTAACGACGCTTTATTTTTTCTGCGCCATTTTATCTCTCACAAGTATCCTTGGTCGCCCATTTGCAATTCTTTTGTTACTGTGCTTCATTTTAATTTCTATTATTTCAAACTTGTTATTTTGTTGTCTTTTATTACTTTTTAGACCTTCGACATTTGTAGATCTTTTCTTTTGTTCCTTTACTCTACATTAATTTTCGACGTCTTCGTTTATTTTTCTCTCCGCCATTTTGTTCTTCAGATTTTATAAAATATTTTTGGCCGACCATTTGCAATTCTCCTGTTCGTCACTGTGCCAGAGTTTAATTTCTGACGTCTTAACCTCCAATTTTTGCGTTCTTTCTACATCTGACATTTCCTAGATCGGCCATTTGCATTTCTTTTCTTCATTCCTCCTGTTCTTCCTTTTCATTGTCCTCTGTTATCTAACATTCTCTTAAATCTACAAGTTAATTCATTTTCTCTCTCCACTGTATTCTTCTTTGATTAACTGTATCTTTTTACCTCTACAATTAATTTTATATTTATTCCTGCATGTTTGTTTTTAACCTTTTAACTGCCTGCGTGTTTCATAAACCACTTACTAAAATTGCAACCAGAGGTAAACAAGTTCATTTCTGTTAATCAAATATCAGCCGTGGTTTACAAACCCTCAAAAATATAAAATTAAAACATTTCTAAAATATTAAATAAAATCAATTCGGTAATAAGATAAAAATTGAATTAAAACTTATTTTCACAGTCAAGGGGTTAATCCTCCCCAATTTTTCTCAATGTATTCGTTTTTGCTTCTAATATTTCCTTTCCCTTTTCTAAACTCTGCAGCTTCCGTGTATCGGTGTCTCGTAAAATATCCTCCTCTCTACCCCTTAATTTTCCACTCTGCCGTTTTTGCCCGCCTTTTTTTCCACCCACATTCTCTTTCGTTCTTTTCATTTAGTTTACGTTTCCCACTTTTTCACCGTTCCGCTACTCCGCTCGCTTTCCCTACCGTTCTTTTTCCACGCGGTTCGAAACATCGGACCGAAATTAAGTCGCAGACATGCAAATTGACTTACTCGATTCGACCGGTCAATTGATCGATCCATTCGAGTCGAACATGCAAACGAGCTCCTCCTCGCAGCGTCGAAGAACCCGGAGTTACGTTCCCAGCAAGGAAAACCATCGACCAGAGATTTCCCTGGGAAATTCCAGCAAATCCCTCTACCTTCTTTTCATTTTGTTTCCATTCTACATGCTTCGAATTTTTATTATTTCCTTCGCGGAAATTAAGACATATACGAAACGGGCTTTAACTTACTATCTGTAATACAATTTCAAATTTTAACATTATTAGATTTGTGGATGTTTCGATTCTTCAATTTTTGGGTTCTCTAATTTTCAAATTTATGAACTCTCAAATTGTCATGTTCTCAAATTTATAAGTTCTGTAATTGTCCAATTTTTAGATTCTCAAATTTCCGAATTCTTAAATTTTCGAATTATCAAATTTCCGAATTCTCGAATTTACGAATTCTCAAATCTCCGAATTCTCGAATCTCCGAATTCTCAAATTTCCGAATTCTCAAATCTCCGAATTCTCAAATTTCCGAATTCTCAAATCTCCGAATTCTCAAATTTCCGAATTCTCAAACTTCCGAATTCTGAAATCTCCGAATTCTCAAATTTCCGAATTCTCAAATCTCCGAATTCTCAAATTTCCGAATTCTCAAATCTCCGAATTCTCAAATCTTCGAATTCTCAAATTTCAGAATTCTCAAATTTCCGAATTCTCAAATCTCCGAATTCTCAAATTTCCGAATTCTCAAATCTCCGAATTCTCAAATTTCCGAATTCTCAAATTTCCGAATTCTCAAATCTCCGAATTCTCGAATTTCCGAATTCTCAAATCTCCGAATTCTCAAATTTCCGAATTCTCAAATTTTCGAATTCTCAAATTTCCGAATTCTCACATCTCCGAATTCTCAAATCCCCGAATTCTCAAATCTTCGAATTCTCAAATCTCCGAATTCTCAAATCTCCGAATTCTCAAATCTCCGAATTCTCAAATCTCCGAATTCTCAAATCCCCGAATTCTCAAATTTCCGAATTCTCAAATCTCCGAATTCTCAAATTTTCGAATTCTCAAATTTCCGAATTCTCAAATCTCCGAATTCTCAAATCTCCGAATTCTCAAATCTCCGAATTCTCAAATTTCCGAATTCTCAAATCTCAAATTTTCAAATCTCTACATTTCTAAATTTTCAAGTTTCCAAATTTCTACATTCACAAATTCTCAGATTTCCAAATTTCTGCATTTACAAATTCTCAAATTCTTAACCATCCAAATTTTCTAATTTGGTTCCTAATTTCTATACCCTCAAATAAAATCCCCAAGAAGCCATATCTCCAAATTTCCTTTCCGTTTTCCGCGTCCCTCAAAACGAACATCTCAAAAGTCTGCGATATAACAAAAACCGTGTGATAATGAGAGTGGAAGAGTAATCCGGAAGCTGGTCTCTCGACTCATGGAGATTTCCAGCGGTAGACAGCCGATAAAATGAGAGATCGGTTGGCGCGTAAGAAGGTCGAAATTTATATACCGGCATCCTGTTGAACCTCGAATCGGGAATAAGAAATGGAGGTGGAGGCAGGCACAACGAAGGATATCGGGATAAAAAGCGGTTTACTCGTAGCCAACCGAGGGAGAATGATCGCTAGAAACGTTAACGGAAGAGAAACGGAAGAGGGAAAAAAGAAGGAACCTTCCGGTTTCCTTCTCACTTTTGTTTCACGCTTCTCCTCCTTTGAGTCCTGTGACTTTGCTGGATAATGGTTTTTCTCCTCTGAAAATACTCGACGAACGCTGCCCGAAACTTCCAACGATTCGTTTATCAACGCACTTTATTTATGCAAATATTTGCTTTTAGTAAATTATCTATTTAAGAATTTGGAAAAGTTGTTTTAATCGAGGTGTTTGATGTATTGGAATACAATGAATTACGAAAAAGTACAATTAATTGTTATGAAGTAACTTTAAATTGAGGAGAGAAATCAATAGAGAATTAAAATGAATTAAAATGAAGGAAGGATCGTTAGGACTAATTGTAAAATGAATTAATAATAAATGAAAAAGAAGAACCAGTTAATAGAACTAGCTTGAATGAATAATAAATTGAGAAGAAGCAACAATTATTAGAACTAAAATGAACTAATAATGAATAAAAAAGTATCGATCAAAAGAATGAAGATGAACGAACAAACGAAGGGGAAAGAATCGTCAAAGATTCAATCTAAACATTTAATTTGGTTTTTGTAGCGCATGGTAAACGAGGACATCCTGAATTGTAAAAGGGAAAGAGTAGCTGGGTTATAAGGTCACATGGGTCGTTTGCGTCACTTTTCAGAGGCTGTCTCTGGAACGCAATCCAGAGCCAAGCAAACTCTGTCGTCTATTACGCTGACGTAGTTTGAATTTTCATAGTTACCCTTTCGCGTGATTCTGTTCTCTCTAAAGGGAAGTCTGTATCCGATGCTCCACATAATCTAAAGTTTCGAGAAATTGTTAAAATCTTTCGACCTCCCACGCTCCACCGGCAAATCGAATCGACTCGATATCGTTCGTTTGTCGACTTTGATTCTCGGGACGCAAGTTTCAATTTCGCGCTCTCGCGATCGTCTCTCATCGAGACAATCGTGCTTTTGTATCTCCTTTAAAGTTTTCCACCTTCTTCTATTTAATTTATGCCAGCAAGTCGAGTGAAACTTATATAATAGCATTAGACTTAATTATAATGTTGTTTGGAATTATTTAGAATGATCTAACTTAGATATTATTACGAATTATTGAACTTCGTTCGTTAATTGCCTGCTGTTGGGGCTCTAGAGGCGGGCGTTCGCGAGAAACTGCAGTTATGTGTCAGATTTACATTTGAATTTGAAAATTATTTGCTGTGTGATTCTTTTAGTTTAAAAAGGTTTTAATTCTTATAGGTAATATTAAGTGAACTACGATAAACAAATTTTGAGGGGGTGTAATTGAAATTGTAATTGTAGAAGGCAAGAAATATTTTAGGTTACTAAATTTGCAATTTATGTTAAAATTGGAAAACTTGATAATGCAATTGCAGTGGAATAATTTTGAAAAGTATTAAAGTATGAAATTACGAATTTACAAAATTACAAATTCATAAGACTATTAAAATACGACTCCACGAAATGCAAGTACCAAAATATGAAAAATGAAAGTTTACAATATAATCCTTGCAATCCCAATCAATATTTCGAAAAAGAGCCCCATCGCAATAAAATCCAAGAATGAAAAATAACTCCGTTTCCAATTACAACATACGATCCGTAACACCTTTCTTCGAACGAATGTACTCCAGAAAGAATTCATGAAATATTAAAAAAGAGAATCAGCAGCTCTATCGATTTCCTATCAAAATCGGCCAGTAAATTCCATCTCGTTCTTGAAGCAAATTCTTGGTCGGAATTCGATTCCCGATTATCCTGGTTGGAAAAAATCGATCACCGATTCGTCGATTGAAAACCGTCCACGATCCGGGAGCAGCCCGGTTGAATTTTGAGCGTTTCCCCAGCCTGAAAAGCAATTTAATCTTTGTCAGGACAACGAGCAAGAGAGATCGCGACCACGACACCGATCTTTTCCTCTTTTCACGTGTCGCACCGTGAAACGAGAAATCTGACCGAGAGCAGTCCGCCACTGCCGGAGATGGCTTGGTATAAAAAATTCGAAATTTATGCTTCTTCGGTGTGTTGAATACTGACGAGGCGACTAGAGGTGGGGGAAAAAAAAGAGAACGACCGAGAGACAGCCAGAGGGGATAGATAAAACTGCGAGAGTTAAAGGTGGAAAGATTCGTGTCATATTTTTTCGAACGAATCACGAAACGGGGTTACATTTAACGTCGATCCCTTTGCTCGATTTTTCTTTGAAACTGCTTTTACAGCGGTGCTCGAACTTTCGAAAAAAATGAAGAACGTTTTACCTGCGATATTTTTACGAGGGCTTCGGTTACTGCTGAACACCGATTTGTGCGAAGTGCCCCGAGTGACAGCTTGTGTGCGTTACTTTCGATTTAGATGTTTCGTAGATGTTTCATGGGTTCTGATCGAAAGTTAATGTATTTACAAGGTTTCGAAGTTTATTAGGTTTGTTAGTGGATTTATAAATTTTCTAGCTTCTCAATTTAGAGGTTTGTGCATCTTCAAGTTTTCTAGTTCCTAAGTTCTCAAGTTTCAAAAGTTGTTAAGTTCTTAGATTCTCAAATTTGCAAAACTCTAAACCTGTGAGTTTCCAAACCCCAAGTATTGAAATCTCAAAATCCATCAATTTTCAAATTCTGTAATTTCTAAATTTCTCTAATTTTCAAATCCCCAATTGCCCACATTCAAAAATCCCCTAACCCACATATCCCCGAATCTCCAAATTCCCTAGAACCCAAAATTCCCCCAATACAAAAATTCCCAACTCTTGAAATTCACAATTCCCCAAATATCAAAATCCCCGATTCCAAAAATCCCCAGATCGAAAAATCCCTTGACTCAAAAATCCCCAGACCCCGAAAACACTAGATCGAAAATCCCCAGATAAAAGTCCCCGAATTAAAAAAATCCCTAGATCCAAAATCCCCAAATTCCAAAAGATCAAAATCCCCAAATTCTCAAATCCTCAAATCCCCAAATCCCAAAACCTCAAAATCCCCAAAATCCAAAAGATCAAAATCCCCAAATCCTAAAACTCCCAAACCTTAAAATCTCCAAATCGCAAAATCCCCAAATTCCCAAATCCCTAAATCCGCAAGTCCTAAACTCGCTAATTCCCCAACTCCCGAAATCCCAAAATCCCCAAATCTGTAAATATTGCAGTCGAAAAATTTCGGGAATTCGGCAAATACCCAAATTCTTCGATTCTCTCGAAGAGATTTCGACCATTGTTCGGCGTTTTATTGAGAAAATTCCTCGTCCCCGTTCGAGATGATTCACTATAATTCCGGCCGCGAATCGGCATAATACTTGACGTTTCGATTCGCGAAAGAAGAGAAAAGATCGCGAACGTATGCCCGTTTTTCCGACGCTGAATTGTTCGACCGTGCAAACAATACGCTGCTCGATCGACTTGACGTTTTTCCTCCGTCCTCCGGTTCTCCTATTTTTTTTCCCCTCCACCTTTGCCCGTGTTCCGTGTAGGCGAACGCGCGTATGTACGGCCGCTTCTCGAACCCGTGTTTATTCGTAATTTCGTCGAATGCCGGTGCTTTAGCTCGAATGTTCACCGAAGCTGACGGAAGTTGATCCTCGGGGAACGTAAGGTGTGCAATCAACCCCCTTTTTCAGATTTCTCGCTCGATCGTTTAAACAATTAACATCGTGGAACGGTTTTCAATAAACCGCGCTGCTGTTCGCGGACATTTTTCTTTCGCTTCGAAAACGTGACACTCATTTGCGGATTAAAACGTGCACGTTTTAGCTGTCGGCTTGGGACTCGAGGCTTGTTTGGGGATTATTTGTAATTTCTTGCGATTTTAATGTTTTATTGTATCATACATTTATAATATGTATTCTAAACTACAACATATGATATAGTAACATATGAACATTCGTGTATGTACATAATACACGTGCAACATGTATGATGTAATAATGTGTGAGCTTATAATATAACAGGATATGTCTGTATGATGCATCATATGTGTATAATAAAGTAATGTATGAACATACAATATAATACATATGTGTAATGCATATGTGAAATAATCTTTTCTATTTTACACACATTATGACGTATGAAAATGAAAGTTCCTCGTGTCATTATGATAATATTACAATATATATGTATAACACGTGTATGATGCAAACATATTACTTATAAAAAGAATACTTTGTAATTAATTACAAACAGGAAATAGTAAACAAGATGGCGGAATTTATGAACTTGAGCAAGAACGTTTATAAGTAATAGATTGTGGTAACACCGTAAATTAAGTGACAGTATTTTGAACCCTTCCGAAACGAGCCGAATAATTAAATATCGGGTAATTATTTTTCCTTTGTTTTCCATCGACAATAATGCCTGTCCTGCCGGTGCCATCGTGTCTCCACTCGAAAGGGAACTGGCGCGATATATCACGGGGGTCGTTATCGAAGCGACACCAAAATGAACTATCGATATTTTTTTGTCAGCCAAGCTTCCGAATGATGAATCGTGGATAATTATCCCGCAGCCGTTCGTCGATAATTGGCGGAAATTAATAGGAATCGAACTTATTCCTAGCACCTTCGTATTTCATTACCGATAATAACTTCGCTTTTCAACTTTGATGGGTCTTTTCCGTTTCTTAACGTCCGTTTTTTATACCCTTTGATTAGTCAATCATTTTTCATTTAATTGCTCTTCTATTTTCTGGTAATTATTATATTTTTAAATATGAGCTTATATTATTGTAATTATTCTTAGTAATTATGTTCATAAAGGAGAGATCGGTACAGATAATTAATACGACATGTTACCTGAATTGATTATTTATGTTAGTGAAATTTTAATGGTATTCAGAGTTCTATTTCGTCTTTAATTATTCGATCAAATTAAATTTGTAATTTGCGGTTATCGATGTGGTCAACGTGTCAACTGCTATGAATTAATTAATAATAATAGTAATAATGGAAATAGTAATTCATTGACAGTGATAGAACGAATGATTCGACAGGGAAGAGTATCTACACGCGTTGTGTGGTACTAAAAAATAATTCTTAATTAATCAATTAGTAATAGCAATAGATTCTATGAAAATGTAACATATTATATTACACTGACGATATAAACAAATGACGTAAAATAATTAGTTATAGAAATCATTAACCATGTAAGCAATTGATATCAGAAATTAATTACGGAAATAACAATGTAAACAATCGATGATATCAAAAATTAATTATAGAAGTGATTACCGATATAAACACTTGACATAAAAAATCAATTACAGAACTAATTAACGAAACAAACAATCGACGATATGGTAATTACAAGAATAATTAACTACAATCAAACGATGATATGAAGAATTAATTATAAAGACAATTAATGGCATAAAAAATTCTTAAAAATAATTACAAGTAATTAGAATTAAAAATAATTAGAATTACGAATAAATAAAAACAATTAACAGCATAATATTAATCATGTACAAACGAGTATAGCTCGCCACAAAAGAACGTGGTTATTCGATAGATAATTTGTTATCTCGAAGCAGCGCAGAAAATGGCAGTAACCGAGTGAATGGTCGACACTCGTCTAATTGTTAATTACCCAATGGAAATCGCGATTTTCTCGTTCCGTTCGTATCGATTCGACGATTCGCCGCCAAGCTCCATCCTCGTTTCTTCCTCTATATTTTCGTTGATTTTCTTTTTCGCCGAGGAGGAGGGGTAGTTTCATCCGCACTATCGAAAACGACACCACGAGCATAAATCGATGGGGACAGAATGCATTGCTGGCCTCCGGGTAGCGCCCTTCGGTAATTTGTTAAGGGTCTTTCGATGGGGTGTGTCAGTGAGTGGCTCTGCCGGTCGCGTGTGTGTTCGTGAAACCGTGATATATCTAGCTTTTCGTGTACGCCAGATTTTTCTTGCCCTCTTTTTGTTTTGCAATTTCATCCGACACTGTGAACCTGCAAACGTAAGCTGACGTTTCAACGAACGGCCAACACGGATGAAAGCTTCTGATAAAATCGCTCCTATATAATCTATGATGCCCCACCTTCCTTTTAATAAGGTATTCAAATGATTTTAAATTACATTTCTGTCGTTACTTGACGGCTTTCTTTCATGGTACACTATAATACTCGGAGCGTTGATCGGTCAAAGTTAATCGATTTATTTTAAATAATATTGTCAATCGATGAATTTAGATAAATTTTACATCGAGCTGAAATAAATTCTAGATCAATTTTACTGAAATTAGATAAATTTCTGATATATACTCGAACTAGATAAACTTTAGATAAATTAAATAAATGTTAGATAAATCAGATAAATATTAGATAAACCTTAGATGAATCTTAGGTAAATAAGATAAATTTTGGAACGAAAAAAAAAAAGGGGAAATGAAAGCTCTAAGTCCACAGATACGCGAGTGTTTATTTTAAAGTAAAACGTGAAAAATTAAAGAGTAATGGAACGAGCGAAATAAAGCAGTGGACCGTACGTATTTATACAAGTGCTTATTTCGATATAAAATTTAAAAATTTGTAGAAAGTAGAACGAATAAAGTACAGGTGCATGAGTAATCTGCATACATTTATACGAGCGCATATTTTTGTATGAAATGTAAAAGATTAAAGAAAAATAGGACGTGAGAAGCGAAGGTGTGTAAGTAATCTGCAGTCGTTTATGCAGGTGCATATTTTTGTATAGAATATAAAGAAACAGGAGAGAAGTAGAACAAATGAAATAGAAGCTTAATGAGTGTACGGATATTTATGCAAGTTTTTATGTTTGCATAAAATTTGTAAAATCAAGAGCGAAATAAAAGGAGGGAAATGTGTATTAAATAATAAATATTTATGAAATGTGTAAATAGTAGATATTTGTAAAATGTGTAGATGTTTATGCAGGTGCATATTTTTATAAAAAAATATAAAACAGCTCCAGTAATATATTTCGCATATTATTTTTGACATACGACACGTCAAATATCGGGTCATATGTTTCAGAAATTTTCTTAAGAGTTTTTCGAATAACATTCAGTGCGAAAAAGGAAGCAGAACGATTGGATCACCGTCAGAGTAACGTTTCAGGTTAATGAGTTAATTATTTTCGCGGACTGCGGGGGTTGATTTTGGATTTTCGTTGAAATTTCCCCGTCACTTTGAAATGCGATCTGACACTCGACCCAGCACGCTACACGCCGCGAGAATTTTTTTTTCAATTTCAGTTTTCGAGATAGTCCACGAGCAAGGGAGGATTTACGAGGATTGAAGTAATAATAAAACGAAAAAAAAAAATTGAAAAATGTAACAACACACGCACAAGTTGCAGTGAAGTTGTACAGAGTGACCCAAAAACCGCGGCTATAGTTTGCAAAACTAATAAATTTTTTTCCGGTCCCTCTGGAATTTTTTTGTTATATAAATCTTTTCGCGAAATGTGCGCTTCTATTGTTTGCATTATCACGAGATATGAATGTTGTCGGTAAAAATTTTGTAAGATTTATTTTGATATGTGTTTATACATATGTGATACGTTTAATATGTGTTCATATGCGATAACATGTAATATGCTTAATACGTGTTCATATGTGATAATATGTGATATGTTTAATATGTGTTCATATGTGATAATATGTGACATATTTAATACATGTTAATATGTGATATGTTCAATATGTGCTTTCTGAACTCTCAACGTTTATTAATTTATTGATGTATACTCTTTAACTAATGCATTTTTAAAATTATTTGTGTTATAATTACAATTTGATCATTTTTTATATTAGAGATCACTGACACCATCAATATTTATGTACTGTAAATAAAATATCATCGATAGTATTACTATTTGTTCACACCAAATATTTGTTTCATATGATCAATATTTATTGACAATAGATACATTCAATTTCGAGTCACCGTTTAACAATATTTAATTTATATTGATATCTCGTGGGTAACCAATATTTATACGTAGTTCGTCAATATTGAAAATATTTTCGTTCTTACCGCATCAGCGGGTCAATATTTTATTTATTAACAATATAGTTCTTTTTTTTTCATTAGTTAAATAATGCGTTAACACATAATTATATGGATTATTTATGTAGAGTCCTTACGATTAAAAATTTCTTTTGTAATTTTATATTTATAACTGAAAGCATCAAAGTTAGGAATTCAAGCGTAAGGGTTGTTTTACGCCGCACCGTTTACCACCCTCCGCCGTTCGAATCATTCTCTCGTGCACAGAATCTCACGAAACATAGAAATCATTGGGTACACTCGACTTTGATACGTCGAAATTCTGGTGTAACATAATTTAATTAGGCGAGATAACGGGTCGTAAGTCGGGTGAAGCAATTCCGTTCACGTAGCGGAGAATCGTGCGATACCGAAATACGACCACGTCATGCTCAGCTGAGTCCATTAACAATATTCGTATCTTTCATAGGGGAACCGCTATCGAGGTTCATTTAAAAGCCATATCGACCCCAAGAATTACAGCTATCCCGTGTATTATCTGCCGCACCGAGGCTCAGGGGGTGAGCGATCGCGCGCTGAAACTTAATGAACCCTCAAAATTGTGTTTCCATCTTCTTCCTCTATCTTTTCGCCGAAAAATTGTCTTCAACATCCTGAGACTTCGGACTGATCAGGTTATTGAATTTTTGTCAGATATGAAAATTGTGGGCACGTATTTTAGTTGGTACACATATTGTAGTTGGTATAACACATGCGGTTCGTACTTTAATTATATTTAGGATAATACATATTTTAATTATAGCTACTGGTTATGATTAAAATATGTAGACAATTATGGTGTATAACACATTTTAATTTTATGTATACTTCGATTGTAGTCAGTGTAACGCATATGTTCATTTTACTCAGTATAACACATATTTCAGTCGTAGCTCATATGTCACATATGTTAATTGCAGGTAATGTAACATCAGTGTAACAGTGTAACACCTAGACAATTATAGATAGTATAATATATATTTTAATTCGAGTCAATGTAACACATATTTTAAACATACTCAATATGACACATATTTCAGTCGTAGCTCATATGTCACATATGTTAATTGCAGGTAATGTAACATCAGTGTAACAGTGTAACACCTAGACAATTATAGATAGTATAATATATATTTTAATTCGAGTCAATGTAACACATATTTTAAACATACTCAATATGACACATATTTCAATCGTAGCTCATATGTCACATATGTTAATTACAGTTAATGTAACATCACTGTAACAGTGCAACACCTAGACAATGATAGGTAGTATAACACATACTTTAATTACAGTCAATGTAACACATATTTTAACCATCCTCAATATGACACATATTTCAATCGTAGCTCATATGTCACATATGTTAATTACAGTCAGTGTAACAGTGTAACACATCGACACACCCATATAAAATATTTTAATTATAGCTAGGTGTTCAAAAATGTGTAATAGCATATGTGTATGAATATACACATATGTATATGTACAAATACGTATGTGTGTAATAATGTGAGAATAAAAATTGAAGATCGTGTATATAAACGCCATCATTCGATGAAGGTAAAAAAGCGATATAATCGTCGGATTAAGAACGAGGACATTTTTTAGAGAAGGAACGAGGCCAGGATTCGAGGAGCAGATTCCATGAAGAATCGAGGGCGAGTGGGTTTCGTATTATCTCGAACACGTGTTTTGTTCACGGGAATCGTGTCGTGGAACGCGTGCTTTATTTCGCTCCTTTTTTATCGCCCTTGTGGAGAGACTATTGAGTTATGGTCGCGTTTCGACTGATCGTATCTTGAGCAAGATGGGGTGTCTTGTTGGGGTGAAGTTTACTTGTAGTACTCGAGGAAGATTGAATGGAGTGTTTTATGGTGGCGATGTTTCTTTACTCGGTGACGTTAATGCGATAGATTCGGTTTATTAATTCGGTTGGATGCATTTTTGGAAATCTGTACTCTGCATTCAAATGATTTTATAATCCTGAAAGTTGAGTTCAAAAATAATTTTGTTCAGGTTCAAATTATTTTGTTCAAATCAAGTTTCAATCATTTAAACCAAGTTTAAAAGTCAGTTCAAAAATCGTTAAAAAATTTATAATTTATAGCGATGATTGTTAACCGTCGATATTTATACACTGTCCATATTTATAATAACAGAGAATAATAAAAATATACAAACTTATAATATAATGGTTGAAAATCCCGTATTAATTGGTCAAAATAAAGCACAACAAAGCGTATAAAATGTGGAAAATAAAATGGTACTCCCGATCAGTTTAAAATGGAAGTACGTGGATATTCGCAGTTGATAAATATTGTATAATGCTGTTATTATCCTTTTATTTATCCCTCCAATTTTTAAGCCCATTTTTATAACCGAATAATGGCCAACAGCACAGCAAATAATCAATCAGTTTTATTTGAATATACGTATATGGAAGTAATAATCACAATAACGATTTATCATATTGTTCAATTTCATTCTTTTTTTCATTCCTCGCAGCACATCTGCTTTATTCAAGTTTTAAATAAATTTTTATACAAATTCTAATACTTATTTTTTCAATAGATATTATTGAACTTCTGATGTCAATTATCAGTGACCTCCATGACAGTTAGTGTGCAAGTATAATTCTTTTTTATAAAGACAGAGTATTTTTATCCAGACAAAAATAACTATCGCAGACATAAAACGACGAGGGTTGAAGAAATGAGTGTCACTTTATAGCGACATGTGTTGCTATATTTATAACACTTTCCACTTAATGGATAAATTAATATTATATTCTTCAGACAATTATTTCAGTTAACTACATTTATTTCATTCACACAGGAGTGCAAGTTATAAAAATAATTATTGATCCAACCTACCATAATTTTTTATTTTTCTGAACCGTTTAGAAGAGTCCAAATATCTGCATACTATCACTCGAGACATGATAAGGCTAATATAAATAAAGTATCAAATACTACATATTTTCTGAAAGTAAAATAAAAAGTAATATTTGTTTCGTCCAAGAGCGCAAATTACAAAAACTAATAAATCCAACGTACCATAAATTTTCAATTTCCCATCCAGAGGCGTCCAAGCAAACAGTGTGACGAAGGTTATAGTTTTCGCAAGAATATCCTAGGTTGACATAGTCGTTCGAAAATGTAGGCGAGGATGATGGACGAGCCAGGGACGTTTCACGTCATTCGCTAAACAGCCGTGACAATGGCCGTAGCTCCCCTGTCATCATACGTTATTACGCATAAAGGTGACGAGCATTCACTGCCTAGCCGAGAAAAGAATGCGTCAGAACGACCTACCGCCGGACACCCTCTGATTTCGAGCTATTATTAAATTATAAAACGCGTTTCGAACTATCGTCGCGTCCCATCTAAGCTCGGGGACACGTTTCCGTCAGGGTATAATCGAGAGAATGGAAATCGCCATGAAGAGGGTGGCTCAACGGAAGAGGCGTTCCATAACGAACCTTTCAATTTCGCTTCACAAATGTATCGTAATCGTATTTTAATTCTTTGCATAATCTTGCACTTCGTGTACTCACATGTGTGCATTGATAGACTTGCATTTCATGTACTCACATATGTGTGTATTGATAGACTTACATTTCATGTACTCACATGTGTGTGTATTAATAGACTTGCATTTCATGTACTCACATGTGTGTATCATTCCATATGTGTGCATTGATAGACTTGCATTTCATGTACTCACATATGTGTGTATTGATAGACTTACATTTCATGTACTCACATGTGTGTGTATTAATAGACTTGCATTTCATGTACTCACATGTGTGTGTATTGATAGACTTGCATTTCATGTACTCACATAATGTATGTTCATTCACATGTGTGTAACGTGCATATTTCATGCATTTACAAAAATATGTGTGTACACACATGATGACTTTGCATAACCTTGTACTTTGGTACATATATATGACAAATTTTTAGTGGATTATTTTTATTTATTTTCAGTGATCTGTTATTGGGTGTGCGTAGTCAGCTTTTTTATTTAAAAGCTCGAACGCTGAAAATTTGTCGATTGTTCAATTTTTCTGTTTGAGTGTTTGAAGATTTACACGCACCGCTGTTTGACGATTTTCATGTTTGAGTGCTTCACAATTTGAAGATTTTTGTGTTTGAGTGTTTGACGATTTTTATGTTCGAGTGTTTGGAAATTTTTATATTTGACCGAAAATTAAAAAATTGTTCGTTATTTAACAAGGGTTGTTACAAGTGAAATATCTATTCTATCAATTATTACAATAATTAATTAATTTTGACAGTGGACCAAGTCCGTCTGAGTATATGTTTCAGCCCACACTTTATAATACACATTATCTAACACAGCAAAGTACATGTTTGTCTATTCGTGCAATATTTTCTATAAATATTATGTTACACGATATCGAGATGCAAGCCCTCGGAAACAGCAACAAACGTGTCCCAGTTTCAAAATGAACGGTTCATATCGCGAAAGAGAGGAATTAATTGTTATGACAGTGTGAGGATAGCGGGCTGCAGGAAAATAATTGGTGAACGTTTAGCTGACGTTCGTGTTTCATGGGGTCGAATTTAGACGGAACGCAGAGCAATTTAGTCGGAACAATATTGCCGGTCCAGTGT
The DNA here is from genome assembly GCA_945859595.2 of Megachile willughbiella. NCBI lineage: Eukaryota > Metazoa > Arthropoda > Insecta > Hymenoptera > Megachilidae > Megachile > Megachile willughbiella. The sequence continues at coordinate 13,600,719 of OX243798.1, read as the reverse complement.
TGGTCGCACTTGGGTGCAACGCCTGCGGGTTACAAGCATGCGTTACAAAGCAGCTCTCAATAATTGCGCATCGACCAAATAATTTCATCTCGCCCCCGTTCAAGCGGCCCATTGTTGGGTCATGCCAGAAGCTGTAACCGCTCCATAATATCGTGACCTCGAGCACTTGTTCAATCACGTTCAACCGTGGCTTAATTAATCATGTAAGATCGAAGTTTATGCGTGACGTCGATGACCCTCTTATTCATATTGCGTTACATAATCGACGTTTATTCTACGCTCCAAAAATTTACCCGGTTTTATTGCATCGTAACGTGCTTTAGAACGTTTGGTCGTGTGTGAATATTTTAGATATTATTAATAGATGTGTCGAGGGTTTTTTATTTTATGCAGAGAGATGGGGTGCTTGGAAATTCTGAGGCTTCATTTTGTGAAGGTACAGAATAGGTTTGAATATTTTATCTTCTCATTCAGATTCGAGAATTTGAGAATTTGAACACTTCTAAATTCGAGAATTGTAATCATCCCTGGATTCTCACACCCCCAAATTCTCAAATTTTGAAATCCTCACGTTCATAAATTATTATACCCCCAAATTCTCAAGCTGTCGAATTTCTATACCTCCTAATTCTTAAATTGAATTCTCACTTCCCCGAATTACACACCCCCAAATTCTCACGTGCCCTAATTCCCAAATCTCTGAATGCTCACACCCTAAATTCTCAAGTTTCCTAATTTCCAAATCTGCAAATTCTTAAATTCCAAATTCGGAACGCACCGAATTCTCAACTCTCCAAAGTCGGAACACCCCAAATTCTCAGGTCCCCCAATTTTCAAATCTCCAAATTCGGAACACCCCAAATTCTCAACCTTGCAAATTCGGATCACCACAAATTCTCAACCTTGCAAATTCGGAACACCCCAAATTCTCGGCCCTCCAAATTCGGAACACCCCAAATTCTCAACGTTGCAAATTCGGAACACCCCGAATTCTCAACCCTCCAAATTCGGAACACCCCGAATTCTCAACCTTGCAAATTCAGAATACCCCGAATTCTCAACCTTCCAAATTCGGAACACCCCGAATTCTCAACCCCCCAAATTCGGAACACCCCGAATTCTCAACCCTCCAAATTCGAAACACCCCAAATTCGGAACACTCCGAATTCTCAACCCTTCAAATTCGAAACACCCCAAATTCGCAACCCCCCAAATTCGGAACACCCCGAATTCTCAACCCTCCAAATTCGAAACACCCCAAATTCGGAACACTCCGAATTCTCAACCCTTCAAATTCGAAACACCCCAAATTCGCAACCCCCCAAATTCGGAACACCCCGAATTCTCAACCCTCCAAATTCGAAACACCCCAAATTCGGAACACTCCGAATTCTCAACCCTTCAAATTCGAAACACCCCAAATTCGCAACCCCCCAAATTCGGAACACCCCGAATTCTCAACCTTGCAAATTCGCAACCTCCCAAATTCGGAACACCCCGAATTCTCAATTTCTCAAATCCCCAAACCTCAAATTCTCAAATTCCACTCCAATTGACCTGCAAACAAGTCCCAAAATATCCACAACTTGAGTACCTAAAATGTCCTACAAACCTAAAAGAAAGCACCCCAAAAATTCCAAAGAACCACAAACATAAAATCCTGCAATAAAAAAAGTTCGCATGCAAGTTAATCGCGGAAACAGTTGTCCGAGTGAAATGGTCAGCAAGTAATAAAGATGTTTAGTGGTAATAAAGTTTGAAAGTTGAACGAGCTATGCAAATATCGAGGCACTTTATATCCTGACGTGTATAGTCTTCTCAAAGGACCGTCAGCATCGAAGGTGCACCGTGCAAATAATTCGTCCCTCAAACGATTTCATCGATCTTCGCTGTTCATCTCTCTCTCTCTCGATCTACCCCTATCTGCTTCCCTCTTTTTCAATCGCTTCTCACCTCCGCTTTTCTTTTCCTCCCTTCTCGGCCAAAATAGCTACGTAATCGCTTCCACGTTCTCCCTTAAAGCGGCCAATAAATCAGGGAGCAACGATCCATCCGTGTATTCAATCAACAGAGGGTTGAAACAACTTCGATTTTCGAGATCCTCCGTCAGGCTTGCGGCGCGAATTCACGGTTCATTTGGTAATTAACTGGTTCTTTTTCAGTTGATAGGTACTTAATTAGTATACTGGTACCATAGGTGATAGGTACTTAATTAGATACTATAGCTACACTTTATACCTTACACATTTGTAAGGGGTGTAAAGACACCTGGGTAGAAATTTATTTTTAGGACAATTTTTGTATGTATTTTTTTTTTAATATGTGTGTAACATATGTATTTCATTCGTGTTTGATGTATTTATTTTTTGAAATAAATGCTTGAAATATTTATTAAATATTCGAGCATCTGTATTAATTTTTTGTAAGAAGTTCTCAAATTTTCAATACTAGAAAATTAAAAAATTTTAAATACTTTAAAATTGTAATACTTGAACAATTTTTAATAATTACATGTCATAAAAGATTTCAAATGTACAAAGTAACTGACTAAATATTCAACCTAACCTAACCTAACCATCAACTTTAAAAACATTTAAATCATAATTTAAAACGTAGCAATACTAAACAATTGTAAATTTCCAATCTCCAAAATTTATATTTAATAAAAACTCTGCTGACCTGAAAATTTATTTCCCGAATAAAATACATGAATAAATTGCAGTACAAAATGGCTGCACGGTGGGTAATTGTAGAAAGCTGAAGCTTGTACAAATAATCTTGAAATAGAATGTCCAATTGAAGTGGCTAATTGAAATATTATAATTAAGAAGAAATAAACGACACACGCTTGAAAGTTAAAAGATAGGTAGTTGTACAGGAACGTTGAAGCGAGGACAGGATACTTCTGTGCCGTCTGTTCCTTAGTTAATTTGCTTTTAATTGAAGCTTTCATTAGCGACTGTCGATACTAGGTCTCCTCTAATTAGCGATACAAAGGATGGCACGAAATTAGCTGGACATTTATAATGAGCTTTATTTTAAAGTTTATCGCGTTATTGCTGTATGCACAATGGCGTACGGAGCTGCCTTTGTGGAAGGGTAATTTAATTGGCTACGAATAGACTTATCTTTATATTGTTGCAATTTCGTTAACTATGATTTTATACTCTTTCATGTCGATGTGATCGAACGATACCCAAAATTATTTGTCTAAACTTCTTGAAAAGTTTGCTGGAAATATACCTTTAACGTTCTTAAAATTGACTGGTAATACAAAAGACTTTGGATAACGTTGTTAAAATTTATTTGTAATATGTAGAACATTGTTGTACCTTGTCAAAATTTACTATTGCTAAAAACTTGTATAACCTTGTAAAAACTGAATACCACCTCGTCAAAATTTGTTGAAGTCTTTTTATACAAACTTAAAATTTATCAAATGAAGAAATTTTATATCAAACCCTGTTAAAATTTAAAAAGAATCTCAAAACCTTTCGTGCAAATGGCCAAAAGTTACTGTAAATATAAAAACGTTTCACAGAATCTCATCTGTGTCAATATTACCGCAATCCTCACACCCCAAATATGTTGAGTATATAGCAGAGGAATATTATTGAAAGATTTTAAAGAACATTCAGCTTGGTTAATGCGTCAGAATGTTAGCGGCAATTTAGTATGAAGAGTGTCCAGCTTAACAAGGGCACCCTTCGAAATTGGCACTTTTGGCGAACACTTAACCCTTCCAGAAGCCAGTAGGCACCCTTTGCACGTGGATAAAGGCGAAATGAGCGTTGAATTTGTCAAGTGATTGTCGCTGCATACATCACCTTCCAAAAGTATTTGCCTCTGGATGTATACAGATCTAGGGATATTGATTTAGAAGCGTAGAAAGATGAGAATGTAGGAATTTGGAGCTGTAGAGGTCTGCAGATGTGATTTGGATATGTGAGAGTTTCAGGATGAAGTGATCTACTGATGCACTGATCTAGTTATACAGTATAGATATTTGAGGTTAGGAGACATAGAAATCTGGGGTATAAGAATACAATAGTCTAGAGATCTAGGGACATAGGAATCTGGGATTATAGGAATCTAAGGATATAAGAACTTTTGGGTGATCTGATGATGTAGTGATCTAGTTATGTAGATATTTGAGGTTAGGATTTGGGGTATAAGAATACAGTAGTCGAGGGATCTAGAGACATAGAAATCTGAGATTATAGGAATCTAAGGATATAAGAACTTTTGGATGCATTGATCTGATGACGTAGTGACCTCATATAGGAATTTGAGGTTATGTGGATTTGGGGGTGTACGAATACTATCTTGATATCAATTGTCATTTAATAAAAATAAACAAATTTCCTCTTTCAGAATCTGCTTTTGTTATACTTACATAAGTTGTATAGTATCTTCTCTTGGGTCGATATGAAAGTACATAATATAACAACTGATCTCTGAACTGATATGAAAGTGTATAATATAACAATTGATCTCTGCACTGATATGAAAGTGTGTAATACAACAATTGATCTCTGAACTGATATGAAAGTACATAATATAACAATTGATCTGTGAACTGATATGAAAGTGTGTAATATAACAATTGATCTCTGAACTGATATGAAAGTACATAATATAACAATTGATCTCTGAACTGATATGAAAATGTGTAACATAACAATTGATCTCTGAACTGATATGAAAGTGTATAATATAACAATTGATCTCTGCACTGATATGAAAGTGTGTAATATAACAATTGACCTCTGAACTGATATCAAAGTGTGTAATATAACAATTGATCTCTGAATCGATATGAAAGTACATAAAAATTGATTTAAAAGTTGATACAAAAGTAAATCGATCCCCGATACGCAAGAAAAATACTTTTGAACGACAGTGTATATCCCATTCACCCTCTCCCTTCTCCGATTAAAGTGGAGGCTTTACACCCTCTCCCTCGAGCGTTCGCCAATTTCTTTGTTATCAAACTAACACACCAGCTCGGTTTAGCTGACGTAAATAAAAAGGCCTCAGCACGCTTATGGTAACCGGCCAGGTGTTGCTTCCTGCATGCGATCGACAATGCACGAGTCTCGGTTGTTCGAAATCGAATCGTACAGCCTGTTACGTTCTCTTTCTCTCTTCTTTTCATCTCTTTGCTACGAACTCTCTCTCTCTCTCTCTAGAGAACGCACAATCAGCCAGCTTTTGACGCGGAATCCAGCTCGAGGCTTGTTGACATAAAAATGTCAATGCCTTCCTCTGTGGCTATGGCACATGGTCGAGAAGAATGTGTCACGTGCACGGCCACCATGACACGGAGACTGTTTGTCGAATTCTTATGCATTCGAGGGGTTGAACGGCTATTCTGTCAAGGGGATGAATTCTCTGCTTGCGGATCTTTGATAACGGTACAACAACTCTCGTTGATAGTTTCTTTGGCTGTTTTGTCGTACTTCCACGGTTTCTTCTTTTCATTTCTGCGTTGTTTGCTTGCTGCGTTCCTTGCGGCTGGATTGCTTCGATTATGTCAACCGAAATGTTGCTACTCTTTGCTTTTGTTCGATGCTCTCTTGTTTAAATTGCGCAATGGTTATTCACTCACTTCGACGAACTTTTACATTCGAGAGATGTACAATTGCTTATTTATATAGATATGTGGAGGAGATGTATGTACATATGTACAATTATACATTTATACAAATATATATTAAGGAGACATGTGTACAGTTACATATTTATACGAGAATATGTTAAGGGGATATACATATGTATATGTATATAAATTATACATTAATATAAATACATATGAAGGAGACATGTGTGCAGTTGTATACTTATATGAGGATATGTTAAGGAGATATGTAACATGCAATTTTACATATATGTAAAGATATGTTAAGGGTACATGTACACACACATATGCATTCATATAAGGATATGTGGAACAGACATATGTACATATATGCATTTATACAAGAATGAATTGCAATAAAGTAAATTCATTGATTAAATAAATTATTGTGAACTAAATATTACTTCCTCATTTTTAAATATTAAAAACAAAAATCTTGCAAATTGTGATGTTTAAACAAAACACACCAGCAAACAGTTTGAACTATAATTTCTATTAGTAAAATCAATTTATCATACATTAATAACATCAACTCATATAATAAAGTACAAACTTGATTCAAATTTACCGCCATCTAACGTTCATAACCTCAAACACGCAAGTATCGAATAAAATAAGGATAAAGATTCATAATAGTTAAAACCCAACTACGTTCCAAGTGTTCCTGTCCGATTATAAATCAGGAAGCATTTAATTGAGCATGAATGGAAACGATCTATAAAGCACACAAAGTGCATCGTAGATCTGAAATTTCCTTGATGAAGATCTTTCATATAACAGTAAATGGGTCAAGAAGGACCCCGTATCCTGTGGGTTTAGGGGCTTTTCAATGGAGACCTTACATATCAGATCGAATGGCTCCGAAAGGATCTCTTCTTGTAGCTAGAAACCGAGCCATGATCTTTGGGGATCTTAGAAATTTATGAAAGATCTTTTGTATTTGGAAGGAAGTGTTTGGACAAATAGGGTAGGGTTCTGGTGACTTTGGGAAAATACCCCATCAAATTTTTCTGTGGAAGATTTTTGAATTACGAAGGTCGAGAAGATTTATAATTTGTTTGAAAATTATTTGGAGATTGTTAGTTGAGTTTGGGGAAATGTGATATGGGAATATTGGGGGTTGTGATATGTGGGTTAGGTTAGTTAGGGGGAGGTATTCTCTGGGTAATTTGGTTATTTGGAGATTTTGGGGTTGGGAATTCGAGAATTTTACAATTTTACAATCTCTGAGTAATTTGGTTACTTGGAGCTGAGGGGTTGGGGAAATGGGGGTTGCAAATTTGAGAATTTTACAATTTTACAATCTCTGAGTAATTTGGTTATTTGAGAAATTGGGGTTGGGGAGATGGGGGGTTGGAAATTTGGAATTTTGAGAATTTGAGAATTTTACAACTTTTCAACTTCACAATTTAAAAATTTTACAGTTTTACAATTTTACAATTTTACAATTTTACAATGTTACAATTTTGCAACTTTACAATGTTACAATTTTGCAACTTTACAACTTTACAATGTTACAATTTTACAATTTAAAAATTTTACATTTTTACAATATTACAATGTTACAATGTTAAAATTTGACAATTTTAATATTCTACAATTTTACAATGTTACAATGTTACAATTTGACAATTTTAATATTCTACAATTTTACAATGTTACAATGTTACAATTTTACAACTTGTCAATTTTAATTTGTAAAATATCTAATCTTAGGAATTTTAACTTGAAGAAGTTAGAATTTAAAATTCAGTTATATTCGCTGCAGCCAATAACCCCAAAACTCCTAACCTTAATTTAAGAAGCAATTTGCAAACTACAAAAATTCTCCAAAATTTGAAAACTGCAACTATTCGACATATTTCCTCCTCAAGTATCAACCCTCCCGATAAAATTCCTAAAACACCCCAAGTACCAGTCCCAACGAATGATCTCAGCCGATCTGAAATAATTAAAATCAACCCCTGTTCACCGCCGTAGAAATAGAAGGAAAGCGTAGAAGCGTGGAAGACGTGGACGAAATTTTGCAGATACCCATTCGGAAGCGTTTACCGTTATTAGGAATTTCCTTGTCTCATTACGGACGCATGCTTAAACACCTCTCGGTTTCCTCGAGCCATTCCAGCGAAATCAAGGCGTAGCTTGTCCTCCTGCAGCCCCTCTAGCGCCGTTCAACCCCTCTCGATGTCTCACAGCCTCGTAACTTACCTTGTACCTGCACTTAGAATCTCAACATCGCCTGCAATTCCTGGAATTAGGAAACTCTTGGCCCGTAACTCGATTGTAGTGCATTCGAATTCGCGCATTCCTGTTTCGCTATATTCGCCACCCTGCTACCCCCCGTCGACGCCACAAGCCCCTTTCGCGAGCGTACACTCGCACGACCGAATGCGTGCTCGTTTCGACGAAACGAAAGATTAGCACGCGTGTCGGAAACAGTTCTGTTAACTTGGGACTCGATGTTTTCTTATGTGACAAATTTTTCTTGCATCGATTTTTATTTTCTTTGGTCAATTTTGTGGGACGACTTTTATTATTTTTGTGTGATAGCGTTGATCCTAAGGGACGACTGTATTATTTTTGTGTGATAGGGTTGATCCTAAGGGACGGTTTTTAGTATTTTTGTGTGATAGGGTTGATCCTAAGGGAAGAATATTGAACCTAAGAAAAATTATGAAAATTTAATGAGGTTTGTGGTAAAATTATTTAAAATATTGTAGGAATACAAAATTTAAAATCTAACATAGTATGAAAATTTTGTAGGTCTTTGATGAAATGAAGTTTTAACCCTATTGATATTGACTGAAAAAGTGATTCCTAACCTAAAAATAATGAACTTAAAAATTAAAGATGAAGTTTGAATTATCAAGATTTATAATTGCAAAATTTCGAAATTTGATGATTTGGAAAATTCAGAGTTGAAAATTTACAGATATAGAAATGTGCAGTTTAAAAATTGAGAAATGTGGAAATTTGTGAATCTCCAAATTTTCAGATGTTCTAATCTCAGTCTAAAATCTAAAAAATAAAGAATGAATTATGAAATCCAAAAATAAAAAAAATTGAAAGAGTATATGAAATCTGAAAAATAAAGAATGAAAAATTATACGGAATGTAAAAAATCGTGCAAAAGGCATAAAATAAAGGATTGAACGTTAAAAAGGAGTGTAAAGAAGGAAAATAAAAGAGAATGGGGATTTAAAGTGAAGTTTAAACTGCCGCTATCTGCGGAGATCGCCGTCCGAGGTTTAGTAATATTTTTAATATTAAAAGGATGATTTAATTAATTTTTCTTTGAAACGAATTTAATACCGACTGATAAATTTTAATGCTGGATTTGAGTTGAATTTTTAGCAGCGGTTTTAACGCTGCACTGAATTTTCAGCGACAGTTTTAATTGCATTTTTATTGATATTTTAATATTAAATTGATTACTGTAATCTGTGAGACTAGTTGAATTTTTAACGGCATTTTTATTGTTTAATTATTTTATGTAGCGGAAAAGGATTTTGTTTTTTTGTTAAAATTTTTAGCGACGTTTTTAACGCTGAATTGAATTTTCACTGGCACTTTTAATTATATTTTTATTGAGGTTTTTGTATTAAAATTAATAACTTGATTCTGTGACACTGAGTGAATTTTTAAAAATAATTTAATTATTATTTTATTTAAAAGTTATCTTATTAAAAAGATATCACTTTGCATGTGAATTAATTTCCAAATAAAAATACAAATAAAAAATCTTGATTATTTAAGATTACTTAAGAACTCTAATTGAATGAAATAATAAGATTCGAAGTAAGATATTAAATACAGCAATAGCTTCCATTTGGGTAAATCTGTTCTAAACCGTATATCCGAATGCTTTCTTTGGTTGTTCACAAAAGAATAAAGATCTCTGATCTCCTACATCTTCGTTCCCGTATTCCCAGAGAGTATGGTGAAATGATCAAAGCGTTTAGTGCCTCCACTCGGGAAACACATCTGAATAATACCTAAAGCGGAATACGGACGATGCATTGAGAACACAGAACGTATTACACACTCGAAGGAATACTGTGAAAACACAGATTTCTTAAGATTTCAACTTTTCATTCCACTTATTTCATAGCTCGTATACTGCTATTAGAATTTTATTACTTTTTCAAACTTACAAATTCGCAATTCATCAACTTTACATATTGGCAAATTTTTAGGTTCACTTTGCAATTTTTTTAATACTAAAATTTTCAAGTTTTCGAATTATCAAATTTGTGAATTCTCAAATTTCTAGGTTTATAAATATTCTAATTCTAATATTTTCAATTTCCAAATTTTCAAATCTCCAAATCCCTCAATTTCCAAAATTTTATTCTTCCAAATTCCTAAATCTGCAATTCCTTCAAACCCCCAAAACCCTAAAAATTTCCAGATTCCTATAACAATAAATTCCTACATTCCAAAATTTTTGAATCCCTTAGATTCCAATATCCCTAAGTTCCTATATCCCCAAATTTGTATATCTCTAAATTCCTAAATTCTGAAATTCCTAAATCCCCCAATTCCTAAATCCCCCAATTCTTAAATCCCCAAATTCCTACACTCCACAATTCCCATCCCCCAAATTCTTAAATCCCCAATTCCTAAATCCCCAATTCCTAAATCCCCAAATTCCTACACTCCACAATTCCCATCCCCCAAATTTCTACACTCCCCAATTCTTCATTCCCCAAATTCCTAAATCCCAAATTCTAGTCCCCCAAATTCCTACACTCCACAATTCCCATCCCCCAAATTCCTAAATCCCCAATTCCTAAATCCCCAATTCCTAAATCCCCAATTCCTAAATCCCCAAATTCCTACACTCCACAATTCCCATCCCCCAAATTTCTACACTCCCCAATTCTACATTCCCCAAATTCCTAAATCCCAAATTCTAGTCCCCCAAATTCCTACACTCCACAATTCCCATCCCCCAAATTCCTAAATCCCCAATTCCTAAATCCCCAAATTCCTACACTCCACAATTCCCATCCCCCAAATTTCTACACTCCCCAATTCTCCATTCCCAAATTTTTAAATCCCCAATTTCTCATCCCCTAAATTCTTAACTTCCCAAGATCTCGGACTGTCAAATTTCCAATATTTCCAAATTCCTACATCCCCCAATTCCTAAATCCCCCAATTCTTAAATCCCCAAATCCCTACACTCCACAATTCCCATCCCCCAAATTTCTACACTCCCCAATTCTTCATTCCCCAAATACCTACACTCCACAATTCCCATCCCCCAAATTTCTACACTCCCCAATTCCCCATTCCCAAATTCCTAAATCCCCAATTTCCCATCCCCGAAATTCTTAACTTCCCAAGATCCCGAACTGTCAACTTCCCAATATTTCCTAATTCCGCCCGACGAGAAACAAGTACAAAACCCCTGAAAATTTCTTGTCCGCGCCAAACATCCCCAAGTCGCTAAAATATGCTCACCAGCGTCACATAAATAACGAGGAAAAATAGAAAGTAACACAGCACGTGCGCTGTTTCTCTTAGTCGATGAAAAAAAGTCGTGGAGAACTATCGTTGGCCGTTGTAAGTTCGCGAAGAAACGAGCTCGTATTCAGCATTAGTCAGTTCCAGTAGTCGCGTTCGAGCTCCCTGGAGAGCCCCGGGATCGTTGTACGGGGTGGTTACAGGGGGGGTATTCTGGAAGGAATTTTACTTTTAGTACCCGATACTGAACTACCAAAGAGAGGGTTGCTTTGTCGGTGAACGCGTCCCAGCTGGACGCCTGGCCATTGCAGCACAATATCGGGGGTAAACGTTTCGGATAGCGGTGTCACTGACCGACGACGATCTTCGATCAGCAGTCGTTTACGACTTTCCAAGGATTCCGATTCACCAAAGACGACGGGAATTTATTCTGTCCGATGCTACTAGGGATGGTGAGTCCGCGAGTTCCGGGATATTTGATTGAAATCGAAGAAAGGGATGGCCTCTGTTCACGATTCGCCGTGATGGATCACCGGCTACCCTATTGTCTGCACGGTCAACTTTTTCTTCCTTTATAATGATACTTTTCTACATCCTATATTCTTTTTACTATTATTTTCATTCATTATAAATAGTATTTTATATAATAGATTTACTTTTGATTATATACGAATGTTATATTACATTTGATACAAGATACTGAAGATTTTGTGATCAAATTATCATATTTTTTGGAGGGTCATTTTTTTAGGTTTGAAAGGTTATTGTTTTTAGTCATGATGTACGAGATGGTGAATGTAGTTAAGTTTGTTGAATGAACATTGATAGGAATTCATTTTACTTGATTTAATTAACAGCTGTGGAATATTTTGGTCGTTTATACAATATGGACTGTGCATTGTTGTTTACTATAATTCATTGCCAATCATTCCACGTTGAGAATATTAATGAAACGATTATGCAACCACTTTTGTCAAGCTTCGAGCTTTAATTTGATGTATAATAAGTACTAGTTTGTGAAACTTTTAAGTCATGAAATTTTATCAGAACTTGTGGACATCAAAATAGCAGATATAAGGTCACTGTATTTTCCAAAGTAATCATCTGCTATTTTCTGTTAAGAACATCGATCGAAATGTTTATGTAGTCATTTTTATGAGGCTTCAAGCTTTAATCTGATGTATTATAAGTGGTATTTTGCAAAACTTTTATGTCATGAAATTGTACTGGACTTTATATATGCATTAATAGAGACATTGTCTGCTATAATTATCAATTAATCAATTTGTACGAAGAACATCAATGAAACGTTTACGTGGTCATTTTTATTAAGCTTCAAGCTTTAATTTGATGTATTATAAGTAGTATTTTGTAAAACTTTTATGTCATGAAATTGTACTGGACTTTATATATACATTAATATAGACATTGTTTGCTGTAATTATTAATTAGTCACTTTGCATGAAGAACATCAATGAAACGTTTACGTGGCCATTTTTATTAAGCTTTAAGCTTTAATTTGATATATCACAAGTACTATTTGGTAAAACTTTTATGTCATGAAATTGCACTTGACCTTACACGTACATTAATGTAGACATTGTCTGCTATAATTATCAATTAATCAATTTGTACGAAGAACATCAATGAAACGTTTATGTAGTAATTTTTATTAAGTTTCAAGCTTTAATTTGATATATCACAAGTACTAATTGGTAAAACTTTTATGTCATGAAATTGCACTTGACCTTATACGTACATTAATGTAGACATTGTTTGCTATAACTATCAATTAATCAATTTGTACGAAGAACATCAATGAAACTTTTATGTATTAATTTTTATTAAATTTCAAGCTTTAATTTGATATATCACAAGTACAATTTTGTAAAACTTTTATGTCATGAATTTCTGTGAATGTCCCAAAAATGATGATACATAATTATAAGTACATTACACATGATATTAAATCGCATACTTGCTAATTAGCATTGTAATACATCAAAAACCGTGAAAGTACTACGAAAGAAATACCCATCAGAGGTACAGAGTAAACAGTTCCCATTTTTATACGACACATTGATATTTCCCATTTTAGTCCGATAACTTCATTTTCGCAAAGATTATCGTTCATTCATTTCCCGTGAAACGCGTCGTTATCGTAGCTTGTGCACTTTTATTAGATCCTCCGCATCTAAAGCGAACGGTTACATCCTCTTTCAAGTGCGCAATTTTTAATTAAACTAGCCAACTGCGTCTCGAACTCGTGGTTAACGGAATTACCAAGAAACAGGCGAACGGTGTTTCTGAATATCAACTTCTCGGTGAGCTGGAAATTTACCTAACTCCGTTAACTTTGCTCCTGAAAGTCCCACCTCTGATACTTTCGTTCTCGTGTCTAGCAATAACAAATTAATCCCTTTGCGACTCGTGCGTTCGTCGTTTTCTTGCGAAACTTGCGAAACTTGTGTCAGTTGGAAGGATCCGGAACGAAGAGAAAACAACGTCAATGAACGTTCTCCTTTTTTCCCACCTGGAGCAATTTTATATTAAACTGCATCATCTTTATATTTTCTTTCTTCCCTTTTCTTTTTAGTCAGCTGTACAATTTTCTTACCGTTATCTCCTCGTTACGGAGACCGTTAAGGTATTAGCCGTGTTGAAAATGAGGATTCGTAGGTTGTGATTTACTTTGATGAATATCGAGCGAATTGATTGGAAAATTATTCTCGTTGAACATTCATTTTTTATATTAGTTTTTATATATTTCATACTTGTTCGTTTCTTTTGTATTTTGTATTTCATTTTTCTTATGAATTTTATGTTCTATGATTTTTACACTTTTGTGAAAGGATGAGGCAAATGGTGAAATAGTAAAATGGCAAGAGAGGAGAACAAGATAAGTGGTGACAGTGTGAAGTGATAAAATGGTTGCAAGTTTAAGATGATTGAAATAGTTTAAATGGTCAAAATGGTTAAGCTGTTTGAAATGATTGAAATGATCAAAATTATCAAAATGATCAAAATGGTCAAAATGATCAAACTGGTAGAAATGAATAGAATGACCAAAATAATTGTAATGATCAAAAGGGCCAAATTGATCAAAATGATGAAAATGACCAAAATGGTCAAAATGATCGAACTGATCAAAATGATTAGAATGACCAAAATAATTGCAATGATCAAAAGGACCAACTGATTGAACTAATCAAACTGATCGAAACGACTGAACTAATTGAAATGATGTATCAATAAAATAGTTAAAATTGTCAAACTCGTCGAAAACAATAAAAAGAACGATCAAAACAGTAAAATAAAGTAGTAAAAATGTCAAAAGCGTTAAAAGGATGAAATAAAGTGCAGCCCCGATAAAAGTGACAGAATAACAGACAAGTAAAATGGTAGAATGGTAAAATAATAGAAAAAGTAGAATGACAAAACATGGAAAGGTTAACCTAGCAAAAAATAGCAAAGTGATAAATCGATGAAATAATAGAAGGGTGAAACCGATCGCGATCGATGAGGAGCGATATTGGGTCACGATTTAATGGACAAGGTATCGCAACGATAATTATTAAGCATCGCCCTACGTGTACTCGCATTAAGCTTTAACTTTATTGATCGTTCGATGCGTGTCATCCATTAGCGACCAATCGTCACATCCTCGATGTCTCTTCAAATATTTGTGCATGGAACGTTGCGATTATAAACGCAGATTTGTAGGAACAACTCGGGGATGATCTCGTAAGAAATTGATCGACTCGTTGATATTCTGTGGACTTATAAAGCTAATTATGGAAAATTTACCTTACTTCGTTATCCAAATTATTCAATTTTGTACGAACCAAAATTAACTTATTACTTAACTTATTTCTTTTTTTAGTTACTCTTTATTAACCTGTTAGTCATTCTTTATTAATTTAACTATCTGATATAGGCTATATTAGAAGTTGATATTAATAATTATTTTAGAGGTTAATAGGCTATATTAACCTCTAATCGACTCATATTTAATTCAAGCTTAATTGAAATTTAATTGAAATCATACATTCTCGATAATGATGAATCAGAAGTATACCACGTGATGCAGAATGAGGTGTCTAATAATATACCTAGTAACACATCCAGATATATACCCAGTAATATATACATATACCTAGTAACGTATCTGGTAATATAGATAAGAGTATATCTACTAATGTACCTAGTAATACATCTAGCAACATATCTAGTAATGCATATCTAATATATCTAGTGTATATCTTATGCCTAATAACAAATCTGGTAACATAACCTAGTAATGTACCTAACAGTATACCCCATAATATTCCTACCAATGTATCTGGTAATATATCTAACACCACACCTAATAATATACCTAAAAAAATATCTAGTAACATAACCAACAGTATAGCAAATAATGTATCTAATAATATATCTATATATTAATATATCATCGAATGTTTTAAAAACTTTGACTCGATTTAATTAACACACCAAGCAAAGACCGATCAACAACAGTTCGAAATTCTTTTATTAGAATAGTTTGTAACAGTCGTTCGAGTACAAAACCTTCCATTGAAGTAGGTAGTTCGAAAGATAAACGTACGAGGTCGCTGTTTGTTAGGATTAATTCGAGAGACTGTAATTCCCCAGGACTTTCTACGGATCCTGTAACAAATTAGTCGAGGAAGCAAGACTTCAAAGGTGGTGCTTCGCTTTTTTTACTTTTTTTTTTTTTTGGAAGCTGTTCCTCGATACTCAATAACGATCAACGCTTCGTAAAGCTGACTTAACGTGATTTACGAGCATCGACGCGACCTGTAATCGATAACCGGTCGCTGAAACGGGAACTTGTATCTTTCGTGGAAACAACACCTTCGAGATACCGTGACAGCCTCCATTACTGCAATCCTCTGAAGCGATTTTATCCTTATTAAGATCTGACTACTTGAGAGAATATTGAGTTTATTCATTTGCGATTTGCATTTTTATTTGTTTGCAGTGGGAGGTGTGGAGGAGGATTTAGGGATTTTGGGATGGGAAATTTGGGGATAGGGAATTTGCAGACATAGAAATTTGGGGAGGTACAAATTTGGAGAAATAGAAATTTGGGGAGGTAGAAATTTGGGGAGGTAAAAATTTGGGGAGGTACAAATTTGGGGAGGTACAAATTTGGGGAAATAGAAATTTGGGGAGGTAGAAATTTGGGGAAATAGAAATTTGGGGTTATAAAAATTTGGGGAGGTAGAAATTTGGGGTGGTAGAAATTTGGGGAAATAGAAATTTGGGGAGGTAGAAATTTGGGGAGGTAGAAATTCGGGGAAATAGAAATTTGGGGTTGTAGAAATTTGGGGAAATAGAAATTTGGGGAGGTAGAAATTCGGGGAAATAGAAATTTGGGGTTGTAGAAATTTGGGGAGGTAGAAATTTGGGGAAATAGAAATTTGGGGTTGTAGAAATTTGAGGAGGTAGAAATTTGGGGAAATAGAAATTTGGGGTTGTAGAAATTTGGGGAGATAGAAATTTGGGAATGTAGAAAATTGGGGAGGTAAAAATTTGGGGAGGTAGAAATTTGGGGATTTAGAAAATTGAAAACGTTGGATTTTGGGACTGTAGGAATTTGGGGGTGTGGGGAATTGGGGAGTGTAGGAATTTGGGGTGTGTGAAAAAAAAATTTGTAAATAATTTTCAAATTGCTTTCGAATTTAATAAAACTACATAAATGTTTGAAAGTGTCCATTTTCCAAGCACTCTATTTCCAAATACCAAATATTAAAAATAGACAAAAGAACATGAACTGTCGTCAAAAAACAACGGCCTGGAACTTGTAAAAATGAAAATGTGATTCGAATAGAGTGAGATTTTACCCCCGTTCGTTCAGTAGTTGTCAAGGGATGTTTACCATGAAACGAGAGTCGTGGAGGTAAGTTGAAGAGGGATGCTGCCTTTTCGGCGCGAGTTTCTTTTGACGCTATCCTCCGCTGCCGAGTTGAATCTTATTAGGTCGAGTGATAAGTAATTTCTGATTGGCGTTGCTAGGGGATGTTTGCCTCGACTCTTTTCAGGCTCGTTTCGAAGCTTCGGTGTAAATTGCCGTTTCAAAAGGGAGGATGCAGTACATAGCAGTTCGGGGTGTTTAATGATTCTGTATTTGCACGATCTTTGAGAAGTTGGCGAATCGAGAGGTGTTGGGACCTTTCGGTGTTGATGGGTTGTTACGGTAATTACTCTTCGAATTTATCCTCCTTCCTACTGCTGAATTATCATATCGTGATTATTTTACATCTAACACTGTATCGTCATAAATATCTTACTGTTACGTTTTTAAACTTTTCGAAAAGAATACATATGTGAAAAAGATCACATATGAATATGTAGATAATCCTAGTGACAATCGTTTTCTATCTGTTGATCGTATATTGATCATATAATTATTATTAATTAAATGTTTATATCTACTAATTTAAAGCTTGTTTGTCGTAAACGACCCCCTTTTACGAACATGTCAATTTTCAGAAAATGAAGTATCAATAAAAGAGTTGATATGCATGTTCGATTTTGTATTTCAATTTTATATATAATATATTATTTTATTTATATATATCTTGTTTAATAATAAGACTGAATAATTCAAAAATTGAATTATTATTTAAAATATTCGTAAAAGGGGTTGTTTACGGCGGAGAAGAATATTAAATAACCAGAATTCCTTTTCATGCAGATATGTGAGAACGTAAAATATAGGGAAAGAGGTATATGGAATCAGATAGAATTATTTCGAAATAACAAACAATTCAGATTTATTTGTATTGATAATAAAGGAGACTGGATAGAGAGTGCACGGGTCGAAGTACCCCGTTTATTTTCACGCAGCGAAAGGCGATTCATCGATTCCGAAAGGGTGGCGTCCGATCAAATCGCAATAAAACCGTAATTACACCGATTTGAATAATAATATCGTTCGAAACGATAACGTTGCGCTAATAACACCGGCCGTTCGTTTAATCAACCCTCGAATTTCATTCCTTCGTGTGCCGAATAATAAGGCGTGCAGATATTGCATCTACTTGTCAGCGCGTTACTTCCGTCCAATTGAATATTTGTTACACTAAATTCTTTAGAAAGAGGGATTATATAAGAAATAATAAATACACAAGAAAAATAATTATAAAATATTTTTTGCTTTTGAAAGTCAGAATAGATTAACTCTTTCCATTGATATGTACTGAAATGTTTATAGTTAATTATTAGTTTTAATGTTTATGTATAATATCAAAAAATTTGTGTTGTAAAATACAGAATATTGAAACACTGGATGATGTTAAAGTTGATAGATTATATGAAATGATGATATGTATAAATCAATTTAGTAAAGAATGTGTTAGAAAGAATTTAAAGAAAGAATTATAATTTTAGAGAATATAAATTATAATAATTTAAAAAATTTCTAAAGTATAATTTATACTTCATCTGTTTTCCACTATAACACATTTACTGTTTCACTAAACTGATCCAGAGAATAAATTACACAGTAAATTTCTAAATAATTTGTATACATTAAAAAGACGACGAATGTATAATAAGATTACAACTCTGTAAGCTTGTAGTTACATATGTAGGATTCAGTAAAACGAATATCTGCTTAAAAACCGAAAAAACGGTTTGTCCAACGCGACACAGTAATCCATTTCGAACGTTGGCTTCTACAAGATGGCCGTTCGGATACGCGGCAACCGTGACCGGATTGCGCAATTGCATTATTTTCTGTTTAATTTAACGACGGCTTTGTTAAATCTGAACGATTAAAATTGTAAAAAAGAAGAGAGAGAGAGTGGGTGAAAATGAGAGTAACACAGGAAACGAAGGTAGAATAATGAGCGTAAAAGGAGACAGCAATAATTAGAACAGGAATAGGAGACACGATAAAGAAAATGAATGGGCTTGAAATGGAATAAAAGGAGGAAAAATAGAATTAGGTGAAATTAAAATGGAAAGAGATAGCGCAACGGGAGAAAATAGCGGAAACTCGCTAAGGATTTCACGGTATTAAAACATATATGATTTCGTTTTGAGAAATGTTTGTTGCTGCTTTATTGTTCTTTTAGACTTTAGAATTTATGATTCGTATATGTATGTTGAATTTGAGTTTGGGATATTGGAAATTTTGGGAAATTTGGGGGATTTGGGGAATTTGGAGAATTTGAAGAATTTGGGGAATTTGAGGAATTTGGGAAATTTGGGGAATTGGGAAATTGGGGAATTGGGGAATTATGGAATTGTGGAATTGGGAAATTAGGGAATTGGGGAGTGGGGGAATTGGGGAATTGTGGAATTGTGGAATTGTGGAATTGTGGAATTGTGGAATTGTGGAATTGTGGAATTGGGAAATTATGGAATTGGGGAGTGGGGAAATTGGGGAATTGAGGAATCGGGGAATCGGGGAATTGGGGTATGGGGGAATTGGGAAATTGGGAAGTAGGAAATATGGGGATTGTGGAATTGGTAAATTAGGGAATTGGGGAATTGGGGAATGGGGGAATTGGGGTATGGGGAATTGGATAATTGAAAAATTGGGAAATTGGGAATTAGGAAATATGGGGATTGTGGAATTGGGAAATTAGGGAATTGGGAAATTGGGGAATTGTGGAATTGGGGAATTGGGGAATTGTGGAATTGTGGAATTGGGAAATTATGGAATTGGGAAGTGGGGAAATTGGGGAATTGAGGAATCGGAGAATCGGGGAATTGGGGTATGGGGGAATAGGGAAATTGGGAAGTAGGAAATATGGGGATTGTAGAATTGGGAAATTAGGGAATTTGGGGAATTGGGGAATGGGGAAATTGGGAAATGGGGGAATTGGGGTATGGGAGAATTGGGAAATTGGGAATTAGGAAATATGGGGATTGTGGAATTGGGAAATTGGGAATTAAGGAATTGGAGAATTAGGGAATTGGGGAATTGCGGAATTGGGGAATTGTGGAATTGTGGAATTGTGGAATTGTGGAATTGTGGAATTGTGGAATTGTGGAATTGGGGAATTGGGAAATTGGATAATTGGGAAATTGGGAATTAGGAAATATGAGGACTGTGGAATTGGGAAATTGGGAAATTGGACTTGAGACATTGGGAAATTGTGAAATTGAGAAATTGGAAGTTATGAAATTTGGAGATTATGGAATTGCGGAATTGTGGAATTGTGGATGTGGGAAATTGGACTGTAGAAAATTGGGAAATTGGAAAATTGGAAAATTGGAAATTTAGGAAATACATTCTCCATTATTGTATCTCTCCACCCTGCCCCTCCATTGCTACTATATTTACGGGACCCATCAAAGTGACAAATCTTAAGTTTCATATATACACATAACATCTCAACCTCCGTTTCAACATTACAGATACCAGTCAATATTTCAATATTACAGTTCTGACACGAATAAATTGACATGCATGGGGTTAAACTGATAAGAATTGATTGAAACATCCGTAAATCTGTGACGAAGCACGAAAAGAAACGAAGATGCGTCTCCACACGTATGTCGCTCAAAAGGCGATTAAAGCATGTTGCAGCTGGTATCGTGCGGTTAATTGGCGCGATGATAAAGGCGCGATACAGTATCCAATTAAAGCTGACACGTCACAAAGGGGGAAGAAATGAAATCGCGGGCATCCCGTGGGGCTTCTCGTTTAGCCCGCGACTCTCCGCCGGCCGCACGATAACAAACGAAACGTCTGCAGTTATTCCTCTCTGAGCCCCTTTCGCGTCGCGTTATCGGGTATCGGGCACAAGCGATAATTTGCGTTCACCCTCGCGGCCAATTATCGGTTTCGCGTAGCAGTAGCTGATTATGTCCGCGAGCGCGACGATAATTCGACTTAGTCGGCATTATTCGACGCGACGCGCCGTAATCGAGCTCGATTTTCCGACCCCTTTTTACCCCCTTTTTCCGACTCCCTCCGCCGACGTTATTGTTAATTCACTTGTTACCCGTTAACAAGCTTGCTGTTTATGCTCCGCGCTGATTTCGCCGGTGTTAATGGATACGTAATTACGCACCCTGACCCGATGACTCTACACGAATAAAAGGTTTCGTATTTTCGACTTAATCGGCGGAGGACGGTGCTTTTTATCGCGGTGATTGATCGTTTTTGCGGTACGATGTATTGCACACTTTCGTGTACTTTGTGTATTCTACTTGAAGATAAAATTTCGTATTTCCGGTTTAATCGTGGAAGGGTGCTTTTTATCGTGATTTTATGATTAATTGATATTTGCATATTTTCGTATACATCGCGTAATGAACAAGTTTCTTAATAGCTCGATGGATGTTTTTATTATAATTTTACGATTTGCGATTTTTGCAATATATTATATTGTGTATTTCGGTATTTTTGATTATTGTTATAGTCAAACAAAAATTTTATAAATTTGTCCGATGGAAGTTTAACAATTTTAGAACTTGCAAGTTAAGGAATTGGGAAATATTGGAACTTATTATTATTGGAATTTGAGAATCTAGTGACATTGAGACCCATAAAGAGGATCTAGAGAATTGTAAACCTATGGATTCGGGGATCTAGGGAATTGTAATCTTATGGATTCGGGGATCTAGGGAATTGTAATCTTAAAGATTTGGGGTCTAGGGAATTGGAAACCTGTGGATTTAGAAATCTAGGGATTTGTAATCTTGTGGAGATTGGGGTCTAGGGAGTTGGAAATCAATGAATTTGGAAATCTAGGGAATTGTAATCGTATGGATTCGGGAGTCTAGGGAATTGGAAACCTGTGGATTTGGAAATCTAGGGAATTGTAATCTTATAAATTTGGAAGTGTAGGGAATTTGAAACCCAAGGCTTTGAAAATTTAGGGAATTGTAAACCTATGGATTTCAGGATCTAGGGAATTATAAATCTATGGATATGGGAATCTAGAACTCCGAGGACCTACGAATTTGAAATCTAGGGATTTGGAGAACCATGAATAATTTAGGGATTTGTGGATCTACGAATGTGAAGATCTAGGGATATAGGAATACAAATTTATGGAAATCTACAAATCCTGTTGTCCAACAACTTAAGACCCTATAACTTTTAAAATCTAGAATTCCGCAATGAAATAATTGCGAAAGAAAAATATTAAACTTGAAACCCAGTATTATTTATAAACGCAGAATCTTGTCAAAATATACAAATAATTTGTCCAGTAGTGTGATTGTGAATTGTTCAGGAATATTTCGCGGAGGTGAAGAAAAAGGGACCCTTTCCCTCGATCGATCTTTGATCAAACAGTCCCTTAAGTGTCTCTCCATAAACATCAATTCTGTTGTTAGCCAAAGAAAGGGGAAGAAAAAGGAACATCTTTCTACAAGATCCAGCAAACGCAATTTCCAGGCTGTCTCTTAAGAACGGTGTTCCCGCGTGAATCAATATACACGGAAGAGAGCACCCTCCGCGAACCCTCATCCCTTACGTTTCGCTCCCGTGTGGAAAACCTCCCTAATTCTCTCCCCCTCTCACGATCATCGGTCCAATCGAGCCGGCCCTGATGTTCAAGGCCAATACATTAAATCACAGAAAGGACCATAATGTATCTCGAGGATCGTGCATCTTACCCGGGGGATGACATATTTGCGCGGATTCGGGCGTGCTGAACAAGGCGTCGAGAGATTTATACGGGAACTGATATTCAGGATGTTCCTAGGATTTTCCTGTCGCGACGTGTCGATATATTCCACGAGTGCGAATAAGAGAAATGTGCCGTTTTAACCGTGGACTTGCAAATGCTTTATGGAAACGCCGCGAGGTAATGCGATGCTTGCTTTATGTGGTCTTCAGGGATGATTCAAAGGCTTTTCTGTTTATTCTCGGGGAAAATTGGTTTTACTGCTCTTTGTTCTGTTAATTATTGTACTGTCAGCTTTTTAGGTCAAGTTTGGATGATATTTGGAATGTAGTGTGTTTGGGATGTTGCAATTTCGGGTCGTAGGAATTTCGGGACGTAAGAATTTTGGGACGTAGGAATTTCAGGACGTAGGAATTTCGGGACGTGAGAATTTTGGGACGTAGCAATTTCGGGACGTGAGAATTTCGGGACGTTTGAATTTCGGGGCGTAGGAATTTCGGGGCGTAGGAATTTCGGGGCGTAGGAATTTCGGGGCGTAGGAATTTCGGGACGTGAGAATTTCGGGGCGTAGGAACTTCGGGACATTTGAAATTCGGTGCGTAGGAATTTCGGGACGTAGGAATTTCGGGACGTGAGAATTTCGGGGCGTAGGAACTTCGGGACATTTGAATTTCGGGGCGTAGGAATTTCGGGACGTAGGAATTTCGGGACGTGAGAATTTCGGGGCGTAGGAACTTCGGGACATTTGAATTTCGGGACGTAGGAATTTCGGGGCGTAGGAATTTCGGGACGTAAGAATTTCGGGGCGTAGAAATTTCGAGACGTGAGAATTTCAGGGCGTAGGAATTTCGGGACGTAGGAATTTCGGGGCGTAGGAACTTCGGGACGTTTGAATTTCGGGGCGTGGGAATTTCGAGACGTGAGAATTTCGGGACGTATAAACTTTGGTGTATAGGTATTTCGACATATAGGAATTTCGGGACGTAGGAATTTCGAGACGTAGGAATTTCGGGGCGTAGGAACTTCGGGACGTTTGAATTTCGGGACGTATAAACTTTGAGGTGTAGGAATTTCGACATATAGGAATTTCGGGACGTAAGAATTTCGGAACATAGGAATTTTGGGACGTAGGAACTTTGGGGTGTAGATTTTTCAGCACATAGAAACTCCAGGACGTAGGAATTGTGGGGTGTAGATATTTCAGAATATAGAAATTTTGAGACATAGGAATTTCGGGTCGTAGAAATTCCAGAATACACTAATTTCGGAACATAGGAATTTCAAGATACATGGATTTCATGAGAAATTTTGTAATATGAAGATTTTATATGATTTTGTAATATGAAGGTTACTATACGAATGTCGGAATATAGAAATCTCAGTACAGTTTTAAATTCTCAAATGTGTAAAAAAATTTCAAAATATAGTACAATTTTTCTAAAAACCTCTGACAAAATCCGAAAAATCGAAAAGCACTTTTCACGTTCGCAAATCGTTCTTACCCCGTTTCTTGCGGTTGGATGATTGATGAGCCATTGTTTACGTCGGCCATTTTCATCCAGGCTCGCCATTGGAAGCCACTTCCGGTCGGCCTGGTCGTTCGACGGAGGTAAGCTCTTCGCTGTTCCAAAGAGAAGCGCGTTAAACGGAAGAAGTGCGCGTAAGAAAGGGTAAAGGAAGCGCGAGGGAGAAAAGAAGTCCTTTTGGTCCTCGAGGATCCTTTCGGTTCTCTCCCCTGTTCGTTCGTCGCCAGATCTCTCGATCCTTTTTATCCTCATCCGCCCACCCGTTCCGTTCTTCTTTCTTTGTCGGTGTTTCTTATCGAACACCACTTTTCATCGGAGATCCAGTCGGATCTGTGTGCGTGCTTACACGTTCTTGCGGGCCACGGCGGAATGCATAATTAATTTTTCGACCGGCGTGTTTTTCCAACGGGTGCGACGTCATCGCAGCCGGCGATCCGTTTCGGCGAGCGTGTTCGACCGTGTAATAAATTGATCGCGTGTTTCTCGCACGGGGATTCTTCTTCGTTATCGATCCGTAATTAGTCACGGTTTAGATATCCTGTTGCGTTTTAATTATGCTACTATACTACTGTATGTATTCATACGTATTGTGAGTACTGAGTTTGATTGGCTAGGACGCAAATTGCGTCATGAGTTATATTTATATTAAATATAAACTTATGTTTATATTTAATTACATTGTGTTATTGGTTTGTTTATTTTTACTCTGCTGCCATTTATACTGCTGCTGTTTACGCATGTTTTTAAATTAGGACTTATGTTTTCAAATTTATTTAATATCTACATTACATTCTATTGTTATTGTTTTATTTATTGTTATACTGCTACAATTATCCTTGCAGTTTTGTATGTATCGTTATTTTCATATACAATGATTCTGAGCTTCAGATGTTAATCTTGTATAATATTGTCACTTTGTTAGACATAATTTGATGTGTTCAACATATTTTAATAATATTGGACTTATAATTAATTAAACATTTATACATGGATAAATGTTTAATTAATTATACTTTTTCTTTAGGAAAATTGTTCCTAATAACAATTTCGACGTAGAAGAGTATAATTCATGATATTTTAATTTCTTGCGTCTAAGGACGCCATTACGAATTCCTGCAGAGTCAGTAGTCAGTGCAAGGGCGGGAAATTTGAAAGTTTGAAAACTGGACAATTTTTAAATATATGTTGTTTGGGATCTAACTGAGTATTTCATTAATTTTTTAATGTCTGTTTTATTTTAAATCTATAAATTTGACTATAATTTATTTAATTACTTTGGTGTGAACAAAAATTGTTATATTTTCCTTTTGTTTCAACACGAGGTGTTGAAGTAATGTATTAATTTTTAATGTAGCATAATTTTGCCACGAAATATAATTGTACTCGTTCCATTAATTTTTAACGCAATTTGCCTTCATTCTAGCCCAATAAGCACGCAATTGACTGCACGCAGTGTTTATTTTTGTTCAGTTTCGATTATACAGTAGAAGTTGCTTTCTTTCTCCTTTCATTTCGAGGCCGAACGTAGCGTATTAATTTCTATACGCAATTACTCCCTGAAGCATAATTATACGTATTTCATTGACGTTTTAATGACTCTTCAACTCCACGCTCACTGATGTATAATTAGTTGCGGTTCGTTTGTCCCTCTCGCCGTGTCCCACTAATGAAAGACTGTATTTTCCACTTCTTTTTTGTTCTCGTATAAAATGACACAACATATTAACCCCCTGCGATCGTATATCTGATATCGACCACATCACTGTACAGTTTCGAATATTTATTATACCGAATCAGTACTTTGTGAGACTGTGAGAAATATTTCACAAAGCTTTTCGTTACGTTGAATAGATAAATAATTTCTTTATTGCTAATTTATAATTATTACCCAGTAATAATGATTACTATGATTATCAAACTGTACAGGCGTGCCGTGACCGAAAAAAAATAACAGCCAAGAGAAAAACAGTCAAAGTGTTAAACAAAGTATTGTAAAAAAAAATCACGCACCAGAAAAAACTTTCTGAACCACCTAATTCGATGCAAAATAATTTCGACCAGTTGCTCGGAATTAAGGTTAGAAATAATCGCAAGGGTTTGATGTATCAGCGCAAACGCCCCCTAAGCATAATACCGTCTCTAATTTCAAATTCGTCACTTTGACAGTATAATCGTGCCATAAAACGTAGTAATACAAAAGCAACCCTCGTCAAGCGGGTCTCATTGTACCGTTTTCGTCGAATCATCGCGATCCGCCCGATAATTTCCCGGCGAGTAACCGTCCCGATTAATTAATTATGCATTCCATCAGCGGCAGCGGAAGAAAACGTCCGAACGAGGCACGAAACGATAAGAAAAAAGTGGGAACGACGATAGAATCTATTTAGTGGACGCGCAAAGGGTAGCTTTTAGCGAGCCAGAACGTTGCCAGGGGCTCGTAGACTGGCTGGTGCGAACTACAGGGGTGGACCCGGTCTTAATTACTTCAATTAAATTAGACGGTTGCTCTCGTTGCGAGCTGAACGTACGACGACGTTTGCGTTGCTGTTTAAACTTTCCTGCGGGAGACACGCGTCTGCGGAATAATTTTGCTCGCTCCAAGAACAGCCCCGAGGAAAAGTCTGTCCTGCTCAACTACGAATGCGATGTATTTAGAGAAACTCGTGTATGATTTTCGAATAAAGATTTTAGTAAAAGAGAGTGTGTGCGTTTAAAAGGATTCTCACCCGTGTGCCAACTAGCTAGACGTGGAGATATACGGTATTTGTTTCATGGGGGAAAGTTGGAGACTTAGACTGTTGGGGAGTTTTCACTTTGTAACTTGAAATTTTAAGAATTTGGAAATTTGGGGAATTTTTGGAATTATTGGAATTTATGGAATTTAGGGAATTTTTGGAATTATTGGTGTTTAGGTAATTTAGGGGATATAGGGAATCTAGGGAATTTTTAGAATTATTGGTATTGAGGTAATTTAGGGGATTTCTAGAATCTAGGGGATTTTAGCATTATTGGTATTTAGGTAATTTAAGGGATCTAGAGAATCTAGGGAATTTCGGGAATGTGAGGAATCTTGAGAATTTGGGGAATCTCGAAAATTTCTGGAATCTAGGGAATTTTTGCGATTTGGGGAATCTAGGGAATTTTTGAGATTGGGGGTATTTCGAGAATTTTGAGAATATAGGGAATTTGGGAAATTTAGGAAATCTAGAGAATGTGGGGAATCTAGGGAAATGTTAGAATTTAGGGAGCTTAGGGAATTTGAGGAATTTAGGAAATCTAGAGAATGTGGGAATCCAGGGAAATGTTAGAGTTTAGGAGATTTAGGGAATTTAGGTAAATTTACGGAATATAGAAATTTGATGAATTTAGAGAATTTGGAAATTTGGGACTTGAGGATTTAGAAATTTGTAATTTTAAAATCGACATCTCCTAAAGTACCTTCGAACTAAAATTTATAATGTACAAAATATATCTGGATTTATACAATTCCAGAAATATCTCTATTCTAAAAAGAGTAACATTAACATCTAATTAATTTATCCATTAAATTACACGATATGGAAATAGTGTAACACACGTAATGCAATTAATAACGGAATTTGCGTACGCATAAAGGATAGCCGCACCCTTTAACACCCTTAGCATCCATTTACCGATATCGCGTGCCTTTGGCAAGATCGTTCTCGGCGGGATTTCAAGTCGATTGAGATCTACGGTAACACGGGGCGAGAATTGAACGAAAACGTATCGGCACGCAGGTTAATTGGTAATTACTGCATTGGAACGTCCATAATCTGATACACAGGCGGCCAATATATTTCCAAGGGGGTTGCACGGTTAGAACTGGATGATGGCCAACAGAGATTGACTAATTCATTAGCCTCGACGTACGAAACCCGTCAATCTTTCGTTAGCTGCAAAACTTCACTCCGCTTTCTATCGTTTCTATCTTCGCTCCTCGAAGTTCAAAGATAGTATCTCGCAACTTGCTTTTAACTTCTCGAATTATTGATCATTGCGGTATAATATTCGTTGCGAGTCTTCGTAATTTATATCTCAAGTTTATTTTAAGTCTTCTTACGTCAAATATCTAGCTTATTTTAAACCCTCGCAATTAAAATAGCAAGTTTGCTTAAAACCTTCGTGGTTCAAATACTGAGTTATTTAAAGTGCATTCAAAATTAAAATTATTTCGTTACTCGCGTATCAAGTTATTATTCTTTAAACTTAAAAAGAAAAAAGAAAAAACAGAGGAAAATTTCTTAAGAGAAGAAGTCCAGATTTTTAACATTTGAATGTCCATAAAGTAGTTTTCAAGATGACTCCTCTGAAAGTGATAGCTTATCCTTTGCAAATCACATTGTACTTAATTTGTTCATTATACAAAAATATTTATAACAACAACTATGTCTATAATTTCTTATGTTAATTTATAATAGTGTCCTAATAAGAGGAAATGACAATATGCAAATAGAATATGTAGATTGGCAGATCAGTCGGATTCGAATCGAATCTCGAAACTTGGACACGTCGAATGAAAAATCTGCGCGCCGTTCACTTTCGATGCGGCGATAAATCGTGACTTTTTCGAGCCAACCAATTTCCCTGATCCAAACAACGGCTGCAACGCGAACGGTAACCAAGTAACGAACCCTCCGACACGGGGAAAAAGAATCCGAAGGGTAAAAGAACGCGAACAGATGATAGAAGAGCGCGCGGAGAAAAAAGGCGGGAACGAGATTGAAGTTCAGTCACGATATTCAAACGACGCGAATAAATCCGTCCCGTGTTTAACTTTCCGGACGCGGCGATAAATTCCGATTCCCGGATAATTCGTGAGAATTAATATTCATTAAAAATCGGCTGGACGATCGATTTATGGAAACGGAAGAAATACGAGGGATTGGTAGAATTTGGATTTGGGGGTTCGGTCAATTATAGTTTTAGGGTTTTTGAAATTTGGGGATTTGGAAATTTGGAGTTTTAGGAATTTGGAGTTTTGGGAATTTGGAGATTTAGGGATATGATAAGGTAGGGTACATGAGTTTTGGGAGAACTAGGGAATTTGGGGATTTAGTAAATTAGAGATTTGGGGGTGGAGAAATTTGTGGACTTGGGGATTTGGAAATTTGGAGTTTTAGGAATTTGGAGATTTAGGGATATGATAAGGTAGGGTACATGAGTATTGGGAGAACTAGGGAATTTGGGGATTTAGTAAATTAGAGATTTGGGGGTGGAGAAATTTGGGGACTTGGGGATTTGGAAATTTGGAGTTTTAGGAATTTGGAGTTTTGGGAATTTGGAAATTTAGGGATATTTTAAGGTATGATACATGAGTATTGGGAGAACTAGGGAATTTGGGGATTTAGTAAATTAGAGATTTGGGGGTGGAGAAATTTGGGGACTTGGGAATTTGGTAATATAGAAATTTGGAGATTTAGAAATTTAGGGATACAGAATACAGAATTTGGGGATTTGGTAATGTGGATTTCTAGTGATATGAAACACTATGAAATATGAGAAGAGGTAGAACTAGGGAATTTGGGGATTTTGAGATTTAGCAAATTAAAGATTTGGGGGTTGAGAAATTTGGGGACTTGAAAATTTGGGGTCTTTCAAGTTTGGGATATTTCAAGTTTGGAAATGTAAAAAACTATAAAATATTAGAATGTGGAAGAACTAGGAAATTTAGAAATATGTAGATTTAGTACACTAAAAATATAGGGGTTGGAAACTTGTAAACGTACTTGTGGTTTTTGAAATGTGGTTTTCCAAACATATCTAAAACTACAAAATATTGTGCATTTTGAAATACTTCCCTCCCCAGTGTGAAACTAGGGAATTTAGAAGCTTGAAAATTTGGCAATTTAATACGTCCACCTCCGAAAGAAAATAAAGAAAGAAATTTCGATTTTTGAATAATTCACTCGAAGGAATATTTAGTAACGAAGTATGATCAATAGATTCACGAGAAAGAAAAGAAAATGGAGGATGATTTGTCAGCGTTGGTCGTTTAATTTCGGAAGTGACCGCGTACTTAAATTTGTCGCGAGTTAATGGAAGAACAACAATCCGAACGATAATCGTCCTCCGGCAACCAAAAGCCTGGTGCAACCAGTTTATCCCTGGGTGGAGGGAATTAAATAAAGAAGAGGGTTGTGTGTTAGCTGTGCTGGTTAAATTTTAAGCTGCACTCGGCCCTGGATACGATTAAACCCTGGCAAGTGGCTGCTTCTACACACGTATTTAATTTCAGCGTCCCTAGTTAATAAGAATAGGAATGTCCGCTTTGAGATACCTACTGATGAACACAAAAATTCCTTTCTCTCTTTCACCTGGTGAAATGTAGTACTATGGTACCTGATACTTTTGGTGGAGTATGATACTATCGTACTGGGTACTTTTGATAGAATATGTTATTGGGAAGTGGAGAATTTTGTAATTAATTTATTCCGAGGTTTTCGAGACGAAGAGTTGTGTATTACGAGGTATATTTCATGTCATTTTGTGACGATTAATGAAATGCAAGAATACTGATGGTTAGGTTCTAGTTTCTACTAATGTTCAGTAGAAGAATTGGTTTTTGGTAACACTTTTATTTATTTTGATACACGAAACGTTTATTAGTAGCATTTTAATGGCCACAGTAGAAGTGGACGTATGTGGTCAGACATGTGCTACTATAGAAACATGTGTAAGAACTTTTTAGTATCAAAACCTACATAACTTTGAGTTTGGATACAATTGATTCGAACATTTACATTTAGTAATTTCAAATTTATGTAATTGTGACTATAGTGCGATATAAAAATATTTCAGTAGAAATAGTTGTATATGGTCAGACATAGAGTACTTTAAATTTGAACAAATTTAATTCAAACAACATTTGAATTCTACATATCGAATTTACACAATATAAATAATAAATATTGATATGTGCGCAATATTTGATCCAATAATTCATTGAGTCAACAACAATAATAATAGTAATAAATCTTTCACATGCAGAAGTAAATCAATTTATTTATTCGATGGAAATTCTATTTTAACTGACGTTCGAAAATTACATGACCGAAATAAATGAACGAAAATTTGTTCATTTACATCGGCTATTTGCATTTTCTCGTTTCTATTATTGTTGTTATGACGATATATGGTGAAGATAAATTTATTACAACCGATTCAGCGAAACCTGGCTGCTTTATGGCACTGGTGAATATATTAAATTATACATAACACTGATTTACTCGTACTATTTATAATTGTGAGGTCAAATTTCTCTTTTTCGGCGATATAGAAAACTGGAGATCCAGAGATAAAGATTTTGAGATAATTTGGAGATGGATATAGGTATTTGGGGATATAGGGATTTGGGGATGTAGGAATTTGGGGATGTAGGAATTTGGGGATATAGGGATTTGGGGATATAGGGATTTGGGGATATAGGGATTTGTTAAAATATGGATTTGGGGATATAGGAATTTGGGGGTAGAGGAATTCGGGGATATAGGGATTTGGAGATATAGGGATTTGTTAAAATATGGATTTGGGGATATAGGGATTTGGGGGTAGAGGAATTGGGGGATATAGGGATTTGGAGATATAGGGATTTGTTGAAATATGGATTTGGGGATATAGGGATTTGGGGGTATAGGAATTCGGGGATATAGGGATTTGAGGACATAGGAATTTGGAGATATAGGGATTTGGGGGAATAGTAATTTCGAAATGTAGAAATTTTAGGATATAGTAATTAGAAAATTTAGAAATTTGGGGATATAGTAATTTTGGAATATAGGAATTTCGAGACATTTCTGGGGGTATAGTAATTTTGGAATGTAGAAATTTCTATATATTCCCAAATCCCTATATTCCCAGGTCCCAATATCCCCAGACCTAAACATCTCCATAACCAATTTTCCCTAGATCTTAATACCTTCGTAACCAATTGTCCCTAGAACCTTGTATCGCTAAATTCGTATATCCCAGAATCCCTAAATACATCCGAAAATCTCAAAATCCCTATATCATCGACCAACATTATTCGTAATGAAAGTTTCTGCCTTTTTTACGGTTACGATGCGAAATATCGCGAGTATTACATAAACTAGACAAGTTCCCGCGGTGTGATCAGCATATTCACGATTTTAAAGTCTGAATGCATACAAGATTCAACTTCGCCGGTATCAAAGGACCCGGAAGGTCTAACTTTCGAACTCTGGCTCGCTAACTAAGGGCCAAGATCATCCTTGCTGAAGCAAGGATTACATTCTTGCAGACAGTTTGCGTGAGTTGATGTCGGGAACACGTCAAGTTAATTTCAGCCTTTAAACTTCGTTGTAATTCCCCGGTAGCTCCTCCTGGGAAACATCTTTCGCTTCGATTAAAGCTACGATTCGCTTTTAAGGTCGTAGATTTCCACTTGTTTGTCTGCGGCCATCTTTACATTAGCATCTGTCTCGAACACCTTCCGTTCGACTTTATTAAACGTGTTGCTGTCCAAAAATACCTGACTACTGTGCTGAAGTCTACTGAGTGCTGTACTCGTGAAAACTTCGCTTTCGCAGTCATCGAGCCTCGAGGTCGAATTTACGAAATATACTTCCTTAAGGAAAGTTGGCTCTTCGCAAGAACAACGGGACCATGTGCGACGTGCGAGAGACGAGTCGATTTCGTAAATTCGACCTTGAGGCTCGATGACCGCAAAAATGAAGTTTTCACGAGTACAGCACTCAGTAGACTTCAGTCAGGTATTTTTGGACAGCAATGCCGCATGTTTAATAACGTAGAATGGAAGGTGTTATACTAATGTAAAGATGGCTGTAAAGATAAATGTTATCGATCGTTTTTCGATGAATGGAACTTATATAGTTTGCTCTAATACGCGCTAGTATTTTATTGGTTTCCGACCGGATATATGTGACCGATTCGAACGCAACGTTTCGAATTGCACTTTTATTTCGGCACTTTTTATTAGAGAGTCGCTCGATCCCCGAGAAATTTCAATCAACCGTGTGTTGCGGTGGACTAGTAGATTTGTTAGAACCTGTTAATCGATTTTGCCCCTCTTTTTTTCCTTTATTTTCTTTGTGATTGTGTCCGCTCGTTTGGAACATTGGAATTTAACAGAAATAGGCTCGCCGACGAACTTTATACGCTTTCTGTGTGCTGAATGCGCATTTCGGTTTTATACGGTGTTATATTTAAATATGTTTATGGGGGTATGTTTAGTGGTGGGGTAAAATTATGACATGTGGTCAATTAGGGTTATTCTGATATACTTATCTGTTGAAAAATCCCTGTATCCCTGTATGTACTCAAATTCCTATTTCCCGAATTTCTAAATTTTCAAACTCCTATATATAAGAATTTGGAAATGTAGGGATTTAGGTAGATAGAAATATGGTAATACAGAAATTTTTAGGACGTTGAAATTTGGAGATGTGGGAATTTGGACATCTAGGAATTGAGGGTTGTAGAAATGTAACATATGAATTTGGAAATGTAGAAATTTGGGGATATAGGAATTTGGAAATGTAGGAATTTAGGGACGTAGAAATTTTGTAATGTAGAAGGAAAATATAGAAATTTAGGGATATCGAAATTTGGAAATCTTAAAATTTAGCAATATAGTAATTTGATTTTGAAACTTGAAAATACAGAAGTTGGAGATTTAGAATTTTCAATACACGTATACAGTGATTCCCACATCTTGGTATCTATTGATATAAGTCCTCGAAGTCTAATAATCTAGATATATTGCAGTAAATGCAAAACTGCCCGAAGGTACACGAAAAGTGTGGACCTTTCATTCTCCCGTAACGTAAAACGAATGCATTATTGATCAAGAGAAGGATGTCGATTGTTAAGCCCGAGCTCCTCTCGGATCCGAAACAAATGGGGGATAATTCAACGAGGTAAGAAGCGGATCTAATGAATGATGAAGGACCACCAGCCGATTTGTCGATTCAAGCATTCCTGAAGAAACGTAGTTGTAGTTCGTTTCATTTCCACGTCAGGGGACCCTGAAGAGGTTCTAGGGAAACGACAGAAGGAAGGAATTAAGAAGACAGTGCAGACGAAGAAGAAGAAAAAAGAAAAGAAAAAACGTAGAAATTACATTGTTCTACGATGTCCTGCAGGATCACTCGGAATAACCGAGCGACTGTTTCTAAAGAATTCTGTCCTCTGGATTCGTTTCGCAGACCTTAGCCGGTAAGAATCTCCATGGATTGTACGGAAGGCTGCGTGAAAAAGTTCAGGAAGCTTTGGGAGCGATGTAAAATGAACGAGAAGGGATGGCCGGGACGATTAATTAATTAATTAACGACGTTTACGATGCTGACGAATCTCTTTTATGTCGCGTGTTATAGGCATTTTGTACAAGTTATGATAGGTTAGAGGGCTGTAGAGGACACTCCCGTCGAGTTATGATAGGTTAGGTCAGTTTAGAGAGGATTGAGTTCAAGTTATGATAGGTTAGGGGGTTATAGAAGGCACTCGGGCCGAGTTATGATAGGTTAGGTCAGTTTAGAGAGGATTGAGTTCAAGTTATGATAGATTAGGTGGTTATAGAAGGCACTCAAGTCAAGTTATGATAGGCTAAGTTAGGTTATACGCATTCAATTCAAGTTATGATAGGTTAGGGGGTTTATAGAGGGTACTCAGGTCAAATTACGATAGGCTAGGTTAGGTTATGGGCATTAAGTTCAGGTTATGATAGGTTAGGGGGGTTATAGAGGGCACTCAAGTCAAGTTATGATAGGCTAGGTTAAGTTATAAGCATTTAATTCAAGTTATGATAGATTAGGGGGGTTATAGAGGACACTCAAGTCAAGTTATGATAGGTTAGGTTAGGTTTGGGGGGATTAAATTCAAGTTATGATGGCTTAGGGGGTTACAGAGGACACTCAAGTCAAGTTATGATAGGTTAGGTTAAGTTATACGCATTCAATTCAAGTTATGATAGGTTAGGGGGTTTATAGAGGGTACTCAGGTCAAATTACGATAGGCTAGGTTAAGTTATGGTCATTACGTTCAGGTTATGATAGGTTAGGGGGGTTATAGAGGGCACTCACGTCAAGTTATGATAGGTTAGGTAAAGTTATGGGCATTAAGTTTAAGTTATGATAGGTTAGGGTGTTATAGAGGGTACTCAAGTTGAGTTATGATAGGTTAGGGTGTTATAGAGGGTACTCAAGTTGAGTTATGATAGGTTAGGGTGTTATAGAGGGTACTCAAGTTGAGTTATGATAGGTTAGGTTAGTTTAGGGGGGATTAAGTTCAAGTTATGATAGATTAGTGGGGTTATAGAGGGCACTCAGGTCAAGTTATGATAGGTTAGATTATGGAAGACATTCACTGCGTGTTATTTGAGATCAGGTTACAAAGAGCAATCACTGCTAATTATGTTTGGTTTAGTTAGGTTTTAGAGAACATCTTCAAGTTACATTTTGTTATGTTTACTCTTCGATGCATTCTTATCGAGTTTGTGTGAAGTTAGAGAAATATGTTCATTAAAATAACATTAACCACGATATCAATTACGTCGTAAAACAAGGAAGGCCAAGAACTTTGGAGTCCCTAAAGAAATTTACAGGAAGCATCGTCCCTTTTAATCGTCTTAAGTCTTCTCGATAACTTCTCGATCGATTCCCGTTGTCGCCGTCTCCGCGAAATTCTTCTTCGTCCCCGATGTTAAAACTCGTTAGTCAACTTTCGATTCGACGCTGAAAATAATCGAGTTTCCCCGGGAAAAGTGATCGGTCGCGCGGTGACCACATAACAGGGTCACGATGGCGCATGTAACGATTCGAATTAATCCGTTGGCGAGCAGAGGAGAACTAATTACAAGACCTAATGACCGAAGTTCGCGCGATTATTCAGAAACGTATGCCACGTTTAAACCGGAACGTCAGCGGGGCCCGTTCGGACGGAAAATATGTGCGGTCAAAGATGAAAACCGCGAACGCGAAGAAAGGAGAAAACGCGGGCGAAAGTTCGTCCGACAATTTGTCGGGAACATATTGTCGTTACGTTTCTGATTTATCGCGCGTTTAAATTACGCTCAAACGATAGGGAATTTAAACGACGACCGAATAATCCGATCTTTCGAATGGGGGAGGTGAATCGCGTTTTCTTTCCTTTTAAACCGAAGATCTCCTTGGAAAATCGTTCGAATACTTTGAATGGAAATATCGGCAAGGAAAAAAGTAGGGGGACCCTTTGTCTCTTTGAAGGTCCTGCCCGATCCGACGAAAGAAACTTGACGTTTTCTCCGAAAGAATTTGTTGGATGGATTCTTTAAGGGACGTTCGTTATTCTTTGCGAAGAGTCAGCTTGCTCAAAGAAGTTGAAAGTCGGGTTTAATGAAATTGATTCTTTGAGGATCGATGGGCTTTTTGTTGTAATGCCGATATATTTCAGAGGGAGGACTTTCATGTATTTTTAAATATGTGTTCACGTCGCTAGGGTAGATTACCCTGCTAATTTATTCATTTCTTCATTTTTCAGTCACCTATTTTGAATTTTTAGATTAGTAATGAATTCTCAAATTTTCTTTCATATCAGATTTTTCATATTTCCACATTTCTAAATACGTAGTATTTATCATTTTAGGGACAGATTAGGTTATAGTATTATAGGTTAGGTTACACTTAATATTTCTAGTATCGGGTATACCTACACATTTCTAATATTATAAATAATATTTAATATTATATGTATATATGTATATTTTAAATTATAGCATTACAGGTTAGGTTATACTTAATATTTCTAGTGTGAGACATAGACTTACATTCAAATTGTAATTAACCTATAAAAATAAGATAAATAATGGATAACACATGAACTAGCTCATACACGATACTTTACCTTGATGATTATGTTGATGAAGGTTCAACTATACACAAAAGCGTCTTTATAGTTCCCCTAATTTAAAGATATCCAGAATCCGCCATTTTGAAGTGTCCGCCATTTTAGTGTAAAAGTCTCGAAAATTCCGTAAAACCGTCAAAGTCTTTCACTCGCACAAAAAGCGATTTTTCCAAAGAAAAAATTTCAGTGTCAGAATAAAGTAGCGACGCTTCGAGTGGCTGTCGACACATGACTCATACGAATCGTCCCTGTCAGAGGGAAAAACACGAAGGGCACGAAAATTCGTCGCCCCGACCCTAAAAACGTTGAAGGTCGCAGCGTTAACGAAGATGCGTTTGAAAGAGATGTGTCGCTGAAGGGCGAGAAGCAAGGGAAAGCAAACGCGGGTCGACGAGGACCCAGACTCGCGTTTCTCGCGAACACTCACGACCCTCGAGTCCAGGAACCCTCGTCACTCAGTTTCGTTCAGTCTTTCGTTTGTCTGGCGACGAGTGGCTGCCAAGCTGATCCCAATTAAAGCGAACAGATACGACGGATCCTTCCTAGGTATGTGCCGACTGAGGAACGATGTGTGCGGATATTTCGATTTGAAGAATTTGGGGAGGTGAAAGTTGAGGTGAGTTTGGTAGGATTGTTGGGATTTGGGGATTGGAGGTTTGAGGGTTTGCAGATTTGGAGATTTGGGGGACTAGGATTTGGGAGATGTAGGAGGTCTTGAGGTATTTGGGGATTTATGGGTATCGGAGTGTAGGCATTTGGCAAACTTAGAATTTGAAGAGTTAGAAATTCGGGGATGAAGGTATCTGAGGACCTTGGGATTTGGGGAATACGAATATGGACGTGTAGGTATTTGGCACATTTGGAATTTGATGAATTAGAAATTTGGGGATATAGGTATCTCAGGACCTTGGGATTTGGGGAATACGAATATGGGAGTGTAGGCATTTGGCAAACTTGGAATTTGAAGAGTTAGAAATTTGGGGACGTAGGTATCTAAGGACCTTGGAACTTGGGGATCCATGAATATGGGAGTGTAGGTATTTGGCAGATTAGGAATTTGAAGAATTAGAAATTTGGGGATATAGGTATCTCAGGACCTTGGGATTTGGGGTATACGAATATGGGAGTGTAGGTATTTGGCAAACTTAGAATTTGAAGAGTTAGAAATTTGGGGACGTAGGTATTTCTGGACCTTGGAACTTGGGAATCCACAAATATGGGAGTGTAGGTATTTGGCAGATTAGGAACTTGAAGAATTAGAAATTTGGGGATGTAGGTATCTAAGGACCTTGGGATTTGGGGTATACGAATATGGGAGTGTAGGTATTTCGCAAACTTAGAATTTGAAGAGTTAGAAATTTGGGGACGTAGGTATCTAAGGACCTTGGAACTTGGGGATCCACGAATATGGGAGTGTAGGTATTTGGCAGATTAGGAATTTGAAGAATTAGAAATTTGGGGATGTATTTGTGGATCATGGGATTTGGGGTGCAAGGATGTGGAAGTGTGGATACTTGGCAGATTAGGAATTTGAAGAGTTAGAAATGTGGAGACGTATGAACCCTAGGATTTGGTCTACAGATCTGGGATCTGAACAATAACATATGTTACAAGCAAAATTAGGGATGTTAATCTGGATCAGTTAACCTAGATGAACTAAGCTTTATATCTGTTAGTCTAAATGAACTACATACATAGATTGAGAATTGTAAAAATGTCCCATTTGTCTAAATGTAAATTAGAAATGTGAAGAAAATGTAATAGAATAAGGTAAGATTGAGAGACGTAAGGAACAGAGTGAGTTGTTAGAATGTTCTAGTTAAGACTGTACCCTCTTGAGCATCTAATAAAATGTTTCAAGTAATTGAACACGATCAAATGATCGAGCGTGATGGGTTCGCGTAAACTAAGGGTTGGAAGGTTGTTACCACTAATGAAATGGAAGTTTTGGTAATTTGACGTTGTGCAGGCAACAGTCATTTAGCTTTGAGAAGTTTAGGGCCAACTGTTTCCTCCCGGTGAAAGCGCCGTTTCTTGTTTGATCACCAAAGTTCAACTACATGACCAACGTTAAGATGGATGGCCGTCTTTAAGATTTAGTATTCTGTTGCCATTGGCAATTTCCAGACCCGCTTGAAATTCTCGGAATTATCATCGGAACTGACGTAACAATAATCATCGCATTCGACAACACGCTTAAGAATTCATGAAACGCAATTGCGAAGAACTTGGAAATATTCAGTTACTTAATAATCATAATTGAACTGAATTGAATCACATAATTACAATTGAACTAAATTGAATTGCATTATTATTATCGAACTGAATTGTATTCAATTGAACTGAGATGAACTGATAGGAATTGACAAGAATTGACTGGAATTGGAAAGAATTGAACATAATTGAATATAATTGAACATAATTGTACATAATTGAACATAATTGAACGTAATGGAACGTAATTGAACATAATTGAACATAATTGAACGTAATTGAACATAATTGAACATAATTGAAAAGAATTGAAAAGAATTGAAAAGAATTGAAAAGAATTGAAAAGAATTGAAATGAATTGAAACGAACTTGAATTGTATTAAAATAATTTGAATCAAACTAAATCAAACTAAATTACATATTTATAATAGAATTGACAAGAATTGAATTTAATAATTATAACTGACTTCAATTGAGTAACAATTATAATTAAACCAACTTGAATTAAACTACACAATTATAATTCAATTGAAATAAATAAAATAATTAAAATTGAACTAATTTGAACACGTCAGGAAAGTTGTATTATACGTTTGTATAAATTTCGTACGTAAACTATCTGAAACATATTTTTCCGAGTTGACTATGCACATATTTTCCCGAAAGCCGCTAACTCGACCAAGGATTCGCACTTCCGGTGTGCATTCTGGTCGAGTATACCAGACAAGCGAGTAGATCATCGTTCACCGTATAAACGTCGCATCGGTTGGTTGATCCAATGGATACACGAATCAATAGATCGATTAATAACGGTATGGAGGACCGGATATCGATTCGAGAGACCAGAAGGCAATCCGGAAATGCGAAGTGATTGAATTCGCAAACGGAAACTGCTGAATGCAGGAGATATTTCTTGTCTCTCATTACTTAAAGTACGTACAATACGATATTGCTCTAAAATCATGTAATCACAGTTATTGAAATAAAGCACTCTCTTTATATTGCCGATTTGGGCATTTCTTCACATTGTGCATTCTCGCGACTGATACAAACTTTTACTTTCTAGTTTTTATATTTTGAAAATTAGAAGTTTCTGAAGTAACAAATTTCCAAAATTTTGTAAACTTCATATAGAAATTAAAGAATCTTAAAGTCTACAAGTTTGAAATTTTCAAATTTTCCGAAATTAATTTAGAAATTAAAGAATGTCGAAGTCTACAAGTTTCAAATTGTCAAATTTTCCAAAATTAATTTAGAAATTAAAGAATGTCGAAGTTTGCAAGTTTGAAATTTTCAAATTTTTCAAAATTAATTTAGAAATTAAAGAATTTCGAAGTCTACGCGTTTCAAATTGTCAAATTTTCCAAAATTAATTTAGAAATTAAGAATCTCGAAGTCTACAAGTTTCGAATTTTCCAAAATTAATTTAGAAACTAAGAATCTCGAAGTTTGCAAGTTTGAAATTTTCAAATTTTCCAAAATTAATTTAGAAATAAAGAATTTCGACTTCTATAAAATTTCAACTTCTCAAATTTGATCCACAAATGCAGGAATTTCACAATTGATCGATGTGACGTATTTTGCTATAAAATTTCTTAAATTTGCAATTTTGGAACATTTTCCAAGAAGAAAAATTTCTAGATTTCTCCGCTTTGGTCCAGCGAAGCCCGGAAATTGGGTCTTGATAGAGCGGATGCAGCAGGATTTTAATGATTAGAAATCACGGTCGAAAGGATTAACCGTTCATCGGTGCGTATCATCCGTCGGCTGGAATTGATTAGAACCGGCAAATCTATAAAGCGACCCGGGGCCGGGAATAATTTAGCGTCTCGCTATTCGCTCGAGAACCGTCCTGATTATTTCAGGAGGGATTTCGACCGGCAACAAAGAGGCGCAAACCGGAAACTGTGCGCGCGAAATACGATCGATACTCGCACGGTGAACGTAATAAAATTAGTCGCAGGCTACCAGGGATGGAAAATAGAATAAAATTGTCGGATGAACTGGCGCGAATGTTCGCGGAATCGAGAGGAACACCGATAACATTGCGGCTGACACGAAACTGGGAGGGATTTTATCACT
The DNA here is from genome assembly GCA_945859595.2 of Megachile willughbiella. Classification (NCBI taxonomy): domain Eukaryota; kingdom Metazoa; phylum Arthropoda; class Insecta; order Hymenoptera; family Megachilidae; genus Megachile; species Megachile willughbiella. The sequence goes on along the minus strand of OX243798.1, from coordinate 13,559,281 downwards.
AATACGAACTTTTTACGCGGTTTTGTTCGGAAATCGACGGACACATCGATACACGGTATTTGCAGAATCGCAACTGTCGACAAAGTATCGTGAAAATTTATGAGTGCAATCAAATCGAATCGATCAGAAATGTAACGATGGACGGATAAATTGCAGTTCGGTACTAATTTACTGCTTCGTTATTACCGAAAAATTGAGAGATATGTCTTAGGAAATTTCATAATTTATTGAAGAGGAATTTGTTGGAAATTTCTGAACTTTTTTGCAAATTTATCATTTTTTCACGGTTTCATTATTTTTCAGTTTCGTTATTTTACTCCATAATTCTGTCAAAATTTCATAATTTTTTGACAATTTTATATTTTCATGATTTTTTTGACAATTTTCTATTTTCAGAATTTCATAACTTTTTGACAGTTTTCACAATTTATTTCATGGTTTCATAACTTTTCACAATTTCATCATTTTTCCACAGTTTCATAATTATCTCACTTCATTTTTTTAGAATTTCATAATTTCCTTAGAATTTTATATTTTTAGAATTTCGTTATTTTTTGACAATTTTATAATTTTTCCACAGCTTCATCATTTTTTCACAATTACGATTTTTTCTTACTTAAGAAATTGTTCTATTGATCTCTGAAAGAATCGAGTACATTGTTTCAGAAATTTTTATCATACAATACATATATATAAAATTGTTAGCTGTAATTGATTGAGTATAAGTTCAGCATAATTACATAAATTTTTCATAAAGTCTTCTCCATATCATTACAATTTTATTAAATATATTGTACAGAAGCCATGATCAAACATGGCGGAATATCGATCGACATTTATTGAACATACTGTAATACTAGAAATGCATTAAAATTACGTGAAAATATCGTTAGCTTCCACTAAAGAATACATTTACGTAAAATTCTATTGGATTACGGTATGCACTTCGGTTACGATATAAAAGTTTTATTTTAGGAAGCGAAAGAAACATGGCATCCGTAATATCCATGGTATTCGTACTACAACGTGCTGAGATATTTGATGCATCAGCGTGGAAAATGTGATTTTTATTGCTAAATATTTCATAATATTGCTGTGTGTCCGACAAAAACATTATGGAACATTTCTCCATCTTGTGTACGACGTTTTTATCGCGACAATTGATATTTGTCAAGTTAGTACATAAAAGTTCGATATCTGTTCCAACACTATTTTATTTATTACCGAATATTCGGAAATGATGATGTACTTTTTTGCTGTATCGATAAACTTCGGTATTAAACTTGTAAGATATTTTGCAGACTTTATATAATCATGATATGCAAAAAACATTTGATAAGAATGATGTGTATATTTAATTGATGATATGATACTGAATCTACTTTTTGAACATGTGGAATAAGTTTGATACGTGATAACAGTCTTACAATAGATATGCTGCATAATCATAATCCTCAGGTTCATTTTATAATTTATTAGTCATGACATGCACAATAAAATACATTGTACAATAAGTCACAAATATAGTACAGCACTCGAAAGGGAAATGACATGTTGCATGTCCAAACATAACTCAAGGGTAGACCAATATACTGCATGTCATATTGATAAATAATTAAACAACATTGATAAACAAATCACCTTCAACCCTGACATTATTTTGATATATGTTCACCATTTTGTACAGTGACATGCAAGTTAAGATGTACAAGGCTAAAAAGTGATAAACTGTAATCTTCTACCCTCAAGATATTCTAGCATGTCCATAAAATTTTGCACAATCTACTCTCGTGATATGCAAGCTAAAATATACACCGCTGTAAAAATTGATAAGCTGTAATCTTTAACCCCCACGATATTCTAGCATGTCCATAAAATTTCGTACAATCCACCCTCGTGATATGCAAGCTAAAGATATACACCGTTGTAAAAAGTGACAAACTGTAATCTTCACCTCTCAAATTATTCTTCAACCCTCAAGATATTCAGTCGTGTCCTTAAAATTCATAATCTGAAGCTAAAATATTTAAGTAAAAATTTGATAAATCAAACCCTTGAGACATCCACACCCCACAAATTTGTAACTCGTTAAAAATGTCATTTCAGTAGCATTCCAGTACGATATCTAAAAAAGATATATAGAAACGAATTAACCGAAAACTGCCGACTACCCCCACCCCCGAAAACTTGTAATAACAAATCCGTGCGATATGCAAGCGAGAACATACGTCGCAGTTGAATCGCAATTAGCCGAGCAAAGCTCCGAAGATCCCATGAATCTACAATTCAGAACGCGAGTAAGACGTGCGAATACGTTCCGTTGATTATGACGGTGTCGTGCGAGTGCGTGCTCACGGGCGCCATGGTTGCACCCTTCCTGAACCGTGGGACAACGAATCAGGACGCACTCGTACGTGGAAACGTCGAGTAGGAGAAAGCCGGTGGAAATGTCTCGTCTCCGAGGAACACGATAAGAAAGAAAGAGAAAAAAAGAGGATCGCCGGTGAAAGAGTCGGCGTTGTACGAACGAATCGAGGCGGAAACGAGGGGGTTGAAAGTGGGAGGGGGATGAAAGAAGCAGGAAGAGACGGAGAGAGGCAGGACGTGGAAGCAAGGGTGGCGTGAAAACAGACTCGGGGTGGCTCGAAGGGGTGGCAGGGGGTCGAAAAGGGGCGAGGAGATACGCAGCGATACGGTGAGGTCGCCGGGTGTTGAGGGTGAAATGAATTCATATTTACGGAAGCTGCATGCATATGCGAAGCTTTAAGGCGGGTTTGCACACCGAAATACCGAGCACGGCTGCTACCCTGGGTACACGTACTGTCGCGTGAGCAAAGGGTGCTGTTCGGACCAATTTCACGCGATCACTTTGTGTCGCAAGTTAGGATAGATTGCGATATCGTTAACCCTGTTGAAGAATCCATTACTCAAAGTCTCGACACGATTTATTATAACAGGTTTTTACAGGTTAGGTTTGGGGTGTAACCGCGAAGAATTAAGGGAAGATCTTTCGGAATTTTGGGATTTGAAGGGGGTGGGAATTTGAGAATATAGGAATTTGGAGATTTTGGTATTTAGATGTAGATATCTATGGGATGCTCATAGGAGATTTTACAGGGTGGGTATTTGGGGACGTAGAAATGTAGAGAAATATAGGAACTTATAGATTTAGGGGTAGGAGGGTTTGAGTATGTGAGGAAGTGAGAGTTTGGGGATGTAGGAATTTCATTATCTAACAATTTAGGAATTGTTTGAGTAACAATTTGAGAATTTAGAATGTTAGACTTAGAAATTTAACAATCTAGCGTTTTTGTGCTCCAGGACTTTGGGGACCTAGAAAATTACAGTAATATAGAAATTTGTCAATCTAGGGATTTAGGTACTTAAAAACTCAAGAATTTTGAAATCAAAGAATTTGATAATTTAGCAATTCAAGCAGATACAAATTTAGAATATTAGAAATTTATCAAATTTATCAATCTAGGGATTTGTTGATCTAGGAATGGAACGTAAGAGAAATTCGAAAGGCTGTCTCGCAGAGAAGAAATATACTATTTGGGCGATATCCCGAAGAAACGAGTCCGCTAAGCCAGGAAACGAAGGGTGGATATGGAAGCCATGGGGTGTAATTGGGATTAACGTTTGATCCTTGAACTTGGTGAACGTCGCCGGAATATGAAATAGAAATGGAAGCTAGTAAAGTGGAAGATTGACGTGGAACGTGTCGAGGATCCCTTTAAATCCATTAGCAAACGCCTGCCTCGACTGCCGGAAAAACCGTAGACGTTTTTCATCCCCGTACGATAATTCTGTTCAAACACCGTGGATTTTAATTTCGCTAAGATCATGAATTGCAAATCGGGGCATTTTTGACGTAGCCACTTTTGTTGGCGTTCGCCACTGTTTTTTGTTATTCCGACTTGGCGATTTTAAAAACTATTATAATTATATTATACTAGTATTTCAGCGATTCATGGTGATTAATTGATGATTTCAGATAATTGATTTTTGCAACTGCTTTTCATTAAATAAAATATATTTTCTGTCTACTAGATAATTTAGCTTCCTTTAATTTTTAATATTTAATTTTATTTATTATCATACTATCTAATATGATTTATTACCTAATTTTTAGTTATTATGCAATTTTTCTAAGTTTATCATAATCATAAATGCCGAAGAAGGTATTAGTAACAGTATAATACAGTTGTACAGTAGATTAGTACAGACTCTTGTTATATTGCCGCTCATGATAATGAGCAAATGCTACCAGTACGTATGCGTTACAATTGTGAATGTAAAACTCAATTGTGAATGTCACTAATATATAAAAATGATAATATAACAAAATCCTATATTTTACTGAAATTACACCCCTATTTGAAACAAACAAATTCATGCAAAATATTAAACTTCTTTCCACCCGTAAATAACAGGATCTTTCAAATGAATTTCGCAGGAATTTCTAATGAAACAATAGTCAGAATTTAATGTTTCCGTTCGAATATAATTTGTCGACGTTACATTTAGCAGAGAAACACTGTTATATTCTTCGAGTGTAACATCAACCGTGATCCAGCGAGTATCTTGCCGAGGGAGAATTAATTTAATTCACAGACGAATAGCGGCATCAAGATCAGAATAGTGTAGAAGCACGGGAAACTTCATATTAACATACTTGAACCTGTTCACATTCCTAAGAAGCGGGAACTTCTCGAAATTCTTGCAAATTCTGCAAGTGCAGATACTTTAACTTATTGTTGTCCTCCATTATACTGTGCCGTATAATATTCATCGTTTTATTTCAAATTTCCAGCGAAATTCAATTCCTACTGAAATTATTCTGATACAAATTTACTATTTAATATAACAGTAATTGTTAATATTTTTACAATTTTCAACATTTTAGCTGTCTTATGTAAATTCATTTGTAAGGTTTCAGTGATTTTGTGGAAATTAATAGTTTTTAGTATTCCAACAATTCTATATAAATTAGCAATTCTGAACATTCGATAATTTAATGTAAAATAATTCTACAAATTTTAATAGTGGTACACAATAACTCTGAACTTTAACATTCTAATAATCCTAATTAAATTAGTAATTCCTAATATCCTCCTGAAAATCAATAATGAATATCCTAATAATAATACATAAATTAATACTTTATACTTTGAACATCGAAATCATATCAAAAGGCTTCACCCCATCCATAAAAAGCGTCGAAGAGCGAAGAAATAATTTTCAACAAGTTTCTTATCAAACACTCGAATAAACGTGTTCAATAATCGGTTCCGAATGAAATCACAGATCGATCCGCGGTATAATTCGCTGCGATGAAATACCGTACAAGCAGCTCCGCTTTCTTTTCATACGAACCACATTTTCCTCGCGAGTAAGATGATAAGTAAACCCTCAATGAGATTGGAACATTCCGTTTAATTAAATCGTATTCAAGTCGGGTGAAATTTGCAGTGTTCCCGTTCGTCTGAAATAAATCCAATTAACGTTGCACAATAATTGGAAGCAGAGAATAGGATGTACCAACGAAAGATCTTGTAGTTACCGTTACGAAATTTAATCGGGAAACAATTCGATGCACAGATACCACTAGTACTTTCTTCGATAATAAACTTCTGTTAATTACTTCGTTTTACTCGTTTATTTTCTGTAATGTTCACTGTACTTGTTCTGTACTTTACTATACGTGTACTTTTTCTAATTTTATTTTCTAAAATATACAGTATTTTTTATGTATACTAGAATTGCAACTTTGCAAATTTTGCAAAATTTTTACAAATAGTAAAATGTGGAAAATGTGTTTATTTTTTTAAGAGGAACTTGTATGAAATATTCATGTAAAGTTATAGCACACATAACCTCAATTAATCCTGTGGCGGTACAAGATGGTTTTCTGAATTTTTGTTTGCTTTTTATTTATGTATTATGTACTATATTTGCTAAGTTACTGTAAAAGTTGGTTAAAAATATAACTTCTACATAAAGTTAATGTACTTCTTGTATATTCAGTCCTTAACCCCATGTACTGTGTGCCAACATAACCCCACTTAACTGTGTTCACTAACTTAACTCTACGTGCAATCAATTCAATACTGTATTTTAGCAGTAATAGAGCTATCATATACTGTGTTAAAAGTCTAAGTACAGTAAAAGTTATCTAGTACAGTTGGGATTCGTTCATATCATGAGAGGGATGATTTTAACACACTATTTACAAACCGCAGCTTATACGATTATTATAACTATAGCTTAAACAATTAAACACCATAATAAGGCAAATAAATAGCTGAAACAATGATACAATTATCTCAAAAAGACGTCTTCCTAATGTCCATAAATTAAAATAAGAGTCAAAATGCATTGTGAAGTGTTTTAATAAAGTAGAAGATGTGACCACGAAAATTGGCCACATTCGACCCTCAGCCATAGCAGTTTCAGTCAACACCATTTAAGCAGGCACACACGTGCCCAGTTAATTCGTTCGAACGGCTACGAGTCAAACAATTAATTCCCCGGTTGCATCGGCGTGCACGACACACCTGGGGTGATGCCGATGAATGGGTGAAATTAATGGGCATATGGCACGCGAGTGCAGAAAAATTTGTCGCGGAAATAAACAGACGTGCTCTCAGACACACCATATGCGTCGTTTCAGGATTCACACCGGAGCCGAAGAAAAGAAAAGGGGGTGGTTTTTGCGAGCTCGCGGAGCCAAGGGGTGGATAGACGACGAAACGGGGTTTTGCGAGCTCGTGTTTTTCAAATAATCGGACGTCGGAGACAATGAGGACTACTTTGTCCCGACTTTGTCGCTGCGAGGGTGACTATCACCGGTTGAAGCTACGGGCTTTTCAAACCGGTGGAAGCACCTCATGGGGTGTCTTTGCCCGGTCCTGCCACCACTGTTTCTCTCTATGGAACGGCTTCTTTCTTCCTGCTTCTTTATTTAGACGCTTTTCACCCGAAATGTGCTCGCGATCGGCCCTTGTTTACGCTTTTTCGAGATACAGAAATTCTTTCACCCCCTGTTTTTTATTATTCTATCGATACCCTTCAAATTTAATACTGAATTTGTTGGCAGAAGGTTCTTTATTTGGGTGAAAATCTTGATTTTCTGATGCATATGTCTCAGATCATTTTTTGACGGATATCTTTCAGATGATTTTTTTATGATGCATATTTTTATTTGAGATCATTTGTTTTATGATGTATATTTTCATTTGAGATCATTTTTTTTGTAATGTACATTTTCATTTGAGATCATTTGTTTTATGATGTATATACTCATTTGAGATAATTTGTTTCATGATACATATTTTTATTTTAGATAACTTGTCCTATGATGTATATCTTCGTTTGAGATAATGTTGACTTCAAAATTATAATATTTTACATTCTGTAATAATTTTGTAAATTTCTCAAATAATTCTATCTGTTACCTCCTACATTTTCTAACGATATTTATGAAATTAATGAACAATATTTACCATAAAAAAATAATTGTTTAATGTTTATTTGAATGAATGTTTAAAAGGCATATATTTGAACGAACCAAAAAGTATCTCAAAATGATTACTATTTTCAGTGCAAAGTAATTTAACTTCTTAAAAAGAATCCCTTGCACCCTTGATTTTAAGAATAAAGTATTTGCACAAATAATAAATTTATGTCTCAGAAATAAGAAGATATTTTAATGTTTTCATAAATATCTCGTACTGTTAATGGGAAGTGAGTTCTCCTCGTGAGAAGAAGGATGATTTTAATCCACGACGCGTATATCGGCACAAAGTGTACAAGAAGATGTCATCCGAAGATTAATCCACCGTGATATCGCGCCTGAAGCACCATGACATTACGTCAACGAGAGTGTACACTCTTTGACGTTGCATTTTTCTTGTAACGTTCATTTTCTTTTTTCTTTTTCTTTTGGATCCTCGCGTTGATGTTTCTCACTTTCATAACGCGTGAGCTGTACAAAGTAAGAATTTTGTGATAAGAGTAGGACTGCAAAGGGGGTTGCTGCGCTACTGATGATTTGAGTGCTTGCTAAGAATTTTTGCGATTAAATTGTGCGATAATTTTTAGATTTTGGGAAATTGTTGGATTCTACATTTACAATTCTACAATTCCTGAACCTGCCAAATTCCCAACTCGCTGAATTTCTACATTTTCCAATTCTCACATTTCCAAATTTCTACATTCCCCAATTCCCACATTTCCAAATCTCTACATTCCCCAATTCCCACATTTCCAAATCTCTACATTCCCCAATTCCCTCATTTCCAAATCTCTACATTCCCCAATTCCCACATTCCCCAATTCCCACATTCCCCAATTCCCACATTCCCCAATTCCCACGTTCCCCAATTCCCACGTTCCCCAATTCCCACGTTCCCCAATTCCCACATTCCCCAATTCCCACATTCCCCAATTCCCACATTCCCCAATTCCCACATTCCCCAAATTTCTACATTCCCCAATTCCCACATTCCCCAATTCCCACGTTCCCCAATTCCCACGTTCCCCAATTCCCACGTTCCCCAATTCCCACGTTCCCCAATTCCCACATTCCCCAATTCCCACATTCCCCAATTCCCACATTCCCCAATTCCCACATTCCCCAATTCCCACATTTCCAAATCTCTACATTCCCCAATTCCCACATTTCCAAATCTCTACATTCCCCAATTCCCACATTCCCCAATTCCCACATTCCCCAATTCCCACATTCCCCAATTACCACGTTCCCCAATTCCCACGTTCCCCAATTCCCACGTTCCCCAATTCCCACGTTCCCCAATTCCCACGTTCCCCAATTCCCACATTCCCCAATTCCCACATTCCCCAATTCCCACATTCCCCAATTCCCACATTCCCCAATTCCCACATTCCCCAATTCCCACATTTCCAAATCTCTACATTCCCCAATTCCCACATTTCCAAATCTCTACATTCCCCAATTCCCACATTCCCCAATTCCCACATTCCCCAATTCCTAATCTCTCCAAACCCTAACCTCTCCAAATTCCTAAACATACCAATTACTAAATTTCCAAATCCTGAATTCCTCAAATTCCCAGATTCCTAAATACCCCAACCCCAAAACCAAATTCCACCCTTCCAACTTCCCAAACCCCCAAATCCCCAAATTCCTAAATTCCTCGCCCACTGCAGTCTCCTACTGTCCCATTCCACAAAACAAGTATATGAAAATGAACGGTACGAGTAACAAAGAGTGAAGGTACACTCTAAACCCGGAGGAATCAGCAGATGGAAGCATCGGGCGCAATTCTCATTCGATTCCATCATGCAAGAGAGATCAGGCAGGGAAATATAGCAGTCTCGACAGGCAATTAATAACGAAGAGTAACCGGGAGCGACGGGTATCAAAGGAAAACGCCTTCGGGGGAAAAATGGAACGGGTACACACGGCGTGTATGTTCTGTTCATCAGGAAAGCCGTGGTTGTCTTCGGTGTCTACGACACATAAGACATTCGTGGATTATCCAGCAAACGACGGTGCAGCTCGCTGTCGCTTTTACGACGATAATATTTCAACGGTACGTCAGTCGTTGTTTCCGTTCTGCTCGTTGCTTCGGGGATAAGTAATAGCACGTAGGAAAATTAGCCGACACCATGATTTTATGGAAAATTCAAGTTTCGCTCTTTGTCTTTATTTTCGAGCTTATTCATTATGAATATTGCTCTTCGTATATCAAGTGCCACACTTTATTTGTGAACTGCGAGTTCAAGTTTCACGAATTGCGATATATCGTTCTCTTTTTATTGATGGAACTTCAGAGACTTCACTCTAGTTATTTTAATAATATTCTATATCTTTTGGGACACAATTTGTGAACAAAGGGACGTGATATGCAGATGTGCAAATAAATACTCGCACTTGAATTACATATGACACATACATTTAACCTTGATGGAGGGGTTTATTGATGTATTTACAGGTACAATAATTTAACAAGATGTATTTTTCGTAAAATAGTCTTGTCTTCAAGTCAAATAAAAAATTCACAATATGTGAGTATAAGGATAGCCATATGCACATATGCAAATACATGTACCCACCCTTTAGCTACATATGTTTGTGCATAATAAGTTTTTGAGCAAATCAGTCTTGTCTGCAAGTTAAATAAAAAATCTGGTATTGATGTACATCAAATACAATGCTATATTTATTGGCCACAATATGTGAACATAGTGATACCATATGCACATATGCAAATATATGTACTCACACTACCTGGACATTACACAGACATTTAACCTTGATGACGAAGTTTATGTACAGGTATAATAAATTGAATAAACAATATTAACGAGATGAAATAATATGTTGAGTGGATTAGTCAGCAAGTTGAATTACAAATCTGGTAGTGATGGGTTGAAGCGAATTTTGCTACTAGGTTGCTGAGGAATATTTGAGAACAGAACATTTCTGATGCTGAAGAATATTTGAGAACAGAACATCTATGATGCTGAAGAATATATGAGAGCAAAATATTTGTGATACTGAAGAATATTTAAGAACAGAACAGATATTAATAAGAGCGAATGCAGGGTGTATCAAATGTAATTAAAGAGACAATGAATAAAATTTCATTGTTTTCATGTCATTATTCATATCCCCCGAAATATAACCGATTGTAGAGGACGCGTTGATTAATTTTTCCTGCAGCGTTCGCGTGTCGCGAAGATATCCCCGTTGTGTTCGCCCCTGGTCTCTCGAGAATTCGCCGTGCTGGAAGCTCGCAGTTATTAACACCGCGTCGCGTCTCGTCGCCCCGTGACAGAGAAAAGCAGAAACCGCTGGATCGCGATCCCCAAAACCGGTCCCGTCACAAATTTAATAACCGAACGCGTGGGTCGATTCCCCCACTCCCCACGCTACGAACAAAAGGAAGAATGCTCGAAAAACCTGAGGTGAAATTAAAGAGGAGGGAGAGAGAAGCTTCCAGAGAGATGACTGGAACACCCTGACGGCGTGCAAGAGGTAGAAAAGTGAAACAGAGAGAAGTAGACGGCAGCCGTACATTAATTACTCGGATGTTATATGCATGTTGATGGGATACATATGTATGAGCACTTGTAAGTAAGTTGTTCGCCAAGGGGATATTCCCTGCGGGAACGACGCGGTGGATGCGTTGTCATGAGATGTAGGGATATTCGGAGCCAGCGGTTTCGAGATATACGCAGTGGGTGTGGAATTTGAGATGGAGAAGTTTGGAGATGTAGGCATTTTGGGTTATTGGAATTTTGGGATGTAGGGATTATGGGATGTGGGAATGTTGGGTTATTGAAATGTTGGGGTGTAGGGATTTTGGGATGTAGGAATTTTGGGTTATTGAAATTTTGGGATGTAGGAATTTTGGGTTATTGAAATTTTGGGATGTAGGAATTTTGGGTTATTGAAATTTTGGAGTGTAGGGATTTTGGGATGTAGGAATTTTGGGACATAGAGATTTCGGAATATGGGGATTTAGGGGCGTCAAGGTTTTGGAATATAGGGATTTTGGGATGTAGGGAATTTGGGACTGTAGCAATTTGGAGTTTTAGAAATTTGGGGTTATAGGAATTTGGAGTTATAAGAATTTGGAGTTATAGAAATTTGGAGTTATAGGAATTGGGGGCTTAGGAATTTGGGGCTATAGCAATTTGGAGCTTTAGGTATTTGGAGTTATAGAAATTTGGGGCTATAGGAATTTGAGGTTATAGGAATTTGGAGTTATAGGAATTGGGTGCTTAGGAATTTGGGGCTACAGCAATTTGGAGCTTTAGGTATTTGGAGTTATAGGAATTTGGGATTATAGGAATTTGGAGTTATAGGAATTGGAGCTATAGCTATTTGGAGCTTTAGGAATTTTGGACTGTAGGAATTTGGAGTTATAGGACTTTGGAGTTACAGAAAGACCTTGTAGGAATTTGAGAATATTGCTCTTGTGATATAAAAATTTGGATACATAAGTATTTTAAAACCTATTAATGTCACTAGTTAGAAACTTCAAACTATAAGAATTTCAAGTTATAGGGATTTCTGTGTAGAGGGATTTCAAGATGTAGAAATATTAATATCTAGTATGCTAATATAGGTACATGAGAATACTTCAGAATATCAGTCACATATAAATTTGATTTGATAATTATGAGACACTTAAAATTAAAAAATGTTTCATTTAGTGACTCGGTGAAATTTCGAGTTTCATCATGAATCGTTGATGGAATGCTTATGTACGGGCATTTGTAAGTCGCCGAGGGGATATTCCCTTCAGGAACATCGTCTCGTGGCTGAAACATTGTCTCGGCCTATTTGAAACGGCGAAAAATCGCTGGTACTTGTAGCAGTGACAGAGCAACGTGTCCCGGGGAGAAGGGTGCTCGATTTCCATGAACTTTAATCGCGAGTCGAGTCCCGTGGGAAGTTGCGATCTGGAAAAAAGCATCGTGACTCGAGGACGATTCACTGGATCCAGCTCGTAACGAGCTGCTGAGCTGAATTCGTGCCCGGGTAACGGAAATGAACGGAAAAAATCAGTCGGAAAATTCAGACCGCGGGTGAAATGACGTTTCAACACTCTGACTGACGTGTTGGAGCTGCGGTCTATTCCTTGAGTGCCATCTTTTATTTCTTAAATTGCTATTCAAACGATCTTTTTTACAAAATTTTTCTTAATAGACTTTCGTTCTTTCTTCAATTAAAAGAATTTATAAATTTTATAATTGACTTCATTTTTTAATTATTATATTTCTAATTTCGTGTATTTTCTAAGTTTCAAATTGTTGATTGGGTATGTAGTACTATATTAGTATGTTCCGGCATTTTTGGATACGTAGATTACTCTAAGTACTTTAATACTTATGGATGTAGGTCTTTGGATATTTAGGTGCCTAGATAATATGATACCTAGGTGACTAAGTCAGTGGATACCTCGATCTCTATATTTCTGTATATGTACCTACGTTCTCATATTCCTATATCCACATATGCCCACGTCCTCACATCCTTACGTCCTCACATTCCTATGTTCCCACATACACACATTCCTATGTCCACATATGCCCACGTCCTCACATCCTTACATCCCCACGTTCCTATGTTCCCACATACACACATTCCCATATCCCTACGTCCCCACATTCCTACATCCCCACATCCCTACGTTCCAACATCCACACATTCCCATATTCCTACGTTCCGGTATCTCTACACCTCCACATCCTTCCGTCCCCACATCCCTATGTTCCCATATTCCTACGTCCCCACATCTCTACACACCCACATCCCTACGTCCCCACATGCCTACATCCCCATATTCCTACGTCCCCATATTCCTACGTTCCCACATCTCTACGTCCCCACATTCCTACGTCCCCACATACCTACGTCCCCATATTCCTACGTCCCTATATCTCTACGTCCCCACATCCCTACGTCCACACATCCCTACGCCCCCATATACCTACGTTCCCACATCTCTACGACCCCATATTCCTACGTCCCCACATACCTACGTCCCCATATTCCTACGTTCCTACATCCCTACGTCCCCATATCCCTACGTCCCCATCTCCCTACATCCCTATCTCCCTACGTCCCTATATCCCCACATTCCTACAGCGACAAATCACACGTAACTTACCATCAATCGTTCCTCAAACGCTTATTGCCTCAGCGAATTATCAAGGTACGAAAACATTAAGGTCGAGTCGAACCGTAGTTCGCACGTAATTTTGATAGAGTGAAGGAGCACATCGATCGACATCGATTAATGCAAAGGCAGAGGAGAGAATCCGAGGACGGACTTGAGATGGAAGTATTAGTTATGCCGCCATAAATACACAGAGCAGCGTGATTTCAATTTTAGACGGCCGGTTAATGGACGCTGGCAGCACTCTGCCGGATACCGGATCATGGTCTCTGTGCTTCGTACAAACAAGCTGTAATTAGTCGACGTCGAACGACATGCAAGTGAATTAAGACGCGGCTTATGGCCGGTCAAATATTTGCAGGCTCCCGCGATCTCACCTCCCGCAAAGACCCGACATGCTAAACGAGGGATTTCGGCTAACCAGTGTCGCTGCTCATCGACAATATAGGGTATACACCGTGTCGAACTATTTTGTGCCGGGAGTTTTATGGGTATTTATGGTCTGGTGAAATTTAGTTGATGTTAAAGTATTTTGTATAAGTATTATGCCATGCGGGCGTATTTATTTTCTGGTGAAGTTTAATGGAAATTTTATGCAAGTATCTTGTATCGTGAGTTTCATGGGTATTTATTTTCTGGTAAAGTTTAATGCAAAAAATTTAATGGAAGTTTTATGCAAAAGTATCTTGTATCGTGAGTTTCGTGGGTATTTATGTTCTTATGCAGTTTAATGGGTGGTACAGTATTTTATGTTATGAGTTGTACAGGGATTTGTTTTAATGAAATTTAGAGGGTATAAAAGTATTTTGAGTCATGCGTTTGATAGATATTTATGTTTTAGTGAAATTTAATGTGTGTTGCAGTATTTTGAGTCATGAGGTAGGTTATGTACACATCAGCATGTGTATTTACCATTGCAGTGAAATTTAGTAGGTGTACAAGTATATAACTTGAATTTAGCAAGAATTAATATTCTTGTAAAATTTAGGGGATGTGAAAGACTTTTATGAGATTATTCCCATGGTTTATACAAAATTTAGTAAATGCAGACAAGATTTATGTCATTATTTCCAGTTCATATTTTAATGAGTACAAACAAATTTTGCATCGTTATTTCTATTAATATCTGGGTTCATATGAAATTTAATGAGTATAAACAAATTTTGCATCGTTATTTCCATTAATATCAGCGTTCATGTGAAATTTAACGGGTATAAACAAATTTTGCATCATTATTTCTACAGCTGTTTACATTCATATCAAATTTAACGAGAAAACAAAAATTCTGCATCGTTATTTCTACAGATAATTGAGATTATACGTTATTTAATGGATGCATAAAATTTCATTATTATTATTATTATTATCTCCGTGAATGTTTAAGTTCATATGAAATTTAATGGATGTAAAAGAATTTTATATCGCCATCATCAGGTAGGATTTAATCACCATTTGTATTATCACGTTACAATAAAACTGATTATGTAGCAAAGACGTATTTTTCATTTTCCACTTCCATTTTACAATCCATTAGTCCATAAAAGGAATATAGTATTATTACATTATATGCGTATTACGGTGTAATGAAATTAAACGTAATACTATAGCGTGTTATTAATTACTTTAAATTGTAATTATCTGGCGGTGAATGACCGATGACCATGTTTACAAGTTGCTGAATATTTTTACTCCCATAAAAATGTAAATTTCAAATTCATGGATTTACACTTTTTTAAATTTCTGAATTCCTATATTTTCTGGGTTAGAGGTTATAAATTTCCACATTTTCAAATTCTAAAATATCCCAATTCCTAAATTTCCAAATTCCAAAATCTCCCAATTCCGAAATTTTCAAATTTCCAAAAAGTCCCAATTCCAAAATTTCCCAATTCCAAAATTTCCCAATTCCAAAATTTCCCAATACCAAAATCTCCCAATTCCAAAATTTCCCGATTCCAAAATTCCCCAATTCCAAAATCTCCCAATTCCAAAATTTTCAAATTCCAAAATCTCCCAATTCCAAAATTTCCCGATTCCAAAATTTCCCAATTCCAAAATTTCCCAATACCAAAATTTTCAAATTCCAAAGTCCCAATTCCAAAATTTCCCAATTCCAAAATTTCCCGATTCCAAAATTTCCAAATTCCAAAATCTCCCAATTCCAAAATTTCCCAATTCCAAAATTTCCCAATTCCAAAATTTCCCGATTCCAAAATTTCCAAATTCCAAAATCTCCCAATTCCAAAATTTCCCAATACCAAAATTTCCCAATTCCAAAATTTCCCGATTCCAAAATTTCCAAATTCCAAAATCTCCCAATTCTAAAATTTCCCAATACCAAAATTTCCAAATTCCCAAAATCCCAAATTTCTATATTTCCATATTTCAAAATCCCCAAATTCCCCAAATTCCTCAAATTCCCCAACTTCCCAAGTTCTAAATTCCCAAGCTCCCAAATTCCAATACTTCCAAACCTCCAAACTCCCAAGTTCTCCCCCTTAAACACCCTACAGTCCCCAAATCGGTACCATCAAAGATATTTCAGACACCTCCTAGCCAAAGCCCATCGACAAAGAAAACCAGAGGAATAAACCGAAGGTCCATGTAATGAACTATCAAAAGAGAAAAAAAGACCCGTCGTCAGTCGACGGATTAATGGGTAGTTTTGAATAACCGTCAAGATCCGTCGAACGACGCCGTTTTTGCGGCCGATGTCAAACGCGCCTCGCAATCGGCGGAAAATTCGTGGGAAAAATCGAGGAACACCTTTTATCTAGCCATCGGCTCCGCAGCCTATTCTAAATGCTCCACGGCATTGTTTGCGGCAACTTTCAGCCGCTTTTACCATCGCAAACAAGCATTTTCATTTAGTTTTCTTTTCATCTGCCCGATGCGCTAAGTGAATTTTACTGGCCGCTTCCATTCCGTTCCGCTTTCATTTCCTACGCGACTGTTTGGTAAATCTAATCCTTGCTTTTCATAAAAATCTCTGCTGTCTCTTTTCATTCGTTCACTCTCTCTCTCTCGGTACCCTACTTTCATTCTCCTCCCATTTTTCACACCTTCCTTGTTTCTGTATATACTTTAATTATTTTCGCCACTGTTCTTTTATACGTGGCTTATCCTTCACGTTTTTTAATCTTCGAGTTAATAGTTTGTTGCTGTATCGTGTATTAGATGATTTACCAGATTTGTTGTGGCAGTAGAGTTGGTTCAAAATTTGGAGATTTTTATTTGGACTTTTTCACTGTTAATTAATACAAGGTTTAAAAGTAGTGATGGGTATAAATATTATCTATTATATTCTGGTTACTTGTTCTGTTTCATCACTGTGTGTGGGTATCTCTCTTTCCACCCCTTTACTGACCTTCCTATATTTAATCTTCTCGTTAATAATTTTTTACTTTGTCTCTAGTATTCGATAATTTACGAAATATGTGTTATTAGAAAGTTACAGTTGGTACAAAATTTTGGAGATTTTTATTAGAGCATTTTTACTGCTAGTTAATACAAGGTTTAAAAGTAGTGATGGGTATAAACATTGCCTATTATATTTTCATTATTGTCCTGTTTCTTTCATCACTATACTTGTGTACGTCTTTTTCTACCCCTTGTTATAACCTCTTTAACCTTCTTGTTTAATCTTCCTCGTTTATTTACTTTAAAAAATGATAAAATATTTTTTGCTCATATTTTATGTTCAGTGTTAGATTTAATAAATGTTGTGCCAGCATAAAATTATAGTTGAAACAAAATTTGTAGCCGACCATTCGAATTTTCCTTCATTTTTTTAATTATCCAATTATACGATACGTTGCGCTCGACATGTCACAGACGTTCCGATCGATTTTTTGTTCTCGCATCCGATCTTTCTGTTCCATTTTCGTTCTCTCATGTGACAGCTCGCTTTAATACGCTTCGTCATCGAGCGAAAATAAAACAGCAAAATTTAATCGGTAGCTGTTACGCGTGACGAGAACAACGCATCGAACAGGAATAACTGAATACGTGGTTTTGGCGTAACGAACGAATGACGGGGAGGAAAAAAAAAGGAATTTCCCCAATCATATATTCAAATGTAGCTCGCGTCCCGTTGCGTCGAATCATTGTGAATGGAAAAAAAATATAGGCTCCATTTGAAACGGTTTTCTGACAACAATACGGATCGCGTCCATTTCATTAAGCTCTTCAAACATGTACTTCGATTCCTGAAGAAATATCGTATCTGAATTATTCGAAACGTTTTAATACAAAATTTTAACAAAACCAATGCAATAATTTGTAATGGACGAAAAATACTAGTATGTTACACAGTTTTTGTACTAAAATGAACAACTTAGGGAAAATGTATCAAGAACATATGGAAAGTTCATTCTTGACCTCCATTTGTTTATATTGATAGTACTGTTTGTACTGAAAGTACTTCATTGCATGTTTGTGTACATATGCGACATGTGAACAGATAAATTGCTTTAGAACTGTTGTGCTCCTCTGAGGTGTAACATAACCACACTTCGTATTTCACGTCTTCCTCGTTTATGTATGAATATAAATTGTTCGTGATATGCAACGAATTATAAATATATACATTTATGTATATACAATACATGAAATCTGTAAATAATTGCTATGAAAGTCTACAATGTTATAGTTTTGTCAAGTGAGGACATAACCTCACATACAAATGAACTCATCACTACAACCACTACCCATCACTACCAAATGTTCTTTAAGTTACAGAAAAGACTGATGTACACATTAACTCAATAACTGTTTCTGTTAATTTGTTAGTGTCGTAAATATGTCGACGAACACCACGATCAAAGTGAAATACGTTTAACCCCTTACCCTAATATATTATTCATAATTTGCATACAAAATCCCTAATACATAATTGCACAGGGATTATACCTAACTTCCTCCAAATATGCAATATTCCTTCTAAAGATAAGAACCTTCTACCACCGATTTACCCCTAATCGTTATCCTATCAATACAGTTTAAACATAACCGATCGCATGATCGCGTAAATCGGCAGTTTGACGTCGAAACGTAGAATTAATGGAGGACATTAATTATCGCGTCCTCGGGAAATATTCGGCAATATTGAAAATGGCAGCCGCACGACTTACGATCCATTTAACATTTCGATGTAAAATCGTCGTGGTCGAAGGGCGAATATCGGAAGGGCCCTCGGGAAGAGAGATCGCGAGCCCTCCGTTCGGTTTTATGCGGCAACGATTTTAATTTACCCGTCGAGAGCGTGAAAAATCGTTTTGGCTGTGTATTACGTTCACGCTGGCCGGAACAAAGGGAACAATGCTCGATTGTTGCGGCACAGAGCCCCGCGAATGGACGATCCTCCCTCGATTCTCGCCTCGCGATGCATCGCTGCCCTCGCGATAGCTTAACGCGAGATGAAGAGGATTGCTTCCAATGGGATCCTGCTTTAACCCTTTCGTTACCGACCTTCGCTATACTGTTGTTCTTTGTTAAACGATCCCTGTTTGCTTACTGCGAGCCCAAATTATTTATCGAGTCGGTCTGATCCTTTGTTTAACCATTCGGATGCTTTCATATTATTTATTTACTTTGTTAAGACAGTATAACTGACAGGTTATATACATAATGTCTGTTTAAATTTTATATTCATCGATACCTGGCAGATGTACTTAACCTACAATATCGCGACGCACATTGCAAACTATATGACGCACCATACTCGTATTTTCATCGCAATTGAATTTTGGGTACAATTTTTACAATCTTCACGATCGAGTGCCTGTCTTTTTAATTTTCTTGATTTATCTCCATATTGTTGTAGTCATTAGTTATATGTGCATGACGCGACTAAAAATCGTATGTTAAGGGGTTAATATGTACACTTGTATAAACTAGTATGGTGTACATACAGGGTGTCCCAGGAATAAATGTAAAATGATTTAAATCATTAATTAATGGCATTGATACTTGACAAACATATGATAACTTGTATAAACTAGTATGGTGCATATACAGGGTGAGTCAGGATTAAACAATCAATCTGCAGTAGGTTCTATGAGTAAAAATAAAGAAAATGTTATACATAAGTGCACAAATGCCACCTAAAGTAGTTACAATAAAAATAGTCCCATAATATTACTACTATAATACAACAGCGTATGTATACATATAAATACCTATATTCCAATACTATACCACACACATTCCAAAGGTGCATTCTTGCCGAAACACCTAATACACAGAGGTGATTATAATTGATTGAAAAGTAGGCCCAATATTCGAGCTGCAAAGCACGATGGACATTGTGTGGGCCGTGTTAGTAATGGGTTAACGATAATAGTTAAATCGAGAGGCTCTCGTACGATCTCTTTTGTTTCGCATGGGAGCACCGAGTAGCCGGCACATTAAAACACGCTTGCATATTCATAAGAGAAGGAATGCACTTAAGCGAGTTAACGACTCAACGAGTGCTGAATATTCTTGACAGCCACGCGAACCGGCTGCGTTTTAATTAACGTTGCAAATTATTGTTGATGTCGGCCTGTTTGTTATACGGGAATATTATTGGGTCGGTCGAGAAAATATTCTCTGTACGTTCGTGTTAAGCCCTCGAGAAAATTTCTTGTTCAATCGCTTCTATTGGTGGTTCATTAATTATTAACGTTTATGTGGTGAAGGATTATTAACATTCGTGTGGTTCAAGGGTTGTTATGGACATTTATGTGATTCGGGATATAGGAATTTGGGGGTGGGATATTGGGGATTTGGGAATTTGGGGGTGGGAGATTGGGGATTTGGGAATTTGGAGGTGGGAGATTGGAGATTTGGGAATTTGGGGGTGGAAGATTGGGGATTTGGGAATTTGGGGGTGGGAGATTAGGGATTTGGGAATTTGGGGGTGGAAGATTGGGGATTTGGCAATTTGGGGACATAGGGACTTTGGAACATAGGAATTTGGGGACATAGGAATTTGAGGACTTGGGAATTTGGGGACATGGAAATTTGGGGACATAGAGATTTGGGGATATAGGGATTTTGGGACATAGGAATTTCGGAACATAGCAATTCGGGGATATAGAGAGTTTGGGACTTAGGGGATTCGGGACATAGGAATTTCGGGATATAGGAATTTGGGGACATGGAAATTTGTGAACATAGGGATTTCGGGATATAGGAATTTGGGGACATGGAAATTTGGGAACATAGGGATTTCGGGACATAGAAATTTCGGGATATATAAATTTTGGGACGTAGAGATATTGGAGACATACACAATTCGGGACATAGAGATATTGGGGACATAGGAATTTGGGAATATAGCAATTCGGGAATATAGGGATTTTGGGACATGAGAAATTCGGGAGATAGTAATTTCGTAACATACAAATTTGGAGATATAGGAATTTTAGGACACAGAATTTGGGACATAGGAATATTGAACATACCAATTTCTCTACACAGGAATTTCAAAATATAGAAATTTGGAATTACATGAATTTTAGGATGTAGAAATTTGTATCTAGTGATATAGTCAGTATAAATATCTCCAAAAATAGTAACAAGAGATATGTAGATCTCAGAATTGGAGAAGTATACAAACTTGAGTCCTTCCAATTTCAGATTTTGGAATCTATTAACACTTTCAGATTTTCATATCAGATCTCCACAATTTGAACAATTTTTCAATTTCAATACTATTCAAAATTTAAATCCATGTAACAATGAACAACGCTATTACGAGTGATCAGAAAATCACATCCAAAATCTCCCACGAAAGTAGTAAAAGTGCCTGTTTATACAAAAAGTTTCGACCTAAAACTTCGAATAGCTCGTTTAGCGTAAACCGCTGATTAAATTGATTCGAGTTACCATAAAGGGATCGGTACACAATTATCGTCGCGATAAACGAAGAAACGTCCGGAACAATCGAGTATCTAAACATTTATCTTGCACAAAGGTAGATCTTGAAATTCTCGGCAGTAACAACACTCGAGAACCCGAAGAGATCTGCACACAGTGTAATTTAATACAGAACCGGTTGGTTCGCGATGGAGTGCGGCAAGGTAGATATGTAAGTAGGTTGCTTGTAAGGATAATTCGCTTAATATCGAGTTTTCATCCCCGTGTCGCTCTGTTCTCGTTCATCCGCGGTTCGTTCCCGTTTTCGCCGATAACTTGAGGAGCGTTATACTCGATAATTGATTGTGCGTAATAGCCATCGATTAATCGACCGTTCTCGCTCGTCGCTGACCTGGAATCCGTCATTGTCACCGTCCCGTGACAAATCGGTTGCCATCGCTCGAGGAAACTGTCTTCCCGCGGACAGAGCGAGTTTAATGCGATAAAAGAGCGACGAATTCAAAGTTGTGGATGGCGAGATTAATTAATGCTTCTTCTTGGGGAATTTTTACGTACGTTGATGGAATATTGTCTTCGTAAAGGTATAATCGCGTAATTTGAAGGGTGGGAGATATCAAGGGGTGGGGATATAGGAACATAGGTGGTATGGTTGTAAAAATATACACGGGGTGTCTCGGAACTGTATAGAGATGATCACAACAATGGAGATCCTAAGAGAATCAAAGAATCAATCAGAAATACGGTATGTGGATATATGGTAGGTATGAGGTTATAGGGACATATAGATCCTGAGATATGTGAAGATGAAAATATTGAAGTCTATTTAATAACAGACTATTTAATATATAGAAGTCTATTTAATCTTTAATATTGAGATATATTATTAATATTGAAGTCTATACTTAATATTGAAATTTACATTTGAAGCAATCTGGGGACATGGAGATACTGAGGTACAGCTGTCTGGATACATAGAGTTCTGAGATTGTAGAAATTTGAGAATATAGAGATTTAGGAATATAGAGATCTATGAATCTTGGAATCTAGGGATATAGGTATCTTGGAACATTGGTATCTAGGGATATTGAGATCTACAAAACTTAGGATTTAGGGATATAGGGATCTAGGAAGCTTGGAATCTAGGGATATTGAGATCTACAGAACTTTGGATCTAGGGATATAGGAATCTAGAAAGCTTGGGATCTAGAAATCGTGAGATTTAGAAATCTTGGAGTTTAGGATAAATAGGAATTTAGGCATCTAGGAATCTAAGGATCTAGGGATCTAGGGATCTAGGGATCTAGGATTCTAGGGATCTAGGAATCTAGGAATCTAGGGATCTAGGGACCTAGGGATCTACGAATCTAGGGATCTATGGATCTATGGATCTAAAGATCTAGGGATCTAGGAATCTAGGAATCTACGGATCTAGAGATCTAAAGATCTAGGAATTCTAGGAATTTAGGGATCTACAGATCTAGAAATCTAGGGGTCTAGGGATCTAGGGATATAGGAATCTAGAAATCTAGAAATCTAGAAATCTAGAAACCTAGAAATCAAGAAATCTAGAAATCTAGAAATCTAGAAATCTAGAAATTTAGAAATCTAGGAACTTAGGAATCTAGAAATTTAGAAATCTAGGAACTTAGGAATCTAGAAATTTAGGTACCTAAAAATCTAGGAACTTAAGAATCTAGAAATTTAGGTACCTAAAAATCTGGGAATCTAATTTACTTAACAACATAGAAATATTAATATTTCTATCTGCATTACACAAAAATCCAATTTCCACTAATAACCAATATACAAACAAATTTACCAGCACAGTTTCAATTTTTAATCGACCGCTTGTTAATCACTTTAATAACCTAAAATCGAAAATCGCCCTCTGCCAGTAATATTAAAAAATTTGCAAAGAATTTAACAACAAATTTCGCGTTAAACGAACGAAATTTTCACCGGGAACATTGACGAAAACTGTAATTAAAAATGGTGGCCACCGATTGAAAATAGAGTCCCGTGAATTGACGGCCATCAAAAGGCCGTTGCTTCGAAAACTAATGAATCGTTTTACGCGTTTTCCCCATATAAGAATCGAACGTTCATGGCCTCGACAGCCATGAAAGTTTCACCCGGCGAAGACCGACGCAATTTTCCGGCGAAAAAAAGTTTCACCCACGAAATTTAACCCCACCTGATTTTTGAACCTTCGTAAATAGTCAATTTGATGGTGTTCGAGGGGACACGTTTCGGTATTCAACGCCCGGATCCACGATATCGAGTTTGTTATCGTGTTTTGAATACGTGACGTGTTTTTCTTTAAACAGAAACATTGTTGCTCCCGCTGGGAGGACAAAATAGTGGTGAACTTTTGCGTGATTTGTCGTCTCACTGTCCTGCATTTTCAACCCGGGAAAACCATCGAAAATTCGTTTCGTTAGTTCTTTATTATAGTCCGTCGCGATTATCTGCTTATTTTCCATTTATTTTGGTCATCATCATTTAATTTCCCGTTATTTTACTGAAAGATGTTAGAGGATTATGCAGGAATTGAAGTATGTACTTCTTATGTAATTTTCTGGATATATTTTTATTATATTTTTATTATTGTTTCGTTTATACTTATTGACGAAGGTATTTCTTGTAGACACTTGACAATTAATGTATACTTTTTGTTTTACATTTATTTGAATCGCATATATTATTTTGTGAGGCGGTAGACTTCAATAGTCAGGTATTTTTGGACAGCAATACCGCATGTTTAATAAAATCGGAAGGTGTTTGAGACAGATGGTACTGTAAACAAGATGGCCGTAAGGAAACAAGATGGCCGTCAAGAAATAAGATGGCCGTAAAGAAACAAGATGGCCGTCAAGAAACAAGATGGGCGCAAAAGCAAGTGCTACCTCAAAAAGGTGTAGATAGAAGGTGTTCGAGATGCTAATACAAACAAGATGGCCGTAAACAAGTGCTCTACGACCTTAACGTAGTATCTTGGCCCATGTAACGTTACACTTATTAGCCTCTATTTGCCCGTAGTATAATTATTAAGGAAAATTATGCATTCACCGCGAGCCGTATAGAGAGCAGAAGCTTAGAGCAGTCCGGTTAATTGCTACAATTACCTTTGATTAATGCTGCTAATTACCCTCTCGTCTTTTTATTTTCCCACTTTCCTTTTATTTCGCTCTCTTTGAGACCGGTTAACGAGACCGACGTGACTGCTCGTGAATCCTCCTGATGATCCGAATGAACAATGAAAATTGTTTCACCCGTATCGAAATAACTTTCGTTCATTTAATCATTTTCCGACAGGAAAATATTGTTTCGTTCTTCTTTCATCAATTTTCAGTTTTGCACCGCCGCATTTGCATACGATGTTTTTTAAACCACTGTCTTTTGTTATTTAAATGCACGCGGCTACCAATTATTTTATGAATAATTTCGTTCGTGCAGCGCCGAAACGGTGATTTTCTGTGTTTGCGGAATTGAATTATTAAAAAGTCCTCGTTTGCTTTAATGGAGAAGGATTATTCGATTGTACGTGAGCGTGTTATGTTCTGTTTGACAAAATAGCAAGGTGGATTTACGTAATTCGGTTAAATTTTACAATTCTGGGGTTTCAGGGTTTTGGAAGGTAATGGTTTTGAAGTTACGGAAGGTTAGGATTTTACGCGGTCGAAATTTGAGGTTATGAAAGTTAGGAATTTACGTGGTTTGCCAATTTGAAGATTTGAGAATTTGGAAATTTGGGAACTTTCGAATTTGGGGATGTGGGACTTTAGGAACATGACAATTTAGGCATGTGGGGAGTTCCTAAATGGTGGAATTCGACAATTTAGGGATTTGGAAACGTGGAAATTGAGGATTGTAGAAATTTGGAAATGTAGGAATTGGGGAATGTCGAAATTTGGGAATGTGGGAATTGGGGAATGTGAGAATTGGGGAATGTCGAAATTTGGGAATGTGGCAATTGGGGAATGTGAGAATTGGGGAATGTGGGAATTGGGGAATGTGGTAATTGGGGAATGTGGGAATTGGGGAATGCGGGAATTGGGGAATGTGGGAATTGGGAAATGTGGGAATTGGGGAACGTGGGAGTTGGGGAATGTGGGAATTGGGAAATGTGGGAATTGAGGAACGTGGGAGTTGGGGAACGTGGGAATTGGGGAATGTGGGAGTTGGGGAATGTGGGAATTGGGGAATGTGAAAATTGGGGAATGTGGGAATTGGGGAATGTGGGAATTGGGGAATGTGGGAATTGGGGAATGTAGGAATTGGGGAATGTGAGAATTGG
This sequence comes from Megachile willughbiella, assembly GCA_945859595.2. Taxonomy (NCBI): domain Eukaryota; kingdom Metazoa; phylum Arthropoda; class Insecta; order Hymenoptera; family Megachilidae; genus Megachile; species Megachile willughbiella. The sequence continues at coordinate 13,533,439 of OX243798.1, read as the reverse complement.
GGAATGTGAGAATTGGGGAATGTGGGAATTGGGATATGTGGGAATTGGGGAATGTGGGAATTGGGGAATGTGGGAATTGGGGAATTTCGGAATTGGGGAATGTGAGAATTGGTGAATGTCGGAATTGGGGAATGTGGGAGTTGGGGAATGTGGGAATTGGGGAATGTGGGAATTAGGGAAAGTAAGAATTGGGGAATGTGGGAATTGGGGAATGTCGAAATTTGGGAATGTGGGAATTGGGGAATGTGACAATTGGGAAATATAGAAATTTGGGAATTTAGATATTTGCAAATATAAAAATTTACAAATTCAACAATTTGAAAATTAAAAAGTTTCCAAATTTGACACCAAGAAGTCCGAAAATCTAAAATTTCAACCTTTCACAAATTTCAAAACGAATAATCTCAATATTAAAAATGTTGAAACCTCATAAATTTGGAAACTAGTAAAACGTAGAATTGCCAGTGCCACAACATATTAATGAACGATCTTAGCTTACATCGAATTCTTTCGGGACGATCGTTAGAAGTGATTATATGAGGCGAACCCTGGTCACGCTCTACTCGTCATATGATGTGCCTTCGCTGACTCTCGACTCGTCTTTGTCATTACAGTGACAATGATAGATGCAGAAGCAGTGGCAGGTGGAATTGCTCAGTTACCATGCGACGTGGATCCTCCGGTCTCTGGGGACAAGCTACACCTAGTTATTTGGTACAAGGAGGAGGCAGACGCACCGATATACAGGTAAATTTTTCTCTTGCTTCCCTCTTTACTCTTTATTTACCATCTAAATCATCTTTGCTTCGTTGTTTCTAAACTACGCCATACTTCAAAAGGAAACGCGTCTACCATACTTTACTCGTAAATTGAAACACGCTATTTATTTTCATGAGTTTCGAAAATTTTATGAACAATAATCGGTTTTATTGACAATCATCGAAATTTTATGTTCTTTTTGTTAGTTTATGTAATTGAGATTCAAAGACATTCACTATTTTTGCATTATAAACATTTTTATTAAATATAAAATATTTTACAATATTTTTATTATACAAATTTTTGTAAAAATTTTTACTTTCATAACTTGTGTTATTTAATAAATATTATTGTGTTGTTATTTATTATTAGTGTAGCTGTTATACAAATTTGTTTAAAAGTTAGAAGTTTGAGAATAAAGTTTGTTAGGTTTAAGTTTAAATTTAAATATTTTAATCTCGCCTTCAATTTTTTAATACTTCTCTCTTCAAATATTGTCTTAAATTTCTAAATATTTCACTCCGAATATTGCCTGAAATTTTCAAATATTTTATTTCGGATATTGCCTTCAGTCTTGTAATACTTCTCTCCGAATGTTGTCTACGATATATTATTCCGCTTCGAATGTTGCCTACAATTAACTTCCTCAGAAATCTCAATTAACGCGAAAACCCGTCAAGTGCAATGTAGTTTATTCAAAATTAATTTACTACGGGAAATTAATTGCTACTTGTATTATAAAGCTTAGCTCGAGAACGGTCCCCTATTGAACCGTTGAGAGCTATTGCGAAATAATGAAGCCAATATCAATGTTCATTCTGTAACGCTCCTATTTTAATCATGCCTCGACAACACAAATATTACAACACATTTTATTCAGGTGATCTAACTTTCAATTATACTAATATAACCTTCAATCGTAGATTAGTATAGATTAACCTAACCTAATTTAACCAACCACCCCCGATTATCATTGTCACATTAAGAAGTTATCTGTACAGATAACCTAACTTAACCTCTCCCCGTTTATTGTCGTATTTCATGAATTTTCCAACATATTTTTCATTTGAATAAATTATGAAAATTGAGAAATGCCTACGGTAAAATTACCATGAATTATAAATGTAGTTAGGCGAAAATTACTAACGGCGGTCGAGATGGCTATGATTTCTTTGGTACACAGAATCGCGTGCCACGACTCGATTTCGCGAAATATTTGCTCACGGTAAATAATTCGTCTGGGTCGTCCTCGAAACGGGAACATCGAATATCGTGGCACAATTGCATCAACCCCGAGAGAGAAACATTCAACATAATATTTCGGATACGCTCCTTTTCCTAAGTCTCCAAATCCGATACTTGCTTTTCACTTGTGTTTGATTAGCAAGTTGGTAAGACAAACATTTTGTAGATAATTGTGTCACCTCAAGATTAAGTCATTTTAGTGGCAAAAGGTGGAGAAATAGGTTTTTTCATAGTTGTTATAGTGTAATTGTATTTATTGCTGTTTTAAAATGAAATTTGGTTGACATGCAGAAGTTTAAAAAAAAATTCAATTGTGCTAATACTTTTTGTATTTTTTAAACGAAAATAATTTTTAGAAGAATAGTGAAACATGTTTTAAACAAAATTATAATACAACACATATGGAAAATTATAAAGAAATATTTTTTACGAAATTATAATGAAACATATTTTTAACAAAATCATAATGAAATATATTTTAGACAATATTATAAATGGAATGTATTTTTAACCTCCTCAAACTATCGTTCTGGAAGTCATACATTCATACCAAAAAATTGTTCACAAAATATGAAGACTTGAAAAAGTACCAATTTAGCACAATTATTACTACACTTACTACAACTAGCTTAACTTAACCTAACCTCCTGAACCTATCGTTCTCGAAGTCACACATTTATACCAAAAAATTGTCCACAAAATATGAAGACTTGAAAAAGTACCAATTTAGCACAATTACTACTACACTTACTACAATTAGCTTAACCTAACCTAACCTCCTGAACCTATCGTTCTCGAAGTCACACATTCATACCAAAAAATTGTCCACAAAATATGAACACTTGAAAAAGTATCAATTTAGCACAATTGCTACTACACTTACTACAACTAGCTTAACCTAACCTAACCTCCTGAACCTATCGTTCTCGAAGTCACACATTTATACCAAAAAATTGTCCACAAAATATGAAGACTTGAAAAAGTACCAATTTAGCACAATTACTACTATACTTACTACAATTAGCTTAACCTAACCTAACCTCCTGAACCTATCGTTATCGAAGTCACACATTTATACCAAAAAATATGAAAACTTGAAAAAGTACCAATTTCGCACAATTACTACCACAATTAACTTAACCTAACCAAACCTATCGTTCTCGAAGTCACATATTTATACCAAAAAATATGAAAACTTGAAAAAGTACCAATTTCACACAATTACCTAATGCCTCAGCAATTACGCAGACAACATAATTTTCGTTAAAATTTCGTCAATACACAGCAACATTTATCGTTGAAGAATACTCTTAAAGTCTATCAAAGGCTCCTAAACTAATCCTAAGATTAACAGACTGTCACGTTTCGAGGACAGTTCTAGGAACGAAGTTAGTTGCATAAACGTGGTGAAAGCGTTGTTTCCATAAGTTCATTATTCCAACGAGAGGATTTTACTTCTGAAACGTTGCCAATCTCTTCTATTTATTTGCCGTTTGTAGGTACGTCGACGTTAGCTCTTTATTGCCGTCACTTTGCCTTCGTTCTTCCTTAATGGAAATTTAAATTAAGTTCCAACGGATTCGTGAATTCGTTTCCAGATATTCTTTATGGATCGTTTGGTTAACGTTTCGTTGGATTCTTTGAGGAACTACAATGTCACGAGTTTATGCACGCGGTGCATAAATAATAGCGCGATTAAGAAAGAAGTTGCATCGAATGGATTTGTTCATTTTTTCTATTTCGCACTTTTGATAACTTGTCATTTTTAGTTGAATTTTCTTGAGAACTTGATATATGTTAGACATATTTTTTGAAGTAATTTCAAGTTTTTAAAAGCAGATTAATGAGTTGTTCATTTCTGTGACAATTTTCAAGGTTGTCTAAATTTCCAGCTTGTGTCAAAAGAATTTTAATTCGGTAACATATTTAATTCTTCGAACTAGCAGTTTCAAGTCTGTTTCCAAAATAAAAATAGAAGTAAAAATTTTACAGAAAGCACACAGTGAAATATTCACAAACACTCGCCGCATCCGAAGTTCAAATAAAAAGCGCATCAAAACCAATCCGACTGTAAAATAGACAAAATACCGTGAAATAAAACAATAAAATAATTGCGCAAAGGTATATAAAACTTGCACAACCGGCAAAAAACAGCAAATCAAAAGCGAAATAAAAAACGGTAGCCAAAATACGGTGAAATAAAGCAGTAAAATAATTGTACAAACATAAAATGTTTACAAAGTGTACAGCAAATAATAGCGGCAAAAGTAACAAAATAGAAAGAGAGGAAAAGGTAAATTGCATTTGTCCTAATTGATATTCCGTAAAATTTGCAAGTCGCAAAATCAGCGCGAACGAGCCATCTCATCGGGAATCAGATCTCGTTCGTGGCCGATTAACAAGTATAAAACGAGATGGAGATTCGCGAAATCGATAGAGAGCGATTCGATCGAGTTACGAGTCCGGTACGATTATCCGACATGACTGGGCAGGTGTTTCGAATCTTTTTCTCTTTCTGTTGCCGCGAAACGCCGAGGGCGAGATGAGGTTTGCGGCCGACTGTTGCCTCGGGGCGGAATTTCTGAACCGGTCCTTCGAGGACGTTTTATACGCCAAGGTTTCGGGACACACACGGTGTGCGAAACACGGCTTCCTTCGTTCCACTTTCCGTCAGATTTCACGCTCGAAATCGATACGTGTTTTAACCCGTGAATTCGTCACCGTTCGAAATTAAACGGCACAGAAAGACTCGTCAAACTGAACCCTTGATTGATACTTGACACCCCATTTTTGATGCTATTGACGCTTTTATGTCACACTACCAATCAGTCGAATGACGGGTTTCTGGTTTCGCAGTTTACGTTACAAAATCTTGCTGTCGGATTTTATTGAAATACCACTGTTACGACAAAGGATAAACGGAGGTATAAATATAGATATTATATCTCCCATATGTATGTATACACTGTATACGTCATGTGATACTTCATATTTACCTTTTCACTTTTAGTTTAAAAGTGTACATCTAAAGTCAGTAATATGTTAAAATAATAACTTACTTGATTTTAATGTCCACAATCATATTAATTGCTTTAGCCTATTCTTTTAATTCCTCCATTTTTCAACATATTAATGTTTACTGAAAGATTTAGTACAATTTCGGTTGTTCAAGAAAAATCAGCACGGTTCAAGTAACATATTTTCACGATTTTCCTCGTGTCACGTATGTTTTCGGTGATATACTGCCAAAATATGCGGCGGAGCGTCACATGTGTGACACTATGCCCTGAATTGCTCTTATGACGTCACACATGTGTTAATTTCGTCCCCCTTTTTAATTTCCGAACGAGGACACGACATGGGCGGTTCTCTTCACATTTAATAATTGTACTTTATGCGTGTAAGCAAAGAAAACGCTATTGGATGCGGTACCAAAATGGCCGCCGATGCACAGTATCGGATATCAATTGTGGAATATCAATTATTTTGTCACAAAAAATTGCGCTCTTAACAGTCTAAAAGTTATTTAATATAACACTTACCGAAACAATATTCTGCACGAAACCATTAGTCAGCTAATTATGGTAAGAACACAGCTCGTTTACGTTGGTTTTGTGATGTGCGCCCGTTGTAGAATGTCAGTTAATTCATTTGTGAGTAAATGCAGTTTCAAAACTTTAAGTGGGACTTTCAAAGTTGTAGAATAGTTGTTAATGCAGCTATTATTCAACTCGTCGCAGAAGTATGACTTAGCGATGCTTCTAGGATTTCTAAGTTTTATAGAACACTATTAGCTAACTTTGTGAATGAGCACTTGTGAAATTCAAACTGGAACTGCGAATATTATGAAATTTTGCAGAGTAGCTCTAATTGTGCAGTGGGTATAATTTGAACGTGGAAGAGAAACACTTTATTCTGTTAGCTTAGGTTTTTTGAGGTGCTTTTAAGGAAGATATTTTAGGTTAATCTTTTTGCTTATGAAATTTCTAAAATTTTTATTTTATTTTTACAAATTAGTAATCATTTTTCTCTAAACGTTGCCTGCAACTCTGATATTGACTTCAGCTATAATGACTATTTTATTCATCATTCTCCCATGACTAAACAAATTAAATATCAGGGGTACATTTGAGATGAACAGAAACTGAATTACATTTTGTAGATCAATCTTTTTGTGCACCTATGCAATTTTTTGTCAAATTTTATGGAATAATTCATTAATTTTTGCATACGCTTTGCCTGCAATTCTGAAGTTCACTGCAGCTATAATGACTATTTTATTCATCATTCTCCCATGACTAAACAAATTAAATATCAGGGGTACATTTGAGAAGAACAGAATCCGAATTACACTTTGTAGATCAATCTATTCGAGCACCTATAAAATCTTTTTCCAAATTAAAGTAATTTTAGCCTAAACTGTGCAATTACTGACATCAGCAAAATATGACTGTTTTATTCATCACTCTTCATAAAAACTAAATTACACTTCTTAGGCGAATTCATGTATAATTCAGAGGCTAAATTGAATGGTATTGAACGGAGAAAATTTCAAAAACCCTCTCTGTGGACTTCATTACCAGTTATTAAAGTATATCGTGACGTTCGGACATTAAAGATCGCGTTAAATAAAATTGTATCTGTCACGACAGATATAGAATAAGAAACGAGGCGTACAGGAGGAAGAAGCGAGATTTAACCGTTCGGGAGGACAAATATTCTCACGAGAAATCGGGCTTATGAAGCGAGGGACGTGTTATTTGCGCGTGTTTTGAAGAGATTCGATCTGGTCCGATGTTGTAATCACGGTACAGTGTAAATAAGGGAGCCGGCAGAGAGAAACGTGGCTGCCGTTCGAAAAGCGATTGAAACAGATGTCTGTTTGACAGGGAGAATTCGCGCGGGTGTCGTGTATTTGCGACAGCACGGTTGTCAAATGAGGCTGGATTTATTAGTAACAATAAACCAACTCGCGGATACGTGTGACGTGTGCGCGTGTACAACGTACGGGGACAATATGATTCAACGTTGTACGGGACAATGTTGAATATGGAGAATAATGCAGTCGGTTTATTTTGTACGAAACTATAAATCACGTCTGAAGTGTCAACTATATTCTTTGGTGAAGATCGCCGGTGGCGGAAATTTCAGGTAGAATTGTATTGAAATTTTGATAGTACGTACGGTATTACGCAATTATACGATCGTGGGAATGTACGTGAAGTTGGTGGTCGAGTACAAATGTAGAATTGTAAAGCTTTCGTGTGGCAGAAGCATAAATTCGTAGAATGTACAGAAGATACAATGCTGATAGATTAGTAGATTGATGGACTGATGGTATAGTGGACTGGTAGATTGGTGGATTGATAGATTGGTAGATTGGTACATTGGTACATTGGAACATTGGTACATGGGTAGATTGGTAAATTGGTAGATTGGTAAATTGGTAGGTTGGCAGATTGGTAGGTTGGCAGATTAGCAAATTGGTAGGTTGGTAGGTCGAAAGATTGGTAGATTAGTAGGTTGTCAGGCAGGTAGGTTGGAAGATTGGTATGTTGGTAGATTGGCAGATTGGGAGATTGGTAGATTGGTAGATTGGCAGATTGGTAGATTGGCAGATTGGTAGGTTGGCAGATTGGTAGGTTGGCAGATTGGTAGGTTGGCAGATTGTTAGTTAGGTGGGTTGGAAGATTGGTAGGTTGGAGATTGATAGATTCATAGGCTAGTATATTGATAGATTGATACATTAATACATGGATACATTGATACATTGACACATTGATTCTTTGATACATTGATACATTGATGCATTCATACATTGATACATTGATACATTGATGCATTGATACATTGATACATTGATGCATTCATACATTAATATATTGATACATTGATGCATTCATACATTAATACATTGATGCATTGAGACATTGATGCATTGATACATTGATACATTGATACATTGATAAATTGATACATTGATACATTGATACATTGATACATTGATGCATTGATACATTGATACATTGATACATTGATGAATTCATACATTAATACATTGATGCATTGAGACATTGATAGATTGATAGATTGGTGTTATAGAGAAATGATAAATGGATAGAATATTATACTAATAAAGTAATACGTTCATAGAATGATAGTATGATAAAATGAAAGAGCAAATAATAATGATAAATGGAATGATAAATTAATTGAAGTATAAAATGTTTCATTACCAAAATTGCAGAACATTAATAATTGACCATCGCTGAAACAGCAAACTGAATGGCGGGGATGTATGATTATAAAATAATCGAATTTCACCGTTGTAGAATAACAAAGCGATAGAATCGTGAATCCCTAGAATTCAAAATTGAAATATTCAGTTGATGAATTAGTAGAGAGACAAGCCGGTTGGACAAACAGACGATAAAATAGTTGAGAGACAAAATGCAGGAATGATAAGGTGATAAAACGGTAGACCGTCGGAGAGACAGAACGATGAAATGATACAGTGGCGGAACAGCGAGGCTGCAGAATAATAAGATTACAGAAACAGCAAAGTTATATAGAGAACTTGTAGAATATTAAACCTGCGGATGTGTAAAATCGCTAAGCCGGAGAATCACAGAATCTCGGTACCTAAACTTTCGAAATCGTACGTCGGATATTTTCGAATCGGCCATAAACTTGATATTAACAAAGCCCAACGAATATCCAATTCCGCAACGATTACGGTACAGTATCTACACATCGAAATTCACCAAAATTATCTCCGTTCAGAACGTAGAAATTGGATTAAATATCGAGATAAGATATTGAATCCCACGATACCTTCTATATATTTGTCCCACTGTCTCTCTCTCTCTCTCTCGTTTCTCTCCGTTCTCCAAAGCTGATATCACGATTCGATCGCAGTTTATGCATAGCAACGAGGAAAAAGCAGAAATCTCATATTTTCCCTCTGCGCTTACAAAAGATCGCGTGTTCGACTTTGCTTTGCGTGCTGTTTCCTACAACGTATCCACTGTGTGCTTGCGTCTTTTTTTATATTCATAGAAATTTCTGCGGTAGATTATCGTTTCTCTACCTTCTAAAGTAAATTTTGAAAATGTATAGAAACCCGATACGGGAATTCTCTACAAGCCCGACGATAACGGTTGAGAAACACGAACCCAAGTGAACTCTATTCAAAATCGCCGGATAAATATTGTTGGCCTTCACTATTGTGGAATTGAAGGGCGTAGAAATTTACAGACGCAAGATTTATGGTGTGTACTGGTACAGATATATAGGGATTTGGGTGTATAGGGATTATTGGACGTAGGAATTTGGAAGTAGAAGAATTTGTAGGGATGTAGGGACGTTATAGAGATTTCAGAATGTAGGAATTTGGAGACGAAGAAATTTTGGGACGTAGGAATTCGGGGATATAGGGATTTTGGGACATAGGGAATTCGGGAGATAGTAATTTCGGAATATAACAATTGGGGATATAGGGATTTGAGGACATGGGGAATTTGGGAGATAGTAATTTCAGAACATAACAATTGAGGGATATAGGGATTGTGGGACGTAGGAATTCGGGGACATAGGGAATTTGGGAGATAGTAATTTCGGAACATAACAATTTAGGGATATAGGGATTTTGGGACGTAGGAATTCGGGGACATAGGGAATTTGGGAGATAGTAATTTCGGAACATAACAATTTAGGGATATAGGGATTTTGGGACGTAGGAATTCGGGAATATAGGGATTTTGGGACATAGGGGATTTGGGAGATAGTAATTTCAGAACATAACAATTGGGGGATATAGGGATTTTGGGACGTAAGAATTCGGGGATATAGGGATTTTGGGACACAAGGAATTCGAGAGATAGTAGTGTCGGAACATAGGGATTTTGGGACATAGAAATTTTGGGATATAGGGATATTGGCATATAGAGATCTCGGGACGTAGAAGTTTGGGGCTATAGGAATTTTTTAATGTAAGGATTTGAGGTTATAGGGATTTGGGTGATATAGAGATTACAGTGTATAGGGATTTGGAACTATACTGATTCAAGGCCATAAGGATAGGGGATTGTAAAAATTCAGCGCTATAGAAATTCGAGAATGTAAGAATTTTGAAATATAGGGACTTGGGGATGCAGAGATTACAATACATGTATGTAGGAATTCAAAGCTATAGAAATTCAGTGACATAGAAATTCAAGGTTGTAGCAATTCTAGAATATAGAGATTTGAGAATGTAGAGATTACAGCATGTATGTAGAAATTCAGGGATATAGAGATTTGGGGTTGTAGAAGTTACGGTATAGGAATTCAGGACTCTAGGGATTCAAGGATATAGGGCTTCAAAATTTATAGAGAGTCAGGGCTCTAGAGATTCAAGGATACAGAGATTTTTACATATAGAAATTGAGGGATGTGGAGATGTTGATTATGTTGTGTACAGATTTCAGAATTGAGTGATTTGTGGATGTATTTGATGGAATAAAGATTTGAGAATGTAAAAATTCAGTAAGACAAAGATTACAAGATATACACAGTCTTGATTTGAATAATATTGATAATATTGATAATATTGATAAAATTAATAATATTCATAATATGTATGTATAGATTTCAGAATATAGACATCTGGGGATACAGAAATCTTTTTAAACAATAATACTAAATATCTAAGTATCTACAGAATAAAGTACCTACAAACCTAAATATTTACGTACCCACAAAACAAACTACCTACCAAACTAAATATCTAACCTAGAGAACAAAGTACGTACAAAACTAAATATCAAAGTATCTACAGAACAAATAACGTACATATACCAATGTCTGAAGACGAATACCAAAATCTACAAGTACAAACAATCTAACTTTCCCCTAAAATTAAAATAACTAATTTCGAAAGTCATATAACTTGCATCAAACTCGTTTTCATAAATCTGGAAGTGTAACTGCATCGCTATAATATAAACCGCGGTATCCCATTGCGTGTCACGGAATCGTAGAAACGTGATCTTTCTCAAAATGGCGGAACCACGAAACAGAAACACGGCCCGGGCAATGGAAGCTGAACGGCCAGGTTTAATTTCATAAATGTTCTGGTGGCTTTGGCCACGTTGTTCTTGCCGACTAGCAGCAGGGTTAAACGTCCATAAAATGAATTGCTTTCTACCCTCGGCCATTCGATTCTTGGCCCCGCGTGTTCCAACCGCGGCCCAAGAATTATGGCCGCGAATTATTGCCCATCCGCGTGTAAGTAATACGTTCATCGCATTACTCCCTTTACCGGAACTTTACAATCTATAGTTTTATTAAAAAACGCGGTTTCCGTGCACCACGATCGTCCACCCGAGTTTATTTTCGCGACGCGTGCAGCTTCTCAGCGAATTTCTCTCCGCGTTCTCCTTTTTTTTTATACCTCTTCGCACGGAAGGAATAAAGGGCCGTCTTATGCTCGCCTTCTTCCCGCCATTTTCTTCTCTTTCTTCAACCGTGGAAACGTTTAGAACGCAAAGGGATTCCGAGTTACGGTTTCTCCACGATGAATTTCACCCGGCGTTTAACACTCGGACTACCGTTTCCACCGGGCAACTTTCTGGCTGCCAGGAATTTTTTATCCGGTTCTTTATTTAACTTCCGTTTTAGAACCGCACAGAGCGGTTTGCGGCTTCGCCGGGTATTTACGATCGAGACTCGTTCCGAGGAGAATTAGTGTTATCGTGCGCTTGGTTAATGGTAATTGATACTGTGGGTTCGCACTTACACTACGGGTAGTGATAATCGACGTGTTTAAGACGGGATACTGTTATGTGCGTCGTTTAGCCTTTCATGGGATGAAAGCTTCGGTACTTCCTGAGCTGTAATATTTTGTTGGTACTTTATTTATAGATAATATTCAGAACAATTACATTTACTTTAAATTTCAGTCTGAACCTACCCTTAGATACACAATTTTATTATTAGAACTTGATACTTATTTTATTCATAGATGTTGAAAACAATTATATTCACTTCAGATCTATTTGTCTTTATTTACATTTCACTGAAAATCAAACCTAACTTAGAACACAATTTTATTATTCAAACTTGATACCTATTTTATTTATAGGAGATGTTGTAAAATCTAACCTAACCTTGCAATTAATTTTATTGCTCGATCTTATTTATTTTTGTTCAGGCATTAATACAAATCTGACTCAATTTGACATATAATTCTATCGTTTCAATATGTTTTTATTTGAACTTTTTTGTTGAACCTAACCTAACTTTGCACATAATTGTATCATTTGAGCTTATTTATTTTTCTTCAAACATTAATCTAAACCAAACTCAAAGTGATACCTTATTGCTCAAGTTTATATGTACATTTTTAATTGAATATCTTCCATAAATTCATATTAGTGATGACAAAACCAAAATGTCTGACCAAAATCACAAATGAAGTTCGAAGAAAATGATCAATTTTGCCACTCAAAATTGTATATATTTTTAAGAACATCTTTCATAAATTTACATTTATCATGACAAAATCAAAATGTCTGTCAAATATCACAAAATAATGTACAAATAAAATGAACGATCTTGCCACTCGGAATTGTATACTTTTTTTAACAATATCTTTGATAAATTCACACTAGTCATGACAAACTCAAAATGTCTGACCAAAATCACAAAATAAAGTACATATAAAATGATCAATGAATATCTTCCATAAATTCACATTAAACACAACAAGACAAAAATATCTCCAAAAAATCACAAATAGAGAACAAATAAAATAATCGCACAATATGTCAGTCCAAACGAAACACCGCAAGTAAACAAAGCGAAAAACAGACTCACTAGAATCTGTTCAAAAACCGTTTAAAACTTTAACAAAGTTTCCCGACCGTTATTCAATGTACACCGCGACGCGGACCACGCAAGACCCCGAAAAAAATGAAAAAAAAATGGAAAAAGAATCGGCGATTAAACTTGATTCACAATCAACATTCCAAGTTATTAATTCCATCAGAGAGCGTAACAAAGTTAGCTTGGTTTCCGAGCCGGAACTCGCGGAATTATCAAGCCCGTGAAATTAACCGAATAGCCAAACTCAATTTTTATTAAACCAGCCTGTGGCGTTCGGTTCGGTCCCGATTTCCCCGTGCAAACCAATTATTCCGCTGTTACGCGTTAAAGTTCACGGTTAATTACATCCCGCCTGCCAAACGGTCGCTTTGAACAACCGGAATCGCGTTGCGTCCCTTTCCGATGCGTCTCTCGAAACTACCATTCGTGTTCCTTCGATTTAAAGCACGCTTATTAACGGAATTTCTGTATTTCGATAGCAGTTTTCGTGTGGGACGTGCATCGTCCAATTAGTCATCTTGCTATTTGGACAACGTGTTACTGAGTATTTGTAGAAGTGACGTTTTGCAAAGCGTTTGTGAAAGCAACATGTTGCAGAGTGTCTGAGAAAGTAACACATTGCAGACTGTTTGTGGAAGTCACATTTTACAGAGTATTTGTTGAAAAGACATTTTATAGAGTACTTATGAAAGTAACATGTTGCAAGAGTATTTATGAAAGTAACATGTTGCAGACTATTTGTGGAAGTGACATTTTACAGAGTATTTGTGGAAGAGACATTTTACAGAGTATTTGAGAAAGTAACGTGTTGCACAACATTTATGAAAGTGACATGTTGCAAGAGTATTTGAGAAAGTAACATGTTGCAGAATATTTGAAAAGTGACATTTTACAGAGTATTTGTGAAAGTAACATGTTGCAGTACATTTATGAATGTGACATGTTGCAAGAGTATTTGAGAAAGTAACAAGTTGCAGAATATTTATGAAAGTAACATGTTGCAGAACATTTACGAAAGTAACATGTTGCAAAGTATTTCAGAAAGTAACATGTTGTAGACTATTTATGGAAGTGACATTTTACAGAGTATTTGTGAAAGTAACATGTTGCAGAACATTTATGAAAGTAACATGTTGCAAGAGTATTTGAGAAAGTAACATGTTGCACAACATTTATGAAAGTAACATGTTGCAGACTATTTGTGGAAGTGACATTTTACAGAGTATTTGTGGAAGAGACAGTTTACAGAGTATTTGAGAAAGTAACATGTTGCACAACATTCATGAAAGTGACATGTAGCAGAATATTTGAGAAAGTAACATGTTGCAAACTATTTGTGGAAATGACATTTTACAGAGTATTTGTGCAAGTGACATTTTACAGAGTATTTGAGAAAGTAACATGTTGCAGAACATTTACGAAAGTAACATGTTGCAAAGTATTTCAGAAAGTAACATGTTGTAGACTATTTATGGAAGTGACATTTTACAGAGTATTTGTGAAACTAACATGTTGCAGAACATTTATGAAAGTAACATGTTGCAAGAGTATTTGAGAAAGTAACAAGTTGCAGAGTATTTATGAAAGTAACATGTTGCAGAACATTTACGAAAGTAACATGTTGCAAAGTATTTCAGAAAGTAACATGTTGTAGACTATTTATGGAAGTGACATTTTACAGAGTATTTGTGTAAGTAACATGTTGCAGAACATTTATGAAAGTAACATGTTGCAAGAGTATTTGAGAAAGTAACAAGTTGCAGAGTATTTATGAAAGTAACATGTAGCAGAATATTTTCTAAAGTAACATGTTGCAGAATATTTTCTAAAGTAACATTTGCAGAGTATTTGAGAAAGTAACGTACTGTGGAACATTGTCACTTTTCAAATATTCTGCAAAACGTTACTTTTACAATTTACACAGTAGTGTGGAAGTAACATGTTGCAGAATATTTTAAAAAATCACATGTTGCAGATCATTTAAGAAAGTAACGTCCTACAGAACATTTAGAAAAGTTACATTTCGCAGAATATTTGAAAAGCGACAATTTACAGACCAGTTGCGAACATGTTGCACATTAAAGAAAGCAAAATTTTGCAGAGTACATATCTTATAAGTCCCTCAAGCTCAATCAACAAAGTGCAAACACAGCAACTTTATCAACAAGACCGAACACCTATCGATTTAATTACCAACAAATTAAACAATGCCACAAATTAATCAATAACGGGTTTGTTAGAGAATTAACGCCGAGGTAATTAATCGATTCGCGTAATCAGCGTTCCGCGGGTGTTCATTGTTTGTACGAAAAACAGGAATATCTGTGCCGTGGAAAAATATCCGGAGAATTTCGCATTAGGATGCCGTGAAAATTACGGGCGATAACACTCGACGCGTGAAACAGCACAATATTCCAATTGCATCGCGAAATTTCGAATATTTCCCGATGGCATTCGACGCAGCCGCGAGAACAGAAATGCGAGCCGCGATTATAACCGGGTCACGGTTCTGTTGTCAATAGAACGCCGAACCCGCCCGATTGTTGCCCGCTTGATATTCGCCCGGGAGTTTATTAGCCTCGTGTGTAAACACTTTGAACGCTTCAGCGGCGTAATATCGCGCCGCGAAGAAAGAAAACAGACCTCGAAACTCTCCGGAAGACTGCTAAGCTTTCCGGCTTCCTTTCGCCTCGCGCGAGCTTTATTTTTCCGCAGAAAGCCTGTCTACGCCCGACACGCGTTTTCATTGCAACGATGCCCCCCGTGCAAACGATTTCTCCTAGAAATTTCCTACAATATTTTTCACGCTACCTCCTATCTGTGCTGCGAGTTTTCACAATTTATTTTCGGTTCTGCCGGTTCTTTTTTAGGTTATGGTTCTCTTTTACGTTCAATTGAAAGGTATTACTTGGGGAAAATTCTTTGCTTAATTTAGTTTCAATATTTAGATCTTCAAATTCCTAGATTTCTAAATAGATATCATCTCCAAATTTCTATATCTTCAAATTCTTCGTATCTAAATTTCCAGCGACCAAAAAACCAAAAATTCGATAGTGCCGAATTTCCGAGCTTAAAAATTTGATATCTCCATAAATCGACAGCCCAATCGTAGAGCAGCCCATTTGCCCGCGAGCTCTGTAGCAGTTGATCAGACCATTGCTGCATCAGAAATAGTTATAGCGTCTGTCATGGCGTCGAACGCGTTTCGCAGAGGGAAAGTTTCGCTGAAAGGCTGCCGATTCTTCCGCACGGATACGCGAACGGACGTTAAAGTATCCTTTTAGATTCGAAAGCGGATACGAGACGAGATAGAAAGTTTCATATTGACTGTGCTAAACTCTCGCGGAAACGATCAGTCGAGAAATACGTCCGGTTATCAAAGAAAAGCACAAAGTGACGCGAGATTCTTCGGCCACTTTAAACGTCTAATATCTGGCCTTTTACGCGACGCTACTTTTATTACGCGGCTGTCGCTGCAATTGCGACCGGGATCTAACTAAATTTATGGTGTATCGATACCGTCGGAGTTTCTTAAAGAGATCAAAGCACCATTCTACCTTCAAAGGTATTTCTCCAACGAGTTATTTACATTTTCTTCCTCTTTCCCGTCCGCGATCCTGCTTTTACGATGACGTTATAAATACCCGAGATCGTATTTCGAAACGGATACCGAAAGAACCTTCCACGTTTCAGAAGCTATACTTCCGTCGCCTTTAGAACTTCACGGCAGAATATTCGTCGTTTAAATTAATACCGGTTAAACGTTGGAGGATTACGAAGTTATATCCTTTGTTCATCCTTGCACCCGAAGGCACGGGTATTCTAAAATATCTAAATAAAAGAATTTAATCCTAAAAATTTCTGATCCGAAAACTTGAGAATCGCGGAAATTCCTGTGGCCGAATAAAAAAATTTCAAGTATCGAGACATATGAATCCCCAGGCGAAATCCTCGTCAAACAGCCAGCGATAAAAAATGTATTTATCAAATAAAGTAGCAGGCAATTCGCGGAGCAAGAAATATACTCGATCGTTGTTTACTTCGAAGAGTATGGTGGAGACGGTTTCTGTGTGGCGTACGTCGTTTCCGGTTGTAGTTGAGAAATTTCTCGTTTTCCCAAGCATCTTTCCACACCCCCTACAGCACGGTGTCGTCTCGCTACACACCCGGTCTATTTGCAGTTTCGACACAAGGGGGCAGAGCAACCTGGAACAAGGAAAACACTGGCAGAATAACAGCCTCGGCAAACGTGCCTTCTTCAGATACACGGAGCATCCCGCAAAACTCACCCTCGAGGACGTCCGTGAGAGCGACGCGGCCGTTTACAGATGCAGGGTCGATTTCAAGCAGTCGCCGACCAGAAACAGTAAAGTCAATCTCACGGTGATCAGTGAGTATTCAACGGATCAGAATCTCTACCATCTTTGATCTTCCTCTTCATCCTCTTATTCTACTTCGATCTTCATCCCTTTCCATGTTCCTCCGCGTTCTATCGTGTACTGGCAACATGGACGCCTCTTATGACACGAACAATGATTCTACACAGTTTTAACTCTTTAAGACTCTTTATGCTCGTTAATTTATCTTTTATATTTGCTTATTTAGGTCTTAATTCGTTTTGATACAAAAATATTGGATTTTTTGCTAGTTATACGAGTGAGCGATGGATTACTACACGTTAGATAAGTAAGCGTTGGAGTACTGCACGTTAGATAAATGGGCGTCTACTACACGTTACGTGGCGAGACACTAGATCACTCGTTGAATGATTACGTGGTATATTCTTACGCGTTGAAGTACCATTCGTTGGATTACGGCAGGTTATGTAACTACTCGTTAGATATCTACGCGTAGGATCACTGTTCGTTACATTACTACACGTTAGATTGCCACTCGTTAAATTACCATACAGTGATCATCCATGTGTTGAACTATCGGACGTACTGTCACGTATCAATTTACCACGTGTTAGATTACTACTCGTCAGATGACTACACGTTAGATAACAACGCGTTAGATTACTACTTCTTTAGATTACCATACAGTGATCATCCATGTGTAGAACTATCGGACGTACTGTCACGTATCAATTTACCACGTGTTGTGTTACCACGTGTTAGATTACTACTCGTCAGAATACCACATGTTAGATTACTACGCGTTAGATTACTAGTCCTATCGATTACTGTGTCTGACCACACAAATTCATTTCACTGCGACAACCATTCTAAACATTCGTTATATCAATTAAAAGTATCACATTTTTACATCAGGAGTTAAATTAACATTTCTGAATGTACCAAATTATTTTTTAATTTCTTTTTCGTTCAATTTTAGCTACATACCTTTAAAATTACCTTCAAACGTCCATTTATTGCAAATGTTTCTTTTTGCGGGTCATGTTTTTATGTTTCGGACAGACATTTTTTTTTTATTGCATAGTTTTCCTTTTAACGTGAATTCCGACCACTTTTTTGCCAGAATCCTTTGATCCTTTGTTCGTTGTATCCTTGACTGGATACGTATTTCGTTCGTCTCTTGTGTCTGTCCGTTTCATTCTCCATTAATCTTCTCGTCCTTCCGTTTTCCTCCGCTTTGAGTTGCCTGCATCCATTACTTCCCCTTGACGCCGTAATACAATATCTTTACCTTTGTCTTTGTTTGTTTGTTTATTATGATTTCCTTCCTCGTATGCTCTGCTCATCGGTGTACACGTCGCTTCATTTTTCATTTTATTTAATAATATTACTCCTCTGCGTTTTCGTTCTTTTATCACTATCGCTTCTACGGGCACAGAAAATGTATTTTTACGAAATTGCGTTGTCACACTACGACGAGTTAATCATTCTTCTTTAATTTATTTATCTGACGTGTTAGGGTATTAACGTGTAATTCTTTGTTAGACTATCAACCAGGATTAATAACTTTTATTATAAAATGCCTTACTTAACTTCTTCAATACTTTGCACATATGTGAACGTTACATAAGTGAACGTCACATAGATGAACGCCACATAAGTGAACGTCACATATATGAACGTCACATAGGTGAACGTTATATATGTTTACCCACATATGAACTTTGTTAAATTTATCAAACAGAGTGCATACGAAGACTTTATCATCCTTTTCATGTTATAAATTATTCAATAATTTATGAACGTAAATGGAAAAATGTTAAATGACCAATTTCTTTTTCCAACTTCAAAGAAATCGTCGAAGAGGGAAATTTTTTTAATTTATGCAATCGTGTCTCTAGTTTTCTCCATTCGCTCGATTAAAGCTTGATATTCGACATCCTTTTTTTTCCTTTCGTTTCTTCGAGCTCTTTCCTGCTAACCCATTTCTATTTCCCTATGTTTTTTTCTCTCCTTTCACGGATCCCGTTTCTCTCTGTTCCTCTTTGATCTCCTTGGAAGTTGATCGAGGCTTGCCAGACCGCTTTTCGCGATTAGCTCGAACAAACAGAGAGTGGATTCGGTCTTCTTGACCCGGATCTACGGTTCAGCAAGCGACGATTAAGAGGAGTTTTATCTGAAAGTCGTCGGAATCGAGGGAAATACGAAATTAGATCGGCGTCCGTGATGCTTAAGCTCGTCGAAATCGGTGCATCGATGTCGGCCGTATAAAGCATATTTCCTTCTATGTTTCAATTAATACGATAACATCGAACAACGTGAATCATACAATGATAATACAGAAAATTGTCAATTATATTATTTTAAAATTGCTGAAACTTTCGAACGTTCTAAAATTACATTCAAAAAGCCGATACATTTATTGCCAGTCAAATATTAATTTCAATACCAATAAAGCTTGCATACGGTCAATCTATGATGTCCAATATTAATATTACCTCAGAACGAAATTAATATTAATCCTCTTCCAGTTTGTATACCGTTAGCAAATTTAATTCTGCTAGAATCAATTTGATAGGGGAACAATTGAATAATTCAGATTTCTTCGATCATTTACACGCTTTTCATTTTGATATTGCTTTTGTGATCATACTCTGGTTTAAAATCATTTGAATTTCCCGCTCTTTTATGAATATGTAGCGGAGAGATGGTTATTGGAAATGAAGCCTTGTTTGGCGGGAAAATTTAAATAAGAGAGATATGTGTGTGTAGGTAGGAATATAAGGATTTACGAATTTGGGGAGTTATGAGCTTAGTAGTTTAGAAATTTGGGGATTTGTAAATTTCGGAATTTGGGGATTTTGGAATTTGGGGATTTTGGAATTTGGGGATTTTGGAATTTGGGGATTTAGAAATTTGGGGATTTTGGAGTTTGGGGATTTTGGAATTTGGGGATTTTGGAATTTGGGAATTTAGGAATTTGGGGATTTTGGAATTTGGGGATTTTGGAATTTTGGGATTTAGGAATTTGGGGATTTTGGAATTTGGGGATTTAGGAATTTGGAGTTTAGGAATTTGGGAATTTTGGAATTTGGGGATTTTGGAATTTGGGGATTTAGGAATTTGGGGATTTTGGAATTTGGGGATTTAGGAATTTAGGGATTTAGGAATTTGGACAATTAGAAATTTTGGGATTTGAGAATTTCGAAATTTAGGAATTTAGATGATTAGAAATTTGGGACCTTAGGAATTTGGAAATTTAGAAATTTGAACGATTGGAAATTTGGACAATTAGAAATTTGTGAATTTAGGAATTAGAACAATTGGAAACTTGAACTTCCGAATTTGACCTCCCAAAACTACTTTCCCACTTACCTCTTTCATCTCCAAATCCCCAAACTACACCAAAAACGCCAAAAGAGCTCCACAAATTTATTCGTCACAAAGATGAGGAATAAGTTCCCTCTCTACTTCAGTTCCCCGGTTGTCTGGCTTAAAAACAATTTGCATATCCGTACGATGGCGTCTTCCTAAGTGGTCCACAGGGCTGCCAGATAAGAATACCACCCGGGCCAGTGTGGTGTCTCAAGATGACACACGCCTGTGCGGTAATTCATCGTCTTGCAAATTGATTTTGTCCCGTGGAGAGTCGGTGTTCTACGAAGGGGACGAAGGAGAGAGGGCTTTGTAGGAGAAACGAGGGGAAAACGAAAGGCCAGGCGATCTTATTGCGTGAAATTATTACAGTACCGCCGGAGCAGCTTAGTATATTGGACGAAGATGGAAGGTCTCATATACCACACTATATCCTGGGCCCATATAGCGAGGGTGCCTCCCTGAATATTACCTGCGTCGCTGCTGGTGGTGAGTACTCTTTTATTTATTTATCGTCCTTCGCTACTTTTCTGACAGCCTATCTTACACTGCGTTTACGACGAACACTACTTGGATAAACTTTTAAATGAATTATTTAATTTTATTCTATTGGGGGATTTGTTTATTGGGTGTTAGGGTAACTTGATTTATAATTCTTTACTGTTACTCGAAGAGGGTTTTATCGTAACAAAAATTATTATTTGTTATATTTATTTTCTGTACTTTTCATTCATTTTTTGTTGTAAAGTCTTCGGAATGAAGGTATCAACCTCGTCAAAATGGCGGACTAGTGCTGACACTCACAGTTTAACTATGGCAAACCACATTTGTGTTATATGTTTAAGTAATCGTATCTATTTATTCTATGTCATAAAATTTAAGTCTATTCTTTTGAATCAAAGTATCAACCCCGTGCACCAAAATGGCGGACTGTTCATGACGCACCTACAGTTCAAATATAGCAAAACACACTTTTGTTATTTACTTAAATAACCATAGCTGTATCATTATTTAATTTCTCATATTTTTAATAAAGTTGAATTGAAGTCTGCTATAATTTGCACAGCTAAAATTTGCACACTAAATGTCCTCTTAATAGTATCAGCAAATAGTATGTTAAAGAAGTTAATTATCAAAAAATGTTTATTAAAGAAGTTATTGTTTAGAGTTCATTAAATTTGTTGTTTATTAAAGAAGTTATTGTTTATTGTTCATTAAAGAAGTTAATAAACGCAATTGACTTCAAATTTAAAAACATCTTCCTACCAAAAATGCATTAAAGAATTCCAGCTATTTGCATACCGGTTCCATTCTTTCCCTATTTCTACGAGCTCGAATTTTTAGTACTTTTTACCTTTCTATTTATTGGTCCATGTACGTATTGTTCTCGTTGGTGCAGCCTTCAGATTACCTACTTTCGAAAGAACGGTATTCTACTTCACCGGTGATTTATTGTTCCATATATTATAATTACGGTTTGTTAGAGTCTTCGGCGATTTTTTTCTTTGTTTTACTTTCTATGGAGTTTCCTTTTACCCGTATTTCGTTCTCTGGTTTGCGTCCTCGGACCCTTTATGAAGCTGGCTGTTCCTCTTTTTGTCGAAACGCTGCGAATATTTTCCTTCTGGACACGGCTTACACCCGAAAGCCTCAAACAGTATTAAATGTAACAAACCCAGCCGTGAAAACCTCAAAACTCCCTGGTTTGCACCTTCGCGTCGTTTCTTTTTTTTTTGTCTCTGTTTCTGACAGTTTTCCTGCGCTCTTTTTTCCGGCTACGCTCCTCTTTTTTCCTGTGTTCCTGATTCTACTATCTCAATCCCTTTTTGCACAGTTTCGTTCATTTCCACTTCGCTTTTCTCTATTTTCCCTCTCTGTCTCTGTAACACTTGCGTTCTTTTTCTACCGTCCTCTTGTTCTCCCTGTTCCTTCTATCCTTGCTGCATTGCGCATAGTTTCATTTACTACTTTATTTTCGTCGCATTTTCTACGTAATTTCCTTCCGACTTCACCATTCTGTGCTTCTGCTTGTCTTATTAAATATTTGCTGTTGCTTAACAATATTTGTGTATCATGTTACATTTTAGAAAATCAGTTAACTAAGTTATCAATGTTAATGTTGTAAGGAACATTAAATGAGACACCCTGTACATTTACATAAAATGAAGTAGTTAAATGAAACACCCTGTATATTTACATGTTGCTGACTAGGTAAATGAAGCTCCCTGTATATTTACATATTGTTGACTAGTTAAATGAGACAGCCTGTATATTTTCATATTATTGGCTAGTTAAATGAGACAGCCTGTATATTTTCATATTATTGACTAGTTAAATGAGACAGCCTGTATATTTACATATTGTTGACTAGTTAAATGAGGCTCCCTGTATATTTACATATTGTTGACTATTTAAATGAGACAGCCTGTATATTTTCATATTATTGGCTAGTTAAATGAGACAGCCTGTATATTTACATATTGTTGACTAGTTAAATGAGGCTCCCTGTATATTTACATATTGTTAACTAGTTAAATGAGGCAGCCTGTATATTTATATATTATTGACTCGTTAAATGAGGCTCTCTGTATATTTACATATCATTGAGTAGTTAAATGAGACACCCTGTATACAGGTTGTCCCGCAAAAGGTGTTACTCCCTGAAAGGGGTGGTAGGGTTCGTCATTCTGAACAAGATTTCCCTTTACAAAAATGTGGTTTGAAGCTTCGTTTTCGAATTATTAAGGAAAAACACGGACCAATCAGAGCGCGAGATTACGCGCGCCCTTTACATATTGTCCCCTACTTGCTCCCTGTATATTTATCCCATCGTACATAGTCCCAAATCATCCCTCAATTAGCATAGAATAATAAAATACATTAATAACGTTATAATAAATTGTTTCCGTAAACAGCAAAAGAACATGGGTGATTCAATCCAGTCGTAAAACAGGTACCGGATAAAGTTACCGTTTAAACAATGTCGTTAGAAGGTTAAGAACGCGAGGAGGGTTTTTCGGGGATGTTATGCCGGCTAATTTAAATTGCAAAGTGTAATTTACGGAGCAATGGAATCATTTAAAAGTGGCGAGACGTAATACCTCCGTGGATGTACCATCTCTTTGAGTAGTACAACTCGGTACTTAGTCAGACAAGTTGGAGTAGTTAGATGTGCAGTTAGACCGGCTTCTATCTGTTTCAATATTTCCTCCTCTATTTCTTGGCAGAATGTAAATCGTGCATGAATACGAGATCTAGTTCCCGCTCAACCCAACATTCTCAGCCATAAATCTTGCAAAATTAATTATCTAGTTTCGCGATGAAAAACCTTCGGACAATATAACAATTTTAATTTGAATGAACATACAGTTCTTTATAATATAGTCACACAACGTATGCATATGTTATATCAAGATGTACATCATTAAATCATTATATCACTACAATGTCTATAATTTACAAATTTTAACAGCAGCTCCAATTAACAAGCCTTCAAAGTTTGCAATTTTTGCCCATTTTTGCGAAAATAGGCTTCACTTACGAATTTTTTTCTCAGAAACTACTCAACCAATTTAGCTAAATTTTTTTTTGTTTTATTCGTGAAGGATTGGGCTATTTTAAAATTTTTTTTTTAACTTTGTCAAATAACTTTGTCGCAGATGGTGACTTCCAAAAGTGAAATTTGGCGTGAAATGACACATTATATTATTTTAAACAATAAGTATGTTGCTCCAAATCATAAAATCCGTAGAATATCAATAACCAATAATTATAAATAATAATTTTAATGGCGGGATAAGATAATACGAGCGAGGGAAGTTTCCATCAAGCAAAGAGCCGGAAGTCGATCGTTCCGAGGGACGGAACGAAGTATGATTAAAATGAAAATTTAATAGTGCCGTATACCCGGCAGAGGAGATGAAGCGGTTTAGTATCGCGTTGCTTCCGGTTCTCACGCGAACGCGTGAATACGAGTTCTCGATGTGTCGTCGCGTCCTCCACACTCGTATCCTTTTATAAGCATCTATAAACGGAGAGGCAACAAGAAAGCCAGGAACGAAAGAGCGGATTGGAGAAGCTTTGACTCGCCACGAAATTTATATCGGCCGAAGGCTCGTGAGTAAAATATAGCGTTGGAACAAAATGAAGAACGAGATTTATTAACCGGCTACCTGATGAGTTCCTTCCTTCTCTTTTTTCTTCCTCGCCCGTAAAAAACGGCTAAAATGTCCTTGTTTAATCAGATAAGATAAAAGAATAATGTATACATATGTATTTGCTACTTTTATTTAAATTATTAATTATAGACATCTAATGATTTAAAAATCTACATCTTGATATATCATGTTACATTATTTACAACAAATAAACTAAATAAAAATTACATCTGTTGACATACAATTGCATTATGTACATAGCATATGTGAAGTTATTAATAGGAAAATTTTTTAATAATTTACAACAAATAAACTAAATAGAAAATACATTTATTGTTGACATACAATTGTATTATTTTGTACATGTGTAGCATATGTGAAGTTGTTAATAGGAAAATTTGTTAGTAATTTACAACAAATAAACTAAATAAAAGATACATTTATTGTTGACACACAATTGTATTATTTTGTACATGTGTAGCATATGTGAAGTTAATGCGAAAATTTTTTAATAATTTACAACAAATAAACTAAATGAAAAATACATTTGACATACAATTGTATTATGTATATGTGTAGCATATGTGAAGTTAATACGAAAATTTTTTAATAATTTACAACAAATAAACTAAATGAAAAATACATTTGACATACAATTGTATTATGTATATGTGTAGCATAGGTGAAGTTAATACGAGAATTTGTAAACAATTTTTTCCAAGACGCAAAATATTTTAACCTAATTTTTCAACACAAACAAGAATATTCGGATTCCCGACCACAATTTTTAACTTAAACGAAAAAATCCGCAGAGTATGTACATCCTTCGTTAATTACGGAGAAGATAATTTTACAGAACCGCGTATTAATCCATTAATGCTGTTTCCAATATTCATGGGAATTAAGCAAATTACGAAGGATTAAATGTACTATGAGATAGAATATCGATAAGTTTGCCGCTTAATGTTTGACGTTAATGTACTGTAGTGATGCTTCACCGGATTTGTGCTATAGGTGGATGTTGCAAATAAATATGTGAGAAATGTCCTACGAAACAGCGGAGTTTTCACTTCGTCAGTACGAATCGGACACAGCATTCGTTGTTTTATCATTTCGGGTGCGTTTTTCAATTCTCCCTGCGATCTCTTGATTGGACCGACATGTGTAAACAAACGGATAGAAAAAGCGAAATATACGAGGAATCTCGGGGATCCGCGGCAACACCGGCAAAAATATCAGACGGGAATTTGAAATTCCTATTTTTAACGCAGCCGTTGATTTCCCCCTTTAAATATTTCAATGATCCTCCTTTTTTATCGATAAAATGCCACGCAAATACGTTCGCCATATATATATATATGTAGATACTGCGTATATCTTTTTTCTCCTCTACCCTTCTATTCCTGAAAAATTGAATGCACAGAGGTGTATCGTTGATACCGTTTGTTTGTACAGAATGAAACGTTTAAAAAACTTGCACGGTGTACAAACAGTTGTATTTGTAACTGTTATTTGTAAACGGTAGAATAAAGATACAGTTGGTACGACTGTATAAAATAATAATCTTTTATGAAGACGAACAGACATCAAGGTACCACTGTAATTAATATACTTGATGTGATTGAAACCTTGTATAGTTGTCATGTAATTTTTATTAATTTGTCCAAGTAACCTTTGAAAGAAAATTAAAATGAGTTTATACACCACGTTAAAAATAAATATTCAAGACAATATTTGGTATGTGTCATCTTCATCGAAGTTTGTCAATAATTATAATCAGTACAAGTTATAATTACTTCAGTTCTAAATGATCTATAATCCAAGATCGATATTTTACAATTCTACAAACGTGAACAAAGTAATTCGAATATAAATTCGAAGTATACTTCCTCTTCAAAAAAGACGTCTTTAGTAAATCTTTCTTTCCATCAGAAGATAATAGCAGGAAAAATTAACACGTAAATAAAGAAGTATTAAGAAGAGTGTATGAACAGTAAAGTTGTAAAAACGAAGCTGAAGACTGTAATGGAAGTCGCGATTTATTTTCCGTGTCAGTGAACACGTCACGTTTATGTACCAAATGATTTTCATCTGTTCTCTCAGAAGAAAGCTTCGCTAGAGAGCGTTGTTCATTGTCTGTTTGATTTTACTAGGTCGACCACAACCTCGAGTGACGTGGTGGCAGGAGAACGCTCTTCTCGACGACACCTACGAAACTGTTGGCACCAAAAGGGTCCGCAACGTGTTGCGATTGGAAAAAGTGGGCCGTGAACATTTGAACGCTGTTT
Source organism: Megachile willughbiella (assembly GCA_945859595.2). NCBI lineage: Eukaryota > Metazoa > Arthropoda > Insecta > Hymenoptera > Megachilidae > Megachile > Megachile willughbiella. The sequence continues at coordinate 13,506,391 of OX243798.1, read as the reverse complement.
TAACTTGTCAAGCCTCGAACAACAACATGGTGGCACCTATATCGAGTTCTGTTACATTGGATATGAATTGTGAGTATTTTACAAAAACGAACGAGATTGTAGTTCACTTTTATGTTGCTACATTACGTTATATTGTGGTGCATTATCTTGTGATAACGGGATTATGGCGCTTGAATTGCGCGTTGGGTTGGTTTTTGTCGAATTAGCATTCGGGGAGTCATTATTTGGTGAATTATTGCACGTTGAATTATTATTTGTTGCGTTATTTCCTGGTGGATTAATGTGCGTGGAACCATTAGAAGATCAAGCAATATACGTTGAATTACAACACTCTGAATTACGAAGCACCGAGACACTGCATAACACACTACACGTTACAAATTTCCACGTATCGAAATAGTACGTGTCGGATTACCATAAAAAGAACTACTACGCGTCGAGTTCCTACGCACCGAGTTACCACACGCTGAATTACTACGCATGGAGAATTATCACGCGCCGAATTCTTACGCCCCGAATTACCATGCATCGAAATCCTACACGCCGAGTCACCACGCGTCGAATTCCTACGCCCCGAATTACCACGCGTCGAATTCTTACGCCCCGAATTACCACGCGCCGAGTTACCACGCCCCGAATTATCACGCGTCGAATTCCTACGCCACGAATTACCACGCGTCGAATTCTTACGCCCCGAATTACCACGCGTCGAATTCCTACGCCCCGAATTACCACGCGCCGAATTTCTACGCGCCGAGTCACCACGCGTCGAATTCCTACGCCCCGAATTACCATGCGCCGAATTTCTACGCGCCGAATTACCACGCGTCGAATCTCTACACACCGACTTACCACGCGCCGAGTCACCACGCGTCGAATTCCTACGTCCCGAATTACCACGTGTCGAGTTACCACGGCCTGAATTACCACGCGTCGAATTCCTACGCCCCGAATTACCACGCGCCGAATTTCTACGCGCCGAGTTCCCACGCGTCAAATTCCTACGCCCCGAATTACCACGCGTCGAATTCCTACGTCCCGAATTACCACGTGTCGAATTCCTACGTCCCGAATTACCACGTGTCGAGTTACCACGGCCTGAATTACCACGCGTCGAATTCCTACGTCCCGAATTACCACGCGCCGAGTTACCACGCCCCGAATTACCACGCGTCGAATTCCTACGCCTTGAATTTCTACGCGCCGAGTCACCACGCGTCGAATTCCTACGCCCCGAATTACCACGCGCCGAATTTCTACGCGCCGAGTTACCACGCGTCGAATTCCTACGCCCCGAATTACTACTCGTCGAATTATCACGCACCGAAATTACTACCACATCACGTCATCACACATGAAATCACCTCACACGTCGCCACACATCCTTGCATACAAATATCTCATCCTACATTATCAATTTCAAAACCCTCCCCTTTATCCCCACGCAATATAACGAGACTACCACATCGTTTCCTACCGAGAAGTTCCTTTGAATCGCAAATTCAGTGTCCATACGCAGTATTTAAATAGCTGTCGATGAAACCGAAAATTATTCCGAGGTAAATATTAACGGAGATACTTGAACGATGCGGTTAAAATCGTTTTCACCTCCCCGTTGGTACTGTGGTACCTCAGCTTCGACCAGTTTTCGACGCTTAAAGGTTCCCGCGATGATTTCGCAAACACTGTGGTCAAGGTTCTCTCGGTCGGGAGACTAATGGATGGTACACGTGTTTCAGTGAAGCCATTGTGGGTCCGCATGCAAGGAGAAAACCGTCCATTCAGTGCTGGCACCACGTACGAGATCAGTTGCGAAGTCGTTGGGGCTAGACCGACCCCAAAGATCACATGGTCGAAAGGGAGTACGGTGCTCAGGAACGCCAGACAAACGGTAAACTTTTGTTACGATTTATGATTGAAAGTTTCTAGAATTGAACAGATATATCAAAAATAATCTTCCTTAACACTTTGCACTTTGAAGGTGACTCACACTCGTTTAATACACGCTCGTTTAATACACACTCGTTTAATACATACTTGTTTGATACACACTCGTTTAATACACACTAGTTTAATACACACTTGTTTGATACACACTCGTTTAATACACACTAGTTTAATACATACTTGTTTAATACACGCTCGTTTAATTTGGTTTAATGTAATTTGAGTGAGGTATTTTTTAACTAAATCTATAATGTTAGGATGTATAAATATATACAAAAAAAAATAAAGCTTGTTATAATATTCTCTAAACTTTCTCCAACAAAATTTTATGAAGTCATACAAAACTCATTGGAAATAAGGAGATAAAATAATAGAAAAGAGCGTGTAATAATTGCAAATGTTATTAATTCGCTTGTAGACGAGGTAAGAAATTATGAATGTATATAAAGATACAATCTCGTGGTATCTCGACGAAGCGAAGGAAATGTTCAATTATTTCACACTCTGCCGGCTCGTTTCCATAATATTTTCCTTCAATATAGGATTCCATTATCTCGTTGACGTTTCTCGAAAAAGGGACAACAGTCTTTGCCGGAGGAACAGATTCAATCCTGGGGTAGCAAAGTGATTTAATTACGGAGTCGGCAATAAAAGTTCTTTTATGTTTGAAGGTCCATTTATAGTAGCATGAAAATAAAAGTGATTGTACGAATAATATTTATAAAGATTATACTGTGTTCGTATATTATTTGCAAATTTATTTTTAATGTTATTTTTGATTTATTGGATGCAATGTCATTTTGAGTATTTTGTATTATTATATTCATTGTTATTGATATTGTATACATTGCTATAGCTATAGTTGTAAAAATTTAATAATACAGGAATGTACATGTGGACTATTATTTATATAAATATAAAATAAAATTTTATCATTCACAAGTGTTCAAACAAGTCCTCAAGCACGTTTATTTAAATGGTAATAAAATTGTAGAAGAATATATATTTTGTGCATACATTAAATTTACACATCAACGAAATGAAATCGTATGATTGAAACGAGAATAAACTTTCGATGTTATTTATTTAAATCAGAATAAAACAAATTTTATTCCTGCAAACACAATTTCTTAATAAACTCGAACAAAATAAAATTGTGCGATTTATTATTTAAATAAATTTGTAACTCCGATAAAATGAAACAGAATATAAATCTCGTGTCCACAAATATCGAGTTGAAATAAAATTTAATTGATCTAACTGGAGGTCTAAATTTCAACTGAAGACCTAAAAATTGACAGTCGTTGAAATTGTGTAAGTGGAACTTTATTCGTTGTATCCTTGCAATTATATCGCAAATTATTTCGCGAACGTCCAGACGGTTTCATCGGGAAAGTAATCAGATTGCGGAGAAATCGACTTCCGTTCTCGTGTCAGCTCGATTCCGTAAATCAGCCTCTCCACGAGGGGGTGTTTGTTTTTTCTACGTCGGGCCCGTGATTACCAAACGGTTCGGTAAACTGTTTTAAATTCATGAAAGCTATCCCGCAGATGAGCCCCGACAACAACGTCACCACGAGCGTTCTCACCTTCGTGCCGAGTATCGAGGATGCCGGCAAGTTCCTATCCTGTCATGGCAGCGTGCCGGATATCCCGGATTCCGAGATGGAGGATGGATGGAAGCTCGACATACACCGTGAGTGTTTTCATGCAAATTTCACCTACGCTTTCTGTCGGCCGAGATTTTTCATTACAATCGCCGTATCTGCGAAGCGTTATTTATTCGATCGCTACTACACTTTTTGCTGCTTTGCTGGAAATATTGCTGGATATTTACTTCCTGTACGAGTATGGCGTTTGATGCATATGAATACTTGCAGATAAAATTGAGTTTTTAAATTTTTATCAAATGTGGAAGATATACTTTCTTATTTTAGAAAATAAATATGAAGGAAAAGAGTGGAGGGATAATAATTATATTTAATTACTTCTCAAGATTCATTAACAAGAAATAGTCTGAAGTAAATCATCTTATAGCAAGGAGTTTATTTTAATGAATTTTTTATTTGATGCATTGCTAAATTGAAGTATGCTTCACACATGTGAGTTTTGAGGTTATGTGACACATATGAACTAGTACATCAAGAATTGTGTTTTACAAATTTTATTAAAAATATTCAAAATGTAATGATATTAAAAAACAAAAGAATTGTATTTTACAAATTTTATTAAAAATATTGAAAGTGATAGAAAATAAGCAGCATTCTCGACGTATCATACTTTTGTATCTCGAAAAACAAAATGCTTCTCAAGAAATAATAATTATATTTACCTACATCTTAAAATGAATGATCGTAGGACAAAATTTTGTTTATTTACACAAAAGTTGTGTCATCGCATAAGTGAAATACGTGGTTCAGAAAGTGAATACGATTTTGAATGAAAATAATGTTGAAAAATATCGACATAGAACTTCACGAACGAGTCAATAGTTAGTTTAATTTAAATTAACTAGAAAATTTGTACTAATTTTGTGGAAACTCTTCAAAGCGTCTGAAACTCTGAAGATCGTTTATCCTTCTGTGAACGGATTTTGCGTGAATTATGTTATGAAGCGTGTGAATAGAGGCGTTTGAAAACGGAATTTATGAATTTTGGAGAATTATTAATATCGGAGGAAATAGGAAGTGGAGAGGAGCGCAACGGAGCGTGAAATTGAAGCTTAACACCGGGGCGAATTATTGTTTTTCAAGCTCCGAGCTTGAACTTTCGAATCGCGAACTTCACCCTTTTGAAGTAGGGATTTTTTTTTTTCGTCGCAAGTTTCCGAACTGCGTGGTTTAATTCTTCCATTTTCGCCGGACCGTTATTCAAATTATGCATCGAAATTTTGTAACCACCGGCAGCCCGTACATTTTATTTTCCCTACGAGTTCCAGATTTGAAATTTAAGTTCGTGAATTTTTTATCTCGTTTTGTTGTTATTCAAATTTCACATCGGAATTGTAACCGCCGCGAGATCGTACATTCTATTTTGTTACGAAATTTAAATTTGCAAATTGTGAATTTTTATTTTCTCATTCCGTCCGCGGTCGTCGTCGAAGTTACGCGTTTTCGGCTGCAAATTTCTCACGGTTAAAAACAAATTTGAATAAATACTAGACATTGTGTCGAACGATTTGCATCGAACGTTTCGAAAACAAAGAAACACACACGTTTCTTAACCTTCGTTGTTCTGGTAGTCATTCTAATCGCAAAAAGTGGCTCGAATCGGTAGAAAAGACAGATTGGCACGATTCATCTGCGCAATTTTTGCCTTCGTTAAGTCGTGCATTTTTCAGACAGTTTCTTTGCCTCGCGTTGCCTTGTTCCGCATTGAATAGTCATCCTTCTGTAAATTTCCGCTCCACTAACACCCTCGGCACTTAAGAACCTGACGACAGCACGCTATTCCTCCAATGTGCAATCTTACAGTGGAACAGGCTTCTTGGCAAACAACCAGAACACGCTATAAACTAAACACAAATGCTTGAACCAGAACGATACCGATGCCAAATATTTAAAGTAAAATTCCCGTTACGCCATTCAGTCAGTTTTCTGCAACGTCATTCCTCTCGGCAGTTCCTATTATTAACTACTGATTCGGATTCCCCCTGCATATGTAATTACTTTCATTGTTGATTGGTGTGTTGAGAAGAGGACGCTTGATAATGGAACGTTCGATAAAGGAACGTTCGATAAGAGAACGTTTGATAATGGACTGTTCGGTAATGGAAGGTTTAATAAGGGAACGTTTGATAATGGGCTGTTCGGTAATGGAAGGTTTGATAAGGGAACGTTTGATAATGGGCTGTTCGGTAATGGAAGGTTTGATAAGAGAACGTTTGATAATGGACTGTTTGTTAATGGAAGGTTTGATAAAGGAATGTTTTGTAAAGGAACGTTTGATAAAGGTACGTTTAATAAGACACCTTTTGGTAACAGAACGTTTGATAAAGGAATATTTGGTAAAGGAATATTTGATAAGGTAACGTTTGATAGAGGAACGTTTAATAAGAGACTGTTTGATAGAGGAATGTTTGGTAATGGAACTGTTAATGAAGGAACGTTTGATGTAGGAATGTTTGAGAAGGTAACGTTTGGAAAGAAAATGTTTGAAAAGAGACCATTCTATAAGGGAACGTTTGATAAAGGAACGTTTGATAAGTGACCGTTTGATAGAGGAACGTTTAATAAGAGACTGTTTGATAGAGGAATGTTTGGTAATGGAACTGTTAATAAAGGAACGTTTGATGTAGGAATGTTTGACAAGGTAACGTTTGGAAAGGAAATGTTTGAAAAGAGACCGTTCTATAAGGGAACGTTTGATAAAGGAATGTTTGATAAGTGACCGTTTGATAGAGCAACGTTTGCTAAGTGACCGTTTGATTGGGTTGGATATGTTGAAACTTGTGAACCGTAAAATTTGCAAAATTAAATTAATCCAGATTAAAAATTTGTCTAAAACGAACAGCCGTGGTAAAATAACGGTGCAGATCCCACCATATTTCACCGTCAGCGTCACCATAGGGGTGATCGATCTCAGCAATCCCGTAGCCTGGTTGATTTCCTGGCAGGAATTAAAACTCACCTCTGCATCGGTATCAGAAAGGTCGGCTTATTTATCCGCGAGAACTCCGTGGCTGGGTATTGGTTTCACGCTCGATCTCCGGCCGGCTATTAGCAAGAAATTCGTTCGTCGGTGGCCGGTTCGATATCGTTCCTCGAGAACTGATGAAGAATGAAGAAAAGGGTAGGAGGCGAGAAAATAAAAATATAGTAGAAGAAGAAGAGGAAGAAACGAGCAACGAACGATATCGATTCACGACGTTCGCCAACCGGGTCTTTGCTTATGATTTCTCTCTTTCTCGGTAACACGAGTCCACCGAACAAATCCGATAATTCCCACTCGCGAGACTCGTGGCTGCAATATAACGAGTAAATTTTTCCCTGTTTCTCGTCTGTCCCTCTCTCTCCCCATTACTCTCCGCGAAATTACCGGTCGAAGTGGCTAATGAAAAAAAACCACGGGCAAGAGCGAGACAGCCGGACCGATAAGTGGCGAAGGAAAAAGAAGAAAACGAGCGGAGAAACCGAGGTTGAGAGTTTCGAGGGTAGTGCGAAGCTGTAGCGAAAAAAAAAGAAGGATAAAATGACGAGAATGGTAGGGATAGAAAATAGCAGAGAGGAGGGGTTGGATCCAGGAAAGAAAATCGAGGAAACGAGGGAATCTTTAGCCACGGATCGGCATGTACCATTAATTTCCGTGAAGCTGAGCTGATCCCTGCTTCTCTCGCGTCCTTTTGTTCTTCGGTTCGTTTTTTTTTCACCCTGGTCGGAAGAAACTTTTATATTGGACAGTGAAATCACTGCGTTAATCTACAGGGACCGTGGCAGTGATGGGAAATCCGTGTAACACCAACTTTGTTATGGGGCTGATTTAAAGGATTCTGAAATTTGCAATCGTTTTCTATGGCGCGGAAATTCACGGAGAAAAGGGACCATAGATTTTGTGCGCGTGGACGTTTCACCGTGATTTAGCTTCTTGATCTCCTGTAAAGTGCCGCAGGACGGCGGAGCGCGAGGATTAACAGGGAAAATTGATTTTCTTGCTATCTGACCGGAAAATATTGTATTATCATAGTAACGGTAATTTAACTTGCTTGTTTTGAAAATTCTGGATAGTAACTGTTTACTCTGCAAACTCGGTTTATTATACATATAAATGTACACAATCAAGTTTTATCGCGTATACTGTACAAACTACGAGATTGATGAAAGGTACACAATTTTTTATTATATTTTTATGTACATAATTTTAATTCTTGAGGAACGAACCGCATCTTTTGTATGAGTGATTGATACTCAGATTGTGCAGTTTCGAAAGTTGAGAATGCTGCAATTTAATGAGAGTCTGTTCTTGTAAAAATATTATTTACAGTACATGCAAATTAATATTCTCAAATTTTTAATGAAATTTTTAAAGGACACTTCTCAGTCCTACTTTGCTACAATAACCTATACTTGTACGAAAATATTTAAATTGATTGATTTGAAAGAGTAAATAATAGTTATTATTAAAAAATTTCAGACGAACCAGTGGTGACGCTGGAGCTTGGCAGCAATTTGAATTTGAGCGCGATCCGCGAGGGTATCGACGTCTACTTCGAGTGCAACATCAAATCGAATCCGTGGGTCTACAAGGTCTCCTGGCGTCATAACGTAAGTCCATGCATTCGCGTACACACACACACGTTGAAAATTTATAACGAATTCGCGTCGCAGTTTCGGAATCAATAATTTAGAAACGGGGACGAAGCTTAATCGAAAGACGAGATAAGCGAACGGGTTGCGCACCTGTGACGCAAAGTTTCCGTTTAAAATTTACATGCTGATACCAGACGACCAGAAACCATCGCGTAAGCGTTCTTCGGCAAACTAATAGCTGTCGTTTACGTCGATAAGAAATTTATCAGCGAGTTTTCGAGTTGTTGATGGAACCCTAAGCTACGTTAACCCCCCTGGAAATTCTCTCTTATCGTCGCGCGACCACTTCAATATTCGAATTTATTTATTTATGAATTTCTAGTTCTGGAGAATTCAAATTCTCAAATTCTGAAATTTCTAATTTTCAAAATCTATATTTTAATGAAGGTCAAAGGTCCATATTGTGATGAATTCCTAGTTCCACAGGTTATTAATTTCCCAAACTTCTAATTCCCCAATTCCTAATTCCCCAACTTCTAATTTCTCAAACCCCTAATTCCCCAATTCCTAATTCCCCAATTCCTAATTCTTCAATTCCTAATTCCCCAATTCCTAATTCCCCGATTCCCAATTCCCCAATTCCTAATTCCCCAATTTCTAATTTCCCAAACCCCTAATTCCCCAATTTCTAATTTCCCAAACCCCTAATTCCCCAATTCCTAATTCCCCAATTTCTAATTTCCCAAACCCCTAATTCCCCAAATCCTAATTCCCCAATTTCTAGTTCCCCAATTCCTAATTCCCCAAATTCTAATTTCTCAAACTCCTAATTCCCCAATTCCTAATTCTCCAATCCCTAATTCTCCAATTCCTAATTCCCCAATTCCTAATTCCCCGATTCCCAATTCCCCAGTTCCTAATTCCCCAATTCCTAATTCCCCAATTTCTAATTTCCCAAACCCCTAATTCCCCAAATCCTAATTCCCCAATTTCTAGTTCCCCAATTCCTAATTCCCCAAATTCTAATTTCTCAAACTCCTAATTCCCCAATTCCTAATTCCCCGATTCCTAATTCCCCAATTCCTAATTCCCCAATTCCTAATTCCCCAATTCCCAAAATCCTAATCTCCCAAATTTCCAAACTTGAAAATTGGACTCCAAAAAAAATATCAAAAAAATTTGAAAGTTGGGGAGTTCACCACAGAGTTCTGCCGTCCATAAAAGGCACGTGACGTCAGCAACGTAACGCGAACGCACGTAACAAAACGTTGTAAAGCCCGAAGGCACGGGCGGTTTTTCGTTTTGGATAATTTTCCCATGGCTTTTAAGCGAAGCTTTCACGCGTCTGTTTACAGAACAAATTGGCGCAGTTTGATCGTTTAATTTAGAAATACTCTGTACAAACATATCTTACGATAGCATACAAGATATTCTATTGAACGCTGCCAAGGCAAACATCAATTTTACACACGATATGAAATCTTTCGCGCGAATTGTCCAAAGACCGTTCGCCGTGAAAAATGATGGTGCGCTCCATTTCGGAAGAAAATACGGGGAATATGTTTTGGATTATAACGCGCTAAATAGGACAGCGGGTGTTTGTAATTCATCAACGATTGACGGAGGATTGAATGCGTCAACATCAAACAGATTAATATTGAATGGGAAACCCGATCATTGGTACAAGTAATAATTAAACATATCCTCGCGGTATGATTGCTGTAGCTTTACATATCGTTCCCAAATCTGATCACTTTAGCGAACAATTGACTTCGTTTTACATTGTTATTCTGTGTTCACGGTAAATCGATGTTTACGAATCACTGCCGGATCTCGTTATATGACCATACGTGGGCATTTTGAAGTGTGAAATTCGTGGAATATATTTCATTGTAATTTAACATTTTTTTTAATGTAATACGTAGCGATATAATGCATTGTGATATGACACGTTGCTTAATAACACAGTACGTTGCTATTACAATGCAAAGTGACACAGTACATTTATATTCAATGCAGAATGATAGAACACATCACCATAGTGTCTATAGTAATGCAACTTTAAGTATTTGATAGAGGATTTCTTATTAAACTCATTACTATTGCTATTTTCTTTGTTGTTATTGGATATGTGATGTGCGTGGAGCACTGTACGCTGCGACGACAAAATGGCGGCCCTAGCGCGCATTGAAGTCTGCATGAAAATGGCGGCACAATGGAACTCTGTAATATTGTCCAATTAAAATACTTGATAATTAACATTCTTATATTTGTACTTTTATTTAAACGTTTTAACATTTTGATGTACTTATAAATACTTAAACGTTTTCGCTTCTTGAAGTATTGTAACGCAACACATATTAGTAACCGTACTTCAGATATTAAATTAACAAATCTCTTCATGAATTTTAAAACTCGAAACTGTAAAAGTGATCATTTGTATAGAATATGAATATATTGCTATGAAAATATTATTTTAAGTAAAAAACTGAAAATAGCAGCACGTTGACATAGGAGATTTAGGTGATCGAATAATGGACGTTAGAGGCTACATATCCGAAAATTGTGAAATGCCCGTAAAAGTGATGGTGGATCCTCGAACCGGTGATCCGGACACGTTTATCGCTCGTTTTATAAGCGTTTTCGTGCCGTGTCTGTAGACGAGCGTCTCAAAGGAATATAATTTCGCGTGGGACGATTACGATCTCGGTGCCGCGAAGGGCAGATTTATTTTAAAAGAAACGCAGACGACGCCGGTCCCTTTTGTGTCGGTATATTGCCCCGAGTTCCATAAATATTTCTTCTCGCGTCTCCGGATCATAATGTCGTTGTAGTCGCGGCTCTTTGTCGATTCTTCGTTTGATTCGAGACGGGACGGGAAGATTTCCGTTGCCGCCAGTGTATTTCGAGGAAAATTCAAAAGAGCTTTACGAGGAAGAGAGAAAAAGAAGCGGCGAGAACGGTAGACATTGTCGAAGGCGTTGAGAAATTGAAAAACTGTCAACGGCCTTCGACCTTCGTTTCCCGGTTTTTTCGCGGAATTTACACGCGAGCCTCCGCCGTCGATCGATCGACGCTTCCCGTCGAATCCACGAGAACATTAATCATCGGGAAATGGGTATACACTTCAAAATTACCTGCCGATATCCCGCGCGAAGAAATAGAGAACGTTGTTACGTGATGGAATTGATACTGAACGACACGCTATACGTTAAGTGATAGCACTCGACGATCTCGCCGAGATGTCCTCTGTGTCACCCTAATTCCATATTTATTTTCTGACGACTCGTGTCCAATACTTTTCTATCGATCAATCAACTTTCAAATTTCATTGTTCCTCGTGAAAAATTTGTATAATTGCAATTTTCCATTATTTTTTTACCGACTATGCAATTATACAATCTGTTGCAGTGCCATTTGAACACAATACCAATTCTGTAGATACGTTATATTTTATTGTACATTGTGTAATGACAGTCTAGAACTCTATAATCCACATAAAATTTCAACATAATTTAAAATAATTTCAGTGAACAGTGAACGTAGGTAAAATTCGATAACACTAAACCTACCGGTGTGCAATACACACTTACCCTGTATTTAAAAATGAAGTGGAAAAATAAATAAACAAACGATAAAACATAAATTTATATACACATTAATTCTTTACCTTCATGAAGATTGGCAAAGATTTTAAAGAAATTGTCTTCATAAATTTTGTAAGTTAAAATGAAACACTTGTAGAAGGGTTATTTGACCTTTTTGGTAGTTCTAGTGTTAATTTCCCAACTGCTCAACTTGCAAATTTATCAAATTTTCAAAAACCTAATCCCGAAGTCCGAAGGGTGAAATCAACAACTTCCACTTCCCATCAATGGCGATATAACGAGAGTCCTGGAAGTCAATAACCGAAATTCAGTTGCAAATTGATTATAAATTATTTTAGCAACGAGTGTGAACAGAGAGTGTACATCAGCGAATATTTATTTGATGAGTAATATCACATTGATCGAGTGATGATGTTTCCGATCGATGACTCTTCGATTTTGCAATCCGCAGGGCAATACGTTGTTCCATAATCCGGCTACGGGAACAATAATCAGCAATCAAAGCCTGGTATTGCAAAGCGTGACTCGCAGCAGAGCCGGGATGTATACTTGCATCGGTAGCAATCAGGAAGGCGACGGTGAGAGCAACCCCCTGAATCTGGACATCAAATGTGAGTATATCGGCTGTTCATTTTCGATCGTAGTCATAGCGAGATAACATTGATTGCAGGGATTTTATCGCGCGTTATCTGTCTAACCGACGGGAAAATTGGAATATTATGAAAATGTTTCCTCCTATTATCGGCAATATCGAGCTTAAAATCATTAAATCTCGAAGAGTGATGGTAACTAAACGTTATAATGCGCGGTTCATAAATAATTGCTCTGTATCCATAGCTCATTACCAGCCTCGAGGATTTAATTGACGTATCATTTCCAGTTTTGATCGGTTCTAATTGATGTATCGTTTAATTATCGGTAATTATCTGACATTTTGAATTTTCGGTAGATGCGTTTTATTCGACAGTGATGGTTGTTTCGAAAGGACAGGGTAGTTAAAATTAGGCAATTTCGGGATTCGAATTTTATGAAGACTTATTTAAATCTGACTGTGTTCAAAATTTACAGTTTAAATAAGGATACGTTTATTGAAATTAAGAAAGTAGATTCAAAGTTAATAAATCTGATAGGTAAAGCTTATATTTTACAGGTCTTAGCCTGAAATACTTATATCATTAAATAAGTGAGGTATCGAGTATCGATAACAGCGTCTGACTAATAAAGTATTGATGAAATACGATAACTAATAAACGAAAATTTTCCACCGAGAGAAACAAGGAGAAAGGATGATAAGCGTAGAGGAATAAAAAAATAAAGAAATAACGGAATCGTCGAAATGTTAGGCAACGTTCACGAAATTAATTATAAATTTTTTTCATTAAGAGTTTCCACGCGTAGTTGACCCGGTCTTCGTAAAAAAGACGAGAGATTTAATTAAACCGTGGAGAAAATTGTTCAAAGGAGGCAGCGAACAAAGGGGAAACAACAGAAAAGTTCGATATTACCAGGCGGAACAGTAAATATTTTTATGTCAACCCTTGAACAACAATCGACAACGTTTAAAGCCGCGTTCATTAAACCGGGCCTGGCCCCGCGAGCCTCTCATTCAAACATCCTTCGCTGCAATATCGCGAAACAGATCATTTGCCAGGACAACTGAAAATGAAATCGCGCTCGGGGAAAACCCTTTCAGCCGTGCAATTCGCGTGCAACGAACCAGAGATCTCTGGTGTTTCCGCTTCGCTGCGGAAATATTTAGAAAGTACGTTTCGTTTCCTGTAAGCGACATTATACAGCGAGAGCCAGACATCGTTACGTACCTCTACCTGTTCAAACAGACGCTTGAAACGGATTGCTACGCGGACGAAAGGAGAAAGCAAAAAGCGGTGTGTCGTGGCCACTAAAACACGTTTCAAGAAAACCGACTCGTAATAACACGCTTTTACCCGTGTAATGAAACGTTTAACGTAAAGGGAGGAATAAGGGAGAGAGAGGGATGAACGTGAAAGCGAAAATCCGACTATCGTGAAATAATGCGATATACGATATCGTTCGCGATGTAACGTTTAACAAAACCTCCCTTTTGTTTCTCGTTGTCATTTCGTTCGTTTAGAACGGATGAACATAATGGAATCGTGTAACACGATAGGATGGAACGCTGATGGCCAACTGCGCTCTGGACGCTGCCAACGTGAACGGTGTAGGAGAGGACACTATACAGTAAATAGTTTCTGCATTTAGAAATCAGGAGATTTATAAATTTATAGATTTATAGGGTTCTAGGTTCACTGGTTCACTGGTGACGCACCATGTGTGCTCTGTACTATTCTACATATATGATATAACTGGTGACGCACCTTGTATGTCCTGTTATATTCTGTATGATGTAGCTACTGACGCACCTTGTGCGTCTTTAGTTTTTCCATATGACGCGAACCATGACGCACCTTGTGCCTTCTTGTGTTTTTCTATATGATATGAACCATGACGCACCTCGTGCGTCTTGTATTTTTCTGTCACGAACCATGACGCACCTTGTGCGTCTTGTGTTTTTCTATATGATACGAACTATGACGCACCTCGTGCGTCTTGTGTTTTTCAATATGACGCGACCATGACGCACCTTGTGCGTCTTGTGTTTTTGTATATGACACGAACCATGACACATCTTGTGCGTCTTGTGTTTTTCTATGACATGAACCATGACGCACCCTGTGCGTCTTGTGTTTTTCTATATGATACGAACCATGACGCCCCTTGTGCGTCCTATGTTGTTCTATATCATATAACTGGTGACGCAACTTGTGTGTCCTGTACTGTTCTATATGATATAACTGTTGACGCACCTTGTGTACCCTGTACTCTTCTACATCGTGTAACCGGTGACGGACCACCAGTTCCAGCACAACCAGATCTGATAATTTTGAAATCTAGCTTTCCGAAAGGTTCAGAAAATGGCCGAAGCCTAACCCGTGAAATCACCGTGGCAATCAATTTTTCCAGCTTCCGGGTAAACCAACGATCCTTCACTGGGTCGCGTAATCTCTCATTCGGTCGTCGAGCGATCGATCTTCCGGCGAACGTGTCGCCGTTCGGTTTCCGCGCGTGTAGGCGTCGCGGCCGGGCGTTACAAGCGTAATCCGGTGTCTCAAGTGCTCGTGTAACTTACGATCGGTTGACAGTCGTCGGTCTTGCCCGGAGCGTCCATATGGCCGAGCCTGCGAATCGGTGTGTAATGGCCTTAACGACGGTAAACTGGCACGACTAATCCGCTGGACCGCATGGCGGCTAGGTGTACACGCTTCGCAACCGGCTGGCCATCGACGAGTCTCGACACATGCCGGAATCCGATGGCTGCCGGCCGTGTTTCGAGCCCCGGGGTTAAACGGACCGTCTGAGGCAGTTAAAGGAAGTACAGTGTCGCGGTGTTTCATGAGATTCGAATCGCGCGGAACCGCATACGGGGAACGCGGTTTGGATCGCTTGGAATTGTATGCGTGTGCCACGTGGCCATTCCGATCCGTCCATACAGGAAACTGCGCTACGTGTGCGCGCGATGATGGACGAGAATGGGATGCTTCCATACACGAGCTCGATTTTGGGTTGCAACTCTGTGGACATGGACTGGGTCAAATTCGGAACGGGTTGTATATCGTGTGGGCCAAATTTGAAACGGGGCATGTGTGGATGCATCGTATATGGTGTGGGTCATATTGAGAACGGGTCAAGTTCGAATTGGGTCAAATTCGAAACGAGACATATACGAAGTAGGTTAAATATAGATAGAGTTGATTTAATGCCGAAACACGTTGAATAATTTCACTAAAAAGTTATATAAAAAACACGAAAAGATCTAAAAGTATACATCTGGAACACCTAATAGCACCACTAAAATCTGCATATCTATGTTGCCCTAAAATTTTTCAATAAAATCTTAAATCCTCCAGCGCCTAGAAATATCTCGGTCCGAAATCAGAGGCCTAAAAATTGAGCACGATATAATGGTAAAAGAAAATGAAACTTCTAATCAAACATCTCGGAGCAGTGCATAGGTATTATAATAAGAAAGTAGCGTGTTCCCATTATATCGGTGCCAGCAATATACTTGAAATATTGCCAACAATTACGAACGCCGATAAAAATCCATCATTTCGTATGCAGCCACTCTGCATTCAGATCCCCTGAACGCATGCAATACTTCCACTTGATCTGCCACACGAACTAAAGACTCATTCAACGACCATTCATCAACAGGTAACAATGCAACGAACCTAACATACCCGACACACCGCAATTTTTCTCACTTTTTTACAAGGAACACGATGGATTAAATTGCAAAGGCATTACCGCCATTTCCAGCATGGAACGGAACGTGCTTTTTCCAGAATCACCAGGGGCGAGCTTAATGCTTTCCTCGGCGAACCACTCCGTCTTCCGTCGGTAAAACAATCGGAATTATTCCAGAGCAACAAGCGGTCCGTTTGACCGAGGGACTTTTCAACGTTGGCCTCGTTCCGGCCATTTACAGAGAGTTTCGCGAGACTTCTTCGTGGAAATGGTACTCGTGTAAGAAAATAGGAAAAACAAAGGACATTTACTCGAAGCGTAACTCGAAGTCGCCGGTAGGAAATTCTCTCCAGTCGGTTGGTACGGCAATTATTATTCTCGTTTAATAATCCCTTTTTCTCGCGCGAGTTAAACGCGACGGACGTTAGCATTTCATCCGAGATTTCTTTTGTAGCCACGGTACGCCAGCGTCTCCCCCCCGCCATTTTACAGCCAACTAAGCGGCTTAAGATGGCGGCGGACGAAGAAAGCGGCGTTGCGCGTAATTATATGTCCCTAAAACTGAATTGAAATCTTCAGCTTCGTTGACGCTCTAAATGGAGCCCGAAAACACCGGCCTTCCTAGCTTCTATTTGCATGTAAATTATCACCGGGCGAAACACAAAGCGATAGAGAAGTGACCCCCCGGAGGTGAAAAGGAAACGCGAACGAATCGAGTGCCGTCGTGCCGGAGTCACTTCGTTCCACGAGAAAACGACTTCATCCCGCGAATTATGTTCCTCGTTATACGCTAATTCGCCTCGTGCTGGCCATTGTTTTCGTGTAACACGGTTTATGGAGTCTCTAAGGGCGGATCGTTTAGACCGGCAAACGGCGGGAATCTCGAGCGAGATGAACGGTTCACTTGTATTGTATGGAACATCCTTTTTAACCCATTGTTTTTGAGATAATGGCTGATAATTATTAATTGAATTTTACCGGGGATTTCTCCCTCATACTGTCACCTTCATAATTTCAGGGTAGGTTCTCTGATTATCAAATTTTCGAATCCACAAATTTTCTGAAAGGATATTACGCGTAATGCCTCGTCAGGGAAGCTCATCATTTACAATATTTAGCGCGTAATTTAAAGGTGCGTTTCTAATATAAAGGTGTCCCGTCTAACAAGTTAACAAACCCGTCCAACACCTTCGACGACTTAATAAACTTGCCAACGAGCACGCAACTTTCGAACTCTCCGTCGAACCGGAAACTCTGGAAACGAAATTTATTATTTAGTCGGGAACTAGCCGATCGTTCGTCTTCTCGGAACAATTACCCGGCTAACTCTCTGTGTCCTAGTCTTCGACCGCTCCGCTTCGTTAAACCCTCGCGTAATTCAATGTAACAATTAGCCAACAAAATTGATAGTGTTCGCCGTGTGCCTCGAGCCGTCGCCCCTCGCGAGTCTGTCGTTTCGTTGAAAAACAAATAATTCGCCGGAGATTCCGAACGTACAGTTAAATTAAACCGTATCGCCGTGGCCGAAAGTTTAGACACTGACATACATGACGAATCGAGAGAAATGGATGAATGCGAATACTGCTTTTGCATCTACACTGCATCGAAGTTTTAGTACGCACAAATGGTACAGAATTGCATATAACGCATACGGTGCGTCATTAGTCGATCATATAAAACAGCACGGGACGCACAAGGTGCGTCGTGGCTCGTATGATATAGAAACGCATAGGACGCAATAGGTGTGTCGTCAGTTGTATCATATAGTACAGCGTAGGACACACAAGGTGCGTTACCAGTCATACTATATAGAATAGTATAGGACGCACAAGGTGCGTCAACAACCGTGTCATATAGAACAACACAGGACGCATGAGGTGCGTCACCAGTCATATTATATAGAAGAGTATATGACGCACATGGTGCGTCGCCAGTTATATCATATAAAACAATACAGAACGCACAAGGTGCGTCACGAGTCATATTATATAGAACAGTACATGACGCACAAGGTGCGTCGTCGGTGTACAATGTAGAACAACTCACATTTAATTCCAGGATTATTATTAAATTTGTAAGGAAAATTTAATGAAGAGTGTTTGCGATGAATGAGCGTGATGTGAATTGCACTTTAAGGGTGTAGAAATGTGCAGCAAGAGAGATGTATAGGTGTCACTCTCGAACCGGTCGATTCGATGCACGCTGCAAGCTCGCGTCTGCATACCACGTGTACGTTTCTGTACATATGGCGTCTATGCAAATTCGCATGCTAAACCCACTGTAATGATTTAGTGCGACCCTTAATGTCCATGCAGGAGACTGACACGTGGTACCGCCCACGCGTTCATCTTACGACACGCGGTTTCTTCTCTGCGGAACTTGCTTCGAATTGGTTGCTACTTCTTGCGTACTGCCTTCTGGTAGCAGGACAAAAAAATTGAAGTTTGGAAACTTGGAGATCGGGGAATCGGGAGAGTTGGAAATTTTGGGGTTAGGGGAATTTGGGGAGGGTGGAATTTGGGGTGTGTGGAACTTGGAAGGAATTTGGAGAATGGGGAATTTGAGCGATAGGGAATTTGGAGAATGGGGAATTTGAAGAGTAGGGAATTTGGAGAGTGAGGAATTTCAAGAGTGGGAAATTTGAAGAATAGGAAATCTAGAGAGTGGAGAATTTGAGGAGTAGGAAATTTGGAGAATAAGGAATTTAGGGAATATAAAATTTGGAGAGTAAGAAATCTAGGGAGTGGGGAATTTGGAGAGTAGGATATTTGGAGAGTGGGGAATCTAGGGAATATAAAATTTGGAGAGTAAGAAATCTAGGGAGTGGAAAATTTGGAGAGTGCGGAATCTAGGGAGAGTGAATTTATAGAGTGAAGAATTTGAAGTGTGTCGAATTCTCAAATTCTCAAATTTTGAAATTTGAGTGAATTTTAAAACTTGGGAATATCGTAGCTTGAGAATGAAAAAAATGAAAGATCTTTTAACATAAAAATTTCCTTCAAACTGTCTCTGTTCAATAACAAGCCATCCAATGTGTCGCACCTCACATATTAAGTAGAGCAAACCAATAATTAATCGTCCATAAAATGCACGCTCGAAATTCAAAATGTAATTCGATATTTGTACATAGAATTGATGCGTGCTCGAAACTTTTTATGTCGCCTATTATACTGTATATTCGATAGCGAGGTGAATATGAGCATTTTGGAATTCCAGTAGAACAAGTCAGCCATAAAACGACGACACGAATCTCGCGAGCGTACGCGCTTTTAAATGGCACGAAACAAATGGAACTCTATAATACAACGATATTTCATATAGTTCTCTCGTTACATTCGACTCGATATAACTATAATAAACCTGCTGGTATTCAAACAAAACACAATAGCCGTCAGGCGTTTTCGTAAAATTTCCAGCTAATTGGACGTACTTTCCTGAAATAGGAATAATTACTTACTGTTCTCCATTGTTCGATACTCTACTATTCGGATATTCAGTCTAAACAACAAATTATACCTTATTAAAATTAATGTATTACGTTTGAACCTGTGATATAACTGTTCAGAGAAACCAATATTCAATTTTTCTTTGATGTCACGTTTTTTTTATTAAAGGAACTTTTTTATTGATTGGTTATAGGAACTCTGTTAGTGATTGATTAGAACTCTGTTATCAATCAATTAAAATAACTCTGTTATTATTTGATTAGAACTCTTATTGATCGATTAAAACATGTCTGTTATCGTTTGATTAAAAAAATCCTGATTGACTAAAACAACTCTGTTACTGATTAATTAAAGACTCTGTTATTGATTGATTAAAAGAACTTTGTTACTGGTTGATCGAAACAACTCGGTTATTGATCGATTAGAAGAACTCTGTCATTGATTAATTAAAAAAATCTCTGTTACCGTCGATTGAAAGAACTCTGTTACCGATTAATTAAAGTCTGTTTTAATAAACTGCCTTGACATTTAATTAAAAGAGAATTAATTTTCAAAGTCTGAGCTGTCAAAGAGATCTTTCGTTCATATAAATAAGTTCGAGAGCAAAAAATCGAGACGATGTCGCGATTACCAGACTGTATCTCGCTATTGATGGCACGCTGTCAATAATGGGAGGAGCAAGAAGGTGACAGCCCTTAAAAATTCACAGTGTCGCGTCGCGACGCCTAACACGATCATGTTCTTCCATGACGTCCTCAGACATCCTGTCGAATCGATATCCGCGGACGAAGAAAAGTCCAGACTCTCGACAATCGATTATTCTATTTTCACCTCCCTTAGCAAAGTGCAACCGGTTGTGTTTCACGACGAGACGAAAAGACAGCAGGAGAATTTATTTCGGCGGTTAACCCTGAATTCGATTAATAATCGAGAAGGTGAGCGATGCTCGAAAAGGCAGCGTGAAACAGCCCACGGTAATTTGAAAGCGAACGGACATCTCTCTAATGGTCTCACCTGTCAAATTAATCGCTCTGTAATTTCTTTTCGTCCGATTATCCTCCCGTTTCAGGCATCAGCGCAAATATTCATCACTTTACTGGATAGGCGTTTGAAATAAATTTTAGATGGGTAAAATTTAATGATAATTGAAATGTCATTTAGCGGTGGCAAATATCGCTGCCATTTGATGCTTCATACGTTTCAGCTTATTATTTCGTGTAATTGCTGAGTGGTGGATCGTAAAGTGGACTTGTGGACACAGTGGCTGAACAGATATGTGAGATATCTATAGATTTGGGAATATTCAATATTTGGTACTTAGGAGATCTAGAAAAGAGTTTTTATATTTCTATATCTTCAAGCTTAAAATTTCTGGACCTTCAGATCTGGAATTTAAAAATATAGAAATTTGCAAGTTTGTAAATTTGTAGACACAGAATTTCTCAATTTCTAAATTCTCTAGCTTGAACTTCTCGAGTTTGAAATTTCTGTGTTCCTAAACTTGCAACTTCCCAATTTCATAATTAAAAAATTTGTGAATTCGAAATTCCCTAACCTTAAAAACTTTGATACGTTCGAACTCCAATATCATAAAATCTCCAAATAGGAAATTTTGAACTTGAAACTGTCTCTTTAGACGATTACACCAACAAAGGTTCAGAGAAAGGGTAACTCTTTTAAAATTCCGTGGGGTGCCGCCGAGATTGCGGAAGGCGACAACTTCCTTTTCAATAGGTGGTTTTTCGCCGAGTAGGAAACAACACGTAGGAAGGTGGGTTCGAAGTAACCGGGGAATGGAACGAGCGGCAGCGGAGTAGAAAATTAATGGCAATTAGGTCAAAGAAAGGAGGATAGCGTATCCTGGAGACGGAGGCGCAGAGATACGTAGAAGGTAAGTTTAATCGACGCGCAAAGGTAGAAACTGCGCGAAACTACGTACGTGCATGGAATTCGCGACTGTGGGGGACGCTCGAACAACGTGCATACGCAAACACGTGCAAGCATCAGCGAACAGCCGTAACTGGGCCGAGGATCATTGAATTTAACCCAGCTTCTATTTTCTCGCAGCTACGACGATTACCATAATACATCCCATTTCCCGTAGACGTGAACTGACAATTTTTTTTTTAACGCGCTCGATAACGACATCCGTCTACGATCCAACCGATAATCTACTTTATTCGTCGTGCACCATTATATACCGTATTATTTACGGTACATCGTCTTCTACTAGTCCGTAGGATACAAATAATGACGCATCTATTGCGTCTTACACCGTTCTGCATGATACGCACCACGACGCACCTTATGCGTCCTGTGTTGTTCTATATGATATGACTGGTGACGCACCTTGTGTGTCCTATGTAGTTCTATATGATATGATTGCTGACGCACCTTGTGTGTCCTGTGCTATTCTGTATGATACAACTGGTGACGCACCTTGTGAGTCCTATGTGTTTCTATATGATACGAACCATGACGCATCTTGTGCGTCCTGTGTTGCTTTATATCATACGACTGATGACGCACAGGATGCATCCTACGTTTTTCTGTGATATGAACTATGACGCACCTTGTGCGTCGTATGTTGATCTATATGATACCACTTGTGACGCACGTCGTGCGTCTTATGTTTCTATATCTGAGACAATTCATGACACACCTTGTGCGTCTTATGTTGTATTATATTATACGACTAATGACACAATAATATATGTTGCACTTGACGACGCACCTTGCGCGTCTTATATTATTCTATATGTTATGACGAATGACGCACCGTTTGCGTCCTGTACTATTCTGTACCCATAAAGGATATTTTGTAGATTTGAAAATTCGACAATTGTAAATGAAAGATTTGTAAGTTTAAAGATTAAAAATTGATAAATCTGGGAATGGTAAATTTAAAAATATCTGTCAAAAGGTACATAACGAGGACATCGGTTTTTAACGAGTTAAAGAAGCTAGTCGACGAAATAAATTAGCATGAAGTGGTTGCTCGAATTTTTTTCAATAAACGTCGAAAGGTTAACGAGATCCGTGAGCTATGTATAATAACCTCGCAAAACCGAGGACGCTATCGTTCGTCATCTTTCCGCAATCATCGAAGGAAAAAGGTGCACCTGGCTGAAGTTGAACTCGATTCAATCTTTTCCCGCGAATTGGATCAACGATCTCGATTATTAGGTCACTTCGGGAATGCGTTTAGCGTCAAACAAGATCTTCGGAATGGCGGTATAATGATCATTTCCATTAAGACCAACGAAATTGGGTCGTGTAATCGAAAAATTTCGCGCTGATTCGTATGCAAGTGGGTTGGAACCACTTTATACGTCTGTATTTTCTTCTTTGGCTAATTTTATACTCGCTGATGACATTTATAGGTAGACAATTTTTCAGATTCTCGAGTTCTCAATTCGGAAATTTGGAAATTTGTGAAAGGTGATATATCTAGGTATTTACGTTTCTACATTTCCAAATTTCTATGTCTCCAAATTTCTACCTCTCCAAATTTCTACCTCCCCGAATTTCTATCTCCTCAAATTTCTACCTTCCCGAATTTCTACCTCCCCCAATTTTCTACGTCCCCCAATTTCTACCTCCCCAAATTTCTACCTTCCCGAATTTCTACCTCCCCCAATTTTCTACGTCCCCCAATTTCTACCTCCCCGAATTTCTATCTCCCCAAATTTCTATCTCCCCAAGTTTCTATCTCCCCAAATTTCTACCGCCCCGAATTTCTATCTCCCCCAATTTTCTACGTCCCCCAATTTCTACCTCCCCCAATTTTCTACGTCCCCCAATTTCTACCTCCCCAAATTTCTACCTCCCCGAATTTCTATCTCCCCAAATTTCTATCTCCCCAAGTTTCTATCTCCCCAAATTTCTACCTCCCCGAATTTCTATCTCCCTCAATTTTCTACGTCCCCCAATTTCTACCTCCCCCAATTTTCTACGTCCCCCAATTTCTACCTCCCCAAATTTCTACCTCCCCGAATTTCTATCTCCCCAAATTTCTATCTCCCCAAGTTTCTATCTCCCCAAATTTCTACCTTCCCAAATTTCTACCTTCCCAAATTTCTACCTCCCCAAATTTCGACCACCCCAAATTTCTACCTCCCCAAATTTCTACCCTCCCAAATTTCCCAACTTCCCAACTTCCGAAAATTGCAGATTTCTATAACGACCCCAGATTATAAAGCAAGACTCGGCTAATAGGAATTCTTCTGGAACTCGTTATTCTTCTCGTTCGTCCTTAATCGCCTGCTCGTTTAAGGATACGTGTGGGCGCGTAATCGATCAAAGATTTCCTGAAAGACTGGCTAACTTTGACGCGATTAACATTTACGGCGGCTCAGAAGCGGAATACGGCAACGTATCAGCAGGTTGCATGCAGATATCGGACACATTCTGAATGCTTGTGACTCGAGATGATGCATGAACACCGATACACCGGCAACGCCTAATCAGATACATTAATTAGCCACTGTTAATGGATATTGCTCGGCGTAGCGTCTGCTACCAGACCAAGCATCATACCGATCGATTCCTTCACTTGGCCGAGTTTTGGCCTCTCGGCTTCTTCCTGCTGTGTTAAGGTCTCTTTAATCCATCACTTCAAGTCAAAGAGAAGACGAACTAATTTAACGAATATTACTGTTCAGCACTCTTTGGAGATTTAACATCGTTTTAGATGCAAATTGATCGAATCGTGTTTCATTTTTATTCAATTTAATAATCGTGGACTTGTTATTTTAAATACAGTCTCGCTATATGGCCTAACTATTGACTATTTTATTAAGCATTATTTTATTGTTTGTTTAATTTTTTTGAGTAATTTATCCCCGAACTGTGATTTCTTTGTGCATCGGGCAGAACTAATGATTGCTACAATGTTAAGATATAGAAAGTTGAAATGTTATGTTCATTTAATAGTACTCCTAGAATTAAATGTGCGTTGTTCTAGATCATGAACTGATGACGCACCTTATGCGTACTGTGTTGTTCTATATAATATGATTGGTGACGCACCTTGTGTGCCCTATATTTTTCTATACGATACGAACCATGACGCATCTTGTGCGTCTTGCATCAGACGACTGGTGACGCACCATGTGTGTCCTGTGTCGTTTTATATGACACAGCTAGTGACGCACCTTGTGTGTTCTGTACTGTTTTATATGACACAACTGATGACGCACCTCGTGCGTCATCATAAAGGGAATATTTTGGTATGTTTTTAAGATGATAACATTTGTGAGAAATGGAATATTCTGACTTGTTTAAGGGTGAAAATATTTGCAAGAAAGGGAATATTTTGATTTTAAGGATGAAAATATTTATGAGAAAGGGAATATTTTGATTTAGGATCAGGTGATGAATTTTCAAAGTAATTAGTGGTCGGTGCATTTAGGTCTTACAAGAGGAATAACGCTGATTCCACTTGGCAGGCGCAATGTTCCCGCTATTCACTCGATGCGAATAACTTGTTGGAATCGGAAAAGTTTGCTCGAATTCAGCCTTGAATACGGAGGAAGTTAATTATTCTGTCTCGATTCTTTTCCAATGCGCGTCGCGTACACTCAGGGAAACGTGCGGTTCGGTAAAATGTTTCTGAAACAATGCTACACACCTGAAATACATAAAACAATAGGGAGATGTTTGAATAAAAATATCAATTCTTCCGCAACGAGCTCCACGCACGAAAATTATTACAGCGTACAAAGCTGAGTTTATTTTTCAATTTCAAACGTACGGTAAAATGTTTCTGCAAGAAATTATACGCCGCAAATATTCGTCGTTCTTATAATTCGTACGTTGATTGCGAGAGATTAAATTTACTACTAATTTAATATTCTGAAATATTAATTGCTTTCTAATGAATTTCGTGGATACAGTCACTGCGAGTGAAATTCGTTTTAATTATACTTCGGATGAATTGAAATCGAGTTCGCGATGAAATATATAAACGTATGAATAGTACGTAAATTATGCAATAAAATAAATAGGTTATATTTGCAGGTGAAGGTAACTTCCTCTGAAGAGATTCACTGAACTCGGAATCTTTATTCCGGGTTTCTGCTAAAAAATTCTCTCTGAACTTTTCCTCTACCTACTCGTGCTCACTCTTGAAAAAACTCACCCCTCACACCATAGCTGGGTCATCAAAATGTTTGCAGGAATAAAACACCCTTCCT
Source organism: Megachile willughbiella (assembly GCA_945859595.2). Classification (NCBI taxonomy): domain Eukaryota; kingdom Metazoa; phylum Arthropoda; class Insecta; order Hymenoptera; family Megachilidae; genus Megachile; species Megachile willughbiella. Next base: position 13,480,661 of record OX243798.1, on the reverse strand, counting down.
TTTCAAATGTTGCAGTTACATTAGACTTTAAAATATAAATGATATTCGTGAAATTATGCCTGCTATATTTACACAGGTAGAAAAATTACAATAATGCATGTAACATCGGTCTCTTGCAAACCAAATTGTCTTAATTCTTCACGAAAGGATAATATTCGTTTAAATTGCAATTACCGTGTATCAACAAATGGATGTCGTACGACAATATTATTTTTTCGACTCAAATATCTCAAGCCTTAATTAATAATTTCATTCGTCGATGATTCTTTTAAAATTTCTTAAATATTATTTTAATATTTAGATAGTTCATGTATGACATGAATATATAATTAAATAAATTATTGATAAATTGTACAAAATCTCTGAGATTATACGACACAAAATATTTGAAAGTCTACGATATAAAATATGTAAAAACAAATGCATGAAAAATGAAAAAAGAAATGTATCAATTTTTGTTCAAAGTTATGAACACGCTTTACCTTCATAAAATTTAAACTTGAAGTCTAGTAAAAATGGAATCTCTTGTAAAAATTATCCCGCTAAAAGTAAAAGTCCATTAACAAGGGAGATGAAGGCAAAGTTGCTGAAGCACAAAGCTGCAGCCCTTTGCAATAATATTGTGCCATCACGGGGGTGAATTATGCATTCGAGCAACATAAATCCCTGTGATAGTTAGCAGAGACACTTGGTACATAGCAGGGCCATGGGCGATGCGTCATTAATGCTTAATGGACAGACATTAATTCGTTATTGTCGGTGAACGGGCCAATCGATAGGAATTTCCGACGCAGTCGTCGTAAATTTCGGAATTGTCTGGCGGCAATATGTCGATGGCCGTGAGACGGTAACGCCGTTATCGTAGAAAAATCGACACACCTGCGGGCGAGTTGACGGAAAACTCTTGGACGTCTCGCCGGTTTGATCAGGGAATTCAATAATATCGCAGAAGCGACCGGAAATCTATCGAAACGTCGTTGTGTTTCGGGACGTCTTCTTTCCACGACGTGTATGGACGTTTTCGCGATGAAGTATTAAGGTGCACGCCGACACTGGACACATTTTTCTATATTTTACGAGAGTGCTCGATGAATTGGTCAAGAATATGGTGAAATATTGAGCTTTGTATATTTATGGAATAGTACACTCGCTATATTGCAGAAATTTATATTGTGGATACATTTTATAGGATTAAATTTTAAATCGTGAAGATTTCGAAAGTTAGGAATTTTTACACTTGGGAATTTAGGGATTTAGGAATCTAGGGATTTGGGGATCTAGGGATTTGGGGATCTAGGGATTTGGGGATCTAGGGATTTGGGGATCTAGGGATTTGGGGATCTAGGGATTTGGGGATCTAGGGATTTGGGGATCTAGGGATTTGGGGATCTAGTGATTTGGGGATCTAGGGATTTGGGGGGGTCTAGGGATTTGGGGATTTGGGGATCTGGGGATCTAGGGATTCGGGAATCTAGGGATTCGGGGATCTAGGGATTCGGGGACCTAGGGATTTTCGGGTCTAGGGGTTTTGGGATCTAGGGATATTGGGATCTAGAGATTTGAGGATCTAGGGATTTGGGGATCTAGGGTCTGGGGATGTAGGGATATAGGGATTTGGGGAATTAGGGATCTCGGGATATTAGGGTCTAGGGATCTAGGGATTTACTGTTTAAGGGAATGGGGGAATTAAAAATTTGAAAATTTCAGACTAAGAATTCGGAGATTTGGAGATTTCGGTATTTCGGGGTTTGAAAATTTAAAGAATCGACAATTTGGGTATTTGGGAATCCAGAGTTGAGGAATTTGGGGATGTGACAATATGAAAATGCGAAATTTTGATAATATGATAAATTTGATAATTGAAAAGCTTGTACAATTTGAGAATTGTAAAGTTTGTCACTACTCGCTAGATTTCCTAGTAACAAATTTGTTGAATCGAACAATAACATGACTAAAATTCCTAAATCCTACAGACACAATAGGAATTATTGTGATCAGTATCGATGATTGACGTCAAACTGCGTCTCAGCGACGCACATTGCGATAAAAGGAAGAAGCCGGTGTAACCTGACAAAAGATTCCCTGTGACATCGACTCGCGTCGGAAGTGTCCCTCGATTCGCCTAGAAATTCAATAATACTTTGTACGTAGAAGCGGAAAGTAAGAGAACGTGTAGGGTACACAGGGATCGTAGATCGGTGACTGGTTTGAAGCGGATAAGGGGGTGCAACCGGGGGGGGCGTAGATCGAATGGAAGCGGGGCTGACCTTTCATTGATTAGATTACTCGAGAAATTCTGCGCGATATCCGGCACTCGCCTACCGTAACATCCGTTCCGTACGGACGTCAAAAAGTTTTCCTACACGCTACTTCCGCACGACTCGTTTCTCCCGAGACGTTGGATCGCTCGATGGAGAAACGAATTTTTTAACGACACTTTGTTTCTTCTTCTTTGCAACAGTTTCCACGTTTCGCGTTAGCAGGAATGGCTCTTTCGGTGGCATTAAATTGTCGCGTATCAAATGGCCCATTTTCAAACATACTACGTCTGACACCGTTTCATATTATAAAAGTTTGATGAAAATGCCGGTGTAAAGTTTGCGCTAATGCACGGCGGAAGTTACGGGGAATGATATTCAATAAAGAGTGTAACGTGCATTAACCCCGGGAAACGCCGGGGACGATGGGAATTTTATTTTTATTTTGATACTTTTTATTCTTACGTTTCCTGCTTCTTGATATTTCATCGCGAGCGTTGGATTATTGCACGTTGCATTATCGCGCGTTAGATTACTACCTGTTACTTTATCACAAGGTAGATTATCACACGTTGAATTATTGCGCGTTATATTATTATGCGTTAGATTATTACGTAATAGATTATGGCGAGTTAGATTAATATCCGTCAGATCATCACACGTTACATTACCACGCGTTAGATTATTACGTGTTAGATTACTACACGTTAGACTATCGCCAAGCGCATAGTTAGCACTCGTTAGATTACTACGTGTTAGAAAATCACACGTTGCATTAATAGGCGTGAAAGTTATGCGCGTCATATTACTTCATATTGCACTATCGACAAATATTAGGTTATCATGTATTAATTGACACGTTAAATTATCATAGGTTACATTACCTCGCATTAAATTAATACGCATTAGATTTCCATACGTTATATTACCATGTATCGAACTGATACTGGTCAGATTCCTACGTGTTAAATTATTATGTGCTAGATTATCACATATTGTATTACAACGCGTTTGGTTACCATTTCATCGTTGCTTCTGAGGTTACGGTATATCTCTTAGATTGTTGCCTGCTAGATTACTACAAGTTAGGTTACTATACATTAGATTAATACTAGTTAGATTATCACTCGTTGAATTACTTCACGATATACTACTATCTGATCGATTATCAAACACTAGATTAGTACACGTTAGATTAGTACACGTTAGATTACTACAATTAGATTGCTATTCGTCAGATTACCACACGCTGCATTACGTCACGTTAAGTTATTACCTGCTAGATTACCACACATTAGATTACTACACGTGGGCTATCATGCATTAGATTACTATTGATCAGGTTACTCGTTATATCATCTCACGTTACATTACTACCCGCTGGATTATCACGCACTAGATTACTACACGTTAGGTTACCACGCTACTATTCGTCAGATTACCACACATTATACATTGCATTCGATTACTACACATACTATCTCAATATATCAATTAGAAAATCAATGTTTAAAAATTGTCCAAAGACAGGACTAGTAATTAGTATTCTTACTGTCACTCATTTAACGAGTTGTCTTATCATTTTACAAATATGAAGTCGTGACTATCATGTGAATAAAGCGATCACATAAAAGTCAATATTGATCGTCGCGATTATGGATAATTAAGAAGCCTTTGAGTGACATTGTCGATGTCGAGTTTACGAATATTCGCCGTTCGTGGCAGCAATAAAGGGTGCACCTCAATGATGTTACTACCCTTCGAGAGGCTAGATAGCTTCCGATGCATGTACTCCATGTATTATATATATATTATGTATGTATTATATGTTACCGTGAAATCTGATGCTGCCTAGCTTGTGGTTGACAAGGACTTGGGAATGACGCAGGAACATCGATTGTATCATTAATGCTTAATCATGGATAGTGCTCCATAATCGTGTTACCTTTGTCCTGTACGAATATTAGATACCAGTCGATCACTCATCGTCAAAGTTCTGGATCAAAAGGCTCAACTTATGTGTCGCCTCTTCAAAGCTGTCCGATCTTCTCAGGAAATTTCGCAGCCTGACAGCCGATCGAGTGGATCGTTCATTTTAATGAATCATTCATTCCCGCGTGCTGGGTATACGAATCGATCGTTTCCATACTAATTGATTAACAAAAATCGACGAATCGCGGTCAGTCAATTAACGAATTAATCAACGGGTCACCGGATTAAAAGTCGATGCTTAATAATCAGTCTAATTATTATTAAATTTCATTTCGGCAATGTCCGTGTTTAATTACAAATCGAATTTCGTTTAAATAAACTACTGTTTAATAATAAATTTAATTACATTCGGTCGGGTGCGTTGAGTTGAATCAACTCCAAATTTAATCAAATTGCACCGCGGAGAATTTAATCAAATCCAATCGAACGTTAAGTGACAACCCTCTAATTGTCTTTCTGTTTTATAATTATACATTGTAACGATATGATATCGTATATGATACGAAAGTGTCGAGATAGCGAAAAAAGGAGTAACTTTCCGAGATGAAATTGAATTTTGTGGAACTTGTTTTCTAGTTACACCTGTCTGTCACCACGGCCAGGGTAAGGTTTTCGGTGTGGCTCGACAGGAGACCGCAAGGATACCCTGCGAACTCGAAGCAAATCCACCGGAAGTAACGTTCACTTGGAAGTTCAATAACACGATGGAAGCGGTCGACATACCTCAAGCACACGTCACCAGCGAACGAACGCGTTCCACGGCTTCTTACACGCCCATGACGGAATTGGACTATGGTACTCTTCTTTGTTGGGGTACCAACGATCAGGGAACGCAACTAGAACCCTGTGTATACCACATCGTGCCTGCTGGTAAGTTTCCTTTATACCCATACACTTCGCAACTCTTGTACAATCATGGCGAGCTACAGTTATGTTCAATTATTTGCAAGTTTGAGGTTGTACAAGCTTGAGGTTATACAAGCTTGAGGTTGTACAATTATGGCGACGTACAGTTGTGTTCAATTATGAATAAGTTTGAGGTTGTACAATTGTGGTGACGTACAGTTGTGTTCAATTATGAGTACGTTTGAAATCATATAATTGTGGTAACGTACAGTTGTGTTCAATTATGTGCAAGTTTGAGGTTGTACAGTTGTGACGACGTACAGTTGTGTTCAATTATGTGCAAGTTTGAGGTTGTACAATTATGACGATGTACAGTTATGTTCAACTATGTGGGAGTTTGAGTTTACACAATTATTTACAAGTATGGGATTGTACAATTATGCACAAGTTTGAGGTTGTACAATTATATCCAAATATGAGGTTGTACAGTTATATTCAAATCTGAGGTTGTACAAATATGTTCAAATATGAGGTTGTACAATTACATGCAAGTTTGAGGTTATACAATTATGACGACGTACAGTTATGCTCAATTCTGTGCAAGTTTGAGGTTGTACAATTACGTCCAAATATGCGGTTGTACAACTATGTCCAAGTATGAGGTTGTACAATCATGTCCAAGTATGAGGTTGTACAATCATGTCCAAATATGAGGCTGTACAATTATATTCAAATATGAGATTGTACAATCATGTCCAAATATGAGGCTATACAATTATATTCAAATATGAGATTGTACAACTATGTCCAGGTATGAGGTTGTACAATCATGTCCAAATATGAGGTTGTACAACTATGTCCAGGTATGAGGTTGTACAATCACGTTCAAATATGAGGCTGTACAATTATATTCAAATATGAGATTGTACAATCATGTCCAAATATGAGGCTGTACAATTACATTCAAATATGAGGTTGTACAACTATGTCCAGGTATGAGGTTGTACAATCATGTCCAAACATGAGGCTGTACAATTATATTCAAATATGAGGTTGTACAACTATGTCCAAGCGTGAGGCTGTACAATTACATTCAAATTTGAGGCTGTACAATTGCATTCAAATATGAGGTTGTACAACTATGTCCAAGTATGAGGTTGTACAATCATGTCCAAATATGAGGCTGTACAATTATATTCAAATATGAGGTTGTACAACTACGTCCAAGTGTGAAGCTGTACAATTACATTCAAATTTGAGGCTGTACAACTACGTCCAAGTGTGAAGCTGTACAATTACATTCAAATTTGAGGCTGTACAATTACATTCAAATTTGAGGCTGTACAACTACGTCCAAGTGTGAAGCTGTACAATTATATTCAAATATGAGGTTGTACAACTACGTCCAAGTGTGAGGCTGTACAATTACATTTAAATATGAGGTTGTACAACTATGTCCATGTATGAAGTTGAGAAATGCACAGAATTGTACACTAAGTACTTTGTACAAGTCTTCCATTGTCTCAGCAGATCCGTGTAATCTTTAAACGAGAACGCTGGTAAACGCATTTCCTTTCGCCAAGAGTACCGATGATCCCTGAGCAAGCCCAAGAAGAAAACAGGATATCTCTAGCAAGTTTGAAGCACAGTCCCGCGACTCAAAGGGTCCCATGTAATCACAACTATCGAGTTTTCCGAATCTGATTTACTTGCACCGTGCATTCGATCGAGAAAAACGTCCTTCGAACGTTGCTTTCGAGTTGCGTCTCGTTAAGGGGTCGTCAAACACGAGAAAGGAGACACCGTAAAGTAAAAACAAAAAAAGGGAGGTAGAGAAAAGGAGGAGAAACGTCCGGTTAGCGAAGGTGATGGCCGTTGTTTCTAATCTGCATAATGAGGAAACTTTTTAAATCTAATTTACGTCTATCAAGCGTCCCCCCCTGAAGAGTCGCTATTCTCGGGATTACTTTGTCCCCCGCCCTCCGCATACTTTGCGTCCATAAATCTCGACGATTTATATTTACTAAAATCTTAATGTCCTTCGTTGCGCAGTCTGTTACATAATTAAAAAGCAAGTTTTTCCCATAAAATAATCCGCCAGCCAACGTTGCACGGATGGCTTACGCGAGACACAGTTTCCCTTCCGCGGCGTATTATTTCAGCGCGTTCGCGCGTACCACTTAAAGTAATGCGAATTCTCGTCGGATTAAAGGATCATCCGTTGGCGAAGCACGCTTTTGAAATACTGACCGTCGTTAAATATGAATGCTTTAATGTCGCGAAGAAAGTTGGGGGCCGATGCTGTACCGGAACCTCTTTTGTTTTTCTTTCTCGTTTCAACGCCATGGAAATTTCACGCCAGATACAACGTTATCGCGTCGCTGCTCCTTAATCCCACGAGAATTCACGATTTGCCGATTCATGAATACTTTACGTTCGATACTCGAGAGGAGCTACGTTTTTTCATAAAAATTACGCTTCCGAACGTTTACAGTGCCAGGAAGTATGGGAAATGTGGAAATTTATTATGGCTGCAGGGAATGTTTTATGAAAATGGTGGATAATGATGGATGTTTTGTGCAACCACAAACTTGTGCATAATTGCATAACCAAATATTTAGACATAATTGTACAACCTCATACTTGTGCATAATTGTAGAACCTCGTATTTAGACATAATTGTACAACCTCAAATTTCTACCTCCCCCATTTCCACGTGACTTAATTTCTAATCGTCCAAATTACAAATTATCAAGTTACATCCCCAAATTCCAACTGATTTAATTTTTAACCCCCCAAAGTACAAATTGCCAAATTTCTAAATCCCCAAATTACAAATTATCAAATTTCTACCTCCCCCAATTCGAACTGATCTAATTTCTAACCCCCCAAAGTACACGTTATTAAATTCCTAACCCCCAAATTACAAATTACCAAATTTCTCAATTCCCAAATTCCAAGTTGTCAAGTTTCTAAATCCCCAAATTGCAAATTACCAAATTTCTAACCCCCCAAATTGCAAATTACCAAATTTCTAACCCCCCAAATTCCAAATGACCACATTCCTAAACCCCGAAATCCAAAATTACCAAACTCCTAAGTCCTCAAATTCCAAATTTCCAAATTTCGAAACCCCCAAATTACTAAATTTCCTAAATTTCAAAATCTGCAAATTTTTCAACCCCCGAATTCCCAATTTCCCAAATTTCTAAAACAAAAATCCAAATTAAACAATCTCAATGACCCTTAATTAAAACAATGCAATAACAACCCTTATAAAAACACATTTAAAATCGAGAAGACCTTCGACGTTGTTTTTGCGGACGCACAGAATCACCGTAGAACGCGTTGAAAAATTCATGGAATTTCTAAGGATAGCAAGTTCAAAGTTCGGAAGCTTACGAGAGTTTCCGATTCATACAATTACGAGTCCTTTAAAACTTTATGGTTTTTGGTAGCTATGAACGTAAAGGGGTTGCAAGCTTCTTTGACTCTAGGAATTGGCTGTTTCGTTGCGTTCGTGCAATATTTAACATTCTTGTGAATTTGTACATTGTTCTTAAGAGGAAGATTACTTAGAACCACCCCTTGTAACATTTTTAAAAATTCAAACTGGAAAGGAAGCTGTTAAATCTTGTACAGCTGTTAAAATTTAATTATTTGGTTATTTTTATTGTATACGTAAATTTGTTGCTGTACATGGTGTACATTATACTGTTAATAATATCTATATTTGTATATGTATATTACAATATACATATGTGTACATATATTACAATATACATATCTATACATATATTACAATATACATATGTGTACATATATTACAATATACATATGTGTACATATATTACAATATACATATGTGTACATATATTACAATATACATATGTGTACATATATTACAATATACATATATATACATATATTACAATATACATATGTGTACATATATTACAATATACATATGTATACATATATTACAATATACATATGTATACATGTATTACAATATACATATGTGTACATGTATTACAATATACATATGTATACATTTATTACAATATACATATGTATGTATACATATACACAGTGTTACAGTGTATGTGCAATATATGCAGCAGTGTCATAACAACAATTGCAAAAATATACATACATGTGTGAGTAATAATACATGACAAGAATGTTCAATACATTAACCCAATATACTTGATCCAAAATTTTGTCAAAATTCTTTTAACCTCCTAAATACTTCACTTAAATTCGATACTTCATTGAACTGTTTTTAAATTTTTCCAACAAAAAAAACCTATAAATAATCCCCAAAAAGTCAATAAAGTTAAACGTCTGCTAATACATTTTTCCCGCCAATTTCCGAGGTCCGCTAAATTACCTAGTCCTAAAAAAAAAGACATACAAAAAGGCTCGTAGAGAACGCGTCAATACGTGACAAACGCAGTTTGGTACCACTGAGGGCACTAAAATGTCAGCATAGCGCAATAAAAACGGCTATTAAACGCGTTGCATGAAACCCGGGATATTTGAGGAGATCGAGCGGCTCGAATATGGGGCGAAAAGCTAACTAAGCTCGTATCTGTTGATTAAAGACGACGAAACGCCATCGTTCCGGGATGCAACGTGTACGTGGATGAACTCGAGAGCGTCTCCGCTCTTCTCTGTATTCCGTTTTCGTCGAGAGGGTAGACGTTTGCCGTGGTAGTTTCTTTGACTTTGAGAACCGCGTCGCCTTCAGTCTTCAACGCAATCACAGGTCAGCCATCTGAGAACCTCGCTGCTGGAATACACGAAATCGTACTGTTGCCTGAGAAATAATTGTATACGTTTACTGCACCCTTAACGGAGAATTGCGGTTTTAAGCTGTAGTTTTGCCGCAGGAAGACGTACGGTCTACCCCATGATTTAGACGTAATTAATTGGACGTGTTCTAACGTAATTCCAGGGAAATTTGGCAGACGGTAATGGGAGACATTCATCAATTAACACGTACAGATTTTGATGCGGTGTGATTATATGCACTGCTTGAATTGACTTCTCAATCTGAGTGATCGGTTTTTAATTTGAGACATTTGCGGTGATGGAGGTGTCCTGGCTGAAAAGAATACAGTGTCGAAAATGTTGATGATTCAGACTTTTAATTGTTTTTGAAATAATACTTTTTCAAACGATAATTTTGTACGAAATTTTTTGGAACTGTATCCTATGAATTATCCTTTGGATGCAATAAGAAGTTCCTAAGTCTCAAACTTCCAAAAATTTTAGGGCCAAAGTTGCAAACCTCTCAAGTCTCAAAGTCACAGAGTTCCAAACTTGCAGTCGTGCCAAAGTTCCAAATTTCAAAGTCCCAGAGTTCCACATTCACAATGTTGCAAACCTTCCAAAGTCTAAAAGTCTCTGATATCTAGTGTTCCAAACTTGCAAACCTCCCAAAGTCTCAAAGTCCCAAACCTCCAAAAGTCCCGAAGATCCAAAGTTGTAAACTTCCCAAACTTCCAAAGTCCCAAACCACCAAAAGTCCCAGAATCTTAAACTTCCAATGTTCCAAACTCCCAGAGTTCCAAATTATCTAAAGTCCCATAGTCCCAAAGTTGTAAACTTCCCAAACTCCCAAAGCCCCAAACCTCTAAAAGTCCTAATATCCCAAACTGCCAAGGTTGCAAACTCTCTAAATTCCCAGCGTCCCAAAGTCCCAAACATGCAATCCTCTCAAAATCCCAAACCTCCAAAAATCCCAGAGTTCCAAAGTGCCAAACCTCCAAACCTCAGAAATGTCCAGTATTCGGAACTCCCAGAGCTACCAAAGTTCCAAAACCAAAGTTCCCAAAATGGTAAAATTTCCCAAATCCCATTACCTCAAAGTGAAACAGATAATATTGTTAACTCCTATCGCACCCTCTTTCTCCAACCCCGAAATAACACTTGTTCGTCAAACGAACCACCGAACGAGGTATTTCACCGGACCACCAAAGTTTACGATCTCAGAAACGATTCACTTTCGCAGGTCACCCGGACACGCCGCACAATTGCTCCCTGCTGAACCAGACGACGGAGTCGTTGTACGTGGAGTGCACGGAGGGTTTCGACGGCGGTTTGTCGCAGAAATTCACGATCCAGGTGGACCGGGAGGCGGGGACCGGTAGCTCATCCTCGAAACCGACCGGCACCGTGTACAACCAGACAAGCAAAGTTCCGTCGTTCTCGGTGGGCAATCTCGAGCCGGGCACCACTTACGAGGTGTACGTGTACGCGAGTAACAGCAAGGGTCGCAGCGAGACGGTCCATTTCCGTGCCACCACCCTGAACCTGCCCGAAAGACGCACAGGTGAGTTGGACTCCCTTTGAACGAGACCAAGAACACCTGGCCGAACACTAGGATCGATCGATCTGGACGACGCATAGCTCGTCCACGCGACCTCGACGATGCACACTATTGCGATCTCCTTTCAGCACTGTCTGCTACGCTGCACGGCCTTGCATCGTAGAGCTCACATGATTATCTTTCTTCTTATTTAGCGCTCCTATGCTCTTCGTGTCCGTCCTCTCTGGCTCTCTTTACGTTTCTTTCCCTTCCATTCGCTCTTTGTCTCATCCTCTCGCGAGCGTGTCCTCCTTCCCGGGGTATGGATCCACCGTGATCTGCTTTAGGTTTAATTCACTGTGAACGCTCTTCGAGTACCAATCGTTAGGGGTACATAGGGTCGTTAGTAACTCGCGATCCATTAATATCGCCCATAATCTGCTCTTAGTACGTCTATGAACCCTCCACGGTCAGATTTTACCTTCAGTTCTTACTTGAACACTTTTCTTACTTGTTTATTTCATCATTTTGATCATTTTATCAATGATCTTCTACCGCTCCGCTCGTGATCCACTCGTGACCCGACCATAGCCCACCCCCGGTCCGTCAATGATCCGCTCATGGTATACTCAAAATTTGTATCTGTTCAAGCCATTATTCTTTACTGTTCACACCATGAGTGATGTTCTTTCTACTCTCCACTTCTAATCCGCTCATAGTCCACTCACAGTCCACTAATTGTCCGCGTATGGTCCATTCAGAGTCCATTCGTCCACGCCGGATCCAGTCATGGTCCATTACCGATCCATTCTCGGTTCGATCAAATATTATTTTTCTCTATTTGCATTGTGAGTGACATTCTATTTGCCCTCCACTCATGGTCCACTCACAATCTACTTGCGATTCTCGGTTCGATCAAAACCCTCACCTATTTACACCATAAGTATTCGCGTTCCTTCCACAACCATATCAGTTCAAATATTATCTACGCGTGTTTATCCCTGGAGTTACATTCTGCTTTCCGTTCAGTTATTATTCTATTAAATTGTTCGTACATATTGAAGCGCACCGTTGCGCACAGTGCAAATATAGGATCTAAACAATAAACGGAATGTTATTTAATTAAATTGAAAACGGAGTGTGAACCATTAGACCATGAACGGATCGATAGCGTGAATTGTCCACTTACGGGAAATGCTCTCGACAGTTTCCCTCTCAACTTTTACTCTCAAGTGGATCCGTACCCTTAGACTAAGCTCTTTCATTGCCTTTATTGACGATCTAAAGGGTGAAAATTAGCTGACGCAATATATCCAATGACAAGTTTTTATTGCATTTAAGAACTTTCAACTTTCCTCGAATCGTTTTCGTTTAGTGTGGATCGTTTTAGAGTCCTTAAGTTTCTACGCTTCTGATATTGTTATTCCTACTTTCTTGTCGATAAGTTCAGGCTTGAACTCCTCTATGAAGCTGACTTGAATATTTATGATTTCCTTAAGGAAAGTATACTATACATAGTAAATTTTTATCAATGTTAGACTATTGTAAACTGGGTTTTTATATTGACACGAGATTATAAACAATTAGGAAGATCTTTCTGATACTATCAAGTATCAAGAAACGACTTCTGTACCATATGTAATGAAATATATTTCGGTCTTTGTTAGTTGTAGAATGAATTTTCATGTTAACACAAAATTATAAACAATTACGAACATCTTGGTACTGGATATTAAGAAATTTCTGTGACATGTATATTTTCCTTGAAAGTAAAAAGTGGTAATATCAACTACTTTTTAAAGACTCGAGTGTCCTTAATGTAGGTTCAATTGTTTTCATCGAACTTTACGTCGAGTACCGTTTCGTACTCTCTACACAGTTTCGCATTATACCGTAAGTTTATCAAACTCGAGATGTATCATTACGGCTTAAACTCCATTTTTCCACATTGATATAAAATGTTTCTCGCATTCAATGTTCCCCGTTTCAAATATGTTTTATCTGTTCCCGTTCTATGTAATCTCGCGTTGCCTTCTTTATCATCAGATTTTATTATCGCGATTAAACTCTTTAACTCGCCTTTTTCACGAAACGTGAAAGGGAATCTCTTTTCAGATATGCAACGTTTCAAATACGTCCCGTATTTTAAACGCAGAGTCACTCCTCGCGATACACGCTGAAAGGTATTCATTCCAAATTTTTTAACGTTTAAAACACACTCGGCGAAACGCGTGTCTCAGCTTTGCCGCTGTTTGCCCTCGTTTTAATACCTCGAGTGAATTTTGCCGTCTGAATTTCATAATTACGAAATCCATGCATTTGCGTTTTTCATGTTTTGTGCGAGTTTTTTCGACGTCCATTCGTTTACAAATTTTCGTAACTTTCTTTCTTCGTAAATTTGCAAATTGACAAGTTTTTAGGGTTCGTAAGGTATTTGTTGTCGGTTTAGAATGAAAAAGTGTGGTTCGTCACGTTACAGAATTTACTCGATCTCGTAGACGCGCGATTAGGCGTTCGACATCGGTCGATTCGATCCTCGATCACCGGCAGCTAAACTTAATCGACTTCTCGTCCTCGTCGACCTCGATTATCGTCCCCTGTGCTCTGCGGTCCATGTGTCGTTAGTTGTGGCTGCGCCGTATGAATGAGAAATGCAAACGCAGCCCGATTTATACGCAAGCGATCGTTGAATCTCGTTCGGAATCCTGTTACTAAACCGATAGGTTTGCAGAATATATTTTCGAACCCTTTTCTTCTTTTCAATCGATTCGTGTTTAATTAACGATACAATTTCGTTAGTTATATTTAATTAATATCAACTAGAAATTAATCATCATAATTGGCGATGCGATTCGTCACGGTAATTAATTGGCGAGGGTGTATTTAATTAACGAGGCTAATTACGATAATTAATCTCGTAGCGTTCGTTTAGAGATTTAATTAGACCGGATTTCCCTGAGAAATCTTTTTACGTCAACATAACGTGGTTGAATCGTTGAGATTGTTAGAAGTGTTTAATCTTGTTTCTGAGATTGCTGGCGAAGTTTAGGTAGGAGTCACGAATTTGGAAATTTGAGGTTTAGAAATTTTGCACTTTTTACTGTAGAGGTAAGGGTTTAGAAATGTACAAATTTAGAGGTTTAGAAATTTAGAAATTTAGAAATTTAGAGATTTCAAACTTTGAAAATTTAGAGATTTAGAAATTAAAAATTTCAAAACATAGAAACTTAGCATCTTAGAAATTTAGAAACTTAGAATATTAGAAATTTAGAAACGTAGAAATAAAAAAATTTACAATTCCAAAAATCTAAAAATATGGAAATTTCAAATTTTCAAAGTTCCATACTAAAGGTTTCCAATTTCTCCAGCTAAAAAATTTTGCAAAATTAAATTTCTAATACAAAATTTCCCCCGCTAAGAATTTAGCAATCTAAAAGTAAATTTCAAATTAAACTTCCGTTTCTAACTTTCCCGGAAGTTTCCAACTTTCAAACTTCATCAAACCAACAAAATTTATCAATCTGAGAATGTAAAAATCCCCACATCGAAGTTTTCCGCTACACTTGTCAATAATTAATAGACCTAGTCCAGAAACGAGAATGAGAATAAAAAGTTCCGTTCTTTTTTCCCGAAGAGGGGCTCAGAAAGCAGTCTCCTGAACAGGGATGTCCCCTTGGTGGGTTAGCAAAATAATTTTGTCCCAGCGACTCTGTCAGATTGCAAGCTCATTCTTCGTACTAATTGCTAACAATTAACCGTGGAACGCGGGGCCAGCTTTCCCGTAAACGGCCTGTGTACAGTACGCGTTAATAATGCGTGGCTAATTGGGGTTGAGGGGTAGGAGAAAGGGGGATGGTTGTTCGCCTCGTCGTTGACTCTGCCTATTCTGTCCGTTGGCTAACTGGAAATCGGCGTACTTTGTCCGAAATGTTGGCTCGCATTCTAATTGTGAATCCCTCTGTTTCTCGTTAACACTCATTCACTTTTTTTTCGGAGACTATAGTACTTTTTTGTACGTAGAGTAAGCGCGGGCTTAGTTACTCTACGTTGCGACAAATATTTTACTTGTTTTAAATTATTTATGTAGTGACACGTATTTGATAAATATTTACAAAATATGTAGATTTTTTATTATTTATATGGTGTTATTACATAAAGATTTACTGTCGAGTTTACTTGATTTGAGGTTAGGTTTATGGGACGTGTCAAAATGGCGGCGATTCTTTATTCTAAATTGCAGAAATTATTGAGATACTTTTGTCGGATGTTAATTTTTGTCAAGACGAAGAACAGCGTGTAATTTCATTTGTATTTCATCCCTTACTTATTGTACTACGAGATCTTCGAAGATTTAAAACTTTCGCATTTGTAGTAACTTGACTGAACGCTCGGTTTACGGAACGTGACAAAATGGCGGCTCTCAGATTCTTCTCTAAATTGCAAAAATTATTGAGATACTGTTGTCGAGACGAATAATTGTATAAACTAATTTATGTTTCATCCCTTACTTATTATTGTACCACGAGATCCATGAAGATTTGTACCTTTTAAAGTATTAAATTGATATAACGATACGTTTATAGAAAATGGCAGCTCTTACATTCTTCCTCTAAATTGCAAAAATTATGGAAATACTTTTGTCGAGACGAATAATTGTATAAACTAATTTATGTTTCATCCCTTACTTATTATTGTACCACGAGATCCATGAAGATTTGTACCTTTCAAAGTATTAAATCGATATAACGTTAGATTTACAAAACGTGTAAAAATGGCGGTTCTCAGATTCTCTTTAAACCACAAAAAGTTGCTTCTGTTAGAATGTTAACTTTTGTCGAGATGAAGAACAATTATGTTTCACTTTTTATGATTGTAATTTATTTTCACTCTAAAATATTTTTGCATTAAATATTCTTTCATCGAACATCGAACTGTTCAGCAATAACATTTAACATTTCTATATTAAAAATTGAACAAATATTTCTCTTATAATTATACAGTTATATAAATTACATGCAAGTTCATTTTTTTACTTTCATTTAATAACAGTATTCATTGGATAACCTTTTGAAGCCGATCGCGACCATTTTGTCTGTTTAGGTAAAAATAAGAATTAAGTGGCGTTTAAACGATGCACAGCTGTTCGATAAAGGTAACGAGAGACTGTAAACCGGATAATATTGTTTGTTCTCGGGGCATTGAATGCGGATGGGTCTCGAGCGCAGTGGTATGCGTCAATAAATGAGCTGGCAGAGCGTCAAGTAGTGCGAATCAATGATATTCGCCATCGGGCTCGATAAAACGCGCAAACGTGGCTCTCTTCTCCTCTTTTTTTTTTTAATCGTTTACAATTCCTGCCTTTGTGTAAGCTGATAATGTTGCGCTTTAAATGCAAATGTTTGCTAATTTCAAAGAAATTGTTTACATATTTGCGAAGGATCAACATCGACGGTTAATCGATGTTTCGTATTATAATATTTTTCAACCCTCCGAAGTTAATAACGGAGCAACAAAAACAACGTTGCATACGATACGGTAGATTATCGGGTAAGTCCGACACCACTTCGCAATATTTAACACGTTGCCACCGTGGAAAACGGTGGCAAACTTTCGTTTGCTTTTTGTGTAAATAATTGAATTTGTCACATCTTCAGGCGGTTAATTCAGACTAAATATACATTAATTTTAAAAATTTCTTATGTAAACATCTTTAAAAAATTTTACTCTTGAAGACATATGACGACACAGTGAGTTAAATAAGGTTAAAGATTTTCAACGAACATAAATTTTTTAGCACAAATCGCAATATTTGAAACAATCTCAAAATCTCGTCTTGCAATATATCAATATAAACACTCTAAAAATTGTGAAAGTTCCGAACGAAAGAAAAGGCCATGCATTTGCGTATTCGAGGGTAATTGCAGAGGAAACTGTTTCAGAGGGAGTCGATATCGTTGACCGGCATCACTTGATTCTCGTCCGGCAATTTATTGGTTCGCACCCCTTGTCGAGATCGAATTTTCGTAGCGTGAAAGAGAACGGGGTAAAAAAAGGCTCTGTCTAGCTCGTTCACGCGCGTAATGCTTCTTCTGTCGAATATTCCCGTTCGATAAAGCGTTCGTTCGCCGGACTTCCGGCACGGACTTAGTTCACGAAACGAAAAGTCGCGCTTGTTACGTTCTACGTATAAATGACGAAATCGACCCACGGTCCCTCAGCTATGGCAGATATCGATTACCCCCCTCGACATTTATATTAAAACACGTTCGCGCGATTCGCGATGAATGAGAAACGAGGAAACTACGGATTCAGGGAGATCGAGTCCGTGATCGAGTTTAATCGAAACACAGAAACGATTCTACCGGAGGAAAGGTATTTCTGAATCGCGGTTATTGTTTGTTTTCGTGCTCGATTCTTTGCGGATACAATTGTCTTCGAACTCGTTCGTTTCGAAATAGCCTTCAGATTTATTTTCGGGATGATCGATGGTACCTCGAGAATTGCTTGCGGATAGGATATCTTTTTTGATGGTATAACATTTCTGGCTGTACAAACGGTATGTTGTGTAATTCGAGGGGAACTAAATTTGAATCTATCTATTACAAATTGTCTCTTCAAATTAGAGGGTAAACAATTTTGAACGTAATGGAAGCATTAAGATGTAGATTTAGATTTTTAGAGAATTGTACATGGTGTCTCAGTAATTTCTATTAATTGCAAAAAATACTTAAAGAGTGAATTAGTAGGGACATGTGAAGCATTCTTTTCTCCAGGTATCAGATTTCAAGGTTATCAACGTCTTTTTAAGGAACTATACTTTCTTTTATGTAGGATCTTGTGAAATTCTTTCTTTAATTTTCTGCAACTCCACTTCATACAGAGTTGGGCAATTCAAATAATCTTGTGATACAATTTCGAATAAAACGAAGATATTTATTCATCGGGAATTATTTAGTAACATCAATTTTTATTTTAAAAACATTGAATACAAACATTGAATAGAAATATTGGATAAAAACGTTGAATAAAAATATTGGATAAAAACATTGAATAAAATTATTGGATAAAAACATTGAATAAAAATATTGAACGAAAACGTTGCATAGAAACATTGAATAATTAAAATAATGAACAGATCAATTAAAATCATGAACAAGTCAAAATTCCAGTAACTGTTCAATGACGAAGTTAAATTTTAGTTGAAGTACAATATTATTTCAGATAGAAATGTCTTTTAAAAACTTGGTTTAATTCAAAGTTCTCGTTAGAAGATGTACAAATAAATTTTCATCTGAAAATTGAATTGAAAGAAATTGAATCTTATCCTAGACAAAATCATACCTCAAAATCGAATTCACAAAAATTTGCTTTCACAAGCCTGAAAATAATTGTCTTCCACTTAACAAAAATATAACCTGTATCTCCATTTTATCCGAAACTCAAGATTATTTCACCCGATCCACCCCTCCCAGAAGTCAAACCGTAGGCCCCCTCAAAAAACCGACTACAAAAGAAAACTTCCGCAAACGTCAGCGTTGTAAAGAGGGTAGTTCCATAAACTCGGTAGAAAATTCTCCGTCCCGAAGAAATTCCCTCCCCGAGAACCACTCGACCTTCGGTCGAAAAAAAAAGCATCCCTCGAGAAACGATAAACACCGTTCCTTGACCACGTCCCCAATGAAAACCCTGGAAGTAGCTGTAGAAGATGGCTGAGGCTGGTGTGTTGTGCCGGTATGGTAGCAGGTGAGAGGCTGGCGCAACCTCTGCCCCCGGAGAATTGCACGATCATGGAAGAGAGTCGGACAACGGTGAGGGTGAGCTGCGCCGAGAGCGAGTACGTCGACCCTCGCACTGCCACCTATGTGCTGCAGGTGTTCGACGCCGACACCAATCATCTACTGGGTTCCACGATTAGCATGACGCCTAGCTTGTTCGAGATCACGAATCTTCCCGAGCAGAGGAGTTACTCCGGTCTGGTGCTGTCACTCAGGACAATTACGGAGAACGCGATGAGCGACGCCACGGTTCTTCACAGCCCGCACTATGTTCAGGAGGGTAAGACACAGGAGCATCAACGACACCCAGGTAGGGGCCAGCTAGTGTTCGATTTCGAGTCAGCGTGCGCCATCACCGACCGCGGTTTCTACCCTCGTTCGACCACTCCTGTCCTACATCCTCTTGTGAGGGACCTAGATCTTTGAGTCACGGCTCGAAACTTCTCAACTAGTCGGGGATACGTGTACAGGAATATGTTCCTTTAGGAGGGGTTCCAAATTCTTGAAACTTCAAATTCTGAAACTCGGCACTCTCGCACCTCGAATTTGACACTTTACCTAATTTTGAAACTCGAAACTCCTGGAATATGAAGCTTTATGAAATTTTCAAACTTGAATCTGAAGCTTTACAAAATTTAGAAACTTGAATCCGAAATTTTATAAAATTACAAAGGCACTCTCTTGAATGAGTGATTTTATTTTGCAAGAAATTCATTTTCTTCTAAAAATTTTTAAAGTTCACATAACATCTACAGTTCTACAGTCACGATTAAATACCAATCTGACATTCGATGCAATTCAAAGTTTCGAAATTTGATTGTGTTTCGAGGATTTGAGAACCCGTCCTGTGGCAGAAATTGCAAACTTTAGCGAGTGTTTGAAGATGGTGGTTTTCGGGAGATTTAAAGCAGTGTTTTGTGAAGTTTTAAAATTCTGAGTTCAAGAATTTGTGGATCTGAAGTTTTGAAGACTCTTAGTTTCGAAGTCCAAGTTTTGTGAAGTTGCAACCCTTATCAGGTCAATGTGAATCTAATATGGATCCGTATTTAGTTCCAAATATGGAACATTTATTTAGTCACAAATACAGTGCATGATTTGTCAAATAATTTGTCGAAATTTATTCTGAACATTTTGTATCGAATGTATTAACATCGCAACATTCTATATTATTTGAATAATCCAGATAAGGGTTAAAATGTCGAAATTGAAACATTCTAAACTTCCCAAGTCCAAATACTAAAAAATTTCAAAATTCCAGTCCCTGAAATCTTAAAGTCTCTGAATTAAGCACAGAAATTGCTGTTTAAACCTTGTATTCGATCAGGATAGGTAAATTCATAGGTAGCTAACTTGACCAAACGTGCAGCATCAAATTTAATTCCAAAGTAATTATTGAGTTAACCATTGGACTTTGATTCAATATTTACCCAGCTGCACTCTCTTGAAGTTTCCAACTGAACTTAATTATAATCCTCGTCAGAATTAATTCGCATCTTGAATACACTTCTTTAGATCTATCAATCAACTTCATAATGTGGATGGGTGTACATATTCCTATAATATGAAGATAGATTCAAACATTTTTTGGGATATACGTACATTTAGATATTCTTTGTTATAGAGGTGGATATAGGTATTTTTTATAATATAGGTAGATACAGATATTTTTTGGAATAAAGGTAGATATAGGTATTTTTCATAATGTAGGTAGATATAAATATTCCTCATAATATAGGAAGATATAAATATTTTTCATAACATAGATATAAACATTTTTCATAATAAACCTAAACATATATTTTCATAAAACAGCTACATACATCGAATGTTCATAACATAACCTCCAACTAAAACTCCTTTCAAGATGGCTGCCATGTCCCTCCCAAAAGACTCACATTCAAATCCAAAGTATTATACACATTCTTATACACTTTATTATTAAACACGTTAACAAACCACAAAACCTGATCCTTCCCAGACTGTTTATTCAATTTCGAATCAAATATGTCACGCTCGAACATCAAGGATCAATTCTCACGAAACATGCTCGAATCTGATTAAAAACTATCGAACTAAATATTCGATTCCGGTTTAGCGAGCCGTTCTGAATTGATCGGAGATTAAAATTCGATCGAGTTTGTGTTAAACCTTGTTACTCTTCCGGTCGCACGTGATCGATTCTGTATCCGTGCTAGAACCTGTCCAGAAATTATTCTAAACACAAACTTTGTTGGATCCTTTGCGCTCTTGAACAGCGACTTTTATGAATAAATTTTATGAACCTTGAGGTTATTTCTCTCATATCACTATACATTATACATCATATATGTAATATTATAGAATTTGTTTAAAAATTCTTATTTCAAAAACAATCACACATTATACATCACATATGTAATATTATAAAATTAATTTAAAAATCTTATTTCAAAAACAATTACACATTATACATCACATGTGTAATATCATAGAATTAATTTAAGAATGCTTATATGAAACTATCGTATAAAATGGCGACCAAGAGTTACCCCTCGCAAAGGGTTAAAAATGTACAGTTTTAAAGACAATTTAAAAATGTTAAACGAATTTGAAGGTAAAGTCGAATGACCGAATCTGAATGGAGCAAATCGGTGTTGATTCCGCACGCGACATCCGAGTATCAAATTATGCTGTCAAACGTGCAGGAATATCTAATCCAGAATTCACGATCACCCAAAACGTAATCCAGACTTAATCCGGGATCATGTAGAGATCAGTTGGCTTGCCGTTTTAATCATTAAATCATTGGATCATCCGGGTAAATCCGACTGAAAATCGGATCCAAAATGAACGTTCGCCGTCGCCGAAATTGACCGAAGCCAATTCGGGAACGGCGTAAACACCGGCGGACATATGTACATGCCCGATTCGTTCGATCCTTCGAAGCTCAACTGAGAATCTGTGATGTAAAACTAATCCGGAAACGACTGTAGCTACCTAATAGAATTCAATTGTTGCTGTTAAACCGTTGGATCATCTTATCGGCTTTGTTCATCGATAGACTCACAGGAATACGAATCGAGATTAAGCCAGACGAGTTTAGGACGCTGCTTAAAAGCTTCCGGCATTCTACGCTTCTTATTTGTCCTATTTTGTTGCAGATGTTGCACTTTTTTTGTTATAATATTGTGAGTGAATATAGTTTACACAGTATATTACATAGTATACACTATATTAGGGGTAGTTTAAAGAGTAAATGCAATTGTAGTTTTTTAGATTTTACATTTTTTAATTTCTCAATTTGAATACTTTCGAATGCAGAACATTACAAATTTCTTGATTCAATTAGTGTAATTAGTCAAGTCAAAGTAATTTTACATAATTTTACTTGTCAGTTTACGTAACTTTCAAGCCCCTAAATTTTGGAATTTCCATATTTTCCTATTCTAAGTATTGAAATCTCTAAATTACTAAATTTCCCAGTTTGCAAACTATGAATACCTAAGTTGTGAACTCTTCAAATTTCCAAATCCGCAAATTCAGAATTCCACAATTTCCAACCCCTAAAATTCCCTAATTTCCAATCTCCTAATATTCCCCAATTTCCATCTCTTAAAATTCCCCAACTTCAAATCTCTAAAATTCCCTAATTTCTAATCTCCTAATATTCCCCAATTTCCATCTCTTAAAATTCCTCAACTTCCAATCCCCAAAGTTCCCCAATTTCCAATCTCCTAAAATTCCCCAACTTCCAACCCCTAAAATTCCCCAACTTCCAATCCCTAATATTCCCTAATTTTCTATCCCTAAAATCCCCCAACTTCCAACCCCCAAAATTCCCTAATTTTTAATCCATAAAATTGCCCAATTTCCAACCCTTAAAATTGCCAAACTTCCAATCCTTAAAATTCCCCAACTCCCAAACCTGCAAACCCCAAAATTACCCAACGACACAAGTCCCTAAATTCGCAAGCCGCCAAATATTTCATGAATGATGTATCGAAGCTTCTCGAGTTTACCCATCCTCAAATTAGCCAGAGTAAAATCGATCAACATCGAATCTAATTCGCGACGTCAAACGATCGTCCCGTACGATCGAACGACCCCCACGTTTGGTGATTAAATTTGTACAGGGGCATTAGCTGTACGGCAACCGTGACGCATCGTCGGTTATGAAGCATCCTCCCCGTGAACGGTTAAAGCTCCCACATAAACGTGCCGCAGAAGCTGATTACAAAACGTCTTTCGGCGTAACCACCGCGAATATGCAAATAGACGGCCCCCACGCGAATTCGTGGCGAAAGGTCTTCGGATATACATCCCGTAAACGGTTGGTACACACGGGAGCGAATTCGGTTCAGTTCCGGGCACCAAGGGACACCGCTAAGACAACCGCTCGTGCCTTCGCGAGAGGACGCTGAAACCGAAATTGGTCTGCGGCCGAATTCGATCTTAGCCCGTGTGTCGGAACACGTCCCGGGACTCCGGCAACTCCAGGAGCCGCTTCGTAAATCGTAGACGCGATTGGCCTTCTAAATAAATGAACAGCGTAATTGCGAATCCAGCAAAGCGCGGAGGTACCGGGACGTTATTTCGCTCGGTAAACAGGGAACGTTTGGTATTTCTGTATCATCGTGGCATTAGTTCCTCGAGCGAAAGCATTCGCATTTTCTAGCTTGCACACGAAACCTCGAAACCTCTAACATCGGCTTAACCTGAACCTTACATTGACCTAGCCTCCATCTAACTTCTACATAACGTTCTACATATCGACCCACCCTCAAGTAATATAGACCTAACCTCGAGTAACATCTACCTAATCTTAACCTAGCCTTAGTCTAATCTTAACCTAACCTTCACTAACTTGGTTTAACTTTGACTAACCTCGACCTAACTTCGACTTAACATCTACCTAATCTTGACCTAGCCTTGGTCTAATCCAACCTAACCTTAACCTAACCTTGACTAACTTGAACTAACTTTGACTAACCTCGACCTAACTTCGACCTAACATCTACCTAATATTGACCTAACCTCAACTAACATCTACCTAATCTTGACCTAGCCTTGGTCTAATCCAACCTAACCTTAACCTAACCTTGACTAACTTGTTCTAACTTTGACTAAGCTAGATCTAACATCTACCTAATCTTGACCTAACCTTGGTCTAACCTTAACCTAACCTTGATCTAACCTAGACCTGAGATCAAGTGCGTCTTGCGTCATTGACAACTAGCTAATTTTTCCTACAACACGAAGACAATTGAAGAAAGTTAGAATGTTAGGTACACTATGCATTCGTCGATCCTTGATTAAACAGATTACAATTAGAATTGAACTTAAAATTCAATTACAGTGAAAAATACGAGTCTGGTTTGTCACGCGTGAACTCTAGCGTGCGTCACGAGTGTGACACGTTATTGCAGGGCAAGAGGTTAAGACCCAGTCACAATAACGCGTTTGTACAATTTGCCCAACGACGGAATGCTGATTCGATTAACTCCTCGAATGGAAACGACGAGTTCCATAAGTTTACCAGACAACGCTCGACTTTGAGGGATTCAGGCTTAACGCGATTTAAAATTAAGCACGACGAGAGAAACCAGGAGCATGTTTGCTGCTTTTACGTTTCGAAAGATAATCCCCCGAGTGATGCGACGAGCTGAGATTCACCGGCTTAATATATTCATTCCGCTGGCTATACTTTTGGGAGAACGACGCCCGATTGTCCTGCGGACACTAAACTCGCTCTCGGATTTAATTCCTGTGTTTTAGACTGATTTGTTGCTTGCCGGGATTATTGTTGCTTACACCGATACGCTCCGGTAATATTTAACGATAAATGATGCGCTCTGGATACGTTGGAACTGTCGGTTAGATGGAGAATTGAATTTGGCAATTTATTTTGGGTTATTAGGAATTCGAGGATATTTTGAGATGGAGATTGTGGAAATAGGTATTTGGAAATTTGGGTATTTGGGGAGTTGGATGTTGGAGAAGTTGGGGGTGTAGAGGTTGGAGACGTTGAAGAAATTGGGGATGTGAGGATCCTGGGATGTGGAAATCTGGGGATGTGAGGATTTGGGGATGTGAGGATCCCAGGATGTGGAGATTTGGGGATGTGAGGATCCTGGGATGTGGAGATCTGGGGACGTGGGAATCTGGGGATATGGGGATCTGGAGATGTGAGGATTTGGGGATGTGAGGCTCCTGGAATATGGAGATCTGGGGATGTGAGAATCCTGGGATGTGGAGATCTGGTGATGTGAGGATTTGGGGATGTGAGGATCCTGGGATGTGGAGATCTGGGGATGTGAGGATTTGGGGATGTGAGGACCTGGGGATGTGGAGATCTAGAGATGTGGAAATCTGGGGATATGTGGATCTGGAGATGTGGAGATTTGGGAATGTAGGAATCCACAAATTTGAGAATGTAAACATTGGAAATGAAAAAATTTAAGAAAATATTAACTTCTCCTAACGTGACAAACAGTACCCCAAATTTTCAACGTAAATTTTCAGATAAAACATTAGCTTAGAACTTCCATCGAAAGTCTACGTATTACTAAAATATATTCGCACCGTTTGATAGTTAATCGTGGTATAATTTGGTGCGACAACGTAGAGACGTCAAAACGTCGAGTTTAAATTAACACGAGTAACGAGCGTTTCCAGCGAACGTTGTAATATAAAATTGCTTTCGAATTAACTCCCGTTCCATCTTGGGAATTAGGGAAAGCGTCAGGCGGCCGCGTTGAATCCAACGACAGCCTTCTGCGTTTAATATCAACTTAGAATCACGGCTGCAGAACAAGAGGGCTACTCGATTAGAGGAGTTCGTGAATTTAAGTGGATTTTGATTAATCTCGAACTTGAGTGCCGGTCGTAGTTCTGGACAGTGCATCTGAATCCCAGATTCATTGCTGGCGTAACGATAATTCACGATCTCTACAAACACGTCGTCTTCAGAATAATCGTGCCTCGTTCTTCATGTCGTTCTCCTCGCTAAATTGAAAGGTCCACTTTAAACCGAATGATCCATTGTCTAATAAATTTGTCACATTTATAGTCGAATAAATTTCATACATTTATAGTTTAATAAATTTCGTACATTTTTAGGTTTAATAAATTTGGTACATTTATAGTTTAATAAATTACGTGACGCACTTGACTGATAAAATGTGACAAGTCTGATTCTAGATGTATAATTTGAAGAAACTTCGTGTTCACATTTATGAATGATTGAAATTGTGTTTATATCAGTAAATGACTACTGTTATGATGACATCTGTAAATGATTGAAATTATGTTGATATTAGTAAATGACTGAAATTGTGCTGACATCTGTAAATGATTGAAATCATGTTTATATCAGTTAATGATTGAAATTATATTACTAAATGACTGTTATGTTTACATTAGTAAATCATTGAAATTATGTTTATATTTCTGAATGATTAAAATTGTCTGTATGTATAAATAATTGAAGTATGTGTCGTCACATGGGAATATTAATAAAACCCTCATATAACAATACAAGAATAATCGATCATCTAAAAGAAGTGTCACATGACACGATGGTAGATTAATATTTTAAACATCTACAAATGGCAAATTCCCTGTTAACCGAATACGTAGCATTATCTCTCCGAATAAATCTGCACGAAAAAAGTAGTATATCTTCGTACAAGGGTTTTCGATCAGGGCCAAGAACATTGGATTTAATAATGAAGCTATGTGCAACGGTCCTCAAGGAACTAAATCGAATAACTGTCGGTCGAGCGGGCACTCTTACATAAATCGGATCGAAAGCTGGCAGCGACACGAACCAGACGGCGTTACACAGGGCGGATATAATCGATTAATCGGAAATTAGCCGGCTCGGTTAATCCGCGAGACAGTTGGCGTCCGGACGAATCGACATTTCGACGACTGACGATTAACCCCTTAACCTACAATTTTCTAGACAATTGAATCGTGCAGAAATAACTTGTATTGCCATATGAAGGCGAATGGAGAAAGTTAGGTTCGTTTTGTATTCAACGATGGTTGATTACAAAGATAACGCCACATATGTGGTGTGCGTCACGAGTGATACGATGTTGCACGAGTGGTTAACCTACAATTTTCTAAACAGTTGAATCACACAGAAATAAATATTGCAATGTGAAGACGAGTGAGGAAAGTTAGACTTGTTGTGTAGCAATAGTTGATTGCATAGATAATTAGAATTGAATCCAAAATTGCGATGAGGACACGAGACGTGCGTCACATGTGTGCGTCACGAGTGCGTCACGAGACTCGTCAAAACAGTGCAAGATTAAATTGGTCCTGAAATTCAATTACGATGAAAATACAAGTCTTTAGCACGTAATAACACATAATAAAATGACGCACATTGTGCGTCACGAGTGCGTCACAAGACACATCAATATAGTGCAAGGTTAAATTGGTCCTGAAATTCAATTACGATGAAAATACGCGTCTTTAGGACATAATAATTGTGCGTCACGAGTGCGTCGCGTGAATCATCAAAATAGTGCAGGGTTAAATTGATCCAAAAATTCAGTCACAGTGAAAATCCGAGTCTTTAGCGCATAATAACTTTGCACGAGGATATTGCAGGGCAAAGGGTTGAGTCGATGAAAAGTGAACGTTCGAAAGGAAAGAAATAAAAAAAACCGTGGAGAAATCAGAGTCGAAATATCGGTCGTACACCGCGCGGCTTATCGTTTCGAAAGTTTCAAAAAGTGCCAACGACGGAAAAGGATTGAAGCGAAACTGCCTTTACGATCGCATCCCCCTGAAAAGCGTACATTTTTACGAGCTGCCTTTTACGAGCTACTCCGTCCCTTTCTGTCACGCGTCGTACACACGTACGGAGAGAAGACCCGGCTAGAAAGTCCGTGCACGCTTTTAGAATGTCATCATTTATTTGACGCGTTCGCTCATTCATTCGCCGTGTGGTAGCTGAATGGTCCATTTTCGTCTTTCCACCCTATTGTCTCGGCAACTGTTCGTTGTTGTCCGAAGGGAAACGGTTTCCGTGCGAAAACAGGGTCGCTTCTAGGGGCACTTTGTGTTTTTCCGACTGGAGACACTATGGAAAGCCTTTCGAGATTGTCTCCGCTCTCCTTTTGTGACCCGTTGTTGCACGTATTTTGTGTGTTGATGGTGTTCTGTTTGAGCTAACTAGAGGGTTCTTTACTGAAGCTGTTTGTGGATCGTTCGGTTACGTGTGTACGGTGACTCGACAGCTTCAATTTGATACTCCTGTTAAACGTTTACGTCCGACAAATATTCCGTCATCGACATTTTTATCGCCTAAATCCCTCCACTTGTTTTCTACCATCGTTTCCATGTTTTATATTCTGGATATTCGTAAACTTTCTCATTTTTATTGATACCAAGTTTTACGGATTTTGTAGTCATTCGATTTTGTTTTTAGAGACTTCAATTCGTTATAGTTACTGTTATTACAAATTTTCCAAAGTGACCATATTTGTACGAGAACATTTTGTCTAAATTTTATTTTTTATTTTGTCTCAAATTTTCTCCTATTATTTTGTTCAGTATTCAAAATTATTGTATGAACACAAAGCAATCTTCAGGATAATTATAGGAAATAACAAGTTTACTGTCGCAGTAGAAATAGCCAGACATAGTCAGACATACTACAATACGTATCATTAATCGTACTAAAAATTATTTTTAAAATGTACCACTTCATTTACCATTAACAATTACAAACTTAACACCAATACAAGCGACTTGAGTATCAAATAAATTTTTTTTCTATTTTTTAATGACCAACACAATTAACGTGTTAACACTATAATCACCGTTACTAAAAATTATAAATAGTTAAAACATTTTGAAAGAATCCTAGAGAATTCCACAAATTAATTACCTAATTAATATTTAAGAATATGGTACAAATTTATAAAATATTCTACGAGCAGTACGAACATAAAAGTATAAAGTTTCCTCGGGCGAAAGGCACTTTAAGCTGCAGAAAAATATTGATCCTGAAATATAGAACAAACTTTTTTCCCTCGAAAAGCAATAGAGTGGTAAGATTAATCTGAACGAAGCAAAGAATGAAAGAAAATATAGCACACGGTGACTCGTCGAGATAGTAAAACTGTCAAGAGTAACACGTGACCAGGTATTTTCTGCTTGCAAAGGCGTGCTTCCGCTTCTGATCGTAGATATGTGTTTCACCTGACCCACTGTAGACATTGCATGCGAATGACATCGAGTTCTGCTATAAATTCATTCGAACGTAGTATGGAATATGCATAGATGACGCACAGCTTCGTTTCACCGGCATCGATAACAATTATTTATGAAACTACCGATTGCGTTAATAAAATCATGCAAAATTAACATCAAACTGCTACTTATCAAAACGAGTGGTTACGTAAAAAATATAGCATAAAGTTTCACCCCTTGCACTATTTTCAATCGCACTCGTAGAATTTTACTAGAATTTTTAATGGGTTTCAATTTGAAGTTCAATAATTTGCATAGTTAATGCATAATACCAAATTGACATAACATTTCAACTTTCTTTATTTTAATATTGTAGCTGTGATTAGTTCTGACGCACCTGATAAATCATAGTGCAAGGGGTTAACGCACACGATCTTTTAATCCAACTCGTTAAAAGTAATAGCTTTCGTATCAGAGGATTTGTAGTGGTCCACATCGGATCAATAGATCCATCAAATGTTCGTTTGTTCCATGGAAGTTGTATAGTCGACAGAAAAATGAACCGAGTAGAAAAAAATATTAAAGCAACCGCAATAAACATCGGAGAGAACAATCGGAATATAATAGCGTTAGAAGAAGAGGAAATCAGGTCGATTGAAATTTAAAGTGCCGTACAGTTTTGCCTGGTGGTTGATAGATTTTACGAGGGACAAACTATAGGTAAACGTCGGAGTCACGTGCAGAATTGAAAAATATATGTCCCGGGCAGAAATCACTCGATATATCCTCGACGGGCCATTAAATGTCCCAGGTGAAATATTTATACAATAACGTGCGATAACGATAACGTTAAACTTCGCCCGCAGCTGCACGGCTTTCCTTATTTTCCCGGGAACGACCATCATCCATAACGTTGTCGCGGCCGGAAACGACGATCAACCCCCTCCCCCTCGATGATATTTCATTTACATAATTGTCGATGGCCAAATAC
Organism: Megachile willughbiella; assembly: GCA_945859595.2. Classification (NCBI taxonomy): domain Eukaryota; kingdom Metazoa; phylum Arthropoda; class Insecta; order Hymenoptera; family Megachilidae; genus Megachile; species Megachile willughbiella. The sequence continues at coordinate 13,450,289 of OX243798.1, read as the reverse complement.
GAAACGCATTGGACCGTAGTTAATCAGACCCGTGCTCGTTTATTATCGAGATATTAATCCATTATTACCTACAATGCGCCGACCGCGTAAATCACCGTGCCGATCGAAATCGTGTCGCTAAATGAATTGCCATCGATGTTGTTTCAACTTCTTACGTGTCCGTGATAAATTACCTTTTATAGAATGGGCTTGTAAGGAACTGGGGATGTGTTCTTGGAATTTTGAGGAATACAGGAGTCTAGAGATGTGGGGATGTAGGGGTTGTAGAGATCTTGGGATAATAGGGATATAGAGATAGTAGGAATCTCGAAATTGTAGGATCACAAGGTAATAGGGATCTAGAGGTTGTAAGAATCTAAGAGTAATGGAGATCTAGGGGTAGAAACTTAGTGCTAATAGACATCTAGGGACTATAGAAATCTATAAATGATAGAGATCCTGGCGTAATAGGGATCTAGGGAATATAGAGATCTAGAAGTTATAGAAATTTTGCAATTATAGATCTAGAGATAATAGGAATCTAGGAGTCGTAGGGACCACAAGATAGTAGATCTGGGGGTTGTAGAAATCTAAGAGTAACAGAGATCTGGGGGTAGAAATCTAGGGGTAATAGGGATCTAGGGAATATAGGAATCTAGAAGTAGTTGAGATCTAGGGAATATAAGAATCTAGAGATGTAGAGAGTTGTGAGTGTAAAAATCTAGGCTTGTAGGGATCTAGAAATATTAGATTTGGGGTAATAGGGATACCTACATATACCTAGGAATCTAGGAATGTAGGAATTTAGGGTTCTACGGATCTACCAATACAGTGATCTATAAATTTCAGAATACACGTCTCGATGCAACACACATGTCTCCTTTTCACATAACAAATACATATTACATCAAATACATATTACATGTTACATAAAATGCACATGACACTCAATGAATAACTGATCAGTTAACTTTAACTGTAATATAGTAAGTAATGCAAAGTGTATGTAAAGTTTAACTCTCGTACATTACCGATATAACCTAGAAACACGAACAAGCGTCTGACCTTAAACGAACTTCTACTACTTGCCCGCTGAAATCAGGCTGTTATACTCGCACGCTCCGCAGACATTCTTATACCGCTTGTCTGATCATCGAAACTTCCCAAGCTTCTTGTTCCAGCAATAATGATCCTGTTTCACGAATCAAAACACTATCAAGCTTATACCACCTGTCTGACGAGAGAATTGGCTGCTACCACTACCGGTTACACGTTTGATCCGAAGTGTTTCTGTACTACTTGTCTGGCCATTAACAGCCACTTATAAGATCAAGTAACGGTCTCTAATGTGCTTGTTCAACCAACGACCGTCCTATTCCACTAATCGCGTGCTAGGATCTGCTCTGTTGCCTAATCAGGGACTATCCTTGTTCCACTTGTCTAATTTGTACCGCTTACGGTTCATTCCTTGACACGTTGACTGCCACCGTGGATATCGATTCTGTGTATCGAGATACATTACAAAAATTATTCGCGCGTTTTGAAGGTTCGGATCTTTTAATTTTGGCATTTGGGGATTTGGGGATTTTAAGAGGGTTTTGAGGACAGTTTGGAATTTTGGGTTTTTGGAACTTTAGGGTTTGGCACTTTGGAACTTTTGGTGATTTTTGGCACTTTGGTAGTTTAGGTGATTTTTGGGACTTTGACGGTGTGGCACTTTGGAATTTTTGAACTTTGAGACTGTGATACTTTGGGACTCTAACTTCAGGATTTTGAGGCTTTAAGACTGTAAGACACTGAAGAAGTTGCACAAGTTTGGAATTTTTGAACATTGAAACATGTACATACAACTCACTCTCGAGTACCAACACATTCTGCAACATCTAGTCTACAGCAACTTCCGAATTTTACATCGGAAAATAATTCGTTCTAAACAAATGGGAAAGCTGTTATCGAAACTTTGACCTCTTAACTTGCAGTTCATCTAATTAACAGAGCACAAAATGTCCACCTGAAATAACCACGTCAGTCAACGTGTTAACCACATCCTCAAATCCGCGGTTCGCAACATTAAGAAGATTAGAAGCTCCCGATCCGACTCAAAGATCTCCCCCGCATAAAAGTCCTGTCCGTGGGCAAATCCTCTTAACGACTCCCGGTGTTCCCTAACGAAAAGAGAGGACTGAAAGTACCTAACGACGATTTTCAGCCCTCACACCGGTGATGCTGTCGCTGTCTGGGCCATTGTTGGGCGCGGTGGTCGGCGCGACAGCGGGTCTTCTACTGGTGATCTTCATGATAGTCCTGGCGGTGAGATTACGGTATCGACCGAGGCCTCAGGAGGACAAGGACTCTCACGACGACGGTGGCATGGCAAACCTGGCTGCGTCCGGAACCGGCAGTTCCTCTCCACGTGATAAATCGTCGACCCTGCCTCTCAACTCCGACAGCATCGAGAGCTTCGAGAAGGACCCTGATATAATTCCTCACGCTAATGGTGGGTAATTTAATGAGCATCTGGTATGTTACCTGGACCACCAACGTGGTAATTCACTGCTGAATCACTGATCGGTGAACTACGTTTTAAATAACGTAAAATTAATACGAGAGGAATCGACAGAGTCTAAAAATCGAGACTGAATTATATTCTGATATATATGGAGTATTCTTGAATATTATTTTTGAAGAAGCTAATGTATTTGATAGTTTATTACTGAATTCTCCCCATTGTAATCAATACTTGGTGCCTTCTTTTCCTTTTTATTTATGTATGTATGTACATTTATGCAATGGTATTGACTGAACATGTCATGTAAATTTGTCAGGAACAAGTTTTATCAAAATGAGCCCATGTCAAAATTTTCTGAGCTCTGTCGACTCTTAGTTATATTCGAAAATGTGTTTTCACAGAAAATTCTTACGCCGAGCTGTGCAAGGGTACTTCACCCCGCTACGTGTTACACCAGCCACGAACGGACGCTAGTACCTTCACCACCGCCAACAACGTGAGTACCTTCTGTATTAATCAAACCTTATCTTAAAAAATCAATAGTCGACAAAATTTCCGACAACCATAATTTCAATGTGCCAACATCGTTCGATCTCAAATCCATCTAAAAACATTTCAAATCCTATTTGTTTAGAACGTTTGACTTCAAATCCTGTTTGATTCTAAATCCCATTCGTTCAAAAACGATTTCAAATCCCGTTTGATTTCAAATCCCTCGGCTTCAAATTTGAATCCGAATTGATTCAGAAGTCGACGAATCCGTCTACGGAGTCTGAAAGTTTCTGTCGCAAGAAAGACACTTGTTTTGCACGGTTTGGGAAATGGGAAGAAGGACCGCTTATTAAATCGACAGGGTCGGATTTGCATAATCGGTAATCGTTCGTCTGATTTTGCAGGGATCAGAGCTAACGTACGCCGAGCTGTCGCTCCGGGGCAACCGACGAATACCTCCTAATTGTTATCAGCCGGTACAGGTATCCAATATCCAGCGGCCTCAACTGCTGGCCATGTCGACTCTGACGCGTAGGCAACCAATCCAGGAACCAACGATTTACGCGCAAGTCGCCAGTCATTCTAAGCCGATTTATGTGCCGCCCCCACATCCGTACATGAATCGCAGCGGCGACGAAACCACGGCAGAAACTCCATTAATCGGACACGACAATAAGGTGACAATTAATAGATCTACTCCATAACTGTTCGCCATCGGTCACGAGACGCTCTGCACAGCTTTGTTCTGACTTTGTATTTTCAATTATAGTTTTCTCTGCGACTATATACTATTTATAGATTTCTCTGTGGTAACCTCTTGTGATAGATTATTATTATTGTAAGGATTCCTTGAATTTGTGGTTCAAGTTTACAGCCTTAGCACCAGGTCTAAATCAAGATGTATATTGATTTTTATTGCATAATATTGTGTAGTCTTTATTTTGAAGTATTTCTAAGGATAACACAGTGAAAATTTTCTTAAATAATTTATATTTAGTTTTTAATGGGGAGATTGGAAGCATGTGTAATTTTGTTAGATTTAAATTTGAAGATACTGTGGTACTTTAGGGTTATGACAATTGTGTTGAGAGAAATAAATATCTTCTTATAATATTTGTGATTATTGACAACTAAATATGACTTACTGAATATGTATCTAATTATCTTACTAAATGTACAATTTGTTTGTTCACAGATCACCACGATCAGTCAATCGGGTAATTCAATATGGCGCACCGACACACCGCCAGTTTCAAACACGCCAACGACATGATTTTAAAAAGCTCGATTTCAATCGATGTCAGATTTCGCTCTTACATGTTTCTCGACTCATCCGTTGCTAAAAAAAGTTAAACTCTTTATAATAAGGAAGAAGAAGAGAAAAAAGAGAGAGAGAGAGAACGCTTCTCGTACCTTGTGCGGGACAACGTACGACGTTACCGATTAAACTTTCTCTTTACGAATGTTACGAAAAGTTAATTAAACGGAGAACGATGAAAGTAATTTAACAAAAAATTAAAAAAATGGAAAGAAATGAAAGCAAATGTTTGCGCGAAATATAGTACGAGTATATATTATAAATATGCTTTCCGAATGATTTGTGATAGAGTTACGACGAGAATTCGATCGCGATCTCTCGAGCCACGTCGAGGTGTCGCGATATCGATTGTTCGTGTAGGAAAAATTGTTCTGTTTCGCGGGTAAAACGACCGATAGCGCAGCGATCGGCATCGATGGTCCTGGATATCGAACAGCGTCAAATTAACGGACCCCTTTCAGCCGTCCGTAACGAAAAATAAAAAAAAAAGAAGAAACAAACAAGATCTCGAGAGATTGCAAAATTAAGTGCCGCGATTCATCGACACGATCGATAATTACGTGAATTACGATTCCGTTGCACGTTTTAGTTCGTAAGTGTATAGGTGCGCGGAGCAGAAGTGAAGATTCGAGTGCGCATGCGCGGGCCTTATTAGACTATATATACGACGCCAGCTGCGGGCCCGCTTCAGTTCGGCCGCATCTCGTGGCAAGCTAACGTCGTCGTGATGTTTGGTTTGTCACAGCGGAGATGAGCATTGGTGTAACTAGATTATGTGAGACGTTTGCTAGATTTACTAATAGGAATTTGGGGGTTTGTAAATTTGCAAAATTCGGAATGTAGGGGTTGAAACTTTGGATCTTTCGAATATTGGAGATTTATGAAGCTGGGTAATTAAGGGACTTGGGAATATGGCAATTTAGGAATTCGAGGATTTGAAAGTTTAAACTTTTGGATATTTGGAAGTTTAAGGATTTGGACCCTTGAACATTTGAAAATTTTGGTACTTGACGTTTGGAATTTTGGAAATATTGATACTTGGGATTTGGAAATTTAGAAATGTGAGAAGTTAGAAATTTAGGAATTTGGGTTTTTGAAAATTTCTAACTTTTCTACACTCTTCATCCGTACACGCCCCTAGTTACACTAATGCAAATGGCTCTAGTTAATAAAAAATGTGTTATAACGTGTCATTATGATGTTTTTAATTGAATTAACAATAAATTCTACTCTCCCTTTCCTCAAAAATTACACCACCGAGCTTCACTTCCGCTCGGTAAAGCTATAACGCGGTTGTTCGACGATGCCCTGAAGTACAATCAATGATTGCGAATCTTTAATTGTTTTCGTTCAGTATTATGTTTGATGAAGTGTAATTGTAGAGGTACGATAGAATTACGGCGGTATTGTATACACATATTATTAAGCGTGCATCGAAACTCGACACATTTCAACGTGTTTTTTCAGCAGCTTAATTATTTATTGTTGGACAGAAATGGCGGGAAATTTCTATGTACAGATTTAGATAAATGCGGTGTTATTATAACAATGTTATTTAATCGTGGATAGAATTTAAAAGAGAAGGGAAAAAAATGATACAAATTTGACGATTTTCGAGATATGTAATATATACGAGTCTGTTGGTTATCTTAAACTCATTCTGTATGTATGTACGGTCGTTGCTCAGTTCGAAAGCTTTAACCGTCCTGAGGGAGGAAATGATTCTTTTTTTTTCTTGAACGGAATAGTTACCCGCTACTTATGTAATAATCTTTATTTAGCCTAGATCGTTTAAGTTAGAATGTTGGTAAGGTGATCGTATTCTTCTATGGAAAGGAGGGAAAGGATTTCATCCTTTTAGTTCTCTTTTCTTTAGAATTGTTAGAACAGGGATTTTCAAATTTCTCTGGGTCGAGATTCACTTTTGGTGGCAATTTTGTGTGATCCATTACTTTTCTAAGTCCTAAACGTTCAGATATCTAGTTGTCCCAGATCCCAAAGTTGTAGAATCTTAATCTTCTTTTCTGAACTTCCATGGTCCTAAAATTGCAAAGTCCCAAACTATCAGATTTTTAGTTTCTCAAGGACCAAAACTTGCAGAGTCCCAAACTATCAGATTTCCAATCTCTCAAGGATTCAAACTTGCAGAGTCCTAAACTATATTTGTAAACTTCCAAATCCCAAAACTCAAAGTCCCAAAATTCCAAACTCCCAAATCCAAAATAATTTGAACATGATCCAAAAGTTCACAGTCCACAAGTGAATCAAGATCCACGCTTTGATGATCCCTGTGTTAGAGTTTTATACGTAGAAGCTCTATTGCAACCAAAGTATCAGTTTTTTAATAACAAAGTTTACATTAAACAATATTTTATATACCCACACTACTTTACACTAGTTTTACACTTACTATTACGTTTACGTTAACACTAATTTTAAAAATAACGATTTCGCGTATGATATGCTTATTAATTCTTTCCGTATGTATTATAGGGAAAAGGTGGTAGTTAGAGAGCGAGAGATATGATCACCCTACGTTATAGACAGGTTGCCTGCTAGAGGATTGCACGTTTGAAGAAGAACGACGAATCGTGACGAGAATAGAATTCACGAACGCTTCGTCGTGTTTCGTGCGGAAACGTTTTCGGAAGACTGAGAATGGGAAAATGGAAAAAAGGACGAAGTGTGCAAAGTTTATATTACGTAATACGTGCCATACAATTGCAGTGCCATTACGCACTGTGCATCGAAGTAATTGTTACTTGCAGAATATATTTGCATGGTCGTACGGATTCCAGCTCGTTTCACTTATCGTAATTTTGCCTTTCTTTTCATTCCGATAAGCCGCAGTTTGGTCACAGAATTTTGTCTTAAAAAGATTACAACACATTCCATTGTACATTAGATTTAAGTTTCCTTTCATCGAGAACGAATATAGAGAGACAGAATCAACTTTGAGGAATAATGTAAAAAGAGCTCCAAACTTGTAGATTTCTACAGTCGATTATTTGAAAATGTCTAACTTGTCAAATTTAAAAACTTGAAAGTTTACGTACTTGCAACTTTCTAAATTTGAGAATTCGTGTGATTGAAAATTTGCAAATTTCTAAATTTGAAAATTCCAAAGTTTGTACATTTGAAAAATTCCGAATTTCTAAATTTAAAAATTTGAAAATTTCCAGAAATCTGAGTTTGGTGAGGTTACTGTGTCACTGTTTTGTTCGAGGAAGCTTACGCTCGCCATTGTACGCGTTCGAGTCGTGCAACATTTCGTTGAAAACGATTCGAGTTAACGAAGAGATATGGTCGTTTGTACGGATGAACCGAAGTCGAATATTTTTAAGCTCGCGTTTCTTGCAAACGACTATCGACACTGTAGTTCTAACATACCATTACTGTTACTTTAATAAACGACACACGTCTACCTATGTCCCCGGCATCCAATTACGAAGTTTCTTCCATTCGATCGATTCTGAATTTTCTCGATAAGCTCGATTCACGATATGAATTTTATACCACTTTTTATAAATCGAAAGTTCTAGCCAATGTTGTACGAAACGACAAGCGTTCACGGACATTTTACGGTTACATACGATGTTTAATCTCTATCTCCGCGTGATCGTTTCCCGAGATAGCGTGTAATTAATGTGAAATAACGAATGTTCGAAAGTCGAACAGTTCACGACGGCGGAACGAACTGTTTGCCGGCGAAATTTTTCTTAATGATCACGAACTAATCAGGGTTTTTCGAGTAAGTACACGAACGAAAATTTACACTTTCGAATGTTCTTTAAGGCTATCAAATTGTTCGCACATACGAAATAGAAATACAAGATTGAATTATATACCAGTGTGAAAATGAATGCGACGTAGAAGAAACGATGGAAATACGATTTAGAAAAAAAGATGAAACAAGATATAAGCGAGGAGAGAGAGGAAACAAAAATAGGGAAAGATGGAGAAATATTCAGTATTTTGTCAAAAACTTATATTACCAGTGTAACAAAAGACTTTGATATATTGTTAGTATGCGTTGTAGGTATTACAGAATGAATTTAAATATAAATATACACGATACAAGCATACGCATCTTATAAATGTGTGTATGTGTAAGAGATAATTAAGATCTTATAATTTTAAATGACTTTTAATATAGGTTTACTTGTGTAAAATAAGAAACAAAAATAATTGTGCTCAATAAATTTCAATAAATAACGATTTTGCCTATGCCAATAACGATTATTATTGTAATTATTTTTGTATAGAGACGTAAGATGATATTATCTGATTATTATTATAAATACATTATACATATACATATATTAGGAATTACAGCATATGTGTAATAAAAGTATTTAACATTGCATGTTACGTGTCTACAATGTCCCACATTGATGAACAAATCAAGTCTCAAATCTATTTTTATTATTTCAATTTTTATTCTATTATCCTGTAATTACACCCGCACTTCACTATTCTAAACTAACAATATTACATGTCACACAAGGTAAGGAAAGTTTACATTGCATGATAGCTGTATTTTATCTCATTTGCAGAAGAAAGTAGAGATCTACAACAGAGTCTCGCTATATGGCCGTGGAGTGAGCCGTCAGGGGCAGACAAAATTATGAAAAGACCCATATGTACAGAACTTCCATGTTGTAACCAAAGTATATAAATTTAAAATATAGAAAGTTTGATGGTTTGTAATTTCTGAATACCTCAATTCCTAAATTCTTTTTGACATTTTTAAATGCAAAGATCTCCCGCGCCGCAGAGATGCAAGCTCCACCTAGTTTGTTGTTTTCAGTTTGCAGAAACACGTGCAGTAGATGTGTATGACATGTTTCAAACAATAAATATCTATAAATTATAATATTTTTACTATTCTAAAGAAGTGCAAATTAAAAACCCATCACAATGCCTGTAATAAGCAGAGTGGTGTAAGTATCAACTTATACATCAAATAATATACTTTGGTTATGTTCAACCTCCTATTCTTAAAAGGAATGTGTGATTGACTTATTGCAGGAAACCAGCTACGCACAGAGGTAAAAGAGCTATTTTGAAAAAAGAACCTAAACTAATAGAAGATGTTAAACAGACTTTGTGTTACAAGGGAAAAAACACCTCTCCGATAGTAGTGGATTTTATGAAGGACCTTGTAGGTAGAATAGCGAGAAATTAGTAACAAAATACATTTTAGATGTCTGCTAACGTCCATATTTTGTTTTAGTATACTTTAAAGAAACCGAATGCAATGTTGATGCAAAAGAAAAATGATGTATTACCATTTGAGGATGTAACACTTTTTGAGAAACTTGCAGCAAAATATAATGCGCCTCACTTTATGATTGCACTACATAATAAAAAACGCCCTCACAATCTTGTATTAGGAAGAATGTATGAGAATACGTTATTAGATATGGCAGAATTTGGAATAGAAAATTATAAAGCTTTAAAAGATTTTAAAGTTCCAAAAATTTCAGAGGGAATTAAGCCTCTGTTGGTTTTCAATGGAGAACTTTTTGAAAATAATCATGAACTGAATAGGATTAAAAACTTATTGGTGGACATCTTTCATAGAGAGTCGGCAGAAAAGATTAGACTACAAGGCCTTGAACATGTTCTAAGTTTCACAGCTGTTGAGAATAAGATAATGTTACGGAGTTACAGGATACTTTTAAAAAAGTCTGATAGTCGAATACCAAGGATTGAGTTAGAAGAAATAGGGCCAAGGGCAGATTTAGTATGTAGACGTACAAAACTTGCTTCTCAAGATCTCTTCAAGCAAGCGTGCAAAAAACCAAAAGAATTGAAGGTAAAATTTTTGTTGTATGAAAGTAGTTCATGACATTAATCAGTTACTCTACATTGAATTTTTGCTTTTAACCACAGGTTCAAAAGAAGAAGAATATTTCTAAGGATAATCTTGGAACGACTTTCGGTCGTATACATGTTGGAGCACAGAATCTTAATAACATTCAAACCAGAAAGATGAAAGGACTGAAAAAAACAACGGCAGAAAAGAAAGCTGAAAGGAAACGAAAACTTTCAGAGACCCAAATCACAGATAATAGCCCAAAAAAGGTCAAGAATGTTACTGATTCAACTGATTAATAATACAATTACTGAAATATTATTTCTTTGGAATCAGTATAAGGAATGTGTAAATACAATTTTTTATTAAAACTGCTGGTTTATAATACAATTTTATTGTGTTAGTATTTTTTAATGCTCCAAATCGTTTCACTTTTCAGGTCCTAAACATAAAATAAAATTATGTTATTACACAATGTATGTATCGCGTTATTTAAATACTTTACCTTTATTGTTACTCCACAAGCTGCAAGATTTAATCGTGCTTCATCACATGCCGTTAATATAATTTTGTCCTTTACATCTTGTTCTAAAACTCTGTTTCGAACAGTGCTCCGGAATTTTACAATGCATTCAACAAGATTATTCATTCTGTGATCATCTGTCGCCGAGGAATGAAAAATGCCAAATGTTGCAAACATCGTCGATATGTAATTTGATACTGCAGCTACAGCCGACAAACTTCTCTTGTTACTGTCCTATGTTCAATGAAATAATATTACCACTACAACTATTATTCGTGGAAATAGATTAACAGGCCAACATTAATACCAAATTATACTTACCTTAGGATCATGCAACATTTTATTACCCAAATCAATTAAGTTCAAGAGTGATTTCATAGCTTTGGCGGTATTGAAATCGTCTGCTAATGCGGTATCAACGCTACTTTTCGTTTCGTCCAAACACTGAAATATAATATTGATTCCCCATTTAGATACATTCACACACATACATATAATAAAATATAACGAAGAACTAACGTTTAACAATGTAACTTCATCTACATTGCCAATATTCCATCTTCCATTAATGTAATGATCACAATCATTAATAAAATGTTCAATTTTATGTAGTATAGATACCGCGTTCTTCAGCACAACATCCGAAAACTTAAGACCTACATAACATAATAAATAAATGATATTTATGTTTCACTAAAAATCAGCATTCCACAAATAATTCATTAGAAATAATGTACCATTTTTATAATTAGAAAGCAAGCAAAGTATCCTCAAGTGATTTGCTGTATACTCTGTTAGAAATTCTCTTATACTGATTGTGTTATTCAAACTTTTTGACATTTTTGTATCTTCTAAGAACAAGTGCCCACAGTGTAACCAGTAGTTCACCCACTGTTGCACTTCATGATAAGAACATGATTGTGCTTCTTCATTTTCATGATGTGGAAAAGCAAGGTCTATTCCACCACTGTGGATGTCCACACAATTTCCAAAAACTGTGCTAATTTAAACATAAGCTTATATGTACTTATATAAACTAATATAACTTATTTTTATTTTTATAAAGAAGTATATTCTGCTTTTTGGAATATGATATTACCTTGCTATTGTACTACATTCTATGTGCCATCCTGGTCTTCCCTTACCCCATGGGGATTCCCAAAATGGTTCACCTTCTTTTGATGCTTTCCATAAACAGAAATCTAATGCTGACTTTTTATCAGGATGAGTACTATCTGGTAATGGAGTTCCAAGTTTTCCATACATATCATATTTGCTTGTATCAAAATACACAGACCCTACAGGAGCCAAAATTACTTGATATAAATGCTGTAATAATAATGCAGTTATCATTACAATTATCAATTGTTTTTACCATCTGTTGTAATGTAACCATAGCCGTTGTTTACAATACCATTAACAAATTGGATAATTTCAGGTATATAATCAGTAACTCTACAATATAAGTTAGGTTTGATAACATTCAACATTTTCATGTCTTCAATAAATTCATCTTCATAATATTTTGCTAAATCCTTGAAGTTCTGCTGTTTCCTCTTTGAAGTTGCTATTATTTTATCATCTATATCAGTTATACACATTACCATTATTATGTTTAGATTAAAATGATCTGTTAAAATTCTTCTAATAATATCCAAATTCATGTAAGTCCTACAGAAGAAATATTATGATAATTCAACAGATACTTTTCCATGTAACTTGAATTAAATTTAAGTCTTACATTGCATGTCCAATATGTGCAGAATCATATACAGTTGGACCACAAACGTACCAAGTAAGAAAATTTTTATTTTTCAAGATTAATGGTACCTTACATTTTGCTACTGGATTATATATTGTAATATTTGTTTCATATCCAATAGGTTTTAACCATTGTGGTGCAATTGTTTTCTTTGTTTCAGCATGTATAAAGCGATAACATACTTTACGCGACTGGTAATTAAACAGACTTTTTATAAACATATTCATTTGAATGCTTTTAATTACATGAATGTTAAACTATAGAAATAATTAATGATTTAAGCACGATATAATGTTTACATCAATGGCCAACATAACCTTTTCGCGGCCAGTGTCATCTAGCGATAAACGACGGAATTGCCAAAATAAAAAATTACGTTTTGCTTAAAAATTAGGTGCTGTAAGGAGCAAGACATTTTGCAAATAAGCTCTTTGTTGCAAAAGAAGATACTGTGAGAATGGTTTTGGCGACTCGAAAGAAAATTTATTGCCACTCTTATGTCGTTCCCTACATCATCGACGAGATACAGTACAGCGTGCAAACTATTCTGAACATATAATTCGCATCTTTGGACCCACAGAATATATTACAAGCAGCATAAAATCAATATTAATAAATACATAACACATATATAGCATATTAGTCAATAAAATCAATTAAAATTGAATTTTTTCGAAAATTGAACAAGTGGCGCCATCTCTCCTGCGAACAGGGTGAACTACACGTATTTGAAACTGCAGGTTCATTAGTTCCTATCTTCAACGCTAGATGGCCCAGGATTCAACTTTAAAGCGAGAATCTGAAACTTCGTGGACATCTAGCGGTGAAAGGTAAGAATTAATGAAGCTACAGTTTCAAATACGTGTAGTTCACCCTGTTCGCCGGAGAGATGGCGCCACTTAAATAAGATAAATATAGGACTTATACGCTTGCTTAATGCACGCGCGTTTAATGCTCGATTTCTGTAACTTTGAATGGTGCATTTAGCCAGTGTAAAAGTGAGCGAGGTTTAAAGCTTAGCTTCTATATTCGTATGAAAAAAGATAGACATATTTTCTTTTCATTCAATTTTAAAAGTACGCAATCTTTTCGTAACATTTAATCGAATTTGCATCCTTGTATATTCTTCATCTTTACTTTCTGATTAGCACTTGAGTGTGTTAATAATTTTTAATTAACACCGGGTACGTTAATGAGATTGTGAATCCTTAACGTACTAAACACAGGATATCTATTTGAAATGTATTAGTGCCATCTTTGTGCATTATACTGGTTTAATAAAATGTGTCTAAAATAGTTGTACAAGTGTATATCGATTCCTAAAGTACTCTACAGATGTTATTGAAATTTTTAACGTTATTTAACATCGTTTCTGTTAATAAAGATCGAAGATGCTCACATTTTTTTTTATTCTCATTCGATGGGAAGTGCATGCGACACGTGTTAAGTATATAACGTGCAACACGAATAACGATGTCGAAAATATAGCTACTTTCACCGGTGTACCAGCAGCATAACGCCAAGTTCATTGTACACACGTATCAGTACAACGATAGAAGGAACATGAAAGCAATAGTGAACACTTTCCCTTTCTGTTCGTACGAAGTGCGATGAACACTGCGTTTGTTTGTCATTTTTTTTCAATTTCTGTCCTACATATTCACATTTCCAAATTTCCAAATTCCTAAATTTCATAATCCTTCAATGGTACTACTTGTAAAACTTAGAAGGCCTGGTGCTCCCCAAAAACTCTGACTACGTCAGTGTGCACGTACAACGCATAATGTAGCATGTTGAATACAACACGTGGTAATAACACGTGGCGATACAACACGTGGTCATACAACGCATGATCGATACTTCAATGATAACATAACGCGTAATTATCTACCCATAATCTTAACAACACAAACTAAATAAACATCAGCCACAACATATATGAACCTACATCTATCACTCGGGAACTGAACCTAAAAATTCCCTACGCCCAAAAAACAACCTACAAATGTATAAAAACTTCCAGTACCCCTCCAATCTATTATGCATATTGTTTACGACACAGATTACCGTAAACCTGCAATTTTAGGTTGGAGTATGATTGCCAGGTTTCTCGTTTCGATGTCAAGGCACACTATTGCTCTACGTGCACTGTTTCGCGTGTACGTTGCAGGAACAGGAGAAGGAAGGAGCGAGCGAAAGGTAGGAGACTTACCTTTCTCCAAAGATGTCCCGTAGAAACTTGCTTCTTTCATTCCATAGTGTTACACGCAACTAGAAGGATCGAGAAGAAGGACGGTTATCAATCGTGCAACTTTATTACGAAATAATCGTGGTCCAGTGATAAATCAGTTTTGCTGAACCGTGTCGAATACGAGATCGAGGGTGTAGTGGTTTCTATCGCAGTAGCTACGCTGTACAGTGCACTCAATGACAGATCTACGATCAGTAGAAGAGTTGGTTTTATGAGCGTGCCACGCAACTATGAACAGGATCGAGGACGAGAAACAGATGGATCTGGCAGGTCAGTGTCTTTTTTAGAAAGTTCATCGTACCGGTAATGCAGTTTTTCCTCAATCTGCCGAGGCTCGTTTTGCGTGAACAGGTTTCAGACGCGTTTGCCGAGTTATTTTGGCTTTGTTGCAATTCGAAGTTAAGTGGCTTGGGTAGCTATACTGCGGGAAGAGTCGATGTACCTCTCCGATGACGATGTGGCGATATTTCGAAGAAATACTTCTTTGAAAAGAGACTGAGTTTAACTGTTTGAGAATTGTAAATGTTTGAGGAACATTCTTGAAAGGTGTCAAGTAGCATCCTCTTTTTAATTATTCAGGCTTTTATTAATTACAGAATACTTCACCGTTTTTGAATATTTTAAATTAAAATAGGAGGATATTGAATTAATAGAATGTTAAATATTGAACTATTGATAATATTCAGTATTCCAAACCAGCTTATTTGTAAAAATACTTGGACTTAATATTACATGCTGTCATGAATGCTTCAGAGTAGAGACTAAACACACCTAAAACAGGTAATTTTGTGAGTCAGTACAAATGCTAATATATGTATTATTTAACGTAGTAAAATTTTGTTCAAACAATTGATGGTTCATTAAGTTATATAACATAAGTACAGATCCGTCTTGTACAGGATATTTGTATTAACGAATGATTGCATGATGGTATCTGATATTCCTTGATCCTCCTTATTTATACTCTTACGTAAAGCTCGTCAATTTTAAACAATTTTCGACCGATAAATGTTGCTCGTGAAGC
This sequence comes from Megachile willughbiella, assembly GCA_945859595.2. NCBI lineage: Eukaryota > Metazoa > Arthropoda > Insecta > Hymenoptera > Megachilidae > Megachile > Megachile willughbiella. The sequence continues at coordinate 13,434,610 of OX243798.1, read as the reverse complement.
GCGTAGGTAATATATCCTGTTTTATACTTCAATTCTTTGACTGTGTGCCAAGAAATTAACGAAGTTACGAGATTTAAATGGAAATTTCTTTCTTCCCATTCGGAACGATGATTTTGCGTATTTTTGGAACGCATCCTTGAACAAAGAGGATGCGAATTTATAAATTACAATTATATTTTACAAATTACACATCGAATATTTGTATGTGTAATATAAAAACGATACGTGTATGTGTCATATACAGTAAAATATGTTTCTACATTCCCAGATTTCTAGATACTACGATTTCTAGATCTCTAGATCTAGATGGTAACCAATACTTACAAATATCCCTACATTGCTATACCTACGGTTCCAAATATACCTGCACTCGATATTTCCATATCTTCATACCCATAAGTCCCTATATTCCTAGATCGTCGATATTTCTAGACCACCGATGTCCCTAGATCGCCCATACCCATAAGTTCCGATATCCCTAGACTGCAGAAGCCCCTAAATCGCCGATATCCCTAGATCATCGACATTCCCAGATCACAAATATCCCTAGACCACAGATATCCCTAGACCGAAAAAGCCCCTAGATCGCGGATATCCCTAGACAGAAAAAGTCCCTGGATCACTGATATCCCTAGGCCGAAAAATCCCTAAATGGCCAACATCCCTAGATCGTCGATATTCATAGACCACCGAAATCCCTAGACCTTCGATATGCTTAAATCACCGATATCCCTAGATCTCAGATATACCTAGAACCGCGCTTCGGATTAGATGCAATATGTCTAGATCAGAATAGTAAAAAGATGATCTACTTGTAACGAAATAAGATTTTATATCTTATTTGCACGTGTGCAGTTGAATCACGTTTCACTTGTACATTGAATCGTTAAGTTAGTTGCATAGTTAGCAGAAGCGTTATCACCTTTGGTATTTTTTTTGTTCAAGGTATTGCACACAGGTTCTAAGCATGCAATGTTTAATGAAAGTGTGAATAGAAACCGACGACCTCGGCTTACTTTCTTAAGCTGGCTTCGAATGCAACACGTGTGCAGTTTCGTGCAAATAGCGGAGAACTTCAATTATTACAATTGAGCGATGGCGTTTAATATACGAAATAGAACAGCGATCAATAAAAGGAAGGAATGGAAATGTAGCTCGGTGAAAGCAATTTTTACGCAACATCGATGACATAATCTCGGTGATCTAACTTTCCACTGTACACATGCGGAAGATAAACTATTTCGAAATATTTGGTCGAGATAATCCTCCAGGGAATAGTACTTAAGTTGAAACGTACAGAGTTCGAGCGTCATAAAAATATGAACGTTCGAATACGCGCGACGATAAATTAATCGAATTTTAATTTATAAACGATACGTACACCGTTGCGCGGATTGTTCATTCATGAAAGAAAAGTTGGTAAGCACAAACCCGATGATTGCCTCGATGTTTCGTAATCTCTTTTAATAGTTACTTTGCGAACAATGGCTACGTGGAAGAAGCGTTTAATCTATTTTTGATCAAGTGTACAGCATGTGTAATGTGTGCAACCACATTCGGTTCGATTACGTCTCGTTATGGGTGTCCGATGATTTTCTTATTCCGATCGCGTCCATTGCACAGATGTATCCACTTTCGACGGCTCTGAATACCAAATGAATTCTGTCCTATCGAATCCTGAGATCACCCACACGTATGGACATGTTTTACAAATCCGCCGAACCACTGCGATCGATGTAAAACATTGATCCAGTTGCTGCGAACAACTTAATTCCCTATCTGAATGTATCCATAGTTCTTGTGACAGTAACAGATACGAATGGCCACTTATGGCTGCAAAACTAAAGGTCGCCGATTTGTATCTGATAAAGTCTAAATTTCGGGGTCACGATTTAACATTCGTGAAACATAATCTGTAATCCAACGTTCCAGATTTTAAAGTTCAAAATTCATAGTTCAAGATTTAGTATTTAGAGCTGACGACGTGTTCCGAAGTCTGAGATTCGGGAGGATAAATTCTTTTTATTTTTGGGATAGACCCGTTTTTGATCGAGGAACATTGATTATCTGCTTTTAATACACAGATACATTATTTCTCTGTCAGATGTTGCAGAGTCGAGGCTACAAACGCTCCTCAAAGATGGAGCGAACACCTTTGTGGACTTTCAATGGCTACAACCAAAGCTGCCATCTTTTTTCGATGAAAAGAAGTTTGAACTTGGCCAGAGGATGTTTTATAACAACGCTTTCACCATGATGATCGCTAAATTATGCGGATTGATAGTTTTATTCTCCATACCGTCGATCAAGGACGTGCTGATGTTCACCAGACAAAGTAGCACAACGTGCGCTGCGTTCCGTAGATACGTTTCCACCATTTTGCACACTTGGACGTGGTACGGAAGAAAAGCTGGAGTCGAACATGAGTAAGTTCTAGTACGAACACTTATTTGTGCAAATTATTTTGCATGCTTTGTTAGAAGATATCTTAAAAAATCATCTAAATACTATATATATAAATAGTATCTAAATAAATATCTTCAAAATAAATATCACCTAAACCATTCATCAAATGAACATAAAATTTCGAAAGAAAATGATGCATCAGTTTCACCAAAAGCTTTCGAGATTGACTTCAATGAAATATAAATTAAATTAAAAAGAAAAATCCTTCAAAGATTTGTCAACTCTGATGATGGTAATTAACAATTAAGATTTGTCTAAAAAAGATATAAATCCTTTTATGCATAAAATTATAACCGGTTGTGCTGGTTCTTTCTTAAGATTAAATATTTTACAATTAAAATTTGCACAACTCGTTTGATTGTACATAGTTTACACTATATTATGTTACATATCGTTATAATAGTAAGATGGTCAAAAGAAGACACGTTAAAAGCGACATTCGGATGATCCCATGAACACCCAACATCCTGCGTGACAGAAATATACCGTAGAGGAGGATCGAAGAAGTCGCGCCCGTTCATTGGCATTCGAAGAAACGTCGGGCTCGTGCAGCTCCGGTATTTTAATCGATTCATCTTGCCGAATATATTCCCTGGTTGACGTGCAGACGGAATAATCTTCAGTCTGGGAAAATCCGAAATATCGACACTCCAAATGTATGAGTTCAATTGATCTTTCATCGAATGTCTTGATCTTCCGCATCTTCGATCTTCTGTTAAACAACCAGCTACACTTGAGAGTATTGTAAACGTTACTATTACTTTCATTTACTTTATTCATTCGACGAGAATATACGTCATGAAGGCTTTAGTTTTGATGAAATTTTATAAGTAGATATTTATAATGGAGTTGACATTTTTGTCACACGTGTTTTGCCAATTGTGAAATGAAATTTCAATGAAAAATAGTACTATAAAAATTATGCTACACCACAACTGTAATTACACATAAACCACCCGCGTGCCTTCATTTATTTGACGACACTACACAAAATACACCTTGTCCGTCAACTTTAACATCGCGTAAACGCGCCATTCGCCGAAAATATTCCGGCACATAATTGAGCGTAAGATTTCGGGAATGAAATTTGTTTAACCATTCGAAGGTGAAGATTTGGCGAGTGAAAATAAACGAGCGTAGGAAGATGAAGGATGAAGAAGGCAAATAGATTCGTCGAAGCAATTCGATCCAGCTCATGGAATAAATCAATCGTGAAGCACGTGTTCGCGCGTAACAAGACTGCCTGTAAAACCAATGTTTTCCTTTTCTCTTTTTGGCAGGTTTCTCGATTCCTTGAAGATCGTACGTAAAAAACATTGCGTAGCTTTTCGGAGAAGCTCGGAAGCTGGCTTCCAGAGGATCTCGCAACTGGATATGGCATTGACTCAGTTCGGATTCATGGGTTTCACCATTTTGAGCGGAGACTATCTTGGGACGGACAACAACACCGAGGAACTTGAAGGACTGATTCATTTCTGGCGGGTGGTTGGCAGCATGCTGGGCATGGAAGACAAGTTCGTGGTTCAAGCATGACTTCTGTTTTCAAATTTTACGTCTAAATATCCTTAGATCCTAGTGGACTTAGGTTCAAGTACCCTTAGATTCAAATATCCATAAATTTTAATCTGAACATCCTTCAGTTCCTAGATTCAAATATCTCCTCTGCCTCTACCGATCAATACCACTGATAAAATCAATATCAATGATTATATTTTCTGCAGGTACAACATTTGCAACGGAAGCGTGGAAGAGGTGCGTGCCCTCTGCAGAAGACTCCTGGACGACATTATCCTGCCCGCACTCGCTCGTGAAAATAAGGATTTCGATAAGATGAGTCACCTTCTGATCGAATCACTATGGCCTATAAATCCTTTCATTGAGCCGAAAGCCTTCGTCGCGTTCACATTTATTCTGGCATCCTCCGCCGCCACGAACAATAATCATTCGTTAAAAATAAGTGAGTTATCTTGACATTGCAATAATATGAACGTCTCTACTCGAATAAAGAATTGAAACAATGTTTTTAGATACGTCCGCCATGTCGTGGTACAGCAGATTCATACTGAATCTTCAGTTGATGGTTCACAAATACTTGTTGCAACCGACATACTGGTGGTCGACGTTGTTCAGGATGTTCTTCAACGGCCAAATGCGCTTGGCTATGTATCTAACGGAGAACTTACCCTTTCTGGCGTTCTGGAGACTGGGTATAAAGAACTCTTACGTTAACATTTATAAATACCCTGTCAACTAAGCGTAGGCTACTTAGCTTAACTACATATAGCTACTTAACTCTACTTAGGACGATGTTATCGTCGGGACAAGCTTTGTGAGCTTTATTTCGTTGAGATTTTATAGAATTTGATGTAAAAGTTGGCGTAGCGTTAGGTGCTGTATTAATATGTTTATAAGAAGTATGATATAACCTAGTTCATAAGAAGTAAGATATAACCTAGTTTATAAGAAGTAAGATGTAACTAGGTAACTACGGTTAGGGTGGGTCTGGCCGCTCCTAGAATGTGGATTGAATGTGAGAACATAATGCAATTGTAATATAGCACGTAGCAATCTAAGATTAGCTCCTAATACAATCCTAGATACGTCGATGGGTACATCTTACATTATACTAAAAACTACAGTGTATCAAAGAGGTATTAGCATACTTTCCTTCCTTGCAGTCAATATGCTTGAAAAAAGCGGATATCGCATTCCATATTTGGTATGTTGTTTATTTATCTTCTACGGTATACATTATTTATATTATAATTTTTATTATATAGTATAATATACTGTAATTTAGCCTTACAATTCTCTAAGTATGTTTGTTCTAATACCTCTTTATCAGCTATTATGTGAAACGTAAAAGCTTAACTTACAACTAGAAAATAAGTCTAAAATGATGTGTTCAATTTACGATTAGCTTCGAGTACCTGTAAAAAGCGTAATAAGTGACCGTAAAAGAGCAGTATTTAAAAACTACGCCTAAATTATGTATAATATATTTTTTATACCAAGTGCCCCAAATGTAAATACAGGCACAGTAACTTATGAAACATGTACAAACCATAGACGTATATCTATGTCTATGGTGCAATCGCGATTATTTCTGTACCTATGTTCATTTTAATAAATTAATTGACTGAACGATGACACTGATTTATCAAAACGACTGAAGTTAGTTTTAGAACAAAGACAATGTCCCATCGATGGTGCACAATTCTCTGTAATTTTAACGAAGATCCGTAAAAGTGTAACATTTTAAGGATGTTGTCTTATCTGACAAACAATGGCGTCTGGTGAGTGTTTGTTCAACAGTGATTTAAAAAATGTATTCGATTCGGATCTTAAGACTGTCTAACACGCTCTTTCAAAGCTCTTCGCGATACACGTCTAGTTAAACATAAATCTTTTGTCTACATCCTTCCCGCGATCGTTTGCAAGGCAAATGCGAGTGATCTGATTAAAAGATCTCTGCTAATCGGATTTTCGACGGTTTGAATGAAAACGTTACGAGAAGTCTAGCCGCAGAAGCAATTAACCTTGGAAACGATACTGGCATTGCTATAAACACATGGAGCACATGTAGCAAGTTGCATAACGCTAGCTGATTTTTATGATCAAGATCGTTCCGATTAATAAATTCCATGCAATTTATCTTTGTATGAAACTGATCGCTGAAACTCTACTTAATTGTAAACGTAGAATAATTGCGTTTCGGTCTCGCAGAAACGTTTCCTTTGTGTCCAACTTCCTGCCGAAATTATTCTTTGTCGAATAACGTAATAACGTTGCGTGTTCTCCGGCAATTTTAACATTGTAATTCTTTAAATTGACATAGTCAAACATCATAATACGCACACGAAACTGCCTTTTATCCCGTAATGATGAAGTGATTTCAGGTCTACGATGATTTTATTTCTTTGGAATTACATGTTGTTATCTTGTAGGCTGTAATTTGGGACTTCTTGTTTGTAGGAGTGATAGACAGATCAAGTGTCTTTAATGTGTTGACGTAACTAGGTAAAGGCTTCGTGGATCTAGCTTTAAAGGTACATAGGACGTAGGACATCTTATTCCCATATTTCATAGTAGAAACCTAGTAATTTCTAAAGTAGTAAATTTGCAAATTCCTAAATTTCCAAATCACCGACCCCGTATCACCAAGGTTCCACACTTCCTAAATTTCATGCTACTAAATTCAATCTTGCAAAAATCCTAGTTACGCCACTGATATGAAAAGAGTCAATAGAACTTACAAATCCTACCATATTATCTGACTTAAAATAAAATTTGATGTCTGCAATTTAACGCAATTTAATAATTGCAGAGGATGTTTTCAGATAAAGCAAGAAGGATCCAGTGATCGGAAGGACTCAGATCCCATCAAATTCATTGAATGTCGAGCAACGAGAGCTGCCAAAGGAGTAACGTGGTATATCGAAAAAAGACAAGAGTCCCCTGTAATTGCGGATGGGAAGTGAGATTCGGTTATGGTGTAGCTGTCACTTTGGCCATCTTCGAAGCGAAACGTTTCTTTATGCTGATTCTAGAAATATTCGCCGAATGGCAAATTATTCGATTCGCGGGTGGTTTACGACCCGTCATATTTACACTGATAAACGTCAGCTTAGGCTTGCCGACTGCGTTGATAACTGTTCGTAGCATACGCGCGTGAGTATTTCATAATGTTTTGCAAATTCTCCAGTCGACGTTGTCTTATTGTCATCGTAAAAATAACTGTACGTTTCAAGGATTTCGGATACAGTAGATTCTCGTTATATTGCCACCTTTAGACTTTCACGTACAGTATTCTTAATATTGCCACTTTCATGTGGGGTCTCATGCTCTCTAGTGAGCTCTATCATCGTAGGGTACTACTGTACACAGAGATTATTACAACTTTTTGGTTAATACATTTCAACAATTGCTGCGTGGCAGTATAATGAGAGGTGACTGTCTGCTGAATAACATAAGTTTCAACCTTCACACATGTCATTTTTGCGACTTATCTCCCGTCATTTGCCATTTATAAAAGTTTTTACCGACTTAAAATTTGTAAAAGATTTGAACATTGATCACAATTTAATTACAATTATTCTAGACAGATTTTCGTTTGAATTTTAGACGAAAAGTGCCACGTTGCTGTGCGGAAACGAAACGAACTCTGAAATGCCTGCTGATAGCGATCACGGTCTGCGCTATAATGAACGCAACCACTTTGGTGTCGATAGGATATCACATGAACGTTCGTCAAGAGGCGTTGATCGACATTTTCAACAGCTCGATGCGATTGTACGCGAGTGCAGCGTCTTACAAGTACGCCATCGACGAGGTACAATTCATCTTTCAATGCTGCGGTCATTCCTCCTACGCAGATTGGTTCCTCTTTGACTGGCAGGTGAATCCACCATTCAAAACGGGTAACTCACTCTACGGTACAAGAGCGTTTCAACGAATACGTTCGTCGTGTAAAGATGTCATGATGCGTTGTTCCTTCGTCAGGGAGTCGATTATGCATCCCGCGAAGAAATGGCGGTGCAAAATCCGATATCCGACGAGGAGTACAGAGATCGGGGTGTGCCTTTCAGCTGCTGCAGTTTGCGAGCGATGGAACCTTGCGAACACAGCGATATCGATGGCGATGTTAAGACCATTAATACCAACGGATGCGCCGAAGTGGTCAGTCCTGTTTTGCTTAGGATCGTCATCGTGGCGTACGTCATGACCAGCACCCTGGTGATTATACAGGTGTTCCTGGGATTTCTGATCACGAAGGTACGAAGGTTTACCTGAAACGATACTTATGTAAATTCACATGTTTTAAAATATATATTTCAAGCATTTGAACATATAAGTATTCTAAAATATTTAGAAAGACTGAGAAATGTATGGGTTAGACCACCTATAGAATATTAAAAGTTATTATATTTCTCATTTAGAAATAGATTAGTACATTTGAACTCTCTCTTAAATACATCCGGTAATTTATCATGTAGAGGAAGTTTTCAAATTATTTTACACTTTCTTCACCTCGTTCAGTAAACATGTACTGAAATCTTTGCAGATTATACGAAAACTATTATGTGGAACATGTCGCTTCTACCATTTCCCCAAGATTTTTGCCAACGAATCAACCAGCACGTCGTTGGACGATACAAGGTACGAATAATCCACGAAATTCCGGATAAAAATAGACCGTTCTCGTAAATTGACCGTGTAATTCATAAAAATGAACACCAATGGAATGATAAGAAACGCGTCATTATACGTAGCTCAGACATCGCGTAACGTTTACGGATAAGATAATTCTCGAATCAACGTTTTGAACGGTATACTCGAGTGCAATGTAGGCTCCTTTGGATAATGACTAATATAGAGATAGGTGAAAACTTTTAAACTTTCCCCAAATTTCTAAATTTCAAAATTTGAAATTTTGTCAATTAATGGTGCACAATAACTCGAATGATTAATAAACAAGTTACTTTTGTAAATTCAGTTCTGAAACGGAGAAGCGTTCGAGCTCGTCTCCCTCGAACTGGGAACCGGGGGAGAAAACAAAGAGACCCGATAAACGTCGCAGGAAAAACATGAAACGACGGTCGGTGAAATACGTTCGTGCTAAAAATAAAAGCAGCGCAAAATACGAATCCTATTATTCCTCGTCGCCGATGGAGTCTTCACCTGTGCACGAGAATACCCGTCGCGATGCGGCCAGGATCAAACCGAGCATCCACGAGGAGCACACAGTGTTCAAGAAACGTTTGCACGATGGGACACGTTGAAGGAACGAGTATATCGATTCACGAATCGCTTTTACTTCGTGGAAGACGTTCGCCACGATTTATCGACTCCTGCGAAGGAAGCAGCGCGTTAGAACCAAAGAGGATCGAATGAAATAAGAAATTGTTTTTTTGGGGAAACAGCTGGCAAGCAGCAAAGGATGGTGGACCGTGTGAAAACAGGTGTATACGGAGAAACAGTATCGTGTGCGATACTGTGAGGGATGGTCATAGAAGCTCCTGGAAAATCGATTAAGAGATTAAATTTGTGCTTGGACGTATAAATTGCGGTGATAAAATGACGCGAGGTGCAGGAATCCAATATGCATTGGCGTAACTTGATGGAGATCAGAGTCGGACGTTCTTGTGTTAGTGATTTAAAAATTTTACTTTCTTTCGATATACTGTATTTCAAAATTTGCAAGTTACACAATTCCCCAGATCCTGGAATTCCTGAATCTCCAAATTTCTGAATCCTCGAATTCCCAAATTCCTAAGGACCCAAAATTTCTAAACCCCAAAATTTTCAAATTCCCAAATCCTTAAATCCCTAGATCCACAAATGTCCAAATCCCTAAATCCCCAGATGCTCAGATCTCCAGATCCCCAAATCCCCAAATCTCCAAATCCTCAAATTCCTAAATTGCCAGATCCCCAAATCTCCAAATCCCTAGATTCCCAGGTCTCCAAATCCCTAAATCCCCAGATCTCCAAATCTCTAAATCCCCAGATCCTCAGATCCCCAAATCTCCAAATTCTCAAATCCCCAAATCCCTAAATTCCCAGATCCCCAAATCCCCATCTTTGTAAATAAAAAAAACTCAAATTTCCAAATTCCAAGTCCAAAATCCTCAAATCTCAAAATCTGCAAATCTCTAAATTTTGCAAAATGCATTAAGTAATTATCTAGAACAAGAACCGAATACTATTGGTGATAGTAAAGAACCTGGTCCATCCCAATGAACATCACAGTTACGCCAATGCGAGTTTACAATAAGAAAACGCAAATTACGCGATTGCGATAACGGGAAAGTACTAATTGTAATGATTAGAAATGCGCTACGGCGACACGAGATAACGTGGGTGGTGGGGATCGACGAATCTTGCGTTTTAGTAATTGAAGATCGTCCATCAGAGTGCAGTACGATTCAAAACTCCGTACAAGACGTGTTGGTTTTTCGGATAGGTAAACGTAAGTCGAGCTCCTTCGCGTATCTACAACTACCTTTATCGAAATAGTTTATCGCAGACATGTAAGGTTACGGCTCGTAGATTCCCAGGTACAACCTTCGTTTAATCGCTCCATTAAACGAGTAGATTTAATTTTGTAAGGTGTAGATCGTATTTAAGGAAACGTATAAAACCTGTAGAACTGATTTTGAAATTGCTGAAAAAGAAACTGAAATCGTATACGTTAGCAATATACCTTTTTTGTAACTTTCGAACGGCTGGAAGGTCTCGCGATTTATAATTAGAAACGAATTTGTAATCCTTCGAATGCATCCGAAATGATTTTTCAATTTTAAATTTTAATATTCGAGATATCACGAATTGAACGAGAAGACAATATTTTATAGCATAGGAAAGAATTATTGAAATATATGTGTATTCTACGACATTAAGATGTAAATAAAAATAGAAATATTCGAATAAAAATGAAAAATCCTCGTTGGTTTGTTTTTCCTTCGCTTGAGCGCGCTAACGCCTGGAAGACTTGAATCGTGCATTCGATAAAGTTCGTGAAACTCCGTGAGCGCTTCGGCTTCTGTCTACCTGCCTTCGTACGCTTCCGATGGTGTTCGGTATTGCTCGGGAAGACAGGCGCGCGTCTGGTTGGTTTGCGAGTATTTGTCGGTTCAGTTAACTAGCGTCCGCGTGTGAGTTAGGTCCGTTTTACGGTGTGTTTTTTTTCTCAGTACTTGGTTATCCGCCACTCTGTCGATATCGTAGCATGTGCCCACCAGTTCAGAATCACGTATACGTTTACCTGCCGCACCACCAGCCCCACAATAAACTCGTCTCCTACGGCTACCGTTAGGGTTGCCATAACCGCAGTGTTTGAACGTAGCGTTTTCTCACAATAATCCATAACAGTCGCCCGCGTGCTTCGAGAACTTCGCTCTCTCGAATATCACCGATCAATCTGTAGCTCAATCAACAGAATCTCTATTCGTGGTGCAGTGATAGCATGATTTTTTCTTGGATATTTTAGTGAAATTGTTCGCTCGATTGCCTGTATTGGGTGGGTGAGTTCGCACGTGGTGAATGTAACATACACGCGCGTCGCACCGTCGAGCCACGTATTTTCCGTCCCGATATTATTGGTGCTACTTGATCGATCGTAAACGGGGCACCGAAACAAGGAACAAGGAACAGTTCGAAGCCGACACACGAAAAAAGAATCGATCGAGTGAACGGAACGGAAAGATCGGGGACAAGATACGAAATTGCGAGAGCTGCCGAAGAGCGAACAGCAAAGAAAGAAAGAGACCGAAAGAAGAAGGAGAAAGACAGCAATAGAAATCTCATTTCGCCGAGTAACTAGCCACGAGCAAGATGAGCTGCTGCACGAGTGCTCCGATTGTAACCCAGACCTGTGAGACTCTTTTGAGCAAATGCGAAGTGCCGATCATCGACCTCGCTCACATGGGTAAGTTCGTCGAGCTTTGTTCGAAATTGTTTCACACCGTCAGGGCCGCTGCGTGTGGGTGGAAAAGTTGTTCACCCCATAGGGGCGGCATTCTGATTGATTATAAATTTAGCCAAATTTATTTTTGTATCGTTTAAAGAATCCCAGAGTTTTATGTACAATGACTGATTGATATATACCGAGATGTAACGTAGGCTTCTCAGAAACCTATATTAGCATTATATCTAACTCCTCAACACTCGTTGATTGAGGGTTGTAAAAAATCGTTGGATGATTAAAGATAAGTGAAGGTAACAAAATATTCGCGTTATATGGCCACCCGTTATAAAGTCTCGAATCACGTGTAACCTCGCGTCATATCGCCACGAACTATATAGCCTTATGCACCTAAAATCGAAAGTAAACGATAAATTTCTCTCCCGCTGTTTTTATTCGTATCTCGAAGAAGCCTACGTTGCACTCGAGTATACCTGACACGTAAGTATCGAAATCAGTGCTTCTCAAGAAAGGAGGGTGGTTTTTATGAATTGCATAAAGACGGCTCATAAATACGTGATGGTTCTGTATATCATTAATATGTAATAATCGGTTGGCGAGCGTACGTACGATACGTTAAACAAACGGATCACAAATTGCAACGTGTCGCAATGTGTGTCGTGGGTCAAACTTACGAAATTAAGTGCAATATAAAATCGACGTAGTTCGAAATTAGCCGCCGATGTTAGCGCACGTGGCGACGCTAGACAAGATGCATAGTTTCGATAGACCGTTCTAATGACTAACCGTTCTTCTCGATATGATGACTTCACGCGAAAGTTCATGGTTGCACTGATCATTGATCAACCGACTTACGAAGAAAAAAGTAATCGATCGGTCCTTTTCTCGCAAGCAGATCGGAGTTCCTTTTTTTTCGACACTGATTAAATGCCAACGCGAAGAAATCGTGAACTTTGTCTCTGTCGTAACGGTCAATTTCGTTCGTTGCTTGAATTATTAGCAGCGGTTTCTAAATATAAACGCGGGGATCAAAAACCGTTGGTCTTTCGAGTGATATTTTTAACGCGACGATTTTCTCACGTGTGAAACGTGATCGTCAGGACTGGGTAAAGCTTGCTTGGAACAACTTGGTATAAGGAATTTTAGAGATTCAGGGGGTGACGCTTTTACGGTTGCTTGGCAACGAGGCCAAGCAACTGGCCAGACAGACAAGCGAACCAGCAGCAGCAGCAACAGCTTTTGCCGTTCACAGTCGGAGGCGCCTACCTCAGGCCCGACGATCCGTTGAGGTCAGAGCCCGTCTCACAAAGAAGGGCCCCTCCCTTGGCGCCCTTCTTGATTCGTACACGGTGTCTCGTCATTTATCTATCTACATTTCACAATAAAATCGCCACACTTCACGATTAAATAAACAATTAAATGTAAAGAAATATCGAAGTAGTATCTTTATGATACTTTTAACCCTCGGTAAGTGGACGTTCTAGATTAAGATCCATGATCGAGATATTACGTTTCAATTGGATAAAATTAATTATAACTTTATAGATTAAAATTATGCATCGCAGCAGTTCGTGTTAATCGCTATAATGATTCACATGTCGAGTGTATCCCTTTGTTTTATCTTTATAATTGATAATCAATGAAAGTGAACATAGAGATAAGAATAGCATATACTGCATTCACAGGTTACTGTATAATACGTACATTTTTTGTCGGAACATTAGAATCATGTACTCGAGAATGAACCTTGTAACGTTCTAACGGATTTTGTGTGCTAACTAATATTACAACAAGGAACTAGAGTAGTTGATTCTATTCGTCGCTCCTCAGGGTCGTACGGATAAGTTACTGATCGCGAAAGTTGGTAAACAGGAGCATGTTACCATATGTATACACATATATGTATGTATAGGATGCTCAACTGCTCTAATGAAATAACCCGTGCTTCTTCATGGCCGTGACTGTGTTGGATAATGATTTAAGCGCTCGCTGTAGCAAACACCGTTGAGAATAATGGATTGGCGTGTGCAGTGTAAACGAAAAGGCAACCGCATTTCAATCCACGGACCGAGAGATCATCACAGACTCTGGTATTATTGAATGCATTTGTCAAAGAACATCAAACAATTTTAGTCTTGAAATTCAAATAATTATCCGTCCCATAGTACAGTACATTATCAATAATATTATACGAATGATTGATTGTGTTGATTATTCACACTATCGAGCCAGGAGAGTCGGAACTCGAGTGGAAACCCGAAACATGAACTCTCAGATAGCCTGATTCAAGTGAAGTCGGAGACAATGGGGCGAATACCTATTCGAAGATCAAATATTTTAATTTGGAAATTCAGAAGTCGACTGGTTTGGATATTGAATTATGTGTCTCAAGAATTCATTTGAGGTTATCCCGATATCACGAATACCTGGTCAAACCCGTCTGACATACCCGGCTCAACTAAAGTTCAAAGTGTCAGATACTCGCACATAACTAATTGACAACGTTTAAATAAAAAAAGTATCTAACCAGTCTAAATTCTGTCTCATGAAACGTTCCACCGGTTCGTCGTTCCATCCTTCTCTTCGTCTGGTTCGATTCGAGCGTTTCTTTCGTCCCTATCCCCCTGTCGCGAGTATACATATATTCCAAGTCTGGGCGATAGGCCAACGACCAAACGAATCGCGTATATGTATAGCCAACACTGGCATCTACCCACCAAGATACCCGGTTTAAATAAGGTTTCACGATCGAGATTACAATCGATACGGAAATATGACCGCACCGGCTACGATTTTCATTGATTATGTAAATCATGACGAGTGCAGTTAATTGAAATTCTTGGGTGAACCTTCTTAGTCATCATCACTGATCTCTTTGTGTGGCATGCGTATATAGTGCATTATTCGACGTGGCTGCATACTTTGGCACAATCGTGTAAACTGTGACCACTTGTTGATTTCGCTTTGTGCGACGTGCTTCAACGGAAACGGTAATCGAAGTGTAATTGTTGTTTAATTGCGCGAAACTTGCGCCACGTTCTTAACCTCAATCGCGTTCATGGAAAAATATTCCTCGTCGGTGCACAATTGTCCCTGGATATAATTCTCGGTTAGATGAGCTTCACGCGTCATCGACACCTTCTTTGTCGTACTCGTGTCCTGATTCGCGGTCTTCATTTTACTTTCATCGCTAAAAGACGCCTATAACTAACAACCGTTACAACTGGCATTGGTAACCGTCGCGTAGCTTATCGCGGTCAACTTCCGACCTTCCTCGAAACGTTTCTTCCTCCTGCGAGTCGCTCGACGGTTTCCTGAACGCTGTTTATCTGCAATTGTGTAATCGAAGTATCTAGGTTTCTCACAGATATTTCTAGACTACTCATTTCTAAGAAATACATTGGTATGTAATAATCTTCAAATACTATATTAACCTTTGTGGTCCAGTGCAATAATCTGTACGTTATCAAATCTCCGACATCTGATTCTGAAATTTCATCCTTGACTTTCATATATCGTCCAACGATAAATTATTCGGGTGGGCCTTTTTTGAAGTTTACGTTTGCATATATACATTAAATCAATGGTCGTATGCTACCATTCCAGTTACGGCAGTTGTTTAAAAGTAGAAACATGCGAATAATAAAATATGTAGAGTGTCCCAGCTGTTATATCTAGTCGGTAAAAATCGGCGTGCTCGAACGAGGACCTGAAATACAGACCTATAACAGAAAATACGATTACATTCCGGTGAAATCTCGCTTATTTCTAATTAAAAGACACTGAAGAATATCTTTTCCAAGTGACACGTTTCTTCTAGCGATGGTAATGTCAATCGAGCAACAGAATTGTTGGACTCCGTTCACTTTTCGCTGTATAGCGGTTCGTTCAACGGATTTAACCGTCGTTACTGTTGCGCAGGCGCGTACATGTGTGCATAGGGCACGAGCACAGATGAGTGACACGCGTTTTTTTTTTGCATGCGTATTTACACGTGCTTGCTGTATCTCGTGGCCACGATATGCAGCCATACGGATAAAGGAACGCTTATGCACAGGTCTGAGAATAGATCTCCCAACAAGGTGATTTTTTTTGTTCGTTATGTGGAAACATCGTTAAAATTAATTGTCGACTTCATCATTCGACTCTGGGAAAATGACTTTTAATTACGCATGTGCACCTTATCTACTTTAGCGATTTTTTTGCCCGCGGTGCCTCCCATATTATTATACTATTTCAACAAACAATGTGTGTTTTGGATACGTTATATCGGCCATTAAATTATACACCCATAAATCTTGGGCGGAAATGCAGTTATTCACGTACGATATTGTAATCTCGAGACTTCGCGAAATGAAAACGTTATTAATTCAATTGATACAAGAATGAATAATTTTGTGATTAAAATGTTTCAAACAGTTATCACCTGGTTGTAAAAGACATAAATATAAACAAAGTTCTTTTGTCTCTTGAGACAACTGACAAAAGAATATTGATAGTTTTCCTTGGAACGAAATTGCTGGTATTGTGTTGTGGATCTTTTGCTAATAGTTTTCTTTTGTTCGGTATTAAGCGAACGTTGCATGTCGAACAATGATATTCGTTAATTGCTAATTCTTGTTTTACAGAGGATGAACAGCGTTGCTGTTGCACCGAAACAAGTACAGCGAACGTTTAATTGTTCCGCGCCAATCATCACGAAAGAATTCGGTCGATAGAGCTCGCGTCCGTAACGGGAAAAACAGCGTGATGCGTGTTTCAAAACGTTTCCACAATAGCACCGCCATCCTACACGTGTTCCTAAATATTCCAGCCATTACATGCCTATTCCATCGTATTTGACTTCTCATAAATTTCGTGGAACAAATGTTGTGTAGTATCCTCCATGTACTTTCACATTGGCGTTATTAGCATTTTTGTCTGCAGCAGGCTTGATGCTCTAGCTTCACTAATAGTGTTAACGACCCACACCAAGCATGACCAAGTGGCTGTAAAAGGTTTAGAAACTTTTCAATGTACAGTTTTCAAAATATGAATACCTTTTAAAATTTCTGCACGCGGTATTCTACGTCAATGATAACCGGATATGTTAAAGATAACACTAACATGGCTGCCTTAGCTTCAGTTGCCTCGTTCAAAAATATTTCTTTCCATTTTTGTACGTTTTTATTATTTTTCTCCTTAACATTCTCCAGCAAGATTGCAAGCATTAAGCGCCTCAGAGAGGAGGAATGCACGAGGAGATCGAGTCGAGAGATCGGTCGGCATCCGTAGGCAGTAAATTGCAAAATTCGTGCTTGCGCAAGTACCGTTCGCAATGGCGGCGACGTAGGATGACGTTGTCGACTAGGATCGTTCGAATTTTTTCTGTCGATTATTACTCGAACTAAGTTTCATTTGTATCGTTGCTGTATTCATATCCTAGCCAATGCATTGCTGGTTTATTATTTATAGCCTGCTAAATCCATTGTGAGGATTTGAAGTAGAGTTCAACAAGAAGGATAGATTAGATTTTATCCATTTAGCTATTCGAGCCATTAGTGGATTCTTTCCTTGTTATCGTCAGCCTGAGGAATTTCCGTAATAGAAACACATTTCGTTTCAAATTAAATACTAATCTAAATTATTTAAGTTATTTGAATACTTCTATCATTTAAAATTGAAATCAAAAGTCGGGTTTTGAGACTTTGGAACTTTTGTATTTTGCACTTTGGAAAATGCATTCTAATGAAATTAATACGAGTTTTTGAAAGTGTTAAATATTGCATGATCAGAAATAAAGAAGCAAATATGACAAAACAGAAAAATAAAAATAAAGGAAAAGAATCCTACAAAGAATATCAAGAAGGTAACAAGAAGTTGGTGATAAGGAAAGAATTATACACAGGAACGTACTTTGAAATATCGAGAATTTGTGATAATCAATAAGTAGGTTTTTCCGAGTACTTATGTAAGTAGAAACGATACCAGAGTTATCGAAAATTACTAATACATAAAATAGCCGTTTCTAATAAAATAATAATTGTTTCATCATTTTTTGCAACTATAACTGTTAAAAAGTAGTGATATCATACCAGCGTAATTAATACCAACGGAATGTTTAAGTAGCTTATGACTCATGCAATTACAATACTCTTAGTACATCAATCTTTTGACACACCGCAATGAGTTCTTCGAACACTTTTCAAAAACACAGAAAAATATTCTTGTGTAACAACTGATTTCCTAACAACTAACTGCGGTAAACGAAACTTTCAGTATTTGCAGCGGCTTTGCCTGAAAATGTTCTAGACTCAAATGTTTGACGTACAAACGATATCGCGCCATTTGCAAATATTTTAACAAATGTCGGTGGAACACGATGTTAACTTCATACGATAAACAAACACGTGCTCTGTCTGATGGTTCGTACCACTCGACGATTGGCATAATTATATTACGAGTCATTACAAAGGTTTTTGCGGTTTCTTTCGACCTCAAAGATTTTTACAATAACATGGTAAATTCTTTAGTAATTGCTCCCATCAATTTACGATTCCGCTCTGGTTAGCTAATTCTAAATTATATCAAAAACTTACCAAGAACTATACGTCATGAAGAAAAAACGAGAACGTATGTAATAATGTGCTGTTCTTGACTCATTCCATGTGTAATTGCGATAACGCCATCGAAATCCTGGCCCATTTATTCCACGCAAACATTGTGAAACAAAATGGTATCACCTTTATCAAATCTGCAATAAAAAACGATGTTAAATAAATACTGTTAAATCGCGATTTAAAATTATTAATTTGTATATTCTACTTAAACATTAATTGCATTAATTAGATCATCGTTTAATGATTCAATCGATGGCTTTAATCGATTAATTAAACACTTGTAACCGTTTAATTTTCCTACGTACAAATATGCTTCGTTTGAAGATGATGGTTTCGGGAACGTTGATCTTGCAAAACAGATAGAAAGTGGAGCTGTAATACTTAAAAAGAACTTTCTCTTATCACTCACATTCCCGAGTTGAACTTTTTTTATGTCTGAAATCAAAAAACACGGGGAATTATTATCACGTATTTAAGTAAATAACAAAAATTATGTACTTTTTACTTGAACAAAAAAATACCATATTGAAATAATTGATGTTACGAAAGAAACATTTATTTTGTTAACATATTAGTTACATGAACAAACTACTCGATAACAGCAAAAGCTGATAAATGAATATCAAGGCATTACCATAGTTGCCCGTATTATTTGAATATTCAAGATGGCCGCCCCGATACGCGGGAAGAAACGGTTCTTTTAAAAAAAAATTCATGGACACATGTGTTTCACAAATTGCATTCGTGTCAGCTAATTTGTATGCTGTTAAAACATGAATATGAATTCACTTTCATCGCTGTAAAGTGTACGCATTAGGTAGAACAGATATATATTTACGTTACCTGGAAAGCTGGGTCGTGCGGTTATCAGAATTCAACTGAAAGCGATTCATTCCTGTTTTCTATTCCGATATCGTTCATGTTCCATTATCTGACGTCGTTGAATAAGAGAAGATGTAACATGATTGCGCTTAGCAAGAGAAAGCTCGTGTTCATTTTACCGCTTTATTTATTTGTTTACTGTAATTGAAAAGTAGCAAGTGTTCTAACGTTAACGGCGATAGTCTCTATGAGCATCGATTACATAAATTTAAGATGGGAAACCTAATCGAGATCTTAGCCTCGGCCGATCGATATAATATTGTCGATATCTCAGATCGCCTGAAGTTTCCATTATAGAATCAGATTAGCACACTGTGTAACTGCAGTTGCTTTGCTGAAATATAATATGCACTTCAAAGTACTAAACGAGCCTCGTTTCAGTCAGGAAGTCTACAAATCTGTGTTCAATTTAATACTCGTTTCTCTGATTATTCTATCATGGAGATGCATCGTTCGAATCTCTCCTCGTGTAACGACCTGTTTTACGTAAAGCGCCCACCAGAGGCGTTCGAACGAAAGTAAAGACTATAGCGAAAGAAACATCAAATTCATAGCACACCAAAGAACCAGGATTTCGTATTCGTGATAAGTCCGTCGAAAGGTGAAGTTGTCCAAGCGTTTGTTCTCACACGGTGGTCGTATGTACCGTTATCATTTGTCGTGATCGCATTTTATTGTCGTCGAAACTGTTTTTTCCCTTGGACTGTTGCTGTGAAACGATCGAGTCCTCAGATAAAATTGAACGCGAATTTTCTAACTCAATAACTGTACAGAACATCGCGAACGCGAATATTTTACTCTCTTCTATTGATCGAAAAAAGTTTTGACAGGTAGAATCAAGCACAACGCCATCGTGCGTTTTAGCGCCAAAACATCGAAGCGCGTTCGTTGTTTTTGTCGATGTCGATGATTTATCAAACGTTTCGTAAATCGATATGTGTAAATATTTTAACGATACGTTCCATCGATATGGTATATCCGGTGTTGTCGAAATCATCGGCCACTTACATATTGTTGCTCGTTTTTAATGCGCAGTATATGTATTTTGCAAAACAAATTACGGATTGAGCATAGATCTAACCTGTTTACGGAAATGCAATTCCTACATATTATTCTTCTTGATAGGTAAGAATCTTGCGTACACTTTTTCAACGTCTTCATGTTTCTTGCGGTGTTAAACGCGTAACGATAAAATAAGTGTATTATCATGATTTATAAGCTGAGATATCAGGAAGTAAATCGTGAAGCTATATAATTTTTCAGCTATCCATTAATACCGAGCCCTCTGATCTCTCAAGTCGATTCACAACCTTCTCGCTCGATTCATCGATCGAGTATCGACTTCGAACAGTTTCTAGGGTGCACACACAACCAGGAGAAAATTTTCGCTAGTTTCTCCTGGTACCGACAGTCTCACCGATACTTTCGCCCAGTGTATAGAGTATACTGTTACTAAGGATGCCTTTTAATATTGTAATCATCCGACAAGATAAAATATTCTTTTCGATATGGCTAAAATTATCGATAATTTTATCGGAATAGTATATATTAATATAGGTTTAAGATTTAATGTATTTAACACCCGTCGAACAATGGTGTTCTAAATAATACGGCATTTTCAGCAATTGATTACCGCGTCGCACCGTCTACTCGTCTCGGCGTCTCGCAAGGTTCTCCAGAGGGCACGCGAGCAAAACCATGCGCGTCCAAAAACAAAAAGCTTAACGTCCGTCGAACATTCGATCTCTCGAATGTTCGACGACTCGAATCGTCGAAAAATTCCATCATAAAATACATCGCACATCACAAAATGTATTGTATATCATACATCGTTACAAAATACATTCCCTACATTAGCGATACAGATGGATCCCTCTAGAGATGTAGAGATCTAGAAGTAAGTTCTTTGTAGTGATTGATCAAAATGTGATTCTTCTTGCTGTAACTTTTATTTCAGAGTCGCTGTTCACCTCTTGAGAATAAATCAAAAGATAAGTTGATTTGATTCGGTCACGGAGCAGTTGTCGTGACAGGAAAGACAATAGATTTTACAGCCGCCTCGTAAATTTTCCGAGCCATGTTGATAAATCGTGATGCAGTCGCGAAAGAACGATATAATTTACGAACGAAGGTTCTCGAAGCCGATTGTTTTAACGACGCTTTTTTTGTCACGCTTGTATCACCGGTTCCGTTTACACGTGAACAAAGAGTGTACCAGGTACATAAAAGTGTACGCGGAAAACTTAAAAAGACTGATGATATGTTTGCAATTGGATTTCCATCGGTTGATTTACCGTGGCACGATCATGCGCGATTGCATGCAGCGGAGAGAACGATTTACAACATGTGACAAAAGACCTTCGCCTTCGACGTGGTTGTCGTTGTCGTCGCTAATCTTTGCAGAAACCGTTGCCATTCACGAGGTCCGTGTAAATTTTCTTGGTATCGCTAATTGATCCTGCTTAGTCACGCTTGCGGATTAAGCTCTGAAGAGCTTCTATTCAAAAAATTGATCGTCGAACGATCTGTTGCTTCCTCGATAACTGTCTCTGAACGAGCATCAAAATGGCCACGTTGTGAAATAATGCAAATCAAGAAAGTAAGTCGTTTAAGGAAACTACATATTCAAATGTGTATTCATTCAATGAATACCAGTCTTACTATTCAAGTGGATCTGATATTAAATTTAAATTAAGTTTCTAATTTTACCTACATGGAAATTGAATCGTACAAAAAATTGAAATTTTGAAGAACAATGCAAACTCTGGAGCAGACGTAAATCTTCGAGGGAATTATTACATAAACAAGTCGTGACACATAGGATATTTATATAAAAAGATTTTAATCGCACTATTGTTTGACTTTGAATTTTTGAAGTTGCACAAAGAATGAATCACGTGTTAAAAAGTGGCAAATCTTTTGTCGTGAACAACCAGCTTTTCCACTTTGCCTGAACAAATCAGCCCGTCACGGTTACGCTTATTTATAATTCATCGGAACTAATTAACTGTTGTATTTGAACGTAACTCTAAGAGCCTTCATTGTTTAACGTTCACCTTCACTTTCCATCGGAGTTCGTCAATCAATAGAGAAACTTCCTGCACCTCCACGAATACTGGAGAAAATTTCTTCGTGCATTTTCCCATCTCGTAAGTGATTGAACGAAAAGGAAAACCGGCATAACAATTTATGCAATTTAATCTCGTAGAAAGTGTACTTAGATACGTATTACTCATCTCTCTTTGTTATAGGCCTTGAATAGGACTACTGGTCTATTATGGCATTTAAAATGGACTTTCGCTATATTGCCGCAGGTGGATCGTAGTGACGCATTCTTGAAATCGGCAATATAACGCATGGCCCAAATATCAAGATTTATACATATGGAAATTTGAAGAGTGAACATTTTGAGATATGGAAATCTAGAAATTAAAAAAATGTTGAATCTACATATTTGATCTCACAAAATCTAAAGTACAATTACGTTAGTTCTTATCCAAACGAAGCGTAGATTCGAGTGTACATATGAAATGATGGTTCTATAAGCCTAGGCTATAGTAACCACTTATAGAAGATAGTTTTGCAATCATCTACTTTCATGGCCACTGGTATACATTTACCAGCGTTCGCTATAACAGTAATTTTTATAAGAGAATAATCTCGTACGCCATTTATGGCCATTTATATACCTTCGCGAAGGTCCACCACATTAGTCATGTATAAAATAGCATTTGTAATCATAAGACGAGCTCATGTAAATATAATTTTTCTTATGTTAATGATATGTATACGAAACATCGTATTACGCTAATAATATTATAATTCAATTTTATGTTATAGGTTAAAATAATTCTGCAAACGAGAATCATTGAATATTTATATAGAATTAATCATCCTGTAAAAAAAGCAATGTTGAGTCATGGAAAGTGAAGTAACGCCAAATGCAAATTAAAGCAAATCGGACACACGAGAAGCGTGTTACGTTAATAGAAATCAAGAGCCCTGCTTCCGGTCCTTTTTGTGTTCCTCTGTGTTCTCCTGCGCCATGGAATCTATGGAAAGCAGGTTCAAAAGCTTCTCGTCTACAATTCATTAGAATTCGAAACAATTAGGTATCCATTTCCACAGGTCGTTTGTCCCGTTACGTTGGAAATTGTGTAAATTCCATGTGTTGCAACCGGAATTACCTGGTCAGATCAATTAGCATCCCTGTTGTGTTTGGCGAACTGTTTCGCGGAAGACAGCACACTGCCTTGTTCAACATTTACCAAGGATCCAATGAATCATTTCGCATGCAAATTTTTCACGGTTATCCTCGAACTACTATGTTAAGATTTGAATTATCGTGATTAGAATTTGCAAATCGTAGCATAACGATCGCTGGGTCAATCATGACCCAGATCTGCAAAATTTATGATGCAACGTGTAAAGAATACTAGCATAGCTCATATACTTCGTATTATAAATGTAGAAATTTTCAAATTTCCAAACTCTAATGTTAAATTTTCTGAATTTCTAAATTTCCAAATCCTCAGATGGTTAAGACTTGCGAAGTCATTCATGCCCGATCCTGCCCGAACTTTTCCGAATCCGACACGAAGCTCAGGTATCTCTAGTTCAAATATTTCTTTACTTTCAATACTATGTACAAGTAATTTTACGATATTTATCATGATGTAGTGAAATAGATATACATGTTTGTAAAACCATTTATGTTTTCAGGAGAAATTTAAAGTGTGTTCGAGGGGAGAAATTATAATATACGGAACATATGGTGCAAAGATAACACCGATATGCGCATAAAAATCGATCGTAGGAGGCGTACTTACTAAAATTATTTCGTTCTTTGTTAATAACACGCGTCTCGTTAATTTCTTATCTTTTTATTGCGCACAAAATGCTTCGTTAACAAAAGTTGAGTTTTAATATTTTCAACGCAGTTTAATAAGGATTAAAATAAATCTTTGGACGTAAATCCATGGATTTATTCTTAACAAACGAAAGAGAAACGAATCGACTTCCTTCGCAGATAACTGATAAAACTTCGATAAAAAACATCGATTAAAACCATTGCGACGTATCGATGCACCTTTTTATCGATTTAACAATTGAGTATTCTATATACTGTAATTGAAACGATTCCGCTTCTCGTGAAATGAAATTCTAGTTTCAAATATATTTGTGTAACATAATCGTTTATTATACATTTCGTTTATTGTATTATAATATAATCATTGTGAATGTATACTAAACATTGTAATTTTATTGTAAATGTTTATTATACATTTTGGTTTAAGTTTGTTAAACGTTTGAATGATTCTGCACATCTTTAGGTTCGACAAAATTGATCAATCGTAATTTCTTGCGAAATTGTACTAGCTTCTCAATATTTAATCTTTTTCGACTTCGAATTTTGTAAAATTGGCCTAATGCCCTGGCGATATTAGCGATCCTCGAGGACATGGAAACGCAAAGAGGAAATGCTCTCTCTCGTTCTCTCGTTGATGATCTTTCTATGCTCCGTTCTACTTCTTTGTCCCTCGAGCGTCGAGACGTCGCAGAAATAGCGAACTGAATAGGAAATACACGAGTCGAGACATTTTGGAACATGAACTGCGTCAGAGTTCACTCTACACAGGGTAATTCTAGCATCTTGGTACGAGTTAGAAAACTGAGGTCGCAAAACTTTAAATTTGCAAATTTAGAGATTTGAGGATGTAGGAATTTGAGGAATTAGACATTTGCAAATTTACAAATTAAAACATTTAGAGATTTATAACTTTGAGAACTTGTCAATTTAGAGACTTGGATATTTTTTAATTTAGAACTTCAAAAATTTGAACATTTGTACATTTGCAAATCCAAGGATTTAAAAATATGAGAATTTTGAAGATTCAGAAATTCTAAAATTGATTTTCCGATGAAAATAAAAAATTATATTTGATATTCCAGTTAGAAGTGTATTTTTTTGAGAAAGGCAGACATTTTAAGAAGCTCGAAACTCGCTCTCGTTTTTCGCGCGATGTTGATAAGAAAAATATAGCGCAGATCTTGTTACAACGCCACGCGGCGACACGATTGCTTTCTCGGGACTTCTTCGCTTCGTGAGAACGTGATTTCACCTCGCAACACGTGTGATCGCAGAAAAATCTGCGGAATGATCACGTTTCTCCTATCACAAGCTTTTTCGTCGCCTCGTTTGTCCTCGGAAACGCGACATACAATCGATTTAAAAATTAACAATATCCTGTTCTCTTAAAATTTATATAATGAATACTATATATTATCTTTAGAAAAATTACTACTTATTCATTGAAAATAATTTTGAATAATAAATTAAGGCAAGATTTAAATAAACACTCAATGTTCGTTTTGGGTCCTGCAGACCCGAGAACAGGATTAACAGGAAAGCTAGTAGTCAAACTGGTTTATAATTTCCTAAAAAATTCTTCGAACTTGTAACGGTGTATCTCCTGAGCTCTTCGATGAATTGATCAATTAATTTATTTGTTTACAATTATTTTCAATCATCGTGCCACTAATTACAACAATTTTACGCTGGAAATAAAAGTATCGGCGAAACGCGGGTAAATATTGGTGTCATCACGCTGAAACTCGATCTCTATAAATAATTATAACGAAAGAATTATTGTGGCGTTTAATCATCGTCATTAGTGAAAATTAAATTTGCACGTAAATAGCTTGTCCATGAAAGATTGCAAAACTTACGACAAACACTCTATCTAAAAGTTTTTCCAACTTCGACACGCATTTGCGGAACTTTATTTAAAACATATCTTTTCAAAGATTTTAGAATTGTTTATACATTTTTAATCGACCCTTCGAAAAGTCTGTTTAAGAAACTTCGGTTCTGGAGCGATTATATGGTACATGGATATAAGGAAATTCATGACTCGTTAAAAATTTTGAGACACTTGATTCATTGCGAGACGAAAACATCCGCGCATTTTACGAATCGGTGATAAAGAATCAAAATAATCTTTTCCTCGAAGGAGGATGCGCGTTTCGAAACGATGAAACACGATTGACGTCAAAAATAGTTCTTTTAGCGAAGAGGAAGAAACGTCCTTGTCTTGTTGCATTCCATGATCCGATAACCGTGTCTATCAATGAATGTTCGCTTAATGAAAGAATAATCGATATACATGTGCTAGAGGGAGAGATATTCCGTAGTAATATTACGAGGCTGATAGTAAAGTCGTATTGTAAGTGCAAGTGATCGATGCTGAATTGTATTCGAATTTCATTTATGTGAAAGTGGAACTGTATTGAAAATGTTAGACATGATATGCGATAAGTTAAGAATAGTGAACTGCAAGATATAGGATATGGGATCTTTAAATTCATTGAATTAGAAATTGTAGAGAAAAGAATTACAAGGGATGTACTGGTGGTGTGAGTAGTGTAGCTGACTTTTGATCTTGAGGACCCGAGTTCGAATCCCGCGAGAAGGGAAGAAGAGTGGTTTTTATGAAAAAGTTTTTTCGTGAATTTGCAAGTATTGAAAATTCAAAGACAATTATCAAAAATTATATTATTTCTATAATTAAAAAATTAATAGTTACAAAATTAGGAAATAAATATAATCTACAATGAGAAATTAATATAAATGAAAAAAGTAAATTAAATTAACAATAATTGATAAGAAACGCGTGAAAAATATTAGTAGCATTTATCGATTAGAACTTTTTAAGAATTATAGAACATCAAGAAATAAAAGATAAAATAAGAAACGTGTAGAAAGTCAGTCGATCGCTTTGTTTGAATAAAACCCGAAGTGTAGCTTACATGGAAACTTTTAATTCTCTTCTTTGTCACTGTTTCTATCTTTAACTCTCTTCTCTCACTCTATCCGTTCTTCTTATTCCAGGGACTGAGAGATGTCCTCAGAAGGGTGTCGTGAAACAAGTGGCTTCGAAGCTGGTAAGGGCGCTGTCCGAGAAAGGACTGGCCTTGCTCGTCAACCACGGCATACCGGAATGCAAGGTACGCATTTCTATCGATACACGTTCGATATAATCGTCGGATAAAAGAGCAAGTTGGAAAAGAAAATATACAATCCATTAAAAGAAATTAGAAACTCTATGTCTATAAACAACTGGAGGTATTTAAGGTGATTCATCCTGAATATCGATAAATAAATTCACAAGACTTCACATATTTCACTTTAAAAAAATTTCAAACTATTATAGAGATACATGAAAAATACAGAAATGACTACAAATGAGCAAAATTATGAATCTTGTTCGAATAATTCAGAGTCAAAAATACTTTGACGCTGTTCAATTTGAATACAATTGCAAACCTAGTCACATTTTGTTTCAAGAACTTGTTAGACAAAGATAACTCTACAGCAACTACGGATGACGAAAGGAATCATTTTTGGAGTCGAATTTCGACTACTTTGGGCGATAATACGAGCTCTCCGAGTCGAATTTCGAACACTTGATTCAATTTAATAGAAACATTTCCACTCTACTCTAATTACAGCTACTTGATACAGTTTCACCGAACGAATTTCACCCGACACGATTATTTCGACCATTAGATTCGATACGATTCAGCAAATTTGACTCCTGACTACATCTAAACTAGTTCCACTCAAAGTTCAATCAACTTCTTAATCATGAGAGACTAATGTCTCTAATTCATAACAGCTATGACTGAACTTATAGTAGTAAATATACGAGTAATACTAGGTGTAAACTGATAAATGCACGATTTGTTTAAATCCTGTGTTCGCGACAGATCTTGGTATCTACAGGAAAGCAGGAGGGGGCAAAAAGTATCCGAGTATCTCCTCCATTTCAGATAGAACTGAAACGCGTTGGTAAAAATGATATCGAATTCCGTCGAGTTAAATTATGTCGAGAATTAATTGAATTACGTAAAATTGAAACTCGTGCATAAAAAAAACACTAAACGACCGATATGCTGAAGTGTAACCATATAAATATTAGCATGTTACACTTGAACATAGCGTACACCCGTGTCGTAGTGTAAAGAAGCAGGTTTGCTCGCGTTACACGCACAATGAGTAACCTTGTAACGAAACACGTGTCCTTGGTTACGTTACAAAATTACTATCTCGCGTGGAACCAGAATTAAAGGAGTCAAGGCGAGAAATACTGGCGTCGAAAAGCCGATGTCGAAGGAAAAGCGAAGTTGCGAGTCCGTTCGCGACGCGGGGCGCGAAAAGAATCGTTAACGAGACGGCGATTCGCTGCGTCCTCGTCGCGGCGGCTCGCACAATGACGAATTGTCAAGGGTTCGACGATAAAAGCTTATGGTTTTCGCGATGACCTTGCCGAGAAGACTTCCTATCAATGCGGCAGCTCGAACATTATCGTTGCCGGTCTGTTACATTTTCACGAGATAATTCACGCAAGAATTATGACGTGTGCTCTACTATAAATACGTTCGTATATTTATCGTGTCTTCACGCTACTACAATACGTTAATTCACTTGGTACATACTTGTGTAGCGCCATTCTTTCAATGACCGAGGGGTTAACATACGCTTCCACTTGATATATCTCCGGATGTTCCTAGATATACCTAGATATACTTGGATCTTATCCCTACACCCCTCTACCCCCTTATTTCAGACTATGTTTTGATAATCGAAATTATATTCATAAACTTGCATCAAATTGTTGCAAAACAGTTTTGTCTAACGAGGATATTGTCCGACAAAAAATGCAATCAATTTACTTAATTGAGGAAAAACGAGAAAATAAGTTGCATCCGCTACCAGAAATTGTACGTTTTGCCGCGTCGCATTTCCTGTTAGCGTATGTAATTATTGGAACTTGCAATTTTTATTCTATAATCTTCGAACAATTTTCAGTAGAAAAATGTAAAATTTGCTTATCCGATAAACAGTGAATTTGTTTATTTTTGTCCATTTACAACGCTCGAGTTTAATATTCCTAAAGTAGTACAACGTATTATAAATTCTGAGTGTCCGTATCACCCCCAAAATATCCGCAATCGCAAACCTAACGTCACAGAGATAATCTTGATACCATCGATACAATCGAAAACTGTTCAAACAAATCCGTCTGGATTAGAACCTTCCAGACACGGAATGTTACGCGAAGAAAATAACATGCTGTTAGAATTCCACGTGTGGCGGTCAGGAATTATCGACTGTACCTTTGTAATTTTTTTTTTATCGGACATTGCGTAAGAAACATATTACAACATCGATAATAGCTAGGAAGCTAGTATTCATTATTTCACAAGCTTCACTACGTCGTCTTATTACCTCGTCTTTCGTGCCCTTCCTTCGTCTCTTCGTTCTCAATGCCGATTTTCAATGATCGTACAGTTTACATTGACGTCACGATATTTCGTTATCAACCGTGTGCATAGACGCGTCAATGCTGCAATTGGCTCGATCGAATCCGTCAGTTTTAATTACCTGTGCCTCGAATCGAATTAAAGGTGAAACACGAGGGAGAGAAAAGGGAGAGACACCTTGAAATCTCCTATTCGATTCTCTGAAACTTGAGAATTCAAAAATTTACATATCTGATAATTTAGGTCATTTATTTTGATTGAATATTTGAAATTTTAAGAACGTGAAAATGTGCACATCTGCAAACGCACTTGCATCTTTCGTGTATAAAAATCTAAATCATTGTTAAATATTATTTCCACTTGGTACAATTTAAATGGCTAAACGGAAACAGTAACTAAATGATGACGCATTCGAGAGTCATGACGCACCTGCGTCTCACGTTATCTATTCAGTACATCTAGTGATGCACACACATGCATTTTATGAAGAAATTAATATCAGTACTAAAACAGCTGTCGCAAAGATAAGATCGTGTAAGAAAGATAGATGACACAGAAAAAACGTATGCGAAGATTAACATTTTTAATTTGAAGTTGCAATAGAAAATTCATAATTTCTGCCTATAATTAAAAATTCGTATAAAGTAGACAAAATTCAGACTCCTAGAAAATAAGATTTAGCCTCGGATCCGCTAGTTAAACTCAGGCTGTCCTTTTTTTGGTTCAATTTCGCAAGTCAATAGCTAGAGTGGCTCTTATCGATGACAAATTCAACGTCACTGGTTATCGGGAACTCGAGGATGTCACCTACCAAGGTGACATGTTTTTCTAATGCCGAGTGAAAACGTTAATTACATAATGATTAAGTGCAACGTTGAAATGTTCTATGCAGAGATAGTTGACCATGCAAATTAGTATCGTAAAAAGAACACTTAAATATTTTATGTACGCTAAAAATTTGCTGGTGTTTTAATTGAACGCTAAAAATTGTATAAATCCTACCAGACATGTACTGCACAATATACACGTAGATATTTATAAAATATACAAACGTTCATAAATACATTTTTGTTGGTCCTGAACAATTTTGACGCCTCAAATATTCACACTACTTATAAATTTCTTTTCTGAATACATATTACGTTTGTTCGCAGATGAAGGCTGCTTACAGAGCTTTCGATTCGTTTTGCGAGCTACCGGATGATGTTCGAAACAAATATGAGCGGCCATCGTCGGGCAACCACGGATACGTGAAACCAGGACCATCGCAGTAAGATTGCGCTGCTTGTGATTCACGATTATGCGATATGCAGTTGAACATTGCTCATTAAATTCCTGGAATTTTGTGCAGATACACCGATGAGAAAGAAGCTCGTCATGTTTTCAATGTGACCGGATGCGGGGGACCTCTTCCGGACGAGGAGGTGCCTGGCTTCAGATCAGCGGTCGATGAACTCGCACGAGATTTCAAGCAACTATCTGCCATGCTTTTAACCGTAATAACATTTTTTTCTATTACTCGACGTTAATACGAAAAGAATGATAAGCCATTTTCAGCTATCTTTTTAACGTAAAAACAGTTATCTGATGCAAGAGCCAGCCTTCTGTCATGTTATCACTTTTCATAAGAAGCAATTGGTAAAATTTCCAATCATTTGGTATTAGATAAAGAATATAAAAAAACGCGTAGAAATTATCTGGCTCTTGAATCTTCTAAGAAAATGTTCGGTAAATTCGTTTGATGTCTTCGATTGAATTCTTCGGATACGTAATTGTTCTGTTAGTTGTATCTTTCTTTTGTTATTTTTGAAGTTAAGTCGCCACGCTTAATATGCGAACACTTCTTAAACAACGATTCGAAAGCTCGTGGACAGATCGTTTAACGAAAAGAGAGTTGCTTTCACTGTGAGTAACCCTACAAACCAATCTGTCCGACGGTAGAACTAACGCGATTGGTTTCTTCGGTTGCTTTACAGCCATCAGTAGGTACTATAAAGTAAAAATAGGGGCCAATGTATGTGATGTATGCCTTGTAGGCTCTGGCCGTGGGCCTAGAGCAATCCCCTGATTTCCTGCTCTCGAAGCATTCACGCATGCTGGGACCTGGTAACAAGACGACCCTCCGACTGCTTTACTACCCACCTCTCGGTGCACCAGTTCCAGGACTGGCTCGTTGCGGAGCGCATTGTGATTATGGCACTTTCACTTTATTGGCACAAGTACGTACACGCACGAAGCTTTACAAAATAGAAAAGTTACATTAAATTATTTTTTGTTAAATATAATAACGATAAAACTGTAACTCGGTAAAAAAACCTATCTAAAAAATATTACCATTATTTTAAGGATTGCGAAGGAGGTTTGGAAATACAAACTCCGCACGGAGAACGATGGGGAAGAGTCGGACATCTTCCAGGTGCTATTTTGGTGAATACTGGTGATATTTTAGCGAATTGGACCAATAATCAACTTCCAGCATTAAGACACCGAGTAGTTGTACCGGAACTCTGTGGTCGAGGTCGCCATTCCATTGCATTTTTTGTACATCCGGACAATAATATCCCTATCGAGCCTTTAGATACAAAAATTGCAAATGCCAATCAAGAATCGGCGCCGTGTCGTTTACAGAAAAAGAAACGTGGTGTTTTGACCGCGTATCATCATCTTCAACGTCGTCTTCGAGAAACTTACGCCTCTTAACGATGTCGAGACAATTGTATTGTACTTTTGTATTTTTAAATCAGGATATCAGGGCTGCAAATACTTGACAAAAACTTTAATTATAAAACCCATAGTTTTTAACCTCATAACAATGATGGATTTAAAAATGTACTGTATGGAAACTAAACATTAATGTATGGATTTTAAATCGGTGCAATCAAAAATTATTTGAATTAAAAAAAAAATGTCCGTCGATACAATGTGAAAACTACAGTGGCGCATCACAAAGTAATAATAAAGAAATTTGTACTTACACTTTGTAAAAATGCATTTTGTGGAAATAACTTAATTACTCGCAGACAAGATGTTTTTTTTTTTTTTTTTATATTGTGAATATATAAATTTGTATCATATCTTATGTAATTTATATCATACTTAATTAGATAAGTTAGATAATTCTATACTTTTAGCCGGCAATATACGTAGAATTAAAATCCAAGATCCCAATCAACTGGTTGACGCTGTTTCTCTGGTTTATAACATACAATGGTATCTCCAGGTAGGAATGCTATCGTTGGATCTTCGAATTTCAAACCACATTCGCCATTAACTTCTACCGAGGATATTTCATTTTTTAAATGCTTCATTGATACCAATTTTCCTGCAACAAGATATTCAAATATTATTTATTTTTAATTGAAAACATATAAAGCATTAATCAGATAAATATTAATTCGACATCTAACATGTAACAATATTTATGATACATTTACCTGTATAAATAACTTCATCTCCTCTGATTACTTTGTACATTGCAGACTTTAAAAGAACGCCTTTAATACAACGACAACCCGCAACGAACACATACTGTTTCCTTTTTTCTTCTATTTTAAAATTTTCTAATACTTGTGCTTCACCTATATTTAAAATAATAGAAAGTGAATGAGAAAATATTTTCACAGGTTTACACGTATTACAAATCTATTTCATTATAAGTACCTATAACATCTTCAACCTCGATTTCAGGCATTTTATCGGAGAGTGCTTCTTTAATGTTATCAAAAAGTTTGTACACAACGTTATAAAATCGTACAGATATACCTTTCTTTACAACTTCTTCTTCTAACGTTTTATGTATATTTACATTAAAACCATAAATAATTGCTAAACAAAATATATAAAAATTTAAATTAATTAATAATAATGCAGCAACTTTTTTTCTTCAATATTACATTACCATCAAATGTTTCTGCTAATTGTACGTCTGTCTCTACGACAGGTCCGACGCCATAATGAATAACATTTAAACGACACGTATCATTGCCTTTGTAAGTGTCGAATATATCCAATATTGCTTCAACACTCCCTGCTACATCGCCTTTAATAATGACATTGAGGGCAGGGACATTATCAGTGTCTTTTTCCTGTTCTTTTTGTGCATTGTTGTTATCCATCGCTCCTCGCAATTGTCTAAACATTTTCCTTCCAAATTGATATTTTATCCTTAAAAACTTTTTATATTCCTGTAATTATAAAAACATTTCTAATACTAATTGTTTTTTATAAGTCTATATAATTTCAAAGTATACGTTTTATTTTCTTATCTATTAAACATTAAATTTGTTGATACTACCTTCTGATGTTCCTCTTCTCTCTTATCAGCCATTACTTTATGTTCCATAGCTAAAGTTTTATTATATTCATCTTCTTTATACTTCAGAACAGTTTGCAGCATCTTGTCATCTCGCATTTCTAGTATGTTATCTCCAACATTAGGTAATGTTTTCCATCCAATAATTTCTACTGCTTCTGATAGTTTGGCTTCCATAACTGGATGTCCAGAGTCATTAAACATACCTCTTACTTTTGCCCATGCTAATCCTGACACTTAAAAAGAATGACCTAAAATTAACTTGACAATAATAATAATTTGATAATATGTATACACATACATGTTTACAAACAAAATTATTCTTTACCTAATAGACATCTCTTTTTCAAAGTACCACGCCGAATTAAAGCTGTAACTAATTTTCCGCGACCAATATCATTCTTACATTCAATAACAACACCTTCTACTAATCCTGTTGGATCTCCTCTTAGGTTCATTATTTCTGCTTGTAAAATTATAGCTTCTGCTAACAATTCAAGATTAGTTTTTTTTAAAGCAGATATCTGAATACACTGAACATCACCACCAAGTTCTTCAACTATTATACCATGTTGTGCAAGTTCATGTTGTGTTCGTCCCTAAAATGAAAATTATAAATAAAAAAATGTATTAATTTCAATATTTAGCTCAATGCTGAAGAATAAATAATTATTATTTCAAGAAATATTACAATATTAGTATTAGGTTTATCAATTTTATTGATAGCTACAATAATAGGAACATTGGCTTTCTTTGCCATTTCTATACTTTGTACAGTTTGATCCTTAACACCATCATCAGCTGCTACTACTAATACTACAATATCTGTGATATGTGCTCCCCTATATCGCATAGAAGAGAAAGCAGCATGACCAGGAGTATCCAAAAACGTAATTCGTTCCCCAGATTTCAAAGTCACTAAAATTGAAACACTTTTAAATTGATTTTATTTGTTATTACTGTAATCAGTAAGAAGTTAATATTTACCATTAAAAGCACCTATATGTTGTGTAATTCCACCAAACTCTGATTTTACAACAGATGTATTTCGCAATGCATCAAGCAAAGTAGTTTTACCATGATCTACATGACCCATAATGGTCACAACAGGATGTCTTTTAACTAATTGCAACTCATTGGGTGGAGGCCTATATGGAAATTACAAAGTTGATAAAATTGTATTGATAATATATTATTATTTTTTACGACTGAGAAATATTAATTTTATATTACCGTCGAATAATATCTTCATATGTTAGTTCTTTTCTTATATGTTGTGCTGGTATAATTTTCGCTTTTGCACCACATCCTTTAACTACTTCAGATGCTAAATTACTTGTTAGAACACTATTTTCTGCAAAATGCATGTCTTTATGTTTAATTAAAAGAAAGTCTAAAACATCATCAACATTCTTGTCCAGACGTTTTGCTAATTCGTAAACTGTTATATTATTCCATATTTCTATTGTTGGGACAACTGGTTCTGTAACTTGTTTAACATTAAGTGTCACAATAGGGTCTTTTAAACATTGTTCTACCATTAATAGTTTAACATTCTGGAATTAAATAATTATTTTAACTCTTATTTAATTATATACCGTCAATAAATGTATGTATAACTGTATTTACATTATACCTTTTCACTTCTCAATTTTCGTTTCTTTAATAAGGTAGATGAAGCATGATAATATTGGTAATTCACTTTTGATATACAGGATGTATGCAAAATACTATTTATACTTTGTTCTTTCCATATCACATCCACCAGAAATTGTCTTGGCAAACTGGCAACAGTATTAAGAAAACTGACAATTTATTTATGCGGCTTATTAATATTAAATAGATGATTATTTAATAAAAAGAAATATAGGTCAAACTAAATTTAAAGACATATTTACGATTACGTTACAAAAGGTTAAGTGTATTATATAATATATATTTTAAATAATATAATACGTATTATATACTGCATAATGTAACTGTTAATATATGACATGACAGCGTATATAACACAGAGTTAAAGTACATAAAACTTACTTAAATTGAGTGTAAACTCTGGCTATGGAGGCTGCCATATTCAATTTCAGTAAATGTAGATCATTTGTAGATACTGTAATGCATATACTAAGTATTTTATAAAATCATTAAACCTTGTTCTAAAGTATTAATACACTTTCTTTAAAAATTTATAAAAATACTGGTATTTGATATAAAATAAATATATCGATAATACTGGTAAAGAAATAATTTGAATAATATGTATTTAGGTAAATATTTTCCGTTCATATGTATGTACTTAATTTGCGCAAAGCAAGTAACTTCACTATGCTTTCAACTAGTCAATGTTACTCATTACCTTACACTTACACACTTTTTTACTCTATACACAGTGGATATAAATTTGTGACTATATAGATGCATGTAATGTAAGTATGTAGAACAAACGTAATCAACTATATAGTTGCTCGTGAACCATATTTCATTACCATCATATTTTCAAATTACTAAAAGTCCAAATTTCCAAATCTCCAAGTTCAAAATTCGTATATACAAGTTATAAAACCACCTAGTATATACATTTGGGGAGGAATACCACGAAAAATGCAAAAGCACATGCGTATTGCCCTTGGTTACGAAAGATGTTCGAACCAATGAAAGATAACATGTGCAAGGTGAACAAAATTTCGTCGTTTGATGATTTCAATCTTTGGTGGAACGAATATTATATGTATTATTTTGTTTAATTTCAATAATGTTATCATTTAGTACAAAATTTATTATAAAAACGTATTCATTTTTATAATAGTTAAATTATATTGCTCAATTACTATTTGATTAAGTTTGTATATTCATGTAAATATTACTTTAATGAGTGGAAATTCTGAAATTTCTTACTGTTAATATCGATACTAAGTTACAACGTAATATTGAAACGTAAATGTTGATATTTCAAGTTAATCTCAGATCAGAACTATTTCGGATTTAATTTTTATTTTTATCATTACCGTTATTGGTAGATGTCTATTGATGAGATGATTATATAGTGATGCAGAAGCATTTAAGACTATATATAAACAATTCAAACTTCTCAATTGAATTTCTCATTGTTCCGTATAAAACGTTTTTTTAACACTATACCTTAATTTCTGTACATTTGAAATTACAAGAAAATATGTCAGACAATATGCAACGAGATAAAAATGAATTAACAGCTAAAGAAAGAGAAGAAGTTGAAGAAATGAAGAAAGAACTTTTAGGTAAATGAAAACTGTTATTATTTCGTTAAAACTACTAATGTAGTTAATCATATCATTTCTTATATTTGTAACAGTATACTGATTTTTGTTGTTGTTGTTAAATATTCTTTAGTAAAATGTTACATTTTAATCACAAAGTTTATTTATGTTGTAGATATGAAGATGTATGAAACCTGGTATACTTACAAGGATATGAAACAAATTCTTGGTGTTATTAATGAATCCAAAAGTATGGCAATTGCCAAAAGCGATGAAAAAAATGTACAGAAGGTTAGTTTATTAAAAATTACTAAATAATTGCTTTGATGTTAGAAAAAATTTATTTTCCCGCTTAAATTATAGATAACAAAGTGGATGATTAATATTCTAACATAACACATCTTAATTTTGTATACTTTATTTCCCTTATAATTTTTTAGGAGTTATTACATTCTACTAATAATTGTTCCCGAGATGTAATGCCCGAGACAAATTTTACACAAGATTTGGAAACACAAGAACATAATGATACATCTCAATCAATACATTCGTATAGACCTAATCGTATATCTCCAATACGAGAACAAACAGCTCATGGCTGTAGCAGTCCTGATTTTGAACCTACCATTACTGAATCAAGAACCTCTATGTACAGAGGCAAAAATGTAGATGGTGAAAATTTATTTGTTAAATTGCAAGATAATTCATATATGAGAGATAATTATTCTCATAATATAAATAGATACGTTCCATCGAAATCAAAAAACTCTTTACAAGATTCTAATATGATGCATAGTATAGAAATGAAAATGGATACTCATTCTGAATGCGAGCAGAAATTGGATAGATGGCAAATTAATCCTCTTGATTCATATGTTAGTGAAAATGATGTGCCTTTGCAAGAACCAAATAGGCCTGTAGGTCAAGATCGCATGCCATTTAGATTATGCAAAGAAGCACAAGCACCTGAGATGCTTGACAAACTAATACATGCACTAAACATTCATTTGAAACAAACGGCAGAATTGTGGCATAGTTGGCACCGTACTACCAGTACTAAATTTCAGTGGGGGTCACCCATTCAGGTGGGTACCTCCATACAATCCATTTCATACAGATCTTACCATTAATAAATATCAGAAAGTACAGTTTTTTTTAAATATATAAATTACAGTTTTCGTAATACAACATTGTGCCATGAATATTACCGTTAACCATATACTATGATATTTACTTACTGAATTTGCATTTAAAAATATTAAAATTTCACTAAAATTAATCGCATTTTTGACACAAATTTTCAATTATTTTGTTGGTAAAAAATGTATAATCATTTATTGATGTAATATTCTATTAGTATAAATACTGTTTAATGCTGTTTTTTGTAATTAGAAAGATAACAGTTGTGATAAAATTTAACTAATATATTATAGATATCTTTACTGATAAAATTTACATATTTTTTATTTACATATACATTAATAAGTCGATTCGAGAGAAGTATCATTAATGCTCTTTGTATAAAAATAATTGAAGTTCGTGATTGGTGTTTCTTATGAAAGTTGTAAATTTTACATCTATACAAATACATGTATACATAAGTGTTTATAAATAAACAGTAACTAAAACTGTAAGCAACAAACAATTTTTGAATAAATCGTATTTCTGTAAAAAA
Organism: Megachile willughbiella; assembly: GCA_945859595.2. Classification (NCBI taxonomy): domain Eukaryota; kingdom Metazoa; phylum Arthropoda; class Insecta; order Hymenoptera; family Megachilidae; genus Megachile; species Megachile willughbiella. Next base: position 13,395,688 of record OX243798.1, on the reverse strand, counting down.
AAACAAAACAGAATAGTTGTCCATTTTATTTTATCTGATTTAATTCTAATCCTTCTTTCAACATTTCTGTAGGTGGGGCTTGCTAAAGATAATTCGGATAAAAAATCATTAGCAGATATTATAACTGAACAGGATCAAATGGAGTGTACAAACAAATATAATAATGAACGATCTAATAAACGTAAATCAACTTTGATTTTGTCTTCTAATATAGAACAATGTAGCGATGATGAAGATGAAAAAATAGTTAAGAAACAAAAAATTCGATCACATGAAGACACAAACAAAGTATCGCATTTATACAAAGATGTATGCACCGTTATCAATATCGGAAATGATCAAAATTTAAACAATGATAATTTTAACAAAGATTCGGATAATATAGAAATTGATAATTGTAAAGCAGAACCTAGAAGAAATACCGAAGAGCGTTTATCACCGGAATTAGTGTCTTTACATCCACGAAGAATCGCGCCTCCAAATATTAGAAAAAATATTAATAAGAAAAAGGAACATACTACTAATATATTGCCTACATGTTCATTAACACATGTTAGCAATGAGAAACAAAGTGCCATAAGTTTAATATCCAAAGAGAAAAATAATATACTTAGCGACGAAGAAATTCTTATAGAGTTAGAAAAAGATAATGTTAAAGCATCAGAGAATATAGAAATTAAACCACTACCAATGAAAGGTCTTTCGCGAAGAATAAAAAATCAATGTATAGTTTTGGAGAAAATTCAGCTGGAAAAACAAAAAAAAATAGAAATTGAAAAAGAAGAAGCTCAAAAAAAAGAAATTGAGGAAAAAAGAAAGAGAGAAGAATTTTATAAAAAGCAAATAATTGAAACGCAAAAAAGGGAAAAACAGAAAGAAGAAATAGAGAAATTTAGAGAAGAAAGAAGCAAGAAATGGAACAGTGTAGTAGACATGAAATCTCAAAAGAAAGTTAACAAAGATCAAGGAAAATTACAGAGTGTACAAGATGAAATGAGACTCTCAGAAAGAGTAGAAGAAACCAGATTGTTTCAGGTAAACTTTTTGTACATTTTTGTTAATACCATGCATATTATTTTATATTATATATAACTGTTTGTATTATTCTTTCTAGGAGAGTAGTACCTTTGTAAACAGAGATGTAGAAATTATAGAAAATGATTCAACAAATAATGTAAACTGTCCCATATGTAACAAATCTTTCCCAACTGATAAAATAGAAACACATGCTGCTGGATGTGAACAATATATGGCTGAAAATGAATGTGCAAATAGTTCTCACTTAAAAAATAAAGCGATACCAATGAATAGTAACAATTCTGAAATTCTTGAATGTAGTGTTTGTTCAAAGTTTAGAACAACTAATGGAATAGATTATGAAGATCATGTTAATAGCTGTTTACAAAGACATGAAGATCAATCGATTCATGGTATTTATTTTTTCTTAATTTTTCGAAATTATAGTGTTCATAAATTAATGAAATATTTATTTCAGAACATACAAGCACTGACGTTATAAACGTCCCTAATTCACCCATTCGTTGTTATCGACCAATTAGTGAACAAACTGATTCATACATAGATTATAGAAAACAGTTTAATTCAAATAATAAAACACACGCACGGTCTAGTAAAAAAAGGAAACGTTAATAAATACTATTTCTGTCTTTAAATTGACAGCTATTGTACATATGTATTTATATGTTGATAGCAAACATTGGGTATTGCTGTAATGATACTATTATGTCATTAACATAAATGCAACCAAAAAGATACAATCGTAAAAGATACAAAGTATTAAATCGAAGCTTTCCGTAAAAAGATGTAAAATGCAAACTCTGATTGATTAATATCTTTTGCATTTATTATAACATTCCGTGTTTCGTTTGCACATTTCGCTATAATACATCGTACTGTTATAAACGTATTTATTGATTTATTGATTGAACTTAAATTAAAATGGTTATAACAATGATACCTAAAGTTATAACATGAAAATAAAAACTAAATTAATTAATTTTGGATGGTTTAAAAACTAATGCATATATATTTTTATATATTACTGGACTGATTTAAAATATACGCACAGTAAATTCGAATAATTTAGTAAATTACAAAATCTGATTACATTATATACAATATACATTTTAGAAAAAAATGTATAATTGTACTAATTATATGATTTCAATTTTTGTAAGCCGCATATTTATACTGTACAATAAAATGTATTTTTATATGAGTAATAATTCTAATTTTTGAATAAAATACTATATTTATATATTTTCTTTAATTTATCCCACATTAATTAATTAAAATAATTCAATTAATATGATATGATAATCAATTTTGATGCTAATAAATTAGAATCTCGATGTGGTTTATTTCCATCTATTGTGATAAACATGATTACAAATATGGATCAAACAAACAAGATAAGACAGTTAAACATGTGTTATAATATGGATATGTATCAAATAATCTCATAAAAAAATTGCCAAAACGATACAAAGTCATAAGGTAACATAGTATCTATAATAAAACACAAGCAGTATGAAGACAGTTTTTCAGTTCTTTTTAGGAATACTTTTAATTAATAATAGTATTTTATCCATAACCTTAGATGGATCATGGACAGGTATTATTAAATTATATTCAGTACTTTTTTAATATTATTTTGTATGTTCAATTTTCATTATAATTATAAATATTTTATTTAGGTACAATTATACCTAACAACAAAGGAGATGGTAAGACTTTTTAGAAACACAAATTTACATAACAATTATAAATTGCAGTACATTTAGTAACATAATATTTTTATAGAAATTACATTTCCTGCAACTGTACCAGGCGGAATTTATACTGACTTAAATAAAGCAAATATTATACCAAATAATTTTATTGGAGATAATGATATAAAAAATCGTTGGGTTGGTAATCAATCAGTTACCTACAACAAAAGTTTTCAAGGTAATTTTTATTACACTTTCATTATAAAAATACATACACTGATACTGATACTATTTAATTTTTTATTGTAGTTAATGATACTTTACTAAATGCTTCTAAAGTAGTACTCATTTTTCATGGGGTGGATACATTTGCTACAGTCTTTGTAAATAATCAGAAAATTGGAGAAACATCAAATATGTTTTTACAATACACATTTGACGTAACTCATTATTTAAAAGTAAGTAATTCAACTTTTTATAAATGCGTATAATTTATGATACTACATTTATTCTCAGAAAGGAGAAAATATGCTACAAGTCTCCTTTTCTTCTGCTGTTAAAAAAGCAGAATCCTTGTACAATGAACAAGCATCAAAATATATTGTTCCTCCAATATGTGTACCAGATAGTTACAATGGTGACTGTCATGTGAATCACATAAGAAAAATGCAAGCAAGTTTTTCTTGGGATTGGGGTCCAGCTTTTCCATCAATGGGCATATGGTACATCAAATTTATTCACTTTATATGTATTATGTATTACCACATATCAATTGAATAATATTCTAGGAAAAGTGTAGAATTAATTCCCATAAATGAGATTTATATTACTGATATTACAACAGATATTTATAAAGAGGACATCTTTTGGAATATTGCAATAACAGTATTTCTTGATAGTACTTCACAAAGAAATAAGCAACTTATTCCTTGTCATATCTCATCAGTTCTTTATGTCAATGAACAATTAAACATTTATAATTCGACAAATTTTGATATAAGTATGAAAAATGAAGATGTTAAAGCAACTGTTCTTCTCAAAGTTCCTACAGTAAGTTACTAATGTTGAAACATATCAGTGTGTAAGTAATTAATATCTACTTTTAATAAAATAAATTATTATTTTGTATAATAGGAATTTGTACATAATTGGTGGCCAAATGGTTATGGGAATCAAACACTTTATTCATTGACTGTAACTGCAAGTACACCTACTGATACAAAGAAGAAAACAGTACAAATTGGTTTCAGAACGGTAGAACTTATACAGAAACCTCTTAAGAAGGGATTGAGCTTTTATTTCCAAGTAAATGGTGTACCAATATTTGCAAAGGGTAGTAATTTCATTCCAGCTAGTGTTTTTCCTGAACTAAGTGCTAAGCCAGAAACAATTGAACATTTATTAGCATCTGTTAAACAAGCAAATATGAATATGCTTAGGGTGTGGGGTGGTGGTCTCTATGAATCCGAATTATTCTACAATCTTGCTGATAGATATGGAATCATGATCTGGCAAGATTTTATGTTTGCATGTGGAATGTATCCTACTACGACAGAATTCCTTGAATCAGTTAAGGAAGAAATAATACAAAATGTACGAAGATTAAAAATTCATCCTAGTATCGTTCTTTGGGCTGGAAACAACGAAAACGAAGCAGCTTTGTATGGAGATTGGTATGGAACCGGAACTAAACCAATATATAAAACTGATTACATTAAACTTTATGTAAATGTGATAAAAGAGATAGTAAATCAATTGGATTCTACAAGACCATTTTTAGTATCTAGTCCTAGTAATGGATTATATACAGAACAATATAATTATATTGGAAAAGATCCATATTCAATGTTTTATGGAGATGGTAAAATATATTATCTTTTACTAAAGTACGAAAATAAGATATACGTTTGACTAAAATACGTGTATTGTTATTTTAGTTCATTACTATAATTATATTAATAACGGATGGGATGTGCACCAATATCCTCGTCCAAGATTTTCATCTGAATATGGATTTCAGTCATTGCCATCAATTTTCACTATGTTATCAGTTGCAGAAAAAACTGATGATTTAAATATAGATAGTAAATTTATGAGACATCGTCAGCACTTGGCATCAGGAATGTCATATTTAAAGACTCTTATTTCACAGAATTTTAAAATACCTGAAACTCAAAATAAAGTACAACATTTTATAAACTATATATATTTAAGTCAAATCAATCAGGCAGTTTCTGTAAAAATACAAACAGAACACTATCGACAATCAATGACAGAATTAAATGAAATTGGTGAAGGTATGACAATGGGTGCTTTATATTGGCAATTAAATGATGTTTGGCAAGCTCCATCTTGGTCTTCTATAGGTAATTAGATACGAATGTACATGTAATAATTATTACAATTTCTCAACATAACATGATATCTTATTAATAATGTTATTACTTTTAGATTTTAATGGACGATGGAAAATGCTTCATTACTATGCTGTAGATTTTTTTGCGCCTATTATAGTCACCTATTATGTTACGAATACGGATATTACACTTTACATTGTTTCTGATAAATTACATCCAATAACAAATACTATTTTGGAAGTGAATCTTTATACATTGGAAAATATGAAACCCATACAGTCATACGTTTACGACAATATAACTGTAGTAAGTACAATAATAAAAATGTGTAGTAACATATATTATATGCACAAAAGGATATATTTGATGTAATTTATTTGTGATGAATATTTTCTAGAAAGCAAATGCAGTAACAAAGGTTCATGACAGTTTACTGAAACATTCCTGGATATTGAACTCTACATTACCTAATACATGTCAGTTTGACATTAAAGCTGAAAGTAATTGTATTATGACACTTACTTTAAAGGACAAAACTGGATCACAAATAGCACCAAGAAATTACATATATCCAAATGGTGTTTTCAAAACTAATGCATTACCAATAGCAAATGTTATTGTAAGTTCGTAGTTGAATCTATAAAAACAAAAAACACAGAAAATTATTTATTTTCATTTAAAATATAATATTATTCCAGGTCAAAATATTCGATTATCATTTACCTGGCAAATATCTAAATTATCCGGACATCGACTTGGAATTAACTACAAACAATATAACACTTTTTATATGGCTAGAAACAAGAAATATTTGTGGCCATTTTTCAGAAAATGGTTTTCATATGTTTGAGCATAACAAAAAAATTGTTTTCCATTCGTGTGAAGCTGTTACACCGGAAATATTCAAAGAAAATTTAAGCGTTATTACGCTTTCCGATATTTATAATGATACAAATAAAAAAGCATAAGTCGTACTGTAATTACTGTAAAGATTTTTCGTTAAGTTCATATCTTTAACTTTTATCGTGGCTGAGGGAAATATGTTTCATGATGTAAATAAATTTCAAATGCAATAAGAATAGCAAGTATAATCAAGACCATACTGATTGCCAAGTACACCAAATTTGACATGTTGTTTATTAACTGAAAAATTTATCTTTATATACCAATGAATTTTAAATAAGTTTATTGACCGTTGTGGTTACATGTGAAAGATTTTCAATCAAAATAAATGATTAATAATACTGAAGTCAGTATATTATTTAAAATATCAAAACAAACGAGCAATATAGAATATTCATAAGTAACATAATTAATGATGTATACATAGATGCAACGTAGGCTTCTCGACTTGCATTCAATTTTGGAAGAACTTTGAAAGAATTAGGGGACACCTAACATAGAATTTCCTGTTTTTACAGATAAAAAATATAAAAGACTAAGAAAAATGGGGTGACACTCCTTCTATACATTCCAGCAACTACATAAAGCCCAAGTTGCACTAGACTGTACATAACAATTTTTATATACATATGTACATATGTATATACATATATATATTTTATGTACAAAACTTTATTAACAATTGTAAGCTTTAAACGCAGAAAATATCTTTTTACTGCTGTTAATTTGTTATGTCTACGTACACTATTAAAAATTGTAAAAGACTAGTAAAGAGATATAACAATATACTTATATATATTAGTAAGCGTAAGCTGAGATTGTTCATTATAGGCCTTATCAACTTTCCTTAATCGCGTCATTAGCAGATCACATTTTTGTAAAATGTTAATAAAAATAAATAATATATAAAAGCGGTTATTATATAAATATTTTTGTAACTTCTTTGATTAAAAATAACATCAAAATTTATGCTTTCAAAGACTAGATAAAGCAATAGCAATAGCAATTTTTCAACATTGCATTATAGTTTTAACGAAATTCTTCGTACAAACTATGCCTTTTACATCCGTTAGCATTTAAGGATTGTTAATGCATAAACTTTTAGTAAACAAAAGTGTATCTATAAAATGGAATTTCGTTGCTCATATTTCCTAACTTCTGTTACTAATTACTGATAAATGGAACAACTAGTTATTCGTATCAATGTTTCATTTCGGAATATGTAGATATAACTTCTGACGGTGATTGGAGATAACGACGACTTAAATTAATTGCTACCATTATGCAGCACAATAATAAAGGACCAAAAATTGCTCCTTCTACTCCTAAACAAAAGATTCCGCCTGCTATTGAAAGACCAGTTAGGTATGGATGTCCACCACTGTAACGAAAAATATTTTTATTAAATTAATAATAACTAACAAAGACATAACTTTATATTAATATAAGAAAATTCAAAATACCCTTTAATTTCTTTGTAAAATTCAGTCACAACGATATTACAGGGAAGAAAATGAAACATGAAAAATAAAATTGCAGTCATAGATCCTCGAGTGAACCAAAGTTCCAATGTAGCTGGGATACAAGCAAAATAGGCATCCAAAAATGGAACTGCGCCAAGTATGGTCGCAAAAGTAGACGGTAAATAGACGACTTTTACTTGGAATAAATTGTGTATAAACCATGTCCACATGCCAAAAAAGGATGCAAGTTTAAATGTTGCAGCAAATACACCAATTACTGCTTCTTGTAATGCAACAGCAAATCTACAAAAATATAAAGTGATATTTTTTTTTTGTTATAATTAATATGACATGATAACTTCATTTTTATCGTGAAATATAACATACCCGTCGATAGGAAGGGCGCTTGTTAATACAAAATATAAACTTAATAAAACACATATAATACAATGATATAAGATACATAGTAAAAAGTCTAAAACTTTACCTATGGCAACTAATAGGACTAAACACTGTAGTAAATTCGATAGGTCTGTAAGTTTTATCACTGGAACTAAGAAGATAAAACAACGTTGTAAAGAACACCACCTTGAAATAATATAAAATTTTCATGATTGAATATCTCTAAATACTTTTAAATCACATATGTCTTATATAATCAATTATTTACCATACTGAGAGCAAAATTAAGTACTGCTGAACCACTCATAAGTATAATATAAAATATTTCTGTAAAGATTGCTAGTATCACAGACATATTGCCCTTAATTATGCTCCAAATGGAATCCAGCACTGACATGAAAATTCCAATATTTTCTTTTACAAAGTTTTGTATGCTGGTCATATTAAATAATTCTATTCAAGAAAAAGAATATAAAATACATTAAGTCCATTGATGTAATTGTTGTATTCAAATCTATTAATTTAAATACTAAATCTTACGTAAAGGTGTTTTTCCAAAACTTTCTGTGAAGCTTTCCCATACTGAATAAGCTGCTGCAACATCTACAGTAGGCCCAATTAAATCTACACTTTCATTCGACATCATCCAAGCTTGATAAAGTCTATCCCAAAGTTCTAATACCTTTTTTTCTACTTGCTCAGCTTTTATAGGATCTAAATCTTTTACTAAACCTTTTATCTGTATATTAAAAAGCATATATTATAATACAAAAAATGATCCAATAGTTATGAAGATATGTATGTTCCTTACTCCATCAGAAATAGCACCTCGTCCATAAGTATAAGCATTATCTAAGACACTGTTAACTGAATCTTCCCATTGTTCTGGTAACCAATCAATATCTGGATTATTCATCAGTGATGAATTGAGAATTTCTCCAGTAATTTGAATAAGGTGTATACCTTCTGTATAAACCTATGGAAATTATAATAGCTTATGATAATTGACTATAATTTATAAAATGTTTGAAATATTGTTTGCAGTAATACCTGTATCGTTATAAAAATAGATGTAGAAATTATAAATATAATTAATCCAAAAATCACAGCAATTGTTGCCACAGAATTGACTGAAGCCTTCAAAGCTTTTGTTAACTTTTCATCAATTATTATTGCAACTTTGTATAAACCTCTAACATTAGCTGGTAAAAGAGCTTGATGACGCTCTATACACCAGTTTCTAACAATTTGTATAACAATATTGCACTGATTGTTTATCACTTTCCATAATCCAAAATAACTACCAACTTGCTTAATAATATAAAAGGCTATAGGAATAATTAAAATGTATATCATCCATCTATGTTTCCAAAGCAGCATACCAATGCAAGCATACAGTGCTCCATACATATATTTATCAGTATCAACTTCATTATTTTCCATATCTATAGACATTCGTAATTCAGTTTTTAATCTTTTTAAGAAATAACGATCACGTAATGACATGTAGCCAGTTGAAGGGATATTATATCCAGATCGAAATTTATGTAATGATGCTGTATTATCTGCATCTAGTGACATTGATTTTTTAGATAATTTCATATTAGGATCAGTGCTTGTTACTACTGAAGCAGAGATCATTTGTGCAGGTTCTTCAATTTCACTATTTCGCCGAGTATCTGTAGCTTCTTCTTTAATATCTTCTATAGAAGTGTTACTTTTTAATGGAGCTTGTGAATTTTCTGTCATAGGTGTAATTATATTATTTGTTAATGTAAAACGTATTGCTTCCATGAATGTCACTGGATTGCCTTCTAATTCTTGCTTTTCCATAACGATTGCTACCTCATAAATAAATCCTATTAAATATAATACTTGTAATGCTATAAATACAACTGTTTGATATGGATAAGCACTTAATATATTAGAAATATATAAACTAATTATAAACCACATGACGAATGAGGAATAGCGAAAATTTATGGAATTATGTGGTGTTGAATAAACATATAATACAGTTAAATATCCACAAAGCATAATGGCAATCTGCAAAAAAATATATAACTTTAATATGCTGACATTATGCACTTTGCACCATATTTTTGAAATATTTAAAAATTACCATTGAAGTAGTACACGCTGATATAAAAATTGTAAAAATAATATGAAAAATTATACATATATTCCATATTAGACAACTTAATGCAGTCGGTGTATAATGGTATACTCCTAGAACTGACGTTCCCAACAGAAAAATACTGACAATGTATTTAACATGTTTCCATAAAAATGATCCTATATCATCAGAAATTTTATCTACTATCTGTACAGGTAGTAATGTTAAATTTATAATCAATGGTGTATGAGACACTTCTGTTTTCTCAAACCATGATTGTACAATAGTAGTTAATGAATATTTGAAAGGAAACAGAACAGAACCACATAGTAGAGCCCAAATTAAAGGTTTTACAAACGGACTCAATACAATGTACAGTCCGTAACCAGCTGCTGAAATTAGACACAGAAGAAATAGTGCCACAGCATTGTAAATGCCTTGTTTTAAGGCTTTTTCATGACCCGCACTGAAATTTGACAACATGTTAAAAAGGTTATCCATTGGCGATAATGTATTATGCATCGTATATATACGTAATCGTTTAAAGCGCTTATTATTTAATTTTGAAATTTGTTATAATCGCACTTTTCACGTTTGTTTAAAATAAATAAAAATGAGTAGTTACACTTAACTAAAAGTATTAAGAATTAAGAAGGAATATACAAAGTGTCAGGTTTCAAATTTTAGACAACACTGCAGTGCTTTATGGGGTATGCGGTATGCGGTATGCGATTTAGGCACGAAGTACTATTGGGAGAAATATATAAACATTGATAACAGAATAATTCCATATCAAATTAGTCATACTTAAAAATATTTTCTTTTGCAAATTATATTATGTGTAAAATGAAAAATAATTTAGATAAATTTTTTAGCAAAATTATCAATCAACAATTTTTAAATAAAATTATTAATTAAGACAGTATCAAAAAACTATTATGTATATTATTAAATTGACAACTTTAAACAAATTTATATTTTCTTACATTAGGTGCAGAAATAAATTCTTTTCACCCGATTTGACCATATAACGCATGGTGATATAGCGCGTGGCAATTCCACGAGTTTATTAAAAAATCGAAAAGAATTTATTTCTAATCTAATACATATAGTCTGTTGAATCGTGTTAGATACACCAAACATTTATCTTACAATTCAACACAACATTAATATTCAAAATTTAAAATGAAAAGACTTTATTTATCTTTGATCAAAAACTATACACCTTATAAGTATACAAATGAATACATAAACGTAAACACATGCTTGAGATACAAATCTGGCGAAGAAGTATTGATATTTTCGGAAATTTAATAAAGTGATGAAAGTAATATAGGGCGCTCGAAGTATTTATTACCTTTTTTTTTATACAGTCTTAGCCACCTCCGAATTTAATTACTCGAAAGCACAAGCGCCCTATCACGCATTTTTTTTTATAAATATGAAGATTATTGAAACACGTTTCATAAGACAAAGGCATTCGTCACTTTTAATAATTAAAAATAAATGTTAATGCTTTTCTCGCGCGTAGTCTTACGTGAACGTACATTCTTACATTTTTTTTTTGTTCTTCTTTTTCTACTTATTTTCAATTTTTTGGTTACCATATTACTTACGATTTCATCGAACTCAATAGATTATTTGACACAGAAAAGTTAAAAATATTTGATTTGGTGGAAAATTCATTATAATACGTGTGCGTGTACAGTACGCTTGTCATATTTGTATTTGTTGCAAACCAGCGAATAGATCTATCACTAATCACAGTATTTTCATCACAAATACATACGTCAAATATTAGAAATACAATTTGAAATATTACACGTTATTAATCATGTCGCACAGGATACTCACTTGGTTTTTCTGTAAAACTAAACGTATTACGTTTTTTCTTTTTAACATTCGTTAACAAATGATGTTAATATAACATTAAGAAAACGAAATTCTTAATGGATAACATTAACACACTTGCAAACAATGATTATTTCATTTCTTCTCATCGTTAATACTTATCAAATTCACGTTACGAAAGTTAATTAACGATTATAGTAGCCATCGACGATAGTTTTTAAAATCTATAGTTTTATCTTACAGTGCTCTCAAAAATCGTCACATCGTATTCTACTATAAATTTCCTGTCACATTTAATTCTTTAATCTGTTCCTTTTTTAAACATATATCTCGTAAGTAGCTAAAATCTTGTCCTAGACATGGTAAGTAGTCAATTAATTAACGTTAAGATGTCAAGGAAACGGATAACTCGCACAAGAACACCATATAATTTTACTTTTAACATTCACTGCTTTCGCTTGTCAATCATTCGTTAATTCGTAACATCAGATCATAAAAATTTAAAACATACGTAATGATTCTTGAACCTTTAACGTGGACGAGTTATTACTTTAGTGCCATTGTCCGACAATAAGCTCAGTTATGACGAAAACATGTTTCTCGTTATTATGTATGTGTGCATTTACGCAGGTATTAAGCGTATACAAGAAATTACGATTTTATATTTAGAGGGTGTATTAAATTACGGAGTTTGGTAAAACAGTATTTCTAATATTAAAGAGAGAAATATTTCAAGAAAATTATTTCATCGGTTAATCAAAGCAGAATATTTTCAATGACATTGTCAGTGAAATACAACGCAGTCTCGTTATATGGCCCTGTACGGGGTTATAGCGAGATCTCATTGTTTGTACGCGAATTTAATGCAAAGTAAGTACTATCCTGAACTGACAAAATGTATTTCTTGAAACACCTGTGGTTTATTGCTGGGAACACTATTTTACTGATGATGAACAACTAGGCTGAAAAAACTTCTAGCTCGCGTTTGTGTTTTCTTCAATAAAAAAAAAATCGTTAATTAAATCACAAATGAAATTTTAATCATACTGATTTTCTTCTTACATATAAGAATTCGAAACTGATCGGTAAATGACGATAAAGCACTTTGTTTACGAAACGAGTTAGTGAAACACAAAGTAATGTATATATTCATATATACTTATTTTTCTTTCTTTAATAGCGCACGGTTACTATGTAATAATAATAAATACAATAAAGCAGTACACATAAATCAAACGCATACGTAACAAATTTATACAGATATGTTTTTCAGTTTTGTTCATTAAATGTTGCAAGAAAACTAGCTTTGAATAATTCTTCGATTGCTTTATGACGAATCTTAAAAAATTTCGCAACTGTTCATTTGTGATGTGAGATACTTATATTTTTCACTATTAAACAAAGAAAAAGAGCTTTTTACCAATCTCATTAATAGTATGATTTTTTATTTGTAATGATTATGAATAAAAGTTTTATTATGATAGTACAGAAAGTAGTTTAAAACTTCATGCGAATAGAAGTTAAATTTAAGTTTTACTTTCCTAAATTCTTTGAAAGATATGCGAGGTATAATTTCCGAAAAGAATTAAAAGCATAACAAAATACATTTCCGATATTGAAGTTAAATCTATCGAAATTATTAATAAGATTTACTTAAGAGAAAAAATAAATACCTTTTGTTTATGTATACAACAGATACAAGAGAATAATTTTACGCGTAAATTAAGTTCGAAAAATATCGGATAGAAAGTGTACGATAAAAAATTTGCACTCGTATATAACTTACATGATTAATTACTTGAAAACGTTAAAAATACGATGAAGAGTATATTACAATGATAAATTAATGAAATTTGTAGAGCAATACGTGAATAATATTTAAACATACACAGTTGACCAAAAAAATACTATTATTTTATATTTTATGAAAGATTGAAAAAATCCTGTAGTACCCCTAAAAATTGAAATAAGAATAGAAAAATAATTATAGTTTCAAGAAAGTTTTCACAATTGTATCTCTTAAACTATCTCAAGGCATTTCGCAATTCCTGTTACAGAATACTGGGCGGCTTATATTACTGTACACATAAAATGTACACAAACGTTGCCTGGAGATAGGTGATCTCACAGCACTAACGAACATTTATTACGTAAAATAAAAATTGTTCAATCCCAATGAATGATTTCTTTTCTTTTTCTTTTCCATATGTTAATATAACTTAAGTAAGTAAAGCTACCTTATTTACCTACATTTGGAAAATAAATTGCATTTGATTAGGGGTATGCGGATAATCGAATGTATCGAGTCGAGTCTGAAAAAGTCAGACGAGCTCGGACGTGGACTAAGAATCCGAATTGAACTTTGGATATCGCGAGAACCCGTCCGAGATGGTCAGACTTTCTCCAACTTCAACCGAAGTAATCGTCGGACTATTCAAGAGTCCATCAGAATTTACCCGATGCAATCCGAGGCCGGGTACCCACATATCCCTACATTTGATACATACACGGTAATATATGCATCCCTTTTTGTAGAACACAAACGCACTAAAATTTGTCCATCTAAATCTTGAATGTAGAACTGAATTTTCGTCCTGTTATTTTAAAGAACCACACAATTACACGTGAACTTAGTCCTGTAGTATGTGCTTCTACGATCAAAGCACCATTCAAAAACACGTACAGAATTAGTTACTTTTTGTTTGTAATTGCACAATAGTTTGCAGATCGATGATAGTCTTTTCCAACATTTCGAACCAGGAAACGTTAGTTAACGAACATCGTAATTGATTCGTACAATTGTTACTCGTCACGGTGTCGATCAAACTGGAGGATATCGTGGTGATACTGGTAGGAATATTTTCTGCTTGAATAGTATTTCTTGATATGGTTTTATCATCTCCAGAATCAGAAGAAGTCATATCGTTCGTTTCAGTTTTGTCTTTCTTTTCAACGGTGATCTCGGAAACAGTTTTCTGTTCATTAAGTTCCTTTATCGGTAAATGTAGTTCTTTGTCAGTTGTCTCGGTATCCTCGTTAACGGTGAATTTGCGTTTCTTCGTAGGAGCTTCTACTTCCTGTTGATTGGAATCTTTTACTTTAATGGCCCTAGTTCGAGATAGTAGCGTTTCTAAAGCTGGTAACAAACTACTTGGCGGTTTCAGTCTTGTACTACTACTATAGATAAGAGCCAACGCTCTTAAATCCCCGGTTAATCGGTGCGCAGACGCTTGAATATCTACAGCTTCCACCATTGCCACCATCGAACTAATTAAGTTATCGATAAGTAAACAAGTTTGCTCGGTTAATACGTGGTTAGCAAGTTTAGGAAAGAAAGTCTTAAAAAAGGCATGAATTGCTGGTATTCCTAATGAAGATCTTTCATCTAGTAACACAGCATCTACGTAATCCACCGTATAGGAAGAACAAAGAAGGGATGCAATATGTTTTCTGTCTATGTGTGTAGCAGCATGAACGTCTAACCATAATCTAGGGAACAAAGCTAAGTGCAATGGAACACCTGTAATTAAACGTTTTCGTTATAAAGTATCGTCACCTTTACACATGTTGAGCAATAAATGATCTTTACCTTCGAATCCTAACATAGCGCTCAAATTAACTAATGTATCAGTCATACAATCGTTATTGATTGCTAATCTGCACATTACATCAATGAGTTCATGATACGGTAAATAAAATTCAAGCAAAGCATTATCATATTCTGGATCTACTCCTTTCGATGCCTCCAGCTGCGAATGTGGCACTGCCATTTGAACCATCGGTCTGGCGGGTCGCGTAGGCATTTTTCCTGGAGGAGTAGATCTTCGTGGAAGATATGGACCAGGCGGAACAGCAGCATGAGACTCTTGAAGAGCTGCATGGCAGTGTGAGAGCAATGGTGCTAAAATTAATATCGCTTCAGCAGGAACAAGCATCACGAGTTCCTTCAGAAGATCTATAGCAAGATTTCGCATATCTGGAGGATTATACGTATTTAATAGCGTTGCCAATTTTCGTAAAATATCCGGCCATTCTTTGCAATTCGCTAATATGTTTCTTGCATCTGGTCCATCCCTGGCAGTTCTGATACATCGTACCAGTTCCACGATAATCGCTATTAATTCAGCTAAGTCACCAGCAACATGACACGCTGTTGCTTCATGATACATGATATGCAACATATGAAATGCTTCCAAAGCCATACTTAATCCTCCGTTATATACAACGTAGAGGCGATCATCGTCTGATTCGATAAGGATGCTATAAAATATTGATATATAAATAAATATATGTGTACATTCGAGTACAACGTTGTACATTTCGTTGTACATATTAACATTTGTTGTTAAATGGTATATAAAAAAATACATGAAGATTTTATTAAGTATTATACCGAAATGCAGAAATAAGTGTAGCCCAACAGGATCTCCCGTCTAGTCCTTGTAAGTACGATGATAACGTTCCTCTTCTAAATGATGCAATCTCAGCTTCTTCTTGTTCTGTTTGATCGGGATGTCTTGCAACTAATAATTGCATTAATTTAAATAATTCATCCACTGCCTGTAATAGACACGAGATATTTTACCCTTTTCTTCGAATAAAAATTTAAAGAGTGGAAAAGGATGACCCATAAATGAATTTAAATCTTACAGTCGAATACTGAGTAGGATGAGGTGTAATGTTTTTGAATGCCCATTGAATATTTTGATGTGCAGCTAATTGTCTTGTAAAAGTACGTGATTGTTGACAGCAAAGTCGTAATAAGCCGTAGTAAGCGGGTAACATTACTCTATTAAATAATACTACATCCTGGTCCTCGTGATCAGCTCTGTAAAACAGATATAAATTTAAAAAGTTCCCCAACTAGTACCGATACAAACAAAACTGATACTTACAATATATAGTTAAATGCAATATTTTTAGTTATGTGTGGATTATGAAGTATGAGAGCAACATTTTCTGGACAATCAGAACAAACGTGGTACCAAAACAGTAATACAGCTTGTTTATTATGATGCACTGGAATGCTAGGCTCAGAAAGTTTTGGATGAAAAAGTGTCCATAAATCATTCAGATATTGTCCAAACTGGAAATAAATATTTTATAGTGATGTAATTAAATTGTAATGCATAATGTTACACTTACCATTAATTTCTCTGTTTTGGACACAACACAGTACGTGAGCAATGCAAAATAGGCAGTGAGTTTCATTGTACCATGAGTTTGTATATCGATATAATGTCTTGCGGGTTGTAATAATCTTAAAAGCGCTGTGTATATTTGATGTAAAATTAACGTGGCTTCCGATGATAGTTGTAGTTCTCTAGACGTATTGCATCCTAAACCTAATCTATGAGCACTGCGATAACCCTGTCTAAAATGAGTCGATGGAACCAGCGATACAAGGAGAAAAGCAGCTGCGGAACGAACTCTTTGATTTGAATGTTCCAATAAAAAATGTTGTAGCCAGGTGTCTAATCCTTGTAACACCCAAGCATGTGCAAGCTTGCTTCTTGTCACAGCTAAAGCTAGCCATTCCAATGCTCCATGTGGCGCAACTCTAGCTGCTTCCCATACTCTACCCAAAATTAATTGAGTCATACAAGGCAATCCACTTGGCCCTGAACTCTCCGTTAACAACGTCAGAAGTTTGAAAAATGGTTGGCATACATCGGTATGTTTTGTTATAGCTTGAAATATCATGGTAATAATATGTATAGCCAATCTATCGTTCCAGCGACATAAAGATTGTATCAAATTTCGTGTCTGATTGAGATTAATAACATCTCGTGTTTGTTGATACAAAAAAGGAAATCCTTTACCTCCTGCCACAGCACTGAGATCTGCTGGAGATAGTGCTAGTCTAAAACATTAAAAAAAATACAATATGACATATGTATTTGTATGTTAGGTAAAACTGTGAAAAGTTATATCGTTACCTATGATCAGGTCCCCTGCTACGTTCAACCAAAGTTGCTATCAAAGTTATCATTTTATCTAGAGAAGCAGGTCTCAACTTTTCTGTTGGCACGGCAACTATTTCCTCTTCTTCTTCTTCTTCGCTAACCGCATCAACGAATTCGTGTGTTTTATGTCCAAGATAGAAGTTCACCATAGTTGATATAGCTTGTACCCTTATTAAAAATAATGTTTCTTCCTCGCCCATTTTGCTAAATTCATATAAAAAACTGAAATATTCAGTAAGATGTTTTAAATGTTGTTTCGCGTGTTCCATCAGGGACAAAAGCATTCTTACGAATCTTGTAACGCATGATCGCGTGCCGACAGTATTTATGTCGTTTTCTTCATCGCAAAGAAGATATAAAGGTGCTTGAGTAGCGCGCAATCGTTGTATCACATGAATGCATAGCCTTTGGAACATTTGTCTTACCATTTGATTAGGGCACTTGACTAGAATTTGAATTGGCCACCATGAATCTCCAGCCATCCTTTCAAGAAATCTAGCACATGCACCAGCTGAACCATTGAACTGTTTTGTTAATAATTCCACCCATTGTACCATAGTTGGTTTTTCTTTAGCATGAATGAAGGTTTCCATAAAAAATGACGTTGAAAGGTCTGCTGACATTTCTGTTATGTCAGGCTGTACGGATAGTAACGTTTGCGGTATATAACCACATATTTGCCACATAAATGTGAAGTATGTATGTTCAAATATGTTTTTATCTTGTAAAAAGTGCATATTGTCTTGCCATATCCAATCTTCCAACTCCTTATTCAGCTCTAAAGGTGGTAGTTTGTTAGTATTTTTGTAAACTAACGAAGAACATTGTCGTCCATTGGGGCTGGAAACCGTAGCTTCTTCTTCTTTTGCTTGATCACCGAGATCAGCGCACCATTCATAAAAAAGCATATACGCAGAATTAGTTTTCTCAAAGCTGAAATCCATGAATTTATCTGTAACAGAGTCATATGTCTTGCTAGTCATTTCTCCGCCGAAACATTCTGCTGCTATTTGATTCGGATCAAATGGTTTAACTTCAGCATCGTTGAATAAAAACCATTTATCTTTATTAGGAGAGGTGCGATCTCTGATAAAACTGTAGTAGTGCCCACCATCTGCTGTACCAGTATGAACCGTTACACCAATTAAATCATACTGATAATGTTCCATTTCTCCTTCTTCATCATTACCCAACCCTGTTTGACAATCACTTTCAGATTTTTTCTTTTCAGACGCTTTCTTCTCTTCCTGATAATGTTGTGGCATAAGCTTCTTCTCAACGTACCCGGACATGTCTAGCCTTAATGGAAAACTAAAATGGGTATTGACTTTTTCTTTTAGCATGGTTCCCATGTTAAACGTGTATCTCATCGTGTTAAAGCACAATATGTGTGGTAATTTTTTAAAACATGCTCTCTTTTCTGCTCTTGCCTTTTTGCCACATTGTGAGCACGTGTACATATTATCCCCTTCTAAAGTATCTTTAACTGTAACTTCATCTAAACTTTCATAAAGGTTTCTCATGTCAGCCACTTGACAGCGAACAGTATAAAATTCTTCAAGCGTTCTACTTACATGTTCACAGTCTAATGACACAACATTATTAGATATCACACCGCAGAACAATGTTTTTACCAAATTTTTCAAATCCGATGTCATCTCTTCCAATTTAGATACAAGATCTATGAAAAACTCAGCCATATCCTTTTGTTCTCCGGTATTAAGAGGCTCGTGATTCATTGTGTACACACGACAAAAACTTCGAGGGTTATATGCTTTCCTTTCAGACTCTAAAAGATAAGCAAACATTCTTTGCAGTTCTCGTAATGTCAGTTGATGCTTATTTGCCCGATTACAGTCAGCGCCTAATATAGAAACACGCGCTTGTGGCATCATATACAAATGTTGCATACAGCTGGCCATGTAACAGGTTGCACCTAAATTTGTCAATCCCACATATCCACAATCGGAACGTCCATCTTCATGTGGCCAGTAATCCCATGGATACGGAGAATGGGGACCAGGTTTATGTTGAGCTAACAATTTTTCATGAAGTATCTTGTAATTGTCGGGAGCGGATTTTACAAGTTCAACTAAGAGATCAAAAGCTGCCGATCTGGAGACTTGACTTTTACATTTTGGAACATGTTTCGACCGGGGATTAGGCAATGCAAACAGAAAATCAAACACTTCGTGAAGTAGATTTTGCCCGATCTTCCCTTGTTTACAAGGTGGGTTATGCGTCATAATGTTACAAGTGAGATTTAACAATCCAACTAAACCGTCGTCTTCCACTGTATTATGACGTGTTTCGAGATGTTCTCTGTTTAAAACAGAGTCAATTACTCTTATAGCTAGAGCTTCTAGATCTATCGTTACATTAGAATCATCTGAACCTTCTTTGATAGCTTCTTCTGGAAGGGAATCAACTAGTCGACAAACCAACCAAAAGTAATCTCTGCAAGCGGGTCCATATGGTTCTTTTCCATCCTCAAGCACTGGATGTAGATGCAAGGGTAAATCTGGTTTACGATGAGAAGGTTGCATTGCTTCTGCAATGACAAGATGTTCTAATAATGTGTTTAACATTGGTACAATCAAACTAGAACTATCAGAGTTGTCATCTTCAGATCCTGTAGTGCCCAAGCATAATCTGTACAATGCTGTACAAACTTCTCTTCTCACTGCAGGTTCTGGATCTTCCAATACTAATCTCCTTAACCAAGTCTTTCCAAAAGGTTGTGGAGACGAGAAAAGATACTGTCTGACTGTTTCATCGCTATGTACCCAACAAACTAGTAGAGCCATAGTATAGTGGATAACTTGGGATCTCCCAAAAAGTCCTGTTTTGTAATGGTTTGGATCTCTAGGTAGAGATGCTTCATTTAATATATTTGTTATTCGTGACATAACAGCTTCTACGTTCATCATTGAGAGCATCGCTTCGCTCAATTTAGGTACAAGCAATTTATCTGCTTTGCTTCGTTTCTTGTCTTCTTTAACGACACCTAAATAACACAGTTGTTTTAGCAAACTAGCAAGACAGTCCTGCTGCCACTCACTACCATCCCCCTGTTCCAAACATCCAGACATAAAGATATCGAACAAGTGACGTAAACCCCCGTGTTGAACGAACAACGTAGACCAAGAAATATCTTTTTCTTTATCTTCGTGGTTATCGTCCGTGTCTCCTTCGTTTTCGTTAGTGGTTGCAGTGGGGTTCACAATGGAAGGTTGACTTGTTGTACTACGCCTACTTAGAGATTCCACTATATATAAAGAATACATCAATTTCTGAGGGCTAGCAGGATCTAACAATTCCGGCAATGTAGCTTCCCCTAATTTTTGGAAACCTCTTAATAAAGTAGGACTAGTTGGCAACAAAGTTAATGTATCCCAAACTCTTCTTGAAAGTACTTGAGCCTTGGTATGCGGAATTTCTTGACCTCCTTTAACTACGGTTTTCATAGCACTCAATGTTCTCATCAGCGTAAATAACTGTTCAAAATATTGTGGTCGCAATAATAACAAGGTCGGTAAAGACTCTCGAGGTGGTGGTGGCAAAAGAGATGGTGAATCCACATCTCGTTTATTACATCTACCTGTACCATTAGCTCGACTAGCGCCAGGAGAAATGAATACTAGTTGGCCATCCTTAAAACCCATTTCCTGCAATGTTTTTTCATCGAAATCAATAGTTAACTCTTGGCCTTGCGTGATCATTCTAATTGGCCCATCAGTTAAGAGTGATCCTAATACTGAGCTATTATTCTGACTTGAATTCGTAGTAGACGATGACTTTTCTTGATTGTTTTGAGTATCATCCCACCACTTAGCAACTTCGGCTCTCAAGTCAGCAACGTAATCAGTACTAAAAAGGGTGAAGCTTGTTTTTTCAGGAATCCCAGCAGGTTGTACGAATATTCTTAACTGCTGACCCTTCTCTGATGTATTCATAGCTACATGGCTACCAGCACCTCTACCTTCCAATATCCAGCGACGTAAATGATAGGCGTATCGTTTTCGAAAAGCTTCCAAATGTGTTCTCAATAATAACAAAGCTCTTTGTATGCAACGTAAACTAGCT
The DNA here is from genome assembly GCA_945859595.2 of Megachile willughbiella. Lineage (NCBI taxonomy): Eukaryota > Metazoa > Arthropoda > Insecta > Hymenoptera > Megachilidae > Megachile > Megachile willughbiella. Next base: position 13,373,812 of record OX243798.1, on the reverse strand, counting down.
TCCTCATTCGTTTCCAGGTCGGCACTAGCTGCGGCGAGATGTGTCATACATTGTGAAACAAATTCTGCTTCTTGGGTCAATTGTCTGGACATATAATATCCGTTCAAATATTGTATAGCTGCCATGCTAACGTCCGTACTTTTAGCTTTCAAGGCAATTCTCCATAAGAAATCCATACCAACTGAGTCCACATCTCTTAAAGGTCTATCCAAATGTTCAGCTGCTAAACGAGCCAAATTGCACAACTGTTGAAAAAGACTAAGGCCAGTCATACTAATCGTTTCCGGTGGCAAACTTGGCAATTTACGCATACACAAATGTTTAAGTGTATCCATTGCGAGAGCGTGTTGCTCCGTTGATTTTGCTTGACTGAGTAACCAACTGAACAGTTCATCGGCACACGTTGGATCTTGCGATAAACATTGCCATAATATATCTACTTGTTCCAGACTTAAACGGAAACAATCAGGGGAACCCAGAGGTGAAAATATCGAGGATAAAAACTGTAATCGAACTTGTATTTCTGTTTGATGAGAATATAGCCCATTTTTCGGCCCTGTATTAGTGTACGTCTTTAGATTATTAAAAAAATGTTTCATCATTCCACGTTCACGGTCTGCCCATGTAGTTATTGTGTGCGCGTCCATTGCACCAAATTGTTGAAAACTGGCGAATAATTTAGGCAATAATCTTAAAGATACAACCACAGAACGATTGGTAGCCAAATTTTCTAAGCAACCTTCTATGAATTTCATAGGTATTAACCGATCAACGTTAAAACAAAGGAGGTTACATAAAGCTTTCTCAGCTTCTAATGCTAAACCTTCTCCTAACTGACCAATTTTATCGTCTTGCAACAGATCCCACAATAATGTATTTCCAGGTTTGCAAACAGTATCCAAATTGAATTGTGAACTGACTCGTGTTACCGTTTGCCGAATACTTCTTACTTGTGGAGGACGACAAACGGATCGTCTGATCGTCATTGTCGGATGAGAATGATGGGGATGATAAGCTTGCATTTGTATCGCTGTTAAATGACGCGCAGCTAATTGTGCTAGTTCTTCTTCGCAACCACTCTCTTCTCCATCAAAGTCTGCCATATTTTTTTCACTTTTGTTCGATATTCTACTGCTATACGAGTACGCTTCTTCATCTGATAGCATTTCATCTAAACCAGAAGGTAGAAACGTCGGACCTGTAGCATGTACTAAACCGGCGAGCTCAGATATAACAGCACCAGGTCCGTCTGCTGCAGCGAGTACACCAGCTACGTCGCTATCATCTTCGTCGTGTGAGGTATCCGCAGAATCGGGAGCTCGATCTACGTTGTGACCTACTAATGACATATATTTGTGTTTATTAGCTCTTCTTAAAATTGCAGCAGTTGTTGGGACTTGCTGATCACTTGAGTCTAAGGCCATTGCCTGTTGCTTAGCACGATCCAACGCGTCAACACCTTTTGGATCATCGATGGAAACTAATCCACCACTATCCAAAGTACTATTTAAAACATCTTCGGCTCTATTTTTCATGTCCAACATTAAATCTTTAGTTTTTGCATTATTTTCTTGATTAACGATATCTTCCAATGTTTTATCCACAGTAGCTGATGAACGCTTTTGTGGCTTTTTCCTTTTCCGTAATACTTTCCTTTTTCTCTTTTCAACTGCAACGGTTTCTTCTGCATTTGATTTTTCTGTATCAGCTTCCACATCTGAGCCACTTTGTTTCTCTTTCATATCTTGTATACTACATGTAGAAATTTTCATTGATTCAACAAGGCATTCAGACTTATCCACTGTAGAATCTTCTGTTTCATTTAATGTTGTTTGTACAACTGCTGTACCAATACCACCTTTTGCTTTAAAAGGACCTATTAATATTCAGGTTCTGATTATAGATGTTCAAAAATAATAGAAAGGATATACTTTTGTATATAACATACCTTCTCCATCACTACTATCACGTCTCGCTTGTTTTCTTGGTGAAGGTCCCTCTGATGGTGCAGGACTAGGTTCTTCTTCATCTTCATCTGGACTACTTCCATCTATACCACTAGGATCACTAGTACTGCTACCACCAATACCACTAGTACCTCTTAAAATGTCTCGATTTTTTATAGACAAACCTCTCGGATAACCTGATCCACCCGCTGTCCAAATAAACTTTATCAAGGCAGATGCCAGAAATAAACTTTGTTCTGTGTGGTCCTTTGGCTCTAATTTTCCTAATAAAGAGTACAAATGTAAAACTGGAGTAGGAGCCAAATGTTTTACTAAGGGTGCCAATAAATCATATACTGGGCGTCCACAGTGTTTTAATTGCGCAGCTTGCCACATAGTATCCATATCTGAACAAGTAATTCTGCCTTCCATAGCTAAGAAACTTAGTACAATGTGACTTTGTTTAATAACTTCTACGTGCAAATTTGGTCCAAATATATGAGCTATTATATTATTTTCAGTTAACCAAGCAGCCAGTGCATGGCCCACTTGTTCCACTTCAGCAACAGTTTCACTATTACAAAGTTCATTGAATGCAGTGATATGAGCATTTATCTGAGCTATTCCTGCTAGTCGCATAGTTAAAGTTGTACTAGTAAAATATTTAAACGCTAGATCCAATCCATCACGATCAAAACTTGGTAAAACAGCATCAATAGGATCTTTTACAGCACTCCACATAAAATCTAAATTTAATAAATTATTAATTTACAATCCAAACAAAAATATACCTATGAAAATACTAACGTGATTTTCATTTTAAAATTTACCTGCCATTGTTCTAACTGCTGGTGTGCGTAATTCTTTATCTCCTAAGCGACACATATATTTCATAACACGACTACGCAATGGTATAAAAAGCTGAATAACACTACCATAATTTAACCAAAGTTTTAAATTACAAATCACCGCAACCATGGAGTGTGCAAGGCTAACAGGTAATGTATTTTTCATATCAAAACAAGCAGACATTAAATTGAAGCCACCTTGATGACAAAAAATAGAAACTGCCCTAATTAAAGGAGCTGGTACTTCTGGATCATGAGGTTCACAATACCCTCCTTCATCCTTTAAAAAAATAAGAGGTAATGTACACATTTATCATTAAATAAGGATACTTTTTATAATAAAATATGATGTTACTTTTACTGGAGCTAATGGATTAATCGCACCACCATGTTTCATTGCAATATAAAGAGGGAAATTTAATAAAAATATTTTTGAAAGTAAATGAAATAATTTTTCTCTATCCTGCTGAGACCAGTTTTGTTTCATTTGTGTTTCTGTTTCATTATAATCTGCATTTTCTGCTTTCGCTTCATCTGTCTTTTCTTCTTTCTCATCTTTGGATGATACTTTCCCAATATTCGTTTGTTGCCCATTTTGTTGTATGAGTTGTAATTGTTGTAGTGAACACAATACAACACTTTGAGTCAAGCGTATAAACCGATCAAAATTTTTAATTTCTCGATAACAGCACATACACTGCCTAAAAAAGTAAATACAAAAATTCTTTCAGGGTAATAAATAAAGTGACTATATCAAATATCCTAATAGCTCCACCATAAATGTTTATTTTACATATAAGAAATTAAAATGGAATCAGACCTTTGTACCCATTGATTAACATAGTGTAGCGTTGTATCCATATCAGAAATACAAAGTATTGTCAATCCATCTTGTTCCTTTGATGATCTGTCATCATCTAAATGTAAATTATAGATAAGAAATTAAACAATAAATGAATAAACTTAACGAGACATTTATAAATCATTTTTTCAATTTCTAATTCATGTTAAAATGATATGTCTACTTTAGAATGTCGTACAATTTTATTATTAAATACGACTTTTAAAAATGTAGCATACTTGTACACAGTGTTATGGTACATATTTAAATTTTAAAAAACAATTCATGCATCAATTATTAAGCCTTAAAATCATATAGAAGTAGCAAGGTTATGCAATACAATATTGAAAAACAAATCTGATAATCGTAGTTATATGTAAATACAAATTGGATGCTTCTTCAGCAACAAATTATTCTTAGATGGCATATATTAATTTATTATTTGATATTGCTAAAAATGAAAGTTTGCTACATGCAATGTAGTATAATAGGTTAACATGAAAGGTATTGTACACATTTTGCTTACAGGAGAGTAGAAGGTCGTGAAAGTCAACACACACATCGCACATGGTTTCCTCTCTTTAGCCTCTGAAAGGCTTTTAATCACGTTAAGTTCATCACTCAATTTTACCACCGTCCATTCAAAAAATTATTAATATTATTAAACATTTGTATTCTTGATTATCCTCAACAGTTGATTAATTCGTTAGTCACCATATTGCTTTTTTACGCAGCTGCGTTCACTTGCTGCTTACTTCAGATGATTAACAATACATATGCAATTTTTTCTGAAGAATCCTTTGTCCCTATATAACTTAATTTAATGAACGAGGCAAAATTTCTCGCTATTATTGTAGTCCACGAATATCCCTGTACAAATAATTTTACAAATATTTAAACTTTTAATTATCGATATAAATGTCATTATGACAGAAGACAGCTGATCGCCGCCATATTTTATTAAAACAATATGACATTTAAAATGCTTATGTTTAAAATTTTAAACACTAAATGACGTAGAAAGTACAAAACAGTTGTCAAAAAATATTTAACTTTAACATTTTTGTTTACACATCATATAAGTAAATTTATACCTCAATTTTATTATATTATACATTGTCTTCCTTTAGCTGTTCACTATATTATAAATGTACGTATGTATTTGTAGTAGTTAAATAAACATATCAATCATACTAACAATAATAATAACAACAAATACGTATTTCTGTACATACAGTATGTACACACAATATTATTTTATCAATAGTAATCAATAAATGTATTAAAGAAAAAGTAGAAACATTAAAAAGTAAGTAATGTAATAGGTCTAATAATAAATAATACTATAAATCCTATAAATTTAAAATAACAATGTAAAAAATATTAAATTAAGATTACAAAAATAAAAATTTATTTTAATTTGTTTGTATAAATTATGTCTAATTTCATGAAATATTATAATTTTCAACAGAGATTAGTTTTAATTAACAAACAGTAAATATTAATTTAGATAATATGTAGATCTATTAATATTTATCTTATGAAGTACCAATAACCTTTAAGACTTATTACAATATTTGATTAATAAAGTATTAATCAGTTTCAAATTCAATTAAAATTTAAGTACATATAAGAATCACAACATACTTAATTTTATTTTATTAAAAGAATACATCGTCGATTGTATGTATAATATATAATGATAAAAAGAAAACATTTTTATTTTATAAGAGAATCATAATTCCAAATGATGAGTTTTCGTTTGAACTGCGCAGATCTGCTTTAACTGGTTGTAATACGTTTTGTAACTGAGAGAAATGCGCATACGCATTTGCAACATTCGTGATGCTGATCGTGTATACCTGGTGAGCAAGAATCATGTATACTTTCTGCATTATTATTTTCATTCTTTATTGACATACTATTGCCCGCCATGTATATGACCGACGAAATAGAAAGCAAATCATGGTAGGACAAAACAAGTGGTAGGGAGGTCACCTGAATTCGGTCGAGTTGCGCAAGTTAGTACGGTTCTCTCATGAAACAAAGTATAATTTAATATGTATAGTCAACAAGAGTAGTAAAGTACAGTAGAATACAGTGCTGGTAGCAGGATCTCGAAACTATACTCTTGAGAATTGAGAACTTGAAGTAATTTTAATATCATGCGTCCGTCACTTGAAGCGCTGATGTCGCTTTTCTACATGCATATCAGTTGGTAGCGCCAGTTGTTCAGAACTATGATAAACAAACTTAATGTTGAAAGAAGCATAATATCTTATGAGATTTTATAGGATAAGTAATTTTACGTGCGATATTTTTGACATATGTGTCAGAGCATAAGGTGTCGGGAAGTGCCACACTATAGAAAATAAATTTTATTAAATATTCAAAATGGGTAGTACCGATAAAGCTGTGATCACGGGATTCATATGCAGACTTTGTAGTAAAATGAACCGTTTCGTGATTCACATATACGGCGAAGAGGGTGAGAGAATGAAGCTCGCAGAAAAAATAAATGCTTATCTTCCAATTGTGGTAAAATCATTTTTTGTTATCCTAAATTACAAGATTTTATTTATCGTACTTTTAAGTAAACTTTCACATTTTGCATATATTCTGTAGGACTACTTAGTCAAGACTATTGAAATTATAATTCTTTATTTTTTTTTTTATGTATTCTTGAAAATTATAACTTGTAAACAATAATTAATTTACAATTATAACATACTGTATTATAACAATTTATGTTACTTTATGTAATGTGATAGTAGTAATAATAGTAATGAATATTATATATTTAATTTCTAGCCATTAAATTTTTTACTTTTGTCATACAGGTAGACATGAATGATCCATTACCTAAAACAGCGTGTCTACATTGTATTGAACGGCTAGAAGCACATCATGAATTAATGGAACAATTCATTGTTTGCCGAACTAAGTTATTACCTGAAATAAGTCATCAACAGTAGCATTAACATCTTTATAAGCTGTTGATACTCTATCAACGTTTAGCCCAGCCTTATATTGATATATAAAATTGGAAGCAGATTTTCTCGCTCAACACTATCAAATATTTCTGTATTTTATTTGTCTTTTTGTTTTAGTAATTTATGAAAGAAAAACAGGAAACTGTTAAATGGAAAGATACATATTTACAAGGATATGATCCCTTTGACTTGGCAATTTAAGTTATTTGCTTAATTAGTTATCTTTGAATTATAGGGAAAATGTCAACCTTACAGAATTTGAAACAATGTTTTTAATGTGTAAAATTCATTTATTGTATAAACATTTTGTTTTTCTTATTGATTGTTATAGCTATTACTGATACAATAATGCTTATAAAATACACAAATAATTAGAATTTTTATATTTTGTATTTTCAGGAATTAAAACATTCTAGTTTTTTTTTCTTAAATGGCAATGAGCAATAAAAGTAGGTATATTTATATCAATGATATTTTCAGATAAAAACAATGGGTATACCTCATATTATTAAATTATTTAAATTTATATTTTATGTATTCTATACTTTCTTTAGAAAATATTTTTAGATCTTTTTTTATTAATTAAATGTATTACTGTTCCTTTAACGCGTTCATACTACCGATGTACAAAGATAAATAGATAAATATATTCAAGTGATTTCTTAAAATATTGAATAAAATTATATGGAATAATTTAATGTAGAAATAAAAAGTAAGATTATAGTTAACAAAGTTTTTAATAACACTATATTGGGTATAAGATTGCCAATATTATCATGTTCTGTTTACTAGAGAATATTTAAATATCATAACTTTTAATGTGTATGATACAAAATATAACAAAAATATTTACATAATTATATTTACATGTATTATTGTGCAAACTTTAACAAACTTTTAATGTTTATTTTTAAGTTGCAATATAATAAATAATTTATAAACAAATTTTATAGTATTTTATATTTTGTTATAATGTTTATAACTAAATCTTAATTAAAAATTATATGAGGGTAAATGACACTATTATAATTTGTTAAGATAATATTTATTTCTTAACAATATTTACTAACACAATTAAATGTTATGTGGAACAATATTACTGTTTGGCGACACAATCCACATTGTGCTTACTATATGTATTACCTCACATGTAATTCATGATTTACAGGGAGAAAATTTGTTTTCAGAAGGCAAGGATGCATTCGTCACTCAATTATTATGTTTACTAATACATGTTATTCAAAATTGTAACATTAATCAAAAATTACTTTCTTCATTCAATTTTGCCAAGTAAGTTATGCTTGTCCTAAAAGGGAAGACAATATGTAAGCTTTGCTGTATCTGTGATCAAAATGTGTACATAATAATTTAAAAATTTATTATTGACATCTATATAGTAGTGTTTTCTTACATGTATTACTGCCTAAATACAGAATGCAAATAAAAGTAAACTATAATAATAAGCTATAGCAGAATAACTGATTTCTATACTTTCTGTATTTGCCTAAGATAATATTGTATTTATTTATTATTTTGTTTATCTTGTAAATGAAAAAAAGTGGACTCTTGTTATTCATTAATATTTGTATTAAAAAACTAATAATACTATTTAAAAAAGAGCATAATTTGTGTTCAATATGTGTTGAACACTTTTATGTTCAGTAGTATTTTGTGTAATGTAAGAAATATGTTATGAATTGTATGTTTACAGCAAAGATTTGTATGAGAAAGTATTATTGATACTAACATTTTCAATGTTAATGTTTAATTATCTTGCAGTTTCGTTTGAATTAAATTGTCTGATATATGTTGTTTCCATTATCAATTTTGAAAATAAAGATTACCTATCAAGATGGAATACTTTCATACATTTAATACAATTTTATCATAACATAAATCGGACGTAATTCAAACAGTGATGCAAATGATAATTTCAGTTTTACAGGACCTGAAATATTGAAATCTTATTTATCTTTTAATCAAACTTGTCAAATTTATGAGTGTCGATACACATCCTCTTGGCTTCTTAAGACAAATATTAGCGTGTGCTACTGCAAGATTTCTGAAACCATTATATAATAATATGTGTAGCTATATCTGTGTGCGATAAATAACTACTAAAACTTGACTTATGAGAGTCCTTTAACACACACAATGTAAAATATGTACAAAGATTTGCGGAGTCAAACTCCTAATTTTCTTTCATCTTTCCCCCAATCAGCGTGACCATGTTGCCTGATATCATAAACCATGCTCACGACTGATGTTTTTTTTATAAAAAATATATTATATTTATCTATATAAAATTTCATTCTCTTTTCAGCCAACATCTCTTCATACAAATTTAGTTCCATTCAGGGGTATTTGATTTCGTTTCCTGCAACTTGTTTCTTAATTTTAATTTTTTTTATTTTCTTTTCATTTAATGGGGTACTTTAACGCCCAAATAGAAATATAAATGCATCTTTGACCAATTACGATATACGACGATGAACGTCTAAAACCTATTTGATGATTAAAGCACAATGGCAGCAATTTTTGAGATATAATGCAAAAGGCTGTAAATTGATGCATCTTGTTGAGCTGCATTCATGACAATTGCATAGTTGAAAATTCGATTCTATGCATTTTGTCAAGAAATTTATTTTCAAGTACGAATGTGTTTTCTTTTTTTAATTATAATAAACTTTAATGTTTTGTATTTTAGAGCAACTATAATACGATATTTTATTTATGTAAATTATGTACATGAATTAAAGTAATTCTTTTTTAAAAGTTAAAAATTGTGCTATACCTCGCATTCACATCAATATACAATCATTCGTTCATTTCGCAAATTGTTTAACGTACAAACGAGCATTGCTTTCAATATGATTCTCTTATTACATTAAAAACCACATTAAATTGCAACATTTCTTTTTCTTTTAAATAAAAAATTTCGATTGTAAGGTCGCTAAGAATCTACATACATACGTATATATTGCAAATCACTATAACATTACTAACTCTAATATATACAAAAATTTTCTATCCTAGGAAATATATGGTGGTTGTTGCACTTGATATTTTTATTTTGTATCGTCTTGAAAACAGCTCAACCGCAAACGGTGCTATAAGTTATATTTGAAACGGAAATGACAGACGGCTTAGACAATTATTTGTTCCCAAGATGTCTTTACAGTAACATACTATCGGTAACATTTTTCTCAGCCTTTTCTTAAAAAAGAAGAATGAACGATGAAAATGATCATCAAGTTCGATAATTTGTACTTTGCATCTGAGCAGGTGAAATGACAAATCGAAGATAAAAATTTTTAACTGTCACATTACGTTTCTAACAAAACAATATACAACACAAAGCATGTATGAATATATATTTTCATTCTGATAAATGTTCCTCCGTTATACTATATCTTATATCTATATCTACAATTTATATTAATGGGGGAAAATTACCTAAGCGATGTTAGGTAGGTAAAAATTGTCATGAAATCTGCTGTGATTGTAGAATGTCCATACAATGATTCTATTATTTCCCGGTGTCGTATAAAAGTTTGTTTAACGCAGATTAAGTGAATTTAGGATGTTTCAAGGCTGCTCATCACGAACAGGCTTGTTGCATTTCTGCTTTAGCTGCCTTTATAGCTGAAATTAATTTCATTTATTTCACATTTGTACAAATTAATTTCGCATTAAATTTTATACGATTTTTTAATGTTCCTTTTAAATTACCTTCCCTCTCCCTTCTTCTTAACTTTTTTCTGCGTCTTTCAATAGCAGCGAGTTCAACTTTCACAGCATTATACGTTTTACGTAATTCGGCTAATTTTTGCTGTAATACAGCTATCCTTTGACTTCCATCTAATTCGGGATCTGTAACAAAAAACACAAAACTGAAATCTTTCCTTTAAATCGCACAGTTAAATTAAAAGAGAGTATATGTAAACTTTACCTAATTCCACGTAGAAATTGTATTTTGTGGGCCGAGGTGATCTGGACGAGTAATTGCTAAGTTCGGCAACACTAGTGATATTTGTATGATTTGTTGACGTTGAATTAACGCCACAGAGATTAGAACCTTCACTGGTATCATCGCTATCACTTCCAGCACCATGCCTACCATGTCTACCGCTATGTCTTCCCGTTTTTTTACCAGTACTTTTATCACACTCTGAATGTTTTCTATTTCTTTTACGTTTCTTAGGAGATTGCGTTTCTTCGATAGATCGTTTCGCTGGTGGTTTCAATATTCTGTCCGCAGAATTTCCTTCCACATTTGGTAATGTGTCATCTTCACTGAATCCTGGCCCTTTACCACCGCTATCATTGTCCGCTTCTGAACTATCACGATTAAGTTTCATATTATCTTCTGAAGTTGGTGATGAACCACCTGTTCTTTCTTCTCTTGGAGATCCAGAAATATTGGAAATACTAGAGTCAGGCGTAGTTGGAGGTGTATTATCCATGACAGGTGCTGCTTCATTGCTTTCTCTTCTCTGTGCAGGCATCAATGCAGGTAAATGATGCGACTGTTGTCTCACACCTAAGCTAGGGTTTTGCTGTAAAGGAAGAGAAACTGGAACAGATGTTTCAATAGTTTTTGGCAGTGCCATACTGAGAGTGGCAACAGTACTGCTAGTTGTACTTTGGCCAGAAGTAGGTGCACTAGCAAAAGGCATTTCCATCAATACTATACTACTTTCTGTAGTTTCAACTTTTGGTGGAGAACAAGATGGACCAGCATTTATTTGCTCAATACTTTCGGTGATAGGTGCTGGTGAACCTGGTATTTCTTCTTCGCACAATAAAGAATTAATTGCTTCTCCTTCTTCGTCTGTTTTTGGAACAGGTGTACTTTCAGGTTTGAATTCAGAAATATATTCTTGTGGTTGATGTTTTACAGGTTGCATAGATTTTTGCGTCTGTAATTTCGAATACCTTTCTTGCGTATCTTGAATTCTGTCTAATTCTGCTCTTAATTTAATGTCAAAGTTCGATGGAGTTTTTATATCTTGTGATTCTTCATTATCAATTACTAGCCTTTGTTCAGAATCACTACTATCCGCCGAGTCTATTATGTCTTGACTTACTATTTTTTTATGCTTTTCTTTTTCTTTGTCCTTTTCTTTAAGATCATGTTCTTTAAATTCATCTTCTATTGTTTTAGATTTTTCACTTTCCACGTGCTTCCATTCTTCTTCTTCCTCAGTTTCTTGTGTTTTTTTATGTTCCGTTTTTGTCTCGGCAAATTTCTTTACTTCTGCTTCTTTCTTTAACTTCAATTGTTGAAGTTCTTCCTCTTTCTGTTTAATTACTACACGCATTAATTCTCTGCACTGGTCTTCGTTATTTACTATTACCTCTTCCTCCTCCCGCTTTTTATTCTCAATTTCTATCTTAGGCCCATGTTGATCTTCTTTACTTTTTTGTACAATGATAGTATCCAGTTTTTTGGGAATTTCCTTTGAAGGTTTCCATATAACTTCAGGAATTTCATCTTCTTTCTTAACATCCTTTGTTTTATTGCGAAAAGCCATGGCAGCAGAAAGTTTCTCTTCTATCGTAGATGTAGCTGGTAGCCTTGCGCTAATTGGTGCTGGAGTTGTTACTATTGGAGATGAAACGGGTGTAATATCCAGTAATTTTGTATCAAGCGTTTTTAATTCTGGAGACTGTCTATGTATCGGAGATTTAACATGTTGCTTTTGATCAATAGATGTATCGGGTTTACTCGAAACTGTTGGTGCTAAATCTTCCCTTAATAGTTCGATCTGTGGACTTGTATCTTCTTTGTTCGATTCCAATGAATCAGTCAAATCATTAGTAGGGAACATTTCTTGTTGATATGTAAATAAATTTTCTTGTTCTACTTCTGAAACTTCCGTTTCTGATATTATTAAACGATCTTCTGAATCGTCGTGAGTGGCATCATCATCTCCGGGCAAATCACTAAATAAAAGATCTATTCCATTACTTATCTTATTTGTTTCTTCAGTAATAAGCGCAGGTTTTACTTGACTGAAAGGTGGCGATTCGCAAAGTTTATCGAATGCTTCTTCGCACGTTGCCAACGATGTGGATTGCAATGATTTGTGAGGAGACAAACTTTCTGTGATATCGTCAACTCTTTTGCTAAATAATTTCTTCACTTTTTTCCGCGAGTCATTATCTATTTCTGGTTTAATTTCCTTGATAACGGGTGAAACAACTATTTTTTGTTTCTTTTTAGGACTTTTTGGTTCATCTTCGAACACTTTCTTTTTTACTTTGTCTTTTTCCCCATTCGTATCCCGTTTATTTCGTACCTCAAATTCAAACGGTTCCGGTTCTTTAAATTCATATATATCATCTGTATTATCTACTACTTTAGCCTCGAGAGTCGTTTCTAATTTCGACGGTTCCAAATTTTTCTCTAATTTTGGGGAAATTAAGACGCTTTCTTTTTCTGTAATTTTTATTTCATCTTCTGGGTCAGGCTCGACCCTAACAAGTTCTAACTTCACCGCCTTGTCAAAACCTTTTAGTTCAGATCGTATTTGATTTAAATCAAAATCCCTACCTTTGGGCTGTTCTTCATCGCTATCTGGCTCAGACTTGATGCCCTGAGATTTACTAATCGTTCTTCTTAATCGTCTACCTCTTCTTGGTTCTTCCAGATTATCTTTGTCTTCTTCACCTTCACTGGTTTCATCAGGTTTTATTCTATCTTCTGCTCTGTATCTCGCTTCCCTACGTTTCCTTTCTTCTGTACTTTTAGATTTTGTTCTTGTCTGTTCAGATTCTGTAGTATCAGAATCATACGCCTCGCTCTCTTCAGTTTCTGACGGAACTACATCCGCATGACCAGACGTTCTTCTAGTGCGTCTTCGATGTTCCACACCAGATAGATCAGTATTTCTTGTTCGTGTTTGACGATTGTTCGCTGGTGTTGCTGGACTTTTAGTTCTAGAACTAGAACTGGTAACGGATAGTGGCGTCGTAGATCTAGCTGGTTGAGATGGTTCTTTGTCCTTTTCTTTCTCTTCTCTTTTTACTTCCTTTGTTGACGTAGATGAAACTGTAGTCGTAGGTGCTACGCTTTGCGCTCGACGACGGCTCTGAGATGTACTTGAATTGGTGTTAGAAATAATTTTTGATGATTTATTTATGTTACTAGATAAATTCGTACTAGGAGTTTGAGGTCGTGATGTAGTTTTAATACGTTTTATCCTACCTTGAGCTTGTGTGAAATTCTGTGCTATTCTTGATGCTTTAATCCATTCATCGTATCGTGTATTCCACCCAGTATAATGTACAAGATACATTGGTTCTGTGCCATCCTTTTCCATATCGATAACTTTGGCTTCATAAGTAACCTTGGACTCATGAGTAGGTCCGTAATATACCTTCAATCTATCTCCTAATTCTACAGGTCCTTTGTAACAAGGTGCGGACTCTGTTAACTGTTCGTCCGATCGTGATTTTTCCGTTTCATATTCTTTTCGCTTCCTCCCGCGCTTTTTTAATTCTTCGTCTATTAAACGTCTTTGTTTAGATAAAGTTTTTCTTTCCGATTCTCTGGACGGAGTCCGCGTTTCTCTAACTTCAGAAGACATTTTATTCTTTACATTATCATCTTTGGATTTAGATCTTGTTTTAGCAGCTTCTTCTTCTTTCGCTTTATCATCTTTTCTTTCTTGCTTTTTAGATTCACTTTTTTTCTTATCTATTATTTTTTTCTTCGGATCTTCTTTACTTTTAGACTTTCCTCTATTCGATAATGATAAGGAACTCGACATTTTTTGAGATTTTTCGCTGCTAGACGATGATTCTGCTTCAGCTTCTACATTCACGTCACTTTCCTGTCCACTGCCGCTTTCTTCAAACTCATCCTTTTTCTTTATTTTCACAATTTCTTCCTCTTTTACTGGTTCTTTTTTAATCTCTTTTTTCTCCTTTTTCTCTTCTTCCACGACTTTTTTCTCTTCTTCTTCTTTTTCAGTTTTAGTGGCCGATACTTGCGGTGGTATAGGTGTATTTCTATCTTTATCTCTAATTAAACTTCTACCTGGACGTTGCTTACGCATGGCACCCCTTGGATGATTTACCATAGTACAACCTAATTTTCTATAAAAATCTTCAAAGGAGTGTAAGAACTTTTTATAGGCCTGTTTAACCAAATTGTGCGTAGATGGTGAATTTTGCATTGTAAAACTCAACCGACGAGTTATCAATTTCCATTGATTTTGATTTGTTACACGATTATAACCACCTAATTTATAAACAGCTCGAAATAATCTATATAGGTCTATGTCCTCAGACCCAATCATCGGACAATTATTAATAGGTGTACCACGATCATCCATAAACTTGTACAGTTGTGCCACAAAATGATCTTTTTCTTCACGTGGTTCATCATCAGAACTCTGAAAAATAATATTTATCACAATAGAAATAGTGTAAACAATATATTATTAATAATAACAATTCACAAAAAAACCTACATCAGATTCAAGGTCTCCATCAGAATCACTGTTTCCACTTGATACTGAATGTCCAAAAAGAGAATCTCTATCCCAATGGGGAGGTAACTCATTCTTTTCTAAAAATAGCAATGCCTTTTCTACTGCCACCTTTAATGTGCTATTTTCAACTTTGTTGACAAGTTCTTTTGTAAATTCAGTGGCCTCTTTCTTCGGAACTGTGTAACTAAACATGCAAAAAAGAAACATTAATAATAAGTTAACAAATTTCAATACAAAATTATTTATACTTTTATACTGATTTGTTATTTTTCACATTATGTTCACTAATTATTTATATTATTTGCCACTTATCACATGTAGTAATCTTATTTCTCACAAAATTTTATTAAATATAAATATAATTCACACTTACTATCGCGCATCTTTAAATGAACGAACAAGATAATCATCTCTCACTCGAATTCTCACTGTGTCCTGAGCAGTTGGTGCAACCACTAATCCAGGGAACCAATTATCTTTTTTCTTCTTATCTCCAAGTTCCACACATACAACTCGTCCAATTTCAGGTTCTGTTTCCACTCCTTCTTTTCCTGTTCCACTAGAACCTGAATCACGAGTTCCTCTAGGAGGACTATCTTCATCTTCACTACTTTCATCTCTGTAACAATAATCATTCTTACATTTATCTCAAATTTGCATATCATGTTGCAAATATTTCACAACACTCACTGTGCTTGTCTAGATCGTCGTCCTCTTCTACCTCCAATTACTGGATTCCCAAAATGTTCTGGATGTGTCAAAGGCAGTTGGTCCAAAGTTTCACTCTCTGCAAAATGTCGTCCACTCTTTAAGCAAAGTGCTGTTCTTCTTAATGTTGTAATATCTCCATCATCAAAAACTACAGTATATTGACTGCAGTCTTGAATCTTTGTGATTGTAGCTTCTACAAATTCTTTCCGATCTCCATGCCTAGCTTCAACGGATGCACCTACTCTTAAAGTTCCTTTTATCTGATCATCAGCTACAGTTGCAGTACCTAAGCCCTGTTTATAAGTTACTCTGCACTTTACCGATCGTACAACTTTCCGAATTTTTGCTTCACAGAAGGCACCCTTGTATTTAGCACTAACCTCCGTACCCACTGATAGGTACGGTGGATCGTCTCCCTATAACAGAAGATATGCACATTTAAATTGTTTAACTCCTACCATATGATTATTCTTCATAACATACTTTCATACACCAATATACACTCATTCTTTGCTCAAAATAAAAAGTCCTATAATATAGACGAAAATTTGAACATCCTTTAGTGCATGTATTGACCTAATAAAGAAATGTAATTATAACAAAATTTATAAACTTTTTAAACATTAATTTTTTCTCAGAATGTTTCGCGAACATTCGATTTTAGTCAAACAGTTTATACTTTGTTTTGACTGATATTAACGAAAAAACGAATTAAACGGAGAATAAAACATTGTACAAGATAAAAAAACGCTAGCTGCTTCAGACGATGAGCTATTGTTTATGTAGGCGGTCGTGTCTCGCAGGTACGATAAATTATTTTTGAATCGAAGTAGTCTACAAGGAGAAACAAGAATTTTTGCACGGAGATATTTCATTGAAATAAAACTCATACTTTGACATCTTAACCACATTTTCAAAACGGAGTCCACTACGTTCGTGACAGGCTGTCGATTTCTCAGACATCAGGTAATAGTTGTAACCTCGACGATACTTTAGGCGAGACATTCGTCCGAAGTAAATAACCTGCGAAAGCGTTGTAACTACATAACAAAAGCACGTATTTTACTTTCTCGATGCACACGGCAGAAAAAAAGAGAACTCAACTATACAATCTTTGCGCACTTGTTTCTACGTCAACTTTGCTCCCGCCTGTTTTCTTACCAGCATCTTCTAGCGCTCCACGATCTCCATATAAATAATCTTAGGACACTGACGTGTACGTGACATTAAACTGAAATTTATATTAGATCTTTGAAAGTAATAACACGAGAAATATCACGTAGACACAGAAGTTGACCCCCTTCGCGAAACCAGCACTTCACGGCCCGAATGCGTACAAGCTCCTGTTCCCTGCCCATTTCCACCCCGACGCAACTTGTCAGCTAGCCACTCAACTCCTATTGGACGATGTCTTTGCACTCTCTGAAAACAACCGAGTGAAGATACGAAATTAAAGATATTGCCCTACCGTTAAATTAACATCGATCTCGTCAAATATGCGATGTAATAAATAAAGTATGATTTTTAAATGCACTTTAGAAATAAATCAATATCTATTTGATGTAAAAATCAAAATTGTGGAAAGACCGCACTGCGCATAGTACAGGGACGTATTAACATCGCGATTTAAGTAATCGTTTGTTCTAGGATATTCAGACTAAAGTGACTTTGTAGTCTTGGTACGAGCAATAAACAATTGTGTATTTTCGTTGTTAAATTTGATGTGTACGTATTACGTGGATCACCAAAAATGTCAGACATTTGTTTATAAAGCAAAACGATTTCTAGTTAATCTTTTTTTTTTGTAAAATAAATCATTTTTTTGTGAAATGTTATATAATTTCTATAACATGAAAAGATTGATAAAATTTAGTATGTATATAAATACATGTATATAAGGTACTAATAAAAAAAATTTTAATAGTTTACAAAATTATGTACAACTTGTACAAATACGACAGTACAAGTTCAGTTAAAATTTATGTTGCAGTAGTATGTATTAAATTCTACTATTACTTTTAAGTAATGTGTAATTATACGTTGTTAGCTCAAATAAATAATATTGACTTTAACCTGCAATGCATGTAAATGTAAAATTAATTTATTTATAAGTTTTACATATCAATATTCATATAAGAGAGAATTCTTTTATATATAAAACTTAATAGACTAAGACACAATAAAGATTAATAAAATTATTTTTTTGAATCAAATTTAAACAATGATTGTAGATTAAAACATAGCATGATTTATTATTCGTTTATAGAATTAATTTAATTGATGTCTGCACTTGTAAGTTATTTCTGTAGAAAATATAAGATATTTTAATGAGAAAATTCTATTAAATTGCTGCTTAGTAACTAAATATCTTTTGACAGAAACATTTAGGATTTGCCATGTGTCTTCGTACATTCCTGACTGTGGTCGTCTGCTGTGACGCGGAAGAAAATGGCGTCGAGTAGTGAAGTGCCGGTAGAAATCAACCAGAGTGGCATGTGCACAGCAGAAAATTCGGTAAATTTTAGTAAAATATTTGTATAAAAGTAAAAAGAGAATATCTTAATAATATTGTCAATGTATTGAGGTTAGACAAACAACAAATGATACTTTGCAAACCTTTAATGAAAAGAAATGTTGAAATATCGTTTTTGTCATAATAGTTCTCGATGCGATTCAGAATCTTAAAAATAAATTAATCGTATCAACTTTATTTCCTTGATTTTCCTAAAGGTATATCTGATAAATAACTTTTAATCGTTTTGAAACGTTTACTAATTCTATCAGGAGAAAACGAAATATATTCAATTTCGTATATATATTGCTGGTCACACGGTAATATAGAAATGTGTGAGTAGAATCTCGACTGGTCATTCGATCTTAGACGCCATTCGTTTTGGCGGGCACGTGTATGTTTTTCCAGTGTCGGCATAAACGAGTGTGTTCTACAAATTTCAACGTTTGAAATTTTTGTTTTCTTATTACTAATGAACAACATTGTAAATAATCTTTAATAATCATTTTTATTTCATTTAAATGCAGAAAAAACTGCATCCTAATTTTAATTTGAAATAATAAATTTCTATCACGTGTTTGTAGGTAACTGTAGGTTTCCTTCTGCATCTTAATTTATAATAAATCTATAGCTAGCATTTATACTTCGTATTAAAACGGATTTTTAGATGATAATATCGTTGTATTTAATGTTGGTTTGATAACATTGTTATAACTAAAATTTATCACACATGATTTTTAGATTTATATATTGATTTATATATTGTTATTAATAAATTTTGTGCTTTATATTACTTGTAGGTATCAAAAATGGAATCTATGGAAGTAACAGAAACTACCTCTGCAACAAATAAGGATGCAACTTCATCGTCTTGCAGGGAATCTGTCTCTGTGGATGATATGACATCACGAGATTATTATTTCGATTCGTATGCTCATTATGGAATTCATGAAGAAATGCTAAAAGATGAAGTGCGTACAGTGACTTACCGTAACTCTATGTATCACAATAAACATCTTTTTAAAGGCAAAACAGTTCTTGATATTGGTTGTGGAACTGGTATACTTTCGATGTTCGCTGCTAAAGCTGGGGCAGCTAGAGTTATCGGTATAGAGTGTTCTAATATCGTTGAATATGCAGAAAAAATTGTAGAAGCAAATCAGTTGTCGAATGTCATAACAATACTTAAAGGAAAAGTTGAAGAAGTTTCATTGCCTGATGGCATTGAAAAAGTTGATATTATTATTTCTGAATGGATGGGTTATTGTTTATTTTACGAATCAATGTTAGATACAGTGCTTTTTGCTAGAGATAAATGGCTTCGCGAAGATGGAATGTTATTCCCTGACAAAGCAACTTTATTTATTTGTGGCATTGAAGACAGACAATATAAGGATGAGAAGATAAATTGGTGGGACGATGTATATGGATTTGATATGAGTAGTATAAGGAAAGTCGCTATTAGCGAACCCCTAGTGGATGTTGTGGACCCCAAACAAGTTGTTACGAATGCATGTCTTATTAAAGAAGTTGATTTGTACACGGTAACAAAAGCAGATTTGGAGTTTTCATCGCCATTTACTCTACAAGTTCGCAGAAATGACTATGTTCAAGCGCTAGTTACATTTTTCAACATCGAGTTCACCAAGTGCCACAAACGTATTGGCTTTAGTACAGCACCAGAAGTACAGTATACTCATTGGAAACAAACTGTGTTCTACTTTGATGAATATATGACTGTCAAGAAAGGAGAAGAAATATATGGTGTATTTTCAATGAAGCCCAACGCAAGGAATTACAGAGATTTGGATTTCAGCATTGAACTAGACTTTAAAGGAGAATTGTGCCAAGTACACGAAACTAATACTTACCGTATGCGCTGATATCTATCTGATTATTCATCCTCTTCCTTTTATTTTCATGATTCATAACACTGTATAATCAAATAGAAATCAGGACTTTGATTATCATTGGATTATATTAGATGATTTAATGAAGTTTAATAGTACGGTACAATGAATGGTGTGACTTATTTAAATGTTTTTAACCTTTAATTCTAAGAAGTTTAGAGGCTTCCTGCTTAAGAATTATTAGGACGTCCAAAACCTTTATTAATCTACTTAGAGTTTATAATATTCAGAAGAATACAAACAATATATAACTTAATCACAAATAGTGTACATTTACAGAACATTATGTAAGAGTATATTAGAAGTATGAGTATTAGACAATTTCATGCCTTAATTTTTTTCTTTAATCTCTTTACAATACACAAATATTTTCTGACATTGTTTCATACATAACATATAATTCCGAATTATTAAATCGTTGGTAATTTAATATTATATATGATAAATTTATTGACTGGTTTAAGAAAATGCACTCTTTATTTACCACGTTTTTGTACCGTATTCTTAAAACAATTTTTTATTAAATTCGTAACATGTAAAATATTTACATTACTGTATGCTTACAAATAGTTTAAAACTACGTTATATTCTGTACAACAACTGAACAACTTTAATATTATATTTTGTTAATTTGATAGTAAATTGAAATGTATTATTATTACTATTATTATCATTATCAACAGCAGCACCTTCCTATATACATACTTGATATCAGTGATATTTATTATGTTATGGTAATATTTTTTAAGTAAAACAACATTAAATTAACTTTTGTTTATAACACTTCAATTGTTAATATTGTTGCAACAAAAATCCATATACCATATTTAAAATATGTTGCTTTTATGAAACAATTTTGACTTTGTAACAAATATTTCTACAAAAAATTTTATGTTTTATTAACTCAAATTATATTACTCATTCTATTTAGCATACATGTAAATTTTTATATTTTATATATTCCTTTGCGTTATTCAAAATTGGTAATTGTCGTACTGTTGGAAATTAATAAACTAATTATTACATTTCTAATAAATTCAGAAATAAGTGTATATCCTATACTTAGTTACTCATCTTTTTAAAGCATACAAATTCCAAATAGTATCATAGTTTCGAGGAAATGACTTAATGATGGCTTAAAGTAGACATGTAAATAGCAAAGATGTACAGTGAAACCTCTATCCATCGTTCTTGAAGGAACTAATTGAATTAAATAATAAATGTGAGAATATGCGACTTGGAGCTGGATGAAATAAACGAGACATAGGAAAACGATTATGATCGAGATTTCACTGCATAAGTGATATTATTTTCAATTTAGATTAGTTTCAATTAATATTGTTTAGTTCAAATTATATTTTATATTTTGAAATCTATATTCTTTTCAATAATTAATAATTAAAATATTATATTTTAATCTTTTTTTCTTCATTTCTAACAAATTTAATACTAACATTTAACAGTTAAAATATAAACTTGTATACACATAATAAAAAAGATGCTCTCCCATAATATTGTAGAAATGAATTACAAAATTTGGTACAATATATAAAAATGTGCTTTAATTAAAGTGGTATTTAATATGTTAAATTATATTACTAAATTTTTAGTCAATAATTTTTTCGTATAAAATTGTATCAAGAATCATTAAATCAAAGAAAGTAATTAACAAACAAAAAACGAATGTAATGAATTTTATATTCAGTTATTTATATAATACCACAGATAAGCGTCTGTGCTTGTATATACTGAAATGAAAACAAAAAATATATATACAGGACATTGCAATCTATCATAAGAATCTCGTACACCAATGCAATTGGTGTATTTATTACAAATATATAAATTTTTCATATTTATTGTATAATTACAAACAAGAACATTTTTCAATTTTTCTTCTTATATACAGTTGAAGCCTAAATAATGAAATTTACTGTTAACTAAATATAATTTATCTTTAATTTACTAACATTTTATAACAAAATTTTGTATAACTTACTAAATACCTTTCATCTTTATGTTGAAATCTTGTACGTATTGTAGTGAAAAAAAAATTCAAATAATAACGAATTTCTACAAATAGTATAAATTTATTACGTAGCTAAGCCTTTTAAACAATTTGCTAATTTTTGTGTTTTATAATCAGTTCTTAATTGTATAAAATTCAGCAAAACATTACGGTCTAATGTTGCCTGTAACAAAAAATAATTATTTCAATTATAATTAAATCTAAAATAAGTTAAAAATTATATGTATATTTAAATCACTACAACATACCAACTGTTCTCCTGTACAAACTTGTTTCAAGTTCTCTGGCTTTACTACTAATAAATTACAGAGAGCATGTAAAGTATCAAATAAGGAAGTAACGAGATCGACTTCAAGTTCTTTAACACATTTACGGTATTCGTTCATATCGCATATTGCACACATTGCACCAGCAGAATTAAATTGAAATTGTTGTAAATGATCATAAATAACTTTGTGAAATCGTACTCCAAGTTCAGTTAAAACGTTATTTAAATTCTTTCCATCCAAAGTATTTCGAATATGTCTAATCATCCCAGTAACGTATTGAACTACTGTCAAACAAGCTGGAGTACTTAAAGTATCTACATCAGTTTCAGGTTTGAAGTCCGTTTTTCTTTGTTCATTTTGTAAATATACTTTTACCCAACCAATAATAGCATTTATGCTTCTGTCTAATCCCGTTTCTAATTTCATTTCAATTTGTTCTAATATAACTTTTTTCTTTAACATACAATCTCCATGTTTTGGAGTTGATCTGAAAACAAATGATATTATAGGTATACATCTTATTGGTTCAATTACAACATATATAAGAAAATGAACTTTACGTAATAAGAGGTAATACACTGTCATTAAATTGTTCTTCCAAAAGGCGTACAATTGCATTACATTGTTTTACAACATTGAAGAAATGTATTTCAGGTTGTGTTCTACTTTCAGGAATTGGTACACTTTGTAAACCTAATTCCAATGCATAATCAACATGTTCACTTATTAAATACTGCAATAAGATTTCCAAAATTTGAAGTACATTGACTGGTATTTCATCAGGTTTTGACAACAACTGGCATCTTTGAAAAGCTAGTTTACTTCTTTGTAATAAAGCAATTGCAAGTTCTTCTGACAGAAATGTCTCTCCACCATAATTTTCAATCTGTGCAATATTTATATTAGTCCTTGCACCTAAAACGGCTTGTAAATCTCGTCGCAATTCTTGAAATCCACCCGTTTGTAACTGCTTTTTTTGATGATTTTTAGATTCATAGTATTCAATAAGAAGAGCTGCTGATTTTTCTCGCAATGCTTTTGTTTCAATGCTAAAATCGTGTATAAGTTAGTTCCATTTATTACAGATATATTGGCTATTATGTAAACTTACATGATATAAGTGTCTAAATATTTTTGAAATATATTTCTAGTAAGTTTTGCAAGATATGTATCATCGGTACCCATATTAAATATTTTTAATTCTGTAGATAATTTCACAGTTCTTGTATATAAATCATATAAATTTCTAAGATATTTATCAGGATCTGTTTTATCTGCCAGTTTAGCAACTGCATATTTTTGCAGTCTTAAATGATAAATATTTAACACAAACTTTGCCATCACCTGCTCAGGATTTGTAAATACTTGTTGCATTAATTTATTATACTTTGTACACATAGGTATTACATCTTGGAAAACATCTTTTCCTCCAAATGATCCCATTTGACTTTGTTCTATAAATGCATCAATGCATTGTGAATATCCTTTAAAATGTGCTAAAACTGATGCTAATTCTTTCATACGAGTAGCATCTTCCCTATTGTGTGCTCTAACAAATTCTTCAATAAGATTTCTTTCAATTTCATCATATTTAACAGCAATCTTTTTCTTTGCATGTTCAAACTTTTCAGATGGCAATTCTTGAGAAATAAGATGAAGTTTTTGTATTACATCAGCTGCTTCGTCTAACTGTTATGGAATACAAAATTTGTATTTTTATTATACTAAATATACAGGGTGTTCCAGCTAAAGCATGTAACTTCTAGACTGTAGGGTCTTCATACCAAATGAAATCCAATTCATCATACCAATTGAAAATTGGCTATTCATATAAGTGCATGTCTGTATATGCACTTCTTTGACTATAATATACCATCAGTTTTCTGTGGCATGCACACACATGGTACATTTCATTTTCAATCATTTATATCTTGGAAATGGAGCTGCAGATTATAAAGTAGTAAAAAACTTTTTGACTTCTTTTATCATGGAAAACCTACAGTCTAGAGGTTACATACTTTGGCTTGAAAATCTTGTATACAGCATAATTATAGATATCAAACAGAAAATAAACATATACCGATGACTTATCTGTGAAGATTGGATCTGTCAAAGGTCCAGGACTTAAAAAATCTGAAAAATGTCTCATTAATTTTTGTGCTTCAACAGCTCTAGCTCTTGGTGTATTAACACTTTCCAATTGATCTCCTAAATGTAAAACTTTAGTAGCCACAAGATTTATTCTTTCATCTAATTGATGAAATAAATCAATAGAATGTTTATTTTTTTCCTGTAATTCAAGTATTTCAAGCATATGCCTTGTCTCCTCATCTTTTAATGCTGCTTCTAGTTTATCACACTTTTTCTGTTGACGTTCTTGAAGAATTTGTAAATCTTTAATTGCTTGTAAAAATGTTTCATGTACTATCGTGGGATCAAAAAATGTTTTTCCACTGTCTTTTGTAGTGTCATTAACTGTTCTCCAAGCAAGACGTTCAACAAATTCTTCTGGATCAAATGGATCCTAAGAAAAAAATATCATCAATGTATTTTGTACATATTAATGACATAATTGACATTACTTTTTTAAATACAATTTACCTGCTCTAATTCTTTCATATATTGTTGCATCATTTTGACGGAATTTAAGTGACAGAACTATAAATATAAGGTTATGCTGACACGATAAAATGACTAAATCATTAAAAAATTGGATAAAAATAGGTACTCATAAAAAAGTATCTTTGATCATTTATTAAGTCATGATTGTATAAAAGTTATTTTATTTCTAAAACATATAATAGTTTGTATACACTGTTTTTTGCATCAACTATACTCTTTTGAGCCTAAAAATGAATCTTTCGAATGACAAGTTCTTGTTTATTCTGCGCATATCAGTTCTGATTGGTTTCAATATTCGTAACTAAGAATCATACGCAAGCGCTCTTAGAACGATTTTGATGTCTAGCCATTGAACTCTACACTTTATTTCATAAGAGAAACATATTAATTCGCGCAGCTCGAGTAAACTTAAATGACCTTCCTACTACTTGTAGTATCGCTCCATGGTTTGCTTTGTATTTCATCAGTTATATACACGGTGGTTAAAAGTATGGGAATAGAGGGAAGAGGTAATAACACAGGAAAGTATAGAAGATTCTTGCTCATAGAGTATACACGTTCGGAATCACAGACATTGCAAATGCGCACGCGTGTTACTCTTGCTTATCGAACTAATCGGGGCAAACCTGCGCAGCAAAAACGAAAATTCGTTGTTCGACATTTTCTTCTCTTATGAATTAAAGTATAGATATAATACAAAGTTTTCAGTCGTAGATTGTTTTATACATATATATATATATATATATATATATATATATTCTTATGAAATTACGACTATTAAATTAATAATAGTTTAAATTATTATTATAATTATCAATAATAACGTAAAATTAAAAATTAGCAAATGATTTACAACTTATACATGACTTTTATTCTTTGTGATTATACATTTACTTGTTACATGCGTCCTCCTTATGAAGTTTTATACACCTGTATTTAATAATTAACATAATAAATTAATAGCACAATAATAGAAGAAATCTTTCGAAAGAATGCTTTCGAAATATTCTTATCTTTTCTCATAACAATACAAAAGTGGGATTAACTGCAATTTTATATCGATTTTATACAAAATATGTCTTTTCTTTCTTTTAATAAAAACCAGAATAATATATGATATATAAAGTCTTCTTGGTAATATTATTGCATAGTACAAAGCTTTATTAGAGTAACCTGATTTTATTAGATGTTTTTCAAGTATGTTCATTATATGAAAACAAGAACAATTGGTAATGAGTATGTGATATAAAATAATGTTAATCAGATACTTTGAAAAGTAAGGAATCGATACAAAAGAATGATAATATTTTTAGCTAAAATTTTAATTTTACAAATTCTTATGAAACAAATAACTATAATATACGCTTATTAGTTAGAAATAAGGCAAAAAATACCGAAATTGTAAAGCGTTTGAACATTTTACAAACTATACGATGTATTTTATATGTAATATAGGCGAACAATTTATAAACTTCATACGTAGCACAAGTTTAAAAAATTTTTGTAACTTTTACAGAAGTTACCAAATGGAACATGTGTTACGTTTTTAATTGTTCTTATACATTTAAGTATACTATTTTCACGTTTTGTATTAATGTTGAAATATTTATTAATATATCATTATTAAATTACACTAATGAGCACTGAAAAAAAGGGAGGCAGCAATGATGACATGTTTCTAACATGTACATTGTTAGTCTAGTTTTTGTTTGTCTCAACGATTGGAATAAAATATGGAAAAATGTTTGAAGATAAGAATAGACTCCCTTCTAAGACAAAAAAAACCATTCAATTATACATGTTACAATTATGCTAGAAAATAAGGATGCTTATCTTTATAATCACGATACACAATATTATTTAATTTACTTTAAACTCGAATTGCTGTTAAACGCATCAATGCGTAAAAAATAATCTTCAATGCTAATTCGACAGATTTTTCTATGGTCGATTTTTGCACTAGATATTAACGACTGAATAATGTTCTTTCTTGGAAAAAAGATAGAACAGAAGTTATTTTATTCAACTCTGTAATAGAGTTGGTGGTCCGTAATTGATAATGCTTCACACCTCATTTTTTAAATGTAAACTGAAACTTTCATGAACGTTGTTGTTTCTTCTGGTAATGTTTTCTTAAGCAGTATAAAACTGCCATCATAAGATGTCCTTCTATAATGAAAAAATTGACCATTAACATACAATTTTTTTTAGATTAAATTCTTAATAATCATATTCATCAAACTTAAGGTCACTATTATGCATAAGATTACTTACTTTGGTTACAGAGATATAAAATTACATTTCTCAGCAACACCCTGACTTAGAGGCTTCGATCGGACGTCCATGTTCTATCTTCACTTTATTTGCTGGATCACTGTTACCACTTGATGGAGGTCCCACTCTTAGTTTTATTTCTGCAGCCATTGTCATGAAAGCCTGTTCTACATTCATTGCATTTTTTGCAGATGTTTCCAAGAATGGTATACCAAGTTGGTCTGCATACTCCTATACACAACATTTGCATAACGATACATAATTTCAGTGTCTCAGATTTATTTCATCATTTTTTTACCTTTGCTGTTGTGTAATCAACCACTTTTTTAATATGAAGATCACATTTATTGCCGACCAGCAGCTTATTTACATTGTCACACGCATAACGATCAATTTCTTCAAGCCACTGTTTAACATTATTAAACGTTTCCTGGTCTGTGCAGTCATAAACAACAATGATTCCATGTGCACCTCTATAATAAGAACTTGTAATTGTTCTAAATCGTTCTTGACCCGCAGTATCCCAGATTTGTAACTTTATCGTTTTCCCATCAAGGTCAATCGTTCGTATTTTGAAATCTACACCAATAGTACTGATATAACTTTCTGTGTATGTATCATCAGCAAAACGGAGTAGAAGACATGATTTTCCAACTCCTGAATCTCCAATTAAAAGCAACTTAAACAGGTAATCACTGTAAAAAAGTTACATTATTCGTATACATTTAAATTAAACTAAACTACAGTTAATATAGCTTGGTTATATTTACATAAATATTTATGTTATTGTCATACTGTTAATATTATAATTTTTTTGTAGTGTTTAACATATATCATTGTATATTGAAAAATAAACATTATATTTTTTCATTTTGTATGAATCATTTGTACAAAATACGTGACAATTCATCATATGCACCATGAATCATAATGATTGTAAATTGTTATTGCATGCTATTTCACAATAATTGATGTACATAATACATTAAAAAATTACAAATATAAGCTGTTAATAGTGATATATTAATTTCAATAGTTTATATATATAAAACAAATTACGTTTAATTAAACTTTTCTTTAATGATTGATCTTTTATGACCCAACATTAGCACTGCTTTTTGAAATCATATATAACATAATTTATATAATTTAATGTCAATAATAACATCAATAATATTTGTTTTGGCATATTTCAACACAGTAAGGCATAAGAGAACACAGTTCAAAGAGTGAACTTTGTCTTCTTCAGTTTGTAATTATTTGTAAAAGACCAGATATAAAGTTATATTAAAAAATTTGTGAAATGTTTATACGTGTTTTTTACATTCAAAGCAGTCATTTTTAGTGGATAATCGATAAATCGAAGATTGCATATAATGATAAACTGAGAATTGAGAAAGGACAACAGAGAATGAATTACTGAAATATGGCTTATGAATATAGATGGAAAGAGAGGGGATAAAAGGTGATCTGTCAGATACTAAACGTTAGAAGTTTGCATTAATATAGATATAATACGACATAAATAATATTTCATTCTTTTGATTTCAACTGTTGTTAGGGTTACACGCAATTGGCTATATATTTCACAAAATGAACGTTCCTAGATATACTTATGTCTGCGCAAAAAGAAGTTTACTCACTACTCGGGATTCATTGTGGACATGCTATGCTCAGAGCGCGCTCGCTAATATCGTGTACCGTCGTTATAGAAATCTAGAAGAGAGACAATTTGTTGAAACTAGGAATTCGACAGTACAAATTCACAGATCACGTTCCTCAATATGAAAGAGCTGTAACAATGGCGGTCACG
This sequence comes from Megachile willughbiella, assembly GCA_945859595.2. Taxonomy (NCBI): domain Eukaryota; kingdom Metazoa; phylum Arthropoda; class Insecta; order Hymenoptera; family Megachilidae; genus Megachile; species Megachile willughbiella. Next base: position 13,344,540 of record OX243798.1, on the reverse strand, counting down.
GTAACTCCTCCCAAACCAGCGAATGAGATATCCACCATTGACGTAATGCCAGAATGGCAGCAGGTGCTGTTTCACTCCCTCTGCTTGACGGGACTTGAGCGATTCAGGACATAAACCACGTCTGCGCACTCCTTATCTTTTAGACCCTTTCCTGTTTTCTCTTTGCCTTATTTTTCTTATTTGTTTGTACACCTTTTATCGATACATCTACTTTTCTAATGTGTAATCTACTGAATATGGTACTAAAGAAAGTATAAAAATATATATGACAGATTGTTTTTATCGAATAGGTTATTAAAAATTGTATATGCAACAATGGTATCCTGTATATAGCTCGTACAACGGAAGATCATATCCAGTTTGCGCAACGTGGCTAACTTCAGTAAGCTCTGCACCAGATAGTGCTGCCCTCCTACTACATACTTTCTACTACGTTGGCTATATACGTGATGGGAAAAATATGCGAATAAGGACAAGTAATGTTGTATGATAAGCATGATTAAATGGTGGTTAAATTTTAAAATTCCCAAAGTTTCTAAATCTTAGACCTGTATGAATATATTACTGTGTATACCATGTTACACCATACCTTATGTAAGTAACAAGTAGTATATAAACTAAAAGGTCACTATGTATACACATTTGGCGTTACGAACATCGCAAATACGCATGTGTGTTGCTTTTAGTTACGAAGCGTCCCTAAACTAATCAAAGCTGATATGCGCAGAATGAACCAAATTCGTTAGATTTGTCTTTTGTACTTTCCTTCACTTGTCATGTGATCTTGGTATAACATTTAGCTACGACAACAGCGATATCTGGTGGATTTTGAACTTGCTAATTATTTCCTTGTAAAATACAAACATAAGAACAATTTTGCACATGCATTGTCTACTTATGCACGTAGCATCTAACTATAAACTGCTATAAACTAAAACATAACTGTCATCCAATTAAAATATAAATTTGTAAATATAGAGTTATAATATAGATGTTATCAGTTGTCATCTTTTATAACGCAGTAAAACGTTTAATTATTTATTGCAATTATACTTTACTTACTCGAATGTGTTGGAGTAGTTACGTTTAGTATGAACAAATTATATAAATTGTTACAGTATTTACTATATATACATTGTTACTGCGTGACTTTTTTATTTTAAACGTAAGTTGTTGATCTTATTAGCAATTAGTGTTTATACTACAAAATGTACAAATTTTTTTATTACAAATGGTTTTTGTAAAAAACGAATTTTACTCAATTTTTTGCAGTGGAAATCATTGATATAGTTCTAGTAGAACTAAGTAGAAACTTATTAATGTTGCCTACTTGCTTTAAAGATGAATCTTCGCCTGAACTGTATTTCCGAAGTGTAAATGGATATAAACTGAAACTTATTGATAAAAGTGTAACAACTAGAAATGTTATGAAATTTATTTTATATAGAAATCCACGTTTGAACATCAATGTGACACTTATTTTCATATTTGTAACATTGATCTTATGGATAGTATTTAATACTTTAATACCGTTGACTATATTTGTATTAATTTTAATATTACAATTAATTTATTTTATCACATCTGTAAAAGAAGGTTAGTTGAGTAATTATAATTACTAAAATGTTTAATCTATATTAACATATATTAATTTGCATTTCTTTATTTATAGACACATTGCTAGTGGTAGAATCTATTGGTGTATATATTGAAGGAAAAAGAATATTTTATGGTTTAAGTTCATTTAAATTTGTTCCTTGGGACACAGTGGTTGATGTATTTATTAATGAAGTTATAAAAGGAGTATGTATAAAAATAACATGTACTGGAATGTAATAAATCTTGTAAGTCATGCATATTACAAATATAAATATAATTTATGTTTTCAGCAAAAAGTATTATATTATCTTACAATTATAGTAAAAGATTCTTTTGGTGGAAAAGATTCATTAAAATTGGTTCCCTTGTTCCAAGAATTAATACCTGAAAGAAAATGCCTGGAATATATGTTCGAAAAGCTAGCTGGCTTGATTGGACCCAAAAAAGGGAAAATGCAATTGTAACAGTACCTGGTTCATATTGGTTGTGTCATAAAAGCAATGTATATAAATTTATCTTTAGATATCATCGCACGACTAGGTAAATATTTATTTTATGCATAGTAAAACATTGTTGATGACATCTTAATATGTATGTTTATAGAAATATGAAACAGTTTGAATTTGGCAAAGAGTTAATGAAGGTCGTTAGAAAGATCATCAAAACTCAACCTCGTCAAGGACAACAATTTAGTACTACCAATCTCTTTGTCACTTACAGTATCCTTTTTTTAAATGAAAGTTAATACAACCTTACATTGATTTTAATTATTATGCAATAACTATAAAATAATTCCTTAATAGTATGTAGGTTATGCATCATGGACTAGACAAGACAAAATGTTTGCAATGATTAAATTTAAAGAACGATGTGGCACAACATTTTCTCATGCATTTGTTTTGACTATAAAAGTGTGCAATGTTTTGGAACATACAGAACGGAATACAAAACGTGTAGTAACTATTACTGATACTAATCACTGCCCAACCCCTGCTACTGGAAATTTAAGTAGTGTGTGTTTAGACAAAAACAACATTGAGAGGAAAAGTGAAAAATATTTATTAAACTCTTGTAATAATGGTATCTCAGAAAAAAATGTTCAATGTAATAACATACAAAAAAATGTCTTAGAGTCAAAGATTCAAGGTGTACAATTGGATAACAGCTTAACTAAAACATCCACGAATAAAGAATCTGTAAAACAGAAAACAAATAATGAAAACAATAAATTAATTAAAAATTCAGAAATATTATTGAAACTATCTGAAGCACGCAGCATATCATATGAAAACAATACAGAAGTTAATAATAAAGTAAAAGAAAATAAATCTTTAAAAGATGATAAATTAAAAGAGAAAAAAGAGAATAAAGACATACATAACACTTCAATTGTATTGAATAAGCCATCTATAATTGAAAGAGAAAAAGTAGATGATGCTCATAATTCAAATAATTTAATTTCTGTAGAAAATAAAAGCAATAAGGACACAAAATTATGTCCTGGAAAAATTAATGTATGTACTAGCGAATCATCAAATGATCGCAACACATTAATTGTATCAGATGAACGTGAGATTGGAAAAAAATCTATTGATTGTGAAACCAGTTTGGTACAGAGTAAAAGTAATGATAATAATACAGTTGTTAATACTAACGTAGATACTGCTAATTTACCATATCAATATTTGATAGAAAATGAAATAGAAAATGCAAGACATGAGATATTAGATGTTGAAAGTTGTTTGCAAGAAACTAAAACTGATAAAAGCTTATGTGATCAACAAGAACAGAATTCTAAAAGACATAAATTAGAAAATATAAACGAAGATGTAAAAGATTTACCTAGTGCGAAAAAAAGAAAATGTACAATAGATAATACAACATCACGTTCTTCTGATATTACAGATTTAGTAATGGAGGGATTAATGTTTACAATTCGACAGGGCCAAGATACTGTAGCGGTTATTGAACAGAAAACTAAATTAGAAATGGACGAAGTATTAGAAAATTCTGAGAAAATTGAAACAGAGGAAGGTGAAAAACGCTTACGAAATTCTAGTTTACTTGGTTTAGAAAACTTAATAACAATGATTGATTTGCCAAAACAAAATGAAAATGAACATAAGTGTCAGAATGCAAGTATTCAAGAAAATATTTTAAAAAATCAATCTCTAAACATACATTCATTTGATAGTACAAAATATTCATTTAACGATGTCAACATTACACAAGAAAACATCACACCTAAATTAAAATTCGCGCAACCGAATTTTTTGTATAATAATTCTCCCTTAGCTAGTACAAGTTTTTTAAATAATAATGAAAATTTACTTGTTACAAATAAATGTAAGTACAATGTTACAACACATGATGATTATAAATTTGAAAAAAATTCGAATCGTGAAAAACATAAAAATGTAAACTATAAACAAAATGAAGAAGGAGAAGAAGACATAATACCAGAAGTATTACAAAATAATATTTTTCAGTCACCAATACATTCTTTGAAACGAGTACATAAATATGAAGAAAAATTTATAGACAACAAGGATGTATTAGTAAGTAAAAAAGAATTAACAAAATTTGAAACAATAAATGATGAATGTACTTCTCCTCTCAGTAAAAAATTATTACTAAAAGAGTGTTTGAATACTTCTTTTTCAAATGATAAATTTATGAAAAAATCTGTTACATCACATAAATTATCTGACGATAATATAAAAAATAAGATACATCTTCCAACAATAATTTCAGATCAAAGTATCACTATGCAAGAAATACCTTTACCGCTACAGAAAATGTTAAGAAATAAGTCACCAACAAAGTATGTTTCTTTAATTAATAAGAATCAAACAAATAAAAGCAATATTGAAGTTCACAAGGAGGCTCATAAAACACAGTTACATGAAAAAGAAGAAATTCCTCTTAATGTACAACTGGAAGCTAAAATTATAAATAGTAACAATGATCGCGACAATATACAATTAAAAGCTAAAATTTTAAGCAATGAAAATGACCAAAATAATAGTAAAAATGAAAATATGTTATCTACTGTATCAAAAATTCAAACAAATGATAGTAGTTCTTCAGGAAAAAATATGGAAAAAGTAGAAGTGTTATCAAATGAAATAAAAGACATCACACAAGAATTTTATGAAGATCTTTCATACCTGCAAAAGAAGAAGCTTGTGCACAATGAAAAATACCTTAGATCTAAAACGAAATCATTAAATGTATTAAGCAGTGCAAATTATGGTGAAATGCATATAGAAATGGTAAAACTTTTTCAAGATATTACAAGAGGTGCCAAGGTTGTTGTGACACGTATAAGTACAAAAGAATATACATAATTTAATAGAAGAAAGTTCCTCTTTAACCAGATCTGTGCACTAATAATGTTGAACAGTAAAAGTGTCATATTATTTATCTTCAATTTAATCTATAATTTAATATTAAGAACTAAGTAGTATGTTCAACATCTTTTATACATGTATATTATGCAATGAAGGTGAATAATAAATAAATGTATAGTATTTTACATGTTTTATTTAATGAAAAATACAAATTCAACCTTGCAATAATTTATGAGTCCAGGATATCTTTTCTCGTTCAATTTGATCCATAACTGCTTTTAAATTATCTAATTTATTTGTGATATTTTGTAACTTGTGATCCAAATGCTTAAAACATGGTTTTTTTTCATTGATATTTATGTTACAATTTCTATGATCCAAATAGTCTATTGTATTAGACTTCAGAGCTACTTTCATCATCTATAAAACGTAAGAAAAATTAATTATTTTCAAATCTTGGCACATACAATTATTATAAGTATAAAAATACTCATTACATGTATATCGGTTTTAAGTTTAATACATTTTTCAAGTTCATTAGCACATTCCAGCGGATATCGTTCTCGAGCATCACATAGTTCGAAGAGTGCGTCTTCGCACTGCTGTTCGAGATTATCTGAAAAATAAAATATACATGTACCCATTGTTTATAACATTTCAGTTCGTACATCGTACTTCACTATTAGTGTTACTTCCTTATTTAAAAATACATGCTTTGAACGAATGACAACAAATACATACGGTCCATTTGAACAGTCACAGCGCCATCATGTAGAAAATAATCACGATTATATTCTATTTCACAAAAGATCGTTCTGAATGTGCAATTTGACTAACTTCAGTGTGTTTCTCTTTACCATGTGTTTTTCATTTCATCAGTTATATACATGGTGAATAAAAATATATGAATTAGGGAAAGAGATCATAATGCACAACGTGTACAAGATAAAAAATCACTGGATCCATACACCCGGTGTCCCAAAAGTTGCATATTTGCATGTTCTTTAACTACACAATATCGGATTTAACAATAAGTGATGATAATTGAATTTCATTGCAGTACATCAATAAATTGACAACGTTGTTATGTTGCTCACTCTCGCTTTCGATATAGCATTTGGAAACAATCGGTTAAAACAAAATTTTTCTGCTTTATAAACAATATTATGTTTTATAAGCAATATTATGTTTTTATAATAATTAGCATCTCATTTAATATTAAATTTATTTGCAATTAATACATTAAAACAAAGTAAAATATACTATGACTTTCGTACAAAAATTATTTCATTGTTGGTATAAAAGAGCTAAATTTCCATACATTTTTATGATTCATGATAATAATAAGTTAACGCATGATAATATTAACAGTATTGATGTAATTTATGTATAAATATACACGTATACGTTACTAATTCATGTTTTAATTCAAAAACATAAATTGGCAGATAGCTCTTGAAATCGGATCGGCTTCTTATTGCTGAAACATGTATATCGTAATCAGAACAAATTTTGATGAGTTGGCAACAAAAAAAAATCATTTCGGCAACGGAAATTGATGACATTGATACCTTCCGTTTACGTGGCGCTTATTTATACGTATTTTTTGATACTGCTAAAAGTAAAGTTATGCGTTTCACAGCACGTAATTCACCGCCATTAAAATTGCGAATGCCGTTATCTAAGCCGGCACGGAACAGTTAGGGTAAAGGTCTTAGTTTTTCCTCAGTAGCATTAGTGCTGAGATGAAGAAAAGTTGAAGTGATATTCTGCCTTTTAAAGTTTCTTGAAAATAGCATTAAAACGTACAAATACGTCTTCAAAGCAACATAAATAATGGGGTATTTAAAATCTACAGGCACGGTAATAATATACATTGGTTTTTTCTTGGCTGTGATTACATTTTTACCGGGTTTACCTCCTGAAGCAGAATATTCCGAATATAGGTAATATACCTATTTTTTTTTCTTCATTACCAATGTGATTCTGGAATATATGTAATAAATAATGAAATGTTAAAACGGTTAACAAATATTTCAGCATAAAACTTCCCAGTGATGTAAAGAATCGCTTGGAATTAAAAAATCGATTAGAAGGAGCAGAAGTGTTGTTTTCTGGAGAAATCAAAGGTCCAGAATCCTTTGCGTCGTACAATGGGGAAATTTACACTAGTGTACTCGGAGGTTACGTCGTAAAAATTGAAGAAAATCGGGTTGAACCAATTGTGAAATTTGGTCAGAAGTGTGGTATGTAGTTCTAAATAGTTTAATTGATCTATAAAAAAAGTGACGAGTTCAATTAAATCATAAATTTCATTACACGTATTCACATAATTGATAATATTCATATATTAAATAAAATATATATTTTCAGATGGTTTATGGCAAGAAGAGAAATGTGGTAGACCTTTAGGTTTAAAATTTAACGATAAAGGAGAACTATTTGTTGCTGATGCTTACTATGGAATTTTTAAAGTCAATGTTAAGACACGGCAGTATGTAAACATAGTTAACAGTTCTATACCTATTGATGGAAAAGCTCCAAGAATAGTTAATTCTTTGGATATTGCAAAGAATGGAGATATTTATTGGACAGATTCAAGTACAGATTTTGGAATACAAGATGGATTGTATACATTCCTAGCCAATCCATCTGGCAGGTAAAAAGTTTTAAATTTAATTGGTACATGTTATTTAGTACATTATATATAAATAATTATTTATTTACAGATTTATTCGATATAATGCTGCAACAAAAAAGAATGAAGTATTGATAAAAAATCTAGGTTTTGCAAATGGTGTTTTACTAAGCGATGATGAAAGTTTCGTTATTGTATCAGAATGTCTTCATTCACGCATTATTAAATATAATTTGAAAGGTCCAAAAGCTGGTCAATATGAAATTTTTGTAGAAACTCTACCTGGTTTACCAGATAATGTACATAGTGATGGACAAGGAGGATTTTTAGTATCTTTAATTATGTACGCAGATTCTGAACATCCTGTCTTACCTCAGTCTCTCATGCCACATCCATACATCAGGAAAATGTTATCCAGATTGCTGTATACCATAGAAGCTCCATTTAAATTACTGAATGATATTTATCCAAATTATTATGCAGAAAAATTTACACACATAGTGGGTTCATTTCAGCTTCAATCAATTGTAGATACTGAGAAAACTTCAATAATACTCAGATTGAATAAAGCAGGAAATATTTTGGATGCTTTATATTCAGCAGATAAGAAAGTCCATGGTACTAGCTCTGCTTATGTACATAATGGATATTTATGGCTTGGATCTCCTTGGAATGACTATATCATGAGAGTTCCATTAAAACAAGCATTTCCCGACTTAGTAAGCACCAAAAAATCTTCAAATGTAAAAGAACAAAGGAAAGAAGAACCACTTCCAAAAGTTTCAGAAGCACCAAGTGTAAAAGTAGAAACAAAACCCACAAATACACAACCTCAAGAGACTGCTACAAAATCACGATCAAAACCAGCTAAAGAACAAACAAAAGAAAAATCAACTTTGGATGTATCATCACCAAAACCAACTACTCAAAAATCTACAACACAACCACGTGCTTCCACGACTACTACTACCACTACCACCACCACTACTACAACTCCTCCTCCTCCTCCACCTCCTCCAAAACCAACAACAACATCAGCTCCTCCAAAACCAACAACAACACCACCTCCAGCTGTTCCAAAAATGTCAACAAAGGAAACTAAGAAAGATAATTTAAAAAAAGTTGGGAAGGATAATTTGAAAGAGGTTAAAAAAGATAATTCCAATTTAAATGCGAAACCTGAAACATTAAAAAAAGACAGTGAATCAACTGTAAAATCAAAACCTGATGAATCTATCAAAAAAGGTGCTCAGCAAACTCAGGCTACAAAACCCAAGCCAGTAGAAAAGAAACATGATTCTGTTAAGAAATAAACAGTTAACTGTTACAAAGTTTAATCATACTGTTCTATTTTATGTTAAAGGTTCTACATATTCCAAACATATCGACTTGTTTATATTTTACGAGATTTAAACCATATTTACATTCCGTTATTTTAATAATACATGTTTTTTTATTTACAGTTCTCAAACAAGGTTCAACAGACTAATATTATATAATGTTTTTTACGTTATTGTATGTTAATTTTCTTATAAATGATACAAATAATTGGGGAATGCGTTAGAGACTGTGATTTAGATTTGTATATAAGATTAATACTGTGTTATACAATAAAAATTTAAATATTAAAATAATATTTCTATAAATAAGATAATTTATATTATAAATTACAATTGTTTATGCGATTTAAATTATTTTCTTATAATTAAAATTGTTTGCTATAACTATAAAAATAGTGTGAATCTTTCATTGAATTTTTAATTTCTATTTTTGTATGTGATCTATTTTTCTATGTAAGGTATATTCTATAAAATATACATATGAAAATAAAAATTAGTTATTCTTTGGCTAATGCAATAAACCTATATACATACATATTAAACTTAGTGTTCTTCAACTAATACAGTAAACTTATATACATAGTGGTGAAAAATAATGCTCTTAACTGTATATAAAAGTTGGTAAAAGGATGTATAAATGGTATAAAAATAAAATTTTTGTTTTTTAAATATTGACTTTTATAATTGCTATCATTTACTCCTCTAACAACAAAACAGATTACAAATGTTTAAGTACATTATAAAAATATATGTTAATCTATTTTTATTTATACAATGGAATCAATGTCCATGAATAGAACAAAAGAAATTACAAAGCTATGCTCAAATATTAAGTTGTTTTGTTATAAAAGTGGGTAATATGGACTTTACTTTCTTGGCTAAATTCTGCTGCATTTTCCAGAAAATGCTAGGATATATAGCAAAATGCCAATATCCATTTCTTTTATATCGTGCCCATTTCTGTGCATTTAATAAACATTTTTGATAATGTAAGATATCCTTATCTTTCGACATTGGTTTCAGAGAGCTTTCATTTATTAAAGCAAAGCCAACCTTTATTAATTCTTCGCCAATTTTTAATTGTTCCTGTACGATTTTGATATAAGTAAACAGAACGAATCACATAAAATTATATTCTTACCTTATTGTGTTGTAACAGAACTATGCAGTTTAAGTACTCTTTTCTTTTGGCTAAAGGTATGAAAGTTATTTCTTTTTGACCAACAATTGTTTGTAACCAACTAATACCTAGTTAAATATCCATTAATGAATCTATTGTATTTGTAAACATTTAATTAGTACTTACCATTGGCTGTTATGTCAAGTCCAGCTATTTTTATAGGTAAATATTTAGAACTGCTCAATCGGGGTAAAGGTATTAATGGCTTGTGATCAACCATGAGAACTGTTCCATAACTAGGATCTATACGTTTTACAGTACCTCGAAGCTGAACTCTTTTTTGTATAAAATGAGACGGTATACTGGATGGTTTTCTAAATTTAGCAAACTAAAGATATAATAATAAAAGGCATAAGACATTGAGCTATTTAAAACATTATTGATATGGATCATACATACAGGTCTAATTCGATAAAGTGCAACAACTAAACTTATACTAGCAATTCCATAACTGATAACCTGAAATCGTTAATAAACCGATTAAAATTATTTAAATTTGGTTATTATATCAGAATAAAATGTAGGTTAGGACATACCTTCACTGTTTTAATATCAGTTTCATTAAAAATTATTAATCTTTCCATAATATTTGGCTTTTTTTCTAATGCCATAGTTTTTTATTTATATTATTTTAGGAAAACGCACTGTAAATTAATACCTATAACAAATTGAAACAAAACTATCTTTCTGAGTATAAAATATGTTCCATAAAGCGTTTAATAATCGATATTTTTATACGAAATCGCCAAAAAATATAATAAATAGTAGTAATATATACTTTATATTTGAAGTTTTATTTCGCGTAAATAATACATTAAAATTAAGTTTTTAAGAACTACATATTATACAAATTATAAATTGTACACATAAATATTTTCGTTTGAAATATTTTCCCTCATAAAGGAAAAAATTCTTAATTTATATTTTATTTAGTACACGAAGTTATTTAAATATGAAATGAAAAGAACAATATATGTATACATTATCGCAAACTATATAAATTAATAATGAAGATATAGAATAAATACTATAAATAAACTACAAAATATGATCATCAGCTTTTTATACAGTTACATAGAGAACTGCTGCGTTAATAATTATAAATTAAGCGTTTACACAAACTGAATTTGCTTTCATCCTTCACTTTCGTTTTCTTATTCTCACACATGCGTGAGTCGGTGCACCACGCTGACATCATATCTTACTCAAGGTGACAAGCAGGGATATTAAAATGATCGTGTATATGTTTTTTAACATTTGTGAATAGTGTTTAAAATTGTTTACTACAAGAGTACATACATTCACGAGGAAACAATCAAATTGCTGGCAATTTACAATATATTATAAACAATGTTTCGTGATGGTCAATATTTGGAAGTAATTAAGGTATCACGATCAACAGCTGTTACAGCTGTCACTAGATGCTTCTACATATATATAAATAAAACAGAAGCTGTGTTTGTAGGCTTCGGATAATTGTCTAGCTACGGCTGTCGTTACTGTGCAAGAAAAGACTATAAAAATTAAAAAGAAAAAAGTTTCAACTAATAAGTGGCTTGATCTTGAGGACTGGGCAGCTTTATATAAAATCCTGAAGAAAGCAATTTTACGTAATGTTCGAGTTGAAGGATCGCTCGAGGATTTTAAGAAATATAAATGGAGAAAATCTACACGACAGTTGGATGTCACGTAAGCAATATTTTTCTAACAAATCCTGTTCACTATTCACAGTAAAATGATAATATAGTATCATAGTGGTATAGTGAAGTAATAAAATGGTAGAGTGATGGTATAGTAAAGTAGTAAAAAAGACACGTATATTAAAATACAACTGTTACCCGTAAATTTGTACAAATGTTTTCATAAATTACAGATATACGATTGAGCCATCAGAAGACGTAAAAGATGTTACGTTATTACCTACGATCAGAGTAAATGTATCTCCCGCGAAAAAAAAATTGGATAAAACGGAGGTAGCCAAAACAACGTTGAAGGAAGAAATTCGGAGCCGATCGGTGGAAAAATTACAGAACCATTCTACCAGTCATACACATCAAAAGGATAATAAAACTACTTCAGCAAACAAAAGGGAAAATAATGATGCAGTTTCGAAGACTTCAAGTAACACCAAAACTAATAGGTCTAAAAGATATTTACCTACAGAGGCTGCAGAGAATGACGCGTTAGAGGAATATGTACCGGATGCACCAACGACAAAGAAGTTATGCGCGGACTTAAATTATATACCGAGTAGGAAGAGTATGTTGGAAACAATCCAAGTATCTTCAAATGAATATTCGCCGATGGTATCAGATAATAAAAGCATAGCGGATGTCGTTCGATATGTTCCAAATTCTATAGATTTATCAAAAATATCTTACGAAACTTATGAACCTAGTACGACGATCGTTAGTAATCATTCCGAAGAATACATTCCCAATTCGAAAGGGGTTAAAGCGTCCGTAGAGGAATATCATCCAGATTTTACTAGTAAATTAATGAAATTCGATAATAGTTATGTACCATCGAGTGTTCGGTTAATTAAAGAACATTCGAAAAGCTGCCCTGACAGGCATAAAAAGTTGCAATCAGGGAAACATTTGTTAAAACAAAACGAAACGTTAATTAAGTGAAATATAGATCTGTTTTGATCTGATTGGAATTTTTCCTAAAGTATATTTTCAAAATGATATATATATATATATATACAATACATGATATATAAATTATAATGTAATATTATTTTTAATACATATACAGAATACAAATATCTTTTGATTCTATTACAATATAATTCAATATCGTGTTACTGTACAATAAATATAATTGTAATAAAAAGATGGTTATTTTCCGTAAAAACATTTGCTTATTACTATCCATACTTATTTATGAATGTACGAGTTCATTTTTAACGATCATTGTCTTCGCTTTCTGAAACAGAGTCCTCGACTAAATTTTTTATTAATTCAAATTTTGGTTCTATATTTTCTTGCTTGACAGTCGACTGTTCATCATCTAGTTGATTAAATTCTTCGTCGTCTGTATCGTCATCGGCTCCTGGATGAACAGGCACTTTATGATTTGGACTATTGGGTTGTTGTACCATGCCTGGTTTCTGCCATGCTTTTTGTGATTCCTGTAATTGATAATTAAGGATTCGATAATTATCTGCTAATTAGTCATGATCTGAATAGATATGAAAAAATGTGAACTTACTTTCATACCACTAACTTTTTCTATGTAATAATCATAAACAAATTTAGCCATATGTGGCATATCTTCAATTTCCATCGGTGGACTAGATGGAATTGCATCGTTGAGCCTTTCAGTGGGATAATGTTCTTGTGGAAGAAGTTGCAACTTTAGTGGTCGTTGCATTAATTGAGCAAATGCAGGTGTTAATTCAAAACAGTTCTTAAAGAGAGATACCCTTGCGAAAACGTAAAGACCGAGACGTGCTCTTGACATAGCAACTACTAAACGGCGTGCATCCCTTAAGTGACCTACAGCACGAGTTTTTACGAGAGATAACAATATATAATCATTTTGTTGACCCTGATATTTATCAACAGTCGTTACTTTATTCGGTCGACCTATTAAAGGATTACTGGCACATCTTATATTTATTACGTCTCTTATTAAATGTTTTTGTCCGTTATACGTTGTCAATATACTGATCTTGTCAGCTGGATAACCAAGAAGACGCATGTACATGAATACAGCTACGCAATATTCAGCTTCAGCAAGGTTTTGATAAAAGTATGCACTGGGTTCGCTTTCTCCGACTCCGTTGAAATCTTCCACATTGATAAGCTGAAAGTCATAAAGAAATCCAGCATTTGCCACAAGATATTCCGAACTCTTTTCCACATGTGTAAGATTGCCTAATTTTTTGTATCTCCAATTATAGAGATTACAGATGCTAGGTCTTGCACGACCTTGACCATCAAGGTCGACTGTGGGAACACCCAACCGGACAAATCTTGCGAAAAGGGATTGTTCCATGTTTGAATACTTTTGAAAGGCCATGTTTTTAATGACTGGCGGAAGCTGATGGTGATCTCCTATCATTATCCAACGTTTCAATCGGTTATATCCATCTTGTGGATTCTGTAGTAACAATGGTATAAAAGTTTCTATTTCTAAAATTTGCGCAGATTCTTCCATAAGAATGTTATCATATTTGAATCCCATATCTACGAGTTCACGTCTTTTAAGTGCAGCATGAGTACACGTCATAGCAATAACTTTAGCTTCTTTAACTAACAAATATTTTGATCTGTCCAAACCAGATCGTAACAATTCAAAAGCTCTAAATTCCTCTAATTGTGCGAAAATCCGTTCGATATATCTGCAAACATACTTAATTAAAATTTGATAAAAAATGTGCTTTGTTACATACAATATCATTATTTATATAAATTTACCGGAAACAACTTCGTGCTATTTCAATATCTTCTTCAAATGTATTACGTTTAAATAATGGTTTTGGCGCATTGTCGAAAAATTTGTGAAACGGGAATTCTTCATCGATAATGTAAGCAGGAGGTGGGTTGTTTCCTTGTCTTTGTTTAATTCTAGTTTCAAAACGTTCCCACCTTGCTAATATTTGATACATAAAAAAGTGTCCAGCCGTTTCACATGTATATGCCACATCACCTTTTACATTTAATGACTCCTAAAAGCAAATTTTTACATGTATTTAAAAAAGAAGGATAAATACTAGCTACATATCGCAAATTACAAACCTGTAATCTTTGAACTTCCATTAACAGATCCAAGCGTTTAGCTAAGACATAGTTAACTCTACCGTATCTACTGAAATCTTTTTCAGTCTCTAATGCTTCTTCTCCGTGACCTAGACGTAATAAATGTCTTTCGTCGATATCAAGCGCCATAATTTTTTCAAACAGCTGATTAAGTGCCTGATTCGAGTGCGTAACTATAAGCGTTCTTTGATTGGGAAAGTTATGATAAAGATTAGAAATGATCTGAACAGCAACATCAGTCTTTCCTGTACCAGGGGGACCAACAACGAGCGTCAATCCTGGCTGCATACCAGCACGAATAGCTTCAACTTGTGTCGGTGTGAAAGGAATTTGATTCCTGTAACATAATTGTACCATCATATTAAAGAGATATGTAATCTTTATTTCATAAAAAATAATTCTTTACATACTTCTTAGGCTCATTAGCTTTGTAAGGACCTCGGCTAGGTGGTACATGAGGTTCGACTCTGATCACTTTTTTAATGGGCTCATTATTATGTTTAGCTAGCACATCTTCAAACGTTAAACGGAATGGTCGTACCAATTTTGATTCATCATCAGTAGAAATTTCAATTTCGTGTTGAGGGAAACTAGATCTTAAGTGATCTATGTCGAGGAATGTGTCGTTAAAATCCATTGTTGGAATTTCATTTGACATCCTATACAATAAAAAATATATATTACTAAGTAACAGAAGGTAATTTAATTGGTTTTGTACAAGATAACATACCTTGAATAACGAGCTGCTCCAGGATCACCATATCCAAGAATAATATCATGAAGCCAATCAGGAACAACGCATTCCGTATTCATGAGTTCTCGTATGGTTTCTAATACTGCTTTGAAATTATTCTCCTTCGGTTTACGCCTCATTATAATATTAAAGCTCTCGTATACATCCTCACCGCCGTGACTAGCATTGTCCATATCGATTCTGTATTGATTGGAATCTAACCAGACTCTATATGTTCGAGTATCACCAGGCAAGATCGGCCGTGGTTCAGGACCATCTTCGATTACTCTACCATTTGAATCTAGCATACCTTCAACTTCACATCCTCGAACTGTAGTCAATCCAACTTGTGGAACGAAAGGTAGTTTGTGACTATATTTTGTGCCTGTATATGTAAATGTATTACATCATTGTATCGTTTTAATTGCATAAGTAAGATCTACGTGATGTATTTAATAATAGTATACCAATCGGATTCTGAGGCTTCACCGTGATTAAAAAACAGACATCGTGTTTACGAAGATTCTCCCATTCGGATTTAATTTCTTTGCGAACGCTTAAATTTATAGTGACATCAGCGCGAACTCTGGATGGTCTTTTCTCTCCAATATTAGGTTTTGCTACTTCAACAACAGCGAACTGCGTGATCGGTTGGGCCATTCTAGCCCAGCCACCGAAATAAACACCACCATCTTCAGCACGCCTACATTAAAAAATAATTAATTCTGCTACTGCGTACACGAATCTAGATTAATCTAAATTAGACGGATAACGTCCTTCTCCAAGGCAAAAAAATGACGTACCATGGACTCAATCTGCTCACAGCATCTTCAATATCCTGGCGTATTTCATCTATAATAAATAATTGATATTATTGATTAACTATATAAATATATTTTTCGTATTTTATATATTCAATGTATTTATACGTACAGGTAGATTCAAGTCGAAAAAGATTGAAGTTTCTCAACAAATAATCATGCAATGTAAGAAACTGTAAATTTAATTTCGGCAACGCTAAACATCCTTCGCCAGAGAAGTATTCTGTGGGCACGATACTTTCGTTCCAAATAATTTCCTCTGTCGGATAAAGTGGCATCTCATTCAGCTCCTCCAACTGAGACGCTCTACGCTCGTGGCGAGAAATCTGAAATTTTTATACATTACTCGACAAATCATCACTAGATTTCACTCGTTCTTAACTTACCAATAACTCTTGAAGAAACTCCACATCGTAACGATACCAATTCTCTTCTTTCTCTCGTTCTTCCGATGGTACCAAGCTGAGGTAACTAGCGATGGATCTTAACTTCTCCTGACTGAAACAAGAGGTATGTAATAAATGGAAATATATTTCAAAAAATATGGACAAGGATTAATAAAAATGTTACCTGAGCAAAACGAAATGTTTGTAAAGAGCCTCCCTCGTGTCGACACTCGCCACATTTGCCAATGCAAAACTCCTCAAGTCTGGGAACTTGGCGAAAACTGCTTTCTGCGCATAGTTTGAATTTTATTTCTTGGTTTATACTTTCATACTCCTTTGGCTTTATGTGAACGCCTACCCTAACGACAGTGTCGATGACTTCACATATGACATAGACAAATCACATGCATAGTCTCGCTATATGAAAGGATCATACAAACTTAACTCCTATTGTTGATTAAGTATAAGGAGATCTGGGGTTGGTGGGGTTAAGATGCGGGGATGTGGAGGTGTGGGTATGTAGAGATGTGGGGGTCTGGGGATTTGGGGATATGGGAAGGTAGAGATTTGGGGATGTGAAGATTTGGGGATGTGGAGATTTGGGGATGTGGAGATCTGGGGATGTGGAGATCTGGTGATGTGGGAATTTGGGAATATGGGGATCTGGAGGTATGGAGATCTGGGAATGCAGAAATTTGGGGATGTGGAGATTTGGGGATGTGGAGATCTGGAGATGTGGAGATTTGGGAATGTGGAGATCTGAGAATGTGCAGATTTGGGGATGTGGAAATCTGGGGATGTGGAGATTTGGGGATGTGGAGATCTGGGAATATGGGAATCTGGGGATATGGGAATCTGGGGATATAAGGATCTGGAGGTGTGGAGATTTGGGGATGTAGAGATCTGGGAAGGTGGAAATCTGGAGATGTGTGGATCTGAGAATGTGGAGATCTAGGAATGTGGAGATGTGGGGACCTGGAGGTATGGGTTCTGGGAATGTAGAGATGTGGCATTGTAGAGATCTGAGAATACGAGAAGCTAGGAAAGTAGGGATGTGAGGATGTGCGAATCTGGAGATTTGGGAAAAGAGTCATATAGCGAGACTTCACCGTACCCATATCAGTACATATAGGTGTCTCATTTAATAATTATATATAGGCAAATATTAGCCCGATTACTTCCAAATCGACATGACGCAATCCTTCTTTCCCGAAAGTTCAATCCCATAATTTTGATAGATTTCGAAATGCATATGTGTTATACCTGAAGAGAAGTGATTTTGGTGTAATGCAGTTGTGTCATATCATGATCCGTAAGAGGGTCTCCGCTTTCCTCGTTGATTTCAAATCTGGCATAAAACTTCAACATCTCCAGCAACTGCGAACAATAATTAAAACGTTAAAACAATGAGAATGCAAAGTATTAAAACGTTGAATAACAAGTTAGCGTAGTTATTTATCACTAATTTCCGTAATGTTGTACTTTATCTTCCATGTACTTCCTCGCGTGTAATTTGTATGCATTATGATACTGGTTTAATAGTTTTGACGCATACGATCTAATCATTACTAACCACGTAGCATTTTAAAACCTGTTTACAAACTTTTTAAAAATTATGTTGCAAGTCACGACGAAACAATAAGATAATTCTTCGTGGCAAGAATGCGCGAATGTAAGTCGAAGTGCAAGTATCAATCATTAGTCTGACTAATCAAAGTAAAATAAAGTCGTTGTTAATCAAGGTTACGCAATTACTCAATTTCATCTCATAGAGTAAGCAAGGTTACTCGATTAGGTTTATTTCAATCTTCACCTTAACGCGAATAAAGACTTAACTGATCGTTACGAAATTTCATCGCAAACAGACAAATTTATCAGTCTATATTTGGAATAAAATTAACGTTTTAGTTTCGAAATTCTACGTCATTAAAGATTAAAGGAGTCCGAGTTCTCTTTTCGTATATTTTGGAAGGATATTACTCGAGAAGGGGCATGTCGATTACACTACTATCTTATTGATAGACTGATAATATCGTTCAAACTTAACTTAAAATGGTATTCTATCAAATCTCTAAATTTTAAGAATAATTCGAACGATTATGCGTAACATAGTCAATTTGTATCTCGATAATCGATAATTTATCGCTATTATCAGTAGAATTGCAAAACTGGTTGCAATTTGAAGATATTAAAAAACAGGCAGCTAGAAATGTTTTTTAACCACGATTTATTTTTCGTAATAAAAAGTAGTGTCCGATTATTTCCGATCGAAATTTGATCGGAACCCCAGTGAGAAACAGGGTGAAGGAATGATGCGTGAATCCGTTCAACGAGAATGCGGTCCCCTCGTAAAGAGATAAAAAAGACATGGTATATAACATGGCCGTGGTGAACCGTGAGCCAGAAACGCGACACAGTGGGAGAGGATCGTTGCTATCTCTGAACGGGTAGTTCATCATCAATGCTTTATCCACGATTGTTTCAGTTCCACGCGAAGCGCAAGTGTGTCAACGTGCATCATTCACGATTCAAGATTTATTCGTTCTCGAACGAAGGTTGAACCGAGGATAAAAGGTGACTCCAGTCGCAATCAGTTCGTGATACCGTTTTAAGTTCAAAGTGGAAGAGAAGTATTCCAAACTCGAGTTAACATCCGAAGCAAAAAGGAGAAATATAGTGATAAATTCATATCATTGGATCAGCGTTTTGATTCAAATGTGAACCTTCGTCACTATTTCAATTATTCATCTAATAACACCGATTCCCATCACATTAATGACGGTGTAACCGGTGATTGATGTGATTCGTTCGTCGAAATTCGTTGAAAACAAACTTGTTTTGTGACGAAGAAATGCGGTAACAAACATCGGGAGATAATGTCGTTGGACGTGATCAGCAGCAGGTACTTGGGCACGTTGCCAGCCAAAGGTAAATCTTTCACGTCCCTTTTTAGTTTGTTTCCTGTCTTTAACGTGCTGGTTCGGTGATCGAACACTGCGAATATTCGAAAACTGATAGGACTTTAGTTGGGGACAGTTCGATTCAGTGGTTTCGACTTGAATATGCGTTTAAATTTAGCTTCACACGTTTTATATTCAGAATATTCTAACTGCTTATAAAAATGAAACGTGTGTTATGAGGACCTATATAACTAGATTCCTATATCGATGTTGCTATATTTTTATATTCCTATATTTTCAGATGCGCTAGATCCATAATATTCTTATATTTCTAGATTTCTGTATTATTAGATCCCTAATATTTTTATATCCCTAGACTTGTATATTTCTAGATTTTTTTATTGCTAGATCCCCAATATTCCTATGTTCCTAGGTCCCTAAATTTCCAGAATTCTGCACTATTGGACCCCCAATATTCCTATGACCCTAGATCTCCAAATTTCTAAATTTCTCTATTACTAAATCTTCAATATTCCTATGTCCCTAGATCTTTAAATTTCCAAATTTCTGTACTATTAAATCTCCAAAATTCCTATGTCCCTAGATCTCTAAATTTCTATATTTCTGTACTACTAGATCCCTAATATTCCAATATCCCTAGATCTATATTCCCAGCTTCCCCTACTACTAAATCCCTAATATTCCTATATCCCTAGATCTATATTCTTAGTTTCCCCTACTACTAAATCCCTAATATTCCTATATCCCTAGATCTATATTCCCAGCTTCCCCTACCACTAAATCCCTAATATTCCCTATTTCACACCCTATATCCAAAAATCTCTACCACATCCCTAATATTTCTAGACCTCCACATCCCTCAATAACCCAAATCCCAAATTTCTACATCTCGATATCCCCAAATCCTATAATCCCTATATTCTGATATCCCTAAACAATACATATTTAAAAAAATCCTAGATTCCTCAGTCCCTAGATCTACCCATATCTCTAGTTCCTCACATTTCTAAATTTGTACACTGAATTTTGTATATCTAAATCCCTAAATATACCTAGAAACCGAACTCGAACAATGCGAATATATTTAAAACCGTTTCGAATATCTCATTATGATTCTCATGTTTAAATGCATGACGATGATACATCGATAATGATTTCCATTAAAATCAAATTTTCTAATGACCTTTGTATCGAACCGTTAACAACAGGTGATTATATGAATATATTTTAGATGTCGGTTTTAATCCTTATTTTATAAACAAGCTTAATACGAATTCTGCGGTTTGGGAAGATATTTTATTATCGCGATGCATATGTATTTGAGGATTGAAACGGGAAAATGGGATAATATAAAATCGAAAACGGGTCAGACGGTCATTATCGGAATGCTTAATATATGATGCATTATTGACTGAAGAATGACTTGCTCTTTGGAATTGACAATTTAAAAATGAAACAGAAGAGTATTCTTTTGTTATAAAGTACGAAGTATGTAAGGACTATGTCATCGATTTTCTCAAAGCTGGTTCTGCTCTTAAAAAAAAGGTCCTAATTCTCATAGTAGTACTCAATTTTCTGGTTGTGTACATGCACTGTCAATATTCATATAACATTATTTTATGCAATTTTCAATTCGAATATTTTAAATGTGTAAATCTTGCAAATTTTCGAATTTCTAAATTCCCAAATTTTTACGTCCCAAAGTTTTCACGTTCCCAAATTTCTACATCTTCAAATTCCCAAATTACCAACTTTTCAAACTTCCATATCCCCAAATTCCTATTTCCCCAATTCCTATATTCCCAAATTCTTATATCCCCAAATTCCTATATCCCCAAATTTCTATATCCCCAAATTCCTATATCCCCAAATTCTTATATCCCCAAATTCCTATATCCCCAAGTTCTTATATCCCCCAATTCCCAAATCCCCAAATCCCCAAATTCCCAAATTTCCAAATTCCCAAATTCCCAAATTCCCAATTCCTCAAATTGCCAAATCTCCAAATCTCCAAATCCCCAAATCCCCAAACTTCCAAACCCCTAAATTTCTAAATCCCCAAATTTCCAAAACCCCAAAACCCCAAATCCCCAAATTACCAAACCCCTAAATTTCTAAATCCCCAAATTTCCAAAACCCCAAAACCCCAAATCCCCAAATTTCCAAAGCAGAATTCACATTCAAAACTCCTCAACATCTAACAACTCTAATTGCAACCGTAAGACGTAAGAGTTAAAAGACTCTACAGTAATTTGCACGACTATTTTGACAATGACGAGCGTTGAAAAGAAATACAATCTTAATGTTCGTAACCTAGTTTAACATAGACTGTGTGTAGATATGCATCATGAAACGGTCAAATTGAAGCGAAGAAGGGATGCTGCTGTTAACAAGATGCTCTCTTTATGCTCAATGCCTGCACACATTTTTCTATTCAGCCACATGCATACATCCCGTGTATTCTTTTATTTTTCATGATTACATCTCGACATTTACACGTCCGCCAATTCAATTCATTCAATTGCAGACGTGTTGCTAGAGCGTTGTATTTACAAAACGTTATTAGACAATTTTAGTTACTTTTTGTTAGGTATTAGGTGAAGTGTATTTACTTGCGGAATTGGTTTCAAATTTTAGATTCTCAAATTCACAAATTCTTAAATTCTGAAATTTATAAATTCTCAAATTCACAAATTTCCAAATTCCTAATTTCCCCAATTCCCAATTTCCCAAATTGCCACATTCCCCAATTCCCAAATTCCCCAATTCCCAATTTCCCCAATTCCCAATTTCCCCAATTCCCAATTTCCCCAATTCCCACATTCCCCAATTCCAAATTTCCCCAATTCCCACATTCCCCAATTTCAAAGTTCCCCAATTCCCAAATTCCCCAATTCCCAATTTCCCCAATTCCAAATTTTCCCAATTCCAAATTTCCCCAATTCCAAATTTCCCCAATTCCAAATTTCCCCAATTCCAAATTTCCCCAATTCCAAATTTCCCCAATTCCTAGTTTCCCCAATTCCTAGTTTCCCAATTCCCTATTTCCCCAATTACCAATCCCCCAATTCCCAATTTCCCCAATTCCAAATTTTCCCAATTCCAAATTTCCCCAATTCCAAATTTCCCCAATTCCTAGTTTCCCCAATTACCAATCCCCCAATTCCCAATTTCCCCAATTCCCTATTTCCCCAATTCCCTATTTCTCCAATTACCAATCCCCCAATTCCCAATTTCCCCAATTCCCTAATTCCCCAATTCCCTATTTCCCCAATTCCCTATTTCCCCAATTCCCAATCCCCCAATTTCCAATTTCCCCAATTCCCTATTTCCCCAATTCCCAATCCCCCAATTTCCAATTTCCCCAATTCCCTATTTCCCCAATTCCCAATGCCCCAATTACCAATCCTCCAATTCCCAATTTCCCCCATTCCCTATTTCCCCAATTCCCAATCCCCCAATCCCCCAATTCCCAATTCCCCATATTTCCAAATTTCTATAACCCCAAATTCCCCAATTCTCAAATCCCCAAATCCCCAAATTCCCCAATCCTCAAATCCCCAAATCCCCAAATTTCCAAATCCCCAAATCCCCAAATCCCCAACTTCCAAATCCAAATTCCACAGAGCCCTACACGGCAATATAACGGGAGTCACTTCTACGTATCGACTTCATCGGATTTCAAAATCTCCGTCAACATTTCTTTGAAGCAAGGAGGAAAAATAACACCGTAAAAAACAAGCCGGTTTCTAATTTCTAAAATTCCTACCCAATCTTGTAACACGCGTGATTTATGCCGCGATAACGTTGTTTTTTGTGCAGAGTAAAAAGCATAAAGCGCATCTATGAATACCGAGTCTCTTTTATCCGGCTTTGATACATTTTTTGTATTGCCTACGTCAATCAGCCCGGCGAAAAAAATAAGCTGAGAAAACTTTTCTTTCGGGGTGCCTCGCGTGATGCAATCAGTATTTCAGCCTGAAAGACTTCGAGCAACTGCAGCGAACATTCAGGCTATTTCTAACAGATAATTTACTGGAAAAAAGAAGATCTTAAAAGATGTCTGTGTGCCAATTGATTGCGAGCTATCTGCGATGAACGGAGCTTCGAGTAGACTTATAAACGTATTTTGCAGTATCGATACTGGAATAATGTTGTTCAACAATGTTTCATAGTCCACGTTTTATCGTGATAATAAAATCCTAAGATGATCGAATGTTAAAACGTGAAGCCTTCGTGAACTTTCGACCACGGTTGTAAAATTTATTCGATTTATTGAATAAACTCTACAATCATTTCCAGACATAAAATATCAGGAAATAAAGCTTCATAAAATTAGAGAACATATGGATACACATTTAATACTGATTACACGGAGAAGAATAACAATATTTTTGCAATACTCCCTTATCTTATCACGGCGAGTTAACCTTTTTTTATAAATATATTATTTATATCGGTTCCGTTTCATGTTCGAGGGAAATTATTTTGGAACATCCATGTTTTTCTTTTCATTCAGTATCCTTATCGGCTATCGACTAAATTAATAAGTAATTTCAGACGCGTCTACTTATCTCGAACGTTTGTCAATGAAAACGTGGTGAAACTGCGTTCGAACACGCATGATATTAGTTTCGGTGAATTTTTCGTATCAGCTTCGGCAATTAGCGCAGCTTTAAAATGTTACTAATTTACTCGATTAAAACTTCGATTCATTTCTGGGTCATGTTACCGAAATATTCTTGCAAAACATGAAGTTTCGACAGCTCTGGTGTTCAAAGTTTAATTAGATTTGTGCTAATTTTAGGATGTGGGTTTCGTGAATTTTGTGTTAAGTCAGTATTTGTGTCAGCTAACAGTCTGAGTTAATTTTATGTTTGAGACAGTTTTCTGTTAATTTTGTGTGAAATTTGAGCCAATTTGCCAGTTAAATCTACGACAAATTTGAGACAATTTTCAGTTAATTTTGTGTGAAATTTGAGTGAATTTGTCAGATAATTCCATGACAAGTTTGAGACAGTTTTCAGTTAATTCCATAACAAGTTTGAGACAATTTTCAGTTAACTCTATGACAAGTTTCAATACTTATCAGATAAATTTTGATCATCGTTAAAATTAATTTTGATCACTGTCAAAAATTTGTTAGACTACTATTTAAAGGATTATACGTTTCGAGTTAGACCGGTAAAATATCCAGAAAGTTTCAAAGGCTCTTTGCTACTAGATTGACACACTCGTATCTCATATTCCGATATCAAAGCTAGATAAAATATTAGAAATAGCGTGGACAATCGAAGCCGATATTCGTGAAATCCCATATAAGCTGGTAACATAAAACGCGATATAAACCTCCGATGTGCAGACTATCGGCAATAGAAAACGTGATATCTGTGTCATGGATGAGTCCGTTTCATTCTATACGATCTCATGGTAAATCAACGCCCCCTCGTATCAACAGCACCTTAATTTCTACCTCTATCCGTTAATATGTTACACCCGAAGGTCGTACATCTACCCCTTGTGAGACAACCCACATCGCGAGTGTCATTTTTTGAAAAAATATCAGTGTGTCTGGTGAAGCTTTTAAGATCTGGTTAAGCTATTATCAACATAAGACTATAATATTTAAACAATAATTCGAAAATATCGAAACTAAAAATAGTTTCATATATCGTTAATATCGTCGAGAATTCTTAGAGCCCCCGGCGCAGGAAAATATCGGGTTACAGCTCCATTTTCAGTGACAAAAATTTGTAAGCAACAGCGTACATGTGTACAGTGACACGTAGAATTTGGAGGTACATCGACTAGAAGGTACACGAAAGAACACGCGTGTTCTAATTTCCCCAATTCCCAATTTTCCCAATTTCCCCAATTCTCAATTTCCCCAATTCCCAATTTCCCCAATTCCCAATTTCCCAAATTCTCAATTGCCCCAATTCCAATTGCCCCAATTCCCAATTTCCCCAATTCCCAATTTCCCAAATTCTCAATTTCTCCAATTCCAATTGCCCCAATTCCCAATTTCCCAAATTTCCAATTTCCCCAATTCCCAATTTCCCCAATTCCCAATTTCCCCAATTCCCAATTTCCCAATTCCCAATTTCCCCAATTTCCAATTTCCCCAATTCCCAATTTTCCCAATTCCCAATTTCCCCAATTCCCAATTTCCCCAATTCCCAATTTCCCCAATTCCCAATTTCCCAAATTCTCAATTTCCCCAATTCCCAATTTCCCAAATTCTCAATTTCTCCAATTCCAATTGCCCCAATTCCCAATCTCCCCAATTCCGAATCTCCCCAATTCCCAATTTCCCCAATTCCCAATTTCCCAAATTCTCAATTGCCCCAATTCCAATTGCCCCAATTCCAATTGCCCCAATTCCCAATTTCCCCAATTCCCAATTTCCCAAATTCCCACTATCCCCAATTCCAAATCCCCCAATTCCCAATTTCCCCAATTCCAAATTTTCCCGATTCCCAATTTCTCCAATTCCAATTGACCCAATTCCCAATCTCCCCAATTCCAAATTTCCCCAATTCCCAATTTTCCCAATTCCCAATCCCCCAATTCCCAATTTCCCAAATTCTCAATTTCCCCAATTCCAAATTTCCCCGATTCCCAATTTCTCCAATTCCAATTGCCCCAATTCCCTATCTCCCCAATTCCCAAATTCCAAATTTCCCCAATTCCCAAATCCCAAATCCCCAAATCCCCAAATTTCCAATTTTCTGATTAAGCTAGTAAGTTCTAGTTAAGCTATCATCAACATATGACTATAATATTTAAACAATAATTCGAAAATATCGAAGCTGAAAGCAGTTTCTGGCTAGAAAGTACACGAAACAACACGCGTGAATCACGGTATCGAGTGTTCGCGTTAATCTAATCGGCGATCTAATTCCAATAAAAGCACAATAATCGCGCGATCGAATGTTGATTAGAGAATCACACTTCCAGGATTATTATGGATCTGTTTGCTAACATGGACAATCTCGACGGGTCACGCGGTTGACGTCAACTGTTGTCCAAATGGTTCGATGTGGTTGCCTTCCGCGAACTGCACCGATGGCACCCGGATTCAGCTCCGGTGTCCTCGTGGCAGCTACCTGATAGATCCGGAGGAATTTGATAACGACAATTTTACCGTGATCCACGAATATGGCAAACCATGGTTGCAATTCGTCGAATTGGAATATGGGAAAATCCCGGCAAACAGGTAAACGATTCTACGAACATGTTTAGCCATAAACTTGATGTACAGTTAGGAACATTTCATGGCTAGAGGTTGCTACAATCCAATCGTGGAAACTGACGTCTGAATCGATTCTTTTACCTTTGCTCATATTCTTATAAATCTTTGCTAAATTTAAGAAAGAACTGTACGAATATTAAAAGAAAAATTGTCTCATAAATATGACCGATGTTCCAGCTCTTCTACACAATATAATTCAAGATTGCAAATCTTTTGATTCGGCATTTAGATTCTGCGTTGCGAACCGAAACAACACCAAGGTTGCTCTGGTGTGCTTCGAAGAAGAAAATTATAGCAACTCAACGATATGGAAGCACACGTTGTTCTGCATACTCAGCACCATATCGGCTGTATTCCTGATCGCCACCATAGCCGTCTACGTGATACTGCCAGAATTAAGGGAAATTCAAGACAAGGCTATGATGGCTGCCGTTACATCCTTGGCGGTCAGCTATATCGTTCTTTCCATTCAGAATTTGAGAGCGCACGCGGATGGAGATCACGTGTTATGTATTTCGTTAGGTATGAAACATTTATGAAATGTTCATTTTATATTGGGTATTCTAGTTAATGGAGTAATATTGGTAACAATGGATCAGAGGAACAATGAACACGTGAAATAGGCTGAAATGCTAAGTCTCGATACTTTCCTGCTAGATAAATATCCAGATTTTTTGAATTCAATTTGAATTAAATTTCCAAGTTTTCAGATTCCTACGTCCAAATTCCTGTATTCCCAAACCTTCAAGTATGCAATCTCTACATCCATAAATACATAAATCTCTAAATCTCTAAATCTCTAAATCTCTAAATCTCTAACTCTATAAATCTCTAAATCTCTAAACCTCTAAACCTCTAAATCCCTAATTCCCTAAATCCCTGAATCCCTAAATCCCTGAATCCCTAAATCCCTGAATCCCTAAATCCCTGAATCCCTAAATCCCTGATTTCATAAATCCCTGAATCCCTAAATCTCTAAATCTTTAAACCTCTAAACCTCTAAATCCCTAATTCCCTAAATCCCTGAATCCCTAAATCCCTGAATCCCTAAATCCCTGAATCCCTGAATCCCTAAATCCCTGAATCCCTAAATCCCTGAATCCCTAAATCCCTGATTTCATAAATCCCTGAATCCCTAAATCTCTAAATCTCTAAACCTCTAAATCCCTAATTCCAGAAATCCCTAAATTCCTAATTCCATAAATCCCTAAATCCCTAATTCCATAAATCCCTAAATCCCTAATTCCATAAATCCCTAAATCCCTAAATCCCTAAATCCCTAAATCCCTAAATTCCTAAATCCCCAAATCCCTAAATCCCAAAATTCCTAAATCCCTAATTCCATAAATTCCTAAATCCCTAATTCCATAAATCCCCAAATCCCTAAATCCCTAAATCCCTAAATCCCCAAATCCCTAAATCCCTAAATCCCTAAATCCCCAAATGTCCAAACCTTTAAATCCGCCAATTTCCAAAATACCGACACCCCCTCAAAGCCCCAAGCGCCGGAAAATATCGAGATCCTATACGCCAAAATAAATAAAAACAAATTCGAACCGCTTCAAAAAGCAAAAATTCCAAGGTGTATGAACTGATTTTATCCATGCCTCTAGGATTCATTCTATATTTCGGTTTTATATCCGTCTTCTTCTGGCTAAACATCGTGTCCTTCAACATCTGGAGAACCGTCTGGTAAGTTCGACTAATGTCCCTCAGAAATCTGTACACTTTCACAATTTCAATGTTACTCTTCCAGGTTTCGACATTTCATAATGAGAGATAAGCCACTTTTCATTATCTATTGTTTGTATGGATTCGGTGGACCGACATGCTTCCTGATAGTAGCATTGATAATGCATCACATCGACGGACGACACTTGAAGCCCGGTTTCGGCGAAGAAACCTGTTGGTTCAGTGGTACGATCAATATCTCGACAAAACAATTATCTTTTTAACTTTTCTCCGTAACACACGTGTCTACGGTTGATTCGAAGAACTATAATGATACGTCGTTTACAGAATACGTCGATCTTTCTGTTTTACAGGGCCCAAACAGATGTGGGCGTATTTTTACGGGCCAATTGCCATTTTACTGGCACTGAATGTTATTTATCTGGGATTAACGAGCTGGCGATTGTGGCATCAGTACCGTGAATGCAACGGTTGTGGCAAATTAAAAGCTCTTCGATTCAAGTTTCTACTTTACGTCAAGCTGATATTCGTCATGGGCATCACTTGGATCTTTGAAGTACTCTCGTATGCCGATGGCTCCAAGAATTTTTGGTAAGTCAACGTTAATTATTAACCTTCAAATTTTTACCTAATTCAAGTACACTGAATTTTATCGTATTCGAATCTTAAGAGTCTTTATCTACACTTTCAACAGAGAAATCTTAATTATTAAATTATGTTTTACGAATGCTACTTCAACGATTCTTGATAATTGTTCCAGTATTATTCCGTAAGAATATTTCGAAGATAACTCGATTTGAAACTTATGAATATTCAAAGAGAAACGTGTAACGCTCTACTCTTTCCGCTTCCGAAGAATTTTTATATTTTTAAATTCTAATTCTGAACTTTAAAGGATCCCGACCGACATACTGAACGCGTTACAAGGTTTCATAATATTTCTGCTATTGGTCGCCACCCGAAAACGTGTCAGGAAATTATTGGCCAAAAAACGGCCTTGTGGAATTGGGTTTCCAAAATCATGGACAGCCTACAAAGACGAAGAATGCGAGGACGTGGTGCTACCAGAGGAAGTCGAATTATCTCAGCAGGACTGTTAGTTTTTGCACCGTTATCAAATATGCACAATCATCATTATTATCCCTAACATCTGATTTTGCGCGAATCATCACCGTTGCTATCATCGATAAATATTGATAACAATTAGACTGAAATAGAAAAATTTTATGTTTATCCCAAAAGTTAGTTTATCCTAAACTAAACTATTTATTCAAATTATTATTGTTCGAAATTAGGTTAAATGTTTACAGTCAAGTTTGAATGAAATTTGTTAGGTTACAATTTGAATCATAAAATTAGATTCTATTTCAGTACTCAACGATATTCGATTAGATATCATTAAGAAATCGATAGTGTATCGATATAGCTCCTCCATCATGACACAGAAAAGTGCAAAGCTTGCCTACACTGAAAAGTAGTATTTAAATATTAAATTTATATTCTCAGTGAAACGTAATTTTAGGATTAATTCATTCACCTAGTCGTTTGTAAGAGGAACTCGACA
Organism: Megachile willughbiella; assembly: GCA_945859595.2. Classification (NCBI taxonomy): domain Eukaryota; kingdom Metazoa; phylum Arthropoda; class Insecta; order Hymenoptera; family Megachilidae; genus Megachile; species Megachile willughbiella. The sequence goes on along the minus strand of OX243798.1, from coordinate 13,314,289 downwards.
TATTGCGTCTGATAATCAGAAATTATGACTAAATAATTATCCAAGAATCTCTATGAATATGGCTGAGTAACGATGAAAGCGAGAGAAGGAAAATCGTGTCATCATCGTGTGACTGATCGTGTATCGAGATTTACACGATCTTCTGTAGATTAGTTAAAGAAAAGCATCTCTCATTTTCCATTCTTTTCCACTCAGCGCAATTGTTTGTTAATCGCTTTATTTTTTCCTGCCGTGACGCTTGCGTCGCACTTTCGTTCTAGTCGACTCATGCGGCATCGCTTCATAACGATTCACCTTAAATTACGCGCCTCTGACGTCTTTTAATCATTAAAAAGATACAAAACAGTCGGCGTACCGTGAACGATACACGTGTCGTGCAAAGAAGCGTTACAAAACACCGGACACTCTTTTCCTTTTTTTTTTATCACACGGATACGGAAAAATTTTTATCCCGTCACATATAATTATGTGGAAACAAAAAGAAAAGGAGAATAAACAAGAAGATTTTTAAGTATCGCTTATCTCAGATACGGTGCCATTGAACAATGATTTATTTCACCGGTAATTTTAATTATCTCTCGTATTATTTCAGAATAGACGTTATCAATCTCTCGACATTGAAAATAATTTGTCAGACATATACAATACTTTATTTCACTTCAAATAATTTTAACACTGAAATTATTTTTCATTATATTTTTAAATTATTTCATTTGCATTAAAAACAGGCAGTGAAGAGAGGGGTATTCGTAAACTGTTGGGATCATTAAAAGCATTACGCGTAAGTAATCAAATAGTCTGCTCAACGAAGACGCGATAAACAAGAATACGTCAAAGAAACGTATCCGAGCCCACGTTACCGTGAATAATACAGTGAGTAACACAGAGTATCGCACGTGTGACATACGAATGCAAAGAGATGCTTTGTGCATCGATGAACGCGTGCACCGACGTGTTACTGATCAATATTTGAAGTAACGCGAAACGTGTTACACCGAGAAACGCGAAACTTTTTTTTTAACGCTTAGCAACGGCTTGTGCGCAATACCTTTCTTTTCCACTTCAAATAGTGAACAATTTCGAACATCGAACTTTATACACGTATTCTAGAATGTATAATCGAAATGATTTTGAAAAATACGAGAGATTATGTTGGTATACTTATTTGTATTCCTCCGAATTTTTAACTTTGTAAAATCTACGTTTGTATATTTAAGATTTGTATAATAAAATGCCCTGTATAAATAAATGTATAAATGGTACAAAAGATATGTTCTTCGAATTTATATTTACACTTTTTTTGGTGTATACTGACTGTTAAATTATTCTGAATTAAAATTATACTTGAGAAAAGTAAAAGCGAACAGACGATAGTCTCAAGGATCAGACGATGATGCAATGTGTATGCGCGAAAGAACGTGTGTAAACAAAAAATCGATAGGGATTCCTGCAAATTTGTCGTATGTGTATTTTGCATCAGCAGGAGATAAACGGGTGCAAACAACTGTGCTATAAATATGGTACAATAGACGTTTCGCAGAGTGCACTGTTTTTAACATTACTGGGGAAAACAGGAAAGATGAGTGGTTGGTTTCCGACGGAAGTCTCCAATATAAAGTAAACCGTTGAAAACATGTGGGGAGCGTCGTAAATATCGAAAAAATTCTGTACAGTAGAGTAGCATAATATATTCATATATTTTGTACATTTTCATATCCCAATTCCCGCCAAATTAAAACTTGAAATTTAAAATACTTATTAAAAAAGTAAATTCTGAAGTGCGAAAGTCTAAAAAATTTCACGCTTCTGGAGTCTTTGTTCTATGCGATATTTAACCTATCCATCAGTGGCAAAAACACACAATCATCGAAAGAAGGCAGCAGAGATTCATGTGTAGCGAACGAGAAAGGTAAGGATGAGTAACGGGTAGAAGGGGAAGAAGGAAAACGATGAAACTAGTCGGAGGGAAACAAAAGAGAGAAAAAGAGAGAAAACGAGCAGGCGTAAAAAAGAGAGAGTGAAGGATAGTGAAACAGAGAATGGGATGCGATGGCGGCGGGTATGGCAGGGGTAGGTCTTGCTAGGCGGGCACCCGCTGGCGGCATTTGCAGGTACGGCGATGAACAACACGGCAAAGTCTATCGCTGTGCGATGAACGAGAGTGAATAACAACGTCCTCGAAGTGACCGGTGCGGCCGTCAGGGAATCGATCAGCAACAACGCTAACTCGACCATAAAGAAACGGTTAACGAATGCAAATCAATGCACGGGAACGGAGAGACAACAGTGCCGATTCGATGACATGTATCATCTCGTGAGTACGCTGTTTATCATCGTCGGTACACTGGGGACGAATCATCCCCGTGTTGTTCTCGCCAGCAACAACGGTAAATCGAATTTGATCAGTGTTGCGAAGTGTTGCGAGCCCGAGGAACTTCTCGTCGACGACACGTGCACGCCATTGACGGAAACGAACGAGACGGAGTGGCGGCCGGAGTTCGTGGAGGAGAAGGTCAACGGTATTTCGAGAAGCAGACCAATCAAGCCAAATTATCAATTGAAAATCGGAAGACCCAAGTGTCAATCGAACGAGCATCAATGGAACGTCTACCATTCTCAATCGGGCGAAGATCGACTCGCGATATTGACCAGTGGTGTGTTGCGACACTACACCACACATTTGACAAAGGGAAATTACGACCAAGGTGCTTACGGACTGGAGGATGACGATGACTATGATTTCGAGACGATTTCTAATCACCATGACTACTCGTTCGGACATTATTGCATTGATAAAGCAGTTTTAAGCAGAGATCGATTGGTAGCGACCTACGCTATGGTTTGTGTGCCCAACGTAATTGTCAGATGGACTGATACAAATTATTTAATGAAACATGGAATTGATCCTACTTTTCACGCAATGTCGATAGCCAGTTACCTAGTCGTTGCGGTTGTCTATTTCGTCTTACCGCAACTGCGTGATCTCGTGGGAAACATGATAACTAGTATGACTCTGTGCCTTATTGCCGGCCAATGTGCCTCTACAGTTCGAATCTTCACGGAATTTGGCAATCACATCAGTTTTATGGTTGCCGGTACGAGATGCAATGTATTCTCTAAAATTATTTATAATTTCTTTATATGAATTTATGAGGGGATATTAGCGTCGAACGATGGAGTTTTCATTCACTATATGCATGTTGGCTCTGATTGGTTTAGCGGACTTCGTAACTAAAAGTAACGCGCATGCGATCTTACGATGATTGCGACGCTGAGTGCGTATATTTAGTAACTTTTTATTTGATATACAATCTTATTGCATAGTCAATGGAAGATATGGCTAATTTTAGTAGGTTTCCTACCATACATTTTGCACTTCGAGTTATATATACGGTGAACAAAATGTACGAATAGCGATAAGAGATATGATTCAAACATGAGCAAATTTGAACATTTTTTAATTTATATCACTCATATCTCAGCATTCAGAACATCGTAAAGATGCGTATACAATATTCTTAGTTACGATGCACATAATGAATCAAAACTTATCGAAGGACAAATGATATGCTCTCCTATTAAAGAAAAAATTGGATGCAACATTAATTTCAGATATTCTATCCAAATCTACTGGATTATTACGAAAATATTTATACTTCTTTTTTTGCAGATACCGTAATGTATGTCTCGTTGCTCGCTGCATTTTTTTGGCTCAACGCTTTGGGTTATTACGTATGGAGCACTTTTCGTTCACGCAATGTGTTTCTACGAGTGACTGACGGCAGAAAATACTGTTATTATTCTTCGTACGTTTGGGGTTCGACAGTTTGTATAGCGGGAACTGCAATTTTTGCGCATTTTGCTTTAGAAACTAATAAACCCATGATCGGTGGAACGCTGTATCCACCCCAAGAAACTATCGGTTGGCTCGGTATTTCCATGATATTCACGTCTATCGCGTTTACGATAATCATTGATCTATCTTTTGTATTGACGACCGCGAATAGAATAAAACGAATGAGCACGTATGGTCGAATTCATCACAAAATGAAATACAGCTTTAGAATGTTCGTTTTCTTGTTTGCTATAATGAGTATGGGTTGGTTGTCGCTGTTGCTGTCACGATTGAATTATAACGCACTTGTATATTGTCATATCGTTATTAATCTTCTCCAAGCCATTTGTATACTATACGTTTGCGTGTTTGGACAAAGAAGGGTTACATTTTTACTTGGTAAAACGTGCAATTGCTGTAATTCTGAAGATAATATTGAAGGGCTCGATTGGGGGGAAGAAATGACTGCCATTAACGCGGGATATTAAGATTCTACCTATTGCATATTTTATACTTTTAAAATATACATATCAAACCATGTAAGTTTGACTGATCATAATTCTTATTCTGACATATGCAAAGAAGTGCATTATCAGTTATGTAAACAGTATTAAACACACCATGAAATTGATATCAAAAAGCATGAAATTTACAAAAATAAACAAAAAAATTTAGTTCTATATGTATGAATTTTAGTATATCAAGAAGATATTGCACAAAGCCTTATTTAATTACAAGAATTCATAAAACTATTGGAAATCGAAAGATTGATTTTAATATTTAGCGTTTATGGTTCTATGTGCCTTGAAACTAAATAACTTCTGCCTTATCAAAAATTTGCACTTACTGATGCAAAATATTTAATAAATTTATAAAAAATGTATATGTAAATAAGATTTTATAATTACTGTCATTATGTATTGTCATATACATCATTTCATGGCAAGAATACATGAATTTTTAGATTTTTTACCTTTAGGATATTCATCTAGTATTTATATTTGTATAGATCTGACTTTTGTATAAATGATGTGTCATTTTCATAAAATCAAGTTTAATATACCCTTTTAAAGTATATTAGATATTTTTATTTATCTTATAGAAAGAACTTAAAATATAACTTACCTGACCAAACAATCCTCCTTCAGGTCGATGTAACAAATTAGATAGCTGACATCGTACTACCAAGTGGCAATCATCCATAACAGTATTAAAGAAACGTCTAGTTGGTAATAAAGCCTCCAAATCTATTATTAGCTCCAGAAACCTCTCACAATATCTTACTTTATCCGATAAAAGTGGTCCTATCAAGAAAAAGATACCAAATTATAACACTGTAAAAAAATATTTAATTACATACTGATTTGTTTTATTTTACCGTCTTTTGAAATTGTTTCTAATATTGTCATAAATTTAATCATTAGTCTGTGCAAGAATTTGCGATCCCATTCCAGTCTTTCTTTACACTCAGGATTATCTTTCTTTCTTATTACTTTCCAATATTTTCTCCATTTTGGATATTTTCTAAATTCTAATTCTCTGCGACCTTGCTGTAGTGAAATCCACATAGATAAAGATACAAGCCTTTTTACTTGTTCTCGGACTAATGATACTTCCATAGAATTAAAGCAGTGATTCAAAAAAACAATTAAGGCAGTCTGTTCTTTTAAATCAAAGTCCATTATACTCTCTTCAAGACATGCTTCCAAAACTTTTTGGAAAAATTCTGGAAAATGTTCTGGATTCTTTTCAAATGCTTCCCACACTTGCACACGTTCTCGAAATTTTTCATTCACCATAACAACAATGGACATTGTATGAGCACGAGTAGCAGTTTTTGCATCATAGTTTGGCCACAGGAAATTTTCTAAACATTGACTAAATTCTAGCATCATGATTCTTCGAATGGAAAATTTAGAGGCACATATCTCTTGAACATATATATCTTCTACTATTTGAGGATTAAATGGAAGGTGTGAATCCATTGTGTGTGGTGCCCAATATTTGTTTGCAAGCTGAAATAAATATGAAATAAATATCTTTATTCTGTACTAAAGATAAAATAAGTCCAAAATTGATAAAGTAACATCATCATTTATGATAAATACCTGAGTTATTCGGTCAGCATTAATCTGTTCCACTGTTGGAGCAGGATTATTGCTTTTGACCATTGTACCGTTTTGGTTTTCCATGTTAATTGTTTATTAATTACTGAATGTTTATAAGACAACCTAAAACATTAAGGTTAAACATTGAATGTCACATCCAATAAATTATGAACTGTATACATACAGAATGAAATCGACTGCTTACACATTTGAATTATAACACGAAGTATTAAATTATTTTCATTCTAATTCTATATAAAATAAAATTTGCACTTCGTACAATTAATTACATTCGCTACTAACAACCACACATGTTTTTGTATAAAGCTTTTATATTTTGTAGCGAATCGTTTTTGAGCTTTTCATTGGTTGTGAAGACTCTCCGATCATTATATTATTGGTTAAAAATAAGAATAGTTTATACCACGTGGGTCAAAAGTATTATTTTGAGAGAGAATGTACATAAAGTGCCAAATGAGTTTTCGTTTATAGTGCGCAGGTTTATTCTGATTGGCTATAACGTGACAAAAGTTCAAAAATTACAAAGCTCTGTAGTCCCGAAGTTCAAAAATCTCAAAATTTCAGAGTACTAGAGTTCCAAAATACCAAAATCCTGGGGGTATAAATTGTCGAAATCCTAAAATTCAAGAATTTTTAAGTTTCGAAGTCACAAAGTCAAAAAATTCTATTATTTGTATATCTTTGTTCGCCGTGTACATAATCACCTGACTGGCAGCACTATATGGTAAAGAATCTTCTGAACATAGTCGAGATGCGCAGAAATTACCACGATTTTCTCGCGAAACAAATCTAAATAATTGGTAGGTTTATAATTAAATTCGTATTATATTGTTTAATTTTATATACAATAATGTAAACAAAGAAACAAGAGATAGTTTGCATGATTTTATGACTTCGAGCTAAGGGAAATCTTTCAATGTTTTTCATATTTCTTCCTGCTTACTACCAGTTACACTGTCATATATGAAGGTATCTGCAAAGAAATTCATTTTGAATGTATGTTTCGAGTGTCTGATAATAGTCAAGATAAAAAATAACTTTTAGAAAGATATCAATACGTTACATATAAAGTAGAACAATTGCAAGAATTAGTTGTCTTCAGATTTCAATAATTAATAATTGAAGAAGCATAAATTGATAATATGTCAAACTCAGCGAAAAGTAGGAAAAGGCGTATTAGTGATTCGGAAAACGTTAATAACAAGAAAATAAAGGTGTCCGATGAAAATGATGCGGAAATAGATAATAAAATTATGATTGAAAGTGATATAGCACATGAGGATATTTCTGAACAATTATTATCAGTGGAAAAAAAATTAGCAGATGAGTTAGGAAAACTTAAATTTCGTTTACCTGTAGAATATGTTTATAGTCCACTTGAATATGCATTTAATATACATACTTTATATGTACAAAAATACTGTAATACTGCCAAGAAAATATTGTTTCTTGGAATGAACCCTGGTCCTTGGGGTATGTCTCAAACTGGCGTACCATTTGGAGAAATAAACATGGTAAAAAACTGGTTAAATATTAGTGGACCTGTTGGAAAACCTGCTAAAGAACAACCAAGTAGACAAGTAAATGGATTTGACTGCAAACGTAGTGAAGTTAGTGGAAAAAGATTGTGGGGTCTTTTTAAAGAATTAAGTGGAAATCCAGAAAAATTTTTCAAACATGCATATGTACATAATTATTGTCCTATTGCATTAATGGACAAAAAAGGCTGTAACATCACACCAGCAGAATTAAAGGCAATATTTATAATGTTTATAAAATTTAATTTTTATATTAAATGTTATCAATTTTTAGGGAAAGGAACAGGTAGTACTACATACTGCTTGTGACAAGACCTTGGCAGATACAATTAAAATTTTAAAAGTTGAAATTGTTATTGGTATTGGTGGATATGCAGAAAAACGAGCACAATTGGTAGTTAAATCTCATAAATTGAATGTAAAGGTATATTAAGCATTTGGTTTAATACTTTTCTTTTTTTCATAACAAGTGGATTTATATTTACATTTTATTGCATCTTTAGGTATTATGCTTACCACATCCAAGTCCTCGTGCTGCAAATAATAAAAATTGGGATGAAAAAGCAACCAAAAAGTTGAGTGAGTTCGGTCTACTTCAATATTTTACTTCATAGATATTTTACATTAAGGTATCTTGATAAAAAAAAAGACAACAGACATTTTATTTTTTACAAGAATGAACAATTTGTGAAGTATGTTTTGTTAGTAGTATTTTGTGAATTATGCCATTTGTGTTTTAATGCATTGTGTTTTTATTTTATTATAAGTTTAAAAGATTGAAAGTGATATAACTAAAAAATATAATGAATAATCTGACTTGGATGGATGTTGCATTGCAACAAGCACAGTATTCTTTAAAAGCTAATGAAGTCCCAGTTGGTTGTTTGTTTGTATACAATAATGAAGTCATTGCTACAGGTAGCAATACAGTTAATGAAACACGTAATGCAACTCGACATGCTGAAATAAATTGCATAGATCAAGTTTTAAAGTTTTGTAAAGAAAAAGATTTGAACTATAAAAAGGTTTTTTGTGATGTTGATGTTATTGTTACTGTTGAGCCATGTATAATGTGTACATCAGCATTATTTCAGTTGCAAGTACGCAATATTATATATGGTTGCGCAAATGACCGTTTTGGCGGATGCAATAGTGTTTTTGAGATACCTAAAATTTATAATTCAAATACGAAAATAGTAGGAGGTATCAAAAACGATCAGGCAATGGCATTGTTAAAGGAATTTTATAAAGGTACAAATCCAAATGCACCTGAATCAAAAGTAAAAAAAGGTCGTAAACAAAAAGATACAGACACAAAAAATATGTAATTTATTCAGTACCAAATGCATTTTTATGTTGTCTCATTGAAGGCAATTAATTAACAGTCATATTTTTATCTTTATTATTTTACATTCTATGATATTACATATAAATAATAAGTAATATAAAAAAAGAATTTACATAAAACTGAAACAAAATTTTATATAAACTAAATATATGACACACCAGTATACATGCTGGTAATATACTGCCAGTAACACAGGTACAAATATTTTTTAATATATTATTACAGATTGTTAGGTACTTATTTAAAGATATGTAAAACTTAATTTATAATAAATGGTTTTTGTAACAAATATTAAAACTAAAAATGTTCTACTTATGAACACCATGAATGATCTACTTCACATTTACCTTGATACCATCTTATTAGTAACTGATTTCTTAATGTATAATCCTTTAGTACCATATCTTTTGTCTGAAAATAACAATATTCATGTAAAGGACATACAATTATGGATTGGTATTTATTGGATACAAACTTACTATAAGTGGTGGAAAGATTCTTTGAAAATCCATTTTATTTTGATGTTCAAGATAGCTTTGAGACAAAATCAATTTATTTTCAGGTGTAAAACAGGGGCCACAAAGTTGACATTCTACACGAAAACAATCATCACATTCTGTGCATAGTTCTGGTAGAACCATTAAATTCTTATCAGCTACTTCCATTTGTTCTTCCATCTTATTCCTAAAATACAAATGTAAACTAAATTTATTTTGCTGACACTTAAAAGTTATTGAATTAAATTTTGATATTAGATTTTTGTGACCTTATTTTCAGGGAATCTTTTCTGATTCGTTGCCCTACTCCCACTAATGCAAATAAATTATATATAACTTGTTCATAAAGTAACTGGTTTGGTGGATAATGCGCTGAAGATAAATTCGGAGACATATTTGCTTCCATAGTATAAACATTTAAATCTTCATCAAGTGCAAAATCAATTCTAACTAATTCGAAAAAATTTCTTCCATTTCCGAAACGTTTCATAGCCTCTTTAATGTACCCTTCTTTCGATAAAATAATTTCTTTAATTGCTTCATGAAAAGAATGCCAGACTTTTTCGGGATTCTTTCCTTGCGTTCTTACATATGCATCGAACGAATCTTTCATTGAAAATTTTAATTCATTGTAATAATGTTTTAAAGATGGAACATTCCAGATTGGTAAATAATCATCGCCGACTACATATTTGTCTAAAACGTCTGGATGAAATGGATAATATTTTATAGGACAAAATCTAAATAAAGCATCTCCTTTGTATACATATACCCTAAGAGGATCGACGGATGTAATTACAGTATATACACCTATATCAAATTTATAACCATCTACGAGAAATGGTCGTTGTATGAACTCTTGTACAAAAGATCCTGTTGCCGTGATATTTATATTGTCAACATTTTTAACGCTAATACCTCGATGATCGTTCGATTTCTGTACAAACATTTTCTCAGGATATTTTTTGGCATATTTTAAGAATTCGTCTTTTTGTTCTGGTATTTTAAATGCTGGTAAAATATAACGTCCTTCTGTCGTGGATAAATCTACTTTATTAGTGATATATCCACAACCAGGAAAGTGATTAACACGCTGATGAGCTTGTAATTTATTTAAGTTAGAACTTAAAACTCTGAACGGATAATCGTGTGCCCACAATAAATCCCAATTAGAACTGTTATAGGTTCGTTTAAAACCTAAGCGTTCTAATACGATAAACACGTGTTTCAAATATTCAGTATCATTGCTTTTTGTATATATAAAATACAGTGGATTCCCCTCTTTTGTTTCGGATACTTTTGCGTGTATTCTGATTAAATGTTCTTGATAGTGTAAAAGGGAAATGAACAAACAGTATAAGAGTAATGGACCTACTACGGAATAGAGAAACACTTTTAGAAGTGTCTTCATTTTTAAGCTCATTATCCGGTTACAGACAGTATCCTAAAAAGAAGGATTATATTATTAAACAAAAACATTTTAATAGATATTTATTTAAGTTTACAAACCTGACTTTCATCTTCATTTTTTTGTTCATCCTTATTCGTCATGACTGAACACAATTTTAATATTATATGTGTGTAAGACAACACAATGCATTCGTGTTTCAAATGTACCGTTGTGTTCATTCCCGTTATATCGCTCTTTTTCCAATTCTAATGCGCTTTCAAGAACCAGTTTTTTATAAAGCATGTATGCTTACGTTCGTTTTTAAACATGAAGGGAAACATCAAACGGGACATAAACATTTAAACATACATTTATAGTGAGATTAAGTGAACAAAAGTTCAATAAAAAGATATATGTATACATATGAATGAATTTGAAAACTTAAAAAAGATAGCGGCGACCATAGAGTACGCCACTGAGCATAACGTTGTGTTGCAAATAATTGTCACATGTCTTTTGGATTCTTGAGTTCGTCTTAAGAGGATCTTCGTGTGATCAAAATGGGTTTCCAAAACATTTGGTATTCGCATCCACGAAAGTATGGACAAGGATCTAGGTCTTGGTATGTATGCAAGTTTTTATTTTATTATATAGTGCATTGGTAAACTGAAATTGAGAAACTAAGTTCGGCGTTTAACCTCGTGGCAATACTCATTTCAATAATGAAATATTCTTATTATAATTTCTGATATAATTATATAAATTAAATGAACAATACATATTATCGTATTTTTATAAATTACTACTCAACATTTGAATCAAATAAACTTAATCTTAAATTTTGTATTTATAACCTCAAAATTGCACATGGGTATATGTTATTATAAGTATTTTCTTTAATCTGATGAAGTTTTGATTTTTAATATCTTAATGAAATATGTTTCTATTTTGTAGTCGAGCTTGTGCAAACAGACATGGACTGATCCGCAAATATGGTTTAAATATTTGTAGACAATGTTTCAGGGAATACGCTGCTGATATTGGTTTCAAAAAGGTACAGTATCATAAAGTTTCCTACATGTATGATTACATTTATATTTATTTTAATATTCTCAATAATAATGAAATTACTGTTGCTAATTATTATATTACTCTTTTCTTTACAGCTGGATTGATTTAACAATACATTCAGAACATTAGATTTCTATTTTTATCATAATGTGGAAGCACCTTAACATAAATTTAACAATAGACCATCATTTTTATTAAAACAATAAGTACATTATTACATCTGGAAGAAACAAATTCTGTTATGTATTGCAGTGTAAGCATGAGCTAAAATAAAAATAATTACTTATGTAAATGTGATTGTTTTAGACAATTAATTTTGTATCCCAACTATTATATTTAAATGTTTGAAAATATTTAAATTAATTTTATATAAGCAGTTTTTTTAATTTGGGATTTGTTAGAGATATGTCCATTAAGAACTAGTGCTTTTATAAAATAATAATGAAATAATACATATAACTATATGTATGCAAACTATAAATGTATATATAGCTTGTGTATCATTTTAGAATATACAAGAGTTTGATTTTCATCTATTTTAAAGCATATAAAACAAAAAATTACGGTTCCATATGGAACATTAAGGCGTGTATAAATGTAAGCGGTCATAGTGGGTCATGTGCGTTTTGTCAGGGCGCTTTCCTGATAGCAAGGGTAAGTTTTTCCAGAACAAAAGGGCAATGAATAGTTGTCAAGGGCCATGGTGACGTTAGTGTCCTCGCGGTCGATGTTTCACCGAGAAGACATTCTTGTTCTGACTGTGGACGTGGAAACACGCCACAGAATAAACGGAGCATTCTAGCAAATCAATTCTGTTTCATAAGTTCACAACCTATCGGCCGGTTTTTTCGCACTATCGTATAAAATACAATTTAGTGTAAGAACATTAAAACCGCCTTAAAAGTATAACACTGTCAGGGGGAGTCCCCAATAATAAAGAATAGCAGTATATCATAAATATAAGTTAATATCATTTATTTATAGTGGTTATATATATCAATAAATAAAAAGATAAGATGCAAAGTGTTATTAATTACGCATTATCTGGCGCTCAAATGTCCTTAGATGCAGCAACAGGAGTATTGAAAGTTGTGACACGGGTAAGATATACATACCTGTTAAAAACTTTTATACGAAAAAAACAACTGTTCTAATTTTTTGTTTTCTCTTTTAATGAAAAACTTAAAATAGTAAATAACGTACTTAAATACCATTTAGTAATAGTACAGTAAATCATATTGGTATATACGTATAAAAGGTTAAGGTAGTTTGGCACGTGTTGTTGTATACAGGTAACATTTACAGTTTTTAATGATTGAAACAATATTTGAAATTTTTAAAAAATTACAATGTATTGTATAACACTAAACGCAATTACATTGAAAAATTTTTAATTGTTGGTTGTGTGGTTATGTATACATAATAAAAGTTCATAAATATTTACAGAATATTAACACATACGAGTGAATAAAAATAAAATATTTCAAGATTTTATAACTTCATTGTTGTAATTTTTATTATTGCATTTGTTATGTACTTTATTGACATATAAATCAGGGATTCTCATTTTTTATGATTTGAGAACCACTTTTAAAACTATCATCTTCCAAAGTTCTAAAATTCAAATGTATCAAAGATCCAAAGTTTCAATGTCTCGATATTCCATTTTTGAAAATGATCATTTTTATTGATTTACTTACTTCTTATGCATACTCTAAAAGGAATTGATGATTTAATACAAAATACCACTGTATTACCTATTATCTATGCAATGTAGTTATTTTAATATTTAACGCGATCATTTGGAAATCTCTAATGTAAGTAACGGTGTATACAATTCTAAAGAAAACTTTACCTTTGATAATATTTTATAACTCATGACTACAAAATAAAATTTTTATCTATAATTGAAATAATTATAATTAAATAAATGGGTCTACTCATTTTAGGCACCATCAAATTCTAAATCTAAACCGGAACCGGCAATGTCACCTTTGTGGAAATTAGCTTCAGCTGCTGGACCGTTTACGAAAATTGCAGCTTTAAGTGGAGCATCTGCGGTTATTATTAATGCGTATGGTGCACATAGTAAGATCAACATTACAAATATTTTTTATTTTAGTTTTAAACAATTTAAAAAATCATCCATTTTATTTTTGTTTAATTATTTCAGCACCACATTTAAAGGATGAGAAACTAATAAAAATATTCGACACTGCGAGTCGGTATCATTTTGTACACTCACTAGTGATATTAGCATCACCTCTTTGCAGATCGCCTTACCTGGTATGTTTGATGAGATATTAACAAAATTAAAAATATAATACTAATTATTGATATGTTATTTAGACATGCACATTTATGCTATCAGGCATCATCTTATTTAGTGGTAGCTGCTATTATTATGCGCTTACGGGTGATAAACGTTACAATAAAGTAACACCATTTGGTGGAGTATGCTATATATTAGGATGGCTAAGTATGTTGATTTGAAATTTCTAAAAAACATGGGACTGTGATACTTGCAAACAAGAAAAACATAAAATAATAGAAATCATCAGGAATTGAATTTTTAAGTGTTGCATTATACATAGAAAATAATTTTGTTTTTTAAATAAATCATCTTATGTAATTTGAAATTGTTTTTAATAATATAATATTTACCTTATACAAAATATTGTCGATTAGGAAAGATATTTTTTCAGCAACATGTTTATATTTTCATTTATTGAAAGCTACCGAAGAAACAGAATCTACGTTGAATAAAAGTAAATCTTCATTTATACTAATGAGTGATATAAATATAAGTTTTACTTATAATATTGATACAGGTTTAGTCCATACAACCAAACCATCAAACATTATGCAATGCGTTTTCAGATTCTTGCATATTGCATGTTCAATCAATAAGTTTTGTTTCTCTACATTTTGTGTATACATTACCAGTTATAATTCACTATTACTTGTATTAAAAATGTAATGAAAAAATATAAGTGTAACATGTTTTTATAGTTTATAATAAAATATGTAAAATTACGAAATATAACAGTATCATGTAGTGACTAAATAAATTCATAGTGTAATGCTAAAAAGAAAAAAGAAATGTCACAAGGTTGAAATGAAGCTTTAAAGCAACACTGTAGGCTTATTTTAAAAGTCAGCTTAGAATGGTGATTATTTAATACCAATTAACGTAATCGCCAATTCACCATTTAACTCTCACATACATCAAATTAAAAATCAGAAAGTGATGTATACATATATTGATCAGTTTAAGCAATGGTACACAATATAATTGTAAAACAAGTAATCGCATATTATCTTTTTTTCTACTTTTGATCAGTTCATATTCTCACAATTTTCGTACAGAATCACAATTTCTACAGAGATATAAGAAAGTAATGTACCTTGTATAATCCATCTGATACACCAGCTTCGCTGACTTTATATCCATTCTATTTCAATATTATACATTTTTCGTACATTTTTTTTTCATAAATAGATGTTTTGCCTGTAAATGAGTAGATATAAGACAGTAATTTTCTTCGATCATTACGGTGACTCGATCTGGCGATGCTGGCTGCACTCTTACACGGCTAAAAGTATTAATTGGACTATCTTACCTAGAATAAAAATATCAAATAAGTTTAGTTGATGATACATCGAATCAACTTAAAATATAGGAGTGTTGCACGTGAAATTCGCGCAGTGCTCATAAACACTGGAAATTAAGCAGCGAACACAAGAGATCGATCATGAAAATAAAATGATGGTTAATAAACACGTGTTTATATTTGAAGTTGTTATCATTCTGTCTTTCCTGTAATGAAACACGAGCTAGTTTATTTTATAGCGAACATTCGCTTACTGATTTCAAAACGTGATTTCTTTGCAAATTGTGAGGCATGAGATTGGCGATTTATGGCGATGCTAAATGCACCACTGATATAAAATTCACTTATATCTAATAGACGTCCCCTCAGACTAAATTATATTTAATTAGTATAGAGTTTCATAGCAATATCATTTTCTCGTTACTATTATATAAAGTATTTATATATATTTGCGCATATTAAACTATATTTACAGCTTTTATTAATTATTGTAACACATTAAAGATAAGTTTCCTAGAACAAGGCTGTATTCACGCTATAGCCTAGTTCTGTAATACCACGAGAGGAAACTTATATATGACAGAGCTAATATCATTTTTGCACTTCTTTTTTCTGATAAAACATATCACAATCTAAATTTATAAGTAAAAACATAAACATCAAATTAGGATTTATTTAAATGAACTGTTGCTAAAATCAAGAAAAAAGATATCTCCGAAAATATTCGTATAAAGTGCAAATTTGCGATTACTGAGTTTTAAACAAAACACAGGTATTTTTAAACGTATTTTAAATGATGTTTGGATAATTAGTTTCAACCTGGACAATGCGATAGCAAAAGAGCAAATGACGCGCCAGTTTTCCATCCGTTTCTAGGAAAGGTGGAACGAATGTTGTCCTTCTTGTGCAGCTATTCGCAACTTTTCTCGCATTATTTCTAACGTTGTGTAATCAGGCAGTTTTAAGTAATTAACGCAAGTCATCACGGATGGTAAGAAATCGTCCGTTTTCATTGAGGGGTCGAAAGTTTTACGCACTATCGTTAAGGGTGGCGTTAAACTCTTAAAACCTGTAAAGATAAATATTCCGTTTTAAAATTCCTAAATTTTACAAACTTTCACTCAATAGTAACCGCCATGTATCATTTTGCTGAATATTACATATTTACCTCCAACTGGTAGTCGCGGTGAACCTGTGACGAATTGGATGAACTGCCTTTGCTCTTCACTATTATATTTTGACATAACTTCAAACAGGAAACGGATAGCACGAGAATCTGGAGTATATCCATGATCAGTCCTACAACATTCTAAAAGTGTTTTCACGTCCCACTGGCAACCTGTTTGTGCATGTCCACAAAACACGGCTTCAAGTTCTTCAGGGAAGAATAGTCTCAATTGTGACGGCGGGAATACAGATTCGAATCCTTCTCGAAATGCTTCCATTTGTCTGAAGACACCTTCGTACAAGAACCAATGTACTACCAACTGAAAAAAACAACAAATTTTTAAGTAAAACAATACAAATGTTATATATACAGATGTTTCAAAATTTGTAAACCACACCTTAATATATTGATCCAGATTATAAATATTGACAGGTATATCACTTCCTCCTTTCCTCAATTCAATATTCTCATAACCTGGTAATTCAAAAACAAGACCAAGTTCCGAAATCGGACAACCGTCTAAATTTAATGAATCTACTAGTTGTGCTTTCTCATGTGGTCTTAATGTTTCATCTTTTTCAATCATTTCTTTCTTTCTAACGATTTCCTGCAGTCTAACAAGAGTTCGATGTACATCAGGACATACATACGCTAAATCAGCCAACGTTAATGTATGTTCTTCTCCCAATAGCCAACGATAAAAGGTTAAACTGAATGGTAAATCCAACTGTAAAAATATGACATTAGCAACATGAAAGTACACGATATTTCAAGAATATATTTAAATAACGCTTAGAAAAATGTTACCATTCTTGAATCGTATATCGCCTTCGCCATGAACTTTCCAAGGAATTTAAACTTCGTTTTAAGTTTCGCGAGATGGGATACTTTAACACTCCATGGGATTGGCATTGAAAAAAGTCCATGTGGAGCATTAACGTATCCTGTTTCGGTAGAATTTGAACTACCGTGCCAAAGATCAAGATCAGCACGCTGTAATTCCTGAGAGACTAGAGCATAAAATTCCAGTGTTGGTCCAAGGCCAGTACCAACCTAAAAAAAGAACGTTGTATTAAATCATATGAGGTTAATATGAAAATTGTTAAAACTAGGATTATATGAAAAACCTCATTGACATATTGCACTTCAAGCAAGGCTTTGCTAGATGCTAAGTCTTGTATAACTTGTTCTGCTTGTTTAAGAATATCAGTTCTCGAGATAGTTCTTTTCCTTCGTTCCAAACGGGGAGTAACACGTTCTTGGCTATCTGATCCCGACAATTCTGGCGCAGAATCTAAAAGTCGTTGTAAAGCTCTATCTCGATCGAATGATGTTGCATAAAGTAACAATTGTCTTGTTTCAAACGGAAACAGGAATGGACTGAAAACAATAAAACTTATTTTTATTTCATATTGCTCACTTAGTATCAAATTGAAATTAATTTTGATACTTACCAGACTGTAGCAATTTGTTGTAACCACAAAGGCAAATTTCCAGTCATAATAACCAAAGGATCTTGTAGCTGCCGACTCGCTTTTGCAGCTATTTTGTTATTGATGAAATCTTGCGAAGAAAGTAAGCTTATATTCTTTAGATGGGGGAATAGAACGCTCCAATGACGATTTAATGCATATAAAAGACGCAATAAGCATAAACCGTCTAATGAAGCATCAGTGATCGTAACCGAAGGCGGTAAAGTGGGGGATAAGTAAGGATCAAGTGGACATCGTTGTGATGGAACTATTCCTTCGAGCCATAAACTATCTTCTTTTCGTTTTGAACTGATCTTTGTACTTTTTCCTTTGCCTTTGCGGCTGCTACCCTGTGTACTTGATCCTGGTTTTGGCGATGTTGTAGTTTCTTCTTCTGGTACAGGCCTAAAAGTACATATTCCGGTGTAAATATATTTACTGTTAAACATAGTTATAGTTCAGTAATGAAAATGATGAAATACTGGTACCTGTAATAAATTGTATGTGTCTGTACCCATACAGCATCATGGCCAAGTGGTGGTTCACCATCAGCTTCTGCTTCAGAATGATCAATTCCAGAACAACCGAACTGTCTAACAGCTTGATAAACAGTCATGTTGAAAGGCAGTACTTCATCTCCAATTAAGAACTGAAGTTTATGTTTAGCTGATCCTTGGCTTATAACTACCGCTGCCTGTAAATTTAAATACACTTAATTTAATGCCAATATTAATTATTTATACTGAACTGTTTAAAATTATACGTATAAATATTACCAAAGTATCGTCTATATCGTCTTCGCTGTTATCGTCGTCACTAACCATCGATTCCGCTTCTCTTATCCTACCATATCCACGAACCATTAAATAACGTTCGATTGCTTGTACTAACGCAAGGGGATCTATTTTGACGGTACCTCCTTTCCATTGTTTTAAATTATTACAATCAGGATGTCGTTGCAGGTTACACTATAAAATAATAATGAACTAGACTCCACGTATCCTATGCTATTGATATAGAAATTGTACTGTACCTTGAGTTGGTGTGTATTGAAAAACTTTAGAGCACTAGTACCGCCACGGCCAGCACCAGATCCGGCTGGTAAATCGTGTACTTTCACAGGGAATTGTTCCAGTTGCGCAACGCAACTATTCAGCTTTGTTACAAGAGCACCAAATGCTCCAGGATTAATATCCATAATATTATTGCTCTGCTGTATCTAAAAATTAAGTACACATAAAAATAAGGTGTTATAAAAGAAATCGATAATATAAACTGTATTGTAAAAGTTAATTAGCTTCACTTACAGTTGATTCTGCAAACAATTTCCAAAACATACGAAGGCGATCATAACGATTACCAGGAGCATCTGTAGTAGTGAGGTAGTTGAGCAGAGCCTTAATGAGACCACTATAATTCATCTCAAACGGAGATATATCACTTTCCAGCACAATATCCCGTAACTCAGTAAGTGCTGATAACATTTCATCTAATTCCTGCGTTATAGTATAGTCAATTAGTGTTTTGATAAATATGTATAAATAAATATAAAATTATACATTGTTCATTTCATAATATACGTACATTTGATTGTAACCGTTGTATGGCAGCAGTAAGTCTCGAAAGGACTGTCATTGCGGGATGTGTACAAGGTGCATCGTCTTGATATCGTGACAAAAACTGAGCAGCCTGTTCACGTACCCATGCTTTAGCCTTATCTCGATTGCCCCCTGTTAAACTTGAATTACTCGGTGGTTTTGAGAGATTAGTAGATGAACTTGAATCTCTTTTATCACTAGTAGAACTCGAAGATGATGATTTTCGACCCCATCTCGCAGGATTAAGATTTCCTAAGAAACGATTGTTTTTAGGAGCGAAACCAGTGAAAAGTGATTCTGGTTGTTGATTTTGTTGTGGTGTTGTACCACCTAATCTAGAAAACCGTCCTTTCTTGTTTTGTCTTTTCCTTTTTAGGACATCCCCGATTCTCCTAATAAATAACAGAGATCAGGTGTCTGGTACCACTTATATAACGGCTTAAAGATTCTTTAATGTATACTTACAAATGAGCACTTTGTGGTGTAGTTACATCATCTATGGTAGAATTTAATTCATTTCTTGCGTGAGTCTCCATCGATGCAGAAAGATTTGGCTTTAGCTGACAAGTTGCAATTGTGCCGAATAGTATATTACCATTCGTTGATGGAGAAGCAATTGGAGATGTGGCATTAGTAGAAGAGAACATCGTCGTGGGAGAAAGCGATGTATTAGACGGACCAGGCTGTGGACTTGGTAATGTACCTAGAACATATAGAAGTATAAAAGTAGAACTTACTTTGTTTTTTAATTTTATAAATATATTTGATTTTACTAAATTTAATAAATTACCAGAAGGGCACTTAGGTGGTGAAACACCAAGAGGTACTTCAGGATCAGCTAGTTGACGTATCTGATGTAGTACTCCTTCGCGATGGAAGTGTACTCCAAACACTTGTGGGAGCCTTTTCATTAGTATGCTTGCCATTTGTAGAGCTCCAATAACAATTCGTAAATCTTGGGACGCCAACATACCCGCTATATGTGATGAAACTACTTGGTTCTTTAAAACATCCTAAAATAATGATAACAGATGTAAGAAGTTTAGACAACAATAAGCAATTACATGAAAACAATCGCATTATCAAGTATTTTTTACCTTAAGTAAATCAGTTGAAGCATAATATACCATACGTAAAAGAGCCCGAAGACATTTACATTTTACAGCGGGTCCAGCAGAACTGCTGTAAACTTCATATAGTACAGAGAATAAAGTTCGAATGAACGACACTAACCATTCATTCGTTTCAATTACCGGAGGTACAACATCCACGCTATAAAAATGTACATAATTCAATAAAATATATTCATGTAGATCTAAAAAAAATTGGTTTAAAATTATTTTTAATTCTTACTTGGATGAACAAGTAGGACTTTTCCCTTCTGTGGGGTGTGTATTCACTCTGCGGAAAATGCTTCTTGCTACTCCAATGTCTTCATTAATTTGTTTCATCACAGTTAAATCTATCGTATAAGTTCGTCCTAAAGACGAAAGACAGATTTCATCTTCACCATTCTGAAATGCCATCTGAAAAGAATATTTTTATTATGCTACTTTCAATTTTTTCTTATAATCTTCAGTAAACTGTAATTAGAATAATACCTCAATAATTCTAGAATCAATAGTACTAAATGGATGACAACAGTGTCTTTCATCGCGCCACTCCCAATGAACGTTTTCTTGTTGATTACTGGTCCTTTCAAGTAAACTATTTACACTAAATATGCCATCTGTTGGCAATGGAGGCATCAGTTCCTCGATCAAGCAAGTAATTTCAAACCACTCTTGTGGAGATCGCGGTACTAGTTCTACATCTTCTGCTTTCACTTCTAATGATCCAGTTAAAAGATAACTTAGCGTAAAAGCAATATTTTGTTGCAGAAGCAGCTGTGCCAAATCAGGACAGCGATTTGATATCACAGAAAGCATTCGTAACACCGTTATGAAATTACCAATGCTATTGACAGGTGGCGTAATCATTAACTATAATATAAGGAAATTGAAAGAACGAACATTTAATATAAGGACATATTGTACACTTATTTGAAGAAGCGAATATTTTCCTTACCAGTTGTTGTAAGTTTTGAAGAAGTTCTGCATTGATAATTTTATGTAAAGTTACAGGATCATGTTGAAAACTATCAACTAAACGACTAAATGCTTGGCAAACACACTCAACACTTTTTTTATCTTGATTCGTTAGTCTACTTGTCAATAAAGGTAAACTATCGACCACTAAGTGAAAGTCATCAGGGTGAAGATTTTGACAACAATTTGCCGTTATCGTTAATGCAGCTCGTTGAGCAGTGATGTTGAAGAAATCAACAAATTTCAAACAAGCTGACACTCCTCCCTAAGAACGAATAAATTATGATAAATCTCTGTTTATGCACATGTATCACATTAGACCTATCATGAACTCAAAATACATACTGCATGTAAAATGGTTTTACTGTGACGACGTGAAAGCATGGCTAACGCTGTTAAACACTGTTCAGCTACATCCATACATTCGATAGATTCTAATTTTTGTAAGAACACTGGTACAGCATCAACCACAACTGTCGATGATCGAGGTAAAGCTTCCATCATGTAAGTGAGAGCACGACACGCATGTGTCATTATCACAAAATTATGCTCTATACCAAGTAAATTAATTAATGCTGCAACCACTTGTTTCACGGGAAAACCGGCTAGTGTATCTTCATTTCCCATGACGAGAATTTCACCCATTCCGATAACAGCTTGCAACTGTTCTCCTTCGTCATCAACAGCTTGTAAACCTGTTAGAAGCTGTTGCGCTTTGGCAGCTGAACTCGCACCCATGCTTCTATTTAATAAATGTTGCATTCGTGGTCCTAATGCACCAAACACGTGAGGAGGTAAACCTCTAGCTTCCAATAATGCTTGTAATCTTCCAACTTCACCATCGTCACTTTCACTATCTCCAGTAGTACCAGACATTCCAGATGGACCTCCACCTGCTTATTGAGCCAAGTAAAATTTAAGTATTATTAATATTCCACTACACTCGGAACACTTTATAAGTGAAAGAGGAAACTTACCTGTAGCAGGTGTAGCTGTAGAGGCAGAATCGTCTTCACCAGTGGTTGATACTAATTGATTGCCAGGAACTGTAGATGATACAGATGTTGGAGTGGCACTATTTGTGACGGATTCAGTACCTGACATTACACTTCCTCCAGAACCTCCTTCTATCACTGCTTTTCTTGCACGTGATGAAGAGCGGTGTCTGTACCGATAGAATGCATATTACAATTCAAATCATTCGCATTAAATGTAACAACGCTAGTACTCAAACATTATCATGTTTAACAGACGAATTACCTGGAGCTTGAACAAGTACCCGTTGTAGAATCTTTTTTATGATGTTTTCCTGAAGTTTTGTTATTAGTTGGCAGTTCTTTAGGTTCACTGGACAATTTTGTGCGAGAACGTAATATATGCCTGTGCGCAGAATGAGGGTGTGTAGGGTTGGCAGTGGCAGAGGCAGACACCGATGGATTGGCAGTGGCTGTTGTGATGCCACTAGTGCCTGCCCCGTCATGTGCCAACGCCCCCCCACCGCTCTCCACAGAATTACTGGCTGCGTTACCCACTCTGATGCTGGACTTCACACTCAGAACTTGACTACTTGTACTGCTATTCGTGCAGGTTGTACCACCGTGAGATTTTGACCCTAAAATATTAAAGCATTATTATTATGATACATATGCAAAAAACGATTTTAATACTTGTAATGATTCTTAGATATTCTAAAATTTCAGTTTCATCATAGGCCAGTTACCATTTTTGATAATAAAGAAGGGTGGGGAGGGATGAGAGAGAAAGAGAAAGAGACACTAACATACATATATAATGCTTCAGTGCACATAAAACTATTCATTATGTTTTTTGTGCATAATTATAAGAATCAAGCATTTTTACAAGTTAAAAATCTATAATAAGCAGTTTATGAATTTATAATACAGTATTTATATCAGTTTTAGTGGAATCTATAGTTTATTTCTGTTAAATATATACATATTTCCATTATATATATTTATGGAAACACGTTGTTTTTTTTAAACCTAAATAAATATACAGCACATACTCTTTATCATTTTAAAAATTATCTCGTTTTTGTTAAATAACTGTTTATCAAACTAAATATGGTAAAAAAATCTCTTCCTAGGTATGAGTATGTACAAGTATGAAATGTATTTGATCACACATGGAAAAGTGTGATCAGCTAATTACAAAAATGCTTGAAATTGTTGTTTATGTGTATGTTTTAGTCTTAAAAGGTTTTTAAGTTTATACAACAAATTATTTAAAAGAAATATATGTGGAATTATTTAATTGATAACAATTATAATGAATGGAAAGCACAATTAATATCAAGTTATCAAATATTATTATTTTTATGTCAAAAGACATTAGGAAGAAAACCAAGTACCATTGCTTGCATTGTCTATATTTTCCCTATTTGCATGTAAAATTTTATTTACTTTTGTATGAAGTTTATAAATGTACTTATATGTATATTTTTTATCAAAGTGCATATACAATATATGTATTTTTACTCAACATTACTACAAATAAACAATATTTACCTTATTAATTTGATATCCATCCATTAAATTAAATAAAAATAATTTGTACTAATTGCACATTTGGATACAGAAATTTAAACACTTAATACTTTTAAAACTGAAAATAATAATTATATTAGTAAAGATGTTAATATTATGTAACAAAAATTAAAACACTGTTTTGGTAATATTTATCAATTACATATAAAGAACATAAAAAAAACTTTACAAAATAAGTGCATACACTTAATGCAATTATTTCATTCTATTTATGGATATTACTTATTATTATATATGATGTCTTAATTTTGGAGTAATTCTTTCGAATTTGAGATGACTGGAACTAAATAAAACAAAGTTCTATATTATATATTACAAGATGATACTATGAGAATAGGTGGTATACACTGTATTTATGTGTTACACCTATATATAACTTAGTGAGCATGGTTTATACTTTATATTATGAATATTTTATTTATAAATTGTCAAATATTCAAAATAATATTAGAACACACATATATTTAATTTTATTAGAAATCTGAAGTAGTTGAAATATGTTGTATAGTTGCATCAGAATCATGTTTACCATATATGTCTGGAGAAATAATGTCATGCATAAATCAAATTTGACTCAAACAATTTGACCTGACATTAAATATAATATACTTGCATATGGATATAGGGAACCAATTTAAAGAGCAGATTTATAGTGACTTGTATTCATTTAAAGATATCTACTCATGAATTTACAAGAGAAAATTAGGGTAAAAAAATGTAGTACGAAGTGTGTACTCCTTAGGCTTACCTTCTTGATGATACGTTTGTGTTGATATTGGAAAAAGTGCTTTGACAGCAGACACAAATCCTTCCAGACATTCGCTCATCCTCAGGCCTAATGATACAGTCTGATCTATGACTCTTATTTTGGTAATACTTTTTTTCTTTAATTTTAAGATACTTGTGAATCAAAACCTAGTTTTACTACCCTATTCTTTAGCCTACTGCTTCAAGAAATGAAGGTTGCAAAACACACTTTTATGATATAAAAATAAGGAGTATTTTTAATTGATCATGACACTGAATTAAGCATAGCACTAAGTTTCTGTGACACTATTGTATATATTTCAAATACTAAAAATGTTATTTTTTATAACTTTGTTTGATCAGAAGTATTGTCATAATTTATTTCATTTGTATATAAGTTATTTATAGTTATGTATAAATAGTTTATTAATCTGATTTTAATTTTAATAGGGGAATTTTTTCTTTATGAGATCATCTCAAGTATTGTTGATCATTTATTTGTTGTTTTTGTTTTTAAATTTAACAGCTGTTTTAAAAATTGTTTTAAAATAAATATATTTTACTGGTAGTAAAGCAACAAAAACATCATAGTTTTTAAAAGAATACAAATTTCGAAAACAAAATTTTTGTTATAAGTTTTAAAATTTGATTGTTATAATTGTTATTAACAATTAGAAGTTATAACTCATAATAATAAAATTTAATAAAGTAATAATTAACAAAGTAACTGTTAGTATATAAGTACATTATAAAATAATATTAGTTATGCATACATGAAATAATAAGTTTACTGATATTTTATATAAAAAAAATCTAAATTAAAAGTAATTACCTCTTTTTACTGAATACAAATGCCAATTTTCACCCAAAAAATAAATATAAATAATCACAATTAGCATAAAATGTTAATGTTTGATTATTAATTGTTGTTGTTATTATCAGTGTTTTTATACATCTTGAATGCTTTATTAATATATTTAAAAATATTTAAAATTGATTTGATTAATATTTTTATTGTATTATGTATTCACTCAATTCACACATCACATCTCATTGCAACCAACACTTTTTAATAAATGGAATATAAATAAACTAACCTCTTCCACGTGATGTGGATGGATGAC
Organism: Megachile willughbiella; assembly: GCA_945859595.2. NCBI lineage: Eukaryota > Metazoa > Arthropoda > Insecta > Hymenoptera > Megachilidae > Megachile > Megachile willughbiella. The sequence continues at coordinate 13,288,104 of OX243798.1, read as the reverse complement.
TAGTAACAGGCGTAGAACTCGATGGTGGTACCAAACTGTTATACGTCAAGTCTTCTCTGTTATTAAAATCACTGGATAGTGACAAATCGTAACTATTATGTCCTTGTGATATGGCTTGGGGATTTTGTGGTGTACGAGAACGAGTCCTTGAAGCAACACAGTCAGTAGCTGTTAACTTTAATTCTGGCAAACTTGTTCTTGCAGCACTACGAACTCTTGTACTGCTCCCACTAATATTACAATTAGATTGTTGAACTTTATGTGGAGACCTCCAATTAGTATCTGTATTTCATAATTAATACATGTTTAAAAATTAAAGGTGAGCTAAATTCTTTCCTAATTATATAACCATATATCTTTCATTTATGCAATAATTGTAACAAACATAATTACCTAGATATGATTCTAAGCCACTGCCATGACTTTTACGATCACCTCTTGTTCTACTTTCTGTTTTGAAGGAATCACTTGAATGTTGACACACGGAAGTATTAAAATCTACAGATGATTCTGGGTCACCAATAGTCTGTCTACGTCTTTTTTCTTCTACAGTGACTGGAATAGAACTAGTGCTTTGTCGTTTTCTATAACCGCTGCTACCACTGCTAGAGCTCTTCCCTCTAACTTTAGAGGTATCTGCTGAAGCATTGGCCGTCTCTACAGACCCCCCTGATAGTTGATCTTGTTGATCTGCCATAGATTAATCGACTCATGCCACTATTCTGTCTATAAGAAAAAAAAAAACCATTTTCATTAGTTATTATATATAGTATAAAAAATAAGGAATTTTTATATAAAATCTATCAGAGATATAACCACAATCAAAATACTCATAGAATCTTTGATACAATATACATTATATAATACTGAAACTGTAATCTATCTTTAGTTAAGTTTTGGCTAAAATTGAAAATGTAAAATAAATAATTATTAGTAAATAATTTAATTTTTAATTATCTGATTTTATGGAACATATTATATTGTTTAGAACATTTCAGTTTGAAGACACTTATTCTAGATAACTTTACATGAATATAAATTATTTTGATATTCATGTATTTATCTCTTATCCATACAATGACATATTTTAACTCAACAAAATAACAAATATCGAACAAAAATACGTTCATTGTATAAAGACATTTGCTTAAACGTAACAATAAATTTGAACAATTTCAACAAATATAATAAAAATATATTTATACCTACTTTTAATTAATATATTGAAAACAAAAAAAATTCATGTATTTCGATTCAGACAAAGCGGATTAAATGGAAACAACTTATTATGATTAAACGCATTAAATCAATGCACACTCGGATAACAAGAATGCAGCTAAATAATACATAAAAAGTGATACGCAATTAATGTTTTCTTCCACGGTTGAAAGAGATAGTAACGAACTGAACAATCATAACAAACACTACAACTGGTATCCGTTTATAATATTACAAGCAATACGAAATTGTGCCGTTGACATCATAGAACCTCTTCTAAGAATACTAGGATTACTCGGTTGTAACAAAGCCACGAATAGACACGGTACACCTTTGGGATTCAACGAAAGACGTAAATAATTATAACAAAGGCGAGCAAGCGAGCAAGCCACCATTTGCTTATGAACAAGTAATGGAGGACGAGTTCTTTCTTCGTCTCTTTCTCTCTATCGTTTCTCCACTCTCGTCACCGTGTGACCTCAGGTTCAGGTCTTCGAAAAAGAGAATCCTACTTGAATACGGGACTTCCCAATATGAAGAAAAAAAAGAACCGAAGTAGCAAGAAAAAGTTACCTGAATGTCAGAAAAATATGCCCACGGCATTGCGAGAAAAATGTCCCCTAGTTAATAATTTTTCTAAGCACAACGTTCCCCGTTACATACGATAGAGAAATGGATTCTCGCGCAAGCACATAAGTTGGTGAGTGGCTATGTGCACAAGCACATACCAAAAAACGCACCGAATGCACTACCGAGGCACACTGAAGCAAATCAGCGGAATGCGATGGCTATCGGGATCGGGTTGGTTAGAATTGGGAAGCTGGAGGATGCTCCGCCCCCATCAGGAAACGTCACACACAGAGTTAACGTATACTCTGTTCAACAAGAGAGCATACTCATCATACGACAAGTTTTCATTCGTTCTGCGCATGTCAGCTGTGATTGGTTTGAACACGCTTCGTATCCAAGAGCAACGCGCATGCGACCATATCATGTTCTCGACGCGGAGCGTGTACACTCCGTGATTCAAATTTTCAAAGTTTCAAATTTCAAAATTTTCAAATTCTTAAATTTCAAAAATTTCAAATCCCCAAATTTCTACAGTTTTGAATCCTTAAAACTCCAAATTTCCAAATTTCCACGTTTGGTAATGCCTGGTTTAAGCTTCTTCAAGCTATTAGCGTATTTTATCCGTTGTGTATATGACCGGCGATGAGGAACGCATATGGCAGTAGAACAACTCTTGGCCAAATGGTGAGTAGTCGACTGAAGTTAGTCATGTGCTGCGTGAATTGAGTATGGTATTTCCTTGAACAGAGTATACATGCGTACTAAAACTTGGTGGCCGCATGAAAGAAAATCACAATTCATAATACAACACAGTCGCAAAACCGGCGCGAATAGCCATCTTGCTACGGTTCTTTCAAATTCCAACTTTTACTTTCTCCTTATTTACAGTGTAAAACTAGCCACAAATAATTTTCCAGATGTCTGTTATTAATTTTCACACTTAAACTGACAGTGTTATGATCAACGTCATGTTCCATACGTGTACGTTGCATTTTATGTCGTGCAACGTTGCAACATGCGTAGAAGCTTTTATCATATTTTTCATGTACATCTAATAAAATCGTAAACACAAGCAAAATTGCAAAAGTATCATATGGTTATTCAATGCACGTATGATTTCTGTTAATGAATAACATATGATTCGTGTACTTTTGAATAATATTTAGGTTTAAATTATCGTTAGGTTATAAAATATAAATCTATATTCCAACTAAACGTTTTTCATGATAAAATCTGTAAACACTGCAATTATGATATCATAACAAATTTAGCTTCTGGCTTTATTGTTCACTTTTGACAAGTATGTATATGACAATTATGATTGGTTGAGAACCTTATTCAGTAATATCCAATTGGCTAATAAATTGAAATATTTCTCAAACAATGTCAAAACAGCTTGTGATAAATGAACATTACTGGCCAGCCGATGGAACAAATTTTTCATGCGTCTAATATTATATGAATTGAAATAACTGGATGCGTTATGAAATTTTATTTAATTTATTAATAGATACTTACCGAAAAAGGGAGCTCCTCCCTGGAAGTCGGACTCCAGTTACGCAATACGATCCGCGAGAGAACACGTGAAAACACAGACTGTACTGTCAAGTCGATCGGAGCGTCGTCTGCTACGATATCTCAACCAGGAATTACATACGATGCAAGGTATTCCACTCGATTTAATCAAAGTACATGTCTGCTTTCATGTATTTACAAAATAATGTCTTTCGAATGATAATTGATCAATGTCTTTTTTTTCTCATTTATTTTCTCAAGATAGTTATAAAAAAGTAGTTAATTATTGTTTCTGTATATTCTATTTCACAAGAGATGCATTAATTACGGCGACAAATTCTTCCTATGGTTCTGCCTCTGTTCGTTTCTACATACTCTAAAATCTATGGCAGTACACATGCGCTCTTATGATAATCATGACGCTGAAAATATATACCCAGTGAACAGAAAATTTTATAATTTTTAATTCACGTTGATCACAATATACTACATTTGCTAGATAAAATACTTTTTTCTTATCTATATTTGTATATTTTATAGATGCATTAAAACAGTTGGGTATAATAATTCTTTTACTTTGTACGTTTGTGCAACGTAAATTTCCTTTGTACAAGAACAAGTGTAGTAGAAAGAATATTCCTCACTACCTTTGATTTTAAATCAAAATTTAAATATATAAATTTAATAATAGTTTAATTTGTTAATCAAAAATGAATCAATGATGTGGTTTTCCCCCTCTGTCATCATTTTACTGTGTTGTGTACATGAATTTTACTACATCATTAGCAGTACTTATTGTTCGTTAATTTTTTCCCACCATGTATATATATAACCATGAAGGCAGATGCCAGCTGTCACAGGGTCTCACACTTGCATTTAAAAATTTCCCTAGGCTACCTAACTGCGCAAACCGCCGTCTAGTTATTATTTCTATCATTGAGGAAGTATATTTATTTTTGATAACAATCAATTATAAAAGTAATTTTGTGGCTATGTTCCATTGAAAAATAAACCAAGTATTGTATGTTTATAAACATCAACAGAAATTAGAAAAATGAAGTTTTATGTTGTGTTATAGTATTCATTTTGGAGGAAATTTCGTGCAGTAAGAGAAAATTGATATTTATTTAAAGGTGTCATAGTAGTACGATATGTTTACATCAATTTAAATAATCTTTAACGTATTTAAAAAAATAAATTTTAACTATACTACAATGCTGAGTAAATATTTCTAAAAATATTTTCAGTTTTATTTAAAGTGACAGAAACTAGTAATATAACTTCTATAGATTTATATGAATAATTATTTTTCATTAATACCATACAGTAATTGTTTTAAAGATTCTTCGTTGATAGTCTGCAAATTATTCGTATCATTTTCAGTATTAGTAAAATTTTGCTCCAAATTTGGATTAATCAAATTCATTTCTATTTCATGTGTTGTACACCTAAAGTTATCGTAAGATTTAAATATGTCCTGCTTTTGTGTAGGAGATGATACTCTTAAGTGTTCCATTTCAGTTGTGGGTGAAGACAATCCATTTTCAAGTGGAGACATTACCATTGAAAAGAAATGATTTGTATCATCTCTAAGTGGTTTATCATTTTTTGAATATATATCTTTAGAAGTTTCAACTGCTTTCTTAAGTATAGGACTATTAGGAATGTCTGATTTCCATATATTCCTTGGTTCTTCGTTTTTTTCATTTATTCCAATGTACCCTTCAAATTTTTGATCTTTATTAGAAATATTTTGTGTTTTATCTATATCTGACTCTTTTGTTAAAAGATGTTGACCCTGAGGGTTTATTATTAGTACATATTTATTTTCTTCATTATTTGTGATATTTAGTATTGATTGATTTTTTTCTAAAACATTTTCTTGGAGATTTGTACATGGGTCATTGCTTATTTTTTGTGCATTTGATGGACATATAGATTGTTGATCTGTGTTATTAGTTTGGTTTACATTTGTCATCTGTTGTACTGAACACTTATGGGTTCTTTGACTTACCTATAATAATGGGTATTTTATGAAATTGTAAAGGCATTATTCTTTTCAATTATAACATACCTTGTATCTGAAACTTTTGCCACATGTTGTACATTTATAAGGCATTACACCTGTGTGAATTCTACGGTGAACTAAATATGAAACACGTTGACGGAAACATTTTCCTAAAAAATAGATATTATTGAAAAATTCGAAAACCTCTATATTATTTTACTTTTGTTTTACTATTATTAATGTTATGTACCATTTTATTTGTTTCTTAAAATACATGTCATAGAAATGTATAGTTTGTGATCGTAGTATTTAGTAATATCCTAATATAAGCTGTATTTATGAAAAATATATCAGTAACCACAGAATTGTTATACATACATTGCACAAATAGAACAATCCATGTTAAATTGTTAATGATAACTGAAAACAAAACATGCATTATTCTAAAGCTTTATAATGTTTTTCAGTAATGTCTATAGAAAATTAACATACCACAAGTTTCACATTCAAAAGGTTTCTCTCCAGTATGAATTCGTTCATGGTTATGTAAAGTAGATAATTCTTTAAATGATCTGCCACAGGTTGTACACATATGTGGTTTATCATCTTTGTGATACAGCCTATGTTTATGATATGACTGTTGGAAAGTGAATGTCTTGTTGCATATATTACATTTATAAGGCATTTCCCCTGAATGTAATCTTTTATGTTTTTTCAAAAAATACTTTGTTGTAAACATTTTACTGCACACATCACATTCCCATTGTTTTGCTTCATGAGTTTTTAAATGCTGCATTACATGTTGTTCCTAAAATGATAAATGCATTTTATTTCTTTGAAGGCTAGTGAGAAATAAATTTCAATTACCTTTTTAAATTGTTTTCCACATGTAGGGCAACTATATTTATTTTCATTAAGTATGAATTCTATTTGTCCACCTTTAGTTAATGAACCTGAAATTATTCATTAACCAATATTATTATCATGTTGGACAAGATGATCTAAATATAATATTAATAAATTACCCAAATTATATCCCATATGTGCTACTCTCATATGTATCATTAAACTACCCCTCATTTTAAATATCTTAGAACACAAGTGGCAAGAATAGTTTTTCAACAAATTTTCAGGAACAATATTTAAATCTTTTTCATTAATCATATGTATTAATTGTTTATGTAAAATCAAAATATTATGGTCAGGAAAATGAAATCCACATATATTACAACGTTCTGTCTTTTCTTTCATTGATTCAGTTTTATAAAGTCTTAATTCAGGCAATATTTCCTGATTCTCAGGATTTTCATTCTGACTTTTATTACATGTGGTAGATGAATTATCTTGTATATTTTTATAATTGTTATATTTTTCTAGTGGTACATTGATACAAACTGATGTACTAGCTACAAATTTATTCATTGTTGTTGATTGTTCATTATAGTTGTATTCAGTAGCACAAGGTTCTCCATTTTCTACAGATTTTCCCCTTTTGTCTAAATTTTCATTTATAGTCATTTGTTCTTCACAATTTTGATTCTGTATCCAATTTTTCATGGTTTGGGTATTTTCATGGTCTACTTCAGAATAGTTTTGCATATAATTGACATGCTTTATATTGTTACTGCTGTAATACTGTGTAGCATAATTTAATTTTATTGTTTCTTGCAACATTTGTTGAGAATCTTTTTCTGATTTTGATGTCTGTTTATTTTCATGAATTGTATTTATTTCTTCATTTTCAGAAATTTGGTCTGATAGAAATGCAACTTGAGGTGCATGGTTTGGCGTTGTATTTTGATTTTGAGGAAAAACTTTTGAGTTTAAGATTGGAACTTCAGTTTTTGTACTTTGCAAATTTTGTGAGAATTTTAAATTGTTTAGAATATTAGTTTCTAATTTATTTGAATTTGTAGTTTGTGTTTCTAATACATTCCAATCTTGAAAAGTAGTAGTATTCTGTTGATTATGTATTGCTGGTGACTCAATACTACTACTAATAACGTTGATATGTTTTGGTAACTCTGTTATATTGTTACTGTTTAAGTTAATAGCATGACTAAATAAATGAATAGTAAGTTTATCAATACCAAGCAATACTTCATTACACACAGGACACACAAGAGGTCGAGTTGCTACACTTATTAATCCTGCTCGCAATGCATCCAGTGTTAAAAAACCTGGTTGTGAGCACAAAGGACATGTTAAAAGTCGTGCACACATATTTCTTACCAATCTTTTATTTATAAAGTATTTTGCCAAGGTAGTAACTACCTATTTAATATAATTTTACATTACTTCTTTTTTATAAAGCACCATAATTTTCTAAATATTAATAGCAAAGAATTATATAAATAATAATATTTTCTTCATTTTTTCTATCTCAATTAAAACGAAACTTTGGTAAAAGTTTAATATTGCTTGTTGAAATAAAAGTGTACAAGGTACAACTTTAAAGCAACTAGTCAATTTAAATTTAACATTGTCATCTATAATATTATTGGGGTTATGCTTGAACTTGACCTAATAGCACAAATTAAAGATCAAAATCATACCTCATATATTTATAGATAAAAAAAAACTTAATAGAATTAAAGTTTTTTCTTTCTAACATGCACAAGATAGAATAAAGATTTACATATGAATATCTAATTATAGAATAAGGATTTTAGATATTTATCTGGGATTCTGTTGATTCTCTATAGAGTGTGTATAACGTTCTCTTAGCGCTATATTTAGATAAAGGGCGGGATATTTAAGAAGGAAGTTTAAGGGAAGTATAAAATATTTTATTACATTAAAAAAAATGTATAAAATTTGACTATTAGTCCATTAAAGATAAAATACTGCTAAAATGAAATGACATTAATTTCAATATAATGAGCATTTATATGGTACACCATTTTTACAACAGTACTCTTTTCCAGTAGAAAGATTTGTATTAATCCATTCACTTTGACAATTCCGGATAAATAAATAAGCCTAAGACAAAAAATTATATACAATAATGAATAGAGTAAACTATTACAACATAATGTAATAAAACTTACTTTCTCTTTATAGCAGTTACGTTCTATTGAACTACATAATATTGTAGAACTATTTGGAAGATGTTTAATAATCTGTAATTATATTTAAATATGTTTTTTCATTTTAATCTAACATTTTAGAATGTTTCAATTACTAAAAACACATATGTGTATAAATGAACTTACAGTCTCCAAGCATTTATTAATGCAAAGTCTGTTTCCACTTTGAGTACATGGAAATGTTCCAGGTTGATCATAATTAAGAGCAGGATTTCCTGTAGGTGGTTCTTTGCTATTTTTCTTGAACTGTTTACTTAAAAAAATCCCACAAACACAACCAAGTGGGGTTTCAGTAGTTGATACATTCAGAGTATTATTTAAATCTTTTGACTTAATTTGGTCATGTGCAAATACGGATGAAAGACAAAAAATTAACAATAAAATCACTGGATACATTTTTATCTGTAAAAAATTCTTATTTTACACATTTTATACAAATAACAAATTTATATTATAAAGAATAAATAAATAGTTACAAAATAATTACAACACATATACTGAAGATGTAAAAAGTTAATTCCTATATATAATTGTAAAATATAAAAAAAGATTTAATTGTACTTACATTAATTCAACTGAGCAAATGACTTGAATGAACTTAATGAAAGTTGGCAAGTTACTGCAGGTTTTGTTAAAAGTATACTGTTTTGATGTGTCAGCAATTGATCTGGGTTATGTACTTAATAAGCAATATTTCATAATACTGTAATACTGCAATCACATTTTGTATAAAAGATTTGCTTTATTCTTTATTTGTATAACACACATGTAAATATGAAATTTACAGTATTTTAATTAATAGAATTATGGATAATAATACCACAAAGCATTATGAAATTGATAACTTTTTAATGAGTTTTGCAGTACCCTTTAAAACTATTTTTTCTCCATTTGCAATACAAATATATTCACATTTCATAATTTTTCTTATGGAAACAATCTCTACTTTTATTTCTATTGTATCTCCTGCATAACATGGTGCTGGAAATGTCAGATTTTGTTCAAGCACTAAGGTTCCTGGACCTGGTAACTTTGTACCAAGTACTCCTGATACTAAGCCATTAAGCAGTGCACCATGTACAAGATTATTTGAAGTTTCAACGTGTACTGGATTATGATCACCAGTTAATTCAGCAAAATTTAATACATCATTTTTTGTAATTGTTTTAAAAACTGATATTTTACTCCCAGTATTTAAGTTCTTTAAATTATTTGTTGAATTTGTTAAACCAAAAGCACCTGTACAATATCTTTTTAGCAGTTTAGAAAATGGTTTTGACAACTTCATTTTATTTTTAGTATATTTATTTTTGCCAACATATGTTTCTTATGTACTTTTAGAATTTTCAGTATTATTCTTCAGTGCAGAATAGTCATTTAAAAATATTGTTGCCAAGTTCTTAATACGATTACTTTCATGTTTTGAAAACTCAGATATTTTTTCAATATCTTCAGTTGTTACTTCATCTTTTGATTCAGGAGTAATTAAATATATTAAACTAGTAATTGTTGATAATACAGTGTCTTCATCTTGTGAAACAAGTAACGATGTTAGAAGTTTAATTCCTTGATTGCGTAAAATATACAATTTATTTATTGGATCTAAAAATATAATTTTCAAACATAATCATGGACATTTTCTTAACGAATAATGTAATCATTTTCATCTGTCAAATAACTTACTTACCAATACATAAATTACAAATGCCACCTGCTGCAAAACGTACCAACTTTACATTATTTTCAGATAATGTGTAAAGGAATAAATCAATTATTTGTAATTGTCTTATATATCCATAATTAATAGGATCATAAGCAAAATTAGCAAGATTTGCTAAAACTTGTTCTTTTGCATCTACAAAAAATAATTTCTATTATTAGTTTTGTCAATAGTACATAATTACATAACTATACAATAAATAATTACCTAACCCTTTTCATGCAAGTTACCTTTAGATTTAGTGGTTTTATATTCCGTAGCTAACAATTTTAAAAATTCGTAACGACCGATAGAATTCTTTCCAGTACGTTTTATCAGTTGCTCCTTACTGGTAAACATGAGAAACTGTCTGAATATAAATAATTGAAAACATTATATTATTATACACTTACATATCTTATTAGTGCATTTGTATAATTCTATAATGCTTACCATTTACAAATCCGACATTATTAAAAAAATTGCAATTCTTAATATATATATTGAATTTCAACAAATAATAGTTACAACAACCTGATTTTCTTTAATAATTTCTGATGTTAAATAAAGTTAAATAACAGTACTTTTGAACTTTATTATATAGCAATGCAAACAGACAGTGGCGGATTTACGCGCAGAAGATGAAGATGACTTTCTCAGACCCCACAAGATAAGGGCCTCTAAAATATATATATATATAAATTTATATTAAATAATAAATATAATTTAATATTTGGTAACCGATATATCTTTTTTATTTCTAAATTTATGACTATAATCGACTATAGGCAGAATATTTCTCACTTTATTATTCAATTTATTTGAATTATACTCAATACTGCCTGCTCAATATTCAAAGGAATATAATTGTTCCCTCTTCCTGTTCTTGTTTTTATAGGAATGCGGAAATTTGGGGATTTAAAAATCTAGTGACAGAAAAATGAGAATGTAGGGATATAAGGATTTCAAAATTTCAGTTTGATAGCAATAGATTGGGCTCTTTGAAGCATAAATCCGCCAGTGCAAATAGGAAATATTTATCTCATTGCGTACTCTAAAAGCTAGTGAACTGAATCCGGATATGACATTTGCAAGATAATTTTCAATGTATCATATGTAATTGTGTCCGTGTGGATCATAGTTTATAACTAGATATTACATTGGTATAAAATTAATTCTATTGGTGGATAAACTATTTCTGACTTCATATGTTATTAATGAAACCAATCAGTAACTTGATATTCGTATTGATCTTAGTGTATGTTGAAGCGCATATTCGAACATACTATTCCTCTACCATATCGCATATGAAAGTATGAAACGTCGTTATGGAAGTCATGGTTAACACGTAGCCGGTGTTCAACGTGTCTTAGACTCCTAGCCTAAGCATAGTGATTTGGAAATTTGTTGCGGGCCGCTTGATTTGCAACGTATCGAATATAAACAAACGCTAATATGTTCATATCAAATATCTATTAATACGTGAAGGAAACATTTATTGTAACATTCATAAATATAAAGGAAATATGTTGCCAAATAGATCAACGACGACAAATATCAAAAAAGATATGTTTCCTGATAAGAAATCAACTTCGAAGCAAATGAAAACTTCCACGTTAACAAACGCTGCTGGTCTCAGTTCTCTTATTACTTTTACTGTTTTGCTACTTGCTTGGATCTCAGGATTTGCCTCACGGTTATTTGCGGTGATACGTTTCGAAAGTATCATACATGAATTCGATCCGTGGTAGGTATTTTTACATATTATCGTGTCGTTATCCACGTGATTATCGATAATTCGATTCTGTTACTTTTTAAAGTAAAAAAATTTAATTATCGTTGAGATAAACAAGCTTTATTTTAAAAATAATATATAAATAATTTCGAAATGAAATATTTTTATGTAATTTAGGTTTAACTACAGAGCAACAGCATATATGGTACAACATGGATTCTACAATTTTTTAAATTGGTTCGATGAGAGGGCATGGTATCCATTGGGTCGTATTGTGGGTGGAACTGTTTATCCAGGATTAATGATTACATCTGGATCAATACATTACATATTACATTCTTTAAATATCCCAGTACACATAAGAGATATTTGTGTATTCCTAGCTCCAATTTTTAGTGGCCTTACTGCCATTTCTACGTACTTATTAACAAAAGAAATATGGAGTGCTGGAGCTGGCTTGTTTGCAGCATGCTTCATTGCAATTGTACCTGGTTACATTTCAAGATCCGTAGCAGGAAGTTATGATAATGAAGGCATTGCTATTTTTGCTTTACAAATAACATATTATCTATGGGTTAAATCAGTTAAAACTGGCTCTATCTTCTGGGCTTCTATGACTGCTCTATCATATTTTTATATGGTATCAGCATGGGGCGGTTATGTTTTTATTATTAATCTCATTCCATTCCATGTTTTTGCATTGCTGGTTATGAATCGATTTAGTAACCGTCTTTTCACAAGTTACACTACATTTTACATTTTGGGACTCCTATTAAGTATGCAAATACCATTTGTTGGTTTTCAACCAATAAGAACATCAGAACATATGGCTGCAGGAGGAGTATTTGGTCTGCTAATTTTTGTAGCAGCTCTCAGGTATGATAACATGTTTATAATATTTGTGTATAAAATATATGAATACATATTTTTTTCTTATCATAGATATTTGAGAACTGTACTTACCAAGTCTGAAATGAAATATTTTGGAGGAGTTGTCGCAGTTACAGCCGGTGTTCTTTTAGTTGTTTTGATCTGTTTAACATATGCTGGTGTTGTTGCTCCTTGGAGTGGAAGATTTTATTCATTATGGGATACTGGCTATGCAAAAATTCACATTCCAATAATAGCATCTGTTTCTGAACATCAACCTACAACATGGTTTAGCTTTTTCTTCGACTTACACATTCTTGTTACAACATTTCCTGTTGGTCTGTGGTATTGTATTAAACATATTAACGATGAACGCGTTTTTGGTAAGATTTCACAATAAAATTATTTGTTAGTTAGTATTGTTTAAATATCTTATTAATGATTGATATTCTTTTACAGTTATATTGTATGCTATAAGTGCCGTTTATTTTGCCGGAGTAATGGTTAGGCTTATGCTCACTTTAACCCCTGTAGTTTGTATGCTTGCTGGAGTAGCTTTCAGTGACCTTCTAGAATTGTTCTTTAAAGAAGAAGATAGTGAAAGAAATGATCGAAGTAGTAATGGCAGTGAAGAAGAAAGTGAAGAAGAAAGAGAAAGGAGTCCTGGTAGAGCATTATATGATAAAGCTGGCAAACTTCGTAGAATGAAACATGAACGACCTAGAGGCAACGGCGATGGATTGGGTATTAATCTCCGAAATGGTGTTGTTATTGGAGCATTTATGTTGATGACAATGTTTACTTTGCATTGTACTTGGATTACAAGTAATGCATATTCTAGTCCCTCAATTGTTTTGGCATCGTATAGTAATGATGGTGGTAGAGCTACACTTGATGACTTTAGAGAAGCTTATTATTGGTTAGCACAAAACACACCAATTGATGCTAGAGTTATGAGTTGGTGGGATTACGGTTATCAAATCGCTGGAATGGCTAACAGGTATAAGTTATTAATAAAATATTCGAATATATCAATATAACGTCGAATATTAGGTATATTAATGTTCTTTGTAAAATAGAAATAAGCATTTATTTTCTAATACAGAACTACTCTCGTGGACAATAATACTTGGAATAATTCACATATAGCTCTGGTTGGAAAAGCAATGAGCTCAAATGAAAGTGCTGCTTATGAAATTATGACATCATTAGATGTAAACTATGTATTAGTTATTTTTGGAGGAATGATTGGGTATTCAGGAGATGATGTTAATAAGTTCCTTTGGATGGTACGAATTGCGGAGGGTGAATATCCACAAGATATTCGAGAAAGTGATTATTTCACTGAAAAAGGAGAATTTCGTGTGGATTCCGAAGGTTCACCTACTCTTTTAAATTCATTAATGTATAAATTATGTTATTATCGATTTGGAGAAGTAAAGATCGATTATCGATCGCCCTTTGGTTACGATCGTACACGTAATGCAGAAATAGGAAATAAAAATTTCCAATTAACATATTTGGAAGAAGCTTATACAACCGAACATTGGCTTGTTCGAATTTACAGGTAATTCTGTGAATCGAAAAATAATAAAATGAACACATATGCGCGTATAATATATATATTTTATTTACATTAAATTTCAGGGTGAAAAAACCAAGTGAGTTTAATAGACCTAGTATTCCGATATCTAAACGAGTTGTGGCACGTAATGCCAATTCGTATATTAGTAAAAAGGTGAGAGTTTTAATTAATCTATTTGACATGAAATATATTTTCTTTTATCTTTGATCGTATCGTTTCTCCTTTTTCAAAATATTGCATCGTGTAATGTTGAAATGTAGTTGAAGTTGTGGGGGGTTGTACATTAATGTTTCAGACTTCTCGTCGTAAGAAAGGTTATATAAAAGGCCGGCCAACCGTTGTTAAAGGACAGAAACCTCAACGAAGAACTACGTAACAAACATTTATTATCTAATTCATAATAATTTTCAAATACAACTTTTATAATAAAAAAAAATTACCGTCCCTTGGGTCTACTACACAAACTATACCTCAAACTAAGAATTTAATATCATTAAAAGTCGAATCAATTGAAGAATGAAAAAAAAGAAGTTTACAGCATTTGAGGCAATTAGAACAAAAATCGTTTTATAAGTATAATCCACGCAGAATTACATATTATTTCACTTACACTTTTTCTTGGCTTCTCTAACATCATTATATATTATCTATGTATAATTGCCTTGCGCATTATTTAGATATAATTTCTATATAGTTGCAATATGTGATGCACTGTTATAACAAGATCATCTTATTTTTGAACCAGAAAATAACATTCTTGTTTTAAATTCTTTTGTACTTAATTAGTCTTCAGCTTATTCATTTCTCTATTGTCCACATTATCCTTTTGCTTACAAACACACGATGAGAATAAGTAATGATATTTCTGCTATATCTGTATAATGCACACCAAACTTCAATAAGTAAAGTTCATTAGTTAAAGTGGATATAAACAGCTATCAATATCAGGCAGATGAACTTGGAGGGATTGAATACGTGTTATGTATACAAAGTTTGTTGTATACTGCCTTGATAAATATTTATAAAACAAATATGACAGATGAAAATTTGATTTGTTTTCTGTACAAAATTTAAGAACAATGATCAAGGATTTCGAATATATTACACGTTTTTTGACTTCATAATCTTTTAAACAGTTTATTCATTTTTATTAAATACACTTTACATTACTACCATAATTCAAGCTTTATATGTTGTAATCTATGTTAATCATTTGTTATTATGAAGTATATTATTTTTTTATGATGTTTATATGACATGAATTGGGTACTATTTTTAGCATATGTGTATGTTTGAAAGTTCAGAAAATTATAGTTAAAACAATGTTAAATATATAAAGTAGTTATGTATATATTCCATTGTGTATATTTCATTATCAAGAGACTAAAGAAAAAAATATAAAAAAGTTGTAATACATACCTTTCGAAATATTACCTTACCTTCTATATGAAATTATAAAAAAAAAATATTACAGTAAATAGGTTACATGTTACAACTTCTCATATAAGTTTATTTAAATTCTACATATTGATATCTCGAAGTAATTAATTTTGTAAGTTATGAATTACCTTAATTAACAGTCGAAATTTATTTAAGAAAGATAAAACCTTTACATCAACAGGTGGTTTTTAATGGTATATTTCGTGAATAGGTTATAATCTTTTAAATGTCAAAATCAGCTGATCGGTGGTAACAATTTTTCAAGGTTATTAGTTTAGGGACGACTTCAGTCCATTTATTGATTAAAAATACTGTATTAATATTTAAGAATAGAATTGATAAATTACTTTCTTAAAAAGGACTATATTACACAAAAAATATAGATTGGTTAAAAAGTATAATACAATATTATTTTATACGATTAAAATAATTGCAGTATTGCGTATATCATTTGTAATAAATTTAATTTTAATTTTAAATATATGGGAAATCGTGAATTAATTATTAGGTCGAGGTTATTATTTATATCAAAAAAGTTATTCATATAAAAAAATTTTTTCTTTCTTTGTTTGCTAAAATTGTATGGAATGCCATTGTTTTAGGACAATTTTCGAATTATAAATATTATATTAATCATAATTAGTATAATTTATGGGTCTATTATTTAAAATTTGTATGATTTTTTTCGATGATGTAGAGTATTGTTCTGTGCTTGATAAAAGGTTAAAAAATATTACAGATCGAGTTACAAAAATATATATATATAAAAGTAAACACTATTTATTATATGAATACAATATTTGAAAATTTTTAATGCATTATAAAATATTTCAAATTTAAATAAAGCATACACTATAATAAAAGTTTTCTTTATCCACGTATTTGTAAAATATAAAAAAAAAGGAACAATGTAAATTGTATTCTTTATACGTGTAAAACAATTAAAAGGTTATGTCAAAATTTATAACGAAAAGCAATGTAACAAATTTTCGCAGGAATCTTCGAAATCATGTAAAAGTATGTTTTCGTATATTAACACATAAAATAAGTTAATACTTAAAATAGAGGTAAAATGTTTGTATACCGAATTCATAACGATAATACAGTGAATTCAAAGATTTTTCGCATCAAAAACTGTTCGTGTGTGCAGCGTCCGCCATTTTGCTTCCCTTACATCTGACATGTCTTTCTAATGTTATTATCGATGAATGCTGAAATTTGTGCGTGAATCTTCGATCTTGTTGAAGTATATTTTGCAAGAAAAAGGTCGAATTGTTCCTGATTGGACAACAACCTCCATTACTGTTGAGAGTAACTTCCATTATCCCAACCTCGGTTAAACTAAACGAAACGAGTCCATAAAGGGAATTTCGTGAGCGTATTTGTGAATAGTTTATCCTTGTTAAGGAGTGCAAATATACAACAAGACTCATCTGATGAGATTTTCTAACTGTATTGTCAAGGCCCGATTGCAATATTTTGCAGAGTGTCTTATTGTCTATATAAGGAGTGTACATAACCAAACAGTGTTGATACCTAGCATCATGTACTCATGTCAACACTGGAGATAAAGTGTTTAATAATATGGCTTTGTCTTGTCCAAGATTATCAGAACTCTTAGAATCGATATTCAGTATATTAATGTTCCATATAATACAGTTACTAGAAGATGTGTAGAATATGTTTGATGTGAACTGCTATGCGAGGCAAAGATTGTTTTTATCCAGATCTAGCCATGGACTAAGTTCACGCTTGCTGCTTGAACCAGGAGAGTGTAGTAATTATCTTGTATGCATTATGTACAAAAATGCAAATGTAAACTTAGAGTGATACGTAGCTTTAATCGATATAAATATTATTGACTGCTGAAGTATTATTTGCACTTTTAGAAACATAGAATAAATTTTACTGTCATTTAAATATACAAATTTTTTGTAAGGCCCGATTACAAAATTTGATACTAAATAATAAGTAAATAATTTTAATCTTTCTACTAAAGCATACCCCATGACAAAACTAAGTTTTGTACATATAAGGATGTAAATAAGATAGTTGGGTGTATATCAATGTTAATAATATAAATAGTGCTCATGACTATTTTATAATTTATTATACTTTTTAAAAAAAAATTCATTTTATTAGTTATATTATCTTAATACATGTATAAATACCAGTGTCTGAGGCAAATACAAAACCTGAACTGTGATATAATACAATAAAAATAACGTTTTATTTTTTTATTCTCAGTATTATGAATTCAAAAATATCACTGTATGGTCTTGGATCTAGGCATATGGCGTGAACTAAGTTTTATCTAGATAAGAAGTTGATTTAGAGGGTTTGAGGATGCAGGTGGAACAGGTGACAAGGAAAGCGATAATCAATGAAGGTCTCTATGTCCGAAAACTTAAACATGGACAGTAAATTGAAGTTTTCGGATCGCTTGAAGGCTTTGTTGAAAACTGAAGCTCGTCAAGATGTCGATCCATATATTTTTAGTGAACCAGAGCCATTTACTACTACAGCAAGAAAAAATGTTACAGTAGTGTCAGCTAAAAATCCTAAAGTAATGCAAAATTGTAGAAATAGTAAAACTAAAGGAAAATGTATGAAACAAAGAATAAGGATAACATCTATACCAGATGGGGAATACAAAGCTGTACAAGATCATGCTGTAGAGTTAGATATTGACAGTAGTGTCGGTGGTGGTGGTGGAATTGGTAGTGGTGATGGTGAAAATATAGATTATAAATTTGCAAAAGCACTTCAGCAAAAACAACATCATCTTGAAAATTTACAAAGATTAAGATGTAGAAAGCAAAGGCGGGACCATACTCTATTATATTATCCTAGAGCTGGAGATGAAATATCAGATAGTGATTCCAGTGGAGATGAAATGACAGTTTATCAACGTTATTGGTTTTCTGGAGAAATCAGTCCAACATTAAATCGTTCAGCACGTCTTTCTCAATTACGTTCTCAGTTAAGGAGACGATTACTTCAGTTACACGAAAGTGGAACAGACTCTGAAGCCTTATTACGTGATAGAGCTAGATGTTTGTTGGAAGCTGCCTATAAGGATCCTGCATCTACTGCAAGAGCTTTAAGTGGTTCTCCAAGTACAAGTAAAGTGGTAGATGGACCGCTTTTAGTTGGTGGACTTTGTGGAGCTGATGGATGTCAACAAATATCTTTGCCCTGCACTCGTCATTGTTCTCGTCACATTATGTTGAATGGAGATCAACTTTTGTTTGAACATTGCACTGCCAAATTTAGTGATAATACACAATGTTGTATTCCTGTGTTTGATGTTGCACATGAATTACCTCTTTGTCCAGAGCATGCAAGGAAAAGGGATAACTATCATCGTAAAGCTCAAGAGTCTAAACCAAAGAAAGCTCGTAAAAAGCCAGCATCCCCAACAATTTCCAGGCCTAAGCCAAAATCGAGGCCAAAGAAACGGAAACGGCCTCCTGCAAATAAACTTGAAAATAAAGGTCCTACCCTGATACATGAGGAGAGTCAATATTTGAATCAAATAAACTCTAGTGAAAATCAGACAAAAACTTTAAACAATTTAAATACTATAGCACAAGGAAGTTCAAATACTTCTAATTTAAATTTAGGACTAGGACTTGGTCTTGGTGGAGCAGGACTAAAAGTAGATCTGGGAGATCATGAAGTGTTTCCTTCTCTAGATCCTGTAGAGCATGATTTTGGCAATGTGCTCAATAATTTACCACCTGATGCTTTTAATGATTTATTCATTGGTAATTACAATATTATTTATATAGTTCGTTTGACATAAATTTACATTTATTTATTTAATTAATTTTTTATTCAATTAATTTTGAATATTCAGAATACTAATTGTTCTAAGTTTTAGAATTAAAAATGATTTGTTATTTTTCTTTCAGAAGGTAGAAATGGGGAGTATGAACCATCAAGGGAAGAAGAAGAAGAATTGGAGAGAGCATTGGAAGCAGTAGATAAGGATGTGCGAAATTTGGAAAGAATGGGGCAAACACATGGACTTTTAGAGCCAGCCTTGTTGGCTCAACTCATGTCAGATATTGCTTCGTAGCCCCGCCTATTTTAATAATACAATAATTTGGAAAACGAATTCGCGTGTGTTCCTTATAATATAGAAAGAAATACTGTTTGTGTCTGTGCTGCTAAGTGTAAGATTGTGTTACTGACTTTTGTTAGATAACTATACAAATCCAAGATGATGGCAGGGATTGACGTATAAACTGGAAGTTAAAAGAAATAGTAACTACTATTAATTTAGTATAAACTTTATTGGTACAATATCATACCATGATTAGATTCATATAGAAAAAGATCGCATTTCTTGTAAATGCTAAAAATTTCATTCTTGCTAATAATTAATCATAGGTGGATCACAATCTCATCATGTCTTTTATACTATATTTGCAATTTATTTGTAATTTATTTGCAAACTACTTTGAATATGTTCTAAAAATTCAGTTACATTCTTGTAGTTACAATAGTATGGCAATAAATATTTTTTAATAATAGAAAATATAGAAATAATAAAAAGGAAATTAATCTTATGAAACAATTTTCACGTACTTGGATTTTTCAGGGTATATAGACTCATTTTTATTTATTATTGTATTCAATCCTGATATAAATTAAAAATTTCATTTATTTCAATATTTTTATTTTCTTTATTTCCAAGTACGTTGATATATTTGAAAAATATATTCATAAATAGTTTGAAAATATATAGTCAAATGATTTTATACAGCTCCTTTAATTTATACATAAATGAAAGAAAAAAATTTTTGTTGATTTTTCTAAGCAAAGAATGAAATAAGATTGCTATGTTTATTGCATGTTTCAATAAGAATATAATGTAATTTTCATTTAAACAGAAATTGAAACTATTTTAACAAGTTATTTTCTATTAAAATAAAAATGATGTTTAATACAATTGCATGAACACATGACTGAACTTAAACAAAATTACATACATGCGTAAATAGTCATTCATTTTCATCTGCTGTAATAATATATGCAAATAATCATAATAATCTTATTGACACACATAATCATAATCATCATCATTACCATTATCGTCGTCGTCATCATTTTTTTCATTTTGTACCATAATCATGTAGACAAGCGTTCAGTAATAGATAGTTGTAACATATAATTAAAAATTTAAATTAATAAGAAGTGCCGAAATAGTTTCATTTTTGATATCTTCAGTAATTGTAATACATTTAAATTTCTTTTGCAGCCTATAAAAAAAGATGACATGCTGTGCATTGTTTCATTTTCTGAAATAATGATATTTAAAGAAACATTAAGATTAAAAAAATATTAAAGAGGCACAGATTTTGAGAGTAAAACTAGATTGTTCTTATTAACTATATGTACGATTGAATCATTTACTGCCATTTGACATTTAAAATACTGCAACATAGTTATAGTGCTGGTACTAGTATTATGTATGTACACGTGACATTTTAAAATGTGCATATACAACAGATTATCATAATTTTAATACATATCGTAATTAAAGTTAAATAAAAAGAAATACGTTGCATCATTTTATAGATGATAAATGAGTACAAGAAACAAGAAGCACATCTCGTTAAAAGAACACCAAGATTGTATAGGTTTCTGTGAAATCTAGTTTTTATTATCAAAATTTTTGTGCCAAATATAATAGATGAGGTATTAATTTTTGTACCTTATGCATACGTGTCAGAAGGATAGGTTGCAAAGAAGTACATCTTGAATAATGAATGTTTTAGCTAAATGTAAACCATCTCAAATGGACAGTAAATTTGCCACTTGTATATGGAATGCAAAACAATATAATTTACAATTTAACCCATATTGGGATTAAATTAATATTGTTATTATATATAATGGTAGTAAGTAGGTAATTAATTATTTATCTAAGGACAATGCAGAATTTGATTATAAAATAAATGCATTGCTTCAATTGTATCTATATGTGTATCTCCTTGTAAAATATCAGCATTAGTGCGCATTATTAGGCATTATCAATTATAATAAGCATATTTTTTACATTGTCTTATTGTATTCAGTTTATCTACCCCAATCATACATCCTTAACATTTTTTCTTGAATGTATGTGTCTGTGTTAAATAATCACTATTCTAGTTTACTTGTTTAGTTCTATGTAAATGTTGTAAGTAATTCGAAATAATTCTTCACAATGTATTGTTAAACATTTTACCCTCAAGTAGCTTATTCATATTTTATATTTCTATACTTATTATCACTTACAATGTAACATTAAGTGCAGGACTCAAGTACAGCACTTTGGTGAATCTTTCAAAAAATCATATATAGACACATATATTCAATTATTCGATTATTATTGATCTACATTAATATTAAGTAATTACATAAAGAATAAAATGATCTTTAGACAATGAATGATGATTTAGCTTTGTTCTATTTTTGATTTGAGAAATTTGCTATCTTTGATTTGTTTAGATTATTCTAAATAATAATAAAAGTAAAATATCATTTGTGAAATTTTTAATATTTTTGAATTTGTTTCATACATTCCATTATTTATTCCAAAATTTATATTAGATTCAAAACCTGATATTTCTAATTTAGAAAATAAAAGAAGTTTATTATTAATATGAATTATCATGAAATTAAATATTTTTAAACTGAGCTTTTTAGTAAAAGTTTAATCCAACATTGTCCCTATTGATAATGTATCCACGTGCTTAAGTTTTCGACGCTTAATTTCTCTTTTAAACCATTTCTTTCTTGCTTCTTCGCGGATAGTTTTGTATCCTCGTGGTGATATATTAATTACCTTAAGCGGGAAATCTCGAGGTAATTTATACTTCGTTTGAAACGGTGGAAGTCTTTGAGTTGTTATAAGTATTTCCTAAAATATTATACGTTTCATATTAATAGTTTAAGTATTTAATACATATTGTAGTATTTAATACGTTTGTAAGAAGTTATTTACACTTTTCACTGTATCCTTTACACTATCTCCCTCATACTTTCTTCTTTCAGATAATTGAATTTTATCAAGCTCGGTGTCCTCGACTGGCATCAACATTATGTTATAATTAGCTCTATTTTCTCCAAGAATTCCTATTCTAATTCCTAGTTCATGCAATTTCTCTTCTTCAATAAGTAAAGCGTTTTGTAGATAAAGAATTCGGTCGTCGTCTGCATTATCTCCTACATTCAAAGATCATAACATTATTTTCGTTTCTCTTGTAAAGAAATATGCGAAAAATAAGTAACACACCTAAAGCTAACAGACGGTAGTCGCAATTAGAATGTATTAACTCTTGTATTAACGGAGAATTTCGTAATAATCTTCTTTTCACCTGTAACTTTCGACCTTGTAATATTTCAATGTCCTCCTTCAACATCTTTTGCATAGGTTGATTACTGCTTTGTCTTTCTGCCATATTATATGATTTTGTTCTAAACAATCTATGTAATTCAATTTCTAAAATAAATATTTCTCTCTTTAACAGAGCATAATAATTTAGTAATTGTTTAATAATAGTTGTATATAGTGTGTTTTCTTGTGAAATTTATTTACCAATCAAATTAAAGTGTTTACGTTGTAATGCTATCCAAACAACACGATGTGCTATGCAAATTAATGTTTCAAATATCCTTAAATCTTTTTCTCCTTCTGATTGAACTAAAAATGAAGATCCTCTTTTACCACCAGTCATGTGGTGGTACTGAATGTTATCTTGACAACCTACTATTAAATCAGCATATTCTCTACCTAAGACACAACGAAGATTTTGCATTTCTTCTGCATAACTAGATCTATAGCCTCGAGCCAAAGGATTTGGTGCTTTTTTTATAGTGGCTGCATATTCTGCTATTAATTCTTCCCATGTTATTACATAATATTGAAAATAAATTATCAGAGCTCTTAGGAAACGATCAACAATTGGCATATGAAAAAACTTTATAAATTGAGGACTAACAGGAGTGATTAACAAAAACATTACAAGATCCTTTATATCTTGTAAGATAATAACATCTGGTTTGTTTGGTAATATCTTCCTTAAATAATATCTTCTAAATTTTAGCTGAAAAGACATATATTAAATTAATATGAAAACCGGCTAAAACTTTGTCTAGCTTTCATTATTTACCTTTTCACGCTCACTTAAAGTCTCATGAAAATTTAAAATTAAATATGCATGTGGACAATATACATTTGAATCATGAACAGAATCAAATGTTTGTTTTGTCTTTTTAACTTCCTTAGTTTCTGCTTTTTGTGCACTTATTTATAAATATAGACAAGTTAAAAACAATTTTAGTAAGAGTATGGAATAATACTATTATTCGAAAATCTAATTACCTCAATAAAATTAATCCATCTGAAATTTCATCCCATGCAAAATATTTATTTTCCATTTTTATCATTGAAATAATTAAGCATTATACATTTCATGTAGAATATTGGAAGCTTTTAAATCAGGTTAACTCATTAAACACTAAAAAGCAAAGCCAATAACTTGATAGTGTGTAGCTAAGTTATTGATTATACACATGTAGATTGAAATATCAAAAAAGTTTCAACAAAATAAATATACTTTCATATATGTTAAATACAATTCAATATATTTATAAAAAATACCCTTAAAAATTCATGGAAGTTCTTTTTTTTTTTTTTTTTTAAATAAATTAACTCTATATATAGACATATATATTTCTCTGAATTGGTGTGTGTATAAATTATACTATTGATAAATAATTTATATTATTCATATACATAATGTTATGATTATATAATAAATATTATATAAAATTAAATCTAACAAATTTGTTTTATGCATATCAAAGTTTATTTATGATAATACATTTATTTATTAAATTGATGCAGTTTTTCTAAGCAAAGGATGTATTGGAAGAGAATTTAAGACTGGTTGATCTTCTGGGAAAATTGCTATGCTAGGTGCTTTCCAATATGGTTCATCATAATGAATAAGTTTGAATGGATCAACACTATAGTGATGTAGTCTACATCTGACTTTAGTTTCTTCACAATTATTGATTTTAACAACAACATAAAATTCTTTATTCTCATTAGATAAGTTAGGACCAGATATAGCTTTCTCAGGAAGGGTTATTGCATGTTGAGGTACCATGAAACCTGCTAGACGAAAACATGCACTTATATGCCATTTTTCTATGGTCCATGGTACATCCATATTCATTTTCACACTTAAATAACATTCAGATAATTCTTTCAATGTTCTTTCCACAAACGGAGAACTGGATGAACGAAATTTTTTCCTTTCTTCTTCATCTTCAATGGCATATTTCTTAATATTTTCAGGTGTTGCATATACAGCCAACTTAGGTAATAGAAAAAAGTTATAAGCTCTTAAACTTGTCATTGTAATTATTTCACCTTTTTCTCCAACATCTTTTACGTTATCTAATAAAATTATATCGACTCTTGGATGTTTTTTAACATTTTTATTTTCTACGAGATCATAAATAAAGTGTTTGGGTTTGAAAGCAGGTCGAGATTGATATTTCTTCAACAATGGTACTGGAAATCTCCTTTTCAAAACAAATGTGTTCTAAAGTAAAGAAAAACGCTTATTTAGAAACATGTTGGGAATATTTAAACAATTTCTTTTGCTATAATGCTTTATATAATTAATTATAAAATATTACCCGACTTTGCTGCATCATTAAATCATTTCGATTACATAGAAGTGTTGCAGTTTGTGGTTTCAGATTATTCATACACAATTTCATACACTTTAACATGTTTATTGACATGTCGAATATAATTATATACAAAATAAACCAATTCAAGAGTGCACTTATTTTAGGTTAGAATACATGCACTCTCCATAGCACTCGAGCACTGCTACGCGTTATACCTAATTTATAGGAATCAATAACAAAATTTTGTCAAATAAGTGCTTACTTTTGAAAGTAAGCTGGTTCATTGTGTAACAAAAAGATGTACAACAGTATGTAAGGTAATTAGTTAAGAAAATTGAAAGTATTTTAAAAGCCTCACTTCCACATATTCTTTAAACTTTATATATTCGCGCGCTTTTTCTGAAAACATTATCAGCAAGACTACTTACCGGCAAGTGATAAATTAGTAAAGTACAAAGTTATGTTTCTTCTTACAATTCGTGATTTCCATGTTTTTCTGGATCGAATATTTTATGATGTCGGTAGAATTACAATGCCATTATAATGCGTTAAAAGAGAGGAAAATAAAAAGGCTTGCATTTATCGGTAAGTTACCGATGATGTAAAAAGAATCACTGGTTGTCTTAATCTCGTTTAATGCACGATTTCTGAAATTCCGAATGGTGAATTTAGCGAGCGCAGATATCTTCGTTTCACAAACGAAAATATTGCATAATAAAAGAAATTATAACTTAAGCTAAACGTAGCTCTTAGCTCGATATTGTTTTCTATAAATTTTCTTTCGAAAATATGTTTAGAAAACAATATCGATTACCAGGTCACACCACGTGGAGGTGGCTACGACAGTGACCCACCCTAACGCCAAATCCCAACCACCCACCAATTGCAACCTCATTTATCAGAAGGATAAATGAGTCCCACTCTACTTAGCCCGTAGGCTCGCAAAAATATACAAGTTCTTTACCATAGTATAGCAAAGAACTTGTATCGCACGCAAGTTTCTTAAAACTAACTTAACACACAGGCACACCATACAATTCCAAACTTAACGCTCGCATTCTAAGATTGCACCCGTGTTATCTAAAACGGTAAGAAAAGCAAAGGGGCAAGGGAAGAAAGTTAGAAGAACTTTCTACTAAAAGTAAAGAAAGTTAGAAGAACTTTCTACTAGAAGTGAAGAAAGTTAGAAGAACTTTCACTAAAAGGTGGACCAGCATTCTCTATCAAGTGAACCTCGCCTTCGTGGGTCAAATGGTAGTCGAATAGTGGCTTACGTGAACCACGAGACAGAGACGAACCAAGAATACTGGTAAGAACGAGTGACACATCCGCGAAGGGTTTCCCATTTCTCCCCGCTCCCGTTGAAAGGGAGGCTAACAGCAGAGAGGATACCCACGCCGTGAGGCGGCAAATCGAGATGGACCATCAATCAAAATGCCTCGCAGAGATGTGTCCCTGGCGCTACACCAGCATTTTCAGCTCACCGCTGCCGCGTGTTCACAGCGCTACCAACCCCAAATGATCCACTCAGGTTCGGTCCAATCGACAGAGAATTACCGATTGATACTACACTCTAACGCGCAAAAAATTTCACGAATTGTGAAAATGGGTGCAAGTTAGAATTGTAAGCGCTCACGCAAACTCACTTATAAACTTAATACTAATTTCATGGGATCCCATATACACACTCTGTTCTAAAATTGCACTCGCATTTTGTAAAATGAAACGCTAAACGGGAGAGGAAAGGAACTAACATTATGATCTAACGCGGAAAAAGTTCACTAATTAAAATGAGTGCAATTTAAAACAGCAATCGCATACACACACGCTTATTAACATACTTATTCTAAACGCCGCACGCGTACCTCTTATTCTAAGATTGCACTCAAATGATCTATAACGACGTGCAAAAGCAAAGGGGAAGAGAAGGAAGTTAGAAGAACTTTCCACAAGAAGGCAAGAAAGTTAGAAGAACTTTCTACTAGCAGGCAAGAAAGTTAGAAGAACTTTCTACTAAAAGGTGGATCAGCATTTTCCGCCAAGTGAACCTCGCCCTCCTGGGTCAAAGGGTAGTCGAATAGTGGCTTACGTGAACCACGAGACAGAGACGAACCAAGAATACTGGTAAGAACGAGTGACACATCCGCGAAGGGTTTCCCATTTCTCCCCGCTCCCGTTGAAAGGGAGGCTAACAGCAGAGAGGATACCCACGCCGTGAGGCGGCAAATCGAGATGGACCATCAATCAAAATGCCTCGCAGAGATGTGTCCCTGGCGCTACACCAGCATTTTCAGCTCACCACTGCCGCGTGTTCACAGCACTACCAACCCCCAATGATCCACTTGGGTTCGGACCAATTGACAAAAAATAACTGGGTATACTACAATCTAACGCGTGCAAAGTTCACAAATTGTGAAGATGAGTGCAACGTAGAATAAGAGGCACTTACAGGGACCCACCCGCCCTCCCACGAGATTACAATTAACTTAAAACTAACGCACGCATCCCTCGATGATCCCTCGATGATTGATGTCTTCAAGTTTCGTATATACGCATTTCACACATGCACTCATCCATTCTACATTACAATAACTTGAACGCAACTTAAAATTAACTTAAAATTAGCGCATCCGTAGGTGAAATCCTTCCAAGGCAGTCTTCAATTACCTATGCAATAATTATCTGTAACACTAAAAAACGTATAGAAAATAGTATAGAAACATACGATAAATAAGACGAATGTTTAAAATTTGTGTAAAAAAGTAAAAGAAAACTCGAGTCGACTCGATAAAGATACGCAAATAAAATAGCAATATATGTGAAATATTCGATTACTTACTCAAAATTTAAATCTGAAACATACAAAAGTAATTAAGACAAATATGAATCAATTACTTACTTAAAATGAAAATCTGAAACGTCAAAAAGTAATTAAGACAAATATGAATCATTTCATTACTTACATGAAATAAAAATCTGAAACATACAAAAGTAATTAAGACAAATATAAATCATTGAATTACTTACTTAAAATAAAAATCTGAAACATACAAAAGTAATTAAGACAAATATGAATCATTGAATTACTTACTTGAAATAAAAATCTGAAACATACAAAAGTAATTAAGACAAATATGAATCAATTACTTACTTAAAATAAAAATCTGAAACATACAAAAGTAATTAAGACAAATATGAATCATTGAATTACTTACTTGAAATAAAAAGCTGAAACAGACAAATGTAATTAAGACAAATATGAATCAATTACTTACTTAAAATGAAAACCTGAAACGTCAAAAAGTAATTAAGACAAATATGAATCATTGAATTACTTACATGAAATAAAAATCTGAAACAGACAAATGTAATTAAGACAAATATGAATCAATTACTTACTTGAAATGAAAACCTGAAACATACAAATGTAATTAAGATAGAAAATTGAAAGACAAGGAATGAAATCTTTCTGCATTCGAAAGGGAACTCTTCAAAAATCGAAATCACAGAGTTTGAAAACCACAAGATTCCTAATGAAATTACGAAGAGATTCAGAAATCTCAAAATTCAGAATAAAATCGCGATGAGGTTTGAACACCTCAAACCCGAAATAATATTCTGGAGAAGTTAAGAACGTCAAAATCGAATTAAAGTTTCGAGGAGATCCAAAAGCCCTGAAACTCGAAATAAAATTCACACGTGAAATGAATATACAGTACATATCAAAAACCAATTAAATAATAAAATGGAAAAGAAATGAAAAGCGAGGATGCTTGAAAACGTCGAACCTAGAAATAAAATCCTTTAGAGTTTCAGAAATCCTATGATCCCGTGATGATTCTACGATGTAAATGTGAGTACAGGACACAGGATACACTCGCACACTCACGCATACTACAATATAATACTTATTCTAAAAACCCTACATGTGCCTTTTATTCTAACATTGCACTCGTATAATTTAAAACTTTGTAAAGAGAAATAAGAAAGAAGAAAAAAGAAAGAAAAAAAGGAGATAGGGAAGAAAGTTTGAAGAACTTTCTTTTAAGATTGAAGCAAGTGATTAAGAAATGATAAGCTACTGCTACAGTCTAATATTTAAGAAGTTAAAAAATTGTCTCGAATATGAGTGCAAGTTAGAATAAAAGGCACAATTTGCGTAAGTTTTTCGCCACGTATGGTGACGAAAAACTTACGCCCGAGCCCACCCTTCCTCCCACAAGCTCGGAAATAACGTAAGTCTAATGCACTGAATATAACTTACCAAAAATCAAACCCTAAAACATACAAAACTTTATTAACACAGAAAATTGTGGGAGAAGGAGTAAAGTTTTTCTTTATTTGATACAAAATTTTCAAAGAATAGAAAACGCAATGAAAATTGCGGATTTGTGAAGAGAGAATAACATAATAACTTACCAAAAATCAAAAGCTGAAACATACAAAATTTTATTAACATAGAAATTTGTGGGAGGAGGAGCAAAATTTTACTTTATTTCGCGCAAGAATTTCGAAAAACAGAAAACGCAATAAAAATTGCGGATTTGAGAAGACAGAACAACCTAATAACCTACCAAAAAGCTGAAACATACAAAACTTTATTAACACAGAAAATTGTAAAAATTGTGCAATGAAAAAACCTGAAAATCCGAAATAAAATCGCGGACCGATCGTGAGCTCGTCAAAATTCGAGCAAAACGCGTTCGACGATACTTTTCGTACCGTTTAAAAACACATGTAAAATACAAAAATATAATAGCGAGCATAGTGACAAAATGACTCTCCATCCTAAGATGGACAGCCATTAATAGTTCCCCTCTTCTTTGGCAACTTTTGCCGGGGCTCTTCGGCATATAGCCTCTTCTTTCTTCGGCACAGCCTCACAAAAATCACTCGCGAAATTTTACGGTAACTCGGACATTCTTAGTTTTTACATTAATTGCAAGTACTTTCAATTTCACTATCGATCTCCACAAACAGATAGCAGACAATTTTATAGAAATAAAACTGAACCACTATCCATTTATTTCGATCGCTAACGAAATCGAAATTTTCTATAATACATCATAAAAATTCATTACTAAGAAAGAAAAGGAATTCTCGAAATAATAAGATATACGACCAGCGATTCTCAGAATGCGCTGTCCGTAAAAGAATGTCCGAGCAGAATTTTTATTTAAAGCACTTCACTTCACTGCACTTCACTGTATACTTCATTTTTGCAATCGGGTCTAGTACCACGACTGCGACTTACAAACTAAAAGGCCTGGCCTTACGAACAATCGAGTTCAAGAGAATATTAAATAGAATAAATTCATATTTAGATTTTCTCTTCTCGATTTTTCGTTTTTAACCCCCAGATGCAAGCATCTCACGTGTGTTTTGAGGAGGACAGAGAAACATGAAAGCTTGCTCTGGCCCTACCTACTTAAAACTAACTCAATCACACCAGAAGTAAGCTACCTGCCTGCCTAACGCTATATTTAAAAAATTGCAAAGTCCATTCTCACAAAAACACACTCCACGATTCTCACACACTCCACCCGGGTGCAAAAAAGCCTACTCCTAGGGAGTACGTCCCGGGACGTCTCCGACACCCGAGTTCAATACAACATTCACACTCTAAGATTTCATACCTTTTTTGCTGAAATCGATCGACAATCGACAGTGAATATTGAACATTAACATATTTCATTTTCTAATTCTTTCGAATATTCAATGTAATATGTGCATGTACTAATTTTGTAATTCTAATTCACTTTATATAATTTTGAAAGTTACTCGACTTGCATTTTGTATGCATCTTTAGAAAGAATTTTGCAAAATTTTTATACTTTTATACTAAATCTATAGTTTGTAATCGACACAAGGTCCACGACCTAACCACACACACACACACGTGTAACTTGTGTCGATAATTCACTGCCAAATTGTCGATCGCCGAAACATCTTAAAACTAAACCGTGCTCACCTGCCCTAACTCATGCGAGTAGCATCTAAGCACGCGTATGAGTTTAGAGCATAAAAATGAACACGGCCAATCGTATTTTGACCTACCAGTTTTCTTCATGTGTGCTGAAAATCCTGAGCTAAAAAACGTGATTAAGAACATGCTAATAAAGTATTTCTTCCAGAAAATTTACTCTAAACTTTCAAAATGGAAAATGGAAGAATACTTTGCAAAAATCTAAATATATCGATCGTTTCATTCTCAACAGATTTTTAATATCAAAGTAAATTTACTAAATAACTGCAAGTATTCATGATAATTAACTTTGATATCAAAATCTGCTTCTCGCGAAACTTTCTTGTACATAATTGTATATTCAAAAGAGTTCGCGGTACGCGTACAAAAAGATTAAACTACTATGAAATCGGAGGGTCATCCGACTTCTATGTAATTTTAAATTCGTTATATCGGTTCGTAAGGAAATCAAAACGCGATGTACAAGAAAACCCTATCCTGATCTAATAAATGAAATATGCAGTTTGTACGAATATTGCACGATCGTACAGTCGTGGTCACTATGCTCGCTTGAAATAATAAAAATACAACCAGTTCCCGTGTCGTTTCGGACCATTCGTCCTGCGACATGATGGGAACCGGAGGAACCATAAAGCATGCGACTCACCGATCGCTGATTTGCACTACTGGGCTGGTAACGCATCTCAGATCGATCGGTTCTACTCGTCATCGACTGCATGTAGGAGGTTGATCAACGATCGGCTGCTTTTGCATGACCAGTATTCGGCAGTTTGTGCACTTTCGAATGACCAGGACCAGGTAGTTTGTCCGCCAGGAAAAGGGTGGCCTTCTGAAAACAGAAAAGGAACACAACGATTAGTAAACTGTTCTTTTCAATTCGTGTTTCGAGTAACGTTGTTGATATATTTAAATTTGTTCGTGCAAGCATGCAGTAAACAAGTTTTTGTAATTTTTCAAATATCAGGCAGATACAAAAATACGCATGCACAACTACGTAGAAATAACTCCACCAGAAAATTCGTTAATAAATTTGAAAATGTGTATCAAAGTGTATAAACCACACCGTAACACAAGATAACTTATTTGAAAAGGTACGTTAAAACATTTTAGTAAGTACTCCACAAAACATATTAGAACA
Source organism: Megachile willughbiella (assembly GCA_945859595.2). NCBI lineage: Eukaryota > Metazoa > Arthropoda > Insecta > Hymenoptera > Megachilidae > Megachile > Megachile willughbiella. Next base: position 13,255,546 of record OX243798.1, on the reverse strand, counting down.
TTTGCAAATGTATGCGTAAGCACTTGAATAATTATTCTTTAAAACATGCTAATACGTTTGTAAAAGTATGTCAAAGCACGTAGGTAACTACACCGCAAAACACAGTAAAACATTTGCAAATGTATGTAAAAACACATTGGTAAAAACACTATTAAACCCAGTAAAATATTTGTAAAATAACGATAAAACACTTGTACAACTACACCGTACACTACACTGAAACACTTGCAAAAGTATGTCAAAACACATGGGTAACCACACCGTAAAAACCCACTAAACATTCACAAAAATTTATAAGAACACGTAGGTAATATCACCATAGAACCCGGTAAAATATTTGTAAAATAACGGTAAAACACTTGTACAACTACACCATAAACCACACTAGAACACTTGCACAAATAGTTTAAAACACGTAGGTAATCACACTATAAAATCCACTAAACGTTCACAAAAATTTGTAAAAACACGTAGGTAATAACACCATAAATCCACTAAAATATTTATAAAATAACGATAAAACACTTGTATAACAACACTATAAAACACACTAATGTATCCGTATACACATGCACAATTATAAATTTAAACACTTCACTAAGCACTTTGACACATAAAGAACCACTCCATAAATCGTGTTAATACACCCCCGTATTTATTAAAAAACACTTGATAAAACACACTAGACACTTGCACTAGTACACTAGGTAACACAGAGATGAACACATAATTCGTTAACTGAATCCTTGACTCGTACCGGTAAGTGTTGATGGGGTTGATCCGATCTCCTTGACAGCTTCGATAAGACTGATTACATGCGACCTGTTGAATGTGCGAACCGGTAACGATAATAGGCGATTCAGGATCCAATCAGCTGATGTCCAATCAGCTATCATCTAATGCACCAATACTGTGTTACCTCCACTCGAATTGTGATTGGTGCAATAATTTAATAATCTTTAATTTTATAATTGTTTATTAAGTAATTTATTGTTTATAACTATTAAAATTTATTATTTTTTTTAACTTCCTCTTGCAGATATGTTGCAAAATGATTGTTAATTAATATGTTATGATATATTTTATTGTAATTAATAATTTTTCAGTTATTTATTGACCAAATTATTGTTATAACTATTCAAATTTATCGTTTTTTTTTACTTCCTCTCGCAGATATGTTACGAAATGATAGCTAATTAATGTATTACAATTTATTCTATTGTAATTTATAATTTTTCAGTTATTTATTTATCAAATTATTGTTATAAGTATTCAAATTTATCGTTTTTTTTTTACTTCCTCTCGCAGATATGTTACGAAATGATAGCTAATTAATGTATTACAATTTATTCTATTGTAATTATTAATTTTTCAATAACTTATTTATCAAATTATTGTTATAACTATTCAAATTTATCATTTTTTTTAACTTTGACACATGCATATCTTGTAAACTTCCTGTTAATTATTGTATTAAAATTTATTTTTATGTTATTCTTAATTTGCAATTACTTGTACTATTTGCAATTGTTTATTTTTTTATTGTTTCAAGTAACAAATGTCTATTAGTATTTTTACCTTGAACTTCAAACACTAAGAGTATTCTGGGATTCTTCCTTATCCAAGACGATTTCGGTTCATAATTGAATACAATTGTCGATAATTGTCGGTAACTGTTGCTGAATTGTCGGTAAGTGCGATTTTCTTAGAAATTAGAGATCGCGCGTAAATATAAATTTCAAAAACATATAAAAGTGAGACTTTTAAAATACTTTCAACTTGTAAAATTAATAACTTCACAAGAAATTATTGTTCATTTTCTGTTACAAAATGAATCAGCTTGTTTTTAAAAGTAAGCATTTGTCTGAAAAAATTTTATTACTTATTAAATATTCGTGCGAATGCACGAGTAATATGATGGGTGGTGGAGATCTCCTCCTCTTGACCAGCATTTTCCCCAGGAAAATTATATTTAGACCTTATTGTACATATTAATAAGTGGGTAATAATATTTCCCTAATAATTTATATGTTATACATTCAGTTCAAATAAATACAGATATAGCAACAATCGAGTCGATGTTACTTTATCTGTTGTTAATGCGCAAGCTCGAGTTAACGCAAACGGTACTGCAGAATTGTGCAAATCCAAGTTACCACGGTCAGGATTTTATTTCATATTATCGTAATATACGCGTGCATATTAATTTGAGCATAAAAGATAATTATATCAATTTATATACTTGAATTGATTAATGCATTTCACTCTGAAACTATTATGTTTATTGCATAGACTTTTTATAGCGCTCATTTATATAAATATAATTACTATTTATACTTAAAGGTACAACTTGCTTTTCAAATTGTAAACACGAAGTAATATACTACATTTCGTTATATTTTTTCTTATTGTGTTCGAATAATGTTTTCCATTATATGAATGCATTGAGCAAGAAAAATGTCAAAAACATCCTCGATTTCCGAGGAGGGGAGTCCGAGATCATTGCTTGATTTCCAAATACATTAAAATGGATGTACCGAAAAACGAGCATTTAGTTGATACGTGTGAAAAAATTTACGGTGACGAGTGCAGAATCTGTTTAAATAGAACCATTGAATTTTGTGAATTATTTAAAAATGGGGATACTATTCCGCGTAAACTTATGGCCGTTGCTTCTGTACAGGTTAGTTTACTAATCTCTTTATGACAATACTCCTTAAAAATCAATTTTCATTGAATTTCATTTTCTTTTCCTCTGTTCGTTATTTAAAAATTCATATTTTCTGTTCTACGCGCTGTTTGAAAGCAATCTCTAGGTTTAATGTTATTTATATTATTAATTAAAAATAATGGAAGCCATAAGAAACGGTAAAAAATAATTTAAAAATTTAGAGGGATACTTAGAACATTTAAAACATATCGTATGTTCGGTAAACGTACATATGTGCGGTATCCTCTGAAAATTTGTCAGTGTTGTATTATTGTTTAATAATTAATACAGACTGATGTTTACACTTTATTTTTTATAGTAATAACAATTTTCTATTAAACATTTACTTATTTTTAACAGTACATTATTAAATATATTAATGAAATTTTTATTTAAAAACTATAATATATGTTTATTTTATTAGGTGGCAGAAGGCGATGGTTTACCTCCGGTGATTTGTATACCTTGCAACCAACGATTAGATGCATCTTATGATTTTAAATGTCAGATACAAAATTCAGACGAGAAACTTCGTCAAGTTTTAAAATTAAAATCTTCTGATTCAGTTAATAGCACCAGCATAGTTACAGCAATAATTGCTGATGTGATATCTAATGTAATATCTTCTGAGAAAGAAAACTTGGTTAAACCAGAAAGTTGTTCTCCAAATTTTTGTTCTGATAATTTTTGTTTTACAAAGGATGATTCCTTTTGTCTTAGTTCGGAAAAAGACTTATTATGTCATGAAAAACAATCACAAAGTCAATTAACTAATAAGGATCAAAAGAAAAGCACAGAAAATGTAAATATTTATAAAAGTTTATTAGAAGAAGATTCTATAAAACAAAGTAATTCAGTTGAGCAGCAAGAATTGTCTTTATTGGATACGCCTGAAGTGCAAAACAAAGATATTGCGATAAAAGTTGTAAATAATGATGAAGTATCTGAAAATCAACAAATGTTAGAAGAAACATTGAAAATAGATAGTACTCAAGACGACGAAGAAAAGCCTTTAATTGTACGTGCTAATAGATTACGTTGTACACAGTGTATTAAGTCTTTTCGTACAAAAGTGGCCTTGCAGAGACATACTATTGTACATAAGCGTAAGACTAAGTTACGGTATGTCTGTTACGTTTGTGATAAACAGTATTCAACACTTGCAAAGGCAAAAAGTCATGTAGCAGTTTGTCGTGAAGCTCATAACAAGAAGGAAAATATTGATGATAAAAGAATCACTTACGAGCAGGAGAAAGAAATTACAGATTTACAAGACAAAAGGTTTAATAATATTCCAGTAAGTATATATGCAAGTGGTAACTTGTAAGGAAGCTTTCATTCTGTTATCCTTTCTTATTGCTGTATATAATTTACTGTTTAATTTAACATTAGTTACATTTTTATTTCAGGATAAAAGAACAAAAATTCAGAAAAATGATGATTCTTCTAAGGAACAACGAAAAGGTTTCAAATTTACATGTAAAGTTTGTTCAAAGCAATTTACTTATCAAAAGTCCTTTATAACTCATGCTAAAAGTCATCCAGAGTATAAGTTAGAAGAATATAATTTACAAGAATTGAATGATTCTTCTCGGTGTTCAACAAAAGAAAAATCTGCAGAAAATATTGAGGAACAAGAAGAAGAAAATGAAGAAGAAGATGAGGAAGAGGACGAGGAAGATGAGAACCTTCCCGCTGAAAGTCTACAATGTACTCAATGTGGAAAACTATTTGCAACAAAGAAAAACCTTAAAAGACACATTTCCACACATAGTGGACTAAAATACACATGCGAGACTTGCGGTAAAGGATTTTCAAGGATAGACAAATTAAAAGATCATGAGCAATCAAAACATAAGTCTGAAATATTTGAAAATTCTGATTTGTCTGACAGAGAAGATATGGATGATATGAGCAGGGAAGATTGTTTAGAAGAAAGAAAGAAAGTAAGCCATTTAAAGTTTTTTTATGAAGACTTAAATGAAGTTTTATCTTTTAAAATAACTTTCATAAAATTTAAAATTATTTCAGGACCGTTACAATAGACCACATAAATGTGCAATCTGTCCTAAATCCTTCGCTCAAGCTCAGTCTTTAGCAAATCATGTGGAACGCCATAAACGTGTCAAAGATACTCAGAAAAGGTTTCTTTGTGAGGTTTGCAGTAAATGTTTTGCTCAAAGTGGTTCTCTTGTTGCCCATATGCGTACGCATACTGGAGTTAAGCCATATGTTTGTAATGTGTGTAATAGGGCCTTTACAAAGAGCACTTACTTACAACTGCATCTACGTACACATAGTGGAGAAAAACCATATATTTGTCAATACTGTAGTAGAGCTTTTGCGCGTGCAAATACATTAGCCCGGCACATTACGATGCACACAGGAGAGGCAAAATATCACTGCCAGATTTGTACAAAATCATTTAGAAGACTGACCTCATTGAATGAACACACTTATACGCATACTGGTCAACGACCATATGCGTGCAAAATTTGTACAAAGAGATATAACAATGCCGGCTCGCTTTATGCACATAGAAAAAAATGCAAAGCGCAACAGTTATCTAATACTGGATTTGCAGTTTCCGTAGAGAATTCAATACCGCATCAGGATATAAATGTTCCACAGGTTTTGATTTATTCGCAGAGGAAGTTAGTAGAGGATGCAACGGTTGGGCAGGTTACGCCCACGCCTCAGTACATGATACCAAATGTACACAATCAAAAAAGTCTGGGATCAAATATTATTCAGCCATTTACGGTGGAAGACCCAAATGTTTATTCAATTAATTCAAAGCAATTTAAGAATCCCTATTATGCAATTTATCCAAATATGTAATATAATGTGCGCAGGAGATGCATTAAACTATGCCGTTTATAGACATTTGTATGCTTGTAACACTGTTAAAAGGCTATAAATATTACGGTAAAAGCGTTATAAATAATTTAAGGTAAGTATCGAAGTAGGAAAATAAATAAATAAAACAGAATGTATAAAATAAGTTAATAAGTTTTGAAAGAATCATAGTAATTTATAACGGCGGATAAAACATACGTATACTGTTTTGTCAGTAATTAGCTAAAAAAGACACTGTTTTTTAAACAAGAACAAAGTAATTAACTAATGTAATAACATTAGACGGGTGAAATTTTTATAAATAGCAATATGTTTTTATACCGAATTCACTTTTTCCTAAACATGTACAATAATGTTGCAATACATATATAAATAATTAATAGCATTAATATGGGAAGTATTTTATGCTTTACACCTTTGTTTTATACCTTTTGTTTTTAATAATTAATGGTATTTACACATATATAATTACAAATCAATAACTTATTCTTCTCTCGAGGAAGAGTTCGTATCGTCATCAGGTGTGTCTTTCACTGAACTCTGCCAAGCCTTATCGAAGTGTTTTAAGTTTGGCGAGCTTCTTGTGTAAGGTAACATTTCTTCCACTACCATTATATCTTCCACTTTTCCTTTACGATGTATCCTCATAAATCTTTTCCATCGACTGGCTTTCTTTTTACCAGTTTCCATTGATTTATGTCGCCTAATAATAAATTTAGGAGTGGATCTTGATGTCGTTGCTTGTGCAGGAACTGATAAGTTCGTGTCTGACAATTTCAGAGGGCTTGTGTGATGACAGTGTGATTGACACGTGTCTGAATGAGGAGTATCAGGTAACTGTGAATTTTCAAAATCACTTTGTCTTTCTTCGTCTGGAGACTGTTGTGGAGCAAATATTTCTAAAGGCAGTGGATGCACAACGTGTGGCATGTATTCTCTCCATGGATTTTCCTCGCTAACATATACCGTAGGAGTATCAATGATTTGTCTCGTGGGTTTTGATAAAGTGGATGTACTCGAGCTAGGCCGTAGAACCATTTTAGGACTTTTCGTTAACATGAAAAACGGTTTCCGCGTGTGTTCAATTTGGGATGCCGAATGTCTTCCTAGAGATGAAATTCGCCTTATGGTATCCGTTACTTTAGATCTTTGATCTATCTGATCTACTTGCGTTGGTTCTTGAATATCAAATTGTACAATTGTCTCTGGACATGTTTGATCAGTTGTTGTAGGTGTTTCAGCGCGCTGGCTGATCTGGCTGAAACAAACGAATCTAACTTAATGGGCACATTTTTTTGTAAATTTTCATTGATTGTTCTTTATTCAATAATAGTCATTTTTTAAATAAATTTATGTAATACTACAATTACCGTCTTTGGCATAATGGACTTTCATTATGAGTAGCTAAACTTATGGTTGATGTATAATGTGAAAGTTTCACCTCCTCCTCATCTTCTTCTATAACATCTGGTAAGAACATAGTTTGCTTTTCTTCAGGTACTCTGTAAGCACATTAAGATACGTGTATATAAAATACTTAAATTTCATTTATATCGGTGGATATAGCATAAGCTACAAATTTTTGTAATATACTTACGTCATATTCGCCACACTACCGCGATATGTTTTCTTCTTATAAGCAGCTGCTGCTTCAGTGTACGGCAAAATTAGATTTTCATTGTCAAAGTAAATATCTTTGACCAGCGGCGGACAACGATTCATGAGTGTGTCTACTCCAAGATACGACACCTACGAATATATTTAGAAATTTTTAATCGACAAGTTTTCAAATTTGATAATGAAGCGTTATACGGAAAGGGTGTTGTTGGTATAGTCGTTTCTATAATATTATTTCTTTATAGCTCAACCCCGAGTCATATAACGAGACTTCATTGGATATAGTATTGAAACATTGTCGAAACATTACCTTTGTATGACGATCGATTATCCAGTTGAGTTCAAAGTCTTCATCGTCATCACCAAAAGGGTTAATTAACTGTTCTGCCACCTGTTAACATATAATTTATAAATTATGTGTTCAAAAATTTAATTTAATTTGAATATTTTTGTTGTCTGTTATAACAAATTTTTCATTGTTATTTTTTTTACTATAGACATACCTTCAATAAACCCATAAAGAAGAAGAATTGCAGGATGGTAAAAACAGGAACGTAAATATCAATTTGCAATTGAAATTGTTTTTCTTTGCCATCAATGTATTGTCGCGCTATTAAAGCTACAGCAAAGAAACTGTATGTCGCCAGTGTAACTACTTGCGTGTAAACTAAAGGGATTGATATCCAATCAAAGCTCCATAACATGCCACATTTCGTACGAAATTCATTGAATTCCTGTATCATTAACAAGAAATAATTTCAACTTAGTTTGTTAATCAATTGTAAACACTTTTTATATAATACGATACAAACTTCCATGATCAGTTTTAATCCTTGGGGATCAGGAGTTCTACGATTCTGACGTGCTTCTTTCAGCAGATTGATAAACCATGTGCATGGGATCCAATAGGTGTTAAATTCTGAACTTGGTACTGCCAGAAATAATTCTAATTCTATAGACGTCATAAAACCTGAAAAATTTTATGCAACTCTTTTAATGCAATACTAATAAGTTTACTTAATATAATAGTTCATTTCAGATATAACATCGTTGGAAATTAATGTCTTCAATGCTATGCTGGAAGTATAGAAAACTTCATTAGATAATATTTCTATTCTTAACAAATTTTATTTACTTCATAATATTTCTAGTAACTTCAGCTCAATATTAGAAAATAAAAAATAGTTATACCCACTGAGCACAGAGTAAAAATGGGTTCGTCTTCATCAATGTGAATGTTTAGTTCAAAACTCGTTATTTCATCACTGATCTTGTTTTGTTAGCTTTTCCTCAAATTCTTGCATGCTACAGGTTAAAATTAGGAGGTTCTTGTTAAAAGGAAACTTGCTTTGGTGTTAACGAAATGTGAAATGTTTTACCAGAATCAACTACATGATCCAGTGTCGGAAAACGTTTCTTTACTGCTGAGCTGATCGAACGTAAAACCAATATCAAGGAAAGGTTCAAATAACGCATCATGCTTCTTCGAAGCACGCGAGCATACTCGTCGTTCCCCGTAACGTATAACGCGATTAAATGCATCACTCTGAAAAATTATATCGATTATTAAAGATCGTATCATTGAAACGCATGTATAGTAGCGTACAGCGTAGGCTTTCTTCACTTAAGAAAAAGTTAAGAGAAGAAGTTTCCTATCATTCCATCAAGATTGAAGATGATTGGTGAGAGGATTCTTTTCTAACACTTATCCTTAATTAAGAGAAGTCTATGTTGCATGCTAGTGTATGTACATTCGATTATAAAACTCACTTATCAGGCCAAGGTATCGCTTGATACTGTTGCCACCACCTTTGGGCAACATAAGATACGTAGAATCCAAGAACGAAACTTAACGGAATTAAATTGATGAAGTTATCACAGTAAATAACAATTTTCTCGAATTCTCTGAAAAACAGATAATCTATTGAAGAATTTGAATGAAGAAGAAATTAGAGAATTAATTGATGCAATAATCAGTGATGGGATACATTTTCATTTTATGGCTTAGAGCAAAAGAAGAGAGTTTATCATCTCTATTATAATTAAAATAAATTACTCTATTATAATTGATCGGTAATTAAGGAAGTTCATTTACATCCCGTTACTGTTATTAGCATATCTTATTGAGAATGAAATTGCGAACTTTTTTTGCTTGGGATTCAGCAAGTAACGGTAAACGGCTGAAAGTGCAGCGAAGAGGGATAGAAACAGGAAGAGTTCTCTATAGATAAGCTTATAGAGTGAACCTCTCCACATAAAAAGTAGCCTGGTAAATCCACCCCTCGTTGAGTTAGCGACTTGATACTGGTACGAGACCGTCATCCTTCAATCAGTTCTTATCAGTTTCGTAATGAAAGTAGTTTCCTCGCGAGATCAGAAATTTCTTCCTTTTCATCGTTATTATAAGTTATCGTCTTTTTAGACCTGGAACAAATGGGAGAGTGAGTATGAATAAAATTCCTTATAATATCAATGTAGAATGTAAATTTGATTTGTTTGGTATGTACAAGATTCCCTAATTGTTTCAAACAATGTTTTCTTACAGAATTTATTAACTTGCGTATTGCATCTAAAAGAATCATACGGTACATTCATCTGATATCACTAATCAATTCAATTGTATAATATTTTCTTGAACGAAGAGGTCACTGATTGAAAATCCATGGTGAATATCTGAAAATACACAAGTATGAAGTTAAAATATGAAGTGTACGTTTATGTCCATAGAAGAACATAATGAGGACTGTTTCAATGTTATTTATTCAGTAAAGTTGCTTATACCATGAAATGTAAGCTGAAAATCGTACAAAAATGTTATTACGAGAATAAAAGAAACAAAAATCAAGGTATTTGATCTCGTAACGGATACGTAATTGTTGATGAAAAAGAAATCAGCACCGGGAAGCGTCTGCATGAGTTTTTATAGCATAAATAATGCAGAGTGGTTTTGGGAGATGCGCCAGTATGCAACGACGTTTGTTAAATATAACTTTGTACATTGGAATAACTACCGTCTGAGTAAACACAAGTTTTATACCAGGTTTCAAAGTGCAACACATTGGCAGTTTTAGATGAACAATAAGTATCTGTGGGTCCTTGTTTCTTACACAGACTGCAATATTACTAAGCTCTTGTAGTATCTTCAGTAGTTATTCTGTAAATATGTCAGACGTTTAGAATGATAGTTTTATTCATTGAGAAAGTGTAACTTCTAAGCTGGTTGATATACCAGAAATGTATTTACAGTGAATTGAGAAAGTACATATTAGCATACTGCTTTCTTGTAGTTAATTTATTTAAATCTATAGATAATATGCTATGAGAATACCATCATATTCCATGAAGGACATCACTTGGAAGAAATTAGAGACTATAGATATATCAGCAGTGAAAATGCATCTCCATGATAATCTCTATTGTGTACATCAATATTTATAGCTCTATGAAGACTCTATCTAAAACAAAAAACAATAAAAAGATCACAAATAGTTTTTCAGTTCATGGAACTTAAACATATATAGGGTGATACATATGAAGTTTATATGTAAATGTCTACATAAAACGTTTTCTTTGAAACCACTACCAATATTCATTTTATATTTGGATTGATTAATTGATATATCTGGTCATGATTTTTTAAACACTTTCAATAGTCTGATTAATATATTCCATAAACAAACGTTAATTTGAGCTCTGTCAACAACTGGGATTAGAAGTAATTATCATGAGATACAATAATTTGCTGGTGGTATAATATAATGTATATGACTATTTATATATTTTTAATGTCGGTCGGTAAAGAGTTAATAACACGTGCGTGAATCGTCATCATTGTGTCTAACAGATCGTCTGATGGCCACGCGTTGCTTTCCGAGGGAGCGATCTAAAAATATGTTGGAAAGAAGTATGCGACATTGGCCGAACTATGAAACACTTCCGTTCAGGTTTTAATGCAATAGTATAGATTAAGTGAGCTAAAACCAACTCAAAGCGGTTTCCTCTTCAGTGACAATCTAATTCAAGCATATCTGCAAATAAATATACATGCAACATGACTGTTAACTTGCAGATGAATGAAATGCAAAAGCATGTTTGTAATTAAAAAGAAAAGATCAGAATTTTGATAAAAAATTACTTTAATTAAAGTCTTTATGAATAATTGTTAATGCATGTAAATATTTTTTAAATGAATCTCCCCTTATTATTAGCATTAAGGTAATAATATTGTTTTATTACGAATATTTTAATTCATAATTGTAGTACCAAAATCCATGAATAAATTTTGATTTAATTTATATTATATCACTATAGCAAATTCAGTGCATCTTTCAAGCTATTTCACTTTAATTATTTTTTTAATTTATAGCTAAAAAGTATTTCTATTGTATCAAACGATTGGCGTAAGTAGATAGGGACCAAGGTAGGTCTGGCCCTCAAAAACTATGAAGTGGCCTATTCCATGAAACATGACGGATATGGGGCCCAGAATAAAATAGTTTCTGATATAAATTTTCGAACGTCCAATTTCCCAAATTTTCAATTCTTCAACATCTGAATCTCCAATTCGTAAAGTTAAAAATTCCAGATCATCAATTTTCAAATTTCTATAAGTCGATTGGTCATGTTTTAATATTGCCAATACTAATTAATAAGACTGTGGGACCTGGTATCCTCTCAGACAGAAAACCTAGTTACGCCAATGTATCAAACGCATCTTATACGATTATGTTTCTTTTCAACGAAATATCTTATGGCAACCTAAAAAATACACACATGCAATAGAAACAACTTATTGTTTTTTAAATTAAAATTGAATCATTGCACTTACACTCATTAATCATATTTATTGAACACGTTATAATGAACATTCACTGCATCCGTTATACTGATTTACCGACTGCATGTAAGTTCAACTCCGTAACACATAAAGGGTAAAATCTGTGGATCTGTGTAATCCGTTATTGATACACAATTCATAATGTTGCAACTATACTACAAACACATTATTGTATAACTTTTTTAATCGAACAAACGTCACTGACGTAAACAATCTTTTATTCTGGTGCAAGCACGGATATGCACTCGAAGATAGTTACTGGTAAACTGCATCTCAAAGAAAATCAGCATCGTCATTGCGAATGTTAACATTGAAGCTGTTCAATTTTCATTCGATGGCAGATGCCCAAATCTAAAAAGGGTCGAATGTCAAGCTCGTGTTGAGTATTGCTAATTTATACCCGTCTTGAACAGATTAATTGCATTTCGGTAACCTTTGTCCTTTAATTTTCGTATACCTTAACAATTCAGTCTGTACGTATTATAATATGAAAATTTAACATTCTTTTATATTATCGCTACATTCATTCTGTTTCGATCTAATAGAAGAGAATTACAACAATTAAATGACAATTCTTATATTGCTTCTTTTTACTATGTTTTATATTGTAAAATAAATATATTTCTTCATAACATTGTATCTGTATAAGTGACGAATATTAATATTAAGTTCCAAAAACGTTTAAATTTCCTGTCAATTTTAATTCGGACGTTGTCCGATACGCACCACTAATGTCAGTAAATATGTATTTTGAAATTGATCACAACTTTTGTTTATACTATAGATGTAATTAAAATTTTGTCACTTGTATCAATAAATTTGGTACAAATTAATGAAATAGAAATATATATTTAACGTGACATATACTTATGAAAACTTGTGAGCTTTACAGAGTATTATAATAATTGTATGACAGCAAACGATATTTGACCGATATTTTTAAGGCTATAAATACTTCTGTTAATGTAAAGTGATACGCAGTATGTATCAGTTTAATTTTTGTTTAAAATTATTAAGAATCTAAATATTTAACAAAGTAAGGAACTATGCATAGAAACAGTATTTATTTACATTTTACAGAATACGTATAACATAACCTAAGTTTACTGAGCGGGTTTAATTTTGAATACAATCGCAAGAATGAATAAATCAATATTGATGCAAAAACAAGTAAAAGACAATGCGGAAGATTTACAAAAAGAATTTCTTGACATGAAAAATTGGGAGGAACAAATGAGACGTAAAGATGAAGAACTGAGGAAAGAAGCAAGTGGTCAGGTACAAACTGTTTGTTGTTGATGCAATAATTTCAGAATAACAAAACTTATCTGTTTATAGGCCATCTTACCACCGGTTAGAAGCAAATCTAAAAATAAAGCAAAGAATGCTCCCACAAAACAAAATGGAATTGACTCTAAAACAAAACGAATTAAATCTTATGATTATTCTGCTTGGGATAAATTCGATATAGTAAGCTTTGATTATTATAACAGAAACAGATATAAAAGTCTAAGGATATAGAGATCTAAAGATCAAGCATATTTTTATAGCATGAATTTTCTTATTAATGTTTTATATTGTTTTAAAGGATAAAGCATGTAAAGAATTAGATAAAGAAGAACAATCAGATGATTCTGGAGATGAAACTGTGTCCAAGGAAGAGTTAGAAAAAGCTCACCAAGTAGCAACAAAACATAAAAATGAAGGCAATACTTTTGTACAGCAGCAACAATGGTCTAAAGCTATTTCATGCTATAGTGAAGCTATAAAAGTTTTTCCATATGATGCTGTGTTTTATGCAAATCGTGGACTTTGTCAGTTAAAGTTAAATAAGTAAGTATAATTCTTTATGTCTGTAAAATAGAATAGGATATCTATAAGAACATGCATTTATTATGTTTATGCAGTTTTTACTCTGCAGAATCAGATTGCTCTGCAGCGATACAGTTGGATGAAACTTATGTAAAAGCATATCATAGGAGAGCAACAGCCAGAATGAATCTGAAACAATACAAAGAAGCTAAACAAGATTTAGAAAAACTTTTAAAACTGGAACCTTCTAACAAAGAGGCTAAGTCACTGCTTGCTAAAACTGAAAATCAAATTAAGGTTTCAGAAGTAAGTAAAAATTTAAATGAATAAATTTACATGCTCATATTAATTATGAATGTCATTAAATAATACTACTTTATATAGTCATCTGCAGTGAACGAATGTACAAACAAATTACCAGAAAAATCGATTGAGAAGGCGATTGGTAAAAAGATATGTACCAGTACTGTATCAGAAACTCAAGCAGTAAATACTCAAAATATTAAGAATAAACGTTCAAATGACGATGAAACAAATATTAAAAATATTGAAGACAGTACATGTAGTATCTCTGTAGCTGATGAAAAAGATAGCGCAGAAGATGCTGTTATAAAAAAGCAAGAAAGGGATCCACGTATTCCTGATTGGTTGCCCGAAAAAGACGATGTTGTTGTAATTGAACCCATTAAAAAGCCACCTCATTTACGTTCAAAAGTAAGATTATGTAATGAACATTTATCTAATATATGTGCTAAAAATATTAATTATTTACAGAAATCATTAACAAGAATACCAGTTGAAGAAGTAGAATTTGGCACTTTTGGACATAATTACGATAAAGATAACATAGAACGTAATGAAAGTGAACCTGTATTGATTAAGGAAATTAGTACAGATAATAATGTTATGAAAAAGGATAATTCTGTTAAAAGTCCTGAAATTACAGAAAATATACCGCCAGTTCCTAAAACAGCTGTACAATTTATAATGAACTGGAAGACAATTAAATCATCAGAAGTTAAATATAAATATTTAAAGGTAAAAATTAAATTTAAATGTTAAAATTTTTTAGTAATGAAAGAGTATACAGCTACATGATCAAATTTCAGCAATTATATGGAAATTCGTTACATGAAATATTTCAAGACTCAATGGAATCAGATATTTTTAGTGAAATATTGGAAGTTTTGAGGACAGAATTTGTTAAAAGAAAAGAACAAATTATATTTTCTTATTTAAAAGATCTCAGTCAAGTTAAACGATTTAGAGCACTTATCATGTTTATTAGTAATAGTGATAAAGAAAGTAAGTATTATCATATTAAATCTAAAATGTTTTAAATTGATTATAGTAACGTTATGTTTTGAAATATTTTATATAAATTTTTAGATTTAAGGGTACTTTTCGAATATTGCAAAACAGTTGAGAATGTTTCCCAAGAAGAACTTAAAACTGTACAAGACAGATATGAAATATAAAAATAAAGTGGTGATATTTAATTACATTTAAATTAAAGTAAAAATAAGTCATACAAGATATTTTAAGTTGTATATTTTGTACAAATGTTTCTATTTACATACACCCGAATAAACAGAAAAAATTTATATATATTATGTTACATTTTATTATTTTGTTATGTACAATATGTAAGTAAAATATTTATGTTAAGAAATGTTAAACATGACCATTTAG
Organism: Megachile willughbiella; assembly: GCA_945859595.2. Lineage (NCBI taxonomy): Eukaryota > Metazoa > Arthropoda > Insecta > Hymenoptera > Megachilidae > Megachile > Megachile willughbiella. The sequence continues at coordinate 13,240,019 of OX243798.1, read as the reverse complement.
TAAGGTTTGTATTCGTTGATCATTTTTCATAATTTGTAACTTAGCCTGACATATTTTGTCAAGTTGTGCTTTCATATTATGGTCAATTTCTTTCAACGTTTCTTTCATAGGGTCTATCAGCTCTTGTGTTTTTCTGTAAGTATATAAATTAACTGTACATGTAACACACAATTTGAAATAACTAAAAGATATTAAATATTCTTACATTTTTTCTACTTTTAATTGTTCATTTACTTGTTGATACTGATTTCTCCACTCTAACAACTCTTTTTGCATAATCTCCACATCTTCCTGCAATGATCATTGTAGGTATAATAACATTATGTTAAATAATATGTAAATAAAATAAAATATACCTGAAAATAATCTAATAATTTTCCAAGTGGATTTGTTGCTCTTGTTAAGGATTGTATTGTATTACGAAGTTTATCAATTTCTTTTGTAACTACGTCGCGCTTTGAACTCGTATCCCATGCCTGAAATAAACTTTTCATGTGACTGGATATTTCATGATAAAAGATGAGAAAAATGTGAGAAATTGCAAATGTAGTATCCTTACAATATTTGTCTTCTTTGGTATCACATCTACATTTTCATTATTAACTAATTCTTTTTGCGTTTCTAGTATTTGAGCAACAAGATGTCCATGTTCTTGTGTCAATTGATCATTAGCTTTATAGATATTACTATTTTCTAAGGAATCACCACTACCTCCTTTTGTTTCCATTACTACCATATCTTCAGCATCGTCATCGTCTCTGGTATCAGCATTTTCTATGATAACGCTAATATTTCCCATTGGTGTTCTAAAAAAGAAAATTTGAATAAATAATATTGTACATTTTATCAACAAAAATAAATTTAAATTTGACTTTTACGATATTTCTTCGTTAACAGTTAACTCTGCTTTCCCTCTTATTCTGGGTGCTGCAGGTCTAGCACTAATTGGTCTTGAGCTAGGTGGACGTAAAGAAGTTCTTGGCCTAGAGACTGCTTCTGAATTACTGTAAATATAAAATTTAAGTAAGTTACCATAAAGTATTGTAATTATCAATTATTGTCAAAAATATTTATAGGATCTAATTACCTGACATCAATGTTTTCTAATTGAGATTTTTGAACTTCTGATGCCCCTAGTTCAGATTTTATACCATTTTGAAAAGGAGTTTCATTACTTCTTATTTCATTTGCATTATATTCTACTGGTTTTATATTTTCATCTGCTTTATTGTTCTCTATGTTATTTGTAAATTTAGATTCCGAATGTACATTGTCTATTGTATTTATTATTTGGTCCTGAGATTTATCATTTTCATCATATATTATTTGCTTTGATTTGTTTTCAAACTCTTTCAGTTTTTTATTTTCGGCTACTTTTTTATCTGAACTTGCTTGGGAAGTTACTGCTTCGGGTGAAGATACAGCAGATATTTTCTGTTTAGATCTGGCGGACGAAGACTTTTTTCTATGTGCAGATGAAGGCATTTTATTCTGGGCTGGCTGAAATACATATGTTTATATTATGTCCAAGTTGTATAATTTAAACCACAGATAGTTTACCTCAACCTGTGGAACCTCTTTAATTTCAGCACTTTTTTGCAATTCATGGTTTTCATTTTTATGCTCTTCTGTTTCATTTACAGCATTATTTACACTGGGAACTTTTCTTCTTTGTTCTGAAGATTTTTCCTTATCCGTTGAAACTTTTTTTTGAGACCCCTCTTTTGATGACTTCTTTTCTTCTTTTCCTCCAGATGACTTACTTTTAGAGGTAGATTTACCTTTTATTAAATTTTTCTTATATTGTTCAATAGCTTCCTTGCTGCTTATCTAATATGAAAAACCTCCTTAATTTCTTCACGTCATTCTGTATTATGTTCCACAGTAAATACATTAACGTTACAGTACCTTTTTATCTAAAGCCTTTCCAATTGCTTGTAGCAACTCATTTGTTTTAGTTGGTTCTTGACCAGAGACTATTTTACTAGCTCTTACAGTTAAATTAGTACCTGTAGCTAGCTCTGAAATAATTATTAAATGAAGGAAGGTGTCATATTTTTCACAATACAAGGAAATAGGAATCATACTTACTGACAACCTCGATCAACTTTGTCAAATAAGCAACTTTTGCCTCCTTGTTTTTTATGTTTTCAGAGTTCAGTTCCTCTTCTGTGAATAAACCATCCAAGAAACCAGTTTCATTGATGACCTGTGTATAATATCATTCATTTAAAAAAGGGAAACGTCATTGAGCTGCGCCTTAAAATAAATAATTACTGCTGAAACAATATCGTGAAGAAATCGAAATGGTGGTTTCTTTAGAAGTTTCTCCGTGAGCGGTGGTCTTTTAAAATACTTCCCAAGCAAATCTTGGGTCTTTTTGATCACTTCAGGCTTCACGTCCTCTGCCATTGTCATTTATAAGCAAAACCCGCCACAATGCACGTTTCTTTCTAATCTTGCACGCTTTGTGTAGCTTTAACTGTTACCTAGCAACTATTGCATGACCGCCACATATAGTTGATTATAAGGTCAAATTTGATGAATATCTTTTCAATTATATGTCAATATAACACATATGTTAAATTAATATTAAATTATTTGTCAATAACAATATAAATTTAATTATAGAAATAAAATTATAATATTTTATTACAATAGACTCAGAGCATTCTGTTGAACGATTCAAAAGTTTCACCCTTTGAATTTCGCGGGTAAATTGAAAAGAGACATAACGCCATCTATGCTGCTCCTGGTATCAGGATAGCATAACGCGAGGAGGTATCACAAAATAATGAAATTGAATTGCGCGCCAAAACCAAGCATGCTCCACAGTCTAAAATGGCGTCAGAACGAATAAAATCATATTTCACGATGAAAAATAATTAATTACGCATTTACTGCGTATAATTCTTGCACTTTTAGAATTGAATGTTAAAGCATATGGTTTTATTAACTTTTATAAGCAGTTTCGTTACCGTTCTGACTATCAGTAATTAATTATTATGATTAGAGATACGACACTCGAATATTTGCTAGCGTCTAATTACCAACTAGTTCATATTTTCGACAGTTTTCTAATTTCTCATAGCTAATTTATAGATTTTTATGCCTTAGCTATTTTCTCATATAGATTTTGTCAGGTTTTGACATTATATCGATATTTTTATATGCCTAGGGCCCAACAAATTTTTGAACGCCCCTGGTATACCTCCTTCGCTTTCCTGTTAGCCTGTTACTTTATTTTTAGTTCGGAATACAAACCGCTAGATGGCGCTGATTCAATTTTTAATTTGTGTCTAACAGCATTTAAATTGTTAGTATATTTTTTCTCTACATCGAGGGCACGTAATTTAAAAATATAGTAGATCTAAACATATAGTCTTATATTTTTATTTAAGTTCTGAAAGCTCAGAATAAATTCACCGCTTTCTTCTCATAATAATTTTGTCAAATTTTAACTATGACGTTTATAATGCAATACTAAAGTAAATAGTATCAATCGTTGCAGTGTTCGCTAATTTATGAATGTTCAAGACTGTACTTACCTCAGCGATTCGTTGTTCGTGAATTAATTGGTCACCGATGAGGAAACGGATAAAAGCTTTACAACGTTATAAATGCAGAAGGTTCCCTTTTTTATTTAGTTTTACCTTTCTACGCGAAGCGGCTTATTCTACAAGGTGCACACGCGTCGTGTTCTCATATAACATACATGTAACCGGAATCGTTTATAGCTTTACAGCATCCTCGCTTCTCTTTATATGATTTTATCTCTTTATTAGTCTTTCGTTTAATTACCTAGCTCTGTCGTTGAACTTGCTGCGCTTTCATCTTGAATTACGAGCTAATCGCGTTTTATAACGAGTTTGAATCTTACTTTAATACGGTGTTTTTGATTTTACGTGACTTTTTGGACAGTCCGTTCTATGGAAAGTTAGAAAAGATTAGAGGAATAGAGCTTCTATGAAATATCGCTGAATGGCAAGGTTATATCAACAGAAACTAAATTACTGTGAATAAATGAAAACTATCATGTCTAGATTACTAGTCAATTCACTTTATTAGAATACGTCAGTTTCTTTGACTTGTTAAAATTAAATATTAATAATAACTACAGAGTAATATGGCATCGTACCGCTCGCAAATCGAAATCGCAGAACCGCTTGCAAAGTAATTTCATTACGCAAATCATGTAACTGATCTTGCTAAAATCATCCGGAACTCGTAAAATGTCTACATCGGTATCATTACGTATACACTTGTTGATGTCTCGTTCCAAAGACGCGCGCGAAACAGGGATAAAAATAATTTAATTATAAATTACCTTAACGGACTTACGGTATATCCTACAATATTGCAGTCAATAATACGTGTTCGACGATTGATACTAATATTACATACAATTTACGATTGTTTTCCGTGTCGTAGTACAATGATCGCTTTAATTTCACTTTTTTTCTATCGTTGAAAATTTTATCAACGTGTTGACTGCCACAGTAGAAACAGCTACACCTAGTATGGTACACCAGAAATAATAAGAACTAATGTTTTAAACTAATACTTTGATTTGTTATATAAAATTATTAATTAAATATTTTAATCTTTTTTGTTTCTTATTTAACTGAGTCAATTCATAACTTAGATCATCGATATCTACTATGACAGTCCATTTATTAATCTAATTGTAAACTGGATCCTTGAATAATTTTCTAATAAATTAGTTCTTACATTTACTGTGACTTTGTGCAGGATATCTTAATTGTAAATTAATAGTCTAACTTCAGACAATTCCAACACGGTCAAAGGCAGATATTGAATAATTTCTTTAAAGAGAGCTGCACTCATACTCATATGAAGGACAATGAAAAACAATAGATCTTGATTTTAAATGTTTCACTGATAAATATATCAGTGGGAGGTCACAGTAAATCAAACAACTTTTGTTTCCAGTGGAATCGATAAAAAAGTACGGAGTCAGTAAGCGATCTTTCAAACTATACAGCCTTCTATATTCTAGCCTCTATTTCTCAGATCCTAAAACAGTTTCATCCTTATCTTTCATAGCTTCTACGGCACATAAATATCCTTGTATGTCAAAGATCCTGTCTTAGTCATAAAAGAATCTAGACAATCATCTTAGCCTCTATCATCGAATCCTTACGTGTGGTGTTTCAAGTTCTAGCAATTATTTCCTTCGTATTGTATTCATCTACCACTTAGTTCATTACACCTTTGCCAATAGGGGTACAATAAAATACAGGTGGAATTTCTATAACTCTTTACAAATGTGCTTTCTAAGTATAAGTCTAATTAACCCTTCTGTTATGTTCAGACAAACTAACATGAAAGACAGATTTTATAGTAGTTTAATTGCTATGTTGTTTTTCAGTAGGTGAATAAACTTAACATATAGGTAGAAGATAACCCTTAGCACTGAAAGGTATCTTTGCTGTTTTCAGATATCAACCTTAAAACTTTTTAGTTAAAAAGTTTGCTGAATTCATTTAAGATTACTATTTCTTTATTATTAATTGTCACTATTGTCTTCTTCACTATGTTTATACACCATATATATAATACTATAAATTCAGTTAAAAAATATTTATTTTAAGTTGTAGTATCAAACTGAAGGTGAGTGTGAGTCCCCTTTCAAGTGCAAAGGGTTAAATTAGTTAAGTAGTGAAAAATAATGGTAATACAGAACACAGCAGAGGGGTTAACTGTCATTGCCTAAAACATTCATGAAATTTGAAAACTGCTACTTTGCAATAATTACAAGAAAGAAATCCCTAAAATTTTCCATCACTCCACGCACAACTTTCTTTTTCCATTCTATTCGAATATTTTAAATTTCTTTATTCAGGATGTTTCCACATGGTTGTACCACACCGATGTTGGTCAACTTCGGCCTCTTCGAGGCAGTCTTGTCCTCGTCCTTCTTCAACAACTCCTCTATCGAGTAAGGATTCCTTTTTCTCTGAGGTTGCACCGGTCTTTCTTCGACCGTTGCTTCTTTGGCCATGCTGCTCTGTTCGTTTCCGGTTTCCGGCATCCGTGGGGACGCGGTGCTCTGTTTCTGACTGGTTGTCGGAGATGGGCTCTGTCGATTTTCGAAGCTTCCGGAGGAACCGGATGTGCTGTGTCTCACGAAGGCGCTACGATCACTTCCGATTTTTTGACCGAGTTCCAGGATAATCGGCGAATTCTGGAACGGTTTGTAATGATCCTGCGACTCAGTGTTCTCGTCCAGATCGCTTTTGTCCAGGGAATCGTCGCTTCCTGCCATGGAACTGGAGCTGGACTTCAAGTCAACCTGGTTCGTTGATCCGTTCTGTTCTGACAGACGATCCACGTCTAACGATCTGAAAAGGTTAAAAATTACATTAATAATTTATTTCTCAATTACACTATAAGGTAGGTTATTTTGAGGTTAGGTTAGGATCATTTTCTTAAAGACGCGAAAGGTGATAGACACTTATGAAACAAGGTTTTGTCTACAAATTCAAATACTAGGATATAGAAGAGAAAACAAAATGGCGTAGGGACTAAAATGTCAGAATCCACTTGAAATATCTAACAAATATGGAAATTATGAAGGTACGAAGAAAATAAGTTAGGGTGTAGTCATAAAATTTAAGATAAAAAAAGCTGCACAGATTATCATAAAATCTTTAGGTTCTTCCTTAACAATTTTAGACGATAATTACAGTTTTATGACATATACTGCAAAACCTACCGCATCAAGTATAATAAATGTAATTTATTATGTACAGAAAATTGCCCGTAATAATTAGAATAGGGTATAATCTACTTTGAATAAAGAACTTGTTTTAGAAATGATTCATATTGAAAGAATCGAAGTTGGAGAAGAAACTTTCTTCCGGGAATTCTCGGAAATGAATGATGTATCAAAAGCAACAAATAAAACTTGTTATTCCGTTAAAGAAATATTAAATGTAACTCACGTGAAAGCATACATTCCGTGATGCAAGTGTAGAGTTGTTGCTCGATAAAGGGACGAGTATAAACTTGGATTCCACGATGCAGCGCTGGCGTTACCGGAAGTCGTGGAAGTGTGCAATTGTCCCAGATTTCCGGGATAGAACAACTGGTAATCCGTTCGCATCAGCGTATCTGAAGATCAGAAAAAACGATGCGTTAATTAACGATTTCGAAATAATTAATTTTCTAATTTGTATTTTCGTGACTTTGTAACTTTGTGATTTGGTTAATTTACAATTTTAATTTGCAATTTTAATTTGCACCACTAATTTGTAATCTGACAGTTTGTAATTCGAAAATTTGTAGTTTTGTAACTTTGTGGATTCCTATTGTGCACATTTACATAATTGAAAAGAATTTAAACGTTGAAACATGAATGAAATACGAATGTTAGCCGAGTTAAATAAAATGAATATGAACATCACGCAGTCTGGCGATAAAATTCCATTCGGTCATAAATTTCGTGATACAGTTCCGTCCGAGAGAAAAAGGGAACAACGTTATAGATAATTTACGGCATAAACGAGGTAAATTGTGAGGCAAATTTTGAGTTCGTTCAAGGGGTTGCGTGTCTGCTTCTGACGAGTCAATCGGCCACAGGGTATTTTGCGGATTCTTTCACTTTTTTTCTCTCCTCTATCCTTCTCCTCGACTTTTTCTTACCGACCCACCGTCGTTGCATTTCTGCAAGCGTCTCTCGATCCATAGAATCGTAACGACGCGAAAAAACGAAGAAAACTTTTCACTGTGATTCCGAGATACGGACAGATGTTTAGAGGATCATTAACCGGTAATGACGCACTCACGACGCAGCTTTCCTTCGTATAATGACTCCCGACTTGAATGCGGATCGATGTTAAACGCGAATTGTTAGTCTCGACTTTTCGAGATCGACTGACACTTCCGAGTGATTATTGCAAGTTAATCGAACAGGTTCGTGATCGATTGTCCGCAATTATGCGAACCGATGCTTCATCGCGTGTCGGATTTTCCCTATCTTTCTATCTTTGCCAACAAAATTTCTTTGCGTTCGATTGTTTCAATAATTTGGCTGTAATTTTAGACAGATTTTGTATTTAACAATTATACGTTAAATTGTAAGTATGAGGGTTACAATATTAGGTTAGGTTACGCTCATGTTAGGGATTAGCAATAAGGTTAGGCTAAGCTACGATAAATTAGATCAGATCAGATTATGTTAGGTTAGAGGAGTTATTAGATCATCACATAAAGTTAGGATAAAATCAACTCAGGTTACGTTAGGTTAGATTAAGAATAGCTTGATTAGGTTCTGATTCGGTAACAGTAGCCTTATAATATCAAGCTAGGATAAGACCTCGTTACATAGGGTTAAGTTTAGGTTGAGTTTGTTCATACCAGGTCAAGTTTGGTTAGGTTTTCATTCAGTTAGATTAGGCTTATAATACGTCAGGCTAGTACAAGGTCAGATTAGGTTATGTTAAATTAAATTAGTTCATACTACGTCAAGTTTGATTAGGTTAAGACAACATTGGGTTAGTTTATGTCCTGTTAGGATTAAAATGAAGGATAATTAGAATAAGTTATACTCCTATAAAGCTACTTTACGCCTATGTTAGGTTAGGGTTAAAGATTGTGTTAGACCGCTTCAAATGTTATAAGATGTAGTCGTTTCAAGATAGAAATGTAACATTTACCTCCATTGGAGACATTTGGAGAAACCTGCGAGGGATAAGTGCTCGATGAACCACTCTCGATCCCTGTGTGGTCGGTATGAAGTCCTCCACCCCGAAGAATTCTATTCACCGAGGAAACAGACGGTAAACTCTGAGGATCACAAGCTCCTTGTCGTGCAAGTTGTTCACGAATTTCCCAGGCGAACATCGTCGGTTGTTCTTGCTTCATACGGAGGATCTTCTTAACAACCGTTGGCGTGGCCACTTGCTGCAAAACCAATTTCAAATCTTACTATTCAAGTCAATCTTTTATTGTCGATACAAACTATTTTTAATCTAGTCATACCATTTTTCGTACAAGACTTCATTTCTTTGTTTCATTGCTAAATAAAATGAACAAATGAAATGAACTAATGAAGTGAACTAATGAAATGAACTAATGAAATGAACAAATGAAATGAACAAATGGAATGAACAAATGAAATGAACAAATGAAATGAACAAATGGAATGAACAAATGAAATGAACAAATGAAATGAACAAATGAAATGAAGAAATGAAATGAACAAATGGAATGAACAAATGAAATGAACAAATGAAATGAAACAATAAAATGAATAATGAGTTTCATTTAATAATGATATCAAATAAAATACTGGAGTACAAATTTTGTTGTGGACAAACGTGATGGTAAAATAAAATGGATATCATTGGTAACTTTAACACTAATTGAATAATTATTTAGCAAAAAATACTTTCGTTTTATTAAGCTTTAACATCGTATGGCTACCACGTAACATTGTATTTGTGAATAATAAATTATTGCTATTAATATTTGAAATTAATATTATTAATATTATGAACGTTATTAGTTTTAGTTTATTATTGTTAATATTATCAGTATCTAATATCATGAATATTATTAATTTTAATCTTCATAATGAAACAGTTTCTGTATCAGTATATGCATTATAATGAGATCTGCAATAAAAGTAATCGTGTACGGGATCATCGTGTAAGGATACGTTGAAAGTATTGGTGTTAAATAATTACTATATTCCTTCGGACTAAATTTGTCAATTTGAACGACTGCACTTAAAGATCTCTAGGGATAATAACGATCTTAATTGGCCATCAAGCTAAATTTGGGAGCTCCACATAAATTAAAGGAGTAAGCACGTGGAATCAAAGGGACAGGTACAATGTTGCGAGTTCGCAACTGACGATCTCGAAAGGGGAGATCATCAAGGGAAGATCGCAGTGTATTCGAAACTTCAACGTACATCGTTCTTGATTCTCGTTGAGATATGATGCAATGTTATCGATTCAATATCGTCTTTCGAGTTACATCAATTTCTCCTCCTTCGGTGCCTTTTTTATTTAATTTTTATTGTTTTTAATGACTGTAATGAGGGATCCTGTTTCTTAAGATAAATATGGATCCTTGGGAGTTAGGTTTGGGGTGTTTTTAGGAGTTAAAAAGGATTTTGAGATCTTCGGACTTTGGAATATTGGAATATTGGTATTTTAGAATTTTGGAATTTAAGAAATTTGGGAATTTAGGAATTTGGAGCTTTGGGATTTAGTATTCAAGAAATTTGGAATTTGAGGGATTTGCAAAGATGGAAATTTGGGGAATTGGAAATAGAGAAATATAGGAATTTTTGAATCTGAGACTTGCAAGGGTGGGATTCTGGGAATTTTGGAAATAGTACCCGGGAATTGGAAATTTCCAATCTCTAAATTCCCCAATATCCAACCTCCCAACTTCTGCAATTTACCTTCGATCCCTCAAATCCCTAAACCCCCGTTCTTCAAATTCCCCAATTCTCAAACTTCCAGATTGTCAACCCTCCAAATCTTTAAATCCAATTTCTCGATTTATTCAATCCCTCGAATCCTTGAATCCTCAAATTTCTAAATTCCCCAAATCCATTCTCCAATTCCCCAATATCCAACCTCCCAACTTCTCAAATTTACCTTCGATCCCTCAAATCCCTAAACCCCCGTTCTCCAAATTCCCCAATTCTCAAACTTCCAGATTTTCAACCCTCCAAATCCTTAAAACCAATTTCTCGATTTATCAAAATTACATACTCTCAATCCCTCGAATCCCTAAATTTCTATATTCCCCAAATTCCTCCATTCTCCAATTCCCCAATATCCAACCTCCCAACTTCTCAAATTTACCTTCGATCCCTCAAATCCCCAAACCCCCGTTCTTCAAATTCCACGTCCAACCTAGCGAATATGAAAAATAGCAAAGGTAGCTAACGTCCGAAGTCCTTCGTCCCGAAGGTTACATCCTGCTCCTGCATCCTGGTCTTCAGGGACGTGCAACGGTCCCATGATCGCGACCGTTGCCAATCATTAGCCTGGTCATTTTTCCTTCCGGCCGGGAGTTAGCGCTATCTCATCGACAAATTAACGCGAAAGTGGTCACAGTGTCGTCGAAAGGGGCAGCCAACGAGCGGCATGGTGTCCATATGTCGTTCACAGGTGAAACACGTCGGCTGGTAGAATCAGATAACGGGGTCTCAGAGGTAGGTGGGTAATGCGTACCGCACTTTATTACAGTTTAGCCCCGGTTTACAGAAGAGGCGGGGGTCTCATCTGCTTCTCGCTGTTCCGTTCATTCGGGCCCCTTCGTACTGGGACCACTAGCTCAGTGGTGCTCAATCTGGCCACCGTTCATTTGACTTGCTAATGAACGACCAGCAACCCGGATAATTTTATGCTAACGCGATGGAAATGTTATTCCGCGTACAGATTTTCGAGATCGCTGATTTCTCGGGGCTACACCATGAACACACGGGGAACGATATGGTTCAAAGAACAAACGGGGTACTGCTTTTTCTGCGTCTATGCTGGGGGTATAAATTCTACATGCTTTTATCGCACTTCTTTTCTATGCTGATTTATGCTCATAGATTAGAGATTGTACCTTTCAACACCTTCGGTACCTACCATTTTTTAAACATTATATCGATCTTTATACAAACCATTAGCTAGTTCATCAATGACATTTCGTTGTACAAGCATATATGTTCTTTCAATCAGAACATCTTCATGTAGCCATATCTTATAACCCATCCTAACTCACAGAACATGTTACATGTTCCAGAAATTATAAGGTTCGATTCAGAAATTGGAGCAAACAGCTCGTACATTTACAGGATCTCGATTCATCACTATGTATTGCATCTCGTTGTGCAAGCATATATGTTCTTTCAATCAGAACATCTTCATGTAGCCACATCTTATAACCCATCCTAACTCACAGAACATGTTACATCTTCCAGAAATTATAAGGTTCGATTCAGAAATTGGAGCAAACAGCTCGTACATTTACAGGATCTCGATAGGTTCATCACTATGTATTGCATCTCGTTGTGCAAGCATATATGTTCTTTCAATCAGAACATCTTCATGTAGCCACATCTTATAACCCATCCTAACTCACAAAACATGTTACATCTTCCAGAAATTATAAGGTTCGATTCAGAAATTGGAGCAAACAGCTCGTACATTTACAGGATCTCGATAGGTTCATCACTATGTATTGCATCTCGTTGTGCAAGCATATATGTTCTTTCAATCTGAACATCTTCATGTAGTCGCGTCTAATGACCCATAGTCCCTAACATGTCCCACAAATTATTTAGAGTTGATGCAGACACTCGATCAAACAGCTCATACGTGTCGACTGATGTGAAGTACACATTCAAGTGTCTAGACAGCGAGTCCGTGATTAAATATCAGTATCCACAGACAGAAATCGATGAAAGGTCCTACATTAAAACAGAAATGTGGATTTGTCTAAGCAGCGAGTGATTAAATACGATATGTCCCATAGACAGAAATCGATGAAAGGTATAGCAGGTAGGAGAAGAGCGAGGTGCATTGAATGGGAGCGATATGGGAGCACCACTGGTGGGCAGAACGTTTAATGGGGGGCAGTCGAGCCGTTCGCCTAATAGTTTCAGAGGGTTAGGACAAGCATCGCGTGTTCCCGGGAGCATCTCAGATTCTAATCTGACACTTCCGTCGTCATTGCCACAATTACCGGCGACCCACGATATACGGTGTGTCCTAATGTCTACCCTGTCGCGCGTACCCTTGAGCGGACAACGCGTACACAGGGCCGACGGTGTCTTTCGTGTGCGTGTTGGCACACCACAAAGGAAATTGGCCGGTTCGCATGGACATCTGGCGCTAAACGTTAGATAACGTAAACTATCGAACAGGTTGACCGACTCCGGTAATTACCGTTGGGGGGATGCCGCTTTTGATACTCGAGTTGTCTGTCAGTGACAAGACGCTAACACGTGCGGTGATGTTAACGTCTTTTCAATGCGCGCCCTTCTTCTTTCGCTTCCTTTTCGACGAAGGGGGAGATTTAGATTGGCCGAACGGCTCTTAGGGTTCGTGAAATTTTACGACTTTGCAAGTTTCAGAGGTTCGGATATTTGCAACTTTGGGATTTGGGGATGTTCAGAGGTTGGGATATTTGGGAAGGTGGGATTTGGGGAATTTGAGAGGTTGGGATATTTGGAAAAGTGGGATTTGGGGAATTTGAGAAGTTGGGATATTTGGAAGTTTGGGATTTGGGGATGTAGAGAGGTTGGGATATTTGGAAGAGTGCGATTTGGGGAGTTTGAGAGGTTGAGATATTTGCAACTTTGGGATTTGGGGATGTTGAGAGGTTGGGATATTTGGGAAGGTGGGATTTGGGGAGTTTGAGAGGTTGGGATATTTGCAACTTTGGGATTTGGGGAGTTTTAGAGGTTGAGATATTTGTAAGTTTGGGATTTGGGGATGTAGAGAGGTTGGGATATTTGGAAGAGTGGGATTTGGGGAGTTTGAGAGGTTGGGATATTTGGAAAAGTGGGATTTGGGGAATTTGAGAAGTTGGGATATTTGGAAAAGTGGGATTTGGGGAATTTGAGAAGTTGGGATATTTGGAAGTGTGGGATTTGGGGAATTTGAGAGGTTGGGATATTTGCAAGTTTGGGATTTGGGGAGTTTCAGAGGTTGGGATATTTGCAAGTTTGGGATTTGGGGATGTAGAGAGGTTGGGATATTTGGAAGAGTGGGATTTGGGGAGTTTGAGAGGTTGGGATATTTGCAAGTTTGTGATTTGGGGATGTAGAGAGGTTGGGATATTTGGAAGAGTGCGATTTGGAGAGTTTGAGAAGTTGGGATATTTGCAACTTTGGGATTTGGGGATGTAGAAAGGTTGGGATATTTGGAAAAGTGGGATTTAGGGAGTTTGAGAGGTTGGAATTTTTGTAACTTCGGGATTCGGGGAGTTTGAGAGTTTGGCATGTTTGAGACTTGAGGTATGAGACTTTGGCGGTTTGGCTATCGAGTGGTAGGGTTAGGAAAAATGAAGGAGAGGGAGAGAGCGTTTCGTTCGGGACCTGCTAGTGGACTCGTCACTAGCAGGCCCTTGCCTTAGACGCGGGGATGTATGGAAGGGATAGACAGGAACTAATTGTACGAATAGGAAGTTCAGTACTAGCGAGAAAGTCTCGGTCTTATGCGCCGTCTAGTGGCGATGAGCGTAAGAGTGAAACCGCCACAGGATATTTAGAACTTTCGAAGTTTGAGTTTGGAACATTTGGAAGTTTGGGATTTGAGAAGTTTGAGAGTTCGGAATGTTTAGAACTCTGAAATTTGTTGAGTTTGAGAATTGTGAACGTTGATATTTCACCCCTTGCACTGTGTTTTTACTGTTTACAACCAGCAACTAGCTAGTTAAAAAGTTAAATGAACTCTTTTGATGTTATTATTTCTCTACTAATAATTTTCACTGTTGTCTGTTTCACTATGTTTATACATCACACGTGTAGTATTATAAAATTAATTAAAAAATGCTTACTTCAAATTATTAAATCGAATGGCGACTGAGAGCCTCCTGTACAAAGGATTAAGATGGAACTTTGAGATTTTCAGCTATTTTATATCACATGTTTTAAATTATGCAGCCTTGACACCGGCATATTTCTGCACAAATGACAACAAAAAGTGACTGTACCAATCATATTAATAAAATATTACGATAAAACATTCCTGTACAATTATGAGGTTTACATCTTCAAATATTATAAACAAAAAATTGTACAACAAACTAGAAAGAAAACAATACGTTGTCAAGATGAAAATATGTATACATTTATATAATAATAATTATTAGTTTGATCGACAAACACGATGAACACAGATGCAAGATTGCTCGCTGTTTGTTTTCTTCGTCCCGTGACGTTTTATCGCCTATTACTGAATCATGCATCGAGAAATAAATACCCATCGAGCAAAAAGCTCGAGCACGGTTCATCAGTGTACTCGTGCGAGATCTTAATTACCAGATAAATAGTAAAGCTTCCGATCGACGAGCTAGAATCGAGGAAACGAATGTCCACACGCGAGAATATTTATGATGCTTTCTTGGAGAGAAATCTGTTGGTTGTATCAGACTTCGATCTTACAAAATCAACCGTACTAAATAAATAAATAATATCTAGTCTTCGAAGATTTATTATACATTATTCTTTCGCTATCTGCTTTTGTGCGATTATTGCAAATTGCTGATTAATATTTTGTTTACGAGGTCAATTTGTCGGCCATTTTGTGGAGAGGTTATGTAGTAAAATACGATTTTATTTAATGTTTGTAAGTGGAAGGTTTATCGTGGTTATGAAATTTCAAATTTAGAAATTTAGAATTTGTAAATTTAAGGATTTTACAAATTTGTAAATTTGAGATATTGGGACTTCAAATTTAGTGAGTTAGGATTTTGTAAATTTGTAAATTTAGGAATTTGGGAAATACAGAATTCTCGAATACAGTTCAATATTTCACAAGTTCAAATATTTCGAAATTTTTTAATTTACTTTACCAATTTTCTGAATATTACGCGGTCTAAAAATTGTCTAACATCGAAAATAATTCCTCGAGTTTTAATAAAACTCACCCTAAAATTTCAATATTACTGATCATTTTTACCAAAATACACCAGTAGAGAACACAACAAAATTAATTCCTCCAAGAAAGTAACAGTAATTCCAAAGTAGCAGAATTTTTTCGAGAAATGAAAAATTTCCGAGTGTGCAGGAGAGTTACACGTGTAACTGTTGGTATGGTTAAACAAACGCGGAAAAGGACTATGGAGGGCGAAGATCGTGCGATTTTCTTGCTTCCACTTTATTGTCGGACTTTCGACGAGGCGTACATTTTTCATGAGACAATTTTCTGTGCCGTGATGCGAGTACATTATCTGACGCGTATCGTGTTGCTGCCAGCACCGATGGATGTATGTACACGGCAAAGATAACGATGAAAATACTGGGACACGTTATACACCGTACCAAGAACACGTGTAGATCGACGATAGTTTGACAATTAATTCACAAATTAATCGATCGATTAGAAAATAATTGGGAGGAGCGTGGCGAACTTTTATGGAGCTGAATTTTACGAGGAAATTATGCAGTGTTTGTTTGATCAATCCTATAATTATAATTTTGAAATTACTATATTCAATTCTTGAGAAGTTAATCTAAAAAATTGAATCTCAGTTACAACATTAAAGTGCAATTAGACTTAACACTTGTCAACCTAAAAATACAATCACTTTGCTCTGAGAGTTAATACGGTTAAAATGTAATTATTGTATCTAGACTTCGAAAACTTAGAACATTAATTATGCCTAACATTTGGATAGTTAACCTAACAATTTAATCGTAGATTATTAATCCTTCCCAAGATTGTGACAATAAAATTGTATAAGTAACGTAATCTCGACCCTATGAACCTAAAAATACAAATACTAAATATAACACTATTTAAAAAATGATTAAAAATACGTTTTAAATAGTATAAACTCTGTGTAAAAATAAGTAATGGAATTAGTAATTTGTTGTATAATCCCAAGGTCACAATGTGTATAATTAAATGCTTACACTGTTTATGTTATTCAAGCGTCTGTTTCACGTAAGTCGTTGATGCGAGACATGTCTGACATATGAACGACTTGTACTCCTTGAAGCGGTAGAGATTAAATCTGCGAAACGATTCACCTTCATGTATGGTGCATTCAAAATGGTTTTGCCAAGTTATGAAGTAAAATATTTGATCACTTCGGTATATCGCATTTTATCATTTTATTACATTATTTTACTTTGTTATCACTTCATTTCTTTAGTAGTTTACTATTTTACTATTTTACTACATTCTATTATCATTTTAACATTTTACTATACCACCATTTCACTACTTAGTCACTTTAGTATCTTGATATATTACCATTTCACAAATTCGCTATATCCCATTATTATCATACTATCACACAACTATGTACACAATTTCATTGTATTATCATACAACTTTAACTACTTTACCATACGTCCTTATTTCACCGTATCATTTTACCATTTCACTAGTCACTCAACTATCTTATTATATTACCGTTCTACTATTTGCTGTATCCCCATATAGCAGTACCCTCCAACTATTTATACAACAATTTATCCATAAATATTTGACCATATGTTCCCATCTCACCGTATCATTTTCCAGCATCCATATAACCCGTTCGCCGTAGAACCATTTAAAATTCCCAAAGCAGATTGAACGCATCCCGTCCACGTAAATAGAAGAAACACGATTTGTCTTGCGGCGACTCGACTATTTTGGCATCGCCGTGACTAAAACGAACACGGTGCAATAATGGCCGTTGATGACGATCGTTTACATGCGCTCGTAATCGTGGCCGTGCACAGTCAGAATTTAAATATGCTCGTCGGTGTTTTGTGGCCGGAGTTAAAGAAGCCGGCATCGCGGCTCGCGATTCAACGACGGGGTCGTTGTACGCCAACCTGGCGTTATTAAAATAAATTCATTAAGCCGAAACGGCTGATCGCGGCTCGTGTTCCCGTGCCGGGGCCACGGCTCCTCGTACGAAGAAATTCTTCGTGTAGGCAGCGTGCAATTATATTGTCATTAGTGACGTCACACGCGTAATACAACACTCGCGAGACGAGTGGCCCCGCTTCTTTGTCGGTCCCGCGTTATTCGCACGCGGTTTCGTGGGATGCATCTGGACGGAGATAATCCACCTTGTGGCCCTTGATTATCGAACCTGTGCAGCGTGCCGGACACACGAGGTATCGTTGCCCTCGCATCGAGACTCGTTAACTCGCCATTTTCCTCCAAAGGTGTTTCAAGCTCGAACCATCGTACAGTGCCGGCGATACTTTACTTTTCCCCCCGGGTTAAACCGATCAGCTACTCTTTCATGAATTTACAGGGTGTCTCGCAACTAGTGTAACTCCCGGAAAGGTACAGGACCTTCTGAACAAGATTTCAAACAAGATTTTTTAAAAACACGAACCCTTTCATAAATTTATATTTCATAACCCTTTGCACTGAATTTAGTTTCAAAGTTCTTGTCACCTCCGACATACTAGTGCAAAGGGTTAAATAAATCTTGAAACATTTCTTAAAGAGAAGAAATATCTCTGACATTTTTATCAGTAATTAGCACTGTAGCAAATATGCAGTACAGCAAATATACAAATATAAGTTTTATAGTGTTTCAGAATCTTAAAATAAGATACCACTTAATCATACTTTAATATAATACTTAAACTCGATATTTAATATCATAATCTCACAACGAAGTGTATCAACTTAACAGTTGAAGTGAACCATCTCTTGAAATATTTCACGAAATTCCATTTCAATTTCCGGAATTCGAATTATTTAAATCAATGACACAAATATCTCAAGGCAGATATTCATTTCCATATGTGTAATCACCATAAAGACATTCGAGCGGTCGCAGAGTGCACGTGTCTCGCCATAAACTTTCGAAAGCATCGAAATCTTCCGTGACACCGTTGATTCGATCATAATTGAACGATCGAAC
This sequence comes from Megachile willughbiella, assembly GCA_945859595.2. NCBI lineage: Eukaryota > Metazoa > Arthropoda > Insecta > Hymenoptera > Megachilidae > Megachile > Megachile willughbiella. The sequence goes on along the minus strand of OX243798.1, from coordinate 13,221,428 downwards.
CTCCCTTCGGGAGGAGTTCGTTACGGCGAGCAAAAAAAAGAATAATCGATTAACATGAAGACGTCGTAAATAAAGAATTTGAAATTCAAATCGGACAGGCATTAAACAAGCGAGACATCGTCACCGGGAATTCACTTTTCTCGTAAAGGTGAGTCTAAAGAGGGCTAAGTGCGTCTAATTTCACTCGTTTTCGATCCGAACGATCAACTTTACGATCTTTAATTTACCGTGATCCTACTTTCTTTTTATTCCCATCCTCAAATTGGCGCACGGTGTGGAAACGAGTCGAAATTTTCGGGTTGATCGTCACACACTTCATAAAATTACTGCATATTTTATAAAATAATAACATTGATTATTAGAAATTTTATAAACTAATTATTTCACAAATAACCTGAATTATTACGCACTTCATAAAATAATAACGTTAATTATCACGCATTCATAAAACGATGTTCATTCTTAAAAAAGTGCAAGTTCTTTATATAAAAAAAGTGTTAATTGTTAAGTGTTAAGACGTATAATGTTGTCCTTGTTATTCAAAGTACGGCTATTTAGCAGAAGAATGATTTGTCATTATAGGTGCATAGATAAGTAACATTTTGTCCATAGTTTATGAGAACTTGCTGTGGAACGTCATTTCCGACTGAAGCCGAGGACCATGATAATTCCGTGCGACAGCGAGAGCGAGGATAAGAAAAGCCGCGCAAAGTCATGAAATTATGCAAATGAACTATGCTGCAAGGTGTTTGGATAATTGCGTACACTGTCGGCTACGAGCAGCCCTTACTTAAAATCACATCAGCGCCGCTCTGGCTCGACGACTTTGTGCCATGTATCGCATCTCTCATCAGTGTCACCGCCCCATAAACCACGCATCCTTCCTTCCTTCCTTCCTTTATTACGCTTTTTCGTTCGTCGTGTACTATCCCATAATTGCAACCGTAAACTTTGTACAAGAAAAGGTAAAATGAGCTTGCGTTGATTTTCCTGATCAGCGGTTTTCCTTGCCTTTTTGCTCGTTTTTCAAACGTTGTTTCAGCAGATCTTGACTGTTCAACTTTTTGTTATTTTTAGATTCATCTCTGATATTCAGATACATTAATAATGTCGGTCTAGATTTCCTATATCTTTAAAATTCCTATCATATAGTTCTATCCTCAGATATATTACTAGATTTCTGTATAGATCTCTTATATTTTCTTCATAGATCTAGTTATATCCCTAAAACATTTTTATGATGTTAAAATTTCTATATCTTTTAAATTATCCTCCGCATATCTGGGATCTCTTTTTATATTTTCCCTATGTTCTTCTACAGATACACCCCCTTATAAATCCCTATACACATCACTAGATTTTCTAAGGTACCTTATAGGGATTTCTATAAACCCTAGATTTACTTTTTATATAGCTCTATGATTTCTCTACCTCTAAACATTTCCCCCTATACTTCTAGTAAAACTATTTACGAAGTTCCTGTAAAAACTCTACTAAATTCTCGATCTTCATCTGAGAAAAACCCTATAAAACCCTAAATTCTGATATCCCAAGTTATCAACGCAGAAAAAATTCCATGACCCCATCCGGGATTCGAACTCCGAAAACCTTAGAATTAGTAGTCCGCTGCGCTATCCATTATGCTAATACCTCCATCAATAATTTACTCCATTATTTACGGTTTCTCTTGTCATCGAATGTCTTATTTACACATTAACATCTTCAGAATGTTAAGATGAATTTAGAATAAATTAGTAATACAGATGATTTAAGAAACTTACTTTCGTTTTGCTACCCCCGATGCTTCCAGGTCGAATGCTTCCGGTTTCGTAGAATCTAGTCAGGATTTTCGAGACGCATCCATGAGAGACGAGCAGCTGTCGCGATATATCGCACGGTCTTACGCCGACCAAAGCAAGCTGTACGATTCTTTGCCGGACACAATCGGGCAATGGCCTCCCGTTAACAAAGACACCACCCAGTTGATTAACTCCCGCTTGACCTGCAAAACAAACGAAATGCATGAGTTGCATCGCTTTTTCGTCAATTACGCATCGCGTGTCAGTTCGCGCGGAAATTGGTCTATCTGACGGAGGAGAGACAAAATGCATCATTTTTACAAACGCGAATTTAAAAATTCTCACGAACAAAAGTTAAAAATTCTCGTAATTAAATATTTTCACAATTGTCGTAAAGATTAAAAATTCTCATAAATGTCACGAAGGTTAAAAATTGTTATAAATTTTTCAATTTCGGTCTTTCTGCTGGTACTTTTATTACTAACCGAGTATTTTTAAGAATTTCTACATTTGGTTATTAACGCTATTAAATATTTCAGGCAGATCCGCCATCGAGAGTCGAAACGATTAAAACGCAGATGCCTGACCTAACTGAGAACAGTAATAGGCATAGAGGCAGTATAATTATCAGAGAATTTTGGTAGGTGAAACTGTGGCCTCTAATACGATGTCCTCAACAATGTTTCTGACATGCTCGCATGCCGGACGGAAAAGGTGACGTGTAATTATCTTGCGTTCCGCCAGAGGATATCGGGCGAGGCAAAGCAGAAAAAAGGGAACATTTCATCGAAATTGTTTTCCGCTAATTTCCAGACATCCCTCGAATTACCGTTTTTAACAATTTTTCATGCACACGAGGAGTAATAAAATTACCGGGGACCCGATTGTTTTCTCCTTTTTCCCGGTAACTGCCGTTTCGTGAGCGGCAAGCACACTTTGTTGCATCTTGTGTAACTCGATGCCCGAGCAGATAATGCGTGTTCGATTTTGTCGGTTGATATCAGTTACTACCTGGATGATTACGGTCTTTCCGAGACGTATAGAATGGATGATGAAATGGTTCAAAGGAACTGGAAATATTAATGTCTGTTTAACGCAGACGGGATTAAAGGCGTAGAAACTCTGGATAATTTTTAATTCATGTTATCTTCTGCTGTCAATTTTCTGCCACATTTTGTTATCATTTCTCAATAAATGAATCGGAGATGTTGAAATTTATTGATTCAAAATCACTAAGTGAAGCTTTGGATTTCTGTGTTTCTATATGTGGACACTTATGGCGGGAAATTTGAAATGTCTACATTTGAAAGTACTCAGATTTCTAAATTTTTTAATCCCAAAATTTGAAAATATCTAGATTTCTAAATTTCTAAATTCCAAATATTGAAAGTATCTAAATTTGGAAATATTAAGATTTCCAAGTTTTCAAATTTCTAAGTTCGAAGATCTGTATGATTGCCAATTTGAAATAGATTTGCAAACGTGTAGTTATGGAAATTCGAAATTGTCAAGTTTAAAAACGAGAAACATCTAGCGTCGCAAAAATTCAACCCGTCCAGCAAAATTTCGAAAATTTCATCAATGCTTTAATCATAAGCGGGCTCGGACAAATATCTCCGTTTTGCAAAACGTATCGACGTTTTCACCAGGAGAACACGGCAGAATATCTTCGGTGAATCGTAAAATCATGATGCTCGAAATAAAAACGTCAATCGATCAATGATTTTATATCCGTTCGTTGAAAATCGTACGATCGAATGGTTCGTGGTAGACGGGCATTAAACCATACGGGAATAAAATTTGAGTTACATCGCATTCTGCGACCTCGTCTTCGAATGTTGCTCGATCGAACACAGTGGCGTAACCAAAATTTGGAATTTTAACTCTTCCTGTCGATAAACAATATAATTTCATCTTATTCGCCAAATTTTTACATTCAGATATCAGGATTTCACGAATTGACAAACACTTTTGAATTTATTTCCGATAAAATGTGGAGGGTAATTTATATTCTAGAGATTGGGATCACTAACTTTATTAGAAATAGCAGTTTTTTATTGAATAATTTTATATAGTAGTATTGTAGACTGACTTTTGTACTAATTTCAATTATTTTTAATAAAATAAAAAATGGTTCATGTCACATTGTAAGAGGAGGAGATTTATTAGAATGATAAGAATTATTCTTAATACTTTTTTAATAATATTGTATTTTTTATATATACATCTGTTGCATTTTCTACATCTGTCCTATTTTTTCATTGCATTGCATGGTTTCAACATTAAAATTGTACAAATAGATTTTCTTTCTAATTAAATAATTCTAATTCTATTTTTTAAATGATCTAATACTTCTCACTTAATTATTTAAATGTGTAATATTTTAAATTGTAACATTTACTTTTGATAAAATTTCGACGAATACTTTATGGGGTCAAGTGGCCTACCCAGTTACGCCAATGATCAACGTTGAAAACAGAGAAAAGGCCAAAGTGTTTGGGGATATTAAGGTCCCCCATAAATCTTCAGTGGTATACCGGGCCTCCCTAATTCTCGGATCGTTTCGGTAGCCGACGATTACTTAACGGCATAATTATTACCAGACTCCGAAATTTCATGGAAATTCCATGTAATCAACGCTCGAATGTTTGCTCCATTTGCTTTTGCTGCGCGTGGCTTAGCATATACGTATGCTGTCGTTTTACGTTTCAAGTGGACGAGCAATTAAATATTTCATCGGGATGCATGGAACGACTTCTCTTTTTATTATGGAACTCTTAAGTAACGATAAAGTGATAGTTGAACGATTGTAGATTTGCTTTTCGACACGAGTTCAACGAGACGGTAATTTTCTTTTCGCTTGATAAGCAATCTCTGACCACCATTTTTCAGTCTGTTAAAAATACTGTATTTGGCCATTGTTATTATCTGGTAAAGTATTTCGAACATTTTCTACATTATTATTATTTTTATATTTCCTACTGACATAAGAAAATTTTCAAAAATAAAATCTTAAGGTTATTTCGATATTTTTAATATTTGGTGATATAGAATTATAACTGGCAATAAAACGTATGAAATGAGCTATGATCTTGAGACGACCTTGAGATGACCTTGAACACTGAAACTAACCCAGAGAAAGTTATTTCATTAGAAATGTATTGAATTGAATAGTTATCGTTATCGGTAAGACATTAAAGATCAACGAGAAAAGAGAAACGGAATAATTAGAAATGTTTAACGTCGGATCGCAGGACCCGAAAGTATAAAAATCTCACGATCCGAAATTCGAAGCCCGCGAAATACCAAAACTGCTCCTTAATTTATGACACTTATGCAAATTATATATTCTGCAACTTTCTCGTTCTACATATCGCGAACGATCAAGAATAAAAGCAAGAACGGAAATTGACGGTAATAAAAGAAACGCATAATAATGTGTATGTGTTCGGATGGTCGCGTCCGATGATTTAAAAGCAGTCTTCAAAACGGCTACGACAAACTTTTTCGACACGTTATTACGAGGGAAATTACATCGGAAAGGGGAGAAATTCTCGCGTGTCGATCCCTCGTTATTCATCGACGATATCCGACAGCGTGGTAACGATTTATTCGGCTTTATCGCCAATTATTATTTCACCTCCTTAAAAATCCCGTCTCACGTGTCCTCTTTTCCTTCTCGGCGTTCCTCTTCTTGTTTTTTTTTTCTCTCACTCCCTTTAATTTTCGCTCTACACGATAAAAAGAGTGTCGCTTCCTGTTCCAACCGCTGAGGATCGGGCCGAAATTACACGCGGTCAGAAAAGCGACAGACCGACACGACCGCGGGCCAAATTATTATTACGGCAAAAACCGAGCAGGAAGTTCTTCTTATCTTTATAAAAATCAGCCGGCGAAACGCGAAATTGCGCGAATAAATGTCGGATTCCCGTGGCTTTCGCCTCCTCCGCTGTCAAGACGCGAATTTATTCAGCGTAAAGATCGACGGCTGTGACGATCGAAAAATATCACTGTCACGTTTCATTTTCGAACGGTAGATCACTGCGATAGTACGCATTGTCTTATCAAACCTTCCATAATATGTTGCGTTCAAATTGCATTTCAATTTGCCGCGCTCTTTAAAAGAATTTAATGTTCTAAAGGAATTTAGTGTTTATATACTTATCAGTATTTGTGCATCATTCGTGGGTAATCTGAACTAATTAGAATTGATTTTAACGCATTGATTACTAGGAAACTATTGAGGGTACTTAGTACGACAGATTTGCATTTGAATTTGCCGCGCTCTTCAAAGGAATTTAATTTTCTAAAGGAATTAAGTGTTTACATACTTATCGATACTTGTGCATCATTCGTGGGTAATCTGAACTAATTAGAATTGATTTTAACGGATTGATTACTAGGAAACTATTGGGGTACGACAGATTTGCATTTGAATTTGCCGCGCTCTTTAAAGGAATGTAATGTTCTAAAGGAATTTAGTGTTTATATACTTATCAGTATTTGTGCATCATTCGTGGGTAATCTGAACTAATTAGAATTGATTTTAACGGATTGATTACTACGAAACAATTGGGATATTTATTCGGGAATAATTTGAAGTGATTGCAATCAAGTTTATTGCATTGATTGTCAGAATACAGTTAGGTGCACATACAACGACATATTTGCATTTGAATTTGCCGCCACTAATAAACGAGATGAAATGAAAAGACACGAACAATACGATAAAGATTACATTTTTGTTTTGTTCGTGCATAGTAATTAGAATTTATAACGCATTCATTATCAGAACAGAAGTAAATAATAAGCATGGTATATTTGCGTTTGAATTTGGCGCGTATTTTAAACACCAGGAAATTCAAAAGGAAAACACGATAAATATTTGTGTACGAATAAAACAATTCTGAAAAAGAGAGGTAAATGTTAAATGTAAGAAGAGCAAGAGTTGAATGAAATTTAGAAAAAAAAAGGAAAGAGGAAATAAAACTTGTAAGACATCTAACATGATGCTGATGCATACCAACACGTAACGCCGTAAACTGGTTGGGGTAAAAAATGGAATATTTACGACGACGGCACGTATATGATCAGTAAAGGTGTACCTTTAGATATATAATAATGGTCAGCTTAGAATTAGCGAACTAAGGTGATCGCTATCGTGTTCACCATTTAGGTCCTAACCAAACTGTACACCTGCCTACCTGTAATCACGACTCATCTACGTTAACAGAGTTTTCTTCTCTCTTCTTTGTATACAAAGGACACGGGAATCAATTTTAAATCGCGTTTAGTCGGAACATTGAATATATGGTCAAATATTTGTTGAAATTAAGGACAGAATTTTTAAAAAGAACACTATTTTGGTGTTGTTTGATTAGTAATAGCTCAAGTAGAAAATAATGATTCTTTTGTATACGTAAAAGAAGGGAGGAGAAGAAAGGCAGAAGAAAGCAAGAAGAGGAAAGAAAGAAGAAGAAAGAAGAAGAGTTGAACCTGAAGAAGAAACAAAAACCTAAAGAAGAAGAGTTTAACCGAAAGAAGAAGCAAAAAATTAAAGAACAAGAGTTTAACCGAAAGAAGAAGCAAAAACCTAAAGAAGAAGAGTTTAACCGAAAGAAGAAGCAAAAAATTAAGGAACAAGAGTTTAACCGAAAGAAGAAGCAAAAAATTAAAGAACAAGAGTTCAACTGAAAGAAGAAGCAAAAACCTGAAGAAGAAGAGTATAACTAAAAGAAGAAACAAAAATCTAAGGAAGAGTTCATCTTTGACATACTGCAAGCTGTATCAGGAACGAAATAAAAATAAATACAAAACGTTTTTCTTTCGACCTAGAGCAATGCGACGAAAGATAAAAATCGTAGAAAAAAATGGCAGTCTTGTAAGTCGACGTTAAACTGGTCGTTCAGTTGTGTCAGTAAAAATAAGCAAACAGCTAATTAGAAAAATACATTTGAAATGATCGTTAGAAACTATTTAAGGCTCGCGTTAGACGAAGAGGAACGAAGAGAGAAGGGAGAAGCGAAGAGGAGTGGAGGAAAGAGGAGGACAGTGTAATTAAAGTCGTTTAATAACAGGTCTATAGATCTCGAGTCTCGATCCGGCGTATAAAATTCTTCGTTAATTACTGTCAAACTGCCTTCCAAATCGTAATTTAACCGATGCCCGGAGCCAATCGGTCGAGTGCCGCGATCGGCAAACGTAGGCTCGCGAGAAAGCGAGACGAAACGAAAAGAAGAAGAGGGGAGTGATTTTAATTTTTACCGTCGAACGACTCGTCTTCTGATCTCGCCGACGGTAGCCGACCTCGTGCTAAATGTCCGAGAAACGATAACGACGAGCTACGCCACGTCGTTGCATAAATCAGAGACCGGGTACAGGTAGCTATACTACAGCTATCTGCTCGCACGACGTTGTATTAGTGTGGCTAATATGTCCGATAGCTGATAGTTTCAGCTCGGTGTTGCGTACTGGAGACGAAACTTGAAATTCCGTTTACATGGAAGCTGAATTTTAACGTTTTCCTATCTTATTTCAACGTACTGTCGTGTCTGCCACCACATTTGATTTCGTCCGATACGGTTAATGGAGACTCGCGAGTATTTTATTAATTATTCCAAGTAATCATGGACTTTGCAATCATTTACTTTGTTCATTTCTAATTGTATGTTTTTAGAAATACGATAATACTTGTCCGGAGAGTCACGAACGGTGTTTGGGTAGGTTAGACGTGGTTTTAGGAAATTTTCTATTGGTGGATTCGAATTGACGTGATTCAATTTCATGCTGTTTTATGTGACGCGTGTTCAATTAAACTCAATTTAATTGAACACGAAACAGTAGCAAATAAGCATTCTCACTGTTCTGCATATAACAATAAAAAAATATTAAACACAAAGGCAGAAGAATATGACAAACAAAACCGTAATAAAACTAAATAATTATATACAACTAATACTATAAAATCATGAACTTTCCAAAAACAATCTTGAAAACATTCATTCATCAAACTATCTGCTCCATGTTCTTTCACGTCGTAATAAAAGTATCCGCATATCGACGGAATAAATCGATTACATTTTATCATTAAGAACTGTAATAATATTTATCGAAAGAACTACCCCGTAGCATCAATAAAACCGTTTAAAATCGATATGCAACTCACCTGTATGCGGCATATTGATCCCGGGATTTCCGTGATACTCTGCAACAAAAATGACAGCGTTTCATTAACGTAGATCATTGCAATCATTGATCGTTTCTCGTAATTATATCGACCACAATGTGGCCCGTTTAAGGTGTATGTCGATGACTGCGTGCAAGAGGGTAACCGTGTGTAGAGCATGGTTTACGGGAACACAGCCTTTACTGTTAATGAATTTAAATGTATTCAAAGGGCGCGCTTGACGCTTGACATGGCAACCCTTAAATATGCAACCGTACCACGCGGCAAAATATTACCGCTACCGGGCCGTGATTCTCATTCCGTGAAAATAACGTAATTGCAGATAAATTAAACTACCTTCGGCCTCCCCCTACTCTTTCTTTCCCCACGAATTTTGCAATCGACTCACGTATTGATAATTTCGAAGCGACGACAAACCTAGTTATCGGCTCGATCGACGGACCGAGGTGTAAAGGTGTGTGTAATTCGATGCGGTTTTCGTGGCGACCACAGTTTGCATTGAATTAATTTCGTCGTTAAAAAATGAGCTTAAGGAATTTATCGGTTGATCAACCTTTCAGCGCTGTTCACGGTGTCCGTCGGTGTTGTAATAAAAATTCATCATTTTCGCCACTGTTAATGCGTGGTTACGCCTGATTGTGTCGTATATTTTGATAGCTCAGAAGTTTATGACGTAATTGGGTAATCGTTTCACTCGTTTTATTTATTGCGGAGAAATATCGATGAAAATTCCCAATTTCACGAATTCACGAATTTGCCAATTTTCAAATTACCGTCTCAAAATTCACAAATTTCGAAATCTGCAACTTCTTCCATCTCGAATATTTCCAAATCTTCCACCGAAATTCGAACGTTTCTAAAATACTTCAATTCCAAATCGGACACCTAAATTTCCAAACTTCCCAATCGACTTCGCTCGCAAATGTCCACATCCCCAAATTCGCAGATTCTCGCTATCCCGAACTCCTTCGCCATCGAGTATTACCCTAAAGGCAACGAAGAGCATCCGTTCGCGGCAAGCGTATCGAATCCCCGAAGTGTTTCGAAACGAATCAATCAGCGGGGATGAAAAGAGCACGGAGCCGTGGAATAATTTGGTCGATAGAAGCGTGCAGTCGCGTAACGTGTAATAGTTACATCAGATTAGAGGCAGCGGGTAGCGAGCGTGTAAGCAGGCTTAATGCGTGGGTAGGCATCGAGTTTGAGGTTAGGGTGTTGGTTGCACGTAGACGATTGTACACCTGAAATCGTGGTACACCGGCACAAACACACGTTCGTTGGTGGAGACCTCGACACGAAACGGACGAGGGTTACGACGGGGCGACACGGGGGCACAGGGGGTGCCTTTGGTAATCGCGCATTAATTTGCATCACAAAGTACACGCCACCCGCTACGCTACGCACGCATTCCACGTAGTTTTCCGCTCCGACCGCGAGTTTTCAAGTCGTCGAAATACCCTTTGCACCTCAAGAATCAGTCGACTGGTCCAATCATTCCAGTTTCTTATTGTCAATGCTTTTATACCCATCACTACCATAACTGTCTAACCATTTTATGTTATGAACACTTTGAAACCCCTTGCGATTTACTTGTCAAGTGCGTGTGTGCACTGTCAACGGGTTAAGATTTTATGTAAAATTTTGTCAATTTTGTATGGACTTGTTTTTGCAACCTTGTTCTGTAACAGCGAATGTCTTCAGCAAGTTCAAGTTTAATTTGACATGACGCTTGTATGTCATCAGACTTCTAGTACCTTTGAGCTCTAGTATCTGTAAGCATAAATTTATCCGAAAACAGTATGTTGTTTTTAATGAAACTTGTATAACAGTGTACCCTATAGAGTAATACACTCTATGGTTGTATTCTAACAGTATTCACTTTCGCGTAAGTAAAGCTTGCAGTAGTGACATCAACCAATCGTAAGATCACTAAACGTGTTTCTTATTGTTAATGCTTTTATACCCATCACTACCATAACTGTCCAACCATTTTATGTTATGAACACTTTGAAACCCCTTGCGATTTATTTGTCCAGTGCGTCTGTGCACTGTCAACGGGTTAAGATTTTATGTAAAACTTTGTCAATTTTGTATGGACTTGTTTTTGCAACCTTGTTCTGTAACAGCGAATATCTTCAGCAAGTTCAAGTTTAATTTGACATGACGCTTGTATGTCATCAGACTTCTAGTACCTTTGAGCTCTAGTATCTGTAAGCATAAATTTATCCGAAAACAGTATGTTGTTTTTATTGAAACTTGTATAACAGTGTACCCTATAGAGTAATACACTCTATGGTTGTATTCTAACAGTATTCACTTTCCCGTAAGTAAAGCTTGCAGTAGTGACATCAACCAATCGTAAGATCACTAAACGTGTTCGAAATCTGGGAAAGAAATGGTGGGTCGAAGGTCCATAATAACGAGGTACATCGTGTATCAAGCCGGTGAAAATTCAAGATGGACAAAAAGATGGAGAACGTATCGTATACGGTTGTACGAGTCTGACAAGAAAACGAGCCAAGTATTTTTACGCTGTGTCCGCGCAAAGGCCTGGAAAATTGACGGTGCAAAGTTATTATGGCGTCGCAGATCACCTTCGAAAAAACTCGATTCTACGTATATGGAGTTTGTAAAGTTTGCGGATACTAAAATTCCATCACGAAGCGATTTCAAGGTGTCAAGCGATACTCGTTAAAGGCACGGTTCGCAGTTGCACGAAATGCAGTTCCCTTTTATTCGCTTGATGATACTGCGAGACCGCTCGCAAAAACTGCTGGGTACAAATGGCGCACGTTACTCTAATTAGACTGATTTTATTGTAAAACTTTCTTGAGAATCCTTGCAAACGTTTTCTCTATTATTTATTATCCATCGGTGATTTTTATGGGTGTTGTTAAACATGCTGTTATTAAAGATAGTGTATAATGTTTTAATTCAATTATCTTCGACGAAAGGGACTACGGTTACGCATAACTTGATGCAGTTTTAAAAATGGAGTAAAAAAATAAATTAATAAAATCTATATTGTACAAGAATCTTATTTATAAGGTTTCTTAAAGAATTTAAGGATCAAGTTTTTTAACGATATTAATTATAAAGTTTAATTCCATTCGATTATATGTATTTGACAAGCTACCTCGTGGTTACTATTAATTAATAAATTTGACGTACTTTAAAAGAATTGAATTAATAAATAAATTAGTCGGATGTTTTATAGATAAAGTATCAAAAATATACTAAAACATATAATCGTTTATTTAATTCAATTATATTTAATAAACTACTTTATGGTTACTTGATATGAACATTATTGTTGTATGAACATGATGCACACTTAAAAAATAGAACGAATAACAAAACCAATAAAATTTCAATTTTCCATGAATTTTGTGGATAAAGTATTTTGAATACATTAATAATATTTTCTTTAAACCAGACACATTCGACAAACCACCCCATAATCTATAAACTTGATGCACCCTTAAACGTTAAATTAAAAAACGAGTCAAAGAAATTACTACCGTTTATAAATTTTATGAACAAAATCACAATTAATATAAGTATTAGTTAAACTACCATACATCTACATATAAATTTGATGCACCAATAATCGAATAAAAAAGAACGAATGAAAAATAGCTAACCAACGTTTCACCTAGCATTAATTTCTGGATGGATGGTACAGAAAAGCGTGGAATTGAAAGTTTTTTTTTCCCGAAGTATACGAATTGGGAATCGAGAGGAGTATCAGAAATCACGAGTTCGAGTTTCCTTGTCCGGCAAGGTCCGCAATAAAATATCTTGGTAATGAGGATTGAACGATTATTATAAATCAAACAGGGCCGGCAACAGGGGATCGTTCGCTGCATTTCTCGCGCGCCACGTGTTTTGCCGGTGTTACTCTCGTGAACACGTGTCCCGCCTTCCCGCTTTATTTCTTTCTTCATCCTGTCCTCCCTTCGTCTTCGCGGTACGTGCAAAAGTGACGTACGAACCGAACGCTCCCGACACGCTGAATTTTTCCCTTTCAGTGCGGGGCCGCCGGTAATTTCTTTTGGCCACGCTATGATCACGATGTTTCAATTACCGCGAAAGTCGTAATCGAGCTTCGGAGCACGATTTTGAAAATAAAACGGCTCGAACGTCGAGAAAACGTAACATTAGAACCGGTCAAAACGATACAGGTTTTGTGAATTCCAATAATTTTTCTTTTTTAATTGAAAAATCTTTATCTCCTCAGGGACGATTTCTTTAAAACTAAGATATAGCTGTTAAATTGTGGAAGTACCAATAATGTGTCCGTGTGTGGTCATGTCAGGTTGAATTAGCAAATGTACAAAATATTACATTGTACACGAATAATATTCTTGAATATTATTTTTAAACTTTAAATTGATGTTGAAATAATAATACTGTATTAAATGAAAATATTGGAATCGTTTTAATTAAAATATGTTGTGTCTACTTAAAATTCGAGGGAATGAATTATTTGCAAGACTTCGAAGCTTAGAAGCTGATGTAACTGCAGTGACATCAATGCCAGCATAAGACAGTATTCAGCTGTAGAGAAGATTACTTAGATTCTTAACAAGCTTCTTTTCTTTAAACGTAACAAATTATTTGTTGAAATAAACATTCGCTTCTTGTACTTTATTAAATTTCAAGTTAAACTGATAAGATTGTGTTTTAAAAGAATTTTATTTTTATTATAGCTTCTTCATTTTTTTATGGAATACTTAGTACAATGCTATTCTGTTCGAAGTAGATATTTTCAGAAGGAAAATACATAACACTGAGAATAAATTTTGTTAGTATTGAACTAAAGGATGCAATTTGTCTTCATGTAGTAATCAAATCATAAATCATTACAAATTTAAGTTACATCAATAGCAATGTTCCACTTACGATTAATGAAATCGTACGAACATGTCAAGAAAATGACACGAAACAAGACTTACAACTCTTTACGACCCGTGCAATCGCAATTTCACATCGAATCACAAAAAGCATCAAAGAAATTCTGTCGTCATAAAAACATGAATGCTCCGCGTAAGAAGGAAAGTCGCTTTAATTTTCAAGCAAATTCGTCAACAACGAAATACAAGACTATAATTAAACAAATACTTTTAAAATTATATTACGAGGAATCAACCCTTTGAATTAATTGTTCATTCATCAGTTTCAAATTTAATTTTGAATAAAATAAAAAATGTTAAAACTTCTCTGTTTAAAAATTAAGAAATTTTATGTCGCCGTGTGTGGGGTTGCAATGTGTGATGTTACGCGTGGAATTGTCACGCGCTATATTGCCAAGAATGGAATTGTCATGCGCTATATTGCCATATATAGAATTTCCTCGCGCTATATTGCCACGCGTAGAATTACCACCTGTTATATTGCCACACATAGAATTGTCACGCGCTATATTGCCACGCGTAGAATTACCACGCGTTATATTGTCACATAGAATTTCCTCGCGCTATATTGCCACGCGTAGAATTATCACGCGTTATATTGCAACGCGTAGAATTTTCAAGCGCCATATTGCTACACATAGAGTTGCCACGCGTTATATTGCCGCGCGTAGAATTTTCACGCGCTATATTGCCATATATAGAATTTCCTCGCGCTATATTGCTACGCGTAGAGTTACCACGTGTTATATTGCCACACATAGATTTGTCACGCGCTATATTGCCATATATGGAATTTCCTCGCGCTATATTGCCATATATGGAATTTCCTCGCGCTATATTGCTACGCGTAGAATTACCACGCGTTATATTGCAACGCGTAGAATTTTCAAGCGCCATATTGCCACACATAGAATTGTCACGCTTTATATCGCCACGGGAGGAGTTGCTATACGTAGAATAATCGCACGGTATATTGCCATGCGTAGAATTGTCACGCGCAGAATTGCTACTCGATATATCTCCACTCGTTATGTATCACCAAATATGTTGATAAGAATTTACACTCCTAAATAAAGTCGGCAGTACAATACATAGTACTTGAACAAAAATACCTTTGAAGTATCATAATTAATAGAAAAATATCAGGTATTTTAATTACTCGTTTGTTCATCAATGAATTCACGAAAGTTCTTTTAGATCCGATGTAACATTGTTTCCGTTTCTCTGAAAACGGAAGGTTCGATTTGAGAACCGCAGCGGTAAATCGTCAGTAAGGTCACGCTTTTACGTGTAAGCCCTAAGCGAAATCTAGTTTTTGTTTATTCATTAGGTTACCCCGTGCTTTAAGTGGTACGTGGAGAAGGCTTGCCCGACACAAGCTAGCACACCAAAGGGGGTGGCAAGGGGGAGGAGGTGGACCGCCGTATCTCCGATATGCCACCAGCCATAAAAATCTGAATATATTAGGCCTACATGCACACGACATCTCGGTCGGATCGTGAACACGTTAACCACGATAATCTATGCTCGTTTCTAGCACACTTTAACACGTTTCTGCGTAGAAACTCGTTGTGACCACTGGCTACCTAGCTTCTTCTTTTATCCAACCATTTTCTTTTTCATCCTTTACCGTAAACAACTAATTAATTGAACAGATGCGTTAAAGAATGGTGCAAGTTTGAATTTGGTCATTTTCGAACCAGAAATAGACGCTCTCCTTATATTGCCACTTTCATATGTGCTTTCATGAACATTATGGCGCTACTTTACTATTGTAGAGCAGTATGATCTACGTAAACTGTTACAACCTCCATATAGATTACTTTTAATTCTATGAATTATATGGCCAAATGTTACATCGCTATATATTGCATAGAACCACATTATAATATCATGTAAAATATTCGCGTTATATTTGTGTGCTGTATGATCACGGATTATATCACCACGCGTTCTATTACACACGTGATACTGTTAATGCGTTATATCGCCACCTTATTATATTGCCACTTGTATATCTAATAAGTTATACGATTAACGCGATGAATTAACGTCTTATATTACCACGAGTTATATCGCCAGTGCGCTATAACACGATCGAGTTCGATTATCACATATACTGCCACGGGCTATATCGCCGACATGTTATATCACTACCTGTGATATTGCTAATATGTTATATCGTTAACGCGTGATATTACTTCGCGATATATCACCAACAAGTCATGTTACGAGTTGTAACGCGTTATATCACCGCGCGTTACATTGCCAACGTATAATATTACCGCACGTTATATGACGCGTTATGTTATCACGTGTAATATTACCAACGTATTATATTATCGTCGATAATATCGTTAACACGTTACATTACCCCACACATTATATCACCAGCGCGATATATCGCCGTCGGGAAGTATTTTCAACGATTGCCATTTTGATTAAAAAATACTTCTAATATTAGTGGAATAAAGAAAGTTCAATTCAACGATCATTTAATTATCGAGAAAGTAGGTAAAATTGCATTTAAGCAGCAATTTCACATTTATCATAAAATCAGTTACATTTTCTTGTACTTGTAGATAACTGTAATCTAATCGTTATATCTTCAGGAATATATTAAAATACACAATCGACGGTGGAAAATGAACATTTTCGATGTTCAAGGTTAACAGAAAGTTCGTGTTGCCGTTTACACGGCACGAATTTAGTTGAAAAATTTCGATTCATTTTTTTGTTCTCGTTGCCGACGAAGCCGGTGAGCTTTCGAGAGCGCGACGCGAAGCAACGAGTAAAAACGGTGGCCAGAGGATTGGCGGGGGGTAATTAGAATAATTCGGGCCGCTGTGGTTCACGCCACACGGACGAATTTGCATTTTAAATGAAGCAATGGCGTGTCAGAGGCCCCCGGTGCGCCGGCCAGCACCACAGCGGCAGAACTTTGTGTTTTATAAGGAACTTTAATATTTATCGCGTATATCCAAACCGAATAATCGTGTATACCAATACCTATACGCGTATATAAATACATGTACACTTCTGTACAATTTAAGGTGTCCTGTATTATATGTACGTACAATATTCATCAAAAGTACGGGGCTTTATTTCTTATTTCAAATTAGAAATTCTGAATTCTCAAATCCTTACATTTTTCATAAACACAAAATTCCTACATTTTCTAAATTTTTGGAATTTTTTCAAATTTTTCATTCTCAACATTTCTGAATGTTCAAGTTTTCTCAGTTTAATACAAAAAACCCTACTAAAGTTCCCCAAATACTTCAAATTTCCAATTTCTCAGATTTCCTAAATTACTAAATAAAAACCTTCATTTCCCTAAATTTCCAAATTCTCTAAACTCTCGATTTCTCAAATTTGATGATCTACATCTTCAAAAATGTCCAAATACCCAAAATTTGAAAATACCCCGAATTCCAATCTTCATCCCCCTAAATTCCACGAATCTCCAAATTTCCCAGCTTCATAAAATCTGAAATTCGGAAATTCCGCAGAATGTAAATTCTCCAAACGTGAACTAGATTCCCAAAATATAAATGCAGTCTCTCGAATAAAAAAGCATAATCAACGATGAAAAATTGGAAGAACTTTGATATCGCCGATACATGGTCCCGTACTTTTGACCGACGGTGTATATTCACGGCTGCCTTCTTTGAGCACACTCACGCGGCCAGTTCGATCGTTCATGCTCGCGTTCTTCCTTTCTTCTTTTCACCGGCGAAAAGAACCGGCACACGATCCTCCTCCGGTTCAGACCCTTAACGGTGGATCGTTATCGCGTAATTAGCGCCGCTGATTTTCGTGTTATGTCATTGACACGCATACGACCACACGATGATACCCCTCATTTCTACCTGTCCGAATTCTAGGGGACATGCTTCATTTCACTACCATTACACGGGGATCTTTTTCTTTCGATGTAAATAATTATGTTTTTATTTTAGAATTTTAAGTCGACCATTATCACATATGTCCTAATACCGTGACACGTATACGTGCAATTCCGAGGTGCATATGCGATGACTATAAGGATTTTTGCGATTCGATTTTAATACTATTAAATATGATCGCTTATACATAATGTACAATAATTTCATACTTCGGTTAAAATTGCTTTCATTCGATATCTGGTTGATAAATGAAAATAATACAAAACTCCCGCAATATAAAATATATATTAACAAGAACGTTAAATCTGAATAACCTCAACATTAAATCTGAAAATCAGCAGATCAAGAATAAATGTTAACATACCTGTTGACTTATGTTCCAGCACCCAGTTCACTGGTAGATGCTTCTGGTCCTTGAAACCGATCAGGAAAAGTCTTCGTTCTTTTAATCTACAGTCCACCCAATCTTCAAGGACACCATAATTTTAATTAGACACGATCTTCCTTGATGCTCTAAACTATTCTACAGTAGTGTAGACAACCACGAAGAGTTTCTCTCAACGCGCTGTCGAATGACAAATCTTCAATGATTGATCAGCGCGATTCTTTTGTAGAACACTCGTTAGATGTCATCTTCAAGGTAATTATCAGGTTGTCTCTTTACTGTTTTTGGTTGCAGGATTCATCGTCTTCAGTTTGTCAAATTCATTGACCCTTTTAGAGATTCGCACGAGGATTAACACGTTTTGTGGAATTCATTAGTATTCAGTTTTGCTGTCAGGGCAATATCTAATTTATTTTTTCAGGATCATCGTTCACGAAATTCAGCGATTTCAACGACGGTCCTCGTTTCCCGCGAAAAATCTCAGCTGTCATCGAGCGGAAAGTTGGGTAATGCAGAATCTACCATTGCGCGAAGTCTTCGGGTAATGCTGAACTTGGGCTGCAGAATTTTCAGTCGTGTGGAATTTTTAAGTAAGGCAGTAGAAAATTTTTGATTAAGATAGCGGCTGGTGTGGATTTCTCGACTATGGTAGTCGAATATTTAGGATAGCAAGGTTTCTGCGAAGTGTAGAATTTTCACTCGGGAAAGTGCAGATTCCTCAGCTATCGCAACTAAGTGCAAACTTCTAGTTTAATAGTGTTGAATCTTCATCTATAGCTGAATAGTGCAGAAATTCCACTTATGTGAAACTTTCAAATGAAGAGTGTGGACTGTTTAGCTAAGGAAGGTAGAATTTGCGCTTAAGGCAGCGTGGAATTTCCAATTGTTACGTAAAGTCTTCGGCAAGAATAGCGTGGAGTTTTCACTTAGGGTAACGTGAAATCCTCAAAGTAGAATTTCGAGTTAGGGCAGTGTAGAATGTCCAGCTGCAGCGTAGAATTTTCAATCGAAGAACTAAGCTTGTATAGAATCTTCACTTTGAGCTAAATTGCAGAATATTCACTTAGAGTAGAATGTTCATCTACAGGATAATCTCCGCTCAGGGAGGAGAATGCTCACCAAGAACAGCGTATACTTTTCCAGAAAAATGGAATCTTCGTCTCAGTTAGCGAGAAATCATGGTGATGTCAAATCAGCTAAGCGTCAAATTTTCAGCAAAGTTAGCGTAGAATCTTCACTTATGGATAGCTTCACTTATGACGAATGTCCACCAAGGAACTTTTCCACCAAAATCTTCATCTAAGCGGCAGATCTTCAACTAAGTTATCGACAAATCTTTATCTGAGATACTGTCAAATCTTCATCCGAGTTATCGTAGAGTCACACAGGTTAGTGTAAAATGTCCACCAATCGAGACCACGTTCAATCTTCATCTAAACTAACATCTTCGGCCAAGTCGGTAGGATCTTCACTCAGGGTAAAAACTGTCCAGCCTAGCTAAAACCATGTACAACCATAAAGTCTCTATGAAAGGTGCAGCCTATCACATAGAACCGGCAGTCGAAATCACCATGGACCATCCGAAATGTTGATCCAAGGTTTCCCGGCGACAATCACCATGGAACTCGACGCAAGATCTGAAATGATCGCGTTGATCTAAGGTTTCCCGGCGGAAATGGAACTAAGATCTGAAATTGTCCGGCGAGACGTCTAGGTGGAATGTCGAGGAATGATCGCGCAGAATGTCGAGTGGCGACGCGAGAGCATGCCCGAACCGTTTAACTTCACTTCACACGGTGTCAGTGGTTCGCGGTGTGTCTTCCTGGACCTCCTCCGGGCACCTCGTGCGCGCGTGCAGCTACTCCTGGTAGCCGTCGGAGTGGCAGGTCCGCGCTGGACGACTGCGGTTGGCCGGCGAACGCGGCGCGGAAAAGAGGGAGGCGAGAAGCGGAACAAGCGGAACGAAGACGGAGAAGGAGAGGTCCGAAGGGAGGGGAATCGGAGGACGAAGAGAGACGGACAGCAAAAGGTTGAAGAGAAGGGTGACGAAACGAAGAAGAGAAGAAACCGATGATGAGACCAGGACCAAGTGATGTGAACCATGCGGAGGACAGGATGTGTCTGAACGGGGGTTACGGGCTTTGCTTTCGTTTCGGTTCTCCCCCCGTACCGGGCTGCCACGAGCGATCCACGCTTCGCTCCTGATGCCTGTTCATGCAGAAACGCCTACGTATGCGTGGAACGAGCCAGTTCTGGCCCGGTCCCGAAGAGGGGGAGTCACTCACGGTAGCGAGGAGTCGCGTGCTCGATGCTGCCCCTGTGGCACACCTTGCCCACGGATTTCACCCCTTGACAATTTTTCTTTCAATTTATCATTTATTTTTAATATTCTTCTCTTTACTTGTCCTCTATTCTTCTCCCTTTCAACTATTTTCACGAGTCTGACGCACTTCAACTGTGATCAATTTTACTCGAATACAATTTGGAGTTCAATTATAATTTGTATAGTCAACAATTGTATAATAACAGATTGACATATTTCAACTTTCTTTGTCTGTTTTAATATTGTAATTGTGATTAGTTCTGACGCACCCGACAACTACATCATGGGACAAGGGGTTAAAATCAGGGTGAATATTTCTTGTGATAGGGGAAGGCATAAAGTAAAGGGACATTCGAGAAAAGGAGCATTTATTCTAATGATAGAAATACATAACTTATTTTTCTACATAACCTGGACTTCAATGCACTTTTTCTAACGTTTCACAAGTTTTTCGATTCCGTCGGAAAGTGCATCTGCAACCAATTAAATCCCTTTACTTTTTGACTTTCCCTCCTATTTTCTTCTTTTCATTTTAAATTATCATGTTTCTTTTCATGTCTATTCTTTTTATTTATTGTTGAATCCACTTGGTACGATAAGTTGCGATGGGCTCATATGTGATCAATTTTACTAGAATTTTTCTGTATCATGCATAATCAAGGATTACCGAATCGACATAATATTTAAACTTTCGTTTGATGCATATAATACTTTGATTTTATTTTAATATTGTAGAGGTGGACCTGACGTGTGTGACAAGGGGTTGATTTGCGTAGGTCGGCTTCCAAAAATGTGTAAATTAATAAATGACTCAGAAATGTCAAATGTTCAAATATTCACAAAAGTGAATACTTAGAAAGTTAAAGGGAAAACTTCAAAATTAATACAATTAAAACACCTCCTTAATATTACGTCACCCACAATCACCATAAGAATATTTCAAACTTCCAACATATTCTACGATACTATCTCAACACATGTTCGATACTGTAAGAGGTAAACGAAAAATAAAAGGATTTAACTATTAAAATAATGGCAGGATTTAATAATTTTCAAAATACATGAAATCACAATAACGAATGAATCCTTATTTATCACAAAAGCAACCAACTGATTGCTATACTGACGCTCCAAAACAACCGCATCGATGTACAGACTCGATATACAATCATGCTCATACATTACATTCATCATACGGTGTTCAAAATAAAAGATACACGTAGAAAAAATGTTTATAATACATAATTCTACCTTTTCCCCAAAAAACAATGGATCGGAAGAGTATTCGCGCATTACGTAATCCACAAAAGCCAGAACACGTCATCAAAAATAATTATTCCGTCCAAGAAGGTCCAGCCATCACAATTGCCGGCAGAAATCTGTCGGAAAGTAGGAGGGTTGTGTAATACCATTTAAATTTTGTGGAAGATGAAATCGTGGTGGCAGCACGCGAGTACGCTCCACGAAGAGGATCCAGCGTGTTCCAGGAAAAATCGAAGATGCTCGATTGCGATTTATCTCGTGGGTCCTTGAACGATCCGTTTTCTGGATTCTTGCGCAAGAGTACAATTATACGGGACCTGGAACCGATACTTTTTGGCTGGAACGTCGAATTAAAGCAGTGGGTTAAACGGTCGACGCGTGTCCGCGAATCGTCGGTTCGGTTCGATCACGAAGGCCGACGCCGCGATTCGAAAGAATCCATCAGTCATCCAGACACGGAAATAATAATTTGTCGGCAACATGCGTGAACATTAAACCGTCTTTGCCTTCCTCGCGTTTTGCCCTTCTTTGTGCCTCCTCGACGATTTCGTCACGCGCCAAAAATGTGGCGTTTGATAGCCGAATTTGGAGACTACGGTGGATGTGGAGATGTTTTAGGGTGTTTTTTTTTGTGGGTGGAGGCGTGGAAAATTTAGGGATTTGGGGAAATGGGAATTTGGAATATTGGGATTTGGGGAAATGGGAATTTGGAATATTGGGATTTGGGGAAATGGGAATTTGGAATTTTGGGATTTGAGAAAATAGGAATTTGTAATTTTGGGATTTGAGAAAATAGGAATTTGTAATTTTGGGATTTGGGGAAATGGGAATTTGGAAATTTGAGATTTGGGGAAATGGGAATTTGGAATTTTGGAATTTGGAATTTTGGGATTTGGGGAAATGGGAATTTGGAATATTGGGATTTGGGGAAATGGGAATTTGGAATTTTGGGATTTGAGAAAATAGGAATTTGGAATTTTGGGATTTGAGAAAATAGGAATTTGGAATTTTGGGATTTGGGGAAATGGGAATTTGGAATATTGGGATTTGGGGAAATGGGAATTTGGAATTTTGGGATTTGAGAAAATGGGAATTTGGAATTTTGGGATTTGGGGAAATGAGAATTTGGAATATTGGGATTTGGGGAAATGGGAATTTGGAATTTTGGGATTTGAGAAAATAGGAATTTGGAATTTTGGGATTTGAGAAAATAGGAATTTGGAATTTTGGGATTTGGGGAAATGGGAATTTGGAAATTTGAGATTTGGGGAAATGGGAATTTGGAATTTTGGAATTTGGAATTTTGGGATTTGGGGAAATGGGAATTTGGAATATTGGGATTTGGGGAAATGGGAATTTGGAATTTTGGGATTTGAGAAAATAGGAATTTGGAATTTTGGGATTTGAGAAAATAGGAATTTGGAATTTTGGGATTTGGGGAAATGGGAATTTGGAATATTGGGATTTGGGGAAATGGGAATTTGGAATTTTGGGATTTGAGAAAATGGGAATTTGGAATTTTGGGATTTGGGGAAATGAGAATTTGGAATATTGGGATTTGGGGAAATGGGAATTTGGAATTTTGGGATTTGAGAAAATAGGAAT
Organism: Megachile willughbiella; assembly: GCA_945859595.2. Taxonomy (NCBI): domain Eukaryota; kingdom Metazoa; phylum Arthropoda; class Insecta; order Hymenoptera; family Megachilidae; genus Megachile; species Megachile willughbiella. The sequence continues at coordinate 13,198,043 of OX243798.1, read as the reverse complement.
TTGGAATTTTGGGATTTGAGAAAATAGGAATTTGGAATTTTGGGATTTGGGGAAATGGGAATTTGGAAATTTGAGATTTGGGGAAATGGGAATTTGGAATGTTGGGATTTGGGGAAATGAGAATTTGGAATTTTGGGATTTAAGAAAATGGAAGTTTGAATAATTGGGGGTTTGATCAATTGGAAGGTTTAGAATTTGGGGAATTAGAATTTTTGACATTTTGAAATTTGGGTCTCTAGGAATTTCTCTTGGGTCTTTAAAAATATTAGGATTTGGGAAGTTGGGAATTTAGTTGTTTCGAAATTTGGAAGATTAGGAATATTAATTCTAATATTTACAAATCCAATACCTAAATTACTAAAATATTACTTTTCAAAATTTCCAAATCTCCAATTCCCAAATTTCTAAATCCTAAAATTTTCAAATCCATAGCTCCCAAATGACTATATTTCCAAATTTGTTCATACAAAAATTTCTAGAATCCTGAAACTTAAGAAACTCTGAATCGGTTAATCATTGAAACAAAACTTGATTGAGCAACAGTGACGCGAATCGAAATCGCGTGAAGAAAAGTTTTCAGGCGTTAAAAAATTTTCGACATGCCGCAATACGTCCACCGTTAGAAAGTGTAATTGTCACGCACGAAATGGTGGATGTACATAGGTAAAGTACCGTTGAAAAGCAAAGAAGAAAACAGAACTTTTGCACCACGAAGGCACGCTAGTAATTGTCGTCGTATGAGACGAAGAAATTAATTGATCGTCGGATTGCGATTAACTTCTGCTTGAAAGAAAAATACTGTAGAACTTTGATTTACGAAATGGACAAAATATATAGTAATTATTAATGATTTTTAATTACTGAGTGCAATTGTTGTAATGGTTATAGATGAAATATTAACCGAAAATAATTCATAGCTACATATCATAATTTTTAATGTATGTACTCATGTAGAATAATTCATAGGTACATATATCATAAGTGGATAAACTTCAAACTTCGAAATTACTCTTTGTCATTCTATAACATAATTGCTACCAAAAGATGTATCAAATACAGAGATAGAAAAATAAGAAAGAATCAACAAGAGGAAATAATCTTCATAAAGAAACATCATTTTTCAACATCCACATACGACTATTGAACAACAATAATCTATAACACATTTTAATACTCTGACTGCCAACTATATGTGGATGACGTTTAAGCTTCCATACGAATCTGTAATATTAAGAATCTGTCCACTAACCTCACTGGAAATATTCGTAATCATTTGAAACTACGAATAATAAATATAACAAAATATTTCGTCCTTAAATTTTAAAGTGCAATTTGTTCAAAAATTCAGCTTCATATCCCCCTGCTAGCGCAACAAAATATCATGAAAATATTTGGTAACTGCCCTAAAATTTTTAAGTGCAATTTACTCAAAAATTCAGCTCCATGTCCACCTGCTAGCGCAACAAAATATCATGAAAATATTTGGTAACTGCCCTAAAATTTTTAAGTGCAATTTACTCAAAAATTCAGCTCCATGTCCACCTGCTAGCGCAACAAAATATCATGAAAATATTTGGTAACTGCCCTTAAATTTTAAAGTGCAATTTACTCAAAAATACAGCTCCATGTCCACCTGCTAGCGCAACAAAATATCATGAAAATATTTGGTAACTGCCCTAAAATTTTTAAGTGCAATTTACTCAAAAATTCAGCTCCATATCCCCCTGCTAGCGCAACAAAATATCATGAAAATATTTGGTAACTGCCCTAAAATTTTTAAGTGCAATTTACTCAAAAATTCAGCTCCATATCCCCCTGCTAGTGCAACAAAATATCATGAAAATATTTGGTAACTGCCCTAAAATTTTTAAGTGCAATTTACTCAAAAATTCAGCTCCATGTCCACCTGCTAGCGCAACAAAATATCATGAAAATATTTGGTAACAGCCCTTAAATTTTAAAATACAGTTTCCTACAAAATTTCAGTCAGCTGCATAACCTAGAAACACCGAATTCTCTAAATACCAGTAAAATGTTAGCGAGAAAGGTTCTCGAGCCGTTAAATAAGATGTCAAAGTCTCCCGAGGAGACAGCGGGACAGAAAGAAATTTATAACGGGCGGCAATTAAAGCTGTTCGATGGTTTCGATAAAAACGGCATAGACACGCGCGTAATAAGTCAGCCATCCTGAAGAGGGCTCGATCGCGGGCCAGTTACTCTCCTCAGCATGGTCGCTACCGTTTTTCAACCGCAGGACATCAGAGGTTGCCTCGAAGGGACGATTTAGAAGATAAAAATCGGCTTGATGGCTACTTGGCCGGTTCTATCTGGCCGGTTATCGCGATAACTTTCGTCTCCTGGCCTCTTGATACTCATCGTGCGCCTCGTCGAGCTTTTACGAAAACGCATGCCACCCTCCTAAATTAGGATACGCGAACAGGTGCGCACACAGACGGACATTTTTACCGCGATAAATTCAACATTGAACGGTTTAACGTGTTTCTTGGTTGCAGAGCTTTTTCGGGTAGATTAGGCAGTCCCGGTATCTGATGAAAGTCGGGTGGTCCAGGAAGTAATTTAGAAATAGGTTTTAGATATTGCACTTACAGTCGATTGTTTTCAGAAATTATTTTAATTGCTTTCAAACATTTTCTTGTTAAAGTTGAACAAGTTTTTCCATGTATTTTCTTGCTAAAGCTGAAGAAGTTTTTTCATGTACTTTCTTGTTAAAATTTAAGAAGCTGTCTGACGAATTTTTTCGTTAAAGTAGAAGGTTCTTGATGTATTTTTTTATTAAAATTGAAGATGTTTTAATGCATTTTCTGGTTAACGCTGCAGAAGCCCTTGATATATTTTCTTGTTAAAGTTATAGAAGCTTTTTGATGTATTTTTTTATTCAAATTGAAGAAGCTCTTGTGGTATTTTCTTGTTAAAATTAAAGAAGCTTTCTGACGCATTTTTTTTTGTTAAAGTAGAAGGTTCTTGACGTATTTTTTTTATTAAAATTGAAGATGTTTTCAATGTATTTTCTCAATGAATAATTTATTACTCTTAAAAAATACAGTTTCGTTTCGCAAAATGACGGTGATTCCGCCTCTTATAATTGCAAGCTGCTTACTGAAATTTAAATATTTGACCACGAAAGTGGAACATCGTGTTCGGAGCTCATCATCGGGCACACCGCATCGTTTGTATAAACCGCAACGTGTTCGTAAGATCGGTGATGATCCGTGAACGAGCGCAACCTGCATCGGTAAAGGGACAAAAGAAAAAGCGACGGGGTTTGCGGTGTACCAGTCGAAAGTCGAGATCCCCGACAATAGCTCTATGGGGGGTCGTTACAGGCGCCAAGGGTACTTGGCTTGTTCTCTTGTTTATTTGTCGTCGAACCATCGAGCCATTAAACACCATACGCCGGACAAGAATGATGAATGTTAACACGTTTCGCCTCGTATGGTGGTCCGGTACAATTTCGATAACTTTGGTGTGTAAAGCCTGATACATGTTACGTATGAAATCACTAGGCTAACTGTATAAAATTAGGTCAAATTGTACATCTATAGCAACAAATCTGAACTGATATATTATAAAATTAACTCTAGTGTCTGGTAAATTACATATGGAGCAATTAGGTCTCACATGTAACTCCGCTGTATAAAATTAGGTCACATGCATTGTACATCTGAAGCAACAAATCTGAACTGATATGTTATAAAATTAACTGTAGTGTATAAGTTTGGTAAATTACATATGGAGCAATTAGGTCTCACATGTAACTCCGCTGTATAAAATTAGGTCACATACATTGTACATCTGAAGCAACAAATCTGAACTCACATATTATAAAATTAACTGTAGTGTATAAGTCTGGTACATTACATATGGAGCAATTAGGTCTCACATGTAACTCCGCTGTATAAAATTAGGTCACATACATTGTACATCTGAAGCAACAAATCTGAACTGATATGTTATAAAATGAACTGTAGTGTATAAGTCTGATAAATTACATATGGAGCAACGAATTAGGTCATGTGTTAGCTCCGCTATATAAAATTAGGTCGAGTATACACGTGAAGTAACACATTTGAACACACATATCAGATCAACTCTATAAAATTAAGACGAATACAGTGTCACATCAGAACCAAGATTTTCATATATGATACTCACATATCAAATAAGGTATTATCGATAATATTAACCCCTTGCACTATGATTTATTTTTGAGGTGCGTCAATTGGAACTATTGAAACAGACAAAGAAAATTGAAATATTATATCGCTCTAGTGTTATGCAGTCGGCCATGCATATTTGGACTCCAAAGAATTAAAAGTAGTGGAAATTTCGAAATATTTGACTATTATGAATTAGAAGGAAATAAATAGTTTATGAGAGTTTGATAGGTACTCGAAGTTGAAGGTTTCCCACGTAATGCGGGGCGTAGTTGAAACTAGGGTAAAAATTGCGTGGTGTACTTTTATCAGATCGTACGCAACGTGAAACGAAGGGTAAGCTTGTAATAGCAACGGAACAAGCTCTAACGAGGCGGGGATCAGATGGTTCGAATAGATTAATCTATAGCCAGCGCGATCCGGGGAACACCAGGAAGATTACGACAGAATGTTTGTGTCCCGCCTTTTGTAACCGCGTCTTATCGCGGAAATAAGGACAGGTGAACGATTCTGAACGATCATTCTCGTTGATCATCCTCCCGAATTCGCGCCACGTGATGTCGTAGTCATTTTTTTCGATCGTTACGATTTTCTTAACGAACCGAATGTAAGTTTTGACCCTCTGCACTCCTTAATTTCTTTTACCTACCAACACTTTAATCCACAAAATAGAAACTTTCACTCAAATGTATTGGAACGGTGCGAGTATGTGACAAATACATTCTTCATTTATTACAAGTAGTAAATAAATGAAAGTATGTATAACCAATCTATTTATCTGAATTATTTATAAGATCCAAGAGGAATGTGACGTTGAGCCACACTCGACATAAGAATACAAAGGGTCAATGTTTAATTTCAATATGATGGATATACTGTTTTGGTTTACATTTATAGAAAGTGGTGTTTTAAATGAAATGATAGTAGGTAGTTGTAGATTTTAAAGTCAAGAATATAGTTTAAATAGAAGTTTGTGGTAAAATAGTAGGGTTATATAATGCTGATGTATTAGAATGGTAGACTAGTAGAACTGTAAGATTCAGATTAGTTGAAAAATACGAGAATAGAGTTGGGAAGTAGTTGACTAGTAGAATCGTAGAATAGTAGAACAATGAAATAATAAGCTAATCGAATAGTAAGAGAACATAACAGTTGAACAGTAGAATAGTAGAATAGTAGAATCGTAGAATAGTAAAATAGTAGAACAATAGAGTAGTAGAACAGTAGAATAGTAGACTAGTAGAACGGTAGACTAGTAAAACAATAGAGTAGTAGAACAGTAGAATAGTAGACTCGTAGAACAATAGAGTAGTAGAACAGTAGAATAGTAGACTAGTAGAACAATAGAGGAGTAGAACAGTAGAATAGTGGACTAGTAGAACGGTAGACTGGTAGAACAATAGAGTAGTAGAACAATAGAATAGTAGAATTGTAGAATGATGGAATAGTAGAAGAGTGGAAGAGTAGATGGTAGATGAGTAGATGAGCAGAATAGTAGAATAGTAAAATACTAAAAGTGTGGAAGACTGGAAGAGTAGATGAGTAGATTAGTAGAATAGTAAAAGTGTGGAAGAGTGGAAGAGTAGAATAGTAGAATAGTAGAATAGTAGAATAGTAGAATAGGAGAATAGTAGAATAGGAGAATAGTAGAATAGTAAAAGAGTGGATTGGTGGAATAGTGGAATAGTAGAACAGTAGAATAGTAGAATGATGGAATAGTAGAAGAGTGGAAGAGTGGAATAGTAGAATAGTAGAATAGTGGAATAGTGGCATAGTAGAACTACTACACTTCCATATCGTCAGAAACACAAGAAAAGATCGAATAAAAAATTCAATCGCCAAGTCAAACAACCATTCATGGATTGAATTGCAGATTAACATACTCCAAACAAATAATCCTGAACCCCCTTCGATCCCGTTGAAAAAGAAGAAACATTCGGAGCCGGTCAATTTACTGGTTCGCGTCGGTCAGGCGCGTGTATGCAAAATTGACCTAACCCAAGCCAATTTGCAAACGATTCGTTCTATTCGAGCAGGCGTGAAAGAGTATGTAACCTGTTGGGAGGATGCATCGAAAAGGGAGAAAAAGAAGAAGAGCGGAACGACGGACGAGGATTCGACCTGCAAATAAAAACCGGTTTGAACTATCGGCTACTTAAGAAGAAAAGAGAGCAAGCTAACGTATAAAAGAAGACAAGGGGGAAAAAAGGAGCGGACAAAAAGACAAGATAGAAGGATAGTCTTGCAAGAAAGACTCCTATTTTCTCGATGCAATTTCATCGACGGCAATCTTGTCGAAAACATGCAGCTGCCGTCTCGAGTAACCACCGACGATATTAGGAGGCTGGGGTTTCCTATTATTTCTCGAGCTTAGGCAGTCGTTCTTTTTGTTCGGGCGACAGAGTTTGACGGGGCCGCCATGATCAAACATTAATTTTGCAAACTAGAGAGGATCGCGATGCGTTGAGAAATCGAACGGAAGAGGACGCACAAAAGGTCCGGCGCAAGGTGTTCGGATGATTTTTGATGAAACAATCAGGGCGGTGCGATTACCATACGTAAGTTAGTAAAAGATCCCGAAACGAGTCCCTACGACTTAATCTGTCCCGAAGCTTTATCATCGTGCAGCTTGCCTTTTTATCGCCGTATTGGAACGCCTCTTCTGTTCGACAATTTTTAGCTCGCGATGGCTGGCCGGCCTATCGCGTGATCTAATTGACAAAGAAACGTGCAGGCTGATTTGGCCGAAAGAGACGGCCCACTTTGAAACGTGTATTAAAAGCGGGAGATGGAGTATGTTACTAATTAGCCTGTAGATCGCGGCGGATGGGTGTTTAGGAGAGATACGAATTAATATCGATTCGGATTAAAACTGGCCGGGAAGTAATAAAATACTATGTAATCATAATGTAATGTTAATATTTTGGCCTTCTCACGATCAGCATGTGTATCGTTTGTAAATATTCGGAGATAGGGAATTAAAAATCCTACGAATTATGGCCGTTTGGCTACATAATTAAAATGTGCATATACAGGGGTGCGATAGAAGGGTAGAGTAATGGTTCAAATAACATAATGATGTAATAATATAATAGTAGATCGGTTGAATAAGAGAATATTAACATTAGTAGAACAGAGGAGCAGCGGACTCCACAATGAAATAAAATTGTGAAATAGAAGGAAACTAGAATGGCAACTTTACGCACTACAAAGTAGTGAAATGGTACAACACAATACAAAATGTAGAACCTCTTCTAAAATAGTATAAAATTGTTAACACCTTCCAGCCAGTGTGCATAAAATTCCAAAATATTCCCAAAGAACTAAACGATCTAATTACATAGCTGTTAAAATTCCAATTAAAACCGGTATAGTTTCGAAGAGAAAGAAAGAAGAATCCGCATGTTGATTACCTTTCCACGGAACGTCCATCCCGTGCATCGAATAGAAAGTTGATCCGCCGAGTTCAATATCGTTCTCCACAGATCCTGCAGGAGCCGCTCGGCGGATTAGCGAGTTCGAGCGAACGGATACGGAGAGGAGGATTAAATTGTTACTTCGAGCTTATGCTTTTCCGCTTGCTTACCCCATCAGTCGGCGAGCTTAGCATCGGGATCGATGCCCGAGGGGTAGTGTCGATTCCCAGAGCCTTGGCCAGGATCGATCACCGCAACCCTTCTTCGATCTCTCGTTCTGCCGCGTTTCAACCCTCTTGCTCTCTCGTCCAACCAGAATGATAATATCGCGTAGCGCGACTGGCGGATGACACCCTCGCTGATAGAACCGAGTGTTCCTATTGGTCGCCTCACCGGATGCTTGATATTAGAGGGTTTCGACGATTGGTGGCGGTTCGGAACGCCCAGGAAGGATGCGCAGCTGCCAGGACATGCGTAATCCGACGACTGATCGACGTTCGAGCGAACAACGACCATTTCGAACTAGCACCCATCGTTTCCTTCATGGGCACAGTAACGGATTAAGGACTGAAGAATGTCTTTATGTAAATGTCATATTCTTCGTTTAGTTTGTAGCGAATTATTGGTATCGAAATATTTGGAATTTGGGAATTTTTAGATTTGTAAGTTTGGTTTTTTTGGGGGGGAATTGGGGAATTTCGGGATTCGGTAATATGGGAATATTTGAATTTGAGAATTTGGTCATTTGGAAATTTGGGAATCTAGGGATTTTTGAATTTGGGAATTTAGGGATTTGGAAATATGGGAATATTTGAATTTGAAGCTTTGGGAATTTAGGAATTTGGAAATATGGGAATTCTTGAATTTGAGGGTTTGGTCATTTGGAAATTTGGGAATTTAGGAATTTGGAAATATAGAAATTTTTGAATTTAAGGGTTTGGTAATTTGGGAACTTGGGAATCTAGGAATTTGGAAATATAGGAGTTTTTGAATTTGAGCGTTTCATCATCTGGAAATTTTGGGATTTAGGGATTAGGAAGTATAGGAATTTTTGAATTCGTAGATTTGGTCATTTGGAAATTTCGAGATTAGTAAGTTTGAGAATTTTTAAATTTAATGATTCGATAACTTAGAAACTTGGGAATATAAATGTGAATTTATTCAATTCGAGGATTTGTTAATTTAGAAATTTGGTAATTTAGAGATTTACATGTTTAGAAATTTTGAAATTGGAGAATTTATTTATCGAAGATGTATCTATCAAAAAGGTAATTACATGACACATAACATTAACAACCGTACACATCAGAAAGTTATTTATACGGCAGCTATTTATCAAGCAGCTAGTTATTGAAAAGTTACTTATGGAAGCGTTATTTATCGAGGACACATTTAAAGAAACATCCAACATCCTCCATTCAATTCTACCATTCGTATTTTGACAATATCATCGGAAAAAAATAAAAAGGGGTAATTTTCAATATTTCAGTTTCGAGGAAAGCCTAGCTCGGGGCATGATTGTGCAAACCGTGAATTTCGATAATCACCAGCAATTGCTTTATTACCCGAGCAGGTGCCAATAATGGGCGGCGCCTCGTCTCCCGATGCTTTACAACTTCGTTATACAAACAATCAAAATTGTTTTTAACCCTTACTCGGTGCAAATTGTCGGGGTCGTAAAAGCTCGTAACCCCAATTTACGTGGCAGCTGCGTTCAATAAATAACCCGCGAATTTTTCAACACTCCATCTACCATTTATCTTCGATGCAAAATGGGCGAAAAGTGAAATAACATAAATATCAAATTGTTATCTTCATGTTTACGAGTCTCAAGTATTGGAATTAAAATATGGTAAGAAGTCAAGAAATTATACATGATATTTTTAATACGTTGATAGTCACGGTTAAAATACAGGGATTTCGGGATGTAGGGATTTTAGGACATAGAGAATTGAGGATTTGGGGATGTAGGAATTTGAGGGTGTAGAAATTTGGGAATATAGAGATTTGGGGATATAGGATTTTGGGAATATAGAGATTTGGGAATGTAGAAATTTGGGGATATAGGATTTTGGGAATATAGAGATTTGGGGATATAGAAATTTGGGGATATAGGGATTTGGTAATATAGAGATTTGGGAATGTAGAAATTTGGGGATATAGGGATTTGGGAATATAGGAATTTGGGGATATAGAAATTTGGGGATATAGGGATTTGGGAATATAGAGATTTGGGAATATAGGAATTTGGGGATTTAGAGATTTAGGGATTTGGGGATTTGGGGATTTGGAGATTTAGAGCTTTGGGAATTTGGGGATTTGGGGATTTGGAGATATAGGAATTTGGTAATATAGAGATTTGGGGATATTGAAATTTGGGGATATAGGGATTTGGGAATATAGAGATTTGGGGATATAGAAATTTGGGGATATAGGGATTTGGGAATATAGAGATTTGGGAATATAGGAATTTGGGGATTTAGAGATTTAGGGATTTGGGGATTTGGAGATTTAGAGCTTTGGGAATTTGGGGATTTGGGGATTTGGAGACATAGGAATTTGGTAATACAGAGATTTGGGAATGTGTAAATTTGGAGATAAAAAAATTTGAGGATATAGGAATTTGCGAATATGGAGACTTGATATAGTAATTTGACGACACATAGATTTGAGGCTATAATTTTGCAACATAAAACTTTAAATTTGTTCAAGTCTGCAAAATTTCAACTTGAAAAGTTCCCAAATCCCGTAGACCCTTAAAAAATGTCAAATCTTCAAATTGTGAAATTATGAAACCCTGAAATTCTGACAGCAGGAAATTACTCGTCAGTAGCTAGTTTCTTTGTACGCTACTATTTTCTTTCCTTGATCCACTATATTAAATCAGAAATACTGGTCAATTATTTCACGCCGTTAAATAATATCTCTGATGTCTGAAGTTTGCTCGGAAGCAATTATAAACGATGGCTGTACTCGAACGTTCGGAAATGGAGTGAATTAGAAGAAATTCACGTGGTCGGTTGTATCACGAGCTAGTAGTTAATTCTCAGGGCGCATCAATCATTATTACTCGACTATGTAATCTGAACTTTGGTTTTGCTCGGGTACTGTTGCTGCTCATTAATTCCGGCTGCCAAGGGATGCACGTGCTACTCTCTTGCATTCCTCCTTTTTACCACGGAAGTAATTTACGTGGTTGCTCTTGTGGTTACTTTTGGAAGTACCTTCCTATTTCTTGGGATATTAACCCTTTCGCGATGGAACAAAATTTCAATCTTTTCTTACGTTCAAAATTTATTCGTAATAAAACTGTTGCGAAAATATATGTCAGTTAGATCATTGCAAGTGTCATTTATTAATTATAAGAAAAAGTGTATTCATTTTTAATTTAAACAAAATTTCTGAAAAATTATGCTTCTGCAAGTTTCTGTTCGAAGTATGTATTTTAAGAAAGGTATCCTCTGTTTTATTAGTGTCAAATATCTCGTGTCTTTTATGTATTTAATCAGAATGAAGATTATACATGCATATCTTTACGATCATTAATAAGAAGGCAATTTCGAACAATAAAATGTTAGACACTACAGATTGCAGCTGCACAAAAAAGAACTATTGTCGCGGTCTGTCAACCGGACCAGCTGAAAAATTGTTGCACCCTGGTCAAAGTCATTAAGAACCCTCGCGTTGCCGAAAAGATGCCAAATTACCCGCCATTAGACACGGCCAATAACAACTTACACAATCTTTTCTCATCTCGATGGATGACACGGTTAGAATTCACTTGTGACCTAATTTCCCATTAATATTAAATTACTGCACGAATATCGTATGTCAACATTTAACATTTTTAAGAAAAGTTTACTGATAAAATTACGCTTTATAATTAAATAAATACTTCCCAGACTTTATTTGTAATAAGTACTCATCTATAATAAGCATGCAAATGTGGACATTGTATTTATAAAAATTTATTTTTCTATTATTTCGTATTACGAATTCATATGTATTCATTGTAATTGTGAAAACAATGCAAGAGTATTTAATTACAAAATATCACTGATTCTTTGTTCTTATCATAACGATGTAACATCTGATGTACAACACTTGTATAATATACATAAATATTATAATTAAATATGCAACTTCGCGCAAACAGATTTGAATTTTGCCGCCACCCGCGGCATTAGACCAAAATGGTGGACGATTCTACCTCTTTGTCAAAGAACATTGAATCTTTGACCGTGTTCTTATTGAAAATCCTAACGACGTAAAATCTGATGATATACACTTGTATAATATACATAAATATTATAAATAAATATACATATTTATTATTACAAGAATTCTTTCTACAAGAATTATTTCATTAAAAAAATGTGAATTCGCGCAACAGATTTAAATTTTGCCGCCACCCGCGGCATTAGACCAAAATGGCGGACGATTCTATCGCTCAAAGATCACTTGGATTTTTATCAATTCGAAGCACGTAACGCGATGGGGAATAAAATGTCGGTTGGTTGCTCGTTTTCTCGTATCCCGGGGCGATCCGCGATGTATTTTGACACCCGGGCAACGAGCAACCGATGCAACAACGATGTAATTTCGCACGATAAACGCGTTTCGTTCGACCTTTCAACAATTCCGAACGGAACCCTTAACGAGGCTTAGGCTGCGAGCTGAAGCGATCGTTTTTACCTCTGTTTTCTGGCACAGGGCCGATAATTGGCAACGAAGTCGGCATCTTCTCTTCTTCCTTCTCTTTTTTTCCAACCTTTCAGCCAACAATCGCTGCTACGCGACGATTCTCGCCCTTTTCGGGATGCTTTATTGCGAACGATCCAGCCCGCCAAAAATCGCATTATAGCGCTCAAATTGCTTACGATTATTGCATGCTTTAGGCTTAGGTCACTTGCAACAGATTTACTCTCTATTTTTTAATCGTCAACCGAGAAATTTCATTCACGGATGTATTAGAAAATTTCGCTCTTCAAAGTTTCAGAATTTCAAAGATAACTCTCTCGATAACTATCAAAAATAATAATAAATTTAACAGTAAATATTTTGTAATAAATGTATTCAAATTATTTTGGGTTACTTTGATAAACATAAAATTATGATTACAAAAGATACGAAATATTGTCAGCAATTTCGTTTGTTATGAAACTTCCTTAATGTTCAACAAAATACAAGAGTACATAGATTTCATAATCACTTTGGGATGCTTTTAAACGACATAAAATTATGATTACAAAAGATACGAAATATTTTCAGCAGTTTCGTTTATTATGAAATTTCTTGAATGTTTAACAAACTACAAGAGTACATAATAATTTGAATAAAATACAATAGAGGACCACTGATCAATGTTTAACAATCGCCAAATTTTAGTAGTAATTACGACATCGTTATGATATCAAAACGTACAAAATAATGATCGAATTGCTGTCCCATATACAGTGTGCACAAAAATGTGATGAGTGTGCCCATGGACATTAGTAAGTAAAAAAAAGACTCGAAATGACAAGTTAGCCATTCTCGAGCGAAAGCAGGGTCGTTTTGTCGCGAAACATCGCTCAAGATCCTCGAGATAAGGGAAAGAGAAAAAACGGAAGGGCAAATGAAATTTCTGCCAAGTATGGGCGTGCCACGGCGAATCAAGTCGTAGTACGCGCCAGCTCCGATCTACCCCAATTATCTATCTGACCGTATTATCTCGTTGCTTCTCGACGCAGAAATTCATTAAGAATCGCTCGGTTCGGAATTAGAAACTCATACAGGGTGATCTTAAAAGCTGGATAATTTATATTTCTTCTTTACCGAGAAACTTTCAAGAATCAACCGTTTTGTACATTCTGAAATTTGGCAATTTCCTAATTTAAAATGTTCCGCGTCTTCTAGCTTCGGTATAGCTTCGAATCTCTGAACTATAACGAAGCTTGAAATTTTAGACATTTAAAAAGGGTTGAAACTTTCGGACTATAGTTCCGAGGAATCTCAAACCTCTTGAAAGCTTACAGCTCATCAGGACTTAGAAAAAGCTGAAAATTCATATAGAAGAAGCTATATAATTAAAAAGTAGTTGGAAAGAAACATGAAAGGTAAGACGCTTGTAGAGCAAAATGAACGGTAAAGTGGAGTAAAGTGATGCAGCAAAATGTCGAGGAAATTTGCAGAAGAAAATGGCGCAAAACCGTGAAGATAACATAATTAGAAGATTACAATAACTATTGTGATCGAAGATAAGGATAAATATGCGAAGATGGAATTTTTCGAAAGCACCTTGTATATCAAAAACAGAGAAGCAGAGGACAAGAGTGTCGTAAGGGTGATGGTTGTTTAACATCTGCCTATAATAACGAAGCTGAAACGCGAAACTACGTGAAATGACGAGTTGTCGCGGGCAAAACGAAAGTTAGACCCCCGATTCGTGTTTTATCGCTTTATTGCACACCGCCGGCACCTCCGTAATTAGCACGTTAATGTAATAACTCCGTGGCTCTCATTTGCTGTTAAAAGACGTATTACAGCCGTGCCAAGGATTCTTAAAGCGTTATCGGGTGTGCCGGTTGTGCCGTGGCACCATTTTGCCCGAGCAATAAACGCTCTGCCGCGATAAACGTCGTAAAGGCGCGTTTATATTACCGCGACAAAACCGGAAGCTCGCGCGTGGACCGGCTACGAGCTTTCGCCGTGTCGCGATAAGGGATGAAGAGGATACTGGTCGAAATAAATATAAAATAAAGTATATATCGCAATTTGTATCGTTTACGATGACGAGCTTTATAATTGCTCTGAAATCCCTGGTATTTCATATTAATTTAATTTCATGGACATTTTGTAGATTACGGTGATATGGATTGATACGACTTGTTGAATGCGTTACTCTTATTGTAGCCTTCTTTCCAGATTTATTAATTCCTACATTTCGGAATTCGAAAATTTCCAAATTTCCGAATTCGAGATTTCAAATGTTTTGAATTCCGCATTTTCTGAATTCTTATATTAGTGAATTTTTATTAGCGAATTTCTATACTAGTGAATTCCTACATTCGTCAATTCCTACACTCGCCTAATTCTACATTCGTGAATTTCTATACTCGTGAATTCCTACATTCGAGAATTTCTACATTAGTGAACTTTTATACTCGTGAATTCCTACACTCGTGATTTTTGACATTCTTGAATTCTTATATCCCTGAATTCCTACATTCCTGAACTCCAACATTCTTGAATTCCTACATTCCTGAATTCCTACATTCCTGAATTCCTACAGTTCTGAATTCCTACATTTCTGAATTCCTACATTCTTGAATTCCTGCATTCTAGAATTCCTACAGTTCTGAATTCCTACATTCTTGAATTCCTGCATTCTAGAATTCCTACAGTTCTGAATTCCTACATTCTTGAATTCCTGCATTCTAGAATTCCTGCATTCCAGAATTCCTACAGTCCTGAATTCCTATATTCCTGAATTCGTGTATTCCTGAATTCCTACATTCCTGAACTCCTACATACCTGAACTCCAACATTCGTGAATTCCTACATTCTTGAATTCCTGCATTCCAGAATTCCTACAATCCTGAATTCCTTTATTCCTGAATTCCTATATTCCTGAATTCGTATATTCCTGAATTCCTACATTCCTGAATTCCTACATTCCTGAACTCCAACATACCTGAACTCCAACATTCCTGAATTCCTACATTCTTGAATTCCTGCATTCCAGAATTCCTACAATCCTGAATTCCTTTATTCCTGAATTCCTATATTCCTCAATTCTCATCATCCCGAATTTCAAAGTCCCTGAATAAAATGAAATAATTGAATTCCTGAATTCCTGAATTCTGAATTCTTAAATAACCAAACTCCTAAATTTCCAACTTTCCAAATCGTAAAATTTCCAAATTTGCAGTTCTCCAATCCCCCTTCTGACCAATCGAAAAGTGGAAATTTTCAAATATCTCGACTCGATCAGAAAGTAACATCTCGTCGCTCAATCCAATCGATTATTAGATACCCAGAGACTCGAAACTCTATTTAAAGTCCAGACTATGTACTTATACCACCTTGTATTACTAACTATTAAAACATAACGCTACACTATTCACTGTAAACAGTAATAATAACAGTAGATCCGCCCCTAACATCCGCAGAACTTGAAAACAAGTTTAAAACGTCGAAAGAGACATTTTTCTAAGGTGAAAATGACCGAACGGGTTGTCTTAATGAACCAATCGATCGGAAGGGTGAAAATAAAAGTAGAATGTCAAGGAAAGGAAATGACCGTTTAGAAGATCATTTTCAATCCATGAAGAGGAAAAAAGCCGTGTACGCCCCTCGCGCCAACAGCCGCCCCAATAAATAATCGAAGTTGACCGCGTGCCCGGGCTAAATCGAATTTGCAAGTTAATTGACACGTGCTAAATTCTACGCAACCGGCAGTCTTCAATAACCGGGGCCTCAAGGCAAATAAAAAACGACCTTAAGGAAGGGTGGTAAAAGACATAGTCGCCCTCGTTCTAACGCACACCCGGGCGACTCATGAGCTGCATACCCTGTAATCTTGATTCTCAATTGCTATAGGAGGCGTTTGCCTCTTTCTTAATACATTTTTGCAGTACGGTTGCACCTGTTGCTACCGAAGGACGGAAAGAAGCCCGACTAATTACGGAGCAATCAATTACCCGAAGCCCGACACATGGGACCCACACTCGACCGACCACTCATTCCGCTTCGAGATAACTCGATCGCCAGCTCGTCACGATCGATCCACGATTATCCGTTAATTTCTTAATTGCTCGAATCACTTAAACATCGCAGATAACCGCAACCGAGATTGCCGAGCGTGCGAAAATCGTATTGATTAGCGATTTGGGGTTGGACTTACGGACATTCGGAAATTCGAGTACGGAGGGAGATTTACTTCGGATCAAGATTGTTACTGAGCAAATATGCTCAGCTAATTAGACGAGATTGCCATTTTTTAATGGGAATGTTTGGTGAGTTGTAGAAAATGGGGTTGATGGCGAATGAGGTTCTTTACTTTTTTTTTTATCGTACGCGGTTCTAAAGTTCGCTGTTTTTCTAAGAAAATATTGAAATATTCATAAATTAATTTTCAGAATTAATTTAAATCAGAATTCTCAAATTTCTAAGCTTAGGCTAGGTCTTATCTTAGGTCAGATCTTAAAATTCACTGACCTTTTCAAATGTATTAATGTATTTCAATATCACTTTTGAAATTCCCACGTTTCAAAATTCCTACATTTCCGTATATCTCATTTTCAAATCCTGAAAAGATTTCGTACAAGTCTCGAGAATTCTTCAAATTCGACATCGTCACAAAATGGCTTTTCGAGTTATCCTTCCATATAAACATTAATTTGACATTCTCACAAAATTGTGTTTCGAGTTATCCTTCCATATAAACATCAATTCAATATTCTCACAAAATGGCATTCCGAGTTATCCTTCCATATAAACATCAATTCAACATCCTCCTAAAATGATGTTTCAAGTTATCCTTCCACATAAACATTAATTTGACATTCTCACAAAATTGCGTTTCGAGTTATCCTTCCATATAAACATCAATTCAATATTCTCACAAAATGGCATTTCGAGTTATCCTTCCATATAAACATCAATTCAACATCCTCCTAAAATGATGTTTCAAGTTATCCTTCCACATAAACATTAATTTGACATTCTCACAAAATTGCGTTTCGAGTTATCCTTCCATATAAACATCAATTCAATATTCTCACAAAATGGCATTTCGAGTTATCCTTCCATATAAACATCAATTCAACATCCTCCTAAAATGATGTTTCAAGTTATCCTTCCACATAAACATTAATTTGACATTCTCACAAAATTCCGTTTCGAGTTATCCTTCCATATAAACATCAATTCAATATTCTCACAAAATGGCATTTCGAGTTATCCTTCCATATAAACATCAATTCAACATCCTCCTAAAATGATGTTTCAAGTTATCCTTCCATATAAACATTAATTCGACATCCTCACAAAATGGCGTTTCGACTTATCCTTCCATATAAACATAAAATATTTAAAGAACGAATACAGTAATAAATAGAAAATGCGCCATCTTAGCACCAATACAAAGAAATAATAACATACACTTAATACCACATTTATTAATCGTACCGATAAATTTCCTTTCCAACGCCAAGAGTAATGGCGCCTCGCAGCTAAAATCGCTCGAAAAGATTAGTATCACATTAAAAGGAAACGTGTGTAAAGATTTATTCCGAAACTTGATAATGTAAGGAGCGAGCGGACAATGGTTAGACAATTGATATAGTCCAGGCCCCTAGTAACGGCAAGAGTTTGCTTATCCCAAAATGCAAAGTGGGGATGCGTTCTCCATAAAACCTTCGGGAAAGCCTGAGGACGACGCATTTGGTTAGAGACTTTTTAGAGACCGTGAAGAGAGAAATCGAACGATAATAATATTTTTAGAAGTTCTGTGTAAAGTATAGGCATCCTACAATAAAGAATTATTAAGTAAAAAAGGAGCGATTAAATGAAAGTTTATCAAGTTGAAAGAGGGGTTGTTCCACGGTGGCTATACGCGAGCCGCCATTGTTTCGAGCATTAAACACGAAGAGGCGGTTTCTTTTAATCGGGAAGCAATCATCCGCGTCGAATCGTAGCGACAAAGTTTCAAATTCCCATCGTTTCGACGTCCATTGACGGGATTCCCGGTTCTGGGATCGGTGTTGCGGATCCCCATGAGCGTGCAGAATTCCTGACGATTGGTTTTCGGCGACGAGTAAAATCGCGAAGAGCGAGCAGAAGCGATCTTGGCAAGGTAGTAGCCGTGCTTGGTTGGCTCGTTAAAAGGAACCGCGCAGTATCTCATTACATTTTTGCCACGCCGCGTAATAGCCTCTCGATTTACACTCCGGCTCGTGGTGTACAGTCAACGGCAAATCTGCTTTCCCTAGGGAAAATAAAAGAGGGGTGAGGAGGACAGCGTGCTAGTCGATTTTTAATCGGTACGTTCGAAAATTTTTATAGTTACGGAAATTCGGGAAATAGGACGGTTTCAGAATTCGAGCACGACCAGATTTGGAAAATTTGCCGATTTGAAAATTTCGGTGATCTAGGAATTTGGAGGACTTCGAAGTTTCGGACGTTTTGGTATTTAAGAATTTTAGGATTTGAGAATTTTAGAAATTTGGAAATTTGGCAACTTAAAAATTGAGGTGATCTAGGAACATTGATGTAATAATCTAGGGACATGAAAATGCAGAACTGTAGGAATTCGGAGACATAAGAATTTAGAGATACAAGAATCTAGGGACATATGAAACTAATGTGGAGATAATAAGTAATGAATCTGGGGAGATGGGACTTAGAGTTGTGGGAAACTAGGGACTTAGGAATTGAGCGATATAAAAATCTAGGGATATCAAATCTTGGGATATAGTTACCTGAGATATTGGGAACTCGAGAATGTAGGTACCTAGGGAAATAGGAAACCGGGTGCATGGGAATCTAAGGATATAGTGAGCTATCTGTGAGGAAATCTAGGGATTTCTGTGGAGATCTTTACGACTAGTGATTTATACAGCTGAGAAATTAAAAAAATTAAG
Source organism: Megachile willughbiella (assembly GCA_945859595.2). Classification (NCBI taxonomy): domain Eukaryota; kingdom Metazoa; phylum Arthropoda; class Insecta; order Hymenoptera; family Megachilidae; genus Megachile; species Megachile willughbiella. Next base: position 13,178,825 of record OX243798.1, on the reverse strand, counting down.
GAACTGAAAAATTGGAAAATTGGGGAAATTGAGGATCTGAAAAATTGGAAAATTGGGGAAATCGAATGTTCGAAAATTTGAGAAACAGTGGACTTGAAAATTTGACAAATTCATTAATCGTTATAATTGAGGATCCGAAAGTTTGAGAAAGGTGAAAAATTTGAAAGACTTAGGAGTTTGGGAAATTTGAAATCAGCGAATCGTGAAATTTGTATATGTTAGGCTGGTAAAAGGTAGCCGAAGTTGCACTCGAGTGTACTCTCGGGACTGGTCGCCCGTTAGGTGGCAACCAATCGAGCCGATGAACGAAGGTAAACGTTCGTTCGTCGAGAGAAGCGTTAACCAGTAACCAGTCACTTCCACAGTAATTATGGGGCTGGCTCGCGTTCGCGTTTTATAGGCGAACCCTGCGACCAACGCGAGAGAACAGACCAGACGACTCACTCACTCGATTATTGCATTACCCATGCATAGCCTCAGTCAATACCAGCCTCGAGCTGCATTCAGCTTCGTCAACGGACCTCCGTCCACTCTGCACCCGCCACAAGATGACCTCTAGCGATTCTGGGAGGAATCGAATTTAACTTCCACTTTTTCTCACTGCTCTGTGGAATCACTGTAACCGATCATTTGCTCATGGCCGAAATTCGTGAGACGGATACGCAGCTGCAATCTATTCGGTATATTGCCGGGATATCGTGGCGGGTGAGAAGTACGCATACTTCGTACGAGGCGATCACGCACGCTGAATTTGATAGAATTCGAGCTTATATGCGGGGAAACGTGAAATAGAAATTTCAGTGATTCGACATTTTCGAATTCGAATGCTGGAGAGTCTGGAAATTTGAAAAAATGTCGATTTAAAAATTTGTTCGTTTTCAAATTTTCAACCCCACGAGTTTCGCAATTTTCACATTTTTAAATTGGAAAATTGAGAAATTCTTGAAAGTGGCAATATAGGAAGAGGTCCTTCTCCGATATTAATAAAAGCTTCCAAACATGATAGTAAGAAAATTGACAAATTTCCAAACTCCAAAACTGTAGAGACGACGAATTTTTTAAATTGGCAATATAGGAAGAGGATTGTTTTGGTATCCGTAAAAGTTTTCAAACATAGTCAGAATATTTCCTTTCTAAATTCTTCAATTTCTAAACTCTACAACTACTAAAGCGAAAAATGTTTTGAATTGGCAATATATGAAGAGCTTCTTCTGACATCTGTCAAATTTTTCAACCACGATAGTTGAAATATTTCTAAATTTGTAAATTCCCAAACTTTTAAACTATAGAATTGAAAAATTGTTGAAAGTGGCAATATAGGGAGAGGTCATTCTCTGACGTCCGTCAAAGCTTTTCAGACGCGATAACCTGAAAGTCTGCAAAATTCCAAATATCCAAGTTCCTAAATTGTCAAATTTCCAACTCGAACTGTAGAAGTGAAAAATTCTTAAAATTGGCAATATAAATAGAGATCCTCGCGGTGCCTGAAAGCTTGCAAATGCAATAATTTGCAAACGACGAAATTTCTAAATTCGAACAAAGGATCGTTTGTATATCGAAGAATACGAAAATTGCATATGCAATCATGAGAAGAAAGTAAAAAATGCAAATATTCCAACTTTCCAATGTGTAACTCTTTCAAGAGTTGCCTCGATCGAATATTGGCTATAAATCAAGGATACAGTATTTCGCGATTAATCAAACTTTTCCCATGGAAACATTGTATCGTTGGTATAGGCTTCACAGGCGAGCGCGTCGGTCGGCGTTGTGCTTAACATATTTGCACGATGCACCGTCACGCAATCCCCGATAATGCTAAATACCGAGACTGCTTTTCGCGTACTCGGTTTGCGTGTGCCTGAAAGACGGATTCTCCGTTGGTAGCGGGGATCAGAAGTAATTCGTTATCCGGAGGGCAGATACGCTTAACAGGGCCGACAAAAAGGTACACGCAGGAATATACAGGAGGTGGCGAAGCGTGCAGCTGGCCCTGGATAAAGAAACAGGTCCGTGATCTGTCAGTCGGGATGTCCACCGCTAATTAAGAAATCGAACTCTCGGGTACGCGGCACAGAAAGTAAGGAGGATGCAGGAAATGGGAGGCGGAACAGGAGACCTTCAAACAAAACGACCAGGAGCAAAATTTCAATTAATTGCAAAATATTCATTAGCTAGGGAAATAGTCTAGGGAATTACAAATCTCGAAATACATATTTATCTAAAAATTAAATCTAGAAACTACGTGACGCAAAATGAAGACGTCGAAGAATTCTTTAATACAAAATGTAACTGATGATTGAAAGATTAACATCCCGAATTGTGTGAAAAGTAACCGCGAACGCAAAAATGGTACCTTAAGAAGTTATAAATAGATACAGTGAAACAAGATATACGTATATACCCGCGCGGCGTTCGAACGACTTGAGGAAAAATGCGATATTACTGTAATATTGGCAATAACACGATTAAAGTTCTGCACCGGAAAGGAATTATAAGGATACGACTTCCGGTATCGTTAAGGAGCACGAATTCAACGAATCGCCGGCGAAGCTGCAAGAAATCACAAGAATGCGAAACAAGCAGCTATTTATATTTCCTCGTAAAAATCGCCTTCTATAAAGCACAGTCATAAAGCGGCGTTTCTCGCGGTAATTAGCGCGAAAGTATCGGCGCACCTATGACAGTAAATTCGATTCCACCGCTGAGAGGCGCTGAGAGGCCACCGGAAAGAAAAACGACGAAAAACAGGTTGAAAGAGAAACAGGTATCTTGCGCGAATTATGTGCACAGCGTTCAAAGCTATAGACTCTTTCACGGAAGAAACCGATTTACGGAAAGAAGATTCCGTCATTCGTCGGCGAACGTTGAATACATTGAAGTTTTCCGATTAAACGTTCAACACCATTCAATTCCACTTGAATTAATTTGACACAATTCAATTTGACTTGATTCAATTCGACACGATTCAATTCGACTTGACTACATTCAACATGATTCAATTCGACTTGAATGAATTTTATATAATTCAATTTGACTTGATTCAATTCAACTTGACTAAATTCAACACGATTCAATTCGACTTGACTAAATTTAACACGATTCAATTCGACTTGACTAAATTTAACACGATTCAATTCAACTTGACTAAATTTAATATGATTCAATTCAACTTGACTAAATTCAACACGATTCAATTCGACTTGAATGAATTTTATACAATTCAATTTGACTTGATTCAATTCAATTTGACCAAATTCAACACGATTCAATTCGACTTGACTAAATTTAACACGATTCAATTCGACTTGAATGCATTTTATACAATTCAATTTGACTTGATTCAATTCAGCTTGACTAAATTCAACACGATTCAACTCGACTTCGATCGATTTAACACGTTTCAACTCGATTCAATTCAATTCAACACGATTCAATTTGACTCGAATCGACTTAACACGATTCAACTCGATTCAATTCACCCGCGTCGAATTGAAGATGATTCGTATGCGTGCGAGTATCTTCACGCGAGAACGGTTTCATGGGAAAACGCGTGCATGCATCTCCCTGATTATATCTGTTGGTACGTTTATCGAATCGATACGATGGAAAATCGTTACCGATCATTTGTAAGCGGTGCGCGTGAGCGAAGTTACGGGAGTTCGGTTTCATGGTAAACGGTAATTCGTCCGATGGAAAGAAGACTTAGTACTTGCTGTCATGAGATCGTCGATCGAATCACGATCGTAGCTCGGTAATCATAGCTGTTTATCGATCGTGACACAACATTGTAAGTATCGTTTCTGTCTGGTTGCTGATACGGGTACCAGAACGATGGTCGTTTAAGTGTCTGCAATATGTTCTACACGTCTCTTACCAGATGATTGTTCTCCTGTATTGATGTTTGCTTTGTGGAACGAGCATGTAATCGTGCTCGAGATTCTTCGTTGCAATTTGTGGCTTTCTTGTGGGTTTATCCCGGGACTTTTATGGGATTTGCGGTAACTTGACAAAAATAGATCTTGTATTGGATATCAGACCGTTCGTTGCGATATGGGAACTCATTCTACATCATTCGGAACTTCTCGATAAAACACGCGACAATTTACAAAATTTATATTCGTCTTCTTCAATTAATTATACATTTTCAGTTCTTCATTTGGCTCGAATCATATCGAATACAATTTTGCGAATTCAATTATTTCGAATAGAAGTGTATAGGAATAATGTCAAATTCAATTACGACTAATTGCGTGGCATCGAATTGAATCCGCAAATCGAGTTACGGGGAGGTCACATGGAATTGAATCTTGTGCGATGCAGTAGGTGTAATTTTCATTATCGTAAACATGTTGATTCCTCGCAATAAATATACGAATAATTCTGAGAGGGAAAAAAGTATGGTGTTTAATGAACTAGCGTGAAGCTGTTCGGGTTGTCGGTGAAATGGTGCGTTGGCGAAAAGAAGACATCAATCCCCGTAGCTCGAAACCGCGGCATCGGGTTCGAAGCGAAGAGCGATCGTTTTGTTCGTGTTCGTCGGGCATTCGTAACGAGCCCGCAGGATCGGGCGACAGTAAAACGGTGCCACTCACTCGGTCCCGTCCCTCTTTCTCATTTATTTCTTCAGCGTGCGTTCCCTCTTCTTGTCCGCGCCTTAACGCCTCTGCTTTCCTCGAGTTCGCGCTTCGAACAGCCTCGCTTTTATGCATCGCCACCGCGGCTAAGAAGCTTTTTGCGACCTCCGCCTTCGTTATGGCTGCCTCGCGTATGAGTTATGCTAATTGAATGTATGATAAGCAGCGAGTTTAATTGGAATGTTACCGAGTGATCTTCCGACGGCCGCGTGACGATTTTCGTCCCGTTTATCGCGCAAAACTGTGCTAACCTACGTAACGTTGATCCCATAAACTTTATGCCCCGTCCCGGAAGATCCAATCCGCGGTGGCACGGATTCTTCGTTCAGCGTGCAAGGTAAACGCACTCATTAAGGACCGCGGCTCCCGTAAATGACCGACTCGTTATTTCGTTTCGTTAAATACCGCCGACACGCCGGTGTATCGAGACCTCTCAACATTCAAACTAAACGGATTTTATTTATTGTTTCGATCTCTCGTTGAACCTTCGCGTGAAATTTTCCGCTTCGAAAATTCAAACGTCGTTCTCGGTACTCTTAAAGTGATCGTAAGAAGATAACTGGAAACGGATCATTTTTATTCGAAAAGGTTGAGTCTTATGATAACGTTCCTTACGACGCACCATGTGTGTCATGACACATGACATTCTATGACGCACTACGTGTGTCTTATTTAAGACAACTTACGATGCAACACGTGTGTCTTGAAACAACTATGGAACACGAGTTATGACACACCCTATGCGTCCTCTGCTTACTATGTATGATCACTCATGACGCACCACATGCGTCTTATAACAACTATTTCAGACTTGGGACGCACCACGTGTGTCTTAAAACAGTTATTGAATGCATATCAGCTGTGACGCACCATATGCGTTTTCTAATCAGCATCACTCATGACGCACTGCATGTGTCTGATGATAACTAAATGTAATATCGCCTATGACGCATCACATTCGTCCTATAATAACTATATAATGTGATATGACCTATGACGCTCCACATGCGTCCTATAATAACCATATAATATATGACCTATGACGCACCGTGTGTGTCTTATGACTCAACATAGACCAATGTATACTCTGCGAATTTTTGACTTCGTTTCGAGAAAAAATACAGAAGTAACGTATTCGTCGAGTTGGGCGTAAAATAAAAGAAAAGTGGAAATAAGTTGAAGTAACACGAAAAGGATCAGGTCCTTTTAATTTCGTGACTTTTGCACCTGTTTGTCTGCGTGTTTCGCATCCAGGAGACACGATACATGGTCCTCGTGGAAAGAATCTTGACATATTTCATCGAATTATCGCATGTTCCGCAATAAATCCGAAGACACGTTATTCAATTACGTCCGATTTTAATCGCTTTTAATTAGCGCCGATTGCGAAACATCCACCGTGACAGGAATTATCGGGACGGTTTTATTTCTTACACGACGGATCGCGATTCGATCCACGTACGTCTTAACGTGCTGCGTCGTATTATACCCATTAATTTCGTTTAATTTAATGGGAATTTTATTCGAATTTCGGCCGATTTGTTCGCGTTCCGATTTACGGCCGAACTTTTTATTCGTCGCGGTTCAAGTTTTCACTTTCCGGCTAAGGTGGATCGAGTATAGTTTTTAAATCGCACATCGCGTAGGATAGTAGCAATTTGGTATTTCGAGATTACAAAAATTTCGAATTCTTACATATTTGAATAATACAATTTTCGAATTTTAGGATTTTTCAATTTTCGATATGGTAATCTGGAATTTCGAAATTTCGAAATTTTTCAACTATATAAATCTTGCGAATTTTGGAACTTTGTATTTTCGAAACTAAAACTATTTAATACAACTTATGACGCACCGGGTGCGTCTCATAATAGCTAATATATGACGCACCATATGTGTCGTAAACAACCAACGTGTGTGCGTCACATGCGTCTTATAACAATGAACATGTGACGCACCAGATGCGTTGTATACAAATTACTGTGATACATCATATACGTGTTACAAGTATTTAAGACACACTACTTGCATCTTAGAGTATCCCCTTAATACAACCGATGACGCAACGTATGCGTCTGAAAGAACATACAGCCAGTCAATGAACTCTTAAACAATGATTGGAGAAGTAAACTGGTACGAAAGCTCATTAATAGAAAAAACTTGTATAGAAATGAGAAATTTCATAAAAGATAAACAATCCAGGCGTAATAACAGGAGGAAAAAGAAAATTCCGTTCGCTAATTATGTGGCTGCAATAAGAAATAGGTCTCGAAACGGTTTAAGGGCCAGCTTAATTGTCGTTAATTGCATTTTAGTCACTTGATCCGGCAGGTTAGCAAGTTGATCCTTGTAGAGGAGATCCTGCCGTCTACCTACGCTCGTTGGACAGGTATTCGGTCGGATTCTCCGTTTTTGTCCTTTCGAGGGCCGTCCAACATGCGGATAACATCGATTTCTCTGGCCGTTTTTCCCGCAGCCCTTCGGACCCCTTAAAGGGCCATCGTCCAGATTCCGATTTCATTGCGTTACCGACCGATATCTCAACGATCATCGGGCTCGTTTCCAACAATGTTGCTCGCGGCAGGTGAGCGCTTTAAACAGCTCACGATTCCTGATGGATTTATGCGCACTAACTTCATTGCGCGGCCAACAGACTGATCGGTGAATTTAATTGAATTACCAAAACACGAGCGTGGACGATCATATCGATACTCGACAAAAAACGATCGGTAACAATGGCCTCTGGTAATCCATAACGGTGGTCGGGTCAATCGCGACCTGTCAAATATCAAAATATACATCATCAAATGAAATTGGACTTTTAAATAAAAGTTGATTAAAAACGAGCTCAAAAATAAAAATTGATATTATGAGACAACAGCACAAAATAGTGAGAAGATGAAAATTCCAAGGAAGCATGAATTACCGAAGGTAAACACGCTTCTAATCCAGGTTCACCACCATAAAATCACGTTCGAGTATTTTCCTTTCGTCGAATCACGCGAACGCAACATCGAGCGAAGAACATAACGACCTAACTGGTGTAATTACCAGCAAGAGATGTTTGCGGTTACTACGTGAAAGCAGATGACACGTAATAACGCGATCAGTTTTCGCAGTGAAGATACCAGGGGTTGATCCCTGAAGAACGGGGTGCAAAGCAGCCACGATGGGACCCCATGGACAACGACCTATGGAGTGTGACATTGGCCCATCTGTTGGTCTCGTAACACCATTAAATTTCACGTCAACGGGATAATATATTAACCTGATCGTTCAACTGTATTTACGATCCAGGTTGAAGTTCATAGAGGGATGTTCAAAGAAGAATTTCGATAAAATGAGTTTCATGATTTCCATATCGAAAAGTACATGGTCATAAAGACCTAATTGTGGTACTCCATCAAGAACTTCTCATCACATAGTCAAGTTCCAAGAGGCTTCAAAATTGCTCCATACTTGGAAGTTTTACATATGAAAAATGTATTTGACCAATGGAAAGATAATCAGAATACAGTGTGGACGACTGAATCCGAAGAACGAAACTTGAAGAGATTTTCCATATGTAAAAATATCTGATTACGAATAAGTATAGAAAGACTTGAACAGTCCACGAAGGTTGCCTTGAAAGATAATCGGAACGTTAATCGAGAAAATCAAGTTTCAAGAGATTCTCCGCGCGAGAAAATATATGATCGGTAATAAGTATATAAAGTAGTCCATCAAGCAAGGATCCTTGAAAGATAATCGGAGTTCGGCATCGGTATCAGATCTGGCCCAGATAACAATCACGTTTTAAAAGATTTTCCGTGCCGACGACAAACTTCTCAGCTGCGAACCGGTGGTGAGCACCTGTGCACATCCAATCAAGCCGAATTCACTCGTGTTGCCGCATATATCTCCGTTAACGCAAGCACCGCGTCCAGCCAAACCTGTAGCGAGCGAGAGAGTAGAGGAAAGAGGAGAAAAGCTCGGGGCTACTAACGAGAGAGCAAGAAGACACCGCTCCCGGGCCCAGGGGCTCCAGACACCGGCAAATTGGGCCGACATATTTCAGCTCCCGATCCATTTGCAGTTTCGACGTAAAACCAGTCGTTGGAATCCAGCCGCGGACGCGGGATTCTTACGAAACGCCTTTAGGAACGATTCTCCCGTTTTGGACGAAAATGTCCCTCTGGACCGGCAACGGAAAGCCGATCTTTATGATGAGCAACGAGCCCGGAGCGTGCACACCGAAACCGGATTTATACCGTGAACGATGGAGACCTTCTTGCGAGCGATTCGACCATTTTACAGCTGCCCTCTCGGGTTAATCGTTCGCCGACGTATATATGCGTTTGTCGGAAACGGACTCTCGACTGCCCGCGCGCCGAAGTACGATCTCGAATTCCTCGCCAGTTGATCAGGAAGTTTGCACCGATCGGAAATGGGAGATCCTGCCGGATTAAATATTTGCGACGTGTTTCTTTTTTTCAGAATGTGGAGTGGAATTTGTGGCGTGAAAGGGATACATGCGAGCGTGAGGATGTTCGCAAATATTGCTTTCAGATTTTTGTGTTTCCAGATTTCTATATTACCGAGATTACGTTTCAAAACTTTTGTATCCCTTATATTCCAGATTTCTATATTCCTACATTACAATGTTACTAGATCACTATATTTCTAGATCATTACACTCGCAGATTACTATATCCCGGGATCACTGTACTCCTAGATTACATTGTCCCTAGATCACTATATACCCCGACCCACAACTACATCTCAAGATCTCTACGTATCCCCAGATTGTTATATCTCGAAATCACTAGATTTCTATTCATGTCCCTGGATATCTTATTTAGTGTGACGTATGTTGCACTTGATGCGTCTCATCAGTATACAGTAATACGTATGACGCACCTGATGCGTTTTCTAACGTATACCACCTGTGACGCACCAGTTGCGTCTTACAGTAACTATCGACTACAAAATTCGGTACATCACACGGATCCTATAATAATTATTTAAGACCATTCACGACGCACCTGCTGCGTCTTATAATAATTATACATGTAGTACCACCTCCGACGCACCAGTTGCGTCTTATAACTATCGACTACGACCTTCGGTACACCACACAAATTTTATAGTAATTATGTATCCACGACGCACCTGTTGCGTCTGATAATACGCATACGGTACCACCTAGGACGCACTAGTTGCGTCTTGCAATAACTATTGTCTACGATTATTGGTACATCACACGGATTTTACAGTTATCATTTAAGCCTATTCGTGACGCATACGGTGCGTTCTAGAGTATACATACACGGTACCACTTATGACGCATACGGTGTGTCTTAAAATAAGTGCACGGTACTACCTATGACGCATACGGTGCGTCTTGCAATAACTATTGTCTACGATTATTGGTGCATCACACGGATTTTACAGTTATCATTTAAGCCTATCTGTGACGCACACGGTGCGTTCTTGAATACATACACGGTACCACCTATGACGCATACGGTGCGTCTTATAATAGCTATTGACTACGACGTACGATGCACCACATGTGTCACGCGATAACCATTTAACACAACTTGTGACGCACCCTGTGCGTCTTATAACAAAATAATAATTGCAATAAAAATCCTGCAACATAGACGAGAAAAAACTTGTCCGAACGAAAGGGTGAACGACATTTCGGCCGAAACGAGATTCAACCCGTTCGCAGCAAGAAGCTCGTCACTTATCAAATACCGCGATAATTATTATTCCCTCGGAAGATAAATCCTATCGAATCGGCCGAAAGTCATTAGGTTTTTTACGGTGACGATCGAGGGAGCAGCGCCAAATTTAGATCATCGTATGCATCAAGCCCGCGGAGCCATCGTAAATCGGGGCCGAGTGACAGTTTGCCATAAAGTCGGCAAAGTGGTCGCGATGGCGAATTTTGATGGCACGCGGAGCTAGAAAGATGGACAGTCGATCGGTCGATGTAACTTCATAAATCTCGCGGCGCATGATCGAAATTTATTACGAATTAAAAGTCAACGGGCCGGGGTAATATCAATTAAATACGTTGGCCAGCTCGATCCGGAGGACCGACCGCTCGTCGTTTTGTTAGCAAAAAATTCGAGCGTTCCTTCAGACCGAAAGAACGACTCCGGCTAGCGACAGGCTCGAGTTAATTGCACGAACATTTTTAAACGGTCCGATGGGGATTTTGGAATCGGTAGGATTTCAAATGGATCTGGGAGTTCAGAGAGACTCTTTCAGGGGGTTGAAATTTCTTGACGAGTGAGGGGATTGCAGAGATATGGAAATTTAAAAATAGCGCTACTAGTAACGTCGAGGTTATGTCATTTTAAATGTTGCAACCAGTTTTTTAAGAAATCGATAGTAGTGGACAGATCTAGGGAGGTCATAGAAGGGAGGAAGATTCTAGAGAGAGTCTGAATTCACAAATTCAAAAATTGACAAAGTTACACGGTGACAAGTTCAATAATTAACAAATATACACCTGGACAAGATGAAAAATTCACTACAATCTATGTCCTTAATTTTCCAAATTCACAACTCCCTATATTCCCAAATTTACAAACTCACGACTTGACTCCCTATACCAAACCCTTCAATCCCCAGACTTTCAACCCCTCAAAAATTTCAAATCTCTGAAACTTGCCTATCTCCAAATCTCCAGACTTTTAACTAAACTTTTTAAATTAAATAAACCTTCTTTAACCCCCTTAGAATATCATCCCCCAGCGTGACGTAACTGTTAAAATGTAACAAATCTAGCTCATACTTTCATATTAGTGTAGCTTTGGTACCAATTTGCTACGTCACATATCACCCATAGTATTTAAGAATAACTGAAAATACTTGTATTATTTGAAACTACGAATAAATATAATAAATAGATTCGTGAAAAATAATAAACCACCTATATATTATAAATAATAAATATATACTGCAAGATTTGTTAAAAACAGAAACACCAGCCAACAAAATTTTCAGCAGCTCGTGGCAATGGACGTGTTAATAGACTCCGCACCGTTACTCCCATTACTACCAACTATCAAGCTTCCTGCGAACAAATAAGGGCAAGAAGAATAACAAATAAACGTTGATGATGATTCGAGGCTATCGCTAGTCCAGAAACCGCAAAGTGTATCAATCCTTTTTGTTTTCGTTCATTTCTCGGATTTCCTTTGCCTTTCATTAGAGGCTCGTCGCGCAAGAAGGATAAGGGTTGTGCCTTCAATCATTCGAGTAATTATTCGCCAGAAACAGTTTTGCCCAATTATTTGTGGCCGAGTCGATCCTTGTTTCTTCCCTTGTCCCTTTCTTTTCTTCTTTGCTGAACATTCAGAGCAACGTTTCCTTCTGGAGCAGCGGGCCACGATTGAGGAATTAAAATTGTTCGAGCTCGTTCACGGTGCCCGAATGCTTTCAACGAAAGGAACGAATCTTCTTGGTCGTACGATAACAAAAAAAAACCTCCGCTCTGGTTTATACATCACTTTCATATTTATTGCACTTGTTTTGCGATGGAGAAAAAGTAATGGATTTTTAATATACGGAGCGTTGAAGAACACTTTTACGTGACTGAGGAGATAAGGGTGGTTCGTTGTAATTATTGTTGCGCGATTCGGTTTTTCGTTACTTTTGTGGACAATTGTTTTTTTGGTAGGTTGCAAATTTGTTATACATGCTATGTTGTAAAATTGTAAATTTTACAATTTATTTTATAATTTATTGATTTGGGGGTTGAAACATTTGGAAATTTAAAAATTTTAAAAAGTAAACACTTGGAAATTGAAATATTTGAAAATTCGCTAATTGGGATATTTGAGAATTTGGGGATTTGGGGATTTGGGAATTTGGGAATTTGGGGATTTGGGGATTTGGGAATTTGAGATTCTGGGGATTTGATAATTTGGGGATTTGAGAATTTAGAAATTTGGAAATTAGGAAATTTAAGAATTTGGGGACTTGAGAATTTGGGGGTTTGAGATTTTGGGGATTTCAGAATTTGGGGATTTCAGAATTTGGGGGTTTGAGAATATGGGGATTTGAGAACTTGGGGACTTGAGAATTTGGGGATTTGAGAATTTGGGGGTTTGAGATTTTGGGGATTTCAGAATTTGGGGATTTGAGAATTTGGGGGTTTGAGAATATGGGGATTTGAGAACTTGGGGTCTTGAGAATTTGGGGATTTGAGAATTTGGGGATTTGAGAATTTGGGGATTTAAGAATTTGGGGATTTGAGATTTTGGGGATTTAAGAATTTAGAAATTTGGAAATTTAAGAATTTGGGAATTTGGGAATTTGGAAGTTTGAGAATATGGGGATTTGAGAATTTGGGAATTTGGGGATTTGGGGATTTGGGAATTTGAGATTCTGGGGATTTGATAATTTGGGGATTTGAGAATTTAGAAATTTGGAAATTAGGAAATTTAAGAATTTGGGGACTTGAGAATTTGGGGGTTTGAGATTTTGGGGATTTCAGAATTTGGGGATTTCAGAATTTGGGGGTTTGAGAATATGGGGATTTGAGAACTTGGGGACTTGAGAATTTGGGGATTTGAGAATTTGGGGGTTTGAGATTTTGGGGATTTCAGAATTTGGGGATTTGAGAATTTGGGGGTTTGAGAATATGGGGATTTGAGAACTTGGGGTCTTGAGAATTTGGGGATTTGAGAATTTGGGGATTTGAGAATTTGGGGATTTAAGAATTTGGGGATTTGAGATTTTGGGGATTTAAGAATTTAGAAATTTGGAAATTTAAGAATTTGGGAATTTGGGAATTTGGAAGTTTGAGAATATGGGGATTTGAGAATTTGGGAGTTTGAGAATTTGGGAATTTGACATTTTGGGGATTTGAGAATTTGGAAATTTGCGAATTTGAGGATTTGAGAATTTAGAAATTTGGATATTTGGAAATTTGAGAATTTGAAAAATTAAGAAAACACTAATTCAGAGCTTAAAACAATAAAAAATCAAACTACCCATCTACTCACGAATATTCTAAAAATTGTTAACAATCTCTTTCCAAGAACTTGAAGGTACTTCATACAATTCCGAATAATTCATAAGAAGGCAGCAATTGAAGGAATAAAAGCGTCAAATGATGATAGATAACCGATGAGAAGACAGCGCTGATTGTTGAATAAAATAAAAGTTGTTGTATGTTGCGTGTTGATCCGGGTGTAGCGTTTGATGTGTCCAATTAAAGGGTCGGCTTTCCTTTCCGTGCTTTAATTGGACGGTTTTCGCATCGCTGCATGTTTCCGGTACAAAATTGCAGTTTAGCAAAACGCGTTACGGCGTGCTGGAATGACCGACATTCATCATCCCCTGCGATAAAAGTAGCTTAATTGATGCTGAGCAAACTGCTCGAACAGAACGATGGAAAAATTCATGTCGAATCGGAACGTTTAACCATCGTAATATCACTGATTTCCGTGTCGGACATTAACTCGACTTTTTTCTTCATTTGTCTTTTAATACAACATCGCGGTGTGGAACTTTAAATATAGAGCTCGTTAAATTTCTCGGGGATCTACTCGAACGCGTATTCGAAGATCTTTATGTATTTATATATGGAAAGTATATGTTCGTGTCTCGTGTGTTTCATTCATTTTTATTCTATTGTGGAAGTTGTGTAATTTTTATTCTGTTGTCAAAATTATATAATATTTCAATTGTAGAAGTTGTACAGTTTTTAAGAATTTCATCATTTTTGCTGAGTTGCAAAAATTATTTCATTTTTACTCAATTTTAAGATTCGTATAATTTTTAATCAACTGTCGAAATTGTAGAATTTTTATCAATTTTAATAACTATATTTTTTGTTCACTTGTAGAAATTGTATAATTTTTATCAATTTCAATAATTGTATAATTCTTGTTCACTTGTAAAAATTGTGTGATTTTTATTCAATTTTAAGAATTGTATAATTTTTAATCAATTGCAGTAGAAATTTAAAAAATTGGTGTTGCTTATTTTTAATTGGATTTTTGAGTATATCCGAGGGTTATAAGAGTTCTCGAGTGTCTCGCGTGTACTCGCAGATCCTCAGGCTGGACAAAATGGCGAAAAAAAGCTGGACGAGGTGAGGCAATCAAAAGGCGGCAATCCTTTCGTAGCCTAATTGGATGATTTTCACAAGATTTTGCCATCGCGTTTCTAATACGCATTCCACAGAAGCATATGTCCTTTTTGTAAGATAAACAAATACAAATTACATAAGTTTATATAAGGATAGATACGTATTGAAATTGTCGACCTCTCAATTTTCTTCCTCCCCAAATTTCTAGTTTAGATTTCTACATTTCCAAATATCGAAATTTCCAAATTTTTTGTTCCATTTCTAAATTCCCAAATTGTAATGGTTGTCCAAATTTAATTTAATAAAATATCCAAATTTCTCCCTTACCCTGAAATTCCTCTCACCCAACAGCATAACAATCCCAATCTTGTAATTGAAATAATAACAGTAGTGCTTATAACATGAATTGTAACAAACACCCTTAATCCACGTATCCCATATAACGTATCCTACGTCCACATCCAACCATCCAACCACATTCAACACTCAGAAATAGTACTTAAAAAAATAATCATTGAAATAATAAACAAAGTGCTTGTAACAAGAATTGTAACACACACCCTTAATCTACGTATCCCATATAACGTTATATAGGGTACGTCCCTACATCCACATGGAAGCATCTTTTGCGTAACAGTAATTTAAAAAGCGAGTATAAAGAGAGCATCGAAGCCTTGCGTAACACGTGAAACGTTTGCACAGGGGTGGCCAATGGAAAGGGTAGGAAAATGAGGAGAATGGACGTCCATTATTCGCGGTTTTATCGTTTACTTTCAGCCCAGAACCGTTCCCCATGAAAATCATCCAATTACGAACCGTCAGCTATCTCCGATCTTCCGGATCGACTGGCGAACGAAACAGGACGTAGGAGTTGAATTATTCGGGTCGGATGGGACGGGTCGACCACGGTCACGAAAACTGGCTGTGAACGCTTGACAACTTACACAGTGTTATCTGGTAGCAGCAGAGTGCACTGGTAATCCTTCGGTAAGTCTTCTTGATCCTGGATCCACGTGCCACGCGACAACACCTCAAGAGATTATCACCCCTTAATGAAACGATCACTGCTGGTCCAATGCAAATCGAGATCATCGTTCTTTCTATCGATATAACCCTGGCTAAAATCAAATTTCATAACAGAACATCGATAAACCTATCTAACAAACGAATTCGGGTTCCGTAAACTACGTGATACTTTTGAGTACCAGACAAAATGCCTGATATTGATATACAGTCCCTGGCCATCGAGGACCACGTACGAAAATTTCACTTTTATGTCCATAACATTGTCATATATGGAAAATTAGGTCATGCTAAATTATTACTAAATACGTTGATAACGAGATATACATAGCAATTGATTTGTGACTATCGATAATGATCAAATTGTGTGGGTGATTAAGGGAGAGCGTTAGGTTCGAGCATCGATAGAGGTGAAATTTGGTGAATAGAAAATGGAGCCTCAAAAGACTAGTTTACAACTCTCCAATCACGTTATCCGAGTTGAAGAGAATTACGGATATGCGGGATAATAACGAAGATACAAAGCATATGATCAATGTATACAGAGCATGCAAGCTGTGACCAAAGCAAAGGAAATACAAGATATTAACACGTGTTAATAATGTTATGTACAGTAGCAGTGTACCGTGCGTAGCTAATAAATTATATAATTACAATTCGAACAAGCCTTTTAATTTTACGGAAAACGTGAAAAATTCTGAAAATTTATAGTGGTCCCAATTCGATGAGACTGTATTTTCTACGTATACAATATTTTCATCGAATATTTTTTTCTTATTAAAATCTTCGTTTTGTCCTGCATTCTTTTAAGGTTTATTCAGTTTGTATAATTTGTACACTAAATTTGTAATTTCTCGAGACCATTGAATTATAGTGCGTTATTTTTTATAATCGATTTCAAAAGATTCAATTTCGTTAAAATTTCTTCTAATTTCCAAGTACTGTTTCTTTTTTTATTCTGGTTACTTCGACTTGTGTGAGCTACGAGGGAGATAGTATCACGTGTTTGTCAACATTCAATGACATCGAATGAATAATCGTGACAGTGAAATGAACATGACCCTAAAGTCGAGTGTCTATTGATGACAAGGGGGTTCAAGGGTTCCATCCTGCGAAGAGGGTTACAACCCTAATGTGTGAATTGACGATAACTTAGGGTGGCAATAAGCCTTATTCTAGAAAACTTACCATGTTTCTATGTAATATCATTTATGTATAGTATTATTTTATCATCACTTGCATTTGAGAATAAGAAAATTTATGGTCTGATAAAAATGAAGTTTACTTTAACAAAAATCTGAAAAACCTGATAAACTCGAAAAACTTGATAAACTTGACAAAGATAATTAAAATTATACAGTTGCACTATGTCGTATGCAATAAAATTGCATTAGAAATTATATGAACGTGAAAGCTAATGTTTTGAAAGAAGTTTTCTGAAAATTGAAAGCCAGTTCCTACGTACATATGTGAGATCACATACACGTAGCGTGCACAGGTGTGTTCTTGGTTGCTCGATTACAGGCGCAATACTCTCGAATCTCTTACACTTAACTTTAAAAAGTTTTCTTTTCCATATTCAAATTCATCGAAACTAGCCGTGAAATATGTTAAATGTATCACTTTTTTCAGTTTAAAATGAGTAGTTTCTTTCTATTGATTCAGTCCCATTGTGCCAAATATGTTACTCTAACAAATATGAACTTTAAGGATTAAAATAAGAAACTTATAAAACATTTGACCAGTTTGATAGCATTAAGAAACGTATAATTCTTAAAGCAACGTACAATTTAAGCGACACAGAATCCTTTTTTAAAACGTGGACCACCCACCTATCAATTTCGAGAAATTAGACATCTCAAAATAATGATCGCAGACGATCAAACTCGATAATTCGAGGAGCACGTGTTTGTTAAGTCAAGCTACGGAGTTTCAGCGATTTCTCGATTGTATACTTTCTACATATTCGATAATCGTTTTGTCCCTAAATATAGGCTTCTGGTGAGAGGTGCAATTATTGAACCACAGGTGTTTGGAAATTGGACGTTTGCAAGAGCTATGACTTGATTTATGCGTTTACACGACATATTTCTGGCGTAATAAATAAAACACTTGTCATTTTTTTCTTTCGTGCTGGAATTGCGAAAGTCTTCTGACTGTTGCGTATGTTTGGTGGAAATGAATTTCAATCGATATAATGTAATCATGTTACAAATATGTGTAAAATTTATTACATGTGTGTATATACATATAATAGGTTATACTGATAAAAAACATTGAGACATTGAGAAAGGTTCGAATTTTTAAAGTTGGTGTGTGGGAATTTGGATATTTCGAAATTTCGAAACTTTTTAAATTTGTCAATTTGTAAATTCTCAAATTCGTAATTTTGTAAATTTCTGAACTTCTACATTTGTTTTCTTAACTTCTACACTTCTAAAGTTTTAAATTTGTGAATTCCTGAATTCCTAAATTCTTAAATTCTTAACTTTCTAAATTCTTGAATTCCTAAATTTCTATATTCCTAAATTCTTGAATTCTTAAATTCCTAAATTCCTAAACTCTAAATTCTTGAATTCCTAAATTCCTATATTTCTAAATTCCTAAATTCCAAAATTCCTATACTCTTAAATTCTTAAATTCTTGAATTCCCAAATTCCTGCATTCCTAAATTCCTATATTTCTAAATTCCTAAGTTCCTAAATTCCTATATTCTTAAATTCTTGAATTCCTAAATTCCTAAATTTCTAAATTCTTGAATTCCAAAATTTCTAAATTCCTACATTCTTTAATTTGCCAAATACAAAAAATTCACAAATATCTAAAATCTTAAATTCCTAAATTCCTGAATTCCTGAATTCCAAAATTCCAAAATTTCTAAATTATCAAGCTTCTAATTAGATAAGTTAGAGAACAGTAAAACACTTGAACTTGTAAAGCAAAAAATTATGTAAAAATCCGTAATAAACTGAGACACGAATCGGTATGCCGGTACTATACTTATTTACCCCGTCATTTGAAAAATTCCTTCGATTCCCAAGAATCTGTTGCAGGCTGCAACTCGCGTGCACAAACCTTGCAACAAAATTGCACAAAAGCTAAACCGAACACCGACGATCATTTCCAGTTTCTTTAGAAAACGGTTTCGAATAAAGGGTGTAAGATAATACTCCGTCCATCTTTCAACATCGGACTCGAAACTTGATCCTTATCGATTGACTTATTCCAGACGGAACAAGCCATCGCGGACAATATTGAAATCACGTGCAGAAAATGTAAAAATTACAAAATTACCAACTACCAGCTGAGACTTCGAGCCACAACATTTCATAATTTTACAGCATCAAATTTGAAATGACACAAACTTAAAGAAATTCAATTTTTCTAATATACTACTATTTAAAAGCTACACATTTCTAATTTTCAAAGACCTAAATTTCCCTGTTTATAAAGTATTAAACATGAAAAATTCTAAAATTTGAAAATGCTAAGACCTCGGAGTTAAAAAATTTGAAGATTTGAAAATCTGAAATGTAACACTCAAAATTGAAATAATCTCAGATTAGAAAATACCAAAGTCTCAATGTTTAACAACTTGTTTAATTAGAAAGTTCCAAAATTCAAAATCTGCAAAGTCCTAAAATCCTATACATTCAAAGTCCCAAAATTCTCAAATCCTCAAGTCCTATAATTTCAAAGTCTTCAATGGACAAATTTGCAAATTGCAGACTGCTCAAGTTCCAACATCAAAACCAAAACACTCGAGTCCCAAAATTTCGCAACATTTAAATTTCATAATTCTCAAAGTTCCATACTCCTCTAGTCCCAATATCCACAGAATCCAAAAATCTTCAAGTCTCAAGATTCTCAAAATCCTAACATCCTCAAGTCCCAAAATTCTCAGAATCATAAAACCTTCAAGTTCCAAAATTCTCAAAGTTCCAATTCCACAAGTCTCAAAATTCTCAAAATCCCAAAATCCTCAAGTCCCAAGATTTTCAAAGTTCCATACTCCTCTAGTCCCAAGATTCTCAAAATCCCAAACTCTTCAAGTCCCAAGATTCTCAAAATCCCAACATCCTCAAGTCCCAAGATTCTCAAAATCCCAAAACACTAAAGTCCCAAAATTCTCAAAATCCCAATTCTTCAAGTCCCAAAATTCTCAAAATCCCAAACTTCTCGAGTCCCAAGATTCTCAAAATCCCAATTTTTCAAGTCCCAAAATTCTCAAAATCCCAAACTCCTCGAGTCCCAAGATTCTCAAAATCCCAAAACACTCAAGTCCCAAAATTCTCAAAATCCCAACATCCTCAAGTCCCAAAATTCTCAGAATCACAAAACCTTCAAGTTCCAAAATTCTCAAAGTTCCAATTCCACAAGTCTCAAAATTCTCAAAATCCCCAAATCCTCAAGTCCCAAGATTTTCAAAGTTCCATACTCCTCTAGTCCCAAGATTCTCAAAATCCCAAACTCTTCAAGTCCCAAGATTCTCAAAATCCCAACATCCTCAAGTCCCAAGATTCTCAAAATCCCAAAACACTAAAGTCCCAAAATTCTCAAAATCCCAATTCTTCAAGTCCCAAAATTCTCAAAATCCCAAACTTCTCGAGTCCCAAGATTCTCAAAATCCCAATTTTTCAAGTCCCAAAATTCTCAAAATCCCAAACTCCTCGAGTCCCAAGATTCTCAAAATCCCAAAACACTCAAGTCCCAAAATTCTCAAAATCCCAACATCCTCAAGTCCCAAAATTCTCAGAATCACAAAACCTTCAAGTTCCAAAATTCTCAAAGTTCCAATTCCACAAGTCTCAAAATTCTCAAAATCCCCAAATCCTCAAGTCCCAAGATTTTCAAAGTTCCATACTCCTCTAGTCCCAAGATTCTCAAAATCCCAAACTCTTCAAGTCCCAAGATTCTCAAAATCCCAACATCCTCAAGTCCCAAGATTCTCAAAATCCCAAAACACTAAAGTCCCAAAATTCTCAAAATCCCAATTCTTCAAGTCCCAAAATTCTCAAAATCCCAAACTTCTCGAGTCCCAAGATTCTCAAAATCTCAATTCTTCAAGTCCCAAAATTCTCAAAATCCCAAACTCCTCGAGTCCCAAGATTCTCAAAATCCCAAACTCCTCAAAATTCGAAAATCCTTAAGTCCCAAGATTTTCAAAATCCCAAAATTCTCAAAATCCTCAAGACCCAAATTGGAAATAAACAAAAAAAAAATGTCAAAGTCCTCTCGGTTCTGCTGCGCGTTTGTCGCTCGGTGCCGAACGACGATCCTTATCGATTGAGTCATTCCGATCAGGCCCCGAAATCCTCGACAATGTCGAAATCAGTACAGATTAGTCCATTTGGCGTCTCGGTAAAAGTGAAGGATACTTCACAGCTGTTTGGTGCTCATTATTCGTCGCACAGGTGTCGCTCTCGTGTACATCAGTCCCAGCGAAAGTGCACCCTTCTTACGACGGTAACATGTGATTTTCGAGTTTGCCAACTCGAGGTGTTGTCTCCGTACTTTGCATGCTCATTCCCGATACTTCTCAGCTTGCTTCGAACTGTGTATTTTCGAACTTGTTAATAGGTCGCGGATAATTCGGACAGCTGTCGCCGGACAGCGGTGATTCTTTTAATTGGACGACTGTTGATTAATTCCCTTAATCACTGTAGAAAGTTCAAGGTGTGTATGAAGATATTAGCGAACCATTGCACGAACCGCTTAAATTTCAATCCTTCGTTCTTTAATAATAGCTTCTGTCAATTATTTCATAACAGGCGATGCTTTCAATTTTGGTCAAGTGGCCTTCTCAATTGGGGATTTCAATTTCAAATGTTCTGTAATTAAGTAGACAAGTATAAATAAGTGTAACATTAATATAAATCCCAATTTTAATATTCACTTAATCCAACGTTTAGTCACAATATTAATGTTTAATTGTACCAATTGTACCAATGTACCAATGTTAACATAAACAATAATTTTAATTTTCAGCTAGTCAAACGATTATATAAATAATAATTCTAACGTTCCACTAGTTAAATGTTCAAACGAAACATCGTATTGAAATGAAAGTTCAATGAAATTTTACGGGAAGATTAGCACATCAATCGAGGGAATGACAGAAATGATCAGCGGCATTCAGGATCGTACGCTATTAACGTAAACGTTATCTAATTTCCATGAAATCGTAAAATCATCATCAGGAAGTGACTTAACATGCTCACGTGGTGAGAGTGCTCTCTCGAGTGCGTTTCAGTGAAAGGGCCGAGCCAGTGAAACTAAGGAAAAGTTGTTAATTAGATCGTGGTGTCAGGATTGCTTTACGATCTCTTCCTTCGGAATCCATCATCCTGTATCGATTCGATTTCGTTGAAAAAATCGTTCCATTTTATATTTGTGGAATTCGATCAATTTGGTCATTTTCAAATATTTGCTGAATTTCACGAAGTTGATAAATTTGGTGATTTTTGTGAATTTGGTACATTTGGTCAAATATATAAATTTTGTGAATTCGGTAAATTTGGAGATTGGAGATTTTGAAAATTTAACACTTTCAAATCCCTACATTCCCGAATCCCTATAATCCCAAATTCCTATATCTACAAATCCCTAGATTCCTCAATTCCTACATTCCCGAATCCCTAGATTTACAAATCCCTAGATTCCCGAATTCCTAGATCCCCAAATCCCTAGATTCCCCAATTTCTACATTCCCGAATCCCTAGAAATCCGAATCCCTAGATTACCCAATTCCTACATTCCCGAATCCCTAGATTTACAAATCCCTAGATTCCCGAATTCCTAGATCCCCAAATCCCTAGATTCCCCAATTCCAACATTCCCGAATCCCTAGATTCCCCAATTCCTACATTCCCGAATCTCTAGATTTACAAATCCCTAGATTCCCGAATTCCTAGATCTCCAAATCCCTAGATTCCCCAATTCCAACATTCCCGAATTCCTAGATCCCCAAATCCCTAGATTCCCCAATTTCTACATTCCCGAATCCCTAGAATTCCGAATCCCTAGATTCCCCAATTCCTACATTCCCGAATCCCTAGATTCCCGAATCCCTAGATAATCGAATTCCTACATTCCCGAATCCCTAGATTCCCCAATTCCTACATTCCCGAATCTCTAGATTTACAAATCCCTAGATTCCCGAATTCCTAGATCTCCAAATCCCTAGATTCCCCAATTCCAACATTCCCGAATTCCTAGATCCCCAAATCCCTAGATTCCCCAATTTCTACATTCCCGAATCCCTAGAATTCCGAATCCCTAGATTCCCCAATTCCTACATTCCCGAATCCCTAGATTCCCGAATCCCTAGATAATCGAATTCCTACATTCCCGAATCCCTAGATTCCCCAATTCCTACATTCCCGAATTTCTAGATTCCCGAATCCCTAGATAATCGAATCCCCAGATTCCCCAATTCCTATAATCCCGAATCCCTAGATAATCGAATCCTGAGATTCCTCAATTCCTATAATCCCGAATCCCTAGATTCCCGTATCCCTAAAGTCCCGTATCCCTAGATTCCCAAATCCCTAGATTCCCCAATTCCTATAATCTCGAATCCCGAGGTTCCCGAATCCCTAGATTTCCGAATCCCTACATTCCCGAATTCCTACATTCCCAAATCTGAAACTCCTCAATCCTAACATTCCCAAAATCCTAATTCCACGAAATTGCCAAATCCTCGAAAAATTCGTAAAAATCAGCGAATGTAATTCGATCTCCACTCTCGATTATTATATTCTTCTGCCTTAAATAAAAACAAAGGAAGAGGAGAAGGAAAAAATATGTGAGTCAATGTGCCAGGAGTAGTTGCAGCAGGCGAGAACGACGAAGAGGATCGGTTCCCGATCGCTGCAGAAGGAGGCACGTGTGTGACCGTATCATTAGGACCACCCTTCGTGACCCTGGCGAGCATTTTTCGACGGCGTAATGACACTTCGTGCGCGAACCATTTAGGCGAATCCGCGGTAAAATTGTTCAGGCCCGCAGGTACACGAACACCCTTCTACGACAAGGAGGGCAGACGCAACCTTCGAAATTGCACGCTCCCTGAACGAAAGGGATTGCGCTACCCGGGCTGCTTCATTCCGCCTCTGAGCGATCGGAATATATAAATTTCGATCTTTAACCCCTTAACTACTTTCTTCTTTAACTTTTAATTTAATCTTAACCAATTGCAATCTCTATATCTTGTCGCTAACTTGATATTCTATTCGAAAAGATTTATTTTATATTTAGTCACACCCGCTTTTTTGATATTAGCAAAAATTCGGAGGTTAGAATCTCTCTGGTTCAGACTTGCACTTTCAGCGTTATAAATATATAGTTTCTCCGATACAAGAGATTTTCCATACACCGAAACCACTTTTTAATTGTAAAAATATATTTATTATACAACAATCACAGTAATGGCTTCTATTTTCATTTCCATAAAACACCACCTCGTTACACGTTTTCCTGGGGTTTTCACCCGTTTTGAGAAAGTTCCCTGAGAAAAAGTCGTGTCTGGTTTCACCTGTACATATGGACGAGCGAGTGGTTAGGTTTTATAGTTTGATTATCTCCTCTCGTCTAGTCTTGAAATGCAGCCCTGTCTAATAACTTTATTCGGCAAATGCGATTCGAAAGGAGAGAAAAAACCGCGAGGAAGCAGAAAAAGCTTAAAATTGAAGATGAAAGGACCGAGGAGCAAGTAGTGCATCGTTTCTGAGAAGTCGGGTGTCGCAACGTTCCACACGCCCACACCAAAAACCGCTGACCCGTGTTCGTTGGTTTTAATAAGCATGTCGGGGCCGACGTTTAAAAAAAGCCACAAAGCAGCCAAAGTTGATGGGCGATTCTTCGAGATAACCATAGTCCACGCACGTCACACGTAATAACTCTTGGGACCCTGTTTTTACTACGCAAAGATGCCCACCGAAACTCGATTACCACAAAACTGAAACGTTTGACGGAGACGGGGCCGACTCGAACGACGGATAAATGACGTAACGGATGATGTGTTTCCGGTACGAACAAATAATTTCAAATAACGTGACTTCCAGATCATTTACATATGTAATTAATACTTTCAGATTCTTCGAACCTTATACTATGTTTTCAGACGAAATGAAAATTCTGTTATACGATATTTCAAGTTATATACCATATTTCGAGTTATACATATATCGAACACTACTATGTACACTTTGATGCAATGTACATTTCCTCTGGACTGGCCTGTATATATTTTACAATTTAAACTCCGATTTATCAACTCATCAACCAATTAATCTATCAATTTATGCATTTATCAATATGCGCTTTGGCTCCTTTATCAATATATTAATTTCATCGTTCGTTAGACACTAAATTCACTGATTCATAAATTCGTTAATTCAACAATCCACCAATTCATCAATACATCAATTCATCAATACATCAATGCATCGATACATCAATTCATCAATACATAAATTCAACAATTCATCAGTTCATCAATTCAACGATTCACTGATTCATCAATGCATCAATTCATCAATACATCAATTCAATAATTCATCAGTTCATCAATGCATCAATTCAACAATTCATCAGTTCATCAATACATCAATACAACAATTCATCAATACATTAATTCATCAATTCATCAATTCATCAATTCATCAGTTCATCAATTCTACAATTCACCAATTCAACGATTCACCAATGCACTAATTCATCGATTTGTCAATTCGTCAATTCATTAATTCATCAGTTCATCAATTTAACGATTCACCAATTCATCAATACATCAATTCAACAATTCATGAGTTCATCAATACATCAATTTATCAATACATCAATTCATCAGTTCATCAATACATCAATTCATCAGTTCATCAATACATCAATACATCAATACATCAATTCAACATGCTATAGATTCATCGAGCTAACAATTCATCGAGTTATCAATTCATCGAGCTACCAATTCATCAAGACATCAAGTCATCAAACTATCAATTCATCAAGTCATCGATCGATGAAGGTATCCACCAACCTATCTATCCATCAATCTGCCTATTGATTAATTTATCCATTCAACACGCTATCAATTTATCAATCTATCGATCCATTAAGTCTATGAATTGATAAATTCATTTTTATTGATAAATTTTCACCTTCTCAACTCCCCTTAATTTTCCACTTTTTCGTTTATGTATATTTGTTAATATCCCAAATCTCTGATTTTCCAAAATAGATAAAAACTACCTCCCCTGAAAACTTTCTAGATCCTTTCCGATCAGAAATATTTTCGAAGGCACCCCATCAGCTTAACGGCGCAAAGAATGCAAAGGAATTCATGAGGTACGGGGCGAACGCAAAGAATCAACTGGTATCACCAATTTATAAGTCGTCGGAAAACGAGGAGCGCAGAAAGGAGCAACCGCGTCCAGTTTCCATATAAACGTGTCGTCGGGATCGCGGGATGCGTGTTCTTGCGACGGTTAATTAAAGGGAGGCATAGTACTCGCGAGCATTCCCGGTCCCGTCATTCAAGGGCGCAAATTGTCGCGTCGCGTCGATCGATTCAGGACGGCTTTTTGCGGGGCCCGCGACGCGCGGATTTGTCCGCGAAATATCATCGAGCCGGACGTAGCCTGTTCGCGCAACTATGCCGCGAACCATTTGCTTTTTCTGCGATCATTACGTGTCACGGCTACATCGTGCCTCGCGACCAGCTACCGACGAAACAGCACGGAACAAATGGAAGGATATCGTCGATTATCTTCTTCGTCGACTCTCGTTCTTCGATCGATATGCGCCATACGACGCGATGGACAAAGCAGATATTGCTTCGAACCATTAATCCATCGGTTCTGTTCATTTTTTTTTTACATATTTTTAGATATTGCCAACTTCATTTCTTCGCCTCTTAATCCACTTATGCTTGACATTCTTCCGAAACTATTTCGCAAGTCATCAAATTATGTCAACAATTCACCAATTCATTAATACATCGATCAATTCATTGGTTTATTAGTTCGTCGATAAAAGAATTCATTGATTTATCAATTCGACAATTCGTCAGTATGACAACACGTTATTTCGACAACTTATCAGTTTGCCAATTCACCAATTATCAATTCATCGACTTGATAATTTATCAATCCATCAATTTATCAATCAATCGTTTCCTAAATTTATTGATTCATCGATTTCTCTATTCGACGGTCCACCTGTTTATCAATTCACCAATCTGTCAATCAATTATATCATCAACTCATGAACTCATCAATTCATCAATCTACCAATCTATTAATACATCAATATACCAATATATCAACTCGTCAATATACCAATATACTAATATATAAATCCATCAATCTATCAAGTTATCGATCCGTCAATCTATCAATCCACCAATTTACCAATCCACCAATCTACCAATATATCAACACATCGATATACCAATATACTGATCTATAAATCCACCAATCCATCAATCTATCGATCCATCAGTCTGTCAATCTATCAATATGTCAATCCACCGATTTACCAATTCATCAATACCAATTCACCAATCTAGTAATCCATCAATTTACCAATATATCAACACACCAATATACCAATATACTAATCTATCAATCTATCAATCCACCAATCTACTAATACATCAATCTACCAATATATCAACACATTAGTATACCAATATACTAATCTATAAATCCATCAATCTATCAATCCACCAATCTACCAACTCATCAATATACCAATATACCAATCTATGAATCCATCAATCTATCGATCCGACAATCTGTCGATATATCAATCTATCAATCCACCAATCTACCAATCTATAAATTCATTGAACCACCATATCATCAATTGATCAATTCGATCGTGTCGTAGCAGAATACAGCAAGTTCTGTTGAATTATTCCAACACAAATACCCGAAACTCCGACACGTTCCGATCGGAATACACCGAATGCGGTTGTATATCAACCTCTGGTGCATTCGCGTCACTGATCAAATCAAAATGCAGAAACTCCGTCATTTTTGAAAGTGTAATTCGACACAGAGCGTGCTCGACGTCGCAACACGCTGCCAGCCTATATCTCCCGATCTTTATTTATCGACGGATCGTCGTCGTTCTACAACCACGCGAGCGTAATTTTCTCCCTACGGAGGCTGCGAAGCAATCTCGTTCCCATCGCTACGCACCACGCGAAACAGACTATTCCAGGACACTCGGCCGAGGTGGCTAATAGGCATTCGTGATTTCGCGTGCTTAGATTTTTAACGGCAGGTGAGCTGCCCACCAACTGTCCCCTCGAAGGCAGAGAGATCGTACCCCTTCCATTTTCTTCTCTGCATCGGAAGGGTGAAAGAGAGACGAAGGATAACACGCCGGTGTCCCGATGCCGTTGCATTCGGCTCAGCCAAAGTAGGCGGTGCCCCGAAATTTCGCATTGACTTTCTATGAGCCCACGTATACCCGGTGGCATTCATAAATCGTTCGGGGCACACGGGGAACGGGCTCCGTCGAGACTATCCGAAGAAACCATGCTTCTTGTAACACTGTACAGACTTTGACAAATCTTGGCGGAAATTAACTTCTTAAACAGCATGCTATCTTACTTTATTAACGAACTTAATACGATCGTTCATCTTTGATATTTAGAGATGCTGCAACTTAGTAACGCATGGGCTTTGGAAGATGGGGATGGAGGACGAGGGGTGGCTGTTAATTTTTACTTACTTCTGTTCTGTATGACATAATGAGGGTTATATGTAAAATAATATTATAAATTGTAATATTAGTAGTTATATGGACATATGCTACGTACGTATGATTATCTGCCTCTATGTCAGATAATTTCTTCTCAGGTAATTACCTGTAAAATTATTCGCTCTTTGGAGAAATAGGTATTTTAAGATCTAGTAGTTTCAGAGCTTAGAAAGCTTTGGGTCATAGAATTAAGGGATGAGGGAATTTAGGGATACTAGTGGTGGGGTATAAGAATATAGGAGTCTAGAAATTTAGAGATATGGAAATTT
This sequence comes from Megachile willughbiella, assembly GCA_945859595.2. NCBI lineage: Eukaryota > Metazoa > Arthropoda > Insecta > Hymenoptera > Megachilidae > Megachile > Megachile willughbiella. The sequence goes on along the minus strand of OX243798.1, from coordinate 13,150,023 downwards.
GGAGATTTGGAGATTTGGAGGTTTGGACGTTTTGAGATTTGGAGATTTGGAGTTTTGGAGGTTTGCAGTTTTGGAGATTTGCAGATTTGGAGATTTGGAGGATTGGACGTTTGGAGTTTCGGAGTTTTGGAGGTTTGCAGTTTTGGAGATTTGCAGATTTGGAGATTTGGAGATTTGGAGGCTTGGAGGTTTGGACGTTTTGAGATTTAGAGATTTGGAGATTTGGAGTTTTGGAGGTTTGCAGTTTTGGAGATTTGGAGATTTGGAGGCTTGGAGGTTTGGACGTTTTGAGATTTAGGGATTTGGAGATTTGGAGTTTTGGAGTTTTGGAGTTTTGGAGGTTTGCAGTTTTGGAGATTTGCAGAGTTGGAGATTTGAAGATTTGAAGATTTGAAGATTTGGAGATTTGGAGATTTGTAGATTTAGAGATTTGGAAATTTGGCGATGTAGAAATACATATATTTATAACTACACTAACCTAAAATTTGAAAATTTAGAAACCTAACCTTGCATTCCGTGTTGAATGCACAGAAATATGAATATGTAGCAAACTTCCTTAACACATGATACCCAGCAACGTCCACGCACCCCGTTTTAAAATCGCCCCGTGTTAATGTTTCCAACGAGTTTTCTTCGGAAACGGTTAAGTAATTTTGGAGACGTTTAACTGAAATTGTTGCGAGATTTTCGAGTGAGCATTTCCAACGGCCATTGGGACTCGCGTGCATACGTGACATGCACGTGAAATAAGACGGGAAACATATCGTTTTCGGTGCAACATAGTAAAGTGGAAATAAAAAGCCGCATCATTCGTAATCACAGGTGTGCATCTAGCTCAGGGCCGTTGCCACATTTTGCAGTCTTGAAATTGCACTCCAATTTCCATGATACCAGGTACTTATAAGCGTCGATTTAAAAACGTACATTTTCTTTTTCCACACTGTCGCATTCAAATTTTTGCATACTACGCTCGGTATTATGTTTTAAGACCTCTAATAACATCATAGAACAGGGGAATATAATACTTACGTGTCAATATAGCTGTGAGAGAGTTGCAATTTGCGACTTAACTCTCAAATTTTACATTGTTCATGTTGCTAAATAGTTTCTGTCAGATTCTGGTTTAATGTAAATGTTAATCGTACGATGATATTAAGTATTCTCAACAGAACTTTTTCTTACTTTTAATGAAACGTTAATATGTACATAAATGGATCGATACTTCGATTAAGGATTAATTATAAAATTGACGACTTTGCTTAATTTTCTGTCAAAATGATTCACTTTTACTGTCGATCGAAATTAATTGAATTATTATTGATTCGGTATGTTATTCATTCAATTCTTGGTTCTCATTGATTTTAGATCTTGGTTATCGATTGCAATTACCAACACCAATTATTGATTGTAATTATTGATTTTAATAATTCATTGAAATTATTGATTAAAATTAATGATTTCAACTATTGATTAAAATAAATTGATTTTAATTTTTCATTCAAATTAATTGATTTTAATCATTGATTCAAGCTAATTGATTTCAATTATTGGTTAAAATTGATTGATTCAAATTATTGATCGAAATTGATCGATCTCAGTTATTGATTAAAATTGATTGACTTCAATTGTTGAACGAAATTGATTGTCTTCAACAGATTGATTTCAAATATTGGTTAAAATTGATTGATTCAAATTATTGATCGAAATTGATCGATTTCAGTTATTGATTGACTTCAATTATTGATTGAAATAGATTGCGTTCAACAGGTTGATTTCAACTATTGGTTAAATTTGATTGATTCAAATTATTGATCGAAATTGATCGATCTCAGTTATTGATTAAAATTGATCGATTTCGAATGTTGAATAAAATTGATTGTCTTCAGCAGATTGATTTCAATCGTTCACCGAATTTGATTGATTAAAATCGATCGACTTCGATTATTGACGAAAAGCATCGACTGAAATTGTTGATCAGAACTGACTGAAATTTCCCTGGTCGAATGAAGTTGTCGATTAAAGTGACAAGTTCAATTACTATCGCTATCGAAGCATCGCCGAATTTATTAAGAAAAATCTTGATTATGTAAAGCGCGCAGTGATAATCTGATTACGATGCGAAAGGGTTGTCTCTAAAATACCGGGTGTTTCGCGTATCGTCGTCCTTGTAGAAGCCGCATCACACGTGGCAGCTGTAATATCGCGATTTTTAATCATACACGATGTCGTACATCATATATTATCGAGCGGTGAACAAGTATTATTTGGCTAATATTCGAACCATCCGGCCACTTAATGTTGAAATATGACTCGGTGCACGGGAGACAACTCTATACCGGGTGGTTTTCGGTACCTGTCGGCCACGGGACACTTTCGACTTCCTTCGCATTCCTTTTCTCTTCTTGCTCGTGCTCGTATTCAAAACTAATTTTTAAAGTCACGTCGCACAAGCAAGACCGATTATTAGCGGGCCGGCTCGCAAGCTGGTTTTCGGCCCGAATAATAAAACTACTTTGTCTCTCTTCGTAATAACCATCGGTTAGCCGTTCATGAAGACATAAATATTCGTTGATGTTTTGCTTGGGAATTAGCGCGATGGCTCGAGCGGAGATTCGTCTTTGTTTTATCGATTGCTCGCTGCTACAATGTATCCACCTAGCGATTAATTTCGTTCTTTCGATTTTTCTTTGCGTGCCGTTTTTTTTTGCGAGCTAACGCAATCCGGCTAACTCTTAATCGAGTCTACAGGACGATTCACGCGACTCTACGCTCGAATACAGCCTTTCCTACTTTCGTTCTGTGAGAGGTCTAGGGGAATTCTATACAATTTCTACGGAGAATCTAATTGGTTTCTGAGAAAATTCTCAACAATTTCTAGGGATATTTTAAATCGTTTCTACGGAGAATCTAACAGATTTCTAAGCAAATTCTGAACAGTTTCTAGGGAGATTTTAAACAGTATCTAGGAAGATCCTAAACAATATCTAGGGACATACAGATTACAAGGAAGCTCCGTCTGCAGAATTCTAGGGATTTTTTAAAGAGATCTTAGCATATCTCCAGACCGAGTTTCCAGAACAGAAAATTGATGTAGAAATTCTAGGGGATTCAAAGGGGAATCAGGAAAACTTCTAAAAAAATTATAAGAGCATGGGGAGAACCTGGGGATAGTCTAGGGAGAACATCTAAGGATTTCAAGAAATTTCAAAGTAGTTTCTAGTGACATTCTATGGGTTTCTTGGAAAATTTCTAAGAGATTATAGACAGGCTTCAAAACTTTCGAAACACTAGGGAATTTCTGGTAAAACTACTGGGAATATCTACAGAAATTTCAGAAAATTTCTGCAGAAATACTACAAACTTCCTGTATGGGTTCTAGGGAATTATTAACGAGAATCTAGGGAATTTCTAACGAAATTATATAACATTTTCATATCGATTCTCATTAGTAACGAGCACCTAGGGAATTTCAACTAAAGTTTTACAGCATTTCCACGTGGACTCTAGGGAATTCTTGACAAGAACTCAAGAAATTTCGACTGAAGTTCTATAATATTTCTATGTAGATTCTAGGGAATTTCTAACGGAAACCTAGGGGATTTCAACTGTTCTATAATATTTCCGTGTGGATTCCAGGGAATTATTATCATGAACCTAGGGATTTTCGGACTGAATTCCTACAATAACTCTAAGTGAATTCTCCAGAATTTTTAACGCGGACCTAGAGAATTTCTCAATAAATTCTATAAGATTCTCGGTGGAAATTCCAGGGAATTTTTACCAACATCCCAACGAAGATCCAAGTACCAGAAAATTTCTGTAAGCTCCACAAAATAATGGACGATATCCTAGAGAAATTTTAAAGGAAATTTTCGACCAATTCCGAAAATAATTCAGGAAATTACAGAGGGCGGTTCAGCGAGAAGATTCGATGACAAAAAGTTCGCCGCCTCCCAGCTGTTCATCACCGTTCCCGCTAAAAGCGCACTCATCGCGCATAAATCACCGCGGCGATCGTTAATAAATCAATTCGGCCGACAATTTCGCGCGAATAATCCAGGCGGATCACGTGTAAGTAGATCGCGTGGTAGCACGAACGGTGTTGCTCCGTGTGTCACGTGGTTTCCTTCGCGATGCAGCGCACGCGCCCCGTCGTATCAATTATACTCGCCGGGGCCCCGAGAAACGGCCCCCAAACAATTTCTGCCCTCGAAGATCGATAATGGTCGAGAGCCACGGAACGCGAGGATACATCCGTGCGCGTGTGATCATCCTTCTTGTATCGTGACACGTACACGATAATGCCGGTCTGAAAATCGCAATCAAACGATACTTAGTCTCCTCGGAGATATAATATAAGCAGGGGCCCACCGGTGATCATAGGCTAACGTACATTTAGGCAGATGCGACAGAAATTGAACGTCTCATGTTCACTCCCTTCTTCTCGTCGAATATCCTCTTCCTCCTCCTCGTCGCCGTCCTCTTCTTCCTTTGTTCCTTTAAAGTCCGTCCTTTTTGCCCACTTCTTCGTCCTCGCATCGCGTGCGCACTTCTTTCGCCGCTTTTGATGCTTGCTGTTCTTTCCTTTATTCCTTTCTTTATTTTCCCTTAATTTTTCTTCTTTATTTTCGACGGGTTTATTGGACGTTTGACACAGACGTTCAGATGGATTTAGAAGTGGGTTGAAAAGGTTCAGTTAGATTCAAGATTCACATGATTAGATTCTGAGGTAGATTCAGATATGTAGTTGGGTTCGTAGATTGAGATATTTTCATCTAGATAGTTAGGTTCACATAACTAGATTTAAAGTTGGATTCAGAGTTAGATGCAAATAGTTAGATTCAGAGTTAGATTCAGATATGTAGTTAGGTTCATAGATTGTGATAATTTCATCCAGATAGTTAGCTTCACATAACTAGGTCCTAAGTTGGATTCAGAGTTAGATGCAAATAGTTAGATTCAGATATGTAGTTAGGTTCATAGATTGTGATAATTTCATCCAGATAGTTAGCTTCACATAACTAGATTTAAAGTTAGATTCAGAGTTAGATGCAAATAGTTAGATTCAGAGTTAGATTCAGATATGTAGTTAGGTTCATAGATTGTGATAATTTCATCCAGATAGTTAGCTTCACATAACTAGGTCCTAAGTTGGATTCAGAGTTAGATGCAAATAGTTAGATTCAGATATGTAGTTAGGTTCATAGATTGTGATAATTTCATCCAGATAGTTAGCTTCACATAACTAGATTTAAAGTTAGATTCAGAGTTAGATGCAAATAGTTAGATTCAGAGTTAGATTCAGATATGTAGTTAGGTTCATAGATTGTGATAATTTCATCCAGATAGTTAGGTTCACATAACTAGATTTAAAGTTAGATTCAGAGTTAGATGCAAATAGTTAGATTCAGAGTTAGATGCAAATAGTTAGATTCAGAGTTAGATTCAGATATGTAGTTAGGTTCATAGATTGTGATAATTTCATCCAGATAGTTAGCTTCACATAACTAGGTCCTAAGTTGGATTCAGAGTTAGATGCAAATAGTTAGATTCAGATATGTAGTTAGGTTCATAGATTGTGATAATTTCATCCAGATAGTTAGCTTCACATAACTAGATTTAAAGTTAGATTCAGAGTTAGATACAAATAGTTAGATTCAGAGTTAGATTCAGATATGTAGTTGGGTTCATAGATCGAGATATTTTGATCCAGATAGTTAGGTTCACATAATTAGATCGAAAGTTAGATTCAGAATTAGGACATTAACACCTAAGTCAGCCTCTTCGCGTGTCAACTCATGTCTCCCCTGACCAATACACTACAAGACAAACAATTTCCCCTAAAATTGCTAGCTTATCAATGTTCCGTGAGATGCTCGAAAGATCGTATTCGGTCAGCAGACTTGATCGCAACGCATCTTCGGAGCTTGCGAACACGTCGCGTCGTGTGGCAGCCACGCGACGTGACGCTTCGCGTCAACCGAAGGCGTCGTGCCGTATCGATCGATCGAGTCGATATCTCCGGGCAAGATCGACAGACCGCCGCCTGTAACTGGGTTACAGGACGCATTAATGCGCGACTCGATTACAAGGCAGTCCCCGATTGATTCGGCCCGGCGCAATTTGCCAGATTAAACGTTCGCCGGCACCCGGACCAAGCGATTCCTGAATTCGTAATTTCTTACCATCTCGCTCGAACACCGTGGACATACACTCGAAACATCTGTTCCGATACCTCGCCGAGCAGACATTCGCCGATGACACCAGACGTTCTGTGTTAGTGTGTCGCCCGGTTGCTTGTTTGCTTTTGATCGGAGCGAAAGTCGAGCGGAGATACTGCTTCCAAGGAGAAATCCTCTGATAGCTCTTTTTATGACTCTTGCAAGGACACCGAATGCACGTGGAGACGTAGCTTCTTAATTGACCTGTTATCATACTTCTGAGTTAATTATGGTTTAGATACGTTTGGGAGTGCGATACTTAGGTACTTCATTAGGGTTAGTTATAGTAAGTTCTGTAAGGGTTGTGATAGGGATTTGGATAGTTGATCTGCTGCTAGGTCTTTTTAGGATTCTTACATGGACTCTCCATATGTTCTTAAATACATATGTTGCTTATTAATTAGAGAGAGTTGTACTTATGGCTTAAAAGGTGGTGAAATATGTTTGGGAGTACAATAGACATTCAAGGATATCGGGACTACAGTTAATTATCGAGAGTGTGATCAATTCTGTGAGGATATTAGTAAATCTTCAAACTCCGAAGTTAGAAAATTTTAACCTATCCTGACATCTCAAGATCCCCAAACTCCTAGGCTACCAAGTCCCTAAATTTCCATGTCAATAGACCTCCAAACATAAAATCCCCCAAATCCTCAGGTCCCCGGTTCTCGAACCCATGGGGAAATCTGAAGTTTCCGAAAAATCCGTAAAAATGAGAGAGCGGAAAATGTGTACACCATTTTCTCTAGGAAAATCGGATTTGCTGTTGACTGTACACGTGCAAATATTAAAAAAAGAACACCGTGATTCAATTACGCCACTCTTAGAGATGTTATCGGTATTCTTTATCGCGCGGCCATAACAATTAATGGACGGTTAAACGAGGCCTCATTAGCATCGTACGAAAAATTATTTAAACCGAATTTTATTGCAATACAGATTTACCGGGGGTAGCATTTACGTCAGCCGGGGTCTCGTGTCATCGATTATATCGACAAGGAGCCGCATTATGCTAATGTAATCGACGCGCTTTTTCTCCTCGTCTTTTTTTCGCCAACGTTTTCGAGGCCTAACGATCGTTCGCGAACAACAAAGTAGACGTTTAATTAGAGCAGCTTGCACGGCGACGATGTCACAGTTTGCGATACCATAATTCTCGTGAAATTAAAATAACGATACTCGCGTGGATCCACGTTTTATTTAGCGGACAGCTAAGCCACCTGGATATCGATAGTCGATCGCGACCTCGTCCCTTTCTGTTACGATACCATCTTGCTTTATGGCCGCCATAATTCAGACGCCAGAGTTCATGGAGGATTAGGCGGAATGTTAAAATTCGAGTAATCGATAGGTTCGCTTAATTGCGAGCTAAGGCGATTTTGTGCATGCTGCGCCGAAGGGCGGGCCGATAAGAGATATGGCGATATAAAGAAGGTAAAAATGGTTTATTGCGAATGAATGTTTGCAGAGCAACTTAGGAGTTATCAAATTTTCAGAGCACATTTAGGTTCTAATGATACTTTTTACCTTTCGATCGAAGCGATTTTTAATTGTTTGTGGATGAAATGAAATTGAAATTAATTAATTTGATGTTTAACACGTTCACTGCCATACTGGGGCAGTTGAACATTTTACTAGTACTTATATGGCTAATCAATTTTATTTATGTTCACAATGTTTTATTTATTATTCACAGTTAATACGGGTAGTTGTAATTAGGTAAATAAATTATGGATTCATATGGAAATTTAAACGTCACCCATCACGTGATGGTCAATGCGTTAATGTATTGGAGGTTAGTTTAATTTGAAATCATGATACTCAAATGATGTTAGGTTGATCAAACGATGATCAAAGTATGATCAAACGTTTAAAAGTGAAAGAAAATTTTGTGATATAAAGATAGAATGGCACTTATGATATATATTACTTATGTTATTTGTATAAAGACTTATAGCATTGTTCCTCGATAATGGCATTAGTGCACAAGTAATCTCAAAATACAACTGCAGCAACAAAGAAAATCAATTTCGGTAATAAATTCATCCCGAAAATCGATTTGTCTTCTTTTCAGTGAGCACATATCACTATACCCAGCTCCCGCATGCAATTCGAGCATTAATCTTGAATCAATCTTTTAATCTCCTATTCTCCTCTAATCCGTCAGCTAAATCAACTATTCATGAAAAAAAGTGGAGAAGAAAAACGACACCGAGCAGAAGCGGGAATGTATATTCATTATCGCGTAATAAACCGGCAATTTAAAAAAGGTTTATCGTCGCGATCGAATAAATTGAGCGTCAAAGCATCGTCCGCTTCCACGCAATCATCTTAATTTATTCGAGGTCCATTCGGAAACGCTGTGCTTTCAAAAAAACTCTCCACATTCATAACAATTTGTGCGTTGAATAAAATTGAATATCCCGTCTGGCCGAAATTAATCGGCGTATGAATATTAACACCTCTCTTCCGCGACGGGGATCACCTGTACTTTATCCATTAACCATCATCCTCGTATCTTATCCCCGATAACGATCTACGTTCGTATTAATTATACCGAAAATTATCTGGTACATCATACTCCGCGTAATACGGCCTGTTATCATTGCAATTAATATTAACTTAACACCATCGCGAGGCTGCTTCCCGACAATTACGATTAGCGAACAAAATCTTATATGTGATTTACAGTCGATCGGAGGATGTCAGAGGTGTTTTATGGTTAGTTTGCCTGATTGAAGTAGCTAGGTTTCAATCACTCGAGTAGTAACGAATGTTCGGACTTCCACGAATTTTAATAGCGATGGTAGATATCGAGTAATTTAGTCTCTTGGAAAGATAGAATGTGATTCAGATTTATAACTCACACATCCATGTAACTAATCATACTCAGCATACATTCGAATATACATACGTGTACATGTATATCTAGCTACTTGCACGCATACCTACATACATATATGTGTATACAGGTATACGCATACTATTTACATACATGTTCTCATACTTACATGCATGCATACTTCACATGTGTCACCTAGGCTTCACACCGGTTGTCATCTGCAAGGAGCAAGAAATCAGGTAAATTAACAACTGTTGACAAAACAGGAGTATAATGTGTGTGTAAATATAGCGTGTGTGTATAACCTATGTGGATGATGTCCGATGTCATCAGTGTCCATACCAAAAAATACATGTACTACTCCATGATACTGCAAAAATCACATCCAAGGATCCACATCGAAGAGCCAAAATTACAACCTAAATCATCCATACCTAAAAGTACGGTCCACATCCATGTCCCAAAAAGCATCATCCACGTCGAAAAGTACCCAAATCTACATACCTATCAGCCATAACTAGAAGTATGGTCCACAACTATGTCTCAAAAAGTATGAACCAGATGGAAAAATAGAATTCATACGAGTAAAAGGTATCCATTAATTCCTACCACACAGAAGTATAAAGTCGTTCTAACCCCAACAAGATTTCAGCGACAACGTTTGAGGAGCGCAATCGTCGCATCGTTCCGAAGCAATTTCTTAATTAGACCTGGAAGCAACGGCCATGCTTTATACGCAGGAAATTAAAGGGGTCTGCCCATCGAGATTGAACTCTCCGAATGCGCGTCTCGTAGCCGGTCTTAAATCAAGCCGCTGGCTAATTGCCATCGATATTTTATAGCGGGTTCGCGTTCGTAGCACGCGCTGCTTGCCGCAAAAAGGCGGTAGAAAAATTTTTCGACAAAAAGCCAGCTTGTTCGTCGACCGAGAAGAAAAGAAGAACCGAGGATCACCGATGCTGCGTCCAGTCGGTTATAAAAGACCGCAGCTGATTCGACGATTTTTCGTCCCTTTTTACCGCCGCGAAATTTATCTGGCCAGCTCCGCCAGCCGGTTAATAAAATGTCCGCCTTGGCTCGAGCTCGTAATCAATTAACACATCGACACCTTACGGTCAATCGGTCCGTGGGAGCTTGATTAATCGTTCTTCGACGATGTCGCGTCTTTCTCTTCGATAGATTTTGCGGGAAAATTTTCTATGTACGGAAAATGGTACCGATACGAGTCTAACTGTGAATATGTAGTTGTACGGGTTAGTAATTTGAAAAATTCTCTAAATATCCTTCGAGTGTTATATTCCTAGCTTCTATCTCAAGAATTATGTGCTTCCAATTTTGAGTGTCCCTACAATTTTTCCTAATTCTCTATGACTCTAGAATTCTATGTTATTTTCTATGAAATTTTGAAATTCTATGAATTTTCTATATTCCTCCATTTTTGTATCTCTAGAATTCTATATTCCGAATTTATTATGGTCCTAGAAATCTAGATTCATAATTTTCTATACTTCTAATTCTCCATATCCCTACAATTTTATATTCCTGATTTTCTATGATCCTAGAATCTAAATTCCTACATCCCTATATTTCCATATCCCCATATCCCTATATTTCCATATCCCCATATCCCTATATTCGTACATCCCTATATTTCTATTCCAATATCTCCATATCCCTATACCCCTATATCCCTATAACCCTATATCCCTATAACCCTATATCCCTATAACCCTATATCCCTATAACCCTATATCTCTATATTCCCCTATTTCTACATAAAACAAAAAACTGAAAGAAAACAATTTGTGATTTCTGATCGAATGTTCGTTCGAATTTCATCATAAACTCCACAGTCACATTTTCCAAGGTTAATTAGCCTTTTTCCCCAGCATTCCTGCAACTTTGTACAAATTTCGTCTCTTTTTCATTCAGTTATCAAATATAGTTGCTGATTATTATTGGCTTCATTAGGAGTAACAGGCCAAGAAATCTTCGATAATTTGGACTTCACGAGTGCTTATTTTGGTCCCACGTTCTTTGGAAATAATTATTTCGAAAATGTCGTCCATTTCGGTCGACTTTCATGCTGCTCGGCCAACTTTATTTCAGGTCATTAAATCGCACGAAATGTTGTATCGTTTGATCACGGACATTTATAAAATAACGAACGTAATTAAAATATCTTGACATTGGCAAACGCGTCATTCGAATTCATAACTTTTCAAAGGGAACACAGTTTGATACAATAGATCAAATTTTTTCAAACTTTTGTTCAAGTTTAAAAGTGAATTATTTTTCAAGGAAAACTGATTCAAAATATCGTATAACTATTAATCCTGATTCGCGTTTGAAACCCGCAGAACAAATAATTGCATATAAAGAACTGCGAAAGTAAATTGATCTGGCCGTATTCAACTAATTTATAGTGAACGTGGATTAACGAATTCGTATAAACTTCCTTACGATTTGAAAGAAATGAAAATATTACGTAAAGGGGAGCAGAGAAGTCATTTTCATGGCGATCGTCAGAGTTCTTTGGCGTACGTACTTATGGCGCTTAAGTTTACGAATTAAGATTAAAGACGTGTATCTCATCTCCGTGAGTTCCCCTAATGATGCTGACCCAAACCGGATTACTTGATGGCGTTGTTTGCTACCGTTGCAAGCATCGGGGGCTTACGGGTTAATTACAAAATTACTCCCTTAGGATTTTAACTGGCAACGAGAAACGGAGCACGGAAACGATACGATACAAGACTGGTTCGTTAACGTTAACTCACGTTGAATAATGCGAATTGCGGTGAAACAGACTGATAAAAATGACCAGGCAATAAGAGCGTTTCATTAGGCTACGAATTTATACGCTGCTACGTGCGATCAATTATAACAGTATCTACCTACGGTTTCGGGCGTACTATTATTTCTCGAACTATTGAAAATTAGCGGGGGAGAAAAATGTTCCGTCTGAAACAGGTTTTATAAATGTACAAATTTTTATTTACAATCACGTATTTCTAATATATATTTCATTTTTAATAATAATACCAGAGCATTCCATTTTTAGGGCTTGTATCGTTAGGTCCTATTCCAACGACTATAGTATACAAAATGGCCGCGAGGCGTCGATGACTCTGTTGCGATACACGGTCATGTTTATGTTTATGTTGTAACGCCAATAACATAACAGAACATCGATAAACCTATCTAACAAACGAATTCGGGTTCCGTAAACTACGTGATACTTTTGAGTACCGGACAAAATGCCTGATATTGACATACAGCCCCTGGCCATCGAGGACCACGTACGAAAATTTCACTTTTATGTCCATAACATTGTCATATATGGAAAATTAGGTCATGCTAAATTATTACTAAATACGTTGATAACGAGATATACATAGCAATTGATTTGTGACTATCGATAATGATCAAATTGTGTGGGTGATTAAGGGAGAGCATTAGGTTCGAGTATCGATAGAGGTGAAATTTGATGAATAGAAAATGGAGCCCCAGAAGACTAGTTTACAACTCTCCAATCACGTTATCCGAGTTGAAGAGAATTACGGATTTGCGGGAAAATAACGAAGATACAAAGCATATGATCAATGTATACAGAGCATGCAAGCTGTGACCAAAGCAAAGGAAATACAAGATATTAATACGTGTTAATAATGTTATGTACAGTAGCAGTGTATCGTGTGTAGCTAATAAATTATACAATTACAATTCGAACAAGCCTTTTAATTTTACGGAAAACGTGAAAAATTCTGAAAATTTATAGTGGTCCCAATTCGATGAGACTGTATTTTCTATGTATACAATATTTTCATCGAGTATTTTTTTCTTATTAAAATCTTCGTTTTGACATGCATTCTTTTGAGGTTTATTCAGTTTGTATATTTTGTACACTAAGTTTGTAATTTTTTGAGACCACCAAATAGTGCACTATTTTTTATAATCGATTTCAAAAGATTCAATTTCGTTAAAATTTCAAAGTATCAAAGTTCAGAAGTTTCAAGTGAAATATTTGAGAAATCAAATTTTGTAAAAATTTTAACCTTGCAAAGACTCAAAGTGCCGAATTTCAAAGTCTCGAAGTTTCAAATTCTGAATTTAAAGAATTTAAAGATTCCAAAGTATCAAAATCTGAAAGTTCGAAATTTCAGTTTCAAAATTTGAAGGATCAACAATTCCAAAGTGTTAACAATTCTAAAACTTGAAAAACCCAAAATTCCAAGGTATTAAAAATTCTGTAATGTGACGGGCACAAAATACCCCAAAAAGCTTGAAATAAAAAAATCACAAAAATTCCAAAATGTTAAAATTTCAAGACATAAAAATTCCAAAATTTGAAGGGTCAAAAATTCCGAAGCGTTAAAGTTCTAGAATTAAGAAATTCTGAAATACTATACTGTTGAAGGTTTAAAAATTTAAAGGGCCCAAAATTCCAAAGTGTTAACAATTCTAAAACTAAAAAATTCCAAAAATTGCAGAGAATTAAAAATTGTAAAATGTGACGGGCACAAAATCCCCCAAAAACCTTGAAACCACGAAATCACAAAAATTCCAAAATATCAAAATCCCAAAATTTGCAGAGCCCATTCGAAGGAGTTAAAAAATTGAAAATCTCGAAGGAGTCAAAATTGTGAAAAATTCTAAAATATAAAAGACGCAAAATCTGTAAGAATTCCAATTCGATGACCAGTTATTATATTTTACATCCGAATAAAGGAAAGAAAAATTCATCCCATTACACCTTCAATGATCGTTACAGAAACGATTACATCTTCGAGGAAGAAAACGAAATACAAAGTAAGAATTTTCGAATGAAATTGTAATAGCAGTGATTTCTGTGATGGCAGTTCTAGTATTAAAGTGATCGTCGGTTTCCACGAGCGGGCCAGAAGCAAGGACCCGTTATTTGTTGAAGACACAATTATCGGATCCGGCGGCACATGTAATTTGACCGGTATTATGCGCACGTCGACAACGTGTCGCGATTATGTTCGTACCTATACCTGGCACCCAGCTGCACCGTTCAAACCTATCAACACGAGCACGTATGTATCGTATCGAACGATTCTCGCCAATGCAACAACGATCGCCACGTTCGATCCGATAGCCAATTACGAAGAACACGAGGTCCAACGATGTCGCTGATACCTGCATCATGGACACGGGACACACGATCGGCTATGATCATGCGAACGCGCACAAAATTGTCATATCTTGTTAAATCACATCTACCCCTAATTTTTCCTCGCGAACACGTTCGCTACATTTCTCGAGTTTTATTTTCTGCGGGAGTCTGTTTTTTCTTACCGCGAGACATCTAAGGGTTTCGATTTTCAAAATTTTACTTTGCAATATTCAAATTTGAAGATCGATCATGCGAACGCGCACAAAATTGTCATATCTTGTTAAATCACATCTACCCCTAATTTTTCCTCGCGAACACGTTCGCTACATTTTTTGAGTTTTATTTTCTGCGGGAGTCCGTTTTTTCTTGCCGCGAGACATCTAAGGGTTTCGACTTCCAAAATTTTACTTTGCAATATTCAAAGAAGATTTATCATGCGAACGCGCACAAAATTGTCATATCTTGTTAAATCACATCTACCCCTAATTTTTCCTCGCGAACACGTTCGCTACATTTTTTGAGTTTTATTTTCTGCGGGAGTCCGTTTTTTCTTGCCGCGAGACATCTAAGGGTTTCGACTTCCAAAATTTTACTTTGCAATATTCAAAGAAGATTTATCATGCGAACGCGCACAAAATTGTCATATCTTGTTAAATCACATCTACCCCTAATTTTTCCTCGCGAACACGTTCGCTACATTTTTTGAGTTTTATTTTCTGCGAGAGTCCGTTTTTTCTTGCCGCGAGACATCTAAGGGTTTCGACTTCCAAAATTTTACTTTGCAATATTCAAAGAAGATTTATCATGCGAACGCGCACAAAATTGTCATATCTTGTTAAATCACATCTACCCCTAATTTTTCCTCGCGAACACGTTCGCTACATTTTTCGAGTTTTATTTTTTCCGGGAGTCCGTTTTTTCTTGCCGTGAGACATCTAAGGGTTTCAACTTCCAAAATTTTACTTTGCAATATTCAAATTTGAAGATCTATCATGCTTGTTGTGCGTATGTATTTTAAATGGGACATTGTGCACGTCCGAAATTTTATTGTATTTTATATGAATCGTAATTTTATTCATTGTGTTCCATATAAATTTATTCATTTTATATTGTATTCCATAATTTCATTGAGAATGAATTCCATAATTTATTCATTGAAAATTGCATTTCCCATGAATTGTAAATTTATTCGTTTTAAATTGTATTCGATATTACTTGTAAATTAACTGATTAAGTGTGTAAATTGTATACCAAATTGTAAATTTATTCATTGTAAATCGTGTTCTACATATTAGAGTTTTATTCATTGTAAATTATATTCCTCATAAATTATAAATTTATTAACTGTACATACTGTAAATTATAATTCATACAGAACTGAATAATTGAATTTATATCGAACGCGGTTGTAATTAAGTAATAATTATCGTCATTTAAACGTGAATTTAAATGCTAAGAATTGTAAATAAAGGAGATTTTAAAGAATGTAATGGTTTCGATTATGGAAGCTGTAAATCTTAATATTGCGCCACTTATTGCGATGAAAGTCGCGAAATAAAATACACGACATGTTCGACATGAACTTCACGAATCGAAGCAAGTTTTACTTTCATCTACTCATCGAGAAGGGAAAAGAAAAAAAGCGACGCAAAAGGTGCTTGTACGATATATTGCATGTCGAAGTGAAATCTCCGTGATTCTCATTACATATTTACTTATCCAGCAAACATTTATGAATATCAAATAGCGGAACACCATTTTGTACTTCTTTTACTAGTAACTAAAATAAAATCATTTTTAACAGAAGCTTATAGAATCACATACGTAATACTTGCTTTTTATTTAGAGCAGCAATTTTCTTATTCGTTTGCGAACGAAATTTTTCAAAGTTTCAAAACTCAAAATTCTAATGTTTTAATATCTCAAGAACCTAAATACTAAAATCAAAATTCCGACAATTTCAAATCTCAAAAACCGAATGTTTTAATATGTTGAAAATCAAACCCCCCTAAAAAGATCAAAATTCCACAATGTTCACGCCTCACAAACCCAAAAACACAAAATCCTACAATTTCTATACCTCACAGTCCCAAAATCCCACAATTTCAATACCTGAAAAATCTAAAAACCCAACACCAGATTATTCGAAAATCCAAAAATTTTAATACCTCAACCCCAAGACCAAAAGTATGACAGTTTCAATACCTGAAAAACTTTAAAAAGCCAAAACTATTTAAAAATCCTAAAATTGTAATACCTCAAAATCCCAATAACCCAATATTGCAAAACCCCAAAAATCCCGAAAAAAAAACAAATTCCCAAAAACCCAAAATGCTACAATGTCCATACCTCACAAACCCAAAAACCCACAATTTCAATACCCGAGAAATCTAAAAACCCAATACCAAAATCTCAATATCCCTAAACTCCAACTTCAACCACCGCACAAAAGTCTTCAACTACCGATATCGTAAATAAAAAAAGATCGATTAACGAAGCTATAAATTGGAATACGCAAGAAATAAAAATAAACCGTGCATAAAACAATATAACGTAGAAGCGTGGTAAAGCTAATGTTGCAATTCATAAAAGTTAAATGTATTTGGCTCCTTAAGTCGTGAAGGAGGGCCGCGTCTTTCGGCCATCAGCTTGGCAAATGTCTTAATGAGGCAGCTCCGAAACTGCTGCTTTTTCGTTTCTTTCACATTGCACGGTAGTTAGAACGCGATTAAAGTTGCATCATTGGCCATCAGTAGTGCATTAGGTTCTGATCGAGCTGAAACGACTCAAAAACCAGCTGCACTTTGGAAACGAGCTCGAAAATATCGCTTTTTCGTGATGCGATGCGTTATCTATTAGACTCCTGCACGAGGTTTATCGCCATATTTATTTTTGCCGATTGATACATTTATTTTTAGTGACTCGGATATTTATTTTTTAACGACTTACATCATTACTGATATGTTTATTTTTAGCATACATACATGTACTTATTTTACATTTATTTTTAGTGACTCGGATATTTATTTTTTAACGACTTACATTATTACTGTTATGTTTATTTTTAGCATACATACATGTATTTATTTTACATTTATTTTTAGTGACTCGTATATTTATTTTTTAACAACTTATATTATTATTGTTATATTTAATTATAGTAATGGATATATTTATTTGGAGTCATTCGTATATTTATTTTTTAACGACTTACATTATTATTGTTATGTTTATTTTTACCAATTGATACATCTATTTTTAGTGACTCGTATAGATATTTATAATGATTTCCACAGTTATTGTTATATTTATTTATAGCAACTGATACATTAATTTTTAGCGACACATTTATTTAGTATAATTCATGTATTTATGTACAGTGACTTATGAATGATTACTTTTTATTTATTCAATAATATAAAATGAAATTGTAATTTTATAAAATTGATTCACTTCAGTTATGTACAATTGAAATTTGATAATATATATAACTGTATGGATATATCACATAAAATCAATTTTATTGATTCATATATTGAATTGACTGAAACATAAACATCTAAAATTGCCAATTAAAATTAAAATTACAATTGTTTAAATACATTGAGAAAAATCGTTTTCACTTGAAAAAATCTATATCAAGAAAAGTATGTCGTTTTAGTGGAACTCTTCAAGAATAGAGTGTAGCACTAAATCGAATAAAAAGGAAGTTGGTAAAACTTTGTAGAATCGATTGCAGAGAATAAGCGAGTGTGAACCGTTCCGGAGAAAAAATCGAGAATTTATACAGAGGCGTTTTACTTTCGTTTCTAAACGAAAGCGGAAAAGAAGGAGCGTGAAAAAAGAATTTCTACATAACAATTACGAGAGAAACAGAACGTTGCTTCAAAAATGAATTTGCGCAATCCAGGAAATAAAATGTTCGCTGGAAACCGCGTTCGGAGAAGGATAATGCAATATAACAGCACTATGTAAACGTTTTCGTTTTTATGCGATTACAGATCTAGAAAATAGCGTTTTAACTTTTTATGGAGTGATTCGGTTAATTAAAGCGACCGTTACCGGCACTTAATTGGAAACTGGTCCATTATGAATCATTTCCTCTGTTACGAAATCACTTCTGATCAAACGATACAATTATAAATTATTAATTACACTATTGTTTAAAATTCAATTTTCGTATGTTCGAATTAGACATTAATTTTGAGTAATCTTATCGAAACTAATTTAATAAATAATTGATTAGCAATTTCGAGGTTGTATATACACATCTAACAAATGATATTTATTTATTATTTTTCATCGAATAAAATTCATAATATTTATATACTGTTGCAATGTTAGGAACAATTCAGCGACTTCATCCTTGTGAAAATAGAAAATCTTGATTTTGAAAAATGTAAATCAACAAATTTGAAATAATAGATGTTTTACATAGTAGAGTTGTAATAATACAGATTTCAATTAATAAAATAATAAAATTGAGTTTTAAAAATTGTATCATATTTATAATTAGTAATTATGAGTTCCAACTAATAGAATTTACTTCGAAATTTGGAATACGTTTTTAGGAAACTAGTTTCTAAAATTGAATACGGAAGAGTGAAGAAATAATTATTTTTATATGTTGATCGTTAACGAAGTATTACGCATTGTGTAATGTCAAATTTATAATGTTGATGTTAATGTTACATGAAATTTCGAGGAAAGTCATTGAAACCCTTTCACTTTCGTCGAGAATACTCTGGAAGTAATGCGGCAGTTCTCCACAGCTGGTGAACATGTTCTCCGTTACTATTTTTATCTACGTATGTATCTACTTTTACCAAAATTTCGATCTGGTTACAACCGAAACTAGTTTTTAGGTAATCGTTCATTTTTACGAACGCTCGAAAATATTCTACATCGAAACAATTTTGATACTCGAAAAGTTTCGAGATCCTAAAATTACAAAATAATAATATTTCCACAAAACGTCGACATCCCAACAATTCCGACGTTTCAAAATTTCGAAATTCAACAAAATGCAGACATCACAAAATTCACAAATTCTACAATCTCGAAATTGCAAGACTAAAAAATTACAAAATTTCGAAAGCTCAAATTTCCAACATTCCAAATACTGAAAATTCCAAATTGTCAAAATATCAGTCTCAATATTTCGAATTGTCAAAATTTTAAATTCTCAAAATTAAAATCCCAAATTGATAATTTTCAGCCTCGAACGTTTTCAAATTTCTTATTCCGTAATTTCGAAACTTGAGAAGTCATCTGTGACTATCATCTCCATCAAATCATACACGTAACTTTATCAAGTATCTAACTCCGTTATAAAAAATCAGATTCTATCGAATAATTATTTACTTAAAATTCGTTCGAAAACATTGTAGATATCCGAACATTCGTACACGAAGCATCGCGATGCATTTTTGATTACGTCTACAAATTTAGAAAGCATCAACAGAATAGCTACTAATATGCAATAAGCAACAGAGCCATAAATTAGAAGTTTACGCATTTAAATCTATTAAAAAATTCATCGCATTAACATCGTAAATACGAAACAATTATAGATACTAGATAACTAATTACAGATATAATTACATACGGTTAATAATACATATAATGGTTTACACAGAAATGAAGTGATAAACAGTTAATTTAGCTGACAATATCGAGCGAAGATCTAACAGATAGAGTAATGAATCAAAACACCATTCATTCAAATCAATTAAGACATTTACGCTCTCAACGCCGAAGATGCATTAATGTATCGTGTGCATCGAAACGAGCCATGAATCGGCTAATAATAAGTTTAAACTGATACTCTCTCGTGCAGTGCTGGATTAAGTAATTAGCGAAACGAGGACAAGATAGGAGGACATCAAAACAATTTTCTAATATTTAAAATCGACAATTTTCTTCATTTTCGAGTCACGATTGTTCAACTCGAAGATTTCGGCATTTTCGAACGACGAATTTTCAATTCTCAACATTTTTCATACGAAGTTCTCATATATATAAATTCCTCGTATGTCTCCGTATCTCCCACCTCCATATTTTCTAATTCCCAAATACATTTGAAAATTAGAACTTGCATTTCCACTCGGAAATGTTGAAAATATAAAAATTTCGAACTAATCAAATGAATCTAACTGAGGAAATTCAAAAATCTCCAATTCGTAAATTTGAATAATTTAAAAATCAGATCAAGTCACACGCATCATTAATCGAAAGCATAATTAACAAGTCCTAACCGTGTTACGTAACAGCGTGAAAGTTGCAGTTAATTCCCAGGACTGGCGTATAATTAAACGGATATAAAGCAAAATGAAGAAAAAATAAGAGAAAAAAAAACCGTCGTGGAATTAGCCGACAATCACGTAATGAATAAATTTTTTCGAAGGGCACCGCAAAAGAAACAACCGATGGCTATCGAAGCGGTTAGAAAACATGCGTTCCGTGTGCTCATGCTACGAAACGCATAAAACTTCACTTCCACAAGCGCACGCACGACTTTCAATAATCTCACGTACGCAAACGAACGTTTCGCTTCGTTTTCAATTAAAAACCACGAAAGTGGGAATCGCGGATAGCTCATTCGCAAGATAATGAAATTAATGTTCGATGGAAGAAGTATGCAAAATACCTGGAGGATTATAGAAGAATATTGAAATTTTTGAATTTTGGGATTTTGGAATTTTGAAATTTTGAAATTTCGGAATTTTGGGATTTTGGAATTTGGAATTTTGGAATTTTGGAATTTCGGGGTTTTGGAATTTTGCGATTTCGGGATTTTGGAATTTTGAAATTTTGGAATTTGGAATTTTGGAATTTTGGAATTTTGGAATTTCGGGATTTTGGAATTTTGAAATTTGGGAATTTGGAATTTTGGAATTTCGGGATTTTGGAATTTGGGAATTTCGGGATTTTGGAATTTTGAAATTTGGGAATTTTGGGATTTCGGGATTTTGGAATTTTGAAATTTGTGGAATTTGGAATTTTGGAATTTTGGAATTTTGGAATTTCGGGATTTTGGAATTTTGAAATTTCGGAATTTTGGAAAAATTTTGCAACTTTGGAATTTCAGGATTTTGGAATTTTGGAATTTTGAGATTTCGGGATTTTGGAATTTTGGAATTTTGGAACTTTGGAATTTTGAAATTTCGAAATTTTGGGATTTTGAATTTTGGAATTTTGGGATTTTGGGATTTCGGGATTTTGGAATTTTGAAATTTTGGGAAAATGTGGAAATTTTTGTAATTGCGAATTTGGGGATTTTGGAATTTTGAAATTTTGGAATTTTGGGGAAATTTCGGAATTTTGGTATCTTGGAATTTCGGAATTTTTGAAATTTGGAGTCTTGGAATTTCGGAATTTTGAAATTTTTGAATTTTAGGAAAATTTTGAAATTTTGGAGTCGGAATTTCAGAATTTTTGAATTTTAAAACTTTGAGAATTTATTACTGAGTATTTGGAATGTTGAGAATTTCGAATTTGAAAAACATGGATTTTGTAAACGAAAAATTAATAATACCAAATGATTGTTCGATTCTACACGCATTTCACGTTCATTCACGGAACACCAGGTGTGAAGATAACAGTATTATGCAACGGATGTCAACATAGACCATGTCCTCTCACCTGCGATCCCATAGTAACATTCACCTTTCCCAGGGTTAAACGTAATGCGTATTTAAAATACGCAAGGTCGAAAGGAAACCTGGTTGAACTATTGAATGGAAGTGGTGTGCCTGTGAACACTATTCAAGGTAATCGCGTGAACTATGAATAACGTTAGATGACGAATTGATTATACGTCATGCGCCAAGTATTTTGCATTCAATACCAAATTACTTGCAATTTATTTAAATTGCCGCACTCTGTATTTTATGTTTTATTACATAAAAGTTAAGTGGTGTATCATGATTTACTAATCTCATTTATATTTCTCAATTTTTTCATTTCTATTCATTTCTATGTACATTAATTCTCTTACAATTGTCAGATATTTATTATATTATTGATTATTCACTGATTAATTGATAGAAAGTTAATTTACTGATTATTGATAAAGAGACTCATGTTATAATATGAGATATTAGTTATCCTATTACTATAAAATATTAATTACTATATATAGTAATACATTAATTACTAATTCACATGTGTATAACATACAGTAATTAATATTTTATAGTAGTAAGATCTGTTCAACTTATAACACAAGTAATTTACCAATAATTACTTTTACAGTCAATAGTTATTTAAATGAATATATATAAAAATTATTGCAACCATTATGTCTCGACTAATTATTTCCACTGTGATTGCCGCTAACACGCTAATACCGTATCCCTGATAATTAGTAATTTATGGCGTGTGAAACCTGAATGAATTACTTTTCATTATCCAGTTGCTAGTGATCGTTAATTGTCAACAATTACGGTGATGAATGACCGTTAATTGAAATCGATCTACGTTCATGAATATCTGTTAATTGAAATCGATCTACGTTCATGAATATCTGTTAATTAAAGTAGATCATGAATTTGTTATAAATGCATCACAAAACTGTGAGAGTTAATTATTTTATAATTCATGTAGGATGGGAGCAAGAAGATGAGAGACGGATTAAAGTAATAATATAATACATCGAAGGAAGAATAATAAAAAAAAAAACGATCAATCTAAACGCTTCCACGGGTCAATCGCCACTACTCGCTTCCGACGCCTTCGCGCCTTATATATTTTTCGCATTCGCACTGTCTTTTGTTACACACTCATACATCGTACGCAATCATGCTACGCAAAATCAGAACCATCGGCAGACCGCTCGCCGTAACACGATGTAATTATAATTTGTAATTATTTCATAATTATCTTAATAATTGAAGATAACTTAATAATCTTAATGATTTTACTTAATAATTGACATCAAAAGCCAGTGATGTCGAATTGTTTGAAATATTATTATCATTTGATGAGTCGTGGAATTTTGATTAGGAAAACTTAGGCGAAGAGAATTACTCGATAATAAAAATAGGCTGAACCGCATGACGTTTATTATCAACAACAATGCTAAACAACATCGTTATAAAGTAAGTTATGGCCAAATGGAAAATCGTGATTCGTCACGCGAACTTTTACCGGTTATTCTTTATCGGTCGCATATTCTAGGACATCGAGAATTAATCGTAATTGCGTTGAATTAAACGAGGAAAGTACCAATGAAGCAGAAATTACCTGCACTCGTTCAAATTTCTACCTATTGGTTCTTACAGAATCTGTTGTTATACCATAGTTATAACTCGCGCAATGTGTTATTAGTATCAGTATGCGATACACCGTTAGGATTTATATACTGCAAACTTTCTTATTAGTTTATTGCAGTAAGTATAAATTATAATAATTGTAAGAAATTGGAGATTTGTAAAATTGATATGCAGATTTAGTAGCCTAAATGTGAATAAATATAAAGATTATGGCATTGGAAAATTTGAAAACTCTGAAAATTGAAAAAATAAATTATTAAATTTCAATATTTGAAAATTTGAAATTTGAAAACAGTGAAAATTTAAAATTTAAAAATTAGTAAATTAGTAAATGAGTAAATGAGTAAATTAGTAAATGAGTAAATGAGTAAATGAGTAAATGAGTAAATGAGTAAATGAGTAAATGAGTAAATGAGTAAATTTCAATATTTGAAACTTAAAAACTCTACAAATTTGAAAATTTGAAAATTTGAAATTTGAAGACTGCGAATTAAAAAGTTTTCCGAAAATCCGAGAAGCACCCGAGGAAAACCTAAGAAGTTAAAAACTCAACTGAGAAAATTACAAAGAATTTCTTTCTTCGAAATTACAAAGAATACTTCCTTACTTCAACTTCCTTCTACCGTAATTGATCTGTCTTTAACAATTACCTCGCATGATCAATCCTGAGAATAAGAGAATAATGTTACATCGACTGCAAGGAGAAAGAAAAAATGAAGTCTGTAAAAACCGTAACATGGATTGAATGAAATGGATCAGTTTCAACTGACAAGAAAGGAAGGAAAACTTTCTCGTTACATTGCGCTAAGTAATTAACACGCGAGCTACATACGCGTGGCCGCAGGTAAGACTACAATCGACGCGAATTATAAATCGTGGATAATCATCTTGATAGGAATCAGTTTGGAATTCAGCAGATAACAGGGATTTCATCGGGAAGTAACGTGTAAATCGAGAAAAGTATAAATTTAACGAATAAAAATAATTCACTCACGCACAGCTTCGTTGTTAATTTTACTTATTATATTTTAGATCATTTTTGCACATTATTTTATTTATCGTTATTAAAGAAATTATCGAAAAGAAAATTTATTCAATGATTTTTAGCATATTTCAAAAATTTCTGATTCAATTCCTTGCCACACGATTTGTCCTCAGTCAAAACTGACCCTTAAATATTAAAACACAGTTCGAACGTTATGTCAATTATGTAGTGATCCTCGACTATATAAATTATATTTTTTATCGACTAACTGGAAATAAACTTGAGTATTAAAAACGTGCGGTGACGTCAACTCGACGTCGCAAAGTAGAATAACTTTCTGTTAAAAAAAAAGAAATAACTTCTAGTTTAGCTGAAGAATATGAAGAACGAGTACTATTTTGGATGTTTAATTTGCAACGAGCATTCAGAATGATACACGAGTTCTAGGTGGATGGTCGCGTAGCATATTAATCGTTAAAAATTGCTGGTCTATATCTCTTAGCAGGATCAAAATGGTGGCGGTGCATGCGACCCTATTAACATACGGCATTAAGTATTCCGCATGCGAAGCAACCACCGAGCTTTACTCGGATTTCTGCGGCAATTACACGCGCCCCTAATGGCCGCCCTTCGCGGCTATTGATACGGTTTGCGCAAAACCTGCTTTCGAATTAACGCTATCAACTGATAAGCTGTCGCGATGCTAATGCGGATTAACGAACGAGCGAAAGGAACTCTTGAAACTCGTTGTCACTTTAATTTCACCACCCCTCGTTTACGAACAAAATCGAAATAAATACCGAAAATACTGGACGATATATCTCGATTCGATCGATACTCGGAAACAAATAAAATACATTTTTATTTGGTCGAGTTGATACGTCCTTAATAAAAATGAAGACAATGCAGTTATTTCAATAAAATTTCTTTGCATCGATTTATAAAAGAACATTATTTCTTTGATTTATAACAAAATTCCTTTACATCGATTAATAAATTTCTTCGACGAGTAAAAAGAAAAAAATATCTCTGCTGACATTTAAAAGTAATAAAAGTTTGCTGATGGAGGAAACAGAGAAGTGTAAATTTGAATAAAATGTTGAAACGAAAATTATTGTGGTCGCGTGTCCACGCTCTCGCTGATTATTGATCAAGCATACGAAAGTACCGGGATGAACATTTCAATTCGATCAACGATTTTCACGGTGAACAGAGACGCACAAAGGAAATCGCAATCATTTTGCCATCGTGCAAATTACGCTTGCGTGAACCATAATTCCCCACGATCTGTCTGTGATGCGACAATAATGACACACTGCTCGACTTCATCGAAAACACATTAGATGCACGTTTCTCAGGTGTTCGTGGAAAAATGGGTCACGATACGATAGCTGCCAACGAAAAGATGAATAACCCTGTAGGTTTACCGCGCTGGTGTTCGAAAATTTCATACCGTTACCCTGGAATAAACTGAAATCGTTCAATACTGATTAATATTAAGAATAATGTTATACTACAATGTTTATATGTTCTGTACTGATAATGAGTGAAATTTAAAGCTTATGTTTATTTAATACCACCTGAGAACACCGCTTAATTATAGGAAATAGAGATGAGAATCTAACGCATAATATATGTACTGTTATGATACCTTTTTATGCAATTATTTAATAGTTACGAAACATTCTAGAATTAAGATAAGCTACAACTATTCTGCAATTAATTGAACATAAGAATTTCAAAAAATATTAAAAGCATGTACAATTGTATATTTTACCATATATTAGAAAGAAGGATTTTTCTCTACGTTAATTACATAATTATAATTGAATATTGTTACTAGATGGTGTTATAGATATTTCATTAAACATACTTTTTAAAATTTATATGGTATATAACTTTCTGAATTTTTAAATTTCTATATCCGTGCACTACTACATCCGTATCTAACATATCGATCGTGTTGCCATAATTTCAGGAGTCTCGTTATTCATCAATATCCCTATACAATCGCTATTTCGAACACCAACCGTCTGTACATTCATAAATATCCCTAAATTCCCAGATATATCTAGATATTTAAACACCACTAAATTCTAAAATATTACTAGATCCATAATATCCTAACATTCCTGTATGCGGATGCCCCTAGAGGACAATGTACACCAATCCCAATGTCCCTAGATTAAAACTGTTCTGGATCCAAAAATTCCTAGACACAATTGTCTCTAGATCAAGAAGTTCCTAGCTTCCGATATCCCTAGGCCCAATTATCCCTAGATCCAAAAAAATTCCTAGATCGGAATGTCCCTAGATCCAAAAATTCCTAGACACAATTGCCTCTAGATCGAGTAGTTCCTAGCTCCCAATATCCCTAGGCCCAAGAATCCCTAGATCGCAATGTCTCTAGATCCAAAAATTCCTAGACACAATTGCCTCTAGATCGAGAAGTTCCTAGTTTCCAATATTCTTAGGCCCAATTATCCCTAGATCCAAAAATGCCTAGTTCACAATGTCCCTAGATCAAGAAGTTATCCCTAGATCTCCATGTTAACAGCTTTCTATAACCCTAGATTTTTCATTAGTTTCAAAAATCCCTAAAGTCCCGTATCTCTACATCTACAGATTTTATTATTCCCAGATTTCACTATCCGTAGACATTTATGACCAGTAACCAATAGTTACATTTTATTTGAAATAAGTACACCTAAGTTTGTTGGTTAATGTATTACATAATTGCGATTGCCGCAATAAAATTACAAAGTAGAAGCGCCGAACTATCTATAATTTCAAGCAGTTCTACCGCAACTACAGTAAACATTAAAAATGTCATCAAAACGACGAGATATTTTCGTGTACTTTCTATTCGTTTACTCGAACCGTTACTAATACTGTTGATCCTCTACTGCGCTGTCGTACAATATACCCGACTAATTTGAATCCGAAAGAAGAACGTTCGAATAATAAAATTCGTCTAAATTAGCGATTTCTATCACCGAGGTTCATCCTATCGTTCTACGAAAGAACGATGTTACGACTATCAGCTAATTACTCGCCGATCACGAAACAGTATCGAATCGTTATCACAAACGGCTATCTAATAGAGCAGTTTCCATGGATCGCGATCGAACGCGGTGTAGATGAACGCGATTAGAATCGGCTCGTTTCGTGCCAGCTGAATTTCCCGTACGTTATCCCAGGATACACGAGCGCAGCACGTTTTTGCGAATGCAAAACGAGACGCACAACTATAATACGGACGATGAGGTGCAGCGAAAGTACAGAGCCATTATGCCGTCGAGTATATAAGGCTCTGTGTAGAAAACGAAGCGGTTCAGTTAGTGGTTATACGCCACCTAAAAACATACGCGAACTCGACGATGAATATCAAGGTAAGCGATCACTGTTTCCGTGAAAACTTCCAATCGATACGATCGATCAATAACCAATCACCTTTTCTCTCCGTCCAGATTTTTCACCCTCGATTTTATCGCAATTTGTACGAGCTTCCTCTTTCGAATTTCATTCTTCACTCGTATGTACAGTAACGTACTCGTACTCGTATGTACTCGTATGTACAAATGAGCAATTTTATAATTATTCAAATTATTCAGAACATTTCATACTTCAATATGTCACCGTTTTTTAATTGCAACGTGTTACAAATTTGTAACATTACCGTACTTTAAACAAATTGTTTTTTTAACAAAAAATATTTATTCATCGTTAATTCTATTACAATTACTCGCGAAAGTTTAGATACGTGTTTGTTTTCAAAATTGAAAAAAAATCGTGCAACGAAGAGCTAATTTATTTCTGAGTTAATCATCGGTTCCACGTTTTGAACATACTTTCAACGATATAGAAAAATTATTCATAATTAAGTGAGCAAAATTGTTTCTCATAAAATAGATGACGCACAAGCCACTTTGTGGCTAAATAATTGATATGGTAGTCAAAGTGTTAATGAAAATTTGTACACTTATAAATGAGTACTGGCATGCAAATATTAAAATAAGCACTTTCAATTTGTAGCTGCAACTTAATTTTATTTTGTAATAAATTCTAGGCATTTATTTAACGTTAGAATAATACAAGAGAAACGTCATTGAATTTATGGGAAATGATCATGCTTACCAAATTATAAACAATTTTATTTAATATTTTGATTGTAACACGATATACATAAAGCATGATAATGTACTTGTATTAATATACCATTTATAAAACAAAATTTTCATCAAATCAATGACACGACGCATCCTTCAGCATCTTCAGTTATCAAAGAACATGCCAAAACCGCGTCACATCAAAAAGCAATCACCTTATATTTCCATAAGATACTTTTCTGTACATGCGACACATTAGCCATAAACTGGATTTACCCCTAAATAAATTCGAACGATCTCAAAGGATTCTTAAGGTTCTCAAAGGATACAGTTCTCGATCCGAGATTCTTCAGAATCCAGGGTATTGACCCGGTCAGTTCCGACCTGCTGATCAATTCCAAACGAAA
This sequence comes from Megachile willughbiella, assembly GCA_945859595.2. Taxonomy (NCBI): domain Eukaryota; kingdom Metazoa; phylum Arthropoda; class Insecta; order Hymenoptera; family Megachilidae; genus Megachile; species Megachile willughbiella. The sequence continues at coordinate 13,121,044 of OX243798.1, read as the reverse complement.
CCGAAACCGCGCGTGTATCATCGACTTGCAAATCTCTTCATCATTCTCGACTTTCACTCGCAGCTCGCCATCGTCCTGGTGGCTCTGGCCACGCAAGCTAGCCTAGCGGAGGAGGCGAGCAAGTCAGCAGAGGAGGACACGACGAAAGACTCCGTAGCGGAGTCGAGCGAGAAGAAAACGGAAAAACGGGGTCTCCATGGCAGTTACGGTGACCTGGGTGGCGGAGGAGACGGCGGTGGCGGTGGGAGCTACGATCACCACGAACACGTGAAGACGGTCACGGTGGTGAAGAAGGTACCGGTGCCTTACGAGGTGACCAAACACGTGCCCTACTTGGTCGAGAAACACGTACCGTACGAGGTTAAAGTTGGCGTACCCCAGCCTTACACCGTGGAAAAACACGTCCCGTACCCGGTGAAGGTGTTCGTAAAGGTGCCCGTACACGTGCCCCAGCCGTACACCGTGGAGAAGCACGTGCCGTACGAAGTCAAGGTACCCGTGGACAAACCATACGAGGTAAAGGTGCTGGTGCCGCAGCCGTACACCGTCGAGAAACACGTACCAGTGCCCGTCAAGGTGCCCGTGCCCCAACCGTACACCGTCGAGAAACACGTGCCGTTCCCAGTGAAGGTCAAAGTTCCTTTGCCGCAGCCGTACCCGGTGAAGAAGCCGGTGCCGTACGAGGTGAAGATCCCCGTCGATAAACCATACCCGGTCTCCGTGCCTAAACCGTACCCGGTCACCGTCGAGAAGCCGTACCCGGTGCAGGTAGACAAACTGGTGCCCTACGAGGTGAAGGTACCCGTGGACAAACCGTACCCTGTGCCCGTCGAGAAGCCTTACCCGGTGCCGGTGAAGGTACCGGTGCCCCAACCGTACACAGTCCACAAACCGGTGCCCGTCACGGTACACAAACCCGTACCCTACCCGGTGAAGGTACCCGTGGACAAACCGTACTTGGTCGAGAAGGAAGTACCTGTACCCGTCGAGAAAGAAGTACCGGTACCGGTCAAGGTACCCGTGCCTGTTCACGTACAGGAAGATCACGGTAGCAGCGGAGGCGGATATGGAGGCGGATACGGAGGCGGATACGGAGGCGGATACGGAGGCGGATACGAAGGAAGCTCTGGATACGGAGAGGAAGGCGGATACTATCATCACCGTTGATTATTTGTTTGATATGGTAGGACGGTCACTTCGAGGTTAGAGCTTCTTTTTTATGCTTTTCGTAGACGTTAGGTTGGATTGGAGAGTTAGTTGGGTAGATGGCACTGGCGGAGTAGGCGGAGCGATGGGTGGAACTAGTACCGCAGTGGGTGGAGTTAGTGCGTTGGAGGGGGAAGAGTAGAGTAAGTGGTACTATTAAAGTGGTGGGGGAAGGTAGATGGATTTTCCAATTTAATCATTTTTGAACTTGAAGCTACTCGTTTTTAAATTTCGGCACTTTCAAGTTTCGAAATTTTTCAGTTCACTTAGATTTTCAAATCTGGAAAGTTTCATGATTAGAAATCTTTATTCTTCTGAATGTCGACAGGTTTTAAATCTTCAAATTTAGAACTGCGTAAATACAACAAACTTCTAGGGTTTCAATTTTACTAATTTACATATTGCCAAATCAGAAGGGAAGTAATAGAATAACTAGAGCTAGTGCATTACAATAACGGAGGAAGTTACTATTAGCCTATTATGAATGGTAGAATTACTATTTCACTTTAAAGTCCTCCACTTTACTCGATTCCACTCTACCAATCACTTACCCAACTTACTTACATAAAAATACCAAAACAGATCTACCGTTGTCATCTACTCTACCGCATACTCCACCAATGTAACCTAGGCCATATAGATAGATTACGTGTTCTATGAAACGTAATGAAAGTGATATAAGAGAAAGAGTGACAATCATCCTGATTGTCTATTTTTCTGATATTGAGTTGGTGGGGGGCGTTACGTGACTGTGGTGGGGGCGTTTCTCGACCCTGGAGGGGATGTACCCGAGTCCGCGCATGCGCACGAGACCTGTTATCGTCTCTCAGCCACTTTCTCCCCACTCTCAGCAAAAAATAACACTGACTATCCCTGTCCTCTGATGTCACGATCAACTTTCTAAGAGCGCGTAATCTGTTTGTGTAAGTCTACACTGCTTCCTGAATGGAAAATAGAAGTGCCGTCAATGAAAACAAACCTTGAAAAATATCTTTCTTTAGACATACTGTGTCCCGTTGTTTGATGTAACCTGTAGGATGGAACGAAATGCGGGGCAGACTTCTAATAGTTTTTCGTCATTCTAACAGATTTCGTGACTTCTAACAGTGAATGAAAATTACTTCCGTAAAATTTGTCGAGATGTCAATTTTATTAAATCTATATACTTTTACCGATTTCCTCGGTAAAGTTAATTTCATGAACAATTGTCAACCAATATAGCTTCGAGCTGTATCTTAATTCCAATTTTGAAAGAAATCATTTTTAAATATAATTACGATGTGGCAGCTAAGAAAGTATCTTCTGAAGCTCAGTCATATTCGCTGTTAGAAAACGGTCACAATTTTAATTTCTTCGTTCCAGCCGCATAACCACGCGTATCTTCAGGGGAGAACCAGGTAAAAGATCGTACGTAGATAAATGCTTCTCTCTCAAGCGTAACGTGTCTTTCAAGCAATTCAAAGAAGCTGCTCGAGTATATAACATCATTAGCTATTCCTTGGTGACAGCCATTTTTACAGCATTTTTCCATAAACAATGCTTCATAGTTTTTCGATCGAAATTTTCTTCTGTCAAAAGCTTCGATGTCAACACGTTCGCTATCGTACGAGATAGTTTTCTATTTTGTATAAACGAAAATGAAACGTTTTAATACCCGAGAGCCAGACTAATCTAAGTTCACTCTTTTTAACAGTTTTCTCTTATTAATTCTATTTTTGTACTTTGTTGTAACGTAACGGAAACGAGTTTGGCTTAGTTTGACTCTCGGGTAGAAAAACATGCAACTTCATAAAAATCGATGGAGAAATTTCTGATTGATTTTGTTATCCCATCTCGACGGTATTGGTTGAAACTGATGTTTTAGTACTTTGTGGAGACTTTTGGAAATTGTTAAGAAGCATAAAGCGTTCTCTTCTAATAATAGTGGTAGAAAGTATGAGTTTATCTTGCTGTTCCAAAGAAAACTAACAACCTGCGCATAAACGAGCTTTACGAGCATAAGTTAGCCAATGTGAAGTATACTTCGCTGCGAAACTATACTTTTGCAGCGTAGAGGCACTCTTGTACCTAATTTAAGTTAAGACACCTGAACGATGTAGATGCCCTTTTTGTATTAAAGATTTTTAATAAATACTCTGTCATTGTAACCTTGATTTTTATTTAATCCTTTATCGCATGCTATTAATATCTTTCAGGTGCCGAAGGATAATTATTTCAGGTTAAAAGTTGTAAACATTCGTTGCAAAGTTTTTAATAAACGTTCTAATTGCACAATAATTTCACGGACATTGTATCACGTTGTATACAATATGTGTAATATACAATGAATATAATTAATTAAAATGAAACATATTTTTGATGACTAATTTGAGAAACATTTCTGAAGAAGGTCCACCCCTTTTCCAAATAGCAAAAATACATTTTTAAATCTATCTTAGCAATTGTTCAAATTATTTTATTTAATCACTTAAGAATTGTTTAAATTATATTATTCAATTATGTTTAAGAATTTTGAAAATTATTTAATTCGATCACACTCAAGGATTGACCGAATTTAATTACATAATCAAGGTACACTGGAACTTTCAGAAGATTAGAGACGATTAAAAGTTTCTTAATTTTACGAAGTTCGTGTTAGAATTTAGATCGTATCGTTCTCGTAACGCGTAGATAATTGATCATGATGGAAATCAAAAGTAGCGATCTATCATTAGAGCATCGTTTTCCTTGCTCGAAGAATTCACCAAGTTTTTCGCAAGAGTAGCCGAAGAAAAACGGCGAAGAATTCTTCGCGAACGTGTTAACGAGCATACACTTTCTCGCCGAATCTACCGGAAATCTCGTCTTCGAGTTTCACTTTTGCAAAATTTCCCTTTTCGCGCCGACTGCTCAACCACGTGCATGAGAACGAATTATTATTACGTGGACGACTCTTTCACTCGATACCAGTAGCGTAACTGCATTTCAACGGGCCCAGGACACTACCATAAAATACAGAATGACTTTTCTTACGTTGGACAAGGATTGTGGAATGTAGGACATTTCATATTTTAGCATTCTTATAATAGAAATTTGGAAACTTTCAAAGATCTAGGTTATCAAACATAAAAGCTTTCAAGTTTCCTAGTTTTTGAATTCTTGACCCGTTCAGTTCTCCATTTTCAAGCTTCCAATGAACTTCCAAATTTTCCTAAATTGACAAAAATGGAAATTCCCGAATTCCCTAGATTACAAATTCCTATATCTCCGAATTACCAAAATATCTAAATTCTCATATATTCCAAGCATCAGAAACCTCCAATTTTGAAGAATTCAAAGCCTAAATTCGAAAATTCCTAAATTTCCAAATTTTCCAAATTTGTAAAACCTCAAACTGAACTTTGAAATTTCCTATATTTCCAAATCGGCAGATCTTGAAATTCCCAAATTCGTAAACCCTGAGTCTCCTAACCTCTAAAGTTTCAAATCCTCAAAATTACACGAACTACCAAAGTTTTCGAATTCCGAAATTTCAAAATCCCTAAATCTCCAAATTCCTCAATCTCTAAATCTCCGAAATTCTCAGCTCCCTAAATTTCTGCATTCCCATATTTCCAAATCCCCAAAATGCCACGAATTACCAAAATTCTCGAATTCCCAAATTCCCAAACTCCTAAATACCTAAGTCGCCAAATCCTTAAATTTCCAAATCCCCAAATTCCCAAATCCCTGAATCTCCAAATATCCAAATCCCCAAATTCCCAAATTCCTAAATCTTCAAATTGTCAAACTCCCAAATCCCTAAGTCTCCAAATTCCCAAATCCCTAAATCTTCAAATTGTCAAACTCAAAAATTCCTAAATCTCCAAATCCCCAAATCTCCAAATTCCGAAATCCCCAAATCCCTAAATCTCCAAATCCCCAAATTCCCAAATTCCCAAATCCCTAAATTTCGAAATCTCCAAATTTCGAAATCCCCAAATCTCCAAATCCCAAAATTCCCCAAATCTCCAAATTCTCAAATCCCTAAATCCCCAAATCTCCAAATTCCCAAATCCCTAAATTTCGAAATCTTCAAATTTCGAAATCCCCAAATCTCCAAATTCCCAAATCTCCAAATCCCAAAATTCCCCAAATCTCCAAATTGTCAAATCCCTAAATCCCCAAATCTCCAAATTCCCAAAATCCCAAAATTCCCCAAATCTCCAAATCCCCAAATTCCCAAATCCCTAAATTTCGAAATCCCCAAATCTCCAAATCTCCAAATCTCCAAATCCCAAAATTCCCCAAATCTCCAAATTGTCAAATCCCTAAATCCCCAAATCTCCAAATTCCCAAATCTCCAAATCTCCAAATCCCCAAAATCCCAGATTCCTAAATCTCCAAATTCCGAAATCCCCGAACTCTCAAATCCCAAAGTCTTCAAACCCCCCGAATCCCGAAACTTGCATTTCCCCAAAATCCACGGAAGCCACTACCACCGCAGAGAAAAATCCTAGTTACGCCAATGGTAGAAAGATCGCGAAGAAAAAGAGTCGCTCGTTACTCGCACGCTGCAAAGCGCCTGATATTTTACGGTTCAATAATTTCAAGGAAACATGACAGAAACGTTTAACATGCGTCTGGCTTCGACCGGAAGCGGAAAGATTCCGAGAACTGAAATATGAACGTATCGAATGCGTATACGTATTGCTGCTGACCGTTTCCGGGCCTCGCTTTCGATCTCGAGCGAATCTTAAATCGAGATTTGCAATTAAACCGATCGTTGTGTGCGTGTTCAAGAAAGCATTACTTTCTCCGCGATTAGTGTTGCACCGACACACACCAATACGTTCTTCTGCATTGATTTATGGGACGGCGCTGTTTGATTTGAATTTGATAGCAGGGTTTCGCGAAACAGAAAATTCTTTAACAACTGTGGTTACAGAAGGGTCGGATAGGACCCCACGCGACAATTACTAAACTTCAAAATTTCTATCATTCGAAATCGATTTCCGTAATTCTTTCGTTGAAAATTACCTTTGCTAATATTTTTATTCTATTATTTTATTTTTACGTGTGCAAATACACGATTTATGTATCTGTCTGTAAAGATTGATCATTTAGACTGCCAGTGTTCGATAATCAAAATAAGTTAAAAAACTTTACTCTTGCTATAAATCTAATTTCATCGATCGATAAATGTACAATAGAAAAATTGTTTTCGAGGCTTGTTTCTATCATTTAAATACCATACTTTTCCCGCGCAAATTACTTTCGGTCGACGAATCCGCAATCGCGTAACAAATTTCATTTTACCGAAATGAATGCAAATTTTAATTGTTAAGTTTAGCAAAATAAATACATAAAACTAGACCGATGAGTATTGTCATAAGAGTAAACGATTAGTATGACCATCGAGCATTGTTTCCTTCTCGGTTACGTAAAACGTTATGTTACACGGGAACTGCGAATTACGAGGATGCATAACCGCGGCGAAATATGAAAGTGTGCAGACGCGTGGTTTTATTAGACGATGTACGACCGGTGGATTTTGTGAAAGTGAACAAAATCGCGACGATTCCACCATGCGTGAATTATAGCCGACCTGTCTTGCTATCCACTTCCTCCTGCATCGCGATCCCGTCTACTTCCGCTTTTCTATTGGCTCTTCGGTAATAAGAGGAAAGTTTCATCGTTTCTTTTCTTCCCTTCTTTTTCTCCTTATTACTTTCCTTTATCGAACTGGACGTTTTCACGGCAATCGACAAAACGATATTTTCTCACGATCCTTATGCAATCGTCTAACCATAATCCTTACGTATTATACTTTTTTTATTTGGTTAACGGATGCTCCTTTTCAGTAAAATTACGAAACACTTCAGTAACAAATCGATTCAAAGATATTGATCAAGATGTAAAATTAATTATTTATTGATAGGTGAAAATTAAGTATATACAAAATTATTTCACGATTATTTAATGATAAGAAATTAATCTTTGAATATACTATAGATTTATACAATTTCTTTGTATGAAAATTATGTGATTATCCATTGATGTTTGCTCCACTATATAAAAAAGAATGGAAATATATTTTCGCGCATTTTTTATTAAAAACTGTTTCGAACAAAACTTAGAAAAATTAAAAACAAATCTAAAACAATACACCGTTCCATTTTCCTATCGATCGCAGGCAAAATGGAGTCGCGTGTCTTCGCGAATCCGTGCACGATTCTCTGAACAGTTATTTGCGATCCCATATTTATTTCACTAGAACAGAATACCGTAGTTTCTCGACAGAATCGTAGTGAAAGTACGTTACTTTCAGGAGATCATCGAAACCGCGATTGTATCATGTTCGTCTCGCCGCTGCAAGGACAAATAGAGTCATCGTCATCTGTTTCACAATATTATCACGGTTGTAAATTCCGTTCCGGTGATTAAAGCCCGTTGAAGAAAGTAATGTAACAACGTTTCGCGTACACCGGAAGAACGTAACCCGAGAACGTAATGAGTCCTTGCCACCGGAAGGAAACATTTTAGAACCAGTTTCTACAGGATACAATTAAATTTTGCCTCGACGTGTTTGGTCTTTTTTGGGGGAGTAAAACGGGTGTTGCTAAAGCTCGATGCAGGATAATGATAGGTAGCGAGCTAATCTGCCATTGCAATTTGTTCGTTAATATTAGAAAGTTGTATGCATTTTCGAATTTCTACGTTTGGAAAATTGCGAAAATTCTTAAATTCCAACATTCTCAAATCTAAAATTTCCAAATCCACTCAAACTTTCTAGATACCCTAAATTTTCTAATACCCACATTCTCAAATTCCTATCTCCAATTCCCCAAATTCCCAAATCCCTAAATCTCTAAATACCGAAATCCCCAAATTCCCAAATCCTCAAATTTCTAAATCTCCAAATCCCTAAATCTCCAAATTCCCAAATCCCCAAATTTCTAAATCTCCAAATCCACAATTTCCCAAATCCCTAAATCTCCAAATTCCCAATTTCCCAAATCCCTAAATCTCCAAATTTCCAAATCCCCAAATTTCTAAATCTCCAAATCCACAATTTCCCAAATCCCTAAATTTCCAAATTCCCAAATCCCCAAATCCTTACATCCCTAAATCCTTAAATCTCCAAATCCCTAAATCCCCAAATCTCCAAATTTCTAAATCTCCAAATCCCGAAATTCCCAAATCCCTAAATCTTCAAATCTACAGATTTCCAAACCCCTAAATCTCCAAATTCCCAAATCCCTAAATCTACAAATTTCCAAACTCCCAAATCCCTAAATCCCCAAATCCCAAAATTCCTGATTTTCAAATTTCTAAATACATGTACATACGTGTACATATAAAGTGCACCAATAAAAACCGTCACCCCCCTAAAAAATTTTGCCCACATAAAAATACAAGAAGCAACCAAAATGCTATTGTGGTCGAAATTGAAACAGACCGTTCTTCGAAAACGTACAAGGGGACGTATCCAGGAGTTTCCGTGACGAGGAGATTCGAATCGCGTTGAAATTCCGAGGCTGAAACCCATTATCGAGTTTCCATCCCTTCATCCCCGTCCTCGGGTTCGCAGAACGGGCGCGGGGGTGGCTCGGAGGGTTTTATCCAATGCCGCGGGTGTCGGGGCGCGACTGTGAAGCGAAGGCAATTATCGTAGCGAAACTTGAACGTGTTTGCCAGCTTCGAAGCTGGCCGACGACGACGACGACGACGACGACGACGACGAGACGGTGTGAGAGTGGAGTGTTTGGCGTCTGATACGACGGGTCAGGTCCCGGGGGATTCTCAGCGACTCAAACGGGACTATCCCGACACTCTCATCGCAGTTAATTACAGAGTCCTCCTCTCGTTCTCCTTCTAACTCCATTTACCCTTAGCTGATGCTCCTCCTTCGATCGCTTTCCTTCGATTTTCTTGGACGTCCATTTTTCACTCCGTCAAAATAAATAATTTATTATAATCTTTAAGCTTTGATTACTCTGTATAAATTCTTCTAACATTTTCCCTTAGCTTCTTGAATTTCTCGATGCTCCATTTTTCGCTCGATTGTGATTTTATTAATTTTCTTCAATTTTCAAAAAAGAAACTATTGGTGAACCATAAATGCTTATTATAATTAAACACAAGAAATCTTTGTCACGAATATAGAATTTTGATCAACTTTACAAAAGAGATCAATTTGTAAAATATAATCATAAAAATTTACGAAATTGATTTTCATCGATCATTATCAATATTCATCAATTTTATAAAAGTGTAAAGATTGATAGAATGAAATCACTCGTTAAAATCAACGCCATCAATTTTGACCAATTTTACAAAGTTGATCGCCAATCAACGAAACGGAAATATTAATTAAAATGAACAATCAATTTTACAAAATCGAACAATGTGCAATTTTAGAAAAATAAACTGGGGTGCGATCGACTAGTGAAATAGAACGTTTCGAATGAAGTTTAACTACAGGTGAAGCGCGTGTAAGCGAGAGCTTCGACAATCAGTGGACGACAGAGAAACCCCCGTGGGAATGCGAGCGAGCGAATCGTAGCGGGATTGAACGCTTGAAATGGAATAATATCCAATAATCTGGCAGCTGAGAGAACGGGATAAAAAGGGACGTTTTATCGGAACATCGCAGTAACCGAGCGAGTACCCAACCATTTCCGCCCCAGGCTCTCGCTTTCCTACCCCTCGTCGCTTCTGGCAAACCGGGCAAAATTAATTATTGATTTCGGATACGGCCATTCACAGGTCGAAAGCTTTTAATCGAAAACGAACCCATCCGTCCCGTTCGATGCGAATCGAACAACGAGACCGGTATTGGTTTTTATTTTACAGAAACAGAGAATACGTACAAAACTCATTTCCCTTTTTTCTTTTTAGAAAAGTTATCAATTTTTTAAATTATCACCTGAAATTGACTGCTGCTCCTATGCTCCGTGTAAATCCATCTGTATTCCTAAATCTCTGAGTTATAGTAAATTAAAAAATGCTGCTTCGATATAGGTATTATTAATTTATTATAACGTAAGTGTTACAGAAAAAGAAAGAGGCTTTGTGTTCTTTATAAGCTATTATATATTTAATTAAATAATATAGCACGGATGGTTCATAAAAAGGAAAATTTGAAGGTTTTAAGTGATTACAAATGAGCACAAATGTCTTATGATGGAGGTAAAACACCAATTGCTTCTCAGATTTTCATCCATCGATGGATACGGATGGGACTGATGGAAATGGACCAGACATATTGGATCTTGATCTTAGGGATTCTTCTTTTGATGATGGCAGAATATCAATTAACTAAATTAAGGGATTAGAAAGATTTGGATTATAAACTGTATGAAAAGAATATATAAATAATTATAATTAGACTGTTTATATTTATGCATTTATGATAAATCAAAGTCTGTAAACTGTAAACTGCATTATCTACAAATCTCCAATTTTGAAGACTTTCATATATCATAACTGTATAAATATTTACACCTTTCTAAATATAATTCAATATATTAATGAAAAAGCGTGAATCAGGAAATAGAATAAAGGATTCTTTGATACGGGGTTGACATAATTTGCGAACAGTGCTGCTATTTTGAAACAATAAAAATATAAAAACATTCGGTATGTAGAAATGACATATTTTCGAGTGAAAAAGGTATATATAATTTGCACTTATACAATGTTGACATAGCATTAATTTTGCTGCACGTAAATCCATATATTTAAATTTATTAAATCAACATATTTTAAATAATCTAAAAATTAAGCAATATCTTTAATCACCTCCTGTACTTCAGCTTTTGTAAACATATGAAACAGTTTCTCAGGTGTCATTGTCATTACTTCTATGTTATTATCACTCAATTTTTCTTCCATGACTTGTTTCAGTATAACCAAAGCTGATTTTATTGCTTCTTTAAGCGTCATCGACTGTGAAATGTAATAATACATATTACATTTGTATTACATTTGTATATATGAAAAATTACATATTACATATATTATAAAGATTTACCTTATGATATACCTCTTGAAGGTTCTGTTGTGCACCTTCGCTACCAGAGCCAATGGCTTTTGCATTAAACTCGACGAAAGTACCCGAAGGGTCCATATGATATAACTGAGGCCCTTTCTCGTCGATACCAGCAAACAAAACTGCTACACCAAATGGTCTCGACATAGCACTTCCATCGTCATCGCTATCTCCAAACTGTATAGCTAAATTGGAAACAGCTTGAGCTGTCGATTCGACAGACATTCTTTCATTGTAGATAAACCAATGATTCTGACATTCTACTCTAGCACGATCAATTATTGTTCTAGAATCAGCTATTAAACCTGATGCAGCGCATCCAATATGCTTATCAATTTCAACAATTTTTTCTAAGGTCGTGGGTTCCATTAAAGAAGAAGTGATTCGCTTCTCTACGACTAACACTACACCTTCTGATGTTGCAATTCCAATGGCAGTGGAACCAAGTTTTATAGCTTCTATAGCATATTCAACTTGGAACAATCTTCCTTCTGGTGAGAAGGTATTAACACCATGATCATATTCAGAACGTGTTAAAAACATCTGAAAACGAAAGAACATGCAAACTTAGTTAATTGCATCTATATAACTTTCAATCTGAGCTATCTATACAACTTTTTATATACTTCTGTTCACGATTGAACTTTTAGGTTATGATTCAAAACATTACATATGCATTTATATTTTATTACTCTGACTTAAATATATAGTAACAAAATGTGCCAAATATATTTACTATGAACTCAATAGGCATAAGTTAATTCATTAATATTTGAAACAATAAAACATAAACTAATATGAAGTAAGGTTAATTCGGAATGACATAGCAAAACTAATTCCAGTTATGTTACAAACATACAAATACATAAAGTTGAGTGCATTTTTGAAATTAAGCTCTTATTAACAACTAATGATACTTACTTTTAAACTAGATCTATTGTTCTAATAAAAAACGCTTAAAAATCGGTTCAAGCCGAATGTCACAAACGCCAGTCACGAAGAAACTTGAATCAATGGCGGTAAATGGCGGGGATAACAAAATGATGATTTAATTTTGAAAGTGTCTCAAGTGCAACCCTAGTTTTTCTAGAGATGACATCTAACAGGAATAACTACTATCAGAAATAACATCCTCCATCTGTTTTATTTCGCGATTTATATTTCCGAAAGGCGATTCTAATAATTACATTAGAATGTAACCTATTATATTCTACTCATTATACTTGAGATTTAAGCTTACGTTTATAACGGAAATATCTCGCTGATTTAATGTATAATAAAGAAGTAAAGGATAATAGTTTATTGTAAAGTATTCAATTAAAAATATTGAAAGTATTTTTTTTTACATATATATTTGCCCGCGCGTTGTCCAGAAAACAGTACACCTGGCATCATCTAACCGTCAAATATGAAACTATCAAAAGAAAAAGTTTTTCCGTAAAATAAGAAATTTTAATGTTTTTTTTTTGTTATATGTAAAGGCTGATCTCCAGAAAACCGTCATGCGGTAAATAACTTATTAAAAATCAATATTAATTGAATTTTTAAGAAAATGTGGGTGGCGCCATCTCTCCGGCAAACAGGGTGAACTACACGTATTTGAAACTGTAGTTTCATTAGTTCCTATTTCCAACGCTAGATGGCCCAGAATTCAACTTTAGAGCGAGAATCTTAAACTCCGTGGACATCTAGCGGCGAAAAGTAAGAACTAATGAAACTACAGTTTCAAATACGTGTAGTTCACCCTGTTCGCCGGAGAGATGGCGCCACTTGTTCTATTTTTTTTTTTTAATTTAATTAATATTGATTTTATTGGCTTAATTTACTATAATATGCATTAAATTACATAGGAGAGCAAGAGTAATTATCTTCGGAATGTTTTCACTTCATATTATCAATTTGGCTTGAAGAATGCAATTTTCTATTTGACTAGTACCAACGTACACCAATCGATGGCGATACTGGAACCATTTTCGGATAACGCGTTCTTATATAGGAATTTGAAAAAATATGAAAAAAATTAGGGCTTTAAAATACTGTAAACGTCTTAAATTAAGTATTTTACAGTAGGCAGTAAGTCATTAAGACACGGAGACTTGGAAATTTCAGAAGTTTGAGAACTTTGTATCTTTGCAATTCTGGAAAATTTGAAATCTAAGTTTGGGCCTTCGAGACTTGGGAATTTTTAAGCTTTGTGATTTTGAGAATTTGGGTTCTGGAAGTTTCAGACTTTGAGACTTTAGGCCTTCAGGACTTTGGGAAATTGAAACTTTAAAATTCTCGATCTAGGAATTTCCAAATTGTTTGCATCTTCGAAGCTATTTAAAAATTTCAGAACTCAGGGAATTTAGAAAGGAGGTAAATCGAACAATAGAAAATTTCAAAGGTACCTAAGAATGCACTAAACTTAATCCAACTCTGCTACCATCCCAATAGTCCCGCCACAGTGTCGCAGACCTACCTACTGTTCGTTCAAAACATAATCCCATCGCCATTCACCATTCAAACGCCCACAACTAAAATAATCCACTCTTGCAAAACTCCCCAACACAATTTCATTAAAGTACATCCACAATTCAATGGATCTTTGTACATAATCCCGCGCCATGTTGCAAACGAAACGTGAATCCGTGCCCTTGATTCGTTCCATTTCGCGGTTTCTCGATTCTGGTCACCGAAAGCGACCGACGAGGGCAGCCGAACACCGAGGACCCAAGTATGCGCTAATTGGTACGGGCACACACATACCACACTCCTGTGCACCTATACACAAGAAGACAGGACTGTACATTCGGGGGCAACGGACACCTTCGAGGAAGGACAAATATTCTATAACTTTGTAATTGTTAAATTTCTACATCTTCGTATGTATAGATATGTAGGTATTCAAGTTCGATCATTTTTGTACCTCTTTATTTTTACATTTTCAGACGTTCAAGTTTTAGATCTTCATATATGCACATACTCAAATTAGATTCATTTAGCTCTGGATCTCTGAATACCGGTCCCCAAATATGTAGACTCCAACATCCTCCAGATCAACAAATTACATATCAAGGTCATAGTGACCTCAAACTAGACTACCAAATCCTTCAGTCCACAAGCTATCATGTCCCTTGATCCACAAGCTAATATGTCGCCTGATAAACTAATATATATTAGCTATTATGTCTCCACATTTCTAGACCACCAAGTCCCTTGATCCACAAGCTAATATGTCTCCTGATAAACTAATATATATTAGCTACCATATCTCTTAATTCCTAGACCACCAAGTCTCTTGATCCACAAGCTAATATGTCTCCTGATAAACTAATATATATTAGCTATTATGTCTCCACATTTCTAGACCAACAAGTCCCTTGATCCACAAGCTAATATGCATCCTGGCAAACTAATATATATTAGCTACCATGTCTCCTAATTCCTAGACCACCAAATCCCTTGATCTACAAGCTAGAATGTCTCCTGATAAACTAATATATATTAGCTATTATGTCTCCACATTTCTAGATCACTAAATCCCTTGATCCACAAGCTAGTATGTCTCCTGACAAACTATTATATGTTAGCTATCCCATCTCCAAATTGCTAGACCACCAAATCCCTTGATCCACAAGCTAGTATGTCTCCGGAGAAATTATTATATGTTAGCTATCATGTCTCCAAATTGCTAGACCACCAAGTCCCTTGATCCACAAGCTAATATGTCTCCTGATAAACTATTATAATGTTAGCCATCATGTCTCCAAATTCCTAGACCACTAAGTTCCTTGATCCACAAGCTATTATATCCCTTAACAAACTATTATATGTTAGCTATCCCATCTCCAAATTGCTAGACCACCAAGTCCCTTGATCCACAAGCTAATATGTCTCCTGATAAACTATTATAATGTTAGCCATCATGTCTCCAAATTCCTAGACCACTAAGTTCCTTGATCCACAAGTTATTATATCTCCTAACAAACTATTATATGTTAACTATCCCACCTCCAAATTCGTAGATCAGCCAGATCCACACATCCCAAAATTTCGCACATCCATAAATCCCGAAATTCCTCCGTCCCGTAATTCTCCGTCCACAAGTCCTTTCGGACGTCGCCACATCTAGTAGCTAGATTTGCCAGTGACTGTACCATAAACGAAGAGGAACGTAAAGGGAGAGCGAGAGGAGGTATCGTGAACATTGTTGGCGTCTCCGGTTCGAAAAGGACGCTGGAAGCCGAGCCGGGCAGAAGTAAAATTCCGGACCGGGCGACACGGCGGCTCGTTAAAATGCTTCTGGGGCTTTCGGGCGCGGGACGCTCCAGGTAATTGGCGATTAGCGATTAAAACGAACGGACGTCTCTTTCTATCTCCCGATGGCGTGTCGTCCTTCTTCCCTCCGCTGTCCTTGGCCAAGTGGACAACGCAACGTTCGTATAAAGCGCCTTTTATCGACTCGCTCTAGTCCGTAGATTGGCCGATTTTATCTTCTACCTGGACACGATGACACCCGGCCCTGTCTGGACCGTTTTTGGAGCCACGGAATGGGGAACCGAGATCGTGCGACTCGGACTTGATGATCGGACCGGGATCGGTTTCTTACTGAAACTCACTAGGAATCTGAAGTACACTCGGTAGCAAATTTACTGGTGATGTAATCCTTTGGGATAGAACTTCAAAACAATGATTCATTTTATCACTGTTCAACTATACAAACTGTTGTGTATCTTCTGTGGTGCCATAAGGTGTAACAATTATCAATTAAAATATCTAAATATCATATCAACGAATATTCGACGAATGAACTTACTTCTCTGTAAACATACACCCATAGTGCACAAAATTGTGTGAATATTTTGGGACACGACTCTTTGGAAATGCCTAATTTAAGAATGTATAGAAAACAAATTTTATTCCAATTTCATCCACATCTACGTAAACATGACCAAAATTAATGAAGACTAAAGACCCATAAAAATATTTTTCAATAGAAGCATGCATAGCTGCTAATAGAATCTTAGATCTCATAAATTGACAAGGGCAATCGATTTGTCGTACAAATTCCTCCGTCTAAATCGATCCTGTTAGCAGCAAGGCGAATAGAGAAATTACAGGACAGTTGTCCCTGTTATAGAGTAACTCCCGTTAAATGGTGGAAACGGTGGTGCTGCCATTTAGCCCGTGATTCTCGGAGGAAGTCTTTTGTTCGCAGCTGGGTATCGGCTCGGTATCGGAATTATATGGCGAAAACAACGAGCGTCCCGAGCGAAATTAAATGCCGTACGGCCGCTTAAGGAAACGACCATTGTGATTTGGGATTTTTACCACGGTAGCGGTCTCGAGAGCTCGGCCAGGTTAATTTGCCTTCTCGCCAATAACCGTTATTTCGGTATTGACTCGAAAGTGGTTACCCTTGTCCCGATCGCTGCTATCGGGATTAGTCATCCAACTAATCCGTGATGAGCGTGTACACGCAAACGAGCCAACCTTATCCGAACCGTACGGACAGTTAAAAGCAAATCTCACTTCTCGGAAGATATGGTAAATAAGCGAGATGGGGAGGTTTATTTTCTCATTGTTAGGGTGTTTTGTGGATTCGGAGTTTTCGAGTGGGGAAGGGTAGGAATTTTTTTATTTTGATATGCGGGATATTTGGTGATTTGGGGATTTAGAAATTTGAGAATTTAGTCATTTAGAAATATGGAAAGTTCAGAGTTTGGGTGCTTGGGATTATGGGGATTTGGGACTTTGGAGATTTGAGGATTTCGGGATTTGGGGATTTGGGAACTTTGGAGATTTGAGAATTTGGGGACTTGAGAATTTGGAGATTTGAGATTTTGGGGATTTCAGAATTTGGAAATTTGCAATTTTAGGGATTTGAGAATTCGGTGATTTGAGATTTTGGGGATTTGAGAATTTGGAAATTTGAGAATTTGGGAATTTGAAATTTTGAGGATTTGAAAATTTGGGGATTTCAGAATTTGGGAATTTGAGAATTTGGAAATTTGAGAAGATGGGAATTTGAAATTTTAGGGATTTGAGAATTGGGGGATTTCAGAATTTGGGGATTTGAGGATTTGGGAATTTGAGAATTGGGGGATTTGAGAATTTGGGGGTTTGAGAATTTGGTAGTTTGAGAATTTGGGGGTTTCAGAATTTGGTAGTTTGAGATTTGCAATATTTAGAGATTTGAGGCATTTGGAGATTCGAGAGATTTGAAGATTTGGGTGATTTTGATATTTGGAGATTTGGGATGTTTATAGATTTGGGACACTTGAAGATTCAGGAGATTTGGGATGTTTGGAGATTCGAAAATTTAGGTATTCAGATATCCAGAAGCATGAGAGTTTGTGGATTCAGCATTTTGGGGATTTGGAACTCTAAGGATTATAGATAAAATATAAGGATAGATATCTAGAAATTTAAAAATTTGATAAATTAAGAAATATATTACAAATATAGGAACATGCAACCATACACTACTACAACTTTCAAACCCCATCAATATACAAATTCAGGAATAAAAAAATTCGAGAACACGAGTAAATTGATAGCAAAGTCTAAACTACTGAAAATTCTCAAAGATGAAAAAACTGTAAAACTCAAGAAATCATAAACTTCTCAAAATTTCCACGTCGAAGGAACCTAAATATTTCCAAACCTCTATCAAGAAATGATCCCTGATAAGAAATAGGGATATTCTTCGTACCATTGAACGCGTTAATCCGAATTTTTCTTCGGCAACTAATACGTAAGACGATAGGTGTTCGATTTCGCGGGAAAGGATCTCACGACATTATTTCCAACACCTCGTTGTTTCGAGGCGTTCTACCGGGTGCACGCGGTTCTACGTACTTGTTACAGACGCTTGCCGCGGAATACTGTTCCGACCGGTGAGTTCATCGGCAATTTGAATAATTCCCTCTCGAAAGGAACGGTTTCTCATCTCGAATTCGCCTAACGTCCGATGTTTTTGTTGCATCGGCTGCTGCCTCGCTTGGCTATTTACCTCGGAATGCGAGTGCTTCTGCTTCGTGCCACTTTGTAAATGCTCCATTCCCACGGGGAAAAGTCCGCGAACGTCGTTTCCGTGTTTCGCTGTCTGATTTCCGTTTTCCAGGTAACAGGCCGCCATTCATTCGTTAACTCGTTGACTGCCACGTCCATATATGGCTGACACCTAAATCATAATCATATTATTAAGAATTCGGATAATAAACATAACGAAATATCGTGTCTTTCAGAATCTGAAAGTTTCAGAAGTTGAGATTAGTTTAAGAAGAATTCATAAACTTGAGACTTTGAATGTTTGCAAATTGAATGCAAAAATTAGGAATTTGAATGAAGAGAACTAGGAAAAGCTAGGGACTTTGTTACACTTTGGAAGTATGGAAGTTTGCATATTTGTTGATGAAAGGAAGCCCGCAAGCGAATGTGCACGCAGACTGTTGATGGAAGAGGGGAAAAGTGATCGCGTAACGAATACGAGAAAGGATGGCCAACGGCGCGAGCGGACCGACCGCCGTGCTCCAGGATCAAGCAGAGGAAGAAATCGGCCTGGTAGAGGATATTAGAAGCCACTCTCCCGCGGCGATAGACGAAATTTGTCAAACAACCCGGCGGGCCCCAATTTGTTCTACCGCCTGTTCCCGCCAC
Source organism: Megachile willughbiella (assembly GCA_945859595.2). Lineage (NCBI taxonomy): Eukaryota > Metazoa > Arthropoda > Insecta > Hymenoptera > Megachilidae > Megachile > Megachile willughbiella. Next base: position 13,102,179 of record OX243798.1, on the reverse strand, counting down.
GATGAAAGAGCCGTAGGTGGTTTCGACAACAGTTTCGGTCAACGAGTGCTTCGTTGTTTGCTCGACGTACTTGCCATCAGCGAACTCGTGTCATTACAATCTTTAACATTAATCGTTGCCATTGTTCAGAAATCCGTTTCTCGTTTCGTTCTGAATCAATTTAAACAGGTTTAAAATTGCATAATTAACAAATTTCGAAGTGTGTTCTTAAACTCCCTTCCTACGACTTCAAATACACAGACATCTAATTTTCTAGAGAACTACATCCATAGATCTCCAAATTCTAATCCTCAAATCCTTAGATTCACAAGTTTCTGTCTCCACATATTTAGATCTCCAGTTGTCCAAATGTCCACATCCGCGGATCTCCGAAGTTCACTGTTACAATATTCCTATGTACTCGAATCACTAGATCCACGAGGTCCTATGTCTCCAAATACAAGACCTCCAGTTCTCCATATGTCCACATCCACATATCTCCAAATTCCTATGTTGCAAAATTCCTATGTCCTTTCTAGGGATTTCCATGTTCTCTCTGTCCTAATCTCTAGATCCACAAGTTTCTATGTCTCCACATACTTAGATATCCAGTTGTCCAAATGTCCACATCCGCGGATCTCCAAATTTCACTGTTACAAAATTCCTATGTCCTCGAATCACTAGATTCACAAGGTCCTTTGTCTCCAAATACTCAAACCTCCAGTTCTCCATATATCCACATCCACATATCTCTAAATTTCTATATTCCAAAATTCCTATGTCCTCTCTAAGAATGTCTATGTCCTCTCTATGTCCTCTCTGTCCTAACCTCTACATCCACAAGTTTCTATGTCTCCACATACTTAGATCTCCAGTTGTCAAAATGTCCACATCCGCAGATCTCCAGTTGTTCAAATGTCCACATCCGCAGATCTCCAAAGTTCACTGTTACAAAATTCCTATATCCTCGAATCACTAGATGCACGAGGTCCTATGTCTCCATATACTCAGATCTTCAGTTCTCCATATGTCCACATCCACATATCTCCAAATTCCTATGTTGCAAAATTCCTATGTCCTCTCTAGGGATTTCCATGTTCTCTCTGTCCTAATCTCTAGATCCACAAGTTTCTATGTCTCCACATACTTAGATATCCAGTTGTCCAAATGTCCACATCTGCGGATCTCCAAAATTCACTGTTACAAAATTCCTATGTACTCGAATCACTAGATCCACGAGGTCCTATGTCTCCATATACTCAGATCTTCAGTTCTCCATATGTCCACATCCACATATCTCCAAATTCCTATGTCCTCTCTAGGGATTTCCATGTTCTCTCTGTCCTAATCTCTAGATCCACAAGTTTCTATGTCTCCACATACTTAGATATCCAGTTGTCCAAATGTCCACATCTGCGGATCTCCAAAGTTCACTGTTACAAAATTCCTATATCCTCGAATCACTAGATGCACGAGGTCCTATGTCTCCATATACTCAGATCTTCAGTTCTCCATATGTCCACATCCACATATCTCCAAATTCCTATGTCCTCTCTAGGGATTTCCATGTTCTCTCTGTCCTAATCTCTAGATCCACAAGTTTCTATGTCTCCACATACTTAGATATCCAGTTGTCCAAATGTCCACATCTGCGGATCTCCAAAGTTCACTGTTACAAAATTCCTATATCCTCGAATCACTAGATGCACGAGGTCCTATGTCTCCATATACTCAGATCTTCAGTTCTCCATATGTCCACATCCACATATCTCCAAATTCCTATGTCCTCTCTAGGGATTTCCATGTTCTCTCTGTCCTAATCTCTAGATCCACAAGTTTCTATGTCTCCACATACTTAGATATCCAGTTGTCCAAATGTCCACATCTGCGGATCTCCAAAATTCACTGTTACAAAATTCCTATGTACTCGAATCACTAGATCCACGAGGTCCTATGTCTCCATATACTCAGATCTTCAGTTCTCCATATGTCCACATCCACATATCTCCAAATTCCTATGTCCTCTCTAGGGATTTCCATGTTCTCTCTGTCCTAATCTCTAGATCCACAAGTTTCTATGTCTCCACATACTTAGATATCCAGTTGTCCAAATGTCCACATCCGCGGATCTCCAAATTTCCCTGTTACAAAATTCCTATGTCCTCGAATCACTAGATTCACAAGGTCCTTTGTCTCCAAATACTCAAACCTCCAGTTCTCTATATGTCCACATCCACATATCTCCAAATTTCTATATTCCAAAATGTCCTCTCTACGAATTTCTATATCCTCTCTGTCCTAATCTCTACATCCACAAGTTTCTATATCTCCAAATACTTAGATCAGCTCTCCAAATGTCCACATCCACATACCTACAAATTCCTATGTTCTCAAATCACTAGATCCACGAGGTCCTATGTCTCCAAATACAAGACCTCCAGTTCTCTATATATCCACATTCACATATCTCCAAATTTCTATATTCCAAAATGTCCTCTCTAAGAATTTCTATATCCTCTCTGTCCTAATCTCTACATCCACAAGTTTCTATATCTCCAAATACTTAGATCAGCTCTCCAAATGTCCACATCCACCTCCAAATTCCAACGATCCAAAATTCCTTAGATCCACTTTCCACAAATCCCCGTATCCTTAATTCCTCAATTTCTCATCGAAATTGTCCACAAATTCCCAGATCCAGCACTTTCTACGCTTGTAATCCTATCCTAGATTTCCACATCTACAAATTGCCGAATATCCGAAAATTTTCAGCTCGTCCTCACATTCTGAAATCTCCAAAAGCCCCTAAAAATGAACAAGTGACATCTCTGTTGATCGTCATATTTTCCCTAGGTCGGATTCGTTCTTTCGCCGTGCACGAGCAGGTTCGTGGAAGGTTCGTGCAGAGCAGACTATCGCGATAGGTGGTAGAACGAAGAGGATCAGACCCGAAGAAGGTACCGCTATCGCCCTTTGACCTCACGAGGCGAGCGAACCAGACCTCCTTCCATCGGCACCGGTAATTTTGCCTTCGATCCCGACTTCCTGGTGCTACCCAGATCTAGATCATCGAAAATTCGAGCCGGACCAGCTTCGGAACATCCTCGACCAAATTGCGATCCAGCGATCGTGTTCGAACAATTTCGGGAAAAGTACCGATGGAACGAACGGTTTCTATCATTTTGCTGTTTCGTATGAAATATACTTCCTGAAGAGATATGCTAATGGGGATAGCTTGCATTCACGTTTTCCACAACTTTCATACCGGTGAGGGTCTTCAACATTGTTGCAAAATTTCTGATCTTTAAACTTTTTAAGACTTCATTAACATTATATAGTTATTAAAGCAAAATTGCAAAAACTGGTTCTATACGACTCTTAAGTATAGTCTACAGGATATCTCTGAAAAAAAGTATGACAAGACCAGAATTATGAAATCGCATTATTTTTGAAAGGCAATCTGTCTCTACTGAAAACAAGAATCAATGGAGTATATTTTCCAGAGGTCACAAAAGTCCTGAGTTTATTTGTCACTTCACCCTTGATCGAACGTGTTGTAATCTTGATATTACAGATCTGTATGTGTTAAATATTTAACATCGTTCAGATGTTAAAATCGAGCAGTATTTAAAGGCTAATTAAGAAGCAAGGTATCCTGGGCGTGAACGTAATGTTATTTCAATTTGCTCGGTCGCTGGTAATCGCGTTCCTAGAACTAATTTAGCAACGTATCGGTCGGGACAGGGTTGGCGATCGCGAGCGGATAGCATTGCAGATGATTATCGTACGCCGCGATTTCTTGCTCGCCGGAAGCCGTAAGTATGCGTGTAGTTGTCTTACTTTCGTGCGTCAGATGCCTGCCACAAATTAGCGACCTATTATCCGCTGTTTGACACCGCCGAGCATCATAAAATGGCGGGCATCGGTAACGGCCGCCCGCCATTGTATGCTAATTCGCGGCGAAATGTAGAAAAAGCGAACGAAGGAAACAGATTGCGTAATTCAATGCGTCCTTGACTCCGTGTTCGTTCAACGTCATGGACGAAACGATATGGAAGCGAAAAATGGAATTCGGAGACGTAGGGATTTAAGGATATTGTGATTTGAGGAGTCAGTATGTGGAAATCTAGGGATTTGACTAGGTAGATCAGGTATTTGGGAGAAATTTGGGAACTTTGGGATGGATATAAGCATCTGAGGATTTTAGGAATTTGGAAATTTAGGGATTTGTGCATTTAGGAACTTAGAGGCTTCGGGATTTATGGATAGTCTAAGAATTGTTGTCACAGGAATTTAGCCTAGAAATTTGAGCGACGAAAATTTAGGAATTAGTGTACTGAGAAATCTGGGAATTCGGAGACTTGAAAAGTTAGAAAAGAGCACTTCAAGGTTTTCGAATAGGTATATTTACAAATCTAGAAATTTAGATATTTAAAAACTTGAGGATTTGAACATTCTTGAAATAATTCAAGATTTATTAGACAATTTATTCTAATGACAAAGCAAAAACAACTCGACTCGAATTCAAAACACTCTTCGCACCATTCCACAATTCTATAAAAAATTTGAGAATCTAAATAGTTATAAACTTAAGATATCTTTAGGAATTTCATAATTTGGATCCTTGAATGGTGATTCAAGACAAAATATATAAAAATAAGGAATATAAGATAGTAAGAAAGTATAATGTTACGTAATCTAACGTGTCCCTTGTCCTGTCTTCATTCAACGTCATAGAGGGAGCATAACTGGTTGACACGTGCGATATATTCTGTCCGGAGATAACGCTTACAGATTCCCCCATTCGTTTGCGCCACAAATTAACAGAATTAATGACCAACACCGTGACCGGTGACGACAACGACCACGAAGGACGAGAGGGTAATTGCGTTAAAGCTTGACATTTATTTCACGACGGTCCTTCGTGCACGGTTAACCTGGACCTGACGATCGTTTTTCGTCTCAACGCACGGAAAGTGTTTTCGTCTCAAGGTGACTTGGGACACCGTTCGCACTTTGTTCCTCATATTTTTAGAGATTTTTGTAAATTTCATTTTTCGATAGGTTAAGAATTTGAAGACGTTGAAATTTGACTTTTTGTGAATCTCTAAAATTAATACCGATGCTATCACCATCGACCCCTCTATTGAGTTCATATATTCAAATAATAAAATTATCAAATATTTGAAAGAAATAATGTCCCATACCGTTTACGAGCGTCGTCGAAGGTTTACATAATTCTGCCGTAATGTGAATAAATCGAGGGCCGCTCTCAGAAAACGTGAGACCGTAGGCTTCTTCCGGCAAGAATCGCAGCAAGAGCAAAGAAAATCGAATAGAAAATATTTGAATTTCTTTGGCCGGGTTAGCGTCGATCCGATACCACAGAGCGCTTTTTACCATCACGATCCAATTGATTCCTGGAAGATAACCGTTATGATCTCCACTCGTCGTAGCTTGATGCTTCTTCTCGAACGAGCTCGGTTTCTTTTCGTACCTTCGAAAGAAGGATCGTTCCGTCGAAAGGCACGATATCCAAAGGGCTTCCGATAAAATTAATCTCCCCGATCTTTTTTTTTCTCTCCTTATTTTTTTCCTCTCCCTGAAAACAAGTCGAGGATTTATGCGAGGCCGCGGAGTCGTTTCGAGCCTCGCTTTCGAAAATTATGCGACTATACGTTGCACCAGGGAACGTTCCGTGGAACGGTCGTGTGTATGCACGTGCGGTTCGCGTTTAAATCGTGTAAGCTATCGGAAAAGATCGTTACCGGGAAGCATAAGAGGCAGCCACGTCGGCACGAGACACGCGGGATGAATCCTCGAGAACCGGGTTAGCAACGACCGTTCTGCCCGTTCAAGTGCAACTCGGTATCCAGAGACGAGGCAGTTTGCCGAAGAAAACGGCCGAGCACCCACTTCTAGAGCCTCTAAAACACTTTAAAGGGGGAATGAAACTAGTCGTAAGGGATATAGACTATCGTTGCAACGCAACCACAACTTCGCGGCTCTTGGAAGCGGTCGTGCTACGACCCTGCGGCTTATCCATTAGAGGACTATTATTTAGACAATGTCTTAAAGGTTGTTGCTCGAACACCGCAGCATCGCAACTTTGCCTCGGACCACCTTGTAATTTCGAAATTACCGCGCCACGCTTCTTCAACCTCGCGATATTAATTATTCGCTGAAATTTACGCTCGACCATTCGGATTTTCAATTTTACATGATCTCTATTTATTTTACCGGGTTTTATATTCTTAAATGTTTCGTAATAATATACAAACTGTTGCAGAACATTTGTTTAGTATTATTTATTTGATAGAGCATTTAGATTAAGTTCTTGCATGAGGATCTGAATCCAAGATGGCGTCGTAGGTTGGGACATGCGCAGTACACTCCTGCGCACCGAGCATCCTTAGACACATATGTAGACCCGAAACTTTCTCATTTTCAATTTCCGAGTCTGTAAATTCTGAACCTGTCAGGTCTTTAAATCTGTAAATTTGCAAACTTTCAAACGCGTAAACAAATTTCCAAACTTCCAAGTTTAATCCTAAACCTAAGCATAAATTTCAAATTTTCCATCCTGTATATTTTCACCTATCTCAAAATCCATCTTTATCAGTTAACCGCCTGTTAGCGTGAAATTTATGTACCCAATAGATCTTTATTTCTCCGCTCCAAATCGAGCATAGAACGAGTAGAGTTTCTCAACCCTGCATGCAACAAGATAAGCAAACACGGTAGCCATGAAATTCGCGTAATTCAACGTGTTCGACGACGAACGTTCGATTATATTCCGTTTACCAGATGGAAGTGGAACGTAGGTTAATCGTAGTCGGGAGAAATTAAACGGCTGTACGACTAGGTGATCCCTCCACGGAATGGAACAACCGACTCTTCTTCTTCTTCTTCTTCGAGTACTGCCTTGTACACGTTGCTACACGTTCCCGCATGATTAAGCTCTTCCGATCGCGGAGGTCGTGATCACGAGCCTCTTCAGGTACATACATCCATACGCGAACTCTCCTCGAAAATCAGGGCAAGCTTCGCGGGAACCTGGTAAATCTTCTTCGTCGCAGACATTCTCTCTTCGTTCAGGAACTTGTCAACTCGTTATATCGTGAACTCGCTGGTTAAATGCGATCTAATCAACCAGTTAAGATCTAATCAACTTCTAGTCAAGCCTCATCAAATTTAAATTGCTGAAAACCAAGTGTCAACCTGTGATACTTTCATAGTCTTCTTTTATACAGGATGAATAATGATGTTGATGTTCTACTCAGCTGGTCGTTCTTCTTATGTCTTCTTTTATCCAAGATACAGGATGATGTTTCAACTTAATGTTTGAGGTTGATGATGCAAGTCTAAGCTAGAAGATGATGTCTCAAGTTGATATTCTACTCAACTTGTACTTCTGTAGTCTTCTTTTATCTAGGATGAAGGATGATGTTTCAAGTTGATGTTTGAGGTTGATGATGCAAGTCTAAGCTAGAAGATGATGTTTCAAGTTGATACTTTACTCAACTTGTACTTCTGTAGTCTTCTTTTATCTAGGATAAAGGATGATGTTTCAAGTTGATGTTTGAGGTTGATGATGCAAGTCTAAGCTAGAAGATGTTGTTTCAAGTTGATACTTTACTCAACTTGTACTTCTGTAGTCTTCTTTTATCTAGGATAAAGGATGACGTTTCAAGTTGATGTTTGAGGTTGATGATGCAAGTCTAAGCTAGAAGATGATGTCTCAAGTTGATATTCTACTCAACTTGTACTTCTGTAGTCTTCTTTTATCCAGGATGAAGGATGATGTTTCAAGTTGATGTTTGAGGTTGATGATGCAACTCTAAGCTAGAAGATGATGTCTCAAGTTGATATTCTACTCAACTTGTACTTCTGTAGTCTTCTTTTATCCAGGATGAAGGATGATGTTTCGAGTTGATGTTTGAGGTTGATGATGCAAGTCTAAGCTAGAAGATGATGTTTCGAGTTGATGTTTGAGGTTGATGATGCAAGTCTAAGCTAGAAGATGATGTCTCAAGTTGATATTCTACTCAACTTGTACTTCTGTAGTCTTCTTTTATCCAGGATGAAGAATGATGTTTCAAGTTGATGTTTGAGGTTGATGATGCAAGTCTAAGCTAGAAGATGATGTCTCAAGTTGATATTCTACTCAACTTGTACTTCTGTAGTCTTCTTTTATCCAGGATAAAGGATGATGTTTCAAGTTGATGTTTGAGGTTGATGATGCAAGTCTAAGCTAGAAGATGATGTCTCAAGTTGATATTCTACTCAACCTGTACTTCTGTAGTCTTCTTTTATCCAGGATGAAGGATGATGTTTCAAGTTGATGTTTGAGGTTGATGATGCAAGTCTAAGCTAGAAGATGATGTTTCGAGTTGATGTTTGAGGTTGATGATGCAAGTCTAAGCTAGAAGATGATGTTTCAAGTTGATCTTAGAAGTTGATGACGTAAGTTTGATCTGAAAGAGGATGTTTTAAGCTGATGTTCTAGTCAACTGGCGAAACTTCCACAGTCCTCATCTATCCAGAATAAAATATGTTTCAAGTTGTTGTTTGAGGTTGAAGATGCAAGTTGATGTTTGAAGATAATGTAAGTTGAAGTTCACAGTTGATGTTTCAAGTAGACGTTTGAGGTTCATGATGTAAGAGTTGAAGCTAGGAATTGATATTTCAAGTCGATGTTCGATGTTAACGATATAATTCGAAGTTAGAGATTGATGTTTGAGGCTAATGATATAAGTCGAAGTTAGAGATTGATGGCTCGAGTCGATGTCTAAGGTTGATCATGTAACTTTAATGTGGAGTGATTCCAAGGTACAAATTCTCAACTCTCCAAACACAAAAACTTTCAGTTCCACAGTTCACAAGTATCACAAAATCTTGAATGTTCTAAAGGATCTTGATCAGATCCCCAAAGTCGATACTTCAGTGCCAAACATAAGCCTCTCGGTATGCACCTGATCCTCGCCAGTGGTACCCAATCTCTAAGGAACCTTCAGTCATTTTCTTTTTAAACTTCCTTCTTAAACTCGCGTAACCTTCTCAAAAATGGCCAACAAAACGCCAGCCAAAGTTGTCCCTGGAGAGTCTCGCACTTTGATCGATCATGTGATCGATTTATTAGTTATGGAAGGTAGGAACCAGCAGCTACCCGTTCGATCCGAGATTCACGGTGTGCTTACACGGGGTGGGGTCAACGAAGGTTGCGCAACCCGTGGCTATTGCGCGGCGGTGCTGCCTTCCACACGATTGCCACTTTAAGTGCGCCATAATGGCAGTGGGCTTGCTAAGAAGAACGCGATCTTAAGAAACGGCTCACGGTGCCTCCTTGTGGCAGCGTTCTCCGTCGGTGTTGGTTCGTCTGGCTCTCTCGATCGCAAGGGGAACCGTCTCGGTCGCTCAGGGCCCCGCGGATGCGGATCGCCGTTGGGCCTTTCACTGGGGCCTGCGGGCTACGGGTCGCGACCTCAACGTGGTCCACTCCCTCTTCCTCTTCACCCCTCTTCTTCCTCTCCGTCTTCGTCTCTCGCATCGACCTTACTCTCTCTTCTTTTTCTCCAAACATTTTTACCTCCCTTCTCTTGCCTTTATGCTTTACCTAACCCGGCTCCCTTTGCTTACTCGCTACTCTCCCGCCTTCTCGCGACTGCCTTGTCGGGATCCTCGTCTATTCTTAGGCACTCTCGTTATTGGCGACCGATGACCAATGCCAGCCGAGATATTAGCTTCGATCGCTTCGTGGCGTTACGTGAACGATTCGCGCCGGAAAAAAACGCTTCGTTTTCAAACCTGTGACTTTCAAATTTTTCTGCTATTTTTACACCGGAGTCTTTGGGTGGAAGGTAGATTTTGCACCCATGGAGATTTAGAAGTAGGAGCAATTTGGCAGTAATTTGGAGAACTAAGGAGATTCTAGGAAGACATATACTATTTGATAAGTAGAGATGTTCTGACAAACGACCTTGAGTCTGAATGAATTCTGAGTTACCAATCCTAAGTTGCTATCTTTCGAAGTTCAGAAGGTAGGACTAAAACTACGTAGTAAATGACCTCAAGTTCATAATATGCCTTATCTCATATTACTTCATTATGACATGAATTATTTTCTAGGTGCAGTCACTCTGCTTCCATAAATTAGAGAATATTCAAGGTCATCTCTCCTAATTTCACGATACTACATATCATGTACCACTTAGTATAACCGAAATAACATAACTACAGTGAGATTGCTTTTTCATTCGATAGCCCAAGGAAATTTGTAACACGTTGATTTTTCACATCTACCCAGAAGTTTAACAGGAAGTTAGGGTTTAATAGATAGAGATTACTATAGATATTAGGATAGACAGATATCTTTCACAGTGGTCCAGGCAGCTCTTAGTGGCTAGGGGTTCCAACAGCCATGAATACAGGTCTGATCGAACGATAATTGGATAGATTACGCGGAACCTCCTCCGTCTGCGATAGCATCGCGTTTATGCGCCCGTTTTATGTGTTACACAGCCTGTGTTCTTGTGGGACGTGTACTTGACTACAATACGTTCACATGGTTCGGTGTCTGCGAACGATGCTGTGCTATGTATGAAAACTTTTTGCGTGTCAGTGATGTCTAAGAGCCACCAAGAATAATCGTATTGGCTATTTAACTTCTGAATATCTCTGCTACTGTCTTTTACCGTTTAACGGAACAGAGAAATACCTGCTTTCGAAATAGCAAAATGCTGGAGGAAATAGTTGATATAAATCTTTCAGGATCTTTGAATTTGAAAGGTTTTTGATATTCAGTTCGTGAAGTTACAGGGTACTTTTTAATGGAATATTTTGCTCTTCTTGATCATTCGGAGAGGAGCTGATTCTGAACGCTCTACTTATTTGGCATTGTTAGAAAGTTGCTGCTTTATTATAGCTACTGTTGGGTCTTTAGCTTATTTCACTTGTTATTTTATGGGAAATTCAGTGATTCAGAAATTTTAATATTTACAAGCACAGAAGTTTCAAATCTTCAAATTGGGGTGTTTGTAGGGTAACTTGAAGGGGTGAAAATTTAGAAATTCAAGGATTCAGAAACTTAGAAATTTGCAAGGAGAGTTTCAAATTTTTTTAGTTTTCAATTTAAGTGTTTACATATAGACTAATTAGGAGGGTTGAAAACTTAGAAATTCAGGGATTCAAAAACTTAGAAATTTGCAAGGAGAGGAGTTGCAAATTTTTTTAATTCTCAATTTAGGTATTTAAATGTAGACTAATTAGGAGGGTTGAGAATTTGGAAATTTAACGTTTTAGAAACTTAGAAATTTGCAAGTAGAGGAGTTTCAAATTGTCAAGGCCTCCAGTGGGGGTATTTAAATATAGGATAATTTAGAGGGTTGAAAATATAGAATTTCAATGATTCAGAAACTTAGAAATTTGCAACTACAGTAGTGTCATATTTTCAAGTTCTTGAATTGGTGTATATTTACAGATAGATTTGTAGGGTTGCAAATTTAGAAATGTAGAAATTTGCAAGTACAGGTGTTTCAAACGGAAATATTTACAAATAGGACAATTTTGAGGGTTGAAAATATAGAAAGTTCAGTGATGATACATGAATTTAGGAACGCAATAAAAAATTTCAGTCATGAAAGAAATACCCAACATATCAGGAAAGTACTTGCATTCGACTAACAGCGACATAAAAGTCTTTTTCCGAACGTATCGAAAACACGCAGTAAGATCACGCGATCGCATAAAATTTCGCCGAATGATTTAGACGGGGCGTAGATCGTGGAAGTTAGAACGGGTGTGTATCGTATTCCACTTATAGAAGCGAAAGAAAAGATGAATAAAAATGCGTATAAATTTATTAGAAAAGGAAAGAAGCGTATCGTTCGCGAGAAAATCGAGGCTGAGCAGGCTCGATCGTGCGGACGAATGAATGCAGACAAGAAAATCCGATCGCCAGGAAAAAGCACGGATTGTTTGCGATCAGATCGACAATAACGTCGTCCGAGCGACCGCGAATCGATCGATTTTTCTGCGTCGTTCACGAACGAGCATTCTCTCGGGCTTAATTATACGCTGCCGATCGTAACGAGGGTGTATCCGAGCGATCAGAACGCGTACGTCGCTGATAATTAGCAGGTACGCGACGTTTGACGTGCTGTGCGTATTCGAGACAAGATGAAACATCGGCTACCGTAACGTTCGATAGCTTCGATTAATTGATTCCCGTGTCAACTATAATTCCTATCTACTTGATGTCGGATACGATTTGCTAATTGATCTCCGTTACATACCGATATTACACTTTAATTAATGGCATTCGACCCGATGAAAGATCGTTCGTATCTTTAAACTTTGACATAACCACGTACTTTTATTTTTAAACACCATTTATCACATGCGATATTATTTATATGTGTTTTAATATGCTCATTCACATGGTACATGTTTGTAACAGATTAAGATCAAGTTGAAGTCAGTTTCTTTGGGGTAGAATTTCATGCTCGCGTCTCGTATTGAATATTCAAGTCTGAATGTTGAACGTCCAAGTCTGCAATGAACTTTAGATTGATGTTGCAAGTTGAAGTTTAAAGTTGGTGGTCCAAATTGATGTTTGAAGTTGATGGTCCAAGTTCAAGTTTTAAATTGATTTCTCATATTGAACATTGTACTTGATGTTACAAGTTGAAATTTAAAGTTGATGGTCCAAATTGAAGATTGAAGTTGATGGTCCAAGTTCAAGTTTGATGTTGATGTTCCATGTTGAAGATTGAAGTTTATTTCTCATATTGAACATTCTAGTTGAACGTTTCAAGTTGAAGTTTAAAGTTGATGCTCCACATTGAAGTTTGAAGTTGATGGTCCAATTTCAAGTTTGATGTTGAAGTTCCATGTTGAAGTTTGAAGTTGATGGTCCAAGTTCAAGTTTGATGTTGAAGTTCCATGTTGAAATTTGAAGTTGATGGTCCAAGTTCAAGCTTGATGTTGATGTTCCATGTTCAAGCTTGATGTTGATGTTCCATGTTGAAGTTTAAAGTCGATGGTCCAAGTTCAAGCTTGATGTTGAAGTTCCATGTTGAAGTTTGAAGTTGATGGTTCAAGTTCAAGCTTGATGTTGATGTTACAAATTGAAGTTTGAAGTTGATGGCCCAAATTCAAGTTTAATGTTGATGTTCCATGTTGAAGTTTAAAGTTGATGGACCAAGTTCAAGTTTGATGTTGATGTTCCAAGTTGAAGTTTGTAGTTCATTTCTTATATTGAACATTCCAGTTGATGTTTCAAGTTGAAGTTTAAAGTTGATGCTTCACATTGAAGTTTGAAGTTGATGGACCAAGTTCAAGTTTGATGTTGATATTCAAAGTTGAAGTTTGAAGTTGATGGTCCAAGTTCAAGCTTGATGTTGATGTTCAATGTTGAAGATTGAAGTTGATGGTCCAAGTTCAAGTTTGATGTTGATGTTCCAAGTTGAAGTTTGAAATTGATGGTCCAAGTTCAAGCTTGATGTTGATGTTCCAAGTTGAAGTTTGTAGTTCATTTCTCATATTCAACATTCCAGTTGATGTTTCAAGTTGAAGTTTAAAGTTGATGCTCCACATTGAAGTTTGAAGTTAATAGTCCAAGTTCAAGTTTGAAGTTGATATTTTAAATTGAAGTTTAAAATTGATGTCCCAAGTTGAACTTCAGAATTCAATATACAAAATGAATGTTAACATTGATAAATAAAATGAATAACAGTGTGATGTACAATAAACGTCAGAAAAGTAATCCAACTAAAAATCTGATGTGAAACATAGATGAAACAATCTTCCAGGCTCCACTCTCTATAATTTGTCCTGAATTGCAAGAAATGTAACGATTGATCTGTTTTTTCGAGCAAATAAAACGGCGAAGTATAGGAAAAAACGTAAAGAGGAACAATTCTAGAATCATAGGTAGCTAACTGTGGGAAAACGATCGAAGCTAGCGAAAGAAGAAGCAGAAACTCGATAAAAAGCGTTAAACTCGTGATTAGACGCGGATTCGCGCATGCCCTCGCTCGCGTCGAATTCCTCTTTGTATCCAGCATCTATCTTAGCCGTCGTTCTCGCTTCTTCTTCTTCTCGTCAGGTTTTTTTCCTGTCCACGAGTTCGTTCCATGTCGTCGCGACGAACGGAACGATTTTCGAGCCGTTCAACGTGATCCTCAAACCGTGACGATCCTTAGCGAACTTAATTTAACCCTTTAAGCGCTAGAATGCTCTATCATTATACAATTTTTCAGATCTAATCACCCCCCAATGTGCTTTTCTTCTATACTATCTCACTGTGTCTACTTCATTCGCATTTTCATGTATAGTTCTATCCTTGTTTTGCATAGAGCTTTTTAGCAACTTCAACATTGTACATTTTTACTGTTAGAGTTTGAAACTTGAGAGTTTCAAGCTGAGGAGGTTCAAATTTAGGAGTTTGGAGGCTATTTGCAATTTTAGACATTTTTCACTTATTAAATTTGTCGACTTTCGAAACTTGCAAATTTTCGGATTTACTTAAAAGTTGCGAACTCACAAATTATCTTTGTACCCTTGAAATCTGCAGCAGCTGGGTTTTAAATAAAAGAGGACATGGAAGGAGTTTCACCCGCATGAGTTATACCACATCTTCCAAGGCCATATAGCGAGACTACACTCCCGCCGAACCTTCAATTCTAATATTCCGATTTCACGGGCTACTCGAAAGACTCGGTGTTAAAAACGATCGGATTTAAGAAACTCATCGCACGTGCTCGGGAGGAAGGGTGAAAAAGAGAGAGGAAGTGTGGGACACCTAGCGTGACCCAAACCCGTGACAAATTCATCGTGTCACGGAATCCCACGTGCTTCGTGGACCACCTTCGAGACGATATAACGAAACGTAATCGCGGTGTATACCAGCGGGGACCTATACAATTTCCGACTAGAAGAAACGCGGCTATTAACGCGGCCATTAACGGATCTGACCATGCGTGACCCCCTCCGGAGTTTGGCTTTCAAAGGGATCTTAAGTAGAGCGCGCAAATCATCTTCGAACGCTCCTTTTAATTTCTGCTGCAGTTCGCAATTGGTTCTTTCGATTCGCTTTCTACGCTCTTCGAAATAATTCGTTTCTTTTTTCCAATTATCGACGCGAAAATTAATTTTGTTTTATTCGACACTTTCTTGCGTTCACTTAACGGATTAATCTTCGAGGATTTGTTAGGTTAGGAAAATTAATTTAAAATTTTTTACACTTACAAAATTTAAAGATACGTTCCTCAAAAAATGAAGCCGAAAATATTCCACTCGTCTCGTAGCAAGTAATTTTTCGTAAGAGACCTAAAATTTCGTAAAATCGTAAAATTTGTCAACAGCCACCGCTGAAAATTCATCCTTTCGCTTGTAACTTATGTCTCCACACCGCAGATTCCTGCGTATTTGTCGGTCGTTAATCATGCAGGATCATCGAGAAGGTCCAAAAGGTGGTCGCAACCCGTTCGTTCGTGGCATCGTTATCTCGTCCCGATATCGGCTGACGTGTCAGCCATCGATCAGTCAATCTCTCATCGGATCTGGAGGCCATAAATGGTAGTTCAGGACGCGGTGACCCGCTTCCAAATTCCAGGTTCGTCTTAACAGGCGAATTCGGGTGTTGGTATCGTTGTTCCGACCGACAACCGGCTCGGAGAGTTTTCAGCCGAGGCAAAAGTCGAACGACGGGGTTGAGACGGGTGCACACGGGATCGATACATCATGCGGTACTCAGCAGGGATCTCTCGAGATACCATCTTAGTTAGCATCCTCGAATAGACGCGTACGAGAACGGCCAGCTTCGTCATTATATCCCTATCTGCTTATCTGTATCGGTCTAATATTCACCAGCCTCGGACAAGCTCACGAAAGTACGCGAGAATTATCGACTTTCCACGAGCAGATCGCTCTATCGTTTACCCGTGGCGTAATGGGGTTAACGTTTTATGGACGTGCATTTACCGACTACATTTTATGGACAATCTATGTGAATAGAATTCCTCTTTCAATTATTCACCATTTTTTAAATCTTCTGTAAGGATATTCTATGTTCTCGGTCAATTTTCAGTAATTTTATTCTTTTAATTTGACTTACACACTTTTTAAATATAGCAGTATGTTTTATATCTAATTTTTCTTTATTCAAAATTTACCTACATATCTAATATTTATTTACCTGTATACTTATGTAGATGTTATGCATCTCTGTGGACTGCGTCGTGCTTCAATGAAACAAAATGGCCGCCAGTCAGGGTTAATCTTCGAGTAACAGGACACTGACCTGTTATTCGCATCTTTACTCTTACTTTCCGTATTTTGTACTATTTAGTAAATACACCTACTTGTTTAGAAAAGTCTTTAATTTCTGCTGAATGTATAGATGTTACAATTCTGAGTGACCTTGAAATTTGCTTAAAACTTATCAGAGGAAAACATAGATGACATCCTGTCTAAAAACACAGCAAATGAGTATAATATAAAAGAAATGTAAATACGTAAAATGAATAGTTTTAACGGCAGTTGAAGAGTAGATACCTAGATGTGAACTTGACTGCAGAGATATTTGATTTTCCCCTTTTACCGTATTGTACAACAGTTACGTAGGCGATCGTAATCCATTAGATTCTGACAGAGCGTCCGGTAGGATCTAAAAGATTTAAGGGGGTGAGAAAGAATCTACGTTTAATGGTGAAGATAAGGGAATATTTTAGCGTCCACGTTGGAATGTTAGGATTTAAATGGGTTGATGAAACGATTAGGCGGAAATGTGAGCAGGGTTTCTTTGTGTCGTACACAAAAGTTCGTAACGGTGCAATGCTCGTTATCCTTTTCGCTTCGTGCTATACGTTTTTTATTTTTTCGGCTTGAACAATCCGACGCGTTAATGTACGCATCAACGTTAACAGCAACGAATAATCGCGCGGATCGTTTGCATATTTTACACGTTTTCTACTTTTACGAACACGGCTACCGTTGTTATCTTGCTTCCTGTAGCCTCAGCTATTTATATACCTGACACGCAACACATTTATTAAATCTTGGGAATTAATCGCGAAGAAAATGCGAGGATTTTAAAAAGACGGAAGCGCGTTTTCCAACCGTGAGCATCTGATAATTCGTTGCATCACCGGGATTAATCTCTTTGAAATATGTCTCGCCATTGTTTTGCAATGCTTTAAGACTGTTTACGCTGGTGTGTGGTAACGGGTGTGTCTTTGGATGCACGAGAATTATGTGAAAATTCCTGGGGTATACGTGAAAATTGAGATATCTCGCATGTTTCAGACGAGAAATGGCGAGTGAGGGAGGAGATTAACGATTTCTTTTGGAAATTTAAAATTTGGGGCTTCGGGTATTTAGGGACTCGGGGATTTGGTTATTTGAGGATTTGGAGATTTGGGAGTTTGGAGGTCCAGAAGTAAAAAAATTTGATAATTTAGAGATTTGAGAATTTGGGGTTTAGAGATTTGTGAATTTAGAAATTTTGGAATTTGAGAATTTGGAAGGTTAGAAATTTGGGGATGAGGACACTTGAAGATTTGGAGACTTGGAGATTTTGGAGATTTGGAGGTTTGGAGATTTGGAGATATGGAGGTTTGGGAATTTGAAAATCTAGGAATTGGGAGATGAGGAGATTTGGGAATTTGGAAATCTCGAATTTTGAAACTGACGGAATTGAAACCCGAAGAATAAATTTGGAGAACAGGGAATTCAGAGGCTCGAAGATATCAAAATTTCTTCTTGCAGAAGGAATCTATCAATTCGAAATTTCTATATCTTTCTTACCCATTTGACCTTCAAAATCAAATACCAGTACCATAAACACCTTCCCTTAGATTCTTAGCCAAAACAACCCTCCATCGACATACACCCATCATTTCAACGAAAACTGAAAATCCAAAAGACCTATTTAACAAGCTATTTAAACCTAAGATTAAAATGTCCACATTCACGAACGTGACACAAGTGTCTCCTTTCATTTCACAGAATACACGATCGCAACACTCGGCTTTAAGCGTTTCGACACTCGTCTCGTTGGCATACACAACATCGCGCGCTCATTATGACATCTTGTGACACATACAGTGTGTCTAGCGAAACGATTCCACGCGTTTGACCCCAGATCTCTTTTGTTCCGTTGGCAACGTGTGGCAACGGCGGTTGCCTTAATTTCCGTCGATCCAGCCCTAATAAATCGTCGGCAAGACGAGGATTCGTGGCACCGCGGGAAACAGTCGAATGAATTTCGTAATCGGTCCAGGTCCGGTATATCCTTTGGTAGAAAAGTTGCAACAACCGTCGGAACATTCCGCGTCCCAGACAATTACGGGCATCGATCCGCTCGGTTACGCCTACGATCGCTCTTGTTACAAAATCATCGGTCAGCGAGATTAACAAAGGGGGTTCGGAAACTGTTTTATCTGTTCCCGATCTGACGGCAATAAAGGTCCGAAGGGGGCCTCGATGCCGAGAGAAAATCTACCGCGGTCCAAGGCAAATATCACTTTCATAGGGAATATTTGACGATATCTCTAATTCCCAGTACCCATTTTTCATTTGTCAGTTTCCCAATTTCCCAATCTCTCAATTATCCAATTTCCCATTTGTCAGTTTCTTAATTTCCCAATTTCCCAATTCCTCAATTTTCCAATTTCCCAATTTCTCAATTATCCAATTTCCCATTTCGCATTTGTCAGTTTTCCAATTTCCCAATTTCCCAATTTCCCAATTTCCAAATTTCCACAATTGTCAATTTCCCAATTTCCCAATTTCCCAATCTCTCAATTTCCCATTTACCAGTTTCCCCATTTCCCAATTTCCCAATTTCCAAATTTCCACAATTGTCGATTTCCTAATTTCCCAATCTCTCAATTACCCAATTTCCCATTTCCCATTTGCCAGTTTCCCAATTTCCTAATTTCTCAATTATCCAATTTCCCATTTCCCATTTCGCATTTGTCAGTTTTCCAATTTCCCAATTTCCCAATTTCCAAATTTCCACAATTGTCGATTTCCCAATTTCCCAATCTCTCAATTACCCAATTTCCCATTTCCCATTTGCCAGTTTCCCAATTTCCCAATTTCCCATTTGTCAGTTTCCCAATTTTCTAATTTCTCAATTATCTAATTTCCCATTTGTCAGTTTCCCAATTTCCCATTTCCCATTTTTTTGTTTCTAAATTTCCCAATTCCCCAATTCCCAAATTTCCAATTTCAAAATTTTCAAATCTCACATTTCCAAATTTCCCAATTCCCAACTCCCCAAACTCCCGCCTTAAAAAACCCCAAAACTTCCAATCCCCCGATTTCAATTTCCCAAACTATCAACCACCCAATCTAACCTCCGAAATCTAAAAATACTCGCCTACCGAATTCAGCAAAAACTGTGACTTATTAGACCGGTCCTCCGGTATTCAGACGCGATATAATAAAATGTAACGACGATCTTGATAGCGAGTGAGCAAGTGTTTATTAAAGATTCTCATAATGCGCAACAAGCGGCCAACAATAAGTTGCATAATTCGCCTGTTCATTATTATTATCGGGCAATTACTGGCGCTACGTGTACGAGGATATCCGTAATTTATGTATGTATAATAACGATCCCGTTCCATGCCGGGCACGAAGAAGAAGAGAAAGGAAGGCATAGTATTTTTACGCAACACCGCGATTACTGAATCGAGAGCGTAACAGTTCTCTTAGACCGTTTTGTTAATTTTTCATCCGTTAAGTATTTTATCGAACGCGGACATTTTATTATCCAACGGTACACCGACGTTAACCAAAACTTTAAAACGGTATGCTTCGAACTGGTATTACACGAATACTAATTTCGGTTCATTTCTTGCTGCTCGATTGTATCATAATTTCTAGGATCAGCAATAATTCCTAGATTTTCAAATTTCTCTACGGCAAGATCTTTAGATACCCAAATTTCGGAGTCCCTAGATACCTATGTTCCTACACTCCTAGGTCCTCAAATTCGTAGACGCTACAGTCCCTAGTTCTCCTAATTATTACATTCCACAATCCCAGCTCCCCAAATTCCTAGGTCCAAATCCCTAGATTTCCAAATCCATAATTTTTCTAATCCCAAAATTATCAGATTCCAAGGTCTCCAAATACCTATGTCCCTATATCCTAGCTTTTCAAATTCCTAAACTTCCCAACCTCTACATCCCCAAATCTCCAGATTCTCATATTGGTAAATCCCCGACATCTCCAAGTCCCTGAAAACCTACATCCCTAAATCCATAAATTCCCCAAATCTCTAAACTCACCAAATCCCTAAATTCCCCAAATCTCTGAATTCCACAAATCCCTAAATTCCTCAAATCCTTAAATTCTCCGTATCCCAAAAGTCCCCAAATCCCTAAACTCCCCAAATCCGTAAATTCCACAAATCCTTAAATTCCCCAAATCCCTAAACTCCCTAAATCTCTGAATTCCTCAAATCCCTAAATTCCTCGAATCCTTAAATTCCCCAAATCCCTAAACTCCCCAAATCCGTAAATTCCCCAAATCTCTAAACTCCCCAAATCCCTAAACTCCTCAAATCCGTAAATTCCACAAATCCTTAAATTCCCCAAATCCCAGAACTGCCCATATCCCAAAATTCCCCCGTTCATAAATCCTTAACATCCCCAAGTCCCCAAATGCCTACGTCCTAAATTGGGGACTTGGTAAGATTGGTAGATTTTGTAATTGTGATATCGAGAAATTATGATATTAATGAATTTCAAAATTGATAAATCGGTAGACTTGAAAATTGGTGAATTACGAAAGTGGTGATCTCCTAGCAAGGAGACGCTCGTTACCAGGCCATCATACGTATCGTTGATTACGGTAATGAGCGATCCGGCCTGGCGCATTTCGGATTAGCCGGCGATCAATTAGCGGTCGAAGGGAGGGTTTAGGTAACCCGAAACTGGAAAATAAATATAAAAGCGTGGAGTGTCGGGTTAGCTCCGGCTACATAATCGGCACCGAATTCGAGAGAACGCGAGACACGTGTATTAATTTCACGGGACGGCTCGTAAAACTCGTGCCTTTACGATTCTAGCGCAGATACGGCCCTACGGCTGGCCAGACAGGTAGGTACAGGTTGGTACAACCAAAGGTGTATCCGATATGCCGCCCCGAACGTTTATTTAAAACACCTTTTCCACGGGGACTACGTACTAATGTTACCGGGGATACGAGCCTCTTCGTTTTGCCACTTACACTCCCTTTTTTCCTTGCTTTATTGCCGCGATTTTAAGCGGTCGGGGTAATGAGCGAACACGTGATCAACTCGATCGCTGACATTCTATTTATGCCGGGGCTCTTTGCACGGTTCGAAGGCTTCTTTTATGCCTTTCGGGGTTGGCAAGTTTTTTCGGCTGTCGATGTTTCAGGTTAGAAATTTGGAAATTTTGCTTTTCTAAACCCAAAACTTTGAAATCTTCTCTGTTTACAGAATTAAAAACTTGTAAATTAAGTTCAAAGTAAATTTCATCTCCGAATTTTCACATCTTCCTGTATTGCCTAAATTCACATCTCCCTATACTGCATAAATTCACATCTCCCTATATTGCCTAAATTCACATCTTCCTGTATTGCCTAAATTCACATCTCCCTATATTGCATAAATCCACATCACTCTATTATTGCATGAATCCACATATCCCTATATTGCCTAAATTCACATCTCCCTATATTGCACAAATCCACATCACTCTATATTGCCCAAATTGACATCTCCCTATATTACACAAATTCAAATCCTCACTCCCAAATACCGACAAAAATCTCCAAATCCCCCAGAAAAAGTATGCAAAGGAGAAAAATTCAAGTGTCAGGGCCAATAGGATAAAAAAATGATTTTCAAGCTCATCAGCGATTAAACTCCGCAATTCCGTCACTAAGAATCGCTATTCTCGTTGAAACGCGTGGAAACATTTATGGAGCAGCCTCACAGCGAATAACTTAGAGTTAACGTGTAAATTCCGATTCGATTATCCTCGGAGCGTCGGTATTACGGTGAAAAGGAAAGCAATAAAAATTCGGCTGCGCGAAATCGAACGGCGGGGTATTCGAGTTTAAAGATGAAAAATAAAGAACGATCGCCGGTCGTTTACACGATTTCATTCCTCGGTTACTGTTATTGACATGACAAACGGACGGTGCAGCATCGATTCGATTTCGAGGGCAAATCGATGCCCGGCCTTGGATGATTGCCCTCCCTCTTCCACGTTGTCCAAGTAACGGAACCCACTCGTCAATATCCCGCAACCGTTCCATCGATGGCCGAGTAATTGGCATCGTAAAGAACGGATCGCGAAACGGCTCGAAAAAGACCCTGGCTAACACCGGTCAACCTCCATTCGAGATTAAACGCGATTCTTTCGACAACGTAATCGTGCGAGGTCTAGGAATAAGATTACCGATTGTTATCGGTGTCTATTGGTACCTATTGATTTTCTTTATCGATATCGATACCTGTTGCTGTCGAACGATTTATTCGTCATGTTGAACGATTTCGAGGTAACGGTGAGGAAATATGGTGATACGAGTGAATGTTAAAATCTGGTAATACGAGTAATTATGTAACTATGTATATATGTGAATATGTGTACATTTAATTATTGTATATGCGTATGTGTGTATACGTGTATAAGTAATTATGTATGTATATGTGTGGATATGTGTATATATGTATACGTGTATATGAGTATATCTGATTATGTGTATACATGTATACAATATGGAAGTATGTAATTTATCTATCGAATTTAATCTACGTAGAATGTAGTAGGTGATACATTTATTAGAATTTTAATTTTATCAATAATTTGGGATTTTTATATTTGAAAAGTTAAGGGATCCGAATGAAATTTAGAGACCCGAAAACGTAGAAGTTTAGAACCTTGGGAAATTGCATATTCAGAAATTTGAAAACATGAAAAATTGGAAATTTGAACATTTGGAAAATTAGAAGTTGGGAAATTGGGAAATTAAGCAAATGGAAATTTGGGAAATTAGGAAATAGGGAAATTGTGGACTTGGGAAATTAGGAAATTGGAAAATTGGGAAATTGGGAAATTGGGAAATTGGGAAATTGGAGAAATGGAAATTTGGGAAATTGGGGACTTGGGAGATTGGAAAAATGGAAATTGGGAAATTAGGAAATGGGGAAATGGGGAAATTGGGAAATTGGAAGTTTATTAGTTCGAAAATTTGAAAATTTAGAACTTGGAAAATTAGGAAATGGGGAAATTGGGAAATTGAGAAATTGGGAAATTGGGAAATAGAGAAATTTGAAAGTGTAGAAATTTGGAAATTTGAGAAATGGGAAATTTAATGATTCGAAAATTTAGAAATTTGGAACTTGGGAAATTATGTAATAGGGAAATTGGGACATTTGGAACTTGGGAAATTAGGAAATTGGAAAATTTGAAAATCCACAAATCTGTAAACTTGAGAAATTGAAACTTTAGTTGCAAAACTAAAAATTCCACCCTCCTTACAGTCTCCGTACCCAGACATTGCATCTGCAATATGCTCCATATGATTCCTAAAGTACGTTTTTCAACGGAAACATGAAATGAAAGACGAAAAAAAGGGTGGTCTCGCCGTGTTTTCGGTTCGGCAGCTTTTACGAGTCCGATCACCGCGTTATTAGTAGCACGCTTTATGGGTAGCCATGGCCCTGTCCATCCCATCGTCGTGGTCGGCGTTTCGCGTTTACAGGTGCACGTTATTCGAGATGGTCTTTACACGATCATTCGAATAAATTAGACAATACCGGTCGGGGTGGGGAGAACGGGTTTGCCCGACGAGCCGGTAACGCCGAGATCGATCTTCGAGTTTCTCTTTGTTAAGCTCTGCATTTGATTAACTGACCGCTCCGGGAACGATCGAAAAACTGGGAGGCCCATGGAACGCGTTGATCGCGTACGTGATGGTAATTAGAATGTCGCGGTTACCGAACCGTGTTGTACCTCTGCATGTAATGGCCGACCCTCCATATTCATTAACCCCCTGGCCACAGGGGTGGAATGTTTGTTATGTAATCGGTACATCTGCAAGCGTAATTCTATCTAATAATTTGCCTCGAGTTATCGCCGCGTTCGTTCGCGTGATTGTTGGCTTGCATCGAAATTCTTATGACTTATTGCCGACGTTAAATGGAGCTATTAAATACCGCAACCAAATCCTTCCTGACGGACTATTAATAAAAATGACGAAACGTGACATCGATACACTACTCTATACTGATATGATCAATTTTCGGTTACATTTTAGTCGAACTGTCTGCGAACTGATGTCATAATGTGCGAACGACATTTGCATATGTGGAATTATGTAATTTGCGCATGAGGGCTGGTCATGCGAGGAATATAATTTTATATATTATTTATTATTAATTTTGGCCTTACTTTTCATTTTGTAAATAGTGTATGTTTATATACATTCCGTAATGTATGTGTACATACATTCTATTAACATACATATGTGTTCATATATTCTATGACCTACGTGTACATACATTGTATAACGTATGTGTTCATATATGCTACGACGTATGTGTACATACATTCTATTAACATACACATGTGTTCATATATTCTACAACGTGATGCATACATTCATTCTATAACACATGTGTTCATATATTCCACAGTGTATGTACATAGATTTTATAGCATACATATGTGTTCATATATTCTACACGTGATGCATACATTCATTCTATAACACATGTGTTCATATATTCCACAGTGTATGTACATAAATTTTATAGCATACATATGTGTTCATATATTCTACACGTGATGCATACATACATTCTATAACACATGTGTTCATATATTCCACAGCGTATATGTACATAGATTCTACGACATACATGTACATACGTGTACACACATTCTCTCGCTCAATCTCGTACACTCTAAGTCACATTCCCTATAAAGAATAAATAAATAATGTTCTCCATAAGTATCGAAAACGCATGATTTATAAACAGCGAAGAAACAAGTTGTACGAAATAAATATTTAGTATAAAAATTGAGTTGAACCGATGAGAAGAAATTGAAGTCGAAGCCATCACTACCCACGGCCGGAATGATCCGTGGATCGACGGCTCCAATAAATGCAATTAATGATCTGTCACGTTTGATCCTGACTGGTTGAATCCTGTTTCAGCGTGTCCCGCCGGTGATTTCGATGCCCGGGAAGCGACGATTTTACGAGGACCACGAGTGAGCGATGAATTTAACCGATAGAGGAGAGACTCGGTTGTAAGATTTACAGGCTGGATTCCGTTCGGTTAGGGAGGGGAAGAAGGGATCGCGGTTCATTTTGCGTCACAAAGAGATCCTACGGGTCGTGTTTCACGATTCGTCATCGCGATGCTTCGTGGATCCTCCGGATCCTCGATATCTGCCCGATCTAATCGACGCCTCATTAAGGATCTACCAACGTGCCTCTCTGGGCGTGCAACATTGCAACCAGTGGCTCTCAGTTCGGCTCGTTACACGTAGGGGAAGATGGGCAACCTTAATGTGGGCTACCGCTTTCCTTTCAAAACATCATATCGGCCCCGTCGAACACTCTTACGACGAAACGCTTCGAAATGCTTCGACGTTCGTTTATGATGTACAGTCAAAATGAGCTGAACAAAAGCAATTTTTATAAGAGATCTAGGGATGTGGGGATATAGCAACCTCGAAATCTAGGAATATATGGAAAGTTAGGAACAGAGAAATTTAGGAATTTGAAGACGTAGGGTTCTAGAGATTCACGGATCCTGAGATCTTGATACGGATCTCATAATGTAAGCATCAAGAATTTTCGGAATCTAGAGATTTAGGGATTTAGGGATTTAGGGATCTAGAGATTTAAGGATCCAGTGATTTAGGTATCTAGATATTTAGGCTATCCAGGGATCTAGGTATCTGAAGATCTAGAAAGATTGGAATCTAAATATAGAGAATTCTGGGGAGATGAAGATCTAGGAATTTAGGGAGCTAGGATCTAGGGATCTAGGGATATAGGGATCTTGGGATCTAGGAATTTAGGAATATAGGAATACAGGAATATAGGAATCTAAGCATCAAGAATTTTGGGAATCTAGAGATCTAGGGATTTAGGGGACTAGGTTTTTAGGGATTTAGGTATCTAGGGATTTAGGAATATAGGAATGTAGGTATCCAGGGATCTAGGTGTCTGAAGATCTAAACGTAGAAAATTCTAGGGATCTGATAATCTTGGAATGTAGGGGCCTAGAGATCTAGGATCTAGGGATCTAGGGATCTAGGGATCTAGGGATCTAGGGATTTAGGAATCTAGGAATATAGGAATATAGGAATCTAAGCATCAAGAATTTTGGGAATCTAGAGATCTAGGGATTTAGGGGCCTAAGGATCTAGGGATTTAGGAATCTAGGAATGTAGGGATCCAGAAATTTAGAAATCAATAAATCTAGAAGTCTAAGGATCGAAAAATCTAGTGCTCCAGTGATCTATTAATCTTGTGATCTACTGATCTAGTGATCTAATAAACCACAGATCTACTGATCTGGCGATGTAATAATCTAGGACCTAAATTTCTAGCGATGTACGTATCTAATCGTCTACTAATCTAGACGTCCAATAATCTAGTGATCTATGAATCCAATATAGAGACACGTATGTTGACACCAAGACGCAATATAATTTTCCTAGAGGAAATTTCTGTTCCTGTTCGAATTCGCGGAGGTAGAAGGAGGGGAGAGAAAAAAGGAGGCGAAAGAAAGAAGGAAGAAACGAGGACGAAGAAGAAACCGAAGCAGATCGCGAGGAGTGTCACGCCTGTTGGCACGAGCTGCATCGAGCGCAACTCCTTCACGCAGGACTCGTAATTACCCATCGATCCTGTCCATCTCCCTCCATCGCTATTTCCAGATTGACTTTTTCTACGATTTTCTGCTTTTCTTCGCCGCCTCGTTCGTTTTATTTTTCCCTCCCTTTTTTGCCCTCTCCTCCGACCGACCGTTTCACAATCGACTCGATTCCCACCTTCTTCAGTCGCTACGTGACCGTTCAGCCTCCTGTCTCCGCACCGGCTCTCCTCCGCTACATGTCGTCCGTCTTTAGCCGCCTTCGTCGTAATTACAGGGGGACGTTGAACCTCTCTCTGTCTCTCGGTTACGTACTTACTTACCCGCAAAACTACCGATTGTCCGCTCGGATTTACGAACGACAACGATGAATTAACGACTAACGGATTAAAAGTGGAGCAACGCGTTCTTACCGCGGACCGCGTCGAACGACGACGTTCGTGGGACCGATTTTTTACAACGGTACCCGATCGTACTTGGCGGGCGCCCCGCGGTGAGGGGGAGCTCGATATCTCGGAATTTTTCGATTTACGAATTTTCGTTATTCAAAGTTTTCAACTTTCAAATTTGCTTGTCGGATATTCAAATTTGAGAATTCTCAAATTTGAGAATTTTCAAATTTCAGAACTTGGAAATAGTCGAACTTTCAAGTTTGGGAATTTGAGAATAGTCAAACATTCAAATTTGAGAACTTCGTATAGTCAAACATTCAAATTTGAGAATTTGAAAATAGTCGAACATACAAATTTGAGAACTTGAGATTGGTCGAATATTCAAATTTGAGAATTTTCAAATTCCAGAATAGTCAGTTATACAAATTTTCGAATGCATGAAAATTTAATTCTTTGACTTCTAAAGGTTTGGGTTCTCAAATTCAAAAATTAGCAAATTTTCCAAACATCTAAAGATTCAAGCGTTATGTCCAGATTTAAGCTATATCCTTAGCTTATTGTATCCCTAGAACCATATATCCCATTTCCGAATTCCTACATTCTTAAATTTACAGATCCGTAGACTCTAGACTATCTAGACATGCTTTTATTACTAAATTCCAATCTCACAAGGTCCCAATATCTCAAGAATCCAATATCCCCAGATTCCGATATCTCAACATTATAATATCCTTAGAGCCGATATCTCAAGGTTCTGATATCACTAAATCCCAATATCCCTAAATCCCGATATCTCAAGGTTCAAATATCCCTAGAGCCCTATATCTCATGGTCCTGATATCCCTAGATTCCGATATCTCAAGGGTCAAATATCCCTAGATGCCGATATCTCAGGGTCCTGATATCCTTAGATTCCGATATCTCAACTTCTTAATATCCCTAGATCCCGATATCGCAAGTTCTCAATATCCCTAGGTTCCGATATATCAAGGTCCCGATATCCCTAGATCCCGATATCCCAAGGTCCCGATATCCCTACATTTCCATATCTCAAGTTCTCAATATCCCTAGATCCCGGTATTTCTAGATCCCGATATTCCTAGATTCCGATATCTCAAGGTCCCAATATCCCAAATCCCGATATCTCAACGTTCCGATATCCCTAAATACCGATATCTCAAGGTCCTAATATCCTTAGAGCCGATATCTCAAGGTCCCGATATCCCTAGATCCCGATATCCCACGTTCCCAATATCCCTAGATCCCGATATCTCAAGGCCCCGATATCCCTAGATTCCCATATCTCTTGATCCGTAAATTCTTCGATCTCAAAATCCCACGTTCCGATATCTCTGAATTCTTAAATCCTTAGATTCCCATATCCGTCGATCTCTAAATCGCGCATTCCGATATCTCCAAATTCTTCTCTAGATTCCCACAGCCCACATACCTAATTATTTGAAAACCAATAACGAACCTCTATGATTGAGAAATATGAAAATATCGAAAGCGCATAAATCTATGAATTTAGGAATCGGAAGAGCCACAATTGTAGAAACTTTCATCCCCCTCAGAGTCGAAGGTAAACATCCGCACTTGACTGCATCGAGAGCATAGATTGCACGCGAGTGTAACACACGTGTACCCGGCATGCACGTCGGATCAGCTCGCATCCGATGCTCGTTTTCCACGTGGACAGACACCTACCTGATCATGAGCGTGAATCATCCGGTAGGTGGTTGAACGTTCACACTCGTCCAAAGGAATGGAAATGATGGCCGTTTTCGAACTGGCATGGAAGCGGCCGAGGAACGGCTTTCTCATTAGGGAACACCGACGGCTAGTCACCTCGATCTCTGGAATTCCGAGCGGAGATGTTACGATTATTGGCCGTGGAACGAGCGGTGAAAAAAGAAAGAGGGATCACGGAGAGGGGGACACGGTGTGGCGCGTATGGGAAACCGCGCGGTTCTGATCGGGCCCGGTTTCGTGGGAGACACGGTGTCACCTTGGAAACATTGCCGCGTGAAAATACTGCGTTTCGACGTGTCTGATGGCCGGCTGAGTCACTTTTATCTGATTCTGCGAGAGGACGTTTTGCAACGCGTCATTGGGTGGCGCGAAACACACGCTCGAATATCCTGCTATTACCTCTTCGTATCGCGCTTTATCTTCGGCTATTACATTCCTAAATCAACAGTAGTATATTATTAATGCTCCATATTATCATTAATACTTCCTATTAATACTATTATCACTAATATTTCATGCTAACACTGTTACCATTGATACTTTCTACCAATTTACACTTAACAGTAACATAGCTCCATCAAAAATCAAAATGGCTACCGGATTCGTGCAATCATAAGTTTATGTATATTCGTTTACAATATGTTGTTGTGTATATTATATTGTGTATAATGAATTTGTTAAATATGTATACTATTACATTGTATATATACCATCATGTATAATAAATATATTGTATAAAGACTTGGATAATCCATCATTTAATGTACCATATTTGCAACAGAATGCATCATTAATATTTCATGTTAACACTGTTACCATTGATACTTTCTACCAATTACCATTAACGCTTAATAGCAACATAGCTCCATCAAAACTCAAAATGGCTGCCTGATTCATGCAATCATAAGTGTATGTATATTTGTCTTACATATGTATGTTGTGTATTGTTGTATATATTATATTGTGTATAATGAATTTGTTATATATGTATACTATTATATTGTACACATACTATTCTGTATAATAAATATATTGAATAAAGACATCGATAATCCATCATTGAATGTACCATATTTGCAACAGAATGCATTGTGTTCATATCATAAATCAATATACGATTCTTACAAAGCAAATTACTTATCGTAGGAAAGAAACAATATTTGTATTAACATAATCAACCCTTTTCTCCCTAGAACCTAAAGTTGTCCCTAACAATTGTCCCTCCTCTTTCCATTGTTACCATATTTGTATCACATAATATTGAAAGAAATATTAACTTACAAACTCACCCGATGTAACGCACAAAATAACACTTCGATAAATATTCAAGATCACTAACAGCACTCTTCCTATATCGCCATTTGTTAGAAGCCTACCATGCTACCTGATGCCACACGTAAATATAATTTATCCTCAGAACTGATAAAAAATCATGAAAGTTGCTTAAAGGCGATAAAGAACATCGTAACGTAAAATTCCGTAGGCAACTCCGTAATAAAATTCGACCTCGCAGGTTGCATCCAGGAATTCCATTCAACGAGAATCCCAACGATGCGCTCGCCTCCTTGAAACCGAAAGAACTGGACGTTAACACGCACGCTTTGTCCTGAGGCTGTGTCCTCGACCCTCTTTCGTCCTCGTCGAATTCACGGATATGCACAGTCCGATACAGTAATGGCCGATCAGGTGTTGCACACTTCGAACATAATATAATATACGCTCGTTTACAGGCCTTCAGTGCACGATCAAGTCTTTGAGGATTTTGGGAATTTGAAAATTTGGTTTGGGATTGGAGGATGTTGGGATTTGGGAATGTTGGAATTTGGGGACGTTGAGACTTGGGAATTTGGGGATTTTGGTATTGGGGTGCGTTGAGATTTGGGGACGTTAGAATTTGGGAACGTTTGGATGTGGGGACGTTGGGATTTGGGGACGTTGGAATTTGGAGACGTTGGGATTTTGGGACGTTGGAATTTGGGAGCGTGGGAATTTGGGGGTTTTGGAATTGGGGAGCGTTGAAATTTGGGGACGTTAAAATTTGGGAAGGGTGGGGTTTTGGGGACGTTGGAATTTGGAGACGTGGGAATTTGGGGGTTTTGGAATTGGGGAGCGTTGAGATTTGGGGACGTTAGAATTTGGGATGAGTGAGATTCTGGGAACGTTAGAATTTCGAGACGTTGGGATTTGGGGACGTGGGAATTTGGGGGTTTTGGAATTGGGGAGCGTTGAAATTTGGGGACGTTAGAATTTGGGAGCGTTGGGATTTGGGGACGTTAAGATTTGGGATGAGTGAGATTCTGGGAACGTTAGAATTTCGAGACGTTGGGATTTGGGGACGTGGGAATTTGGGGGTTTTGGAATTGGGGAGCGTTGAAATTTGGGGACGTTAAAATTTGGGAAGGGTGGGGTTTTGGGGACGTTGGAATTTGGAGACGTTGGGATTTTGGGACGTTGGAATTTGGGGACGTGGGAATTTGGAGGTTTTGGAATTGGGGAGCGTTGAGATTTGGGGACGTTAGAATTTGGGAGCGTTCGGATTTGGGGACGTTGGGATTTGGGGACGGGTGAGATTTTGGGAACGTTAGAATTTGGAGACGTTGGGATTTGGGGACGTTGGGATTTGGGAATATGGGGATTTTGAAGTTGGGGAGCGTTGAAACTTGGGGACATTAGAATTTCGGTACGTTTGGATGTGGAGACGTTGGTATGTGAGGACGTTAAGGGATGGGTTGGGTTTTGGATACGTTGGAACCTGTCAAAGATGGGATTTGGGGACAATGGAATTTAGGACGTTGGGATTTGGGAACTATCAAAATCAGAAACTGAGGATCCGAAATGTAAAGATTTGAAAACTTACAAATTTCACCTAAAGTTCCAATAAAGTTAGCAACCAGTATTACGACGTCCACATGACGTAAACCCAATATAACATCATTAGATCCATATTCCACATCTAACAAATGTAGAGGTTTGAAAACTTAAAGCTTGACCTAAAGTTCCAATAAAGTTTGCAACTAGCATTGTCAAGCATGATGTTCACATGACGTTAACCCAATATAACATCATTAGACGTTCCACAGCAAACACACGTCATCGATTTTAATTCGTTCCAGATGCACGCTATACATAGCTCAATATGACGTCACATTCGAAGCGTTCATCTGGTAATTCTAGTGGGAATACGACAGTCAGTCGGATCAGAGACGTTGCCGACGGTGATTAGTATTTATTCTATTCGCTGGTTCACCTCCCCCTCTGTATTTATCTCGATTGGTCGACTGCTGGGCTGCTAATACGATAATTCTTATCGGGCGTCTGTCTCGAATGAACGAAAATTGGCCGCCGCGAAATTTCGGCCTCGCGACCGAGCCGGTTGGCTGTTCGCATTATGACCCGCTTCCATGAACACGATCGCCAGGGTAATCGAGCCAGGTCGAGGTCGTGGTATTACTATTTTTAACGCGAAACCCTGCGCCGGCTAACCCCTCGGTGTAAACGTACACCGCCACTTTGGATTTTTGGACAGCGAACGTGAAAGCTATCGTTAACGCCGTTTGCACAACCGATCGGTGCACGACTTTCGGATCGTTAATTCGAGTGTGCACTTAACCTGACATCTGTCAGATAAAATATTGTGTCGAGGATATTCTTTATTTGATCTTATAATACCTTTCTGCGTTTGTGGATTTTCAGGTTACTTTTCGAGTTGTAATTTTATCAAATTCCTAGATCTTTCCATTCTAATATTTCCAAATTCCAAGATGTTCTCAAAGACACTCGAGGTCCTATATTTTCGAGTGTTCAAATTTTCGATTCTCAAAATTCGTACGTTTCCAAATTTCTAAATCTCAAGATTTGTCGATGAAATGTGTCGATTCTTTATGCTTGGGAAAAGTCCGTTCTAGCGGTATAAGAGCCGGTTATTTTGAGTTTCATCGTTCCGATAACCGAAGTTTTCTCGTAGTTCGCTGTAACGTAGCCGTTACACGAGGCACCAAGTGCAGCTCGCCCACCTGTTCGAACCGGTGGTCATTCACGTCGAATTACACGAAAACATGCCGACATCCTGTCTGGCCGTGCTCGCCACGGCGATCGACGTCCGTCTCTGTTCGTCTTTTTGATCGGTTGCGTTGCGTCCTGGCGTTCCACAGGGCGGTCGTGTCTCGTCAACGGGCCACCGGGATGGCCGGTCGGGAGGTAACGACCCGCGGGTCACAGCCGGACAGAGGAAAGGCAGGGATCCCTTCTTTTGCGACGGTATTCGCGACGAGGAATGGTCGCCGAAGGGAAAGCTTTACACGGTGTCGCGCCTTCAGCCAACGTCAAAAGATTCCAAAGGAGATGTTCGGAGATCGCCAGATTCGATCGCTCGATCCGTCCATGTTCCGTCGTGGATACTCGAGAAAGAACCTCGAGTAGGATCATCCTTGTACTTTATCCCTCTGCAACACACTTGTTAATTTATTAGATACATTCGAATAAGGGTTTGCATCATTTGTGGACGATATTGTAACTTTCGTGTAAACAGGAGCTGCAGGATCACGACCTGGTTACGTCAGCATCTGCAATGTCTGAATATAGATACATTGTCAGTATGTGCTGTATGAAGTCCTATTTACTTTCAACATCTATAATGTTAGAACTGGTTACGATGTCAGTATGTGTCATGTGAGAACCCAATTAAAATGTCAATATCTGCCATTTGATAACCTAGTTACAATGTTAGTATGTGTCATGTGAGGACCTTATTACAATGTCAACATCTGCAATGTCAGATCCTAGTTACAATGTCAGTATGTGTCATGTGAGTACCTAATTACAATATCAACACGTGCAATGTTAGAACCTAGATACAATGTCAGTATGTGTCATGTGAGAACCTATTTACAATTTCAACATCTGTAATGTCAGACCATAGTTACAATGTCAGTATGTGTCATGTGTGAACCTAATTACAATATCAACAGCTGCAATGTCGGAACATGGAATCATTGTCAATATGTGCTATATGAAGACCTATTTACAGTTTCAACATCTGCAATGTCAGAACCTAGATACAATGTCAGTATGTGTCATGTGAGTACCTAATTACAATATCAACATCTGCAATGTTAGAATCTAGATACAATGTCAGTATGTGTCATGTGAGAACCTATTTACAATTTCAACATCTGTAATGTCAGACCATAGTTACAATGTCAGTATGTGTCATGTGTGAACCTAATTACAATATCAACAGCTGCAATGTCGGAACATGGAATCATTGTCAGTATGTGCTATATGAAGACTTATTTACAGTTTCAACATCTACAATGTCAGAACCTAGATACAATGTCAGTATGTGTCATGTAAGTACCTAATTACAATATCAACATCTGCAATGTTAGAACCTAGATACAATGTCAGTATGTGTCATGTGAGAACCTAATTACAATGTCAATATCTGCCATTTGATAACCTAGTTACAATGTCAGTATGTGCCATGTGAGGACCTTATTCCAATGTCAACATCTGCAATGTCAGACCCTAGTTACAATGTCAATATGTATCCTGTGAGAACCCAATTACAATGTCAATATCTGCCATTTGATAACCGAGTTACAATGTCAGTATCTGCCACGTGTGGACCTGGTTACAATATCTGCAATGTCAAAATCTAATTGTCAGAGTCTAGTTACAATGTATCTACAACGTCAGACCCTAGTTAGAATGTCAGGTGTCGATTTATCATACGTATTTCTATATTGTTACAGTGCTCCATTTGTAGCGTCATATGGTATGTAGTTCACCTGTCACAGGATGATACCCAGGTTGTTCAGCGAGTCAAGTCTTCTCTTCCTGTGTTTCGATCTAACTGACGTATGACTGTGATCAATTATTTTCTAACGAAGACATGTATAAAGTAATATACTTTTCGCTTGTATAGCACTTTTGTTTAGCAAACAAGGTTACCTCGTGATGAAGTGATACGAATAACGTAATAAGATTACGTGAAAGATCACGTAATATGAATAACGTGACCTACCTTAAACAGTATGGTTCAAATGATGTTATTTAGATGATACCTCGGTGATACTTAGATATCATTCTGTCCTCCAGTTCACATTGGTCCTAATAAAGTCCAATTCGTCCGCAGATGATATTTGTGAAAAATCCATTGGAGTCAGCGGTAGAAATAATTTTTCTCTATCAATCTGAAGTATCCAGATATCCCAGATACCGGGTTCGAATCAATAGGCCAGCTCCGGTCTCTACGAGCGCATGGTAGCCGAAGTTGGCGTGTTGAAGAAGTTCCGTGTAGCGTGTTCAGAGGTGGAAGGTGTGCTACGAGGAAGAGGAAGAAATCACGCGGAGGAATAGAGAAGACAAAGAGACTACGATGTTCCGCGACGAGAGAACGTGACGGAGGAAGGAAGATGTTGAAGAAGGACGCGAAGACAATGGTCGGAGAGAAACAGCGACGGCAAAATGGACGAAGACGCTCTCTCTCGGGGAGAGTTCTCTCTCTCCCCCGGAGGAGAGTGGATGTTGGCGAGCCTCGATGGACCACCTACCGTTCCTGATCCGATCTCCGTAACGCTCGTCCGTCTGTCCGTCCGTTTGTTCGTCCGTGTTTCGCACAGACCTCTACGCGGCTCCCCGGCCCCGCTGTTCCCATCAATAACGCTTATAATGTCTAATTAATCACGAATTATCTAGATCCCCGGCATGAAAATCGAGAAACCATGCTTCGATACCGAGATTGCTGCCGCTCGTTTGATGTGTCAATAGCGATTACGTTAACTGCTTGTACACCCCAACGAAATATACACTTTGTTTTCGCATCTCGTTTCAGGAGAACTTGCCCTGGAGAATATTTGAGGGCTAGGGAATGCGAAGTTAGGATGATCAGTCTCTTGAATTCAAAAATTGAACAGGACCTATTTCCTAGGACCACCAGATTCCAGAGTTCTTGGATCATAAACAATCCCAAAGATTCTCTAGGCTTCAAGACCGTATTTCTAATACTTAAGATTCCCAGATTCTGAGTTTCTTAAAATTCCGCAAAATCCCCAGATACTATGATTTCGAGGCTCTAGATCTACAGGAGGTGTAGAAGTCCCAGATTCTATGATTCCTGGACTCTAGATCCCAAATCTCCCCCAAAGTTTCACAGGTTCTAGGATTACTATGTCCTTAGGACTCCTACATTCTATGATTCCTAAACTTTAAATCGCAAGACCCAGAACTTTTCTATGAATCTAGAACTTCATTTCTAGACTTCAGATTCTAAAAACCTGGCTTTCTTTTTGAGATTCCCAGACCACGAAATTTCAAATCTCTAAGTTTCTACAACATCTAATTTCTAAATTTCCTAGATCCATAATCTCTACGTGGACCTTAGAATATCCTTGACAATGTCCAGATAATACAATTCCTATAATTCCTCCTAAAACTTAAATTCCAAGATATCCATTCTAGAAAGAACCTCCGTCTAGGGATAATTAAAAGACTAACCAAAAGAATCGTCTTCTCAGCGAAAGGAGTCGCATCGAAGTGTACTATTTGTCAAATGGGACCGTCAAGAGGATGATGAAATCGTCGACTGGACAGGCCCGTCTCTTTCGAGCCGCGTTATATAAGCGATTAATTAATCGTCTCGTTAAGCGTCGGATACACGGGGAACAGGATTAGTCCCGTGAATCATTAATTTCTTCGTATTTAGACGCACGCACCGCCACGAAATCTCGGCCGTTTTCCAACCAGCTGGATGATTTATGGTCACTGTTGAACGCGTGTCAATTGAATCTAACTCGACGCCGATGAACACGTACAGACCGGGACCACTTTGATCCTGCATTTGCTTTAGGTATACTTATGGTCAGCTTCCTGTTTTTCAAGGATTTACAGGGAGTTGCAATAACGAGCTTCGTGGGCGATTCACATGTTCACTGTTATTCCGGAATGATAAAATGATGCTGCTAGCAAAAAGGTAGAAGAGTGAATAGGGTGACAAATACGAGGGCTGCTCCAATTCTATATTCTCAATTTTCTAAATTACAGTTCCCGAACTTCTCAGATCCCAAATTTCCAAATTTCCAGTTTCTCGATTCCTTAAACTTCCAAATCTTTCATGCCTGAAATGAAATTTCCTAGTCTCCACAGTTTAAGATTCTTAACTTCCCAAATATTGACCCTTGAATTCCAAAGTTCCCAAATCCCTAAATTCCAGTTCCCAACACGTGAAAATTCTCAAATTTCCAAATTTCCAACTTCTCGATTCCTTAAACTTCCAAATCTTTCATGCCTGAAATGAAATTTCCTAGTCTCCACAGTTTAAGATTCTTAACTTCCCAAATATTGACCCTTGAATTCCAAAGTTCCCAAATACCTAAATTCCAGTTCCCAACACGTGAAAATTCTCAAATTTCCAAATTTCCAACTCCTGGATTCCTCGAATCCCCAAATGTGTCACAGCTTAATTCAAATTCCCCAGTTTCCACGTTATATCCCTAAAACCTGAGAACCCCTAACTCCCCAAATTCCTAAATCTCCAAATTGTCCAAATATGCAAATTATTAATAATACCAGTAAAATTGTGAAATTGTAACGATAACAGTATCGAGGTTTAGAGTAGCAGAATAAACGAATGTAAATGGAAAAGTATAAAAGAATGGAAAGGATTAAAGTTTGGATGATATACGGTCTCGCAGCGGCATTGACGAGCACGAACGCGACGAAGAGAATAAAACCGGCCAGGTATCCGGCGATCCAATTAAATCTGTAGCATGTATCACGGTTATAGAGAGCGGTTTTTTTTGTGGGCATTCGGGATCACGCTAGGCGGTCCAAGAAGGCCGTTCCAGTGCCTAACGCCGTGGAATCGACGCAACACGAAAGGCGAATCGCTTCGCCGCGTTCGTTGTCCAATAGAGGCGACGATAAAAACGGCCCCGAAAGAAGGGTAAAACGAAACTGGTACCGAAGAAACGAGCAAAGAAAAAAATACCGGCGGGCAACGGTAATGCAAGAAGCGAGCCGGTTAATGGAATGATTCTGCTGAACGGTTTAGCCAATTTGGTAAGAGAGAACCACTCTTATATTTCCTTTTTTTTCACCTTCGATATTTAATATCGAATCTTTTATTCGCTAACATGGACATTTGGGAGTTCGGGTATTTGCGGATTTTATTTGGGGATTTTGGGAAGCGGAGGATCAGCACGTTCGGAAATTGGGGACGTTGGAAATTTGGGGATTTGCAAATTGGGGACGTTGGAAATTTTGGGATTTGCAAATTGGGGACGTTGGAAATTTGGGGATTTGCAAATTGGGGACGATGGAAATTTTGGGATTTGCAAATTGGGGACGTTGGAAATTTGGGGATTTGGCAATTGGGGACGTTGGAAATTTTGGGATTCGGCAATTGGGGACGTTGGAAACTGGGGACGTAGGAAATTTGAGAAGTTGGAAATTGGGGACATTGGAAATTGGGGACGTTGGAAATTTGGGGATTTGGAAATTGGGGACGTTGGAAATGTGGGGATTTGGAAATTGGGGACGTTGGAAATTTGGAGATTTGGCAATTGGGGACGTTGGAAATTTGGGGATTTGGCTATTGAAGACGTTGGGAATTGGGGGATTCGGCAATTGGGGACGTAGGAAATTTGAGAAGTTGGCAATTGGGGACATTGGAAATTGGGGACGTTGGAAATTTGGGGATTTGGCTTTTGGAGACGTTGGGAATTTGGGGATTTGGCAATTGGGGACGTTGGAAATTTTGGGATTTGGCAATTGGGGACGTTGGAAATTTGGGGATTTGCAAATTGAAGACGTTGGAAATTAGGGGCGTGTGAAATATGGGAATATGAGAATTTAGGGACGTTGGAAATGTTGGGATTTGGAAATTGTAGACGTCGGAAATTTGGAGATCTAGAAATTGAGGACGTTGGAAATCTGGGGCTTTGGGAATTGGGGACGTCGGTAATTTGGAGATTTCGCAATTGAGGACGTTGGAAACTTGGAATTTTGGAAGGTCTCCGGACATTTGGAAATCTTGGGACTTGAAAAGTATGGAATGTTAAGGATTCGATAACTTGCGATGTAGGGATTTTGGCAATTAAGAAGTCAAGGTTGTAGGTACTTGTAAAAGAAACTTCACGATCTGGGTGCTTGAATATTTGAAACATAAAGATTCAAAAGACTTGTGAACTTAAAAATCTTTCAAAACAATGAAAAAATTGTACAATTTCGTAATTTACAAAATTCCAAACTTTCGAACCAAAAAATTAACCAGCTAGCGTTTGCACATCCCTCTCCGTGGCCAAGCAATTAAAATCCCCATCACGAACCTTAAGACCCGCAAAAAGTGCATGAAAACCGAATGGCAAATATCCGTAAAAAGAATCGATAGAATGAACAGTACAGAGTCCGTAAACAGAACGACTGACACGTTCAGTATTTAAAGATCGGCACGGCAAGATGCGCGTCGAATTGAGGAATGAATTTCATTCGCGATTCCTTTAATCGAGCGAATCTCTAATTTTCAGTTTTTTTTATCCACGTTGCCGTACGATAATAAAATCCCTTGTCGATCGTCCGCATCGGTAAGAATCTGTTCGCGTTCTTCGCTAATTTCTCGCTGCTCGTTTATGAGCGTTTTATCGAAGACGGTTCCGATCATCGAGATATTTCGTGGTAATTGGTCGAACTCCAGTCGGTGGTACGATCGTGGTCGCTTTTCATTTTATCGCGGTGGAACCGGTTGTCACAGGAGGATCGCTTGTCTCCGGCGACGATCGGTCGGCGTCTCTTTTGCGGATAAACGCGTAACCGCGAGAAATTAATCGGGGAGGAGTGTACATTAACCGAACGGTCCGTCGTTACGCTTTAATCGGGGCGTTTACGTTTAATTAATTGACTTGCCGGTGTTCGGTCTCAATCACCGGAGGGCCCCGACACTCTTCTTCGTTTTTCCCATCTCCGAGGAATAATTTCGTCCGCCGTCTATGTTGTCATCGGCTCGAGGAAGGCTGTGTAAAAAATGAACGGTTATGCCATTCGGAAATTGTGCTATTAAATTGAACGTCTCTTTACACTCTTATTTCGAGAAAATTAATTACCTCGGATTAATAAGGCCGCTTTCTCACCTGCTACGATTTCAGATCAGAAACATTTTGCCAATTTTTGATCAATTTATATACTACGTTTATTACTTCAACGCCTTATTGTTTATTAATAGAAAAGTAGAGAATTGACAAAGAGTAGAAAGCTCTCATGCTGCATTTGTAGAGAATTCAAGAACGAGTTAATATTTTTTTATAATATACAAGCATGTATAATATTAATAATAGTATACTATGATGCTAATTTCGATTTATACACAAATACATAATACTTAAATGACGTACATAAGTTTCTACAAGTCAGACTGAAAGTGTCCCTGATTTAATTCTACTCTAACTCCGGTGTAAAATAAAGCTGAAACCTTAATCTGCCTAATGCAACCCTTGAAATCTCTCGTCGACATAACCTAAGCTAAAATATGTACTTAACCTAAAATATGTGTACGGTATAACGTTACGCGAACATGGTTACCGTATTTACGTAAAACTCGGTTTTAAATCATGAGAGGTTACACCGGCACCTAACACGTCCGCCGTTATTATTTAATAGTGCCATTATTGTAATTGTAGGCCGTGCCGTAGCAGCCGTTACGGCGAACACGTTTTATTACGTAGACTGTTGCGGCAAGTGAGGGACAAAAAGAGAAAGAAAAAGGGGGAGGAGAGCGTTCTTGCCAGTCCCCTTTTAATGAACGAAACTGCTTAACGCCGCTTGATAAGAAGTCGAATTATCCCCGACCGCCTAGAGGTACATGAGCCGACTTTCGTTTCGATGCGTTCACGTATTACCAACAAGCTCGCCTTGTAAGTACCCATTTAATTATGTCGATCCTTAACGGTTCGAGTTTTATCGCCGTTCCTCCCTTTAACAGCCCTTACTTCACCGACAATCACGATGATTTTAACATGCGTGGATATACAACTATTAC
Source organism: Megachile willughbiella (assembly GCA_945859595.2). Taxonomy (NCBI): domain Eukaryota; kingdom Metazoa; phylum Arthropoda; class Insecta; order Hymenoptera; family Megachilidae; genus Megachile; species Megachile willughbiella. The sequence goes on along the minus strand of OX243798.1, from coordinate 13,061,138 downwards.
GCCGCGGGAATTATCAGTGATTACGTTATTAAACCCATCATATTTCGCACCTCTATAACGTCGAAAGGGGTTCAAAGTTATCGCCGATTCCTTGTAATTGATTTAATACAGTCATGGACGATCGTACGGATACTGATACGTGCCGGGCGAGTGCGAATGACGCGTGCGTCGATTAATTCGATCGATCGGGGAGCGAGAATATTTCGGTTTAGACATTTTTGGCTTAGGGCTGGTACATTGGCGTGAGTTGTTTCTGGGGTGGGACATGGGGACGTTGGTAATTTGCCACGGTGGAGATTCGATTTTGGAATGGGCTGTTGGAAATTTTGGGATGTGGGGAATTGGAAATTCGAGATTTGGGAAATTTGGAGATTTCAAGATTTGGGAATTTGGGGATTTGGGGATTTGGGAATTTGGGGATTTAGAGATTTGGAGATTTGCAGATTTGGAGATTTGGGAAATTTGGAGCTTTCCAGATTTGGGAATTTGGGGATTTGGGGATTTGGGAATTTAGGGATTTGAGGATTTGGGAATTTGGGGATTTAGAGATTTGGAGATTTGGGAAATTTGGGAAATTTGGAGATTACAAGATTTGGAAGTTTGGGAATTGGGGGATTTGGAAGTTTAGGAATTTGGGACTTTAGGACTTTAGGACTTTGAAAATTTGGATATTTGAGGATTTGGAGATTTGGAGATTTGGTAATTTAGAGATTTGGGGATTTAGGAATTTGGAGATTTAGAGATTTAGGGATTTGGAGATTTAGAGATTTAGAGGTTTGGGAAAGTTGGGAAATTTGGGAATTATGGAGATTTCAAGATCTGGAAATTTGGTGATTTGTGACTTTAGAAATTTGGAGATTTGAGGATTTGAGAATTTGGGAATTTAGGAATTTTTGAGCTTAGGCATTTGAGAAACTGAGAATTTGGAACTTTAAGAATTTGGAAATTTTGAGATTTGAGGGTTTGGGAATGTGGGAATTTGCAGGTTAGGAATCTGAGAATTTAGGAATTTGAGAAGTTAACACTTCAGGAATTCGATGATTTGGGAGTTTGACAGTACGAGAATTTAGAAATTGCGTAATTGCGAGACTTGAGAATTTGGGAAGTTAAAAATTTGAGAATTTAATAGTTTGACAAGTTGGGAAATTTGAGAATTTTTTAATTTAGGAACTAGGGGTTAAGTTAGGTTATTAGAATAGGAATTAGGGGTCAGGAAATTGGGGATTAAGGAATTAGGGATTAGGGAATTACGTGTTAGGGAAATACATGTCAGTGAATTAGGCGTTATGAAATCAGCGGTCGTGAATTTACAGATAAAAGTTAATAAATCAATCTGAAAAGTTAATCTAAAAATCTTGAATTTTTCTTACAACAGCAGTAGATCTAAACAATCTTCTCATAAAATGAAAAAATTCTAAAAGAAAAGATTAAAGAGTGATGGATGAATCGCAAAGGTGTTCCATCCAACATACTACAATACAAAAGACCACTAGATCGCGCAAAGGTGCACATTTCCGTGAAAGGTGCATGAAAGTTTACGATGACACGAGCTTCTCGGCAGCAGGTTTCAGGAGGAAAGACGCAGGACGAGGTAATTAAGCTTAACGCGCATCGTCTCGCAAGCCACCGTCGATTCTCGTCCGCAATGTTTCACCGTGGGTTTTGCCGCGGCTGCGTTCTGCGGTTTACCGCATGTCCAACACGGCTGCTCCGGGCACCGCTGCTCCATCGCCCGTAAACCATCATTACGCTAGTATATACAAGCGTATAAGAGGCCACGAATGGATCGCCGGGCTTCTCGGCTTCGTTCTTTCCACCGTTCCCCGCGAAATATCTTCTAATATTTTCAGCGAACCGTCTCGGACATCGATCGGAAGCGATATCCATTAACTTTAATTTAATTTTCGATCGAAAGGCGCCGACTGTAACAGCTTCGAGAAAATTAGGATTCTTTGAGAACACATTCTTTCATTCTGAAAATTTCCCAACTTACCCTACGTGCCACGCGTGATGCTACGGTTGGAACGTGTTAAACTCGTATTTTCACTGCAATTGAATTTTCAATTCTAATTATGATCTGTATCGTAAAACGTGTCTAACATTTTAACATTCTGTAGTTGTCTTAACGTTGTAGCAACTACCTAGAGAATTATAGGTTAAGGGGTTAACCCTCTTCCAAATATACAAACTGCAAATACGAGCTGAACCTTCAAAACCGAAAAAGCAAGAAAACACTCGAATACAAAAATCCTGATCCCAACAGATTCGTTTGAAGCAGTTGCCGATAAAGTTACTATTAGTCCACGCATTACTGAATCGTCGAGAACGAGATAAGCAGGACAGAAGTTGGCAATCCCGATATTAACGCAGAATTTCAAGAGGGGTATCAATAATTCATGAGACAGTCGATTATACCGAGAGACGTCGGCAAAAAATCTCCGGTAAGATAATTCCTCTCCGGCCAATTACTCCGGGGCTCCTTGATCGCGCCGGGTCATGTTGCATCGTGTTACGGACAAGCGTTCTCGCGGCTCGGTTCCGCGGATTAAAAACGGCAACAGGCCGGACGGAGTTCGCGATCGATCTTTATTACATCGTTCGATTTACACCGGGAACCGAAAGTCACGATCCCCAAGGAGCCTGTGTGTTGCACGTGGAAGCTTCTCCCTGTTCGCTGGCCTACCTGGATGACTCGATAACTCGCGCCGCGGCGGACTTCATAGCGCGAGCGGATCCGATTCGCGCGGACGCGAGCCGATGCTCGCGCTGTCCGCGGTAAAAATAAGGTAAAGTGGGCTCATGGCCAATAATCATTAGCCCGGGCAGATGCGGGAGCCGATATCGGGCCGAGGCAATCACCGCGGCGCTCGATCAAACGAACCAAACCCGAATCACGGACGATCCGATGCCTGCGTCACGATAAATCGACGAATTTCGTTCGGCCGATATTATTCGACGTCGTTCTTCTTTGCTTTTCATGCACTTGCTTCTCATATGCCAGCGAGTGTGATTACGATCTTGACACACGTGACGCATCGGGTGCGTCGTCTGGGGTAAACGCGAACCTAGGCTTTGCGATACGATGCGTAGAATTTCGATGCAATATAGCACGTGTGATACACGTTCGATTACGGTTCGCAGAATTATGCCGAGGGGGAACTGCGACATGTGGAATTGCGTTTCATGGAATTGCGGTGCATGGAATTGCGACACATGTAACCACGGTGCGTGGAATTGTGACACAAGGAATTCCGCGGGGTATCACGTGGAATTGCGGAGCGTAGTATCGAAGCGTGTGGAATTGCGACAGATAAAATTCCAGCGCGTGAAATTGTGAAGACTGGAATTCTAATTCGCGGAATTCCGGTTGTGGAATTGCGGGGAGTTGTACCATATCATGTGGAATTGCGGCGAATGAAATTGCAGCGAGCGAGATCGTGCCGCGTGGAATTGCGGCGCGACGTAATACAGTGCGTGGAATTGCGACTTGTGGAAGTGCGGTGCTTAGGGCCATAGCGTGTGGAATTGCAACGCGTGGAATTGCGATGCGTAGAATTACAGCGCGCGGAGTTGTGATCCGTGGAATTGCGTCACGTAGTAGCACAGCGCGTGGAATTGCAACTTGTGGAATTGCGGTGCTTAACGCCATAGCGCGTGGAATTGCCATTGCATAGAATTACGGTGCGCGGAGTTGCGACTCGTGGAATTGCGGCGCGTAGTAGCGCAACGCGTGGAATTGCGACTTGTGGAATAGCGGCGCTTAGTACCATAGCGTGTGGAATTGCGACGCGTGGAATGGCGAATTGTGGAATTACAGTGCGTGGAATTGCGACTCATAATACCATAGAGTGCGGAATTGCTGCTCATGAAATTCTGACACGTGGAACTGCGACGCGTAGAATTACAGTGCGTGGAATTGCAACGTGCGGAATTACAGCAAGTGGAATTACAGTGCGTGGAATTGCGACGAGTAGAATTACAATGCGTTGAATTGCAGCGTGTGGAATTGAGAATTGCAATGAAATCGCATAGTTTTATTCCGAGATATCCCTAGATTCCGAGATTCTTATGCGCCAAAATTTCTATACGCCGATATTCTTACAATCTTATATCTCTGTATCCCAACATCTCTGAATCCTGAAATCCCTAGCTTCCTATAATCTTATATACCGATATCTCTAGATCATCCGCTTCCCATATCCCTACAGTCTATTGCCATCTAATAGTAAACCCTTCAGAAATCGTACCAAAATAAATTGAGTATAATAATCGTAATAGAATATGACTTCTATTTAAAAAAGTGAATACGCAGAATATGTACTCTGTACTTGTAGGTTGATCAGGGGAACGCATAGAACGTCAGAATAACGGAAACACGGAATGAAACGATACTTCAGAGATGCAAATAAGGAACGTCCTAACAGTATCATCGATGAAATATCATCGGAAAGCCGTGGCGCCATAAATAAACGCTTTCTCCGACTGCAAACGAAACCTTCTTCTATCCGGCTGTGTTATTCGTCCGCAAGGGTATTACGACAAGTAGAGAGACGAGATCGACGGTGACCGCTTGTCGAGAACAATTTATAAACTCGCCTCTACATTAACGTGAATTACGGATCATTTATTACCATTATTTCGATCGATTTCGACGTGATTCCGTGTGACGTAATCTCTTTATATCGGACCACCGGTAATTAACGATCCCTGTTGCCGGACGCTCAAACACCTTTGTCCTCTTTTGTCCGAATAGAGAGTTCGACGAGAATCAATGAATCCGGATTAATCGTTTCATCTATAGGGTGTTGAAAAATAACGAGATGATTCTTAGATTCGTCAACAGTTGTTAGGTTTCTTGGTATACTACTTTATCTTTCAATTCCTAGATCCTCAAATATAATAGGTCCTCAAACTTACATCTCTTCTTCTATTTCGGAATTTCTAGATTTTCATAATTTTAGATATTCAAAGATATAGAGTTATTCTAGGTTTCAAAGATTCTAGATCTGGAAGTCTCAACGTCTACAAATTTTTGGACCTCGATAAATATATGAAGTTTCATAATCCTAGACATCTAAATACCTAGATGCCCAAGTACTTTTAAAAATTCCTAGGTTCTCAAATACCTGCATTCTCAAATTTCTGCATCCCCAAATCCTAGGTTTTTACCTAGGTTCCCCAATTCCTGAATTCCCATATTTCTACATCCCTAAATTCCTATATTTCCATATCCCTAAATATCCAAGTATCTACGTCCACACCTGTGTCCCCAAGTACCTAGATGACCAAATTAAAACATCCCTCTTAGTCTCCCAATTCTAAACTCCTCAAAAATCCACCAAACTTTCAATCAACCAAATTCCCAAAAACCTATCAACTAACCTCCACTTCTCAAATCTCCAAAAATGTGTCTCCCAACCACCAAATTCTCAAGTCTTTAAAAATTTGTCAACCGACCCCGAAATCCCCAAAAATCTATCAACCAACCCCCAAATTCTCAAATCCCCAAAAATGTGTCTCCCAACCACCAAATTCTCAAATCTTTAAAAATTTGTCAACCAACCCCCAAATCCAAGTCCCCAAAAGTTCCATATTTTCTCGAAGGAATGAAACTTTGCTCCTGACCATGTGAATATTAAACAATATATAAAATATTTTTGTAAACACCCTGTATAGGTAAAGCCGCTCCCATGGATCATTAGAAGCGACAATAGAAGGCGATCTCGAAGAACAGGACCGCTTGGCGAAGCTTTGTAAGCGGAGACTAATACACGTGCAAGCTTACGCCTAGTTCGAGGTTAGGGTAATTAATAATTCGATACCCGCGTATCGACGTGGCTCCCTCGATTCTAAATGATCTCACGTTCTGGATTAGACTTGGTTTGCGAGCCGGTTGGATCGTTTCGATCGGCAACACCATTGCGTAACACGCGTCCGTCCACCGACACGCATCGAGACATTAATAGGATCAATCTGTTTTAAACGGTAATTTCATCGTTCGCCGATTTTTTTCCTTTCTTTGCGCGAGCGATTAATGGCCGCTCTTACGTTACAGAGATTTCGCGCGATTGCTCGTCAAATTGCTCGCCAGTGAATGATCTTTCGTTACTCGCACTTGATCGATGCTACCGACGAGTTTGTTCGCGGTATTTAGAGGTAGTTGAATGTTCTGTAAGAATTTTGTGGATTTACGGTATATTAGAGCTAGGGAGAATCTAAGGACAGTCTGGGGATTTTAAGAGTTTGGAATTGATAGACTTTTTGTGGTGGAATTTTGTGATGTTAGGTTAAGTTAGGTTAGGTATTTTGGTAATTGGTGTTCGGAAATTTAGAGCTTTGAAAATTCAGGAATTTGGGGATATGGAGATTTGGGAATCTAGGAATTTAAGGATGTAGAGATTTGGAGATTTAGAAATTTGGGAACTTGAGAATTGGAAATTTGGAGATTTGGTGAATTGGAGAATTGGAGATCTGGAGATTTAGAATTTTGGGAATTTGGGACTTTAGGAATTCGAGAATTTTGAGATTTGGAGAATTGAAGAATTGGAGAATTGGAGATTTGGAGAATTGGAGAATTGGAGATTTAGAAATTTGGGAATTTGGGACTTTAGGAATTCGAGAATTTGGAGATTTAGAAATTTGGGAATTTGGGACTTTAGGAATTCGAGAATTTGGAAATCTTGGAATTTGGGGATGTGGAGATTTGGAGACTTGAAAATTTGGAGATTTGGAGCTTTAGAGAATTGGAGATTTGGGGATTTGGAAATTTGGGCCTTTAGAGAATTGGAGATTTGGAGACTAGACAATTTGGGGATTTGAAAATTTGCGAACTTGGAAATTTAGGACTTTCGGAATTTGGGAATCTGGAAATCTAGGAGCTCGGGAAAGAAATTGGAAATTTGAGTATTTAGGAATTGGAGCTTTAAAGATTTACAAACTTAAGGATGTTCAAACATACTAACTAGAAATTTGAAAATTAGGTAATTTGGAGATTCAAACACAGCAACTTGAAAATCATAAATTCAAAAGCCTTGTAATTAAGAAAATTTGTAAATGCTTGAAATTTGAATCTGAAGAGAATTTGCAAATGTAAGCCTAAAAATATGAAAATTAAAAATTTCGCAAGCTTTACGACTCGAAGAATTTTGAAACGAATAAAGCAAGGAAAATTAGCTAGCATACTGTTAAAATTGCACAAACATCCCCACTCTAACCTCTAACCCAAAGGACCAGATGTGCAAGAGCATCGATCAATCAACAATCATTTGAAAGCCATCAGACTTAATGAAAACGATGTTTAACCCCGTGAGACGGCTAACTGGCAACAATTTAATATAATTGCTCCCGCTTTGCTTTAAAACTGAAAAATCTCAAAGTTATCACAATCAACGGAGCATCGACCCGTTGAACTCAAATAATAAGGCTTAATTAAGGCCCGTTCACATTTATCTGCTCTTTCGCACGAAGCACGATAAAAAAGGAAAGAAACGGCAGAAAATGCATCGGTCGATCATTCGATTCCACTTTAATCCAGCCGAACGATCCATCGACGTCCGTCCACGTTTCAAGCACGGTGAAATCGTAGTTGGTATGCTCGATGATAGTAATTAATAACCTGGCATCGGTTCGAGCGATTCCATCGAATCGGATCGATCGATCAACCGCCGATCGTCCGTCTGCTTAGACGTAGTCTAACTCGAGCCCGTGCAATATCATTATCATCGAGACTGTGCGAACTTCTCGTATCGCGTAAAAGCACGAGGCTGTTTGCGTTCCGGTGATAAATTCAGAGCCGCTGAACACCGAGCTGGATGAGAATTAATGACGGCGAATCGTGGCTTACGCCGATCACTGATCTGGATTTTGCTGCATCGATCAACGCAACGTTACGCATCGAGAATTTTCCAGATATTCTTTTTTTGCCTTTCTTTCTGGGGCTTTCAACGTTATTTCGAGAACGCAGATCAAGTTTTCCTGAGGTAAGTGCAGGGAATTTGTTCGTGTGTCATCTCTAATATCTGGGGGGATGTTGGGAAAGTTCAGAATTTGATGATTTGATCATTGCACGATTTGACTACTTGACAAGTTGACAACTTGCCAACTTGACAACTTGACAACTTAACAATTTGACAATTTTACAATTTGACAATCTGACGGTTTCACAGTTTGACCATATGACAAGTTGACAACTTGACAACTTGACAACTTAACAATTTGACAATTTGACAATCTGACGGTTTCACAGTTTGACCATATGACAAGTTGACAAGTTGACAATTTGACAATTTGACAATCTGACGGTTTCACAGTTTGACCATATGACAAATTGACAATTTGACAACTTGGCAACTTGACAAGTTGACAATTTGACAAATTGACAATTTGACAATTTTACAATTTGACAATCTGACGGTTTCACAGTTTGACAATATGACAAGTTGACAACTTAACAATTTGACAATTTGACAATTGGACAATTTGATAATTTGGCAATTTGACGGTTTGACAGTTTGACATTGTGACAACTTGATAATTTGACAACTTGACAACTTGACAACTTGATAACTTGACAAGTTGATAACTTGAAAATTTGATAAGTCGACAAGTTGACAATTTGACAAGTTGACAATTTGACAAGTTGACAATTTGACAAGTTGACAATTTGACAAGTTGACAATTTGACAAGTTGACAATTTGACCACTTGACAATTTGACCATGTGACCATTTGACCATTTGACCATTTCACCATTTGACCACTTGACATTTTGACAATTTTACAATTTGACAGTTCAAAAATTTTGTAATTCAAAATTTTGATATGACAACTTGAAAATTTAAGATTTGGCATTTAACAATTAGAAAAATTATGATCTAATGTGTAAGTAAATAATGACACAGTATAGAGAAATATCGAGAGCTCACTACATCCCTATTTTGTCCCTAAATCGTGAAATTACTAGATCTCCATATACCACATACATCTTGGTATCCCTATACCCCTAGATTCTTATATTCCTAGATTCCTCATACCTCTAGGGCCTGAATATCTCTAGATACCCAATATCCGTAAATACCTAATATTCCTAGATTCTCAATAGTCTTGGAAGCCCACTAGATGTCCCAACATTCGAAAATCCTCAGATCCCAATATCCCTAGATGTTCCAACGTTCCGAAATCCTCAGATCCCAATATCCCTAGATGTCCCAAAATTCAAAAATCCTTAGATTCCAATATCCCTAGATGTCCCAACATTTAAAAATCCTTAGATCCCAATATCCCTAGATGTCCCAACATTCGAAAATCCTCAGATCTCAATATCCCTAGATGTCCCAACATACAAAAATCTTCAGATCCCAATATCCCTAGATGCCCCAACATTCAAAAATCCTCACATTCCAGTATCCTAGTATCCATAGACCTCAATGTTCCTATATCCCCAAATTCTAAAACCTGTAAGTCCTCAGATTCCTGTAATTCTACGTTCTGAAATCGAGCCTCAAATTCCAACATCCCTAAACTGTAAGTCTGTCTCCATATCAAATGAATACCAATACCATACCAAAAGAATAAACAAATACTTTGACATCGAGATAAAAATGTTTGACAAAAAAATTTGAAATAAAATTGTAATAAAAGAATATTATAAAAGAAGAATCTTTTCCGCGTAGCGTTGCGAATATACCTTTTTATTCTTGTTGAACGCGTGAGATTGTCGGCCGAGGTGGCTGACGATCGTCTTCTGAAAACGACTCGCAAGCGAGTCTAACGCGCGGAAAATGCATGAACCCTCGGTTGATCGACGAAGCTGGACACCATTGGGCATGGTTGGCGCTCAGATGGGTGACTAGGAACTTTCCAAATGCCGCGGCAATTTCGAACCCACCGAAAGGTGTGAATCGCTACTGGTGCGATCGTAATATCCGCGGAAGGGAGAAAAATCGCTTGAACGATCCAGCGTCGCTGATTACTTCCGTTCGGAGCCAGAGTTGAAGAATTGGATTTACGGTGAACATCCTTGCTACGGAAGGATGATGAGAATGACGACTAATGCGAGGAAATCAGCTGCTTCCATTTTCGAATGCAATTATATTGCGAGAATTATTGCGCACGCGCAGATAGCTCACGCGGTTCTTAATTATCTATTGAACACATCCGTGGTTTAATCATCTGGTGAGAATCGTCGTTTTTTACGGCAATATAATCAACTGTCGTCACTTTCAGTGTTATATATTCATCGATGAAATATTTCAAATTATTGTTTATGCAAATATTTCACCCTCAAAGGATCTCTATCAGCAACATGTCGAAAATTTCATAGTTGGAAAGTTTGGTGAATTCCTTGAAAGTTCTGCTATTATAAATTATTGCCTGTTTCGATTTCTTTATCATCACATAGCACTACAGATTTAGTTAAAAAATACTGTGTTAAAATTGTTGTATTAAACCTAATGCGAATCACCTTACGAAAGCAAAGGGTCATACAAACATTCAAACATCTTGGCAACCTCTTGGATATACGTTTCAGTGTTAAAATAAGAAAATATCTGAACTCCCAAAGCAACATTTCATGCCATAATTTCAAGGTTACAATGAACCGCAGAACAATTACACATTCATATTCTGGTGCACACGCGTCTCTTTCTCTTCGAGAAGCCTGATCCCCTAATTATTTCGAACGTCGTATTATGTTTCGTGTTCCATATTGCGGTATTTGTCCGGGTTAGGGGAACTCTCTCACCCCCTCAATACACAACTAGTAATTAAACGTAGACCGCTTTCACAAAGCAACGACACAAATCTCTAATTACAACCTCGTCTGGTCCCCTTGTCACAGAAGGCACGGGTTGCCAGCTTTCTATCGGTTGGAACTTCACGATTATTAAATGAAGTGTTTTTTGTCTCGAAGCAAGACCTTTGGAAAATATACTATATTATTATGGGAACAGTGTAAATAGTGGAGTTGCATTTCAAAGATGTTACGGTTAAAATTTGTTGGGCTTTGCAATGTAATGCGTGGAGTTTCGGCGCGTTGCAATATAATTCATAGTAATGCGTGGACATTGGCACGCGGAACTACGACGTATGGAATTACAGTACGTGAAATTACGCCGCGTGGAATTGAGACGCTTGGAATTGCGGCGTGTGGAACTACGACACGTGGAATTACAGCGCGTAGAATTGCAGTGCGTGGAATTACAGCGTGTGGAACTACGACACGTGGAATTACGGCGCGTAGAATTGCAGTGCGTGGAATTACGGCGCGTGGGAGTATGACGCGTGGAATTGCGACGGGTGGAACTATGACACGTAGAATTGGAGTGCGTGGAATTACAGCGTGTGGAATTACGACGCGTAGAATTACGGCGCGTAGAATTACAGTGCGTGGAATTACGGCGCGTGGGAGTATGACGCGTGGAATTGCGACGGGTGGAAGTATGACGCGTAGAATTGGAGTGCGTGGAATTACAGCGTGTGGAATTACGACGCGTGGAATTACGGGGCGTAGAATTACAGTGCGTGGAATTACGGCGCGTGGGAGTATGACGCGTGGAATTGCGACGGGTGGAACTATGACGCGTAGAATTGCAGTGCGTGGAATTACAGCCCCTAGAATTGCAGGACATGAAATTGTGGCACATAAAATTGTGGTACGTCGAATTACAACGTAGAATTCTAACATGAATCAGTAAAACCCCAATAAGGCCATCAAAGTCCACACGATCCTTCTTTACTGTAGTAGCAAAAGAAAATATGCATTTGAAGCGGTGAAATATGATTAGCATGATTAAAATTTGTCAAATCACAGAAAAAATTAGAAATGAATTAAATAAGGTTTATAGTTAGTAGCCATGAATAGTTAATATCTTGGTAATGGTTGATTTACCATCTCCCTTCGGGATATTTTCACAAGATCATCTCGATGGCCGGGTGCAATGAAAGGGACGATGATGTTAGGGTGCTCAGGGACAGTTTAGTATACTAAAAAGGGGTGACACTTGGTAGAAGGGTGGTAAGTACACTTGTTGTCTTCCCACTAACGACAGACGGCTCTTTTTCACATCCTGTCGCCACTCGATTAATACACCCCTTGTCGAACATCAACTCGTACAGCGTGGAGAACAATTCTTGGCACGGGACCGACAGTTCAGTATCATATTTCACCGCTATCGCTTCAAATGCATATTTTTTTTGCTACCACAGTAAAGAAGGATCGTGTGGAGTGCGGGCTTTGGTAGCCTTATTGGGATTTTACTGATTCATGTTAGAACGCACTGCAATTCCACGCGTCATACGCCCACGCGCCGTAATTCCACGCACTGCAATTCTACGCGCCGTAATTCCACGTGTCGTAGTTCCACGCGCTGTAATTTCACGCGTCATACTCCCATGCGTCGTAGTTCCACGCGTTGTAATTCTACACACTGCAATTCTATGCATCGTGGTTCCACGCGTCGCAATTCCACGCGTCATAGTCCCACGCGTCGTAGTTTTACGCGCCGTAATTCCACGCATTGCAATTCTACGCGCTGTAATTCCACGTGTCGTAGTTCCACACGCCGTAATTCCACGTAACGTAATTTCACGCATCGTAGTTCCACGCGTCCCAATTTCACTCACCGCCATTCTACGCGCTGCAACTCCACGCGTCGTACTTCCACGCGCCATAGTTTCACGCGCCGTAATTCCACGCACTGCAATTCTACGCGTCGCAGTTCCACGAGTAACAACTCTGCGCGCCTTATACTCTATTACATTATTTATTACGAATTCTGCCTTCCAAAAGAAACATAACATTCGATAAAAGCAGACGTGAAACCTTTGCTATTAGTCATTGAAAAATCAATCGAATTTCCTCCGTTTTCCCGCCACAATTTTCGCGCAAGCATGCCCGGAAATCAACATGGATCACGGTTGAAATCCAAGCCTGGGGCGACTGAAAGATTAGCCAGAGCGAAGCTACCCGCGTCCCGCAGTATAAGCAGATACATGACGTATATACGCGCGACAGCCGTGTTGGCAAAGCGTTTAAGCGTTCCGCGGCGCTCCACGGTTTCGTCTTACATTTTGGCGCCGCGAAACGGGACGCACGAATGAAAGGGAAGAATGGATCTGGCCCCGGGAGAGTAGAAGGGCTTTACGCTCGCGTAAACGCGCCCGTTCTCGGATTACGAGCTGTCCTAAGCTGTCGCACGTGGATCCTGCCGGTGTACGAAGCGGAGCGCGTGCGAGATCGCGCGTGAACCCGAAATTCGTCAAAGGCTTGTGCCTCGTTGAGAAAACATTGGCGTCGCAATTTATCTTCCTTCGTCTCGTTCGATGGCAAAGGGGTTGCTCGAGGGTTTACACGGGTCTATCAGATTTATCAAGTATGATAGATATCTCGAGTTGAGGTGATCAACCCTTTGCCCTCCTTAACTTCATTTACCTATCAACTCTGTAATTTACAGAATATTAGGTTGACAACTAAGTTCCCGCCTTTTTTTTTAATTTTAACATGCCGCATGTTATTAAATGTTTTTGGCGTAATGTTTTAAATCGTTTGAAAGAGGATGTCTTGTTCCAACTTTTAGAATTTTTACAAAATTTTTGAACTATTAGAGTAGCTTATAATATTGAATTATTGTACGTTCTTTGTCGTTCTCTTACAGCAAGAAATGTAAAGGTAATGCAAGGGACGTGATAGTTATAAGAGCCTTTCAATTTAATACACCATGAGCAAAAAGAATGAAAAATAAAATTGAAAGCTGAAATTAAAATCATTCTAACCACGTCATGCAAGAGCCCAATGAAACTAGGAAACGTGGTATATAAAGGGGAGTCTGCGCCACTGCAATGTTCCGAAAGGCGGAAGTGGCGTGAAAAAAAGAGGGAGCGCGTGAATGCCGGATGGGGTTCGCGTGTAGCCCCATTTAAATCGCCTCTGGCCTGCTGACAATGCCGCGATGATTGCGACAGATGCGTGGTCGCGCGTGTCCCTTTAAAAGGGACGATTTTTCGCAGCCCTCGCAGTACTCGGTACCCCGCCTGCTGTTTCTGCCGGCGCTGCTGTCGAGGGCGCTCATTCACCGCTGAAAAACGAACACAGGTGCATGCCATGAGGTTCCCCATTGACGACGCGGACCCGGTTCGGTCCCTCTCTGTTTCTCTTTGCCCGTCCAGATGCGTCGGCGGAGCAAACGCTCCCGCGGGCACAAAACACGAGGGCGCCTGGCTGAGGCCCGTCGCAGCATCTGTGGCTACGACAGACCTCGGCCGATTCGTAACCGGATCGAAGCCTAAACTTAGTATTCACGTCGCGTAATTTCTACACCACGAAATTTCACATACAGTAATTCCACGTGGTATAGTTCCACGAGCTGTAACTCTATGCGACGTAATTGCATTGCGTAGTACTTCTACCTTCCGTCATTTTATTCCCCGAAATTCTACACGTTGCAATTCTACTTTCCGAAATACCATGCGCCATAATTCCACGCGTCGTAATTCCACGCGCCGTAATTCTAAGGTCCCGAAATTCTACGCGCCGTAATTCCATTCTCCATAATTCCACGCGCCGTAACTCTACGTCTCGAAATTCCACGCGCCGCAACTCTACATCCCGAAATTCTACGCTTCCAAATTCCACGACCCGAAATTCCACGCGCCGTAATTCCACGCGTCGTATTTCCACGCTCCGATATTCCACGCGCCATAATTCAATGTTCTGAAATTCCACGCGTCGTAATTCCACGCGCTGTAATTCTAAGGTCCCGAAATTCTACGCGCCGTAATTTCACGCCCTGAAATTCCACGCGCCGTAATTCTACGTCCCGAAATTCTGCGCTCCAAAATTCCACGCCCCAAAATTCTATGCGCCGTAAATCCACGCCCCGAACTTCCACGCTCCGTAATTCCTTGCGCTGTAATTCCACGCGCCTCACCAGCACGTCCCATAATTCCACGCTCCACAGTTCCTTGCCCCATAATTCCTCTCTCCGTAATTCAGACAGACCCGGTACAAGCGAAACTAGAGTCTCAAAAATTCGACTACCAAGTTGCAATTCTACTAGCACCAGTTACTGGCATAATGTAGACCTAACATCAGCTCCGAGAGTGCTTGGGATTCTAGACTTTCAACTCCGTCGCAGCCAATTTAATAGATCTCGCGACTATGTCCGCGGACTGGATAGATCTCGTTTTGTTTGCCATCCCAGATCAACGGCGAACGCGGGCTATTAACGCGGTCGTTGCTTTCACTTCTGCGATCGCTAGGAAAAAGTGCGTCGAACGTTTGCGAAAGGAGGAGAACGCACGGTGACGTAACGCCAACGCACGGAAGACGAGGAGCTAGTGGATTTGTCGACTTCGGTAGATTGGGATTTCGACATTTTACCAATACGGAAATTTGTAGATGGTGAGTTTGGGGAATTTTGTAACTTGGCATGTGTGGAGTTTGGGGATTTGGAGTTTCACAAACTTCAGACCTTAGAATCTGGAAACTTGAGAATTTCAGAAGCTTCAGACCTAGAAGTCGTCTCAACGGCAAATAATGTCTGTCGCATCCATCGACTAAATCGAAATGCGAGGTTAAACAAGTCCTACCGTAGCTCCGGGCAGTTACTGAAAGCCATTTACCGATGGACTAGGTGACTCAATAATCGAGATCGGTGCAATCACGGAAGAAATAACGATCGGTGGTCGCGTCACGTCGCAGCTGCATCCGTCGCGGTGAAATTTATCGAGCGTTCCCGTGTCGCGATAAAGCGGCGATAAAATTCGCGGGGGATTCAAGAAGCGCGGATATACACGATAAATATAAATCGCGGTTTTGAGCTTTGTAGCCGCGATGCCGGCCGTAGAGTATCGCGATTCCTGTTTGCCAAGCTGGATGTTCTCCAGCGGGCAGATACGATCGCTGATGGAGTCGCCAGATAGCGGGGCAAGGGCTCTCTAGCTGCCTGCGTTTCCAAGCTCGTGTGTTGGTCGCGCACGGGTAGCTGCTGTCTCGACGTCGATCGAGTTTCCAATCTTGCCGTCGATATCGTTCCCGCCAAATCGACCGTCCGATCGAGATCCGACAGATTGCGCTTCAACTTGGCCGCGTCAAAACGGATTAAGTTACGCGACGCCATTGATTCCCTCGCATCTTCACCTATATGCGATAAAAGACCAATTACCGACACCATCACAAATTACACCTAATTCTATCGTTATTCTTTGCCAACCGAAACTATTCTTATCTGTACTTATTACTATTTAATCGAAGAAACTTTTTGTTAACCGTTTTATTTCGTCGTGCACAGGCTGTCATTTTTAGATGCCTAGCTCTATTGCCACACTAAAACGGGGTAATTGCACGCGATCTTAATCGATCTAGAATTTATCGAACAACGAAGATCCGATTTATTGACCTTTTGAGAACGTAAAGAATATCGGGGAGGTGTAAACGAACGGTCAGGTGTTGACGTAAGGATTAGAAAGACACGGGTGATCGTCGAGAATAAGCCGATCGAAACTTACTATTCCAACGGTGTAAACGGATAATCCGGCGTAGAAAATACTGCTTGGTCTGGTAATATCTGGCGACTCCATCCGCGATCGTATCGAAGCACGGAACATTCTGCATGGCAAACGGGAGCCGTGATATCAAACGTTGCCTGAACGCTCGAAAGCACACGGCCAACGTTTGTTATTACACCGTGACCGGCAGCTTCGACAAATGTTAGCCTTTACCGGGATTACGTCGTGGTCTCTTTTTACCTTATTTACGCGTTATATTGCCACGCATTTTATTACCATTGCAATCGCGACGCAGTTACATGCTGATATATTATATCATTTCGAGTTTAAAACCGAAATGTTTTATTGCTACGTCTTGAATCACGCGTTATATCACCATGTATTATATCACCGCACCTCGTATCACCGTTGCAATAACGATGTGTTGCATCTGTACGTGTTTAGTTGTGAAACGTTCCATCGCTATGCGTTGAACGACGACGCGTTGTATTGCTATGCGTTATATCGCCACACGCTATATCGCCGCATATTATATCATCACGCGTTGGAGTAACGATGCGTTGTGTTTCTACGCGTTTAATAGTGAACCGTTCCATTACTATGCGCTGTATCGCCACGCGCTATATCACCACGCATTGTATCGCCACGCGTTGTAATAACAATACGTTCTATCTCTATACGTTTAGTGGAAAAGCATTCCATTGCTACGCGTTGCATCGTCACGTATTATATCACCACGCGCTATATCGCCACGTGTTATAATGCCACGCGTTGTATCACCACGCCTTGCAATAACAACGCGTTGTATCTCTACGCGTTTAGTGGTAAAGCGTTCCACTGCTACGCATTGCATCATCATGCATTATATCACCACGCGATATATCGCCACGCCTTATACTGCTACGCGTTGTATCACCACGCGTTATATCACCGTATACTGTACAGCTAAACGTCAATTCATCTTGCGTCATCCAGCTGGGACAATAGAAATTTGAATTCAGTCGATAACCTTACCTAGAACAGTCCATGGCACTATAACGCGAGTGTGCTTAACTTCGAACGTTCTTTTATCGAAGAGAAACGTGTAGCAACTGTTAGGTCTGGCATCGAATGTTTGATACTTCCTTCTGAATAGCTTGCACAATAGCATCGGTACGCAGATAATTCGCAGGAGAGGAAATTGAATGACTGTATCTAATCGGCGAGCCCTTTGGCTATTCTCACGCACGTCCGTGTGGAAAACAGTTGCTCGTTTGTGCCGGTGCAACGGACACGCGTAACAACGTGCACTTACCGGTTGTACGGGCGTAGGTTGACGGGTAACCCGATAATCAGCAGATCCAGCGAAGGACTTGGTACACCTATTAAGACCCAATAACGACACGTAATAGCTCAGGTGTTGTGGCCGCGTCGATGGCAGTCGTCGAACGACGCTGGCAAGTGTGGGAAGCGAGTTCTGGTTGAAATGAATTTGGTTGCATGACTGGCGTGACTAAGCTTGCCTTTTCAGCGAGCATCCGCTAGCGCATGGACCGGTCCCGTCGTGAAAACGGAAATACAGTCTTTTGTGTGTGTGTGTGTGTACGCGTGTGGTCTTTTACGTCCCGAAATTTTACGCTACTCGAATGGCAAGATGATCACGACCTACAGGATTCTACCTGTTTTCAGTGATCGATGACATCCCCGTCGCTAGAAAAAAGCCTCCATGGAAATCTCAATTAACGACGATGACGATGGAAAAATGTGCAACGCGACGTTGTTTGTTTTGGGTGATCCCAGAGATGATATGTTAAAACTCGATCTTGGTTGTGCGTTTTGAATTAAGAGACTCGACTATCAAGTGCACATCCCCGGTTTAGGTGTACTAATTAATTTCGCGCTGTGGAGAGATTTTACTAATACAACTCTCCAGTGTTTCTATTATATTTACTGTTACATACCTCATTGATCATGTATATCAGTTCCTAGTTTCTAGACAAAACCTTCTTTATTTAGAATCACGTTGATAAGTCTTAATTAGTCCGTCAATATATAACGATGTAGTCCTACATCAACTTACACAGATTCAAGGTTCCAGATTTACACTTAATAGTTTATTTAACTGCACTATTATAATGATCTTGCAGGTTCAGCATTATCCTTATACTTCCAGCCATTCATCCTACCAACTCTCAATCACTTCTAACCAATCCTGATCAATCCTACATCATTCATTCACCAGACGTTATCTAAAGCAAGTTCAGACTGATAAGACCCAACCAGTCCATCAACTATCTGTAATTTATTCCGATGAAAGTGATTCTACAGCCTCTTTACAGGCGAGGCTTCAGAAAGGCAGGTCCACACTTCTCCAACTAAGTTCGTCATTATAGTGAAGATGTGCTACACCCTATACAAGTCTCTGTATACTTATGATTTTTAAAATGGAGATCCATACTGTTCTGACTACTGTCGCCATTATAATGAAGATGTGGTACATCCTATACAAGTCTCTGTATACTGATGATTTTTTAAATGGAGATTCACACTGTTCTAACTACTGTCACCATTATAACGAAGATGAGGTAGATTGTATACAAGTCTCTGCATATTCATGATTTTTGAAATGGAGGTCCACACTTTTCTAACTACTATCGCCATTATAATGAAGATGTAGATCCTGTACAAGTCTCTGTATACTTATGATTTTTAAAATGGAGATTCACACTGTTCTAACTAGTCTCATCATTATAATGAAGATGTCGATCCTGTACCAGCCTCTGAATGCTCAAGATTTTATAAATGTAGTCATAGACTTTTTCACCTATTGTCACCATTATAATGCAAATGTAAATCCTGTAGCAGTTTCTGTATACTTATGATTTCTGAAACAGAGGTCCACTCTGTTCTAACTAGTATCGCTGTTATAATGAAGATGAAGATCCTGTACAAGTCTCTGTATACTTATGATTTTTAAAATGGAGATTCACACTGTTCTAACTAGTCTCATCATTATAATGAAGATGTCGATCCTGTACCAGCCTCTGAATGCTCAAGATTTTATAAATGTAGTCATAGACTTTTTCACCTATTGTCACCATTATAATGCAGATGTAAATCCTGTAGCAGTTTCTGTATACTTATGATTTCTGAAACAGAGGTCCACTCTGTTCTAACTAGTATCGCTGTTATAATGAAGATGAAGATCCTGTACCAGTCTCTGTATACTTATGATTTTTAAAATGGAGACTCACACTGTTCTAACTAGTCTCGTCATTATAATGAAGATGTAGATCCTGTACCAGCCTCTGTATGCTCAAGATTTTAGAAATGCAGCCATAGACATTTTCACCCAGTGTGGCCATTATAATGCAGATGTAGATCATGTAGCAGTTTCTGTATACCGAAGATTTTATAAATGCATAGACTTTTTCAACTAGTTTCGCTATTACAATGAAGATGTGGTCGATCCTGTACCATCCTTATCAATTCGCAGCGGAGACGGTGGGTCGTGTATTATTCATTCGTCGTTATCTAAAACGGCAGCGAAGCGATCTCTATTCCTCGAGCGCGCTGTCTCGTCCATCAATTCCCCAGCATCCCTCCGTGGTCCAGAATTTCACGACAGTCCTCGGGATCGCGTATTCATGTATTCCACGAACTCGGCGAAGTGGTAGCTGCCAGGCGGAAAATGAAGAGATCGACGCCTACGTTTCAGCACGCCCCGGTGTCGTGCCGGACGTGTATTACGACGCCAGGGGATCTGGCCGGGCTCCACGGTCACCCATAACGAGCCACTCCGGTGCATAGCCACCATGGAATATAACCTGTGCGTCCTTTTATCCGACAGAATTCCGTACCGTTATTATTCCGGCTGTCCCGCGGAACGTGTTCTAACGGCGAGAACGAACGAGTTCGTGCGGGTCAGCCGTTCCGTCGCGAAAACACGCGTCGGCCATCGCGCGGCCCTCCTCTAACGAGCGACAGCGATACAATTAACACGCGTGCACTCGCGAAGCGTAAAGGGAGGAGCCGGTTCTCGCGCGGCTCTTAATTATCGCGGCGTCGCTTATCATCAAGCATTGCCGTCTTATCGCCACAGCGATCGGTTCACCCGATGAGGTGCTCGTTCGTTCGCGCTTTTTATTACCTCCCCTTTCGCCTTCTCTCTCTACGGATCCGACGCTTTCCCGCGCGAGCTCTTTCTATCAAGTTACTTCTACGGGAATCTTTCATGCTATTCAAATCGGACATCTTTATCGCGTCGCGTTTCGAATTCTTCAACTCTCCGAACGTTGAAATTTTCGAAATTTCACAAATCATCGAATTATTAGGTTCTGAATTTTTCAAATTTCCAAGTTCCATATCCAATTCGTAAATTCGCAAATCTCCAGAATCCAAATTTTAACACTGAGAGTATAGCAAGATACTGGGGATATAGAGCTGTAAAGAATCTAGGGATGTAGGTATCTGAGCATATACGTATCTAGGCATATAGGGATATAGGGATGCAGTAGATATTGTAGAAATATAGAATGCAGAGATATGGGGACCTACAGGGATCTATTAACATAAGGATGTACACATAAGGACCCAGGTATATATGGAGATACAAAAATCTGTGAATACAAGAAGAAAAAGAAACAGAAATCTAAAGACGTAGGAATAATATATAAATCCAGGGTTAATAGATATACAAGAATACAGGAATCCGGGAACGCGGAGATGAAGGAATGCAGAAATATGTCTCGACCTGGGACACGTATGCACACACGCACGTGTTTCATTTATAATATAGATTGCACATAACTTAACCCCCTCGAAATGCCGGAAGTCTAGTTCCATCCAGGCTTGATCCACACCCCGTTTCTCAATCAACCCCCCACCGGCAGTTTCCAATCCCGTTTCACGGAAAGGCAGTTCGAAAGCTAGACGTTCTCTCGCAGTCGGTGGCGGTGAGGTAGCAGGTGTTAAAAATAACTTAATTAATGCCGGCTACAAACGGATGCGATAATTACTCGGTCCAGCGCATAAACCGGTAGAAAGGCAGTAGGTATGATTAACCTGGCGTCCAATTAACTCGTATTAGGAGTCGGCCGCGATCGGTCGCTGTTCCGCGAGTCGTGCAAAGTGCGCGTCGGGTCTCAGTTTTCAGGTTCTCTCTTTTTCCGAATGGCGGCGCGAACGTTACGGCAACCGCCGATCGTCGTTAGACCGGAATTATCGCTGGATTGTTTGCGGTCCACGAATATCCCGATAATGGCCGCTGCCATTACGTATGTATGACGGGATATCGTTGGTTCGATTTCTTGCATTCGGAAAGGCCGGTTACACGGGACCCGGTCTCATTACCGTGCCACCGCGTCGTCGATACGTTTCCCTTTTTGCTCGCTTTCCATCGACCCCGGGTGGATGCTTCTCTTTTCCGTTCTTTTCTTTCCCTTCTTTTTCCCGTCCGCGCAGACGATTTGTCTCGCGGATGCCATCTTCTTTCGATTCGGGGCGCCCTCTATCACGACGCGGATCGTTAACCTCGAATCCAGACGCGAATATTCCGCGCTAATGGGCGGAACGTTTAGGGGAATCACGTCGAGCATATGTTCGATCACACGATACTTCTACGATATTTATTGGGTATCTGTGCTTTATTATTACTTCACTTTTTGCTGAGCATGTGTGGACCGCTGACGGGCTGATTGACCGCTCTATGGCTTCCTGGCAATGATGCACACATGTAGCAATTCCGAAATTTCCAATTTATTTGAACATTTCAAAATTAAATGTATATCGAATTACATATATTTTATGAGTATTCAATTACAAGGTATATTTCGGGTATTTAACCCCTTGCACTATGACCTATTTGTCAGGTGCGTCAGTCAGAACTAACTAAACACAGCTAGAATATTAAAACAGACAAAGAATGTTGAAATGTTATGATAACATGGTATTATGCAATCGTTGACTATGCAAATTATAATTGGACGTGAACTCCAAATTGAAGCATATTCAAAATTCGAATAAAATCCCAACTGAAGTACCAGTGTGTCACGAGTCAGACTCGTCAAAATAGTGCAAGGGGTTAAGGAACTCTAAGCGTTGAGAAAAATCTCAGATACATTTCGACCATATTTATTTTACAAAAATCCTAGAAATAATTTAAGGACCTTGCAATAAGGAGATTTAAACAGATCCTAACTTTAGATATGTTAGACAATCTAAGTATTTTTCAATTTACCCTTTCATATCAGTTCTCCATATGTCCCTAAATCATGTAACTTATAATTACTTAATAACCATAAACATCGCATATGAATCAGAGATATATTCCAGTGTACCTCTTTCAGCCATCGACAGATAACGTTTCAATTAATAAACACGTTACACTCGGACAAGGTGGAATAAGCGGATGCAACCGGTAGTCGCTCGACCGAACCTACAGATATTATTATTGCTGGTACTAGGGCTTCGAGTAAAATGTTGCCGCTCGGACCGCGAGTAATTGTGCAATAAATTGTTGCTTAATTGAGCGGCGAGCGTCCCTGATTTACATCGGGCTTTCACTTCTTTCATAAATCGGACCGATACATTGCAGAGCTGGAAAACGATCGGTGATCCTCCCGCTCCTTCCTTCTTCCTGGAAGTTGTTCCCATGTAAAACGGCTTGTCTATTGTTGTTTAAACATGCTCGGTGCACGCTTCCGTGAAACACTTTATGTACAGTCATGTCTCGAATAAAGATCGTTTTTGCTTCGTCTCGGATGAAGTACTTTATGCTCAGGTTAAGTCTAGTTCAATAATTGAACCTATCTGTTCATTGAATTATAGATTCAGTTATGAGGTTGATCTTTTCTTTCATTTGGGAGGAATTTAGGGATATTCCAGGTTCTCGGAGAAATCTATAAGGGGAGAGATTTTGAACGGGACCTAGGTAGACCAAAGGAGGTTTTAAGTAGGATTCAGACCCTAAAGAGATTCTAAGTAGAACCTAGATCCTAGAGATTCTATACAGAACCTAGGTGGACTCCAGAAAGATTCCATTCAGAATTTTTGTGGGCCTTAGGGAGATTCTGTACAGAAGCTAGTTGGACCAAAGGGTGATTCTATGCAGAATCTAGGTGGACACTTGATAGATTCTATACAGAACCTAGTTGGACCCAAGGGTGATTCTATGCAGAACCTAGGTGGACTCCACGAAGATTCTATACTGAATCCAGATGTACCCTAATATGATTCTATGCAGAATCTAGGTGGGCACTTGATAGATTCTATACAGAACCTAGTTGGACCCAAGGGTGATTCTATGCAGAACCTAGGTGGACTCCAGGAAGATTCTATACTGAATCCAGATGTACCCTAATGTGATTGTATGCAGAACCTAGGTGGACACTTGATACATTCCATACAGAACCTAGATGGACTCTCGGGTGTTCCTCCACTGAACTTATGTGGACACTTGAAAGATTCTATACAGAACCTAGTTGGACCCAAGGGTGATTCTATGCAGAACTGATGTGGACACTTGAAAGATTCTGTACAGAACCTATGTGAACTCTTAAGTGGTTCTACACTGAACCTAGGGGGACTCTCAGATTATTCTATGCAAAACCTAGGTGGACTGTGGAGAGACTCTATATGGACCTAGATGAAACCTAAGAAGATTTTAATGAAATCTAGACAGACCCAGAAGAGATTCTTCACAGAGTCCAAAAATAATCTTAATTCATAAAACTCAGTGAAGCCATTGAAACATTTGAAGAACCTACGTAGAATCTGAAGAAATTAGAACCCAAAGATACTTTAGGGATAACTCAGGTATAACTTGGGGAATGCTAGAGAAACTAGAACCATTTGAACGAGAAAAGAAACTGAGAAGGGTCTAAAGTAACTGCAGAAACCTAGTGAAAATCTAAGAACTCAGAAAGTACCAGCTACATCACCATATCCCCTAGAGAAACTAGAACCATTTGAACCAGAAAAGAAAGTGGACAGAAGGGTTTAGAAATAACTGCAGAAATCTAGTGAAAATCTAAGAAGTCAGAAAGTACCAGCTACATCACCATATCCCCTAGAGAAACTAGAACCATTTGAACCAGAAAAGAAAGTGGACAGAAGGGTTTAGAAATAACTGCAGAAATCTAGGGAAAATGTAAGAACTGAGAAAGTAGCAGCTACATTACCATATCCCCTAGAGAAACTAGAACCATTTGAACCAGAAAAGAAAGTGGACAGAAGGGTTTAGAAATAACTGCAGAAATCTGGGGAAAATCTAAGAACTGAGAAAGTACCAGCTACTATATCCCCTAGAGAAACTAGATCCATTTGAACCAGAAAAGAAACTGGACAGAAGGGTTTAGAAATAACTGCAGAAATCTGGGGAAAATGTAAGAACTGAGAAAGTAGCAGGTACTATATCCCCTAGGGAATGTAATCTTCGAAATGCGTGAAAGTAAAGGGAAAATTGTAAAAAATATCGAGGAAATGTAGAATTGCGCATAAAGAAGAAGCAGCAGCGAGAAGATTCCGGCGACAAGGAAGGTCGAGCAAATAGAGAATAGAGCACGAAGGTATCGGACGATCGTTAAGTGCGGCTCGACAGCTGCGTGGAGGCAGTGCACTTTCCGTATAGTAACTTTTTCTTCCCGTGACACGCGGCTGACCCCTTTAAGAATGTTGCTCACCGACTGCTCGCCTCGGCCTTACCCGTCACGGTTATTACTTATTGCCGATCTCAAGGAGATTCGCATTGTTTATGGCGCAGCAGATTGCGATCGTGAAACGCTTGTCGCATCCTCCTTCTCGTGTTCGTCGTTTCAGGGCTCCGTGGATGACGAAGTAACTCGCAACGAGGGCTCGATTGGAAACTCCTCTATTTTCTGCCAAGATGGAAATAATGATGACGAGCAAGCGGAGCAACACGAGCACTAACCCTGGACCGATACTTAAGCCAACCAGGATTATTTCGGTTGCACGGCTGGGAATTATCGCGTTAGCGGACGGTGATCGGCAATTTTCTGGACCGACGTCGATATTAATTGGACCGCGATCGAAATCATGCGAGTGAAAAGACTCCATCGTTTGCACGAGCGTCGGATGGAAAGGTGTCAGGGGAACGATTAAACTGCTTATCGAGGATGCATCTTTAATTTCGAATTAAAAAGGGAACAAGAGAATAATAAACAGAAGATACAAAGAATCCTTCATTTATTACGTGTCTTCAGTTTATATCGATTGCACGTTTAATTATACCATTTACGCTGCTTCGATAACGTTATACACAGTTTTTCATGTACAAAAATCCACCTGTAATTTAATAACCTTTATCGGCTACATTAAACGCGTTATTAATAACCTCCTTGACGTATAAATATAATTATACTCAGAATAATTTTATTTTCCGTTCTTCGTGGTACTTGACTACCTTGTATTTATAAGTCTTCGCAGAGTCTGACATTTAAAAGGCATTTAATAATTGTCATTTAACCGACGTGCATTTTCAGCAGAATGCCCGCAGTAATTTTCATCTTGTCTCGTTCTCTCTCCGTTTCGCCGGAGTGCAGGATACCCGTGAACCCGAAGCAATCACGAACTCTGTTCACGTTCGTTCTCGATGTGTCGTCCCGATGTTCCATTATCTCTTTCCTCGAAGTAACCGCAAGCAATGAAACAACACCGCTCCATTTCTCGCTGGCATACCGTCCTCCAATTACGCTTGATCCACCTCTCAGCCATTTCGAAACCACATTTTAATGAATATTTTCCACGGCCTACCGAACGACGGCTCCATGAGAAAACTGCGGCGCGAACAGTTTTATTCAACGACACTTACGATTTTCTACTTTATTACATTTCGATTTGCTGACATTTCGGAGTTTGGAAGCTCGAGATTTTCGGATATTCAACAATTTTTTGATATCTGAATACTGGTACCTTTGACTTTTTGGGAAACTCTGGAAGTTTGAAACTTTGAGACTCTCAGATTTTTATTAAGGTTTTGAGACCTTTTGGATCTTCTGCAATTTTGTGGCATCCCTTATGGGATTTTGGGGCCTTCAAATATTTTTAATAGCCGAGCACTGATATCTTTTGGGATTTTTTAAATTATGGAACTCTGCAAGTTTGGAACTTTGGGACTCTCAGATTTTTATTAAGGTTGTGACACCTTTTGGGGTCTTATGAAATTTTGTGGCATCCCTTATGGGATTTTGGGGCCTTGAAATATTTTTAATAGCCGAGCACTGATATCTTTTGGGATTTTTTAAATTATGGAACTCTGCAAGTTTGGAACTTTGGGACTCTCAGATTTTTATTAAAGTTGTGACACCTTTTGGGGTCTTATGAAATTTTGTGGCATCCCTTATGGGATTCTGGGGCCTTGAAATATTATTAATAACCGAACACTGATATCTTTTGGGATCTATTAAATTATAGAACTTTGGAAGTTTGAAACTTTGGGACTCTCAGGTTTTTATTAGGATTTTGACACCTTTTGGGGTCTTATGAAACTTTGGGACTTATGGGATTTTGGGACATCGGAACTTTTTTAATAACTGAACACTGATACCTTTGACTTTTGGGATCTTTTACATTATGCAATTTGGAACTTTGAGCTCTTTGCACTTTTGCTAGGATTTTGGGACCTTTGAGACCTTTTAGAAATTTGGGATTATTTAATCTTTGAGCTTCGGTACCTTAAAACTTGTCGTCCATGGGACTTTTATATTAGAGAACAAAAGTTTTCATCGATTTGAGAATTTTTAAAATCTGAAACTTCGGAATTATTAAAACCTTGAGATTTTGGGTTACAATTTTTAAATCTTGGAATTTCAGGACTTTTAATTTTGATCCTTTGTGACTCGCAAACTTGACACAAACCACCATAAAAACACCAGAATACAGATTTTCACTTTCCCCAGAAACTAAGCAGAAGTTTCTTTTGTTTAACGAAATCGAATTTTTCCAGGATGAGAAGATGATCCGTTTGGTGCGACGATAAAGCGATTTCTTCCCTCTCGATCGTCGCTCACTCTCTCCTCTCCTTGTCGCTCTTAACGGCGAGTGGACTTCACTTCGCGGTACACGGACAGGTTGGAACGGACCCGGATCGGGACTCGTAGCATTCCAGAGTCGGCTTCTTCGTGGCCAGCACCCCGGATGGCGGGCGAACAAGGAGGAAAACCATGGCTCGTTCTCGATCGCTGGAATCCGTTCTTCGTTCCGTCGCGTACCCGACACAAGTATCAATGGGACCCGACATTAACATTAAGTAACAGTACCAGCCGCATACTAACTGCCGTATTATCGCCCCTCCACGTCCCTCATTCAACCAGCTGCCCCGTCACCGTAATCAAATACCCCGTGGAACGACGTTCACCAACCCCCGTAAACGACTGCTAAGAGTATGCGCTTCTAATATCGCGAAATTATAATAAACTACCGTAGGAAATAGTTAATACGTGACTTGTATGTGTAATGGTGTTACTTATTTGATTATGTTGTTCGCATGATTTGGTTGTTACATGTATGAGTAATATTGTTAGGTGTATAATTATGTTTTTACACGTATGAGTTACTTTGTTCGTATCATTACTTTGTTACACGTATGAATAACTTTGTTACATGTATGATGATGTTACACGTGTAATTGCGTTGTTACATGCATGAGTAGCGTTGTTACATGTGTGAGTGACGTTGTTACACGTATGATTACGTTGATACACGTATGAGTAACCTCGTTACATGTATGATGATGTCGTTACGTGTAACGTTGTTACACATATGAGTAGCGTTGATACATGTATGTGCAACAATGATACACATATGATTACGTTGATACACGTATAAGTAACGTTGTTATATATATGATTACGTTGTTACACATATGATTAAATTGATACACGTATGAGTAACCTCGTTACATGTATGATGATGTCGTTACACGCATGTGTAACGTTGTTACACATATGAGTAGCGTTGATACATGTATGTGCAACAATGATACACATATGATTACGTTGATACACGTATGAGTAACGTTCTTATATGTATGATTACGTTGTTACACATATGAGTAACATTGTAATTCATATGATTACGTCGTTACATGAGTGACGTTGTTACATGTATGGTTACGTTGTTACACACATAAGTAACGTCGTTACACGTATGGACGTCGGTCAGTGGCCACTTTGTAAACATTTAATCTTTCGCCATCTCTTCTGATTTTTCCAATAGAGAAATATTTAAATAAATTTGATCAAGTACATTATCTAATGCATATTTTGTCTAACTAGGATGCAAAACATAATTTGAAGTTTCTCTATTTGAGAAATGAAGTTTATTCTTAAGATCGAACTTGAAATCCTAAGCTGAAATGTCTAGAATATATCTTGTTCTACGAGTTCAAAAATCTCTCGGAGTAAAAGAAGGAAAAAGCAGCGTCTGCATCGACTCATCACCATTATTCCCCCAAAAACTAATAACTTCTGAGGCAGCAGCAAGTCGTCCGATCGGAAATCACACGTTTGGTCGAGTTTTAGCCCGCGGGCTGAACGATTCGTGAATGAAGTCGAGTTCCGACGTTTAACGACCCCACAGCGATCATCGTTGTTCCGTTTTTGTCCAGATGAGGGGATCGAGCAACGAACTCCTTGCTTCAGACAGGGGGATGATTAAAGCTATCGATCGATGTCGACATCGAAATATAGCGATGGTTCAGTACACTGATAATAATTCCATAGTTTTCAAATCTTCGAATTCTTTCACTTGTAAATTCCCTAATTTCTAAATTTGATATTTTAACTTGTACACTCCATTAGATGTAGCTCGCTCAGTAGGTACATTATCTTCACATTTTGCCAATACTTGTACACTTTATAACTCAAGCCTGTTACTTCTACCTAAACTTAATGTAATTAGTAGTAATCGCATAAGCAGTTATTCCAAACGAGAAGTAACCAAATTAATTTTCAACATGAACGTTTACTCTTCAGAGAAGACCCTCAGTTGTTCACTTAACCACTTTTACCCCTATCAACAATTTCGACCTACGAACACACTTACCCATTACCGTTTCAAAGTATTTTTCACAAGGTTGTATTCATTATGCCGCCATTAAAGACCATATGTAGAAAAGCCGAAAGTCTACGAAAACTCGTGATCGTTTACGAAACTGAACGTTTCGCGTAGATTCGTTTAACGCGACGCAGGTATAAATCAGTTTGATTTCTGAAATGAGGCAACATCGAATTAACCTTGCACGCCGTGACATCATCCTGTATATTTCTCCCGCGGTCCGTTTAATGGCGTCGAATAATTCACTCGGAAAGGGCGACGAGTGAAAAGAGCAACGGAACGACGTCGAGAAGGCGGAATGGCCGAAACAAAAAGCGTAGAAAGGTGGCTTTTCGGAGGGAACAGGATGGAAACGTAACGCGAAGAAGGAGAGGGCGAAAAAGGAGGGAGAGGAGCTCTCGAGTTTGGTCATACCTCGCCGGAAGAAATTTTTATGGTGCCCCATCTACGAGCTGCGAGCTCGAGGCGGGAACGTCTGGAATTTTTAGATCCATTCCCGCTCACTCGTAAAACCGCACGCTGTAATTAAAAGCCACGCTGATCGCCGGATCTTCGCGTTTAGTGTCGCGCAGCATTTCTTCTCTCTTACCTTTTATTATATCGATTTATCACCAAAGGAAAAGTCTACGATGCGATCAACGAATTTATGGAGCATGAAACGATTACCCCGTTTATTATGAACCTCTCAAAATTTCTTTGCATTAACGCTAGAAATAATCATTCGACA
Source organism: Megachile willughbiella (assembly GCA_945859595.2). Taxonomy (NCBI): domain Eukaryota; kingdom Metazoa; phylum Arthropoda; class Insecta; order Hymenoptera; family Megachilidae; genus Megachile; species Megachile willughbiella. The sequence continues at coordinate 13,030,856 of OX243798.1, read as the reverse complement.
TTTTACGTTTTATATAATTTTTTGGAAAATGGTATACGCATTTTTGTCAAGTTACAGGAGAGTTTGAAGATGGAGGACCATAGAAATATGGAAGTGCAAGAACGTTCTTCAAATTAGGAGAACGATACGAACAAACAGTATGACGACTGGTCCATTGCATACTACACTAAAATTTCCTGAATCTGCACAAAAAGAATTACCCCGTTTATTATGCACCCTTCATTTCTTTGCGAAAACGCTGGAAATGATTAGACATTTTATGTTTTATATAATTTTTTGGGAAATGGTACATGCATTTTTGTCAAGTTGCATGAGAATTTGAAGATGGAGGACCATAGAGATATGGAAGTGCAAGAACGTTCTTCAAATTAGGAGAACGATACGAACAAACAGTATGACGACTGGTCCATTGCATACTACACTAAAATTTCCTGAATCTGCACAAAAAGGATTACCCCGTTTATTATGCACCCCTACTTTCTTTGCGAAAACGCTGGAAATGATTGGACATTTTGTTACGTTTTATACACATTTTTTGGGAAATGGTACATGCATTTTTGTCAAGTTACATGACAGTTTGAAGCTGGAGGAGGTTGAATTTCTTCAAATTGGCGAACTGTCCTCAACTCCGTTGCAGACTACACTAAAATTTCGTGAATCTGCACAAAAAGTATTACCCCGTTTATTATACACCCTTCATTTCTTTGCGAAAACGCTGGAAATGATTGGACATTTTATATAATTTTTTGGAAAATGGTACATGCATTTTTGTGAAATGAGAATTTGAAGATGGAGGACCATAGAGATATGGAAGAGCAAAGACGTTCTCCAGATTGGGAGAACGATATGTGAATTGGTACTAGAGAAAAATTTGCTGAATTTGCAGAAAAACATAGCAGTAAATCTATAAACAATGAAGAGGACAAAGGGTAAAAATCTGTAAAAGTTTGGTTGGCAAATTAGCGCGTGATGGCGCCGGTAACGAAGGGCAGCGGAGGGAAAGGAAGAAAAAGTAGAAAGCATCGGAGAGAAAGAGAAAAGAAAAAGGTTAAGGGACCGGTGAAAGATATCGAAGAAGAAAGACTCGGATCGGAGGCGAAAGACAGAAAAAGGATGGGCGGCGAAGCGGAGTGGCGGGAACGGGAAGAAAAAGCCGAGTGGAAGAAGGACGGAGAGCCGAAGATTCTCGAAGGATGGAACTATGGAAGCAAAAACAGAAACCAGTCTCACTGGCTCAAGGCTGGCTACCCGAGAGAGTACCTGGCCGATGCAGAGGCAAAGAGTTGAGCCTCGGCTACCTGGTCCTGTGAGTACCTGTCTACCTTTACCTCCGATTCGTCTCTTCTTCTTCTTCTTCCACCTCTGCTTACTCCGCACGAGAGTCAGCCCTCGTCTCCGGCGATGCTACCACCTTTATCCTTGGTTTGTAACACACCGATACGCAGAGAGTCGTTTCACGCAAATTCAACGGGGAACGCCTTCGTCGAGCGCCAAGCCGAACGAGTTCCGAAGTTAAAACCGTGACGCACCTTTGGGACCGGTCGAACATCCGAGGATATCCTGCTACGAGATCCTTGCAATATGGCGAAAGAGGAACCACCGATTGCTGACTCGATGTTTACGCCGTTGTTTCGATGTAGACATGCACCGTAGGGCTGGTTTTTCTGCAGGAGTATGTGAGATCTTGTAGATTTGGGGACTTTTTACTTTTCAAATATTTATCTCTGATTTTTAACGTGCAATTTTAGATTTGTTTTTCTGTGTTCAAATAGTGGTATTTTTAGGTTATTGAATTTACAAATCCACATATTCTCAAATCTCCAAGTCTTCATATTATTAAATTTATAAATCCTTAAATGTCAAATCCCCACATCCCTTAATTTATGAACCCTCAAATGCACAAATCCACAAATCCACTTACCAAATTTCCAAATCCCTATGTTGACAAACCCTCAAATTCCTAAAACCACACATCCTAAAATCCCCAAATCTCCAAATCCACAAATCCCCAACTGACTAAATTCAAAAATTTCCAAATCCCCAAATCCCTAAAATTAACAAACCCTCAAATTTCCAAAACCACACATCCCAAAATCCCCAAGTCCCCAAATCCACAAATCTCTAAATTGACGAACCCTCAAATTTCCAAAGCCACACATCCCAAAATCCCCAAGTCCCCAACTCCACAAATCCTCAAATTTCCAAATACCCCAAATCACCAAACCCAAGAATTTCCAAATCCCCAAATCCCTAAATTGGCAAACCCTCAAATTTCCAAAACCACACATCCCAAAATCCCCAAGTCCCCAAATCCACAAATCTCTAAATTGACGAACCCTCAAATTTCCAAAGCCACACATCCCAAAATCCCCAAGTCCCCAACTCCACAAATCCTCAAATTTCCAAATACCCCAAATCACTAAATCCAAAAATTTCCAAATCCCCAAATCCCTAAATAGGCAAACCCTCAAATTTCCAAAACCACACATCCCAAAATCCCCAAGTCCCCAAATCCACAAATCCCCAAATTTTCAGATCCCAAAACTGTCAGTCTTCCACCTGACCTCTCGAAATTTCCACCCCTTAAATTGCCATCCAAATTAAACTATATAGAATTAAAAACCTGTTAACCAAAGACCAACATGTTTCACTTTCTCCTCCTATATCTCTTTTCTCTCCCTATAATAATCATGTATAAGGCAATAACCATGATAATCACTATACATCCATGAGTGTATCGATGGCGTGTATCGAAGAGAGAAAACGTTCCAAAGTGGTGACTAATTAGAAAGGATGCAATAAATCGTAGGAGCGATAGATCGATTTGAAGAGGACTCGTATAATGGTCAAAGAATGACGCAAAGTATGTTTGATGAATCGATTTCACGCACCACTCCGGAGCCTAGAGTGCTAATGTTGCTATATTCGCTGGCGAATCTCTCACGTATGACACGCGAAACGATGAGTCGAATCGCGATGATTCGAGAATGACGACGCGGATAGAACAGCGATTCGACTCGGTGGCGATTGATAATGCAATGATCGATTTGTCTCGAAAGCATACAACTTTTACAACTTTCATTAAATACAAATTTCATGAAATTAAGTCGCGAGTTTCCCTAACGAAGAATCACCTGTTTGAAATTAACTATAGCCTGATGTTACATTATCATAGTACAACGATCATCATAGACTATAACGAACGTAGAATCGAACACAATCGAGTATTAAGTACTCTTACATACGAAGTTTTCCCTTATTTCAAAAAATTGCGCGCTGTAATTTGGTGAAATATTTATTTTCGAGTACTTCTATGACTGTTCGAAGTTTGGACCAGATCAACGTTTCAACTGTCATGACCTAGTACTATACTAAATAAGTATACCTAACCCTTATTCTATATCCTAGATTATATTCCTAGATGTATTCTAGATTATGTTTCGATATCACGTGATTTGTTAAGAAAATCTTTTTCGGAATTCGCTTTGTAGTGAAAGAACTCGCTGTTTTTCTATGCGGCGATAATGCCGCGTCAGGTTCATCGTCGAAGATTAGCCTCCATGTTCGCGAGCAGATTATCCCGCATTACGCGGCGTTAAAAGCTTTTAACACCTCGTTAAGACAGGACGTAACGATAGTCGAGGGTCGTTAGACCCGGAATAACGCAAGTCCAGGTATCGATCACTTTCCTCGTCGCAGATCAGGAAAAAAGTTCGCTAAGCATCTTTTGCGACATAGCCGGCGTTGACTTTGTAACGCAGAAAAATTCCGGAGAATGTGAACTCGTTATTTCGACACGAGTTTCACCGTATTCGTTCCACCTCTGCGACTATTTGACACTTTCGATACTAAATACGTTTAAGTTAGTGCACTGGTATTGTTACGGCTACTGACGAGCTAGACGGAAACGGACGAAAATTGACGAAGACCGACGAATACCAACACTGACGAAATGCGAGATCAGACGGAAACCTACGGAAACTGGCGGAAGCAGACGAAATCAGACGATAGTCGATGAAATTCAATAAAAATTGACAAAATCCAAGGAGAAATCCAACGAAAGCTGTCGGAAATGGACGAAATTATACGGAAACTGACGAAATCCAACAAGGACTGAGTACGGACGAAATTATACGGAAACTGGCGGAAACCAACGAAGTGGAACGGGAACTGATGGATACTGACAAATTCGAAAATTCGGATATTTGAGAATATGGTAATTTCGAAATTTTAAACACTTCTCCAGTTTGGGAATTTTACGTGTTTAAGAACATAGAAGTTTGCAAATATGAAAATTTAGAAATTTGAATTTTCAGATATTCAGAAAAGCTGAAACTCTATGAACTCAATTTTTATTGAAATAAAAATGTAATAAAAAATTGACAAATCGTACAAATTCTACATAAATTTGGGATACCAACAAACTTGTAACCTTACTTATCCACCTGTGCTTCCGTAGAAAATGGATCCCCATCCGGCTGAAGATCCGGAAGTGGTATATGAACGGTCAGTCAATCCCCGGCTATATAGCATTAATCTCGTCGGCGTTTAGTCCTAAGTCGTAATAGAAGAAAAGGAGGAAAGGTGAGAGCGGGTAGAAGGAGAGAGGACAAAAAGGTAGATCGTAAGCGAAGTAGCGTGGCCCGAGGCTGGCTGGAGCCGACGTAAACGGGGTCGTTGGTTGCACCAGCGCCACCAGCGTCGCCGATAAGCTACATCCACGGAACAACAACAACAACAACAACGACTCTAGCAGCAGCAACGGTGTGCTGGTCTAGGAAAACTGGCGGCAGCCACCAGGCTTTATGAATGCAGTCCTCGCCGCGTTTATGCCGGTAGCTGCAGGCGCTTATAAATAAAGGGGTCCGTGAAGGCACGGGGGTTCGGAGGGAGCCTTCGGAGAGAACAGGTGAACAGAGAGGAGAGAGAAAGAGAGAGTACGGTGAGCGCGGATTCAATTATTCCGCGATTACAACGCGACCGGCGCGGAAACTGGTCGCCTGCTCGACTGGACGCTTGTCCTCGCCGAGTTTCTGTCCGAGGCAGTTTGTTATACCGGCCTATAAGTGGGACGTTGTCGTCGATGGATCCGCGGGCGGGGCACAGGGCAACTACGCTCGTGAGAATATGCCAGTTATTACGTTATTTAGAGTCCGCGGTCGAACTTTCGATAGGTGAACTAAGGTGGACGATTTTGCTATCTTAGCATTTCGGGTTTACAGTTTTGGAATTCTGGGGTCTAGGCACTTTGGGATACTGGGGTTTCGGTTGGTCGACACTTTGGTATTTTGAGATTTTGGAAATTTGGGACTTTGGGAGTCGTATTTAGAGTTTCGGTATGTGGGACTTGAGGACATACGGATTTCAATATGTGGAAACTCTGAGATTTAGAAATTTTTTAGTTTTGGCATTTTGGGACCTTCACAGGTTTTGATTGATTGGGACTTCGGTATTTTGAGATTTCGGAAATTTATAACTTTGGGACCTTGGGAGTGGTATTTTGAGTTTCGGTATGTGGAACTTCGGGACATAGGGGTTTCGATACTTGGGAACTCTGGGATTTAGAAATTTTTGAGTTTTGGCATTTTGGGACCTTCAGAGGTTTTGATTGATTGGGACTTTGGTATTTTGAGATTTTGGAAAGTTGACTTTGGGACCTTGGTAGTGGTATTTAGAGTTTTTGTATGTGGGACTTGAGGACATACGGATTTGAATATGTGGGAGCTTGGGATTTAGAAATTTTTGAGTTTTGGCATTTCCGGACCTTGAGATCTTGAGGTTTTGATTGACGGAGGTATTTTGAGATTTCGGAAATTTGTCATTTGGAACCTTAAGAGTGTGGTACTTAGAATTTCCGTACGTCAGACTTAGGGACTTCAATACTTTGGAATTCTGGGGATTAGAAATTATTGAGTTTCGGCATTTTTGAACTTTGGGATCTTCAGATTTTGATTGCTTGAGACTTGTGTATTTTGACATTTCTGAATTTGGAACCTTGCATCTGTAGTACTTAGATGTTCAGTACAGACCTAGGGAGTAATTCAGGGGTTTAGTACGATTCCTTAAGGATTCTAAAGACTTCGAAGTTTGATACTTCCAAATTTTTCAAATTCAGGATTTTGGTACTTTGAAGTCCTTTGAGATCCTAAAACGTCAAGAGCATGGTCATAATTGTGAAACGATGAGACTTCGAAATTTTTTACTTAACTTACCCAATTTAAATGTATATCTCCATTCATTATTTTCAAGAATGCGTACAAATTATAATAAATATCCATAAATGTACATAAATTTTGTAAATTTCCTTATTTCGAAATTTTTATTAACTGACCAAGAGTGGAAGTCCGTCATATACAAGTATCAAACTATGTAAGACAAGATAAAAATCTGGATGGAACCGTCATCTCTGCTCGATAAAGGTTCTTCGTAACCTTTCCTTGTTGTAACCTCTGAGACTCCAAGTATCTCCTGACGTGGTGTCCCGTTCGAGCGCCGAACGAAATGCCATCGTACGCGTTCCTCGGCCCCCATAAATATCCCTGGGAAACCGGGACGAAATCTAACGAGGACGTTCTGTCGCAACGTAGAGAGCCTGCTTCGACTGGCAGCGTGTTAAAAGCTCCGTCATGATCGCTTCAAATACACCCCGTGTTTTGTGCGATTTAACATTTTACAACTTTTGAGGACTTGCAAATTTTGGAATTTTGGGTTTTGCTTGTTTGGGAATTTTTGGATTTGCAAGTTTGGGATTTAGAGATTTAGAGATTTAGACATTTAGACATTTAGACATTTAGACATTTAGACATTAAGACGTTTAAACATTAAGACGTTTAAACATTAAGACATTTAAACATTAAGACATTTAAACATTAAGACATTTAAACATTTAAACATTTAAACATTTAAACATTAAGACATTTAGACATTGAGACATTGAGACATTGAAGCATTTAAACATTTAAACATTGAGACATTGAGACATTGAGACATTGAAGCATTTAGAGATTTAGACATTTAAACATTGAAACATGTAGACATTTAAACATTTAAACAGTAAGACATTTAAACATTAAGACACTTAAACATTTAAACATTGAGACATTTAGACAATTAAACATTTAAACATTTAATCATTGAGACAATTAAACATTTAAACATGAAGACACTTAAACATTTAAACATTGAGACATTTAAACATTGAAACATTGAGACATTGAAGCATTTAGACATTTAAACATTGAAACATTTAGACAATCAAACATTTAAACATTTAATCATTGAGACAATGAAACATTTAAACATTGAGACATTTAGGAATTTATAAATTGACAAATTTTGAAATTTAATGAACCATGTATTTAATGAAAAGTTAACCATTAACAAGTTGAATAATTTAAAAGAGAATCTAAAATAAATTTGAAATTGTAAAAATTCCTAAATGTGAAACCTTGAAATCTCGAAAGCTATCAGAAAATTGAAGAAATTGCAGAATACAGAAAAGAAGAAATTCAAAGATTCATAACCGCGTAAATGGAAGAATTTGTAAATTTCGAAATGCATCGCAAAGTAAATGTCCGTCGCCCCCGATCGTCTGGCTCCGTTTTATTGGCAATAACAATGGCGCATTGAAAGCTCGCGGAACGCTAATGTATCATTCGTATTGCGTGGCGCAATAAAGGAAACGAGGATGCAGCGACGGGATGAGGCCGGCAGGCAACTCTTTGCACCACGTCAGCCGATTTAATGCACCTGAGTAGAAGTTTAAAGTCGCGTAAAGAGGAGTGGAGTATCCTTGAAGCGCAGAAGGCTATCCCCTGGCCTTGGATCAGCCCGTTCGTTACGGACTCGCGTGGAAACTTAGCTCGTTATTTCCCTGGCTACCTTGTCTAATGAACCGCCACTATGTTCGGCTATTTCGAGCTCTATCTGATAACGGTAATTAAAAAATCGCACGAGATCGGTAAAGAATCTCGAGTAGGGGAATTAGTGTTCGACTCATCGGACAATGCGGACGTGTCGATTTCCTGCGTGAGACTCTTGCCATCCTTGGATCGTAAAATCCGGGATCTTTAGGATCGCGGATGTGTTAAGGTTCGTTCATACTTACCGCGAAGGAACAAAATGTCGCAACATTATATGACTTGGTCACATTGACTGCTACGTTGAAGCAGTTGGAAAGTGCGTTGGGTATTTTTACTTTTAACAAATCACGATTGTTATCTGTTTTGTGAAGTTACGAGGATTTTCTATTAGAGAACAAAGTTTTTGTAATAGGAAAAACTCGTTTATCTACAATTCTTTAAACGAAGAACGCTGAAATATATTCTGAATTTAGCGATCTTAGGGGAGTCCCTTGGCCATCGAGTCAGACGTTAGTTCAAATGTGACAAACCTAAATCGTATTTGCATCCGAAGTTCGATACCAATTTGTACAATTATGGATATCTAAACATCCCTCTCATTTTAGCTTTCTTTCTTTGCCTTAACGTTGCAACAATAAGTGGCCCTGCCGAGAAAGTGATGGGTTAAGTGATAGTCATCTGCGGCCATCTTTACATCCGCATCTGTCTCAATCTTGCACCTTCGAAAATTTTATTAAACATGCGGTATCTAAATCTATAACATTCTGCAACACCCTATAAAATAAAAATACTAGGACTTTACTAATGCTAAATACAAGTACACATCGTCAAATCTCATCACACGTTTCAACATTGCACTAAATTCTGAATATTGATTAAAGAAATGTTCTGTTCTCCAGACATCATATAAAATACATATTCACGAGCTGGTTTTCACGGTGTATCACGCATGTGAGTCCTAGAACGAACATTTGCCAAGATTTCCAAGATTTTCCAAGATGGACGGTCGATCCGTTCTCAGAGGCTGACGCATGCAACAGTGTAAACGATGCTTAACATTCTGTAACTGCATCGATTACGATCAACGGGATTCCTCGCGCGAAATAATCCTCGGTTTTTTCCGGCTCATTAAGTACATGGAGGATGTTTGCATTTGGCTCGTTACCCGGTGGCTGCCTGTAATTACTCGTAAATAATAATGTATTTGCCATTATCGGTCCATAAATTGGCGGTCGGGGCGGATCGAAATTACCATCGACCTATGTTCGTGAAACACTAGTTTTTCTATCGATATGAACTTCCATGCACACGCTACGCTCGATCCGCGAGCGTTTACGAGCGGTTTCGCTCCGGAAAATCAACGCCGACTCGGTTAAACGCGCTCGAGGGAAACGCATAAACGGAATTTCATGTCTTGATTTACGGAATTCAGAAACCACGGCTAATTGAGACCGGTATAAATCGCGAAGGTTGGCCAGAACTTCTTGTTATCACTAACGTAATCCCGTTCGCCGATCACGTGCACGCAAACCGCGCAATCGCCGCGAGGAGATTCTGTACAGATAGACTTTGTTACTTTGTGCTACCTGATTCGATCTGATTCGATCTTGCCATTAGTTGCAGTAGATTGTAGACGGATAACGTCATTTTCTGTCGGGGGTGTTTAGTAGTGGGGATTGTTTTCTATGCAAACGTGGAGGATTTGAAGTTGGAGGCGCTGTGATTTGGACATTTTGAGGTTATGAGATTTTTTGAGTTTGGAACTTTGGGGTTTGGGGATTTTTGGGGATTTGGGAGACGGCAGCTTTGGAATTTAAGGGTTATGGGAGATTCGAGAGGTGGGGACTCTGGAATTTTGGAGATTTGGGGATTTTGGAAATTAGGGAGGTGGAGTCTTTGGGATTTTAAGGTTTTGATCATTTGGAAGGTGAGGGCTTCAGGATTTTTGGAATTTGGGAGGTGGAGTCTTTGGGATTTTGAAGATTTAGGAGTTGAGATATTTGGAATTTTGGTGTTTTAGGGATTTAGAAGGTAAGGACTTTGGGTTTTTGGAGTTCTGATGATTTGGAAGGTGAGGGCTGTAGGATTTTGGGAACTTGGGTGGAGTTTTTGGGATTTTGGGATTTTGCGACGTGAGGTCTTTAGAATTTTGGGGTTTCAGAGATTTGGGAGGTGAAGGCTTTTGGATTTTACGGTTTTAGGAATTTTGCAATTTTAGCACTTTGGAATAATGGGATTTTGGGTCTTAGAATTTTCGGTTCTTAGCATTTTGGGCTTTTAGGATATGGGATCCTCGAATTTGGAAATTTATTAGGATATTAGGATATTAATTTTAGGATATTGGGATCCTTTCAGGAATTTGGGACGTGAAGATTTTGAGGTATTGGACTTTTTAGGATATTGGGATTTTGGTATTTCGAGACTTTTGGACTTTAGGTCTTTGATACTTTGGAATGTTGGAATTCTACAACCTTAGGTCCTTAGATCAATTGAAATTTTGAGATTTGTTTCTCATAGAAAAAGAAAGAAAGGCTATGGATCTTGGACAAAGATTTATAGTCGCAAAATCCTACAGTTCTTACAATTCCAAAATCCCAACGATCAAAATTTTTAGGTTGTAAAATTAGTTCATTTTAAAATTTGAAAGTCCCAAAGTGAAAGTTTCTAATCTTGTCAAAATTGACAAAGTCTAAACGTTCAAAAATTCTAAGGTCCCAAAGTGTCGGAATCCTCCAAGTCCATCAAACTTCTCGAAACTTGGAGAATTCCCGAAATTCGGTAATGAAAAAATATGCAAACTTCGAACACGTTTAATAACTCACGCGTTAACGTTGAAAACTCTTTTCGCAGAGCTTACAAAAAATGAAAAGATCTCTGCAACACCTGAAGATTTCCCCAACCCAGAAGGCCGATCGCCTCGTTCACCGTTGCAGGTGTTCAAAGTACGACAGTCGAAATGACCCGTTCGAATCCTTAAAAATCGTGTATCATTTTAAAAGCATACATTAACGAAGATGCATTCGTACACGTCCAGAAAAATGGTGGCACGAAGGTTTCACCGCGGCCATCGACGTTCCAGCATCGACAAGATGAAAACAGGATATACGAACTCGTGGGACCGAACTGGACGGGCAAAAGAAAATCGAGCCTCGATATTCCTGTTTCGAGAGCCGTGTTCTCGAACCGAGCGCCGGGTAAAGAAACCCGCAGGGGTTTCTGGACGTTCCTTTTAGCCGGCTCTGATCCGTGACGAAATATTAATTGACACAAAAAGTGGTAGCTCGCTTATGGATCCTTACACGCCGCCACCTTACGAAACAGATTTTTCGAGCTCGGATTTCAATGGCCGCCGCCGCGGTTATATTAATTCGTATTAAATCCTAGTTGTGGAGGGGGGAAAGAAAAGGAGAGGGACCAGCCCCATTGTCATTAGAACCGTACCCGTTATTAGGCCGCCGGGATTTTATAATTGATAGCGTTGACGGCGGGATTTAACGCGGAGCTGTGAATAAAAAACAACGGACGGCGAAAAAAAAATTGGTACGTTACGAATTGCTCGTTTTGTCCGGCGTAATTGTATCAATTTCTAAGGATGACGTGGAATCGCCTTCGTCGACATAGACCCGATGGATAGCTTTTTGTCCGACAAAAAATAATTCTACCTTTATTCTACTCCTTTGTTCCGTGATTAGAAGTGAATTTTATTCCGGGGAATTCGGACTTCCTTTGTTGGGCTTTTCTGGAGACCTACCGGGGATTTATACTGATTTATGCTTCGAGTCGGATATTTCTCGTGACTTGCTGCTGTCGTTTTGGCGCGAAGATTTGAAATTGTACTCGAGAGACTTTGAGATTGGAAATTGTAAAGTTTATATGTTGGAGACTTGGAAGTGAAGAAATTTAGGAATTTATAAGTTTATAGAATTGAAATTTGACAATTTGTAAGTTTTCAAAACTGAAACTTAGAAATTTACAGGTTTTGAATTTGCTGAATTTAGAGACTCAGGAATTTAGAAATGCAGAAAGTTAGAAACGTAGAAGTTTATAGAAGCCTAAAAATTTGAAAATGAGGAAACTTATTAATTTGCAAATTTGGAAATATGGCTAATAAATTTTGTGTCATCATACATAGAATCTCTGCAAGCGGAGCTACCACATATAAAATTACCACAAGTTAAATTCCAAACAAATCGAAGAAGATAAACATTACGAATAAATGTTCCTCGCGTTATATCGCCATGCACCAACTATCCACTTAATACTAATAAGGAAATATTACTATAATTTCTCCTTTACCATAAATATCATAGTCTAGCTTAAAATAAAGAATAATAAAATTGTCATATTATATCCACCATCATGAAAACAGTAGGAGAATAGTAAAGAAAAGATAATGTACCGTCAAAGAAAGATTAAGAGCGAACATAATAATGTGTGAAAGCCTGATAAAGACATTATTCGAGAATATTACTCGGAAATGATATCAATGATCCTTTGTGGTTTACCTGCGAAATACAGGTGTGCCAATATAGCGAGGAAAACGAGAGCAGCAAAAAGGTAGTAAAGTTATACACGGCAGCTTCTTTGTCCTTTCACAAATTTACGAAGCGTTTTTATGGCGTCGGATGCTTCTCGTAAATCGCCGGCACCCATATAATATTCCGTTGTAAAAGCGTTAAGGGTTATAAGGGGAACGGGAGAAGCACTAAAATGTTTCTACGAGAACATCGATTGAAACGCTGCGCTTCTTCGAATCAATTTTCACCTAAAATAAATATGTATAATACTCTGCTCACTGCATTCAACGAAATGAGTGCTTCTTTTTTTAGATGCTTGATCGTTTGAACAAATTTTTCTCCTTTTAAGTAGATTGCGAAGGGTTTGTTATAAATAATTACTTATTGTTGCTTTTCAAACTGCAATCTTTACTTTTCCAATTTTTTAATTTTTCAATTATTCAAGTTTTCGATTTTTCAATTCTTCAATTCTTCAATTCTTAAATTCTTCAATTCTTCAATTCTTCAATTCTTCAATTCTTCAATTCTTCAATTCTTCAATTCTTCAATTTTTCAATTCTTCAATTCTTCAATTTTTTAATTTTGCAATTCTTCAATTCTTCGATTTTTCAATTCTTCAATTTTTTGATTCTTCAATTCTTCAATTCTTCAATTCTTCAATTCTTCAATTCTTCAATTCTTCAATTCTTCAATTCTTCAATTCTTCAATTCTTCAATTCTTCAATTCTTCAATTCTTCAATTCTTCAATTCTTCAATTCTTCAATTCTTCAATTCTTCAATTCTTCAATTCTTCAATTCTTCAATTCTTCAATTCTTCAATTCTTCAATTCTTCAATTCTTCAATTCTTCAATTCTTCAATTCTTCAATTCTTCAATTCTTCAATTCTTCAATTCTTCAATTCTTCAATTCTTCAATTCTTCAATTCTTCAATTCTTCAATTCTTCAATTCTTCAATTCTTCAATTCTTCAATTCTTCAATTCTTCAATTCTTCAATTCTTCAATTCTTCAATTCTTCAATTCTTCAATTCTTCAATTCTTCAATTCTTCAATTCTTCAATTCTTCAATTCTTCAATTCTTCAATTCTTCAATTCTTCAATTCTTCAATTCTTCAATTCTTCAATTCTTCAATTCTTCAATTCTTCAATTCTTCAATTCTTCAATTCTTCAATTCTTGTCCTCAATTGAGTCCTCAAATAATCCTCAAACAATCTAGATCTCCAAAAGAATCTCGCTGAACAAATTGAAACCTCGATATTACTCAAATTGATTACTAATCTCTTGCACAGCTCCATAATTCTATCAGCATAAAAATCAATGAACCGCGTAATATCCGAATCCTTCAAATCATCTCACGATTCAATCCAGCGTATTGAACAGGTGAATCATGCCTGTGCCACGCTCACCGTTCGAAATTGGCAAATTAAAAGCAGACAGATCGGAATATCGAAGCGCCAGCGGCAACTCACGCCGGATGATTTACCTACGTCTCCGTTCTATCTCTCGGTTTATCGCATTTCGAGATTAGCTTGTCGCAGGCAATTACGCTGGTCTGACAGCCGGCCATGTGGCAAGACTGCGTATCGCGGGGAACTATTTAACGCGACCACTCGCCGAGGACACGCGAAGAAGTCGACGAAGGAAAAAAAAAAGGGAATAAACCAAAAGGACTTTCCATCGAAGGAATTTCGTGGACGTCGACTTTTATTCTGTTATGTTCGCGGCCACGAGCGAAAGTCGTAAAAGACCTTTCCCGGGCCTGTTCTTTCACCTGTCACGCCTTGACGCTCGTAGGAGGCCGACAGGCTAATGCGTACAGCTAACCGGATTACAGACACGGATTAGGGACGAACGAACGCTCGAGTTGATTTTGCCATCCATGAAGAATCACCGGGATAATAAGAACGTTTCAATTCTCACGCGACTAATAGCCCGGATGTTGGTCACTGTTGAGCAATTGTCCTTTCAGTGCTATCCTTGCTGCGACTCAAGTGATGAAATCAAGGAATTGTTGACTAATGCTGGAAAGAAGAAAGAAAATCGTATACTCCGTGGAGACCGTGTTATAATAGATAGGAACATATAAGTAAACGTTCGATAGTTGGCTGCTATGTAATTACCAATTGTTCTTTCAGTGGTATATTGTTTCAAATAGTGAAATGAAAAAATTATTAAGTAATGATGGAAGGAAGAAAGAGAATGTCGTACAGTCAGTGTATATCATGTTATAACAGATAATAGAACGGAATATATAGATAACCGTCCGATAGTTGGCTGCTATGTAATTACCAATTGTTCTTTCAGTGGTATATTGTTTCAAATAGTAAAATAAAAAAATTATTAAGTAATGATGGAAGGAAGAAAGAGAATGTCGTACAGTCAGTGTAGATCATGTTATAATAGATAATAGAACGGAATATATAAGTAACCGTTCGATAGTTGGCTGCTATGTAATTACTAGTTGTACTTATAAAGATATCCATACTGTTCTAAATAGTGAAATAAATGAATTAATAATCGAAGGAAGAAAAGATAAGTCAAAGAGTCGGCGGATCGTGCTATAACAGATAACAGAACGTGATATGTACTGTGACCGTTCGATAGTTGGCTGCTATGTAATCGCGAGCCAGGAACACTTCGTACTGATACATGGATGAACCACATTCTGTCTCCGAAGTTATATATAATGATTCACAACCGTATTTAGATACAATTAGGGAAATAAACTGCACGATAGATGCTTCATTTTGTAAACAAAAGTATGAAAGACTTTAATTCCAAATATTTGAATTATTAAGTTCTCAAATTCCTAAGCTTCGCGTACTTAGGTGTCTGAATTTCCTTCAAATTCCTGAATCCCCAAATCCCCAAATTTCCGAATTCTCAAATCTTTATATTCTCAAATTTTTAAGACTCCATATTCTCGAATCCACAATTTGCAAATCCTCCAATTTTAAAATCCCCAAATCTTCATGTCCCCAGATCCACAAATTCCAGACACCCTTCATCCTTAAATCTTGCAAATCCCAAATTCACAAGTCCCTAAACTCTCCAGTCCTCCTCAAACCCCCAATTCTCAAACTCCCGAATCCCCAAATTCCCAAATTCTCAAATCCCCTAATTCTCAAATCCCCAAATTCTCAAACCCCAAATTCTAAAATTTCCAATTTCTAAAATTCCCCAATTCTCAAAACCTAAATTCGCAACTCCCCAAATTCTCAAATTCCCAAATCCCTAAATCCCCTAATTCTCAAACTCCAAATTCTAAAATTTCCAATTCCCCAAATTCCGCAATTCTCAAACCCCAAATTCGCAACTCCCCGAATTCTCAAATTCCCAAATCCCTAAATCCCAAATTCTCAAATCCCAAATTCTAAAATTTCCAATTTCTCAAATTCCCCAATTCTCAAATCCCAAATTCGCAACTCCCCAAATCCCTAAATCCCCAAATTCTAAAATTTCCAACTTCTCAAATTCCCAAATCCCTAAATTCCCAAATTTTTAAATTTCCAATTTCTCAAATTCCCCAATCCTCAAACCCGAAATTCTCAAATCCCCAAATTTTCAACTCCTCCAAATCTTGAAAGATTTGTTAATTTGTGTGTTCGAGTCGTTGAAAATGAAAAAGTGACGGATACATTGGCCAGTGTACAGATCGAATACGCTCGAAGAGCGAAGGGAAGCAAGGTTTCTGACCCGTGTATCGAAAAACTGCACGAAAATCTCGGTGAAGAGATTAATACCAGTCCTGAAGGCTCTCGAGCAGAACCGAGGCGGCGAAGCGTGCTCGCAGTGTTCCTCGCCGATTAGCTTGACTCGACAGGGCCTCTAGAGGGGCCACCAGGGGGCCTAGAAGGGTCCAGAAGGATTCCGAGCTCAAAAGGAACCATTCTCGCCGGAGTGTAACGAACAAGATGAAACAAGATTCATTTTAAAATTATACATTTGCAATCTTCGCAGCTGAACAACCGCTGAAATAATCGAACACTAAAATGATCAAATATCAAAATTAATCTCACTCGGGATTATAACCTACAAAAATTTCGTCTCTTCGCTCAAGTTGCATCTCAACTCGTATAATCGAATAGCACTCGTACGAGGTCAGGTCAGGTAAATTAGCGAATTCAAGAAAAGGAGTTAGGCCTCTAATTTGAATTAGAGTTTAAAGTAAGGATAGCAAAACTGTCGGACGAAGAAAGACGTCGAGATTTGACTTGTTCCAAAATGGCGGGCGAAAGTTGAGCGTCCACGTCGCAAACATCCGAAGAAATTGTCGAAGAAATTCCAAAATAACGAAGCTAATGAATTCAGAAAAAGGACCAATTAGTGTTTTGAGCTTTGAAGAATCCGATGATTTCTTGTTGGTCGTGGGCCGATCCAGTCGATAGCCAGAGGCCAGACAGAATAGGTACGGCACGAGGAATGTTAATTAGTTAATTAAAATGTCTTGATCCGTTTCCAGCTGGGGATATATTTAGATAAGGACCAGTCTTCTATATCGAACGTTCTTTCGGACAGAAAGGAACAGGCCACGATCCTGTCCAGGTCCTTGGATGCACTCGGCCACGAGATAAGTCCATGATGGACCGGCCGCTTCCGAGGATGCTGCATTTAGAAATGGCCGGACAATTCGATTCTACCTGCTTAGACCCCGCGATTAATTAGCTGCCCGTAAAGGTTTCCGCGCAAAATCTTTTCTATAAATCCCGCTGGTAATTTTCGAATTAATTTAACACCGGCGTTCACGGTGGATTAGTGCTGGTTTCGCGGTTTCCGCTCGCATGGACCCACTCGAATACTTCCTGATTAGAAAAACGATCGTATGTAATTTTCAGATTAGACCGTTGATAAGTACCATCGATTAAAGGCTTAGGAGCACTAGATGCCTTCTCGCAAATTTACCCGTGCTTTTTCTATGGTCTTGCATTCAAGGAGGATTGGAATTAAATAACGATGAGATTTTGCATGGTGGAGGTTAGGGGCACAAATTGGGTATTTTTTAAATATGTAATCTTTAAGGGCTAATATCTGTAAGGGTAGTTCACTCTAATATGTGATGTATTCTGTGGATCTCGCAACTCATGTTATGTCATCACTGTATTATCTTAATTTATATTGGAAAATATCTTGAAAGATACAGAAATTTCCAAAACCTCAAAGTCGCAAACAACGTCCACATATACTCACGACGTCCACATACGCCCACATGACACGTTGACTGCCATACTGCAGCAGTTGAAAATTTTATTAGGTGGTCATTTTGTTTTCCAAATCTTATCGAATATTTTCACAATATTCTATTACATTTATTATCCACAGTTTCAAGTAGATAAACGAACAAGTTCTTAATAACATATGTGACTCGTATGTGAATTATTCGTACATGTGATTCATATGTGACATGGCGGTAAAAATGTTATAAGAATTATCCACACAATTTATTATCCACAGTTTCAAGTAGATAACCAATTCTTAATAACATATGTGATTCGTATGCGAATTATTCGTACATGTGATTCATATGTGACATGGCGGTAAAAATGTTATAAGAATTATCCACACAATGTATTATCCACAGTTTCAAGTAGATAACCAATTCTTGATAACATATGTGATTCGTATGTGAATTATTCGTACATGTCATCCATATGTGACATGGCAGTAACAATGTTATAAGAATTATCCACACAATGTATTATCCACAGTTTCAAGTAGATAACCAATTCTTGATAACATATGTGATTCGTATGTGAATTATTCGTACATGTCATCCATATGTGACATGGCGGTAAAAATGTTATAAGAATTATCCACACAATGTATTATCCACAGTTTCAAGTAGATAACCAATTCTTGATAACATATGTGATTGGTATGTGAATTATTCTTACATGTCATCCGTATGTGAGTCCATATAGCAGTCAAAATGTTATAAGAACGAAAGTGATTGCATAAAGGTCAAAAAACATTAACAAAACAGTGAAAAGGATCATAAACACCAAAAATGACCTTGCAGTTGCAAATTGCAACAATGTGTTCGATCACAGTTTCGATTAATTGCAGCAACAACAACGTAGATCAGTTGATTGTCCAAGACACACTTTCTGCTTTCTCGGATAACACGATTACTATCCAATCGTGGCATTATACGTGTCTATTACGTGACCGTGACATTTACATTATATTCGAGCCGGTTAGACGTTATTGAAAATCGCGACAAGCTGAAACGTTGCTCGGCCGATTACGATCTTGACATTGATCGCAGATAACAGTCGACGCGACTCTCTATCATCGATCATTAGTTTCTACCGGACGTCCAAGTCGATTCTAAAGGCGGGACCTGTCGACCATTTCGATCTGTTAAAATCAATGGTACACGCGAGAGAACTTTCTGCCTCGAATCGACGTTGGAATATGTGGTCATAGCGTGGATCATGATTTGGGAATCTGCAAGTAATCGTATAGATCTGTAATAGAATCGGAAATTTCGAGTTGTGAATTTGGGAATTTGGGAGTTTGGAAATTTGGGATGTGTGGAGTTAGAAATTTCAGAATTGGGATTTTAGAAATTTGGGATATGTCGAGATAGAAATTTAGGAATTTGGGATGTGTGGATCTAGAAATTTGAGATTTAGGGATTTTAGAAATTTGGGATGTGTGGAGTTCGAAATTTGAGAATTTGGGATTTTAGAAATTTGGGATATGTGGAGATAGAAATTTGAGAATTTGGGATGTGTGGATCTAGAAATTTGAGAATTTGGGATGTGTGGGTCTAGAAATTTGAGAATTTGGGATTTTAGGAATTTGGGATATGTGGAGTTAGATATTTAGGAATTTGGGATGTGTGGAGTTAGAAATTTGAGAATTTGGGATTTTAGAAATTTGGGACAAGTGGAGATAGAAATTTGAGAATTTGGGATGTGTGGATCTAGAAATTTGAGAATTTGGGATTTTAGAAATTTGGGATATGTGGAGTTAGATATTTAGGAATTTGTGATGTGTGGATCTAGAAATTTGAGATTTTGGGATTTTAGAAATTTGGGATATGTGGAATTAGAAATTTGAGAATTTGGGATTTTAGAAATGTGGGACAAGTAGAGTTATAAATTTGAGAATTTGGGATGTGTGGATCTAGAAATTTGAGAATTTGGGATTTTAGAAATTTGGGACAAGTGGAGTTAGAAATTTGAGAATTTAGAATTTTAGAAATTTAAACTTATACAATGTGGATTTAGTAATAGTAAAAATTTGTGCGTTCAAGGCTTTACAAATTTAGAAATGTAAAATTGTAAACATTGTAAGATTAATTTGCGAACTAAAGAAATGGCGTTACCACAGCATCACATAGTATTATCAAAGTACTATGATACATCTAACAAGTAACGTTTAGGGTCAACGATCAGCACTTATAGTATAGCATGTCTCTTTGTGGTGTTAGAAAATATGCGGTAGATGTAACTATTTGAGTAAGATGGATCGTAAGATGTGAAACGAGAGAACCGCGTTAAACCGCGAACATAACATGAAGCTCGCAGATAGGAACGAGGTATATTTATAATTTACTCGCTAGACTTGGTATTTAGATGTTTCAGATACGAATCAGAGAATGTTTTTACCCGTTCTACCTGTATATGCTCTTGCTATTTCGTACGTAATTTTAGCGTCCATCTTTGACTGGAGACGCACATGATTTATGTCTAAATTTCATTCTTCAAAGAACTTCAAACCAGCAGATAGTATCCAAATCAAACTTGACATCTCCACAATTTCAAAATGTAAAATTAGCAAATTTGAAAATAAATTCACAGTAATCCCTTATAATTCAAAAACTTGAGTGATAAAACACAAGTAAGAAAAATGTAGCAAATTTGAATCTATCCTTTGAAATCCCTTATAGATCAATCCCTTATAATTCCAAAACTTGGATAATGAAACCTAAGTTCGAAAAAAGTCCCAAGTTTGAAAATAAATTCATAGCAATCCCTTATAACTCAAAAACTTAAGTGACAAAACACAAGTAAGAAAAATGTAGCAAATTTGAATCTATCCTTTGAAATCCCTTATAGATCAGTCCCTTATAATTCCAAAACTTGTATAATGAAACCTAAGTTCGAAAAAAGTCCCAAGTTTGAAAATAAATTCATAGCAATCCCTTATAACTCAAAAACTTAAGTGACAAAACACAAGTAAGAAAAATGTAGCAAATTTGAATCTATCCTTTGAAATCCCTTATAGATCAGTCCCTTATAATTCCAAAACTTGTATAATGAAACCTAAGTTCGAAAAAAGTCCCAAATTTGAAAATAAATTCATAGCAATCCTCTATAATTCCCAAACTTGGGTAATAAAACTTGAGTCCAAAAATGGTAACAAATTTGAAAATAAAATCATAGCAATCCCTTATAATTGAAAAACTTGGATAACAAAACCCGAGTCCGAAAAAAGTAGCAAATTGTAATCTATCCTTTGAAATCCCGTATAATTCCAAAACTTGGGTAATGAAACTCGAGTGGAAAAAAAGGTATGAAACTTGAAAATAAATTCGCAGCAATCCCTTATAAATGAAAAAGTTGGGTAATAAAACGCGAGTAGGAAAAAAGTAGTAGGTTTTTACCATCCGGCAGTGGTTAATCCGACTGCATCGAAAACCGCGGAGGGAGACCCACCGCGATATCCAAGCACGACACGTTGTTTCAGTGTCGGCGAACGGAGGCAGGGATTTCAGGTTCGATGCCGGCTGTCCCGGTGGCCTCCCCAGGGAGGACAAAGACCAGATTTGCGTGGGCCAATGTCCCGTGCTGCACCGAAGCAATTACTCGCCGATCCTGTCCGGAGCCTGGAGGAATCTTCATCGGTCATCGACGATCCGGATGCTCGTCACGTGGCGGCGTTTTGCGTGAGTACCACCGTAAGACCCTGAGGAGCCAACTGAATGGAGGACCGCACGAGAAAGCTCGAAGAGCTCCTGTAAAGATCCTGACTACTCGATGCAAACTCGACATTACGAATAATAACCTTTTACTTTCGTTCGTGTTCTCATTCATTCACAGTATCTTACGAGTTTTATTTTACGTCTTTGTGATCTTATTCGATTTTAACTTTATAGTGCCATATTTTAACACGTGGCTTTTGTAGTTAACTCTCATATGTCGAGTGTTCGACATGTCTTTTGGATCTTATAAATACTCCACACTGTTGCGAATTTTGAGAACCCCTTT
Organism: Megachile willughbiella; assembly: GCA_945859595.2. Taxonomy (NCBI): domain Eukaryota; kingdom Metazoa; phylum Arthropoda; class Insecta; order Hymenoptera; family Megachilidae; genus Megachile; species Megachile willughbiella. The sequence goes on along the minus strand of OX243798.1, from coordinate 13,009,258 downwards.
TTTGATCCATTTTGTAAATGAACGAGTTGGTAGATAATAGAAATTAAGGAGTGCAACGAGTCATATGTGATATGTACTGTGACCGTTCGATAGTTGACTGCTATGTGTTGCCTAATACACGTGTACCTTGTCGAATATGTACCATGGCAAATATTCGTGTACCTTGCCTAATGGACATTGTCGAATATGCATGTAACCTTGCCAAATACATATGTACCTTGTCAAACATATGTGACTTGCCAAACACATGTATCTGTAGTAAAATATATTACCACGACAAGACTTGAGTATATCTGTAAGTGGAAGGTGCTTATCAGTGATTCTTATTGAGTACTTCAAGCATTAGGTTAATTACTGCACATTACGTTAATGACTGCACAAAAACTAAAACTTGTTTTATACTTGGGGGTTCATTAAAGCCGAGAGTTTTTACTTAATTAACTCTTAATTAGCTCTTTGCTGATATCCCAGTCTTTTAGTATTTAAGTTTGATTTTTTATTTCATTGAATGTTTTATTTTCATTCGAATCAAGTTTTGTTTTTTTTGTAAATGAAGTTGCTTGAATGAAGTTTTGAATAAACTATTTGATGATATTATATAAGTAATGAACAGTTGTGAGATTGAAATGTGAAGAGAAGGAAAATACACGGTCTCATAGTAATTGACAGTGATCTGAATTTATACGAGAGTGGACTGCATCAGTTAGCACTGAAGCGGACACGTTAAAGCTAGTGCAATATCATAGAAGAAAAATGTCAGTAAGTATAGAATGCTCCATTAAATACAGGGGGAAACTAATTGCTAGGAAAATAGTACAGGATCGTAAGAAGCTGTGTCGAGTTATGGTATCACCGGCAGAGTAGGTTTCCAGATAACCCAAGTCTCTAGGGTTGTTTTTCGCGCTATCATCATTGGCGTACATTAGATTTTTGTCTCCGATGAACCACATATTTTCTAGATCAGTAGTAATTTCATCATTTTGGAATTTTTTATTTTATACAGTTTCAAATTTGGATATTCGGGAATTTGGGGATTTAGGACGGTTTAGGACGGTTTAGGACGGTAGTTTGGAGATTTAGAAATTTGAGGATGTAGGAATTTGGGGATGTATGGATTTGGGGCTGTAAGGATTTGGGGATGTAGGGATTTGGGGATGTGGGGACTTGGGGATGAAGAGATTTGGGGATGTAGGTAATTTGGGGACGCAGTAAATTTGGGGATGTAGGGATTTGGGGATATAGGGATTTGGAGATGTAGAGATTTGGGGACGTAGGTATTTGGGAATGTAGGAATTTGGGGACGTAGGGATTTGGGGACATAGAAATTTGGGGATGTAGAGATTTGGGAATGCAGGAATTTGGGGACATAGGGATTTGGGGACGTAGGAAATTTGGGGACGTAGAAATTGGGGGTCATCGAAATTTGGGGATGTAGAGATTTGGGAATGCAGGAATTTGGGGACGTAGGAAATTTGGGGATGTAGAGATTTGGGGACGTAGGAAATTTGGGGACGTAGAAATTTGGGGACATCGAAATTTGGGGATGTAGAGATTTGGGAATGCAGGAATTTGGGGACGTAGGAAATTTGGGGATATCGAAATTTGGGGATGTAGAGATTTGGGGACGTAGGAAATTTGGGGACGTAGAAATTTGGGGACATCGAAATTTGGGGATGTAGAGATTTGGGAATGCAGGAATTTGGGGACGTAGGGATTTGGGGACGTAGGAAATTTGGGGACGTAGGAATTGGGGGTGTAGAGATTTGGGGATGTATAGATTTAGGGATGTAGAGATTTAGGGACGTAGGTATTTGGGGATGTAGAGATTTGGGGACGTAGGTATTTGGGGATGTAGGGAATTGGGGACGTAGGAAATTTGGGGACATCGGAATTCGGGGATGTAGGGATTTGGAGATATAGGGAATTGGGGATGTACTAGTTTGAGGATGTACGAATGTAGAGATGTAGGAATTGTTAACGTAGATTTGGGGACGTAGGAAATTTGGGGACATCGGAATTTGGGGATGTAAAGATTTGGGAGTGTACTAATTTAAGGTTGTAGGAATGTGGGGACATAGGAATTTGGGGATTTAGGGATTTGGGGATTTGTAAATTTGTAAATTTACGAATTTAGAAATTTAGAGACTTAGGGGTTTAGGAATTTTTTAGAGTTAGACTTTGGAGACCTTGGAACCTTGAATGTAGGAATTGGTGCCTTTAGGACTTTTGAAATTCGAAGAGATTTAGGGATCTACCGATTTTTGTATGTAAGGATTTGGAGATGTTTCTGGGGTTTAGAGATTTGGAAGTCTACTTTTTGGTATTGGGAAACTTGATGATAATAGAACTTGCGGATATAAGAATTTGATAATCGATAGTAATGAAGCTTGGATAAGAATTAGAGAATGTGTATATTTGATCATTTGGTAACTTGAAGTTTGGAAATTTGGAAATTTTTGAATTTGGGAACTTGAAAATTTCTGTAGCTGATGGTTTATAAGTTTAGAGACTTAAGAGTGAGAATGTTTAACACGAAATATGTAAAATGCTCCTAGGTATACAACCGCCATAAAATGGATACCATATGCTCCCTGCTCGGTTACGCCAATGCTTATGATCCTCAGCAAATACGCGTCCTTGTAATTAAATGCTCGTGCCCGATGCATTCTATCCATGCTTCTTCGTATCGTTGGTTCGTATCGTTTCGTGTCTCCGTCGTCTAGCAAAAACGACTCGCAGCAATATGCGCTGGTAAACTCCCAGCGCGATTTCATTTTATTACGTCGTGCGTTTTCCTTGAAAATATCGTCCTAATGTTGCTCTTCTCACCGGTGTTAAACGAAGTGCAAAATATTTGTCTCCCTGTTGATTTCTTTTTTTATTATCAAATCGCACAGTTTAATCTCTACCGGCAGCGCTATTCCGGCCAAGTAGGATAACGGCGATAAACCCGATGTTTCCTTCTTATCTTTATTAACGTATCCTTGTTAAATCGCCGAAGAGGTTGAAAGACCAAGGAATCCTCGCTCCTGCAGCTTGATATTTTTGCGCGGGACAGCTTTTGAAAACTCATACTCGGGGAAATAAAATGGTGGTCGATCGTGTGCGAGCGAACGGTACGGCGAATGCAACCGATCGAGAAATGGCGGGGGAGGGAGAAGGAGAAGAGAGAAGCCGGTTGGCAAGAAATTCCTGCAATTTAATGGGATTCTTTGATTGGTACTTGATGCCAGTCCCCATTGGACCGATACATACGCCACTCACGTACCCCGAATGGTATTTATAAGAATCGAGCTTTCTGTCCTCGACTGGGATTTAGGCGTCACCGATGCCGAAATCATTTTTCTACATTTTCCTCTTTTACAATGTTGCTGATGTACTCCTCGATTTAACGACTCTCACGTACGACTCTCGAATATTTACTCTCACTTTCGTCTTTGTGGGCTCAGGAAATTTACATTTGATTCGCTGTAATTCACTTCTATTTGGATTTGTTGGATTTATTGGATATATTGAATTTGCTGGAATTGTTGAACTTGTTAGATTTGTTGGGTTGGTTAGACTTTTTGGATTTGTTGGGACTGTTGGATTTTTTGATACTATTGAACTTTATGGATTTGTTGGATTTGTTGGAACTGATGGATTTGTTAGATTTATTGGATTTACTGAACTTGTTTGATTTGTTAGATTTGTTCAATTTTTTGAACTCGTTGAATTTTGTGAATTTTTTGAATTTCTTGAATTTCTTGAATTCTGTACATTTCTTGAATTTGTAGGATTTTTTGAACTTGTAGAATTTGTTAAATTTCTTGAATTTTTTGAATTTCTTAGATTTGTTGAATTTGTTGAACTCGTTGAATTTTTGGAATTTCTTGAATTCTTTGAATTTCTTGAATTTCTTGAATTTATTGAATTTGTTGAATATGTTGGGTTTGTTGAACTCGTTGAATTTTTTGAATTTCTTGAATTTATTGAATTTATTGAATTTGTTGAATTTCTTAGATTTGTTGAATTTATTGAACTCGTTGAATTTTTGGTATTTCTTGAATTCTTTGAATTTCTTGAATTTATTGAATTTATTGAATTTATTGAATTTGTTGAATATGTTGGGTTTGTTGAACTCGTTGAATTTTTTGAATTTCTTGAATTTATTGAATTTATTGAATTTGTTGAACTCGTTGAATTTTTTGAATTTCTTGAATTCTTTTAATTTCTTGAATTTCTTGAATTTATTGAATTTGTTGAATATGTTGGGTTTGTTGAATTTGTTGAATTTGTTGAACTCGTTGAATTTTTTGAATTTCTTGAATTCTTTGAATTTCTTGAATTTATTAAATTTATTGAATTTGTTGAATATGTCAGGTTTGTTGAATTTGTTGAATTTGTTGCATTTGTTGCATTTGTTGAATTTCTTGAATTTCTTGAATTTCTTGAATTCTTGAATTTCTTGAATTTCTTGAATTTCTTGAATTTCTTGAATATGTTGGGTTTGTTGAATTTGTTGAATTGGTTAAACTAGTTAGACTTCTATGATTTGTATAATACGTACATCTTGTTGCATCTGTTTCATCTGTTTCATTTATGTCACTTATTTCGTTTGTTCAATTCATTCCACTTATTCCAATTGTTTCATTTGCATTTCCCGTCCAAAACCACCATAATTAAAGAAAGATTGCAACTAACCTCAACGTACGAACAAACCGACCTAAAACACATCGACACAATAATCGATTCACATAACCAGCCCACGAGAAATAGACAAATATGTTCCTAGCGGTTACGACGAAATAGGAACCCGCAAGGTTGATAAAATAAAGAATACTAAGAACATTTCGCCAGGTAATCATGCATAAAATTGAAACGGTATAAGCTCGAACAAATACGATAGGAATATTTCACGCGTTTCTCATCGCGTCGCAGTTACACGGATAATTTTCCCCGGGAATAAGATATTTCTAAATAGATGCGATATACCGATATCCGTACTAAGTAGCCGATAATAAGGCTCATTTAAGACGGTCGGATCCCGCGGGCGAAAAAGATTGTATCGATCACACGGTTTCGTAGCGTGTAGGAAATTTCGATCGAGACGCCTCGCTGACCATCGAAACGATTCCACGATTTTAATCTGGAAATCGTAACAATCTTTCCGCTCGTTACCTACTGATCCGTGTCCCTCCTCGCTGTAAATTATGCGAGCATATGCGCAGCCTGTTTCTTCGACTGGCAAATTTAAAGGCAGTTAAATCCATTATTAATCGGCAGGATCTACCCTGCTGGAAAATTGGCGAACGGACGAAGCTATCCTCATAAATAACGCTGAACGCGTTTATTTCCACGGCCGGAATCTTCGACGAGTCTGGAAGCTTTCCAGCGTCCGCCATTCCGGGAATTCCTCGAGGATCTCCGCAGGATTCCGAAGGTGGCGCCTGTGCGACACAGGATGCAGCCTTTCTGATCGAACCGACACTCTTCCGCGTGCGGCAATCGAACGCCAATCGGAAACTAATTATATCGGCGATCAAATTTATTGCGGCTATCTTTGATACGAGCTTGCACGTATTTCAAATTTCATATGTTTTAATTAAACGCGACGAGATTTCGAAACACTCCGAGACATTCGATTCCAGATTATTTCATCGTACGCGATTCGGTTGTACTCTTCGATTCCGAGCTATTAAACGCGTTCAGTTCCTAATTACAATCGATGAACTAATTACGAGACATTTAATTTACCTCCGATATAGTTTCTCGTGTGGATATAAAAAAATCTTATGTACCATTATTCTTTTTGTTACTATGCTTCACAACTTAAGACTGTTTATCCTTCTTCCATTTGTTTAATTATATCAAACTAATTTAGTTATCGTACATAATATAAAATATCGTATAGAAATCTGATCCTTTATAACCGGAACAAAATTTTATCCAAAGTTGTTTGAAACTCTTCCCTAAATGATATTCTATCTAAACAATGTCCTCGTAAAAGTAATAAAGATTTATTCAATTATATGAAATTTATCGCACTGCCTCCCATAGTCAGCTCGTTAACGCTAACAAGGAATTTTCTATATTTGCCTCCGCGTCAGTATAATCACCGCTTTCTCCGGAATATTCGAAATATTTCCAAGATTTATGCCTCGTGCCATCCCGTTCACACCCGGCCCCATGCGTGATAAGAGATCACCCAACGCGTTAAAGTAGAGAAAGTGTACCTGGAAAATTCTTTCCATCCTCTGGAAACGCTGCTGCGACCCAATGGTCACCGTGGACTCTCGAGTTTCACGGATAATCTAACATCAACAAGTCGTCGCATCTTCGAGCCGGGGACTATCGACGCAGATCTTCCCTTAACGAACACGAAGGGTTAATAAGCGATCGTGCCACCTAAGAGGCGTTCCTCGATTTTCATGGGAAATGGACACTTTCGAGGGATTGAACGCTCAATTTCCTGTCGGGATAACCATCGAAACTGGAGCCAGCTTCGGTGTCGGGATGGTTATTGATAGGTAGCTGTCTAAACCTAAACTAAACACTCTGCGTGTTTTTCAAATTGGGCAACTGTACGTTAGGGAAATTTCTTCTATGTGAATTTCTCATTTTTTATGAGCGAATTAACGGATTTACAAATCGGTACAGAGTCGGAAGTCTTCTGATACTCAAATTCCCGGATTTTCGAATTTCTGCATTCCTACATTCATGAATTTCTATATTACACAATTTCCCAATTTCCCAATTTCCCAATTTCCCAATTTCCAATTTCCCAAAGTCCCAATTACCCAATATCGCAATTTCCCAATATCTCAATTTTCCAATTTCCCAATTTCCCAATTTCCCAATCTCCCAAAGTCACAATTTCTTAATTTCCCTAAAGTTCTGATTTCCCATAGTCCCAATATCCCAAAATCCAAATTTCCCAATGTCCCAATTTCCCAATTTCCCAATTTCCCAATTTCCAATTTCCCAAAGTCCCAATTTCCCAAAGTCCCAATTACCCAATATCGCAATTTCCCAATATCTCAATTTTCCAATTTCCCAATTTCCCAATCTCCCAAAGTCACAATTTCTTAATTTCCCTAAAGTTCTGATTTCCCATAGTCCCAATATCCCAATGTCCCAATTTCCCAATTTCCCAATTTCCCAATTTTCCAAAGTCACAAATTTCCAAAGTCCCAATTTCCCAATTTCCCAAAGGCCCAAAGTCCCAATTTCCTAATTTCCCAAATCCCTAAAGTCCCAATTTTCCAAAGTCACAAATTTCCAAAGTCCCAATTTCCAAATTTCCCAAAGGCACAAAGTCCCAATTTCCTAATTTTCCAATTCCCTAAAGCTCCAATTTCCCAAAGTTCCAATTTCCCAAGGTCCCAATTTCACAAGGTCCCAATTTCCCAAGACCCCAATTTCCGAAGGTCCCAATTTCCCAATGTCCCAATTTCTCAATTTTCCAATTTCCCAATTTTGCAATTTCTTATTTTTCCCATTTCCCAATTTTCCCATTTCCCAATTATCCCATTTCCCAATTATTCCATTTCCCAATTATCCCATTTCCCAATTTTCCCATTTCCCAATTTCCTCATTTCCCAATTTTCCCATTTCCCAATTTCCCATTTCCCAATTATCCCATTGCCCAATTTTACCATTTTCCCATTTCCCAATTTCCCCACTTCCCCATTTCCCCATTTCCCAATTTCCCAATTTCCCCATTTCCCTCATCCGCAATCCTCAAAAGTCCCAATTTCGCAATTTCCCAATTTATATCGAACTTCGCCACAACAAGGATATCTATATAAACTTATCATGCCGCGATTACGAAATTATAGTTTCCCCGGTACCGTATCACCGGCCGTTAACCGCTCGGAATAATTAACTCGACTAACGTCCAGTTGTGGCAACGTCGATGCAAACGAACAGGCAGCAAGCAATCGAATCACGGCACAAAAGAATCCAATTTACCGGAGGCCGTGGAATCCGAGGTAAAAGAGAGAACGGGCCAGAAGAGTCGTTAATTCCATCGAAGGCAGCGATCGATCGATCGGCCGGTCCTGCTCTCGTCGCCAACGGTGCCCGCTTCTTCTTCGCCGATCGTTAGTTAAAATCCCATTAGTCCCAAGAGTTCCTCGGTTTTCTGGAGGACCCGTCTGTCCGTGTCAGCCCGTGTAGATGCCACCGGGGTGATATATTGGGAGCGAGCAAGGTGGCTTTTTAACGAGCTGCGGTGTCGTGCCTTGTGGGAGACGATTTTCGGCTCCGTTCTCGATTAACAGGTGTCTCCTCTACCTGCCGTCACGTAACTCTGCTCATTCAGCCTCTTCTTTAGGACGATTACAGGAAAACAAACAGTCGGCGGACGAAAGAAGCTGAGAGTGTAGAGTATTCGTGAAATCGACGGTGAAATGTTGGGACTAATAGTTATTGATGCGATGGCCCGAATAAGCTGATGGGTAGATAGTCGCATCTGATAGTAGGAGAATTGATGAGGTACGAGATATAACATCGCTCATCTTTTTGTTATATAGACAACTTTTGGGACTTTAAAGTCGGCAAGTTTCAGAGTTTGTAACAGAGGAATTTTCGGGCATAGACATTTTGGGACAGTAGGAACAGAAGCTGGGAAATTTTGAATTTCGGAATTTGACAATTCGGAACTTTCAGGTAACTGAAATAGGGAAATGTGGAAATATGGGAATGTAGGAATGTGGGAATGTGAGAATATGAGATTGTGTGGAATTTGGGAATGACGGAATGTAGGAATGTGGAAATGTGAAAATGTAGGAATATGGGAATGTGAAAATTTGGAAATATGGGAATGTGGGAATGTGGAAATTTGGAAATATGGGAATGTGGGAATGTGAGAATGTGAGAGTGTGAGAATGTGGGAATATTGAAATGTGGAAATATAGGAATATGGGAATGTGGAAATTTGGTAATATGGGAATGTGGGAATGTGAGAATATGAGAATGTGGGAATGTGGGAATTTCGGAATATGGAAATGTAGAAATATGGAAAATCTTGAATTCATTGGTTTGAAAAATGAGAAATTTGCAAAATCAGAAATTTGTACAGAGAATGAAAAAATCGAAGGATTCGATGACTCGTCCCGGGTACCACCGCGCAAAAACGTGAAAATCACAGAAATTACGGCTTGGTAAAAAAATCGTTCCTCCGTCTCGTTAAATCGCAGACTTTAGCGACGTATTAATTTCCGTCCGAGCAAAAACGCGTGCTCGAGCGTTCGTTAAATAAAAGCTACGACTAATAACAGCTCGATCCTTCCTCGAAGAGGATCCGGTCGAAAAAAAAAATAAAAAAAAAATAAAGGACCGTCCATCGAACAATGTATAATTTTTCAACGGGGTCCATTGAACGGCTGTTCGAATCCACGGCTCACGCGAGGACACCGCGATTTCATGAATTAATAACGCGTCGCCCGGCTAAACATATTATTCAGCAAATTACACGTTCGTGTAGCGCACGGCTCGCGCTAACTCGCGTCAGGAATCGTACGGCGACTCTTCTCCGATTCGTAATTGTATTCATGCCCGGCGAAACCTTCGGGTCCGCGGCCGGGGGGTCAACGTTTCGTCTCTTACGGTTCTCCGCACGACCAGGCACCTCTAATTCGTTCTTTGTAAAGAAGACACCTTCTTTCAGAACGAGAAGGGTTGGAAGAGTGGAAAGGCACCTTCGTACCGTTAATTCACTGACGTTGTCAATAACGATCGGACGTAGATGTATAGATAGATGGCCGGATAAACGAGAGATTTATCGTCGGCCGGCCACGTCTTCTCCCTCCACGATAAGCGAGCCGAGAAAAATCGACTAGCTGACCTGACTAACATCCTCCTTCGGGTCGTTCGACGTTCGACAAGTTGCTTCGATACTTTTATATTCGTATGCAACACAATTTTTCACGATCGTTTACCAAACTATTTCCGATCTTCAAAATTTTACTTACTTTAATAGCGATTACACGTGCTGGAGATATAAGGGCTTAGAGGACATTGAAGGATATTGGATCTAGGGATATTTAGATTATTGGGATAGAAGATGTTCAGATCCAAGGGACATATGGCACATATTTCACTCCGATCTGGGGATATTCTAATTTTCTGAGATTTAGCGATATTCGGCAGGGTCCGAAACAATTAGTTCGTATGTAGGAATACTCTGGATCTAGGTAAATTTTACTGGGGATGTTTGATCTAGGGACATTTAGACTTGACCTAAACATCTTTCGCCACGATTTAGTACACTATTGTCATCGTCTAGAACTATTTCGTTGTGCCATAGAATATTTCACTCCAATCTAGGGATATTCTAATTTCCTGAGATTTAGCGATATTCGGCAGGGTCTGAAACAATTAGCTCGTATCTAGGAATACTCTGGATCTAGGGAAATTTTACTTGGATCCAAGGATATTTTGTCGCGTAATGTTTGATCTAGGGACATTTACACTTGACCTAAACATCTTTTGCCACGATTTAGTACTCTATTGTCATCGTCTAGAACTATTTCGTTGTGCCATAGAATATCTCACTCCGATCTAGGGATATTCTAATTTTCTGAGATTTAGCGATATTCGGCAGGGTCCGAAACAATTAGTTCTTATCTAGGAATACTCTGGATCTAGGGAAATTTTACTTGGATCCAGAGATATTTTGTCGCGTAATGTTTGATCTAGGGACATTTAGACTTGACCTAAACATCTTTTGCCACGATTTAGTACTCTATTGTCATCGTCTAGAACTATTTCGTTGTGCCATAGAATATTTCACTCCGATCTAGGGATATTCTAATGCGATCCACGAATATTCCACTGCAATCTAGGAACGTTTCATTGCAGTCTAGAAATATATATCAAGACCAAATACGGATCCGAAAGCAGATTTAAAAGATCGTCGTAACAAACGTTTCTACCCTCACGTTGTCCGAGGTGTACCGAATTTGTCCGGGAAAAGTGATTTCGCGCCTGTATCTACGCGACGACAAACCGATCGGCGTAGCCCTGTCGGATCTTCTCGCCGGTCTATCTCGTAAAAAACTCGCACGAACCTTTCCTCGGTAACAAAGATTATTACGGGTGGCCGGGACGGGACCGCGAACGTTTCGGGGACAGCAAAAAAGTTTTGTAATTACACGGGCCATCCGGGTTGTTCGTTCTTCTCGTCGGTTAAACAGGGCGTGTACGAACGTTTTGGCTCGGTAATAATCGAATCTCGTCAAGAACAGCTAGCCGGTGATCGTTCAATTTTCTGCGCCGTCCAGTCACCGTCCGTCCCGAGAAACCGAGCCGAGAAACCGCTCGAGCGTGCGTTTGTTCGCGGACTCGCACTCGATAACAGCTGGTCCGAGTTAATTAATGGCGAAGACGGCGAGCAAAAGAAAAAGAACAGGCGAAAGAAAAAATCGGACGAGATAACAGCCGGAGATGTTTCGTCGGTGCGTGCTCGCGTGATTTCGCGCGCGACAGAAACTGCGAGGACCTCCTTCGTGGCTCGCCATGCATATTGTGCTCGTTAAAGGAAATAATCGCGGCGAGATCGGAGTAAAAATTCGAGTAAGGACCTATCTAATCTCCGGGGAGAACCGCGATCGGCATTCAGGATCCCTCCGGGTTCCCAGGACTCGATCATTAGGAAGTCCTGCACTCCGCGGCGCAAGATATTCTTCGTTATCTGCCAACGAACCGAAACGACGCGAGAAAAGAACACCGAGACGCGACGAACGAGGAAAGAAAGTCGATCAGCGAATTTTAATTGAAGATTTAATGAACATCCAACGGGACGCGAGTACGACTCCGACGATTCGATAATGATTTTCGTGCCTTTGAGGCCACGCTGATCGTGCCTTTGATTCCTGCTCGATTTATGAGACCGCGAGAAGTGCATTTCGATAGTCTCTGCTCCCGAGAGAGGAGCTTCCATTAATTCAGAACTGGTATATCGCTCGCTTGCTAACGCTGATTCGGAAGAAATTTATGAACCTCCAGAAATCGATTTCTGTTATTGGGGTAGATAGTACTGAAAGATGCTTTCAAGTTCCAAATTCACTTTTTCTATTTCGAAATTCTTCAATACTTCGAGTTTCAAGCATTTTCTTTCAAGGAAAACTTCTCAAGTTTACGATATGTTACAAAATACTTTACAAGCTTTTAGAAACATTTCTATTGGATTATGGAAGCAAGTTTAAGTATTAACACTGTAAATAATAAAACACAGCAATTATATTTAATTAAGAAATGAACTGATGTTCTCCCTCAAACAACCAGCACAATCCACGTCTTAGCTATTCTAGAATATATATTGTACACTAAGAGAAATAAAGGAAATCAGGTAACAAGATCGCCGCCCGGCAACGTACAATGATCGAGAAATTCGTCGAACTTCTGATTTGCAGGATGTTCACTTTAAATAACATATGTGAACTAAGCAATTTATTAATTTTTGTATATTCTTCACAATTTCTAATTTTCAAATTTCTAAAAGTCGATAGAACTTCCATGTATGTTCCATTAAATCCTTCAATCTACAAACACCACAAATTTCCGTATCTACATCTCTATGTCTCCAAATCCTTAAATGGACATATCTAGAATTGCTCGATTTCTCAAATCCCAAAATTATCAAATCCCCAAGGCCCTACGTTATGAAATACTTAAGTCTCCAAATTCCCAATTCCAAAATTCCCAATTCTTATATTTTACAAATTATAAATTCCCATACTCGCAAATTTCTCAAATCCCAAATCGCCAAATCCCTACGTTCTGAAATACAGAAATCCTCAAATTTCCAAATGCCCAAATACTCAAGTCCCCCAGTCCTCCAGTTCCCAAGTCCCCAAGTCCCCGAATCCTCAAGTCCCTCAGTCTCCAAGTTCCAAAACTGCCAAGTCTCCAAGCCCTTAAATCCCCAAGTCCCCAAGTCCCCCAGTCCCCAAGTTCGAAAGTCCTCAAGTCCACAAGTCCCCAAATCCTCAAGTCCCCCAGTCCCCAAGTTCCAAAACTACCAAGTCCCCAATTCCCCCAGTCCCCAAGTTCCAAAGTCCTCAAGTCCCCAAGTCCCCAAATCCTCAAGTCCCCCAGTCCCCAAGTTCCAAAACTACCAACTCCCCAAGTCCCCCAGTCCCCAAGTTCGAAAGTCCTCAAGTCCCCAAGTCCCCAAGTCCCCAAGTTCCAAAACTACCAAGTCCCCAAGTCCCCAAGTCCCCAAGTTCCAAAGTTCCAATGTTCCCAAGTCCCCAAGTCCCCAAGTCCCCAAATCCTCAAGTCCCCAAGTCCTTAAATCCCCAAGTCCCCAATTCCCCCAGTCTCCAATTCCCAAAATCCCCCAAGTCCTCAAGTCCCCCAGTCCCCAAGTTCCAAAACTGCCAAGTTTCCAAATCCCTCAATCCCTAATCCCAAAACCCCCAAATCTCCCAAAATCTTACATCCCCAAATCGTCAATTACAAAAATCCCCAAAATCCCAGTACCCTAAATCCCAATAGCTAAATCCCCAAATTCGATATCAAAGCGCTCGAAGTCCCAAAATTCTCCGAATTCTCAAATTCGACGCCTGACAGACACGCAAATTTTCGGCGAATTTTGCGCCGCGCGACTCCGCAATTACAGTAGACGCATAGTAATTGCAGGTTTATACCGGAACGCTCGCGATGACAATTCGAAGACAGTTGACACGGTTTCGAGAAAAAGTGATGGAACGAGGATTTTAATTCGTGGCTACGTAACGGGTACGAGATTTCAACGGAGCAATTAGCGTGCCGTGTCAAAAGGACACCTGACATGTATTCGTGGTTAACGGAACCAGGGAGAGCAACGAGTACCCTCTTGCTTCGTGATATGCATGCAAATTCTCCTGGCAAGCGATCAACGACTGTGCCTTTTATGAGATCTTTCTTCTTCTCCTTCGTGTTCGTTTCCGGAAAGAAATCGCCATTTACTTTTTTTTTACAATTCTTGTCGAAGAAAGGCTATATCCGTATCCATATTCAGTTCTCTAATACTCTTGTGGTTTGTAATATCGATTAAAGGCTGGTTGATCTCTGCGAAATTTGATTTTTCTTGCGAGTTCATTGTAATCGGAAGAACACAATCGAAGACAGCTAGTTTCAGAATATTTTTGTCCTTACTAAATGTCCAACTCGTATAATCTACCAACAGTTGTCTCTATTGTTAATAGCAATGAAAATTTAGAGGTTCAACTTAAGCGAAACATCCTGTACAGTAGATATGTACATTTACCTGGTACATAATAGTTGGACCACTTCTGGTAATTTACTGTTATAACTTGGCAAACTTCCGACGTCTCGAGCCAAATACTAGATTGGTATTAGACTCCTTGCATTGTATAAAATAAACGTATATTTTAATATTTAACGCGATAAAATTATTATAAGCTATTCGAAATTCCTAGACCTTATCTAAATATCTGGAGGTAATCCAATACAAGTATAAACTATCTACCTTTGATCGTATAGGTACGTATAAACCGGCGATCTGCTTTTTGTGAAATATGTAGAGACGCAGACTATAGAAGGTTCATATCGAAGGACAGTTTCGCAACAAGGTATCAAAGGCTTCTGGCCAGCAAGAACGGCGGACGTAGTCCGAGGAGAAGATACGTTGAATTTCCAAGCGGTGGCAGCGTCCCAGCTGGAATCTGGTATCTATAGCTGTCCGACGAATACCTGAAGAAAGATCATTAAAATCGCCGTACGCGCTCGCGCGTACCGTATCCCGTCGCGTATCCATTACGCCTTAATTTCGCGAATGCCTAAACGAAGTCCGCGCGCAAGAATCGTGGTCGAAAGCGAGCTGAAAACGCTGCAGACCGAAAATCGATGAATTAGCTCTTTCAGATTTAGGTTTATAAATAGAATTCTCCGAAGTCGGCGAGGGAACGTCGAATTACGGAAGAAATTTCGAGTAGACGATTCCGCGGTGAAACGATTCCTGTCATTTAGACGGTTTACACAGGTGAAGGAACGAAAAGGAGAAAAAAAAGGAGGCGGGAACTGGCCGGTCGACGAATTCGAAACGGTCTCACGACACGAGGGAGAGACAACGAAGACAAGGCGGATGAGCACGGCAGCAACGGGCAAGATATCAGGCAGCACAGGTGGAATCTGGTATCTGGCTCTCGGCGAGAGCCGGTGGGACAGCCAGAACGTCGAGGAGGACGTCGAGGAGGATGAGGAAAGAAGGTAGGCAAGAAACGGGAGAAGAAGAAGCGGACGAGGAACGGAGAGGAGGATGGTGGCTGTGCACCTAAACACCCTTGCGTGTACGCTCGCGCGTTTTCTCCATCCACCCAGAAGCGCGTATGCGTTTCGCCTCGGCTTTAGCCCCTTCCGAGACCCCCCAGTCCCTCCGGGACCCCACCTCCGTCGCCGCGAGGCCCTTCTGCCCGGCTGTAATAATGTGCTCACATATTGGAGTACCCTAAGGAGGCCTAAGACGAGAGGGGCGCACGGAGAAGCCGAGCTGGACCAACGTCTACGTACGAGTCCTCTCTGCGAGCGTGTGCGTGCGTTAAGCGTGCCCACATGCCCACCAGCGGTATAATAAGAGAAAATAAGTAAAAACCCTAAGGTACGAACCGGAGGGGGCATAGGGCGGCTCGAGATGGAAGGGGGCAAGAGGGAATGATGCCAACACGGTGGAAGGGCGAGAGGGAGCGCCGTGGCGAACGGCAGGAAGGGGAGAGCTGGAGGTGAACCTGTTCCCGAGGGAGTTCCTTGACCCTCGGGGGAGGGGGGCACACTCTCTTGCGAGCCTTCGAGAGACGCGAGAAGCCAGCGGTGTAGCCACCATGATGCCCGCCGGCTAACTCCGTGGGCCCTCCGGTAAACTCGTGGACGAGCGAGATGGCGGCTCGGACCGAGCTGGATGCGCTTCTCTTCGAGCGGCTGCGGTAGGCAGACGGAAAAAGATGAAGGATGAGATGCGGCCACGGTGAAACGGAGACGGATAATGGAACGAGAAAGAGAGACGGACCAGGCAGCACCGAGGCACCACTACCGCTCTGTCCGTACGTCCATCCGTCCCCGTGGTCCATGCTGCACCGTACTGCCACCATACTAGCCTATTAGGTTATTGCATCTTTAATCCACCATTTTTAGACTTTTTGTGCTTCACACGATTTGGTAGCATCAAATTATTGCCAACTATGGATAGCCCGATCGATATATCCCAATATTTCGGTATTACCCATTCTTCGATATTGCTGATACGTACATTTTAATGACTTAACGTGGAGGTCTGTGGATTGGATAGATAGAAATTTACAAGTTACAAAAACTAGATATGGGGACTTGTCAAGTTACGAAGAAATGGAGATTGGAAAAACATGATGCGATGAATTTGGGAATTTAGGATTCTGAAGTTCTAGAGATTTAGGTATCTTTGAGAACCCGACAGTTTTGACTTTTGGAGATTTAGACACTTATTTCGAAATTTTTAAGTCTGAATTTGATGATGAATTTACAAGATTGAAAACTTGAAAATATGTAAATCATACTTAGTAGCTTAAAAGAAATGTTGAAAATTGAAAACGTCAAACCGAAGTTGATAAAGCACATGTCCATATACGCGCCCATTACGCGGCATACAAACAAAATGGCGAAGAAAACTTGTACAACCGACTAGAACAGACACAAATGAACCTTAACCTAACTGTATGTACAGGTTCTTTCAGCCTGCGGAGCTAACCTCGAATGAACGATCGAGACTGGCAGGATGATCGGTAAAATTTAATTTCGATCGCCGCGGGGATCATTAAATGGCCGCTCGTTTCTCTCCATCGCGAGTGGAAGTGATCGCAATTAGAGTAACGCGATCGGAGCGTTGTTCCGTCTGTAGGATTAATACGAGGATACGACTGGTGAATCGATAACCGATTTCCTTCTAAAGCCCGTTGAAACCCCTAAATCATCCTCGAGACAAAAAGCTTCTGCTTGTCCGTCGTTCCGCTTCGTAGAATAACGTTACGAGAGACGACTAGAAAGGAGTACAGCGAAGAGAGAGGCCGGTCGGTGATAATTTATTGCCATTTAACTGGCCGTCCCTTCGGCTCGCGCGATAACTCGACACGCGAATTACGTGGAACAACGTATACGGGGGCAGAAATTCAATGACGAGCCAATGCCGATGGCACTTCTTGGCTCGCAGATCGGGGTACCGTATCCCCATCGCCGCCATAATGACGGTGGACACGCGACAGGGACTGATCCATTATTCATCGTTCGAAATCAGTCTTCCGGAATATACATAATTTCGTCCTGGACGTGGCGGGCTCATCCACCTTCTTTCTTCATCAGGTACCCTCTACAGACTTTTTCACAAAAAACTGTACAACAAAATTAAGTAAAATACTCTGGTATTCTACGTGTATGAAAACACACGCAATATTACATGTTTAATACACACGTGTATAATAGCAATATAGGTCTTGGGATTTAAGGATCTAGCATATGGTACTATACGACTTTGGGAGTCTAGAAATTTTCAGAGAATTTACGAATATAAGAATCTATTTGGAGTCATAGGCATTGTAGGAACAATGGAATTTGACTAGAGACCTTGGTATCCAAAAATTTTCAGACGTAAGAGTTTGTGGATTTAGGGACATAGGTATTTATATGGAGTTGTATGAATTTTAAGATATAGGTATTTGGGGGTCTAGGGAAACCTAAGCATTTCATTGTAGAAATTTGGAGGAAATCTCAAGGTTCGAAAAGCCCCAATAGAAATCCCAAAGTCACACAGAAATCCCAAGATTCCAAAAGTCTCAAGGACCTAAAATCTAAAAGTGCCAAACTACCTAGGTACCAAAGTCCAATGTACTCGAAGTCCTAAAAATTTCCCAAATTCCAAACCCTACCGTTCCAAAGTGCAAAACTGCCAAGATCCCACAGTGAAAAATTGCCAAAACTCCCGAAATTCCAAATTTCCGAAAATTCCGTCCATCGAAAAGTGCAATGTATATGAGCAAATTAGCCAAAACCAAAAAGCCCGAAAATCGCTTACTTATGAAGCGGACTATATCTCTCCCACGGGCTGCTCTTTTTATCCCGCGAGCCGAACCCCGTATCATTATGCTCCACGTAACCGTACATTTAATAACTTTAATTCTCCGAGGCCGGCATTCGAGCGGGACGAAAATTGGATGCATCCTCGCGACGCTCGATCTCGGCGGCTCTTCGGCGAGCATCGCTTCCGTGCACGAAACGCCGTCGGCGCTGCCTGGGAACCTGGTGCACGGCTCGATCGACCAAATCCATATCGTCGAGCCTGAAGAAACGCCGACGAACGGGCTCGTTCACGGTCTACGTGTGTGTATGCACGTGTGTGTGTACGTGTCGTGCAAACGGCTCGATCTTCTACCTCGGCCGAGGTGAGAATACACAACCGCGGTGTTACGGACGCTCGCGATGAAACCGATTGCAAGATATACGCGAACGGATACGTGCACGGACGCGAGCACCGTCGCGGATATCCAGCAAGGCCCAGCATCCACGGCACAAGTGTACGATCGTGTAATGCCTTCCAGAAAGCCGGCCTCTACCCGAACTGACACGAACTCCCGGCGCGACTGTGTGCCATCACTCTACCAACGTACTCTCTACAACCTTCATTTCCGTTCGATGAAGATGCGTTTGCTAACTTGCAATTTATTTCATTTCGACATTTCTCCATTTTCAGATCCCTAGGTCGTCACATTTTTATATACATCTAGATCTACATATTCTTAGAGTCCTATATCAATAAATTCCCACGGTTCCTATATCGTTACGTCCCCAATTCCCACGATACCTATATCCCTAAATCCTCGTATCCTTAGTTTCATAGCATCTATGTATCTCTAGATCCTTATGTCTATAGATCCTCATATACCTAGTTCCACAGCATTTCCCTACATCCTTAATAGTACATCCCTAGATCTTCACATCCCCAAATCTATCGTTAAATCTACGAATAGCTAGATCTTCAAATTCCTACACCGCCAAATCCTTAAATTAAAGTCTTGAATCCTCCATAGATCTCCAAATCCCACGGTCTCGAAGTTCCTATGTCCAAATATTGTGAAATCCCAAAATTCTCCTAATATCAGTCACCTATTCCTCGTCGAAAGCAATATTTTCATACAAGTCAAATTGACAGTGTATACCGAAGTCCAATTCCTCCGAGAAAAATATCAGCGTCACGACACCGAAAGCCGCGACCTTTCAGAGGCACACGAAAACGTACCCCAAGCGTACAAGTGTCTATACCAAGACATGTCCAGGCGTTTGAGCAATTCCCCCATGGTCCTGGCACTATAGTACAGCAGTTGTGTTAGTGTAGGCTACCAAGTATCCGCGAGGCAAAGAGCCACGCTGGACGTATCAGCAGAAACGAAGGGCCAAGCAGCGTGTAGTATAAAGAGGCATCGAGGCGCGAGAGGAGCGAGAGGATCCATGGGGTCGGGGCGAAGAGCGGACCCTCTGATATGGTGGGAGTCGTCGATGCTCCCGCAGGAGGGTGGGGAAGGTGACGGGAAGGGGATGCTATCGAGCACGGGAGAAAGAGAGAGGGCGACAGGTGGTTCTGGAAGCAAACAAGAGACGGAAGGTAGGGAAAGAGAAGGAATGAGAGTATGGTCTAAAGGGGGGGGAGGCCCGCAGGCCGGCCTGCGGCTCCGACTCAGTATCCCCGGAGCGACCGACTCGTGTACCCCGCGGAGGTGCTGCGTTTCCGTGCTCCAGCGTGCACGACACATCCACACACGCCGTAACCAGCTACCACACTGACTCCTTTACGTGGCCCTGCACGCACGCCTAACCGTACACACACACACATACACCTACACACTCACACGTACACGTCGGATAGAAAGGTGCACGTACGTACACGAGGCACGCGCGCGTGTGCCTCGATCCACACACCTGTTCCTCGAGGAGACACGCCGATATCTCTGGCCGAGAGCGGACACCGCGACAGTTCGACGACGCGCGTGTTTATCGCCGCGACTGTTGTTTGTGTCGCGTGTGCGTGAGGGGTGTGCACCCCCTCGTCGGGTTGTCGCAGTGAAAGTTGGATTCAAGGAGGTTGGATTACCCGCTCGTGGAGGAGCTAGTTCGCTGTTCGCGCCGTTTTCCCCTGGGATTTTTAGTCGGGTGTTTTGGCTGAATATCGTGCTCGAAGAGAAACACATGCTCGGACTCGAAGATCGAACAGGTGGATCCTGTCGGTGCGGAGAAGTTTAAGCGAAGGGCCGACATGATCTTAAGGAACGGACATCGCGTAGACAGTCCGCTCGATTAATTATCCTCGAAGCGATACGAGCCGAAGAGAAAGGGGAAAACGAAGAGGATCGTAACGACCTATCGATATCGCACGATCAAAGGCAACCGTACGAGGGAAAGGTGTACCTGTCGCGTCGCGAGAGTGTGCGTGAACATCTTCGAGGTCCGTGCCGCGTCCTCGTTGGAAAGCGAGGCGATCTCTCACGGTTAGACGACTCGTCCCGTGCTCGAAACTCCAAACTCTCGAGATTTCAGTGATTCGAATGAAACGTTCACGAAACGGTGTTAAACAGTGTATTAAACGGTGTGCCCACGGTACCACGGTGACCCAGTAATTGAGGTGTGTGCGCGGACCGGAAGTAGTGAAGTGCCAGCAGGATTCGATAGAATATACGTTGTGAAGAGTGTTTTGACCGTACGTAAGGAATAACCGAACGGAGGAGAATCCCGACGATACATCGATTGCTACCTAGTCGATAGATCGTCGAGAGTGGCTGGGGAAGAACGCAGGTGACCCACGGGGAATGGTGATGCGGTAGTCGAGGGATTCCTCGAGGAAAGACATGAGGGCGGCCGCCGCCTACGTCCTGTTCCTTGCCCACCTCATACAGGTACGTGTACGCTTTATCTACCCTATTCGCGACAACCTACAGCGAATTCTCTTCCGTATTCGACTCATACGGGCATGTACGCTGTCACCGAGCTTAATGGAGCCGACGGACCGCACCGACCTAACCCAGACTCTTCCTCTTTTCCGACTTGTTACGCGTGTTCGTCGAACCACGGTGTTGCTTTCGTTCGAAAACCGGACCGTTTCAGGAAATTTCACAATTTATCTGACAATTTCAAAATTGCTCGTTTAGGGAATTTCTGGGTCCAAGGATTTGGACATTTGAAGACTGATATCTGGAAATTTCAAGGCTGTTATATCTTGTCAAATGCAGGAATTCGGATATAGGGTTTGAACATAGGAATTTGGGATTTTCGCAGAATTTTATCTGAAAATTTTGGAATCTGTGAACCTGGCCATATCTAGGAACTCATAGATCTGAAGATTTCTAAACTTCATGATCTCAGGATTTGTGGATTCCAAGATTCGAAAATCTTAACTTTGCGATCTACTTTGAGATTTGATAACGATTTGTGAATTTCAAGATTGGGAATCTAGGGACTTGCCGACGGACCTAACCTCTACTCTCCGGTACACCTCGTGACTTTTCCGAGTTGTTACGCGTGTACAGCGCGATCGAACAACAGTTTTGCGGTCTGAGATGCTTTCGCTGGAAATTGTAGGAGTTATTGCGGTTATTGTGGTTTCGGATACGTATCGCAGACTCGAACACGGGGAGAACTCGTGATTTGTATTTGGCGTTTATGTGTGGTCTGATGAAAAGTTTCGTGTAATCTCTGTTTATTGGTAAACATGTCTGTTTATTTCTATTTGCGTTATCCCGTTCAGAAAATAAATCTTTGCGTTGTAAATATGACAAGATGTAACTACTTGATTAATCGAATCGAACTCCACATCGTTATAGAAAGGATCAGAAATAATCTCTGTACGATTACGATTCTTTTGGGTATGTTTGACCCAATAAGAATTATAGGAATTTTGCTATGCATTTTAAGTTTCATATTTTGATACTAGTCATGGTTCTCCAATGAAAGACATTCTATCAATTAACGAGATACTTGTACAATACGAGATATACTCAAAATGTAATTTGCTATAAAATTACTTATATCGTGTTAAATAGTATTACCTACTATAATGCATATCGATGACATAAATTGCCAAGAGAAAGAAAACACTAACAATCACTTTCTTGTGCAACGAGCTGTATGTCTCGAGGACGAGTAGTTACGAGGCATACGTAGCATCCTGTAGAGCAGCAGGTATTTAGATCACAGGCACAGGGATTATGATAAATATTGATAGACACGGTCGTAACACGCTTAGCAAGGTGTACGCTGCACCGATAAAATCTCTCACTCTCCATAACCAAACAAATTGCTTGGTGCCCCATAGAAAACTCGAACGTCACACAGGGACCCGAGTAATTACCGTACGATGTCGTACGATAAGAACCAGAAGCGAGATAAAACGATAATCACCGACAGCTCGGAACGTTCGCCGTCACTCCGTTTGACCTGCATCGATACCAGTTATAGAAAACGATTACATATTAATTACATGTATCAGCACGAATGAAGCGCAAACTGTCGCAAAGTGGAACGATTAGATAACTAGCGTCGAGCAGCGATGAATCATTGGGACGAGGTTTATTAACTTATCTTAGACGCTAATTCGATGAGCGCGTAAAGACGCTCTCTCTCGACACACGTCCCCGTCAATTCTCTCTTTCTCTCTCTCTCTACTTTCGTCTCATCTTCTGCTAACAGCTCTCCCTAGCTCGATTTTATCGAGGGTTTGATGGAAGCAACATACTGTCGCTCCCGTTTCCAACGCAACAGCGCGAAAAATTCCCATACTAAGTTGCCAAACTGTCTTCTTGTCGGCGCGATCGCCACTTCCGCTAGAACGTTTTCATCGTAAATTACGGCCAGACTGTAAAACGGATAAATTTCCATCTGGTTGCGTTACTTTCGCGTCTCACGACGTGTTTCGTGTCTTTATGCGTGTCCCTGTTTCTTTTAGCTAATTACGCAAGCGGGAATTGCACAGGTGATCTTTGGGATTTTTATATACTTTCTTGTAGGGTGGCAATATAATGGTCGTGTGTTGTCATATTCTATCCATAGGTATGCATACATATTAGGTATATTTACATATACGGTGGATATAGAAGGGGTGGATATGTGGCGCGGATGTACATAGAGAGGATATAGGACGCGTGGATATACAACGTGATGGATATACCACGCGTGGAGATATGACACGTGGATATATGGCGCGTGGATATATAACGCGTGGAAATACGACATGTGGTGGTACGAAGCGTGAGTATGTGTCACATGGAGATACAACGCGTGGATATATGGCGCGTGGATATACAACGCGTGGAAATACGACATGTGGTGGTACGAAGCGTGAGTATGTGTCACATGGAGATACAACGCGTGGAAGTATGGCACGCACAGATACAACGCGTGGAGTTATGGCACGTGGATATACGACAGATGGATATAGCACGTGTGAAAATATGGCGCGTGGATATACCACACGTGGATATACAGCGAGTGGATACATGGAGCGTCGATATATGGCGTGTAGATATTCCACGCGTGAAGGAACGACGTGTGGAGTACGACGCGTGGATTTATCACACATTGATATATCGGAGCGTGGACATACAACGCGTTGATATATCATAAAGTGGATATGTGGCGGGTAGATACATAGAACGTGCATGTACCACGCGTAGGTGTATAACACGTGGAAATACAGAGCGTGGATATACGACATGTGGAAATACCACGAGTGGAGGTACCCACATTGAAATATCACGCATGGATGTACAACACATTGAAATACGTGTAGATAAACCACACACTAAAACACCATGCACAGATATACACCAAAATATGCACCGCGTGAGAATGCTACATACGTTGAAATACAAAGCGTGGATTTACACCGCGTGGACCTACCGCGCGAATATGCAACATAAAATTGTAAAAATGTGTAAAAGCGAAAGTAAAAGATTTATAGAGCGATTAACGCAGCGATTTTCCCAATAAACAAACAGCCGTTGACAAGAAAATTTGCATGGCGATGAAGAGGGTCCGCGGCCTCCCTCGCGAGCGCACTTCCTGAACACACAACGTAGAACGCGTGCACGAGAGCGTGTAATAACCGTGCAGGAAGATACAAATAAGACCGACCCATTACACTGATGCAACGTGTTATACATTTTTCGACGGGGCATCGCGGTGACTGGCGCGGACAATAGGAGATTACACGGGGCCGCACAATACCAGAGATACCGGCGAGCCAGATGATAAGTGTGGGTGACGAGGCAACATCACCGGGGAGAAAAAGAACGGTGGTTACACCGTAAGTATGTATCTCCTTGATGAGAACGAGGAGAACGATGCAGCCCTGTCGTCCTTCTATCCTGCAACCTACAGGACAGAGACGACGGCTACATTGGCGCAACTGGCATTTTTTTTACGAGGGAGGCTACATTTGATTCATTATATTGTGTGCGTTGCGTAGCCACGCGTTAAATTGCCGCGTGTTTTATGCCTACGCGTTAGATTGCCTTGCGTTGTTCGACTACGCGTTACATTGCCATGCGTTCTTTCACTACAGCTAGATCGCCACATGACTGTTATCTGATACTACCACATCTGACTCTATTCTAAACACTCTCTTAGTTAATTAATATTTTAACACAAGTACGAAAGGAAATCCCCAAATCTCTACGTTCCCTAAATACCGCATTCTCCAAATTTCACATTCCCCAAATTCTGCATTCCCCGAATCCCACATTTCCAGAATCCTACATTCCCCAAATCTGACATTCCCCGAATCCCATATTCACCAAATCTCACATTCCCCGAAACACACATTCCCCAAATCCCACATTTCTCTAATACTACATTCCCGAAATCTCACATTTCCCAAATCCCACATTCTCCGAATCTGACATTCCCCGAATCCCATATTCCCCAATTTCCACATTCCCCAAATCCCACATTTCTCTAATACTACATTCCCGAAATCTCACATTTCCCAAATCCCACATTCTCCGAATCTGACATTCCCCGAATCCCATATTCCCCAATTTCCACATTCCCCAAATCCCACATTTCTCTAATACTACATTCCCCAAATCTCACATTCCCCATATCCCACATTCCCTAAATCCCACATTCCCCATATCCCACATTCCCCAAATCCCACATTTCCCGAATCTCACATTCCCCGAATCCCACATTCCCCAATTCCCACATTCCCCGAATCTCACATTCCCCGAATCCCACATTCACCGAGTCCCACATTTCCCAAATTCCACATTCCCCGAACCCCACATTCCCCAAATCCCACATTTCCCGAATCTCACATTCCCCGAATCCCACATTCCCCAATTCCCACATTCCCCGAATCTCACATTCCCCGAATCCCACATTCACCGAGTCCCACATTTCCCAAATTCCACATTCCCCAAATCCCACATTCCCCAAATCCCCCATTTCCTAAATCCCCAAATCTCCTAAATTCTCCGAATTCCCAAAATCCCCCAAATCTTGAAATTCCCTAAATTTTCGAAATCCCCAAATCCTAAGTTCTGTCCACCTGAACGTCCTGAACAGCGAAGTGACATAGAATTACAGCGAGGTATCCGTTTCTCGGAACACTTTTGGCAAAAGTTTTTTCCAGACAGCAGCAGCAGCAGCGCCGCGTTATAACGGTAATTCCGTTGGGACTGTAATTGAAAGAGAACAGCAGCGGCGCTTAATTGCGCTAGGTCGAAATCATCGAGTGGCTGGAGCCACTTCCCGCCGCGGCTCTTCTTCGAAAGTCATTTGTAAGAGAGCCTAAGCGAACCCCTTTCGCCCATAACTCGTGCCCGTTGCTCCAGCTTTTCGTTTCTAAGCTCCAATTATTGCCGACTCGGGGGGTGCCTCCGCGTCCGAGGCTCTTTTTCGGTTCCCGTTTCGCGGTTTCGCTGGACCAGCCTGTGTTTAACCCTCAACGAGATTGCTCTCGAAGCTGCTTGACTCCTGTTGATCGGACATCTTCACAATTTCCAATCGAAACTGTTCAACGAACGTCGTTGAAAATTTTCGCTGTTCGACATTTTTCGCTGAATTTTTATTGGGAACATTTTCCTTTCGTAATCATATCCACGAGATTCGTAAGCGACATCTGAACCTCCGAAGATCGTCCCGTTTAGCAGGTCGTTGAAAGGCATCCCAAGATAGAAGCACCCGATTCGACGCGGCTCGATTTCGTCGACAAAGAAATTCCTATGCACCGTGGTCAAGTTGGTCCATTAAGGTTGAAATTGCAGGAGGCTTGCAGCAATTATCGTAAACCCCCGTTATGGAGTCTGATGCCACGTAGATCGATCTCTGGTCCGGTCTCGAACGCACATGCGAGTACGATTCACTCCGGACAACTTTTATCGCTCGACTCGATTATAATTCATCGTCTCCCGGTCGGCGCGTCTTAATTATCCACCACGAACGTGCTCGAGATGGATCGAGCCGGCTTCTCGGACGAAAAACACGCGGCCAAAGATCGGCCGAGAAAGAATGTAGCGACTGGATGATCGGTCATGCTCGTACCACGATCCTGAACAGACAAACGACCCCTCCGACGTTCCTCCATTCACGGCCAATAGATTTCTAAGTGTCCTCACCGTGTAATTCGACGTTTGTCTCTTTTTCTTGGCCATTCTTTCTGACCGAGTTTCCGTGGGAACTTTTTGCCGCCGGCTATTGATAGTCGGCCGATCATCGCTGCGGGATGCGGACATTTCGAAATTCTATGGAGAACGTGTGATGAGTTTTAGACGAGTTTTACGGTAGGTTGGGTACCGAAAGGATTTTTAATTTCATGGCAGAGTTCGTTTCGCACTGTCACGTGCGATGATTTTTGGTGTCAGTACATGGAGTGCTCAAATTTTTGCATTTTTTCATTCTCAAATTTTTCTATTTTTTCTTTTTCACATCTTTTGATCTCCAAGGTTTTGGATACCAGATTTACAGATTTTTATGTCTTCAAATTTTCATGTTTCCAAATTTCGAAATTCTCAAAGTTCTACATTTCTATGTTGCTGCATTTCAGCATTTCTGCATTTATGCATTTCTACATTTCTGAATTCCTATAATATTATATTTCTAGATTATTCAATTTCGAAATCCGTAAATTACATGAAAGATAAAATCTTTCAGACCAACTCTACATACAACCGATTACAGTAACATTCTTACATCCGCAGCGGTGGCAATATAACGAGAGTCTACTGTAAAGAAGTGCAGAAAGAAAACTCAATAACATTACTTATGCTCTAGTACCTTGGTAATTAACCAGCAGCACCTTGAATATAAACCACAATTAAAACTCCAACCGTTAATAAACATTTAATTAATTATACATTGACACCAGAACAGAAAAGTAAATAATTCTTGACAAGATTTGTTGTACCGCATATTTACAGTATTTTTCCACTGCTAGCAGTGAAAAATTACAAGGATGATAGTTCTCGAAATTGCTCGGTAAAATAAAAGAAAATGAATTTTCGAAGGATACCGTTCGGAGGGTAATTAATCAGCGTCAATGAATGAGATTTGACTAATGGATGAAACTCATTCGTGGTGCTTGATCGAAACAGATCTAATCCCCTGAAGGAAATTAACTCGAGCGATATTAATCATATCCGAGAAAAATGTTTGCTCAGAGATTAACATTTCTGGCAGCTACTTCTGGGATCGATTCAACCGTACGCTATCGTCTATTTACTTCATTAGAATCTCAAAATAGTGGCTTTGTAAAAAAGATATCAAATTATACTGTACGGCGTGTTATGAATTAATCTTCGTTCGTGGTACGCATGAATAAAACTACCGTTGCGCTATCTAATCATCTATAACTGATTGTATGTAATTAAAAGTGGTATCAATATTGAATTAACTGAGATTCATCACTCTCCTATACTTTTCTCATTGTAACATTGCTTACAGTTTTGTAGTTTTGGAGTTTTGCAGTTTTGGACTTTTGGAGTTTTGGAACTTTAGAAGTTTGGAGCTTTAGAGTTTTGAACTTTTGCAGTTTTAGACTTTTGGAGTTTTGAAATTTTTGAGTTTTGGAGCTTTAGAAGTTTGGAGCTTTAGAGTTTTGGAGTTTTGGAGTTTTGGAGCTTTAGAGTTTTGGACTTTTAGAGTTTTAGACTTTTGGAGTTTTGGAGTTTTAGAGCTTTAGAAGTTTGGAGCTTCAGAGTTTTGGAGTTTTGGAATTTTGGAACTTTGGAGATTTGGAGTTTTAAAATTCCAGAGTTTTAGGGATATTGCAGTCAGGAATTTTTCAAAAGTTCCGAAATACTCCAACTAACGAGAGTCCTCTCTTTGTTTCTCCAAATA
Source organism: Megachile willughbiella (assembly GCA_945859595.2). NCBI lineage: Eukaryota > Metazoa > Arthropoda > Insecta > Hymenoptera > Megachilidae > Megachile > Megachile willughbiella. Next base: position 12,980,926 of record OX243798.1, on the reverse strand, counting down.
TTTCCCCAAAGAAGTGAGACATGTGGACGTATGAAAACCGTGCAGCGTAAATGTATCGTCCAGTCCCACGCGAGAGGGTAGGAATAAAAAAAGGAATCTCACACATCGGCGTCCGACGAGGACCCGTTTAGCGCGTCGCTTCCGCTTTTACCCTGGGAACCGATCCCTCTCTCGCTCGACGTTTTCTTGTTCCTTTTCTTTCTCTGCTATCACCACGGCCAATTATCAGCGGCCAGGCTAGGCTGCAGCTCGCTCTCGAACGCGAGCTTCGAGATAGTGGCGTGACGCGAATCGAACGGAACGAGAGACGCCGAGAGTGTAGCGTGAGGGAAATGATAAACTCGCGAGTGGAACAGGTGGAAATACAAGGACGAACGGGGTGTGCAACACGACCACGGAAGTACAGTCCACGGCAAATCATTTGACTCGAAAAAATTGTGGAAAACCAAGGGTGGAGGATGTTCATATTCGGTGAAGTTTGGGGATTTTTCTTGGAATCTGATAATTTTAGGATTAGGTGTGAAATAGGAATTTCAGGATATTGGGATTTAGGGATACGGTTGCAAGTTTGTGGGATTTTGCATTTTGAAGTTTGGAATTTAGGAATATGAGGACGTAGGAGATTTTGGCACATAGCAAGTTAGGGACGTGAGGATTTGGGGACGTAGGGATTTTTGGCACATCGCAACTTGGGGACGTAGGGATTTGGGGATATAGGAATTTGGAGACGTAGGGATTTGGGGACATAGGAATTTGGGGACGTAGGGATTTGGGGACATAGGAAATTTGGGGATGTAGGAATTTGGGGACATAGGAATTTGGGGACGTAGGGATTTGGGGACATAGGAAATTTGGGGACGTAGGGATTTGTGGCACATTGCAATTTGGGGACGTAGGAATTTGGGGACATAGGAATTTAGAAACATAGGAATTTGGGGACGTAGGAATTTGGGGACGTAGGGATTTGGGGACGTAGGAATTTGGGAACATAGGAATTTGGGGACGTAGGAAATTTGGGGACGTAGGGATTTGTAACACATTGCAACTTGGGGACGTAGAGATGTGGGGACGTAGGAATTTGGGAACATAGGAATTTGGGGACGTAGGAAATTTGAGGACGTAGGAAATTTGGGGACGTAGGGATTTGTGGCACATTGCAACTTGGGGACGTAGGAATTTAGGGACGTAGGAAATTTGGGGACGTAGGGATTTGTGGCACATTGCAACTTGGGGACGTTGGAATTTAGGGACGTAGGAAATTTGGGGACGTAGGAATTTGGGGACATAGGAATTCGGGGACGTAGAAAATTTGGGGATGTAGGGATTTTTGGCACATTGCAACTTGGGGACGTAGAGATTTGAGGACATAGGAATTTGAGGACGTAGGAAATTTGGTAACATTTTAACCAAGTGATTTTTGGTTCTAGGGATATGGAAATTTAGTGTCCCTGTAGAACGTAAAGCAACGTTGCATCTGAGTGTACCGTTCAGGAAGGTGGGTTGCGTTCGATGCCTAGACCGGATAAAGTGCAGTGTAAATGGCTGACTACCTTCAGCAAGGGTGAAAAAATGAAAACGTGGATAGATAAATTATTCAAAGCTGATCGAACGCGTCAGATTCGAAAGAATGATGGCAACTCAATATAAAGTGTACGGTGAAACGATGGTATAGGAACTATTCCAAAAGTCATTATTCTCAAATTCCAAATGTTCGAATATTCGAATTTCGAAACTTGTAATATTTCAAGGTTCTAAGGTTGCAAAGTTCCGAATTTCTAAAATACCAAAATTCATAGTTCTCAAAATTCCAAAGTTTGAAAGTTGTCAAATTCCAAATGTTGAAACATCCAAATACCCAAATTTCTAAAATTCAAAAATTCCTAGTCCCCAAATTCCCAAAGTATCAAAATTCCCAATGTTCTCAAATTCCAAGTGATCAAATATTCAAATTTCCAAATTTCTAAAATTCCAAAATTCCTAGTCCCCAAATTCCCAAAGTATCAAAATTCCCAATGTTCTCAAATTCCAAGTGATCAAATATTCAAATTTCCAAATTTCTAAAATTCCAAAATTCCTAGTCCCCAAATTCCTACAGTTCTCAAACTCCAAATATTCAAATATCCAAATTTCCAAAATTCCAAAATCCCTAATCCCCAAAGTCCAAAAGTCCCGAAATTCTGAAATTCCCAAAATCCCAAATGCATCCCCCCTGTCCATCAACAAACCACACTCCTCTCGCAACACCGTGAGAATGAGCGTATTAAACTCGAACCATGAAGAGCCCCGCAAACGAGGAAGAGATGTTCCATTCGAAAAAGGAGCGGCAGTCGATGATCGCGGCAAGTGTGAAGAAAACAGAGAAAGAGAGCGATCGGAAGGAATACCTGGAAGATGAAAAGAGGAGAGAGAAAGAGAGAGAAAGCAAACTGATCGTTGGCGAGGTAAAGTTGGGCGGGTTAAAGCGAAGCGTTTAGCTGGCGGTCACGCGAACCTTCTATAAAAATCAGCCCCGAGGCTCGTCGGATGCTCTACGGATACACGGATAACACACAGTCTTCCTGGTGTGGTAGCCACAGTGTGTTGCGTTTCTACCCTGAGGATCGTGGCGCACAGGTGCGTGCCTGCGAGTCCTTTTTTCCCGCCCGAGTGTTCGCCATCCTCGACGCGGTGGCCAGGGAGCTGAAAAGAAGCAGGACTCCCGGGAACCCGGTCAGAGAGTTTACGAGTTCGGGGAATAAGCCATCTTTCGAACAACGCGAGATAAATATGGACTTTTTTTAGGGATTTTGTATATCTAGAATACGAGCTTTGTGGATTTTTTGGAAAGTTAGTTGGTTACGTTTTTAGTTGGTGGTGTAAGGTGCTTTTTCGAGGATGTAGAGTCTTTGGGGAGTTTTTTGAGACTTCCTTTTTAGTCAAATTTTGAAGTATGTTATTTATCAATGTTTAGATTTTTTAATATATACATTCCTAATTTTCAAGTTTCTGAATTTTTTTAGAAAACATTTATATATTACACGTACAAATTTTCAAGTTTAATTCCCACAGGGTCGAGAGTTTCTCTACGGCAACTTTCCAAATGGCTCAATTCTCAAATTTCCTAATTCCTCAAGTCCTAAGTTCTCAAATTCTTAAATTAATAAATCTCTAAATTTCGAAATTATTAAATCTTCAAATCCCTAAATCTCCAAATCTACTTTACCAAATCCCTAAATCTGCAAATGTCTAAATCTCCAAATCCGAAATCTCCAAATGCCTAAACTTCCAAATCTACTTTACCAAATTCCTAAATCTCCAAATCCCAAATCTCCAAATGCCTAAACTTCCAAATCTACTTTACCAAATTCATAAATCTCCAAATGCCTAAATCTCCAAATGCCTAAACTTCAAAATCTACTTTACCAAATTCCTAAATCTCTAAATGCCTAAATCTCCAAATCCCCACATTTCCAAATCCCTGAATCTCCAAATTCCTAAATCTCCAAATCCCAAATCTCCAAATGCCTAAACTTCCAAATCTACTTTACCAAATTCCTAAATCTCTAAATGCCTAAATCTCCAAATCCCCACATTTCCAAATTCCTAAATCTCCAAATTCCAAATCTCCAAATCCCAAATCTCCAAATCCCAAATCTCCAAATGCCAAATCTCTAAATGCCTAAACATCCAAATCTACTTTACCAAATTCCTAAATCTCTAAATGCCTAAATCTCCAAATCCCCACATTTCCAAATTCCTAAATCTCCAAATTCCAAATCTCCAAATCCCAAATCTCCAAATCCCAAATCTCCAAATCCCAAATCTCCAAATCTACTTTACCAAATCCCTAAATCTCCAAATGCCTAAATCTCGAAATCCCCATATTTCCAAATCCCCAAATCTCCAAATCCCTAAATCTCCAAATCCCACATCTCCTACTTTCGAATTCCAAAAATTCCCCAAGTTCCGCAAATCCCAAAATCGCGAAATTCCAAAATTCCGAAGATCCTCGTAGCTCTCCCTGATCCCTAGGCTCTCCCTCGACACCCCCTGCCTCCAACCAAACCTGAAAAATTACAAGAGAAATCCAATATAAATACGGACGAAACTTTCGAATTTCTACGAGAACAGTTCCATCCTCGATAGGTGATTTGTTCCGAGGATTAATCGTTCGGAAGTGGAACGCGTACACAACTATGCTAGATCGTTAAAGAAGTCCGGTGTTGCTTGAACTTTTTTTTCCCCGCGTCGACAAATGAAAAGCAATGATACGGTTCGTTACACAAAGACGGACGAGTTAAGGACTAAAATCGCTACCCTGCGTCTACCGTTCACTCCTACGCTTTCTCTCGAAAACCTCCTTTCTATGTTGCCTGTCATTTGTCAAGTTTGGGAACAGAAACCTGGTGATTTCACGGACGTCAACGGGTTCGAACAGATACGGCGAATTAACGCGCCTCTCGTGAAACACTTTCACGGTAGCGAAGTTGAAGTTTCGTCACTTTGCTACAGTTATGCTCTTTAAGATTTGCTGTGTCACGTACTATCCATACTTTAGTGTGGAGCAATTTACTTATTAAGATCATTATAGAACCTGTACTTTTTAACAGCAATGAGATATTAAACGAAGAATAAACGATTGTAATTGAACTACATTTATTATAAACAATTATGACATCTCTACGCATCGTTGTATACTTGATATAATATCATTAACTGGGTTAAACTTTTTTTGGAGGCGATATAAAATGTGTGAGACGATATATGTTTTTGACTAATTAGTACAGTTTCGAGACTGATTATCAAAAGCCGGTCGATCCGTGATTATTTCACCTGGATTCCACGAAATTTGTTCGTTCTTAACCAGAAATAATGTATGTCCCAGGCAAAGCGTGCAATCTGTAGAATTCTGCATGGTAGAAGTCCCCAATCATAATTTGCAGCCTCGTTTCGAGTTGCAAATTGGGTATTAAAAATTCCTTTCCGACCAGCTGGGTAACTCGTTGATTTTCGTGTTCACGGAACTGGAGATGTACCATCGTCGATTATGATTAAACGCTTACCTTAACTCACGTCATCGGCCGATCCCGGTTTTCCTTTTAATTTGTACCCGTCCCGGTCGATTTACCTCTGTAATCGTCCGCCACTGTGACGCGTACCAACGCCACGTGTAATCGTCGATAATTGTCCGGACAATCTATGGGCCCTCGATTAGAGCCCTTGTACCGCGGACCTTTTCTGCCGATCCCTTCGGGCACCGATTCGATTGATTGTTTTTCGCGTTTCAACGCGTCCCCGACAGTGAGAAAGGTGCGACGAAATTACGAGAAAATTGCCGCTTTAATTTATCGTCAACGCGACAACCCTCTTCATCATCGGGTCTGATTAATTTTCAGCAAGCTCGTAAAATCGTCGCCGGCTGCTCGCAAACAAGCTGTCGGCTGCTGAAACGAGGAAACATAAATTGTACCGTTTTTCTGCCGATGAAATTAAGTAGCCGGTCCCGAACGGCTCAATGAAAAACTGCCATTTTTAGAGAGGAACGTTTCAGCGAATTGGGATGAATAATTATCTCGTTAATACGCGAACTTGTCTGTTCGCTCCGTGTTTTCAAATATTGCTCTCTGTTTCTTCCTGTACGAATATGTTACTGCTTCGTTATAATTTATATTCGCTAATAGTTGTAGGTACATTGTAATTTATATTATAATTGGATGTTCCTCTGCTGTGTGCTCTTCATTCTTGTGACTGTTCAAAATTATTGTAATTGTATTTACTATAGTGTGACATGTGACAAGTGTGACATACATGACACAGCGTACATATAAATTGTAACATACATGTGTAAACTAATATCAAGTATCTTGTTACATAATATAACGATAATTATAATTATGAAGTAATCGATAAAGAGCACAGAATCAATCAGTAGATATATGTAGAACGCGCGTAGGCGCAGTAAAGAGACATGGACTTTTAAAGACAACTGGAAGAGTGTCTTGACTCACACCTGTTCCTCCTGTTTCGATTCCCGCCAGGTAGAGGGATCAGGTTGAAGAAACTGGATGATCCCAGCTCGGGACCACGAGCTTCGATCGTGTTTCATCCACCTTGACCGGGCCAACAAAAGCTCATCGATAAACGACCTGCCGTTTTCGTCGCGGCGACAAGTTCCCATGGCTCTTCCCACGGGCAACACGATACACCCACGCAACGATTACTCCTCAAATCGCCTGAGAAAATACCGATCGGGACTGAGCTCGGTTATATATAAAAAGGAAGACTAAAGAATATCGAGTCGTGCTTTGCGAGATTGTTGACTCGCGTGAAATTGCGTGGCGATTTTCGTGAATAATTTAGGCAATGTGAGGTATGGTCGTGCATTGGATCATTGGTTGCCACGATAGACGTTATATTACATTTTATTGCATTAATAGGCAGTGTTAATATGTGTTCCAATTCTATTACTACTACATATTACTTCGCTATGTATTGCAATTGCTACGTGTTGTATTTCAACGCGTTATTTTACCACGCATTATATCACTGTTCGTTACATTACTGCACGTAGCCATGTATTGCACTACCACGTATTAAATCTCCACGCGTCTTATCGCATCGCGTTATATCACCTCGCGTTATATCGCCATATGTTGTATTAGCAAGTATTACATCACTGACTGTTGTGTTACTACACGTTGCATTAGCTACGCGTTGTATTTCCACACGTTACATTTCCTCGCGGTATATCGCCGCGTATTATATCGCCGCACGTTGTAATACTACGTATCATATCACTACGCGCAGCGTTACTACTCGTTTCATTAACTGCGTGCTGTACTTCCACACGTTGCCTTTTCTCGCGTTATATCGCCACGCATTGTATCACCACGCAACTATATAACGCCGCGTTATACGACCAGGTATTACATCACTACGTGTTACATTAATACGTGTTGCATCACTATGCGTTACATTTCGACGCGTTAAGTTGCCACGCGTTATATCGCCACGTAACTATATAACGCCGCGTTGTACTACCAGGTATTACATCACTACGTGTTACATTACTACGCGTTGCATCACCGTGCGTTACATTTCGGAGCGTTAAGTTGCCACGCGTTATATCGCCACATGTATTATGACGTGTTATGTCATTACGTGTCGTATTACTACGCATTTCATTAACTACGCGTTGTATTTCGAAGTATTACATTTCCTCGCATTATATCGCCATTATATTGTCGCGGATCACTACAAACAGCATCATCACACGCAATATCAACACGTTAAGTGTAACGTGTACTACGCAGTGTATCGCAACGCATTATTAATTTATTCGGTCGTTTTCCCTATGTCCACCTACGCATATCAGTACCGTCCAAGAAGTAAAAGACCATCGATCGAAGGAGAATTAAATCGAATAGAAAACGTTATCAACAATGTTCATCCACGTCGATCGGTAGTCGAACGACGACTTCCCACGCGAGCAGTTTTTAATTATTTCGGTAATTTGTGGTCCATCGAGGGTTCGCAAGAAGGATCCGGCCGTTCGATGGGATCGAGTGGGTAGCGAATAATATTAAGTATAGGCTTGTCCGCGAAAAGAGAGAGATATATGGTCGGTGAACGCGGCGCGCACACACAGCCATAGAACGCGGAACAACGAGGATTCGAACGCGATTCGTCCGCTCGCTCGCGATGTTATGGTGTAAAATTAAATGGTGCTCGGCTCGAGTCTATTTCGGCCAGGGCAGGTAGCGGCCACCGGTAATTACTACCTTAGACGTTAGGAGCTCAAAGATGAAATGAAAGGCCCTGGACGATTTTCGAAACCGACTTCGCGTCAGTTGTTCCTGTTGTTGTTCTTCTTCTCGGCCCGTCCTGGCCCCCGTAGTCTCCGCTTCTTTTTGCTCGTTTTCCGGTTCGACGTGGGTCGCGTGAGCGACCCGATCCTGATCCGAGGATCGTTCAACGAACAACCAGGATTCTCGACGCTGATCGAAGATGGGACGCGGTTTTGTACCGGCGACCGGATCGTTAATTGATCGAGGAATCGATCGCGATATACACCGCCGATTAAAACCCGTAGGACACTTACTGGCTTCGGGTTATCTTTAAACATTTTGCTGCGATAGTTCAAAAGAGAGACCGGTAATCTTTATTAAGTAAAAGTAATTTCTGAAGAAATTATTTTCCGTCGGATCATTTAAGGACGCGAAGGTTTTATCGGGAATTCGAGAATGTAAGAACTTGAAAAGGCAATTTGGATGTTTGGAATGTGGACTATTAACACTGGGACTTAATCGCGTCCACACGAGTATAAGTTGAAAGGAACGAATACACGTATAAAAATATAATGCATGTAAATCTCGTCCGTACGTCTACCACCCTCTGAGAGCCTTCACACGAATTCAACGCGTCTACAGCTTTCACAGCGATTTTTACAAGCGCGTTAATCGAACAGCCTAGTCTGAAAAGCGCAAAGTTCCTCTTTCACTTAAATCGACTATCGTGGCTCGATTTCCTTGTGCTCCGACTTCCTGGCTTTTCAAACGAGCCAGGTTTGCTCGTTTTTCCGTCGTTCATTGATTTGTGTCGATCAGAGTGGATTCGTTTTACGCGTAAATAGAGCTATCTAATTAGCAAACGTACCTCCATTGATCCATCGAGTACCGGACTTGCAACTGGGAGGTTCTCAATTAAGATATTAAGAGCCTGCTTACCGGTGTGCCTTTACATAATTGCATCCAGCTCTAATTAAACATTTACATAATTATACGTGTTCCATAGAAAACACGGTGCTCCGCCTTGGTTTTATCCGCGCTAATGAGATCGTCGATAACAATTAACACGCGTAACCGAACGTCCCTGTACACCATTTACCCTCGATTATCTCCGATGATCCGTCACATTTCCGAGAGTCATCCTGCTATTATTATTAAGCCGACTCGATTGAAGGGCACTTGTGAGAACGTACGGCATATCGTTCCGTCGATAATCCGTTTCATTTTCTATCATCATTTGCTCCATGTAGCAACGAGTTTTATGGCAGAAGGTAGCTTGTGTTATAAGTTAGATTTTGAGAGCTTGGGACTTTAGGAGTTTAAGAATTTCAAATTAAGAGATTTGGGGATTTGGAGATTTAGGAATTTGGATATTTAGGGATTTGGAGATTTGGGAATTTGGAGATTTAGGGACTTGAAGATTTAGGAATTTGGAGATTTAGGGACTTGGAGATTTAGGAATTTGAAAATGTAGGGATTTGGAGATTTAGGGATTTGGAGATTTAGGCATTTGGAAATGTAGGGATTTGGAGATTTAGGGACTTGGAGATTTAGGGATTTGGAGATTTAGGCATTTGGAGATTTAGGGATTTGGAGATTTAGGGACTTGGAGATTTAGGGATTTGGAGATTTTAGGGGTTTTAGGAGTTTGAGATCTCGAGATTTTGGGATATGGATATTTGGGGATTGGAGAATCTAAGAATTTTGTGGATTTTGGAAATTTGCGACCTTGAGATTTTGAGATTTTGAGATTTAAGAATGTGAGGATTGGGGGATTTGGGGATTTTGGGCATTTGAAGATTTAGGGATTTTGAGATGTGAAGATTTTAACGTTTTGGTGTGTTTTGAGTTTTTGGGATCTTGTAATTTCAAGATATTTACGTTATAAAATTTTGTATTTTTGTACTTTGGGGATTTGAACTTTGAGACTTGAAAATTATGAATTTTGAATATTGGATTTTGGAATTTGAAGATTCTGGGACTCTCTGGCCCTAAAGCTTTGTAATTTTGGTACTTTGAAATTGTTTACCTGTGAAACTTCTATATTACAGTTTAGCACCTTTCATACAGAAAATTTCAAATTTTCAATGATTTAAAATTTCCAAAAAAGGATTGTTGATATTATTACTCCAAGATCATGGAACGTATGAGTTAAGAACTTGATACCTCGAATCCTAAAAAGTCTTCGTACACGAAGATGTAGAATTATTTCTCATCGCATCATTTCTTGTCACGTATCATAGCAAACTACTTGTAGATTTCCTTCCAGCATCAGATCAATGAAAACTCATCGCATAAATCCTGATTTAATTAAAGTAACTAATCAAATTGCCAATCAAATAGGTTGATAGGAAAGAAGAGAAAAGGAAGTAAGCAAGTTGCCTAATCCTGAAGGATGAGTGAAATATCCTGAGAACCGTCGTAAAGGATACGGTAGGCTCGTTCCTCAGTATGCGTTCCTGGCTCGTTTTTTCGCTCGAATGAGTTATTCGTATTAACTCCTGCGAGCTTCGACGTGCAGAAGAGCAAGACAGTAAAGTAAAGCCTTGAGGTATGGCTCGCTGCACCTTGGCTATGCGGAAAGGAAAGGCTGTTCTCCTGCGAATCGGCGAACACAGGCAAACAAGAGAAAACGTGTGGTTCGTCCTCGCACACACGCGAACGATGCTGCATACTGTACGCTCGACGGCGAGTCTCTAGACCCTAGGGAAATTATCACGACGAGAGTGGCAGAGAACACAGTCGTCGAGTTTTAGGTACATTTGCAAATTTTCTACTTTTGGAATTTCGGAAACGTGGACAATTTGGGGAATTTTGAAAATTAGAAATCTAGAAAAATTGGGGGATTTGGGGAACTCGAGAATCGGGGAAATTTGGGGAATTCGGGACTTAGGAAAACTTGAAGAATTTGGGGAATTTGGGGAATTTGGGAATTACGGAAACTTGGAGAATTTGGGGAATTTGTGGAATTCTGGAACTAGGGAAATTTGGGGAATTCTGGAACTAGGGAAATGTGGGGTATTTAGAAATTTGTGAAACTTGGAGGATTTGGGGAATTTGGGAAATTTGAGAATTCAGAAATTAAGGAATCTTGGAGAATTTGGGGAATTTGGGGAATTCTGGAACTAGGGAAATTTGGGGAATTCTGGAACTAGGGAAATGTGGGGAATTTAGAAATTTGTGAAACTTGGAGGATTTGGGGAATTTGGGAAATTTGAGAATTCAGAAATTAATGAATCTTGGACAATTTAGGGAATTTGGGGAACTCGGGAATTTGTGAAATTTGGGGAATTCTGGAACTAGGGAAATTTGTGAAACTTGGTGGATTTGGGGAATTTTGAGAAATAATAATCGGGGAATTTGCGAAATAAAAAATATGGAAATTGGGAATATAGAAATTTGTACTTGGAAAATTAAATATTTGGTAATAGAGAAAATTTGGGAAATTTGAAAATTTCACCAGTTGGGTATTTAGTTTAGGAACTTGGAAATTTGGAAATATAGGAATTTAGTAATTGGAAAAAAGAATATAAAAATTTGAAAAATTAGTAGTCTAATAACTCGAAAGTAAATATAGAAATTTGGAGATTTGGAAATTGAAAAGATTGAAAGTTCACGATATACAGCCATTCGAAAATGCAAAAATGTAGAAAATTTGAGAATTTCGACATTTATAAATATGTAAAGTACACGAATTTATGTATTTCATAATTTATAACTTTACAAGATAAATACTTGAAACTTTTACAAACGAAGAAATTTGTGACTTAAAAAATGTTCCTAGTGTCTTTTGTCCTCGTCGAAAGAAAGCGTATGTTACTCTCGAGCGTAGAAACTCGTAAGAAGTTACGGAGGAAGTGGTACACGCGTCGATGGCCATGGTAATACTCTCGGAAGGGTCCTAAAACGTGCGTAAAATGGTGCGCTGCCTCGTGTACCAGGTGTCCAGAAATCAATCTTGCGACAGCCTCCTTTGTTTCTTCGTGCGAGTAGCCGGCCAATATTCTTTTTTTCCTCTCGTGATCTTTGGTGGTCCGTCTGGCGGCATTTTAGGCTTGAAATCGAGGCTTTTTACTCACGAGAGCCCTCCTCGTTCGTCAAGGTTTTTAAATACTCTTGAGAAACTGTATATTGAATTCCGTCAACCTGAAAAACTACTTCGCGTTGCAGCAACATACTTTTTTACTATTAATTAGGTTCGTTTACTACTTTCATGATGGAGCATAGAGGTCAACCATTTCATCTTTCACTATTTTATTTTATTCTTCTACTACATTATTATTTCAAAATTCTATTTCGTATTGTGATCATTTAATTGTCTAGTAGTGTAGTCCGCCATCTTAATTATACGACTGTGCTACTATTACTCCATTATACAACCATACTACTAAATTCTACTATTTCACACTATGTTTTCATAGTATGTCTTCATAGTTTTCATACCTTTTCATGCTATTCCGCCATCTTGATTATACGACTGTGTTACTATTACTCCATTATATAACCATACTACTAAATTCACACTGTGTAACAAAGTCGAAAAATTCTGAAAGTCGTAAAACCACAAAGTTTCAAAGTACAAAAATATAAGAAAGGTTAGAAACTAAAATTCGTGTGTAATACTCGACACGAAAAGAGGGCACGACCCGTCGTTTTCCCACATGCTTGGGATTCAATCGCCACCCAGGGATAATTGAAGTCTCCGAGCGGTGCGGAGAGGTGTAATAAAGGTGGACACCTCGTATTAAAGTACACTTCCCGTCTCGTACTGCGCCTTTCAACCTCGAAACAATCACTTGGCTCGAGCTGCTCGCTTTCACGGTTATTAGGTCAATTGTTCGAAAGCTTGTTCTTTTTTTTCACCGAGTATCCTTTTCGCGATTGTTCTCCCCATAACGTTGTCTCGTTCCATTGTCCGACGTCTGCCTCGCGTTATCGCGTTACGTCATTTCGAGAAATCATTCTCGCACGAACGAGTACTCTACTCGAAGGGTGTCTGGTGATTTATTTATACACCGAGTTAACCACTCGCGAGAACGTTTAGTAACTGTCAAATCGATTGTCGGAAGTCGGCTGAGCGAGGCTGCTCACCGAAGAGTCGGTGCAACGAACCGAGTTGCCCATCACTTTTTGATGTTCGATCCGTGTGAATACACGTGCGAACGCAGCGATAGTACCGTAATATAAATAGGCATTAACGCGATAACCGGTTAAATACGTAAGAAAACGACGAATAGAACGTTGCATCAGTCATTAAAGTGTCAACTACCTCCAACCGCTACTTAAAACCTTACGCTCCATCCTGGTATCGTCTTCCATTATTATCTCCTCCCGCGAACTCTTCAACTTTCGCATTTTCACACCTCCAACAAATATTACAACTTTTCTTACACTCTGTTGCAAACATGACAAACTACCTTCTAATTACAATTGTATTCAAGTATCAAAATTTAGATACAATTCGGCGTTTTTAGAAATATTTTGAATCACTGAAAATGTCCAGTTGTCCAATTTATTTAGAAAGAAACGGAAGGCAGAATTTCGGTGATACTAATTTGCAATTCATGTTTGCAAGGTACACAAATTTTATGAGGTAATTGCAATGTAACCTTTTGATCCGAATATCATAACCTTCTTATGACCTCAGTGCCACACAGTTCTGAGATATGTATCCTCTCAATTTTACTATCCTTTCAAGCCCTCTTGTAATGTACATGTTTCACATTTAAAGGCATATGACGAAACTTAATATGAGACATGGTGTACATGCACATATGAGGTCAAAAGATGCTCATTGGTAGACCGTAATAAGCTAAATACAAAATTCTGTATAATTTGTTTGTTATATGAACAGTTTGGTGTGTTTCAACATTTTGACTATCCTGTTACTGATATGTGGCTTCAATTTTTAAATCTACCACTGTGACACTTCAATTTTCAGACAAATCTATCACTTATATTATACAGGTTCTGACTGATTAATTGTTTGAATCTGTCGACTGCTGTTATCAATGTTCACTAAACTAAGAATTTGTTCCCTAATTCAAAATATGAACCATTTGTAACTCAAGAATAATAAATATAACTACCATAAAAATATTCGATTATTGAAAGTAACAAATCTAACAAAATGTTCAAGCCCAAGATCAAAAATTTTGCAAGATTTAAGAGCAGACTACTTTTCGAGCATAAAATCGATGACTCCCACAAGCAGCGTCCCCAATGAATGAAACGATAAAAAATCAGATCACGAATGAAACGAGTCCGTTTGCCGTAACTCGTGAGAAAGAGATCCGCGCGATCGGCTGTTAAAAATTCTTGACTCGTTTTCCCTGCCGGGTACCCATCCGGCGTATCATCGAACGACCGATCCCAGTTTTGAAAAAGGTTCCGTGTGTCGGCGGTCTGAAAGCCATCTCCGTGGCACCGGGCAATTTCACGTCGGCACGTGAGCGGACTGTGCAAACTTTGTCCGCGCAAACTCGCTGCCAAACAGCGGGCTCTGTTCCCGCGCGTTTTCAGCCGCTTTCGGAGGCAACGGGTTACCGGCCAGATCCTCCAGAATAAGTATGCACGGATAATAAAACGACCGTGGAGACGGTCGTTACGCTGTACGCTGCTCAAACAGTGCCAAGAAACCCGACGCGAGCTTTAACGTCGTAAACGACCATCGACTGCTAGAATACAGGACTTCGACAGGATGCTTTTACAACCGGGACATTCCGCTTTTCAACGGACTCGAGTAGTGATGGCTATAGTGGTGAGTAGCCACCAAACGGACTCGAGTAGTGGTGGCTATTGTGGTGAGTAGCCATCACTACTCGAGGCTACTCACCACTATAGCCATCACTACTCGAGTCCGTTCAAAAGCGGATGATGGCTATAGTGGTGAGTAGCCATCACTACTCGAGGCTACTCACCACTATAGCCATCACTACTCGAGTCCGTTCAAAAGCGGATGATGGCTATAGTGGTGAGTAGCCACCAAACGGACTCGAGTAGTGGTGGCTATAGTGGTGAGTAGCCATCACTACTCGAGTCCGTTCAAAAGCGGATGATGACTATAGTGGTGAGTAGCCATCACTACTCGAGTCCGTTCAAAAGCAGATGATGACTATAGTGATGAGTAGCCATCACTACTCGAGTCCGTTCAAAAGGGGATGATGGCTACAGTGATGAGTAGCCATCACTACTCGAGTCCGTTCAAAAGCGGATGATGGCTACAGTGATGAGTAGCCATCACTACTCGAGTCCGTTCAAAAGCGGATGATGGCTATAGTGGTGAGTAGCCATCACTACTCGAGTCCGTTCAAAAGCGGATGATGGCTATAGTGGTGAGTAGCCATCACTACTCGAGTCCGTTCAAAAGCGGATGATGGCTATAGTGGTGAGTAGCCATCACTACTCGAGTCCGTTCAAAAGCGGATGATGGCTATAGTGGTGAGTAGCCATCACTACTCGAGACTACTCCTCTTTCGAACTTCGCTTTGTACAAAGCTTCGAGTACAGTGGAGTACATTTGAAATACAATGGAGTTTGAAGTACACTCTTGGAATGAATCTTTGGAAGTCTTAAAAAAATCTTAAGAAAGTTAGCCTGATAGGATTGAACGTCTAAAAAGCTTTGGTAGCCTCCAACTTTGTCCTTGCAAATTTAGATTTTGAAAGTCTTGAAAATTGCATTGAAAGACGACAGTTTTCAAAGTAGTACTAAATGTCTCGAAGGTTGTCCTGAAATTCTTGAAAATCATCTTGAAAGTTGTCTTGAGAGTAATGAAAGTCATGTTTGAAGACTTAACAGCCTTGAGTATTCTCTTGAACAGGCTTAAAAGTCGCCTTGAAAGACAGAAATTGTCTGGAATCCCTAAAAAATTTTCTCGAAAGTCTTGAAAATCTGAAGTCAGTCACCTTGAAGATTGAAGCCTAATTGGAAATTGAACGCAACTTGTGGAAATGTGACGATCTAACGTGTACTATGTGTGATCTGACTAAGAACACGCGTGATACGTGGCGATATAACTCCATATGCATCTACGTACACAAAGTTCCTGAAAACATGCTAAAAGTCGGCTGGAAATGTCCAGAAGTTGTTGCAAGCCCAGAAATCAAATGGTACCACATGAAAACTTTCTACCTCGAATGTTCAAACCCTTTCACTGGGGAAGAAAATTCTAGCGAAAGATTCATCATATAGCTCTAGGTAGAATATAAAGGTAACGATAATGCGAGTACACGTTTCGACGTGTTTTCAACAAAGATTCCTGTTTCGAAGCGTTGTTGTCCCTCGACCATCGACTTGATGGCTCCACCATTTCCCGTCCGACATGGCCGGACATTATCCGTGATTTACTCTTCAATTTCCGCGGCTTCGTCCTGCGTCTCCTGCGCTTCTAAACGATCGAAACCACAGAAGCTGTTGTGAAGCGAAAATGTCACTCGGGGGACCGGCTTTATATAACGCTAGTAGGAAGCGTGTCGTGGAAAGCAAAGGCCAGCAGACGATCCTCGGCCGCTTTCTACCTTCGATCTCTTACGGTAATTACACAGACTCGGGGTCCCGTACGTGTATGCACTCTCACATGCACTCGTTCGGTGCATACAGTGCACGTGGCTCGATGCAAACGTGCCTGTGCATTCGAAACCGATAGGTGAAGAAGAACGTTTCGTAACAGTCTCGAAAGGAACAGCAGCTTCGAGACGATTCGCCTAGAAAATGTTTATACTCGTCTAACTTTATTTAACCTTCTTGATATACCACTTTTCATGAATCATTCTTGCTAATTTTATTGTTAATTAGAAGATTACCGTGTGTAACGATGTACTCACAGATAGCATCGGTTTTCAATTTTAACTTTCTATTCGCTTTGCGTAATTGTCTTTCTAAATTTAGGCTCTTTTAGATTTTATTCGACTTATGCTCTCGTTATATTGCCACACTCACACTTTCTTATGTGCTAATGGCAGTTTACACATCATAAGCTAGCAGGACCATCGCCACGTTGTATAATTTCAAAAAACACATTTATCACAGGATAAAAAGAAAGAAAAAGATCTTGAAGTAAAATACCTTACCTAAATTGTAGAACCTCGAGTTTAATTAGAAACCTATTACCAACGCCAATCAATGCAACAGAAGAAACAATTTAGAAGATTGTCTATTCATATCACTTTCAGTATATAAAGCAACCACGGAGAGACTCAAAAAATGAGTAGCACAGTTAGTTTCGAAATTGCTCGATTTCTTTCGGCAAATCACGTCGTAACAGACACTCGAGGGGCCTTTCGCCTCCTGGGGCCCCATGTCGAGACTCAGTCTTCCGTTTCCATGATACTACCTGGAAAATCCCGCTGTTTTATTATGCCCATTACATATAGCCGAACGAAATCGTGCCGTTTAATGCAGACCGTTTCCTCCGCGATCGACGTTCTAACGAACTCGATAAATTCATATTAAAAACGGAAAATAACGATGGATACGGATTAAAGTCAGTGTAATGGCGGAATTTAATACACTGTTCCGAACGTGTCTAAATGTCAAACGTGAAAGCGATATTTGGAACGATTATCGTCTATCGGATCAGTTTATACGGGCTGTAAAGTTAGGAAATTATACGTTTAATAATATGTTGCTGTGTCTTCCTTGATTACATGATACTTTCGCTTTTAATTCATTTCTGACACTTTGTGGTAGGAATTTTATTTCAATTCAATGAACATGCTGTATTATTTTCTGTTGGAGAAACTTTCATTTAATACGTTTAACAAAAGTCGAGATTGTCATGGAAATATATTGAAATGTCTTTTTTAGATAAAACTTTTGTCCGTTGTGAAACTTGACAAATGTCGAAACGCACATTTTGAAATCTACCTCATTTGGCGCCAAATTTTTAGGCTAGCCTTTCAGAGATATACGCTCTTTATGCATCTCATTTTTTACTTTATCACATTCCCCTCCATTTTTTCCATCATTTTAGTCGATTACTTTCATTTCTAAACCTTGTTATATGAACCTACTTAAATAACAGTAAATTGAATTGAAACTTTCATCGGTATTTAAAGATGGCGGTCTCTGACGCTCCACCTCGAATATTAAACTACACAGAAATCAACTTTAACGATTTAATTTACGAATGTCGTAATGTATGAATGGTTTAATGGATCGGAGAGTTTATTATGATACCCGAATTTAATTAGATTGTTACGTGTGTGAATATAGACGACACACGCGAGCGGATTCTTCGAGGTGCAGATCCTCTCGCTGACGAACAACAGGGGCACCCTGGTGGACGGTAGGTGTTGCGGCGGGGGAGATGGCGGTGGAAAAGGTGGTTTACCACCATGTACCACCCCATGTTCGACGGCCTTCTGGCTTTGCTTGAAGGAATATCAATCGAACGTCACTGCCATCGGCTCCTGTAGCTTCGGCAACGTATCTAGTCACGCCCTTGGCCAGAACACCTTCACCCTCAGCGAACCTGTCACCCTGCAACTGCACTTCACCTTTCGATGGACGGTGAGTAATTTCACATTTTTCTATAATTTAACATGTTGCTGTTACTTCTACTTTCTGTGTAATTATGCTCATAATAGGGGTTGGATACCGTAGATATTAACACATTCTGTCAATATTTCGAGGCCCTCAAAATCAATAATGTCGATAGGATATTGTCAATATTTAAGGGTTCTCATTATCAACATGTACCATTGTCTAAGGGTTTTCATCATCGGTATGTATTGTCAGTATTATATTGCGAATATTTCAAGGTTCTCAATATCTATTCTGAATACGAGAATATTTATATATTCTCACAGTCAGTAATGATGGACCCTCATAACCAATACAATATTCTCAGTAATTAATTCCTACGATCAACATATGTTATGAAATCAATATAGTCAATATTTCAGTATGGAGAAAATATATAAATACAGAAACCCGTAGACATAAGAAAATACAAAAAACAATTAACTGAAAGAATTGCAATAACATCTTTATTTCCCCTATCTTGATTAGCAAGCAGAAATATAAAAGTTGCAATGAACAATTTGAAATATCGATTCTAACGAAGTAACCTTCGACTGAATCATTCGACAATTCCAGGAACGTGCTTCTGAGAAAGAGAAAAAAGGATGGAGGAAGTATTTATCCTTCATTACGTTTTAAACAAACACGTGCTCCTTTCGCTCCATCCTCAAATTATCATAAAACGTCGTAATGATATTTTCTCAGGCATACCTCGAGAACACACACACGATTTCGAAAGCGCAGCAACTCGTTTAAATTCAATAGTAAAAAGTAAGCAACGAACTTCCACGATATTTTCAATCAGTAAAATCGAAATAATCGTTTTACGTTATTCGCGACGAGAGCCGAGAATCGAGTGGGACGATGAAAAGGAATTCCCAGGGGGTCGCTAAATGCAGTCAGCGTTTTCGAGATGCTCCTCTCAGAAAAGATTGTGTGTACCGTAGTATTCAATCACCGGAGACGGTAATGACGAAATTATCCGTAGAAACGATGAAAGGCAGCCTTTACCGCGTCGAAAATCATTTTACAGCTACATTTTATGGAACGCATTTTGTTAACGGACTCATATGGATTCAACCTAGTCCCCATTTTGTTAATGGTGCATTTCTGGAATAACATTTGGAAATTGGAGAATTTATGATGTTAATCTCTAAATTTCTAGTACAAGACAATGTTCCTATGTTTCTCCTCAAATGTCACTTCATGTGGATTCAACCTAGTCCCCATTTTGTTAATGGTGCATTTCTGGAATAACATTTGGAAATTGGAGAATTTATGATGTTAATCTCTAAATTTCTAGTAGAAGACAATGTTCCTATATTTCTCCTCAAATGTCACTTCATGTGGATTCAATCTAGTCCCCATTTTGTTAATGCTGCATTTTTGGAACAACTCTCTAATCTTTAATCTCTAAATGTCTAGTAGAAGACATACAATGTTTCTCCTCAAATGTCACTATCATACGCCATCTCACATAGGTTAAGTGGACCTTGCTAACCACCCTCGAGTCCACATAAATCTACCTAAACACTGGGAACATTAGTTCTGAAACACTCCACGTGTACCAGTATTTAAGAAACCGTTTTCCAATCATTACCAGCCTCCTGAAGGGGCCACTGAAGACCAAACAACTTGTCGCGCCGGCAATATATCTTGCAGTAATTAAAAAGGGTCGCAGCAAGTAGTTTTTCGGTAAACGAACATCCCACCCACGTGTCACCAAGACCCGGTCGAGTAATTACGTCGAGACGAACGGCCGATTTCGAGCGTACCGAAGAGATCCTCGGAGTATCCTCGAGAACAAGCATGACGACGTGTTTCCCTCGCAAGAGGTATACACAATCGAGCAGCGAACGTCAAGGGTCCTCGTTCAGGACGTAACGGACCGAATCGAGCTACCATCTCGTGTGTGCGTGTGCTCGAACCACGGAAGAAATAAGTGTGTTCGCCGATATACAGAAGAGAAAGGCAGCAGCGGATTATTTGAAGAGCACTAGCGTGTTTGTATATTTCATAACTCGCTCGTGAGGCTCTAAGAGGACCCATACGGGGTCCGTTCTTCGACGGCGACAAAGGGTGGGCCTCTCTTTCCGTGCCCTCTCGAGTGCCTTAGGGGGCATAAACAGAGACCCTTAAATTGCTTCCTTTCCGTGAAGGATCCCCTTTTTTCCCCCTTTTCCCCCGATCCTTTTTTCATTTTTCTTCCACTACCGACGCCTGCGTATACGCTCCTTCTTCGAGCATTTAGCGCTGCCCGAGCTAATTCAATTATGGGACCATGGGCACGCAATAAAAAAATATATGGAAAGCAAATACCACGTGTACCGCCGCGTTTTCGACGCTACGCTAAGCAGGGACTTGGAATCTCCAGCTTTGCCCACATTCCGAGACACGATTGCTACGTAGTTTCTTTATATCTTCGTTCAATTGTCTGATGTACATTTAGAATCGATTACAGATTTACTGATCGGACATTTTTATTTTGGGTTTACTGTAACGAAGGGTGGTTCAATAATGGCGAAGATGAAATAGAAATCCATATGTACACAAGAGAGACATGGTTTCTATAATTTTTACATAGCCGAAAATACTGTATATAGTAATGTTCAGAAATTGATGGACTGCTTATTGTAATGAGATAGTCATTTTGTATCAATAACATCGAAGCGTTTGAGTAGCCATTTTCTACAAACTTTAAACTAAAAATTGATGTAGCATAAGTAGTATTTGGTGACAATTTTATGTCATGAAATTTTGACAGACGTTTACTTGTTTCAAAATCTGCCATCATTCACTGTAACAAGTGACCAGGCATTTTTTATTAAAAATATTATCGAAATGATTATGTAGCCATGTTCTTTATGTTTTAAACTAAAAATTGATGTAGCATACGTAGTATTTGGTGACAATTTTATGTCATGAAATTTTGACAGACGTTTACTTGTTTCAAAATCTGCCATCATTCACTGTAACAAGTGACCAGGCATTTTTTATTAAAAATATTATCGAAATGCTTATGTAGCCATGTTCTTTATGTTTTAAACTAAAAATTGATGTAGCATAAGTAGTATTTGGTAATAATTTTATGTCATGAAATTTTGACAGACGTTTATTTGTTTCAAAATCTGCCATCATTCACTGTAACAAGTGACCAGGCATTTTTTATTAAAAATATTATCGAAATGCTTATGTAGCCATGTTCTTTATGTTTTAAACTAAAAACTGATGTAGAATACGTAGTATTTGGTGACAATTTTAAGTCATGAAATTTTGACAGACATTTACTTGTTTCAGAGTCAGATATTCATCGGTATAATATTAATAATACTACTAAATTTATGGAGTAATTTTGTTCGACCTTTAAGCTAAAAATTGATATACCATAAGTGGCAGTTCTCGCAAGTAGCATGTCATCAAATAACACAGCAATGATTCATTAGACGTACATTCTCACGATGCGATGAATCAACCCGTATCCACGCATCCGCACAGATCCGATGGACCATCGCGAAGTTACACTTGGTTAAACGTTAACAGCGCAAGGATAGACAGACGTAGAAATAAAAGAGGCGAGAGTAGAAATCCATAGGAATTTGTTAGTTGGAGGTCGGCCAAATAGGAAGAAAAGAAGTAGAGGAACAGGAGGAGGTGTTGCCAAGCGACTGGAACCAAACTGGAATTCTACGTAACGACTCGCCGATAGAGAAGCAACAGACCGGAAATCCTTTGGATTCGATAGCTCTCGCGCGCCCCGCATCGACAAAGGAATCGGGCTAGAAATTTTCTGCGATCGGCATCGCGATACACAATGGCCCCCGTGGAAGTCTTTTCCAACGGGCCGACGGGGCCCTGCTTGTATTGTTGCGAAACGCCGGTTCTCTTTCGGCCGAGATTCACTCGGGTGCCTTTCGAACATTTCGAGAATGAGAACACGGTAGCTGACGTGCGATTCGACGAGGGGCGGCTGGATCGTTAACGGGAATTCCTACCATTTCAATTTCCAACGAAAACGAAACTTCGGACACTTAGGGATTCTGCAATTTTGGGAAATTTGGAGATTTGGGGATTCTCGAATTTTGGGAAATTTCGGAAATTTTGGGGATTTGGGGGATTTGGGGAATTTGGGGGATTTGGGGGATTTGGGGGAATTTGGGAAATTTTGGGAATTTGGGAAATTTGGGGAATTTGGGGAATTTTCGAATTTTGGGGATTTGGGGGATTTAGGGGATTTGGGGAATTTGGGGAATTTGGGAGACTTGGGGGATTTGGGTAATTTGGAGAATTTGATGAATTTGGAGAATTTTCGGAATTTGGAAAATTTGAAGAATTTGGGGAATTTGGGGAATTTGGGAATTATCGAATTTTGGGAGACTTGGATTTCTCAAATTTCTGGAAGTTTGAAGAATTTGGGGAATTTGGGAATTCAGAAATTAGGGAAACTTGGGGAATTTTGAAATTCAGAAATTTTTGAAACTTGAAGAATTTGAGGAATTTAGGAATTTAAAAATTTGAGAGATTTGGGGATTCTCGAATTTTGGAAAATTTTGAGATTTTTACATTTGTTCCATGGATATTTTACAATATAAATAAAAATTAAGGTATCCCCATTACTATACCGTTAATTGTCTTCTATTCATTTTAAGAACTTGTGGATTCATACATCTTTATGAATTATTAAGACAGTAAATAGAATACTTGCAACCACAGTGATTTAAGAATTCAACCAATATTAATATATTAGAATAGATCTTTAATAAAATAAATAAATATTTAACAGAATAAAATAGTCATCGAAGACTACTATCTCCATTTACCTCAACAGCAATATAAAATATTTTGCAATACAAAGCAACAAGAACAACATATGCAACAGAACACACAGGGTTACGATTAGCCTTGCAAGATAAACAATACTTAACAGAATAAAATGAGCAATAGTCACCAAGAACCATCTCCATTTACCTGAACATGTTGCAACACGAAATACCTTGCAAAGCAACAAAAGCATATTCAACCGAATGCAAAGGTCACGATTAACCTTGCAGACCCAAGATTCTAATTCTAAACCCAGGATGAACCGAAGTTGCCGTATGCAGCAATAATTTGGAGCTGGGCTCGAAATTACAGATCCCCGTTAATGGGCAGAGTGTTTCGTGGCAGCGCGATGCAAACGAAAGAAACAAACAAGCATGCATCGGTCGACGAGCAATCGTCCTTCGACTTTCTCCGTTTGCAATTTCAATAGCGGCATACGTAAGAAGGAATACAACCGCCTTTCCAGCGGTAGCATAATGGCACAGGAAACGATCAGCGAGATGAGAGTACGGCAAGCTTTTGCACAATCCTGGACCCGTCTATGTGTGTCTTCTTGCAGACTGTAGATACTTTGCCTACGTTTCGAGTCTTTCCTTTCTCCAACCACGTGTCTACCTCTCCCGTTTCATCCCGTCGTTAGTTCGTATTCACATCCTCGTCGACTCGAGTTCCTCGAGGCATCTCACTCCTCGATTCGATGCCCGATAATTTCCTTGCTCTTTTCATCGACAGCCCTCGCTCTTTCCCACACTTCCCTACATTTTCTGTGGAGTCTGGACTGCTTTAGAATGCTTTAGGACGGACGAGCGCAATTAGATTCTTGGTATTCTCGAATTTAAGTGCATTACAGAGGATTTTGATGTAAACATGTGATACTGGATTATGAAGTTCGTTGACTTTTGCAGGAATTCCAATTTTTTTTAGCTTCAAGTTTACTAACCTTCAAGTTTTCGAATCAATAAATCTCAAAATGCTTTAAATCTCTAAATTCCGAAATTCCGAAATCCCTAAAGTTCCAAACTTCGAAACATCCAAATTGTCAAGTTGTCAAATTCCCAATTCTCTAAGTCCTCAAAACTTACAAATCTTCAAATGTCCCAAATCTCCAAATGTCCCAAAATTGTAAATCTCCAGTTCCCAAATCTTCAAATCTCCAAATTCCCAAAACCCTAAATCTCCAAATCCTCAAATCTCCAAATCTCCAAATCTCCAAATCTTACAAATCTGCAAATGTCCCAAATTTCTAAACGTCTCAAATCTCCAAATCTCCAAATCTCTAAATCTCCAAACCTCACAAATTTCCAAATGTCCCAAATCTTGAAATTCCCAAAATCATAAATCTCCAAATTCCTAAAATCATAAATCTCCACCAAATCTCCAAATCTCCAAATCTCCAAATTTCCAAATCTCCAAATCTCCAAATCTCCAAATCTCCAAATCTTCAAATCTCCATATCTCCAAATCTCTAAATCTCCAAATGTCCCAAATCTCTAAATCTCCAAATGTCCCAAATTTCTAAATGTTCCAAATCTCCAAATCTCACAAATTTCCAAATGTCCCAAACTCCTAAATCTCCAAATTCCCAAAATCCTAAATCTCGAATTCCTCAAATCTCCAAATCCCCAAAATCTAAAATTTCGAAATATTCCAAGATCGATAACTTCCAAATCACTGAAGTCCTCAAATTGACGCGTGTCACATTACCCACACCGTTATTCATGTTTTCTATACTTCGGCAACAATTGAATTATCTAACAGTTTTCAATTTCACCACCCTCGAATGGACAAAAGCTAACTCATTGTCAGCCAACGCAGTGTATGACGATGTCCACGTGGGTTCAGCAACCGTGACGTCGATTCATTGATAGAGGCGCCCACATATGAGACTTTACGAGCCTCTGTGCATATCATGTCGAGAATAGATTCTCCGACTACTCGTTCTGCGATCAAACTGTTGTCTGTCTACAGAATTCATCTGTCTATTAAAAATGTTCACATTTTGAAATTTCCAAATTTTCAATCATAAATTTGATAAATTGACAAATTATCTTTCCCTAAAGTCCCAAACTTCTACATTTCCAAGTTTAAAAATTAATCCAAAAATAACGGTACAGCCTTCTTCCCCTACGTCTCCATATTTCCTAAGCATTCACTGTTTAATCAAAATTGAGCATCAAGATTGTTGCGTATTGTTCTCCATAATCTCAAACTATTTCTTTACAAATCATTCACATTTCTTTTACAACGTACATCAGGCACAATACGATTCATATTGAATCATTCAGAACAGAAACAAACGTCCAATTACGAAAGTCTAAAGAACCACCTGTTTACACAAAAGATCTTTTAATGACAATCCAAAAAAAAAAAATTGAAAAGTCCAAGGCCACAGAATGTCGAAACAAACAAAATATAAGCGAATGATTCGACAAAGAAACAGGAAACAAAATACAATGAAAGGAGGCATTATTTATTATAGTATAGCAACATATACAGGGTGTCCCACAATTACTGTAAGAGCCGAAAAGGGGTGGTAGATGGTAGGTTAATTCGTTATTCGATTTAACTTTCACCTAATAGCTTCCTCTTATACCGACGCGGTATCGATACGATCGGCCGTCATGTTCGAAGCTGTCACTGACGCTGTCTCGCGCCCGGTCCACGCGCTCTGATTGGTCAGTGTTTTTTGCTAATAACTCGAAAACGGAGCCTCAACCAATATTTTGGCAAAGGAAAAAGTTATTCAGAATCGCCCGACCAACCACCCCTTTTCGGTTCTTACGGTACTTGTGGGACACCCTGTACTTAACAAACATCTCCGTTATTCGAAATTTGGGTCAGAAGAAAGGTGAACTTTGAACGAAGGTAAAAATGTGGTACAGGTGCGTCGAGAATCCCCCGGGGATATTCGAGGCGTGCCATCTTCCCGTTGACTACCTTCATTTCGGCTCGCCGCGGTTTTTATCCATCGTCCGCCACTTAGACGACTATCGTTTATCATTACACGGACTATTATCGGGCCTGTAATTATCGTGATATATCATGCGTTCGTGGGGCAAAGTTGTCCGAGCGGGGCGTCAACGTTTTTCTTCGTGGCCATTTTCGATCGTTCGTTTAATATGGCCGTGCTAATTGTGCCGGGCGACGTTACCTGGGAAATTTAACGCCTCCGGATTATTTGTGCTCGCGGCCAATCGCGTCGAGACCGGGTCTGACTGCTTCGTTTAAGTCGATCAACGTTTAACCATTAATGCTTCCAGTGAACGCCACGACGCGACGGACTTTATTAAAGCGTGAGAAAGTCTGGCCGATTAAAGTAGCCGGACTAATCTACTTACTCGACATACTCGGCGTGTTTGGAACTCAATAGCGCTGCAGATGATATTCAACGGTGGAGTGTCAGGCCACTTGACAGATTTTACGATTTCGAAGTACTGAGATGTGGAGATATTTGGCTGACGTTTGGGAATATAGGGAGCTGGGTGTGTGGAAGATGGTGACGTGGGAATTTTGGGGTATTGGCATTTTGGGATTTAGAGATTTGGGGATTTGGGTACTTGGGAATTCGAAAATTTGGGGATTTGGGATATAGGAATTTGGGTGTTTGAGGATTTGGGTATTTCGGAATTCGAGAATTTTGGGATTTGGGACATAGGAATTTGGGGATTTGAGAATTTGGGTGATTGGGAATTCGAGAATTTTGGGATTTGGGATATAGGAATTTGGATGTTTGAGGATTTGGGTATTTCGGAATTCGAGAATTTTGGGATTTGGGACATAGGAATTTGGGGATTTGAGAATTTGGGTGATTGGGAATTCGAGAATTTTGGGATTTGGGATATAGGAATTTGGGGATTTGAGGATTTGTGTACTTAGGATTTCGAGAATTTTGGGATTTGGGATATAGGAATTTTGGGATGCGTGGATTTCTAAATTAGAGAGTTCATAAATTTAGGGATTTGGGGAATTGAGGATTTTAGAATGTGTGGATCTGTGAATTTGAGGATTCGTAAATTAAAGGATTTGGGGATTTGGCGATTTAGGGATGTGAGGATTTGAGAATGTGGGGATCTCAGAGTTTAGAGACTTGAAAATTTGTGAATCTCAGAATAGAGATTATTTGTTTCTGGACGAGGAAATTTGAAGGTTAAGAACGAAGTTAGAATATTTATTTCGGATTTATGTTAATACGTGATCAATTACGCAAATGTGTGTATCTAATATCAGATAACAGTAATTATAGATTAGCAGCTGTTAATTTCAATAATTTGGCCGTTTGGATAAAAGAACGCGATTTAATTCGCTTGTGGCTGTTTATTAAGCCGGAAAGATGATCAAATTAGTTGTCGAATAACGGCTTCTGTTATTCACGAGATGATGCAGCGTTCGGTCAATGACTTCTCTCTGTTATTTCCCGACGCAATTAGCACAAGACTTAATTTGCAAGTATTATTCATCGCTGAACCTCACCTTCTGTTTCAAACTCGAAATTCATACGAGTTATTCATCCAGGAACGCTAACGGGCTATGTGAGATTCTTTTAATCCAGAAATTCGATGATCGCATTCCGAATATTTATTATTATAACATCGGCAAATTTTGCAAATCTTGATCTTTTATTTTCATGATTTTTTGTAACGCGATAAATTCGACCGAGGACATCGAGCGTATAGATAGATACACCTGACTCTTCATTTATATTTTCGCGATGGCCACACACATGGTCCAGTCGATTCTAAACCCGCGCATATAAATCATGCAACTGACGCAGATACGGAAGCAGCATCGATTTGTCAAAAGGTGGCGGTCGTTAATCGGCGAACAACACCAAAATTGTTCTTCGCCCGAGGGGATCGCAATCAGGGGACGTCGACCGGCCAAGATTTACGCGCTGAAAAACAAGCGACTTTCTTTGTTTTTCTCGAAATTCTTCGACGTTTGCGCCGCGCTAATGAGCACCGGATGGGATCTAATCAAGCGGAGTTAGCGTGCAAATTTTCATCGAATACGATGAACCTTTATCTGTTTCCTCCGACTAATGACACTTCATTTGTTAATGACAGCTGGCGTGTTTACTGATTAACAAATATAATTACGAGCCTTTTGTTGCGTAACATTTGTCTAACAGCACAAAGTGCTTTTGACAGAGATATATGTTGATTGTTTATTTTTTAAGGGGGATACGGATAAAGTATATATGGTTATTTTTGTTATAGTTTTGGCTTTAATTTAATGTTGGTGTTTTGTGACACTTTATGAAATTATGTTAGAGATAACATCTCATTGTCTATAGCATGCAATTATTTATTTCAATTCAGCTTGGGTTAAGGACAATGAGATTATGCTGTTATTTTTATGGGACTTTAAGCTTTAATTTGATGTAGTGGTACTTTGTGATACTTTTCTGTCATGAAACTTGCGAAGGTACATCAAAATTTCGAACTCAGCCTACAATAGTCATGTACAATCAATACAAGTATACTAGAATAGCAAATATAGTGACACAGTATAACAAATCTATAATACATATATTGATCACACAGTATAGCATACTATAACACAGTAGCTATAGATAACACAGTATAGCAACAAGTGTCATAAATCACTAGTATAACAAAACACGTGACTCTATTAGATCTCTCAAGAAAGCAAATACATCATCTACCAATATCTCATGGACGTAACATTGAAACCCAATAAAATATCGATAGCCTAATCGACAGTAATACCTAAAGGCAACTTAAACAATGCCCGTATATCAACTCTCCAACTGTATTCATTAAAAAATTGCCTCTAAAATCCACCGACATACCTGTACGTCCCACCATGCAACACACGCTCACACACACGTTCAACACGTTCTTACACAAACGTAAGCGCACGTGAGGTCGCGACGAAGAATCGAGGCTGTACAAGCAACAGAAAACGTGGTTCAGGAGACACGCCGGCAACGGCAGCGACTCGTACAGGCTAACTAACAACGAAGAAGAAGAAGAAGAAGAAGAAAAGAAAGAGTTTGACTCGAGAAGAAGAGAGAAGAGGAAGGACAACGAGGAGTTTGGTATGCGATCCTCGCAGCGGGTTCACACACACGATCCGAAGGCAACCTAAAGGCTGCGAACCAACAGGCACAGGGTATTGCCCAAACCGGGGCGACAGTCTCTCTTTCCCTCTCCTCTGCTCTCTCTCTCTCGTTCTTCTTCTCTCATTTGCATACACGATATTGTACACCTGTGTGCAGAGCGTGTACACTGACGTATACTATGGAGAACAAGTTTCACTTCTAGCGTGATGTTCACATAATCTAATTATTAAATAATAATATTTCTCAATCCTTAAATTTCTGAATTATGAATTCGCTAAATTTCTGAGCTTCAAGGTTTACGGACTCAGATATTCCGAAATTCTAAACAAATAGTGGGATATAGAAGTTACAATGTTATATGTTGGGATACTTAAATTCAAATATACCTCAATTTTAAGATACTTTTTCAACATCCATAAGTGATATGCTTAAATTGAAATATCTTCACATTCCTATATTTTTAAATTCCGTCAAACCCAAATCCAAGTACCTCAAATTCCATCATTGCAAATCTGAATACCCCCAAATTCCACCATTGAAAAATGCCATCATCCCAAATCCGAATATCCCCAACTTCTAATATCCCAAAATTCCATCTTCCTCAAATCCGAGTACCCCGAGTTCCATCATCCCCAAGTTCGAACATCTTCACAAGTATCCCCAAATTCCATCATCTCCAAATCCCAATTTCTCCAAAACACAAAATCTTCAAATCCGAGTACCCCAAATTCCATCATTGCAAATCTAAATACCCCCCAAATTCCATCAATCTCAAATCCTAATATCCCCAAATCCAAATATCCTAAATTCTATAATCCCCAAATCCAAATACCCTAAATTCTATCATCCCCAAATTCCATCATCCTCAAATCGAAGTACCCCAAATTCCATCATTGCAAATCTAAATACCCCTAAATTCCATCAATCCCAACTCCTAATGTCCCCAAATTCTATCATCCCCAAATTCCATCATCCTCAAATCGAAGTACCCCAAATTTCATCATTGCAAGTCTGAATACCCCCAAATTCCATCAATCCCAAATCCTAATGTCCCCAAATCCAAGTACCCCAAAATCCATCGATCCCAAATACTAATATCCCCATATTCCATCATCCCAAATCGAAGTACCCCAAATTCCATCATTGCAAATCTGAATACCCTCAAATTGCACCATTCCCAAATTCCACCATCCCAAATCGGAATATCCCCAACTCCTAATACCCCAAAATTCCATCATCCTCAAGTCCGAGTGTCCCCAAATTCGATCATCTTCCAAGTATCCCGAAATTCCATCATCCCAAATCCGAATACCTCGAAATCCTAATACGTCAAATTGCAACATCCCCACATGTCAAACTCCTACATCTCCAGATTCCATCGCCAAAATTTGACAGAGTATCCAAACCAAGACAGTCTCTCGGTCTCTCTCTTTTTCTGTAATTTGCATACAAGATACAGTACACCTGTGAGCAGAACGGTGCGTGTCCCGCCAGCAGCGTACACCTGACCAATAAGTCCGAGCTCCGAGCGTAAATCTGCATCGTAAACGCGAACGTTCCCCGGGGCACCCCTGCCGCGTGAAACAGGCCAACAATTTCCCTTGCTACCTTTAATCGATGACTTCGGGTCGGGATCGTTTCGTTGCTTGTCGCGAACCTCCGCGATTAATAATCCGAGCTTGTCGTACCGCGAATTATGAAGAGCTCCCGCGATATTAATGAGACACGGAATACGATTCGGATGAAATTCAATGATCGGGAACGCGGAAACACACCGGCTCGGGATCCGATATGTACTTGAACAACCGTTGTCCGATGAATGATGCAGCGAGAACGGATGTATGGGAATACGGTACACTGCGATTATAATTATAACCTCAGGATTGTTACATTTTTTTAATTTAAACATCTTGGTATGGATATACACCTTTACGGAGTCCGTGTTCTGATACTTTCTGGATGTCTCAGAAACAAATGGTGGCAGAATTTTCAATGTTTGGTAGCTTCCGGATTATGCTGGATCAAGGATAAAGAATATACCGGATTAAAGTTATTGATTGAGGATGTTGATGAGGGACATTGGTATCTAAGGATGTTTCTAACTAGAGATGATGACTGAGGATATTGATGATTAGTGACATTGGTGATTAAGGATATAAGTAATGATGATGTCTCAGGATACTGATGATTAGTGATATTGGTAACTAAAGAAGTACCTAAGTAATGATGATGACTGAAGATGTTGGTGACTAAGGATATTCCTAACTCAAGATGATGACTGAAGATATTGATGATTAGTGGTATTGGTATCTAAGGGTATGCATAAGTAATGATGACGACTGAGGATGTTGGTAACTAAGAATACTCCTCACGAAAGATACTGTTGAGGATATTGATGGTTAGTGCTATTGGTATCTAAGGATATGCATAAGTAATGATGACGACTGAGGATGTGGGTAACTAAGGATACTCCTAACGAAAGATAGTGATGCAGATATTGATTAGTGATATTGGTAACTGAAGATATACCGAAGTAGTGATGATGACTGAGGATATTGGTACCTAGGAACATTTGTACAAAAATCCCGAAGTACTGTCTTATGATATGGAACTACAGAAATACACCTATAAAGAAAATACAAATATAAAGATAGGTGATGTAGAAATACAGAGTTCATGCAATTGAAGAACACAAATCTCCACTTTATAAGCTTACGTATCTCCTCAACATGTCCAATTAAAACCCGAAATCGCCTAACCTAAACAATCGCAGTGACTTAAAAACCTAACCTAACTTAAAAACGAAGGTATTAAAATACAGAATAGCAGAGAACGTCGCGAGAAGTGCAGAAAGAACAGTTCCTTGGCGTCTGCAGGTAAAGGCAGCATTGGCACGATCATCGTCAGCATCGGCTCCATCCTCCTTCAACCACGAACAGTTCGCGGACATCGCACCAAGCGTTTTCTGCTGGCCTTGTGCCCCCGTGAATAGTGGCTACCTCGAGCATCGTAGGATTCTCTTCTTTCTCCTCGTCCCCTGTCGCTCGAGAATCCCTTTTCGTTCTTTCCTCGGTCTCGGTTCGTGTCCGCTTCCTCCTCACGGCCCGGCTCCTTTTTTCCTCCCCGGCTTTCTACGGTTCTCTGGACACCGGCGGAGATTTATTAGCCGACCGGCTAATTGGGAACCGTGGATTCCTCCCTTCACCGCGATCGTCGCGGAATTTCCGAGGAACAACCCTGGACACCGGATCGTCCTCGACGGCACGGACAGAACGCGGTCTGCGAATTTATCGCAACCGCGGTGCCTAGGGACCCTCGATCGTTCGGGGATTTAGGGTCAAGGGTAAGACGCAAGATCAAAAGCCGGAATTCTGATCAATCTTATTGTCGTGTATATCCCTAGGCGGTACCATGGTCTAGAATTCTGACTTCTTGGTTCAAATCCCTAGATTTAGAATTCTTCTTCCTCGATTACCGAGTAGATTTCCAATTTTCAAATTCCTTAAATTCCCCACTATACAAATTCCTGTTCTTTAATTCCTCGATTGCATCTCTATATTCCTTTATTTCTGCATCCTTCGACGCGTGTGTTCCTACATGAACAGATCCCTGATAGATAAATTCCAAACGTGCACATCCTCGAAGAAAGTGGACGCAATTACGATGAGAACAACGAAGATTTAAGACATGGTGGTCGCTGATCTAGGAATTCGCGTGGGTGTCCTGCAGAAAATTGCCGCCTGTCGACGAATTTCTCCTTTCACTGCATCATCATGACTGCGATTGAAGAATAGATGCGTTTGTGAGTCAGGTATAATAAGTTGTCGAAGATCGCCGAGGTGAAACATGCATTTTGATCGTCGAATTCTTAAATCTTTTTATTTTTCAATTCCGACAATCTTTGATTCCTGAATACTTTTCTGAGTTCTCCAAATTTCTATATTCTCGAGTTTCCATATTCCTGAGTTCCTATACCCCTGGCTTCCTGTATCCTCGAATTCCTACATCCACCAGTCCGTATATACCTAACTTCCTATGTCCACAAATTCCTACATTCCCAAATACTTATATCCCCAAATCCCTATATCCCCGAATTCCTACATCCACAAGTCCCTATATACCTAACTTCCTATATCTACAAATTCCTACATTCCCAAATACTTACGTCCCCAATTCCCTACATCTCCAAATCCCTACGTCTCCAAATTTGCTACGTCCCCAAATACCTACGTCCCCAAATCCCTACATTCCCAAACTCCTATATACTCAAATTAGTACATCCCCAATTCCACGTATCCTCAAATCCCTACATCCCCAAATCTCTACGTCCCCAAATTTCTTACGTCCCCAAATCCCTACGTCCCCAAATTTTCTACGTCCCCAAATACCTACGTCCCCAAATCCCTACGTCCCCAAATTTTCTACGTCCCCAAATACCTACGTCCCCAAATCCCTACGTCCCCAAATTTTCTACGTCCCCAAATCCCTATATCCTCAAATACCTACGTCCCCAAATCCTCACATTCCCAAATTCCTACATCCCCAAATTTCTACATCCCAAAATTCCTATATCCCCTAATCCCTACATTCCCAAATTCCTACATCCCCCAATTTCTACATTTCAAAATTCCTATATCCCCAAATCCCTACATTCCCAAATCCCTATAACCCCAAATTTCTACATCCCAAAATTCCTATATCCCCAAATCCTTACATGCCTAAATCTCTGCATCCCCAAATCTCTAAATCTCCAAATCCCTAATTTTCCAACTCCCATAAATGCCGAAATTCCTGCATCCTCAAATCCATATATCTCCAAATCTATCATAACCAAAGTCCCACATGTCTAAATCCGTATTCCCAGCTTCCAACATCGTCAAGTCCCCGCGCACGAAATTCCTGAATCTCCTAATCGTGAAA
Organism: Megachile willughbiella; assembly: GCA_945859595.2. Taxonomy (NCBI): domain Eukaryota; kingdom Metazoa; phylum Arthropoda; class Insecta; order Hymenoptera; family Megachilidae; genus Megachile; species Megachile willughbiella. The sequence continues at coordinate 12,946,813 of OX243798.1, read as the reverse complement.
TTTCCAAATTCCTGAGCGTCCACGCTTGAGAAAAGTTTGCTCGGCCGACCCTGGACGCGTACACGTCGATTGTGTTGATCGGTAAGTGCACGTAGAGGTACTTACGTACGCCGAATAGATCGCGTCTCTTTCTCTATGTCAGCCAACGTGTCTTTGGTTTCGCGGAAAAGATCGAACGAGGGCTACGTGAGGACGCGTACTAAGCAGCGACGAACGTCCGCACTCGCAGCGATCGAGGAACCTTGAACGAGAGTGCAGAGTTCCTTTCGACTCCTCTTACACAATCCATCTGTAAACAACCTTCAGTTTCCTATCGTTAACAACAATTTTCATCATTAATCAGATTTAGAGATCGTCCGAAATAATTAACACCCGCCACAAGATGACCTCTACAAAAATCTACTGATCACATTTTTCCATCTGACCTATGTGAACGCCATAATTAATTGTTCGCTTAGAGCAAAGGTGTGTGTATTAGTAGAAGGATGCTTTTGAACAATCGCATTTTGGTATCCATTTTGTGAAGCGACAAAATGGACGAGCAAGAATAACGTGAACCTGAGCGGTGATTTCATCGGGAGATTTGGATATTTGGATTCACCGTACGATCTCTGTTTGATATTCGAAGTAGCAGAATGACTTGGTTCTCATGAATCCGAGGCTGTTCGAAAGCGCTGGTGAAATATTTGCTGATTCCACAACGTTCGCCCCGTGTTCGATCATTTTTCATCGTAAATCCCATTGGCCTGTTATGCTCGTCTTTGTGCCTGAATTTCGGCCGAGATTCACGCGGCGATTACGCCGATTTATTTTGTGAAAGTGCCTTACGTAAAATCACCCGATGCATTATTCATTGCGATGCATTATATCATACTGCGCGAGTGTGCGCTTTTTTTCGTAACGGTCCAATTAAATCAAATATGATTCTAATTATACCGGTCGGACTGAAAATTCGACTCCTAATTACCGTTCAGCACCTGATTTCCAAATTATTCCGTTTTCTGTACTTTCTATACGTGTTTCAAGGCTTCATTTTAAGAGGAGAATTTTAACGAATAGCTTTGTTCGTGACATCGCTTTTGTCGCTGTACGTGACACAGGTGTATTGAAACTAGTACAAGTATACTGTTATTGAACTCTCAGAGATTTTTGTAGAATGGGTCTTGGTTTTAGAGATGTTTTCATTTTAAATTTTATATGGACATACTTGTTTAATTACGTAAACTCGTTTTAAAAGTTGTAATAGTCGCAGTGGTTGGAGTACTCGAAGTCTGACGATCGACGGTTTTCAAGTCCAACAAAAATAATTTTTTTTTCTATGAATTATAGAAGATATCCTAGTAACAACTATGTTAATAAGTTTATGTTCAAATATATTTTTCTACATGAATTAATTTAAAGAACTCGCGTGCAGCGCGTTACGAATGTATTTGAAATCTAATGTTTTCCATAGAAATTATCATGCTCGTAGCTTGCGCAAGATTAATTGTTCGTTCAAGGTCACACATCCTACATACCGTTGACCTCTTCTTTTCATCCTTCCCACCTGTTTCATCTTTGAATACACCTGCGACAAGCGTCGTGCGCTTCTCTATCCATAGAACAAACAATAAACCCAGGCGACATAAAAGACAAGGAAGACACAACGGAGTTAGTTAAACGGTACAGCAGTTGGCCGTCTCGTACAAAGACGAGCGTGTAGCCGGTCGTCCGTCATTTATCTATTAACGGCCGATCGAATCGATTCTCGTCCCCCTTTTGAACGACGGTGTTTCAATCGTACGCCACGAAAACGGCCGAATAATAGAAATTTTATCTGATCGTAATTCACGGAGCTGACTCACGCCGATTAAGACGCCCCGGGACAAAAGAGGGAACGTCTGGCGACTTCTTCGCGAGGCTCGTTGCAGCACAAAAGAGAAGCGGTGCTCTTCGACGTGGAAACCGGCCAGCGACCAACGAATTAGAATATATGTACGAGGTGTAAGGGAAAAAAAGGCGAGCATGAAAGTCGCGGGCGTGGGAACGAGGGGCCCCGAGCGAGCCACCAATTAACACCAATTAGCGCTCATCTGCTCTCTAGGTAGTGGCTGCGGACGGAGAACCGACTTTACATTTAGCACGAGACGTCCGACTCGCCGCGGATTGGTCGGACAACGTGCCTCTTTGTGAACGATCCCCAGGTCGGATCTGGGGAATTTTGCACTTCCGCGATGCCTCCAGACTAAGTGGAACCGTATCGCCGCTTGCGTCACAAGTGCATTATTATCGTGTACGCTTTGAACTTTGATGATAATCGTTAATTGAACTTCGTAAATTAAGGACATACATATTACATATATTATATTCTCAGAATATATTATATTGTAATGAAATATCTAGATACCTAGAGTAGATCCGTGTATCTATATGTTCTTTTGATACTCGTGTCATTGGTACAATTCATGTCATATGTATTGGATACTAAATCGTTATATCATCGATACTTGTATTTCGAGTAGCTGCAAATATCTAGAGAAGTCTCTATACTCCTAGATAACTTCTAATGTATACCCCCAAATTACTATATCTTTAGATACACTTACATTTTCAAATCCTCATATCCCGAAATCAGTGTTTTACCAAATCTCTATATTCCCAAATTCGTATATCCTCAAATCCTTATACCCCAAATCACTATATCCACAAATCGCTACATCCCCAAATACCTACGTCTTTAAATTCCTACATCCCCAAATTCCTACGTCCCCACATTACTATATCCTCAAACTAGTACATCCCCAATTCCCTGCATCCCCAAATCCCTACATGCCCAAATCCCTACGTCTCCACATTCCTATATTCCCAAATACTTACGTCCCCCATTCCCTACGTCCCGAAATTTCCTACGTTCCCTAATCCCTACATTCCCAAATACTTACGCCCCCAATTTCCTACATCCCCAAATCCCTACGTCCCCAAGTTTCCTACGTCCCCAAATACCTACGTCCCCAAATCCCTACATTCCCAAATTCCTATATACTCAAATTAGTTCATCCCCAATTCCATGTATCCTCAAATCCCTACATCCTAAAATTTCCTACATCCCCAAATCCCTACATTCCCAAATCCCTATATCCCCAAATACCTACGTCCCCAAATTCCTACATCCCCACATTCCTATATCCTGAAATTAGTACATCCCCAATTCCCTATATCCTTAAATCCCTACATCCCCAAATTCCTACGTCCCCAAATTTCCTACGTCCCCAAATCCCTACATTCCCAAATCCCTATATCCCCAAATACCTACGTCCCCAAATTCCTACATCCCCACATTCCTATATCCTGAAATTAGTACATCCCCAATTCCCTATATCCTTAAATCCCTACATCCCCAAATCCCTACGTCCCCAAATCCTCACATCACCAAATCTCTATACTTCCAAATCCTTATATCACCAAATACTTTACCCCCAAATCCACATGTCCCCAGTTACCTATATCCCTACATCCCTCCACTCCTAAATACCTATATCCCCAGATCTCTTTATCTCCCAGATCTCCACATCCCCAGATCCCTATATTATCACTCCCTTCTGACCCTAGATCCCTATATCCCCCAATTGCTATATTCTGATCCTTCAATCCCAAATCTCTAACTACAATAATTAACAACCACCACACAATCTTCTCCCTAAAAGTCGTCCACATAACCATAAAAAATCCCACATAATATCCAACATATATGTTAATTTCTTTCGAAGAATATGGTCAAGGAATTTACAGGAGGTAGAAGTTGAAAACACAAGCACGGGACAAGGACTTACAATTTCTTCCGATTTGAATTGCATGGATAAAAACCGAAACGGGGATCACCTTTGCATTCAGTTTTTTTTTTTCATGTCGAAATTCAACATCAGGTCCCGAATAAATGAATCCGTTTCTTGCAAGGTGCAATTTACTCGACAGGCTTCCGTCGTGGGTGCCTGAAAATCAACGAGAATCATCGAACCGGTTGCGAGATCGTTTCCTACCAAATCGGTCCATGCGAACGGGACAAAAAAAAGCCGGCTTCCAATCCTAGAAGTGTCGAGCCGCTTTAGGAGACGATTTGTCCGCAAGAAAACACGCGCGTGTAAAACGGACACGGTGCCGGCGACATTAGCCGCATTTTATCTAAGCATTCGGGCTTGCCGGCGGGGGAGAATGTTTTCGCTAATTCGATATCGACAGTTCAGTCACGATCGACCAGTTAGTTGGACGTACGGAACCGACTTGTCGCCGAAAGGGAATCGATCTCAACGGGAAACGACGTTCCCACATATCGATACTCGTACGTTTTTCCACGAACGCTGAATCAACGCTGACAGCACCGGCTCGCTTCGAATTACGATACGTTCTTGATTAATACATTTGATAATACAAGCACAGGGATCTTGTCGATATTCTGATCGATACGTTATTTCATTTTTTTCTGATTTTTAGGTTTGGACTTTTCAAGTTAGGCTCTCAAATTTTTTGACCTTTGAAATTTTTTATTTTAAAGTTCAAGTTTGGTCGTTTTATGGGCTCTCAAGTTTTGTAATTTTTGAAATTTGAAATTTTCAAGTTTAAGTTTGGTCGGTTCAAGTTTTTAGACTCAAATTTGTTAACTTTTGAAATTGTACATTTTCGAATTTTCAATGTATTGAATTTGTAAAGGTACAGATTCTCGATTATCAAATTTTCTAGATTATGTCACTTCGAGCTTCTGAAGTTTACCATAACTCAATCATTAAGAACCACCGAGATCTATACAAAAAATGCAAATCGTCATCGTTTGAAGACTCTTGTCCGCCACATGAGGAACATGGGAACTGGCGCCATGTGTAACATGCAGGTGCCCATGACGCCATATTAGCTTCAATATTGATTTGCACACGATTAGTTTCAATATTTTGTCCAATTGCGCATGGTATTTATACGACAGATAGAATAAACTTTATCTTTTAATCACGTGATGTCACATTACCGATTCGCCATTGACGAAAGATTAAACTGCGGTCGATTCCCCTATCGAGGATACCTTTAAGCCCCGTCGATGATCCAATAAAAAAGTAGCCGTCGCACTCGTCCTGACAGGCTCGGCCACCAGAGAAGCAAGAGAAACAGCAGGAAGGCAAAACAAACGTCCCCGTCAAAACCTACCCACCGCGTTCGCAGTAATTACCGATCTACGGTGTAATCAGAACCTCGGCAGATTTTTCGCCGATCGCACGGCCATTCGTCGGTCACAAATCAGAATAATTACACCGGGGGTTTGCGCGATTCCGCGTTGTGCTTGCTCGATTCCTCGTCCACCAGGAGTCCTCTCGGAGGCTTCGGTGCTCCTACCACCACCAATCAGGGACCGTGAGTGACGGTCGGCTAATGCAATAAATAAATTCCGATCGCGCTGTCGCGGAAGACAGCGGCTATCTGTTCCGAAGCGACCAGAAGCGGATCCCAAAGGGGTGTTCAGGAGCAGCCGGGCCGGACGATAGAAAGCTGGAAGTGTTCCCGATGGAACCGGTCCCTTCGAACAAGAAAAAAATACCGAGACCATCGGATCTCTCGAGAGAGCGCGCGCCTCGATGGTTTAATGAACTCCGCGCTCAGACAATGAGAGACTTTCGACCGGTTGATTTTCTGCGATTTTTAATTACAACTGCTTTTGTCGCACCGACCAGCGATCGCTGCTGTCCATTTTTTAATCGACAAATTAATATATCTTCACGCTTGAACATTGTAATGCACATAAAATATTTGAAATTATATTTTAGCTGAATGTATCTTTATACTTTGCTTGAAAATTATATTCTTAATCTCGCAGATCTCCCTTTATGTTCCGAAAGATTCTTTGATTAACGAGTTGAACTTCTCCAAGGGTTAAGAGCTAATATTTTTTACAGTTAGGTTGTCTAGCGAGAATGTAGAGTGTAGAATTAGCATTTTCCGGCAAAAGCGAATTGAATACGGAACGATGATGTCACACACGCGTCTAGGGCTACTTTGCAAAGAGGAAGGGAGGTGGTTTGATGAAGGCAGCAATTAACCCTTGGCCAGCTTGAATAATCCCTAAGTGGTACCTTCCGAGATGGACTTTCGCAAATTTATACCGAGCTTCCTTTACGCTATTCTATCACGTAACTATTACGTTCGTACGAGCGGAATAAATTCGAGGAATTTATTTATGCAACAATTATATGTTACAGTTTGCGTTAAAATGGAGGAATGCAGTTGCGCGTTGTAGATGCATTAATGCATCTTCATTTTCAGCTTCTTTATATGCTTGCCTAACTATACGCTGTACAATAAGAAACTGTTGTACCGTGGGAAAGTCGCGGCCACATTAAGCAAATATAGAAACTAATATAAATAAAATTCCTTACGGACGCAAGCTTTATTCAGAGAAGTTTATAAATAAAATACGTGGGTGAAAATGTTAACGATCGCAGACACAATGATCAAAGATTAAATATTTGCGTGAGGAATTCAGATATTGGTATCAGCGACCGTATGATCTTGAAACTACAGTAATACTCGTTTCAATAAAAATTTCATTAATCTTCTCAGATCTGATTGCGCTGCTGAAACATTGCTGAATATTTTGTATTAGTATGAATACTTGTATGAAATAATTGGAAAAGATACCGAGATATAATATTTCTTGAAATTTACTTATAATTCTGCATTCGAATTTATATAGTTTTTAAAATTCGCTTGCATTGTATTAATATGAAAATTTTCTTTTTTCCGCGAATTAATGTAAAAATATCTTTAATGTAGCGATAGGTAATATAACGCGTGACTATATAACATATCACATAACAAATGACATATTTATCAACACGTGACTATATAACGAATGACAATATTACGAATTATCAACTATAACAAATTATAGCACGGCTATACAGGGTGTCTCACAACTAGTGTAGGTAGCTGACGTGATTCTAAATAAGATTTCCCTTTGCAAAAATGGGGTATTCGTTTTTGAATTATTAAGGAAAACACAGGGACTGCGCGCGCAGGCGCGAGAATTGCGCGCGCAGATACGAAAGCGACTCTGCTTGGCCGGTGTTTTTTCTTAATAATTCGAAAACGAAGCTTCGAACCCAATTTTTGCAAAGGGAAATCTTATTCAGAATCACGTCAGCTACCTACACTAGTTGTGAGACACCCTGTATAACACGTATCCGTTTATACCATGTATTTCATGATTTCGAGCAGGTCAATGAATTTTACATCCCGTTTCGTTAAAAATTCCGCGTCTGATCGTTAATTATTTTTCTTTCTCAGAGGCAATTCACGCTGATCCTGCAAGCGAGAGACGAGGCGAGCGCAGGCGTGATCGAGGAAGCCAGTTACAGCGGCATTGTCCTGCCAGGACCCACCTGGCACACTCTCAATCATCAAGGAAGAAACGCTCATCTAGCTTATCGTGTTCGGGTCCAGTGCGCGGACCATTATTACAACGCGACCTGCACGAAGTTCTGCAGGCCGAGGAACGACATATTCGGCCATTACACCTGCGACGAGAACGGGGACAAAGTATGCATACAGGGATGGAAGGGCTCCGATTGCGAAATCGGTGAGTACATTTCTTCTTCTTGCCTCGTTTTGCAGCAATGTTCGGTCACGTAGGTTGTACATTTAATCGTCGCTTTGTTTCCCTTCGACGCTTACGTGAATGGGTCTTAACGGAGTTCCATGGTCTCATCGAATATTTGACAAACTTGGCTAATTTCACTGACTCGCATTTCATAAATTTTTCCTTTGATATTTTTAATTGATACATGTACGAATTTATGAAAACTCACTGCTGCCAGATGTTGACAAACAGTAGCCTATTATTTTTTCGGCAACAGCAGTCAGAAATAATTCATCTGTAATGTTAAAACAAATAACTAAATTTTAAATTTTAGACATACTTCAGCGATATTTAATTGTACAAATTGTAACTGGAACTCAGTTGCAAGGCACATAATACTTACTTTTGTTGTATCTGAACTGTAGCGTACGTCGCATAAACCAAGGGGTTAGGTCAACCTAACCTTTGGTTTACCGAAGCGGTCGAATAACCTACAAGTTTCTACAAGTTTTTTATTTTATGTTACAAAATTTGTTCGGGTGATTTCTTTGAAATCTATGTACTGTTCAATTTTATATTTAATTTTGAAGCAAGTGTGCGTAATGTTAACTATAATCTAATTTAGTTTTACATATTGAGAACCTTTGTCTATTTATATGAACATAAACCGAATGATAAGGTGAATTAAACAGGAATAATAAAACATGATCGAAGAAAGAAAATAACGATCTGTACCGGAAGCAGACACTCAATCGAGAAGGCCTTGTCTCACGTCATTAAGCAGAACGATATACGATTACTTGAAAAACGCAAACCGAGGATACCGTTGAAAAAAGCGAGAACGATGGCAAAAAATCAGCATGAAACAGCAACGAGCACGCTTTTGTCGTTCTCGCGATCTCGTTGCGTATGCAACGAAGCGTCTCGCAAGGTCTTCGGCGATATTGCCCGCTAAACGATTCCCCGGGGCTTTTTTGCTCGCCTCCACCGACCAAGGAATAATTAATCGATCCTCGAAGCGTGAAATCTCGCGTCGCGCGAGCTCTTGCGCTCTTTCGCTCGCTTTTCTCACGGGCCGCTGACTCTGAAACTAACGAGCTACCATGAATCGATCGACTCGAATTTTTAACGCAACCAACTTAACTTCCCTTTTTTTTCTTTGTCTCTCGCGGCAAAAAGCATATTTAATTAGTTACGACCTTCGTAATACTCGATTGCTCCTTAGTACGGTGGCTGATATAACGAGTATGCTAATTACTGAAAATTAGGCAATTGTTAACAGAATTTTAAGTGCACGTTTCTGACGTTCACACTATGACAGAGACACAGAGTGAGACAGAGACAGTTACGTTCTGAGGTTTCTGTGATTCTAAATTTATATACATTTTATAGTTCTGTCTCATGAAATTTATAGGTTGCCGAATCTTTAGGTCTACAGATACTTGTATCTCTGAGGTTCTACTTTAACAAATCCATAAGTTTCTGATGTTCTCAAATTCCTGCATTTCCAAATCGCTACGTCCCTAAGTTAGCATGTGCCAAAAATTACTACGCCCCCAAATCTCTATGTTCCCAAACCCCTACGTCCTCAAGTTGTTATGTGCCAACAATTATCATGCCCCCAAATCTCTACGTCTCCAAATACCTACATCGTCAAATCTCTACGTCCCCAAATCCATACGTTCTCAAGTTGCTATGTGCCAAAAATTCCTACATCCCCAAGTTGCTATTTGCCGAAAATTCCTACGTCCCCAAGTTGCTATGTACCAAAAATTACTGCGTCCCCAAATTGCTATGTGCCAAAAATTCCTACGTCCCCAAGTCCCTTCGTCCCTAAATCTCTACATCCCCAAGTGGCTATGTGCCAAGAATTACTACGCCCCCAAATCTCTACGTCCTCAAATCGCTATGTTCTCAACTTGCTATGTGCCAAGAATTACTATGTCCCCACGTCCATTTGTTCCTAAATCTCTACGTCCCCGAATCCCTACACCCCCAAGTAGCCATGTGCCAAGAAATCCTACGTTCCCAAATTCCTAAGTCCCTAAATCTCTACGTCTCCAAGTCCCTACTATCCCACATCTCTACGTCCCCAAATTCCTACGTCCCCAAGTTCATTTGTCCCTAAATCTCCACGTCCCCAAATCCCTACACCCCCAAGTAGCCATATGCCAAGAAACCCTACGTCCCCAAACTCCTACGTCCCCAAATTCCTAAGTCCCTAAATCTGTACGTCTCCAAGTCCCTACTATCCCACATCTCTACATCCCCTAATTTCAATGTCCCAAAATTCCTACATCCCCACACCTCCATCTCCCCAAGTCCCTACGTCTCCACATCTCTATTCCCCCAAATCCCTACGCCCCTACATTCAAATGTCTCTAAATCTCTACATCCCCAAAGTCCTTTCCTACATTCCTCATACTCCTATATTCCCAAATCCCTCTAACCCTAAATATTCCCAAATTCCTGTAACCTCAAACCACTATGTCCGTAAATCCCTATAACCTCAAACCCCCATCATCCCCAAAAATAAGAGAACGATAATATATTTGATGAAAGCCGACAACGAACGTCGCTAGGAAATTTCTAGAATATCATTATTCTCGATGTTGGACGACAGTGTTTGCTCGAACAAAAGGAATGATTTGTCCGATTGAACGCGCGAACGTCGTCGGTGCCTTTCGAAAACGATGACGATGAAGGAGGGATAAGACGTGTACATATAGCAAGACGAGTCGGATGAGCCGAACACACGGGGAGGCGGAAGTAACGATTAAGCAGCGAAGAAAGAGCTGCCATATTAGTCGGGCCAGCATTGTGTGACGGGATCTGGCGTGATGTTGCTACCTTTAGAAGATCGTACGACATGCGTCTAACGTCCGCCCATTGAGGCACGCTTCGAGATAATTCGCGTGTTTTGCTGGTGCCGCGACTTTGCGCGACAGGAAACCACGTGTAACCAATAATCATGATTTTTAAACGGTCAGACCACCTTTGAAGATAAATCCGAATTTTCTCTCGTCGACTAATACCTTTTGATTACATGAAATGAACGCTCGCTCAAAAATTAAATGATTCCTTTCAATACTAAAATTTCTACAGTGAGTCTATAATTCTAGTCAGTCGATCTAGCGCTTATGGCGATTTAAATTAAAAGTAAAATCTACTTTTTGACTCGTACGCGTTACGTACACGTGTCACCAGAGGTTGTCTCGCGTTATATCACAGGTTGCACCACCTCGATATTCAAGAGACCAGCGAACAAAAGTGAAAATAGCCCCTGTTAGAATGAAAGAACTGTATAATGCCGATACGAGCTTTCGTAAAACATAAAGTTAATATTATAGCAATAAAAATACGTGGCAGAAATTTATTAGCCGATGCTAATTTCATCCTACAGCTCGGGGATTAGAAAAATGGGGAGAACCGTTAAACCCTACGTATAATCGAACTGCACGCTGCATCGTCGAATTTTATTACGTTTGATTAATTGGACACGCGGTATCGTCGCCTCCATGCAATAAATTAAAAAGAAAAACAATTACGCCTTTCGCTAACTGTAAAAGCCGGAGGAATAAGCAGCTCGGCGAAGAGACAGCACGCTTTCTATGGCTCTTGCCAAGTACATCAAAGTGTAAAAGGGGAAAGCGAGAATCTGCCGGACATTTATTATGCGTATAAATACGCGAAGATACGTAATCGGACACCCGCTGGATCCTGGAAACGCTAAATGCTAGATTTCACCCCGAAATAGAGCGCGCATGGTTGAGGATCCTTTGAAAACTGTGCTTTTCTACATTTTATGACACGTATCGTTTATTTAGAAACTATTCGCATACTTTATGGGAAGTTAATTGTTGGGAGATTATTTTACGAGGAAATGATTGCTGGCTGGTGACTTCACTCTTTGAGGTTAGCTGAAGAATCAAGTTACTTATAGTCATATATTTTGATAAAGTTAGTTTAGTCAGATTTATTAATTTAGTTAGTTTAGTTAGTTTAGTTAGGTTAGTTAGGTTAATTAGGTTAGTTATGTTACTTAGGTTAGTTAGGTTAGTTAGGTTAATTAGGTTAGTTATGTTATTTAGGTTAGTTAGGTTAGTTAAGTCAGTTAGGTCCATTATGTTAGTTATATTAGTTAGGTTACTTAGGTTGGTTAGTTTCGTTAGGTTAGTTAGGTTAGTTAGGTTAGTTAGGTTAGTTAGGTTAATGAGGTTAATTAGGTTAGTTAGGTTAGTTAGGTTAGTTAGGTTCGTTACGTTAGTTAGGTTAGTTAGGTTAGTTAGGTTAGTTAGGTTAGTTAGATTGGTTAGGTTGATTAGATTAGTTAGGTTAGTTAGGTTAGTTAGGTTAGTTAGGTTAGTTAGGTTAGTTAGGTTAGTTAGGTTAGTTAGGTTGGTTAGGTTGATTAGATTAGTTAGGTTAGTTAGGTTGGTTAGGTTGATTAGATTAGTTAGGTTAGTTAGGTTAGTTTGGTTAGTTAGGTTAATTTAACTACAGTACAATTTTATATAACATATAATGTACACGAATGTACATAACCTAATATTCAATTGTCAGCATGAATTCTTCCACTGTAATAAAGAAATTAGCCTCTCTGTATGTAAATACATGTACACATTGCTTATGGATAGTTCAATAATTGCGTTCGGTCTTTTACGTTACGCGCAATCAAGCATCGTTCATTAGCCAGCAAATTGATCAAGGTAAGATTTTTTTGAAAGCCTTCGATTGATTCGAATCGCTGAAAATGAGTCGGAGAAAGTAGGACGGAGCAATATTGCTCTTTTCTGCGGCATAGCAATTAGCAGTCCCGGTAATATCGTGCGAAACAAAACTGTTCCAGTTTGTGGATTCGAAAGGAACACGAAGTACGGAGTAGGGTTGTTGACTTTGAAACGATTTCAAGACTCTTCGTGATAACGATACGAAAGAAACGACGGGGACGCAGCCAGTTTCCCTTGACACTGTGAACTTTAAGATTTCCACGCTTGCGTTAACGACAGCTCGAAAAACCACATTTCTTGTCGATGAAATCGTAAACGGTGTATTACCATAATTCGTACTTTAATTAATATATCGCAATACAATTCCCGTATGTTCTTTCATTTAACTATTATGTTACAGCGGAAAGTTAAATTTTCTAAATCCGATTAATATTATCGAATTGTTTAGGTCTATTAAAGTACGGGAGAAGTTAGAACATAGAACTTGTACGTATACCGACAGTGACGGAAGATTCTGCCTTCGTCATGCAAGGGTCAACATAAGTTTGAGATACACGTCCCACAATTAGACCCGTTCCACTTTCGTCGAATACAGAAGGGAAAAAAAAGGAATAAAGGACGAACGATCCCAATTAGGGAGCTATCGTTGGAAATCGTGTACTCGTGAGACGATGAGAGCCGGTTGCTCACTTACTAGAAGGGGAAGAACTGGCTCCGACATTTTTGTCACGCTGTGAAAGGTCAATACGAGAATTTCACTCGTGCATCGTCTTCACACGAGCTCTATGCATCTCGTGCAACACCGTTCCTCGAGAGAGGAGCCTGTTTCTGGACGCGGTGCCAACGCTCGTTTGCATTTGACCTCTTTTCCCGTCGTGGATACGCGATTCGTTAAATCCTTGTCGATGTTTTTGTATCGTGGCAAAAAATTGATTGCGCTCGAGGTGACACAGATACGAAATCGATATCTAGATTAGCATCGACGACGCCTTGAATAATTTTCATTTAATCGATCTCGCTGCGATTAATATAAGATTAATTAACCGCTTTCATTGCACGTTATCGCTATTTTATAATTAACTGTTAGTTTGTAAAAGTATCGACATTCTTTCGAAATCGTACGTTCGATCGAAAAACGGACTCGTTTATGGAACGAGGTCAAGAAAACCGGTGAATACCCTGCAATATATAGAAACGTATATGAATCGTGAAATATCGCAGCCAGCAACGGTAAGATAAGCAAAACGTTCGCTCTTTCACAGCGAGATTATCGATGCTCGAGCCGTGGCAAAGGTAAACGTTGCACGTGAAAGTCGTGAACCTTCACCTGTAATCCGATTCTTCGCGCATCTGTTCCCCGTTCACCAGATCGGGAAATAAGAAAATATAGAAGCAGCGGGTGTACGAAGATGAATTGCGCCGGTTAATCCGCCAGACGTCGCTGGATTAACAACAACAAAAAGTCCCATAGACGTGTAACTGTAGACGATCCTCCGCTAGATTTATGGATTCTGAACAACCGACAAAAACGGTATACCGCAACAACTGTTGTTAACTTCGATTCGTTCGTTACGAGATGAAACTCTCAAACAAATATTTCCGAATATTTTCTACACAAAAATTTAGGAAATTAAATCGGTCGTTCAATCGGTTTAGTAGCTCTGCTATTAAATGCTAGATAATTGTCTGTTAGATAAATAATTGCTTAGTAATTAGTTGCTGCTCAGTTGTTTACTCGATTATTTACTTGATAGTTACCTTCTGTTTACTGGATACTTAATAGGTATCTTTTGAATTCTTTATTGGATAATTATCCGTTTGATAATTACCTGCTGGGTAATTGTCTTGTCGATAATTATCTCCTGTTAACTGATGGGTAATTGTCTATCGGACACTGCTGGATAATTGTCTGTTTAATAATCACCTGCTCGGTAATTGTCGTATGGATAATTATCTGCTGTTAACTAATGAGTAATTGTTTATCACATACTGCTGGATAATTGTCTGCTTAATAATTACCTACTGGGTAATTGTCCTATGGATAATTTTCTGTTGTTAACTGATGGGTAATTGTTCATCGGATACTGCTGGATAATTGTCTGTTTAATAATCACCTGCTCGGTAATTATCCTATGGATAATTTTCTGTTGTTAACTGATGGGTAATTGTTCATCGGATACTGCTGGATAATTGTCTGTTTAATAATCACCTGCTCGGTAATTGTCCTATGGATAATTTTCTGTTGTTAACTGATGGGTAATTGTTCATCGGATACTGCTGGATAATTGTCTGTTTAATAATCACCTGCTCGGTAATTGTCCTATGGATAATTTTTTGTTGTTAACTGATGGGTAATTGTTCATCGGATACTGCTGGATAATTGTCTGTTTAATAATCACCTGCTCCGTAATTGTCCTATGGATAATTTTCTGTTGTTAACTGATGGGTAATTGTTCATCGGATACTGCTGGATAATTGTCTGTTTAATAATCACCTGCTCGGTAATTGTCTTATGGATAATTACCTGCTGTTAACTGATGGGTAATTGTCTATCGAATACTACTGGATAATAGTCTGCTTAATAATTACCTGCTAAATAATTGTCTGCTGCAGAAGTGTCTGCTTAATAATTGTCTGCTGTGTAATTGTCTATTGGATAATTGTGTGGTTGGTAGCTTATGTCCAGTGCATAATACTCCATGTCTGACCTTCTGGATAATTGTCTACTGTTCGATAATTACTCGCTGGATAATTGCCTGTGATAATTACATGTATTGGATTTTAATCATGAAATTCAACGCGTTTTACGTACTAGTGCATACGTATTTGTTATGTACGATAGATGGTGGAATCTTTAATGATTAATGGTCCTGCCGCTTTCTCGTTCGCGCGGACAACGAACGTTTATGGATATTTATGCGATTGCAGCCTGTCGTCTCTGGACTCGCTTCGTAACGATGCATCCAGCTCCCTCTTGCTATTCGATACACGTCAGCTCGAGGTTGATCAGGCTGATCGGCCTCTCCGGTTTCCGATTCTGTGTTGCACGACGATGGGAACCGAGATTTCCCTCGCGGCTAACTCGCGCCGCGGCAATCACCGTGCAGAAGCGACGAGTGTGCTCGATCAGCGTGGTTAGATGAACTCGCCGGCAAACTAGAGCCCCGACATTTTTTTCACTCGTCGAAGATGCAACAGGTGTTCGCGAGAAGCGCTCGGGAGAACCCACGACTCGTCTTCCCTGTACTGATTGTAAATAACGATGCGTACTCGTTTAGCTAGTGTTTGGAATCATCTAGTCGTACAAGCATCCATCATTCTTTGTTGTTTATGGCTATCGAGTCCGTTGGGATTGTGGGTCCAGAATTGATCTTTATTGAAACGCTTTATATGTATGAATGTACTATGCACGAAGGTCATCGAAATCTTAGCAATTCTGGAATTCGAGATTACGAGTGTAGAAAGTTGGAAATTTGCAAGTATACGGATACAGAAATGAAGGAATTTCAAAGTCGACCATCTTTAAATGTGTCAAGTTAAATATTTGCCCGCGTCCGAAAGAAACTTCCTAATGAACTCTCCAGTTCTCGGAACCTCGAACTCTATTACCGGCGTATCTTCACCGATCGTATCCGATGCAAGAAACACGTATCCCCGGCACAAGATGAGTTCTAAGAATTCACAGAGGTAAAATCTACTTTTCGTTTCGTTGTGAATAATTGTTTGCTCGTGCGGAAGACGCGTGTAATGCAAGGAATACGTTTTCCGCGTTAACGAATCGCAGTCACATTTTTGTAGCGTCAGGGTTCATCCAGTGACGGGCGAACTATAGTTAATACACGGTTATCCTAGACCAGCAAGCGATCCTGGTTGTTCGAGCGGCTTAGCTAACGGTAAAGAGTCGGTACGTCGGTTTAAAAGTTTGAGGGGTACGTGTAGTACACGCGTGTCGTTGCGGCATGATTTTTCGTTTCACGGTCAGAAGGATAATCCTTCTCTCTGTCACTTCTCATCCGTCTTTCTGTCCCCTCGGCTAATTGAGTTGCTCGGCCCCGGTCAGGGATCTCCGTCACGTTTCTTTTTCTCCGCGCTGTCTCTCCTCTTTTCGAAAGTGTCGTTTCCAGAGATACGGTACCGTGCCTTCACGAAATTGGGTTTCGTCATACTGCCACCTGTAAAAGAGAACACTCGTACCTGTTGCTCCGCCTCCGGGAACGCTGGATACCTTCTTCCAGCCGGCCCTCGGAGATATATGAAACGTCCGTGATCGTATAATCCGCCGGCGAACGCGGCCGCGGAAAATAATCCGACGCTTATACTTTCGTGACCGTGGGCGGATTAATTGTTTGTGTTTTAACTTCCATTCACGGATGCCTTTTGTGCCGCGCCACGGCGAGCCGCGCCGGTTATTGTTCGTCGCGGGAAGATTATTCCTTTGGAAAGTCGTTTGAGTTATGACCGACGGTGGCTCTTCTTCTTTCTGCGCGTTTGGGACTCGACAAGGGCCGAGAACGCCGATAAAACACGAATAACGTTCATTGCCAGTACCGCCATTTTAACCAGGAATTTACTCGGTTTTACTGTTCTACTCATTAAAATTAAAGATCAAATTATATCGCTATCCTAACAAACCATTTTCTTCTTACGCAGGATGCAATTTTTCAAAATTGTACATATAAAGTGTTATCACAATATGCAACCGAGTCTATGAAATTATTAAATGTACTAATATCTATGGACGGAATGTACGTTCTTCCTAACGGTCTTGAAAAATGTTACAGCGGTCTGCAAGGAGGGTTGCCACCCCGTCCACGGTCATTGCAACGTGAGCGGCGAGTGCAAGTGTCGACACGGATGGCGGGGTGAACTCTGCGACCAGTGCACTCCATATCCCGGTTGCAAGCACGGCTACTGCAACGGTTCCAGTTGGCAGTGCATCTGCGACACGAATTGGGGCGGTATCCTCTGCGACCAGGATCTGAATTACTGCGGCACTCACGAGCCCTGTCAGAACGGGGGTACCTGCGAGAACACAGCCCCGGATCAGTACAAGTGCACCTGTCCCGAGGGATTCTCGGGACCGACCTGCGAGAAGGTCGACAACCCGTGCGCCTCCAACCCCTGCGCCAATGGGGCGACCTGCAGGGAACTCGGAGAGAGTGCTCACTGCGAGTGCGCTGCCGGTTTCACCGGACTATATTGCGCGACCGACATCGACGAGTGCGCCTCGCAACCCTGCCAAAATGGCGGCACCTGCGTCGACGGCAAAAACGAATTCGTGTGCAATTGCCCACCGGCTTGGCAGGGCGTCCTCTGCCAGTTCGACGTGGACGAGTGTGCTCTCAAGGAGTCGCCCTGCAAGAACTCGGTCACCTGCGTGAACCTGGCTGGCGATTACAGGTGAGTTCTCTTTTCATCCGTTAGTTCATAGGTGCTCCCCTGTCGTCAGACACTTAGTCCCACTTAGCCCTAGGAACTTTGAGGGATGTGAACTGTTGCATTCTATTGTCAATACATTGTCATACTTTGTGAATATGTATCATACCGTGTGAATTCTTATGACTTGTCAAAGATACTCTGCCTGGAATTATATCTTGCTTCTTTTGTATATAACCTGACCAGTTTGAACTTATCTTTCTTTAATCGCATCTCGACTAATTACCACGAGGCTTCGCAAATACCATTTCGTAACTAAATATCATGTAATTTATCGAGAAAATACTTTGTTGCAGGTGTCGTTGCAGGAGCGGTTTCACAGGCAAGAATTGCACGAAGAACATCGACGACTGCGTGGGTCAATGTCAGCACGGTGCATTGTGCATCGACCTGGTCAACGACTACCACTGTAGCTGTACCGCGGGTTACTCGGGCAAGGATTGCGACGTGGACATCGACGAATGCGCCTCGAAGCCCTGTCAGAACGGCGGCGATTGCCGGGACCTGGTGAACGCTTACGAGTGCGTTTGCCCGGTCGGCTTCACCGGTTATCAGTGCGAGATCGACAGGGATCATTGCAGCCCGAACCCCTGCAGGAACTCCGCGCCTTGCTTCAACACCCAGACCGACTACTATTGTCACTGTCCCGAACAATGGCAGGGGAAGAATTGTTCCGAGCCGGCCTCTCATAACCCGCAGCTCGGCGTCATGGACGAGGAAGCTGGCTGCGGCAGCGAGGGCACGCCCTGCGGGGGCAGGGGCAAATGCAGCGGTGGCAGATGTATCTGCGATCCTGGCTATACGGGGATGCATTGTCACGAGAACATCAACGACTGTCGGGGCAATCCTTGTTTGAACGGTGGGACATGTGTTGATTTAGTCAACTCGTTCCAGTGCATCTGCAGGGAGGGATGGACCGGGGATTTATGCGATCAAGGTAAGCGGTTGTTTCGTTTGGCCAAACGGAATCTACGGAAAACTAATTGAACGTTAAGATACGCACGAGATCTCGTTACTCTTGACCTAAAGAAACACGCGTGAGTGAGACCTAAAACTGTTGACCATCTTTCAGACGTGGACGAGTGCACCAACTCACCCTGTCGGAACAACGGCACCTGCGTGGACGGCGTGGCCGATTTCACCTGCATCTGTCGGGGCGGTTGGAAGGGCAAAACGTGTACTCTCCGAGCGGGTCATTGCGAACCAGGTACCTGTCGTCACGGAGGAACCTGTCAAGATCGTGGCGACGGATTCACATGTCACTGTCCTCCAGGTTGGGAGGGCGCCGCCTGCCACATAGCATCGCCGGCGTGCGCGAGCAATCCTTGCGAGAACGGGGCAACCTGCGTGAACACCGCTGACGGGAACTACAGGTGCGTCTGCCGAGAGGGCTTCGAGGGGCCGAACTGTCGACGGGACGTCGACGACTGCCAACCCTTACCTTGCCTGAACGGCGGCAAGTGCGTCGACGGGATCAACTGGTTCAGATGCGAGTGCGCGGCAGGCTTCACGGGGCCGGACTGTCGTATAAACGTGAACGAATGCGCCAGTGACCCGTGCACGGGTGGCTCCACCTGCGTGGACGGCATCGCGAGCTACTCCTGCGTCTGTCCACCCGGAAGGACCGGGACCCGCTGCGAGATCCGCACCGCCGGTGGACCTGGATGCATGGTGGCCAGCTGGGACGACGACTGCAATATCTGCGAGTGCCGCAACGGCAAGAACCAATGCAGCAACATCTGGTGCGGGCCCGGTAACTGCCTGAACGGTACTTCGTGCCTGGCTCACGAGGTCTGCGTGCCCAGCCCGAGCGAGAGCTGTCTGGCACCACCCTGTCCAGCCTGGGGCGAATGTCGACCCGTGGAGACCGGTAGAAGAGTGGGACCACCCGCTCTGCCAGCACCTCCGTCCTGTTGGCCAGGACAGGCCACTCCCGGACCAACCTGCTCCAGACTCACCATCCTCCTGAGGAGAGACACCCTAGCAGCAGGCACATCCGTGGAGATACTCTGCAGACGCCTGAGGAAGCTCCTGGCCGATCCACGAAGACCGCAGTCGATCGTGCTACTGTGCGATCTGAAACCCGGAGACAACGACACGGTGGAGGTAACCATCTTCTCCGAAGCTGCCGCGGACGCCGCCAGGGACCTGGGCGAAGCCCTCAGTCGACCTCTGGGCAGACCACTCGCTCTGGCCTCCGTGCTGGAGGTCAAAGTGGAGACGGCCCTGCTCAGCGAACCCAGCTCGGTGAACGCCGGTAGCGCCGGCAGTTACGTAGCTGTTTTGGGTGGAGCTCTAGCGACCATTTTGGTGTTGGCTCTGTTCGGTGGTCTGTGGTACCTCCGATCGGTCAGACAACGATCCAGCCTGACCGCAACGACCAGCAGCGAGACCTCGTTGCACAGACATCGCAGCGACCTGGACGAGAAATCCAACAACCTTCAGAACGAGGAGAACCTGAGGAGGTACGCGAATCCCTTGAAAGATCAGGACCAAGGTGAACCGAGGGTCTCCGTCGTGAGACCTCTGTCCGGCACCTCGCTGGGTCCTCTTAGCACGACCGAAGAGAGCTTGGAGATGGTCTCCGAAGAAGGTAGACATCGTCTACCGCCGCTCTACAAGCCCCCCAGTGCAGAGGCCAGGAACAACACAGCCAGTTTCAGCTACGAGGAGGGACCGCATAAGCCGTACAGCAAGCCCAGACTACAGGAACCGACGTACTCTCATCAGCAACCGGGCACGAGCCAGACGTCTGGTCCACATCAGGTTCTCACGGTGCACGTGTAACTCTCTTCAGCAACGATACCGGAACAACGAAGAACGAGCATCGATTCGAAGACAACGAAGACATCGAAGAAGAGGTCTTTCTTGCGTTGAACGTATTAACGGAGACTCTGCGTGAAGGTGACCTTGATATTCTTTCCTCGTGGAGTTGTCTCGAAGATGACCGTAGCAGGGTTGCAGAGAGTGAAATTGATCGATTCACGATCGATTCGATGAAATTCTCTGCGCCCCTTCTGCACCGCCGGCGTTCCACGAGACGCGACAATAATCGATCGACGGATATATAATTAAATGATAACGCCGAGTTGTTTAATTGTACATATGTACATAGCCCGTACTTATTAATTTCGCTAAGCCTGTATCCACCTCTGAACGCCGTCGTCCCTACGACTCTCTTAAGCTGTAAGGTTATCGACGTTGTATCCGCGTTAGTGGTAATAACTCGTCGGTGCTCCTTCGAAATGTCCGAACAGGAGCACCACCGTAGCACGTAGGCGAATCTAATATCTTCGAGCGTTCCGTTAGGACGATAATTATTGTGATACTCATAGAAAGGGAGGACTTCGCGCGTAATACTACTACTCCCCGATTTCGGAGTCAAGTTTTTGACATTTGTTGTTCGGATTCGGGGTAGCCCTCGCGGAATCTTAATTCGGCCCTGACCTCGCAGCCATTGTAGTGCGCCGAAGCTTGCGTTTTGTCGAGAGTCGACGGAAATTTTCTCGCGAAAATCACCGGGAAGTAGGTCCCCTCGCAGAGAGCGGACGGCGCCATTTTGCGATCCGCGTAAGCGATTGTCAAGCTTAACGACATAAATAGCTACGATGTAAATAGACCCACGGTACATAGATCCAATCACCCCTCTCGCCTTCCTTTGATTTTTTTTCCCTCGCCAGTATTTCCTTTCCCTCCCTCGCCCCTTTTTAGATGTGCAATTTTATTTTTCTTTTCTCTTTTAGTATCGTTCGAATCTTTAACAAGATGGACGTCGCGTAAGCTCGTATTAAGTTGTACGTAATCTGTAACGGAATGAAGTTTCTTTACATTTTTTATAACAGATAGTTTATTTTATAAAGAAATCTATATTATTATACGAAATATATAGAAGCGATGAGAAAAACAAAAAATATATATATATGAATATATATATATATATATATATATATATATTATATTATTTTATATTATATTATATTATATTATTTTTTATTTGATTGCCTTTGTATTCGTTGTTGAGAGATCACGGACAATAGTTCCAGGCTATAAATAATATGTTCGTTTGCTATAAAGAAAATTTTGTAAAACTGCTAATGTCCTTGGTCCCTGATTAATAGGTAGCTAATGAGTAATACACGCGTTGTGATCAGCCCCCCCCCCCGTGTCAGATAACGAAGGAAGCTCGAATGAGTGTGTGTAAATAATATTAAGCTCCCTTCCGACCCCAACCCCCGCATTTTCTCGCCTAGGGTTTCCGGCGACGACAACGATCATGATAACGATGATGAACGTGTTTTAATAAAAAGTACAACCCTTTGATGTCGGTGTTATCTTTATTGCACCCAGACTGCGTTTTCACATCATTTCTACTTATAATATGGAGGAATCGAAGAGTTTTATACCAACATACAAATTACTTCTCTCATGCATTAAATTTGTAAGTTACCATTTTTTTTTTTAATTGGGTTATACATTCGAGTTTGAACTCTTATGTAAAGATTCGCAAAGATTTCGTTTCAAGAAGCATATGAGACAATAGATTATTGCAAAGTAATTAATACAAGAAAATTGAAAGTATTTTGGAAGTAATGACTCGTTTTTTAAACATTTGAATATATGAGCGCCATTCTTGGAGAAGCGCAACTAGCGCCGCCTAGCGGTAAACGGAGGTACCAGTCGAAAAGAAAATTCCGTTTTTCTCCGAATCTAGTGATTTTTATGCATTTCTAGAAAGAACATAGTATTCTACGACCTGAATAGCACACACGTAATTCCATAATATTTCGATAAATACGTTAAAAACAAAAATTGAAAAAAGTGCAATTTATGGACAACAAAATGTCTAGCCATCTAGCGGTAGAAACCCGGAACTAATCGAACTAAATTGAAACACTATACCACAAGAAATATTGACTTATTGGACGACGATATGCTTCATATAGCATTTTTAAATGACTTTCCAATGGTTTTCGAGTGTTAATGAGTCGATAAAATTAATTATCACGGAAATTGTGTTCGAAAGTTCGTTACGCATTTTTAAAAGAAATCCGTGGCGCCATCTAGTGGTGAAAGGCGGTAACTAATTTAAGGAGTCACTCGTTATCGACTGAGTTTTCGACGACAAGCTTGAGCACTTTGTTGCTAGATGGCGCTAATTAGGCGGGAATTTTTGAAAAGGTATATTGAGCTATCGTTTCAAAGGACTTATTCTAAAATAATATTTAAGTAAAAATTTGCTTAAAATGCTGAACTACAAAGTTATTGCTTCATAGTTTATCTAAAGACTAACGAAATGCTAATCATTTTGAACTGATAATACTGATGAAATATTTATGTGAGCATCATCGTCAAACTTTAAATTTCAAATTGATGTGACATTAAATTGCAACAGTTATATCATCAAATTACATCAGATTTTCTATATTTTATACAGTTTAATGAAAATGTTAAAGGGGTCTTATAAATTATAAGCTGTTTCGGTTAAACTTATACATCGATATTTTCAGATGACCAAAAGCTTATCGATCGACTTGTGGGGGTATGGACCTCATCTTGCCAGTTCTTGCCGGCACCAGCCAAGAATTTCAATAGATCGTTTCATTGGGGACAATACAGTGTTCATTAACATCGAAAGCGCGTCTGAGATTAACAAAGACCCTGTGTGCGAGCAATTTCGTGACCGAGACAAGCACCGGTGGCCATCGGGCGATCTTGACCACGACACACGGACCGCGTACACCCGCGTGACCGTTCAATGAACGATCTGCCGAAATTACAATACAATGGCCAAGAAGAACCACTTGACGAATACCCGGTAAATGAGTCAGCTACCGGTGGCCGAATAAGGCCCGTGTGAACCGCGTCTCCCCAAGCACCGTCACGATGTAAATAGGATACTCGGAGAAGGCACTAAACTGTACACTGATTACAAATTTGGGAATTTGGGAATTCAAGAGTTTCGGGATGTGGAGGTTTGGAAATTTGGGAATTTGGAAATTTGGAAACTTGGAAATTTGGAAATTTGGACTTTTGGAAATTTGAAATTTTGGAAATTTGAAATTTTGGAAATTTGGAAATTTGGAAATTTATAAAATTGAAAATTTGGGAATTTGGAAATTTGTGAATTCGAGAATTTGGGAATTTGGGAATTTGGAAATTTAGAAATTTGGAAATTTGAAAATTTAGAAATTTGGAAATTTGGAAATTTATAAAATTGAGAATTTGGGAATTTTTAAATTTGTGAATTCGAGAGTTTGAGAATTTGGGAATTTGAAAATTTAGAAATTTGGGAATTTGAAAATTTAGAAATTTGGAAATTTGGAAATTTGAAAATTTGGAAATTTGGATTTTTGGAAATTTGAAAATTTGTATATCTAGAAATTCGGAAATTGAAGAATCTGAAATTCCTTAACACACCTAAAGTTTGCTCCTAACGCCTCCAAAGTGAAGTAAGATATTTATCTTGTCTCCTTACTATTTAAACTTTAAACTATTTATAAAACTAATTTAATTACGTGCAAATTTAGCATTACTTTTGATACTACTTAACCAAGAGAATATCATAAAAATGGAACCTTACGAAGAATACGAAGTAACACTACAATTTCTTCTTGATTTCTTCCTTCACAACCTAATAATTCGCATTTCAGACGGACATCGAAAACGAATATTTTACTAAATTATCGGATTATTACTCAGACTATGGTGAATACGAGGAAAGAGTTCCAGAAGATGAAGAAGAAGAAGAAGAGGAAGAGGAAGCGGAGGAAGAAGAAGCTGAAGATGAACTGGAAGAAGTAGATATATATGCTGATTTAATGGCACGATTCGAGGAGCGAAGAACCGAAAGGATAACGGTTACAGCCGAAGCGAAGAAAGACTTTTTACGGGAATTGATTGGTGTAATTCTATTTTGGTAACCGTATTTCGGTAATCGTAGTTTGGTATCTAGTTTTGGTAACCATAGCTCGATTAAAGAACTCGTGTCCTCGTTAATGAAATTGATAATGCGCATATAAAATTCGCAGGTAAGAAGAGAGAAAGATGTCTCGAGAGAAACGCTGATCACCCCTGAAGAAGTTACCACTGTTTCCACGAAATCGTCCACTGAAAGTTCTATCCATCCTTGCCTCAAGGATATTGACATCAGTGACTCTCAATTGAAATTGCACAATCTGTACACAAAATTTCCGATACCTGACGATCCCGGCTTGGTGCCAGCCTTTTGGACCACTCAAGAATATCAGGCCATTTATCCAGAGGATGGTGTACAGAAATTTGAAGATCTTATTCAAATGTCAGGCATTCGACCTATACGATCGCTAAAAGACATGTTTCTGTCTGATAAGATCAGTTTGCAGTACTACGGTGTGAATTCTCGCGTTATAAGACCACTCTGCGAGGCTCTCATGAAAAATCATTCAGTAGAAACTGTTGATCTTACGGTAACATCTTGCATTCTTTTAAAAGTCCTATTCCATCGTTGTTACTTTAAGAACCATCAGTTTTGATGTAATTACATCTTGAAGGGTAACTGGTTATCAGAGGACGCCTGCTATCACCTGAATGACTTGCTGTTGACAAATAACGTAATAACTACTCTACTGTTAGCCGGATGTCAAATCGGCCCAAACGGTGCGGCGAAGCTTTACGATGGACTCACGAGGAACGTAACATTAACAACATTAGATCTTTCCAATTGTAACATTGGATGCGATGGCCTCGAACACATCGCAAGAGCAATGTGCAACAACGAGAGTATCCATAATCTCTCTTTGAACAACAATCATCTCGACGAATCTTGTGCAGACACATTACAGAAGTTGTTCTCTGATTCGGACACGCTGCAATATTTAGATCTCTCGTGGAATTCCTTGTACAGTGCAGACACCTGGAAGAAGATGTGCAGAGGACTCGAGAGTAACGAAGTTCTGGTCGATCTTGACTTGTCCTGGAACGCATTAGGCAAAGAATGCGTGCCGCATCTTCGTCGATTATTACAACGTTCGCTTGTACTGAAAAAATTAGATTTAAGTGGTAACATGGATATTATTCTAAAAATGACTTTTAACATTAATGTAACTAAAGCTGACAATTTTTATTGCTAGGAAATCAATTCTATAACGAAGACATAGAGCTCATAGCAAGAAGTTTATCAAGAAACAATGTATTAGAAGAAATATATTTAGGTGACAATCCTTTGAAAGGAGACGGTGCATTGGCCCTTGTCAAAGCACTCTCACCAGAAAAAGCTCCGGAGAGTCAACTACAAGTTTTAGATCTTACAAATATTTGGGCAAACAAAGATATACTGCCGGATCTTGCGGCAATCAAAGATAGCAAACCGTGGCTTCAAATTAAACTAGGAGGAATACTTAGCAATTACAAAGTAGAAGGTCCAGACGTGAAAGCGATACTTTTGAAGAGGGCAAACTATGAAGCAATGAAACCTAAACAGAAACGACGTCGTAGGAATTTCGGCCACTTCGTACTATCGCTTGACGATAATGTTATTTCGAGAGGTACCTAAAAGTAACACATATATATATTCCAAATTTATATTGTTTTAAATTTTGTAGCAAAATTTGTGGAATTAGTCAAAAACTTCAAACTAAAGTTATCGCAATCTCTTATCCATGAATTAATGGTCGCATTTGCTGCTACAAGACATACTGTTAATCAAGAACTATTGAAATCAACTTATATGAAACATTTTCCGGATACCAAACTTCCACCGGAAAAACCTGCCAAGAAGAAAAAAGCAGCTAATTCGAAAAAAGAAACAAAAACAAAAGTGAAGAAGAAAACGAAAAAATAGAAAACTGAAGTATTATATTAACAAATATTAAAAAAATACATGCTAGATTTTATTTTATTGTTATAACTATATAGCTATAATAATTTAAATAAAGTACAATAATATTATAGTTTAGCTGTTTAAAAGGAGGAGACAAATGCTTTATAAAAAGAATAATAATACTAATAATTTTAGTTACATGACTTAGTACATTCCTTATTCTTAATCTATATAAAATATCCTTGCAGAAATGTCATCGACGATCCAATTTATTCCCTCAACAAGATTTTCTCCTGTAACTGCAGAACATTTATAGATTTGCCAATGATGAGTTTTAATACTAGGTAACTCCAAAATTTCTGCAATATCTGCTGTAGACAATGCTCCAGGCAAATCTTGCTTATTCGCAAGTATTAGCAGACTTGCACCTTCTAATCTTTCTTCTTGTAGAAGTTTGTATAATTCTATTTTACAATCTTCTAATCTTCTTTTATCTGCACTATCGATCACCCACACAAGACCATCCGTAGATTCAAAATAATTCCTCCAGTAGGAACGCAATGATTTCTGACCACCTACGTCCCATATATTAAGTTTGTATCCACGATGGTCCAATGTTTTAATGTTAAAACCTAGAGTTGGTGATATTGTATCAATTGGTTCTCCGTTAATTCTTTTCAAGACAGTAGTTTTACCAGCATTGTCCAAACCTCTATAAAGTCATATACAAAATTTCATATAATTTTATATTAATATGTATTGAAGGAAATATGAAAAATGAATTACATTAGAATACATAATGAAATATAAAAATGTATTTGTATTTATATATTAAGAGCGTGCAAGAAATAACCTCCGTTTTAACCTATAGACATTAAAACAAATGGAAAATTAAATACATACAACATTAAAATTCGCATTTCCTTCTCCTTCTGCTTCAGTTTCTTAAGTATCGTTAGTAATCCCATTGTAAAGCTCGATAATTTTATTACTCAATGCAATTTGACATTTATACATGCTAAACGCACAAAAGATGTGGAGCCACTTGAAGTTTTCTAACTTAACCAATACCGATCAATGAAGGACAATAACAGTAAACAAACAACAAAAGTATAACATAAAACGAATGAATTTTAAATATTTGTAACGAAAATATATAATAAAAATATTTAATTATTATTTCTTAAACGATAAATATATACATTTAAGATAAAAGTAATTCTGTAACTTTATTAACAACATCAGGATGACAAAGTGCATTAACAATATCTTTAGACAATTGTTGAGTTCTAGGAAATATATTTTGTACATCTTGATCTTTTAATAGTTCAACACTATTTTCGGAAAATCTTCTTCTGTTCGTTTTTAGAAATTGTTCCAATTCTGTTGTTCCAAGTTCATGCAGAAGTTTTACGTATATTGGATATTGGGCTGCTAAATCTGTTGCTGTCCATGTAGTACGTTTCATTTTTTTATGGGGTGATTCTACAGTTTCCATATTTTTGTACTGCTCAAGGGCAATGTTTAGCTGTTGAATAAATTAGTTTCAGTTCTTAATGTTTACATGTAAGAAAATTACATAGTTTATCCGGTATAATTACCAAATTTGTACAATCAGATAATGAACAGTCAGCTTCATTGGTTATATTACAGACACTTTTTCCTATTCCAGCTATTACCACTTTAACAACAGCTTCTTTAACTCGTGACATATGATCTGTTTCTATTGGTAACCATACATTTACACTAACAGTAAGATCAAGCGATTCAACATAATGCCACCAGCCAGGAGGAACAAATAGCACATCTCCTGGTTCAAGAGTCACCAATTTTGGTTTTCCCTGTATTTTTAATATATTTATCTCATTGTCTTCTGTAGGACAGAAGAAATTATATTTACTATACACTGTAGATTCTTCATAAGGAATTCTTGTTGGTTGGAGGTATCTAGTCGAATCTGGAGGGAACAGTAACCATTGTTTCCTAACACATTGTGAAATAACTTTATTAAAATCTATTCAAATTTGTATAATAAAATAAATAAAGTATTAGATTAAGTATCACCAACCTTCCATGAATCTGT
Source organism: Megachile willughbiella (assembly GCA_945859595.2). Taxonomy (NCBI): domain Eukaryota; kingdom Metazoa; phylum Arthropoda; class Insecta; order Hymenoptera; family Megachilidae; genus Megachile; species Megachile willughbiella. The sequence goes on along the minus strand of OX243798.1, from coordinate 12,918,173 downwards.
GCTACTAAATTAGAACCATAAGAGTCTTGATGGCAATTTGAATGGGCACCTTTATTTCCAATCCAAAGAGTAGAATCGGTACCATCTTTATCGATACCAAACATTTTCCAAGTTAGTGAATTTATTATTTCTGGTTTATTTTTGAACCATTCTTGCATATACTTATAATCGAAATAATACCATTTTGTGTCATTTTCATTAACACTTACATTCTTGATAAATTCTGATAATGTCATAGAAATTACAGAACAATTTTCTTCCCATTGAGGGCTCTATAAAATACGTAGTTTTATAGAGATAAAATACAAGTTTTAGAATTTATCATATTAAGATGCATACATACAAGAAATAAAAAGGTTTAAATAATAATTTACCACAGATCTAGCGTTATAACCAATTCGGAAGGGCAATTTAGTGTTTCCCACTTTTTCAGCAAACTCCAATAAACTCCATTCAAATAGTTTCCATGAATATTCATCTTTTAGATCTTGCAATATTCGTTTAAACAATACTGGCTCGTTAATTTCCGTAATAGCTTGATGTAAAATACTGTCAGACGGTAAATTCGAATTTTCCATCGTTCATAATTCCTTAAAAATATAAGTTTCGTTCTTTAACAATTAAAAAGTACTAAGTATTCTTTCACGTTACTGTCCTTCGTAACTGCGTGCACAAATACAATTTTTAACTTCGTAAAATCAAATGTAATAGCAAAATTCTTAAATTCGTTTGACTTTTATGTACACACGAGTTGACTCAAGTGCGAATCTGATTTCCCTAGGGAAAATGGCGATTAAGGGGAAAAAGACACCAACGCCCACTATAGTATTCGATAAATAATAACTTTTCAAATAAATACTTTTTTTTAAAAACAAGTTGGTTCATTTTATCACAAAAAATTAGCAACAGTTTAGTGTGTAGTAATTAATTTACAACGTTAAAAGCACTTTGAAAGTCGAATTTCTAGAGAAATCATACTTATCGATGATTTAGTAATAATTATCGACAATTACCGATGTATTCAATTCCGTACTGTAATTGCAGCTTTAGATAAAGGGGAATTCCACAACTACCATATCGATTGAGACTAATTTTACGACATAATGCCCCTTACTGATTTAAATTAAATGACAAAATATTAATAGACATTTGTTATTTCAAACAATAAAAAAATAAGCAATTGCAAATAGTACAAGTAATTGCAAATTAAGAATTATATAAAAATAAATTTTAATACAATAATTAACAGGAAGTTTACAAGATATGCATGTGTCAAAGTTAAAAAAAAATGATAAATTTGAATAGTTATAACAATAATTTGCTAAATAAGTTATTGAAAAATTAATAATTACAATAGAATAAATTGTAATACATTAATTAGCTATCATTTCGTAACATATCTGCGAGAGGAAGTAAAAAAAAACGATAAATTTGAATAGTTATAACAGTAATTTGATCAATAAATAACTGAAAAATTATTAATTACAATAAAATATATCAGAACATATTAATTAACAATCATTTTGCAACATATCTGCAAGAGGAAGTTAAAAAAAATAATAAATTTTAATAGTTATAAACAATAAATTATTTAATAAACAATTATAAAATTAAAGATTATTAAATTATTGCACCAATCACAATTCGAGTGGAGGTAACACAGTATTGGTGCATTAGATGATAGCTGATTGGACATCAGCTGATTGGATCCTGAATCGCCTATTATCGTTACCGGTTCGCACATTCAACAGGTCGCATGTAATCAGTCTTATCGAAGCTGTCAAGGAGGTCGGATCAACCCCATCGACACTTACCGGTACGAGTCAAGGATTCAGTTAACGGATTATGTGTTCATCTCTGTGTTACCTAGTGTACTAGTGCAAGTGTCTAGTGTGTTTTATTAAGTGTTTTTTAATAAATACGGGGGTGTATTAACACGATTTATGGAGTGGTTCTTTATGTGTCAAAGTGCTTAGTGAAGTGTTTTAATTTATGATTGTGCATGTGTACACGGATACATTAGTGTGTTTTATACAGTTGTTATACAAGTGTTTTATCGTTATTTTATAAATATTTTAGTGGATTTATGGTGTTATTACCTACGTGTTTTTACAAATTTTTGTGAACGTTTAGTGGATTTTATAGTGTGATTACCTACGTGTTTTAAACTATTTGTGCAAGTGTTCTAGTGTGGTTTATGGTGTAGTTGTACAAGTGTTTTACCGGTATTTTACAAATATTTTACCGGGTTCTATGGTGATATTACCTACGTGTTCTTATAAATTTTTGTGAATGTTTAGTGGGTTTTTACGGTGTGGTTACCCATGTGTTTTGACATACTTTTGCAAGTGTTTTAGTGTAGTGTACGGTGTAGTTGTACAAGTGTTTTATCGTTATTTTACAAATATTTTACTGGGTTTAATAGTGTTTTTACCAATGTGTTTTTACATACATTTGCAAATGTTTTACTGTGTTTTGCAGTGTAGTTACCTACGTGCTTTGACATACTTTTACAAACGTATTAGCATGTTTTAAAGAATAATTACTCAAGTGCTTACGAATACATTTGCAAATGTTTTAGTATGTTTTGTGGAGTACTTACTTAAATGTTTTAACGTACCTTTTCAAATAAGTTATCTTGTGTTACGGTGTGGTTTATACACTTTGATACTCATTTTCAAATTTATTAACGAATTTTCTGGTGGAGTTATTTCTACGTAGTTGTGCATGCGTATTTTTGTATCTGCCTGATATTTGAAAAATTACAAAAACTTGTTTACTGCATGCTTGCACGAACAAATTTAAATATATCAACAACGTTACTCGAAACACGAATTGAAAAGAACAGTTTACTAATCGTTGTGTTCCTTTTCTGTTTTCAGAAGGCCACCCTTTTCCTGGCGGACAAACTACCTGGTCCTGGTCATTCGAAAGTGCACAAACTGCCGAATACTGGTCATGCAAAAGCAGCCGATCGTTGATCAACCTCCAACATGCAGTCGATGACGAGTAGAACCGATCGATCTGAGATGCGTTACCAGCCCAGTAGTGCAAATCAGCGATCGGTGAGTCGCATGCTTTACGGTTCCACCGGTTCCCATCATGTCGCAGGACGAATGGTCCGAAACGACACGGGAACTGGTTGTATTTTTATTATTTCAAGCGAGCATAGTGACCACGACTGTACGATCGTGTAATATTCGTACAAACTGCATATTTCATTTATTAGATCAGGATAGGGTTTTCTTGTACATCGCGTTTTGATTTCCTTACGAACCGATATAACGAATTTAAAATTACATAGAAGTCGGATGACCCTCCGATTTCATAGTAGTTTAATCTTTTTGTACGCGTACCGTGAACCCTTTTGAATATACAATTATGTACAAGAAAGTTTCGCGAGAAGCAGATTTTGATATCAAAGTTAATTATCATGAATACTTGCAGTTATTTAGTAAATTTACTTTGATATTAAAAATCTGTTGAGAATGAAACGATCGATATATTTAGATTTTTGCAAAGTATTCTTCCATTTTCCATTTTGAAAGTTTAGAGTAAATTTTCTGGAAGAAATACTTTATTAGCATGTTCTTAATCACGTTTTTTAGCTCAGGATTTTCAGCACACATGAAGAAAACTGGTAGGTCAAAATACAATTGGCCGTGTTCATTTTTATGCTCTAAACTCATACGCGTGCTTAGATGCTACTCGCATGAGTTAGGGCAGGTGAGCACGGTTTAGTTTTAAGATGTTTCGGCGATCGACAATTTGGCAGTGAATTATCGACACAAGTTACACGTGTGTGTGTGTGTGTGGTTAGGTCGTGGACCTTGTGTCGATTACAAACTATAGATTTAGTATAAAAGTATAAAAATTTTGCAAAATTCTTTCTAAAGATGCATACAAAATGCAAGTCGAGTAACTTTCAAAATTATATAAAGTGAATTAGAATTACAATATTAGTACATGCACATATTACATTGAATATTCGAAAGAATTAGAAAATGAAATATGTTAATGTTCAATATTCACTGTCGATTGTCGATCGATTTCAGCAAAAAAGGTATGAAATCTTAGAGTGTGAATGTTGTATTGAACTCGGGTGTCGGAGACGTCCCGGGACGTACTCCCTAGGAGTAGGCTTTTTTGCACCCGGGTGGAGTGTGTGAGAATCGTGGAGTGTGTTTTTGTGAGAATGGACTTTGCAATTTTTTAAATATAGCGTTAGGCAGGCAGGTAGCATACTTCTGGTGTGATTGAGTTAGTTTTAAGTAGGTAGGGCCAGAGCAAGCTTTCATGTTTCTCTGTCCTCCTCAAAACACACGTGAGATGCTTGCATCTGGGGGTTAAAAACGAAAAATCGAGAAGAGAAAATCTAAATATGAATTTATTCTATTTAATATTCTCTTGAACTCGATTGTTCGTAAGGCCAGGCCTTTTAGTTTGTAAGTCGCAGTCGTGGTACTAGACCCGATTGCAAAAATGAAGTATACAGTGAAGTGCAGTGAAGTGAAGTGCTTTAAATAAAAATTCTGCTCGGACATTCTTTTACGGACAGCGCATTCTGAGAATCGCTGGTCGTATATCTTATTATTTCGAGAATTCCTTTCCTTTCTTAGTAATGAGTTTTTATGATGTATTATAGAAAATTTCGATTTCGTTAGCGATCGAAATAAATGGATAGTGGTTCAGTTTTATTTCTATAAAATTGTCTGCTATCTGTTTGTGGAGATCGATAGCGAAATTGAAAGTACTTGCAATTAATGTAAAAACTAAGAATGTCCGAGTTACCGTAAAATTTCGCGAGTGATTTTTGTGAGGCTGTGCCGAAGAAAGATGAGGCTATATGCCGAAGAGCCCCGGCAAAAGTTGCCAAAGAAGAGGGGAACTATTAATGGCTGTCCATCTTAGGATGGAGAGTCATTTTGTCACTATGCTCGCTATTATATTTTTGTATTTTACATGTGTTTTTAAACGGTACGAAAAGTATCGTCGAACGCGTTTTGCTCGAATTTTGACGAGCTCACGATCTGTCCGCGATTTTATTTCGAATTTTCAGGTTTTTTCATTGCACAATTTTCACAATTTTCTATGTTAATAAAGTTTTGTATGTTTCAGCTTTTTGGTAGGTTAATAGGTTGTTCTGTTTTCTCAAATCTGTTTTCTGTTTTTCGAAATGCTTGCGCGAAATAAAGTAAAATTTTGCTCCTCCTCCCACAATTTTCTATGTTAATAAAATTTTGTATGTTTCAGCTTTTGATTTTTGGTAAGTTATTATGTTATTTTCTCTCCGCAAATCCGCAATTTTCATTGCGTCTTCTGTTCTTTGAAAATTTTGTATTAAATAAAGAAAAATTTTACTCCTTCTCCCACAATTTTCTGTGTTAATAAAGTTTTGTATGTTTTAGGGTTTGATTTTTGGTAAGTTATATTCAGTGCATTAGACTTACGTTATTTCCGAGCTTGTGGGAGGAAGGGTGGGCTCGGGCGTAAGTTTTTCGTCACCATACGTGGCGAAAAACTTACGCAAATTGTGCCTTTTATTCTAACTTGCACTCATACTCGATACAACTTTTTAACTTCTTATATATTAGACTGTAGCAGTAGCCTATCATTTCTTAATCAATTGCTTTAATCTTAAAAGAAAGTTCTTCCAACTTTCTTCTCTATCTCTTTTTTTTTTCTTTCTTTTTTCTTCTTTCTTATTTTTCTTTACAAAGTTTTAAATTATACGAGTGCAATGTTAGAATAAAAGGCACACGTAGGGTTTTTAGAATAAGTATTATGTTGCAGTATGCGTGAGTGCGTGGATAAAATGTGAGTACAGGTTACAGGATACATTACCTATTCTTATCATCGTCGGATCATAGAGTTTTTGGAACTCTAAAAGATTTTTTTTTCTAGGTCTGAAGCTTTGAAACCTCTTCGCTTCTTTCTTTCTACGTTTGATTTCTTTTTCTGCACTGTTTTATTATTTGATTGATTTTTAATGCGCGTTGTACTTCCATTTCGTGCGTGAATTTTATTTCGTATTTTAAAGTTTTTGGATTTTAATTCGATTTGGAAGTTTGGAATCTCTTGCTGATTTTACTTAGGAATTGAGGTTTCCAAAACCTTATCGTGATTTTATTTCGCGTTTTGAGAATTCTGAAATATTCGTAATTTTATTTCGGATTTATCCTCCAATTTTCTGTCTTAATTACTTTTGTATGTTTCAGCTTTTTATTTAAAGTAAGTAATTCAATGATTCATATTTGTCTTAATTACTTTTGTATGTTTCAGATTTTTATTTCATGTAAGTAATTCAATGATTCATATTTGTCTTAATTACTTTTTGACGTTTCAGCTTTTTATTTCAAGTAAGTAGTTCAATGATTCATATTTGTCTTAATTACTTATTTATGTTTCAGATTTTTATTTAAAGTAAGTAATTCAATGATTCATATTTGTCTTAATTACTTTTGTCTGTTTCAGATTTTTATTTCATGTAAGTAATTCAATGATTCATATTTGTCTTAATTACTTTTTGACGTTTCAGCTTTTTATTTCAAGTAAGTAGTTCAATGATTCATATTTGTCTTAATTACTTTTGTATGTTTCAGATTTTTATTTAAAGTAAGTAATTCAATGATTCATATTTGTCTTAATTACTTTTGTCTGTTTCAGATTTTTATTTCATGTAAGTAATTCAATGATTCATATTTCTCTTAATTACTTTTTGACGTTTCAGCTTTTTATTTCAAGTAAGTAGTTCAATGATTCATATTTGTCTTAATTACTTTTGTATGTTTCAGATTTTTATTTTAAGTAAGTAATTCAATGATTCATATTTGTCTTAATTACTTTTGTATGTTTCAGATTTTTATTTCAAGTAAGTAGTTCAATGATTCATATTTGTCTTAATTACTTTTGTATGTTTCAGATTTTTATTTCAAGTAAGTAATTCAATGAGTCATATTTGTCTTAATTACTTTTTGACGTTTCAGGTTTTCATTTTAAGTAAGTAATTGATTCATATTTGTCTTAATTACTTTTGTATGTTTCAGATATTTATTTTAAGTAAGTAATTCAATGATTCATATTTGTCTTAATTACTTTTGTATGTTTCAGATTTAAATTGTGAGTAAGTAATAGAATATTTCACATATATTGCTATTTTATTTGCGTATTTTTATCGAGTCGACTCGAGTTTTCTTTTACTTTTTTACACAAATTTTAAACATTCGTCTTATTTATCGTATGTTTCTATACTATTTTCTATACGTTTTTTAGTGTTACAGATAATTATTGCATAGGTAATCAATAAGTAATCATTGAAGACTGCCTTGGAAGGATTTCACCTACGGATGCGCTAATTTTAAGTTAATTTTAAGTTGCGTACAAGTTATTGTAATGTAGAATGGATGAGTGCATGTGTGAAATGCGTATATACGAAACTTGAAGACATCAATCATCGAGGGATCATCGAGGGATGCGTGCGTTAGTTTTAAGTTAATTGTAATCTCGTGGGAGGGCGGGTGGGTCCCTGTAAGTGCCTCTTGTTCTACGTTGCACTCATCTTCACAATTTGTGAACTTTGCACGCGTTAGATTGTAGTATACCCAGTTATTTTTTGTCAATTGGTCCGAACCCAAGTGGATCATTGGGGGTTGGTAGTGCTGTGAACACGCGGCAGTGGTGAGCTGAAAATGCTGGTGTAGCGCCAGGGACACATCTCTGCGAGGCATTTTGATTGATGGTCCATCTCGATTTGCCGCCTCACGGCGTGGGTATCCTCTCTGCTGTTAGCCTCCCTTTCAACGGGAGCGGGGAGAAATGGGAAACCCTTCGCGGATGTGTCACTCGTTCTTACCAGTATTCTTGGTTCGTCTCTGTCTCGTGGTTCACGTAAGCCACTATTCGACTACCCTTTGACCCAGGAGGGCGAGGTTCACTTGGCGGAAAATGCTGATCCACCTTTTAGTAGAAAGTTCTTCTAACTTTCTTGCCTACTAGTAGAAAGTTCTTCTAACTTTCTTGCCTTCTTGTGGAAAGTTCTTCTAACTTTCTTCTCTTCCCCTTTGCTTTTGCACATCGTTATAGATCATTTGAGTGCAATCTTAGAATAAGAGGTACGCGTGCGGCGTTTAGAATAAGTTTGTTAATAAGCGTGTGTGTATGCGATTGCTGTTTTAAATTGCACTCATTTTAATTAGTGAACTTTTTCCGCGTTAGATCATAATGTTAGTTCCTTTCCTCTCCCGTTTAGCGTTTCATTTTACAAAATGCGAGTGCAATTTTAAAACAGAGTGTGTATGTGGGATCCCATGAAATTAGTATTAAGTTTATAAGTGAGTTTGCGTGAGCGCTTACAATTCTAACTTGCACCCATTTTCACAATTCGTGAAATTTTTTGCGCGTTAGAGTGTAGTATCAATCGGTAATTCTCTGTCGATTGGGCCGAACCTGAGTGGATCATTTGGGGTTGGTAGCGCTGTGAACACGCGGCAGCGGTGAGCTGAAAATGCTGGTGTAGCGCCAGGGACACATCTCTGCGAGGCATTTTGATTGATGGTCCATCTCGATTTGCCGCCTCACGGCGTGGGTATCCTCTCTGCTGTTAGCCTCCCTTTCAACGGGAGCGGGGAGAAATGGGAAACCCTTCGCGGATGTGTCACTCGTTCTTACCAGTATTCTTGGTTCGTCTCTGTCTCGTGGTTCACGTAAGCCACTATTCGACTACCATTTGACCCATGAAGGCGAGGTTCACTTGATAAAGAATGCTGGTCCACCTTTTAGTGAAAGTTCTTCTAACTTTCTTCACTTCTAGTAGAAAGTTCTTCTAACTTTCTTTACTTCTAGTAGAAAGTTCTTCTAACTTTCTTCCCTTGCCCCTTTGCTTTTCATACCGTTTTAGATAACACGGGTGCAATCTTAGAATGCGAGCGTTAAGTTTGTAATTGTATGGTGTGCGTGTTAAGTTAGTTTTAAGAAACTTGCGTGCGATACAAGTTCTTTGCTATACAATGGTAAAGAACTTGTATATTTTTGCGAGCCTACGGGCTAAGTAGAGTGGGACTCATTTATCCTTCTGATAAATGAGGTTGCAATTGGCGGGTGGTTGGGATTTGGAGTTAGGGTGGGTCACTGTCGTAGCGACCTCCACGTGGTGTGACCTGGTAATCGATATCGTTTTCTAAATATATTTTCGAAAGAAAATTTATAGAAAACGATATCGAGCTAACAGCTACGATTAGTTTAAGATATAATTTCATTTACTATCCAATATCTTCTTTTGTCAAACATCTTTTGGAGTTCTAGAAATCGTGCATTAAATGCAGAAATGTAATTGGTTTTACGATAAAGAGTTCGAATGGAAAAGGTATGTACAAAACTGCGTGAGTATATTTCGATATACTTTTTTATTTGTTTTTTTATTATTCGAATTTACTCTTTTTAGTCCAGTCAACATTACAATAGAATATTTTAAGTATAGACGCGTTTCAACGAAACATATACAAGTACACTGTCTGTACAGGTATCACAGAGTAAATATAGTTGTATGTATCCAGGGATCTTCTGGCAACAATTATAATGCACCTGTTCTGTTATAGGAGCGTAAGATGAATCAATAATTTGATCTCTTTGCTTATTTCTTTCTTTGTAACCCCAAATTAATGTTAGCATATTTCTTTACTTTAGGTTAACCTAATTACACAAGTTATTCCTACGGTGTCACAGAAGATATTTTACATGTAACATCCTGGGGAAATAAATCTTGACAGAGATGAATTGTACTTACAGTAAAAGAAAGTAAGGCAAATAATTTTATCATATTTAAATTTAGCGGCGCGAATGTCTGATTGCAACGCTATCTGCGCATGCTCAGTTTATTCGAAATTCAAATAAGGTACCTTTTAGCTATCCCTTTGAACGTAATTTAAACATATTTCAATTTTTATAATACATTAATACCTTATATTATTTTACTCGGGAAAACTTATAGAATAATTTGATGCAAATCGCAGCCGGATAACTATTACTGTTCAGACACAAAATATTTTCAAAGTGGAAAAGTTGCAATTTTCTCTCAATATCAGATTTTTAAAAGAAAAGATGCTAGACAAATGTCTATATAATAATCGATTACCAAATGTTCGCATCATCTCTGTACAATTATAATTGTTCTTGAAAAAATATCGTGGTCAAAAACTAAGTCAATTATTATTTTAAGATCGAAGCTTTCACTGATTACTTATCCTGTTTAAAATTAGCATTTGATCAGTGGAAAGCAAAAAATAATTGGAGTAATCTTACATATCCTCATTAAAGTTACTCATAACCCGTTAGATTGTAAGTATCATAAATCTGTGTTTGTTGTCTTAAAAAATAAAGCATCTGTGAAATCTTATCACACTCGTAGCAAGGAAAATCTATGTACATATTTCAAGAAATTTCCTATGTCTAACGGGTTCGATCACAATCTTGATTATTGCACTATTGTATTTATTTTATATATCAAGGAAGAAAGAATATCGACTATGTACAAGTTACATCGTAGTATTTCACTTTTGTGCATTGTTCGTACAATTAAAAAAATATTTAAACATTAGAAAAAGTAATTTCTTCGTTACAAGAAATTGTTCTATAAAAGAATGTGTGCAAAACTTATTATGATCAGTTCAAGATAGAGTGAAATTTTCAATTTTGATTCGAATTTATATATTTAATCGCTGTACAAACAAGCGACGATGGAAAGTATATGTCGTGTACAAAAATTTGCTGTTTTTTTTTTAACGTGCGATCAGAGCGAAGCAATCATAGAAAAATATGATTACAACTATGAACGAAAGACCTTTGCGATTTATTTCAGAGAATTAGGAACCTGCTTCGTTTTCTCGATAATTCTGATTATCTATTCGTCTGTTCATCGTAGGTTCAAATTATCGTCCTTTTGTTATTTCTTTCTCTTAGTTGGTCTGCGATACACGATTGTCAATATGATGACTACGCTTCTTCTAGTTGCACATATTCTTTGAATTACATTTGTTTGAATTATTAAAAAATATACCGAATGTCCGTAAAATAAGTTTTAGCTTCTTGTGCATCGGAGTCACATTTGTTAAGGAACTTCCTATCTAACTACAGTGTATTTACGTTTCCGAAATGTTTGAAGTCTTCAATTAATTATTTCAATCGAAAGGTAATAAATTTAATAAGTTCAAGACCAAGCATGAACTTGAGAATTGAACATTTGTAAATTAAAAAATTTGAGAAAATGTGCATAATATACTAAGGTGATCTAAATAGGAATAGTAGCCGAGTGTGGCTCACGTGCTTGGCTCAAATAAAGTCCTTTGTAAAATTAAATTGAAGAATTTTGCAAGAAAAATTTCGAAATTTTATCACACTTCATTAAATTACACATCACTTTATGAGTTTTGGCAAATTTAGTAACAGCTACGAATTTTGGCAAGTTTTACATAGTAAAAGATCGTTCTAAAGTTTCGTAAGCTTTAAAGCTATTCTAAGCGTTACGAACTTTTCAATGCTCGAAAAATTCTAAGCTAACTTTATCGTTTAGTCTATATTCTCTAAACTTTTATACACTCGCGCTTGTACACACGTAATATATGTGAAGTGTTAAAAATTGAGATCTTAGTTTAAGAACAATTCTATCCATCAGAATAATGTAAAAAGTTCGTGTAGAGTTATAATCGAAAAACTCGTCTTTGGTATTAGCTAATTTTCAAAATATGTGGTCTAGTATATCAGCGTGAACGAAAGTATTACATTTTTTTCAAAGTTCTTAAAACGTAAGAACAAAATGATCATATTTCATGTCTCTATAAAGTAGAAATAAAATAAAAATCATGATTTGAAAACGTTAGAAACAATATTGGTATTTCACTGACAATTTATAATTTTTAAAATGTAATACCCTCACATACACCTTAATACTTTATTATGTGTATATTATATAATATATGCACAGATAGGCAGAAAATTGAATACACATTTAGATACAGACATTATACGTATTATATACACGATTTACGGACACCCGGTAAATTTTTGTACATACTCTTACAATTTCAACTGTATTATAATTTAAATAATATAATTCTCTTATTAATTTTCATTAAATACTTTCGTTATCGTGGTCTCTGTTTTTTGCCATCTTTCTAATAATTAGCGTTCATTTATATTAGATACATAATACTTATTAGGCCTAATACGTCACACACTTCTTAAGATTTAACGCATCTAAAAGACAAAATATCTTTAAATCTGAATCAAGATAATATTCATATCAGCGATGCGCGGATAACCGAGGGGATTCGGATTGGATCGGAAACATTCGGGTAAATCTGGACGGAGTCTCGAGCATTCGTGTATGTTCGAGTCCCGTCCAATTTTTCTGAACCCGTTTTAAAGCTGGATCCGAAATTTACATTCAATTCACACATAATATGCCATAATTAGTTCTATAAATTCAAGTTATAATTTAAATTAATGTAATGGTATAAAACATGGACGATGAAATTATCTTATTTCAGTTTTTCCAATGTTTCGCCTTTTGTATATTTATTTTTATACACCTAAACTTTTTCCAGAAAGCAAAGGATTCGATTTTGTATTAAAAAAAGATCATTTACTTTTCTCAACAAATATCCTCGATGAAATGAATTATTTCAGAATAAAAAATATCAATATATATCAAATAAATAGTTGTTTATTATATTACACTTTTTTTTCTTCTTTTTAATACAAAATCGTAATATTCTACATCATATCGTTCGTAATATGCTCCTACGATAAAGATTCGAAAAATAGTGTCAATAATGGCTTAATATCATTCGGTTTTTAACTATAATGAGTATTATTCTTATCGATAAACAATTAGTTGTAGCTTTGGTTACATTGAGTCGATGGGAAAATAATGCTTTCATCAAAATGCATCACTGTAGTCGCATTATTTGAAATATCAACTCAATGTGTATTTGTCAAAAAGGAAGAATAGAATTTTCACTTTTTAAATAAATAGTCTTTCTCTTTAAATTCATCAAAATTTGTTTGAAGTCGGCTAAAATAGTTCTCATTGTGTAGAAAATAAGTAATTGAAATGAGCTAGCGATTCTATAAATAGTAATTTCTTGGCAGCTATATGTTTATCAATAAATACTCTACGCAATTCAATTTTAAATAGAAAACCTGCCTTGTTGGAACACTTTTACACTGCCATGACACGTTTCATCGCAAGCAATTAAACATACACCGTTTTCTAATTAATTTACCAACTTGTTACTTTGGTGGTATACCTACACCAATCTTTATATCGTTTGAAATTAAATGTTTTATACAAATAATTTATCGTCGTTCAATTCCTCTCCTAAGGAGCTGTCATACTGACAATTATAAAGATACTCATTCGTTTGATTAACTGTACATATTTTATATAAGTTTTCATCCAGGTACGCATAAATTCCAACTGACAAGAGCTGAGTAATTCTGCAATACTATAAACGAAACATTCAATGGACCTTTAGTTAATCGTACTGCACAAAACATCAATGTTTTATTGTATTATTGAATGAATTAAAAAATCACCAATTACTGCAATTAGATTGTTGCATATCAGTGACCGATTTAGAAAGTCTTACATGATTCCATCTCCAAATTTCTAACTTTCTAAATTTTCAAATTTTTCTCTCTTTTAATCTTTTAGAATTAATATGCAATCATTTGACAAAATGTATTATGTTTCAAAAAATTTCTGATTGTTTCAAAAATTTGTATTTACCATTTTGCAAATTCTGAGTTTTACTCAGCTCGTATTTTGGAAACACTAAAATTAATTGCAAACCTAATAGCAACAACCTTTATTTATCTGTTCAAGACAACCTTAGAGTCTTGTATTATCAAAGAAAATCTACGCAACGCAAGCTGCATATTACGATATTGTCTATAATGTTTGATTTTAAAAATATTTCATTTCACGCGTTCAACAAGATAAAATGCTGATAAATTCAACAGATAGATGCTACTCGATCTTCAATGTACCTCGTATTCGACTTACATTTGGAACTTCACGCTTGATCAATATACTTCAAATACTTTTATATTCATTTTAATCATCTGTATCCTATTGCATAAATATTTGTAGTTAGATGCGGAGAGGGAAATTTGTCGATTTCGATTGAAAGAAATTCGTGATCACAATTCTATCTTTTCTATTTTAATAATAATAAAGAATCTTTTAACACGTTGACCAACATAAATTTAATTTCGCCACATAATTCTAAAAAAATTAAATGAAATTACTCTGATATTATGAGGCTATTAACAAGACTGCCAGTCAAAATTTCATACAATAATTAAAAGAGAGTAAACAATAACGTTATTAATAATTATATAAGATAATGTGAAATTTAAATTACAAAATAAATCACGTCCTCAATAACTATTACAATAATATTGTAAAATGTCAGTCAACGTGTTAATACTTTGGTACCCTAAATCCTAATTCCAAAGGTGCAACGCAGGAGAAGAGTGAAACAAACATGGAAGCAGTTCTACGAACGCGTTTCTGTTTCTCAAGCTCGATTCCAACCACATCTTCGAAGGTACAAAACTATCTTGCCCAAGAACAGTGTCCTACGTGTGTTCCTCATGGAAGTTACATCGCTTCGATAATCTTCATGCTCGAATTAAAACTCGTGCTATTCGAGTTGTCGATACAATACGGCATTACCTTTCCGTGTACGCAGGAACTGGAGGTATCGCTGTTCACGATGAGAAGCAGTAATCCAGAAACAGCGGCGAATACTCCAGCGGTCATCAAACCTAGAGCCGGAAGTTTCTTGGGCGAGAGAACTGGTCCCTCTTCGAGTTTGAGGTAGCAGAGTCCAGGAAGAACGTAGGCTAAAGGTACTGCTGCTAGGATGCCGTTCAATTCTAAGACAACACCTAGACAATCCGTGGACATGGAGATCAGGTAAGCCACGATCACTATTGTCAGAGTGATTATTAAATACTTCCTGTCCGAGTTAGGAACATATGCAGTATGATCCTCGAGTTCGTCTGTTCCTTTGATCGCTGTTAGGACCACCTATGAAATATTACTAGTTGAAATATTTGAAACTTAAGATATATTGTGCTTAATTATGCAATATCAGGTGTTTAGTCTTTAGATTTCTTCTCACCGAACACTTACTTCTCTAGTGACGAAGCATTCGATAGGAAAAGTCAGAAGAATAGTTCCGCTGAACATGACTCTCGCAAAATTCATTAAGTCATCGTCCCAACAATAATTTTCCATAAGGTCTCCCTGAACGTAGGCGGTGAAGGTGGCGTAACCAATAATCCCGAAAGCTGCGGCAACCAAAAACGAGGTGAAGAGTGACCAATGAGTGACTACGTCCCACTTTTGTTGAGTAGCCCTCTCTATGGACTCGTAGATAAGGAAAGTATTATGGTGGCACATAAAGGCAAATGCCATGATTCCAACCGAAGGAATGATGCCACGGAAGTTCGCGAACCGCCAACTATCCTCTTGGCTTGGCCTGGAAAACGATTTTATTGTTTGAACATCTTCAAAGCTGTCTTACAAACTAGAAGAAAGAATCTTAAGATTGAAACTTATCTTCGCTGCGGACATTGTACGTAGTATTGAATTATAGTATTATTTCTAGTAGTACATCGTTATTAATAATAATGTTATTCCTTGTTCAGATAAATAGTACCAGTATAAATTGGTAAAAATTTGATTATATTGTTCGATGTAATTCGACGAATGTCCGCAATGAAGATGTCAAAGGGAAATGATTGGATCACTCACACAATTGCGGACATTGTACCCATCCGAATTAAGATAGCTAAGAGAATGAAACCGACGCAGACCAACGAAAGGAAAGAGATCTTGGCCAGACGGGCTACGTTTCTATAAAGACACAATGGTATAGTGATGCAAACCGTCGCGAAGAAGATGACCACTTGACGATGAGCAAAAATGCTCGTCTCACTCATTCCTGTTACCCTTATTAGCACTTTAGTCACCGTGTCGCCGACAACAACGTTGTAGGAGACCATTGCTGGAAAAGAAAAGACTAAAGTTAGCTCTATTCAAGTTTTTAGAATGAAGGTTATCTTTAATTATATCGAGTAGTGATTTTACCTATGAATGGATAAATAAACTGCAGAGTCGTAAGGATATAAAATCCGGTGCGACCAAAACTGGCCCTCATTAAACCTTGGTAACTCATTTCTCCGCAAATGTGGCCACTTCTGACCATTAAAATTAAAGAATAATCAGTGAGGCCCGCTACCACGACTAACAATACTATTCCAAGGCCAAATCCAGCCTGGTGAAGAGCATAGGGTATGCCTAAAAAGAAATTTGTTGATTTAGAATTTCGTTTCATTTTTGGGATGTTTCTTAAACACCGAATTTATTTTTAACATTTAACTATTTTCATATTTGAGTTTAATTCGTTTAAGTATTTAAATAAGTAAGCCCCGATGAATCATTCATCGCGTATTGTGATCAAGCGGGCACGGAGCCAACAATTTTGCCCGAAAAAACTAATCCCTAAATTTAAAGGCCAAACTTCCTGATTTTAACAACGAACATTTGTAACGCGCATACTTTTCTTAACAACCGAAGAAAAGTGAAGAGGTCATTAAAATTTCTCAGTGTCTGCATTTAATGATAACTAACGAGCAATTCTGATACTGCTCGATAACGATAATTTTCATTCGTTCCTCTTAATTGTAAAATGGAACATGTATAAATATACCCGAACAAATTGAGATGAAATATAAACAAATTATATTTCAATATTACAAAAAATTTGTTATAGATTTGTTAATGGTATTTCGGTGTTTAAGAATTATTTTTAATAAGCCAGTGAATTACCGATAACACCACTGCCGATAATAGAATTGATGAAATTAAAACTGGCCAATGGTAGACTATTGAATTTTCCGGATTCTTCCTTCTTCTCCTACAAATCAAATTACGTTTTCTATAAGAATATTTGTAAAATGTACAAATTTTCGTAATGTTTGTAATTATATGTACTTATTAGTATATTATGAATTGTACATTTGTTAAATTGTGATGTTTATGAGTTTATAATTTATCAATTGTTACTTGCCCCGACAAGTTGCCTCATATCATCATAAGATTCCTCTGATCCGAGACTGCCGGCCTGCTCAGTATCAAAAATTGACAGTAAATTATGAACTTATCTTGCAAATGAAGTAATCCTTAGGTAATGAAAATATGATAAGGAGAATATTTAATGGAATAATAATTATAGTACAACAATATTAAAGTTATACGGGTTTAGAATAAATGATATAGTTTATTTTTACAATTTCTTTATTGATTATTGAATAAACCCTTCATAAAAATATTCTTTAGTATAAGAATTACCTCTTTATTTTTTTTTAATAATTAAACAACGAACAAATCTTAAGATATTCTACACTGTTCTAAATCTATTATATTTTGTAACAAAATTGAAATGCAGTTATAGTAATTTTCTGTCTCTTCTCTATGTGAGATTTATAATGAATGAAATATATTAAAAATTATCCATTTGTTAAACAATCACGAGAATTAATAAAATCAATTAGAATTGACTTGCAATAGATTATTAATAATATAAATTCATGATAATAAAATAGAATAATGAATTTATTATACAATAGATTTACAATATAGTAGGAAATACTACAGGAAATCAAAATTAATTATTGTACTAAAATTTATTTAAATTTAATCTTTACTCGAAATTACATTCGTTTAATGCTATAAAGATATGCTTTATTTAATAAAATGATGTATCTTTAAATTATGTAGTAATTAAGAACATAATAGTATTACGTTCATTACAACTGTGTGTTTTACATACACGTTCAAGCGCGGTGGACGATTTTCAATGTGAGCCACTGTACGTGTGCGATGAGTTATAGATTTTTCTCCTTTCTTTTACCGCAACTCTGAATCATCAAATTTATTTTCATTTCTTTTCTTTTAATTCTAAATAGCTGACCGAATATTTATACAACCTTTTCTTTTCATTATTGAACATAATTCAAGAAAAAGAACTTGAAAAATTTAATTAAAAGAAAAGCTGGTGTATTGCATTCTTCTTAGAAAAAGGGGAAATAAATTACAGACCATTATGTTGTTCTTCACGCCCACGTCTCCACCTCTTTTCTCATATCCTCTGCACTTACATTTTTTATGGTATTGTACTACAATCTTATTTTTATAGATCCAGTTCTAATTAAGCTACGAAATTTAGTATTATAAAAGTATTATAGTAGTATACTTTCTGCAGGATAAAGTGTAAGAAATGATATACATGTTACAGTATTATAGTGTAGTCAGCATTTTAGAGCTATGATATATTACTCTTACAATACCAAAATATAGTATTTATTATATTAACATTGTTATAATTTACTCAATATAAGTTTAAAGACCGTATAAAAGTAACACAGTATTAAAATATAAAATAATGCAATAATATAGTACCATTATAGTATTTTCATACCCCCTCTAAACCTAAGGTGAGTGCACTGTAATAGTACTTCTGTTATATAATACTACTATCAATATAGTATTTTATAGTATAGCAAGAGCATATTTATATTTTCCAATTTCTGAGAGAATATGAGAAAAAAGATAGATGCGCAATCTATTACAATTCATATAAAATGCAAAAAAAAAACTATTATTACATTTTCCTTAAACTACGTAGTCCACAAACGGCGATTAATCGAACATCGATTTGAAATTTCCCAATAAATCATTGCCGTCATTCAATCAGATCATCGCCACGATCCGTTCCTAATCAATTTTGCAATCTAATCAATGAGACGATAAAGACGAATCGTGCCAATTGTACAAATCCAGAACTCGTCGCCTCGAGCAAACCACATTATACGAAATCCTATATTCCGCCTCGTAATTGAGTTACCCCCTTCAATCAGGGAGCATGTATATCGTTAACGACTATCCTACTTTTATCAGCAACACAGAAAACAATGCCCGTGTCCATTGCGTTTCTCGACACGTCAGGACAACACCGATTAATTAATCATTCTACTCACATCCTCGTAGTTGCTCCTTGCATCCAGGATGTAGCTTTTCTCGGTGACGTCGAGGGCCATCGTCGTCGAAAGGGAAGAACCAAAGGTAGAATCGAACGAACGAAAAGTTTCGAAGGGAAGGTTCGTAGAACAGGATCAAGCAGACGTCTGAGGCGACTGCACCCTTCCTATCTAACCCTGGCTTCCGTTTTTCACCCTCTTCTCACCCCTACAATGCATGCACGTATGGTGGTCTCGATGGGAGCGTGCGCATCGCACGCTTTGCGTTTCTAACGCGTTATCAGACGACGATATCTTCCTTATCTTATGTCTTACGATCTCATTAGTTGACTTCTTGGTATGGAATTCCTTCACGACTTCCGGTGAACACAATTCCTTCTTTTTCCCGGGGAGAGACGCACGATATACTGGTACCCTTCTACGACCGCTGATGGAAAGTCCCAATTTCGTGAAATTCATTGCAATCCACCGTCTGACATGATGTTTTAGTCTTTTTCTAGTTTAAAGGTCGTTGATTATAACGCGATGATATATTGAACGCGATGCGGGCAATTTAATTGTTTTGGATACTGCCAAAGTGATTTTCCATCCGACCGGCAGATGATTCATGTAACAGGGGATTCCTTGTGTTCCTTGCAGACAATTGGAAAGAATAGAGGAGCTGTTATTGTGAAGTTGTGGGAGTTCTATTGCTGTGGAGATATGTTGTTTGTATACCTTCTAATTCGTATGCGGGGATTACTGAACGAGGAGAAAAAAACGTCCATTGATAGAA
The DNA here is from genome assembly GCA_945859595.2 of Megachile willughbiella. Lineage (NCBI taxonomy): Eukaryota > Metazoa > Arthropoda > Insecta > Hymenoptera > Megachilidae > Megachile > Megachile willughbiella. The sequence continues at coordinate 12,898,291 of OX243798.1, read as the reverse complement.
ATTATCGGTGATGATAAGCTGGTTTAGATTCGGAACTTCTATCACGTTGAAATACATTTTCATGTAACTGCAAAGTAAACGGTAATTAGCAATAATTCATTCTGTTTTTAATGGTTTTGGTAACAAATTAAAAAGGAACATTGGCAGGATTAGTATTGAAGTGAATGAAGAATAAAAAGAGTCACTTATTTATTAAAAACAGGACACAAACAGAAAATATGTATTGTACGTGATTTTATACATACACAAATTTTGTTGGGAAATATAATACAACAATCTTTTTGTTGTTTTAATTCAAAAGATTTCTTATATTATGATAGCTCAATATTTGAAATTATATTTTTGATAAATTACGAAATAAAAGTTCTATTATAAACGATTAAGTTATCGGTATTTAATTAAATACAGTAATTAATACCTTATAATTGTAGTGACAGATAGGTAAATATTAAATAGCAAAATAATGATACAATACATCCTTAATCACTTATCAATGTTACTTCTTATATAAACATGTACACTAATCACTATATCGCAGGCAATTACTTAATTATTGATTACCAATTGTTGATTTCATATAAGAAATACTTCGTTCAAACTGTATACAATCACATTTAGGAATCATTATTACTATTTCATTGTGTTTTCAATTTATATTTAGCAATTTACAGTGAATCACAACTTAAACATTTCTGCTAACGCCAACAATAAAATCTTGCACTTTTGATTATTTTTTTTTCTTAATTTTATAGATAAAGCAAAGTATACGCTTAAAACTATGAATAGATTCCGATATTCTGAAAGACATTTAAATAACAAATAAAAATACAAAAAATTGCGATCTAGACATTACTTTCTTTTGAAATAAAAACCTAGCATTTTCAAAAAAATATCTTGTTTCATAGATATATTGCAGTGCAGTTTCGCTATATGATTATCTTTTATACAACCCGCAGAACAAAATCCCCTTCATACTTGTGCTTCCTAAACATCGTAAAATGTTCAAATTTTCAGTGGCAGACTATTGGTAGCAAAAGTTTAGCAATTGTATGAAAGGAGTTCCATTTATATGGTCCTTTTCATAATTCTTTAATGAAACAGAGAAACATGCTACATCTATATCGGCTATTACATTTCATTCACCAACTGAAGCAGTCTGAAGACAAAAAAAAATAGTTTTCATGTAAATTTATAATATTGTAGCATGCGCTACTTTTTTTAACGATGTTAGACTGTAACAAAAATTGTCAAATGCAAAAAGAAAAAAAACACTAGTACCTTTCACATGCTCAATCGCGCCTAATTGACTGCACTATGACACGCAGAACCATCTCGCAGCGCAAAATAAAATATACTGTAAACTAGTTTCTTCAGAAACGATTCTTTGAACCCACTTTTATAAAAAAAATTCTCGCTAGGTTCGCGAGGAAATCGATGTCTCATGTTTTTCGTTCGCCGCTAAAAGGAAGCAGGGAACTTCTTTCGCAAATATAATATCAAGAAAGAATTTGACTTAAACCTCGAACTTATCTAATATAGATATTCATGAATGTCTCGAAGGATCTTGACACGGCACCACGAACCATCCATTGTTTCCTGAAACTGTTGGTCCCATTTGAGCATTGCTCAATAGGGCATTGTTCACTCTTTGGTTCTTCATAATTTCTAATTGTCGTTTCAAGTTTCGATACAATTGTATCAAAGCTCCCTGAAATAAAAAGGACAAATTTAGATTAAAATTTTACAAAGATCCTCAGGGAATCATGAATAATTAAGAGGTCCAGTGCAAGAGATTTTTATTTGATAGAACTTTAAAGATTTCTTCATACAATTTAAACTCACAATGATACTTACCTTCTCCTCTTCAAGCTTCCTGAGTTCCTCTTGCTGCCTTAGACTGTCTATAGTCAAATTTTTAAGCATTTCGTTTTTATGCTGGCTCAACAACGCGATCTCCGTTTGAACTTTCAAATATTCCTGCGCAAGTTGTTTATGCTCTTCGAAGATTTCTTTGGACCTTTCACAAGTTTGATCAGGTGTCAGTGGCCTCAGATCCGCATCCAGGAGGCGGTAAACATTATCCAAATCTTTATCCGTTGTACTGTTACCTATTAAACAATAATCATGACTGAAAGTTAATTTCTAAACAATTACTATGTCACTCTTCTTAGTCACTGCAAAAGTAATTTTTTCATATACAAGATTAAGCTGATTAATTTGCAACACACTTACAAGACCAATTATTTAAGCATAAAATAAAAAAAAATCAATGATTAAACTTGGAGTTTAAATAAATTTTTATATATCAATTAGTTTTTTAATTAAATGACTATTTGAGTATTTTAAATACCCCTACTAATCGCCTTAATTTACATATTACAATTCATTGATAAAATAAAACTTGTGGTTTACAACTCTTTTTACATGAAATAATGTCCAATCTCCAATTGCTTTTGATATGATTAGAAGAATCTATATTTTTTAACTTAAAAATTATATTAAATTCAGAATCCATTCAATCTCTGCAACTTTTAATCTTGGACAGCTCATCCTTCTTGATAGTAGAAGAAACAAGCAAAATGTACTAACGTAACAGAACCCAGCACCGCTTTAGGGTGTCCGTGGCGACGATGTTTGGATATTCCTCGCACATTTCCAAATACTGAAGCCTGTCGAGGCTTCGTTCATAATAGAATCAAGATTATTCACATGAAGAGTGTCACTGTGATACGCTACTACAATCCACTTCCTATAATTGTTACAACGAGATTGATCGAGCCGATTGTTAACAGGGTGACGATATTCGAAGAAACGAGATTTTTCAAATAACCAAGAGTGAAAGAAAAAAAAGAAGAAAGAAGAGGAAAGCCGTCGTTCTTGGTGGTGTGTCGGGAGAGCACTAAACAAACGTGCATCTATATTGGGCCTGGTGAGTCAGCCACACCTGCTTCGAGGTATCCCCCACCAGACAGAACGTGCAATTGCGAGCCAAGAAGAAAATACGGTTCTTCGGCTCTTAATTCATCTTCAGGGCTGGATTAAGTTGAAGTTCCGATTCCCATGCTGATCTCATAGGCAGCAATTAAGAAAAAAAGGCAAACGGTGACTAAGAGGCAGCAGCTGACACATCTTGGATTGTTTCTGTTTAGAGAGTATACAAAGTTTCTGGAGCTACACAAACAGAAATATAGTTTCAGATGACGAGACAACAATAACTTCAGATATTTAAGTATAAACTTGTTTATACAATTTGATAAAAAATAAAAGATATGTTAAAAAGTAGACTGTGGACCAAAAAGGTATATGCATACCAAGTTCATATTGTGGCACAGTGGAATCTTATTATATGGCCTTAGAAGGGATTATAGAGACACACAAAATTATGAAACACTTCTGAAATTGTAGAATATAAATTCTAAATTTGACAATACCCTATGGATGTAATATACAATATGATTGCAAGAAAGTAAAGAATAGCAATACTTTTGTAAGTAAATAAAAGTATTAACAATACTGTTTTGGCAATAACATTGAACAATTTTTATGGCCTTTTAATTCGACACTTCTGCATAGTCGTGATTTTTATTGTTATCAGTAAGTGTCAATCGAAAACAGTTTCCACTGATTAGTCTTCAGTTAAATTTAGGGTAGTCGCACAATGCGACTGTTTTCGCGGGCCCTTTGCCAAACTTGATTTCGCCGATCGACGAACTCCTAAGGAATTCGTCATGGTAAAGTCACCATGTGTCAAGGTACAACGTTTTAGTTTCTTTTCATACATTTCCTTTTAAAAAAAATGAACAGTGTCTGTAACACATTTGAGCATCAAGTGCAATCAGGAAATGTATATAGTATAACAAATATAAATATAGATGCAAACAATTTACATACTGAGTATATCTATGTCTTTCATAACAAACTGTTAAATAAAGAAATTTGGAACGGATTTAAAAATTAGTATTACTGTCATTCATCAACTTCTTGCAATATGTTTTTCTATGTTAAAAGAATCAAAGTGAACATATATTATGACAACTGGATGAAATATTATGCATCAAGCGTGTTAGTAATGTTAATTAGCTGAAAAAGCTTCTGAGCGGCGACAACGGGTCTGAACGCACCACATTCCGCACTTAAAGGAAGGTTTTGTGGAACATACAGAGAATGTTATTTTGGGATTAGAGTACTATCGCAGTGAGTCATAAATTCGAAGCTCTCGTCCCTCTCGTGCGAGTTCCCCTTCTTCTGTAGTAATAGAACAACGACGAGGTCGTCAACAAATAGCAACTTAATCATTTCTTTCATGTTGCATCCATATGACGAGTAAGATAAATAATACGTAAACAAAATATAAGCGGAGTATTTAAAGTATTTGTTGAAACATTTTACACATTGAAAAACGATACAGTGATTGAATGAATTCATTATATTAAAATAACTTCAAACGTTATTTATTTATAGTTTAAATATTTTATAAGAATAAAACTTACTCTGACCAGGATTCCTTATCTTTAGAATGGGTGATTCTAATGAAGCTTCAGAACTCGACAATTCCCAAGAATTCTGCAATTAGAAACATAAAAATATACATTAAGAAAGTAAATATGATAACGTAGAATTGTTAAAATATTTTTACAATTTTTAAATACATTAAATTGTTATTTAAAATATTTAAAACCAAAATTTATGTTTACCGGATCACACTCAACGTAAAGTTGTGGAAAATTATTTATTTGAGATTTTTTATTGGTTACATCATTTACTGAATTACTATTTTTAGGAGGCGGATTCTTGAAATCGTGCAACAAATTGGATGCATTATTTTCTCCATTCTGAACTTCTGATTCTTGTTTAGAATCAGGAATACTAGCTTTAATGGTACTGTTATCAATGCATCCATTATTTTCAGTATCATATTCTGAATCGGAATCGTATTTAGAATTATGATTCTCGTTAACTTCTTCTGATTCAGCGTCTATAAAAAGATTACAATACATCTGATTACTTCATGCACAATTTTTACACATTATTTCAAAGCTGCTTCTACATATTTATGATATACATACTTGGCGAATATTCAACAGGTTCTAAATGACTACTGAAAAATTGTGATAAAATCGTCATTATTTCAACAACTTCATCCATTGATGGTCTCTCTTCGGGAAATTTGTGCCAACATCTGAAAAAATAACATGTTTCTTCTTTTTATTAAGTAGAAATGACTTCTAGTCATATTATGTTTAATGCATTGACTGTCGTGCAAAGGCTGTTACAAACTTCAATAAATAATATTTTATTTTATTTACCACTTAGGAAATTAAAAGAATTCCTAATAATATAAGTGAAGAATTCCTATAAAAATTCGCACATTACACATAGCAGTCAATGTATTAAGCAATAAAAACGTAAAATATTTATTAATCCAAATTACAATAATCATAGTATACTATGAACAATATTTCCAAGTTTATATAATTGAATTTTTTAAAATAGCAGCAAAGGTGGACACAATAAGTATGAAAAAATGGATCTTCTATCTTTACATAGAAGAATAAATGATATGTCAGATAACAATAAAACCAACACAGAAAGCAAGCAAACAGCTAATCAATTAACAAGAAATTAATAAATTATAAGTAATTACTTGAATACAGTAGATTTTTTAAGATGTTAAATACCTTAGGAAGCAACAATATTAAACATTGATTGAATTAAGGGAACATTAATATTAGGCAATTTAATTTTTAAAGTTTAGTACAGGTATATTTAAATAAGAATATTATAAAAGTTACAAGTTTTGTTTAAAAAAATCTTCTGGAAAATATTAAGTACAATTTAATAAATAAACTACTACAGAAATAAGGTACAAAAAGGAATACAGAAGATTATTTTTGATGCATTTATTTGTATTAGAATTGCTAAGTAGTCCTATCACCCATTACTAAATTCGATGATTCTGTTCAATATTCTTCCTTTTCTAAATTCAACACTTTCCCTTCCACATTTTACTGTCAGAAAACTTTGTGATGAAAGTGACTGGGAGCATTCATCAAATTTCTCACAATAAAATCCACTTGCACTATCATGAATAACCATTTGAGAAAAGTGTCTGAATTTTCAATCATTAAGAGAAAAACGAAAGGGAAAGTAATTAAGCCATTGGGCTCAATGAAATCCTTAATGGACAAGTATCATTTGAAGACAATATCACTTACCACTAAAATTTGCTCCCAGTGCCTAAACATTGAGGAGGATGAAAGAGTGGATTGCTGTCCCAAAGGAGAATCCAGAGTTGCTAAAAGACCTCAATTTCTTTAGAAAAAATTTTATGATGAACTATGTGCCCCAATCTTCACCCTCACCTAGGATAAAACCTAAAATTCATAAGAAGAAATTTAGAAAAGGAAACCCTAATTAACAGAACACTCTCAGAGCGAAGAATTATTGGAACTGTTAAAATTATTCTAACACCTAACCAATCGACACCCTACTTGAATTATGCCACTATAACCAGATACTAATCGCATTCAAGTTGATATTCGTATCTTGGAGGAAACTATCAACACGATCATCTTGATTGCTTGCATCAATTAGCTTTTCACTTAAATATGATAATTATCCATTCTTCTAGCAATTATGAAATTCACAGAATGTTTAAAAAGAAGAAATAATATAACTAGTCACATTGTCCTCAGCTCTGCAATACAACCCACAACCATATTCTACCTAATAGAATAATCTAGCATAATCTACTCTCGACTATATTCCGATTATCGGATTATCAACAGCCTTCAGAACCGTTCTAATTATGTGATGATTACTGACCATATTCTACTTATTTGGCCGCACGCGACTCCTGAAATATTCTACTTGTCTGACCAGCCACGGCCACCACTCTACTTAATAACCTATTATTATCAACCATGTTCTACTTGCCTGACCACCTAAATACATACCAAGATATAAAATCTTAGGTGTGATACCGACAATAATTGAACTTAATGAACTTTCCACAATTCATTCAATGAAAGAATAAAAAATATATTAATACTGCTATAAACAATGAACATTTTAAATCATGAGGCATTCATTCTACTGAAGAAAAATATTTATCCATTGTGAGTCTATCAGAAAATTATAAAGATATGGAACACTGATTGTACACAATCAGCAATTCTGTAATATTCATTTGTATGAAATATGTACATAAATATCAATAAAAATGTGCTTATTTCAAGGATTAAATAACAATCTTTTAAATACTATTTATAACCATATTGTTACGCTTTCACATTTTTAGCAATATGCAGTTAATAATTGCAAAAAGCTTTAATAAAATTGTTATTTTTTTTTCGAAAGCATATACTATATTTTTAATTGCTTTTATTATAAGAATTAGTAACACATAATGAATAAAATAGGAAATATTGCTTCATAAATACAATCAAATGTATATTATAATATACAAAATTTTACCAATCCTTTTTCAATATTTTAACATATATAATTATTTATAAAATTACAAGTATACAGTTATCAATTCTAATAGATACCTGGTCAGAAGATCTTCAATTGGCTTTGGACAACCTTCAATTAAAGGGGGCCTCTGTCCAACATGAACTGCCCACATTATTCTATAAGCTGAACCACCAATTTCATCAAATGGTTTTTTTCTTGATAATATTTCCCATAAAATAACACCCCAACTGAACACATCACATTTTTCTGTATATCTAGAACCCTCAAATACTTCTGGAGCCATCCAAGCAGCTGAACCTTTGTTATTGGTCATGTATGTATTTAAATCACATGCTGTGCCAAAATCACATATTTTAAGAGTTTGCCCCCCCATTACCAATAACAAATTGGGAGGTTTTAAATCTCTGAAAAGTTGCATCAAAATAACTTTTAAGACGAACATAAACATGTATATATTTAAAATATTTCATTTTCCTTACCTATGTATTAGTGGTTTTGGTTTCATGTTATGAAGATATGCAACTCCACGTGCACATTGTAATGCCCAACTCATTGCATGTCCTGCAGTATATCGTGGCTGAGGATTGCAATGCAGAACTATAAAATAAATAAAGGAATATGATATATACATGTACTTTTGTTCCTTTACTATTTATAATATAAAATAACTATAATATTAACAAATGAAATTTAAAAACTATTTCTATACAAATTTTTCAAAATAAACTAAATGTGGATAGAAAAAATACCATTATATAAAGAACCGCCTTCAGCATACTCCATAACTAAACAGACTGGATTTTTAGTGCATGCACCATAAAGTTTTACAATATTGGGATGCACAACCCTTGATAATTGTCTAACTTCTACGGTAAAGGCCTTCTTTTCACCTTCCGAATTTATATACTTTATAGCAACATATTGTCCTCTCCATTTTCCTTTCCATACTACTCCAAAAGAACCTTTTCCTACTACCTGCATAAAATTATTTTATTTATAGTTGAAGATAAATTACACATGACAAATATCATACTTATATCTATTTCTTATAATCAAAATTAAAAAGTAATATTGCTTGAAGGATAATAATTATAGAGATAATAATTACAGCTGTAGTATAAAAAAATACTTGAAGAAATATAAAAAGCACCAATGATATAAAAAAGAAAATATACATTTGAGCACTTCCTTTTTATTCACACAATTCTTATTATATTAATTTTTATCAGCACTGTCAATTTTAAAGAATCATATATTTTTAATTTATCCAGACAAAATAGGTACTGATCTTCCTTATAAAATACGAATCTTGTACACAAAATATATTACCTAAATCGTGATTTTAATATATCAATGTAAAATGTCAAAACGAATTTCGTCAACACAACCTCATATACCTATAAAATATTCGAAAATCATTACTTAGGTTATGTTTGAAAAAAAAGATTCGACAAAATTGCAAAAATTAAAAACAATTAAAGAAATTTCGACTTTTATAAATGGCTCATTAGCTAATAAGTAAATGTTAAATTCGATGTTTTCAAATAATTGGCAGAATTATTGTACAATTGAAATACCTGCTCGGTTTCAATTTCATCGTAATTAATTTCTTCAACAAACTGTTGCTGATGGCTTACTAACTCTTTACCCGCCATCACACACAGTCGACATCACATTAATTTCAGGGCACATTTAACTACCGGGCGTATGTAGCACCGCTGAATATTTATTTAAACTTGGAGCTCAAGCTCTTTTAATATTTTCCATTTTATTAAAATTCAGAAGGCATGTGTAGTGAAAAAGTTATATCGATAAATGTTTACGATTCGATACATCGATTTGTTAAAATACGATTTATCAATAAAAATCAAGAATACGATTAAATAATCCGGTATCTAAATAAAATAAAATGTTATATCGTTTTTCCTAAAATAATTAAAACTATGTACATGATACAAAATAATATGTACTAGTAATTATGCATGTAAAACTTTTTCCCTAATACATAAAAATGACTCAAGTACACAATCCTATTTTAATGTTATATTTACGACATCCTAATTAATAAATTCATACATATAGAGTTATAAAATATTATACAATGTAAAATATTACAACCACATTTATATTATTTTGACTGTTGAATCTATTATTTGCTCAATGGAAGATCATGCTTATTTCGCGCAACACGGCTAACTTCAAAACGTTCCCCACCTTTTAATGCTGTCCCACTACTTTGTAGTTTCTACTTCGTTAATTGTATACATGGTGGCAAAAAGAAGTGAGAAAGAAAAGAGAAATATCATGTACAAGAAGTATACAAAATAAAAGATCATTAGGTATATGCTTTAATATCACAAAAGTTATAAATGCACATGCGCGTTACTCTTGGTTACGAAGAGTACTCGATCCAATTAGGGTTAACATGCGCACAATGAACGAAAACTCATCGAAAAATAAGTATGATCTCACGCTGATCAAACAATAGTATTTTATTTGAATACTTGGTTTTATTTTAATTAAAATAACGATAACATTGCAATTAAAAAATTCAAACTACATCTGGTAAGCAAATACTAATGTGGTTAAAAATAAACGATTTGTTTTAAAATTTCTTGAGGATTCATGAATAGTTGAATAGAAAAGATTTTCGACAAATTTGTATCGTATTGCTACCGTAATTTTACGCACTAAACTAAATCCCTAAATATGTAAGGTATATATTATGTATATGTAAGGCTTCTCTTGTACAATTTTTAATTTTATTAAAGGATTATCTGATAAATTATTACATAAAAATGCTTGTTTGTAATTCTTCTGTTTTTCACGTTCTAATAATGATTAAAAAATCGATTTCAATGTTGCAGTGAAGTTGACAAAGTATTTCAAAGTAAAATATCAAACGTTCTACACCGTATAAGGTTTTGTGCAACATGCTACCAATCATAGCTAGTTATTTTGTGATTGGATATTAAGGTGGTAAATTGTCAGCGATTGTAAATATCTATCAACCTGATTATTTCTAATTTTAGTAAGAACATTGTAACGAAATATTGGCTTTATAAGTCCGTGATGTTTTACAATTATCAACTGTAAATCAAGTTTTTTCAAAATGGCAGAGAATCTTTCAAAACGACCTACCAAAGGAATTTTGAAATCATCTAGCAGTTTCGATAATCCGGATTTACCTAGGTAAAAATTATTAAGATGCATTCAAATTATTAACGTGCATTATAATTTAAGTTTTATTATCTTATAAAGCTGTACAGTGATCAATTTTTATAGGTATCAATGAGAAATGTTATAGTGAAATTATTTTTAAGGTTAGGTTAAATAAATTCATTGCTCCTTGATTTTTTTTTTAATAACAATTCTACTTTATGAACAAGTATTTTTTAAATGACAGATTAATATCAGTTATTAGAAATTATTTATTAGAAATTAGTTTAAATAATTTTTCTCTCTTATTTATTACATTCTAGTTTAAAGGCCTACGACTATATTATAGTTTTATATATTTTTAATTTTTAATAAAGGATACGTCATAACTTGAATGTATCGCTCATTTTAAAGTTATTGTCAATTATATGATTGTGTAATTATGATTGCAGTAGGGTATCCTATAACAACCTAATGGCTAATTGTATCTCTCTGCAATCATTATAACATTCATTCGTTGTAAGTTTTTTAACTTGATAAGAAGAACTATTTGTTATACCATTTATTTACTGTAAGATGACACATTATAGGATATCCTATTGTATTTTGTAAAATAAAGATGGTTCTTTGACCTATATAATATAATTGCTGTTATAGACCAAGTAAAGAAAGTAAAGAAACAAAATGGGATGAAATGAACATAATAGCAACATTGCATCCAGCAGAAAAAGATTATGGTCACATGAAGATTGATGAACCAAAAACCCCATACAACTATGAAGGCCTGCACAATGATTTTGAATTTGATCAATTAGATACTACTGCTGTTGCTGCCAAGTAAGTGTTTATATTAATCTATTAATCCTAAGCATTCTGTTCTTTGTTCAGGATTTCTTTCACGATTGAATTATAAATTCAAGAAATAAAAAATTATAGATGATTATTTATTACGTGAAAACATAATTTTAAAATACATCAGTAATTACAATATTCAATCAATATATAAGATTAATATATAAATCTTGATACTTATTATTATTATAATAATATTACTACAATACTAATATATTTTATGGTATGAGATTATAATAATATACATATGTGTAAGTGAAGATATGAATCAAGGTTTACTTTATTCATGCGGTACCCAAACATTTGTTTGAAGTGTCAGTTTTAAAGTAGTGTAGCTAAATCTTGTGCTAACTTCTATAAATTATTGACAACTATTTGAAGCAGCAACAAGAAATGATAATACTAATGCTAAATCAAATGTACATTCTCTGCATCCTCTACTTCTTGCATCTTTTCAGTGATTAATTTTCTTTCTTAAATAACTTCTTCAATAATAATAATTACATCCATTTTGTGTTAATTACTATTTCAATTTAATCTTTTTTTTATTTTTGTATTATTATGTACTAAGCAAATTTACCAATGACACATTATGGAGCTTTAATCTAAAATATGCTATATCTTATCTTTTTTAAGTTCTTTGGTCACTCTAATTTATACTATTTGTTTAGAATTTTATACCAGGATTGGCTTAAATGGCAGCTAAAAAATTTAAATTATGCAACTATTTGCTACTAAGAAGCAGCATCACCATGTAGGTTCTAACATTGTTACATACATAATGCTGAAGTGTTGATGTTGGAGTTGAATGTTAACAATATTATGAATGTGTACAAATGTATGTAGAAATTTCATGTTGATTTATTCTATTTATTGGAATAAATCTTCATTGGTAAGTTTCAGAGCTCTTTGAAATGTACATTTGTTACTTTTGCTTCCTAGAGTTACATTCCTTTATTGTTTTCAGTAATTTTGCACAAAAAGATCTACTTGTGTGGAAAACTACTTGAGTTCATCTGCACAATATTATTTAATTTTCAAGCTCAAATAAATCGGACCAGTTTTTAAGATGGTTCATATTATGTACAAATGCTATACTCAAACAATTTTTATCAAATATATACACCAAGAAATATACAAAGGGTTTCAGAAGGTATGTAACATCCTGAAGTTGAGAGTCACATGACATATAGTTATAATATTTTTAATGTTATTAATTGTCAAAATTGAATGCACATGTATTTAATCATTTTATACATATTTACAACATTGGTTCTAGAATATTGTATAAATCTAATTTACAAAGACAATAAAAGTTATAATAATGATACGATAATAACAAAATAAAGATTGAATCGAAATTTTGGTTTGCAAAGCACAAATTTTGCATAATGTTATATTTATTTGATAGTAAAACAGGTAGAGTAAATAAACATACATTACTCTTTATATTGACATGTAAAATTACGACTATTAAGCATCCAATTTTAACAATAAGTAATGAAATCAAATTTATAACTATATGTTATATAAAAATTGCATAACTTAATTAATACCTATCATAATTCCTTTGCTCATTTAAGGTGTTACACATCTTCCAAAAAACTCTTATCTCTATATCTCTTACAGAAAAATATTTATTCTTCTTTGTGTTATGTAAGCACTTAAACGAAGTTGGCATGTATTATAAAAAAGATGGAAAGATAGTTACGTAGCTTTAATTAGAGCTTGCAGCATTACAAGTAGAATTTTGCAATATTGAAAAAATAATAACACATGCATATATGTATACACACATACATCTATATTTATGGAAAATCGCGTTACATTCAATGCTTTGATGCACTCAATTATTTTTTTGTCAATAAAATCAATCCTTAAGTGGTAAGATTAGAGTAGTAACTATTTGTCTGTCTGTTAAAATATCTTTTACAATATAAATTAAAGAACTACTAAATTAAAAATGTTGTTTTTTCAGCAAAGATAGTACTAAAACATTGTTTAAATTATAAAACGGTCATATCTTACCATTTAAGGATAAAGATGAATGTGTGTAAAAGCTAAAGTAATTTTTCTATTAAATATTTTAAAGTTATTGATTTTAGTATATACAATTTTTATTAAGCTCCATATATAATCTTTGCTTAATAGTATTTGTTTATTAAGTACCAGTTATTGGAGTAACTGAATCAATACATATTGTTGCGCCGAGGAGTTGAGAAAGGAGACGCCGTAAATTTTATTTAACAACACGAAATAATATTCAAGAACAATAGTTTAACTTTTAATACTCTTTCTGTACTCTTTAAGCTCTGGCGTTATTCTAATTCTACCACTGCGATTGCTCTCAGCGACCGAAAGTTTGACAACTCAAACACGCTCAGTCCGTTTGAAGACTTCCGCGGTCAGTTTCAAATCATGGTCGAGACCTGCTTCACGTTGCAGTATTGCGACTCCTACTTCACGTCGCAACAATATAATGATGTCTATATGCAAATCTAATTTGTTTATTTTTGTTCAGTTATATGCAATTTTACAAATGCATAACTTCAAAAACATATATATATAACCATATGCCATATTATAAATGGTTTTATTTTCTATTCTAACTACATCCTAACTCGGAATGTTACATACCTAAATAATGTTACATGAATATAGGATTTTTAAATATCTGACTATATAAAATATAAATGAAGATAATATCATAATGTATATACACAATCAGAAACAAATGTAAATTTGTAAACGCACGCCATTTTATTTTTAAATTTATCATATTTTAACATTAAATACAATATTAAGTATCCAACTTTGTTTTATCTTGGGAACCGCATGCAAACTACTAAAATGTTATGGGTTATCAGTGTAATTTAATGATACTTGTACTTAAGGAAACTAATGCTGATTAAGCAAACAACTAACTCTCATTCTAATTTCAATACAAATTATGAAACAAGTTTTTGTTTTGTTGAAAACAGTATTGTTTCAAAAAATGTGAAAAATTACTACAAAAGATAAATATATTTGTACTTTCAGCAATTTTTGAATGAATCAGTAAAGTTTTTTTATTAAAATGATTAAGCCGAACGAATATTACATTTTTATTTTTAATTGAAAGCATTATAAATGAGATGATAAAAATTTATTTTTCAATTCCTGTAGGTTAGCAGGAGGCAGTAAACCAAAAATATTTGAAGAATCAAGTGAAGATGAAGAAGAAAAAGAATCGCCTGAGGAAAGAGGTAGGGTATTAGTTATAATCTTTAAATTTTACTTTAATGAAATTTTATTGAAGTTTACTTATACTTAATGTTTATAATTATTTAGATATAGATTATTTATTATAACACATATTTTACAAATTCTATACAATTTTAAAGACTACAAAATAAAATAATATTTACTTCATGATAATTTGTAAATTATTTGCGCTACGAATATTACTATTATTATTATTATTATTATTATTATTATTAATGACTTTAAGTATATTATCTTAAACAAGACATTTAGAAAGTATATTTACATGTCAATGAGGAAAGAAATAATTATTTGATGATTATATCAAACAATCAAGACAACTTCAATTAATTTACAAAATTCTAGAAAAACGAAAAGCATTTGAAGCAAAAAGAAAGAGCCATTATCGAGAATGGCAAGTTGTTCAAATGGCTCGAAAACAATTACTTGAGCAAGATGAAGAAGATGAGGACGAAGACGTAGAAGAAAATGAAGATAATGAAGAGGAGCTGGAAAAAGAGGAAGTTGCTTCTTTTCCTTCAGAAGAACAGATTAATTTTGATGTTAGATTCAAATGCATGCCATCCTGTGATACGACAAAACAAAAGTGATATGATAAAGGACGTTCATCAATCACTGAAACTTAGAATTTATTTACTTGATACTTTGAGTTCACGATAAATTTATTCGCCATAATATGACGGTTGATAAAGTAATTCTCTAACTGCTCTAACGATGTCTATTTTCAATTAGTGAAACGATTAAGTTAATAAATTTTTGTAAATGATCGATTTACCAATTTCCAAGAATTGACTTATTAAGTAATAATTAATTACACGACGAAGTTAGCATGAATGTGTAGTTAATTAAGTGCGTAATTAGTTATTATCACAAATAAATAATTAATAATTAAATAATTATTTAATTTTTTATTCTCAGTGCTTCAGCGATTTTATTATCTGGTGATATTACAAAATTTGAGGTAGTACTTATTCTTGTTGTTTCTGTATGGAAAACATTTTGTAAATGAAGAAGATTTTATCGAATCTTTGTATTGAATTTTATAATAATTCTTGATATAAAATTACGTAACTTCAGAAGTGAAACTGTACATCTATTTATTTATCATGACAAAATCATAGTACTTCTATAATACTCTTTGGTGCTGTGGCAGAAAGCTAACTTAATTATTAATTATTTAATCAACATTTAAATAGCAGTTACTAATTACTGATTTAATTCATAGGCTGTTATTATTTATTTTAACATAAATTAATTTATATTGAATTAATCATGTAATTATTTGATTTTTAAATTCATTTAAAAAATGTTAATATTAGCCATCTGTCATTTTTCCATATTACTTTATTTGCTGCGCAGTGCATTATTAGTCTTGTAATGTTTTATTAATTACTGAAGATATTGTTATCTGTCAGTAAATAGGTTTACCAAAATATTCTAGCATTTTTCTTTTTTAAAGTAGTATAAAAGTAGTACTTTCTAAAATTGGCTATAAATGTTAAAATAATACATTACTAGGAATGTATACATAAAATGATTATTAATGATTTGTTAAACGCTTTTCTAAAATATTACCGTTAAAATAAAATTATTTTTTCGTAATTATTGATAATTCATTCTTAGAATTTTGCAGAATAAAAATTATGTATTGAATGGGGAGAATTTTGAAATACTTAGCAGTATTAACAAAAAAAGTCATTTTAAATTTTTGTATAGAAACATACCAATTTTTACTTTCATGAATTAGACATCTTTCTGTTTCTAATTACACGTTACAGTTTATAAAATATTCTCCAAACAGGGTGTTTCATAAGGTACGTGCGATAAATAAAAGATCCTTCAATCATAATTTAATTCCAGTATTTTCATACTGGTACAACTCATTAATGTTGATTATTTTAACAAGGAATGCTTATTTATATGTACCATATATTTTTAATTCTTAGATCTTTAACTCCGTTAAAAATAAAAACAAATTTGATGATATCAATTAATGCGAATTCGATTAAGCTATTAAACTATTCGACATTTGTAAACTTCTCGTTCATAAAATTTATATGTCATGTTATATATTTTCTTTAAAGCATAACATGTTCCTCGCCATACATCAGCCTTAAATTTTTTTAATATCTTAAATTAACTGTAAATTATTTTTTCTATTAGTTTATTACGATATTTTTAATGAAAAGTCATTAAACGTATTAGTGTACTCCGTCTGTTTTGATTAAACAAATAAGTGCAGAAAATCACTTTTCTAGAATACGCAACTTAGAAAGTGTTACATATAGTAGCAAAATGTGACATTATTTGGACGTATATTTTCACTGATTTTTTTGCATCAAGACAATCGAATTTATTTTTGTTTTAATAATGATAATGTGTAATAGGTATTTTTTTAGATTACAAAAATTGCTTGCCCATATTAGGTTTAGAAAAATAGATCTTTATCTGACATGTACTATTATTGTTGCAGATTATACCTAGTATTGTAAATATGTGTACTAACAA
Organism: Megachile willughbiella; assembly: GCA_945859595.2. NCBI lineage: Eukaryota > Metazoa > Arthropoda > Insecta > Hymenoptera > Megachilidae > Megachile > Megachile willughbiella. Next base: position 12,881,029 of record OX243798.1, on the reverse strand, counting down.
CGAACTCAATGTCAACATTCATATTTAGAATGTAAACAAACTGTGAATCAAACATTAAATTTAAAATTTGAATAATTTGATTCAAAATTATTTACTATGATACAATAATAATAAATATTCAAATTAAATTTTTACATAGTAATATAAAAAGATTTATTTATCTGATACATTTTAAGTTCAGTGTTAATAATAATTTATTTACTAGTCTATTCTTTTATCGTATTATTGTAAAAATAAGGCCTAAACAAATTCAGTGAAATATTGAGTAAAAAAAATGTTTGATTCCTAGTTTAAACGTATTACTGTAAACAAGCTGTTACGCTTACAGTAGCTAGAATACTCAAATTTATAGATTTAAGCTTAGACTAAGTTAAAGTAGAATGAACTATAAAAATAAATAAATTAAGAGTAAACATAGATGACTATTTTATAATTTTGTTTTTGAAACATGAAAAAGATAGTATGACTTAACAACATCCGTCTTAATAAATCATATAACTGCAGTTTGTTCAATGAAAAATGTAATAGATCTGTTATATAATTCTCAGAAAAATATATTCTTTTGAATACTTAATACCGTTAATCGATTGTTTTACATACTACATAAAAACTTGTAAATAAAATGCGATTTGCAAGTGTTCCTAAATTTTATCTTAATTGATTTATATTTTATAGATAAATAACAAACATCATAAACTTAAAACATTCAGTATTCATCTTGAATGAATATTTTTTATGTTTTAAACAATTTATTAGTTCCTGAATCTTAGAAGATCACTTCAAAAATAAATGTTTTCTTCTATAAATTAAATTTTTAATTAATATATTTTTGAGGTATTTTTTATTAAAAAAATGAAATTAAAAGTAAATGGAATATTTACAATAAGTTTTCAATTTTCTGATATATTATTTCATCGTTGATATAAAGTTAAAAATGACAATAATACAAATTACATTAGCTTTTAATATTATCTATATAGATGTATTTATAGAGAATATAAGTATATATTTATTTATTTTATATACATATTATTACATGCATGTATAAAAATATATATGTACATAAATACAGGTATCATACAAAGCATTTTACAAAATGCTATTGATTTTCATATCTACAACATATAAGGTATACCAATCATCTTATGGGGGTTGTATTATGTTTCAAGAATTTTTCAGTCTCTGTACAGAATGAAAGTACTCAAAATCAAAAATTTGTATCAGGAAAACATGATAAGGAAAGAAGTTTAAATTGTTCACGCTATGAACAACTTCCCTAATACTTTAATTAAATTATATTTTGTTATAAGTTTTAGGCAATGATATATGTTGTCAATTTTATTGAATTATTCTGGTTTTATGTAATATTAAGAAATAATTACAAAGTGCAAATATTTTTAATTTCAAAACTATTTCTTCATCAAATCATTAATGCATGTATTGAAATTTATTACTTTATGCAATTTTTATAGATAATTACAAATATTTGAGAGTTTTATTTTAGTACAGCCCGGTAATGTCAAATTTTACAAAAAGAAGAAACTTTCTGATTTACCAGTGCAGTTACCCACCGTTAGGTGCCGTTAGTGACGTTTTCTAAAATGCGCGCATATTTTTTGAAACTTAAAAACATGCAATGACATTTTTAGTAGCAAGAAAGTTACAAACAAATATTGCCTTTAATATAGCGACACAAGTATTCTGAAATATTAGAACATGCTCGCAAACATTCAATATGTTGATGTTAATATATTTAAAAGAAAATATCGTGAGCTCCGGTGATAAACATACTAACAAATAACAGTATTTATAAAAACTCGGTTCACATTAAATATTTGTCAGTAACAGAGTTGTGTTGAATTGAATACATGTAGTTAACTGTAGCTTATCGTTGATGCTATAAAAGTTATTAAATAAAATAACCAAGGATACTACAATCTTAGCATGAGTATCTTTGAGACTTGCCACAAGATTCTGTAGATAGTTTTATTTTTTGTATATGTGACGGTTACACGCGTGCAGAGATTCTATATTAAAATGAGCAGAACGGTTTAGGAGGCGATAATTCATGCGAAACGGGTTGCGGTACGAAGAAGAAAAGCTTGATGGTTATGCGAAGTAAAACTGGATCTTCTTGCCGTGAAACCGCTTTTAACGATTTGAGTAACAGGCGCAATAAGTGTAAATGTACATTAGCATTATTTGTCGGTTAAAATACTTCGTATATTATAACTAATCTAATAAATTATAATCCTCCTCAAAATAATACTGTCCTCGATTCAATTTATTTTAAAATGGAAGAACAATCAATTTCTGAAACAGAACTGTGCAAATGCGACAGTTATTTTAGGATCGAGGATGTACTTCGTATTAAATACCGTCTAAATCTTTGATGGACTTTTCGTCACACTTATAATGATCGTTTTTATGTTAGAGTTTTAACCAAGTATTATGATTGTACAATTATAATTAATAACGCAAGAAATTATTTCGCTTGTTCTCTTTGTTCACTATACGAGACATTAATTTCTTTCTTCGTTAATAATAACAGAAACTGTATACGTATATAAAATTCTTAAATGATATTTAAACATATTTAGATGTTTCAAAAAATCTTACAAGGCGCATTAATTGAAGAATTTTCACATTCACAATTCTTTAGTTTACATTTGTCATTATTTTTGAAATGATGGTAATTTCTTTTTTATGGGTCTAATATCAAAGCTGAAAGTAGCTGAACCTTTGTATAATTGAAGAAAGCCATTGTTTTTATGAATTACACACTAGTAATGCAAAATATTATTTTCTTGCGTGTTTCTAGTTTTTTAGTTATTTATAACTAATTATACATTACACAATTATTGTATAATTAATATAAAGAATGGAGGATCTACGTTTGCTTTGTTCATAGTAATGCATATTAATTACGTTCTTTGTTGATGCTGATATTTCTATTAATTTTTTGTTTAATCCTTTTGTCATGAATTTTTATCAGCTATATGTATATTTATATTGTACATCTAAGCAAATATTTTTTATATTTTACTATTCTGTTAAGGAATAGTGTCTGTTTGCCTGCCTGTACATACTAATTTTTATATGAAGGTACTATTCCATTACTCTGTTGTTTCACTATCTTACAGTTCTACTATTACACTATTTTACTATTTTGTTTTATTGCTTAACTTATTACTATCCTAATATCTCATTATTTCACTTTTCTATTCTTATTCTTATAACAGAAGTTAAAGCTTCTGTACGAATTTCTGTTAAAGAAGGGATGTTTTCTATCGCAGTAGCATAACGAATGACGTGTAATTAATTACTATTTCGTGCTATGTTACATTAAAAACTTTTCAACAAGTAAATTTCAAAAAAGAATGAAACTTTTCCATCAAGTAAATTTCTTAGATTGTTGCGTAGTATTTCCTTGCTCTACGCAGTCCAATTCTCACGAATCTAAACACCCTTCCCAGATGGAAACTTGAAAGAAACGACCGTTACCATCTTTCCCCTTACGATCAACCTGGATCAACCCTCCGCATAGCGAAACATCCCCTTGTGCCAGTCCGGAAACAGGTAAAAATCTCCGTTCGCGTGACCTTCGAACCCGTGGGATCGTACAAAGAGGATGCATTGTGTTGAGAAATTTTCTCACGGACCATCGCACCGTTTGCACCGGTCAAAACGACTATTTAAGGGCTGACGCATCGTCCAGGTATCGCAGAAGTGTTTCGCAAGTCGAAGAGGAGAGCACGAGGTGTCTTGGAGGACTTCATCTCCTGAAGATGGTGAGTCCCGTTTCTGGCAAATCTGATCTTGGTGTTTCGATAGATTACGCAAAATTTCATCATTTTGGTTTCGTATTACTTCTCTCCGTTTCAATTCGTGTCGTATTTTTGTTCAATTTCATTTTATTTTGACGCTTGATCGACTTCGTTCAAACCGATTCCACATTGAACCTGCAATTTGAGAAATTTGTACTTGATTGAATTGATTAACTCTTGTTCGGTAAACGTGGGTCAGATTGGTTTAGGATAGTTAATATACTGATTTCTCGGAGATTAACCAGGCTAACAGATACAGTGATTTTGTTAAAATGTGTATTATCACGCAGTTGTGAATTATTAGGATATTTTAATTATTTTTGTTTTTTATTCGTTCATTTCTTTCGGACATTGGATTATAAACCTGTGGTATAGATAGTCTACATACGTGTTAAAATTTGTTTCAAATTCACTGCAGAAATTGTCATAATGCAACTGAAATTTTTGTAACTCATTTTCGAGTAAAATAATTTATCGCTAACAGATTTTTGTTTGGAACAATTTATAGTAACTGCAAAAGATTTGTCGTCGAATCATTTGTTTTATTTTTCACGTAATAAATATGTACTGCTCTTGTGATAAATCAGCAAAATAAGATTTCAAAAACGCTCACGTATGGTATTCTTAGAACCAAGAATAAAATTTATTCATAAAAAGCATCATTTCTGAAACAACTGAATTTAAAGATTTTTTACAGATTCACTACAAAACTATTTTTGTTTATATTTTTACTGTCAAATTAACATAGTGCATAAACATATCCATTTTTATTTTTTGTTTATAAATTTTGTTTTGGACACATGAAAAAATTACATTTCATGCGAACATCTTTAACATCTAACTTTAATACACCAATGGTTTTATTTTATTATAATAATCTATTCGAATTTCTTAACAGTAACAATACACTTTACATGTTTTATTTTATACATTTTCAATAACAATACATTTTAATAAATTGTTTTTCAAATTTATTAGTGAAACGTTTATTAAAAATCTTTAAAGAAACTATATGAACTTTTTACATTTCTAACACTTACTCATTGAAAGACCCACGTTTACAAAGTGAGGATTGATAAATATATTAAAATTTCTATCATTGGAAATTATTGGAGAATTTTTGAATCACAAAGTTATTCATATTTATTATACTTTATTCTAAATTGAAACTTGTAATCCTATTAATTAATGCATAATAATATCTGAATATAAATCTTTCACATTTTCAAATAGATGCTTTGAAAATATAACTTCAGTTGCAGTGTTCAATATAAAATTTGCAATTAACTTACAGAGTTGTTTCCAAAAATTTATACATATATTTCTCAAGACGTGTATCTCAAAATTATGTTGTACTTTATATCCATCAAAAATTGACCACACTTGTATCTGTGAAAACAATAACAAAATTTTACAAAAAGTACAGAATAGAAACAGATTAAAATTACTGGAATTAAAATAGTGTTCTGAGGCATCCTGAAAAAATAAGCAAAAGAATTACGTTCTCTAGTAGTTCATTTTGTATTTTGATGAATCATATTCGAAGCAGGGAAGGTAAGAAAAAATATTTTATGAAATATTTTGTTCACTACCTTCCATGTTGCAAGCTTTTATAAAACTTTTCAAAATGTCTCAAAAGCAATATATTATAAAAATACAGACAAGAAACTTCAATCCTCTTCATGTTTCTCTGTAGCTCTTTTGAAATTAAATGGATCACATGTATCAGGTTGAACACAGAATCAAATTTTGCAGCTGTTTCTTTTTCCATGGTGAACAGAACAATAAATGCCACCTGAAATAAGATTTTGAAATTTGATTTCACCATAGAAACTTGTACACATTTGCTAAAACAGATATTAAATACAATGTTCGTATTTCTATACATCTGAACCACCTGGTACATTTCTGTTTTCAATCAAAATATTTATAAACTATTTCAAATTTGCACACGTGTTACAAACGTTCTTGATCATTTTTTGAGTTTAACATTATTGCACAAATGTTTCACTGGTCTTCTCCACGAATGAACAATAGCTAAACATCTGGCTGACAATATTTTGTGTAATAAAACAAGAACAGCAACAGCGAAGTTTATTAACTGATTTTCATTTATAATGCAACTCTGTAACTGAAAATAACTGCATTGAATGATGAAATATCTATTGTGTGTTTATTATTTTCGACGTTTGTTACACTGTGATGCAATCATACGCATATGCAACAAAATTGAAGAAGGCAATAGAGAAAAGAAGACATAACTCGAGTAAAGATAATTTCGACTTCAACTCTGTTTCAATATACATCTTGAAGTTTCTCTTAAAAATTCAGATTTGTGTTAATAACAGATACACGATCATTTGGAACTAAAAATTGTTACATAAAATAATTAATGAAATATTTACAATAAATTGGAAAACTACAAAATTCATAGGACTCTGTATTCAAAGTATTTGGATGATAGAACTGATAGTTCAAAATATTCTGATCATTAGTTATATACTTTCTAAAACTACAGCTAAATAGATACGGCTAAATTCCTGAAAATCCAGTCAAAATTTACTCAAATATATTACGGTTTATCATATGACATAATATAAAAATTTTATCTACTTCAACATTTATGGAATCAAAAAAAAGACTAGAATTTTAGAAAATTGAAATAATATGAACCGAACAATTTGCAACAAATAGATGTTCAAAATTTCATCAGAACATTACAGCAATTTCACCTTGAATTTAAGTACAGACTACAAAACTCTTGCTGTACAGTTCTAAAAATGGTATTAATTATTTAAAAATGACTCATATTTCATCATCATTGTTATATAAACACATTTGTTCCTTGTTTTATTCATTATTCACTTAGTTGGCGTACTTTAATCTTCTATCAGCTCATCCTTATCATTTCTGTGAAACAAGTCGATCAACGGCGAACACCGATTCATTTTTTTAATTCAAAAGGTTGATTTCTTTCGGCCATACTCTATCCAGGCACTAAGATCCAATCAAAAATACTTTTTCCAAATTTCATGTATTCCGTTTCTTGGTCACCGATTAACAGTTTCAAAATTCCAAATTCTAAAACAGATTAATTATTCTTATTTAAATTAGTATTGATACTGTAACAAATATTCAAAATTTATACTTATTTGTCATTGAGAAACAATCTTTTTCTTTTACTTCTATTTGAAAGAACAAAATGATAGCTGACAAAAATTGTATCACAAAATAGAAAATATTTAAACCACCCTTACAGTGATGGAAAAACTCAGAATACTGATATTCATTTTTTAGCGGTAATAAAATTGATCACTGTAAGCAAATATTGCACTGAAACTTATTGTTAGAGCTTAACTGATTGTAATACATTTGATTCGAACATCAAACTCACAATGAAATGGATGTTTTTTGCCTTTTTCATGTCAAACCGATACCATTGTTTGCAACTGGAACAAACTAAGACCACATAAAACGTGATAATACTGTTCGATTGTAATGCAATGTTTTCGAAACTGTGGACGATAAATACAATCAACTGACTGTTTAAATAACCAATATAAAATGTCGGCAACAAAATTTCAAATCTGAAGTTATCGGAAAACTATTAAAACAGAGAATATCCAGATATTTAACAAAATCTTTCTTTTCGAAATGAAAAGTTTTTGAATTCATATTTTCAGTATACAGTAATAAAGACTTAATAAATCATGTTTTTAAGAAATTGCTGAACTTTCGAAAATTTGAATTAAAGTATTAAATACCAAAGATTTCAATGTAGATAATAAATTTTGATATATAATTGTACACTGATAGACAATATGCATGTATAACATTTGAAATTGATAACTACATTATTCCACATTGAATTATTTGAACGAGTATAACACCATGTACAGTTTGGAACAGTCTTCAGTAAACTAAATCTTCAGAAGTAAAATTGAAGTCATTTTATATTCTGCATAGTCCGAAAAGCGTGGTAAATTCCAACCAAAAATACTTCAACTCTCATGCATTCCGTTTCCTGGCCATCGATGTCATCCTGATAAAATTCAACGTTTCAAATCCGAACTTTTGCAACAAATCACAGGACCCCATGGAAATATTTAGAAATGTAACTGGAAAGATAAAGGAAGTTAATGTTGATCTGGGAATTAGTTGAATTATATTTTGAAAAAAGAAGTAAAAATTACTGGGTTCTCATAGACTCCAACTCAAACTTTAAATTTTCTTCAATTAATCGTTTTGAACAAACTTCATACCTGAAAAATAATATTCAAAAATGTTCATCTAAAAATACTACAAATTCACGTTGTATTAAGAAGGAATCGCATTTGAATTTTTCCAACATTTTATTATTAAATCTATTAATTTAACGATAAAACAACTAGTGTTGAACGCTTACTTTGAAATTGAAAATAAATTGGAAAAATATATCAATGAATAATCGAAAATAAACGAATATATAGAGTCGTTCTTAATCTCGATAGCCATTCATACATATTTCCATAAAAGTTAACAATTACTGCAACTTAAAATAACAAGTTTCAGTGTTTTTATCAAAATTTCAAATTGTATTATTCCTCCTTCTGAATGTACAAAAATTTATCTTACTAATTTTGTTGAAGAACCTTGATAATCTTAAATAAGTTTCATTAATAGAGCTTTTACGCAATGATTATTTGAAATTCACTTATATCAAAGCCTACTATGAATTATAATTTCTACATAATTAATTCCCGATTGGAAATAGCCGGGTCATTTTTGAGCACATGAAAAAATATACAATGACACATTAACCAAAATTAAATATACAAATTTTCAAAAGATGTATATTCGAAAAATTATTTCAAATCGAATTTGAATTCTAAATCTGTTGTGCGTGCAGAACAGGAGGGTGCGCAAACGTTTTGTATTCGCTTGCTGTTCGAAGACTTCAGGATAGTTTCGGATAATTTCAGGTTTCCATTTGAAAACTAATCCATTCCAAAATACCATAATTAAATCCAAACGCTGCCTTAAATTATTCCAAATTAATAGCAAAAGTCATCTGAAACATTAATAGAAATTATATAGGTACAGAAAATAAAAGTGTACATTGTATTATACATAAATTACATGCAACAGAAAATAAAATTAAAATGATGATATTCCCAGATCCACTCCAAATTTGTTCATACAAATTTCATTTTAGAAAATTGAATTTCAGTCCTGGTTAAGCTAAATTTATATTTTCAAGTAGCTTTAAGGCTGATGCACCTAAAACTGTTCCATACTGAATTGTAAAATGATTGACATGCTTTCATCCAAATTTGTTACATATTTCTGTGCTTGAAACCAATTGTAGGTATTGTTCAATCAAAACTGAGCACATTAAACGTTAAATATACTCTGCAAATTTTAAGTAAACTTTCCACAACTTGCAGTTCAGCAATAATGTGTGTTTTATTCCTAAAGACTGCAAATCCGAAATCTGAAAAATAAAAATTACGTTTAGAAAAGATATATTAAACATTAATTTTTGGACACATACACATGATTACAATGTACAAAATCAGAAAATGGTGTTTGAATATTTATCTCGCTGAATATACATCCAATTATAATCACTGGAATAATTGTGAAATGTGTATATCTAAATTATCAAGCATCTACACTAATTACTAAATGTAAAATTAATTATAATTACAGCAAAATTTCATTTTAAGAACATAAGAGAAAAGAGTTTTAACATCTCTGTTTATAATAATTTTCTACATTTCTACAAAATTTACAAATACTGTAAACATGACCGACGAATAAAAAAATACGCAAAAAACATTCAATGTGAATTTTCGCAAAAAATGATACAAAGAAATAGATGTTTCGTATTATTCGAAAATTGTATGACCACACGATCCCGATTAATTTTTCAAAATTTTCAAAATTTGATTAACACACAAAAAGTATAGAAACTGGGCAATAGCAAATTCTGCACCGTATCACTTTCAAAATTACTTTTAGTATTATTTGCAATAAAAATTAAACATTTTTATTTTTTATTTCTAAATTTTCTAAATTTTATTTCTATCATTTTATTTGGCATTCCGTTTTGCTAACGCTCACACAATTCTAGGTCTCCAGAAAGATGGAAGTATGAAGGACCCTGGAGAAGAAACCCAAAATTCACTATGAAGAAAAGAAGCAACTCAAACGTTCAGAAGTCTATCAAAATGCATGATAACAAATGATTCGAAGAAACAAAATGAAAGGCTGATTTTGAAAACTGCTGTCAACAAAGAATGTGCAAGAAAAAAATCCGTAAATTCTACAGAATTCAAAGGACTGGACCGAAAATAATGAAACACCAAACAGTTCTGTAAAAATGAATGGTCAATTTGGATAAAGAAGAGGAACAAGTTACTATCAAGAAGAAACATGGATGTACCAGAAGAATTCAGAAGTTGTATGGTATTCAAAGTATCGCATACCTGGACTTAAACCAAAATAACCCAACAAGCAGTTCTGTGGAATAAATGTCTAATTTGGAAGAAGAAAGAAGCTAACTTACTGCCAACCAAAAGAAATGGATGTACCAGAGAAAAATCAAGTTCTATGGGATGACATACCTGGATATAACCCAAGATAAAAAATACAAGTTCTGTGGAAAGAAGACTAATTTGGAAGAAGAAGCTAATTGCTAAGGAAAAACATGTACCAGAGAAATATCAAGAAACTTTATGAAAGTTAACACTGAACCTACCGGTGTGCAATGCACACTCTGAAATTAAAAATGAAGTTGGAAAATAAATAAGCAAATTGTAAAACATAAATTAATATATTCATTCTTTACCTTCATGAAGATTAGTAGAGATTCTAAAAAAATTGTCTTAATAAATCTTGTAAGTTAAAATGAAACACTTGTAAAATTTGACCTTTTTGGTAGTTTTAGTGTTAAACATAACATACCTGGATTTAACTCAAACTTAGCATAAATATCATCAGACAATTCAATGGAAACAGATGACTAATTTGGAAGCTGAAAAGGAAGTTACTACTATGAAGAAGGATGTACCAGTGGAAAATAAGGAAACTATGGAATACAAAGCAGTAAACCTGAACATAATATTGTGGATGATTCAAATTCCAGAATGTAGAAGACAGAAGTTATCAGGAAGAAAACTAATAAAACCAGCAAATTAAGGAAACAATAGTTTGTACTTATATTAAATAGAATTGGGAAGATGGAACCAAATTCAACAAATTAGAAATAGTTCAAACATTAATTTGGAAGCCTCAAGACTCTAAAATTAAAGGTTACTAATTTTATGTTACAAATAATGAAGACTAATATTACATGATGGTACAAATACTACTACAGTAATGTTATATAATATTAAAAAACACTGTTATAATATTACTGAAAAAAAATGATAAAATGATATCTATATGACTGTTCCAATAAATAAAAACACCCATTTTTTGAATCTTTGATGAAGATAAGATAATTATATCTCAAAATAAATGTAGAGGTACTCTAATGATAAACAAAAATACATTGGACCTAAATTTTGGTTAAAGAAAAATTGAGATACAATTTTGGCCGGTTATGAAAGAAGATACTGATACAATAATTTGTTACACAGCAAAGGAACATCTACATTAAGATTTCTGGGCATGTAAAGAAGACTAATAAAACTACGTGACCATATCAGGAAAACTCTACAGAACAAATGAAAATAACGCACAGATTCGGTGTATGTATAAATAAATTTTCTTGCTAAATTATATTAAAAAAGGAATCAGAACCAACGTGAATAGTAATGAAAATTTGTTATCTGCTTACTTCTGAACTTTAAATTTCATTTGTTGTATTTAATTTCACGTAAAACGTTCATTGCATTAGCAGATAGAAAATTAAATTTAGTGAATTTTCGGATTTACATAAATCTATACCAAACTTTCTTATTATAATCAAACTGTTCACACAAATTCTCTTTTTCGATTTAAAATGGTTAAAAATTATTTTAAAACCTAACAAAGTGGTACAAAAAACATTAATTTATAAACGATTAACCAATTCGAAGATCCAAATTCCTTAAGGCCCAAACTAGAACAGAAGAAAAAACAAAATTTATACTTTTCAGATTTTATAACTGTTTCTAAATTATTTCGTTACGTTTATATCATATAAATTAATAAAAAGATCGTTCGTAAAATAACAAAAAAATATTATTTCGGTTATCTATCGATTTAGTTAAAATTGTTTTCGTTTTTTAGCTAAAATCCCTGTGTGAGCAATCGCTTAAAATGGTACCTATTCATGATTCAATTAAAAAAATTTTGATTTTGGAAAGATATAATATTTGAAACTGATTTTGGAAAGATTTGATATGTAAAATTTTGATTTTGGAAAGATTTGATATTTGAAATATTGATTTTGGAAAGATTTAACATTTGAAATTTTGATTTTAAAAAGTTTTAACATTTGAAATTTTGACTTTGGAAAGATTTGATATATAAATTTTGATTTTGGAAAGATTTAACATTTTAAATTTTGTTTCTAAAAAGATTTAATATTCAAAATTTTTATTTTACAAAATTTTCAACAATAAATTTTTATATTGCAGTGTCAACATTTAAAATTTGCATTTTGAAAAATTTCATATTGTTACTTTGGGCATCTTTAATATACAAAATTTGTATTTCGGAAAGGTTAACACATGCTGTGAGATTTAAAATTGATATTTTCTTGAAGCATTATAAAATAGTTAAAAATTTATCTAAAAAATAAGTTGCAGGATACTCGATTGCTCACACAAGGGTTAAAGTTGATTCATTACGTTTGCTCCTCGTTTGTTGGTCATCTGTTGATTTTCAAACGATGTTAAAAAACTTTCTGTGTTCCTTGTTAGAGATTTAATTATGTTCACTATTAAGTTTATCGTTCTCTCTTGTTCTCGTTAATGTTGACCCTCTCTATATTAAGTTGATGTTAAACGAGTAGAAAACTGAAAAAAAAAAGATGATAAAAGTTAAAGTTGACTTCGGTTATGTTTTTGTTGTACGTCTGGAAATGAACAAAGTATTTTACGTCGAAAGTGTGTTTTGATATTTACGCATAACGTATCGAACGATAAATTGTGCGCTAAAATCTGTGTTATACTTTTTACGTAAAATATTCAAGTGTACTTAAGCTTCATACGGGCATTTTTTGTTTAATTTATTATAACTGTTTTCTATTATTCATTGTTTCACAGAAGATAACATTGTTTTTACTGTTGAGTTTCGTTACGAATTAAGTTTTACAAAAAAGAAAAAAAAGTGTAGAAAAAAATTGTTTCAAGACATCGAAATACGAGGAGAGAAATCGAAAATACTGTTTTCCGTTTATTGTTCTTCTTGTTTGGTTTTCACCCTAGTGCCTTCAGTTTTAAGTTATGTAATTGTTCTGTGAATGAATGAATCAATAAATCCGAACACGTGTCACGAGGTAATATATGAATGAATTGACGAACGGTTTGATTCATTCATTTATTTGGTCACAGGTGGTCGAACTAATTTTAAGATTACCGGTTCAATTTGATGTTTCGTTATGGGCACCTATCGAACAAATGAATGAACGATTAAAATTAATTGATTTATTTGTTCGATCATTCTTCGTTCAGTGCCCTTTATCGTTGACGAATGTATTGAATAAAATGTTTTGAAAAAAATCAAGTAAAAAAGACTTATTCATTGTATTGTATCGCCCAATGTAATTCGTGTGTTGATTGTATCTGTGTAATCTGTAATGCATTTCGTTCGTTTGCATTTAAGTAGTCCGTGTGTGCGAGTGAATATCTGCTAATGTCCTTCAGTATCGTTTGACTTCTATCTGTCTTAATGTAAATGGTGTAAACATTAATGACTAACGAGAGAAGAATTTTTTTTTACATTCCATATGTAAATTTTCTAATAAAACAATTAATTATGTAATCATTTTGTGTAATTCCTTACCTAACATTTTACTCTTCCTTTCATTTCTTTTGACACAGCTCGCAATCAAAATCACACATACAGTACCTGTAAATTAAATAAAAAGTTATACTCCTCTGACAGAATGAATAGCAAGTATAAAATGTTATAAAACTACAAATTGTAGAACAGTAAAATAGTAATATAATAGTATAATAAAAAGAATAAGATTTCAATGAAAAAAATAATAATATTTATTCCATAACATCAGTGTTACATAAACAGTTATCAGGTTTCAAAAATACTTCCATTATTTTAATACTTATTTACTTAAAGAATTGCTGCAAGTTATATATATTTTTTGTTTGACAGAGTAGTCACTGATTTAAAGGAAATTTCCGTCGTCCTTGAACTTTCTAGTATTTTAAATGTTGTGTTTACCTAGATCTTCCGTCTCCAAGAGTTTAAAATTCAAATGCGTTTCTAAGAGATATACCTCGCATTAAATAAGAACACACCGTCTCCGCAGCAACCTGGAAAAGAAAAAAGGATCACCGAAACATTCCTGATCGTCAACCGCAGATAAGCGAAAGAAAAGAGAAGAAAAGTCGAATGACAGGAAAATAACTACGGAAAAGCGTAGGGCTAAAGATAGAAACAGTCGGAAACCAATCGACAGAATCGATAAGACCAAAGCTGAGCGAGAAAAAGCAAGGAGGGTAAACAGAAGCAGAACGATTCACGATAGAAGGAAAGATATGCAACAAGGACTTGGAAATCGGTCGTATCTGTACATGATTCTAAGCGGAAAAATGTGGTAACCGTTGTGATCGTTCGATCGACATTCGTCGGAAAGGCCAGGTATACGATTTAAAGCTGACAAATATCCCTGAACGAGCGACCACGATGCGTTATGCATTATATTTCACAAGAGTCTTAGAATATGGTTCCTTGACAAACAGTCATTCATGTAGCTAAGTAAACGCCGGGGTAAACCTGGCACAAAAATATGGACTGGTCAAATGTAGAAAGTGGAATATTACACATACGTATTAAAGATACAAAAAATTACTTTTATGAATTTTTCAAATTCCGGATATTTCCAAATTTCTCCTCAGTAGTAAAGTCTCCATTCACCAAGTTTCAAACTTCCTAAATTCCCAAAACTTGAATTTTCAAGTCCTTTTTCTGAATTAAAGTCATGAGGAATGTCCGACACCTTTCCAGGTACTATTACATAAACCATTGTCCATAAGCTCTTCGGCATACACTGGTTCCTCATTGATCTGAAAGATAATATTGAAAGTGAGCATAATCAAAATTGCATAATTTTACTTCCTATTATTTTATCAAAATAGTATTCTGTAGTAAATAAATCAGTAACGATAAGTGTCAGTGAGGAATACGTTAAACGGAGATATAAGATCTGGTTTGAAGAAGATGTTGATTTTCTGTAACAGAAATCGACGAGGAAGGTGGTCTACCTCAGAAAGGTATAAAAGGCTCTGTCTAAGATACGAAGTGGCTCAGTCGTTCGAAAAACGATCGAGGGTTCGGAATCAGTCTGGGAGGACCTTCTGTCTGCTTCTCTTCTTCTTCGTTCTCTAGTTCTTCTTTGGTTCGTGTGTATCATTGGTCCCGTACGAAGAAGATCACCGAGGAAATTAACACATTCAAACTGACCCTGAAAACGAAGAACAAGTGAGGAAAACGATAGTTAAATATTGATAAAAACAGCCATAAATAATACATGATGAGGCAGAAAGAAGAGACAGTTGCGACTACCGAATGTACCTGAAGAAATTGAAAAACGGAAGAAAGGGATAATCTGGAAAACTTCAGCGAAGTTATCGAACGTAAATGCACAAACGAGATTTGAAGAAGCGTACTACGGATAGAAGGACGAAGGATCAGGAGTAAGAAAGTTTGAAAGACAAGTTCACGCAACAGGTGGAGAAAAATATTAAAAGGAAAGGGCAAACAAGAGCAAAGGGAAGAAGGACAAAGAGAAGGAGAGGAAACGGTGGAAGAGGAAGGAAGGAAAGAAGGGAGAAAAGCAAGAGCAAAAGAAGAAAGGAAGAAAGGAAGGAAAGGAAGAAGATTGCAGAAGCTAGAGTAGAGGAAGGAGGAAAGGAAGAAAAAGAAAAAGCGAACAGAGTGGAAGGAAAAGGAAGGAAGGAAAGACGGGAGAACGAGAGAGAGAGAGTAAGAGCAAGGAATAAGAGAAGTGGTTTCGAAGGTGCTCCGGAGGGAGACGAGTTTTTAGAGTGCACTCGCTTTTCTTCGTTCAGGGGCAGAGGGTGAAGAAGACAGCGATGGCCGGATGGTGGAACCTCGGTGGTGTTTTTCTTCTGCTTTTTGCTATCTTCCTTGCTCCCTATTTGTACAAGATCAACTGGATCAAGGTGAGTCTTCTGCGA
Source organism: Megachile willughbiella (assembly GCA_945859595.2). Taxonomy (NCBI): domain Eukaryota; kingdom Metazoa; phylum Arthropoda; class Insecta; order Hymenoptera; family Megachilidae; genus Megachile; species Megachile willughbiella. Next base: position 12,864,846 of record OX243798.1, on the reverse strand, counting down.
TACCATTGCCCGGTTTACCTACTTACACCACCATTCAAAAATATTTACCCATCATCAAACATGCATGATATTGTGAAAACATTAAGTAAACAATCATTCGCTAACATTAGAATCACAAAACTAATTTCTAATTACTCACATGTCTTTTTTATTGTCTTAAATAATATTTATAATATCCATTATTCATTTCCTCTTATTCTTCTTTGTATTTATTATCACTTTCTTTTACTTTTTTTCTCAAGTTATGCAATTTGTAAAATGCAACGATGAATTTTATTTTTTGTTGTATATATACTTAATTGCATAATTGTACTAATGGTTTTCGATGATCGCAATAACTTTGGGATAAAATATATTGTGTATTTTACTTTTTTCTTCGAGTTATGCAATCTGTAACTAAAAAGTAATAATAAATTTGATATTTCTTCGTGATATGTATACTTGTACGATAAAGTTAAAGGTTTTCAATGGTTCCAATAGCTTTCAGGTAAAATCATGCCAGAATAATCTTTTATTTTAAAAGAATCGCGTTAGATTTCCATAAAATTAGCATGTAATTTCGAATGGAAACGATCTGAGTCTGCTTCAAAATTGCCGTTTCTATTAACTAACACTGTTGTGTCGAATAAAAATTACAAATGATATATTACGTTTTAGTTCTATAAAGTTTGATACAGACAGTACGTTCAAGCTGTCACGGTGACATGTTTATAAATGAGGAAGCAAATTTCTTTCTGTGCGTGACACTGCAAGACTAGGAGAATCCTTTTTCAACGTATCAGCAATGATCAAGGTCCATCGCAGAAAGAACACGATACCTTTCGTCGTGACATTAAATACTTTCAAGATATAATATTGAAAATGTATTTTGCAGAATGTATTAATACCTTCTTTGCTTTATTAATCAAAGTCCTGTGCAATAAGCAATATTAACATAAATTATTAATTTACATAAATAAAATTTTGAAAATTAATGCGTTTTTCTTCAGGATCTAAGGCTGGAAGGTAACAGCAGAAGAATTCTCGCAAATTATTTGGAATCGAAGAAACGCAAAGTGGGGAAACTTCCACCAGTTTATCCAAATGGATGGTTTGCTCTCTTGGAGAGTTCTCAACTGGGAAAAGGTCAGGTGAAACATGTGGCAGCTCTCGGACAAAACTTTGCCGTATTCAGGTATTTCATTTATCTTCAATATTGAACAGAAATGTTTAAAATGTCTGTAATGGAAAAATCAAATTTCTGAATATCTCTAATGATGACAGTAATTCGTTTAAAGAACAGATAAAGGGACGGTAAGAATTTTAGACGCTTACTGCCCTCATCTTGGTGCAAATATGGCGGAGGGTGGTCGTGTGAAGGGAGATTGCTTAGAATGTCCTTTCCATGGCTGGCAATTTCGTGGCTCTGATGGACAATGTGATCACATTCCATATACCGACAAAGGTAATTCAAATTAATAAACTAATTCGTTTACTTTTCACTCTCCTGAAAACATGAAATTTTTAGTATACACGATCTTGTAGTACAGCGCATGGTAGTATACAACAATACGTTTCACTACTTACAAATACACTTAGTATCTTTGTATACAAATAAAGTTTTCTTATAGAAAAATTGTCTTCTTTTTTAAATTTTGAAGTAAACATATACATTGAATTTAAAACGTTCAAGGTCACCTTGACATCTCGTAAACAAATAGTTTATTTTATCAAATTATTTTAGCATTTTAGAATACTGTGTATCCTACTCGTACTTTAGAAATTATTCAAAGTAGTCAAGTTATGTGATTCGACACGCATCATACGTGTAATTATGTCTTCATCAAGTATCTCGATTTCAGTGCCACACTTTGCGAGAACGAAGACTTGGAAGAGTTGCGAAGCTAATGAGATTATCTTTGTTTGGTACCATGCAGAAGGAGTAGAACCTAGCTGGCAACCACAAACCATGAATCATATATTGAATCGAACATGGCGTTATCACGGTCGAAATGAATTTCTCATCAATTGTCACATACAGGTCAGTTTAATTAACTTAAATTTATATTGCTGTATACTTGGATGAATATTAATAGACTGAAGTAGATGAAACAATTAATCTTAGAAAACTTCAGAATTTACTTCGTAAATGTTCTTGTCCGACACGAGATAATTTAACTTAAACGCATCTAAAAATAAAAGAAGAAAGCGATTGATTAAATTTGTAAAGGAAAATAAAATCAAGGAAAGCAGATCTTTTAGTTCTCTTCTTCTTCCTTTTCCTCTTTTCTAGATATGTGTTAAATAGTGCAGATGGATATTTGAAATAAGAAACAGATTAGAACTCCTTGAAAGTTATCTTCGAAATATGAAAGAGAACAAAATATATAATAATATAAAAATAATTAAAAGATTAGGATAAATATTTGAAAAACACGTAAAATATTCAAAGGTAACATAAATAATATTCTGAAGTTTACTTTGTATTAAATGTACGCTTACAATTAATCTTTAATGAAGAAAAAGAGAAATAAGAGTACGATTGTTCCAGGAAATTGCAGAAAATGGAGCCGACATAGCGCACCTTAAAGTAGTGCACGGTCCAGCGGTATTTTCGAAGATAACACATATATTTTCTTTAATTGCTCCATTCGTGCGCCATTCGTGGTCAAATGTCAATTGGACACCGCACAGTTCTTATTCGGAATCGAAGAAATCTGAAGTAGCTGAATCAATCCAACAAAATTCCGAAAATTCCAGTCATAGAGCATACATGACTTTAAGACATCATTTGCTCTTATTCGATAAATTTAAAGTTTTGAAATTGGACGTGAACGTTCAACAAATTGGTCCTGGATACGTCGAGTTATTAATGGAAAGCTTTCTAGGAACCGTGTGTATTTTTCAGACAGTGACGCCAATGGAACCGCTCCTACAAAAGGTATTACTTTAGTTAACTTTTCTTTGTAATAATAATTTATAAAATGATAAAATTTTTTTACTTGGGTCCTGCGAAATATTTTCCCCGGGCCCGGTGACGTTTTCCGACGCCCCTGGATAAAATTACGTTATGCCCGGTTTAAATATACGCGTGTTATTCCTTAACTATTACAAATCTGAAAGAAAAAAGAATATATGAAATTTGTTCTTAATTATTGCTGACTGGACGTGATTAATAGTTTAACGATTATCTTTATGAAGTGAATCTAACGCGTAAATTTTAACGCGACGAAGTCTTCCGTATCAAATCAATTTTCATATTTTCAATACGTAATTAGAGAAATAATTACGTGTATACGGGTACATAATTCGTCTTCTTAAAGAAAAATTCATATTACATCATTAATATAGTTTTTGTTACTAAAAGAAATAAACATGATTTTCATAATACGAAGAAATTAAGTCATGTTGCTTGTAAAGAGAGATTAAAATAATATTTGTTAAAAATATTTACCATTTTCAACTTAAATTGACAAAATTAAAGGAATGTTATTGTTGTTGTTGCCAGGTAACTCATTTGCTGTTTTCTCCGCCGCTGATTAGTCCATATGCCAGTATATTATTTTTGGCAGAGTGTTTGATGTTCGAAAGGGACGTAGCTATTTGGAATCGAAAAAAATTCGAGAAACAGCCGTTGCTCGTGAAAGAAGAAAAAAGTATTCTTACATACCGCAGGTGGTATTCCCAATTTTATTCGCAGCATAGCCCCAGTTATCATTCAGCTATGAAGTCTATACAATGGTAGCCATATTTTCCTTTATTACAGGCTTAATTTTATAAATGTTCGATAAGATTCTATGATATTAATGACAACTGTAACAGCAATAGTATTAACGTTTACGTCAAATACATAGTTCTTAATGTACAAGTACAGATTTTATCTAGTATAATTTTAGAAATAACGATAGAAATTCTAACTAAAAATGTAAGTGTCTAATCTACGATTAGAATATTATTCAATTGATCATGTTATTATTTAGAAGTATTATCAAACATTCCATCGTGGAAACAGAATGTTCATGTACAATTACATTCTTTCATTTACTTTTTATTAGTTGTTAAAATAAAAAGAGATATAATAAATACCATTCGACAAAGTGTTTGAAATTTCTTCGCATAAAGAATCGAGAAACCTACATATACATATACGTATGTATAAACGAGAGACCTTGCGAGAGTAAGATCACGTGACTGAATGATGGGTCACGTGTTCTAGACTGCAGCTGATTGGTTAATCGGATCTGCGGCGGCTCTTCGACGTCTAGAAAATCAGTTCGAGCTTCTGAATACGAAGACTTTGTTCCCGTCACGCAAAGAGAGAGCATGACTCCCGAATTAGATCTGGATGATGTGAGTAATTTAAATTTCTCGCGGTTTTCTCTCTTGGCCAATCGCGTTTAACCTTGTGCTAGTTCAGTGTTTTGGCGGTCAATTTATTGAAACATAACCTTCATTTCATTGAACTTTTTTTATTTTTAATTCCTTCATCTTTTATTGTTACAATTATTTTTTTTTAAAAAGTTTTCGATTGAATTGGTGATCAAAAGAGTTGGTGAATTGTTTCATAAGAGAATGAAATAAAAGAAATACTATAATTAAATAGAACAATTAATTTTACGCATTTCTATGTAAAACACAAATTGTATGACATTTACATGTTTATGCAAAACATGTTTATTATCAAGGTGATAACACGTATTAGCATATCATACATTCAATATTATCTTAAGATATTGAAAAGGATAATTTTCTTTATAAATATAGAATTTAAAAATGAATATTTACGTGAATTTTCATGCAATAAGACCAGAGTTTAAAATGAAAAAGAGTGTTTTAGAATTTATTAAAAGATGAATAATCATATATCGATATAAAGTTATGTAAGAATAATTAGAATAAAATTATATGTAAGTAACATATTTATTACTTTTTAAACATATTTATAGGAAAAACTAGTATCTTCATATATTTCTTATCAGTTCTTTGTTTGGCTGTTAGAAATTGATGAAGTATAACTTTTAATGAATGTATACAATAGGAATGCAATCATTTAATCAACTGATCTTTAAACATTACTATATAAGTAACATCTTGTTATATGCGATGATTGGAAAATCAGTGCATTGAAGAAATAGATGTGTGATATAGCAGTCAAATTTAACCTGTTATATAATATAATTTAATTAATATACATGTGTTCTTTGACTTTCAAGGAATTAATATGTACTGCATAGTAATATAATTAATTAATGGTTAATATATAGCAGTGTTGAAGCAATCATATAATATACCATGTATCAATTAATTAATTCTCTAAATATTAAATCTGGTTATCATATATTTTATTTTTATATGATTATATCTAGCAATTAATATTACATTAATACATAACATAATGCTTCTTGGTACAATTTTTATGTATTCAATGTGTTTTATTTTTACATAATGCAACTTTTACATTTGAATATTGTAATGCAATAATAATAACTGAATATTGTAATGTTAAATATTAATTACATTAAAGTAGTATTTGACATAATTTAAATAACTAATTATGTTTATCCCAAATCTTTTACTTTATCAGATTTATGATATTGTAAAAAGATAACATAAAATTGAATAGACACAAAACAATCTCTAAGAATATAATGAATACATTTAAGCAATCATTTAATTCTAAGTAAACTTTTATTGTATTGTTTCTATATACAAAGTAAATTACATAAATGGTAGATTTAAATATTTTTTCAATTTAATTTTGATAATAAATTTAACAAATATTAATATAAATGATTTGTTTCCTTTCCCTTTCTACAAATGCGCTCATACATAATAAGTAATTGCTTTATATTCATTAAAAGTACTTTTAAATAACTTCTGAAATTTTGTTTCCCAATGCAGTTTTCAACGCTGAAGTTAAAACATGTCCATATTAAAGATAAAAACCTTGTGTTGAACACAATAAATACAATTCTGAAAGATGGACGTAATTCTTTGCAGGTATGATTGTGATCTTTTTCATGTCTGTATTATAATAATTGGAATAGTGAACATATAAATTAAAGGAAAATATTAGATACTGAATTATGACATTTTATAAACCTACATTTTCTTTAACATTATTTTTATTTAAAATAATTCTCTGATGTTGGACATGTTTATAAACTTGAGATCAAAATTGTTCTAAAAATATTTTCAGGTTGTTACTGATTTTGACTTGACACTAACAAAACAACATGTTAATGGAAAAAAAGTTCTCAGTAGTTTTGGTATGTAATTATATTAATGATATCTTTTATTTAATTGGGAATTTTTAAAATTATCTATGTTTGATCTACTCAAGCAAGGGAAAGTGAATTCCAAAACATATGTTGCAATGTCTTTTCAAGCAAGGAAATGGAGGAGAGGGTAAAATTCTTATTATCGCAACTGAAGAAGCAGCATTGAAACAGACAGTGCGATGAATTGTGGAATTCACTTTCTTTTACTTGAACAGGCCTAACTGTTATGTACAAATGTGTTCATAAACATTTATCTGAATATTTACACAATTAGAAAAAAGAAACCTAAAATTTTATCTATCTCCTTAAGCAAACTTTTATTGATCTTAGCAAGTCATAAAAAAATAATAAGCAAAAAATGAATTTTTTTAATCATAAAACACAGGAATATTTAGTAAGTCCAAGCAGCTCCCTGAATATTACGCGAAAGAGTCTGGTCGCCTATATAAAGAATATAGACCAATTGAAATAGATCCAAATTTACCAATTGAAATAAAAGCAGAAGCAATGACAAATTGGATGATAGCAGCAGAAGAAATATTACAAGGAATACCCTTTGATCCAAAAGAAATATCAGAAGTAGTTAAAATTTATGGATCAGATTTGAGGGATGGTACTAAAGAACTTTTTAAAAAATTCCATTCTGCTGGAATTCCAGTGCTCGTTTTTAGTGCTGGCTTAGGCGATATTGTTGAAGCTGTTTTGAAATCCCAAGGAGTTTTATATGATAATGTAAAGGTAATACTATTTAAAAATTCTGACAATATTCAGAGCAAAGTATTTTTGGGATGCAGTTTTATTATTAGTTTATTAAACTTAAAGTTAACCAAGTAATAAAAATAGTAATGATAATGATCATTTTCATCTCAAGGTTATCTCTAATTTCCTCAAATACAAAGATGGGAAATTGACAGGTTTTAAAAATAAAAAATTAATTCATGTTTTCAATAAAAATGAACATACTATTGAACAAGAATACTTTAAATTTCTTAAAGGAAGAAGAAATGTTTTTTTAATGGGTGATACTACAGGAGATGCATCAATGGTAGATGGCATCGAAGATTTAGGTGCAGTGTTAAAAATTGGTTTTCTCTATGACAATGTAAGTACCATGTTCATATTAAATATTTCTTACCAATCATTATTTGTTTATTTCTTTTTAAATGTTTACATTAAAGATTTATTAAATGTTTTTCTTAATATACATGAAATGTTTCTTGTTAATCTCTAAATGATGATTAATGATTTTAAAAGATAACTTATTTTGTAAGAAAGATTGATATGTTTCTAAAATTAAAGTATTATTGCATGCATATGTATCAAATAGAAATGATTAAAATTGTTTCAGATTGAAAGTAGCTTGTCTTCGTTCATGGAAAAATTTGATATTGTCTTGGTCGATGACCAAACAATGCAAGTTCCAATAAACATTCTACAACCATTACTATAATGTATAAAATAATTTAATTATATATGTGTATATACATTTTTTTACTTTTTTTTATTTATATGGCACTCTAACTCAACTCATAGCAAACAATTTCTGTGTAATTACAATTTATTTAATTTAATTTTTCCAATTTACAACACATCATTTTATGATGGGTTTATTTTTTAATATAAATTATTAAACCCTAATTAATCTTGTTAAAATATTTCAATAAGTATATTTATTGTTACAGTTACATTTATACACAAGAATCACGCAAATAAAGCTTTGTTTGACTTTTACAATATGAATATTATTAAAATTTTAAAAAGTTATACCAATATTTGTATGTATTCAAATTTGTAACTATTAATAGTGTATTGCAAAAATCCTGAAAATAAATAAAAGTAAAATGAACAATAAAGGAATTATTATAAGTAACAAAAATTTCCGAGTGCGCCATAACATTTACAACACTTTCAAAAAGGAACAAGTTGAGAACCACACAAAAACCTTCATCTATCATTGATGAGGTTGACACGACGTATATGTTACTAACCAGAAAGTAATTTATATTTTTTGTTTATTAAAATTCGACAATTCCAATTTTAAGAAGATTCTAATCGTAAGTTATTTTCATATTTACACATAAAGTAATTAATATTACAATATGATTTTATCAATATACGTAAATATGTCTAAAAGAAGTAGTAATGTCACTACCCCATTGTGGAATACTTCTCCATGACATAATTCGATTAATCGAATACGATCGATATTAAATATTCTTAAATCGATAATTATATGTAAATCGATTTAAGAATTCAGTGTAACTTCAAATCACGTTTAGGAATTATAAATTTTTAATTAAATTCTTGTTATAAGCATAATTTTTTATATTTTTTATTTCTTTTAAAGATCGAAGATTATTATTTCGGTAAATATTTCAGAAAATAAAAATTAAATGAACAGTATCGCGGAAAATTGTAATCAACTCAAAAAGGAGTACGATGGATGTTTTAAACTTTGGTTTTCCGAAAAGTTTATGAAAGGAGATTTTGACGATTCAATGTGCTCCAATTATTTTAAATCGTACATCCAGTGTCTTCAGGTAATTAAATTATTTCTTTTTAGTTACATTATTTAAACAAAAAAATAAAAAATATTCGACACAAAACTACTATTTTATAAAAAGATATTATAAATTTTAACATATATCATAAATCAAAAAATATAAATTAAAAATATATTGAAATTTATTCAATTTCTCAAGTTGTTCAATTTTATGTAAACGGTAAAATTTATAAAACCATGCAAATATTTCGATAATGAAGTACACAGTTCATACTGCAAACACGAACAGCTAAGCTTAACAAACTGTTTGATACATAAAGCAAGTAAATTATACAAGTTTTATGTTATTTCTTTACATGATTTAACAAACGAAAAATATTACATTGATGAACAATCAGCAATTTGGATTCAACAAATTTTTAAATTAACGAATACACGTGTGAATAGTACAGCAATATAAGGTTAAAATATTCGAATGTAATTAAATGTACTAATAAATAATGGAACCTTGTAAAGAATTAAAAGAAAAATATGATAAATGTTTTAATACTTGGTTATCTGACAAATTTTTGCGTGGTGTTTATGACGACAGTGAATGTGCATCGTTACTTAAAATTTATACTAAATGTGTCGAGGTACGATAATTATTTAAAAATATTTTATTATCTTTTTAATTTCTAACTTTTTATGAATATTAATCTGAAAATAAATATATACTGTACATCTTTTTATGAATTTTTTATTTATTTTATAACCTACAAAAATTTGGAGTAAAAAAATAGTTAATAAATATATTAGAATTCAATTATTATGCGCTTATACATATCACAGTTATACAAGTTATTAGCATGAAATATGAAATTTATCGTATTTATCTCTATTTTCAGCAAGCCATGAAAGACCAAGATATAAATCTGGATGAAATTAATATTGCTCATTTGGGAACAGAACGAGAGAACAAAACAGAAACTTGACAATAACTATGTTTTTAATGACATTTTTATTTTTTAATTTTTGTTGCAAATTGTGCACGTGTATACATGTAAATAAATGATCATAGTTATTGTAATTTATGATTATAATTCCTTTTTCGTTAATAATGTTATAGCAATATTTATATGTTTTTAAGTAACTTTTATTTTCCAATACAAAAGTTTTTAAAAATGACATCAAGAATTTCTTCATTGCTAATAGAACCAGTTATTTTTCCTAGTTCTCTTGCTGCGCCTCTAATATCTTGTAAAGATATAGCCATGTCATAATTTAAAACTTCAGTTCTTTCCAAATATTTGTTAAGATATTCTATAACATGTGATAAATGATTCCTATATCGTGTATGACTAATCACAGGATTTTCCATGGATGGATCACCACATCTGAAATTATTTGATTAAATTAAGTTAATAAAATAAAAATGCTTTTTTTGACAATGATCTTTGGTCTTATTGAATGATTAGTGAGATGATTATTCTATAATTTTAATGTTGTATGTTTATTATTAATTAATATTATAATTCTAGTCTTAGGAACAAAACATAAACTTACATTTCTTCAAAACATTTTCCTAATGCTTGTATAAGTTCTTCCAACCCTTCTTGTGTTTTACATGAAATAGAAACAACATTTTGATTTTTATACTTTACTTTTTCTTTCTTTTCCAATAGATCTACTTTATTTAATACTATAAGAATTTTTTCTTTTTCTATACCCAAAATATTTTTATAATTTTCTAAAAACTCTTCAAAAGAACATTTAAAACTATTTTCTGCACTGATTACACATATAACAAAATCTGCACTTTTACAGCATTCTTTTGCTTTTCTAATGCCTTCTACTTCTATTTCATTTTCTGGATCATTTCGTATTCCTGCAGTGTCTGCAAGAATCATTGGATATCCACATATATTTGCTGTTAATTCTATAACATCTCTTGTAGTTCCTGGAAAAGCTGAAACAATAGCTGCATCTCTTTTAGAAAGAAGGTTTAAAAGACTACTTTTTCCTACATTTGGTTGTCCAAGAATTGCCACACGTACTCCTGTACGCAAAATTTCTCCTTTTCTTCCGTCAGAAAGGTGTTGCTGAATTTCGATAGATAACTTCTGTATTGTGGTTTTGGCATTTTCCAAGACATTAGATTCTAAATCATGCTCTTCAGAAAAATCAATGTAAGCTTCTAAGCTAGCAAGTATATTTAATAAAGTTATACGCCAAGAATCATATAGACGATGAAGGGAGCCACTAGCTTGATTAGATGCCTATTAAGGAATAGAACATAAAATATTCAAGAAGTGTTTATCCTTTCAAAAGAAAATAATATTAACAAATTGAACATATATTAGTCCCCATTCTACCTGTTTACGTTGTTTTTCTGTTTCTGCATCAATTAAATCACCTATACCCTCAGCTTCAGTCAAATCTAATTTTCCATTTAAGAAAGCTCTTTTAGTGAATTCTCCAGGAGATGCTAATTGAAAATGTAATTTTGTAAGTGCATTAAGTATTGATGTCACTACTGCAGGACCTCCATGAACATGAAATTCTACAGAATCTTCTCCAGTAAATGATTTAGGACCTAAAGTGCACTTATTTTATGTTATATTGTTTTATACATGAAAATATATTTCTTTTAACTAAATCTTTTTAGAATACCTGGAAACCAAAGACAAAGACCTTTATCCAAAACTTCTTTTGTATCTGGATCATGAATATTTCTTAGCAAAGCTACTCGTGGTTTTAATGCTGTCATTCTAGTCATTTCTTTTAAAGCTATTGATGCTTTTGAACCAGATATCCGAATCACAGCCACTCCACATTTGCCATACCCTATCACAAATTATATAAAAAATAAAATAATAGATTAAATAGTTGTACCATAGTTTGCTTGATCAAAATTTATAATTTATTCATTACGAATAAAATGAAAGCTATAAAATGAAGCAGTATGTAGTGCAAAGTTTGAAAACAAGGTTTTTAATTCAATAAAGTAATTCTTAATTACAAGGTACAAGAATTGTTATATTTAAACGCATTACTTTTGTTTTTAAAAGTTCTAAATAAGTATTTGATATTGTAATGTTGAAAATTGATTGTTGTAACAAAGCGGATTTCAATTGAAATTCTATAAATTTATAAATGAATGTTTCGAACATTTTTAAACTTATTATTATAATGCGCATGCGCAGTTAAAATTGGCGGAATACAAGTGTCTTGTCACAGAAAATCGTATTCTCGTAATGTAGTAGATAGAATTGTACGCGACATGTAATTTTACGTCGATTTAAACAGATTAAAAAAATGTAAACAATAGTATAATAACCAGAAGAGAGTGCATATATTGTGGAACATCTATTATATTCATTAAAGTGTCTTCGTAGTGAAATCGATGAACCAAAAACAATACACTTCATTTTCTTTAAAGTAGTTGCATATTTCCATAATTCTTCATTCATTAACTTTTGAAACATTTGATTGTTAAATTTTGGACGATAATGACCGTTTAGTAAAATACAACACTTTATTTAGGTATTTGTTTCACAATAAATTGAACTCAGGTTAGGTATACAAACATTATGACAGTGTTGGTATTAACGAAGACATGGACAAAGATACTACCATCGATTATCGGCACACTATCGATAGGGTATTGTTTTTTACCAAAATGCTAATAATATTGCTAACGGAAGTGATTGAAGTAAAATGTGATGCGTAATTTTATCATTCAAACTCATTTATTTTTGTTTAAACGTAATCTAACATAATACATAATTTATATCATTTAAAACTATTGTTTTTTTATTAAAACTTTCAGTATAATTTAATCCAATTTTGATCAAGAATAATCAGCTTTGAATAGTCAGTTACTTGTGCGCGTTAACGATATTATCGATATATCGGATTGTCGATAAAACTGCGGTATTATCGATGTTAATTTGAATTTGCTAATTTTGTGTATTTTTATTCTATTTCGATAGATTTTATTGCAACGACAAAAGTAAAGTGATTTACTAAAGCAAGAAACAAATTTTTTACAAAGTTAAAAAATGACAGAATTCGAAAAGAAATTAATAACTAGTAAAGATGTGCAACAACGGTGCAACAATTGGGTAGAATCTCAAAAAGATTGTACATATACAGATGAAACACAGCACAAAAGGAAATCGATAGATGACGATGACAGTTATAATACTGATTCAGAGTTCGATTCTGTGTCAGAGTGTGGCACAAAAAGAAGGAGGGTTGGTGTGCCATTAAAATGCGAAGTTTATCATCTTTCTTGCGAATGGACTGGCTGTGAGTTTGAAAGCAATCACGTAAAAAGATTCATAGACCACGTGGCTGCGCACGTGTCGGATTTAAGTACGCGGACCAATGAGAAAGATATCACTGTTTACGTGTGTCAATGGAATGGCTGTTTCTATGAAAGTAATGACCCTGATGAAATAACGCGGCATGTAAATTACCATGCATATCACACGAAATTGAAATGTATTGGATCAAATATTCGCACCAGAGTTAAATTACCTGTAAGAAACACTTTACTATTTTTCTTTTTATGTGATTTAAAAATTTTTTCATTTTTGAAATTTAATTAGTTTTATAATTTTGCTTTTTATTTTTAAAATTAATGCTTTATTTCAGAAATGTCGTAGAGATTCTGACTGGAAAAATGTTGTGGAATTACCAGCACCTCTCCTTTGTCGTTGGGAAGAATGTTTGAAACGTTTCAGAAATTATCAATTATATTTATATCATGTAGCTGCTCATGTCGAAGAAGGACCACGAGGTAATAAAGTTGAAGGAGGTTTAGAGTGTAAATGGACAGGTTGTAATAGCACATGTCCTAATTTGTACAAATTGAGAGATCATGTAAGACGACATACAAAAGAAAAAATTGTTGCTTGTCCTGATTGTGGTGCTACTTTTGCATCAAACACAAAATTTCACATTCACTGTAAACGACAAATACCAATTGATGGTATGATCTATTTAAATTTTTAATACATTTAATTTAATCTCGGTATTAATTAAATTTTTTTAATTTATTAAGTTTATACTTACAATTATTTAATTATATACTAAAACAAGTATAATTACATTGTATATAAAATAATTTAAATTAATCTTTATCAGTTCAAGGATTTCAGTGCTCCCACTGCAATAAGTTTTATCCTACAGAAGGAATTTTAAGGGATCATATGCGAATGCACGTTTTTAACTATAAATGTACTCTTTGTGATATGAGCTGTGAATCACCAGCTAGTTTGGCTAAACATGTTAGATATCGGCATGTTTCTACTAGGTGTTTTCCATGTCAGCTTTGTAATCATGCTGCCAAATCACAACAGGACCTAGATTCCCATATGACAGTTCATACAAGTGGACCCAACTTTTCTTGTCATTTTGAAGGATGTTTATATAAATGCAAAGGTGCCTATACTCTTGATAGGTAGGTGTATATAAATTATGTTTGTGTCATCTATATTTATTTTTATCAATGAAAAGAATTGTTATTACAAGAAATTGTATTTTAAGGCACATAGAACGAGTTCATGGTATGCAAGTACGATGGTATTGTTGCCATGAGTGTCCAATAAAATATAGAAAAAGCTATAGATTAACAAAACATTTAATTGAAGCACATCGATTGCAATTACCTAGTGGTCATACAAGATTTCAATATACCCACGAGGAAGATGGTTGTTATAGATTGCAGAAAGTTAGATATGAAGCTATCGAAGAAGAAAATGATTCTTCGATTGGAAACTTAAAAAATCAAAACAAAAAGTTCAAGATTAAATTAAATAAGGATTCTAGCATGCCCCAAGTGGAGGTAGCTTCATTATTCATAATGAAATTTGAATTATAGTTAATCGAAATATAAGAGAGACTTTACTTTTTAGATTCTTGAAGATTTGGGCGAAGATGAGGAAGAAAATATAGAAAGAATAACTGAGGAAAAGTCAGGAGAAGAAGTGAACGAAAACGAATCATTGCCCGTAATTTCAAACATTTTAATATCGATCGATGAAACGGATGCAGAAGGTAATATAATTAGAAGCAGAGTTGTAGAAGCACAGGAAACTATGGAATTACCGCCTTCTGAAGGACCACCATTAATTTTAACATAGTACAATTGCGATTACTTGATAAACAATTTTAATAAAATTAAAAATAAATGTTTTTTAATAGATATATTATTTCTTATATATTTTCTTTCACAGCTTAAGTATTAAACATACAAGTATTTTATCACTTACTTTGACTATAATAATACATTTTTCATATAATCGTAATAACTTAGTAAAAACTATTTACCAAACAGATTAATTTTTTAATAAGTCGTTTTTAATAAAAATAAAAATAACTACCTAGGAAGATAATTTAAGATCGAAACAAGCTTCATCTTCTATATCTAATGAATCGGGAGTATCTGTTAATGTAATTAATTCACCATCAAAATACAATTTAATTTTAGACTCTTCGACATTCAAATCCTGAGCACATTTCGCCGAAACAACTTTAAAGTTTTCATCTCGTTTAACAGATACCATTATGCTCTTTTTATTTGTTGTCTGTACTTTTATAATACAGGTGTTTCCATCATTTTCGTCTTCTTCATTATCTTGAAGCATAGTCCCGTCTTTTTTGATAATACCTCCTTCTGTAAAGATTAGTATTTATGTAATTTATGTTTAAAGTCGTATGCAAAATTTATAAAAGTTAATTTACCAAGTATGTCTATCACAGATAAGTTTATGGAAGCTGGAGTATCATTTTTTTTAATAGTTTTTTCCTTTTTTGTTATTAAAATCTCATCTATTGGTACCTTTTCTAGATCAGCAAAATACTCGAAAATTTTTCGAAAATTTTCATTCTGAAACAATAGTTCTCAATCTGAATAATTTAATCAATTATTTGTTTATATTCCATTTATTTTCAGACACATACGTTACGAATGTTTAAGCGATGCATATCTTTCGATCGCCACAGAATTTTTATAGTCAAATCATAGTCCTCATCTCCATCAATACATAAAACTTCATCTACACAGTTCTCATCTAATAATATCTCATTTACTGATGAATTTGGTTTTTCTTCGACAGAAACAATTTCTAAATCTGAATCTTGGTCTTGATTTGATGGAATTTCCTTATTAAAAAAATTATAAATATAGCAATTGAAAATGTTTCTACATGGAATCATGTATAATATAAGATACTTTAATTTTATCTAAATTATGAGTACTTTTCAAGAATTAAATTAATAATCTAAAACACTCTTTTCATATTATAGTTATAAATTAATTTACTTTTCTCTGCTGTGCTTTGCCAGTACCACGACCTTTTCTTCTACTCCTTAATTTTCTGTTCGTACTTTGTATCGTTATATTTTCTTCTGGTACTTGAATCCTAAAAATTGATACTTTATATGACATTTGCAAAAAAGAGATATTTATGTCATGCTATTTTTATATGAAATATTTTAATGATGGACACTAAATTACAAATTATTGGGTGATTGCTAAAGTTTTGTTATATTATTAACCAATGTCGTTACTTTTATAACAAGACAACATTATTAGAAATAACTGTCAAACATAAGCATAAAGAAGATACATTCTAACATATTATAGTATGTAAGTTCTAAAGAGATTTTAATGTTCCCAATATATCATAGCTAAAGGTCAATAATTCATTCATTCTTTAACATACAACAAAAAACAATTAAATTGCTACCAAAGAGCATATAAAAACTTTTGCAATTGCCCAATACAAAAACCTATAGTAACTAATTTTTTATGAACTTTATTTTATATGTATCAGACGTGCTTCAACACTTCTTTTTCTTTTTCTGCTTTCTCTTCATCTTCATCTTTCCTGTTTGGTTTACTATGTAAGGTTTGCTGCTTCTTTAGAGCTGTAAATAAATTTTTACTTTGTCATTAAAGAAATGTATAATCATCTTTATACGAGGTATTACTTAAAATTAAATTTCATAAAGAGATATAATGGCATATTTAAGAATTTGATTCATTACATTTTTTATACATACCCTTTAATTTTGCTACACAGTTTAAATATACATCATCGTCTTCGGATGAAGTATCTAATTCTACTGTTTCCATTACTTAATGTACTCTCTTTTCAATAATATACAGTTTCACAATATTAGATAACAATTAGAAAAAGTAAAATAAAGCAAGTGTTTTCACTGCGGAAAAACTAAGGTTAAATTCAGTACTTCTTCAGTAACACAATACTACAATCATAGTGACAAGATAACACAATGTAGATAACATTAATATATATTAAAGAACGCAAATAAATATTAATTTAAGAATAAATAAAACATTTTGTTTGAATTGAAACATCACAAATTTATTTAACTTGTACAGACTACAATTTGAATTATAACCGTCCTGCCACCTTCAGAGTGTAATATGACTTAACTCTAAATTTTTTGAAATACAAATATACATATATATATAGAATATATATAAAATCCATATACAACTATAAGTTAAATTCAATATATATATATATTTTTTTTTCTTGCTTTTTGTAAATAATTGTATTTTCTCCGTCTTTCAACTTATATCATCTGTATCTTTTATTATATGCTCATTTTAATGATTCATTAGAATTTTATTCAGATATTTGATTATAAACATTATTGTAGAAATAAACAAATTTGAAATATCTACGTATTCATTTTTCAAATTTTATGTTAAGCCTTCACACTGTCAGAAATTAAATGCTAATTGAATTTAATTGAAATTTAGAAAAACAGTCAATTTATAATTGAATTATGTAGTGTAAGTGGATCTTACAATTAATCGTAATAAATGTGTTGCCAACAACGTACTTTAATTTGTACCATTGAAACCACAGAAAAAAGATTATTTTATTATCCTTTAGACAGTGGTTGTCAAAATTTGAGATAATTGTTACGACGCGAGTGCATTGAACTGAACGAGCACGAACGAGCACAAATAAGATACTTGTTGGTGCTCGTTGATATTCGTCGAGATTCGTCGAGGATCGTGAAATTTTCGTCCATTGTTAATGCGTATAAATACGTTTTGCTCTGGTTCGTTCGGGTTCATTCCACTCAGTGGAGTCGCATCGTCAGTTATATGAATATTCTGATTTTTGATTCTGTAAACCAACAAAGTTTGAGAACCACTGGCTTTACTGTTCCTCTCTTTCTCTTTGATGGTTGCTTTGCTCCCCTTGCAGGCCATGCGATTGGCGCGTAGTCTGTGACGTAAGTCGGCAACGGTTCCACCCGTGGACCGTATCAAGTCCCCTTTTATCTTTGAAGATCCCCGGTGAATACAAAATTTGCTGAGTATCATGCCAGTTACAGTATACGTATAAGATTGAGTTTCGTACGTCATTTTTACCTAGGTTTTCGATGATAAGTATTGTGTTCCAACAAGATATCGCAAGCGACCATTCTCCACTTTTAATCGGTGAGTATGTCTTCTGCTGAATTTCCGGTCGACTGTCATTCCGAAATTTTATTCCAATTGTTTTAGAAACAATTCGTTTGTGTGCCAACAATTCTGTTCATATCGAAAATTGTCTGACATCTGTAATGTTTATTTAAATTTATTTTAGACAGTTATCGAGTAATTTTCTGTGATAAATTTTCTTGTGTATATCAAATGATTTTTTTTAACCTTAATGATTTCTGTAATTGAGAAGATATTTTCTATGGATCGTCAGTGGTTGAAAATAATTGTAAGTTATAGGAATAGATTTTTGAAAATTTTCCATTAGTTGAAACCTAACCTTTGCAGCATGCGATATTATATGATTGGTATACTTTGCCTAACCTACTTTATTTAGTATTTAACACTTTGCCTGTCTGTACATATTATTTAATTCCGATTGTTTACTGTTTCTTTTTTTAGTCATTTGTGTTTATATATTCAATTGTTAAAATTATTGACTTCCGTAGTTATACTGCTTAATTATAAATAATTTGAAATGTTCAACTATATATTTGCCAATATTTAAATGTTAATTTACATTTTCATTTATGATATTATTTTAAATCGTTGTATTAACGTTGTTTTATGTTAAAATGAAATTGTAAAAACAGTTTTATGACGTATTATTTTATTTAAATATTTCTTACAAATTTTCCGCGAAATTTATGACAAATTTGCAAAGGTCAGTGCATCATGCACATCAATCTTGTTATAAGTTGCAGCTAAGTTCTTATGTAATATTTTCGCAATATTTTTAAACTATAATAGTAAACGTCAAGGTTTAAAATTGCGACAGTTTGAAATGTTATCAAAACTAATTGATGGAATTTGCTCTTAAAAAAATCCGACGATGAATTAAAAATGCTTTCGATGGAATCTTCCAAGTTAAAAAGCATTTGACTAGGAAATATCGATCGACGCATATATCGAAACTATTCGAATCGAAGCAGACTGGAAGTCGCGGATCGTATTGGGAACAATTTAATGACAACTGCTTCGGGATTTGTTATCATTAATTGTTCTTGATTAAAAACATATTAAGCAAATGATTCTATGTGTCCGAAATTGGTATTATAAATTCTTTATTACCGTTTTTTAATTACAGTACTAATTGAATATTAAATAGCTATACTTTGTCTACCATGTGTATCGTATGTACATACATTATAATAATAATCAATAGTAATGATCGCAAGCATTATGAAATTTACATTTAAATTGTCTACCTGACATATTTTTTCGTTTAGCGTACAACTATTTTTCTTTCGTTCTATTTAACATTATACAATGTATATTGACCAGTCAAGTAGTTTGAATGTGGAACGTTCGTTGTTAACCAAAATAATGCTCTCAAGGTTTGCTGGAAGCTAGGGAGCTTTCGTAAGAAATCAATGATGTGTTCGGGTCGTTTCTCAATAAAGAATTGCTAACGCAGCTAGAATAGAAAAAATACTTGTGCACTCGTATACGTAAACACGATATATTTAAATAGTTATAAACACGATTATATGCATATTATATCTATTATGTATTATCGATAAATAATTCTTCATAATGGTACATATAGTGTGACCTCATAATAAATAGCTACTATGCAAAATGTATTTTAACACTGTTATGTACGTTTATTTATCAAAAAGATAAGAATCTTCGAATGATTAAATAAGTACCTTATCGATTTTACTTTATGCATTTTAGAAATTTATCTTCCTTTGTTTAAATTTATTTATTCACGGAAAGTTAATGTCAAGGAAAAATAATTTTTTATCTTAATTTTCAGAATTGTTGGACAAAAGGGTTGTCGTATTTTGATAAAATGTAGCTGTTAATTCTATTTTTTGATATAGAAGAAGTAATAAATACTAAAATAGAAAATAACACAAGGCAAAATGATTAAGGCACATGTCTGAGAATAGAATCGCTGGTGCTATTGAATCCTTTTGAATTCCCTCTGAAATATTTGTAGAAGCAACAATAATACAATATCCATAACTTTCGTGCTGCTGATTGTATTGGAATTTAGATAACTATACAAAATGGAATATTCTCTGCCGGTTTCAATATTCATTACTTATATAAGACAGGTCAATGACCTGAATAATTTTATTGTACCCACAACCGTTATTCGGCTCAAGTTTCATAATACTATGTATAATGCATGTATACAACTGTACTCAGAGTCGGCAATATTAAATCGATATTATAGTGAAATTATATCGTCATGTTCCGTGTTGTTACGTGCTACACTGATATGTTCCATATTTCCTCGCCCTATATCGTCACGTTATATATTGCTATGTTCTGTATTGATATGCTCTATATCACCATGTCTTGTATTGCCACGCTCTTTATCAGCGTTTCTATATTGCCACGTTTTATATCGCCTACATCGAACTATACCATTTTACATAATTATTTTACACATAACGTGTAATTTTTGTAATATTTAATATATTAATGCAATGTAATTATTATAACAGGGAGGAAGTTCTAAATTCGAGTTTCAATGGAAAAAGGCGGCGAGAAAAAAACTGAACAATTCAAGTAAGTAAATTTATTTGAAATTGAATATGTTTTCATTAAAAATTAAGCTTCTAAAATATTCACTGTTTATTCATTTCAGGCTTCTACCAAAAATTATCAATGGCGGAATCGCGGGTATTATTGGTGTCTCCGTGGTATTTCCATTGGACCTGGTTAAAACACGATTACAGAATCAGGTTGTTGGTCCAAACGGCGAACGAATGTATAAATCTATGTGAGTAATTCCATATAAGTTTTATGCAGTGGTGGATCCAGAGGAATCCCCACCCTAAAAGTTATAAAAATATCGATAATGAATAAAATTAACAAGTACATTAAAAACCAGAATTTATTCAATTTGAAATTTTAATGTTTCAGGTTCGACTGTTTTAAAAAAACTTACAAAGCTGAGGGTTATTTCGGCATGTATAAAGGGTCTGGTGTAAATATTCTCTTAATCACACCAGAGAAAGCAATTAAACTCACTGCCAACGATACTTTCCGTCACTACTTATCTACTGGACCCGGGTATTATTGATTTTTTATTACACTAGCTTGAGGAAGGTAATAGTACTGATAAAGATGGCGATAACGATGTTGATTCTAATTCTACTACTATTATATTAGTACTAACAGCAATGTTAATTAGTGCAGTGAGTAGTTATCAGTCCAAATAATCGTTTTCCATATTAATATGTAATTACCATTCAAAAATGGATAGTATTTATTGGCTGTATCACAGGAAGCTCTTAAATATATTATGAAAGTATAGTCATCTTTTGATGACTATAGGCAACACCAAATTTAATGCTGATGGTAGCAACAATTATTTTCTGTACAGACAAAAACTGCCATTAGAACGCGAAATGCTTGCCGGTGGCCTAGCTGGAGCTTGCCAAATAATTGTTACAACCCCCATGGAGTTACTCAAAATCCAAATGCAGGATGCTGGACGAGTAGCGATGGCAGCTAAAAAGGGTACTTAAATTTCATACAATTTCTACAAAGAATAAACTATATAATTTTACTTAAAATGGTTATAAATTACATCATCAGTATTATTGCAATAAAATGAACAATAAATTATATTAATATAGCGGGACAGAGTGTACCAAAAGTGTCAGCTCTTTCTCTAACAAAGGATCTGCTTCGAAAAAAGGGTATTTTGGGACTTTATCAAGGCACCGGTGCAACAGCTCTTAGAGATGTTACATTTTCTGTTATTTACTTTCCATTATTTGCTAGACTGAATGATATTGGTCCAAAGAGAGAAGATGGCTCCTGTAAGTCTTTCTATATTGTTTGAAAACAAATTAACATTGCTTTATTATAATATTTTCATTAATTTGATCATTTTTAATTTCTAGCTGTATTTTGGTGTTCATTTTTGGCTGGTTGTGCTGCTGGTTCTACAGCCGCGTTATCGGTCAATCCATTTGATGTGGTGAAAACTAGACTGCAAGTAATCAAAAAGGCACCTGGTGAACTCACGTATAATGGAGTGTTGGATTGTATAAGGTGAGTTCAATGTCATAAAAATGTATTACTAAAAAATGTAAGGTATCTGACGGGAATTCCGATTAACGGGTCATATAAAACGGTGATACATAACGAAACCCCAGCGTATTTATTTCTATAATATATTATAATACTCATCGATACATGATACATGACTTGAATTAATATCTTAAAAACTGTGATTTTGCAGTAAAACATTGAAAAATGAGGGTCCGACAGCGTTTTTCAAAGGTGGCGCATGTAGGATGATTGTGATAGCGCCTCTATTTGGGATTGCACAAACCGTTTACTACCTCGGCGTTGCAGAGTGGCTTTTAAGACTTAAATGAATGTCGCCCTCTATTTTTCTCTGCCGTCTGAATACTCTGGGATTAAACTGACAATAACTGGCGCATTATAGATGTATTTTCGCTTAATATTGTTCGTTAGTTTCAGAATGAGTGATTTCTCTTCTGAATTGTTTTAGAATCTTGATTATTGGATGGGTAAAGAATGTATTCGGGGAAAAATATATTTTTCTTTTTCTCGTTCTTTTTTTAATCTTTTAAAGTTTAATTATTTACAACGAAACATTAAGAAAGATCTGAAATTTAATTAAATGAGAGGAATTGAGAAGAATTTAAATAACGCTTTTTTAAATTTGAATTAACTGTTTAATTGAAATAAAAGAAAATTCTAAATATTTTAACTCAATGCAGTTTTAAGTTATGTACCTTCTGATAATCGAGGTTCTACTATGCCATACCGGGATTAATTCAACGTTAATAATAGCGATTTTGATGCCGACCTAGTATTATAGTTGAATGAGAATCAAACCCACGATTTACGACCAAGGTCGCTTATTTTCATCATTAACGAACTAGTCAATGTAGATTTTGTTGTTCCGATTGAATTGACTCCTGTAGAAATCATGTCTCCTTAAACCAGTGTTTCCAAATTTTTATTTATTTCATTTTATTATTTTAATTTTATTAAGTTAAAAAAAATACGAATTCATCGAAATTCCAAATTTTGAATGAATAAGTTGAAAAACTCAGTAATGTATATTTATTATAATTTTGCATAACAGTAAAAAGTAAATGCTACAAATATGGTATATTACATATGTAAATATACATGATAAGTAGTAATTATCTACAAACAATAAGAGATTATTGTGGAGTGATGGATTGATGATTATTATTTTAAATTTTTTATAAATATATTGATTCGTACTATTGTACATTAAAAGCGTTATGGAAACACTGGTAGTATATTATGATAACAGGAGCCTATATTTGCGAACTATTAGTTCTAGTTAATTTAGTTAACAAGAATTGTTACAATAATTATAAGAATCAAATGATACAACAGGGTAACTCTTAATTGATGTGATTAAGAATAAACTTCAATCGTATAAATTCATTCCATGTTAATTTTACATTTTATATTACTGTAAGTTTTATTAAAATAATTACTGAAATATTAAAAACATATCTAAACTGTTAGTATCAGTTCAGTAGAAAAAACATTTTTTATATTCTTTTTTTTTATAATTAAGATGTTTATAAAATTTTTGAAGATATCATAGCAATTAAGAGTTAAACTGTTCCCCTTCCTTTGTTCTTCCTGG
Source organism: Megachile willughbiella (assembly GCA_945859595.2). Classification (NCBI taxonomy): domain Eukaryota; kingdom Metazoa; phylum Arthropoda; class Insecta; order Hymenoptera; family Megachilidae; genus Megachile; species Megachile willughbiella. Next base: position 12,840,928 of record OX243798.1, on the reverse strand, counting down.
GCAATTTTGCAGGGAAATTCTATGTAAGTTTCTCGAAAGGAAGTTCATGTCAATTTTGGGAACGGTTCACTAGAAATGTAATAGAAATCTTAATGTTATCAATGTACATTGACATTGTACAAAAGTAAAGTTGCCCTGTAAAAATCCTGACTTATTCTTTAGATATGTTTCTTAGAAAATTAATTTTTTATGTACAACGAATTATTAAATCTTTTTTTGTTAAAAAAAAATCAAAAAGTATTTTTCTAAAATTTTGTGAATTAGCTTATAACATATATTTGCAATATTAGAAACTGTATAGATTTAATACCGAATTTATTTTAAGTAATATATCCTAATATTATATTAAAAGAAATGAGGAGATTGATTTATTTTATTAATGCGTTCATTTATTCAACAATTATTTCTGCAAAACTTTGTTATATATTTTTTTTATTAAAATTGTATATACAAAATCAGAGTGGAAAAACGAAACAAATTCAATGTTATGGTTCTTAACTAACTCTTTCTTGAGAATTGACATCCTTCCTGAAATTCTTATTGTTTATCACTAATCATTTCTATTACGATATTTAGATTTCTACAATGTCGAATGTCCATTTCAAGTTAATAAAATTAAAATCTTTTGTTGATTTTCTTTCTCATTATTTAATTACAAATCCCTTGCGCATGTTAACTGTAATAACGAGTACATTTTCTATTAATAAGATATTCTATTAACAATTACTTAATTAATTAATTTGACAATTACAAAAATTTGAATGTTACCTTGCACTGTAATGATGTACAGGTTTGCGATAAAGTTCAAAGGCACTTCCTCTTTGTTCCCTACTTCCAGCGAGATCTAGCCCACTCGGTTCTCGATTATGCCCTGGACTAGTTGGAAAACTTTGTGTGGGTCCACTGTGACCATTGTTTACAACAAATCCATTATGATTGACGTTGTTTCTATTATGCGAGAGACCAAGGCTCAACTGACTGGCACTATTACTATGACTATGAGTTGACATCGGTGGGCTGCAATGTGCATGTGTATGGCTCAGACTATGATTGTGAGCAGGTGTCGAAAGATGGCTCAAATTATGGTGAGAATTTCCAAGATTTGAATCATGTCTATTTGGAGGTGGAATATTATAATAATACTGTCCACTATTGCGTTGCGCGTTATTACTTCCTTCTACCTAAAAAGAATTTATAAAATTCTTGTACTAATTTAGTTTATTCCAGTATCTTGGTATTTAACCCTACAATTCCTTTCATATTCTTCAGTTTTTTCTTCTATTTTTTATCTTAACGAGAAAAAATAGTTACTTACATGAGATGTAGCAATAGAATAACTTTTTGAATGTTGATGAGTATTATTCCCTTCATTTCCATTATTCTCTGATTGTGCTAAGTTTGCTTGAGGTGGTCTATAGTTTTTTGGTTTTGGAGGTGGTATGGGTTTGTATGATCCTCCAGGTTTATTTTGTGGAAGTGTGATTGATTTGTAATCGGTTGTGCGGCTACAATATATAAAGCAAAATATTCTAGCTTACAGGATCATAAGGGATAGTATCAAATAATATTAAAAAGAAAACATAAAACTTCTTAACACTGTTGCTTTAAATAGGTACAAGCTACCTGTAAAATAATACTTAATGATGTAAATAAATAGTGAAAAATAATAATATAATACATAGAGAAAATTAATACTTCAATTACAAAATAAAATTATTCCTCTAAGGATAATTTTGTAGTAAGAATAAAAATTTAATAAATGCCACGAACGCACTTGGAATAAAACAAAGAAAAATTTACGATGCAACAAAAAATTCAAACTAATGTATCACGGCTAGAAATATAAATTCTACAAGTTCTCCTCAACGGTCGAGGTTTTCGTGTTGTCAGTCTAAAAGAAAAATAAAAAAGGGAAAGAATAAAAGATGAATAAAAGTTGATACACTTTTGTATGTTTAAATTATTTAAAAAGTTTTAAATTATTCACGAAGTTTGATATAGAAAATATCTTTCTTCAATTACAAAAATGATTTTCCAGAGAAGTCTTCGAAAAATAGGAAGGTTTCACAGTAAACGTACCTTCTAAATATTCAATTTTACGTTTTCTAAACACATACGCTATACTGTGGAATCTTGCTATATGGCGTGCAACAAGATTTAGTTATTTCAAGTTTAGTCGTCTTTAAAATCAAGCTCAGGGCCATATAGCTAGATTGCACTGTATTTGTATAATTAGAAACTAATTTTCCATCATATAAAAATACTACAGCAAATGCACACCTGTATTTGGCATAATCAGTACGTGGTTGCGACTCGTGGCTAGGGATCGGTTGTGCTGTCGATCTAGTGAATCTGTAAGGATCATGTGACCTAGCTGGTGCACCACTACTTTTTAAATCGTCAGGTACATTCGGACCCAATCGACCAGTCGACGTATTTAAACCTGGTGCTCCATAACTAGCATTTCCGTTTGTGTTATTATAGGAATCATACGAAGACATGCTATCATAGCTTCCCTACAAAAATAAAAAATGAAACCAGCGTAGCATTCACTCTCAATAAAAATATTTTAAAGTATGTAATTCTTACGGCTTTTGGCTGAGCTCTTTCGAGTGATGACGTGGCATTAGCTTTGTGGGGTGTCGCATTTATGTAATTTGCAACATCCAGAACCGAATCTGTTTTATTAAGCAATCGTTCCTGAGCAGATCTTCCAATTGTGTTTCTTTGTGGTTGCTGTTGTTGCTGATTAGTAGGTTTTGCGTTTCGATCCACTCGTGGAGGTAAATCAGGAGGACTATGATGAGATGACCTCGGTTCGAAAGAGCCACCTAGATACTCGGGTGATCCTGACTGATTGCTAACTTGACCTGATAACGAGAATCCATATTTTCCATCTCCCATTCCTCCCTGTGATCTCCTTTTTGGTTGTTCAAACGATTGCTGGAAAAATATATAAATATTTCAGACTTTCAGAATCGTGAAAACGTCTGTGTAAATAGACAGACACTGTTCTCTACAAATAATATGGTAAAATTACCTGATAAGTGGTTGAATATGGTGGTGGTGCAGCGATATCATCTTGCGTTGCAATACTTGGATCTGAGCTGCTTTTCAATCTAGAAGGTGCACCCAGAGCACCTGATAAAGCTGGTGCCGGACTGAGTTCCAAGTCACTCTCCGGGGAGGAAGCATAGGAGAGGCGAGATGTCATCGGGAATAGGAAGTCATCCGAGAGTGCTTCTTCCGGCTATCATCGCAGGACACAGAGGACAACACATTACAGAGGTTTATGTTCTATTTAACTCTTTCAGATTTTCCTTACTTTCACTCATAATAAGATATTGAAGAAATACAAAATACATTCAATTTATCATCAATAAAAGAGATTAAATTTTATAAAGTATTTGCAAATATTTTATAAATAACTGTATCTGAAAGGGTTAAAATGTAAACAATGAACAAATACTTGCCATTTGGTTAAGCTTAATTCTTAAAATCAGTTAAGGTACTTTCAAGATTACAGGACAGATATAAATTGAACTGATTTATAAAATGCTTCTAATGTTCCCAATTGAGGATATTTTTATATACCTTGTTCATTTTTTAATTTGTTGGGAAAATTAAAAAATAAATGACGATTACTCAGCTTAGGAAAACCCGGATATGACAGTGAAAACATACAATACCAGCAAACATTCTGTTAGTTTTGCAAAAATAAAATGAAGGATGAATGATGAACCAGAATCTTTATGAGATTAATTTGATTGAAAATTGTCGTCAAGTTTAGCGCATTATTTATTCAATAACATACTTTGAATTTATTATTATTAAATCCACTTAAAAGTTAACGCATTCTCCACTCTGTTTTTGGACATTTTAGACTTCGTACAAATTTCTTGTCAAAAGAAATTTCATATGACGTTGCATTTAACTTTCTAGAAAAACTGTATTATTTTGGGAGAATAATACTTTAAATTCTGTCAACAGATGAAGTGAGAAATAAAAATTTGATTAATTTTATTGTTTAACGAAAACATAAATTAGAATCGTACATTCCTCGTGATTTCCCCATTAATCTATCGCTAAAAAGAACGCTTTAAAACTTTATTTTAAAGTCGCCTTTTTCATACATATAAAATTATAAAATTGTTTTCTTCTTGGCTATACTGACTAGTATTTAAATACTTACAGGACATTAAACATATTATGCGATTATTTGCCTTATAATGTACAACAATATATAATAAAGCTATGAAGTAATGTAGCCATGCAAATTAAATTAATCAGTAAGGTATAAGGTGCCTTGAATATCTTACGATGCTACAGTAACAAAAGTCTTCGTTTAATATATTTAGCTCAGTATACTAAAACAGTAAATTAACATTGACTAATATTTATTTTAACAAAAATTACCAGAAAATATACAAAAATTAAACTTAAATAAAGAATTGAAAAAAGAAAAGTATTTTCATTTTACAAACTGATGCAAACTAGTTTGGGAAATTAGCAATAAATATAATTATTTGATAATCAAGACACCTGTTTAGGAGAAGCGGGGATTTATATGTAGCCGAAAAATTGCTCACGGACAACGTCAGAAGCTAAAGACGGATAAGAAGGTAATGAAAACAATTTGTCCGTGTGATACGTGTCATTTTCGTTCACGTCATGATACACGATATCCTTTGAAATCGGCGGGGGTAGAGGAGGAGGAGGTAAATCACGAGGTTCGCCGGAAGAATGGCATGGCTCCCACGTCATTTGTCGACCATATGGCTATAATAAATTATTATAAAATAATTTCAGCAATGCAATCTCATTCCTTCCATTATCTTTGCGATACTTCAGTTTCCCCTAGTTTTTAAATCATGTCTTGTTCAATTTGAAGAAAAGAAAAATGACCCGATTATTTTAGATAATTATTGGATTTGAACCACTTCGGACAAAAATTCTAGTTACGCCAATATTTATAGGCCTAAAGAATATGTTTACCTTGGTTTGACTCATCCAAAGTAATCCCTGCTGTTGTCGATCAATCAGCTCTCTTAGTTTTCGATACCAAGCTTCCGGTGTCGTCAGTGTAATCACCGCGCTGAAGATATGGCCCCAAATTTTATCTAGTTTCTGACATTGTTCCAGAAGTTTTTTACTACTTTTATGTGCCGATCTGGAGAAAAATTTACGATCCTTTTTATTTACTGAATTGTTCATTCATAGTAGCATTGTATTCGGTGAGTTTACTCACTTAGGAATTCCAGCACGCATTTCTTTAATAATTTGTTTCGTTTCAGCTTTTAGAAAAATAACTATAGGGTAGAATTGCGCGTAATTCAATCGATCCACCGCGTTTGGAGTAATATCTAATAAGGCGTGTTTCCCACGATCCATTACTTCTCTGATCGCGCTCAGTCGAATGATACCTGACGATTTCGTGTTTTTTCCAACGTTATCGTCCAATTGGTTCTCCATTTCTGTGAAAACAAAAATTATTTTTAAGTTTAAATATTAAACATCTGCTAAAGGCTTATTTACTCACGCGGAGATGTAAATTTATCAGGAAAGTCTTTTAAAAGTTTTTCCCTGGCTAGATCCGCAACAGGTCCAAACAGTACGACGGGTCTAACAAAACCCGGATGTCGAAGAATTACTCTTTCATAAGCTGGAAATTTGCTAACACTATCTGAAAACACTACATCGTCCCAGTGATCCTAAAAAACAAAAACAATAATAATTGTCTATAATATAAAATAATCTTCGGAAGTTGGAAATTAGAGAATTGAGGCCTAATCCTGGTTCCAATTTAATTAGGCTAATGATAGAAGAAACTTACTCTGCCGAGAGATTTCGAACGCCTGTGACTGCTTCTTCTTCTCCTAAAGAAGCTACCCCTGCTTTCACTGGCACTCATTTCCTTCTTCGTAGCATTGAATTGTGCTGTAGCTAGTTCTTCAGCTCGAGCTTTATTCGGTATAATCCCCTTCTGTACTTCCTGATTGTTCCTACCAATACGGAAAACTTGCCACGAACCAACAACTCCATTGTGCAGCGTATCCACTACATGAAAAACGTCTCCGCTACGGAAACTCATTTCACCTTTTTGAGGTTGTTCATAATGAAAGTGTGTTCTGCAATATTGAACGAATACAAGTTAAAAACAGGAGTCGCATAACATTTATATTGACTTTATGATATACTTACTTTACATGAAAAGAATCACCCTTCCCAGATGCTACTACTTGATCGTACTCTTGTCGTCGATGTTGAACGATCAAGTCTATTTGTTCTTGTAGACTGAGCAAGAAAAGAACAGCTTCTTCCCTTGTTACTCCTTTCATATCCATATCATTGATCTGCAATTGTTTGATACGTGTACAAGATATGCACCAAAATTGGAGTTTTCATTTATTTTAAAGAAAGTACAATAATCGTTACCTTCAAAATTTTATCTCCAGGTTGTAAACCCTGAAGAGAGGCTGGACTTCCTGCTTGAACGGCTGTTACAAAAACACCGGTTTCATTTCCGCCACTTAAACGAACACCTACTGATCCCTCTTTTTGAAAGGTAATAAATCGAGGATCTGGCCTAGAATAATTTACAAACTTTAAAGTAACTAAAGTAATAAATTTAGTAACTTCGTCATTTTTAATTTTTTGCATTAACCCCATTCAGGGGCATATAACGAGATTGCACTCTATATGATGTTTCAGTTAGAACAGAAATTATATTATAGAGTGTAACTTACATTGGAAGTTTATTCCTAGATAAATCATCATCATACAGTTGTCTTCTTGTGCTATAATAATCTGGAAAAATGGATACTTTTATAGATACTACACCACAATAAACTTTAATATTTGTTATGTATGATCATACCCTCTGGTCTAGGAGGTGGTGGTCTTGGAGGATCCACAGTAGGAGTAGCAGGAAGATCCAACTGACTAAGAGAAACATCCATTAATGGTCCTCTAGCTCGACCCCTAGGAACAAGATTACTCTTGTCTTCTATGGGTTGCCTCGTTGGAGGTGGAACATACAAATTTTGACTACTGTAACTGGTTGTCCCAGAAAGATACTCCCCAGTTTCACTTTTAGCTTGCTGTTGAACGTGACAACAGGAATTATCTCGAGTTACTACGATTGACAGTCTATCTTTGCACTGATCCATTAATTTCTTAGCTTCTTTCAAACTCATATTATCCGTAGCTACACTGCCAATTCGAGTTAAAACATCCCCAGGCTTTACTCCTGTATTCTCGCGAGTTACTTCTTTCACGTACAGACGGCAACCAAGAACTATTCCGAAATCTAGAACCGGAATAAAAAACATTATCAAAACTGTATCTAGTAAATGGAAGTAACTCAAAGAGAACATCTAACACGTTTATTTCATATCATCGCCAGAAACTATTGATTAATGAAAAAAATATAGCTCACCATCCTTCTTATTGTTTCTTGTAAGTGTCAATCGATGACTCTGGAGAGTAGAGTTTCCCAGAGTATTAGAAGAATTTGACAAAGCTCTACGTTTCACAACCAATAAAACTGTTGATCCTGAATCTCTGAGAACACGAATTGCTGCCCCATAATCAGCACCTTCCAATGATATTCCATTTGCAGATATTATACGATCATTTACTCTAAAATAAATTCAATAATCGTGTTTAGTAATTGAATAAGTTATTCCTTGATTTATAAAAGTTTTGGGTCTATAATTATTTTATTAAATTTTCTTACTGCAATTTTCCTTCAGCTGGACCAGCCTTTAAAACATCAGAAATTGCAATGGCAGGATCACCATTGGTAAAATGAGGATTATCCCGACCTCCAGAAACAGCAATCCCAAATCCATAGCCAGGAACTCGGGTAACAGTAACATGATGGACCTCCCATCCTCTGTCCCCGTTCTAAAAAATTATTACATAAAAATAAGTTTTCAAACTTGGTTAAAATTTGTGTATATATACCAAAACACAACTGATGCTATATAGTTATAGAATTATACAGTATTATGGTTTTATGTTACAATCTTTATCTTAGTTTTAGTTTTGCATTTCTGTTTTGCATTGTACATGAAATCCCATTTCTAGACAGCAAGGTTAAAATTAAATAAATACATACATGTACTAATCAAAATTTAATTGACAATCACACTAACATTTATCTCATGATAGTACCATTTTGATAACATAATTTCAGAAATGTTAAGATAGCACATACGTTGATGAAGAACTTTGTTTCTTATAAAGTTCCAATGAACTCATTCCTTTGCCAATAGATAATAAGAATGTGAGAAAACAAGCGAAACACTAATTGGATGAAAATTCTAAGGGTTCTCTTTAACAGGATTCTTATTCTACTTAACAAATACTTAACTTTACTCTAATCGTGAACCACATTTTATTGCAAATTGACTGTTAAATATTAAATCTAGTAAATAACAAGTGTATTAAATATCAGTTTTGATGTATACAAAATATTTTGCTTGTAATTCTATCTTATATTTCTTCTTTACAAAATTTTGTATTTTATTATAAAATTTACTTTATTAGTTTATCATTTAAAGTATAGAACAGGGGACTTCAAACTCCCAAAACTCAGTATTTATCTTTTGAAAGCAATAATACCAGTAATATAAGATAAGGGCAATACTTCAATGAATCATTTATTTCCGCAAAATATATAATTCGCACCTGTATATCAGTTCCGCCAGAAGTATTGTGAAGAATACCGTGAGTCGTCGAAGACGAATTCGGGGGATTTCCCGAATTCCCGACACTCACGTTGTTATCGTTTCTATCCATTTCGGAAAACTTCGTTTCGAAAATCCGACGTTTTCCTTTTTAATACGTCTGAGGAAGCATTTCTATTACATCTACATTACTTCCTTTATCTCGCTGCTCGATATCTTTTCTTCTTTTCATCTATATTTTTCTTGTTCACAAAATACCCATTTTTGGCAAATTTTGTAACAATAATTTTTCATTTTTCTTTCTCAAGTATTTTTCTTACCATTTTTAATTGAAAAGGGAAAAAATGTACTGTAATTGCGAATCTGTTAGAAAAATAAAATAGGTAAACGTTCTGGCGAAGTTTTCCGGCGCACAGGCGTAGCAAGCATCGGCGTAGGAGCTAGCAATCCCACATGCATCCTAGATACATCCAACAATTATTTTCTTTTTTTTTTTTTGTTCAATCCTACGATACTTTGTACTCTAATGGTAAGCTGTACTACGATATTTTATTCCGGGGGATCGCACGACCTCATTTCTAACGAAAGAGTTTTCCCAATCGCGTTGCGTTCCGCGCGATGAGCTGGCGTTCAACATGCGGACAATTCAAAGCAACGCACAGTTATGGAATTTCATTTTCCTTTCGAGTGCTCAGACCTTCACTTTCTTCATCGTTCTAATTCCATATTTTACGCACGGGGTTTCTTCATTGATCTTGAACGTTTCATCTAATTACTATTGCATTAATTTCGATTTCCTTTCTCCTTCCTTCATTCGTACGCTTCAGTCTTTTATTACAGTTCAGCGATTGACTTCCTTCTATGGAAGATTTGCTTTGTGCGTATTTAAAAAACGTTACTACTTACATTTCCAAACGAATGTTTCATTTTTCAATTAGAAAACAAGAAACAGAGTTTGTATTGTTGAGTAGAATTTTTCTTTATTTTTATTACGATTTATTACGAAAATGAAATCTTTTCAAAAACTTCCTTCCTGAACTACTTATTTAGCCTTTTTGCACCTTGCTGACTGCACCAATTCTGAGTCTATCACCGGTGTCCATTATCTTCTATCATAAAAAACTGAAAATTTATAAAATCGTACGTAAAACGAGAAGATACACGCTTCGAAAAATTATTTTTGCATTTGTGCATGTGTACTAAGAAGAAGTTTAAACAATATACTCGAATAAGTCATTTTCAAATTTATGATTCTCGTTTCCAACTCGATTTCCGGAAACATTAACCCCAGAAGGAAACTTGTAACATTCATACTAATTTTGGTAATTACACATAATAAAGTCCAGCAGATCTAACTGAATGGATTTGACCTAACACAATATACTTTATAACTTATCCCTAATTTAGTATAGATAGACTCGACCGACTCTAACCTCACCTGATGTAATCCAACATGACCAGAATTGATTCAACCTAGCTTAAAGTGATTAAACCAAAACTCAAGCCAACCTAACCTGAATAGATCTAATACAAATGTACTTAAATGTAACCCAATATATCAATTAAATTAATGTAATTAATCTAACATAATCTGGCCTATCTTAATTTAATATGGATAATCTAACTTACTATCTTAACTCAATGTTGATTGATCTAATCCAATATGAGCTTTAATGCAAGTTAACCTTAACTTAAGGGGTGGATTTGAATCCTACCTTTATAGAGAAATTCCTTTCCCCCACTCCTGGTCTTTCTAGGGTTATTTCGGATAAACAATAGGAAAAAGATTTGAATAGATGTTGACCTCTAATTTAAAACAAATTTACACAATTTTTATCCTTCTTTCCATTATCTCGACTATGCAAGGGTAAGAATTTGAATTTTAATTTGATTGATTTCAGATTTTAAGTTATTTTCAATTTAAGACTAGAATTTTAAGGATACTCGGCGTGCTACTTGTTGCTCGGAAAAGCAAACAGTCAGGTTGTATGTTTCCATGCTTTTATATTCGATCTTCCATTTTCCAAACCTGATCTGGATCTACACATACAGATCTATATACAGATCTACAAAGGGACAAGTTGAATCATTGTACATACATATACATACACTTGTGCATTCTCAACAAGTGGGAAATTATGGGGGGAAGAAAGAGATCTGGCTGCACACGAAAAATCACTATCATGTTGTCAGCAGAGAACGAATTCCAATCATCCGAGTCACCCTCGACCAATGGAAAGAAGGACTATGAGAACTTTTAAAAAAGCAAAGTATTGTAACTTCCGCATCCTTCAACGGAATGCTTTTACCATAGATTCACCTCGGTCAATCGTTTCACACAGGTATGAAACTTTATTTCAATACAAATTAAAATATTCAACGATCATTCACACTGAAAAATTCCATTATAAATACTAGCACGACCTATTGTTCGAAATTCCTTAGCTAATGTTTCATAAATCGAGCCAAAAATGGAACTTTATATTTAGTTTCCTAATTATCGGGAAACCAAAAAACTCAAATGAAAAAGTAAGAAATTAACCACGGCGTATTTGTAAAAAAAAAAATGTATCAAACTTGAATATCCTTCTTCGAAGAAAAATAAATTATGACGTTTAGCGTTGTAAAATATATAAAAAATTCCTCACGATTATTGTGGATCGGATTTTCATCTGTGCCCGTAAGACGTACAGTGTTTACAGTAGAAAATTCTTAATCCACGTATCGGCATTCCAAACAGCACTAGCATAACTTTTTAACATCCACCAATATTCCACGTATAATCCTCACTGAAAAACTTTGCGTGTACAGTTTGTTTCACATAATTGAGAGATCACGACAAGAGACACTGGGAAAGTCGTGTGAATAAAAGGAAGACTGTACGCGTCGGAAAATCGTAAAATTCTTGTTCGTAGGATTCGAGCGTGGCTTGGCTACAGCAAGCGGCAGGTCGACGCAAATCGGATGAGAAACGGGCTTGGCGGCTACGGGGAAGAGTACAGAGCTTGCTCGAGTGAACGCGTCGTGAAGAAGTTGGAAGTGGTGGGGAATCAGGACCTGCGCCAGGGGACCGGGGAATGGTGGGGGAGCGTAAAACATGCGCGTGCCTGCACACCGGTTTTTGGCTTCCCTAGTGATGGGCCCGATCTCCAGGGATGAAGATCACCGTCGTATATGTATAGTATGTATTTGCTATTTATTCCATACTTTTCATATTCAATAATATACGGAATACCAACAGTTACTCATTGATTTCAATCAATCATTAATCTTTGTAACTCCATACCATATGATACATGCATTGGCATAACTAGGATTATTTTATGGGGCGGGCCAGGTACCTAGCCTTACCAATAGTGCGATCCCCCTTTTAAGCATAATCAAATAGTTTTTGAAAATATGGAAATTTGAAAGTGTCGAATATATGTTATGTGTGAAGCATCTTATGTCTCACGTACCTCAAACTACATAGGGAGGATTCGTATTTATTTTAGAATGCTAGGGAGAAGAGTTAGGCACATCCCGGAACCTATACAGGTATACTAATGGATGAATGATAAAAATAACGGTATGTTTCATTTGTGCCCAGTAGCCCTTTAAACCGTTCACTACCGTGGGCGATTGTAATCGCTTGACATGAAAACGTAGCAGGTACATTTAATTTATTCTTGCAGATTTATTTTGTAACTGAATTTTTTACTAGATTTATTGCTAACATCATTTCGTTCACTTTGAATATAGATAGTGAACTGATATAATATTCATGAAATGGATAGAAATAAATAACTGATTTTTTGTCGTATAAAACAATTGATATATCAAAGTTGCATCTGAATTCGACACACGTGTTCGTAAATCACGATGAATGCACGTATTATCACTAGTCTAGTACGAGATGCTGAAAGTAGCAAAACTGGCGTATACGTGTAGAATAAATAGTATGACCAGTAAAACCTGATTTTAATCAGTTTTATTTTATTTATTTGTTTACATGTGTTTTCTTCTTGCTCAGATTATAACCTTGAGAACGTGATGCTAGATTAAGTTATTCGACCAAATTTTGTTTTAATTGTATTGATAAATTAATAAATTACAATGATACAAGGAAAAGTATTTTTAATTTTCAATTCTACACTGTCTTTGTTTGTATTGCGTTAAATATTGTATGCTTCCTGTGAATCCCAGGGTAAATTAGAATAGGGAACACAAAAGACTGATACCTGAGCCAAAGCGACACATTCCAGCTGCTCGCAAGGTGTGTCATATTCCAGTTAAATTGACGCTTTTCTTTGTATGGGTTTTCAGTGATAGCTTTAAGTTACGAACCGATTTAAAACAATATTTTGTCGAAATTTTATATTAAAATATAATAATCGTTTCCGATATCATTATATTTTAAATAAATATACAATTGTGTACAATAATTTTCATGCATATGGATATATAATTATTTCTCTATTTTATTTAATAAACATATATTTCGAATTTTAAGAAATCAATAATAATTTAAATAATTTATACATTTTTAAATATACAGATATTTAAAAATTTTTATTTTATTACTACTTGAGGTACAATTTTGTTTTGTCATGAACTTTTATAAGATATTTGAATTTCTATAAGTTTGAATTATTATATTAATATCAATAAGTAATAAGTAATCAATCGAACTTGCTCTTTTGAATCTCTCGAAATGTGGAACAACGCCATCTAGTGGGATGTGCGCGAAGCCGTTACTCTAGTATCAGGGTAGTATAACACTCGTGGAGTTATTAGGCAAGAATAATAAAATATGCGACAAGAACGATCATAATACGCCTACTCCATAATGACAGCGCATTGAGTAAATCAAAACTGATTTAATTATTCGTTTTCTACAGATAATTTGTATATTTTCAATATCTATTCTAAAAATACACGATTGTAAGTAAAATGTGTTCACGTTATCTATTTGACAACATTGGTTAAGTATTTTTAATTATAGCCCCAGTTTAACAATCATATTAAATAATGTTTATTATTGCTACGTTATTGAAAGTTTTGTAAGATGATTATTCATTACAAAGTAGTTTATATAATTAATTGATTTTAGATTGTTTCTGAACAGAGCCGCCACAAAATGTTCACCGTACGAGCGTAGCTAATCAAAGAGGCGGCATTTTGATTAATTATAGGTATAATAAAATTTATTTTTATAACATGATAAATTCCAAAATAATATAGATATACTACGTGTTATATTATCACACATTGTACTGCTTCGCGTTATATCACCACATAGCCACATGTTATATTATCATGTGTTATATGTATAACCTTGCATTATATGACGTGATGTATAACCTTGTATTATATCAAGGTCCCATAAAGCAATACATTACTTACCCTGTGTTTTCTTTTATGACTTCTAGGTTGATTTCCGGCCAGAAGAAAACTGTCTTGAGGCACATATTGTTTTCTTCTCGATGAATTCTTCTTCAAATCGTGTCTCCTTTTTTTCTTCTTGCCATTACGAAGTAATTTATCGAATATTTTCATCTTATTACTTTCAATTCCCTCTGCTTTTTAGTTCCCGAATTAATGAAATCAACGATTGTAATTGTTCGCAGTTAACTATATAAACACGATAAATATTTATGGTAGCTTCGAAAGAAATTGTTGCATTAATTCACGATTACTATTTATATTCCTGACACGTTTATTCTTACAATAGAAAATCAATTGAATGCAAACGAACACCATACGTTTTCAAACACTATCGCGTGATTTGTTGTCGTATTCTAAAAAATATAATTTCTTTATCTAATTCTGAATTAAGTAAAACGTACTCTTACGATATTGTAATTAAAAATAAAAAGGATTCTTATATAAAAAATATCTTCATGTTTGGTCAGTTATAGTTCACTGTTCACCATTAAGATAAATAGACAGTAGTTATGATCACGAAGGATGTCTGTCACAAGAAAAATTGAATTTTATGCGGAAGTGTATCGAGCACAAAACACACCGAACGCTAATGCACCAAAGAATGATGAAAAATGAAGAGACGATACCGATTTGAAATGTGGGCGGCTTCGTAACACGGCTTATCATAGCGGGTGTTGCTGATACCAGATGAGCCGATGGAATCTTTGTAATTCTACGTTGCCTTTGGACGAACGATCGATCTGTCGACCAAATGAAGCCCCAGAATCACATTCTGGCTTCATATTCTTCGATTTACTCACACGCATTTTCCTTCACCGTGAACATTTTAATTTCAACGCGAAACGAATAATTTTTCCATTAACAAATCTATAGTAAGGGGTTGAAGAATGTAGAATTTATTAAAAATTCTTGAAGACTGCATTGATTATATAAATATTGCAACTTTTGTTTAAAAATAATTGATATGTGCTATAGCGAATAGACGTTTAGAAACTTTCGGATTTGCAACCCTTCAAACGTTGCATATAAAAACTTTTTATATTGCCAATTTCAATAATCTTGACATACTTACCAATATAACAAGATTGTATAGTAGTGTTTTGTACTGGGCTCTGTTTAAGTTTTCAATATGGGAACTCGAGGATTACCTATTGCTAATTAGGCGCTAAAAATTTATTAAATAACTAAATTATGCTGGTCAATGATACAAATCCTAATATTACAATACAACGAATTTAGAAAACCGTGCAAAAAAAAAAATTATTTTTAAATCCAAGGAAAAGCAACGAGAAGTAACTCCTATTTAAAATAAGTAATAAATATTTTTAAATAATATAACAACTTTAATTAAATCAAACAATAATAGTTTAAGTCTTCTCGTTGATTTTCTTGATATTTGTTAAACTACGCTACGACAAATGATTGAAATAAAAGGGTAAGGACAAAATGATGTAATTTATGCTTCGTTCAGGAATTCTTTTTTTTTGCCTTAAGCGTAAACGCAGTTTCATTTTGGTTCAAGAACGTGGCAATTTGACCATAGTTACAGAGTGAATGAATCGAAGCTATCATATTATTAATTTCTGACTATCATTCGATCGTTCGACTCGAATAAAAATAATTACATACATCTTCATCTATAGTTAATTACATGATTATACTTCTGTCTAAACACTCAGATCTTTACTGCTTCAAATGCAAATATAGCTACGATATATACGAGATGTCTCACAAGTTTTTAAAATTATTGAGAAATATTTAAGAAGTAAAACCAATATCCAATACACCAGATAAAGATAAACAAATACTTTTCCTTCAATTAATCTGTAAAAACAGAAGGAATATTTTATAAAAGTTTCATATAATTTTTTTCTCTTTGATATAATGAGACACCTGGTATAATCACAACGATACAACAACTATTTAATTATCGATATCATTTTTAATAAATATGTACAGTGTAATCTCGCTATATGGCCCTCATTTGAATGGCCTGTCGAACGATTTTCCTTCACAAAGACCACGTATACTAGTGACAAATTTTGAAATATAAAAATGTCCACATTTTAAAAGTTAGTATTTTAGAAATATTTAAATTTCCAAATTACGAGATACAGAATTTGTAGGCTACAGAGTATGACGAAGCTTTGGTAATCGAGTGCTACATAGAAGGAATATCGTTTATACGGCCCATTTCAAAATTTCTGCAGGGCCAATTAGCAAGATTCCACTGCATTTTCTTCCCCCGCAGCAAGAATAGTGTTCACATTGTGAAGTAGTAAATAATTGTCGTTAGAAAAAGTAAAGTTTAGGTAAAAATTCAGTGTGAAGAAAATTTTGAACTTTTTTGACAAAAAT
Source organism: Megachile willughbiella (assembly GCA_945859595.2). Lineage (NCBI taxonomy): Eukaryota > Metazoa > Arthropoda > Insecta > Hymenoptera > Megachilidae > Megachile > Megachile willughbiella. The sequence continues at coordinate 12,824,450 of OX243798.1, read as the reverse complement.
ATTCTTTGTACAGGAATATCTTTTCCCCTCTTTAGAAGAGAAACAATGACAACACTATGTCATTCATTTCATAATGAAAATTCACAAAAAAAGATCATAAAGTATACTAGAAATTATTATTTCAAATTATTTACTAATATAAGTATAATTTTTTTTTTAAATATGTTTGTCATAGTTTTGTCATCTGAATGGAACATGGATATTAAGAATCACCAATTCGAATAACCATTGAAGAAAATATTAATGCTTTGAAAGAACAAAAAGTGGAAATGATCATAAAAACAAAGTTTTATTTGTTGCTCTAAATAGCTAATTAAATTCGCCATCACAATGAGGCAGTATGCTTAGCACGAGACAAAGAATATTCATGCAATTAATCGCAAAATTTGTAGAAGTTCTTCAACGTCGCTCCAATATTATTCAATTGGTCGTGAATATTTCTGATACAAAAACTCAACAGTTTAAGTTGAATAAAAATGGATTGTACAAATCATCTATCATTAAGAAGTACACGATCGGTATAGAATTATTTGTACAATAACTAAACAATAAAGACGTACGGGTAAGACGATACATCCGCACATCCCTATTAGATGGTATTGTTATGCTGGAGCAATAAAAAATTCATACAATGAAACAAAAAAAAAACAGACTTTATAAATACCTATTGAATCATCTTACGCGTTTTGTTCTACAATTGTTTCAGAAACACAATAGTATCAAGTACACTGAGAAAGTGGGTAGAAAAGAAGATGGTTCAATATCTTATCTGGTTATCCGGTTTCTTATGTACATGTAAAATAATATTCGAAAAGGAAAGGTTAAAAAAGAAACTGTTATATCTGCTGTTTACCGAGTATATATACTTCTTTGTTTCGTCCCTTGTAATATTTAATTAAGTTTACCAATTGTACATTCTTAAAATTGCTTGAACCATTGCTTTCCCAATTTCTCAATTATATCCTTAATTGTACTGGTACAATGAAATAATCACATCGTTTACAACGTAATAATCTCGTCAATGAATTTTAATAAATAAACTACGACTATTACGTTCTTTTCTTCCGAGATCGCACAAAATTATCACCGATTGAAATACACATGACTAAGATATATCGGTTGTTTTATAAAAAAAGCATAGTTGCAATTCGTTGGTGCGTTAACGCATCGACTACAATAGTTAAAATGGAGAAGTTAATTTTTCTATTTTAAATTTATACTTTTTTTCACTGTGCAACGTTATAGCTTGTACATATTATAACGAATATAAAATATATAAAAATTAAATTTTTTACAATTCATACACTATAATAAATATTTTCATAATTTTTATGACCTTTTTTTCTGCAAAGATATAGAATATTTAAGTTTTTACAATATTGAATTAATGATATTAAAAATTTTCTCTTTTTAGTTTGTCAATTATTAAACTAAACTTACCCCGTTAGTAGTCAACGCGTTAACGAATAACAACATATCGCAAATTAAAGAGCCTCTATACAATAAGTTAGAATGGAGATGATGTAATGTACTCGATAATCGCCAACAAAATCTCAAATTTTCGATAGATCTTGTTACAACGTTAGTACAGTCGCATTCGCGATTCTCTATGAACACGTTTATATCAACACGGTAAAATATATGTGCATGTAACTACTTAAGAATTATTACAGAGCCGCTATCTTTTATCTGTTTACAATTACATATATGTATATATGTAATATGTATACATATATATGTGTACATACACACAGTGTTCTGAAAACGGCGATACAAATGAAAAATATAGAATTCCTTGCTCGACATGGAACAAACTACAGAAAGAATAATAATTTTTCACATTCGGTTATTTTTCTATTAATTAAATGCCAATTGCAGCTGTGCGTTCGTGAGACGTTAACCTGTTAACTAGTTAACATTTTGGCGAGTAAAGAATCACTTTCCCCCTCTGTACCAGTATTAACAATCCATGTTCTTCTAGTATAGGCGTGGGGATAAGACTGAAAACCAGAGATTTATGGCGAAGTAATGTTAGTAACTCGCTTATTTCAGTTAACGGATTGAATGTTAATGCATGATAGGATGGCGAAGCTGCGTTTGCTTTCAATTTCGATCGTAACTTATCCGAGAAAACTGAAACTTACATCTCAGAGAAAATTACCCTTTTTTTGTCTAGATTACATTGCTTTCGCTGGCGCAAAATCTTACATTTCTCGCTTGTACAGCACTATTTTCGGCACACCTGAATATATATATATATTTATATTTCATATATAATTTTGTAGAGTGCCCATTAATCTGTCTACCGTTTTCTTACACTTTTTTATCTTCTTGATCTTACTTTATATGTGTATTCAAGGGTGATTAACCCATTTTTTTTTCTTTTTCTTTTTTCTTTGTCGCTTACGCCACTTGACCTTAGGCGTAAGACTTACAAGTGGTCAACAATAAGAAGCACAGTTTTAACAAGTAACGTTTTGTTGTTTTTGCTTGTACACATTCATTCATTGTTTTCTGTTCTCTTTCATACATGTACACACGCACACACACGCACACAGATACACATGGACATTCTCCCTTTCTCTCCTCCTTATCTTCTGCTCGCCTGCTTCTTTGTTTCCCTCATTTGCTCGCCTTCTTGTCCCTTTTCAATCACTAGTTACCATACTATGAAAATTTACTCTATCGACATTGCTCGATGATCGAAGATTATCTCGTAGAGCTTCTGCCTTGTTTTTCCTATTAATTTTCTTGCGTTGTGTCTGAAAGCAAAGGCGACACAAGATGAATTATATTGTACATACTGCTAATTATATTTGTTATTTGCACTATTAACTTTATGTGATTCACCTACTCAGAATATAAATTTAAGGAAAAACATTTACTTTAGAACGTTTGTTTTTGTTAGAACTTTCTGAATCTAATAATATCCATGAGGAACAATATTCCCACACCTTTATACCCGCAGATTTCTAGAATCCTACATATAATCTTATATTCTTACTGCTCTATGATCCTATCAATGAAAGTTTTAGAGCTTAATTTCTCTCCATTTTGATTATCCAAATGAAATTTTACTGTAATTTAAGTTCTACTGTAATGTGCAAATCAATGATCGTTTTTATGCGCTACATTCGAGATAGATTTTATTTTACCGATAGCGTTAGATTATGTGTGAAAGGGTTAGTAAGTCGGGGCTCGGAAATCAGGCATCCGCTGCTGTTGTTGCTGTTGTTGTTGTTGCCCAAAAGGTGGCTCCTGATAGCCTGCATCAGTTGCATCAGGATAACTTGTATATCCTGTTCCACCAACTGGATCTGCTTCATAACTTGGTGCAAAAGCGGCGTCAGTTCCTTGTTTGAATCTTTGGAAGGCGAACCAGGCACAGCCAGCCTGTTAAACATTTAAAACAACGTGTTTTTACAATATTTTATAATTTAACTTTTTCACTTCCTATGATGTGAATGCAGAAGTTATTCTTCCTAAATTAATGAAAATGAAATATTCTGTGTTTAATTTTTCAAAAAAAATTTCTAACTTTTACTTGTCATAAGTATTTCATAAAATATAAATTTAGTTAACTTGAAAGATTCATGAAATAATAATGTTTATTTAATGTACCCAAGTAAATATGGAGAAGAAGGAGAAAGCAATGGCACTTTGGACATTTTTTACTCCATAATTATCCTCCGGTGTTTTCGAATTATTCCAGGCATTAGTTAAATAACAAAATCCAACGAAGTAGAGGAATGCCCAAAAGCCTGAAAATCTAAAAATAAAATTTCGATATTTTAACTGTTTTCAATAATTTACACTATATCTTCAAAATTCTATTTTCGGCGCTTATAACAATTCAAAATAATTACTCTCTCAAAATATTTGATAATATTATTCTACACATTCGAAAAACATCTTTCAATTTTGAAAATTCGTACATGACAATTAATTTATTTAACGCGTTTGCGCCTCGTTATAAATTATTTGTATTTCTGTCATTATATTGAAAATAGTGATAAATGTATTATAGTAGAATAATAGATGTACCCTAAGTCAAGAAGAACAAAATGTTTTCTGGTCTTCACAGAGGACATCTGCTCAAAGAGATATTCCCCAGCAAGGAATCCGATGCTTGCAAGAAATGCAAGAACTCCAATTCCTATTCCATAATTGCATGCATTGTGGTCCTCGTTGTAGAGACACACCTCTTTTCCGTCTGGTTTTGGCAAATACCCCTTGTTGCTTATGCATCCGAACACAATTATTGCGAACAGCTACAATGTTAAACAATTTTTTGTTCATTTTATATACAGAAAACAAACAAGTAACACATCATCATTTTATAATATTTATGGACAATTAATAAGATATAAGAGAGTACTTTTATTTTATTTGAAACAATCAGGAACATGTGTCTTATATAACATATATTAATAATAATAATTGTGTAATCATTAATTGCTCCTGTCATAAAACATTAAATTGTTAATAGAATGGACTATACTAATCATTGACATAACTGATCTTAGCAAGGATTTATGAAAATGATATGTCAATATATAAATATGTATCTTTCTCAAATATGTATTTATCTTAACATGGTATGCTTAAAAATTTATATGTCTGATTGATTTATTTCACTGGAAAAGTTGACAAAAAAGCACAGGGTCATATTTCTTCACATTTGTCAAAAATTTCTGACCTTGTTTGTCAAATTAATACAATATTATTTGGGTCAATTTTTGGAATATACAGTTTTAATTACTGTACCAAGCATGCCAATGATTATACTGCTATCTTTTATTGTTAATTAAAATTTTATAACTAAAATAATTTTTATCTTATTTTACTATCTTTATAACTCAATTTCTACGTTTTTTAATATAAAATACAGATTTACTAGATAAATGTGACCCTTTAAAATAGTTTTAGCTTAAAGTGTTAATAATGGTATAGTTTACTTTAATTAAGATTTAATTTAAATTGCACTTCAGTTTTTAAAATTCGAGTATTGTTCCAAAACAAATTTCAACGTCCTCCTGCAATTCATTCTCTTCAATTTGAATTTCTACGATTACGTTGAAAGCCGTGTAACGATCTAAAATGTAACAAAGTTTGTCCGATGACGATCAGAAGGTCCGCCTAAAAGAACTCACGGAATTAGTTTATAGTTTAGGACCGTTCGAAAGTTGAGATAGAAAGTGTTAAAAAGATCAATAGGAAATTTTACAGGATCTCACATCATGGGATGTATTACAGGAATTTGCGAAAAATCAATAGAACCCCATCATGTCGGGTTGGTGGGGGCGGTTCACCCTTTAAAATCAATGCTTGTCACGTAAAATCGACGTATCCTTTAATTTCTAAAGACGTCATCAAGAATTACAGTAACATATAAAACTTCCGAAGAAAGAACTTACCAGGCATACTGCTCTTAGAATGACTTGAGGCCTTTGTATGAAGGCAATAGGATCGAAAGGGGCTCCAGCCTTTCCTCCACCGTACGCTCCACCGTCCATCTTATTGCGACTGAGCTGAAATTTGAAAGCTCGTAGCTGATGTAAGCGCGCACGCGCTACGAGATACTTTTTTCACTCCCACCACTTCGCTTTTTGGGGTGGATCCTTCTACAGAGGCGCTTCAGCTGGAGGTACCGACGTTCACTCGATCAGGTCGAAGATGTTTCACGTGACTCGATTTCTACATCACTTATTTATTAAAAATCATTTTTTAATTTTTCAAATACATTTGTACACCTTTATTGTATTACAACTACGCTAGTGAATTCATTTAACGAATGTATGATAAATAATATGTTTAACTTTAATATTTAATTCATCCAATTTTATCCAAACCAATTACAATTGTACAGATCATACAAATAAAGAGCTTGAATGAAGAGCTAAACGTTATTAAAAAAAAAGAAAATTTATTGTTATTTCATTTACAACTTATTTGGCTAAGATTGGAAAAACTAATGCTAATTAATAGTAAATGTTTTTAATATTATTTTATGTGTTAATTATTTACACAACATGAATAAAACAAAAATAAAAAATACTATAATTTTCTGATTTGATATTAGTTTTGTAAATAACAGAAGATGATTTACTTATTCATAGCGTTTGTATTCTGCTTACATCAAAGTACACGAGTCAAATATATCTTCAATAATACAAGTGTTACCACTCCTAATCCACTAATCAAAACACAAATCCGGCGACTATTACCGCGCTTTGATTTTACTTCTGACTGCTAAAAATAATTCAAATTTGAATGTTATTATATACAGTACAAAATTTATATTCTATTAAAAACAGTATAAATTAATAATTAGACTTTTGAGTTTATAAATAAAATATACTGAATTATGATATATATTACAATACTTATTTATGAAAACATACCAATAGAATTAATTTTTCAAGATTAGAAAGACTGTTTTGTGCTTCTTCTACTTCTGCCAATGTTGCACTAACAGATATAGGCAGTACTTCAGAAGCACTCAAACACTTATTAGGATCAATAAAAATGTTAATTCTTTCTTTCGTGAGCCTTAATCTACAATATGCCACAAATGCTTGTATCAAAGATAATTGATGTTCTCCATGTTTAATTATTTCAAGAAAATGCTGAAGCCTAGAACATAATGTAGCATATCTTAATAATTTATTTTCAAATTAATTACAAGGAACATGAATTTTTATTTTACTCTTTAATTTCTTGAAATAATAAATTCTTGTGTAAAATATAGAAATAAATTGAAATACTTGCACCAATTGAAACTATTTATAAATATGCTAATAAAACAATTTGCTATTTCTACCTGTCTTCAACATTTGTTTGCGTAATTCTAGACCTTCTTTTTTTCACATTTAAAGCTTTTCTTATTTCTTCAGCCTTTTGAGAATCAACACCTGTATTAAGATCCTTTAGATTAGATACATGACATGAACATTATTTATGCTGTTAATAAAATATATAGACAATAGTATTTGGAAAAGAATAACACTCAAAAAGTTGTTAATATACCTAATATTATCAGTTCTTGTGTACTAAGCTCGTGTAATATATCAGTTGATATATTTCTTTTCCTAAATTCTGGTATTAATTCAGGTATACCCAGACCACGTAATAGGGTGGCTGTTTGTTTAGTGAAACTAAAGGAATCATAATAACCATCCATTATATCAAGTAATATTAAAAATAAAAAACTCAAACCACTAATATTGTATTTGTCAAATTTGTCAATTGAAATTTGATAATGAAATTATCATATAATATTTCAATTTTAGTATTTTATTTGCACTTTAATTATATTATTTATTACATCTTTCCTCTAAATTTTATGACAATTCCTTTGTTTCTTGGTACAATTGCTTGTTATACAATAAATGGTATTCTGGAATCTATAAAAAATTTATATTATTTGTTATTATAAAATATATATAGTAGTACTGTTTAGTCATGTAAGTAGCTACAAGATGTATAAGGTTCACATATAAAAATACAGTAAGAAAATAAAAATCTTATATTATGATTGATTAAATGACTAAATTTAATAAAATAATAACGATGCTATATACGGTTATTAAATACAGATTTATGAAACACACATACTTCTTTAATATATATAAGCAATAAGTTTTTCAATGAATGTATTGAATGTTTTATTTATTGTAAGTTATTGATTTAACAGAAATATCAATACATACATATACATCATTCATACCATAGAAATGAAGAGCATAAAAAGGTTAAGTAACAATTATAAGTAAATTTCACATGAGAATAATATCATTTTGCGCATCTCAACTGAGCGCGAAACATCCCTCTTTCTACTTGTGCTGTTTCACTATACTTGCTTTTAACTACATTGATCATATATACGGTGAACGAATTATACGAATAATGAAGATGAAGATAGTGTACAAAGAATACAAAATAAAAGATCACTGGATAGCACACAATTTCACGTACGCTATACTGCGTTTGTGGCAGTGATGGGCAGTCGCCGCGCATGCGCATTAAGCAATCCGTAGAAGTCCTCAGTAGCGTATATACTTTGATGAAATATAAGGTATCATTGGGCCCCCGTAAGGAAAAATAATACATCTGAAGGAAATTGCAGGAAGAAAAATAAAAGGGTTAAATAATACAACAGCTTATATGTAATAAAAATAATATTAAATTTATTTAAGATTATTATTATTTTTTACGTCTGCAGCTGATTTATTATATGAATACCAACATTTGTTGCAAGGGCAAAGGAAACTGCAGAAAACCTTGCCAGTATTCAAACAAATATAACTATGTATATATATATAATCTAACTTAACCCAACCTATACATTCATATTTCACAATGAAATTATAAGAATTTTTTAAAAATTATGTAGACTGATTAAGGTACCCCCATCATTCATCACTATACCGGCTAGATACGGCACTGTTGGCAAGCTGTGACGTCAGCGGGCGCATGCGCATAAAGCTCTCGTGTGAGATAAAATCTCACAACTGCCCAACACTGGTTTGTGCATAACTTTTAGTTACAGAGTATGTAAAGAACTAGCTAGGGCTAGTCACGACAGGGTAACTAGAAATATGATGCCCTTCTATAATCTGCTACTGTCTTTATGGTCATATACATGGCGGGGAAAAATAAACAAATAATGACGAACCGGTGACGGTGTAATAAATATACATACAAGCGGAAAGAAATATTATACTTGTTTCTATAAATTCATAATATATATGAATATAGAAAAAAGTACTTTGTAGTTTGCTTACAACGATGAACAGGTATTAAAGATTATGGAACTTTTTGTCTACTAAGTGTATAACTTTAGTATCTCAATCATCATAAAAGCGCATGTGCGTTACCGTAGATTACATAGAGTATAGAATTAAACATGCGCAGGAGAACCAAGCTTGTAATTTAGTAGTTACTCTTTCGTGAAATAAAATATATACTTCGCTCAACGAGAGGTTATACTTAATTCGCGCAACGCCCCTAACTTTAGTAGATTTCTCACCATCTCGTCCGCCCCTATCATACTCTTTTCACTCCAACGGCTATGTACATGGTGGACAAAAATATGTGAATGAAATGAAAAGATAATACTACAGAAAATACACAAAATCAAAAATCACTAGGTATATATATTTGGCCTCATAAAATTCACAAACGAGCATGCGCATTATACTTGGTTACAAAGTGTGTTTCAACCAATCAAGTTCGATGTGCGCAGAACAAATGAAAATTTGTTGTATGATGATCATGATCTCTTGTTGAACAGAGTATAGATTGTCTATCAGATAATTATTGCGTTGCATTGAAAACTGACATTAAAGTTATGAGAATCTAGTCGATATGAACTGGACCTTATATAAAGCCAAAATACAATTCGTGGTTTCTAAAGTGTCGAAAAATTAGCGGATATTTCTGTCGTGGCGCAAGATAGTTAGAGACATGGAGAAGGTCGTGTTCGACAGGAGCGACGGAACAAGTGTCTGTGTACAATATGGCGGCGCCCGGGGCCTTAACTGTCGTGAAAATCGCCAGGAAGTAGCCCGTAAACGGAAGCCGCGCGGTGTCGCAGCGAGCCGCGGATCCCCGCTCCGAAGGATGTGATCCGAGGAAGAAGAAGAAGAAGGCCGAGTCCAGGCCAGAGGAGTCTCTTTCTACACTGCCACGAGGAATTTCGGATTACCCAGCTTCCTCGGGCCAGTATCGTGATCCTCTTCGTGGTTACGCCGACGATGGAGCCCAGGGAACGCTACCAAGAGCTTTGCAGACTTTGCGCATCCTACGACGCCGTCAAGATGGACATCTTCGGTCAAGAGGGCAAGAACAGACAGCTAGTTGACAAGATACAAGCTTGTCTACCGTTTAAGGTTTGCCTTCATTTGTGTACGAGATACACGATTCTTCGGTATCGTGTTTTCCTTACTTCCTGTCAACTTGTTGTTTCCAGAATATTTATTTATCTTTCAACGAAATACTTCTGATTCTATTTAGTATTTGATTTATTGTTATCATCAATATTTTCTGTGCAATTGTTTTGTATTGTATATATTTTTTCGAGTAACATGATAACATTTTCGATTACAAAAATCTCGAGGAATACTCCGTTTTTCCTTTATCTTTCTTGAATGTTTTTATTTTGCTGATCTATTTTGAAGAACGTTTATTTTTATCTAATTATTATGCATTACATTATTTTGTTTTATTATGTTCGTAATTTGGTATTTTGTCATCCATCTTGTTGTTTTTCCAACATATTTTGTTGTTAATATTTTGATCAACATTAGAAGTTTTACAGTTTGCAGTGTTATGCTTTTCTTTTTTTTATGTTATGTACATTTTCTTGATAAATTTAAAATTCTTGTATGATTTGTTTTGTCTGCAAAATTGAAGGGCTCAGTGATAAAAAGATACATTGTTAAAATTTGTTGATACTACTAAAATCTAAAAGTCAATGTGAATGTGGAATGTTTCCCCTTCTCATTGAGTTTTTCAATTATAAACATTTATTTCAGTTCGTATTACCTTCTTCCAATATATCACATTTATAAAGTTTTTGTAATTATCATTTGATTGATTTAAAAAATAGTGTTGTTTATATTTCTATTACTACCTTTCTACCAGTTCTGTATAGAATTCTTTCAGTAATTTTCTTTGACAATCATTCATTGTTACTTTTATTTCACGATTATTTTTGAAGTTAAATGTACATTGTTCAGTAAACGTTTTTATTCTCTTAGAACTTTTTGTTCTGTAAAAGTTCAATTGTTTTAGATAATAAAAATGTAAGATGTAATAGCTGTGTTTAGTATTTTTTTTTATTTTCTGATCTATTTAAACGTGTTGAAAATTCTTGATTCTTAAAATTTACATACTTGTCAATAGTTTGCTCAATATTTCCTTATTCATAAGTGTTTGGCCATTTAAAAAGTTTTATAATGATCTAAATGAATGAAAATCTGTCGGAACAATGTCAGAAGAATATGGGAATTGTGTAATATTCTGCAATTAAACTTTTAAGTTAATTGTTGGGTAATTATTGTAGTACAAGTTCTAGTGTTATGATGCAAAAATATTCTTGTTGAATATTGAACTTCGCATACATAAAACTATATTAAAGTCTCATTTCATAAAACAAAGTTATGAATAGGTAGCACATACATTAACAGAACTTTTGTACTCAGCTAATAAATCTACCTTACACGTTATATTAATTTATTATATCTTTTTATTACATAAATAAACATTTTGCCTTTTTTGTTAGTTTTAATAATTTGAATTGAATTAAAACATAATATATATATATATATATATATATATATATATATATATTTCACAACAATTATTATATTGCTATAACATATAAAAATAAAAAATAATATTTAAATATAATCAATATGATATAAATATATTGTTTGTATATTTTATAGTTTCTTGCACAAGTATTAAAAATTTATAGAAAGTTATATAATCATTAGTTGCATCAATTACATCATTGCTGTGACATGAATAACATCAGTTGTAGTTATTAGTTTCTGTTAATATTATTATTTCACTTTGATGGTTATTACAACATTAATACTTACCTATTCAAATATAGATTGCTGAAAATGATCGATTGCCAAAATGTCTATGTTACCGGTGTATGTACAATTTGGAAAATTTCTACGACTTCAGAACAGCGTGTGTCAATGCAGTGGCTCTCTTGGAAAGATGTTTACCACCTTCGGAATCGGTAAAAATAATTTTTATATGTTAAATTAAAAATCTTTCATATAATTAGAAAACCTAAGAGCAATAGAGACTTTATTGGATGCTCCATAATAAACATATAAAAAATAATATATAAATGATGAGGTCATTGACAGTTTCTTTTTTCTTTTTTCAGAATGGAAATATCACAACCACCTTAACATGTAACGATTTACAGGTGTACAAGGGAAAAGAAAGTTTACCAATTTTGATTCCAGAAGCTCCTATTGTAAATCCAAATGCTGCCTTAGGCACGCCACCTAGATTAAATTCTGATGGAGAGGCTGATCATGAGACAGAAGAAATTGTTGATAATAGTGCCACAGACGAAGGTATCCATTTTATTTTAATTTGAAGAAAATCTTTATTTTGTTGCTACAAATATAAACAATATTAGGTTAAAATTAAACTTAACATATAGGATAAAATATGTATGTATGCCTGAATTTTGTTTTAAGCAACAATGGTAGATGATGAGTTTGAGGATCATCGCTCAGAGGAATATGAAATGGATATGGAAACAAATCCGAGCGATTTTTTAGAAATGACTTCAATGGTTACAGAAGAACCTGAAGGATCTGTATTAAGATATCAGGAACTTCCTAATAATTTACCAGAGGTATATTTATTTTTAAATTTCGGAAAGCTCATTCCACCTGAATTGAAAAGAAATCATTTTTGTTTGCAATCTGAAGAAATTTTAAATGTTTTGAAATTGGTGTCAAATGAAATATGTTTATGACTAATGATAATTATTTATTCATATTATTACAGCACACGTCTCAGCAACATGAAGTTTACGTTTGTTCCTTATGTAACAAAGCATTTAGTTCGAAAGGTCATTTATCGTTGCACGCACGCATTCATGTAGGCGCCGGTGATGTTATTGGCGAAAAAGTGCTTACAGATGACCATACATCGTATAAAAGGCCCTACCAGTGTGATCTTTGTCATAAATCATATTCAACTGCTAAACATCGTTGGGGTCATGTTTCTACCACTCATAGGTTTGTTGTTTTACAAATACATACATTTTTGAAACTACCCGTAAAATTAGGAAAGTAAAGGAAAAACATTAATAGGAATAATTATAGAAAAAAATTGACGATGTTCTACATGTATTTATGTACCTGTAATGCTAACAATAATAATTGATAATATAATAATCTTATGTTAGAGGTCACCCAGCAGTGACATGTGGTTATTGTTCACGGATCTACTCAACCCGAACAAATTTAGAAGAACATATAAAATCACGTCACGCTGGTCTTCTAGCACCCACGGGGGTTCCAGTCAGCAATTCCTATCGTCCAGAAAATAGATGTCAGTGCAATGTTTGCGGGAAAGTATGTACAGATCCCATGGAATTGAATCTCCATGGTAGAATTTGCACTGAAGTACAAAACTTGCCGGGAAGAAATGAAAGTAGTGAGAATAAAATTGTTGATAGTTCTGAAACATCGAGTGTTGCTAGTGACGATGATAGCAAAGATTATAGGTACAATTAATTTCATTGTTAGAATATTTCAAACAGCTCCAAAGATCAATTCAATTGATTTCAGTCATTCAATTTTTAGAACTGCAGAAGCTAAGCTAGCGAACAATCCTCAGTTAACAATTTTAAAACAAGCATTAACGAAAGGCGATAGTCTTAAACGAGATTTTGAAGACAAGTTCACAACAAATTGTAAACCGAAAAAATTACCGAAGACAGGTAACTTAAACATTAAATGATACGTTTCTAATTTTACTATTTTGTGTTATATCATCACGCATTATAAAGTAAAGAAAGAAGCAGACGTAAATTGATATTTATACTGTGAAATACTGTGGTACAAAAAAAATTCTCTAATCTAAAAATGAACTTTTCATGTTTGATTTACAGAAAACACAGATACGCAAAATAATAAAAAATGGTATTGTGAATTTTGTCCTCAGTCTTTCGCTTCAGTTGAGGATTTCAAAGAGCATGAAGCAATTCATGATGCTAATAAGCCTTTTATCTGTATTCTTTGTAACAAAGATTTTGTTCTTAAGTCTTCCTTAAGCAAACACATTCAGATGTTACATGGCGTTGATCCATGTCCTATAATTGAAAGTGATAAGTGTCTGAAAAAAGTGGTTTCCCAGAATTGGAATGAGTCTATAGATCTTGATATATATGAGGGTAAAACTTCCGAATTTCCTTTGTCATCAGAGGTATGTTTATATTTTGTAATTTCTTTTCGAAAATAAAGAATTATAATTTATTTTTTCTATTATGTTTAAAAAAAATTTAGGCAAATATGGAAAATGAGGAAGAAGATCGCGAAAGTGGACAGGAGAACTTAATCGAAATTGAAACCGTATTTGTTTGTGAAATCTGTACTCGAGATTTTAATGATCGTGCATCTCTTTGGCTTCATATTCGAGCTACTCATAAAGAATTCGCAGCATTTGCGTGCGGTGTTTGTCTAAAAATTTGTGCAGACAATACACAACTTCTAAATCATGTAAATATGTATCATGGCGGTTCGAAGTTATTATTATCTGAACAAAGAAGGTATTGTAATTTATTTTAAATATTTGTAATAAGTCTAGAAATGTCTAAGACAAATTTTCAAAACATTTTTATTTGTAATTGAACAGTTATTTTATTTATGATTAATAGATACAGTTGTACTATCTGTGGCAGGCAGCATGATTCCAGGAAAAAGTTAATTGCGCATGTATCTATACATAATGTTGATCCAAACTTCGATCCTGCAAATTTTGTACAGTTAAATAGCAATTACTATGGAGAAAATATTAATGGCAATGAAACAACAGAACAAATGCTTGATTATGAAGAAGATGGAGATAAAGTGGACTGTTATATTTGTTATAAATCGTTTCCTAGTGAAGATCATTTAATAAGACATCAAAGAAACGCACACAGGGTAAGAGTATTTAAAAAGCTGACAAAATTAAGTTAAAAATTAAAAAGTAATTTTTAAAAGTATTTGCAAAGAGTATTTTATGATTTATGATTTTATTTTGTTTAAAATAAATTTTATCATTTTTTAGTCTGAGCAGTTAGTACCAACAGGAGATACTTTAAATTCATCAAGTTTAAATGGGGGTGGAAATAGAGCTCAGTACCATCTCTTCTTCGTTTGTGAACTTTGTGGTAGTTCACATCCTAGCAAATGGGAACGTTGGTTGCACGTCAGTTCTTCTCATAGTAATGAATCAGCTATAAAATGTGATCGTGAAGATTGTGGTAAAATCTTCGCGACGAAATCTCTTAGAAATGATCACATCCAACATCACGTGATTCAAGGTTCTTCTCCCAACACATGTGAAATTTGTGGTAAACTTTGGGGCAGTAGAGTTGATTACTGGAAACATGTTATGGGTGTTCACTCGGATACCGTTCCATTAATTTGTGGAGTCTGTTTAAAAGTGTTCCCAAATGTTTTACAACTGAGTACTCATGTGAAATCGAAACATTGGCCATTAACAAACGGCGACTTTAGTTGTGACATTTGTGGAAGGCCATATTCGAATAAATCCAAAATGTCCAGGCACAGAAAAATTCACGGATTTGAAGAGATTTGTGATAATGTAACCGAGAATAATGAAAATAAAATAGATGGACAAATCAGGGAAAGTGAATTAAGTTGTGAACTTTGTGCAGACTTAAAATTCTCTAATTTAGAAAAATTGTGTAATCATAGGCGAATTGTTCATGGACTTTTCCCTTGTGATCTCTGCAACAAATGTTACGGTAGAACTTCCCACTTATGGAAACACGTGAACAGAGTTCACAAAGGTCATGAAGACGTAACCTGTCCTTATTGTTTGAAAACCAGTGCTTCCAAAGATCATTTGGCTGCACACATATCCAAAATTCATAGATACGAACCTGATTCTAGAAAAGACAGAAAAGACAGTAGACAATTCAAAACTGAAGAAGTTAGTTTACATTATTGTGAAAAATGTAATAAAAGATTCCATAAACGATATCTGCTGCGCAGACATATGAAAGGATGTCAGAATTACAGAAAAGATCCTGGGGCACTTTTAACAAGATGCAGAGCTTGCGAACGAATATTTAAGGATCGTGCTAGTCTACAAAAGCATATTGAGAATCATCATAGTACATACACTTGTCACCTTTGCAACGAGACGATCACTTCAAAATTAGGAATTATGACGCATAATAGAGTGAAACATATGGATCATCCAGATTTAACTTGCAATTTTGGTTCCTGCAGGAAATTATTTAGAACTAAAGAAGATTTAGAAGCTCATAAGAAAGATCATAGGTATCTATCTACAATACAAATTATTAAGCAGATTATAAATTTTATTATAATATAATTGATGATATTAATAAGTAAGTTATATTTGATATTATAGACCGTATGATTATTTTTTTTTTCTTAAGGTATCATACAACGCCGAATGTGTGCGATTTCTGTGGTGACACAGTTGAGAATAAACTCAAATTAAAAATGCACGTATTGTCACTTCATCGCAATGAAATTGGTGTGTCTTGCGGAGTTTGCTTAATTCCAATGAAGGATCCAAAGGAGCTTAAAAGTCATGTAGAAGAAGTTCATTCCAGTGTTCTTTCGAGACCTAATACCTGTCAAGTCTGTGGAAAGCAATATGCGTCAAAGTGGAAAGCTTTTGATCATACTAAAAAGTGTCATGGAAAAGTGTTTAGGACTTGTAAGCAGTGTTTAGCTGTTTTCACTGAAGATTCCGCGATCAGAGATCATTATGAAAGAGTGCATAACATTTCGAAAGACCAATTTGCTGCATTTGAATATAGGTTGGATATTGGTTCGAAAAATGAATTTGAGTTAGAATCTGCTGATGTAGTAGTTAAGGATGAACCAGATGATTTGGAGTATGATGTAGATCTTTGTGATGAGGATTCTAATGATTCAAAAAGAAGAAGGTCTTTAACAGATACATTCGATTGTGAAATGTGTCCCGAGATGTTTGTGAGCAGCGATGCTCTTTCAAAACATTATCGTAATATGCACAATACAGATCCAGAAAGAATGTTTAAAAGATTAAAACAAGACGAACAGCGAAGAATGCGCGGAAGAATGAATTTCTCTTGCAAAAATTGCAAGAGACAATTTTGCACAAAAACATTGTATTGGAGTCACGTTGCAAATTGCAGAAGAAGTGCTTTACGAAAAGAAGTAATTGACTCTTCAATCGTTGTAATATAATTTTTGACCAAGAGTTTCATTTTACACTAATTAATCATATCTGCCTTACAGGAGGAATTATTACCTTTGCGTAATAATATGTTAAATGTTCGAGAAAACATACTTGGAAGCGGGGAAGAGATTTTGAAGAATAATCATCAAATTAAAAAAGAAGAACCTACAACGAATTTAAATATTCCTGACTTTAATCTTTTCGAGGATATAAACCTTCAGTTATCAGGACAGAGACCTCTTCCAAATCTTATGCCACTGCCTCAAAGGTAAATATCATAAAATACAATAAAACGTAATGGTTTCTCTTGTGTTATTAGTTATTAGTTGTATAATTTAACATTAACTGTAATTTTAGAACGAAAGCCACAATGAAATGTTCAAGAAAAGATTCTAGAAAGGTTTATGACGAATCGACGAATACAGAATGTACTTGTGAAGTTTGTGGAAAACAGTGGCCAGCAAAGAAACATTTATGGCAACACTTAATTCGTTTCCATCGAGCAGAAGCTGCTGTTACTTGTGGAGTGTGTTTGAAACTCTGTAAAGATTACGATGATTTAACAAATCATTTAAAAGCTACACACGAAGCAATTCTATCATGTGAAGGAAATAATTTCACGTGTAAAACTTGTGGCAGGTACAGGAATTTACTTTGTTATTGTAACTGATTGTTTTCGTTCAAATTCATTTTGTTTATTCAATTTACACTTAATTGTCTATATAAATTCTACATGGTTATCAGTCTATTAATCAATGTTTTGTACGTGGTAGGTATCACAACGCTCGTAGCAAATTGTTATTGCACACAAGCATTCATCTTGGACATTCGAGCAACAGTACTTGGTGTTCAAAATGTAGAAAGAATGTAACGGATGAAGCTGCTCATTCAAATATCTGTTCAGGAAAGGTAGAAGAAGAACAACAACAATTAAAGAATGACGAAAAGGCAGAAGTAAGTTACAAAACAATAAATACTTAATGACAACATTTAAATTTAATAAATGTATAAAAATTATTTTCTGTTAAAAGGGAAGTCTAATAGCAGATGATACTATGATTGAGGTAGAAGAAGGAGATTATGAATCTGAAGCCGAAGAAGTGGATACGGAAGAATCAGACAGTGGTAGTAGTACCGAAGTTGAAGAAGAAAATGAATCAGAAGGTGAATCGAGAGCCACTGGAGAAATTACTTATAACTCAGAAAGTGAAGATTCTGAAGAACTGGATAATTTAGATATCGAGGAAAAGAATATGCAACGTTATACTTTGGAACGTCTTCAGGAAAACGAGAATACAGGTAGCTATTTAATTCATATGCATTTTTGTTATAATTAATTTAAAACGAAAAGTTAATCAATGTTTTAAAATTATTCTAGAAGCACGGAAGAACGTAGATTTATCAGATGATGATGGACCTCCCGTTCTTAGTCCCATGATGCCTTTGCTTCGAGAAAATATCTCCGAGGAACAATCAATGGGCCACAAATTTGGTTCTGTAATACCTCTAACAGAGAAAGAAATAAAAGCATGTGATTTGTCAGAAATTCGAAATCGATCTCCGAAGTCAGTAAATTTGTATGAAAAAGACTTACCTAATAATTCAACTTTAGATTTTGTGTCCAAAACATTTATAAATCGAAGTGATGAAGATTTTCAAAACGCAAAAGTTGAATTTGATGAGAATTCTGTCGAAGAAAACGATGAGGAGAATGATGAACACGAAGAAAATGATGAGGATAACGATGAACAGGAAGAAAATGAAGAAAATGATGAACACGACGAAAACGAAGAAAATGATGAACACGACGAAAACGAAGAAAATGATGATCACGACGAAAACGAAGAAAATGATGAAATTGAAGATAGCAGGGAGAATGAAGAATATGAAGAAAATGAGGAATACGACGGAAACGAAGAAATGTACGAAAATGAAGAGAATGACTGCAATGAAGAAGAAAGCGAGGGAAGCGAAGAAAACGAAGATAACGAAGAAGGAAATGAAGAAATTGAAGAGCATGAAGACGATGAAGAGAATGAAGAAAGAGATGATAATGTGCAGCTGGATGATTTAGAGGGTGCTGTTTTGATGGTGACTGAAGGAGATCAAATACTGATTCAGCAAGACATATTGGAAGATGAAAATGAAAACTCGAAACAAGAATATGTTTACTCTACGCTTAGGTATAGTACAGAAGAGGATAGTGACGATGCAAGGAAATGAGTGCCAAATTGAGATTATTATTTGAAGAAATGTAAGGTGAGACAGAGTTATTAGACATTGTTTCGATAATTAAGAATACGTGGAAATGAAGTCAATGAAAATTGAAATTGCTGGGAACCGAATGTAAAAAGTTAAGAAAACATAAATAATACTAAACACTAGTTATAAAATTGATTATAAATTACGCGAGGTAAGATATTTTATGATAGTAACTAGTATGAAGTACTAAATATTTGGATATCTTTAAAACCAAATGTTTAATTACCAAATTATTTAAGTTAATTAAAGTAACTCGAAACATGTCCACGTATTCCTAAAAAAAATATATTGAAAATAATCGAAGTTTGTATCGTTTTATTCTGTATTTAAGATACAGAATTATTACGTGATATGTACCTTGGAATTAATGAAAATTCGTACAGACTACGCGGTAATTTGTAAATATATTAAGTTAAGTGCTAAAATTAGCTTTCGCAAAGTTTACGATAGGGATCGTCTTTTCATTATATTTAGTAAATGAAGCGAGAAATATAAAAATATGAAATAAACAAGAATTAGAGAAGTGCGGGTAGTCCGATGTGTCGGGTAGGATTCAGATGGTTTGGTCTCAAAGAATTGATTTTTGATTGGATCCAAATGGATATACGAGACAGAAAGTTTAAGAAAAATGATGGGCTCGAACAAATTCTCACGATACACTATTGATTTATAAATTTGAAATTTCCGATCTTTTGCAATGTGACCCGATTCTACCCGAGTCCATAATTTTGGATATTCGCGTGTCCCTAATGAATATACACTTTGACAGTAAATTTAAAATCAAGCCATGGATAACAAAGAGCAAGATTTAAAATGGATTGAAGATGACCAAAAAGCCAATATGATATAATAAAAGAACGATCCCTGAGCTCTTAAGCAATTTATTTAAATTTTTATTCATTTTGACTTCGTGGGCGCAAATCCGAGAACACCTCAAATTAATTTGAGGTAATTCGATCGGTATCGATATTTCACTTTCAAAATCTTTTTTTCTATAAATTTTCTCCAACAAGAAATAGTACAAAGATAGCAATATGCAGAATTTATCATAATATTAGATAAATAATTAACATTATAAAATTAGAAAAAACTTTCAAATTGTATTCTAAGCGTATCTTTTTATATCTCTTCTTCGTTCCACGGAAAACCATACTCAATTCGCGCAACTCAGCTAACTTCAGTAAGCTCTCCATTACCACACGATTTTCGTTCCGTTGATCATATACACGGTGAACAAAAATATGTGGATAGAAAGAAGAGGTGATGCAAGGAGTATACAGAATAAATCACTACATAGGTACATTTGGTGTCACCAGTGTTACAAATGGTCTTCGATCACGAGACGTACTCGAACCAATTAAAGATGATATGTGCAGACCGAATGAAAACTTGTCATCGAATGAATATGGTCTTGCGTGAAACGGAGTTTATTCGTTTCAGGAATATAATGATGTATTTGTTATACTGTTATACATATCTATGTTGACGCTCTATTCTTATTATAATAATTATTATATTTACATTATTATTTTTATTATTACCAATTATTTCGGTATTATATTAATATCGATTCGATTGAATGTACCGCGGGAAATTTCGAAATCAAAGGATCAAGAAACAGAACTTAGTGTATATAGTAGTCATATAAGTGATTTTATGTACAGTTACGTTATATTATACGAGACAAAAACATATTTGTATGAGTGTATGAAGAGAGCATGATTCCTATGTGCGAGTAAGAAGAGAAAGAAAGGTTGGCTTCTATTACTTTTTTACCATCATACATTTAAAAGCTTAAGGAGAAACTGATAATCACTTCTATTTTCCAATGGAACTGTACAATAGTCTAATACTTTACGAAACATTTTCGATAATAAAACACCAAATTAAAATCCTTCTTTTAATACATTGAACATATTTGATTAAAGTTATCTCAGTTTCTCTCAAATTGATCGTTTCGTTCCGTTGTAACCTTAGAAGTCTTAGAGTACGCATATAACCTAGTACAGTAAGTGACACTTTCTTTTAACCACGCTAATTTTATTTGAATTTTGCATTATCCCAGTACTGTTAATAACATTTTTCAAAAAAAAAGGAAACAAATCAAAATGTAATTTCCATTTATCTTCTGACATGTTATCGATGGTACTTCTTTTATTTTCCTTTCGTTTCGTTTATTATTTATTGGGGCATTCGCTTCCGTTCCAAGCGTGTTAGTGCATAAGAAATGAAAATAGCGATTCGCATTTAACGTTTGTAACGATTACAATAAAAATTACTAAGTTGATTAATTTCTTCATTCTATTTTGATCCTACAAGCAGTAGAAACAAGTGGTTCAAACATTTTCGACTTATTCGCGAACTATTTCGACGTTCATTTTGTTTTCAATTTTAACGCGCGAAAGTTGATATAGTTTACATGGTTATAATTAAAAGTTCGAACTGCATTTTCCTGTCGAATGTTACGTGTTATTAGTCATTATTTTATCACATGAACATGATACAATTAAGAAATATTTCAAAGGATTTAGTCAATATCGCGTCAACGATTTTAAACAATTCTTTTCGGTGTCAATTGACACTAATTTTTCCATCGTTTTGTTTGCATTAACGTGAGCTGTAATGTTACGCTTACGGTAAGACGGTTATCGATAAATAAAGTAAGAAATAAAATATTCTTTTACAAAAAAAAATTGTAAATTATGTGTAAAATAAAATTTCTGACAATCACTTTATTTGTGTTGCAAACAATTTATTTATTTTGAAAGAATAGATAAAATCAGTTACACGTTCAAAGTCTTCAGAAAGATTTCTTCCGGACCTAACAAAATAAAACGTAACATTTTATTTTCTTTTAATTCGTTTTTATCAGCTTTTTTACAAGTTTCCATTCCTCAAGGACAATGATTAAGAGGAAACTTAAGAAGTAGAGGTAGGCGTTAAATCGACATCAAACCGAGGTTCATTGTTTTTCCGAAAAATCACCGAAGCGTGACCAGGATTCTGTAGGCTTTGTCGGTCCATAGAAATGGATCGGTCGCTTTGTGCCGTCATAGTCAAATACTAGCAACTTTTAGCGTTGATAATTGTTTATTACTAAGGATATCGATTTCATAGATATAGATATTGAGGAATATAGACAAACAGAGATTTAGGAATTTAATAATATACATTTCAATAAAGTGAAATATAAGTATGTTTACAAAAATATCTCATCAATTTTAACTATATTGTTGAATTATGTTTCAGTTTGGTCCAGATAAAATGGGTACATACATTCAATTATCTTTTGAATGACAATAACAACACGAATGAAAAGTAGATTCGTTCGAAGAAAATCGAAACATAGTGTAAACATTTGAACTTGAATATTAAGATTTTTAATATATCCAGGTACTTTTATTTATTGACAATTTATTTGTAAAAAGAAAGCTATTGATTGGAATTACATTGATAAGTTTATTTCTTTCATGACAGGTTTACAACAAATAAAGAAATGTACATAGAACGGAACGAAATAAATATAAAATGTAGAATGGAACGAAATGAAGTCTTATTTCGAAAGGCTTCGGAGCGTGGCTTGGAGCGAAAGAAGGGTTTCAAGAAATCGGACGATTGCTTTATTAAGACGTCAGGAGGTACAGGATAGGCCGGGCCTGCGGTCGTTATTGCCTCAACCGGGTTCTCGCTTGGGACAATTGCTTCGAAAAGATCAAAAAGACCATCGAGAGAAACTGACAGCAAGAAAGAGCGCCGGCAAGAGGGAGATGGAAAGAGAACAAAAACCACTATGCTGACCCTTCGTGCGCTGCTCACAAAGTTGAGATACTGGTCAGAATTTAATCTCTGTACAATTTTTGTAACATATTCAGTACACATCGAATTTCTCTCAATCACATAACGTTGCCTCCCATTGCACTATTATCAGTCACGATTGTTAAGGAAAGGTACTTATTTCAGAAAAATTAGCTTTTGAGAAACTAGGAGAAACAAGTTTCAGAAAAAGCAATTGAAAAAAGTCTGAATGAAAGTGTGAAAGAAGGTTCATAAAATCTGTGGCTAATTGTAACAAGTTAACAGTACACAATCTTCATTGTATTTCAAAGTATACATTTATATAATTGTCATAAGATTATATAAGGTTTATAATACATTAATCATCTTCTGAAGTGTATAAGATGCAAATTCATTTAAAAGTTAATATATTTAAGTAGTAAAACAGTACACGACATTGAATTCTAACAGTATTGCATAAGCAGAATCATGTTCAAAGATTGGCTATCAAGATTAATTTTGATCTTCATGTAGCGTGAGTTATCGCTCAAGTATCTCTGCTGTGGTATCTGACGATCTAAGTATTCTCTAGATCTTTCGTGCTTCATCAAAATTCACTAATCTAAATCTCCCATCAGGTTTCCTGTATTACAGGAAGCCGAGTTTGATTTTTATCTTATTACAATCTATTTAAAATTTCAATCTTCATAATTCGTGTTGAACATTGGTATCTTCTTTTACTTTACTTGTATTCTATTTAAAAAATCAGTAAGCAAATTGGGACCTGTTGAGAACCTTTTATTTCGTTTCAGAAGGCGAAGCCGAAAACATTTGTCTAGGATGTTCTAAGCAAACTAAGGCACGCGTTCTCGTCAACTCGTTAATTCAGAACAAATAGCCCTCTTAATCTTCTAATTCATTCAACTAAGAAATCAGATAAAATGGTACGTATCGAAAATCTAAGTACGAAACTTATGATTGATAGCAATAGAAGAGATTAATAGAAAACGTTTTGTCAACAAGTATGACTATTTTGGGCTATGCGATAAATAAATAGAAAAGAAAGAAGGATATACATTTACAATTTCGCCTGTTTCCGAGTTCTTATTCTACCTGCAGAATCGATTAACCGGTTCAATTTGTACTCAAACAGCTAATCTTCTTTGCGCTGTCCTCTGCATCTCGTTTAAAGGAGTGAAGTTGAGTTGAGAGTCACAGGAGCCCGCTGAACACTGGTGGTAGGGAATAGAAGTAGTAAGGGGGCCTGAAAGGGAGCCCGATGGAAGGTCGGCACAGGAAGAAGGAGAAACGTAAGAAAGAACGGAACGCATCTAAATGCTGGACTGTTCGACGTCGCTCTGAGAAAGGTACGAGTGAGGACGGGGGAAGGAGGGTAGTGTTGGAACCAGGCTGGTGTCTCAATCAGCCAAGCAGGTTGGGGCACCATGGACCACTGTGGGTGGAGGATAGAGCTAGTAATGGCAGTAAAACGATCTTGTGTCAAGAACAAGATTTCCGCAACAATAAATCTTTATGACATTATTTACACGTTCATTACTTCATTCAAATAACATTAAAGTATATTAACATAATAATTTGGAAAAGCTGAAAGGATATTTTCAAATAATTTATAGTTGTATCAGTACTATTTATTATTTAATATAGATGATAGTGCTCCATATCTCTCAAATATTTATCCAATTTTAACTAAAAAATGTGTAAAATATTTTACAAACACCATTGACAGATATAAAATATTTAAATTTGATGATATCACAATTTTTATGAGTTCTGTTTTGAAAAAGCTGTTTGCAGGTAAACATGACAAGTATTCTAAAGAATTCTTTCAGCAATTATTTCATATGGATAATTTGAATGATGTACTGTATAATAATATGGATAATATAGTGCTATAAAGATTAGAAAGGAATAAAATTATTTAAGTTCTAGATCTGATTGGAACTTGAATCTGTCAGTAGTCCTTTCGGTCCCGGGCCAGTGGCCAATGGTGAGGGAAAAGGAGCGGCGCGCGCAACTTCTCTACACAGCGGGGCAAGCCGTCACAACTCAATCTAGTGTCTCGGTGACCGTGTACGTGGAAGGAGGG
This sequence comes from Megachile willughbiella, assembly GCA_945859595.2. Taxonomy (NCBI): domain Eukaryota; kingdom Metazoa; phylum Arthropoda; class Insecta; order Hymenoptera; family Megachilidae; genus Megachile; species Megachile willughbiella. The sequence continues at coordinate 12,799,327 of OX243798.1, read as the reverse complement.
TTTTTCTTTTCTCTCTTCCTACATAGTGTTATAATTCTTGACACGGAATCGCAGTTTTCATTGGTGGATTAGCTTGCACCTAGAATCCTAAGTTTCATCTCTCTTTGCTGTTGGAACAATGTGATTGTTCGTAAGGTTAGTACCTTTAATTAAAATATTAATACGCTGGCAAAGTTCATAAATGTCATATTTTGAATAATTTGTTGACCTATCTATCTCATATACTTATTTACTTGATTTATAATGAGTTGTACCAGTAATAAACATAATTTTACCATTTGTATGATAATTATATGATGCTACAAAAGAACACAATTTAAAATTAAATATCAGTTTATTTTACAGTTTATGTATATTAATATGGAATACCGTTTTCCAAACTGTCAAATAATACTGAATTAGTAGAAGCATCTTACATATGTTATATTATACAACTGTAGTTGATAAAGAAAGGTATTTAAATTTGAAAGTGATCATTGACTAAAATTATTAAATTAATTTAATAATAAAACTGTTGTTTGTATGTTTTGTTTTAATTTATTTTATAAAAGAAAAGTGTCATATTTTATTGCATATTATTTTAATAATACGACCGGATAAATTCGATAGTTGATTCATAGTTTAAAAAGTATCGAATTTTCGTACTTGTTTATTTATAATTAACGTTGATATTATTATTATACTTCACATTGCATAATTACAATTACCTGTGAACTATTATAATATCGAAACTATTTAAACACAATATAACGATAAAAGTTATAATTGTTTATAACAATTCTGTTTCGCGTAAGTACCTATTTAGTGCGCAGGCGCGAAAAAGTTCTTTTCAAACACGTGTTTCATTTAATTAAGTAGCGCACCACCGTAGTATTAACCCATGTCCCCTGTGAGTGTTTGTACTTCGTAACGTGTGTTTGTTTAGTCATTATTTTCTCGCGGCAAACAAACCCTCTTCAGTGTCAATATCTACTTAACATCTTAATTGAATGAGATTACCAGGGCCACAAGCATTGATTGAACATTCTCCCGACAAGCAGTTTAAATTAGCATTGTCGCCGACTCCTTTTAATGTTTCCCCGCGTGTTTGTTCGAAATGAGATTTAAACTCGAGTGCAAAGTGAAGTTGATCATCACTGAGGGTCTATAGGGCTGGCCATCTGTCCCTCGTTGCCACGTCTGCGACGTCTTGGTGGTCCATTTTGGGGCTGGTGCGCAACAGCATCGGCACTAGCGCTGGCAATGAAGCGCTCTCAGGTAGAATCTGCCCTCCTCCTCCTCGCTCCACTCCTCTCTTTCTCTCACTATCGTGTGCACGCTGACGCACGTGCTCTCTTTCACCCCCTCCCTTGTACTCGCTTCTTTTTTACTGGTATCAGTTGAAAGCAGTAGAGAGACAGTAGTAGAGCGGGAGAACGTTCAACCGTGTTGTTCTGATAGAAATTCTAACGGTGATGCCTACACTTTTCCTGTTGATAGGCTACAAAAGTACTCCTAACAACTCCTCTTCAATTGAACTTACCAGAAATTGTAGTATCATATTTAAACCATACCTGGACAACCGGGGAATAAATGTATTGTCATCAAATTCTAATCCGAAATTTAGACAATATGCAGAAAATTTGTTTACAAAACTCTGAAGGGATGCTGTTCAGATGTTTTCAGACAAGACTACACAATTTTGCCTTCTTTTGACTTATATGCCTTTTCTTTTTTATCGCCAATTTTGGAACATTCTGTATATATGTAAAAACAGATATGGAATGTAAGAATCTACGAATTTTTTAATATTATAAATAAATTAGGAAATAACAAGAATGCAAATAACAAGTATGTTTTCTGCACATATTTGTGATTTTTAAGCGTGAATCATAAAATCATCCCATTAACTCGAATGACAAACAGGTCTGATTTATTTTAAGAATATCAGGGAATGTCTCTTTACGGTACACATCTGTTACACGAATCCACAAGCACTTCGCGGTGTGGACTATAATGCTCGGATTAGAATTTAGAAAATATAGATAAAATAAATATCCTTTACTCTTACATGTAATTACATATACTTTAAATAATTTTGATATTGTCAGTAAGTCTCTAAACATTTGTATGGGATGCTGTGTCGGTATACTTCCTAGATGACAAGATGCCCATCAACAAAACTTATGCTTTCTTATTCCTTTTGATACTGTTTACATTGCGTAAGATCAGATTTCACATAACACCATATGAAACACTCATTTGAAGCGTTTGATAAACATGCCACTATCAAATTACTGCGAAAACAGAGTTGTATACACAGAGTTCCTTGAACGAAAATTATGCGCATCAATTAGAATGAATAAACAGTTAATCGGATGAAGAAATGTTGTACATTTTTTGCTTGAAAATTTATAAGAATTTTTTGTTATGAAGTGAATACGAGTTGTGTATACTAACAAGATGTTATTATACGGTTTAATTATGTTTTAGAAAAATGTCACGTTGGTTCGATCTATCGAGCATGCTCCTAATGGGTATGGTGTTGATCAGTTCGATAGTGTGGAATACAGCTAAAAGTTCGATCATGAGATGCGAGGAAGCGAAACTAAAATGTGCTTACAGAATAGGCTGTGGTAATGCCCTACAGCACTATCTTACAGGCTGTGCACCCGTCCTCCAAGGCAATGATTGTTCCGAGACCTGCCAACATGCCCTTATTGCTCTTACAAGCACCGATGAGGGCAAGGAACTTATGACAGTACGTATCACATTTCTGTTTTGTCATTCTTTCTTTGTTTAACACGTCGACCGCCATAATTCAAACGCCCGTGTCAACGTAGGTTTTGTTCGACTACAAGAGTAGAGGGGGAAGCGTTTCTCGGATTACTGTTTGGGAGAATTTAAATAAAACCTAATACACGAACCTATTGTATTAATATTATTTTTACTTATTTGATTCGTCCCACGAATTTCTATGACCGGTAGCAGGCGTATTAATAGAGAAAATGGGATTTCAAGAAAGTACGATTTGACATACATGTAAGAGCTATCTTTAGGGAGCCTACGTTGCACTTGAGCGTACATTATAATTCTTGAATTACCTCAATGACACCATAAAAACGAATTTTGTTGACAACTGATATACGGTTACGTAAAATTATCTTTAGTCTACATAAATTAACATTTTTTAGCCAATAACATTTCGTTATTATTGCTAGTGTGAATGCGAAGACGACTTGTGTCTGCAATCGAAACAGAGGGTAGAAATATGCAGATCATCTGTAACCATGGCAATGAATAGGACGAAATTGTCCTGCAGGATAGCAACATGGATTTGTAATGCAGACGCTCTTTGTCAAACTGCTTTGGCATATTATAATAGGTATTGCAAGAGCATGTTTCAAGGACGTAAATGTACCAGACGGTAAATGAAGTTATTGTTTGAATAATTTTTTAAAGTAAACGTTAGTACAAATTAATGGCGAACGTGTTATGAATTTTTGTTTACAACTTTACATTTTTAGTTGTAGAAATTCGATAAATATTTTAACGAGACAAGAGAAAGCCGCAAAATTAAATACATGCCAGTGTGATGGTTTCGAGGAGTACGACTGTAAGGGAATTCACCGAAATATGAATCTCCTTTGCTTTGGAAAAATACATCACGGATATCGTGATGTAAACGTCGATGATGATAAAAGGAATGAATTTATAAGACCAAATATGAGTCTTAGAGGAGACGGTGTTCAAATATTAATTGACAGACGGTTATTTTTACTCATGTTTATAATTTATTACATATTTAAAATAAGACAAGGTAAGTACTTTCAATTATATCGTTACTGTTATTTAATAGAATAATCTGTTCTATATAAAATTTAATTAATTAAATATTATATTGTTTCAGACTGATGATAAAAAGAGCAGAAAAATCTCCAAAAAGATAACAGTATTCCATGAAACTAATTGCCAAAGATCTTTATCAATTTTCTTAATCATCAATTTGAACAATTTTATACCGATAATAATGGACTACTTGTATTTTATAAATAGTTCAGAAGCTTCACTATCGTACCGAAGAGATGCATTTTCTATTGAATTTTTCGTGTTTAATAAATTTGTACAAACGGAAAATGAGAAGATAGGGGAAGACTATTGTACAGTAAAAATATTGTACAGTGTATTATAGCAAATGTAACTGAATAATTCGTTATAGGTATTTAGTTATAAATAAATTTTATTTATGAAGGTATAATCATGTAAATATCCATACACCAGAAGATAATTTTTTTCCTTTTCCTTTTTTTTGCAAATGTATATTATCGACCATTTTTTCTCGTAGAAAAGTATTATTTCGAAAAAATTGTTAATAGATTTATTCCATTTAAATTTTTGTTCATTTCTTTCCTTTCAGATAAACATTCTTCATAGAAGAACTTCACAAAATTTACTTGAAATATGTTTTTAAAAGCAAATGAAAACAATAATTTATTCAAAAACTATTTTCCCTTGGAAAAAATAACACTCTTAAAGAATAAGAGATTTCAAGGCTTTTTAATATGATATTTAAATCTTTATAATATTTATGAATAGATATTTTATATCATTGGCTGTAATGAAGATTAACAATGTTTATTGTGTAAATAAAAATAAAGTATATAGCACATGTACTACTTTTGTTGAAAAATTTTGTGTATTACAATATTTTAAATTACAGATGTATTCAGTTTTAATAGTATCAATAATCATAATAATATTTTTCCAAACAAATCCATAATTCACTTTGGACAAGTTAAAGAATATATTTACAAAATGTCGAAATTTACATTTTCATTTCTTGATTACTTTTATAGAAGACATGGCGTTTTCATAAAATTCGTTTCACATTCAATCTTTCAGATTTTTCTAATATTAAAACAAAGTTTCTTACTGTGCATTTAATATGAAATATAAGAAACGAGGAAGAATATTTCATGATAACTCATTTTATTAATTAAACGTATTGAAAATATTAACAATCTAAGGAAATCCATCATCATCTTCTTCTGCCATTTCTTTAGCAAGTTCCAAATCTTGCTGTTCTCTTTCTCTTCGTTCTTCGGCCGATTCAAGATCTTTTCCATAAGATTTTGGCGGATATCTCATAGCTTTAACACTTTGATTATGTAAATCTAAACAGAAAGTAATTCTCTGGTGGAACGCCAGTAACGGCTCTTTAGTACAATAAATATCGGTAGTTTCTTTGCTACGCATGTATCCATTTTCTGGCTCCAAAGTAGCTTCTATTACACCATCTCTAATAGCTTTAGCGACAATAAACTCTGCATCGACGCTGGAATCTAAACCTAATTTCTTTGCAATATCTGCAGGAGAAATTCTAGAATAGGACAATCCAATTGAACGAATTGCAGTTTTAATAACATTGTGTCTTAATCGGAGAATCAAAGTAAACGTATGGTCTGCTCTAAATTGTGGCCCGAAATTTTCTAAAACTTCACCAAAACGTTGAAGATTTCCTAAGCGTACAGCTTGAGTTAATTGAAAATATGGTGCTAAAGCACGACGCATGGCTGCTTGTCTGAACGTTTGACGCTCAGGGATATCTCCAAGCAGAAGTTCCACAGTTACAGCTAATTTTTGAACTGTCTGACGAAAACCTACTGCAGTGCTTTGTGGAGCTTTTCTGAGAGCCTTTAAGAAGAAAATATAATTAATATAGGACATCTTATTAATAAAACAAATCATTATAAAATATGCCTTAAAAAAATTAAAATACTGAAGATTTCAACTTACTTGTACCAAGTATTTATGTGCAGCTGAATACTCTAATCTAGCTGCTTTAATACGTCCCAGATAATACAAAAATCTAGCCCATTCATTATTGCTGGCAGATTCTGGGAAAGTTGATTTCAGTACTAGTTTATCTGCCTGATCATACAAATTATAATGTAAATAATTTCGTAGTAAACAGTTAATCAATACTGCCTGCCCTTCAAAATCATTTCTTAATGTTGCTGTTCTCAGTCTCAGATGCAATAATCCACGAATTTTATTCAATCTCCCAACTAATTCGTATGCTCTTGAAAAATAAAAGTAACATTTTGCAGCAATTAAATCAATAGTACGTCTATTTTGAGCAATAATCTTCTGTAGCAATGTCTCAGAACATTGAACGGCTTCTTCATGCTTGTTACTATCAATTAAATGCACAAGAACTAACAAATGAATATATGCATCAATTTCTGGTAAAGGATTTATGACAGAGATTCTAAGCTTTTGCGTTTCTTCAGATTCAGTAGGTTCTTCTAACCATGACAATAATGCATCACGTTCGGTACATGGTTTGGAATAAAAGCTTAAAATTACTCCACGCAAAACATTAGAGTTTAATCTTCTACGTGTATTAGGTAACGTACGCAGAGCTCTTAAAATGAACCGTGGTTCTTTGCTTTGTACAGCTTTCTCTATTTGACGAGTATGTTCACGTATGTCATGAATTGATTGAAGATCAGTATCCTTTTTATCAGAAATGTCTCCATCGCCATTCTGACTTTCAGGAGAAATTATTTCAACGTCCATAGCTTCAGGATTTCTTGCTGACGGTACACCCATTTTTGTTGCACTAAACAAAGGAATTATTTAGATCAAGGTATTATAATCATTAATATTGTAATTTCCATATTTCACTAGAAGGACAAAATATGAATGTTATTTGTCATTTGCTTTGTGGAAAATATATATAAGTAAATTATTCAAACCATTATATTGTATTCTCTAATAAAATAATGTTACAAATCACTTACCACCTATTAAAATTAGTATAAAAGTGAATAAATTTAATAAAAACTTAAATAATCAATTTTATCAACTTGTAAACTTTTTTACTGTTAATTAGAGGTTGTATTTTTTTAATAAAATTTTATCACCTTACTATATTTAACATAAGTTTTGTAGTTTATCAATAATAATAACAATTAAATTTAGCAATAATACATTATATTTACCTTTGTTTTATACTTTTGTACAAAAACTGAAAGTTTGGTGGATAAGTGCAATTCTACCTTTTCATCGCACCAATTCACAGTTATGCATAACTGAATAGTAATAAGTAAGGAAAGCTAATGCAATATCATATGTATTGATAGGGTTTTTTTTTGTTTCGCAATTTATAAAACAAAGTATTTTATTTATTACAAAATTATTGAAATTTTCAAAACAGTTAATAAAATTATTCCAATCCCATTTTCTGTATATAATGTATAAAGTTATTCCATGTAATTCGACAATCTAGGGATACCTATTTACTAATAAGACTACCTTTCTACAGACTGCTTTTGCTTTTATGGTCATATACGTGGTGGAAAAAAATTAACAAACAATAGAAGCCGATGACTTTTTTTAATGTACTTATCAAATATAACAATCTATATCAAATACTAACAAACAAAAAATCCTGCAATCAACAAGAACTAGGAATTGTACAACCTTCCAGTTGTTGAGTGTATACTTTCGGCGTCTCAAACGTCATCAAAGCAAATTACCATAGATTACTAATTGTATAGAAACAAAACAAGTGACATGTGTAAATTAAACGAGCCATCTCTTGTAAAAAGGGTAAAATAAAGAACTGAACTGAACAACTCATCATCTGAATAGTAAAGTTACTCTTTCGTGGACTGAAGTTTATCATGTAATAATATACGCGATTAGTTATATTAAAAATAATTAAAACAGTCAGAAAACGATCCCTTTAAAATTTTGTATAATATATATGTGTGTGTATTTAATTTCCAATAGATAAAGTCATTCGTAATTTTTACTTTCAACTACATTTGCCTATCTGAATAAGTAACTGAATCAATGACAAAGAAGGTGATCAGTAGACATGAGATAACCTCGGTATTAATACAATACAATATTTTTAATTATGATAATGTAAATATCAGCACCAGCACAACGTCACGAATTTTATTTGTTAGTTTTTGTGTCATATTAAAAAATGAATTTAAGTAAAAGTGAGAAACTGTTGGCTGCCAAGAAAAGGGTACGATTTTTTAATACTATTGACAGCTACGTAATATATTATTACATTATCAATTTACCATTAAAGTATTTGCATTTATTAAAATATTGCTTTACACATATGAACTATAAACAAATTATTATCCCTTTGATTATTACTATTTTTTAATTTCATGTCATTAAATGTTATTGTTAGGTTATATGAGTTGTCAAATATTTTTTTTAGTTAGTCATGATATAGTGCTTTAATTTTGTAAGAAATGTATAGTATTTCACGATAAATATCTTTTAGTAATATTGATTTCTAGCTTGTTTATTACATAAATTTTATATTAATGAAGTTTTAATTAATATAAAATTTTGTGATTACTTATATTTTATACAATCTCATTCTGTTTTATTAGCTTAGAGAATATCAATTGAGCAAAATACAAAGTGGTTCTACCAAACAGAAACATCATTCAGTGAACTTACCATCCTCACAGGTAAGAAAATTTATATATTGCAATAATATTAATTTATGATTTTACCCATGTAAAGTGATGATTATTAACATTGCCTTTTGTTACAAGACCTTAACAAACTCACTGCTTGTAATAATCAAATATTATTAACAGAAAAAGTACAATGAGAATTTGTTTAAATTAATTTTGTTAATTTGTAGTGCCAAAATGCAGAAGTTAATAAATCTGACTTGGAAATTGTAAATAATATACCAACAGCAGAAAATCCTAAAAGCAATACACAAGTGATTGATCAGGATTTTCAAGGAAATGAATTAACATCTACAGCTTCAACGACTAATGTAGAAAATACAATAAATCATAAAGAATTACTTAATTCTGTTGAAAACAGTACACAAGAAACACAAGAAATTAGTTTAAAAACAGAAATTGAAAAAAAAATAGAACTAAATGATTTTCCAAAAGTTCAGAAAGAGCATCTTTTGGAGATGGCTTCTGCAGTTGAAAATGTTTTAACCAATGATTCTGAATCTACAGCAACAACTCTGGACTGTGACTTAGTATGTCGTAACCAGTTCTTAAGTTCCTATTTAGAAGAACAAAAGAGGATTGCTACTGAATTACATATAGAACTTAGTAATGCTGTAAGTATACCATACCATATCTACCATTGTGCTAGAATTATGTTATGTTAATTAAAAAAGAATAAGATAGTTGAGATTTTTAATGTTAATAGCAATATAGATAAGATTTTATTTATATTATATGCTTATACTTTAATGTTGAATTCTAAAATAAAATTGTTTTAAAGATATTTTAATAAATTGATTAGCGTAGCAGAATTTTAGAGTTAGAAGCCAAATTAGAAACAAGAGAAACAGAATTTCAAACACATTTGGCACGTGAATTAAATCCTTTAAAAGAACAACTCCAAGTTCATACTCAAACAACTGGAATCTTAATAGCAGAGAAAGCAGAACTCTCTGCTGCTCTTAATCAGGCTCAACAAGCTGCACGAGAAAATTCGGGTTAGTTTTTTTTAAATATAAAAATAAGACATAAATTAAATGTTGTCAATAGATGAAAAATAAATATTTTCTGTAGAAAAGGTAGAAGAAATTACGGGAAAATACAAAAATTCACAAGTTCGTGTAATTGAACTGGAAAAGGAGGTATCATTTTTAAAAGGTAATAATGAAGAATTAAAGAAAAATTGTCATCAATTGCAAACCGAATACGATTCACTCGATAAAAAACATTTTGAACTGAAGAAAGAAAAGGAAGATTTAGATTTAGAGGTATCAGAGCTAAAACAAAAATTAAATTTGAAGAAAACAGAATTAATTGCTGTCCAACAAGAATTGCAAGAAAAAACAGCACTTCTTTCATTAAGTGAACTCAGGATACAACAGGTAATGTATATACCCGTGCATTATTTATATAGATATATAATTTCTAGTTTTTTTCTTGCAGCTGAGAGGTACTACACCAACGGAAGAAGATAAACATACAGTTATTCTTTTGGAACAAGAATTAGCACAAGCTAAAGAATCTCTAAAAATTGTCAACACTGAAAAGGATGAAGTCAATAAACAGTATCAAAATTATGTCAAACAATTAGATGTGCAGCATGCTAAGTTGTTAGACCAGGTATACTATATTCCTTGCACTCAGTTTGAAGAAGCATTAAAAATTTATTTTAAAACTTTTATTTTATTCATAGATAAAAGGACAAAATAAAACTATAGAAGATTTACAATCAAGGGAACAGAGTTACATACAGAGACTATCAGAACTTGAATCACAAATACAACAAGAAAAAGAAAAAGTAGAAAAATTAGCACCTTTACAAACAAACAAAGATCAAATCGATACTCTGTTAAAAAATATAGATGAACTTACTTTGGAACAGGAACGACTTCATATTACACTATCAGAAAAGGTGAGTGAACTTTATAACTAACTTAACTAACACAACAATGATAACCCTCTTCTATATATTTAGGATTCACATATAGAAATGTTAACAAAAGAAATAAACGATTTACGTGAGTCAAACAATCAAGAAGCAGAAGTAACAAAATTAGCCAATGCTCTTCAGAGTGAACAATTAGGAGCATCAAGAGCAGTTCATCAAAATCGACAATTGAAGGAACAATTGACTGACATGGAAAATGCCTTTGTTTCTCTGGTATTCATATTTCTATAATCAATACAATGGAGGAATGATTTAATAAATAAATAATGAATTACAACAGATTTTAATATAATTTTCCAGAGCAATGCAAAGTTAGATTTGACTGAACAACTTCAAGGAGAGCGTTCTATAGGAAGAAAATTAAATGCTCAATTAAATAAGGTAGAAAATGAATTAGAAGAATTAAAAGAAAAATTGAGGGAAAAGGAAGCCTTACTTGAAGAACTCGAAAAAGAAAGACTTCAAAGTGCTCAAATAGCAGATCAAATGCAACATTATCAAGCACAATCACATCATGTTAATACTTTTCAACAAGAGCTTCAAAATGCTTTGGTAATTCTTTGTTCTTGTATAATCAATTCAATAAAAAACATTGATTTGGTTAATAATTCTTTGGTTTTAACAGTATTCATTAATATCAATGAATTTTCAACGTCTTTCCTTTCTTTTAGATTACCATAGAAAATTTACAAAAAGAAAAACAAGATCTTATACAGAAATTACAAGAAAAGAATCAAGATGGTACTATTTCCCAAACCAGTTCAAATCCTATAAACACAAGTAATACGTTGATTCAAGAAACAGAAATGAATTTGGAAAAACAGCAAGAAAATAATGTTACAGTGATGGAACCTGTTAAGCAATTAGAACAAAGATTTAAAGAAACAATGGAACGTGTTGCAGAACTTACAGAAGAGAAACAAAAACTTGAACATCTTGTTCTACAACTGCAAAGCGAAACGGAAACAATAGGTATAATCACATAAACCGTTTTGATTCTCTTTTTAATATTCTGATTCTAACAGAATATTTATACAACTTTTTAGGAGAGTATATAACATTGTATCAAAAACAGAGAGCTGTTCTTCAGAGTAGGGCAAGGGAACGAGAGCAAGTATTTCGAGAGTTACTTGATCAAAGAAATCAACAACAAGAACAACTACATAAATTAAAAGTCTTGGTCAGTGATTTTCTTAGAAAAGAGTATATACATTCCAATGGAACAGAACGTCTAATTGAAACAGGTATAACATTTTCTAAACACAAATTGCTCTGTTCAAACTTTTATTCAGTAATTGATAACAGATTTTACAACATATTTTTCAGAGACAGATTCTAACAATGATGGAAGTGCAGAAAAAACGAAAGGAACGACGGATTTACAAACAGATAACAAAAATGTTTCGGAACTTCTGGATGTTTTAACCGATATCAAAGATTGTAAGGATTGTAGTATGTTCGAACCGAATTTCCATCCGTGCCCTTGGTGCTCTGGGAAATTGATCACAGTATAAAGAATGTATCCCCCATGTCCTATACTTTTAGTATAAGATATTAATACAGCATTTTTAATTGATAACGATTTGTAGATTACGATTGTATATAAGATAAAATTATACTAATTACAATTTATAAATGATATGGAGAGGGAATATTTTCTTTACAAAATAATTATTCTTTTTCATTAAAAGAAATGATATCAAAATGTTTAAAAGATTATAAATTATTGCATTACTAAAAGAGAGATATGCCTTTCTGTTTAGCGAATATTTATTCTTTTCTAATGTATTTTTAATATAAAAATAGTTGTTAAAAAAATTAATTTAGCACGAACATACAATCTTTACAAAAGCTTAAATGTGTAATACACATGATGCAATATCAAAAATTATGAAAAGTAGATATTTTTGAAATATTATAATTTTAATCGTTTTGGAAATGTTGTGTTATCTTTATCAGTGTCATTAGTTGTTTTTGTCTGTTCTTCAATAACAAAAACAGCTTTTCCTCTACGTCTTCTTTCTATGAAAAAAAAAAAAGAAAAAATTTATAATTGCTTACTGATTTATTTACACGGAAATTTGTATATATACCTGCTCGTAAAAGAAGCTTTTTGCACTGATATAATATGGAAGCTTTAGCTTTGACCTCATTCAAACCAAGTAAACATGATAAATTGATCAAATCATATGGATTTCTGATTGTTTTAACATTACTTGAGCCACTGGATAATATTACATTCTAAATAAAAATAATATTTAATTTAACATTGTCTTGTTTACTGCTAAATTGTATGTTATGACACAAATATTTATTGTTTTAAAACATTAAATAATATTTGATATTAAAGAAAAGTTTATTTTTATACCTTACTTTTTCCATAGGTATGAAAGAGATGAGAATAATGAATAGTAAGCTTCCTGGATTGCACATTTAACAAATCTGCATATTGAATTTCAAAATGTATTCCTCTTTCAATAGCTTGTTCGTACAACTTTTTATTTAATTTAAAAGTTATAGAAGATGATCTTAATGTAATTATATCTGTATTTAACTGAGTGCATGCATATTGTAATGCAGTTTGTGTTTTGGGGGCAAAGGCATATAAATCATACTTCTTTAAAACTGCACAATGATTCAGTATATGTGTTTTTGCAGAATCAGAACAAAAAAATGTAATACGACTAAAAATTTTCAACTTTTTATCAAATTCTTTTTTTATGCTCTCTATGTCAAGTGTTTCAGGAATAATGTTTTGGGATGCTTCTTCATCATTTTTCTTCTTCTTTTTTTTATCTGTTCCAAGAACACTTTCATCTATATCAGTATTTAGTGCTACCGTTCTGTATCCATATTCATATAATTTTGACAATATACAATGTAAATTTTTGATATCATTCCCTTGTACATTTACACACAAATCATAAAATCCCGTACTTTGTCTAATATCCATTTTTAAGAAATACTAAACATGTATTCAAATAAAACAAGCATATCTTATGTTTATTTGGAAATTAAAATTAATTGAAACTAATCTATTCTTATAATTACAGTAAATTCTTGTTATAATCAACTTGTTAAAACATTTTTATAGGTTATTAACAATAGTATATTTCACCAATCAGCGTATCCTCTCGAATGACGAGTTTTCGTTTTACTTGCGCATGTCAGTTCTGATTGGCTCTAGCAAGATCCGTTGCCAAGAGTAACGCGCATTCATCTTTACGAAGGTATCTTTTAAATACTATTTGTAACATAATTTGTGGGATTTATAAAAATTTGTCATATTTTGGTTATAATTCTAACAAGATGAAAAAAAAATATATTTTATTAAATAATTATACATATAACTAATAACATATTTTTAGTTTATAAATAAAAGACATAATTGTTTTTCTTTTTGAACTTCAATTGTGATTCATTTAAATAAATAATGAATCAACTTTTACTGAAAATTGCAGTTGCTTAGTTTAAAAGTATAAAAAGAGTTTAAAGAATTAAACTATTAAATATTCGTATCTTATAACTTAAAAACGCTAAATTTAGAGTAAGTTTCGATATTTTCAAAAACGTTAATATACGTATATATACAAAATTATACTGTAGTTTATAAATGTTAAACCATTAATTAATCGCTGTCTTTAGATTCTGCATCGCTTGATGGTGGAGTGCTTTCAACAGGTTCTTCATCACTACCTTCGTCAGAGTCACTTTTCTTTTCTTTTTTCGCCTTTTTATCATCGTCCTCCTATAAAATAATGAATGACATTGGGTCGTTATTAACTTACCTACGGTAATAGCATTAAAATTTGAATCACAGATATATTTTTCGCCAGAAATTTAAATTTTTCTCTAAAACTATCAGAAATAACTAAATTTCTTTTATATTAAAATAATATAATTAATAAAATAATTACCGCGGCGCGTTTATCTCCTCTCTTTTTTCCTTTATCGGGTTCAGTGTCTTCGTCTGAATGTTTCTTCTCAGATTTCTGCACACAAATTTGACAGAAATAATATATTTAAACGTTTATTAAAATATTCATGTTTAATAATAAGTATTATTTATTATTTTACCTTAGTATCTTCATCACTACTGCTTTCATCCTCACTAATATATTCTTTGCTCTTAAAAGTAGATCCTGTCGTTGGCTTGACATCTTTCTTAGTATCAACTTTCTTCTTTTCGCTCTTTTCTGCTTTATCTGTTTTTTCGCTTTTGTCCGCCTTTTCTTTTTTGTCTTTCAGACCACCCCCGCTAGCTTCATATTCTTTCATTGATGCAGCATAGTCTTTCTTTGCTTTAGCTGCTTTTTGTTCCCATTCCTAAATATTTACAAATTACCATTTAAGTAAAATAAATCTAATAACGTGAATATCTAGTGCACTAATAAAACATGCTTACAGATTTATCTTTAAGTTCTCTCCACATTTCTCCTCCTTTCTTTGCAATTTCTGTAACTGCAATTCCAGGATTGTCTGCTTTAATCTTCTCTCGATTGCTGTTTAACCATATCATAAACGCAGTTGGCGGTCTCTTAGGTTTGTTTGCATCCCTCTCTTTCTTTTGCTTTCTAGGTTTCCTAGGTTTCTCAGACTGAAAGGATCATACGCGTTTTAAAATGTTAGATAACAAAGAGATACTATTTCATTATATTACTATATTGTTGTACGCATTTATTTCAATTCTGAAGTAATTAATACTTATAATACTTACCACTGTTTTGGCAGACTTTGGTTTTTTCTCTTTCTTTTCTTTCTTTTCCTTCTTCTCACTCTTTCCAGAAGCATCTGAATCATTTTCACTTTCTGAACTGTTAGGATTGCTATCATATTCTTCTGCTACATCACTTTCATCCTACACAAAAAATATATAAATATACGGTAATAGTTCAATTATACGAATTATGTACATTTATCATTTTGTTCTTTTCACAAAATTTTAATATTAAAATATAATGAAATTTAAAAAAAATTTTTAATTATGATATAACTGTACTTGATTAGGATTAAAATCTTCATCGGTAGATTCCTCTTCAGAATCTTGGTTGTCTTCTGCATCTCTCTCTTGAGCCTCTGCTTTAACTCTTGCTAAGTAAGCATCTGGTTCATCTTCTTGATCACTATCTCCGAAATCATTGTCATAATTCAATTTATCCTGTTACAAAGAAGAATACGTTATTATAATATAATAGTACTTAATCAATATTATAGAGGAATTTAATTTATAAGTGGATATAGTACTCACACTCTTGCCTCTGTTCTTAACGCGTAGTTTTTTGGAAGTAATAAAATCAAACAGTTTTCCATATTCTTCCTTTTCAATACTACTAAATGTGTGAACAACCCCACTGGTCAATTCAATTTCGAAATCAAAAGATCTGGTAGAACCTCCACCACGAGCGAAATTAACAGATGCTATTTCTTCAAATCGTATATGAATCGGTGGCTTATGAACGTAGATGAAACCTCTTTCTAGAGGATATAAGTAACCTGCAGCTGCTTTAAAAGAACAGCTAATTGCAAGAGTGCCAGAATGACTGAAAATTGTAATAAAACAGATGTAAATAAATTGAAATAGTTCTATGGTGTATAAATGTTTGATATACTGGTGTAATTTAGTATTTAATATGCGAATTTACCTAATGAAATTTCCGGGTCCAGTGAGTTTTCGATTAATTATAACCTTCATAACTTTACCCATAACTTCGTATGTTGGTCCTGATAATTCTTTCGGTAGTTTATCTTCATATTTTTCTTTAAGTTCTTTTCTACAAAAGTAGTCAAACATTTTAGTAAAATAATATAAAAAAAACAGAATTAAATTATTTGCATAAAGACATAGTGATTGGACTTTACATACTCAGAGAAAGGCAATTCAATTGAGGTTTCTTCTTCTTGATTAAACAGTAATACTAAATAATGATAACGAGTTTGACCTTGTTTAATGGGTGGATCTAAACTGACCTGAAAAAGTATTAATAAGACAAAACAACGATAAAAACATAACAATTATTTTTGTACCAAAATTATATGCAGTAATGTTTTTATCAAGAAACAAAATTTTTATCTATATAAAAACTTACTACAAAGTACATCTGCCTGTTATCTTTATGAGGTAAGAGGAACAACCTTAGAACTGTTGACATTGGAATCTTATAATCAAAAGTTTTACCATGTAGTTGAAAAAAGGACTGAAATATCTTTATATCATAACGCCCACTGTAATAAGAAAGTTAACAAATTAATTAGTAAATTAATGTTCCTATTTATTTTTGTGCATCATCAGTTAATCAATAGTTTAACAAATTGTTAAAATAGCTGTAAATAATTGTAAATAGCACATACCGTGGTGTAAGGCATTGAATTTCCCTAAAGATAGCAATAGCATCTCCACTAACACTAATAACAGATGCTTTCTCCATAACCTGTTGATGAAATGCTTCAACAGGATCCTGATCTACACTGTCACTAACTGGAATGTGGAACCTCATTTCCATCAAACTTACAGGAGCATCATCATTCTGCAAATTTAACATTAAAATATTGATATGATAAATTGAAACATTACTGGCATCAGACATACATATTCCCAGTAAAAACATAAAGCAATTTAATATAATGTATTTCTTTAAAAATATGAAACTTCTAAATAACTTTAAAATTTCTGGATAATTTACCTGATGAAACTCCAGTGTAACTTCATTTTTTCCAGTATTGCATTGAGAAACATCATAAAGTGGAATTTCAAAGGCAGTATGATGACCAACATCAAAACTTAATACTGATCCATTAAATCTAGCAGTACCCCAATTCCAACCTTTTAAGCTAAGTTCTTTTTCGAGCATGTCTTTTTTATAATTTTGGGTGAAGAATTTTGCAATTTTTTCCTGATCCTAAAGAATTATCACATTATAATAAAAGTAAAACAATTTGACTTCCTTTTGTTTAATACAAACAATTATAACATTAGTAAATTTTACTTAAAAATTATATACTTACTCCTTCTTTGAAGCCACGAAATCTATGCAAAGTTCCATTTTTAAGAAATATTCTCAGACCCCAAGTACCAATAAATTTTTGATAATTTACCATTTCCATATCAGAGGCAGAAATTTGTTCTACTTTGCCTGTTTTTTGATTTTTAAATATTAAATGTTGGTCTGTTAATTTTAATCTTCCAGGAGTCTACATGAAAGAAATACAATATCACATTTTAAAAAATTCCAATAAATTTTAATTATATCATATTACAAAAATAATAAAATAATAATTGGTTTACATAATATTTTAACCTGTAATTTAATTTAAAAATGACGCATAAACATTTCTAAAACAAGTTTAGCAGTACATATGAAAATACTTATAATAATTATTGTAAATTATAACATATTATTTACCATAGCTCCTTTTACTTCTGCAAGTACATCGGTATATTCTAAAAAATCCATCTTTTAATATATTTGAAAATAATATGCTTATTTGTTATCCACGAGTTAGACGCATAACCTCGTACCACCTCGTACTTAAACGTTTGTCGTTAGCCGCTTTTTCCACTTTGGAACTACAAGGAGTGATATTCAATTGAAACTCAACTCAACGCGCCAGGTTTTTCCCCATAATCTAGAGAATTATGCATTACGTAAAGAAATTTGATTGGTCAACTTAGTCATAGAAAGTAAAATCATAGACAAATAAATTTTTCGCTAATATACGGTATGTATTAAAAATGCAATTCATACTTGAATGATAAGATAAATATTAATAAATACGAAACTTGAATTCGAATTTTGTTACATGTTCTTATGTATTAGAAATAGTAAACTCAAGGAAGCTATCTGATAAGAAAAAGCATAACAAGTGTAATTAGTAAAATTACAAACAGTTTTAGTGTTACAAGATTTTTATAATTGTTATATCGTAAGTATGCGATGATAAAAATTTCAAAGCGTAAAATGATTTTATATTTTTTGTAAAAATTATGTAACTTTATAAACTGTTTATTTTTTAAATTATTGTATCATTACATAATTTGATAATGATAATTTATTTTGTACCTTATACAAATTTTTATTCAATTTGATATACTATTTCTTTTCAGATATTCGTAATGGCTCAGCAAGAATTTCCACCATTGAAAAATGATTTGATATTGAAGGCTGCATATGGGGAACCAGTAGAACGTATTCCAGTGTGGATAATGCGTCAAGCTGGAAGATATCTTCCAGAATTTCAAGAAGTTAGATCAAAACATGATTTCTTTTCTGTTTGTAAAACACCAGCTTTGTCTTGTGAAGTTACTTTACAACCTATACAACGATTTGACTTAGATGCCAGCATTATTTTTTCTGATATTCTTGTTATTCCACAAGCAATGGGTTTAACTGTTGAAATGGTTGCTGGAACGGTATGCTTATTAATTTATATAATTTCATAAATTTGAAAAGTATGAAATACTAAATTCTTTAAAAATTCACTAGTTTACAAAGAACTTGTGTAACTTCTTTTCATCATTTTATTTCATCAATGTAAACAAATTCATTTATATTATAGGGACCTGTTTTACCTAATCCTTTAAATGAGCCAGAAGATTTAAGCAGGCTAATTCAACCAGATGTGGAGAAAGATTTAAAGTATGTTGGAGATGCTATAACTTTAACACGACATAAGTTACAGGGAAAAGTACCATTAATTGGTTTCACTGGTGCACCAGTGAGTAAAATATTTTTTGAGTTATTCACATGATTGTACAAGTCACTCTTGCATCATGAAACAAATATTGTATAAAATGTGTTTGGTAGTATTCATATTTATGAATTATTAGTGGACATTAATGAGCTACATGATCCAAGGTGGAGGTAGTTCAACGATGATAAAAGCTAGGAAGTGGTTGTATAAATATCCAGAAGATTCTCACAAACTTTTACAATTGATTTCTAATGTCATAGTGGACTATCTTGTGATGCAAGTTAAAGCTGGAGCACAGGTACAACATTCTTTTTACATTAAGAAATATATCTTAAAGGACAGGTAAAGTTAACATAGAGAACAATAATTTGAATTCAAATTAACAAATTGTGATTTCACTTTCTTCTGTTTACAGTTGTTGCAAGTGTTTGAAAGTCATAGTGACTTTTTAAATGATGAATTATTTGTGAATTATTCATTTAAATATTTGAAAGAGATTAGTGAGAAAGTTAGACAAAAACTGAAGGAACAAAATGTTCGTGAAGTACCAATGGTAAATGAAGTAGATATTGTAATATATTGATAGCTATTTTTTTACTTAGTACAATGTTACCAACTGAATTTTCAATTTTCAATTATTTAAATAAATATATTTTACAAATAAAAATATAAAAAAAATTTCAGATTGCTTTTCCTAAAGGTGCGACAATGAATTCTTTGGAAATTTTAGCAAAATCGAAAACTTATGAAGTGTTGGGTGTAGATTGGACTGTGGATCCCATAGAAGCAAGGAAACGATTAGGTTCTGATGTCACTTTACAAGGAAATTTGGATCCATGTGCATTATATGCTTCTGAGGTTCATATGCTGACTATATTTAATAGATATAATTCATAATTTTTGTAAAATTTTAATTTGTGTTGTTTTGTACAGGATGAAATAATGAATCGAGCTCGAGATATAGCAACAAAGTTTGGTAAAACTCGATATATTGCAAATTTAGGACATGGCATTCTACCAGATACACCAATTGCATCTGTTGCATCATTTATTAAAGGTGTCCATTCGATATGATTTATTAGATTTGTTTCTCTTTTTTACAATATACGTGTACAATAAATTGTATTTGTTAATGGATTTTATATGAATTAATTAGTATGTGACCAACTTTTACCATAAATATAACATAAAATAACTAGAAATTTTAATTATAATAAGTTTTTATACAATATATATTAAATTTATGTGTAAATCATATTATATGTGATTAAAATTTAAAAGCATGCTCTTTTTGTTCATAAATTCTGAGAATTATAACGAGATAAACGAATTACAGATAACTATACAAAAATATTGATAATCTTGTGTTTGAAGTTTTATTTTGATAAAAAAAGAGAACATTTTAAGTAATGTATTTCATTGAAGTATATTTTTGCGTGTATACGTGTATATATTTCGTATTTTATACAGATATGTCAAATGTAACAATAGAAAAATAAATTTAATTTTACTATTGAAATTTGAATGGTTTGGTGTAGTATCTAGTGACAAATTTCATTCCGTAAACAGCGCCTGCGTATTATGCCTAACTTCCAACTGGCAATTTCACATATAACTTTACCCCCACATAGACTTTTAACCGGAATCCGTGGATCTATTCGGGTGGCCCCCTGTCGCCGATTAGCGGTTCGCGCAAGCGCAGCCAGCTCTTCTGGTTAGAGTGTCCATTTTGATCACATGTGAGTATCTCCAGTCTGTTCTCCTTTTTTCACGGTGAGTTTAGCTGATTCACTTGTGATTGCTCAAATAAGTTCGTAAAAGGTGTGTTAAAAAATCTCGAGAATAAAGAACAAAATTGTTAGAGGCCAGTTCGTATTCGTAATTTTTTCAACTTTCTTCCGAGAGTCGGCAACTTCGACGACGAACCGCACGCAATTCTTTTCGCGCCATCTTCTTGAGGAAAACGGTCAAAAATCCGCAGTAAACTCGTCCTCGAAGGTAATTCGACTTTCGCCAGACTTTCCAGTTGATTTTTCATAACCAGACTTTGATAATCAGAGAACTGTCAGCCGGGTAGAATCTTTGGTTAGATTGTACTTTCTACAACGTGTTCGTTTTCTTTCTAGTCATCTTCCTGAAAGCTTTTCGAAGCTTTTTGCGTTTTAAGCTTTCCTCGTAAACGTTTTGTAAAGTAATTCTATTACATTATAGTTACGCTTCTTTATTTTTGTTTAATTCTTATTTGTAATATATGTAGAACTAACTTTTTTGAGATTTTCAATAGTTTTCAATCCATACTATGAAAGGTATTCTTTACTGTTATATTTAATTTTTATGTAATCAAGTATAACATTTTGTATTTATAATTCAAAATTTTAAGTACACTGTACATTAAAAGTATTAATTGATTTCCTAAATTTGTAGAGATGGTAGATGAAATGTTCATAGTGTTATGTTTCAAAACATATTGTGAAAAATTGAATAGTTCTATGTTTTATGTTTATATTTCATTTTAGTACAATAATTTTAATATTGATTAACTTTTTTACAATTTAAATTAAAGTATGAATTTAAATAATAGTATCAATCATTTTTTTACTAAATTGTTTGTATTATTATACAATCTTTCATTTATGTTTGAAAAATTTTATAATCTCATTATTCTGTTAATATGAGTATTATTAATAACAGATGATATTTTACATAGCAAGTTTTAATGAGCAATAGAGGTAATTCTAAAATAGTCTCCAGATTTCTTAATTATTATACAGAATCATGAAGTATATTTTGAAAAATATGTTAATATTTTACCATTCATGTTATGTCCTGTTATATTTTATAGTATACTGTTAAAAGTTATTCAAAAATAAGTAATTTAATTGAGAGTATGTTTTATTAATATATTTGGTATATAGTCTGTATATAGCATGCAGACAAGACATAAGAATAAGAAAGTTTAAAAAATGATGCTTATAAAATATTTTATTACTTTTGTAAGCAGTGGTCATTATTATATTCAATTCATTTTAAAACAAGTCGAAGATACCTTGTTCTATTCAGTAATTCATATTATGTATTTTATGTTATGTTCTTTAATAGTTAAAAAAGATTTTAATTTATATGGAATATAAATGTACTTGAAAGAATCTGTATAATTCACTGTACATGAACTATAAAAATTTCATAAGTCATTTTGTATGTACTTATATTTTTTCATTTTTAGTATAACTTCATGCACTATATTTTTTTAAGTTTATTATAATTTTAATGCTATTAGAAATTTTTCATTATATAATCATTAAATTTTATTTAAAATTGAAGTTTTGCTGTTAGTCTATTTTAAATTATGATTTCAGAATAAATAAAAAAAAAAACAAGGATGGCAGACATTGAGGATACTCACTTCGAAACCGGAGACTCTGGTGCTTCTGTAACATACCCTATGCAGTGTTCAGCTCTGCGTAAAAATGGGTTTGTAATGCTCAAATCACGGCCATGTAAAATTGTAGAAATGTCAACTTCAAAAACAGGAAAACATGGCCATGCCAAAGTACATCTTGTAGGCATTGACATTTTTACTTCAAAAAAGTATGAAGATATTTGTCCCTCTACGCACAACATGGATGTGCCATTTGTTAAGCGGGAAGATTATCAGGTATTTAAAAATTGTTTACACTAAGTGCAATTTACATTAAATAAATGGTTTATGGAAAAAATATTAAATATAATATTTATTTATTTCTGTCTATTTTTAGCGACATTATTATTTTACGTTTTATACTATATTCTTATTTAACTATTTTCTCAATGTTTTAAACATATCTGAGATGTAAATTTTTTTATTGATGTTAAATGTTATAAATTTTTTATTTCATAACATAATGAATATATATGTATTTGTATAAAAGTTGGCAGACATATCTGACGATGGCTATTTGTGCCTGATGGCTGATAATGGTGAACTCCGTGAAGATTTAAAAATTCCTGATGGTGAATTAGGCATTCAGTTACGTGCTGATCATGATGCTGGAAAGGAGCTTCTGGTAAGCATCATTATATTGATATAACTTTAATAGAAATATTATATACTTCAAAATAACATATGTGAATAAAAGAATTCATTTTTCAAAATATTATGTACATTAATCATGGAAATGTTGAAATACTATATGAATCGAATAAATTAAAAAGTTTGGTGTAGGTAATTTATATGACAGGTATGAGTTAATAATTACAAGTTTATTAACAAATATTTATTCCTTAGAAATCAACCTTTTTAGATTTCTTTTATATGAATTTTACATCCTAATTAATTGACCCAAAATGTAGTTCTTTTTTTTTACTTTTATTATTTAAAAAAAAATGTAATTTATGTTTTTGTGTTTTCATTACATTTTATTAAACGAAGATTTACAAGAACTTGGTTATGATTTCTGTAAATTTTTTACATTCAAAACGAATTAACAAAAAGAAATTAAATAATGTAACTTATTTTTTTTTTTTTTTAGTGCACTGTACTGAAGGCCTGTGGTGAGGAAGTCGTGATCGCCATCAAAACTAACACTGCCATCGATAAATAATTGTGTTCAGTCCAGACTCCACCATCACATTAAAGAAAAAACAAAACACACACAGCTAATATATTATTAAGAGAAACCTAAGATACAATACAAGATGATCAATGGTTAACATAAGAACTATTACGAACAACAAATAGAAAAGAAAAGAGTGGGGGGCACTTGAGAAAGATTAAAATGAAGGGAAAAGAAGTAAGAATAAGGAAAAAGGAAAGAGACAAACAATTATATAATTATAAAAATGAAAGGAAGGGAAAAACAAATGTGCGCAAGCGTGTAAGTGTGAAGGAGGAGAGGATTACAAATAATGAAATAATTGCAAAAATAAAAAAAAAAAAACAAATAAAAAGAGAATAAACTAAGAAACAGTATCAGCTTAGACCTTGAAAAACAAAGAATGTTTTTGGCGGCTTAATGGGTTGAGATTAAAAAGCAACTTTGACAGCGGGATATTTTGAAAAACAACTCTTTTGTCTTGATTTGTGGTTCTAAAATTTTCATATGATTAGAATTCTACTTCTATTGGAATTTCGATTATCTTGCAATAATGATTATATGCAATTCTAACTGAAGTTATAATTTTATTGAAATTCCAATACATTTAGAATTCTAATTATCTAGAAGTTTAAGTTCCTTATAACAGTCCCTTCTTTCTTTATATTTTGATTGAAATTTCAATTCTATTAAACTCAGTAAAATTCCGATTTAATTAGAATCTTAATCCTTGTAGTATTTCCAGTTTTGTTGGAATTCAGATTTCTCTTCCATTTGAGATTGATTCCTTTTTTTCTTTTATTAAAATACTATGTTTTAGTATGACTGACCCAATCTAGAATTCCCATCCTATTTTAGTTTTAAAATTTTTTTTATACGATTTATTCTAATTCTGCCCAATCTTCAGTAGAATTCCAGTGGTATTAGAATTCTATATTTAAGTTTCGTTAAAAACATTAATATCTTTATTGAAAGCCCTAGAATTTTATAATCTATCCAAAGTCATTTTGTCTTGTTAAGAACTTGTTCTTACAATTGTTTTTATAATTTGTATTTTACCAAAACTTGAATTCTTGAAGTTTTTGATCTCTTTAAAAATTTATATAATTTCAATTTGATAAAAATTACTATTTTTTTCTCTATTTCACATGAGTAGATCACATTCGTAGCTTGTACTTGAAATTTAAAAGTTTAATTCTGTGCTCTTAATTACGAATAAAAATATAAGAGTTTTAATTTCGAACATAGATCTGAGAAGAAATTTTTATTAATTTTCTGTGAGTTCCAGAAATTTCATTTCTGGCTCGCATTCTAATATTTTTTTTGTACTGAACGATTTCTGAAACAATATTTTGAAACTAGAATCGAAATTTCAAATTCAGTAAACGTGTAAAACTTAAATTTTAACACGAAATTTTGGAATTCAATTTGAATTTCGGATTCTGTACATCTAGCTTCAAAAATAAACATTTCAAATTTGAATTCTGAAATTTTAAGTTCATTAGTTAATGTTTGGTTTCTGACTTGAAATTTTAATTTCAATGTAGGACTCGATCTTACATTTAATACCTAATTTCAAATCAGACCATACCATCTACGAAAAAATAAGAAAATTAAAAAAATATATATATATATAAATGAATGATAACAAACAACTAAGCTACTATAATCTAAGCAGACTAATTTAAGATTAAGGCGACCTAGATAAATGAATTTAATCGATAAAAAAAGCCGAAAAAAAAACGAATCAATAGGCCTCACGGTCGTACTTCAACCAAGAGAGGTGGAAATAATTTTTTTTCTGCTTCTCAATACTTTAATTATACACCACTGCTGGTCATTGTTTAAATTTATTTTCTATTATTTCAGATACATGACGGATTAAGATTTATTAAACTTCAATTCATCCCACAAATACTCTTTCAATATTTTTGAAATATTATTTAATATTATGTATACGTATAAAGTCAGTATGTAATACATTGGAATATAGCACTTAAAAATTTAATGTATGTCTGCATAAGCATTTAAAAAAAATTTAACCAGCATTGGCGTATATAGGCAAGGTAAAAATACGTATGCATACACACACATACACATATGCGGTGGTAAAGTATATGAAAATACAGTGGAATCTCGCTATATGGCCCTCGAATGGGGCTGTAGGAACGGAAAAAACTACGGTATGGGCCATATAAGCGGAACTCCATTCACGATTGTTAAAGTTTTGTTGATAGCGGTGTAGTTTGCAAAATTTAGTTACTAATTTCCCAATTTGAAAATTTAAGAATTTAGGAATTTACAAATTCTTAAATTTAAAAACTACTGAATTAAAAAATTTGGAAATTTTCGAATTTGAAACAAAATAGCATGTGTTTAAAATTGGATCTTCATGTCCTATGATGGTGGTGGGAGTACCAATAGTGAATTTGAAAATCGCGTAAAGGGGAACTTGCTTAATGGGCCATATAAATGGGTGCTATATAGCGTGGCTGCACTGTACACACAATTATATACGAAAGTACATGATTATGAAATTTAAACAGGAAACACAGGCGTAAAATATATAAGTAAAAGAATACCAACGAGCATTTGTTTATACGGCAGAAGTCAATGGAGGATAAATAAATGAGGAAAAAAGCAGTCGATGCTTTCGTGTCTTCTTCTATAATATTTTGTTGCTTTTATTTTATTTTATAAAAAAATTGATCTTTCACGATTTTTTTTATCTTACTACTAACATTTTTTGATTGATTAGTGTAAATATTTTGATACAAAATTTTATTTCATATAATTATAATCAACAGTATATATTTAAATATTGACAGAGGAATTAATAATAATAGTAGTAATAACAAGCAATTAAATGCAATTTAATTACATTAAATTTAATAAAAACTTCATTCAGCTAAGGTATTTTTATAAAAACTATCTCTGATGTTTCATAAAATTTCATTTGAAATAAATTAACTCGAATTTATAAAAATTGGAAGTGATTAAAGCTGAATCGTAGATGTTTCCAGTCAGCCGAGTTTTAATATTGCTAAAGTTAAACGTATGGGTGGGGACTTAATAATTAATTAAAAGTTTATTCGCAAATATTCTCTTTAATATTCCTACATTTTCAAACATTAATACTCTTATATCTCGTATTATTATTAATTACTAATGATTAAAAAAACATTACGAGTGCCATTATGTATATTTGTGCTCGCACTTGTCAAGCACAAGCATATGCTTTTATTCAGTACACACATACACGCACGCACATACACACAATATACAGAGAATGTGTCAAAAGATATGTAACACGGAAACGAAGATGTTAATCTTAAATGCGATTATGACTGCTTTTTCTCATTTATTGTAAAAATTAGATACATTTATACAAGTATTGAATATTAAAATTTTATAATTTATGCATATGTGTATTAGACATTATACATATATTGGGTGATCAAAAAGGTATGAATTTAATTTAAAAAAAGAAAACAAAAATATTTGTTAAGCACTATCATGAAAGTTTCGTACGTTTGCATAGATCAAATTCTGTTGAATATAACAAGAAATATATTAATTTATAAAAATAATAATAAACAATATGAAAGTCTATGGAAATGTACAGAAACTTTATCATAATGCTTTATAAATTAATACTTAATTTAAGTATATTTTAACTAGTAAAAATGATACAATTACGCAAAGAACATAAAACCATGTTTATTGTACATATATTTAAAAACATTTTCAACGTAAATATGCATTCCATGAAAATATTATAAGTCAACTGTTTTGAAGCTTAAGTGAAATGAGTAATGATTTATGGTGTTACATACCTTTAGGCACATCCTATATATACATATATATATATATATTTATATATAAAACCCAGACACTCGTAATGTTTCTTAATATTATATTCAAAATCTCGACATAATTAATAATTGATATTCAATTATTCATTCTTTAATTCTTTAATACTTCAGGAAAAATTCATCTTTACCGCTGCACCCTGCATATCACAGGAAACTTCAAAATTCTCGTCATAATGACTGCAACAATTCGATTTTTAATTTTATCATTTACGATATTTTTCTTTTCATTTTTTTATTGACACTCTTCAAAATCGAAGGAAAGTTGATCTTCTTCGGTGGATCAATTATTGGCGTTTCTCCTTTGAAGTGCGGCTGCTAGATCCTGTCTGAGAGCAGCTTGTTGTCTTTGATCTGCTAGGGATTGAACGGATCTTAATCCGTTTACGATATCTTTCGTTTTCCCGAAATATATTTCATTTAGGGTATTTCGAATTTTATTTTCCATATCTTCGACCATACGACCAATATTAGCAATATGCGGAGAACTCTCACTTATTTGGGCATCTTGTTCTACCTGAAATATAAAGTTCATTCGATTTAATTTATGTTGAATTTAATTTTAATGCATCTATTAAACATATAATGAAACACAAAATGATTTACTATATATATTTAAAATTAATTATAAACGAACCTGTCTTGTAAGACTTCCTCCAAGATTCATTGTTCCAGAACCATGCTTATTAGTCTGTAACCAAAGCATGGCAGTGGAAGTTAATTTATAGTGTGCAGTCCGTCCAGTAGACTTTTCTTGGACTTCAACAACATGAATGGAATCCCAACAGCCTTTAATTTTCTTTGACCCATCTCCTGCTTTTTTTATTAGAATCACTGCTGCAAAACCATGATCCAAATCCCATAAATAAACAGAAGAAACTCCACCCTCAAAATAGAGTTCTCTGTATTGATCAAATGCATGGTTTGCATCTATCTCTAGCTTTCTAAGTCTCTCAGAAGGCATAGAACCATCTTCTAATGGTGGGTCGTATGTATTGCTCCAAGGAGATCTAGAAAGATAATATTTCAACTCATTCAGAATGGTTTCAATTTCACAAGCATAGGCCAAAATTGTCAGCCATGAAAGAATTATAACAGTTGCTTTCATATTACAAGGTATGTCTGTCCTAATACACAATACAATATTGCAATGAAGTATGAATACAAAAGAGAAGCAACAATTAACCCATTTTTAATAACAGTTATTGTGTATATTTATGAGTAAATTATGAGCCTGATTCATTATTCAGCACAAATGGGTTAAGAATAATATTTTTGTGGTTAATTACCTATAAGAGTCTCCATCCCTGTTATAATCACAAAGTAAATAATCTTTTCCTGATTCCTTATCTTTTGCAATTTTCAAAGGTTGATCAACAGAAGATAAAAGATCTTCGCAAAGGGATGGCACTAAGTCTATTAAATCGCTTAAATTCTTTTCAATCTGTTGAGGTGGCAGTCTTCTCATCAAATCCAATGCGCAATCCATTTGCTGCTCCGTCTTTGAAATTAATATACAAATGTACAGTATAAATTTTAATATTCTGCAACTTGGTAAATTACTTTTGCATAATTTTGATCGAACATCAATTTTACTTCATTATAATAAAACTGCAATATAATTCAAAAACAAATTCATTACATTTTTACATTGTTTTAAATTAAATCACACTCCTACTAATTTCATTCCGATGTACAGTCATTTTAATATAATACCATGTAAATAAAATGATAAAAATTCTTAATGATAAAAAGCTTAATTATTTGCATAACTTGTTAAAAATAATCGAATATAATAGCAACTTCATTATGTTACCAATGGCGCCATTTTGACGTTTATTTTATTTGAGGTTAGGTAAAAATTCGGTTTTAACGTCTATATATATTCACAAAAGAGTAAACATTTCTACAATGAATATATTGCAAAACTTAACGGTAAATACAAAATTTCGAACATTAAAATTTACTTATACTGAAAACTGTTTATTAAAATTTTTATCAGTAATTTTTAGTTAACATCATTGATAAAGGAAGATACTGTCGTTGATATTTGATAACGTTAAACTCACCATTTTAAATAATTGAAAAGTTTTATCAGTGTCAATCAGATCATCAATCAATCAAAACTACGAAATCAATGAAAAATTTTATTGAAACTGTTTATTCGCCGACCCGCATTCAGTCACCGAAAACGAATATTCAAGGGGCGTGTCAAGACTGCTGTTGATTGGCCAATAACTAAACAATGTTACCAATATAATTGAAACAAAAATTACTATAAATTAACAACAAAACGTTGTTCTGTGTGTATTATGCAGTAATTATGTCAAGATAAATCTTGATCTTTGGCAACTGGTATTTATTGTCTGCTTCATTATAGAATAATTTTGTAAATGACAGATTCTCGCTTTATTTATGCATATTAAACTGAGTTTAATTTCTACATACTCTGTAATCTATGGCAATGCACATGACTGTTATGACGATGTAACGCTGAAAATATATACTCAGCGGATAAAAAGTTTTATAATTCCTTCTTATGATTTGTAGTATGTTTTATTCATTAGGCAAAATACTTTTTTGTTTTATATTAACATATTTTATAAATATATTACAAAAATTAAATACAATATTTTTTTATCTTATACATTCATCATACCATTTCCGCTTCTCGTTGCTTGTTTATTTTTTTCACCATGTATATCCCTACGAAGGAAGAAACAGATTATATAGGGAGACATTACTTTCGTAGATAGAAATTTCTGTAGGTTGTTAAGCTGTGCTTGTCACAAATGCTCACCCAGTTTGTACGAAACATTATAATGCACACTGTTTTCATAAAATTTATGTCCAGTCATTGATACCTATATTTTTGCATAATTGTATATTTGAATTTCAATACCAGTATAAAAACTCGTCTGCTAAGTACAACAAAATTGCTGTCTTGTAATCAACCATTCACTCTATTCAAATTGAAGATCTAAATTATTTTTTGTCATCATTACTTTTTTCTTGTTACCATCTCGACATATTCACATCATAAGAATTAGTTGTTGTTCTAGAATTCTAAAAATGATTTGAGCCAAGTAAGTTAAATTAATATAGTTCATAAGCTCTTTTAATTTAGTTTTATAAGATTGATAATATTTCTCATATTTTTAATTCATTTTTCCAGTGAAGCGTTAATGATTGTTTCATCCGTTTTTCAATTCTTTAGTTTTTCATTCGTTACTTTTCATATGTAACAATTAATATTTTAGTGAAATGATGTGTGGTTTCTTTGCATGCATTGTTTGTCAAATTTAGTTTACTTTTTAAAACAAATATTATCCGTAACAAATATTTTCGCAATATTTTTTGTTAAAGAATAAATATTCTCAATAATGTAGATAATATATTGTACTCTGATTATTTAAAGTAATGAGATTAGAAACAATACTAGAAGTATTACACAATTAAATTCATGTTATTTTATTAGAGTTATTGTATTTAAATATTTAATTATTTAAATTTACAATTAACATATTATATAAATTATCCAATTCTGTTATCATAGGAAGATTAGATAATTTTTTGATATGTATCACATTGTTAATATGTTATTTTTGATTTATAAAATTTATAAAATCTGTAACTTCTTGTTTCAAGAACTTATAATAAGTGTCTTTTAAAATTATAATTATTTAGATAATAGTTATTATTAATCATTTACTTTTTCTGCTTTACTAATGTTTTAGAACTTATATAAAAATGGAATTAAACATAAATAAAATAAATGATAAAATAAAATGTTTATAGTTTGTTTCTTTTTTTAAAGGTTTAATGATAATCCCCAAAAAAACATTTGTTTATATTTTATTTGTGATTGTTGGAATGATCAGTATATCAATCTTTACAACAGATTTAATGGAAGAATGAACGTCTATAAAGTCAATGGTTTATTTAATAAATATTGTTATTATAAATACATTATTTAATTATTCTTTGTAATGTGGATAGTAAATAAAAGAACTGAAACATTTATGAACGTATAAATTTAATTATGGGTATATATCTTATTTTAGATTTATTTATTTCAGGTATACAAAAATTCAACGTTTCCAAAGGATATATATGTATACTTTTTTGTTATTAAACGCACATACAAAAAGTTTAAAAAAATGGAGCTAGTGTCAGCATTAAAGCAGTCTACAGTGATTCATCTGATGTTTGCTATAACATTTTTTACGTCGGGTTTGATAATCAGTTTCTTCCAATGTCTTTTGTACTTTGGTCTTAGGCCTTTTTCCAGATACTTTTATCGGAAAATTAACTATTATCTCTGTTATTCTCTGTTTAGCCGTAAGTCGCTACATCACTTGTATATTAAGTAACAAAATTTTTTATGTAGTCATATACATTGTTTCAAATTGCTGAGTATCATTTCTTTGAAATGAAACTTTCGATATTACTTTTTAAATCTGATTTGTTTAATATTGAATTATAAGAAAATGTAAATATGTGATTAATTTTTAATTTTTTGAACCATTAATTTTTTTTGCAGAATTAGTATTTGTGGCAGAATGGTGGTCTGAAACAGATCCAATAATGCACATAGATAAAAAAGAATTTGAAAAATATTTTGGAAAAGAACATGCGTATTTGGTAATGAATCATCGCTATGAAATAGATTGGCTCATGGGTTGGATTTTTTGTGAACGTATTAGTTCACTTGGGGTAAGTTATATATACATTTTCTAGATTATGCTATGTAAACTTATAAATATTTAAGTTATGTTAATTCTGTTTTTGTAAAATTTTTTATATTTCAGAACTGTAAAGCGTACTCAAAGAAGTCATTACAATATGTTCCAGTAATAGGTTGGGTATGGAAATTTGCTGAATTTATATTCTTAGAGAGGAATTGGACTAAGGATAAAGAAATAATTGGTACTCAAATTAAAGAACTTTGTGAATATCCAGACAATATATGGGTAATGAAAATGTTTGCCATTGATTGATATTTTTCATTATTTGATATTTATGTAGCATAATTTAATTTTAATATTTTTCTGAATTCTTTCTTCGTTATTTTTAAATTATTATTTTATTTAAAATCACCTCCACAGTTACTTTTGTATCCTGAGGGAACACGTTTCACAGAAAAAAAATTAGAAGCCAGTCAAAAATTTGCCCAAGAACAGGGTCTTCCAGTATTAAAGTACCATTTAACTCCACGTATAAAAGGTTTCTTGGCTAGTATATCGAACATGCGGGATAAAAACATTGCAATTTATGATATAGAAGCATATTTTACACCGAATGATCTGGTCAAGCCAACAATTACAAACTTGTTATTGGGGAAACAAGTTGAGGCACATGTGTACATGCGAAGGATTCCATTGGAAGAAATACCAGAAGATGATAAAGGTGCAGGAGAATGGTTATATAAACTTTTTGAAAGAAAAGTATGTTTTAAAGAAATTCATTCTAAACAATAGTTTAAAAGATACTGTTAGAAAAAGTATTCAGATTTAAAAATATTTTTTTACCTATTATTGTCTTGTTAGGATCGTATGGCAGAAAGTTTCTTTCAAACGGGTGATCTCTTTGCAACCAGTGGTGTACCTAGAACTGATCAATTTAGGCTAAACAGAAGGTATTATTCCTTAACCAATACGATTTTTTGGGCAGTGGTAATTTTAATACCAATGATTTATTATTTGGTTAATCTTTTCTTATCTGGATCAACTATTTATTTCTCCATTGGTGTGGGTATTATTTTTGTGTGTAAGTATTTAAATGATATAATAACGTTTCATAAATATCATTGATATTGCTTTAAAATTAATGGTTGCTCTTTTTTCAGTTTATATATCAATGAAAAAAATAATAGGAATATCTGAAATAAGTAAGAGTTCGTCTTATGGAACCGGCGATAAAAAATCGAAATAAGTAAGGAGGAAGAAACAATAAAGAAAATATGTTAGGAACAGATCGGTATAACTTTAGACGCTATTATCGAACAAATGTTATCTAATTATCTTCTCCGCGTGATTTTCTTTAAAATCAGTACATGAAACGTATTTACAGTGGTTTGAAAAGTATTTTAGTTTTATACCGTTGATTATACCTTTAATATTAATATTAGAGACAGATTAATGTATGTTATCAGTATGTTATAATTATAATTTATATTATATTTATATTTATATGTCAATTGGGAAAAGGAATATTTTTGTTTTGGTTATACGAGTATTTTAAAAAATCGCAGCTTTTTGTTATAAGGGGTGGGATTATATTAAATTACTTATTTTCATTTTTTGGTAATAATGTTTGAATACTTTTGAAAATTCTATAAAATTTCTAATAACTTAAAGTTTTATATTTAGGAAGAATATATAATTATAAGTTCCATTTAATAAACCAAAAGAAAAAAAACATTAAAGCAAGTTTACATTTCTGAAATGTAAAAATAGCAGTTCTAAAAAAATTAGAAATTTTAAAGGAATACGAACAAAAAGTAAGTCAAGTGAAATGAAAATCTTAGAACAGTATTTTTAAATTATTTATTTAATTTGAAACAATGTATATTTTATATAAATAATTCTTCAGCAGTGCACAAATACTAATTAAAGATTGTTATAAATAGTTTTGTAAAAGGGCATTTTAATTTAATATTATTCATTTCAGTACTTTTGGAAGTGGGCGTATTTTATGGGTATGATGTATGTACTATAACGAATATGTATGCTTCTTTACAGTTTTGTTACTACCTGGACATTTAATTTGTATCGAAGTTTAACTTTATTTTGTATTTTTTTATCTAGGTGTTGTTATTGTTAAATGAATGTTTTAATACAATTTTTTTTTTTCGTTAAATGTTACAATTTCTAAAGCCTGTGATTAGAAAATTTTAAAGATTATGTCAAGAGTATTATACCTATCTTTAACCTTTGCAGTACAAAATATGTTTTGAAACGTAACTAACAGAATGGGGTCATTAAAGTTACCCATTACAAATTTATTCAAATAGTATTTAAGGTGTATCTTCTGGTATTTTAATATTATAGAGAGCTATGATTCTGTATTAACATTCACAACAAATTTTTGGAGATAAGATTTCCCTGCTCGTACGCTAAACGTTAATTCAATTTATAAGTTCAATTTTCCATTTAACTTATTAACTTTTCCATGTTACTTTCATGGTGTATTTCTGTATAACCGTCAAACGGTTTCGCAATATATCGAACTGTTCTTAATTTTCCCTTCGCATCGTAATAACCGTATTGTCCTTTTATCGTGCCATCCCGATGTCTTTCTTCCAGTCTATACTGTCTATTCTTTCTGAAACGAATAAAAATAAGTTCACAATGTTACACATGCATATGTACACAAAATTCGAATTGAAAGTTTGTGATAAATAAATTTAACTTTTATAAATAGAAATTAGGAAGTTCGTTAAAAAATAATTATGTATTATTTATTTATAATAGTTCATTCCGCCAGTGGCGAATTTACACGCAAGACGATTATCTCGGACCCTATAAGACAATTTATACATAATTAATATATTCTGATGGAACTATAAAAATTAATAACGTTTTGGGCTCATTGAATGCTAAAATTGTCACTGTATTTCATTGTGGATAAATAGTACAACATATAATTTACCCGTATCCAGTATCGAATCCAAAAATGTAAGTTTGTGGTCCTTCGTGACCCTGTATGTGAAATTGCAATCTATCGTTTTCTTTCGATAAGCTCCAAGGAGTTGCGGTTTCTTCTTTCTCGTCCACGCGTTGTTTAATTATTGGTTTATCCTTTTTAAACTCCTGTAGCTGTAATTCTTTATTGCTTTCTCTCGTTATAAGATTCGAATCATTTTTACCATGTGATGATAACTGTTGTTGATCATTTCCGTAAAATCTATGACGCTGTTGATTTGGCCGCGAGACATTATTCGCGAATACGAAGATTATATTAGTAAAAAACTAGAAATAAAAGGAAATCATTAATTTATGCATTTGAAATATTCATTAAAATTGAGATATTGAAATATTCCATTATTTTATTAGTTTGTAGGTCTTAATACTTCGATAAGGTGGTCGTTTCAATACAACAAGCTAATGTTCAAGTCGTGAGTTCATCGGTGATTTGTTTCGCTTTCACGGTTTTTTTGTAATATAATGTTCTGTCACTTTTCCATTTGTACGACTTATGATACGAATGGTGTTAATACCATAATTAAGAAGAATTTAAATTAATAATCATGTTTGAAGATAAATTCAAAATTTTTTATTTAGAAATTTTTTAAAATTATATAAATTCGATATAGCGAAATTGCAAGTAATGTTCCTTCAGTACAAGATATTATGAATTTTATACCACTTGAATGAAGTATTTAAAATAGTATTAAATTGAAAATTTACAAAGAAAGTGTGCATGTTTAAAAATTGTTTGGCACTACAGTACTATCAGTTTGAACGATTTTTTTGTTACCTTCTAGTCGATTTGAGTAATTGAAATTTAACGAACAAGTTACTTATTCAATTTATATTTATGTAAAAGTAAACACTTACGAGAAATTTGATATGCATTATTGGCGTTCGAAACAAATTGAATAAGAAAATAGATTGACAAATTTCATTGTATCATGCGACCAACTTTCATATTTCCTCTCCCTTTTATCCCCTCCGTAATACGTCAATCATACCATCGATACTATCGAATTTTCGAGATGTTGAAATACAATAGGCATACCGTTTTAAATAATTTGCTCATTTAAAATTTCATTCAAAGTTGATTATCAATGGTTTATTTGTATACATTTTATCAAAGTATGACAAAAGCGAAACATATGTATATATATCATATCGGGATAACGGGGGTAGGCTTTTTACCTGTAACAGATCTTCAACAAATACAATGAAAATCGTAACGCTTGTTCGTTCCAGATTATGTAATTCGTGCGCAACCGGAAACGTATAATTCAGGATACACCGTGTCATCGAAACGTTCACTGATTTTGAATTCTTTTCAAAGATATGCAATTAATGTCAGCACGTTTTCCTGTTAATTTCCCTTATATATTCGACCAAACGAGAACATGTTTTTATTAATCGTACGTTAACTTTGCGAAACGTTGACAACATGAAACATTTCGAACCGCTTATTTTATCCTGGATTATTTTATTTTTCTTTCACGAGGGAACAGTAAGTTGCTTACAAAATATTTCTTTCGACGTTCATTTGATATAATTTTTTGCATTAAAAATTAGTTGAAACTTTCGGACAATAACATATTTTTTAGTCCTTAAAATGTCGTTCCGGAAATCAAGAAGTCGACGTGCAATTTCAAAAAGTGTTGGCGACCTGTAGGAAACGATATGCTGATTCAAACACAGACAACTCGGAAGGTTCTACTTCTACAGAAAACAACAGTTCGGAAAGCGATTCAAATTCTGATGAGAATATTTACGACAAAAATTTTTTTGATAAAAAAGGCGATCAATCTTATAATCAATCGACAAACACTCAAAGATATAGGTGCGATTTAAATAGACGGTTGATAATGAAGTAGAGTGGAGTCTCGCTATATGGCCTTGGATGAGGTTGGAAGGTCGAAAAAAATGTAGAAAGAGACATATACAAATTTTTTTTAATTTTTCCATAAAGACATTTGTTTCTTGACATTTATTGTCGTTATTAATAAATAGTAATCATATTTTTCATTGATACAGGAACTCTAATAGGAACAGCGATATAAATACACCTGACCGTTCAATTAACAGGAATATTAAACATTTTCATAATATAAGACATATTCGTAGATCAAATGATCAGAGTTCATGGAATTCACGAAGTGTGCAAAATAGTAGAAGTAATTTTCATAATCGAGAAATGAGTAATGGAAATACGAAGTCTAACAATAATACCGACCGAGAACAAACTGTAAGAATTATAAACTATTTTTGTTTCTTTGCACATTATATTAGATTATAAAAAACGAATAATTGTAACATGTTTCAGTGTGTTGTGCAGTGTTTCTTTAATGTACTAAATGTTGTAAGTAACGATTCATGCGTTTGTAATCTACAATACGTAATTTTCTTGTTTGATCGATTAAAATAACTTTCTAATTTATGAAAAAAATAGGTGGATCAAAAAGGATTTCCAGAAAGGGATTTGGTAATTCCATTAATGAGCCAAAATATTCAAGATCCAGAATTGAAAGATTTTGTTGAAGAATCAATAATAGAATGCTTTCATTACCTTGAATCAAACAAGAGAGAAAAGTGCGAATTTTCACAGAATCTTTTAACGTGTTTGGCTGAAAAAGGACAACAAGTTAATATTTTTTAATATTTACAAAATTAATACTAACTTTATTTTCGTTGTAATCAACTTTTTATTTTTTGTTTTAACGTAAATACTATAATATGAATTATGAAAATAAGCAGTATATCACAATCAGAATAAGCAAATGATTTGTTTTTTAGCGATGTGAAGATTGGGAAAATTAGAAATGCATTCATTCTAATTTCTTCAACGATATAAGAAGGTAAAAATATTATATTAAAGATATACGTGCAATAAACAAGAGGAGTTATAAATAATTGTCTGAGTGCACTTACTTAAGCATACAATAGCTTTTATAAGAAAAATTGCACTTTCTTGGTTGTGTAATGTTCGTATAGTTCTTCATAGCATTAATTGCAAAATTTTGTTTAAATTATCTTTTTTTAAATTGATATTGCTAAAAAGTATTGTCAATACTGTAATATAACATATCTTTTCAGTAATAAAATCATATTATTTTTCCTTTTTACTACCTACATTTTTTGTTTTTCGAGATATATATTATATCTAATATACTTTATAAATATAAACTATTTTCTTTTCTTCAAATCTTCAAAGCGTTTCATTAAATCGTCGAAATCAATATCTTCGCTACTAGATGGATTATTTGAAGGTAAATCATTCTCAGATGGTACAGCTGGTAGATCTGGTAGCTGAAAATCATTCATCGGCATTTTTGATCGTGGTTGTGGTTTTGGTTTCTGTTCAGACTGTAACAGAAAATCATAAATAACTGTGTTATATAAACATATAACAAAGTTATAATATATTATAAATATTTTATAATATAACAGAATTTGATCAAATGTTCAAAATATATATAACTAAAAATACATGTTATACTATCAAATTAATTGTTATCTATCATTCTTATTGCTCTATTACCTGTTTATTTAAATCAGGAGGAAATGATCCATATGGTGGTGGCAAATCATTTTCCTGCACAAAAAAAAATCAATTAATTATTAAAGAATTAAACTATTTGCAAGATTTATACTATGACTTATACTTACAGGTTTATTGCTATTTGAGTTATCCAAAGGAATATTGTAAGAAACATTATTTGGGTTATAAGGAACATTTTGGTCTTTACTTTCTAAGGGTAGCGATGGAGGCACAAATCCAATAGGTCCTTTCTCTGAATTCTAAAGAGACAAGTTAAAATAAGAATGATATTTACCACACTGTAGTATAAAAAATTTATGTAAGATGCATGTAGATGTATAGCAATTATTTACAATTAAGTTTGCTGTTGGATTTGGTAACAGTGGAGGTTGAGGAAAACCAATAAATCCAAGTGGTTGTGGCATACCACCACCAGAAGCTGTATCTAAATTATTTCTAGTTTCACCACTACCTCCAACATCAATCAGAAGAGCATCTTGACCTTCTGACATTACCTATAACATTAGTAATTAAAAACAAAGAAATATTATATACTGTTATTCATTATTATTAGTTGTAATTCACTGTTTTCACCTGTGGATCTGGTTCATATTCAACATTATAATTTTTTGCAATTTCTATAAGATACTTTTCCACAAGAAGCTTAGATGGTGACTGTACACTCATTTTGTGCTTTAACTTCTCAGAAATAGTTTGTACTGCTTCTTCTCTGCAAGCATCTGTGTACGGCTTGCCATACTTAGATGTTAAAATATCAGCGATTACTTTAATTTCTTGAACATCAGTCTGAATTCTGGGAGCAGCCCAAATTATTGTAGAAATAGCCTCTGCTAATCCTTCATCCAAGTTTCTATAACGATAAGCATGAAAATGACATTTAAGTAAAGCGCAGAAAATAAAATCAAAGCATTATTAAAGTTCTTACTTCATTTGTTGAATGAGTCCAAAACGTGCTAATAAAAGATCACAATACATCTCAAGCAATTCCATAGCCTCGACCATGTAATCTTCCCTAATAATATGTTCAACTCGTATTTTTGCTCTTTCAGTTTTTCCTGCGGCTATATAATCGGCTATTTCTTTTCGTGCTTTCTGTGCAAGTTCAGTTTTCTTTTTCTCAAGCAATTTCAATCGATTTATCGCAAGACGCAAATGCGTCTTTAGTTTCGTGTAATTTGGTCCACTCGAAAACATATTCGTTTATCGTTCTTGTCACAATTAGAGAGAATTGATATGATCTCACATACCCTTACGTGGGAGAATAATACGGGTTATTCGAAGAAGTCACAAAATGTGACAGCTCAGTTTCATCAGCTATGACTCAAGTTTACTATACATACTATATTATCCAAGTACGATGATTTATTTACAACTGACTCGTACTAGGTATTAAAAAATTGTACAATAACAAATGTAAAAATAATATATCACTAGTAAAATTATTGAACGATACAAAGAACAACTATTTCTGTATATACAATTATCATGAAATATTAAATTTAGTTGGTATTATTGACAGATAACGTGAACGTAGTCAGCGATAAGTTAAGCGTAGCATGACTTTTCTTAATCAACCGTTGTATTCAAGTGTGTATAGAACTTCTTACACATAAGAATAGAGTTGACAAAGCAACATAATGTTAGAAAAGGTACGCTGTATAATGCAGCCTGTATATATGTCATATGCATATGTAGGTGTTCCTTGCTGATTCACGCAAGCGCAATAACTGTAATGCGCATTGTGAATGC
This sequence comes from Megachile willughbiella, assembly GCA_945859595.2. Classification (NCBI taxonomy): domain Eukaryota; kingdom Metazoa; phylum Arthropoda; class Insecta; order Hymenoptera; family Megachilidae; genus Megachile; species Megachile willughbiella. The sequence continues at coordinate 12,758,754 of OX243798.1, read as the reverse complement.
GCACTGCATAGGTTCACTCAACAAGAGGTCATACTTAAATTTAAATCTTGTAGATGGAGCGCATTTCAATATAAAAATCGATTGATCGATGACTCGATACTCTGTAATCGAACTTATTCGTAACGAACCGTTAGAAACAAAAATCGGCAGAACAACTCACATTTTACTTATACATTGTTTATTTAATTGCTCTGAATGTTTTATTCAACTGAATTGCTTTCCTTTCGGCGGAAGGGAAAATTGGCACGATGCTGGCTGGCTGCAACTGTCAGCGAGAAAATGTTTAAAAAATTTTGTAAACCAAATCTCATTTCGAAGATTGATGTGTATCGTATTTGGTAAGATGCGAGATTTGTTTTTTTTTTAATTTTTGCCTTCTTGTTTCATTGTTATGGTAGCAAAACCTTTCTTCATTGTTTAAAATTCTAAGTTGCGTTAAAATAAACGTAATGTTTCAACAATTGAAATACATTTAATTTCCATGTTTCAATCCTTCGTACAAATTAATAAATATTAATGAAACAAGATAATTTTTTATCTTAAAATTATTTGAAACGTAGTTTTACATAACCAGTATTTAATCATTATTTATAAGTATTATTTAAGCAATTATTTACATAAAATTAAGAATTTATTTTTCAACTTTTAGCGAAGAGATTTTGTTAACGATCGAAATACGCGACAGAAGAAATTATGGCAGATTCAGTCTTTATCTTTCTTCACAGTTAATGTACGGAGTTACGAAAATACTTTTTTATCAGACTAAAATTTTTCAAGGTATTTTTATTGTTCCTTTCTCATAAATTATTACGAAAATATTTATTAATAATAAATTATTATTATAAATTTTAATTATTCATTATTAATTAAAAATAAAAATAAATTTACTTTATTTTTCATTTTTATTGTAGATTACCTGTTTTGCATGTACAAGAAACTGCTTACAATTCACAGGTAATATTTCAACGGTAACAACGTTTTTAATTAATTAGAAAATGTGTTTAAAATATTCGTAAGATGTATTTGATACAAATATTCTATGAAAATGGAATGTATTTATATTCATAATAATTATCTTTTAGTAGATCGGAATTGGGTCGTAATACTGCCGGAATTTTGGAACTACCGGATGTACCTCCTATAAATGAAGTATTTCGAAATTTAGAAACTTCAACCAATTTACATCTTATCACGGAAGAACCTTACACTTCCGTTATAGAACACTTGGTAAGGAAAAAATAACGATTGTAGAAAAGAAATATAACATTCCTACAAACACCTTCATGAAAATTGATTATTGCGCGATAAATTTTAATTATATTACGTTTTAAATAACATTTAATAACATATTCTAAATTGACGACAACTGTAGTTAAAGATTTAAAAGACGTAATTAAAATTTTATTATAAAATAATGAATAATATTTTCATGTAATAATAGTTGTACGTGTCAAACGTTAGAAGTATAAAATTTCGTTTGAAATTTATTAAAATGTTTGAATACTTAGTAAAGTTGTTTGAATATAGATGCAAGATGAAATGAATTTTGGAGTGCTGACCAGCCAAGAAATGGAGAAATTCATATTCCTTGGAGGAGAAGGACAATCCTTGTTAGTTTCCCATGCTTCCACAAGTTTCTTGATCCTAAACCATCCTAACACTACACGCTCGTTCGATCCAAATTCATGTACATTACAAATAGATTTGATGTTATTTATTCGTTTACTGATCTTTATTATTAACATTAATTATATAGAAATGACATACGAAAATTTCGTTGGGATACCTCGGAAGAAGCGATTGAAGAATCAAAGATACAAGTACCTTTGGTTGATATTGACCAACTTCAAATGGACATAATTGAAACTGAGAAGGAAATACGTTTAGCATCTGCTAAAAGAGATCAACGAGAATCTTTAATTGCTATTGAAGGTTAAAAATTAGTACACCGAATGATCAGTCTACTAACAGAATTTATTAATACATTGTTATTATCATATTTTAGATGACCAGCTTAAAAACCTTACTCCTACAATTTCTAGGAAGAGAAGTATGAAATATTCTGACGAAGTTGCAACAAAGAAGCGTAAAGTACGAAAGAAAGAGAAATACGATATTTTTATGAGTATTCAGCTAGTTACACGGCATTATACAATTACAAGTGGCCAAGTTAGAAAAACTGTAGATTGTGTATTCGATATAACTTAAAGTAGAAATTAAAATTCGATAACTTTGGACATAAAATGTAAAGAAAAGGATAATAATATTAATTATGTAATATTTTTTTTCAGATAAGTCCTACGGAAGAAAAGACACTTCCGGTACCTGCGCCATTACCCGAAGCAGAACTTGAACCGATACCCGAACCAGTACTTGAACCGATACCTGCACCAGTACCTGAACCAATACCGATTCCAGAACAGCAAGAACAAGCTCAGCAGAATCTTGAGCATGAAGCGATAATTGGATTAACAAAGACCAAAAAAAAACGAAAGTTTTGCGATAAATATACTAAATTAAGCGATACTGTAATGCAAAATTGTATTCAGAATATTTGGGCTTATACTATAGTTAGTTTATATTTATTCGTTTCAAACCATTTATTTGAAAACACTATATTTGTAATTTTTGCATTTACTTTAATTTTTTAAATGGTATTACTAAAAATTAAACTTATTTTTCAGAAACATCATCGATTTGCAACTACTTTACCATCAGCAACGGAATATATAATGCAACCTTCGGTGACAATTTTTAATAAATCGCGAGGAAGATCGTTGATCAAACTGTTTGAACAACATCTTATTGGACCCTTTGTCGCGCAAAACGAATATGAAACGATTGACTTTGAAATTGAAGAAACAATAAGTAAGCGTAATAAAATTATTTAGAAAAATAATTAATTTCTTAAAATACAAAGCAACTGCTTTTATACTGCCAATTTTGTAGGTGGAGAAACTATACGTGCGGACACGTCAAGTAAATTACGAGATAAAACAGCGGAAATATCAAGCAAACTTGCAATAACTACAACTGATATAACTGATCAGTCTAAGACACTAGAGAAAATACAACCGATAAACGATTTTGAGCTAAAAGTAGCCGAAGAGAATCATAAAAAAGAAACAAAGGAAGGTCAAGAACATATAATTGAACTTCCTGAAATCACTGTTATTGAAGACAAAATTAGGTATGAAATGTTTATACCAATACGTCACTGTAAATATTGAGAATATTATGGTATAATGTTTATTTTTTTCTTAGAGAACCATCTGACAAACTAGAGAAGTCTATAAATGGTAGAAAATCAAAATCTACTTCTGTTAGGTCAGCTATTCTTTGTACAAGTTAAAACTAATTATTCAGAATACCATTTTAATTTCATAATATTTTTTTATTATAGTTCTGAAATACATTTAACTAAACAAGAACTGTTAGCATTAATGGAAGTACAATGGCACGAGAAGACAATAATCAGATTTGAAGATTTAATTTCACCAGAAAGCTATAGTAAAAAAGATGCTGCACGTGCATTTTCTCTTTGTTTAGGTAAATTAAAATTTATTACTACAGATGTAACACATTTACACAGAAAGATGTTTTTAAATTAATAAATTTTATTTTAAATTTCTAGAATTTCATAAGGAAAAAGTTGTCATTTTGAAACAAGCTGAATGTTTTAGTACAATTTGGATAGAAAAATATCCTTGTTACAGTTCAGGAACTGATGAAAACACTGCTGCATCATAGATGTGCAGTTATCAAATATTTTTTATCATCATTAGTTAAGTAAGAATACCATTTATTAAAATATTTATTATATAAATTTATTTTTATAAAACACGGTGAACTTGCTATAGCATTGTGTATTTAACATGTGATATATGTATAATACAAGCATCTTACTACAAATTATAGAATATCTGTATAAAATGAATGTTATCGTAATAATAAAGTTCTCGTATTTTGATAATTGGATTTGTATATTAAATTATATTTTTATGTTCTAATAATTCATTTTTTATCGAATATATTGTAAAAATTATTACTTATTATATATAATAATATTTCGGTAATACTCTTTTATTGCATAAAAGTTTGGAAACTTTTTAAATTAAATAATAATTAGATGCACTAAAATTATATCTCATTTCAATATAATTTGAACGTTTTAACACATTCATTATTTATATATGTTACAATAAATGTACACATAGCTTTAAATCTTATTTAAAATACAAGCAGATATTCATTAATTCATTTTTTCTACATCTCACACTTCTTAATTCTATTTATTTTTATGACAATCTCTATAAGTGTAATTTTTCAATAACGAATACGTACATTTATTAAATAACATATACAGATATATTTATTTGTATAATTGTTAATATGTAATTAACTTAATAAAATATTAGTTCATATTAAACTACTTAAATAGAACAACTATTGTAGTAGACTTGATTTATTGTTCACTGTCCTATTCAGATAGTTTTGTATGAAAAATGTAAATAAAAAATATATCTATTTTTAAGATCATAAAGTGCGTTTTAAAAAATGTTTCTTTGTTTTCGTTTTTAACAAGTTAATGCTGGTTATAGTACGTAAGCATCAATTAAATTTTCCATTTATTATGAACCTATGATATAATTATAATGCATATATTACTATTCACGAAGTCTTGCTAATCGTTGCGTGAGCTCATCCTGTTCTTGACTAACAGTAGATGAACCTATAGTACTTAATTGACCAGATGGTAACTCCATATTCAATTCTAGACTGTAAAGAATTATATATAAAATTTATTAACAATGTTATCTTTTATATTAAGGTGACTTAATTATTGCAAAATAGTTCTAACACAAATACTTACCCAGCTTCATCTGCTACTTGCTGTAATAAATTATCAACATCATTTTGCGGAACATTTGTAGTTGTAGTTTGGGACATAGCATTTTCCATGTATGAGCTCTGTACATCTAAGTCCTCAAACTGGCTTTCAAATTTATCCATTAAACCTGGGATTAAAGTTATAACATATTAATTTCACTATTATTACCATTGCATGTAACACTTTTATGTCTATATTGAATATATAAAAAATATTGACATGTATTCAATTACCTGAAATCTTTTCTAAATTCATAGATTTCATTGCTGCATCCATAGCTTTAACTACCCCAGCCATTGATTGAGTAACTTTACGTGTAGTTAAAGCAGTCTGTACTCTACTAGCAACAGCATCGACCCTTGCGCTCATGCGTAAGTAATTCAATGCTTGATTTTTTTGACGAATTGCATTTTCAGCATGGATACGAGCACCTTCCATATTACCTTTTTGTATTGCTTTCTTTATTTTGGCTTTCTCAACTTTCTCCTCCTTCTCACATTTTTTTGAATTTCTTTCTAACTCTTTCACGGCAAACTTAAGATTAAACAAATTTTCTTAAAACTAGTTTAGGAAAATATTATAATTCTTTTTGTTCAAAAGTAAAATTCCCTTAAGAAATTTTTAACCTTATAAAATATTACTTAACCCAATTTGAAAAAGACAATTAGTAACTTTATCAAAACAAGAGTTGTCACTTCTGTATAAAGTAAAAAAGTTGAAAATTAAAGATAATTAAAAATTAACAGATAATTATTATTTTTTGACACTGAAAATTATACTTTGAATTTTAAAAATGAATGATTGACAATTAAGAATAATCATCGTTGCACTTCAAATTACATAAGTAAATCATGACAAATATTTAGAAAAAGGATACTTTCCATCTGAGAGACGGACATAATTGACTGTTCGGCCCCCGTTGTGGAGAAATTTAAAAAAAATAAACGTCTTAAATAACAAACTCAACCTTTCTTGTTTACGAAAGATTCGATCCGTATTAATATCACGATTTGATCAAACTAATTGTCATTTAAATTTCAGTGAAACTAGTATGACAACCACCATGAACACGAATTTTTAACTACGATTATTTCTGAGAAATGTAACATAAGTACTATAAAGTAAAACCATTGAGTGCTATTACTAATCGTCAAGCTGACAATATACTTATATCATATGACAATTAAATTTTTGTAGATGGACAGGATGAAAATGTTTCTTCAGAATAGAAACTACTATACCTACTGTGGTACAGCTTGATATTTTGATTACAGTTTATTACTTTACCGCAAGATGGCGACAACTGTATATTTTCGAAGTGCGTAACAACAAAATTTAAAAACTTAGAAAGATTGGACTTCCATAGCATTATCAGTTTATTAAATTAATTGCTTTATAATAAATTCTTTATTACTACTACACTTCTTTAACTAACTTAATTTAGATCAACTTTACTGCTCAAATTCAGTCAGCGTAAAAGTTGATTTATAATAGTTCACACGTTGCTGTAAGTTTTTCCGATAGACTATATATTGCAAAATAGCTCAAAATTTTGTATAAACATAATTTCTAACATAAATATAGATCATTTTAATAAATAAATATAACGTCTGATTATAAATGTAACAAAATTTAATCATTTAACTGCGATGTCCAAGAACGTTTCGTTATCAGTCATTGTGTTATTATATCAGTATAACTTAGCAAGTAGAAAAATAAATTACCATTGTGAATTACATTTATAAATTTATATTGATATCAGGAATATTTTGGACCATGTTATTTCTCAAAAAGGTACATGAAGGGTTTACCTAAAGTACCCGAATAGTAGAAGGTGTTGTCAGCTGGGAGTGTGGCGGCTCCTGTAATCCGGCTACTCGGAGGCTGGTTATGATGGAGGGTCTGAGGTCGGGGGTACCTGTTGGTGCGGGACTCACGTTGACTGGGCGTCCGCACTAAGCTCGCCATCAATATGGACATCCTGGAGGAATCCGGGATGGCCAGGTTGGCTAAGGAGAGGCGAACCGGGCCAGAGGGGAAACCCAGCAGCCAAAAGTCTCCGTGGCGGGCAGTAGTGGGATCGCGCCCGGGAGTGGGACCGTATCGACAGCCTGGTCAATATGACTCGACTCATAACTTTTTTTTACTTTTTTTCATGCCTTTATTCATTAGTTTAAATTATCTAATTATATATAGTTATTTAAAAATGTATTAATTAGTTTTTAGAAATAAATATTTGTTGGTTGTGTATAAAACACATCAAGTCATATTGTATCTTAAATGTAGCGTGTATCTTTGCATTTCTCTATTTTTAGGAAAATTTAATAAAATGTTAAATACTTTTTAGTATTTTTAATGTTATTAATGTTATCTAAAAATGTATTTTTCTTGTATAACAGTAGCCAAAAGTAGTCATACACTGTAGCTTCGCTTTGAAACTATGATTTTGTAGTCTGTTTATATTTTGTTATCAAAAATTTTTAATAAATCGCTATTATTTTATTAATTATTAAAAAGGGTTTCATCTTTTACTCAAATTATAAAGTACTCTATTACATAATAACATGGGCTGAAAATAATCTTCTGATTCTTTTCATAAGATCTCCATAAAGATCTTTTTCACCCACTTGTATAATTTTCAAGTTATATTCGTGATCATACAAATAAAACAAGACATAATAATGTTAAAAGACATGTAAAAGTTATAATAATATAAATTATTAATAAATGCATATATTTTTATATACAAAACAATATCTCAATGTTTGAAAATTTACTATACAAAATGAAAGTCAGTTATATTTTTCCATATATAAATGCATCAAGCATAATTTAAAAAAAAAGAAAACAGTGCATTTATGTCAGCATAGAAAACACTATTTTTCTATTTGATTATCTATTTGTTTGTTATTCTTTAACAATTGATGTATGGTACAAATAAAATCAGAAGTATTCAGGACAATATTTTTATAAACAATAGTATCAGGATGAAAATAAAATACATAAATATTTTTTATTCTACAATTTTTGTTTTTCTTTCTTGGCTTGTTCAGCAACTGCTTCTAAACGATCATGTTCAGCAATTAAGGCATTAACTTCATTTACAGGAAGAATCTTAGTCACAGTTTTGCCATTTTCTCTTGTCAAAGTGACCATCTCCACTGAAATAATTAAAAAATTATACATTATATAACTTTACATATGATTTTACAAAGAAATAGAATCTATTACATCTTATTTCTGTTTTACAGTAAATAAAATTTAAATATCTAAAAAATGTGATTTAATACACTCTAGATTTGAGGTAAAAATAATTAATTAGCATTACAGTTAATATGCCATACACATTTACCTTTATCTCCTGACAATTTAGTCAGATCTAATGTCTTTGATAGCACTTTAATAGCTAATGCTTTAGCATCTGCTAATGTTATGTTATTATTATCGTATTCCTGTTTTAATGAAGATACAGCAGCGGCAGAATTATATCCAATGCAAGTTGCTTTCCATCCTCCATAATTTCCACTTGGATCTGATTGATACAATTGGTATCCATAATGTTTATCCCATCCCATATACAAAATTGAAACACCAAAAGGCCTCTTTCCACCAAACTGTGTATATGCTTGTTTCACATCACAAAGCCAAGAAACAAGCTGTTCGCAATGGATTGGTTCTCCATATTGTAGTAAATAGCGCTGTGCAATTACACGCAGTTCATTTGTTAATACATTAGCATCAGACGTGATACCAGCCACACAACACACAATATCATTGTTGAGTTTGTAAATCTTTTCAGAATAATGGACTTCATCCAAAAGTTTATTTGTATTACGTCTTTCAGCTACAAGTAATACACCATCAGTTGCTAAAATACCAACACAGGTGCCTGCATGACTTATAGCTTCCATTGCATATTCTACTTGATAAAGCCTGCCCTCGGGTGAAAAAATAGTTGTACGTGTATCATATCTACGTGCCTGTTAATATAAATAATAATATGAATTAAGTATACAGAAGTTTAGATTACTAAATAATCCATTGAATATTATATAAATAACGCACTACTATTAACTACTATATTACAGATAACCTAATTAATATATCCACAATGATAAGAATTTATAAATTAAAGTATATACTCTAGGACACAACCACCACTGCAAAAGAAACAATTTTTCAATTAACTATACGAGTAAATATAAAAATTTGATTTATAATAAATGTTACGTGGGTCTTGTTCTAGAATAAATAATAAACTCAAATGAATACTATTTTATTATTATGATTTGAGAAATATTGTTTTCAATGCATGACAATGCAGTTTGAAAATAACCTCTTTAATAATAATATTCTTTAAATAGAGAGTAATTAATGTTTTCGATAAAGTGATAACTTATATACTTACCATTTTGTAAAATTCTGTTTATAACAGTAACAAAATGATATATGTAACGTTAAAATATTAATATACTGTGATGACAATCAAGAATGGTTTGTATCAGTTGGCTTTTTGAAAACTTCAGAATAGACACACAACCAAGTTCGTTCCAAAAATGCACGAATTGGTGAGTCTAGGTATGTTCTGTAATATGACTGCGAACGATTAAAAAAAATAAGTCATTGTATTGCAATATGAAACAATTCTTTTATTGTTAAAATAGCGTTATTACAATTTAATCTGCATTAAACCTAGTCATAACACAATCTAATCTCAATTTAATTTAATTTTAATTAGATATAACCTCATCGTACCTAACTTCATATTTCATGATACTATTATGCATAAAATAATTATATATCAGATTTCATATTAATAAAAGAAATGAATAGGACATAAAAACTACAAAAAATTATTTTATATTTTTGTCTCTGTTATCATATATAAAATTATTATGAATAATTTATAGTGAACAAGTTATTTCAAGAAAAATTAGACATGTATTTCTTTATTGATTTAATACAAAGAATAACGAAAATAAAAAATTATTATATAAAAATGATATATCGATACATACTTTACTCAAATTAATGAATATAAAAAGAAACTTACATTGAATAATGATTTACACTTACATACATATTAGTAGTGTCAAAGAAACTAAAATAATTATATATCTATGTAAATTTTATCTTATTATAGAAAATATTCATTTAAACTATATGAAAAATAAATGTTTTCTTTTAGCGCTTCGTTTCTTTTTGCTCGAAGTCTGTCAATATTTAAATAATAAAACAAATCAAATACTTTGCTTTATAATAAAATATGAAAAATAAATGTTTGATACAACTATACTATATAATTTCAAAATATAATCTGTAAATATCATGTTGCTATCTTTATAAGAATCTAAGTTCTTATAAGTCAGTATTGTCATATTCATTTTAACTTTCATCGCAATTATGATCTAATGTAGAACCAGCTTTTCTGTTTGATTTCTGTGTTATATTAGAACCTGAACGTTGATAAGCAAGAATAAACCCTCTACCAGTGCTAACTTTCTTTGGTTCTCCATGTAATATGCCTCTTCGTGCACCTAACTCAATTCCATTCTGACTTTCAGAAGTATAATATTTACTCAACTTTTCTTTAATATTATTTGTTTCCAAATTTTTTTCTAATGTATTAACGCGTGTTTTTGAATTTATTGGTCCCAAATTATCATCTTTCGTTTTCATACTTTGAGACATTGCACAAGTATCTTTTGTAACATTCTGTACATCTTTTTGTTTAAGTTGAGAATTATTGTTTTGAGGTGAAATTGTCTTTATATTGTTACTTAAAGTATTTGATAAAGTAGCTTCTTGTACATCCGTTTTCGAATAATTAAGGTTTAACTTGCAAGAATTTTCTGAATCTGAAATATCATTGTTGCTATCAATGGAAATATCTTTCATTCGTGAAATAAGACCAGTAGCCGAAGCGCTTACATCACAAGATACGGCTTTGGCAATATTTTTAGGAACTCTTAATGGTTCATCACATCCCTGAGAAAAAATTTCAATAAATGAATGTATATATATTCATATATATTTATATAATTGTATACATATTTTATATATGAATATATATACATATAAACTAAAAGTATAAACTTACTATTTGCTTTTGTGCAAAACCTTGCCTATTAAAAGATTTTTCATTATTTTCTTTTTCTAAACTTAGTAATCTTTGTCTTTCATATTCCCTAAATTTTTTCTTTTCTGTTTTTGACATAGCTATTGCTGGTCTTATAACATTTTTTTTTTCTGAAGCAGCTAATGGATTATATGTAGGATTGTTCTGAAAATCCAAATTTTATAAAATACTATATACTTTTTATATATAAATTAAAACTGAAAAAGAAAAAAGATACATATATATAACAGTTAATGAGCTGATTATTTACATACACCAAACCAGTCTTCCTCCTCTGTTACATTTGTCTGTAGATTACAGGCTTCGTGTATTGAAATTCCTACCTGACGTTCTGGTTCCAATATAGTATCATAAGATTGCACATTTCCACTACTTGGACATACACGAAGATGCTGCTGTAATAATAACTAATAATAGTATTAAGATGAAAGATAGCACATTTCCATTACTTGGACATACTCGAACATGCTGCTGTAATAATAACTAATAATAGTATTAAGATGAAAGATATTTCTGTTATTTGTAATAATTTAAATAAAAAATTTGTTATTTATTACAATTCATAAGGTTACTTATATTGTTAAAAATAATAGAAATTAAGATTTATATAACAATCCATTGTTTGAAATATATATATATATAAAAGTATATATAAACATTGTATATCTTTTAAATTACCTCATATTCATCAACATCTACTATATGTGTCACATCATAAAAGCATTTTACTTTCGTATGCTTTGGATAATTTTTACAGCATTTGTATAAATGCGTCTGCAATCGACTTTTTAGAATTCGATGAGATACATCCAATGGGCAGGTTACATAAAAGTCAGTGATACTCATTTTACTAAGGAAAATATATACAGTTATGAAGATTTCATAAATTTTAAGTAATAATGTATAATAATAAAATGTATTGGTATATTGTTTAGTTACCATCAAATTTATATGTATAATGTTAAACTAAATAATACCTTATATAATAATTACTTTTACATTAAAAATCGGTTTTGTAATTATTATAATTTATAAAAATTAATTTAACAAAATGTTTATTTTACAAAATTCAAAATTGAATTATTCTTACATTCTTACAAAGTGTTGTACAAATTTTGCAGTGGTAATATAAATTATTTTTGAGAAATAAACCGTTAAAATAAATACAACTTTAGAAAAAATATGATTCGTCAACACGTTGTTGAGCTGGTCCCAGACGTTTCTGCGCGCAATTATGTAAATATGTTACTTATATTACTTTTCATGATTTTATATTTATTTACGTAATCAATATATAAAATATCATATATAGCTATATGCAATTTTCATCTATTACCTGATAATTACTAATAATACCGAAATTAATAGTACTCTTGGTATCGGCAAATACCACTTACCTCTCCTACACTTGAATTCACAGCAAACACTAGTGTTTTGCACTGTTCAAAACATCTTACCATCCCCCACTACGTTGCCCCCTCCAGAAATAACTTTACTAGTCATATATATGGTGGATAAAAATATACAAATGAAGAAAAGAAATGATTATGTACAGAGATATCCTAAATAAAAAGATTACGGGGTATATATTATACTCTACACATATAACTATCGTTGTACAGGCGCATGCGCTTTACCCTTGGTAGCAAAGTATACTAACCAGACCAATATATGCAGAATGAACAAAAAATCGCTCGACAATATTATTCTGTTTTGAATTTAACGTACGTTAGCATAATGCTGAATCGACATCAGTCTACACATGTCTAAAGACTAGCAAACGAATACCAATATGTACTTCCTTTGCGCTTGTTCGCTCAGTGTAGACTCAGCATAATACTCAAAATACACTTATAATGTATTATTATTATTGCATACATATATATAACGAGTGTTTAAAAAAAAGGTGTTGATAATTGAAATCAGTTTTGGGCAATGATTATTTAGAATAATGAATAAAATATTCACAAATAAATTTGATTGATTCGTTATTTCTAATTAACAAAGTAAATAAAGAATAAACCAAAATTATTTGTTATTTTTTAATATCTCGAAATTTTCAGATAAAAGAGGCAAATATATTTTATAATAAGGGAGAATAAAAGGATGAAATGTTTTCAAACCTAGAAAAAAATAACTGTCATCTTTAATACCTGTTTTACATATAGAGTGTCCTATCTTTGAATCATACAATTTGAGTTACACCACCACTATCTTGCAAAGAAGACACACGCTTTTCTCGCGCAGTATGGCCCGCTCGATTCCAGTCGTGATCTGTTCGACCACGTTAATTCGTAGAGGTTTTCTTTCGTTCAAAAACCAAATCGTACGCAAATAATCCAGAATACATCATGGATGACGAATGGGGTATGCAGAAATAAATTTACAAACATCTTGGTCACAGTATCGTCACACTTCAGTTCGAGGTAACAAAATGATTTTAACCTTCAACTTTACAGATGTCGAAAACGCAGAGGCGAAATTCGACCTAGCTATCAGATCCAACAAGTGGGAGGGTGAAGATGAGGACGAAGATGTCAAGGTTCTATTTTATTTATTTTCTGTTTTTATTTAAAATTATTATTTTTAAATCTTATATCAAATCCATGGATTACAGTATGGTTAACCTTTCATAGGCAAGTCAACACGAGACTAATACCACTATAATTGATTATTATTGAATGAACTTGAAGTTTGTCTTTGTATCTGAATTGAGTCAAAAATAAAATTTTAGTTGCATCAATTGAAATTAAACTTAATTAAAAATTCGTGTGTATATTTAAATAATTTTTTTTTTTATTATACAGTTTTACATAAAAGATAGATTTAATACTAATTTAATATCATGTTTAATTAATACAATATGTTTTATTTTTTGAAGGAGCAGACTTATTAATTATGGATTATATAACGAAGTAATGATAGGAATAAAATATATTAACAATAAAATATTCTTTAAATTCTAGTTAGTTTAAAAAAAGCAAGTACTGTTAATATTATTTACATTTAATTGCATTCATATGTAATGAATATATTCAAAATTATTTATATTCAGCATTTTAAAAAAAGAAATTCACTTAATAGGACAGTTGGGAAGATGTCGAAGAAGAAAAGAAAGATGTAGAGAAACCTGCAGAGGTGCCTAAAGCTAAGCCAAAGCCAAGAAAAGCTTTGGCAGAAAGAATTGAAGAACGTGAGGTATATTTTTTAATCATTGATTACATTTTCATGTAATTAGATTAATATCAATAATTGAACAACATGGCATTTAAATAAGTCATTTTGTTATTTGTTTGTTTTGTGTATATAAATTTAACACTTATTTTATCCATTTTGTCTTTCTATATTTTAGTGTTTAATTAAGAAATACACTATTTATGTAGTATTTATTTATAAAATTTATTAATGAATTCAATACAATACATTTTTTATCTCTTCTTTCTTAAATTCAGAAAAAGGCAAGGGCAGAAGCAGAAAAGAAAGCTAAAGAAAAGGAAGAGGCATTGACACCAGAGGAAAGGAGAGCAGAACAACTGAGACGTCAAAGGCTTCAAGAGGAAGCTGATCTACGTCTTGCTATGGAGACTTTTGGTTTGTCCAACCTTGTTGATTTTTCTCATCGCAGGCCGCACAGAACCGAGAGGAAATGACTCCGCTAAATATTTTTATTTATTAACTCTTTGCGCTCCTATTTTTATTCAATAATATCACGTTTTAATACCATAAAATTATGTACTAATTTAGTTAACATTTGACTAAATCAAGAAAATACTACCTTTGAAAGTATTAACATTAGTATTTTACTTATGATATATTATACAGTATGTATTAATTTATAAATTATTACTTTTCGAAGTTCTTTTTTAAGTTTGCAAAGATAATGATTGTCATGATTTTACATAAGATTGGCACGTTGCTAAATTATAATAAAAAAAATTGAATGGCTGGATTATAAATTAAAGTACAAAATGATTATTAATTTATTCCGATTTTATTCAGTTTCACATGTTTTTTGTATTGAAGCTATTATTTTTTAATCTTAAATATTTATTTAATTAACATTTTATGTAAATTTTGATTATGTGAAATTATTGAAGCTTTCGATTTCTTAAGGCTTTAAAATATTTTTAATTTGAAATTTACGAAAGATATATTTTTAAAGTTATTTTGATTTTTATATATCTTTATGATTTAAGAAAATATGGATCTGAAAGTTCTATTTATATAAAAACTAATGATTGGATTGCAAAGGGTTGATTTTTATTTATGCTGTAAAACAAATTTTTAATGGCTTAATTTTTTTGAAGCATTGTCTTTCATAAATTAATATAGAATTTAATCATAAGCATTGAGTATTATTGGTGTAAACATTGGAACGATTATGTTTGTAATTTTTAAATGCATTCCAATTAAGGAAATAGCTTTCTACAAACAATATTAAATTCATAAGCATCTTCTTCTTCTTTTTAAGAGGACAACATACAATATTTTTTTATATAAACTTATATACTTATAGCAATTCTACAAATTTTGAAATAACTTTTATACATTCACTTTTACTTAAATTTTAAATAATATTGCTATACAGATTGAAAACATACAATTTTTACAATATTACCTTAAAATCGTATATTTACTACTATTCTGATATTTTTAATTCACAGTGCAATTAAAAAAACTTGATTTTGTGTCAGGAACTGTACTAGAGATGTAAAAATGTATTTAAACGAGCTAATATTATCTTTGAGGGAAATATAAAATTGTCATTGTGTAAAAAATAAACATTTCTCTTTCATGAAAAAACAATGCAGAAGTGTCTTATTTATCAACATTGATCTCCTGTATCGTTCCTGATAAATATTTAATTTTCATTTTGAAAATTCATATTTTGTTTAGTATATAACTTTACTTTTGTGTACTATTAATATTTCTACTAAGTATATGTATAAGTATGAAGAATTAATTTATTAGACTTTTAAGTTATTTGTTCATGACAATACTAGATGTTGTGAATTAGAAAACAGAAATAAAATTTTCCACATGAAGTGAAAATAGCAAATTTAAAGTGTAATCATATATAAAACTAAACTTATATAATAGAAAAATAATAAATATTGTTTGAAGTGTTACTTTAATAATCAACAGTTATTGAATTTCAATAATTATTTCTCTATGAAATGATTTTTTATTAATGATTTTTGCATAATTGTATAATCAGGCTGTATAATCTCTAATACATTTCCAACAAAGTAAATTTATCAAAAGTCTTAAATTATTTTTTTTATTTTAGGTGTCACAGAAGAGTCTGTGTTGAGCCTGGATACTACAGTGCCTAACACAAAAGAAGAATTTGAACAGTATGGAAGTGTACTTACGATGAAGTTAAACCAATTTGCTAAAAACGCTGAATTTCCTCAATTTGCAGAAGAACTTATCAAATGCATTACTCTTAATTGTAAGTATATCAATGTAATAGAAAAAATTAAGAAGTAATATTATGAAAACCATGTAATTACATTTATTAGTATTTACAGAATCATTAAAAATTTAAAAAGAACATATTTATAGTAATATAGAGCGATACATAGAATACTTTGAGATAATAAATATTTCACTATTAATTTCACGTTTTGCTTCGTAATATATTTAACGTGTTTGTTTAACAGTGTTATATGTTGCTTACAAATCAAATTTATATTTCGTTTACAGTACCCTCAACGCATCTGAAGAAAATAAAGACAATGGTTGATAATTTGTTAATTGAAAAGCAGAAGATGGAGAAAGGAGAGAAGGCGAAAAAGAACAAGGGCAAGGGAAAAGCAAAACTCAAAATCGAGGGTGACAACACTCTTTTGAGCGAATATGGCGACTATGTTTACAATGAATATGATGATTTCATGTAGCGACCTTTTCATCCCATATTCTTATTTCCTATCCTCTTTTCTAGTCGCCTAAATACATGCAGATGGTTATTAACATTTTTTGCAAATTTTATATCATTTATTCTCTCTACAATTGAATTCCCTGTTTTATTATTATGAGATCTTGGTTTGAGGTTGCTATCTTAAATACTATGTATAGGTACATATATGTGCTATTAGAGTGCCGTACATCTATGAGATGTAAAACGATCTTATTACGAAGTGTTGGTAATATGTTTCTCTATGACTGAAAGATTTTATTGATATTTAACCGATTAAATTCTGTCAGCACTTCTAAGAAATCAGTAGTTTTTTTAAACATGTCAGAAAATTTAACCATGTTTATTATATTTAACGTATAAATTGATTGCAATTAGTGAAAATTGTATTGATAAAAGTTCATTACAAAATGCAGTGCAAATATGGAGATTCCAACAACGACCATCACAACGCAAGTAATATTGAACAGCCGAATCACCGAAGTGGAGTAACTTGTCGATTGTGATAATTACTCTTTGAAACGAATTTCATGCTCGTGCATTCAATATTCGTTTCTTAAATGGAAATATATATAAGCAATTATAGTTTTATATTTGCATTGTGCACATCATTTCTTTTTCTTGTTTTTATAATATATATAATGTTCAAGTAATATATAATGAAAACCATGTATTTCATTTTGGAAGTCGTTGTTGTAAAAGTATAAAAAATAACCATTGAGACGTTTGTAAGGAATTCAATGGCGTTTTATTAATCTTTTTATTACATGGAATCGTTCACAAAAGGTATACATAGTAAAGTGAAAAAAATAAAATACTTGATTAAAAATTTAGTTTAAATATGGACGAAATTTTCACACTTAAACTATTTCGTAACATATTTTTTTTACTTTTACCGCAGTAAAACTAAGAACAACGTTTATTTTCTTATAATACATTAAGAATATTGTTTTCTTTTTTATTTACTAATAAATCTTACTTGTTAATAAATTTACTCTATTATATCTACATATATAGGTTGTATTATATTGAACTTTACCTGTATCATAATAAATTAATTTTTATTATTATAATAGTTCATTTTTCTTAGTTTTATTGCAATAATTGGTTATAATTGAACATAATTAAATGAATATAATAATTCTTATCTTCATTTAAGTATATTTTAAATATATTTTTTCTAAATTAAATATAATAAATTCGTCTATATACAGCTTTTTCTAATTTGCCATAATACAGCAGAATTTAATGGTTTCATTTATTTCATTGTTAACAGCTTGAAAAATTGTAATTATGAAAATTGTGTTCAACTTGAACTATTTTTGAAATTATAGTTTTATATGAAATAAATACTTTGGTTACTTCAGTTTACAAAACTTTCAAACAAATATTATAAATTTTATTTCCATTTAATTCTTATATATTACTATGCTTTCCTTTTGTACTATAACTATTTAACAGATATTAAGACAGGAGGTCCGTAATATATAGTGTTTATATGATATTAATTATAATATATATCTTTAAAAAGTTTTTTTGATTATCTTCAATTAGTGTTTTGATAGAGTTGTATTTAACTATCTCTGTTAAAAATACTGATAATAAAATTAATTTATCACGTTTATCATTTAAAACGAATTTTTGCAATAGATTTTAGATAATCTAAAGCATTTTATGTTGCAAAAAGCTTTAAATGCACTTACAAATACAAGTAATGCTAAAACAAGTACATTTTATTATAGAATGCAATGCTTAGAAACTTGGAATGTAAATTATAATTAAAGAGAGATCGACTAGTATAACAATCAATCTTCCCGATACCTGAGAACTCTGGTAACAGTACGAGTTAAAGGAAATGTTTCATTAAATTTACACGTGTTATTCCAGTCATCAACATTTAAGGATAGTATCATTGCTCCTCCAAAATTATTGGTACGAATCCATTCTGTCTAAAAATAAAATATTGAATAATGCAGTATAAAGTCTAATTTATACAAAAAAAAATATACATACATACCTTATAATAAACACTTGTGATATCGTCATATGATATCCATTCTCTATCTTTATAAGCATACGGAACTTTGCTTTCATCCTCAAAAACACTCTTTGCGCCGTTTTGAAGAAACTGACAAACTGTATAATAAGTAACAAAACCCATTTCACCTAATTTTCCAAAACCACTTGCTGGAGCTAGTAAACCATGATTTAGTGGATTATCTAGTCTATAAGAGTGGCCATAAGTGGGGATACCAATAATTAACTTTTCCCTTGGCATTCCTTTCGAGATCCAATATTGGGCCGAAAAGTTAACATTCAAAGTAGAAAGATATCCAGATTCGGCAAGTCGTGGAAACAGTGGTGCATTAAGATCAGTTATTGGGTAATACCAAACATAGAAATGATAATCATATGACATCAAATTGACAAAATCTACGTATCTAAATAAAAGATTTAAAAATGATCGATTATTAACAATTACTATACTACACCAATACTTACAAAAAATATTTCACATATATTATTGCTTACTTTGCCATTTCTGCAACATCATAGCTCTGATCAACAATAGCTTGTGGAGCAGCTACTGCGACAGAAAGAATTAGTGTTTCTCCAGCTCGGTGAAATTCTATTCGTAATTCTTCTAACAGCTGTATAAAACGAATTTTTTCTCGATCGTCAGCCCCGAGCCATGCTGGAAATTCCCAATCTAAGTCCAATCCATCAAAACCAAATGTTTTTGTTATATTTAACACTGATCTTATAAACCTATAACAAAAAATTAGTTATTATAACTCACTGTAAATAAAAATGAATAACTAAAGTGCTATACAAGGTACAAAATAACAGAAATTACCTTTTTCTATTAGCATGATTTTTTACCATTTCTGAAAAACCTAAGTGGAGCTCATTACTGCCGCCAGCACTGATCATGACCCTTAATTCAGGTTGCAGCTTTTTCAAGGCAACAATGTCCTTGTAAATTGATGAATTGCCATCCAAGTTTAGACTACAGTTCACCACGCTCGCAAAACCCACGATAATATGCGTACAAAGATTAGGGTCAATGTGCGACGGACTGAGCTCCCAGAACGTGTTCAGGTTGCTCTGTATGGTGTAATAACAGACAATGATCTGCCTATGTAAGAAAAAATGTTTCATATAAGTCAATTACTTTTATAACACTACTTTCCATAAATAACAAATCATTAATACTTTGCTTACCTTGTGGAGTTGGTGTTGTAATGCTGTGGCGAACTGATACTGTTGTTCCTGTCCGCATTCTGGTTCTCCTTCGTCGACTCGGCGTACATCCGAGCCCGACGTAACCACGTAGCAATCTTGGCATTGTCTACTAATGTCTCTGTATCAAAAGATTCAGCTCTTGGAGAGCGAAGGATAACAATTCCTATCCAAGCACGTGTTACAAACAGAATTGCAAATACTAGAGACACTAGTAGCAAGCACAAAACTTGTGATTTCCAACGAGGTCTAAAATAAATATTTAGCCATTAATACAATAATTAATGCAATCTCCACTAATTTCATCAAATACAAAAATGAATACAAATTTTATAACTATACATCGATGATTGAATTATAGCATACTACTCTCAGATTTATGTCTACATTAAATCATGAAGGCTGCCTATATCATAGTAAATATAGAACAATCAATAACCACACCTGTAAGTTTTGACATACACATATATACTTACCCATACATTTTAATATGCACAGCAATAGTTATAAATGTAAACGTTAAAAAAAGAACTTTAATGGATATATATATATACACATATAAAATAAAAATATAACTATGACAGTGACAAGAAGTTAATATATAAAATACCTAAAAATACTATAATTCTTTTTTACCAACACAATTGTTTTCCAATTATTTTACATATAAACAACAACTTTTCTATGTAAATAGGATGATAATAATAATGTTATGTTTAAAATAGTAAGCATGAATATCAAAGTTAGAAACTAAATGATAATTTAAATAAGTGATAAGAGAATTAATTGCTTTGTATCATATATTTAAATAAATTGTAAATTAAATAAAAAAGAGTATAGAATGGAAAATAATTTATGGCATTTTGGAAACTTTATGCAATTATATAAACAAAGTAAAAGTATTGCTAATTATCAGAGATAATCAGTACTTTTTTATCTATGTTATACATATAATATTTATTAATGACTTTAAAGATAATTTAAAAATATTATCAGTATCAATACTGGCAATAATTATTAAAAACCATATGTGGTTGTGCTTATCAAGATACTCGCCTATATACAAAATAAAATAAAATGTTATTTAATATTAAAACTTTAACAGTAACTATAAATAATTAAAAATAAAGTTTCAAATACATAATACATATTACAAAAGATAAATGAAGATGCAGTAATACGTGAAAACATATTTAATAATCATATAATTAGTGCAGGTGTAATTACTAAGAAAGTAAAATAATGCAACTCACTGTCTAACGTCAGTTAACAGTTCATATTTTGCTTGAGGGACAGGAATTTGATTAACCATTGAACGTATAATGTTCGTCGAGATTGTCGCTTGAGGACGCTAGTCCTCGACGGTGGCTTACTGCTTTTATTACTACGCCCAATACAATATAGTGCGCCAATGCATATATGTACATATATATACACACCTAAAAATATAAAAATAGAACAGGTATATTCTTCGTTTCGCGAGAGAACTGTAGTACTTCCGCGCATCTCGGCTAATTTCAGAAGACTATTCACAACTAGTATGATGTCAATCTACAATACACTTCTCACTTCATGGTCATGTACATGGTGTACAAAAATATATGAACAGCGAAAGGAATTAATAATATAGCGGAGTATACTAAATAAAAGATCGCTGGATATATATGTTCATTCTCATAAATTACGTTGGCGCATGTGTTTCACCTCCTGGTTATAAATAATTAAAGTAAACCTGCGCAATATGAACAGAAATTGAATCTATACTATATTTTCCTGTGAAATAAAATATATATGCACAATATTTCGTGAAAGTTGGGATTTAATAAAATGTTAAAATGAACACTCTGTGATTTTTTAAATTGGAATAAAATTGTAATAAAATGATGAAGACAATTTTAAGTATATTTGTAAAATACACATTTTAACAGAAAATATATTGTAATACATAGTTTAGATATCACACACATGTATATATATATATAAATTTATACGTAAACATTAAAATAGAATAACATGTTTGACATTTTACAATAATTTTATAATTGTAACATAAAGAATGCTATAAAAGGAAAAAATACAAAGGATACTTTGTATTGAAAAAAAATGAGTAATATCATTATTTTAACTAAAATGTCAATCATAGCACCATTATTATTATAGTAAAAGTACAGATCTGATTGAACTTTAAGCTTTTATCATTTACAATTATTATAGTTTACTTTATATAATATTTTAGTTTGATTTGTTATAATTTTTAATATACATGAAGCATGGTTCATACATTTTGTTTAATGTAATCCATAAAAAGCATAAAATTCATCAATTAAAACTGAGTACAGAAATTAAATGAAAACAATTGAAAACAGTTACAATACAAAAATTTAAACATTGCGCACATAGTATTTGAGTTAACCTGGACTTTGCCTGCACATCACAGAAAATTGTAAATATTTTTTTATATTTACTGACTATTACCACTGACTAGTGATTCATCTTCAGGTCTAGGGAAACGTTTGTAACGTTCTTGTGATACAAGATAAATAGATACTCCACCAAAAATAATTAATAACAGTCCAATTATATTAATTAATACTGCTTCACTTACAAGCATTGAGTACTTGTCTCTAAAATTGAACATTACATTACAATAATTAAATTGAATGATATACCAGTAATATAAATAAGTATAAAGTTACAAATACAAAATATTTACTCACTGTAGAACAAAAATTGCTTTTTCATTGAGTCCTAGAAGACAAGAAGCAATCACGCCAACAAATCCAGCAACGCCAAAGTATACATGAATAGGCATGTAGGAGATTCTTAATGGAACTTGCAGTCCTGGGTAAAGGAAAGAGACAAATCCAGCTAACCACTGAAATATTGAGATACATAAGTATATTAACTTTATGAAACAAAATTAAATACATGTATTTACCTGGCAGCAAAATAAAATGACAGTAGTAAGTCCAACCCAACTATGAAGACTATACATATTTGGAATTGGCTTTGGATTTAAGTTATGGCTATCAAATACAGCCACAAGAGCAATTACTACCAATATAACAGTGAATAACATTATGCCAGCATGAATTAGCTTTAGTCGCCGTTTTCTAGCATTTCTTTGTGTTCTGTATATTAACATACCTAAAAAATATTGGAATCAATAACAAAAGAAACTAAGAAAATAATACTGATCAAAATTATAATAAAAGTCAAACTGTTAAATATACCATTGGCATATAAGAAAACAAATCCAATAGTCATTAACAAAGGATGCCAATTGAATTCTAGTGCTGGATTAGATCTCCAAGCAAAACCTCCTCTGCAACTATTACACCAAATTGCAACCAAAATTACAAGAGTTGCTCCAATAACTTCCATTACAATCACTAATGGTTTAAAACCCTCTAAAGATTGATGTGGTTCTCCAATTTGCTCCATGTCTGAAAATTATATTGTTGATTACTTTATTAACTTTACTTTATTAAACTATAATACCAAACATCAAAATGTAATTAAATATAGGATTAGAAAAAAATAAGACTATCATAAAATCAACTGTTTTATATAATACGTACATATAAAACCATTTGAATTAATAAGTTCTAATTTACCATTATATTTAACATTAAGAAATAAAAGACAAAATAACATACCTAAGCATATTTGATACTCGTAAGGAAAATTTGATGACATAATTTTATTAAAAAATGATTCAGCATATGTATATTTAAAATATCATGTAAACATTTTGAACATTATATGCACTTTAATATAGTCCTTAACCTTTAATAAGTACAAAGTATTAAGTTAATAATAAAAAGTGAAAAAATTAATAAACTGAGTAATAATGGAAAATAATGGAAAATTAATTCACAAAAATTTGTAAGCAAATGTAAAATACATTACATATGTAATAAATGTAATACATTTATTCAAAAAATACTTAGAATATTTAACATATGGTAGCATTTACTTACTTTCCTTTCCCGTTTGTTTTGAATATTTAAATATGTGTTAGTGCATATATTAATAAATACACAACTACATGAATAAATACATTAGATAATATATTATTCATAAATTATTTTAATTAAAATAGTCTTATTAATTAATCATACTTTATATCTAGCTTTCTTTTTCGTATAATCAAGTATAAAAACGTATGTATTAAAACAAATGTAAATATTGTAAAAATACTTGTTATGTATGTTAGACTTATATCTAAAAACTTGTTCTAAGAATAAGTTCAACAAGTGTTATAAGATCTTATCGCCTATAATGACGTTTCAAGTATCAGGTTAAATAAACAAGATATTATTAACGTTTAATTGAAACAAATAAAGCACTCATTATTTTAATTAAAAGAAAAAATATATAAGTATTACTTGATTGATCGTAACATATGAAATTTGCCACATTACCTGAAAATTTCTTGCAACGTTTTGAGGAAAAATCAACAGGTATTACGCAGGTTCTCCAACAACGGAAAGTAAACTATCGATTTTACGTATTTAAGATATGGAATATTCGAATTCGTCGCACTAGTAATCAGTACAACAACTAATTATGATAAAATATTTTGCTTTCAAGTAAAATTTAGTAAAATATTTTTAAATGCATAATTGAATCATACTAATTATAGATATTTTTAAAATATTTAAGAAACAGTTTATTCAAATACATATTTTTTTACAAACTGAAAATAATATTGTGTATGATAATTTTGAATTTAATTATGTAATCAGTATGTAAAATATTGTATGTAATTATATATGTATAGTGTTCACCTGTTACAAAAATTTATACTGTTCTTGATATCGATGAATATGGCTCACGTGTTTCACCTTCGCTTGAAATCAGGAGGGAATATTAACTTTGCGCGGTACAGAAATTTTCCTCACCACTTGTGTTTCTTCCCCATGACTTCCTACCTGTCATATACATAGTGAACAAAAATATATAAATATAGAAAAAGAGTGGTGACGTGGGAAGGTGTGAGAGTATTGTATATAAAAAGTCACAGTATATACACGCTAAGTGTTGTAATCGTCGTAAAAACGCATACGTCTTACCCTGCGTTTCTCCTGGTTGTGAAAGTTTACGTGCGCAGAACGATTGAAAACTTGTTGTTGACTGATCATTTTCACGAAGTCGATTGCATGTATAAAAATACATAAATGATTATAATATAAAGATAACCTAAAACATGCAGATGAAAAACAATAGGGAATACTGATCTCTCCTTAGTAGTGTGTTTTCATAAAAATAAGCTCTGTCAAAACTAATTGAAAATGATTGCAAGAAGGAGATATCTCTTAAACTTAATGAGAAGTAAGAAAATAACCTCCCTATCAGAAAAATACTTCTCAGAAGCAACTACAGCTAACGATAATGAAAAAACTACTCATTTTGGTTATAAAACTGTCAAAGAAGCTGATAAAGTGAAAGAAGGTGTGCTTTATAATATGATTTACTTTAGTATTTATATTTTTATAAAATATACTAAAACCATAGAATAATGGTGTAATTTCTTTAAATGTTCATCTACAATGTATTTGAAGCTGAAGTACATATTGTATTTTTAAACGTATATCTTTATTTTATAAAAAGTTAGCTTATCAGAGAATTAGTACTATCATTTATTTTTTATTTCATTTCGTTTTGATAAAATTGTTTATAATAAAGTGAAATTAAATTTTTTAGTATACACAGTGTTTGAAAAAGTAGCAGATTCCTATGACCAAATGAATGATGCAATGAGTTTAGGAATTCATCGTATTTGGAAAGATATATTTATTCAAAGACTTGGGCCAACTCATGGGAGTAAATTATTAGATTCAGCTGGTGGTACAGGAGATATAACTTTCCGATATTTAAATTATTTGAATAATACTCCTAATCCTCAAAATGTAAAAAGTTCTGTAACAGTCTGTGATATAAATGAGAATATGTTAAAGGTTGGAAAAGTTAGAGCAGAAAAGCAGGGCTGGTTAGATCAACACAATATTGAAATTGATTGGCAAGAATGTAATGCAGAAGAGCTTCCTTTTGACAATGACTTATATACAGCTTATACAATAGCATTTGGAATAAGAAATGTAACTCATATTGATAAGGTAAATTAAATTTTGTTACACTATGTTAAAGTTGATTGCTGAAGTTTATGAAAACTTTTAAGTGTTTATAAAAGAAAAACCATTTAGGTTCTTGCTGAAGCATATCGGGTTCTTACTCCAGGTGGTCGCTTCATGTGTTTAGAATTTAGTCATGTAGATAATGATATCTTCAGATGGTAATGATTTGATCTTCCAATTAAATCAAAGTATTTATGTAAAGGGTAGTATCTTTAATAGGAATATACAAAAAAATATTTTTTCATAGGTTTTATGATCAATATTCATTTCAAATAATACCAGTATTGGGTACTCTTATAGCAGGAGAATGGCAAGCTTATCAATATCTTGTTGAAAGTATTAGAAAATTTCCTAAACAAGAAGATTTTAAGGTGAATAATGTAGTACACTGAAGTAAATTTTATTACACTGTGCAAACTACATATTTAATAATTAAATATTAATATCAATTATTTTAGGGAATGATTGAAGAAGCAGGTTTTAGAAATGTAACATATGAAAATTTAACTTGTGGAATAGTAGCTATTCATTCAGGTTTCAAATTATAATTATTTAACTGTAAATAAATGTTTGAAATCTGTACATAGAAAATTATACAAACAGTATGAAATTATTTATTATATTTTTCCATTGTATTTGCAAAATTTAATAAAAACAATTTATTACAAAAATTATAGCTATAATAAAATAAATTACAATTTGATTTATTTTTTAAGCAAAAAGTTTTTTACTTTCTTATCTATTATTTCTTTCTGTTCCTGAGTCATGTCAGTAATTTTAATTACTATGGGTTTTTCATTCATATTTAATTCCAATTCTAAAAGGGCATCCAAAGTTTTTATTTTATGTTCCGCGCTGCGGAAACTCTGAAACATTTATATTTTATTTTATTTTCACGAAACAAAAATTTCAATTTGATCAAATTTATTAAAAATTTAATTTAAATACCGTTCTAAGTTGTTGTTCAATTTCTGGATTTTTCTTCAATTTCTTTTTTGCCGAAAATTCCTGAACACTAAAACCTAACATTTCTTCCAAAACCTGCAAATTATTTTATTATAGAAACATGTAATAGAATGGTAAAATAAAATGTGACATAAAAAACATAAAGCAGTTTTAAAAAGAGAAGTAGAAGAAGCTTAACAATTGAATCTAACTAAATTATAATAATACTGTATAATTAACATACTTTATTTGAGAAAGATACTTCTATTGTTCCAGTACCATCTCCTACTGTACATTCTAAATTCCACAATGAATCTTTTTTTGCCAATTTCCCTAAAACCTCAATATGTCCTCGAATTGTTTTAAAAGTTGTTTTTGTTATTACTTCATGATTTATGTCATGAATGAAATCACAAATTTTTGGTGTATCTAATATTTGTGGTTTTATAAATTCTGTGATTGATCTTTCCATTTTTCCTTTTTTTGAGACTTTTGTTTCAGGAGAAGACATTGAAATCTAAAAAATTTTACTTATTAATGATTGATATTTCTAATTATTTGATAAAATCAATTTAGTTCTTTAATGACTTACAGTTCTCTTTCCTCCAATTACCAAAGATTCTCCTCGAGTTTTTCTTACAACAGACTGTACAGCAGAAATAGATGAATCTTTTTTATTAGTTAGCCATTCAAAATTTGAACGTGAAATTTGTTTTTCATTTTTGGAAGTATGCTCAAATTGTTCACAGTTTGATGGCATAGAAATATCTTCAACTATATCTTTATCATCAATTATTATAATGTCATCATCTTCTTCTTTAGGCAAAGCTCTTAAAGAAGTTACAACATTCTCTTGCTTCACTTGTGATTCTAAAAATTGCGTTTCATCGACCTGAAATTTTGATTAAATAGTTAATTACGCTTAAAAATTAAATATTAAAACAATATGACAATAAATCATAAACCATTTCTAAGAAGCAATCATCATCATCCAAGATTTGTTTTTCTTCACAAGTTTGCTTATCTGTAAATTTGGTATCAATATTATAATTTATAACATTTTCTCGTTTAATCTCTGTTTTAATTTCTGTTTTAACTGTATTAGTGCTAAATTGTTCATTGTCCTTCTCATGTGAAGATTCAATTATAGAAACTTCCTCTAAATTTATTTCAAAATCTTCTTCAAAAAAATTATCGTCTATTTTCTGTTCTTTTTGTTCTTCTGATCTGATAACATTTGGCTTTGATTCATTGTCATTATAAGGATCTGGATTTTCTTTCAAATTCCTGTACAAAACAGAATATATATTAAAAATTATTCTTAATATTTTAGTAGCTTATTTTGTTCCGCTTAAATTTTAGTAATACTTTTTAAATTATACTTACAAAGCTCTAGCTAATACATTTTCCAGAGCATTAGGAATTAATAAACTGTCTACTTCCCCACCAATTCCTTGACACTTTCCTGGTTCTAACAATAAAACACCTTTACGACATTTCACTGGCCCTATTATCATAATTTTGTATCCTGGAAGTAAGACATCCTAAAAAAAAAGAGACATTAATATTCTTAAAACATTTTTTTAACTTTATAATAAGATACAATTAAGATTTCCTTCTAGTTTTTTAATATAATTTTATAATATTAAGAGTTAATTAAGTTTTTGTATTAGTATACATTTATCATACATTGAACCATGATATGTAATTATACTCTATTCCAATTATATCTTGTACTCCATCGGTTAATCGTAATTGTATCATTCTTTTTTTTGGTGGTTGCCACTTATCAAATTTCTCTGATTCAGATGGTTCAGTTTCTGCAATATGGGTATTCCTTATTTGTTCCAACTGTTTATATTTTGATGTTGCAATGTCATACATTTGTTCTACCTAAATTAGATTCATATAAATCAGTAACTATTATACAAATTAACTTCAATTATACTCTCACACCAAAGAAAGGCTTTGGTAATTTTAAAAATAAATTAATAAGAATATGCATACCTGGAGAATATAATTTTCAGATAAAACAATGAATTTATGCTGTGAAATATTAGGTGGAAGACTTCCATTTTCATTATTAATTTCTCGTAAATCACTAAGCTGCCACTGTACTTTTACAAATTGTAAAATTTCTTTGAAGCTTGGCTAACAACAAAACTGAATTTAATTATATGAAAGACAAAATTGATTTTAAGTTTTTAAATTAAATATAAATTTCAAACTATTATTTACATTTTCATGCTGGCTTACATAGTACTCCGAACAGTCTTTCAACCATTCATCATTCATTGAATAATGTTCCACGTTTAATTTGGTTTTTAATTGTTTAAACAATTCTTCATTCATCTTGTATTTGTAAATTTAGCATTCTTATATAGTCATTTCGTTCAAATATTAATGAACATGATAGGAGTTTTTCAATTACAGAAAAAATAAAACTTTTCATTATTAGTAACATGTAGTAATTTTTATTCACATATGTTTTTATAATATTTAGATCACTTTTAAGTTTTATATTTAATATTTACATTTCTGAGTTCACAAAAATAATGAGATTCACGTAACGGTTATAACAGGTGTTTTGAAAATAAGGTTATGTTCAACTAAAAAGAAACATTATTTTTTATTTTTGCATATGATTTTAATTACATTTTTAAAATTTGTATCAACTGTAATTACAAAGTTTAATGAGGATATATTTTGTAGAATAACAAGGTAAACCCTATTTGTACTTAATTTCATGAAAGAACGATCTTTTTTCGCGCAGTCAACTAAGCTCAAAAAACTCCTCACCAGTTTCACCATACATTCATTCCATATATACAGTAGACAATAATATATGAATGCAGCGAGAAGTAAGGTAGGCAACATTCATATAGAATAAAAAATCACCAGGTATATAGGTCGGCATTATAATCGTCGTTATAGTGTATGCGCATTAATGACCAATCATAATTAACATGCGTAGAATGAACGAAAACTGGTTGTTCGAAAGGTTTCTTCATCACTATAATAATGTTTGTATATAAAATGGCGATGGACAATAAATGTCAAGTGACAGGTTCAAATGTTCATATACAATTTTAAAATAGTCCAAGGCAAGTTACTCTATTCATTTATTTATTTTTATTCGTCAAAGGATGATTTACAGATAGAATATTATTAAGCAATTTTATTGGAACACATAACAAATGAAATATGTTATTGATTGAACTAAATTAATACTTTGTATTTCAATTTTTAAAAAAACTATTTATTCAATTTAAAGAGTACTTAACTTTCTTATAATTTATAACATGAAAATTAACAAATGTTAATTTGAAATAAAATAAAAAATTAAAGTATAACAATCCATGAGTATTTTTATAGTATTCGTTTAGTAATAATGAATGCATTGACAAAAATCTTTGATAATATAAATAAATGATAATTAACCATAAAAGTGCAATAATGTACATATGTATTGTAAGTAAAAGAATATTTTATATAGAAAAAAGTACAAAATATTAATAAAAATGTACACAATTTTAATGTTTCATTTTAGTAATATTTGAATACACAACTCTGTTAATATAGTCTGATAATCATTATTTCTAATTTCATTTTTATATAAATAATTGTTCATATTTATTTTAATATAATTAGAGATAAAATTATTATAATATTTTGATCATTCAGTAATAATCACTTGTATATAGTTAGTTCATTTATAAATCTATTTTTAGTATTTCAAACATACATCTTGTTGCCATTTCAGTGGGGATGAGCCCGTTTAATGGGGGAAGTGAAGGAGTGGGGGAAAGCCAGCCGTCAGGGTAACGCATGCCTCCTGACGTTTCAGTCGGCCGCGCGAGCTCGTGCCGTAAAAACGGAGGATGTGAGTGTTTATTCTTTTTTTCCTCTTTTTCTGTCATCCAATCTGTTTCTTCGCTTATAATATTCTTGTGCGTGATTTCATTTGTGATTGTGCGAAACATCATTGCGAACAAATGTTTATTGATATACATGTACTGAAAGGTACGTATATACATGTAAAATGTAAGTGTGCGTATACATGATTACATACATAATGTATGTACATTGTGCATATTAAATAATATTTGATGTAAATTTATCAGTTTCTGACAAGAAGATAATATGATAAATAATAGATTTGAGTTTGTTTGAAATATCATTAGAACACGTATGTATTTAAACGTTTTAATTAAAACAATATCTTAGTAAACAATGAATCCTTCAACATGTTATGAATACTGAATAAACATTAAAGTGATTATTTCTGTGAGATATTATAAAGTAAAGGTAATAATTGAAATAAGATTGTAACCTATTCATAACTAAATCAACAATTGTCCAATAGACATATCCCATAAATGTTAAAATGTAGGCTAGAAGTGTTGGATTATACAGTTATTTAATCTTCAATCTTTTTAGAAAATATTCAGTGACTTCAGTTACTATGTGGTTAAAAGTAACTCTTTCTTTTGTACCAGATCCAATTAAAATATGAATATATGTATTCAAAAAAATACATAATATACGAAACTTGTATATGTATCTGTATTCAACATTATAGATACCATTAGGGTGTTTTTAGAAGTGTGTGACCACCAAAATTGAAATTTTCATCCAAGGTCGAAGATCGCTTGATTCATCCTATCTCCATATGACATATGGTTGCGATTTTTTTGAGTTATTGATTATCGAAGTGGAATACGCGCATAACAAACTACTAAATGTTACTGAAATATTACACATAGCAATATTCATGCAATTTCTTGTCTAACCTCATATGCACATGTTGCACGAATACAACTTGATATAAAACGAAAAAATTATGTTAATGCCCGCACAACATTCGTTTTAGACCTCGAGATGGAAAAAAGATTAATTTCTCCACGAAACTTTTAGAACATTTAGTAACTTTCGTTGAAAGAACTCGATTCACTGAGTAAAATATTATAACTGTGATGTATGAGGTCATTAGTATAATAAAAATTCGAACGGTGCACAATGGTTAAACACGATTAATTTTCATGAAAATTGTACATGTTGACCGTTTACATCCGGTCTCTGGCACGAATTTGATCAACGTATTAAATACATGAAATTCCTAACCCTTCACTGAAACAGAAACAATCGCGTGTTTTGAGAGTTAGAACAATGAGATATTATCTTTAAAATAAACTTGCATATATGTATTTCCATGTTACGCAGAAAGGCGTTCACTTATTTATGTACAATCGTGGAGAAAACTCGATATGAATTGTGATACATAGCATACGTATGTTCGGTTCAAAAGTTTACACGTACCATTTAACAATTGAAACCTAGAGATATGTGGGTATAGGGATCTAGGGGTTTTGAGGTATCGGGGTATTAGGGTTCAGGGATATTGAGATATGGGGACATAAGAATCTGGGGACACCGAAATTTAGAGATATTTCGATCTAGTGATATTAGAGTTTAGGGTCATTTGAATTTGGGGATAGATTCTAATTAGTGTAGAGACATTGGGGTCCAGCGATATTCGGATCTAGGGGTATTGGGTCCTATGGATATTAGGATACGGTACATATGGCATTGGACTCTAGAGATCTAGGGGTATAGAGATTAAAAAACGGAATTTCGGTTTTCGAAATTAGGCTGTACTATATACTATTAGTATTGGAACCATAGATTATATCCTTGGTTGGAATCGATACTATCGAAAATGTAGATATCAAAGGGTATCGGTACCTGTTCGATATTTCCTTTTGACCTTGGTATTGTTCCATACGTACTGTATCGATTCAATCGCTGAATATTATCGATGTATCGTTACATATCGATATAGCGACACTTCCATTTCGTACATTATAAAAAGATTTTTAATTTTAAAAAATATTATTGTCGCTTATTAATTGATAATTGGAATCGTATTGCATTCTCGATCAACAGAGACATTTAATAATCGAGTCGACGACATTACGAGAATGTGAAACGACACTGAAATTTTTAATTGCGGGATTATATTGCACGCAAAAAAGCAGCGCTATAAAAATGAAATTGTCGAAATTACCAACGGGTAGTTCATTACGTGCATTCTAATTGAGGTAGGGCTTTCACGATCCTTTTTCTCAAAACTCTTAGTAGTAATTTAATTCGAGTGTTCTTTGTACGTGTCTATGTTATACAAAGAAGCGTCTCTGAAAGCGCATAAAACATGTTTTTAAAAATTAAGCCTCACTCAGCCGATAGTGGGTCGCGTTTGACCCACGTCTTAAGCTAAAAAAGAGCAGTCGTATTTAGTATTAAATGTGTAATCCACGATAGAATGAGATAAAATGTTCCGTTCCTTTCTGGAGTATATTGTATAAATAAACAAATGTTCTCTAACCATTTCTATAAAACATCTAGTTATTTTTCTGACCGATTTATTCTTCTCATATTATAAGCGTTGTATTAATTTAAATCAGGTATAAAGTTATGGGTCAAAAGTGACTTGATATTGGTCTGTTATGTTCTTGAAATTAGTAAAAGGCCTTTAAATAATTAATTTCGTTGACTGTGGACATAAATTAAACTACTGTATCTAAATCTACTTCGGTCCAAATGGATATAGAACTAAAAGTGTACATATCTGGTTTGTTACAGTGTAATCTAGCTATATTGTCACGGATATGGTTATAGGAGCGGAAAATTCTAATTGGCAATATAAATGGTGTTCCATGCAGTGCTTGATTGTCAAAAATCTGCCGCCAGCGGCGTGACTCGCGAATTTTTGCGCCTACATGAAAACGATGCATGTTCGATATATGATTCTCTAACGCTGAAAAATTGCGGGAGAACAATCGCACTTTATCCCTTTTCTGACGCTCTAAATTCTCAGATTACTAAATTTTGTAATTCATTCTCAAATTCTTGAATCGTCAAATTTACCAAAGTCTCAAATTTTCCAAATTACCCAAAGTCTTTGATACTGAAATTTTTATATTTCTCTAATCCCTAACTTCTAAATTCCTTAGATTCAACAATTTTTTACATTTCCAAATTTTTTAATTTTTCAATTTGCAAGTTCCTCAAGTCCCGTTGATATTTTTGGGCATCTTCGTGGACCTTCGTACTACTTCGTACTATCGTACAGTATTGGTAAAAGTACGCGCGGGAGTTATAAAGGAGAGGCGGCAATTTAAACAGTGCCAATATGGCCAGAGTAAACTGTATTTAACTGTAAGTCCCCAAATTTTCTAAAACCAAAGTCTTTGATACTCAAATTTTTATATTTCTCTAATCCTTAACTTCTAAATTCTTTAGATTCAACAATTTTCTACATTTCCAAATTTTTTAATTCTTCAATTTGCAAGTTCCTCAAGTCCCGTTGATATTTTCGGGGATCTTCGTGAACCTTCGTACTACTTCGTACTATCGTACAGTATTGGTGACAGTATGCGCGGGAGTTATAAAGGAGAGGCAGCAATTTAAACAGTGGCAATATGGCCAGAGTAAACTGTATTATATTTGTCTTGTTCGCAAGTAACTTTCCGTTGAGAGTCGAGTAATATTTAATGTATTGTAGCTGAGATTAATTTGAGCGGAAGTTTAGGAATCGCATAAGTGAAGATCAAAGACGCAAAACCGCAGTGTTTCGGAAGATGTTGGGAGTAACATTATCACCGGGGAAAGTGATCCAGTGATTTAAAAGAGAAGTTTGGTGACAATTGAGATGTGATCGAGAGGGAAAATTAACGGGATTGAGAAAAGAGTAATATGCACATGCAAACATCACGGAAATGTTCGTTAAAGGAGGTTCCTAAGAAGGCCAAGTCGAAAACGAAGAAACACCCGGAGACGCTTGCCTCCTCGATAATGAAGACCAAAGGCACCTCGTGAAATTTGAGGTGAGTTTTAAAACGCATTAATACCATTTTCAAAATTAACTTCGCGACATATATTCATTAACTAAGTACGATGCAATGTTTGAATTCCTCTTATTTCCATTTTTACGTCGAATGCCGCGGCGAAAATTGTAATTATTCAGAATACGATTGTTTCGAAATTGAAGTTGTTATACCTTGCGAGATTAATGTTATTTAAAATTAACTAGAAATTTCTCGTTCTCGAGGAAGTTGATTCGAATTAAGAGAAATTGTTACTCAAGTAATAGTTATCTGCCGCACTTGCAAATATTCGTAATAGTTATTTATAGTAACAGTCGAAGAGAAAGAATAACAGCTGCGAAAAAGTGAAAGATCGCAAACTGTGTTCAGAACAAGACACGTGCAAATGATACGATGAAAGGTTTTGTTCGTCAGGCTTAATGCTTCAAATTGATACGACACAGGTGTTTTTATGTGATCAGGTCGTGTTAGACATTTCATGTTTCGCAATCGACGATCTTATATACAATAATCTAATAATAGGTTCTTCTTATAATCGTTTTCCAACGATTGGAAAATTTCGAGTCCGAGATAATGGTCGGTTAGTGAGGGTGGAGAGCATTGACGTAATAAGATAGAGTCTTAGGTGAATTCGATTCCCCCAAAATGAACAAATTCTTCAATTTGGAAATTTTAGAATCTAGTGTACTTTTGGAATTTGGGGATTTTAGGATATATGGACATTTGTGAATTTGGGGATTTGGAAATTTAGGAATTTAGGGAATTTGGGGAATTTGAGAATTTGGGAATATAGGGAATTTGGAAACTTAGGGAATTTGGGGATTTGGTAACTTAGGGAATTTGAGAATTTGGAAACTTAGGAATAGGGCGAGTTTGGAAATTTGGGGAATTTGAGAATTTGGAAATTTAGGAATTTGGGGAATTTGGGAATTTGGAAATTTAGGAATATAGGGAATTTGGAAACTTAGGAATTTGGGGAATTTGAGAATTTGGAAATTTAGGAATATAGGGAATTTGGGAACTTAGGAATTAGGGGAATTTGGGGAATTTCGAAATTTAGGGAATTTGAGAATTTGGAAACTTAGGAGCTGGGTGAGTTTGGGAATTTCGGGAATTTGGGAATTGGGAAATTTAGGAATATAGGGAATTTGAGAATTTGGAAACTTAGGAATAGGGGAGTTTGAGAATTTGGGGAATTTTGGAATTTGGCAATCTAGTGTATTTGAGAAATTTGGGGATTTTGGGACATATGAAAATTTGTGAATTTAGGGATTCAGGGATTAGGAATTTTGAGATTTGGATATTTTGGACATTTAGTATATTTCTGACATAGGACATGAATATTAGCGAAATTTTGATTTTTGAAATTTAGAAACTAGGTCTAGGTAATTTGGAAATTTCTGTCTTTCAAAATCTCACTTCGTGATCTGAAACAAAATATTTATTTTCCAAAACTTCCAAATTTCTATAACCTATTCGCGATCCTCTCCTTATAGCTTTGTCTAAGTCCACCTATTAAACCTCGAAAAAAGTAGTCACCACCATTACACAAAAATCCCACATTAAAATTCAGTCCATAACACGTTTCCTATTTCGAAGAAGTTCTGCAAGTTTGCAGAGATTTCTGATGTCCTCCATAATTCCGCAAGGTTTGCATCGAGAGGACCTTTATTAGATACATCGATCACATAGGTAGATAAATAAGATAGCGAGACATAAGCGAGGAGCGATGTTCGTGCCAAGAGCAAGACCGAGACCCAGATCAAAATAGGCGTTCCAGCAGAAAATGTTATCAACATCAGAAGCAGAGACCCTCGGTGAACCGAGGACGTGTTTCTCTTTAAAAGAAATTAGCAGTGATACCTTTCAGGGCTCTTGGCCTCCTCTCGAGTGCTCTAGAGTGCAGAGCGCAGAGCACGAAGTATTCAGTTCTCGGCGCACTACTGGTGTCCTTCTTATTAACGATATACTAGCGCAAACTACGCCTTTGTCACGATAACTTTGCTAAAATATGCAGGCGAATCAACAGAATGCAAAATTCATATCGACAAACAGTTTTTGTTTTGTCGAGAAACATTCTAATTGCGCACGAAATTGAAAACTTCGATCGATCAACTTCTACCTCGATTCATATTTTTATTAAAACCTTTTTTAATCCACTTTTTTATTCGTCCGAATCGTTTTACGTAAATGGAATTAAAAAATTGTCTATAAATTGGTAATAATTAAAATGTATTTGTTATTTAGTATTTTTAAGGTATATTTATACTTTACTTTAAATAATGTCGCAAAAAAACATAAGTTCGACACGATGTAATATTGAAACGATGAATATGAATAATAATAGTATGTGTAATTTCGCTTAGTTGTACATGATTTGTCGTAACATATAGGCGATATAATATGTGATATGCATTGATAACGAGTGATACCGGTAGGTGTTAAAAATACAGGAAGTGCGTGCAGCTCGCAAAGAGTGCTCCATAAATATCGGAACCTGTCGGTTGGTTATTATCAATTATCCACTTCAGCTCTTCATCAAACAACCACGGAAACCTCCTATCCTTTACACCTTTTTATCCGTGAACTGATAGTCATGCTAATTCGATGAATCGAAACGATCAAAACTTTGTTTGGTATTTTAAGATCGGGGCTTAATCTTTGCCGAATACTATTTTGTGTACTTTTGTTTATTAAATTCTTTAATTCGGGAATGGGAAATTGTACTTGGGGGAAATAGTTTAAAATCTTCAAATTTTTCAAACTCTTCGATTCTCAAGTTTGTCAAATTTTTAGATCCTCTTTACCAAATATGCAAATCATCAAATTCGTAAAATCTTCAAACTTTCAAATTTATGATTTCACCAAATTCCCAAATTATCAGATTATTAACTTACCAGATTTTAAAATTAAATAACTTGATATTTCTAAATTTCCTAATCTCCACATTTGGAAATCTTCAAAAGTTTCCAAATTAAATGTATTGACTGTGGTTGTTTATACCCATCACTACTTTCATGTGAAGTAATGGACGATAACAAAAGGATAATTTTGCATAAAATTTCCCGAAAACTGCGAAGTCCGCTGATTTCCCTAAAAAAGAGTATCGAATGATTCAACTGCAAATTAAATCGTGCCGGGTAATTTCCATCTGAGAAAATGTCTCAATTCGGTAATTAAGAAATTCCTCAACTTCGGTGTCTGACGGTGCTTCCAAATACGGACTTCGGTAAGTTGGAAACTTTTGCGTTTCCATAAAATTACGCCAGCTGAATAATTTCGAGTAATGCTTTAGGAGTTGCATACAGTGACAATTCTCGAAAACTTCTGACATTCGAGCGATTCGAAGCTGCGTCAGGAATTTAGAAAATTCTTGATATCCCTTCGCGAGGTTGCAGTACTACACCCGCGTCTTCCGAAGACGTATAAATAGAAAGTTTTATTTCGAATCTCCGTTCACCGAAAATTTTACATTCCACAATGTAGTGTCTTTTCTTTGTATACACATTCTATACGAATACAACTAGATATTAGGTGAAAAAATCATGTTAATGTCCGCACAACATTCGCGTTTCGTTTTGGAGCTCGAAATGGAAAAAAGATTAATTTCTCCACGAAACTTTTAGTACATTTAGTAACTTTCGTTGAAAGAACTCGATTCACTGAGTAAAATATTACAACTGTGATGTATGAGGTCATTAATATAATCAAAATTCGAACGGTGCACAAGGGTTAAACACGATTAATTTCCATGAAAATTGTACGTGTTGACCGTTTACATTCGGTCTCTGGCACGAATTTGATCAACGTATTAAATGAAAGTCCTAACCCTTCACTGAAACAGAAACAATCGCGTGTTTTGAGAGTTAGAACAATGAGATATTATCTTTAAAATAAACTTGCATATATGTATTTCCATGCTGCGCAGAAAGGCGTTCACTTATTTATGTACAATCGTGGAGAAAACTCGATATGAATTGTGATACATAGCATACGTATGTTCGGTTCAAAAGTTTACACGTACCATTTAACAATTGAAACCTAGAGATATGTGGGTATAGGGATCTAGGGGTTTTGAGGTATCGGGGTATTAGGGTTCAGGGGTATTGAGATATGGGGACATAAGAATCTGGAGACATCGAAATCTAGAGATATTTCGATCTAGTGCCATTAGAGTTTAGGGTCATTTGAATTTGAGGATAGGTTCTAATTAGTGTAGAGACATTGGGGTCCAGCGATATTCGGATCTAGGGGTATTGGGTTCTACGGATATTAGGATACGGGACATATGGCATTGGACTCTAGGGAATCCTCGGCATTGTAGGGATCTAGAGATAGGATAAGGACATTTCTATTCATCCAGTAACTTTAAAAGAAAGATTGTAGTTTTGTATTGGATGTTGAAAGATGATAATTTATTTGTGTTTTTGGAGGAGGGTAGGCGATATCGGGCGTGGTAAGGATGAACTCGCGACCGTGGGTAAGACGGAGATGACCACTAGATCCGTGCCTCGTCCTGAAGACGAAGACGAGGAGGACGAGGAAGAAGAGGAAGAAGAAGAGGAGGAGGAGGAGGAGGAAGTCGACAAGGAGGCTCGTTCGAGTCTACGATATCACTGCCACTGATATCCGCTCTCTCGTCGCATCGATGCCGATTCCTGCGTCCATCGATAGAGGTAAATCTTTCAATTAACACCTTGAATACCATGGACGTCATCGGTACACAATTTACTAGCGGTATATTGCCATCTTACTCGGCTATTCCCTTGATTAATTGCAAGTACATGCAGCCATGGTTCACAGGTATTTAGGCAGACTGAGAACCTGATCCCTCTGCATCTGTAAATTTATTTCCGAATTATCGATTCATCGAATTTCTAAATTTGATATTTCTCAATTTCTAAAAATTCAAGAGGAAGAGTCGAATGTGGAATGGGTTCAAACACGAGCCAGACTATAGGGAAGGATAACAAATAAAAGTATTTTTTCGCGCGATAAAATCGGTCAAGTGAATCTTGACCTAATCGAATTGTTTACGCCGTGGACCTTGATGCTCGCCAGATCACCAAAGAAATTTCGGAAACGGGCTGCAGAATATACTGCCGTTACGAAACCTTGTTTTCTTATAACAGTGCTCTGTTTTTTGCGCTGTATTTATGGCAGGAGAGAATTTTCCATGGAAATTTTTTTTTCAGCATTGCTTAGTTTCAGGTATTCAAAGTATCAATTTTTTCAGTAGTTAAAGTAATTTTAAACTCGGTATGAATTTCAACACTGATACATGTATTGATATCAACACTAATCCAAATATCGTAAATACTAATCCCAATATCAATATACCAGTACAACAATAAATACCCCAGAATTGATGTTTAAAATTATATTTGTAAATTCCCACGAAAATATTTGCAAAGGTGAAAAGCTTAAACAACTTAAAATATTATTATTTACGTTTGGAGCTTTGCTAACCGATCGGAAAATTTCGCGCAATTTTGGTAGAAGCACTCGAGAGATGATTGAAAGGTAGCAAAGTCCGAGTAGACATTTTGGTAGGACATGAAACGTAGTAAAATATTGAAACAGAACACGTGACGTAGAAGATATCCAAGGGGAAATATCCCTTTAGAAAGACGGTAATCTGTAATGCCAATGTTGCAAGGTTACGTGTAGAATCCATGAGAGGAATAAGAGCTGAAATTCAACGGGACGAATTTAGACTGCGGCCTTCGGGTCGGATTCATCTCAATGTATCGTAGAAGTTCGATTAGCTGAACGTTCGATTCTTCGAACCATTATTTTAATCGCGTTTGTAGTCAGGTAAAATAGCAACAACTATCGGGCCACGAATTTAACGCTAAAACCAACACCGTGCGTCTGCTATTATCTCGTCTGTCAGTTTGATGGATATTTCGAGTAGCGCGAATGTATCCAGATGAAATTTAAACTCTGTCGATACTCGAACACGCGTTATCGAATTAATAGTAGTCCGTTACAACGAACGAAATTTATCGGGGAATGAATTTTATTGGATAGAGGAGATTAAAAAAGAAGAGAAAGAAAAAGAAAATGTGCAGGCCGTTGTAGGACAAAGGTCAAGCCTAATATAGGTCGACCTATGGACAGACCCCTTTTTACGGAAGAATTTCAATGCTTCCTGCATTTTTTCTGACTCGCGAGATACCGAAAAACCGAGGCTTAAAAGTAGCTCAAGGTTCGTATTAAGACTGCAGTGCCACACTTATAGCTAAACGGTTTATGCAAAAAACGAATTATTTTGACTTCTTGCGAGAAACTTGTCCGTACTAGTTTTAAAAGATTCTGTCGAGAATAATGGTCCGGCCGAACTTGCTCGGCGAACAAAAAGAAAGTATTTCGGTACCCACTTCGTAGATAATACAAAATGTACATCGACGATCGCTCGCTTTACTAGGAGAAATTTCAATTTTCGGGGAAACGACGGTTTTCGTACTATTATTAGACATTCGGGAATCAACCGAGTCGAAAATTTCAGTATTAGGGGGTTCGAGAATTTGGGAAATTTTGCGAAGCGAGGGATTTGGGAATTTTGAGAATTTGGAAATTTAGGAATTTAGGGATTTAGGAATTTAGGGAATTTGAGAATTTGGAAACTTAGGAATTGGGGGAGTTTGATAATTTGGGGAATTTGGAAATTTAGGAATATAGGGAATTTGAGAATTTGGAAACTTAGGAATTGGGGGAGTTTGATAATTTGGGGAATTTGGGGAATTTGGAAATTTAGGAATATAGGGAATTTGAGAATTTGGAAACTTAGGAATTGGGGGAGTTTGATAATTTGGGGAATTTGGAAATTTAGGAATATAGGGAATTTGAGAATTTGGAAACTTAGGAATTGGGGGAGTTTGATAATTTGGGGAATTTGGGGAATTTGGAAATTTAGGAATATAGGGAATTTGAGAATTTGGAAACTTAGG
Organism: Megachile willughbiella; assembly: GCA_945859595.2. Classification (NCBI taxonomy): domain Eukaryota; kingdom Metazoa; phylum Arthropoda; class Insecta; order Hymenoptera; family Megachilidae; genus Megachile; species Megachile willughbiella. The sequence continues at coordinate 12,716,637 of OX243798.1, read as the reverse complement.
AATTGGGGGAGTTTGATAATTTGGGGAATTTGGGGAATTTGGAAATTTAGGAATATAGGGAATTTGAGAATTTGGAAACTTAGGAATTGGGGGAGTTTGATAATTTGGGGAATTTTGGGAATTTGAAAATTTAGGAATATAGGGAATTTGGGAACTTAGGAATTGAGGGAGTTTGGGAATTTGGTAATATAGGGAATTTGGGGAATTTGGAAATTTAGGAATTTAGGGAATTGGAGAACATGGACACTTAGGAATTGGGGGAGTTTGGGAATTTGGAGAATTTAGAAATTTGGAAATTTAGGAATTTGATAAGATTGAGAATTTGGAAACTTAAGAATTCAGGGAGTTTAAAAATGAAAAAATTTAGGAACCCTCAACGTCTGAGAATGAGAAAGGAATTTGGAAAATTTAAGAATTAGAGTTAGAGAATATGAAAATTGAATAAATAAAAAGAAATGTAATAATTTGGAAATTTGCACATATTTGAGTGCACGTGAAAATGTTAACATAAAACCATTTTACATGTTAATTAACACCGTTGTAAATGCTGTCGTTTTTGGTATCGATATTCTTCGCAGTGTATCGATACGTGGAACCTTTTTATCCTCTCAATCTTTTTATTGACGGAATTAACAAAAGCGATTAATCAAATTTAACGAAACATCAGATGCGTCGAAATTTGAATTTAATTCGTGAACGTCGGGACAATGAAACGAAATCGATAACGAGGCGGTGGATTTAAATAATGAACGATGTTAATTAGAATTACTGACCTATCGATGAATCGAATTTAGCTCACCGACGAACGCGACTGATTGCAGCTGATTATTTTGATGACCCCCGGTGCACAATGGTCCTCGTAACAAGCAAATGAACACGTTTTTTAATGGGTCAAGTGTGAACTACTAATTACACCAGTTTTCATCCCTCATGAAACGTGTTCTTTGTTTAGACATTTTTGTGTAATGTATCATCAAACTTTCCCTTTCTTGGACAAAATAATTGAAAACAAGAATAGAAAACTCCTTTTCAATTTTATTTTATTATTTTCTATTTTAATATTACATACCTTCTTTATATTACTATTTTGCTGTTAGTTCAGTACTTCACTGTAGCACAATACTATTCTGTAACTATACTGACATGCTACCATTTTTCTGTTTTACTGTACCATTATACATCTCTTTGATATTCTACTATACTACTATACCATACTACTATACTACTATATCATACTACTATACTATATTACTATACCACACTACTATACTACTATATCTCACTACTATATTACTATACGTCACTACTATACTACTATACTATATTACTATACTGTACTACTATACAACCATACTATTATATTGTGTTCTTACTACCCCCTTATTCTACTATCACTAATACATCACTATTCTATTTATGCGATCATTTTCCACTTCTTTCTTACAAAAACTTTAAGAATTTGTAAATTGAAATTATTAAGTTTGCACATTTGATCCCCGAAGTAACATCAGTCATTAAAAGTAAATACACTTTAACCAATGATCATATGATTCGGGACAACGATGCCGTTAGTTCAAGCAGGTTTAAGTACAATTTGTATATACGTAATAGACTAAGATGAGCATAAAAAAGACGGATTAAGAAGGAATGAAAAGGATGCTCAGGTTCGTGCGCTTTCTAAATCGCAGTTTCAGCCGTTTAGCACAGAAGAAGAGCTTCAAAGCAGATGGTTAATTTCGATAAGACGGTGGTGAGCTTATTATCGAGTGGGTGGAGAACGGAAGGTGGCCGATGTAAGCACGTATCGTAGCTTTTGTGGTTGGCAGAATGGATTCCATAATGAGATGCCGTGTAAACTGGGACATCTAATTATACTCGAGTGCACACCACTCCAGAAACGTTCGGTCGTCCCTGGAGCTCGAGCCTGGCTCCTGTCGAAACGATAACGAATATTCAAGGATCACCCTACAACGGCCCTCTATGATCATTCATCGTAATTTATTGGTTTCTTTGACTCGAACCATTCCGGAATTCGAAAACCTAACCGTTTCGTTTGAGTCTTCTTCGACACCTCAGAGTCGGCCATTTCATTGCGCTCGCGTGACTTGCGAACTCAACTGTAAGAATAGTCTCTATGTTTGTATCAAAATAAAATTTCACGCTAATTGTATTATAAAATATTTGCTGCCGATTGCATCAAGACGAAAATGTTGACATTTTAAGGAGATCAAAAATACGGTCTTCAGCAATGTTAGCAGTCTGCAATGTTAAGTTGATTAGGCTAGTTTAAAGTCAAGTATTGGCATCTTGTACGAAATTAAAATAAATTCATGCACAGGAATGTTAACCTTTCGAGAGTAGATTGTAACATTCAAAATCTTGGCAGGATGAAATGAATCGTGTAAAATAGTTTTGAGATGTTCATTCGCTTTGATCGAATAAGGGTTCACAAAGAACGTAGAAAATCATGAAAACGATGAGATATTGTTCATTACGAGTACCTCGAAGAACCAGTGACCCGACTAGCCATTGTTCTTCAATTGTGGAAGATTGAAAACGTTCCTAAAATATCAGTTATTGAACATTCGAAATATAAAAGGGAAGAGGGACGGAGCAGAGGGACGAAAGGGAAAGAGTGGAGGTGAGCGATAGCGAGGAGGATGCAATCACCAGAAGAACAATCAGCCCTAAGTATGAGCTTTTCAAGTACCATCGGTATATCTCTCTCAACCATAACGACTCCTATTTTCTTCCGTCTCTTATTCGCTCGTAACTTTCCACCGTTTTATACTAATTCACGATCGCAGCGTTTCAACGAATTCCTTTCATACGGAAACCACATTGTTTAGGACACTTTTATGTGAACCACAAAAGAACGGCACGATTTCATTTTCTCGATAACGCGGCGACAATTTTGTTCGGGAAATTCGTTCATTCATCGGTCATTAGACTGGACGGATATTAATTTCGTGCTTTACGTTTAAATCGACACTTTTAATGCATTACATTACGTCGAACGATTATTTAGTAATTTTTTGTTTTATATCGAATTTGAAACGTTAAAAATTGCAGTCTGGTAACTCGCAAAGAGGATGTGGAAATGGAGAAGTTGAGGAATTTGGAAATTTTTGGATTTTTTGGCGATTTGGAAATTTTTGGATTTTTAGAATTTTTGGAGTTTTGGGAAATTTAGAGAATTTGGGGAATTTAAGAAATTATGGGAATTTAGGGAATTTCTGAAATTCAGGGAATTTAATGAATTTGGGGATTTGGGGTATTTCAGGAAATTAGGGAATTTTGGAAATTTAGGGAATTTAAGGAATTTGGGGAACTTAGGGCATTTGGGGAATTTAAGGAATTTATGAAATTTGGGGAATTTAGGGAATTTAAGAAATTTAACGAATTTAGAGAATTTAGGGAATTTGGGGAATTTAGAGAATTTAGGGAATTTTTAAATTTCTTAGAATTTGGAAATTTCAAAATTCGGGGACTTTGTGGATCTGGGAATATGAGGATTTGAAAATTGTGGAATTTGTATATTTGCAAATTTGACTTCTTCGGAACGTAGGAATGGAAATTTAGAAATTGAGCAATCTCGAAATTTGATTCTTTAAAAATTGTCAAAATATATTTGCAAACTTGGAAAATAGAAAGATTTCGAGAACTTCATAATTTGCAAATTCTTCGAAACCAGTTTAGAAATTCAAGAATCCGAACAATTAGGGAACGAAAACTACGTAAATTTGAAAATTTCCAAATTACCGCTCACGTGGTTTTATATCATTGTACCACGTTTCACTTTCCATTTCCCGTCTAATATACCCAACGCATACCTGAAAAATGTTCGAATCCGTATTTGAAGATACTTAAAAGTTAATCATAAAATGTCGACTTTGACGGTGTTCCGTCCGAAATGTAACATGGTATATAATGTCGAAATAGTGAGAAGAAAAGGCAGAAGCAACAGTGAGCCGGCCGTGAGCTTTGACCCGGTGACCCGTAGTGCGTGGGCTGGGAAGAGGGCATGGAGCAACGGGCAAAGAGGGAGTTGGGCAAGAGGAGGGCAGAGGGAGGGGTTCTTTCTCCTCTCGCAGCCTGGAATCGATACCTGGTTCCCCTGCCAGCTCAACCACCCCGACAACTTCTCCGTCTACCCTCTCTACAACCAAGCTGAAATACCTTCGACCGTTTACCTGCCCCATATCGATTCCCATCCTACACGACCCCTTTTTCTCCCTCACCAAAGAAAGGATAACCTTTTTTTTATCTTAATTGATTTACAAATTGTCTTCTCTCGCCCTTCGTTATCGAGGCGTCGACTTGACCGATCATCCCTGTTTTATTTCGTAAATTGAGTCACCATCTTGTCCTCCTTTAATCTTTACGACCGACGAAAATGATACGCGTGGGCGTTCAGCCGACTTTATCGATGATCATTTTTTCATAGGGCTCCGTGTCTGCTCTTTTAGGTTTGAACTCATATTTCTGGGTGAACGTAGTATCAAAGGGTAATTTGATTCAGAGGGTGCAATTTATCTTTGACGTTTCCTGGAAATTTAGCGGAAATACGTTGGTCTTCTTTTTCGTTTGACATTTAGTTATTTAATTGTGATCATTTGAAATTGTTTTATTTGAATGCTGTTCGAACACGCAAATTTTTGTGAATTTTCACAAAATGTTGAAACTTTTACAAAATAGTTTAAATAAATGTTGATGATTAAAAATTGTCGAAAACTTTCTTATAAATAATGTAAATCCATTTTACTTACAATGTTGATCAATTCTGTAAAATATAATCTAATATTCTGCTTTAACGTAGAAAAGGAAAGCCCACCCTACGAATTTCAAGATAATGACGCAGGAAGGTTAAAGTAGAACTTCGCGTAATTGCATTTATAATAGGGACTTTGTTCACCGAATCGTTAAGATATTAAAGGTGAATATCGTAATCAATCATGTAATAATTGAGAAATTTCAAGGAGGTTTCACCTCACGTGATAACGAAAGCCTACACATAGTATATACATAGCGGGCATCGATTTTATAATAAAAGGAATTGCAACGCATTTAACGGGAAACGAGTTTGAATGCTCTTAAAACAAAAGAAAGAGTCTAACAGAAAAGCGACTGAAGAGATTTCCTCTCGTTACTGAAATTCAGCATTGCTATTTACTCTTTTGATGACTGGAACTTGCGTTTGATGGCTACAAAAGAATTCCTGACGAACAGACAACCATTGAACACTCTATTTTAATCAATTTTCTTCTCGATTTTTATTCAATTTCTTTTCTTCAACATCTTAATAGCACCGATCATTATCACTTTTATCAAAGTGAAATTTTTATCAAAGTACTTTATTATTTCGTACATTGTTCTTTTATTATAGTACTTCAAAGTTACTCGTTCTTAATTTTCACTAGTTAGATTTTATAAAAAGATATAGGAATTCATATAATATATCGCTACAGCGCGGCCGTGATATAGCGAAGTCGTAAAATTCTTCGGAAATCAAAATGAGGACACGGGGACATGAAACTTTGACCAGGGGCGTAGCAAGAAAAATTTCATGGGGTGTAAACATCCCCTGTTTGCTCTATAAACAGACTCCCAAAATATACGTCGAAAATTAAATCAATAATTCATAACTCTTTTTAATTAATGACGTTTTTATACGGAGTCATTTAATGGGGTTGCCTTATCCAACCTCGCATGAAATTTTCATTAAACGGAACAAAGAATAATATAAACAGTATAAAATACTTCAACAGAATATTTCTAAGTTGATTTTATTATACCAAACTTTGTTATTGCTTGAAACAGTGAAATCTAGCAGTAAAGATACGAATAAAAGAATTATTAAACGCGCGGGAAATTCAAATGGCACTTAAGGAAGTGACTCTACTTTGTGTGAATTAGGATTCGCTTTAAATGGTAATTTCTCATGAACCTCTTACTTGTAATACATTATTTTGTATAGTTTAAAGTTTTAGTCACAAAGTCCTCAAATTTCAAAGTCCCAAAATTAAAAAATTCCGAAATTTGTAAGCTGAGAAGAGGATTACACAAAAAAATTTTACTACTAATATATTTTAACCTAACCCAAAATCAGTGAATTACTTTGAGTAAAAGATGTGCAAGTTACGTAGAAATATTATTTAGAAAATATATCGTAAGGAATCTAATTGTGATGTAATAATCGATGTATCGAATATTTCTTTTCCACCGTACCGTTTACGTGGTGACGATATTAGATAAAGTTGGTTGTTGTTGAAACTATCAGCAAATACCTTTAAAGCTCTCGGAGGATTTGGTAAGGCAGAATCCTTCAGGGTTACCGCACACCAGCCACAGGTTGTCGTCCTCGTTCGCTTAAATCGACCTATTAACCCCCTTATTCAGTGCTTCCTAAGCGAAATCTCGGAATTTCGACCGAGTTCACTGGGAATTCCGTTTCGTTGAACATCTAAAGAACCTGTCTATTCATTCTTTCCCTCTCTTTCAATCGTTTGAATTTTCCAGCTCTTCAAATTGCAATCTTCCTGAAATTTTTGCGTATTTGATCACTCGGTTCTCCTACTCTTCTCCTTCAATTATTTCGTATTGATTTGTTGATTTAATTAATCATTCCGTTAATCGTGAAGAGGAATACGAATTTATTGGCGAGAACATTTTTTTCATTTCTGCTTCAATATTTTTATTTATCGAGAAAAGTGGATAAAAGCTTTATAGGAACGGTGATTCGAAAATTGCTAGCCAATTTGCTTCTAAATTTGTGCACTTCGATAAAAATTTGAAAATTCTGGTAATAATAGAAAATTATAAGAACACATAGCAAGTTCGTAACTATCCGAATGATATATCACTGAATTATTTTTGAATTAATCTGTGTATAAGGTGTTTCATTATTGTGTCGACTCGTTGCTATGGGATGCGCTGTTATTTGGTTCAATCAGAATCAGTCTTATGTTGAAAATGTAAGGTAGGTCAAATAGGCTTCTGTGCAGAATGGTGAAGTGTTATCAGTGACGGGTTTTATCGAGACGTCGTAAGACAGGCTACATCGATTCTCTAGGTTGAAATCAATATCCAGAACCTAGAACCTATGAGTATAATGCTGGTGCAGCTGGGCTGTACCAAAATATTTGCTGGACCATTTGATGCTTTAACTAATTTTTAAATACAGAAGTTTCTTTTTACGAAATTTTTAATTATCTATTTAATTCCTTAACTAATAATTCGATTTCAAATTTTAGCTCTTCTGCTTAATTATATGTCCATCAAAAGTCAACCATCCAGTGACGAACTTTATGTCTTTAATTATAAATAATTTTGTAAAATGTCCTAAAAATACATCCACTAAAATAAAAAATAAACATTAACTTATAAATTCATACATATGAATATATTAAAAAAAAATTTGTAACAACTTCTAAGAGTTTATAAATTGTATGTATCATTGAAGAGTGAAGAATATTTTCACGAGAAATTTTCAACTCAGTACTTGTACAAACTTCAAACAACCAACAATTGGATCAGCAAGTTCGCGAGTCGAGAACTTCGATAAAAATAAAGTTTTCTTCAAATGAATATCTATTTTATTTCCGATTACTGTGTCTAGCTTTTTCACTTAAAGTTTATTCCCAAAGTGTTCTCCATTCTCGCGGTAGCGAGTCTCGATTGAGTGGCTCTTTGTAGGACACCCCTTGAAAGTTCCACGCTATTGATTATGACTGGAATTCGATAGCCATTCTATGACTTTTTGAATCTCTACCACGTGGACCCAATTATTTTTCTCCGCTTCGATAATAAGATTCTTCGAATTCGCATCAGTCATCTTTTTCTCCATTTTATCTCAACATCGACAACTTACATTTTTAAACTTCCTTTGTTATATATTGATAAATTACTTTTTTTAATATAATAATTCAGATTTGGAGATTTGAGAATTCTAAAATTTAGAAAGAGTTCGTGGATTACGATTGGAAAATTAAAAAATTTTTAATATGAAATATATAATATCATGCGTCCTACAACCCTCGTCTATATGGTACATAACTCGTTCCCAAATCTCATTGTATACATAGTGTTTAAATTTACAAAATGAAAATGACAAGGAATATATTCTGTTTAGGTATGGGGAGTGTCGTGGGCAGTAACGTAAACGTAAGCAACGGAACGACGAGGAGGATGGACTCGACGACGTTCCTGCCGGAAGCGACGCCGACCCTCAGCGAACGAGAACAACTCAAAATTGAATTTTACAAAACCTACGATGTTATGACCGGAGTCAGAATTGCAGCGACTCTCGGTGGTTTTTTCGGTCTTATGATTCTTCTGCTTGTCTATAAAAGCAGGCAAGTTTCTCTGTTTAAGATAGAAGGTAGTTATATACAATACATTATTAACAAATTAACCAAAGAAACTGTGATAACCCACTGAAAGGTACTAACATTTTATTTACATTCTTATGTGAATTCCAATATATTAAGAAAGAATTATTAATACTCCAATATGTTGAAAAAGAATTATTAATATTCCAATTTTTAAAAGAATTGTCCCAACATCTTTGATAAAACTAATGCACTTGTTGGTAAATGTATAGATGACAAACATGAAAAAAAACTGCTCAATGTACATAAAAAGATTGTACATAAAAACATTTCTATGTAAATTCCAATATACTGAGAAAGAATTATTAATACTCCAATATGTTGAAAAGGAATTATTAATATTCCAATGTGTTGAGAAAGAATTATTAATGTTCCAATTGTTAAAAGAATTGTCCCAACATCTTTCATAAAACTAGTGCATTTGTTGATAAATAACAAACATGAAAGAAACTGCTCAATGTACATAAAAAGAGTATAAATAAAGGAAAAGGGTAAAACGAGGGTATATGTGGTATAGGTGTAAATCGAGCAAGCAGTTGGAAGATCCAAGACTGACCGCAGCAGCGGCCGCAGCGGTAGCTGAAGCAGAAGCTGAGGAAAGAGCTCTCGCAGCCGCCCTCGAAGCCATTACTAGATTACCACCTAGACCAGACAGGGGTCCCAGAAGGTCTCTTTGTGTTGAGGTCAGTCTCTTTGTGAAAAAACCAGTTTATCCTTTTTTGCACTCCATTGATTATTAGTTTGTACGTTAGATCCAATTTACCAATGGAACAAAAGTTAAGGGGATTCCATTTTCGGCTAGTTCCATATGTTTTTCCTTCTTCAACCACCCTTGTATGAAATATTCTAAAATGGAAAACAACGGTAGATTTATTTCTTTACTTTTACATTTTTCAAACTAAAAATAAAAGTTGAAGTTTACAAACCTGCAAGTTTCCAAATTTTCACTTTAAGGAATTTGGAAGGTTTTAATTTTAGAAATGTAAACATTTTGTAATTTAGAATAGAAGAAATTTTCTTTTATCGTTTACCATTTCTGAATTGTAGCTTCATTAGGTAGTTGGGTACCTTATATATAAAATATAGCATAAGTAAAATGTATAATCAAAGTTAAATTGATACCAAAGTTACACAAATTAGAGTAAGCAGCTGGAACCACCTCGATAATTCTGCAAATATTGATTTTAGCAAGTTGGTTCCAGACGGATATTACATTATATACGCACACCTACAGTTTAGAGATTCTAGTTCTCAAAACTTTGAAATTATCTTGAATGTCAACTAATTTCTACGTGTACATTTTTATTACAGGTGACTCAATCTCATTCTCCAAGAATCGGCCCGCGTTTCGCATCAGTCGGAGGTGGTTACGAGGCTCTATTAACAGCGCCAACGAAGCAACCAAATTTGGCACTTCCTGAAGAACAGAGAAGATGCAGTTCCGTGACTTGTAGCAGTACTGGAAGTAGTTATCTCGAGAGGAGAGGGTCTGCGATGCCCGTACCATGTCTGCCGCTTCATCCTGCGTTTTCGACGAAACACTCTGCCCACGACGAACCCTGGGAACTTTATTATCCAATTGATATTCAAGTAAGAAGTTTACCTATCACATTTGTGAAATGTAAACAATATACTATACAATGTAAATAACATCAACTCAGAAGTCCTAAGGAAATCTCAGACTATCAATATTTATTGTCAACATTTCAATGTTCTCTACATTCAACAATAATACTAAAATGTTGAGAACTCTGACAATATACAATATATTGATGATCTGAGGTTTCAGTAGAAGTATTGTTAGATGATTATATTATCAATTAATCTGTATATTAACTGTTTAATAGGTAATCCAGCCAACCCCTGAGCTTTCTCCATGCACAAGCGAAGCAGGTCTTTATGCAAATGAATTGATGATCACAGGAACTGCTGGTAAAAGAGCACCATTGGCTTCCATGGGCAGTGTAGATCCTCCTGAACCAGATTCAAGGTGATTAATAATAAACATAATAAATTAGTTTAGCCTTTGTGTGAACCCAATGGGAATACAAGGTTAATAGATCTTCTAAATGGTCTAATTAATAATTTAAAATGTTTACATAATTCATGTGTAAATTTATAGCTTTGATCATTCAAGATCACTGGGTTCTGACTCAGTCTTCCTGAGGACCGATGAGCAAGAAGAGTGTCTAGATACAGAGGATGAGGTGTCTGGTTTCTCAACTGATTCTGAAACACCTGGTCCCAGTTGTCGACGATTTCTTCGTGTACCTACCAAGAAAAAGAAGATTGTTGAGAAATGGGATGGTTGTGCTGGATGTGTTCCTAGACGACGGCCTGGAGGAAAACCATGTCAAACTTGCCACAGTATAAGTGCAGCTGTTGAAACTTCAGGGTACAGTATTTTATAAATTTTTCCTAATTGATATGTGATACAAAGGGACAGAGAGATTATCTTTGGCAGAAGTGGAGGTGTACTTATTTGGACTGTAATAATAAGTCTTCAAGCTTTGAACTCATCTTTTAAGTCTAGTGTTACAATCTTTCTTTGAAAGGCAAAGCGATGATACTGATCTTCATAAAATACATCAAAGCCATTGAAATTGATAAATTGGACTCTACCCTATACACAACACAACTAATGGAGTTAATAACCTATAAAGTTAATACAACTTTAAAGATTAAAAAATTTATATTATGTTTCAATATCCACTTTATTGTCAAATTACATTCATATTTTATGATCATAAAACCAATTGATGTTAATAGAAATGTTATTTATTGGTCTGTTAACAGATCTCAGGCAGCATCTACGAGCTCTAGCAGTCAGAGTAGCCTCGGTTCTCCACCGTGTTCACCGGCCATCGAGCTCAGACATAGACCACCACCAGCGCCATTACCGTCGAATCCACCTGTCTGGTCGCAAGAAACATTGTTTTAATCCTTTGAAGACTTATTGGGAAAAGGATGTCATGAATAGCTGGCAATCGCACAAAAGTATCTCCTCTAAGGAAAAGGAACGAAGATTGACTTTTATAATGGTCCATGATATCGGTTTAACTAGAAAAGAAACAATAAATAAAGAATGGATAAGTAAAGATGGAAAGAAAAAGGAAAGACATGGGTATAAAAGAAAGAAAAGAACCCTATAGAATGTAAAAGAAAAAGTGAACATTGAAGACAAAAAGATTGTTAAGCAATTAAAAAAATGGGAATGCGGGAGAATAATTGCAAAACTGTAATTAAATATAAAAAGTAATAGAAGAAATAATAAATACCGAAAATTTTATGAACAAATAAGTAGGTGAAGAGAAGTTCATGACAAATTAGCTCCAACTTTTTGTTCCTTTTTTTGTTTAAAGGAAAATAACATCGAGCAGAAAATAATAGTATCGTGTGTCAAGTTTCTAAAGGAGAACTGACAAGAAAGAATGAAAGATAGTTAATCATAAAAGTGGAATAACCAAAGGAAATGCCAAAACATTTGTATAGTAGCTTTTAAGATACGAGCAAACAAAGAGAGAAACAGAAACTAACAGACTAATTAATCGTTAAACGAACTGTTGTAAAAAAAAGAAGAAAACGGTAGCGTACCATAGATATATATTGTAAATAACAAATAAAATGGTAAAAGGAAAGAACTCGGTTCCTTTTTTTCGTACTCGAAAAAGAGTGAAAACGCGTCACGTTTATATCGCGTTAGACAGGAAAAAAAATCAAAACTTTTAAAAAAGATGTTGATCTAGTTGTGCGTGTATAAATAAAAAAACAAAAAACAAAGAAATGAAAAATACTTCTCGTTATTCGTTTTTTTGTTTTCAATATTGCATATGTATATAATATATGTACGTATAATACGCGCGATTAAAGATAAAAACTAGATTAATCAAGTGAGGAACTTGAAGGAACAAAAACCTATGAAATTCGTCAATTTATTTTTTCCAAGTTAAACGAATGGTTTTAGATGAAAGTAGTTGACGAATAATTTCAATAAAACAAGGAGTTTAATTACATATTTCGTTAGAATAATTTTGATATCAAGTAAACCAAGATTATTTATATAGAACAGACATCACATAGTATTCAAAGTTTCGTTTCCGTTTTATGTTTTTTTTTTCATATTTACTTAATGACGCTTTGATGACTGCCAATTGAAAAGCAGAAATCCTCTATGTATGTGACTCGTGGTACATGTGTGTTGTGCACGCCTGCGTGCATATGTTGCGTGTGTGTATATGAGCGTACCTTTACGCACACGTGTATAGAAAACTAGAAAATCAAAGCCAAATATTAATAGTGTTGTCAATTTTTCCAATAATCGGGACACGTTTATAATCTCGTATTTCTCAGTTGTACATGTTTTACTTTAATTGTTGCATATTCTTAACTAATATAGTATATTCTTTATTGATCAGATTCTTCTTTTTATTGTTACTCTAAATGACTGTATAGTTACAATATTATTACTTTATGTTGTTTGTTAATTGTTAAATGTGCGAACTAAAACGAAATTGTTATAAACGTGAACCCGATTAAACGTTTAATAATCACGTTACAACGCGAAACTTCTGTCGGTGCCTTTCCGCCGGATCTTCTTCCATCATTATGGTTTTAGATAGTATCATCTCATCAAGGAAAATCATAAATAAATCAAATGCTATGTCTGTATAGCGACAGAGAGTGGACAAAATAATGGAAACACTGAAAAATATCTAGAATACTTTTCAAAGTTTTCTTCTGTCAACACATTTTATTTAATCTTCGTCGAATTTTCTTTGTAACTGTTTGTTCAATCTAATTTCAGATGTTTGTTATTGTTTCATTTTTAACTTAAACTAATACAACAAAGAATATTGGTGAATTGTTAAACATGTATCTACTTGTAACAAGTGTTTCCATTATGTTGCTCAATTACTGTATATTAATGACAATCATAATCAAAAGTTGTGATTATCCTTGTCACCGTAATTATAACACGAGTGAAAAGAAGCAAAAATAAAACGGCGAAAAAACGTGTAACGACTAGTAAAAAAGTAACTGAGAGAATTATACCTATAACGATAGGGTGAGAAAACGAGAAACTACAACCTCAAAGCAATCGAAACTGTAAATTAGAATAAAACGAACGAAGCGAAAGAAAAACACTATAAAACGATAAGAGAAAAGGAATAAGTGATTATGATTATGATGACGGTCATGATCACGAAAAATGAAGCTCCACCATTCTTTCGTAATGTTTTGAACAAATCTTTCCTGATGTACGAACAATAAAACTTTCACTATTTCCTACTATTATTCTCTTTTATCGTGCCTTCCAGTCCCTTACATTTTTCTTCGAATTTAACACGTGTGACGAGTATTAGACTTTAGAATTTTTAAACTTTATCTACTTATTCAGATGAATAATGGTTAACTTGTTTACTTTTTAAAAAAAGTTATTCAAAAAATTCTTGCTTTTATTTATTGCTTTATTGATTGAGCTCAATAAGTTAAACATCTGATTAGCTCGATTTTTACCCATAATGCACGCAATTATAATCAACAATTCTTATCAGCTAAGTGCGATAACCCGTAGTCCTGATAACACGGAAACATTTGTTTAAATTAAAGTCAAATCAAATCAGTCTTTCAGAAACTTTGTTCGCAAACATATCGGAGACACATCAAAGAGCAAGTTAAAATTCAAAATATCCCGTTTTGACGAAACATTTTTTGTAATGTAAAATTACATAGTACGAATAATTTAATTTGTACAAGTGAACAATCGATTTAAAATTTAAGAATTGATAATGGATTTCACGAAGTTTTTAACGAGCGTCACAAACAGACGCAGGTCAGGCATGCTTCGTCAGTTGGGTAAGAATCAACGTGTTATGAATTTTTTATTAATATCATAAGGCATCTATATTCAAAATTCTAGTGTAGTTATTTACTTGAAATAATTTTAAGCGCAATTTTCCTTTTCGAAAATAACTTCTTGCATAATTTAGCAAAGTCACTTGCAAATTATTGTATAGTTCTTGTGTAACGTAAGAAATATCCAGGAAAATAATTGAATAACTTTTCAATTTAGCGAAAAAGTTTCTGGAAACCGAAAATGGAATATCTCTGTCTAATGGAATGCCAAATACAGCGACATTTCCTTTTGAAGAAATTGCAGTGACATACAAAGACGGCACCAAGGTCAGATTAGTGGGCGAAGAGTTAGCATGGTCACTTCAGTATGGTCCCTCTCAAGGGTAATATTTGATAAAGAACACAAAAATATTCCATTAAAGCTGTTTATAAACGATACATAATACAAGTTTACTTTCTTTTATTTGTGCGGTTCTTTTATCGTTACAGTTGTTTAATTACTTATTACACCGTTATCGAAGTTTGATAAATCTGAATTTTTTTTATTTGTTGTATTAAGATACCTACCATTGCTGAAAAAAATGCGAGAGTTCCAAGAGTATTGGCATAAACCAGTGCAAAATGACTGGGACGTACTTTTCACGTCAGGATCAATGGAAGGATGTAGTAAGGTTTTCGAAATGACTTTGGAAATTGGAGATCCCGTTATGGTTCAAGTGCCAACTTACGATGGAATTCTTAATGCGGTAAATTAATTTCCTCTTACAATTGTTCAAAACGTTTCTTAAAATCATTTATTTCTTTAAAGTCATTTACCTTTAAAAAATTGCACGCTTTATAGAGCAGTACGATGTCAAATTGAATTTCCCGCCTGATCAAATTTCGCGGGAAATCAAAAAAAGTTGAACGGCGTCATCTAGTGGTGCAAAGTGCTAACTAAAAATAATGTAACAGGATAACATAAAAGTCGAGGAGATGTTCACAGGACCTCTATTTTGGCTTCTAGGAATACAAATAAAAATCAAATCCCACATTGCAGAAACAAGAACGAATGTGATATTTGTGAAAAATCCCAATGTTCAATGTTGTGTTAATTTACATTACATGAAGAGTACTTCAGTGTTTTCTCAGTGATAATGAATTGGGATATACTGTCCTTGTCTCATATTTTAACATCCTCACATAATACCTCTTTGCATTATGCTATCCTGGTATGAGGAGAATAGCTGTGAACTCCGTCTGTTAGATGGTGCTATTCAAATTTTTTTAGTTCCCGCGTAATTCAACAAAGTGCGAAATTTTCTAAATTTCTTTTTCTTTCAGCTTCGACCATTTATGCCGGAATTTATTGAAATAGCACAGGATGAGAATGGAGTAATACCAGAAAATTTAATGCAAATTTGCAAAGAAAGATCTCTGAATGGAAAAAAAATGCCGAAGGTAAATCATAGTATTTAATAGCACGTACGCATCAGAATTATTTTACCGCCATTATTTTTGTAGGTTTTGTACGTAAATCCAACCGGAGCAAATCCGACTGGAACAGTTCTGACCGAATCCCGAAAGAAACAGATTTACGAATTAGCTCAAACATATGACTTTTTGATCCTCGAAGATGATCCTTACTATTTCCTTCATTTTCTTGACCAATCA
The DNA here is from genome assembly GCA_945859595.2 of Megachile willughbiella. Lineage (NCBI taxonomy): Eukaryota > Metazoa > Arthropoda > Insecta > Hymenoptera > Megachilidae > Megachile > Megachile willughbiella. The sequence continues at coordinate 12,700,738 of OX243798.1, read as the reverse complement.
CCTCCATCATTTTTTGAGCTGGATAATCGTGGACGTGTAATACGTTTAGATTCTTTTAGTAAAATTCTCAGTGCTGGTTTGCGATTAGGTGTTGTTACAGCACATAAAGAATTCATTAAAAAATTAACTATGCATATGGAAACAACTAGTATACATCCCTCGTCTCTATCACAGGTTTTTGAATAACTTTCTAATTTAAATAACGTTCTATCTTTCCTTGTTTCTTTATTATTTCATTAATTATTTACAGATGCTGTTGTATAAATTATTAGAGACATGGGGCATGCAAAAGCTACAGCATCATTTGAATGATATTCAAAAATTTTATCGTGAAAGACGCGATATTATGTTAAATTTAATTGAGAAACATCTAAAAGGTATTTTGTTTAATGAATGAAGATATAAAAATGAAACATGTACTGTAATTAATTTTATAACTGTATAGGGTTAGTTGAATGGGACGTTCCAAATGCTGGAATGTTTGTTTGGATAAAAGTTAATGGAATTGAAAATGTGTTGGATTTGGCGACGAAGAAATGTATTTCGCAAGGAATATTTCTTGTTCCTGGTCACGCATGTAATTATGATTCCTTGAAACCAGATCAACATATCAGACTTTGTTACAGTTACGCGACTCCCGAACAAATCGACAAGGTTAATTTTTTCATTTTCTATTTAATTTATCCATTGATTTTAAATTTAATACTCAAAATAAATATACATAATTTCTAGTTCTTTCTTGTATTTCTAGGCACTGTCGATTCTAGCAAAATTAATACGTGAAGAAACAACGAAAAATAAGCAGAACTAATAAGTTTGTGACGTGTCTAGTGTAATCAAACGCGCAAAATAACTAAAAACTATTTGAAAATACAAAAGACTATAACGAAAATATTTATAATTTATAAAAATGTATTTTAAAAATTAACGTTATTTACATTTCTACATAAATTATAATAAAGATAATATATTCATAAGTTTTTATTGGGTTAACTTATGAAGTAAAAATTTGGAAGTTTACTCTACTTGTATTAGCTACGCCTTTTTTAAAATATCATTTATGTTTCATACGCGTTCATTGATCCTCGCGCGCGATATTTTGAAACCCTCGTCAATTAGAGACATGAAAGCTTTACAATTCTTACAAGTTGCGCTTTTTAACGATATAATATAAATTATATAATTAAAAATTGAAACATTAAATATAACTGTATGACAGATACGATACATTTATTAATAAAGATAAAAGAAGTCCCATCTGCAGCGCAAACGTCTTTGTATCGTTTAAGTTGAGTTTTGAAATATCCGAGTCTAATTTACAGAGTAAAATTTACAATGTGTAACAGAGACTGGCATAAAAGTGTTATACAAGTGAAAGTTACACAAACTGTTATAAATATTCTAACAATGATGAAGTGAAAATTAATGTCACTGAAAGTTTTTGTACAAACAGTCAACGAAAGAGGTTAAGTTTCGTTGTCGTTTACTGGAATAAGCAGTGTCAAATATTTCAAATTAAACACTTGAAGATAACTTGTATGAAATTATTACTTCTCTAGATATATTTTCATTTAAATCGCTATTAATTTCAACTATTCATTTATAGAATCAGTATTAATTCATTGCAATAGTTTCTAAGAAGAAAATAGTGATCTCGTCATGGAAAGCACGAGCGATGTTCAAGAAAGTGAAAATGACAAAGTGGAACCAAACGTGGTATTGGAAACGGAGCAAGTTGAGGAAAGTGAAATTGAAACATTGAAAGGAGATTCTGTAGGTGATACTCTTTACAGTAGCAAATGGATAATAAATATCTTGCTTTCGATATCAAATGTAAGTCAATGGGCTAGTAACAGATATAGGTCCATATCAAAAATTGTATCAATCAAGATAGATTAAATATTTTAAAGGTTCATGAAGATGGCTGGAGTATAAAATTAGAAAGCGACTTGTGTACTTTATGGGATATGAGCACAGAGAGGGACATAGTTGAATTTCTTGTGGATAATGACTTTTTTAAAGTAGCTGAGATTACTTTAAATTCTTCTGAAGAACCAAGACTAACGGTACAACATATTCTAAAATTCTTACTACAAGAGAAATAATATTTAATAAACGTAATGTCTTCGTACATTTATAGGAAATAATTTTGGGAATACTTGGAAACATGACTTGTGAACCAGTAGTGCTTGAGTTATTGGGAGCACACGAGGAACTTCTTGAAACTATTCTTCGTCATCTTTCTTCTGAAGACAGTGCCACATTAGTACAAATTCTTCGACTTTTGCGTTCTGCACTTTGGAATATTCAGAATAATCCTGAATCAAAGTGGAGAGTTAATTTAAGAAATTCAACTTTTTTAAGAGAAGTAGTTCCTTTCATCTTAAAAAGCTCCACAAATGGTAATTATTCTTTGTAATTGTATAAATCTTCATAATTAAATAAACTTAATTGATAATTAATTATGTTATTGTAGAGGAACTTTTAATAGCAACAACAAGTTTTCTACGTTCTTCAGCAGAAATTGACCTTCCTTCTGGTAAAACATTATTGGATGAATTGTTTGATTCATCTAGTTTTTTACCAGGTATGGAACTTTTGTTCTTTCATAAGTTTACTATTTGATTCTTATATATAAAATAAAACAGCTGTTTTAATTTGATTTTATAAAAATTTTGTAAAATGTGCAGGAATGTTAGAATCTTTTGAAGAAGTTCTTCCACAAGATGAAGGACATTATTCAGCTTCAATCTTAAAATATCTTGAAGATTGGTTAGAATTGTTCTCTAATCTCCGGAAAGGGCATCAAATTCATCAAACAATTTTACAAGAAGACAATCTTGCAAGGATAGTAGAGATTCCACGAAGGATTTTAACAAGTTTCATTGATCCATGGAATCTTTATCCTTTAGACGAAACTAAGGCTTCCTGTATTCATCGATGCGCGGAAATGATTCTTGATTTTCGATGGAAAGGATTTTTAACAGCAGATGCTACCAATGATATAGATAGTACAGTTTTAAAAATTATATTCAATATCAACACAGGTAAATCTTTTTAATGCAGAAATTAAAATATATAAATGTAATTTCAATTTTATTTTTTCTTGCATTATATACAATCTTTTGGACCCTTCCAGCAATAAAAGATGAAGAGGACTCTGAAGAAATAATGGATGAGCTATCAAAATATCTTGAAGGATATTGGATTGAAATAGCAAAAATTTCTACAATCGATGAGATTATAAAAATTTTGAAAACAAATGAAAAAACTGTTATTGATCATGTAATAAATTTATTAAAATCTAAAATCCCAGCGGAAAAAATGATCGGTGTATTAGCTGGTTTATCGAACGAGTAGACAATATTTTAAATGAAATAAAAAGAGAATTGTGAAATCAATTAAATAAATGAATTTTTCGCATAGCCTGTGATAAAAAGAAGAGCAACTCGAAATTTTTAATCTTTTTTAAAATACGTTTCTTAATACTGTACAAATCTTAAAGTATTTTACAAATTTTGCTACATTTTATACAAGTTATACATTTATGTTTATTTCGCATATCTTTAAATTCTCTTTTTAATTAGAAAATTTAATATTTCCTTATAGGTTTATAAATAAAAGTACGCACTGTTCTACAATTTTATTGCAATAAAAATTTGAGTATTTCAAGTAGTACATTAACAATATACAGTTTATAGGTACAATTGGAAGAACAGTTCTTCCTTTTTCTATTTTTTCTCCACTTTCATTTTAGTATTTCTATACTTAATTATTATCTTGTTGCACATATAGTCTTTATTTTATTGTGCCTATAATTTACACGTATCTTCTTCTTTATCCTCTTGTTTTCTTCTACAAGGAAACAAACTCCAGTTTGTTTTCCTTTTTTATTCGGTTATGTCTTCTTATCATTTGTTATATACGCATTTGATGATATCGCCTTAATTCTTTCTCCTGCTGAACGTCCTGTTTACTTCATTTAAACGTTAATTTCTTCTTTTGTTAATTTTCACTTTTAATCCCATTCTCCAATATACATTGCTCTAGGTGCAGGAGGAGGAATTACGCCTCTGGTCGGTACGGGAAATCTTCCATATATGTGATTATATGGTGATTCGTTTCTGCTGTCTGAGTCTATAACAAAGAGAAATTTCATTTCATTTAAATAATAACATGGTATAAATGATCAATACCTTATCATTATATCACAGGTTAAAACCTATTCTCTAATAGTCCCTGCTCAAAATAAATAATGATACATATATAATATTAGCTTAAATTTTTATTAGAATGTAGTACCAAGTCCACTTTCAAAACTTCGTGCATGATACATAATAGGAGGTCGGTTTCCAGGTAAATGGCCATAAATTTGAGAGGATTGGCTACTTGCATATCCGCTGGCAGCGTATCCAGGTGCTTGAGGCGGTCTAACGTATCCTCTTGGCGGCGCTTTGCTGTTTTTCGCCATTTTCACAAAGTTAGGAACACGAGCTCTTAATCCGCAATAATACGGATCATCTATGAAAGAACAGTAAATTAAAGAAGATACTTTCTTGTATTATCCACTGTTTATATCAAAATAATACCGTATTTCTTTTTGTCGTCATTCCTTCTTTTATCTTCGTTTGTTATAACAGGTTTCCTAGCATAATCATCCTCTATATCGTCGTAATCGGGCTACAATCAAATAGTTCATACGTTATACCTTAACTAGTTTGATATGATTCGAGGGACAAGTATAATTAAATGATATAAATTACTTTAGGTATATCATGTCCGTAGAGATTCTCTCTTGGCGGCAGTTTCGGTGGTCTTTCGGCTCTTCTCGGTCTACAACTAGTTGACTGAGCGTAAATCTGTTCTCTGGCTTCTCGATCCTGAGGAAATTGTTCAGATACTCCAATCGAAGACGAAACTCCAGCTACACTGTACGGATCTTCGTCAGGAATCGGTATCCTAGGGCGATTCTTAATATCCACCGGCCTTTGTAACGCTAAAACTAGTTCATTTATGACTTATAGGCAAACGTATACTCATAAAATATTAAACACTAAATGCACAATATATGGTATTTTTAACAGATGAAATTTTTTCCGGTGTTCGATTCAATGAACTGTAAATGCGTTGATGATTATTTTTAAGTTCACACCTGGTGGTAACTTGGACTTTAACATATCCAAACCAACAACATTTACAATGAGAACCCAAACAGGACATTGCAAAAGATCTGGTTCAGTTCGGACGAATACGATAGCGCTCAAACACTGCATTTCCAGCCTTCTTCTGTCAGGATATGCTCTTCTCGTTTCTCGTGACAGGTTCGTTTGAAATTTATTCATATCAAATACCTGATGTAAAGAACAAAGAAGTATACGTGAAATAAATTGTAACGAAAGGGAATCGTTATGTTTGCAAATTGTTACGAAAAGAGAAGAAGAAAATAAAATCGTGCAAGTTAAAATGAAGTAAGTCACGAAACACTTACTTTCCCCGGTTTCTCGTGTTCTAACGCTCCTTGAGAATTCCGTGCAATTTCTGCTCCAATTGCGTTGTCTTCCTGACTGGTCGGTTTAATGTAAACGTTATTTTTACACAACCTCTTTATTAAGATATTTCCCTGTTCGTCCATTTTGATCTTTACGCCTTGATTTATGTGCTTTTTGGCTTCCTCCGTTTTTGTGTCCCTCATTGGATTTTCGAAACCGCACAACCCTATCCTATATTTTGCCAACAAAATAATAATCAATTCATGCCGTTTCATCCTTGATTTATGAATATTTTCAATAATTGAAAATTTAAAGATCTTGTTTTACCTAAAACCATCGAAACCATCATTGGATCCGTTAATTGTGAGAACAGGTGCTCTTGCATATGCTTTCGCTACCCTTCGATTTCTTTCGAAAACGATTACCTTGGCCCAAATTTCATCGTCTATTTGATTCCATTTGTCTAATACCTCTTGAATATGGTCCTAAAATAAAAGAAAGAAACTTTAGTATATCACTGCAAATACTTTTGTATTTATTACTAAGATAAACTATACTATTGATACTTTAAACTATATCTTAATTGGCCAGATGCATTTAACAGGTCTGTATTTAACATTAAATCTTTTGAGTAAACTTGCTTTTATGCATCTTGATATAATTACTTGACAATTATAGTAATGCTAAACAGAGTAAGCTTATACAGAGCTATACAATGTGCGATGATATATCGTGAGGCTATATAATCCGTGGTGATATAATGTGAAACTATACAACGAAAGATGATATAATACAGTAGAACGCTTGTTTAATGATTAATAATGAATTATCTTCAGATAAGAGACAAAGAATTATCTCAACTGTGTAAGAAGAAATCGAAGATTCCTGTAAACCGCATGACTAATGTAATTTTGATGAGTCCTTCCTAAAGTTGGAAATACCAATGATTAATACATTCTTGAATTTTAGTATAGTTTACCTTACATCCGTTTAAAATTGTTAAATTCGTACCTTGTAAAGTTTATCGAGATTGTACCATACATCCTCCTCGTCTTGATCTTCGTATTGCGATTCGACGAGATTGTCCCTCGATCGAGACAGGATCTTCCGTCTCGATACCATGGTTCACCGAAAGACTCTGTTCAACAAATAACCAGTACATTAATTGTCGTAAAATAATGCAGAATCAAACGCAGTAAAAATATTATTGAATTTCATTTGATATGTTTCTATAAAAATGTTCGCTTGGTTCAAATAAAGCAGTCTCGATGACTGAGTAAAATTATAATAAAAGACTGATACATTCATACAGTCAAAAGTTGTTGTCATTACGTAACGATTACTATCTAGCAATAATTCAATTTTTAAGGTAATAGTCGACACTTTCACTGTGCTAAGTTTCTGCAATACCACGTAGCCCGATGACCAAGCAATCTTGAATCCGATTTGAAATTAAACGCAATAGCAAATGAAAACCGGTAACCTGAACTTCGACGATTATCTGAGGATACATCTGAATTTAAATCAGCGTTAAATGAAAAAATTATTTCCATAATTAATTCAAGAATTATTTAATATCGTTAACTTTCGTTTCAAAGTACACGGTACACTAGCTCTAGAGCTGGATATTAAACAAATTAAGCTCAGAGAATTAAAGGAAATAGATACCACAGAAATGTTCCATTAGATTTACCATGGACCATATTCTTCCAGGTACCAAATTTTCAAAATTCTAAAATCATGTCAGAACTAAATGATTGCAAGTAATTTGCAAAAATAAATAAATGTTGCGAAAATAAATGAACGAAAATATTGAACAGTTTATAAACGTCGAAATTGGCGAATATTTCTTAATCTGGCAAGTTGTATTCGTCAAAGTTCGAGGAAACAGAACTTAAACCGTGATTATAATTAGCCAGACAGTCGAAGTCTTTCACCTTCGAGGAACAGTACGCGAGGAACGGGAAAAGGTGGCCCAAGAGTGGTGGCCACGTTCTTAAAAATTTTCTAAACGTACTGCAACCGGTGAAGGGGGCAGTTGGTACGGGTCTGGCAGCACTCAGCCTTCGCATTCTTCGGAGAGAAGTGAAAGCCAAAGAGTTTCAGGGAAATTCTATGCGGAATCGAAACCCTTTTTCCATGGCGCCTGCTTTTGATACGCTTTTAAATTCAACTTCCTTTTTAAAATCATTATACAGGGTGTCCCAACTGAGGATAAACTGTCTTGAAAACGGTTAGACATAGAAGTGGTGATTTTCAGGAATTTCAAAATTCCGTGATCTAAAAATTTCAAAACGACTCAGAGAACCAGAAGTACCAAAGAATGCTACCAAATCCAACGACTCGTTTATGCACATTCGCATGTACAAGAGAAAAATATTGTTTGGAATATCTGCACTATCCGTTTTGTCTAAAAAAGATTTGCATGAACGTCATATCGTTTATTATTCATCGGAGAAACGAAAAAGAAAAAATGAGCTAAATTGCTCCACGTACTTACTAGGCACGCTATTTTCGTACGGAACATTCCTACGCGCCTCATAGTGAGACGCAGGATATATGGAACATGACAAATATATTTGGTAAAAGTATTTATAAATTCCCATTGCGTTGCATGCGAGTATACGGCTTAAGCAGCCGTATATACCGACAAACGATGCAGCCGCACCATCTTAGAACGTTACGTGTCGAGTCGAGAGAGGTTTTCAACATTTTTAGAATGTATCGGTTGCCAGTGTCGGTTTTTCCGCGCTGCTTCGAGCAACGAATGCTCGTGCTGTAAAGGCGTGCGTGAATCGAATAAGAATGCGTGTTCCCTTAAGTTCGTACATGTCTCACGAGTCGAGTACGCAGTCACATATACACACATATATACTATATACTGGGTGTCCCAATAATTCTGCTTCAACCGGAAACTATTTCCTTTTTTAACAAAATAAATCGTAAATATAGAATCGCACTTTAAATATTTACATCTAGGAATATTTCAATCTAATCACATTAGTACCCAGCGACATTTGGATCTAAGGTGGATCTTTGGTCCTTAGTAATATTTAAAATTTAATATAGGTCTGGTTATATTAGCCTATAAATGTTAACGTCCAGGGATATTAGGATCTAGAGATATTTGAACCTGGGGATATAGAGGCGCAGAAATATACAAATGTCTGTAACATTCTCACACGTGTTTCACTTTTATAGTGTGGATATGATACACCTCGTTGACTTCATATCTCAATATATCAAAATTAAATGTTAGTCCTTAGGGATTACATAAATCAATTCACCTGAAAATTAGTATAAATGTAGTTCATGTATGAGTTTGGAACTGACGTTACTTACCTCTTTAACTTGTTACTTAACTATATTAACAAATTATAACAACCGTTTTTAGATATACTATTTGTTAAGTATACAAGAGAATTCCATCTAACTCCACCATGCTTAATTAGTATAGTTAGTTGCTTGCAAGGAAGTTAGGCTGTGAGGTGAAGGTCATGTCAGGGTCATAGTTTCCGAGTTTTCAGAGTGACCTTTTCTTCTGAATGGAACTTCATATGTACATTATTTATATGTCGATTTCTTTTAAACATTCTGCATAGAAAGGTGTTGATAATGAAATATAATTATAATATTAAGAATATCAATAGTTCTTTGTTTAGTTTGACGGCGATTGTAAGTGAAGGGTTAATACCATATATTGATTATTAGGACACCCTGTATATACCTCTGGCGACATCGCTTATTAACGCGTCGAAATCTCCCTTCTCGACCAACGTCCACTCTATGAAACGTCTATCTAAATAAAGATTATGTAAATTGAATATGTTTTAATATTTTTGATACTATGTCTTTGGCAATATAAGTATTTGAAAATTATTTATATTGTAAAGTTCAGTTTAATATTAGCTTATACATGAGATTGGTGGTTTAAATATTTTATAATTAAAAGACTAAATATACAATGTAAAAAATAGAACAGAAATCAACGTAAGAATAATTATTTTTGTTAAAAACATTTGGGAAAAATGAAAATTAACCTTGAACAATTTTAAGTTAACGTTTTGAATACATTGTGTCGAAATCAAATTTTTTTGTAATTTATTTTGAAATTTAAACTACAGACTAATTAAGTCATTATCGTTTGCGAAGCATTAATATAGTTCAAGAACTAGTAACGTATTATTTGTTATTTAAATATATTCATGTTTAAATAAATAATATTTTAATTGTTAAATTCGTGTAACTATTAGAATTATTGTTGTTATGAAAAATATTATTAGTGCTATTATTATTATTATTATTATGAAAATAACGCTCTGATATCCGCGTATCAAAGGTATAACTTTCACTTTTGTTAATGGCTGAATGCTCTAAAACATCTGAGCAAAAAATAACACTATTCGGTTGACCGATTAAAATATGTTATACGTTTTAGAAATTTATACTTTGCTGTTCTTTCATAATTTTTGAAATTTTCTTCAGTGTATTAAACAATTATAAAATTTTCGGAAGTTAATATAACATTTCAAAAATGTCTGACTTCCGTGAACTTCGTTAAACTGAAAATATTATTTCATCTTAGCGAAATAGGCAACGAAAAAAAAAATTCTTTCAAACAATTTTTAAAACAATAAAAACATCCACTGATATCAACTAACTAGTTCCATATGTTTACAACTTTGTATAGTTGACAAATATTTAAAAAAATCCTTCGGTATCATTTAAATTTTAATTATTATAATTTTAGCATATTAAAATTAAGTTAAAGATTACTGAAGGTTAAATGTTTTAGGATCATTGTTACAGGATTCAAGCGTACATTTAGTTTTTACAATTAACTTTGAAAAAATGAAATACCATTTGTGTAACTAGCGTTAAAGTTACCAAAACGATGGCAGATAGAGACAAATACTGATGTTTTAAGTACTACTTGTTACAAGATGAAAGGTTCGTCTTCAAATGTCATTAGAAGTATATCTTTTCGTTTGAATAATCAGCATACCTTTCTTTGACAACGAAACTTCTCCAAATGCCTTTCAATATGGTTCGCAAACGTCAAAGGCACTCGCGTCTTCTCCGTTACCCATAATTCACTTCCCGAAATCGTTAAATTCACACACGCAGTCTAATCAAGTTCACCTTAATAAAATTAACAATGCAGATAAACAATTTTTCGAAATGAATTACAGTACTCTTTGCAAGTAAAAAATTAAAGAGATATTTCCGAGTTTTTTAATATGGCGCAGCTGTGAAAGAGCCTTGCTCACTGAACAGTGATAACTTAACCGCCATCTTGGTGAACGCATGCGCTGTCCTCAAAAGAAGTCGAGGACGAAGACCGCGCGTGCGCGGTACCGGGCCCCTTTCGGACCCCTGGTCACATTACACGGGCTTGACGTCAGAATTGGGACAGTCAAACCAATGAGTTTGAGGAATGTGCTCATGCAAACATAACACGTTTCTTGTTTCAAATTAAAGTAATCATTATTTATCATTAATTGCTATGCATTACGGTGTACGATATGAAAGAAAATATACAGTTATAATTTATTTATAGGTTATGCATATTTTTAAATAAATTATCGCTAACCTAACTGCGACCTATCCCAATACCAGTGTAATCTATTCTCGACCTAACCTAATCACGACACAACCTGACCTTAACGGACCTTGCATGAACCTAACTAAACCTTAAGAATTTATACATCTACCTAACCTAACTCCGACATCTCAATGTAACGCACAGTTATTATATATACTAATGAACTTCCTCATGCATGGATGTGATGAAATAAATTTTTATAACAAAGTTATAATTCTCATTATTAAATTCTATTTTTTGTATTTTTTATTATTTCCATTCCTCAGTTTTCTATTGTAATAGAAAGTATCGAAATACATATCTTGGATAAAACTATAATACTTAAATAGCAATATACTTTTTTGATACATTAATTAATTCTTACATTAACTTTTTTCAAACTGGTTTTTGTAAATTCACTTTAAAAAGAAGTTGGATAAGATGAATAAAGATTTGAAATGAAATGTAATAAAAACAAATGTTATTTAAATTCTTATTTTATTAAGAAATATGAGAAAGTAATTAAGCGACGAGAGCACTGGCAGTAGAACTCTCATATTTCCAGTTGGCTGGAAGTGTTCCTTTCGACTTGTAGTATCTAGCAAGTCTGTGAATTCTAGACTCAACAAGAATCAATCTAAATTTGCTGTCTTTGTCTTTTCTATTTCTCTCCAAATGTTTCCTGATAGCCACTGCTTTCTTAATCAAATAGTAAAGATCCTCTGGCAAGTCTGGAGCAAGTCCCATGCTTTTAACAATCCTGAGAATCTTATTTCCAGTACGAAAACGGACCTGAGCGACTCCATGAGAATCACGCAATATTACACCTAAAAATTGTTATTAATTTTTATTAGCAACTTTACTTATTATTAACATCCATTTTTACTATTAATTAAAAAACGTAATTATACACAAATAATATTTACCAATCTGTGATGGTGTGTGTCCCTTTTTAGCTAGCTTGTAAATTAAATCCTTACAGTCCTCCGGTGTCAATTTTAGCCATGTTGGGACACTGCGTCTATATGGTAGCGCTGACTGGGATATACCCTTACTACAACAAAATAAATTTTATCTATTAAGAACTGCTATCACTTAATTTTGAAACCTAATAATTTAGCTGGTACATAAACTGTTACAATAGCACAAAGAATGTTTTGAGGTTATGTTTGAAGTGAAGAATAAAACATTCTAAAAAAAAACAAATTATATATTATTTCCATACCTAGAACTATAAAATCTTAATTAAAATATGTGAGAATTTACGCAATATAACTTAACAGATTTATTTATTAACACTTTAAATAAACAACACGTGGCTCGCAATAATACGTTTATTCTACAACTTTTGCGAAATATATGTAAAAATTTATGTCGCAGCTGAAGAAAAATAAAAAATACATAAAGGAAAAGACTTTTAAAAAGGTTTATAATAATAAATTATTGTATAATTTAATTTATATTACCCAGGTGCGTGCATACGACCCATGTTTCCACAGTTTTCTTCCACAAAAGACAGCAGCGCTCTTTTGGTTCAATTGGCAGATAGTAAAACTATATTCGAACTAACATGGAAATTCATTCACGACTACTTGTATCCTTTATTAAAATATAAAATAAATTAATACAATTTCAAATCATATTATTTTTTAAATTATACCACGAAATATGTTTTGCACGTACTTTAAAATATATAAAAAAGAAATTTACAATTTCATAGGAAGTATGGAAACCGTCTATTAATGTTTCTGATACCAATATCGGCGTTCGCGCTATGTAATATAGCATAATTTATTTATTTAATGAACTATAAAGTACTTTCATCTTTTATACAGTAATTTTTTTATTACGTTATTAATTATACATACATATTTTTTTTTTAATTTTTCAATAACAACATTCAGGTTATATTGTATTTTACTTTATTTTTTCAATCTCTCTGCATTGAAACAGAAGTTTGTTATAATTTATCCTTATTCTAGATTCAACTTACAATTTACTTTAACTTAATTTAGCCTAATTTGTACAGTCTCTCTCTATCTTTCCTTCTTGCTCACACACTCCCACATCCATGTCATTCCAATCATTCCACACTCCTGTGCTCTATCTTTCCACTTATCTCAATTATTCTGCTATTTCCTCGCTCTAACATATTATTTTAAAATACAGTATAACTTAATTGCAATAAGAATTTGTTTCTTTAAAACAAATTGTGTAATATTTTTTTTTATAAAACTTTATTTATTAAATTGTTCCTTATACAATAAAAAAGTATGCTGTCACTGAAGGCCTATCTTTTTGACTCTTCCACGAATCCTATTTCAACTTTGTAAGAATTATGCAGCATCACACCTAGAAATTAATATTACTTTTTAATTATTAGAATTAGTAAATATACAGAGACTATCTTTACATGTTGGTGATAACCTATAATAAAAATGACAAGGTGTCATAATTATCTCAAACATCACCATTATTTTTTTTACTATGGCAAACTAATGTTGATATTCAGTGATAAAGCACTGAATCTGAATTAGTTTGCTTAGTCTTTAACATATGGAGCAATGGATTATGGATCTCACAAAGATTTATATAATCGCTACTTACAATTTTATGTTTTTCAAGAATTATAATTTAGACGTTAAGTTACAATTTCCGATGTAGGGTAGTTTTAAGGAAAAGGTACATATATTAGGTATAATTTCCATTTACTATGTAATAACAGTTAGAATAACGGAAGACGAGCGAACCAGTCGCCGCTCCGAGGCATACGAAGATTAGAGACTATTGTACCGAACGTACCTGCGTCGACCATAGTGTACGTAGAATCAAGACGTGGAACATTAGTGGTTGGTAGAAATCCCAATCTTAAAAGACCGCCATAATGTTCGTTGAGCATTGAAGAAACCTTTTGTTTTTGATAGCGCCATATTCCAATTTTGTATTCGTATAGAATAGTGGTGTTTAGAATAGAACTTTACTGTTAAATTTTAAATGTTAACTGTAGATTGGCACTATATGTTGGTGAAAAGCATTTTATACTTAATCAAGATATGCGAAAGAAATGCAGTAATTCTTGTTGGGGACTGTAGTAAAATTATATGTTCTAATTTAATACATATTAACATACTAAATTAGCATTAATAAAGTTGTAAATGAATTAATAAAAGCATTTCAATTAAGTAAAAAATGGTTGCATTTAATTAATTTAAAGTTAATTTTAATTAAGTTCTTATTTGAGATATTAATGATTCTTAGAATAATTAATATAGGATTATCTAAAAACTAATTATAAATTACTTGTTGATAATATAATTGTACGATGAATGAATAACCTGATGATACTAATTAAAAATTGATATTATTATCTTTTTAAGAAAAACGTACGAATGTAACATATATCATAAAATCATAAGTTAAATCTTCTGCTTTTCGTGAACTTCCGGCGGATGGCTACGAAGAATTCAAGTAACCGTCTAAAAAATCTTAATGCTGTACAAATAAAAAATTGTACAATAAAAGATTGTAGTTGTACAAATATTTTTTAAAGTAAATTACTATTTATTTTGTGTGAGGAATTATAAAATAAATAGTTTTGTGAGCGTTTAGTTTAACAACGAGAAAATAACGCAACGTCGCGAACGGCGTCGGCAGCCAAAATGTCGGCAGTTTTTCAACGTTAAGCGTACCCTCTGTCAACATTTATAAATCTCTATCGAAATCAACATCGAATCAACCAGTAATTGAATCATTGATGATGTATGATCGATATTAGATCCCCATGATACAGTGAAAAATCGGAATCTTCAGAATTTGAAAGGTAAATTGACGTTTTCTAGGTTCTTGCTCGAATTGCTCGGACCTCGTCCCTTTCTCTCAATGTATTTTAGTTAAAAATGTAAAAAATTCGTTGTTAAGGTCCTTCCATTAATTCGAAACTGAAGTTAATATTAAAGAAATGTCGTCAACTTGTATCGGAGATTAAAATTATGAAGTTGAAAATATTTTGGAGGAAATGAAATTAGTGATGTGGTTATATACAGTGACTCACAAAGTATTTCAATGAATTTGTAGTATGTAATTGTATTCAGTTTTGGATCATTTTTAATAACTATATTGTCTGAACTGTAAGTCAGACCTATCATTTTTAATCTATTTTTAAATGCAGTAAGTTTGATATACCATATAAATAACATTGTACCAACATTATGTATTATAATTACATATGTAATTTAGCTATGTATATCGTTGATTTTTATTTTACTTCAATCTGTTATAATATTAAATCTTGTTTCCCTTAAATTGACCTGTGTTTTATCATCAGTTTGATAAATTCTTTGTTATATTTAAGAAATTTTCAAATAATTAGTGTTTTTATTATTTCAGATATTGTATACAAACAGTTTAATTATATTTTTAACTATGTAATAGTTAATGATCAATAATGTATTATATGTATCTATTAATACTTGTTTTCTAACAATGTAATACATGTTAGATTAAATTTGTATTAGTTATTGTATGTGCAGTGTTGTCTCGAAACATGATTAAAATTTTGTCATAAAAATTTGCTATTGAGTAAGCTTTGATGATGTTTGTTGAAGGTTGTTTGTTATTTGTTCATAACAGAGTATAAATATATAACATTTGAAATTCGATCATTTATGATCCTGAGTTGTGGTCACCTACAAGATACCAATGTATTACCAACATCAAATTGGGCCATAGGTGCAAAATGAATTTTTGTTTGCCTGCATATGTATATGTCTGTCTCATTAGTTATCAATGATTGGAACCAACAATGCATCAATTTTGCTGTAATATGCTTTGTGTAGCATCATACATAATATCATCACTAAATATAAATGCTTCAACTTATATTTGCTTCACTTTATCATTTAGTGTATAATAAATTCTATCATCCATATAACGAAACAACAATAAGGTACAGAGATTAGAAATTCAAGATGTTTTTTGTCCATTCAAATGTTTAAAACAACTATGGTCTTATTTGATGTTGAGTATATTTTTAAAACTTTAATTTTATTTCAACTTATGTATTGTAGTAATGAACATGATTTGGTAATGTTTACAAATTAATTTATAAGAATATTATTATAGCAGTAAGAAATTTTCAATTTGATATGTAATATTTCAATTTGAATCTATGAAATGTTATTGTTCTGAACTCCTTGCAGACAGGTATCTGTTAACAACTGCTCAAAGTTTTTGTAGGATAAATAAAAGTAATATTTAGTTATCCTATAATAATGATTATAGGATAGAAATAATAGTTCAAAAGTCTGGGAACTGCTGATTTAAAATATCAAGATATAGTATAAATATAATTATTGCTGGAATATGAACAATTAGTTTGAAATATGTTTTTCATTTTGCGTAGGACATGTGACAAGACAGGTATGAGTTTACAAAGAAGTTAAAATGTCTAGTGACAACGATCAGATTCCTCTGTCTGGCAAGCGGAAGAAACTTGTCATACATGATAGTAATGATAGTGATGAATCTATAGTTCAGTCTCATAGAAGGAAAAGGACCTCTGTATGTATAAATTATTTTTCATTTAGCATCATGATCATGTATTCACGTTGTAATCATTCAATTATTCTGTATTTTTCAGAAAGTTATTAGTGAAGGTGAAAGTAGTGATGAAGATGGTGATATTCAAGGACCTGTTCTTCGCAGACCAACTCATGTAAACTTTGTTATAATATTAACAACTTTTTCATATTATTCAACAGTTCTTTAATTCTATATAAAATTTCACTTATCATTATATGTTCATTATATAAAAAAACATTTTATTTTTCAGAGGGTTATTATAAATGACGAATCAAATTATGATAGTAGCAGTTCAGAGTCTAGCAAACAATTTGGTTAGTTGATAGATATTTATCAATTAAAGATTTGTATTAACATGTTATAAATATTAGAAGTTTTAAATTGATTTTTTAGGAGAAAGTAGTGCAACTACAGAATCACAATCAGACTGTAGCAGTTCATCAGAATTAGGAAACAAGTCTCTTTACAGACGAAAGTTTCTTGGCAAACCAAAATCTAAAAAACCTCCAAAAATTGTGTCCGATACAGATTCAGACAGTAGCGATGAACAACTAGAAAAATGTCCAATTTGTTTACTTCCCTTTAGAAAACAGCAGATAGGAACTCCTGCTTCCTGCGAACATTGTTTTTGTTTGGAATGTTTAATTGAATGGAGTAAAAATGTAAATACCTGCCCAGTAGATCGACAAACTTTTGCAGTAATTCATGTTAAAGATAAACTTGGTGGCCAGGTATGTTGTACGAAATTAAATTTTAAATAATAATTATTTATGAAGTCGGTTAACTTAAGTCAATAATATTTAATAGTATCACCTTTTTAATTTTGTAGCTTATTAAATGTATACCAGTGGAAGTTACACCTCGCGAAGAAGAAAGTCTAGATGATCTTACATTTTGTGAAGTTTGTCATCAAAGTGATAGGGAAGATCGTATGCTTCTTTGTGATGGTTGTGATTGTGGTTACCATTTGGAATGTTTGAATCCTCCACTAGATGAAGTTCCTGTTGAAGAGTGGTTTTGTCCTGAGTGTTCACAAAACAGTCAAAGCGATGCAGAAGCTGTAAGATTTGTATTATATGACTTCATCTTAGTTATTTTATTTAAAAATCAAGAGAATTATATTCACATATTTATTTTAACGTTTCATTCTAGGTGGAAATTGATGTGGATGAAATCCCAGATTTGATGGAAGAAGCCCGTACGCTTGGTGTTTCTTATGGACGATCTTATCGCAACAATTTGATCCAAGACTCTTTCCGAAGAATTATACCTCGTACTAGACATACAGAACGTGTTAGAGCTACCATTCTCAGGTATTACTGAAATTTAATTCAACTTTAAAAAAAAATTAGTATAAAATAAAATATAAATTTCTTTCTTTGACACATATTGTAACAAATAAAATAAAATTATTTACAGGAGAAACAGAGTGGATGATAATTTACAATTAACTCATCAATTAAGACTTGATCCAAACCAACCTTCTACTTCAGGTTTGGAGTCTTTTGGAGATAACAGTCAAAGTCGTTCTTCAAGTAACACTTCCAGTTCTAGAGGTCGAAATTGTTCAAATAAACATTCTAGAAAATCACAAAAGTCTCGAAAACGTAGAAGTAGTTCAAGTGATTCTAGCGATGAAAGTGTTTCTAGAAAATCACAGAGAAGAGTTGGCGATAAGAGTGATGCTGGGAATTCTGGTACTAAAAAATCCAGAAGAAAAAGTAGTAACAAAAGAAAAAGTAATTCGAAAAAAAGTGGAAGTAGAACTAAATCAAGAAAATCTGGAAGATCTAAGAAATCTTCTAACCGGGGTACACTGTTAAGAGAAGTTAGAATTACAGAGCGTAATGAAAATGGAGAAGAAGAAGAGATTGTAACATATGTGAAAGTGGCTTCAGTTGGGCCGCGAAAAAGAAAAACAAAAAGAAGAAAGGTATTTTAATGCTCCTTGATGAAGACTCTTTTTTTACTTTTGATACAAAATTATAATTTTTGCGAAATAAACTGTTGTATTTATCTTATTTATATTAACCTCCTCATTAAACATCATAAAAATACGTCTTTTCTTTTTATAGAGAAGACGGTTCAGAAGACAAGCTAGAACTGTGTCCAGTGTTTTAGCTAATACCAAAAAAAGACTTGCAAGTTCTTTGGGTATTTGTAAGCCAATTAAAGGTGTTCCCGCTTTACTGCCTAATGTTAAAAACCGTGTAGTTTTAACGGAAAGATCCGCGTTGACTATTTCTAGATATAATGCTGGAATTTCAAGGCTTAGCTTACTTGGAGATGGTTTAAATCTGGATTACAGTCCTCCAGGGTAAATGCAGTATTATATTGCTAACAGTTAAATATAGTATGAGGTTGTAAAGAAAGTTCTGCGCCGAATTCTTTTCAAAAATATTTAATTTTATCTATAGTAAATATCAATGATAATTTTATTGTAGACTAAACTTATTATTTGATAAAATGAAATATTTTTGAAATAGAAGGGAATTCTACCATTCATTATAATATTTATCTCGCTATAATTGGAGAAACACATTTATGTATATATCTGTATACTGAAGTGTTTTTGTGCTAAATTAGAATTAACTGAATTTTTCATATCTACTGTTTGTAGATCAGACACGGAAGATTATCACACAAGTGTTGGTCCTACTATAACCGTTCAAAGACGCTCTGTGATTTCTTCCCGAAGACATCTACATCTAAAAAGTATTGCTAGTCCACAACAATCACAAATTGATCTTTTAACAAGCATAATAAGCGACCAAGAAATTTGGCATTCAAAAAGTAATAATGTAACTTTAAAAGCTAATGGACTCATTGTGAATGAAAAGAAAGAAAATGTCGACGATTTGAAGAAAGGAAAGTTAGAAGAAAAAAGCGCGACTAAAGCAGAAGAAATAGTATCTATTACAGAAGACAGAGTTAATGGAACTGATGCTCCGTTAGAAATTTCCGGAATTAAACCAGAGCTAATTACACAAGCTCCAATGTATAACAATCCTTGTGGGGGAGGAAACAGAGGCAATTTCAGAGGTGGTTACAGGGATAATACAAGGCATAGTCACGGGGGACAAAACTACGGTAGAGATTCTTTACCTGGAAGTGGAAGGCACAGTTACGGAGGAAGTGGAGGTAATTTTGGAAGAGATTTTGGACCACCTGCATTTTATAATCCAAATTTTGAACACTGTGGACCTCCAATGTTTGGGGGCAATCCTCCGTTTAGAAATCGTAATCCTCAACACTTCAGAAACGAAAGGTATTAATTATAATTTCAAAAGAAAATATTGACTGCTATTTTTTATTTGTTTTACTCAACAAATATTAATTATAATTTACCAAATTCACAGATTCCGCTTCATGCCTCCAGGAAGACCTCCATTTGCGTTCGGTGAAGGTTTTGAACATCACTCCTTTCCCGAAAGATTTGGTCGTCCTAGATCTCCGCAAGCTTCTCTCGAGCGTCCTCAAAATAATATGCCAGTAAATCTGCCAGAAGACACTCCAAGAACTGACTCTGTAGAACCACAGTCGCAAGATAGTGAAAATACTTCTGTCAGACAAGAGGAAGATTGTGATATTTATTGTGACATTGAAACAAAGTCAGATGGAGAACTGCAGGATCAACAAAATGGTTCCATGGCTTTGTTACCACCTCCAGAACCACCATCAGGACTCCTAGATTTTGAAGAAAATTCAAGAAGTGAAAAAGACAGTGATCAAGAATTAGTTATCGATGATAGTCAAAAAGAAGACACTCCGAAAAATGATAAGTATGATCCTTTTTCCGTGGATAGTGACAGTGACAGTGAAGCGAAGAAAAACGAGGAAGAAACAGAATCAAAAATCGAAAGTCAGGCATCGAAGACTGTGGCACAACCTGAAGTTCTGGATCCATCGCTACGTTTGTCAGTTTACGACGATGAAGAAGAAGAGGATTCTCAAGCAGACTGTCCAAACTTCTCCATTTATTCTTCGCAAACAATTGACGTAGCACGACATACCGAACAACAATTATCACAGCAAATCGGACCTCTCGAACCACCGCCGCTTCCGCCTTCGATTCCAGATGATGATGATGTTATTGTTGGTGATGTTCAAGCTTGCGATCTTGCTGACATTCCAGAACCGTCTGATCCATATGTTGAAGCTTTGCGAAAGGAAAGACAAACTTTGAGTAAAATCCCGCCAAAGAAAATTTCTCATGATAGCAGAGGCAAGATTACCTTCAAAATTGGCACTAAATTGAAGATTAACAACAGATTGTTAGGGCTGCAAGAAGAAGAAGAAGACAAAGATAGTGACGATGAGAAGAAAAAAGAATCTGAGGTAAGCAAAAAGTTATTCTTGCAGTTCATTTTGATTATATAAATTCACTTACGTGATGTTATTTTTATAGCAATCAAAAGAAGAAGAAACGTCTGTTGATCGTGATGAAGAACGGAAAAAGATTGCCAAGAGTAAACTCGAGGAAGAAATTGAATCAAAAGAAGAAGAAGAAAAGGATTTAGAAAAATCATTATCACCTGTAAATCCGCCCCCAGTTGAAGAGGAAGATGTAAATGAACAACAAACAGAAAAAGAGTGTTTAGAAATACCCAAAGTCGATACGCTAAAAGTTAATTTGAATGAAATTGTTTCTACAGATGTAACTGAATTATCGCCAAAAAATCTAGAGAACAAATTAAACAGTGAATGTATACCGAAAGAAGATGTTGAACAGTTATCACCACTTTTTGAAACATCGAAGATCAATGACAAAGAAGAAAGTGCAATGAAAATTTCGAAATCGGATGAAAAACATGAAGAGGCGAAAATAAAGGATCTGGATGATTTAGAGAGTGAAAAAGACGACAAAGAACAACGTCATATCGGTGAAGAAGAAGAGGAGGAAGAGGAAGAGGAGGAGGAAGAAGAAGAGGAAGAAGAAGAAGAGATTTCAATGGGAAGATTTCCCATCGAAAAAGACAAATCTGACAAGAAAAGTACTGTCGAAGAAGACGCTAACAAACAAACATGGGAATCTGATGGAGCCTATACTCCGTGCAAAGATGAACTCCCCTTGAAGGAATCAAAATCTTCTTCCGAACAACTGTCGCATATTGAAAGTGGTTTAGAACCAATTACGCCCACGAAAGATAAACCTGATGATTTGGACAGTTGCAGAACTCCAGTAGATTATAACGCTTTAGGTACTGAAGCCATTTCTGAGACGGATGAAGCAATTAATTTTGAAGATGAACTCACTTTATTAAGTTTAAGAAAAGAGAAAGAAATGGAGGATGGAGAAATCGTTGAGGAAAAGAGTACTAAAGAAGGTGAGAAACCTGAAAATGACAAAGAAGAAGACAAGAAACGGAAAAAGAAAGAGAAAAAGGAAAAAAGTAAGGAAACGGAGAAGAATAAAGAAAATATTGCTTCAGAAAACCAAGTAGCATGGAAGAAACTTTCTAAAAGTACAAAAGAGAGATCTTATAGGGATAAAGAGAAGCGATCGAAATCAAAGGAGAAAGAGAAACCGAAGAAAAAGAAGGAAGTGGTCAAGAAGAAAGAAAAGAGAAAAGAATTACCCAGATATGATGTTAGAAAAATAGTCGCAGAAAGACCTTCGAGACCGAGGAAAGACGAATATGGAAGAGACATTAGAGAGAAGTCGAGGCAAAGAAGCAGATCTAGAAGTTGTAGCTCATCCAAACGTTCCAGATCGTATTCCAAACTTCGATCCAGAAGCAGATCCAGGACTAGATTACAAAGATCATGGTCAAGGGACCGTAGATCATACTCAAAATCTCTTTCAAGAAGAAGATCACTTTCTCGAGGAAGACGTAAGTCGCCCAAAAGACGATCAACTTCCAGAAAAAGATCTTCTTCAAGGAAACGATCGCTGTCCAGAAGAAGATCAAGGTCAGTTTCCAGAAAGAGAAGGTCATTGTCACGAAGAAGATCTAGAAGATCCATCTCGAGGTCCAGAAGATCCCTTTCAAGGACTAGACAAAGAAGATCCATATCGAGATCCAGAAGATCTTTGTCCAGATCACGCGACAGGCGCAAGGATAAGAAGAAATATAAATCTCGAAGTCGATCAAGGAACCGTAAGCGGTCTCGGTCAAAATCACCACGGAAATCTTCGAAATCTAAGGAGAGGAAACATTCGAAACGAAAAGCACAAAGTAGGTCGAGATCCAAAGCAGGTTCTTGTTCAAGAAATTGGGAACAAGTTGACAAAATTGTGGAACCAGACTTCGCAAGAGAAAGGGAGGAAAGAGAATCCTGGAGTGCTCAATGGACACCATCTTGGTCAAGATCCAGATCTAAAACGCCACAGCATGTACAACAAGATGCAATTGCATCCAGGGAATGGTCTCCAATGTTGGAAAATGTTGCAGTTCCGCCGAAAAATTTGACTGTAATTTTAACCAATAAAGAAGCTATTAAGAAGAAAAAGAAAGAACGTCGAAAGGATAGTAAAAAAGGGAAAGATGAAAAAAAGAGAAAAGGGAAGAGAAATAGAACTCCACCACCGTCAAAAGAAGTGTTCGCGAGTGGAGACAATATTTTGGTCAGTGTGTGTTTCAACAAAGACAATGAGAATGATCAAACGGGAGTTCCAGAATTTCCAGAAACGATTCCTTTGATTCCTCCTCTGAAACGACGTCGTAGGGAATCCTTGCAGGCAGAGCCTCCAAAGCGTTCAAAGAAAGAGAAGTCAAAGGATAAGCGGTCCAAATCTCCAAAGCCTAAGAAAGACAAAAAGAAGAAATCTAAAGCAGCTGAAATAGCGGCCACGAAGAAACCAGTAGCCGTGATTGATCTGGATCAATCTCCGTTCAGAGAACAGACACCATCACCAAGAGACGTGATAGTCCTTAGTGATGATGATGACAAACAAATTCAGCAAATCACACCGGACCAGTGTCAGCCTTCACAAAATTCTCCACCACGAGAACAGTTTGTTTCTCAAGGTCCCAAAACACCTCCTGAACCACAAATAAAATTCTCAATAAATAAGCAAACCAACAACTTACGACCGTCAATGTTGAATCCCCTTTTGGATGAGGAGGAAGAAGAAGAGATGGATGAAAGGGTTGAAGAGGAATTAGAGATGAGAGCACAAGAAGAACTGGAATTAAGATTGAAAATTGGACCGAATACCCCTCCTGAACCTCCAACTTCTCCTCCGACTAGTCCAGATGCTTACGATCCATTTGATCCAACAAAATCTAGGTCACCAACACCAGATGCCAGCCAAGAAGCAAATTCCGGCGATGAAAGAAGGAGGTCCCCGAGGAAACACGACTCTGTTGATGGAAATATCCTTGAAGAGGAAAACATCCAATCGCAGGAAAGGCAGAGCCAAGAAAAGCAGCTGGAGAAACCTAAAATCATTTCTATGGTGACAATTAAAAGAGCTTCTCCACAACGGGATGATGCAAATGAAAATGAAAACAATAAGGATATAGCAGTTTCAACTGGAAATTTAGAGGTACAACAGAATCAACAAAATGTACAAAATCAAAATAATCCTTTCGCGGTGATGAATCCTGTACTGGCTACGGTAGCTGCAGCAGTACAAAGAAGCGGTGTATTCAATACGTCCAATTCAAACAATAGCCAACGTAACTTGTTACAGCCAAATAGAATCTCACCAAGTAATCAACAAAAGCAGCGTTCAGGGGATCGTTCTCAAGCACCTGCAGTGTTTGTGAACACCGGAAAGCAAAGAGGTTCAAAATCTGGACAGACAAAAACGAATGGGCAGAATGGCAATGATGCAGGTACGGAAACAACAGACAACGTGGATATGTCTTCTCCTTATTCGCCTGGCTCAACTCTTAGCGATGGTATTTTCGATCCACCGAGTCCTACGGCTTATAATTCACCTGGAGCTGGAACCGGTGGTGGTGGAACAGGACCTGTTAGTGGATCACAACCTATAAAAAACAGCAGTTCGAAAACAGCAAAACCCGCTGATAAGAAAGACGCTTTCGATGCACTTTTTGGTGCTATGCCAGTTTCGAAGACTACCAGTAAACCAAGCAAAACCAAAAAGTCTGAGAAGGATAAGAAGAAAAAGTCCACAAATCCAAAAGTAGGTGTCAGAATGGATGAAAATCAGCTACAAATATTGGATGATCTTCCAAGTTCTGCTGTTGAAATGCAAGTCAAGGATAAGGTTTGATTTTCATGCAAATTTATTACAATGTTTAATCAAATTTAAATTTTAAAGCTATCTTGATAACATAGATTTTTGTAAGATCATTAAGTTTGAAAGTTATTCAAAGTTCATTTTATTTTAAGTTATTCATAATTACTTATTGTTATGTAGTTCCTAAAGAAATTAAATCGTCAAGAACGAGTGGTGGAAGAAGTGAAGTTGGTCTTGAAGCCTCATTATACAAAGAAACATGTTACAAAGGAAGAGTACAAGGATATTATGCGTAAAGCAGTGCCCAAGGTATATTAATGATAGTTATTGTCTGACTATATTGTAGACATAACAGTTATAAACCTTTTACATATTATTGCAGAATATATCAAATTTATTAGAGTACTTTACATATTAAATGTGACCTGCTTATTTTTGATAAATGTTATTTATGTTTATTTTTGTATTAGATATGTCACAATAAGACAGGAGAAATCAATCCGAAGAAAATCGCCCATTTAATTGAAGCTTACGTTAGAAAATGCAGAAATAGTAAGAAAAAAACTACTGAGAGTTCCTCTACGAAGGCCTCTAAACCCACGTAAGTGTTACTAAATTTTAATTTATTTTTTATTTTTATATGAATTTCATATTAAATATATGTTACTATCATTACACAAATGCAAAATTAAAAGAAAGTATTTCTTTCTAATTTTTTTCATTTTTATGTTAATCAAGATCAAAAAGGAGTTACGACTAAAATAAATGTAAATTTATTTGTTATAGAAAAATTTTGTGGAGTTGATCACGAGTCAGCTAGGTGTCTGTTCAATTCCCTTCAATTTTGTAGTTCAGACGATCGTCGTGCTCGATAAGCGGTGAGTGAGCTTCGAGACAGCTAGTCTCCACTTCGATGATGCGATGTATCTTATATTCTCTGTAAATACGTAATTAATTCATTGATTGGTCGATTGATTGATTGGTCGATTGGTTGCTTGCTTGCTGGATTGATTGATTGATTGATTGGTTGATCGATTAACTTCTAAGAATACCATTGATTATTTATATAAACGATACCCTTTGTCTCATCAGGAAGTCTAAGTGTCTCTACGGAAGATCCATTATTTACACAACATTGTGTTCGTTCTCTCTCTTTCTGATTCTTTCTCCCCACCCCTTTTTTCTCTATCTCTGTTTTTCTTTTACTTTAGCTTCCAGAAAATTTAAATTTATTCAATTGAAACTTAATTAGTATTTCACATCTGTGAAATTTATCACGACCTGTGATCTTTGTTAAAATATATGGAGTTAAATTTTATACATTTTAATGATTGATTAAAGATTAGATTAATTTTTTTTTGTAAATATATCCGAACTTTAAAATAAACTAAAATGAATCATTGAATAAAATTTTGTGTGCAAAAAAGACAAACATGGTAGATGACCCATGTTTCCTACAGTTTATTAGTATTTTGAATTAATATATTTACAGTTTATAATGTATAATTTCTGTATTTTTCAATTATTACCCATTCGTTTCTTTTTTTGGTTGATTACTCATACATTTATAGAACTTCAGAGACTAATTATTATTTGCAATTTACTATTTACAAATTGTCGAACACATTAAGAAAGCATATGACTGAATTTTTTATTAAATTTTTTATGAGCAATATATTATAAAAATTCATCAAATATCAGAAATTGTATAATTAGATTTTCTAAGAAAAGATATATATAAATGTCATAAACAACAATATTTAATACTGGTATGCATTACCACTGTTCATATTAATTGATATTTTAACAGTTATTTATTGAAACGATAAAACGTTAGCCTTTATTTTTTAATTTTTATTAGTAAGAAAAAGGCATTGATATTCATGATAGGTGTATTTATAATACATGAAGATATTACATACCGTAAATTGACACTTTGGCTTTTCCGCAGAGACTTGTCATTCTCGTATTTTTTAATGCACATGTAAAAATGCTTAAATGCCGCGTTTCAGACATATTGTAATTTCACTCTTTCTATAGAGTTGGACATTATTCGAATAAATTGCTGTTATCATTAGACTCTTTATATTATCAATACTATCGCATCTACTAGTACTGTATTATTAAAACTATTATATGTATTATTAATATATATGTAATTATTTGAACAAATTTCTAGATCATTTTTTATTTATTTTTAAGTTCATCCGTTGATCTGGTTTGAATGAATGAAATTGTGTTTGAATAAATATGGCAGTTCGATTACTTTTTAAAGTGAAGTTAGAAAAACAATGAAATCTGACATAATTTATAAATATTGAATTTGAATGTTTGATAAATATGATACAATTTTTTTAAAATTTGATTACAAAATTTTGCAAGTTACATGAAAATAATGTATAATACAAAACAAGTTACTTTTAAAGTTGTTAGTAGTAAAATGAAAATATGCATATTGTAAATTTTCTATAAATTGTTTCCACCTGATTTATCTGGAAAAATTAAAAGCAGTAATTAATCAAATTGGTGAAAAAACATATACTGAGTGCTAAATAAGTGCTTTAGTCATTGAATCTTATTCGAATAAAAACTGTCCAACTCTAGGTGTTGTATAGCCATAAAATATGAATGAAAGTGAACAAGATGGAATGAATGGAAATTAATTTTAAGACATAGATTTTGTCTCGTGAAATTGTAAAGTAAAAACTTTTGAAAGAGTAGATACTACTCAGAACTGTATCAAATTTGATTGGCCAAAATTTGTCCAATCATATTCCAATCATGGCCAATTGTATTTCTCTAATATTGAACGGATAATGTTCGATTCTTTTCACGAGTAGAAAAAATAAGAATAGTTGCAGTCTTTTTTAAGTTTAAATTAATTACAAAACATTATCTGTTAGCATTACAATACTAGCAATGTTTAATTATAATTAATAACTGCATTACATTATATTGTACTTAAGTTTGAATTTAACCTTCAATGGTTGAACAAAGCAGTTCAATGAAAATATGAGTTAAAACAAATGTGATTTTTAAATTCAATTTTAAAAAATAAGAAATAATCACTGAACTATGATACAAAAGGATCAATAAACAATTATAAAGAAATAAATTCCCATGCCCTACGACTTACTTGACTTGTCCATGATTATTATTTGGAGTGTTTCTTACTGCCATTCACATGGCTTATTACACTATTAGAACCAAGTTGATATATGTATTACTAGGTTAGATGAATTATAATGTTTGAAGAAGAGATCAACTTTCAATTGAATCAAATATTTTTAGCAGGTAGATTCCAGTGTTATTGGGTTTATTATACCATGTATCTAGGAATATAGGGATAGAATATACAATTGCAGGATGAAGCCACAAAACTGCCATTGAGTGCACCACCAAATTGAAAATTTAGAACTTTTGAATTTTTAAATTTTTAAATTTGATGTTTCTAAACTGCTAAGCTTAAAAATCTAAATTTTTAAAATAGTGGTGTATATGTAAAAAAAAAGGTTTGCTTGTTATTAACTGAAAAATGTGTTTTAGTCGGTAGTTCATAATTTCTCGTAATTGGCGGTATAGACATGCGCAAAACAGTAACCAATTAAATGTAGGCATCAATTAGTAAGATCTCCCTTTTCTGTTGTTGTCATTCTTGTGAATAATCCAAACTTACAGATCATCCCTATATTTCTATGCTCGTGGTTTATAAATATATAACTGATTTATTATGCATAAATGTCTATACAAACGGATCATTTAATAGCCTACTTACAGTGATGAAATTAATAGTATGGGATAAAATGTATTATCTGTTATTCATTCAATGAGAGATCATGTTCAATTCGTGCATCGTGGTTAATTTCAATTGACTTCACCAATTAGTGAATGCCGTCGTCATGTATACGGTAAACAAAATAATCATTAGTTAAATAAGCCGAAAAAGTAAAGATGCAGAAAGTATGTACACAAAGTAAAAGATTACTACATTCATATATATATGTATATATATATATATTTTGTTGTTACGAATGTCACAAAGGCGCACGCGCTCTTGGTTACGAAGTGACATGCGCAGGATGAACGAAAACACATCGTATGATAAGCATGATCTCCTTTTGAATGAATAACTAAATAAATAAATCGAATTTATCTTCTCAGTTTGTTTTGATACTTTCTTTCCATCGAAAAACAGGATGTCTTTATTGTTTTGTTATACAAAAGATACTTGTATTTAGTTACTGTAATTAACATCATACTGTTTTCTACCTTTCATTTTCTAGCTTCCTCTAAAGTCCTTATATAATATTTATTACATTACTTTTCAAATTATTTATTAACATCATACTAAAGTAATTTATTAAACGACATTCAATTTGGTTATGTAGAAAACTTATATGTAAGTGATTATAATAGGTAAAAAAAATATTCTGACGTATCGTGTTTAAATTAAAAATGATTAAATCAGAAATCGCGCTCACACTCCCTTTTCCTGGAAAAAAGATGGCGCTTGCACAAGCACTTCATGAAGACATGTAGCAATTGTATATATATTCCAGAGATATTCGAAAGTAATATGGGCACAGATTTGTGATGATGTACATAATGAATAAAAAAATTGAAGCAGTTATTGAAAAACAAAAAATACAGATTAATGATGTAGTATAATAAATGTTAAAGAATCGAACAAAAAATATCCCTAGGTCAGTAAATTTTTATACGTTTTATCCTAATAAGTCAGAAATTAGGATGCGAAAAATAATTAAACTTACTTAACAAACGACATTCAAAACTCGAATGATCACGAACGCAGTTTGTGAAAATTAAGCTCGGATAGTA
This sequence comes from Megachile willughbiella, assembly GCA_945859595.2. Taxonomy (NCBI): domain Eukaryota; kingdom Metazoa; phylum Arthropoda; class Insecta; order Hymenoptera; family Megachilidae; genus Megachile; species Megachile willughbiella. The sequence goes on along the minus strand of OX243798.1, from coordinate 12,671,091 downwards.
ATGTGTGTGTCAGTGTATGCGTGTGAAATTTTTGTACTAAATAATAATGTATATACAATGAAGGGAGAAATAAAGAATTTATTATCGAAAAAATTATAATTGAATTATTTGATTTGTAATTCATCGTTTTATTTGAAATTGAATTGTTACTCTAATTTCATTTCGTATTTTAAATAATGTTGTAAAATTTGCTATTAAACGTGAAAATATATTTTATAGATTGATATAAAAATGAGAGAAATGAATACATATTACACAAATTTACTTTAAATTACTTATCTCAATTTTATGAGATGAAGCATAATTAACTTATGTGTGTTAATTAGTTAGGTATTTAATTATTTAATATAACAACAAGGAAGTTACTTTTATGTTAATTTTCATAAAGAATGACCAATCATACTTCTTTCCACGAAAGAGCAAAAAGACGGTGAGTATCAATTGTAACAACGAAAGTACATACCCAATGGGCAGAAAGTTTCGTAATTTTAAATTTCTGATCATTGCAATATGTTCTGTTCCTCAGATGAAATACTTTTTCTTTTCTATATTCATGTATTTTGTGAACATTACAATAACAAATTACAAAAATTGAGTATTATATTTGTATTATTTTATATACGTACATTTATATTACCACCGATTGTTGTTGGTTTATTTTTCCCACCATGTAAATGACCACAAAAGTAGAAGTAAGCTGTAGAGAGATATCATACTTAAGAATAGAAATTTCCCTAGGAATATATACACAGTAGCACGCGTGTGATAGTACATCTCTTCTTTATTGCACCATAGATTGAAAAGTTGAAAACGGATATTATTTTGGTGACATTCGAATCTGTTATTGAATACATAGAATAAGTTAATAAATTGAACGGTTTACTAATAGAATATTTATAGATATGTATTAAATAATGTTGAAAGTTTTTCGTTACGTAAATTTCTCTACTTCAAATCAGTTTATAAGAGTAAGTACGTATTTAAAGATATTTCTTTCGTTAGAATTTTAGGTTAACTTTATAAAATTATTAATTATTATTTATTAATTCTACTTTATTAAGTTATAATAAATTATAACTAATTAATTATATTGAGATTCTTAATTATCGTACTCGTTTAAATTTGCGAATCATTAGTTATTATTTGTTTACTTCTTGGTTGTATTTATATGATACAAATAAAAAATACTGCTTGTAATATAGTGTTATATTATAACATTCCTGTAACTAATGTACTTTAATTTTTATAAAGGGTCAACAAACTTGGCAGAAAGTCATAATGAAAGATGAAGTGATCCCACCAAGCAGACCTGATCCAGTAATTAAAAAATTAGACAATCCATTATTTCATTCTTTATTTACACCTGAGCTTAATATCTTGACAGAGTTATTTAAAAAACGTAATTATGAACTAAGAATTGCTGGTGGTGCTGTCAGAGATATTCTGATGGGTATAAAACCAACGGATTTAGATTTTGCAACAGATGCTACTCCACAAGAAATGAAACATATGTTTGAAGAAGAAAATGTTAGAATGATTAATACCAACGGAGAAAGACATGGTAAATTGGAACCTGTTCTTATTCTTATTGAAACAAAATATGCAAAGACCATTGAATTCATTACAAATTTTTAAGGTACAATTACGTCAAGAATAAATGATAAAGAAAATTTTGAAATAACCACACTCAGAATTGACAAAGTTACTAATGGTAGACACGCCCAAGTTGAATTTACAAAAAACTGGAAATTAGATGCTCTTCGTAGAGATCTTACAATAAATTCTATGTTTCTTGATCTTGAGGGAAAAATTTATGATTATTTTTATGGTTATGATGATTTGCAGAGGAGGAGAGTTGTTTTTGTTGGAAATGCATCACAAAGGATTAAAGAAGATTATCTTAGAATATTAAGGTATTCTTAATTACTTTCTTAGAATATCTAACCAAGTTTAGTGATTAATATTTCAGTATGAATGTGGTTCAAAATCAGATTTATAATCATTTGAAACATCATTCTATAGGTATTTTCGATTTTATGGAAGGATAGCAGAACAACCAGATTTACATGATGAAGAAACAATAACAGCAATCAAAGAAAATATACAGGGTTTACAAGATATATCTGGTGAAAGAATTTGGAGTGAATGGTCTAAAATTCTTTCTGGAAATTATATGAAAGAGCTAACTTTAAAGATGTTAGAATGTGGTATTGCTAGGTAATTTTATGTTAATAATAATGGTGATAATAGATTTATTTAATAGAATAGTCGATTGAATCATTTATAACTTTATTAATACTATATAACTAAACCTTTTTTAGATATGTTGGTCTTCCAGAAAATCCAAATATAAAAAATTTTGAAGCTATTTGTGAAGCATCTAAGAAAAACAATATTTTGTTACGACCTATTACTTTTCTTGCTATAATGTTAAGAAATCAAGATGAAGTACATCAACTAAATAACAGATTAAAGTTTTCTGCGTTTGAAAGGGACTTAGCATTCTTTCTAGTTCGGTTTTGGGAAGAAAATCCATCAGTAGATGCTTTGAAGTTTTATAAAAGGATTCTTGTTCATTGGAAAGGCAATATTCATAACGGAAAAAGTTATATTTGTGAATTACTTTTATGCAAACAGCAATATAATCTTGCTAAAGAACTGGAAAATACAGTAATACCTAGGTATATAAATAACTATTTAACACGTTTAAGTATTACTTAGAATATTTTTATATTAATACCATTGTAATCAGGATAGTAGATAAGATACTTTATTTTTAGATTTCCAGTTAGTGGAGACAAATTGAAAGAACATGTTAAAACAGCAAGGACAATAGGTATCGTTATTAAAGAGTTGAAAAATATTTGGTTGGATAACAATTTCAAAATGACCGCAGAAGAATTACTTCAAGAAGTACCACGAATTGTTAGTGAATTAGAAGATAAATGTTGCTATCAAAAAAAATAAAAATTATTAATCGCGAAAATAAAATATGTAAAATTGTATGGTATTTTCACTGTATTTTTATGTTTTTAGGATTTTGTGATATGTATATAATATTTATTACAAATATGTTGATATTAAACAAATTAACTCAATTAATTTCAAGTACTTTTAAAAATATTACACTAAAATTCCAAATTTTGATTTATAAAAGGAATGAAAAGGGAAAAAATAATTATACATTATTAACAATGTATAATATTATAGAAAACATTCTATATTAAGGTTTTTAACAGTATAAGACACATTTATTTTTAAGAGCATCACATATTTATAGTAAATTGCAATTCCTTAAAATCTATTTACACGGTAAATTGATAATGTGAAAGAATATTCGCTAGGGACCCCTATTTTGAAAAGAATTACTTCGTTATTCAACATTAAATTGTGCATTGAAACCATGATTATTCTATAATCCTTTTTTTATGATTTAAAGTAAACTAATAGTTTTCATGATTTTTAATTCCAAGCATACAAAATACAAAATACAATTTTAAACCATTTATAATTAAAATTTGCTTATAGTTTAAGTATAGTAATTTATTATTTGAAATTACTCACATAAAACTGACGTTTATGAATCAATTGAATATTTCAGGATTTCAATGCATTTTTGATCCGACAAATAAAAACTCTAATTGAATCTAAACAAGCTTTAAAAGCAATTTGAAAATAATGGTTAACTTCTCTCTGTTTTTTACAATCACCTTTTACTCAAAAGAAAATTTTAACTTTTCTTTCAGAATAAATTCAGAACAAAATCTGATACCAATTTCATGTGAACACATTATCAGGTTTACTTTTATAACTCTATATATTTACTTTTACCACTCCGCATCACCATTCATTTTCTGAAAAACATAATCCTTACCACTGAGGTTCATTATACCGTCTTTGAGGTAGAATTTCCATTTGTTTCTACTCCTTGTTATCTGAAAATAGATTTTTCGTTAATTAAAATACTTAAAATTTGAACAAAAATTTACTGACTCTCTCGTCAATAAAAGTGACTATAGTCTTATTGAAAGTTTTTGGGGTAGCTAAGTCTAAACAAAACCTAGGAACAATCTAGAATCAAATGATAAAATAAAATATTATTTTGTAATAAAATTGGTAAATACCTTATCATATTGACAAACAACTACATTATCAGTATCAAAAAGATCTGTTGGGTCATCATCCGTTACATCATCTTCCGAATTTAATGGTTCCTGAAAAATAAAAACCATGTTTTTAAATAAATAACAATTAATGAAGATTTGAATGTAGAAAAAATTAAAAAGCTGAAATAAAACATTTTAAATACTTCTTCTCTTGCCGCAGCTTCATCATTTTCTTCTTCTTCTTTATCATCAAGATCTTCTTCTTCATCTTCATTATCTTCTTCTTCTTCTTCTTCATCATCATCTGATGAATCTCCAAGTGGACCATCTAACTGTGCTATATTATTCTGTTTATAGTAATAAAAGTAACAAATTAATTTTTGTTAAACAAAAGAAATTAACAAACTAAATACATAAATCAATAAAACTAGACAAAATAAAATACCTGATTTTGAACAGGCCGTTGAGAGACATTGTTTGCATTTTGTGTGACTACTTGAAGAGGCTGACTAACTTGGAGGGGTGCCAATGCTTGGCCCTGAAGTGTGGAATTGACATGCTGCTGGAGCAATGTGGAAGCTAGATTTGCTGGCAATCCCATTGCTGCTGAAATAACTGGACCCGTCAAAATTGTATGCAACTGATTACCTAAAAATAAATAGCAACATAAACTAGGTTGGTTGATTAATACAAAATCAAAATTTCAATACCATTAATGCTCGTATCAATATTAATACATAAAATTATTTTAATATACCTTGGATAGCAGATGCAGGAACCTGTATAGTTAGAATTCTTTGAGGAGCATCTGGTACACCTGTTTGTGGTGGTAATGTTATTTGAATAGGTACTTGTCGATCCATCACTGCAGACGTCTGTGTCACTAACTGCTGCACTGGTGCACCAGTATGTTGCTGTATGCCAGTTGTAGTGGAATGGCATTGTGTCTGAGTTTGCGTTTGTTGAGGAGCCTGTTGTGATTGTTGTTGCTGCTGTTGCGTTGCTTGTTGTGGAGCTGAATTTCCTCCTGTTTGTTGTACAAAATGATTTCCTATATTTCCTAAAAATGAAAAACTGCATTAAACTTGTTGAGATGACTTGTTTATGTTGATAAACTTTACATATTTGTTATAAATTTTTAACTTCAGTGGTACTTGGAATTTTCTTACAGACTTTATATTTTACATATTGGATAACTAATAAAAATATTCTCTTCTAAAAAGATTAATTTACATACCTTTATTAACAGGCACAGCTTTGTGTGTATTTATTTGAGGAACCTGAGGCTCTGGAGGATCTGGATTTAGTTCAACAGCTTTACTAGACATTAATTTAGTTTCCCATATTTGTTTGAGCTCTTGTAGTACTTGTTCATCTACACCTTCGTCTATAAATGATTCTCTTACGCCAGATATAACATCCTCTATCACAGTATTATATAGTTTTAGCTGTAATCAACACATACTTTATCTTAAAATAAAATTTTTTCTAATTCAAACTTTAAATTGTTCTATTTACTATAAACTTTTACATTCATTTCATCATCTTTTATAGCGGATAAATAATTTGGTACATTTTGAAAATCATTCTTCAATCCATAAAACATGATAAGATACTTCAGTGCTTTTAAAAAATATAATACTTAAAAATGATAATTTATGACATTGTATAACAGTTACTTAATACATTAAAATATTATGTTTCTATGAACACTATTTATTTAAAGTAATTTCAATGTTCATTAATAAGATGAGCATAATCATTGTTATTTATGACTCAGTTAAATAAATAATACTGATAGAAAAGTTAATACAATTAATGAAATTCAACAACATTACAACCAATTTTAACCTAACTTTATTCAATAAAATCCTTAAATGAATGTTGTAATAAAAATGATTTACGTAAAACTGTAAAAAACTTTCATTCATTTTCTCTCATTCATACAATTCTACAATTATATTATAATTTACAAATTTGTAACCTATAATAATTAAAATTTCATGAGTAATACATAAATAATTTCAAATTTGATACAAAAAGTTTTGATTAAATTAAAGCAAATCAAAAATGAAGATAAATATAATAGTGATAACAAAAAAATAAGGTGATAAAAATCATCATTGTCGTCATCATGATGGTTATAATTAACAGTTCCTTTTATCAGTTGTTGCTTTTATTCATACTTGCTACTCACCACACTTGTCTGACTGAGGGACATTGCGAGGATAATTCGTATTGTCTAATTATAAGAACAATATGAACAATCCAACGTATAAATCAGCCCCAGTTCAGAAGCCGATTCGTCGTAGCATCGCTCTTTTATATACTGTGGACACGTCTCCCATTCCACCTGACTAGCGTGAACCGAGAACAGCCATCTCAAAAAAAAAAATCAATGTATCCAACTTCATCGACCTAAAGTTTTACATAATGTTGCGAAAGTTAGGGAATATCATTATTCACTACAGGAAAGAAATAATTTAGTTTAGTTTATTGGTTCTCTCTATACAGAAAGATGGCGCCTGAGCGACATTATCACTCATTTTGCTCTAAGAGAAAAGAAATTATAAAGACTGAAATATGTAAATCTGCCTTGCATAAGAAAATCCGGCTTTATGTTTACTGCGCACGTTGTACACACAGCTTAGAGAAGCCATGATAGAAGATTCAAGGTTGACTATGTTTATAATGTGGTGCCAAAAATTTTGTTATAATGTTATGTATACGTAGTTACGAACAAAAATTACAAGGTATCAAATTTAATTAGGTTTTGATAACAATGTATCTTCCACAATTTAAAAAGAAAATTTGACGAGTTGGTTTATACAGATATAAATTATTTTTTAATACAGCTCAAATTATGAATGACAAGAGAAAATAGTAATATATATAAAAATGCCGGTGTAGACAACATTTGAGTTGAAATCTTTGTTTTACATTGTTTCATGTTCGTGGTTTCCTATATATTTAATTTGTAGATGTAATGCTACATTTTAGAAAAAGTTGACATAAAACATGATATTTTGTTCTAGATTCATAAATAATTCAATCTTAAAATGCAGCATGTGGCAATACTTTTATCCAGTACTATGTATTCAAAAGTTCTGTTATTTGCTTCAGGTATATCTTTCTTATAGTTGTCATATAATAAATATAAACTTAACAAAAATAGACATCAATTCTCATAAAAACAGAAACTTTTAATGCAAAAGCTCTTCATAATTAGGTATGCCATGTGCAAATCTTAATTTATAAATATTCAATAATCAATTATTATCCATTTTGATCTTCTGGTGTTTATTACCACTCACCAGATCAAAGATGTTGAAATATTGAACTATTGGATGCAGTCCATGGATCTAGAAATTACACATGTTACATCCATGATGTAGTTACATGTTTATTGATTGGGATCAATTTTAATACTTCAACTGTTATTAATGAGCCTGTAAAGAAGAACTTTCAGTTATTTAATTCCTATAACCTTGTTATATAAAAAGGTTATTTTATAAAATAAACCAACCTTTTACAGCGCATAATGATATACTGCTTAGCGATACGACGCGTGTTCAACACGTGATTGTATAACATGCAGAATATACAATGACGATATAACGAGTAACAATACAACGCTGATGCGCATGAAAATTTGTATAAAGGTGATAATGCAATAAGAAATTTCCATATTAGTTCGACTCGGTTATCGCAAACTGTAGCGACAGCGCTGATTAGAATAATTTAAATTAAGAAATTAAAAAATTTATACTTAAACGAAAAAAGTCAGTTTACTACTAGTTACAAATTTTATGTAAAGCGCGCTTCTATATTTATTAAAACAATTTTATACAAATTCATGGTTCTTTATTAATGATAATAAACGATAGGTTAAATCAACTTTTTACAAGCTCTCTTCTTTATTTCTCACACTCTCACCCTCACACGCCCATTTTTTTCATATACATAAGTATACGTTAAAAAAATTCGGAAAATTTACTGACCAAATATAACCGGTGTTTGAAAATGATCGATGAGTTTTAACGTAATCTATTCATTGATTAAAATTTCCATAATTACCTTAAAAAGGAAAAAAAATTTGTGTTAATTAAATTTTTAGTAGAGAATACGTGATACAAATTCATTAAACAACAAATATCTTAAATAATAATATATACATTTAAGTTGATCGATCATTAATTCGATCAAAATTCGAAATTACATTTTTATTATTTAGGATTTTAATGATAACTGAGTAAATCGTTTACAGAATTATTTCTCTGGCCAATCTTCGGTAATGTTAGACTTTCGTTACAATATATTGGCGAAAAGAGTATATTAAACAATATTTTTAGTTTAAAATTTACAATATTAAACTCCGAAAATCCCTCATCTTCCGAGAGACAATTTATTGTAAGGTATTTAATTAACCAGCATTTACGTAATATTTCAAAATAAAATTTGCAATATTGTTTAAATTCAAATGTACATAAATTGTGTAATTAATTATTCAATTACAGTTTCATATTTTACAATTAAAATGTGTATCAAATAAATAGAAAGGTGTACATCATTTGTTATAAATCATTTCATAGTATTATAATATTTATATTCGTTTAAATACATGATGTTCGCCAATTATACATTAAAAAAAATTACTTTATGGTAGGACTTTTTTCAATATCCTGATTGGCCAAGAATGAAATAAATCTATATTTAGAATATATCGAAGATTGTTGTTCCTGTTTCGTTTAGAACGTTTATGGAAAGAGAATTTCAAGATCATCAACATCAGAAAAAGAAAAATCAGAAGAATCGGGAGATCTGCTATAATCTGAAATATCTCCTCCAGGATCGTCTCCATCGGCTGCATCATCATCATCATCGTCGTCGTCATTATTTTCACTGTCGTTTCTCTCATTTTCATCGCCGTTCTCTTCTGCTACCACGTCTGCGTTGTCTGCGTCTATTTAAAAACCAATTTTATTTCATTTTTAAAATATTCTGATAAGCAATTTTTATCACAGATAGAGATAAATAAAAATTGTTCATTATTTTAAAGAATTATATTTATTGTAATATAGAAATTTATATATTAAGGTCGAATTCAAAGTGAATTAGATCTGAAAAAATCAAAAACTTAAATTAGCGATCTGGAAATAATAAATTTCAAGTATGTACAACTATGACAAATAATATAGTTTTTCTAAATTCCAGACATATATCAACTACTATAAATGTTAGAATTTATCGTTTGTTTCTTAGAATATATTTCAACTTAACAATACATTGCAAAATATTAGTTTAGAAATTTTAAAAAAGCATTTTGCAATTGAGATTTTTAAATAATTCATAATAGCAGATTCGTACCATCAGCATTATTATCATCAGAACCTGAATTCGAACCGTCATCATCACTTGCATCAAGATCTTCTTCATCATCATCTTCATCCGCTTCATTCTCATCATCTCTCCTTCTTCCAACATCATATAACCTTACGCAAGATTCCTGAATACTATCAAATTCACCCTGGTTTTCAACAATTGCTATTTGTGTGTCAAATTTATTACAAGCTAATCCATAAATTCCTCTTTTGACATCGCAAGTTGCTGTAATTATTTAATTATAATGATCATTATAATTTATTTAATTTTAGAATAATAATCAAATACAATTCACGATTACTTACCAATATTACTGTAATCTAAAGCATCTAATGTTTTAAATGAAGTAACATAATGCGATTCATCTCCATTTTCTTGATCTAAAGATACAGCATATATAATATTATTAACTGGAGAAAAGATTACTTCCATTTGATCAAGCGTTGGCACTGTCTTCAGGAGATGAAAAGTTCTTAAATCCCAAACTTCTGTGTTTGATACTACCTCAGTGCCTGTTAAATGAAATGTATTATTTAATATTAATATATTACTTTATTTTCAATACTATATGTATAATTATAGAATTTATGTAAATACCGTTTGGATGAAAAACTCCATTAAGCGTCTGATTTAATTTGTCGAACTTGTGAATTTCTTTTCCTGAATTTACATCCCAAAGAATTCCATCGCTAAGAACCAATTCATCATTCATACTAAATGTAGCTCGATTTTTGGTATACTGATTAGAAATTGAAGGCGTAAGAGTAGTTAATAATTTTCCGGTAGCTATATCATAAATCTGAAAATAAAAGTTACAAAAATGTAAATTTTTAAATATTCTGCTTCTACAGCCTCATCTAAGGCCCTATAACTAGACTCCATTGTATTACTGTATAACAAATTGAACATGTTCTCGTTGTGTAGAAAAATTCTGTAGAAACAGAAGTACGTACAGTCGCACTTTCACCTTGGGTTCCAATAATTCTATCTTGAAGTTTACCAAATTCGACATAATCCTCATTTTCTAAAGATAATTTTAAATCAAAGAAAGTTCCTATACTCCAAAGTGCAGACATGGGGCTTCTCCATGCGGTAGATGTTAATAACAAATTTCCACGTTGATTACATTCCATATGATAAACATAAGATTCATGACATGGATATGTTGCTTCCTCTAGCCCTGTATGCGCATTGAACATTTTTACATCTCCTGCATAAGTACCTAACATTAAATATTGCTGACAGGGCTGTAAAAATAGTAAAATACATTATTAATGTTTCCTACATTTGAACCGTTTATTTATTATAGGAAAGGAAAGTAAAATATCTCTTATTCCAATAATGATAAATTAATATAAAAATCATTTTACCGAAAAGATACAACAGGTAAAGGTTCCAACGTCTGTAGGCCGGAAAGTTTTTACAGGACAAAATCGGCTATAAATATGTCTTCTATCCAATCTCCTACCATCTATACCTAATGCTCTTCTGGCCAGTCTTACTGTTACATTTGTGGGAATTGAATTTTTTGTACAGGGATCTGGACACTTATGCGGTCTACAAATGATTAAAATATTATACACTAAACCATAAAAATTCACAAATAAGTATGTTTCAGAAAGACTTAATTTAAAATTTATAGTATATAAATTAAGTTAAAGAATACTTACTCAAAGAGATTAAATTGTGGACAAGTAACCATAGGATTTTTACATAATGCGTGTTGATTTGTTAAATACTCTGTAATAATAGAATCCAATGTTATAGTGGATGGATTTGACGTAGCAACTCCAGGTCCGCCACCTCCAGGATCCCGTGAAATTTGTTTCTGTAATGATCTACACAAAGCTGGATGCATAACTGACTGACAATTTATTGGATTGACTAGAGGCTGTTTGTCTTGGTTTTTCCTAACAGAAGTATTCAATCATTTTTTTAAATTACATTTAGTACCAATAATGTAAAATAAAACAAATATTTTCACAATAATATGTATAAAAAAGAAAATTATTATAAAATAACTCACTTACTTTTGGTTAATTTGTAGTTTAATTGGTTGATTTGTGCTATTTGGAACATTTTGATTGAGACAGTCAGAAAGTTTCATGCGTATATTATTTCCAGAAGATAAAGATGATGAACCTGAACCTGAATTCGTGTGAGACATGTATCTAGATGACGAAGTAGGAGTGGTATTGTTTCGAGAAGTCACTTCTCTTTGAGTACATCTATTTGTATTATATAAATTAACCGGAGCTCCAGGAGAAAATCCATTTCTTGTTCCAGTAGTGACAGGACTGCGATAAGTAAATGGTTGATATGTAGAAATTGGTTTCATTATTGCAAATGAATATAAATTTGCTTCTCTATGAAGGGTCGCAGCAGTTTCTGTTAAACCTTTTGACATTAAATGTTGGTATATTAATTGATTTAACTGTTGCTCATTATATTGTATTCTAGTTTGGGCTACTACATTTGCTCGATGTAAACTAGCCAAGGAAATTTCGTATTCTGCTCCAGTAGGTTTTGCTTTCCCAGAAACTCTCTCCATTAATTCTAAAGCATATTTCTGAAACATAACATGTTCTTGTCTTTTCTCCTGGAGTATTGGATCCTTCATTAGGGCTTGGATTTGTCCATCAGTAAACATTGGAAGTTTACTAATTATTTGTCTGACTTTTTCGCTGCGAGCTAAACCTGCCAAAGCTCGACACGCTAACGCTCTTATGCTGTCCGCATCAGTGATTGGAGTTTTAACCATCATCAACTGCAGTAAAACCATTATTCCATTATTTGATCTAACACTCTCCCAAATTTTTTGTATTAATTCTTCACTGTTATTAATATTCGCTTTTTTCTTAGCAGAGCCTGTTACTGAATACCTTGCTACATTGCCACCAATTCTGTTTATTGGTGCACAAACACAATTAATTACAGCTCTTAGTGCAGCTCTTTGTACATCAGGATCTGCAATAATTTCACATTCTGCTGCAGCTAAGAGTAAATTAATTGCCATTGTCATTGACATGTCTGGCATATCCACTCTTTCACAAAGTAACAACATTACTTTTGGCACTACAGAACAAATAGCTATAACATCCAAACAAGAACGAACTGTTTCTGCACTGGAAGCTGTATGAACTCGACCGCTATAATTCCATTCTCTAGCGAAAGCAATAATTTGCAGAAGAAGCGTTATACCTCCTAAGCGATATAACTCTTCTACTGGTGGCCATACTGCTCTTACAGACATCAATTCTTGAAGAATCTCTACTTTTGTTTGTACTTCCTCGCTACTCAGTTTACAAGCCTTGTAAGGAGGTAAGGATGGCTGCCACGTATCACGCTCTGCTCTAACATTTTCTGCTCTTTGTAATTGTTCTGCTTTAAGATGTAAGTGGGCTTCCATGTATCTTTTCAAAGCTACTGCAACATGTCTAACGATTTGTCTAGAAGCACACTCTTCATCGTCGTTAAGTGCTGGTTCTTCTTCTATATTTAAAATTGGTAGCGTGGATATCACATTAAAAAGTTTTCTAAGTCCATCCTGTGCATCAAATTCTTCTAATATTACTTTAAAAGGAAAAGAAAATCCAAAAAACATTGTTGCATGACATCTTCCAGAATCGTGACTTCGTTCTAGAAGCCATAATGCATAGGTAACAAGATCCGAAATAACGTGTTTCGGTAGCAGGCACACTCTTTCCATCGCATCTTCACAGTATGCTAAATAATATAAACAAATAGAAACCCCAGTAGCTGCAACACTGGGTCTTGGAACATCCAATAGTTTTTGTAAACCTCCAACATTAAGGAATTCAATGGAGAATTTTTTATGACACAGAAGAGAAGCTAAGTATTTTAAAGCTTCAAAAGCTAAGCGACTGTCCTTGGTTTCTCTAACATTGATATACTTGAGAATTAATTCCAAAGCATTTTGTTCAAATACATGACCTAAGAATTCTTGATATTCACCCATAGGTGTAAGATACCTGTCACACAAGAAAAAAAAAGATTCTTTTAATTAATAATCTTACCTGTAGAAATCAACTTAAAAGTAAAAGCATTCAAATAAAATTTAATACGTTAAAATTAATGAAATATATTAAATAAAATCAAATGAATCTTATTTCTTAAGTATTTACAACTAACATGTAATAAAATTAATATACTCACCTTAAAATCAGCATTTGTCTTGTAGCCAATGTTGGTGGATGTATCTGTACATTTCCAATCACGTATGATTCCATTTCTGCCCATGAAGAGTTTGAATTTCCTTCTAACAATGTAGATGGAGAACTGGAATTTAGAGTCGAAGATGCAGAGTTCTTCTGCAAATTGCAACGAGCCGAAGAAGCATTCAATGGTCTGCTATGAGTACTTTGTGTTTTAGATGGTGTTACTTGATTATTAGAATTGGAATTCTTTGGCACAGACAGAGGTGGAGACATTATTTCTGGATATATAACATCATTTTTTATAGGAGTTTCACATTCAATATCATTTTTCTTCTTTTTAGGTAAAGGAGCAGAATCTTCAGATTGAACATAGTCCTCTTCCTCTTCAGAAAAATAATTACTACGACTAGGACTTTTAAGAATACCATTTTCTTTCCGTTTCTCTCTTACCTTTAAAGAGAATGTTAATATTACAAAATTTGTAATTCTTAATTACAAACTTATTATCAATTTATCAAACAATATTTTGCACTGACTTACTTTTCGTTTCCCAGGAACACCTTTATTTTCACCATCTCCTCCACTATTTCTATCTTTCCCAAAATGTGCAAATGGTCTATTATTAGCTGCAAGTTGTCTATCTTCCTGCATCTTTTCTTGTAATTTATGAAGCCTCTGTAGCATCAAAGGTACCATTTTCGCATTTTGTTCTCTAAATCCTGCCATATGGATATATAGAATTAGTTTTTACATTATATATTTTAAACATTTATTTATAAAGTTATTATGGAGATTTTCAACTATTATTCTAAACTTCAAAAGACCTGTAGCAATTTCCTGAACTTCCATTGCAGCAGCTACGAGTCCAGTCGCATAACTCTGGAGAGGTTCTATACTTTTTTCTGCCCAAGAGAATAGACGATGAGTAAGTCCTTCCATATCTGGTTGAAATACCGCAGAAGTTTCTAAGCCAGGAAGAATATCAAGCATAAGACGACAAGCTGCTATATTGAGTTTTCTAACATCACGACCCGTGATACCAGCACGAGACCAATAAGTGTCTCTTAAATAATCATTTATAAGCTGTTGAAAAATAAAAAATTGTATAGGTATTTTCTTTTCCATGACAATATAATGTCACATGTTCTTTAACATGTATACTATTTCCTTCCATGACCTTACCTTAGTCATAAAATTATCTTTTCTAAACAAAACTTTCAATATATGTCCAAAATTACACTCTGGATCTGTGCGTGATGGATGTCTTTCATCAAATGGATCTGGATCCATTTTCAAATAGTTCTCTGTTTCTAATTCTATAATCTCTGCCAATCTTTGAAGAGTTGGAATTGGGTCATAGGTAGGTGATGAATGTTCCTCTTCCCATTGTCGAAGAATTTGAACTACATCTGTTACTTCAGCTAATGATTCTGCGCTTGACATCTTTGTTTCTGTTGTCCTGCAAATTTAAATTTAATCTAACATAAAAGATTTTTGACAAGAATTTAAAAATCACGTTTTCTTTTTTCCAATTATTAATTTTTCTTTGTCATTTTATTATGATGTCAATATATTATCTTTATTTTTATTATGAAATATTATATATTATTTTCATATCTGAGAACATAATGACAATATGGTTTTCTGAATTATTTTTAATGTTATATGTCCCTTCTCTTTCATATTTCTGTATACATTTAAAAAAAAAATAATAAAAAATCCAAATTTTATCATACAAATATAAAATATTCAATACTTCATTGTTTTGAATATTTATTGTCAATGTTTTATTATTAAGTTATTTACAAATTAAAATTAAAAAAAGGTAACGTTACAATAAATCGAAACCAATTAAAAAGAGTACTGTAAGCAAGGCAACAGTATATTATACAACAAAATTATATGTACAATTCCATGATTTTTCAACTTAGGAGAAACATAATATACATAATTCTGTACTAAATAATCGAAGATTAAAATAGCCGAATTTAATGTTTGTCTGCGATCTCAAATCATTAAATAACTGATCATTAGATCTGAAATCAATTGATAACTTAACCTTAAAATTGAATATACAACAAACAAACGTTAATGCTTTGAAATCAAACGTACAACGTACCAGTAGAAAAATATTAATTATCTAAAACAATTGAAGCGGATACAAGAATGTAAAATATTTATAAAAACAGTTTGTTGACATTTTTTTAAAGTAGAACGGGAAAGGCAGCGTGTATCTTATTAGGTTAGAATAAACGAACTATTACCTCTTTGAAATTTATTTGACAATTAACTTGTTTGACAGTTATCACAGTGTATGTCACCTTTTTACATGAGCTATAGTATTAAATTGAGAAAGTACGCAAAATTCCAATTAAAAACAATGTTTTCCTAGCAAAGTACGAAACGCAACCACCAACATGCACGCTGAATATGAGGTGATTAATTCGTCTGATGGAAATGTAATGAAATGTCACAATAAAATGAGATTATTTTGACGTATAAGTTACTTTTTTTACTACTATTTTTTATATATTTAACACTTGACAAATTATTTTATAAAACATATGTTTAAAATTTGAAATATTGCATTTCATTAGATAACATTATTTAACAAAAGATGATTAACATAGTTAATGTAAATCTTCCCATTAATCATGTAAAATATATAATTTTACACAATAAAAATAATATAGTTGAAAATTTAATATTTTTAATAAACAAATATAATTATAAAAAGACAAATGTATTTTCTTATTTATAAATATAGAAATCATTCCACGAGAGAATAATCTTAATCTGCGCAGTTCGACAACTTCAGCAGATTTCGAACTACAAACGTGATACCTCTCTACAGTCTACTTGTATAATCGTGGTCATGTACATGGTGGGGAAAAAAGATTAAATATACATTTGGAAATCGAAATATGCATACAAAAATAAACAGTCAAGTTTGAATATTGATTATTAGCGCTCCTACAAATATAAAAGAAAATATTTTGTCTAACAAATGGAACATACAAACGTGATCACGAAAAGAATTGGGAGTCATGAAATTTTTTGCCCACTAGGTATATACTTTTACGATATGACAATCATAAAAGCGCATGCGCATTGTCATAGATTATGGAGTATTTAGATATAAATAGAGCTAACATGCGCAGGAGTACAAATTTCTATTATAAAGGTATTCTTTTGAGGAATGGATGGTAAAGCTTTATATCTTTTAAGAACGCATTTGTACAGACGTTAAACCTGATAAATCGTTTTTACGAATACGCTAGTCTTGTGTCATATGATCATCATTAACTGAAGACACTTTTGTCAGTAGGCGTTGACTCTTTGAAAAATTCGTTTCCAACTTAGTTTATTGAAAAAGTAATTACCAGATTTTGTATTAGGAAGAAACCAGTTAATCTTCAAACTTCAACATGGCATTAAGTGATGCAGATGTACAAAAACAGGTATAAATCATTAGACTCAAAATATCTGAAATTTCATATCGAGCATCGATTTCAATCTATTTTTGCAATTTACTCTATATATTGTTACTTTCATAGAATACTTGTCTTTAACACTTTTCCTGTCATATTTATGTTACTGTAGTTCCATTTTCTTGCAAGAAAAAGTCATTACTGACTTATATTCTTTTAACTCAAACTACTCAGATTACTTAAAAATAGATTAACATTTTTTTTCATTATAGCTTCACATTAAAACTAATAATACTGAATTATTTCAGTTATATTTATTTTGATTATTCTATTTTAATTTAGTTAAAAATATTTTATCACTTTGAAAAATTGTTATCTCTTAAATGTACTTTGCTAGAAATTATATTTGTATAAGACATAAGATTATAAATAACAATTTATTTGCAAAGTTTATTTATATAAAATTCTGCTCTAATATTTATTCATAAAGCACAATGTGTTTTAACAAAAATTAATTGTTACATTTTGTTTTTTAATTTTAATATTTTAAGATTAAACATATGATGGCTTTCATTGAGCAAGAAGCCAATGAAAAAGCAGAAGAAATTGATGCTAAAGCCGAGGAAGAATTTAATATTGAAAAAGGCCGATTAGTTCAGCAACAAAGACTCAAAATTATGGAATACTATGAGAAAAAAGAGAAACAGGTGGAACTTCAAAAGAAAATGTATGTTTAATATCAAAAATAGTTTTAATAAGCAGATTTTATTTGAACTAAAAGAATGATTAAATTTATTTCTTCTTAAATCAAACTCAAATTTTATTACATAGTCAATCATCGAATATGCTGAATCAGGCTCGTCTAAGAGTTCTGAAAGTTCGAGAAGATCATGTACGTAATGTACTTGATGAAGCCAGGAAAAGATTAGGTGAAATAGCACAAGATGTTTCACAGTATAGAGAAATTATGAAATTATTGATTATTCAAGGTCTATGTCAGGTACAGACATATTTACATTCCATATTAATTAAATGTATTTGTTAAATAGTAAATGCAACTTTTTTAGTAACTATTTTTTGTCAAAAATTTGTAGATTTAATGCATTTTCAATTTGCAGTTGACAGAAAGTCATGTAACTATTCGTGTACGTCAAGTTGATCTCCCTTTAGTCGAATCTATTATTGAGTCGGTTCAAGATACTTATAAACAAATAACAAGGAAGGATGTTGCAGTTAAAATTGATCAAGATAATTTTCTATCTCCTGACAGCTGTGGTGGTGTTGACTTATTTGCAGCAAGAGGTATGTATTTAATAAAAATAATTCTTCACTTTTAAGTTCATAAGTGACTTATTTGCCTTTAACATTTTTTTAAATTACTTAAATTATTAATGAGTTAATACTTGTAATTGAATTTTAGGACGTATAAAAGTCAGCAATGCTTTGGAAACAAGATTAGAATTAATAGCACAGCAATTGGTACCAGAGATACGTTCTGCTCTCTTTGGATCTAATCCCAATCGCAAATTCAATGATTAAGAAAATTTCTCTACATTTTCTCTTCTTTTCATTCTGTTTTCCTTCCTACTAAACATTCCCTTCTTTAGAATGCTGAAATGAATAACAATTTGTTGTGTAGAATATAGAATCTGTTGTTGACATTGTTGAAAAAAGAGAGAAAGTGAAATTGTAAAATATATCTATATATATATATATATATATCTATATATATATACCTGTATGTATATACATGCTTACACGTGTGCATAAGCGTACATAACACACACATTCAATATACATATGTCTATAAAGTATTTTATGTGAAGAAATTTTTAATTATTTTTAAAAATCTTCCTTAGAAAACAATTTCCTTTTTTTGATTCTAAAGATTTAAATTTATTAATTTTTAATTGTTATGGTAAGTACAATTATTTTAAAATAAATTAGAATTGAGATTGTATATTACAACTTCAATTGTATTTTTTTTTGTCGTTGTAACAGTTTCCTTGAATTTATTTAAAAAAATTGAATTTTGTTTAACTCCCATTTATTATAAACAATTAATATACAAAACTACGTATAAATTTAACAATAAAATACACCAGGCTACTAAAATTAATTATTAAGTTATATAGTATGAATATAAATATCGCATATAATAAGTTCCATTTATTGTATCATATTATGTTATTGTAAAAAAAAAGTACATTTTATTTAAAAATCCGAGACCAAAAGTCGTAGTTATTTACAGTTTCATCTCAATTATAGCTAAGTTTCTGACATATGTGTATTTCAAGATCCAAATTTTTATTACTTAAATAATTGTATTTTTTGTTTTTTTAAATTTTTGTACAGAATTTACAACCTTAAAATGCATAATACAAACTCTTAAACAAGTCTGTAAAAAAAGTGAAATTGAATCAGTTTTTTACAACTTATTTAAAGACAATTCCACTATTTTAAAAATTCAGTTATGACAAATACAAACTTCAGTAATTCGAGACTTTATGAAATACAAATTCAAAACATTATATACTCCATTTAAATTTTAATATTTTAGAAAGTGTAATTGAAAATATTTTAATTTCTTTGCTTTAAATTCTAATTATTCATACTTCACTGCTTGTTTTCATCACTTTTTGTGACATCAGAATTTTCTTTGTTATCCTGTTTATGTTTTTCACTTGTAGTAAGTTGATCTTTATTCAGAGCCATTTCTTCATTATTTTTTTTCATTTTTTTCAATTGTCCTATAACTTTGACATAGTTATAAGGAACAAGACCAATATTTACATTATCAGTGGCTTGATACCATCCTGGTAAATTTTTTGGTTGCAAAGACTGGGGTGCAAGACAAAGTTTCTGGCCAGCTTTAACACTCAGTTCATCACTATTTCTTGCAACGAAATCGTACAGTACAGTTGCAATGTACGCTGGTTCATCATATTGGTGCCATTCTTTCGGATCTTTTCCTAAATTATTTATGTTGTTATTCAGTTAATGGTTTGCATGTAAATTCAATATTTAAATTCTAATGTAATTATGAAAAATAATTACATTCACATATATTTTATCTTATTACCTTTGGTTTGAATATTTTTAACGTTTCTTGAGATTTTATGAATCATATATGGTATAATAAAAAATACACTAAATAATAGAAATCCAGACCAAAAAGAAGAATTATGAATATTTTCATTTCCAATTTTAGCTAAAGATTTATCCCACAGTTCGTCATTAAGTGTACCTTGACCCTGAAATCCTAAAATGAATATATCATTAAAAAATACAGAATTAGTTATGCAATTGGGATAGATTATAACTTCATTGAAAACAAAAACAAATAACACCAAAGAGATGAAAATATAAAAGATTTTACTTGTTGTTTTACAAGTGCAATTTTTTATAGACTATTCTATAATGAGTTCTAAATTATACATCATAAATACAAAAAATCAAATTCATATGTACTTACCAGTACCATGTACGATTTTTCTATATAACCATTTTAGAAACCTAATTAATGCAAAGGTACTAAATAACTGTCCTAGAGAAGAATGTAATTTTCCAATATTTTCTGCAACACTCAAAACTGCTCTAAATGAATTTGTTAAAGCAAAATATGTAGATTCTAAGAGCATTGTCATCGATGAAAATGTATGAAGGATTGTTTCAATCACATGAAAAGTTGGTCTAGTGCTATCTTCTATATATTGAAAAAATCTGTAGAACACATTGACAAAAGGAAAGGAAAACATTATATTAATAATTCATTAAAGTGTGCTATACATATTATTATGAAAGTCAGTTTATCGTTTTTTAATGGACTAATTAAACTAATTAGTCTTATGTGTGATTAAATGAGTAAATAATACATATAGAAAGATGACTGATCAAAGTTTTCTTACATTACAATAATTAATTTCTTTAGAGAATATTATAAAGCTCACCTGTTTTCAACGTCACCACTGTGTCCACCAAAACCACCTAGATTGTTATAATTAGAATATGAATTGTATCCTCCAAATCCCCTGTATTGATTCTCGTAACCATATCCATAGCCACCATAATAATTTGATCTAAATGGTCTTTGATAATCATTGAAACCAGAATAATTTTGAACTTGTTGACGTGGTGGCACAGGTGGAGGATTTACTGACTGAAAATTTGAAGAGAGAAATGGTGCTGATGCACCTGGTAAACTGAAAGAAAATTTTTATTTTATGCAATTGTGTGTATTGACAAATAAAAATAAATTACTTTAGTTCTTTATAATTATATTTATAAACACAAACTTTTGATGAAATTTAAATAAACATAATATTATAAAAAATATTAAAATTAGTAATTATCTATTTTTTAATTCAAAGAGACTATAACTTTTTTTTAATATTATTTCAATGCTATTAATTTCGACTTTCAAATTGTATACATGAAAGTTTTCTTAATCATTTGACATTCGTTATCAAAATCAATGTTTTTTATATGTATATGAGTCGATAATAAAACAAACCGATACCTGGGTAAAATATTTGGTACATTTTTTAACTGATTTCCACTACTAGCACCTACTCTTTCAGGCGCCATACTTAGTGACTATTTACTTATCGTTTTTCCGATAAAATTTGCTGTACAAAGTTCATAACCTTTTTACAAATGTAAAAAACTCATGTGTATTTAATATGGACATAACACACAGCCATACACAGCTTTTGACAATTGTGTGGCTGCTCATCGTCGAACTTCAGAGTTTAGCAAATATACAAATTAATTTTTTCCGTAGTGATATTTTGTTTCTCAGATAGTTACTAAATATATAGGTATTTTTTATTTATCGGAAGAGTTTTGATTCACTTTGCGCACATATGCTCTAATTGGTTCGAATACTTTTAGTAACTAAAGTTTTGTGGTGTCAATCATGTATATCTAGTGATCTTTTAGTTTGTGTATTCCTGCATTTATTATCTTTTCTTTCTACTTTATATATTTTAGTCTACCCTGTATATGATCAACGATGTGGGAACTGTATGGCAATGGGATAACACGAAATGTGGGGGAATTTCATTTCTTTCCACTGTTCACATATTTTTTGTCCACCATATATACTAGTATGAAGTGAGCAACAAATGATAGTACTGAGAAATCTTACCGATTGCGCATGCGCTGTGACTACCCAACACTGAATAAAAGAGCATCACGTAGTTGGTAAAAAGCTTTTTGAACATAGCCAAGATAAAGAGTAGGGATCTTTATAAATGCGGTAAAATATCACATTGAGATTTGTAACTTTATTAAAAATAAAAATGACGACTAATTTTATAACATTAGTTGAAGAAAATTTACTTTACGGAATTTTAATAATAATATGGTCACTATTTCTCTGGAAATATTATTTAAGTTTTCGTCAGGTAAGATTTTGATGAAAAGAAATATTGTATCTTGTTTATCTTAATTTTTGTTTTACCATGTAATCTGTTTTTATTTTGTAAATTATCATTCATTATACGCTACTAATAGTCGATCTTTTTAATTTTATATAACAGTATTATGATTATTTAAGAAATATACAAAATGAAACATCATGCTTTTACTCCACAAGTATTATTCCAAATGTAGCATTATATATAATAAAAGAGATATAATATTAACATTTATTTTTCAGAAAGCTTTGGTAATGCGTTTAGTCAAATTACCTGAAGCGGTTGAAAGGATAATGACAGAAGATGTATACAACAAATCGCGTAGTTATCATTTGGATAAATTAAATTTCGATAATGTGGCTAAATTTTATGTACTAGTTGTTACTACGGTATAAAATTTTGATTTATTTATCTATGCTATGCACTTAATTCATAATATAACTTTATACATTACTATAATTTTTTGCTATATAATAATATAGTAAAATCTATAATTTTAAATTAATATTATAAACAACTAATAGAATATGGGTTCAATACTAATACATTGTAGCTGTTTAATATATATTATGTTATTAATATTTATTTACAATTGTATTGAAATATTTCTAGGTTTGTCTATTATCTTTAATGTACTATCATTTGTGGTCATGGTCCATTAATGTAGTAAAATATTTTGGTTTTGATGAAGAGAATGAAATGCTTTTGAGCGTTGTATGTATGTTTTTTATAAATATTATATATGACATAGTACATTTACCTCTCAACATCTATTCTAAGTTTGTTGTGGAACAAAAACATGGCTTTAATAAAGAGGTATATGAGTATAATTTTTATTGTGCTATACAAATTTTATTGCGTAACTAATCTTATATTATTGATTTCAGACACCAGCATTATATATTAAAAACACACTTCTTGCATTTGCTGTGCGAGAAATAATTGCTCCACCAATACTTTGTGCATTAATATGGATCATAAAGAATGGAGGAGATTACTTCTACTTTTATCTTTGGATCTTTATGGTCTTTGTTTATATTTTTATGATTATTCTGTATCCAATAGCAATTGCACCACTGTTTGATAAATATACGCCACTACCTGATGAAGAATTGAAAAAAAAAATTGAAGCATTAGCAGCATCTATTAATTATCCACTTACCAAAATATTTGTTGTTAATAAATCAAAAAGAACTACGCATAATAATGCCTATCTCTATGGATTTTACAAATTTAAAAGAATTGTATTATTTGATACATTGATAAAAAATTATTCTCAACTAGAAAAAAGTGAAACAGAAACAAAAGAATCTGAAACAGAAGCAAAAGGATGCGAAACAGACGAAATATTGGCAATATTAGCACATGAATTAGGGCATTGGAAATGCAATCACACATTGAAACTGTTTTTTATTGCTCAGGTAAATTTTTCATTAATATATTTACTTATTATATTGTATATTTTATTCCCTAATTCCTAAAATTATATCTTTTACAGTTAGCTACTATGTTAAATATTTTCCTGTTTGCAAAACTTCTTGATTATACACCTATGTATCATGCTTTTGGGTTTACGGATTCTAAACCTGTATTTATAGGGTACAGTATTCTCAGCATGTTCATTTTGGCACCTTTAAATACGGTAAGTTTAATCTACATAGTACTTTTAGTAATTAATCCCTGTTACATGTATAGAATTTCTTGTGAATATTTAAATAATTTGAAAGAACAGGATATTCTAAAATTAATACTAAATAAGCCACGTTTAAAATTTATTTTAATTCATGTATCATTTTTTTTTTTTTAATTATTATAAAGTACAATTAGCTACAAAAATAGAATTTATGTCATTTTTATTTATATTTAAAATTATTAATCCTTTTTAATATTTTTTCAGCTATTAAACTTTTTAACTACAGTAATTGGAAGAAAATTTGAATTTGAAGCAGATAGATTTGCAATGATCTTAGGATATGGGGCAGCATTGAAAAGATCATTGATTAAGCTAGAAGTAGATAATCTTACTTTTCCTCTTTATGATAATCTATATTCTGGTTTTCATCACAATCATCCTACAGTTCTTGAAAGACTTGAAGCTCTAGATAAAGAAGATTAATTATGGAATTAATATTAAAATCGTATGTTATATCTTGTGCTGTTACCATGGTATTGTATATTGTACTTGACATAACTTCTTATATTAAGTTAAACTTAATAATTACAACTTGAATATATTCTTAAATGATTATTTAAAAAATTAATTTTGTTTTAAAAAAGTATGTTTTTTTTATGTTATACTAAAATAGATACAATTATTATTTTAGAATGATAAACATAAAAAGCGAGTATCATTTAATGTTTAATACAGTAATAATAAGCATTTTTTATTTTATATCTGTAAAAAATGATTACAACTATAAATAAGTCTTACCTACAATTGTGAATAAAATATAAAAGTGTATACATATTTCAATTTAAATATAAATTAAAAATATACTGTATGGTATTTTGTAAGAAAAATTATTTTTTTTAATCCAATATTGTTACATATATTAACAACTTTACATATTGACAAATTTTTTTACATAATTTGATTTACTAGCATTTTGTACATATTTCATTGGAGTAATACAAATAAGAAAGATTTTTATTTGGTTCAAATAAAAATATATATAGTAAATATTACAAATAAGATAATAAATAATGATTTTTAAATAATAGTAAGTAATAATGAATGAATGTGATTTTCATAAAATAAATAGTAGTCTATTTGATAATGTAAAATTTCTATTAATTTATTAAAATTTTAAGTATTATATAAACATTCCATGTAAAAGAGTGTATGTATAAATACTATTAAAGTTTTATGGAATTAGAATTATATGATCTTTATTTAGATTTAGGATTTCCAAAAAGCTGCTAACTTTTAATACACTAGTATAATATATTAAACTAAGAAACATATCAATAATTTAGAAAAGACAATATATATGATTTTTAATTTTAATGAGTGTAGAATTTATAAAACAATATTTTAAAAAAGACTATACATAAACTAGAACTGTGACTAATTAAAATACTCTGCAAAAATCATAATTATTAGAATTAATGAAGAAATTGAGATTAGTACCAATACATTACATATGAAGAAATAATTAAGCTCAATGCAACACGACATTCATTTTGTTAATGTACATTTATATCTCAATTTTATTAAAATGCTCATGTTTACAATAAATACATAGAATTGAAGAAAAATCACGCAATAGATCCGTTTGTCACTCCAAGACGTAACGTGCCTGAAACAGATATTAAAAAATATTTAGGTCATAATGTATACGTACTGCATGACTTATTTTAGTAAAAAATTAAATCAAAGTAAAAAATCCTTTTAAATTACGATTTCATCAATTAAAATATTCTTGTTTTATTTATGATCATTAGAAGAAGAATTATTTCGAAAGTTGAATAATATTTTTTGTTCAGTAACATCAATTTTACTTATATATATATATATAATATACATACAATATGCATGTATTTTAATAGATCGTAAAATTTCATAATTATTAACAATTATTATATATGTAAATAGTTTTACAAGAGGCACAAGAGAGAAAATGTTAAAATCGAAATAGGCGTTAAACAGTTAAAGATTTGAATAGATGGAAATTGTTAAATAATATAAGAACGAAAGCTATGCATGTATGAATTAATTTATAATATATTGTTTTATAATTCTTTACATTATCTGCTTCAGTTATCAAGCAAATACGCATGTATTTTTTTTATTTGTGTCTATAAATAACGGAAAGCATTCAAATCAGTAATCATCGTTATTAACAAAGTCAAATAATTACTGTTGATTTTATCAGAGAATAGAATCAAGTAGCCTGTTTTCGTTCGTTCTGCACATATTAACTCTGATTGGTTCATAATTAAGAATAACGTGCATGCGCCTTAACATTCCTATTACCGAGCTATATACCCTGTGGTTTTTATTTTGTATTCTTAGAACCGTTATAAGCTTCTGGGGAAAATGGTGACATAGTGGAAAAAAACTCTACTATTCGTTTTTTTCTTATATCGCTAATTTGCGGAAGACTACTCGTCAATTCCTCATTCCTTTTTCCACTAAGTCACTATTTTTTACGCAAAATTATATTATACTCGATACTGTTACATCATCGTCTCTTCTCATTATTCGTATATTTTGTCCACAGCGTATCTGATTGATCAAACAAAAAGCAAAGAAATAGTGGGGGATTTCATGAACTCAATGGAGTTGCGCAGAACGATCCTATTCTCATTGAATGGGAGATATATGCTTTTATAACCCATTAGCAACACTTGATGATAATACAACCAGTTATTATAAAATACAATAACCATTCAATCTGTATTGTACAATTTCTCATTTTGCAAATATACTAAATTTTACAAAGTATTTTCTACATTGGACCACTTGTAAATATTCAATGCTTACAATTATACGTAAACACCTGAAAAATTCGAGGTGACTATTCAAGAACCTTAAAACCTGATATTGACCATGATCCTTTGCGCATGTGCGTATCGTACTATTTTCATTGATCAAAGCAACGTCAATAGCAGGTTATAAAATACACTGTATTATGTAATTAAGAAAAAAAGAAATTGTTAAAACACTGTATGATATACAGAAAATCAATAACAGAGAAATAATATGATGTTTAATTAAAATGATTTTACAAATGATATTCGAATTAAAAACAATTGATTTTATAGTAGTCCGTAAATTGTTATAATATTTTATCCTGTTAGTGTTCGTCATTAGTGCATATAAATACATAATCATTTACATAAACTAACTACTTGTTTATGTAAATAAATCAGTTATATACTCTTTTTATTTTCATGATTATTCACCGAAGCTATATTTTTTTAAATAAAAAAAGTTTTTCTTTAAACTCTGTTCCGGAGTGGTGCACGGGTTCTTTATGCTAATATAAATTTCGTTCCTCGGTCATCAATTACCTACTACTTCATGAAATTTATCGTACGATGATTCTCAGTAGAAAAAACTTATTTCATTCTGGACGAACTTAAATTTATATGTTATAATTTGTAATATATTTGAAATATTTTATCTACTTATTTAAATCGAATTTATATAAAAAATTGTCCAAAGATTTAATAAAAATTGGACTATTTCATTAGAAATGAGAGAAATATACTAAAATATAGTACAATACAATACCTTATTATCGAACATGAATAGATTAATAAGACCGAAAGTTTCATTGTACTTTCTGTCAACGATCGATTTCCATCGTTCGACGGTCAAGTAATACTTTCCTTATGTGCAATTATTAATGCTACGCTTTGTTATTGCACATTGGTTATAAACTGATTCTACAGATTCCTATATTTAATTTAATAATTCATCGCGATTGATTATACGACTAATATTAATGTCATTCAGAAAGTAAACTGCGAATGACATTCACAACTAATATCGAATAGAGGTATTAACAAACAATAAAAATTCATTAGCAAATGTAAGCGAATAAAGTTTTCACCCGATCTTAATCGAAAAGAAAAATCTAACAATGTACTAAAACAAACATTGCATACACAATACATTAGTTTGCCTTAATTGAAGTGTTTGTTTTCGTAAGTTTGTCCAGAAAGAAAAATTGCATTCAATATTTTGTATATCATTAGGGATGTGTGGGTACAGTTTGAATTTGGGTCGGCCAATGGTCTAAACTTGAAAATCTTTCAGTTTGAAACTTTTAGATCTCTAAATTTGAAATTTTTTAGCTCGACTGACTATATTCAGATCAAGTCAGAAAAACACGAGCGAATTATTATAATGCCCATTTGTGGTATTGAACTAGTCCTTTTCCAAACTGATAGCGATACATTTAATTACCTGTACATCCCTAGATATAATACATGTATATATACATACATACATATATATAAATATATATGTATATATAAATATAATGAGTTATAAACACAACAGTACCTTGCACTTGTCACTCAGTTTGAGCGCAAGCGACCTGGTGGCTGGTGTTCCATCGTCGTGTGGCGACAGAGAGAGAGAGACTCACGCACGTGAACACACGAGTACGAGTACTGAACAAATACCCAAAGCTGTTCTGAAAAGATTTCATTCCGTCCCGAATATCGTTTGAAAGTTCTATTCTCTTTCCATCCTTATCATCTTTTTGCTCTTCAAATGAAGCTATATTAATAAAAATTTCTGACTTTTGAACTTAATCCATTAATACCCAAATTTATATACGTAACATTTTGCTATACCTTTTGCGGTCACAAATTTTTCTTTTTTTTTTATCTATTTATAATTTCTGCCAAAATATAGAGTTGCAAAAGTTATGACTATACTATATTTTGACGAGAACTATAATGTTGTAAGTACTGCAGTGCAATCCCATTACATGAGCATCATGTACTGTGGTATTCCTGTACTATTGTAGTACGTAAATTTAGAAATTTTTTAATTTCTAAATTTTTTTTACTCTTGCAGTTCACGATCATATAGCAAGATTCCACTGCATAATGTACCTCCACGATAAGGCGTTAATAATTGAGCACCCAATATCGCGTGATCAGACATTCAATAATGACAATCGTGTACGCGATATCGAATGAGTGATTTGAAGTAGAAAATACTATTTTGAAATTAATATATATATGATCTCTTAGTATTAATGGGTTCATTTGTAACGTTATTACTCGATATTCGGAGGAAAAATTGTTCAGATAAAAATTGCATAGTTAAATAAATGAAACTGAATAAGATGCTTTAAGGAAATTGAAAGTAATCTAGAGTATTAACAAAGCATCAATATATATCTCTGTAATTGAAATAAAGAGAAAATCTAAAATATTATAAGAATCATACTTAATATTAAATAATAACAAGTGTTAATTTGAATGGCTCCTATTGTAAGTTTTTCTATTCTGAATTTCAACTTCTAAACTAAATATGTAAAATATCTACTAAAAAATGTCAGAATATGTAGTGACCGAACAAAATACAGTAAAGTTGTATCTCAATTGTCT
The DNA here is from genome assembly GCA_945859595.2 of Megachile willughbiella. NCBI lineage: Eukaryota > Metazoa > Arthropoda > Insecta > Hymenoptera > Megachilidae > Megachile > Megachile willughbiella. Next base: position 12,641,497 of record OX243798.1, on the reverse strand, counting down.
TCTACTTATAAATAATTTTTAGAACTCATTGACTATATCAACATTTAAACTACGCAACTTTTCTCTGGAATTTTTCCATAAACTAATTGAATAATTACGGCACAAAAAAATAGATAAAATTAAAAGTATGATACAAATCATTCGCACGAACGCTGATAAGTAAATAGAATTAACAATTAGTATTCTTAATTTTTCTATGGAGACTCCCAGACAAGATCTTTTGGAAACAATTTTTAAAATAATGAATTTATATCTATTTCTATTGATTATTGTGAACTTTTCCGATGTTTGGATTAATTTTTTGAAAGTAAAAAACAAACGCGAAGATAGTTCTGGGAGCCAAGCGGAATGAAAGGCTATAATTTTGCTTACGACGAAAGACATTATATAGAAAATATTTATTTTTCGTTCGTTTGATTGAGCCACGCCGAACATCGGCGCTATATATATTTTCGCTCTTTATTTTACTTCCGCGCTTTCTCATACACACTCATTTTCACACCTACACATGCACACACACATATACGCATCCTCTTTCTCATACATACATACATACATATATATACATATATCTATGTATATAATCTCTCTCTCTATCTATTTAAATATTTATGGCGATAGAATCTTGCTTATCCGAAGTAATGTTTAAGTATTTTAGTAGTTGACATTTTCTATTGATCAGATGTTCGTTTATAAATTTGTATAACAATTTTCAACATCGTTAATAATTTCTTTTATAATAAAGAAAAATTAGCTAACATAAGTTATATCAATGTATTATCGAGAATTGAATATCTATACAATAAAGCATATACAATATATATATAAACCAATATGATCATTAAATTGCTTTTTATTTCATATAAAAACTTCAACCTCAATGTATTTAAGCGTAACATATACACAACTTTGCGGAATAAAAATTCAATCAATGAAAATATCCACGTGAAAATACTTGAAACTTTCTTACATACATGGTTAATCAAGATTCTACGGTTAAGATTCATCTATCTATACATTATCATGGTTTTATATATATATACATTTAATTCTTATTATGGAAGTTGAAGATACAAGAAAAAAAATATGGAAGATAAATTCTTATTTATGATAGCAAATGTTTTAGTTTAAATAGTAGACTATAGTGAAGTCTTGCTACTTGGCTCATTCTTGTATTATCCGTTGAGCGAGTTTCTCTTCACACGAACTTTCACGAACACTAGTAGAATACAGAGAAAATTAAAAATTTCAAATTTACAAATATACAAACTTTCAATTGTAAGTTACATAATTTTCTTGTACCTTCAATAATTTAAAAAGTAATCAAATGTATATATTTAAACCAGATATATTGTATGTCTGTTCACTACGAAAATACAAAAAGTATTTACAATTCAATAAATAAGTCGTCACTTGGAGTGTCCACGGGTCACGGGTTTTGTATTCACAAAGTCAGCGCTATACGCATTAAAAGCCGCTTACAAAACCAATAGTTTTGTTTTTTATCAATTTGAAACACCGAATTCAAGAAATCGTTTTCTTATATTTGTATTTGTCTTCTAAACAATATAAAAAGTATATTTTTATTTGATGTCAAAATTCACTTAATTGTACGATTAATAAAAATTGTTTTTTATATACTAAGACTTTTTCAAAAATAGTCTTTAATTATTAATGCTCATTTGCTACAATCTTTTAACTATATTTAATGTTTTAAAATCTATTTCTAATAAGTTAAATTAACTTTGATGACATTACAGAAATTTTATTTTAAACCATATCATTTGAGCACCATTTTAGCAATAATAATTATCGATTGAACATAATTATTCTAAAATTCAGTGTTTCATTTTCTAAAAGAGCTTTTTCCTGAATTGACCCAACTCTACTTGAAGTAACGAATTCTCCCTCACACCACTCCACAGAGTAAGAAAAAATTTTCAAGAAAAAAATTGCTCTTTACTTTGGTCTAAGAATCCCTGCGATCCTCTTCTTCCTTCTTTATCTCATCGCTTTCTTTTTTTTCCTCAACTGTTTCTTCCGATTCTTGTTGCTGCTGGCTTTCAATAGGAGGATTTACCTCCTCTGTTTTAACATCTTTTACTTCTTCCTCCATAACTTCTTCTTTTGTAACCTCTTCCTTCATAACTACTTCTTCTTTTGCAGGTTCTTCTTTTTCTGCAACGTTCGCGGTAGTTGATTCTTGTTCTTTCGTTTCCTCTATTTCTTCTCCAGATGGACTGACATTGGTCCATCTAGATTTACGACCTCGGTTTCGATTTTCTCTTTCCGCATTCTGGTTATTCAAATGTTTACCACCTTTTTTGTCTCTATTATCTCTTTGTGAGTGATTCTCAGAATCAGCAGACCAAGTTGAAGGTGGTTCTTGATTTCTCCAAGGAGCGGCAGATTCTGGAGGAACAATAGATGGCGGACCCATGGGGCCAAATGGTGGTCTGATATGAGGACGAATGTCATCGAAAGGAGGTCTGAAAAAGGCGTCTGGTTCTCGAGGATCAAAAGGCGGTCCACGAGGGCCGAAAGGTCTCATACCAGGTCGAAGAGGACGAGGCCCTAAGCCTCGTGGATGAAACATTAATGGACCTGAAAAACCAATATTGATTTTAATTTTATTTGTTAATTTAATTTTATCTTAAATAATTATTAAACATACGCTTAGCTACATAAATCAGATTTCATTCAAAAGAATACAATTCAGTTAAAACAAAATTCGAAATAATTATTTGACATAATGTATTACTTCTATTTTAGCATAAAAATTTGATATAAAATATAAAGATTGATAAATGTGTAGATTTAGGGTTATAAAAATCAAGGAATTTAGATGCATATAAATTGTTGCAATTCCAGCAAAAGTAGAATATAAAATTTCTTATAATCTTAGAAAATAAAAAAATTTTCTTACCTGGACCACGAGCCCCTAACGGAGCTGGACGTGGTCCAAATCCATCAGGATGTCCAGGTCTTGGACCTCTAGGTCCCATTATAGGTGGCATTGCAAACATAGGATCAATTCCAAAGAATTCTCGTCTCCTAGGCTCAAAATCACTCCGATCAAGATGTCCCCTTGGATCGAAACCTTCTTGTAACCGTGGATCAAAACCGTCCCGTCTGATGTCGAAGTCGAAACGATCCCGATCATCGAGTGGTCTTCTTCCTCGTATTTCAGACCTGTCGAATTCCTCCCTTTGGCAAATAATAATCATTGATTCAATAATTTGACTTTCAGAGGTACAAGTTTTTTTACGTTTCTTACACAGGCCCGTTTAAAACTATGTTGCGAAAAGTTCACTGTATATAAAACTTTTACTAATTATATTTTATAATATTCAATGTCAATCAATGTTCAGAAATTAAAGTGTAAGTACCTTATTTCGAACCCGAGTCATACGGACCCTCTGGTAGCCCAATCGTATTTGGGTAATAAACCCAGTCAATCACATTTAATTACTCGCATATTTCTCTTACGAATTTTAAGGTAATATACAAATTTATATGTTTACCTCTGTTCTCTGGGTAGTCCAAGTCTACCAAAATCTTCTCTCTGTTGCCCATGTAACCTATTATCAAATTCTTCTTGATATATCCCTCCTTGCAACCTTGGGACATCCATATATTCTTCATGAATTTGTGATCCTCGGTGACCCCTACCAAAATTCGGCCTATCTCTTTGTTGTTGAAATTCTCTTGGATCTTGAGGATTACGAAAATCTGCAGGTCGAGCAGAAAAGTCAGCCCTTTCCTGAGGTAAACCAAATTTCGGCAAATCCATCAAAGAGGAAAGAGGTTCACCGCGTCCCGATCGAGAATCCTCGAAATTTCTATCAGGTCTGTCCCGATCTTGTCGATTACGAGGACCCATCCGATCGACCCGATCCTCAAGAGGAAGAGTACCATCAGCCAGTTGACGTAAACGGTCAGCCAAGCTTGGTTTACCATCTTTTTTTGGAGTAGATTCGTTTTCCTAAAAATAAATACGAATATAAAAGATTAGCTGCAGTTGAAGCAACTAAAAACAGTAAGATGCTTTTACTACTTGAATATTTTGAGGCTGTGAATTTCCTTCTCGATTTTCTCTATTTTCTCTTTCTCTTCTATCATCTCTGTCTCTATCTCGAAGATCTCTTCTACGATCACGTCCTCGATCTCTTCCCCTGCCTCTTTCCCTTCCGCGATCCATTCTAGAATCATTTTCTCTATCTCTATGGGATAAATGTGTTTCTCTATCTCGTCTTTCTCTATTTTCACGTTCTCTCTCTCTTTCTTTGTAATCCCGATGCTGCAAGTAATATTATATCAAATCAAAATTATTTTGTAAAGTGTTATAAAATTTCTGAAGAGTATTACTCTACTATATATAATATATTTACCTCTAGTTGATCAGACTCTGTTCTCTCTTCATTTTGTGATAACTGTTGATCGGTTAAATTGTTCTTTTTAGTTCCACTTGATGTTTGGGGCATTGCATCCTCCATTTCTACATCCATATCATCTGCAGAATGTTGTTGCTGAGGTAGTTGCATTTGTAAAGAAGCAGAAGGTCCTACACCATAAGGTTGACGTAACATTGGTAAATTTGGCATTCCTGTTTCCGTCGTCGGTGGTGGAACTCCTATTGGAGGAACATTGTGTGGCATACCTTAAATATTTTTAAACTTTTTAAATCTTTTCCACTTTTAAATCCATCAAAAATAAATTTAATTCTTATTATTTCGTACCAGTAGAATTAGGTTTATCGGAAGGCGCGGCCGGTGCTGGTAAAGGAATTTGTGTTAATAACCCAACACCAACACCAGCACCAAATGGAGAATTAACTGGCGGTGTTAACATAGTTTGCATCATTCCTGGTGGACCTAGTAAACTCTGCATATTTGGGGGCGGCACACCTATTGGAACATTGGGCATTAAACTGTGTGCCATTGGTAATCCCATTGGTCCAAGCATACCTGAGTAGTAAATAATACAATTAAATTAAATTAAATATAATTCCTCGTTAAGAATTTAATCTTTATCATAACGGAAGAAAATAAAGTTTTAAATAATGACTTACGAGGAACTCCTGGCATCGTAAAAGCAGGTGGCATCATCTGTAATTGTGTATTTGGCGGTGGTAAAAGTGCAGCCGATGTAGGAGGTCTAATTGGAGGCGGTTGACTTGTATCAATAACTTGTTGCTGCTGTTGACCTTGCTGTTGATTTTGTTGTTGAGATTGTTGCTGTTGTGAACTAGTTGAAGGTTGCATTACGTTCACAATACCATCTGCCAGACTTGGAATAGTAGCAGCTGCAACTAAAGCTTGTTGCTGTAACTGCAACTGTTGCTGAAGCACGTCTGCATTTGTCCCGGAATGCTTTAATTTACCTGCAAATTAACACGAAGTACATTATAAGCGTATTTTAAAACAAGAAATATGATATTGGAATTAAGAATCAATTTGATACATCAAAAATATTTTATTCTGCTTACCTTTTAAATTAGGTGGTAGAGTATCCTCATCAATCATACCTCCTTCTTCAAGTAATTCTAAATCTTGATCAGTGACATTAAGTAATTTATTCCAAGGAATATAACTAACTCCTAATTCAACTTCCCAATAATCTTTCCATTCTTTTCCTTTCACTCCTTTGCCTGGTGCCCAGGCTAACTAAAATATATTAAAAATTTTATCTTTTTTTAAATCCTTTTTTTATACTTCTCTTTTGATAGAAAATTATTAACATATATACATTTATGTATTTAAAATTGATTATACATTGTTTACAATTGAAATAACTTACAGTAATTGCTTTTCCTTGCATTTTATGATTTTTAAGCTTGGTAAGAGCTCTGTATGCATCTTGTCTCCTATTCATACATATGAATGCACAACCTCTAGGTGAAATCAGATCTATACTGACAATATCGCCAAATTCTCCAAAAGTATCCGAAAGCTCTTCTTGGTGCACCAATTTAGACAAATGCCCTACCCAAAGTGTAGTACTACAAACTGTAAAAACAAAGCTCATAGTTTTATTTTGTTTAATCGATCAACTACTTAAATATAATTAAGTTGCTTTTAATAATTGTCAATTTCTTAAAATAACAACAACATTTCTAAATAGATGTAAAAATAAATACCGCTTAATTTATCTCTCATGATTGGAGGTAATCCCCTTTTACGTCTTTCCCTTTCTTTTTCTCGTTCCTCTTCAGTCATTTTTTCTCGACTATCTTCACGTTTTCTATCACGTCCTCTATCCCGTGAACGAGATCTATAGATACAATAAAATAATTAGAAAATTGTTCTGCCTAAGTTTATAAATTTATCAATATATTCCAACTTACAGCTTTTATATACTTTAATTTTAATATATAAATAACATGCATAAAATTACCTTCTTCTTCTGGATCTACTCCTTGATCGAGATTTTCTGTCCCTGTCCCGATCTCGATCTCGATCCCTATCTCTATCCCTGTCTCTATGTCGAGGTGACCTAGATCGACTATGATGCCTGTACCGATCAGGCGATCTACTTTGTGACCTCGTATTTTCGCAATTTACAATTTCTACGCTGCTACTGTCCCGTCTTGTACCATTTCTATACAAAATAATTTATTCCAAATTAGTTTTAATACTCAATGGAATCATATTAAAAAAAAAAATAGAATAATAAAAGCGATTATTTATAAATGTATAAAAAAAGAACAAAATTATATTAACCCAGAATAATCTTGTGCATCTGCTCGTTCATCCAGAAGTGGACTTTTTTGATTTTGATGCATTTGCTGATTGATCTGCCTAATATTTGACAAAGGTTGAGAGACATACGGTAGAGCCGGTGGATAACCAGGAGGCGGTTGACTCATGTCTTGAATAACTCCGCTACTTACATTTGTTATATATGCGTTTTGTTGATTTGGTTTTAAAATGTCTGAAGGTTTTAATTCGCATTCTGATGCAAATGGTAAATTCTAAAAGAAAATCAGGAATTACGTTTACTAATAGACAAGATATATTACTGCAGTTTTGTTCAACTTGTTTTTATATTAACAACTTACAGGAACAGTTTGAGCTAGGTGTTTATCAAACTCCTCTTCTTGCTGCTTCATTTGTTGCAATTTTCGCATTTTTTCATCCATCTCATGCTGTGATGAAGAAGCACCTCCTTGCATTGTTTGTTGCAATGTTTGAAGTTGCCTTAAAACCTGTTATTAATTAAATAATTAATTTTTTTGATATTGATAATATTTTACAACATTAATAACGAAGATGACTTTTATATTAGAATAAATTATAGAAACATTTATACCTCTGGATTTGTTAAAAGAAGTCCAAGACTTTCCAAACTATTCCCAGCAGAAACTGTATTATGTTGAACAGTATTAGATGTTGTTGTTGCTGTTGGTGAATTGGCAACAAGAACATCATCGTCCTCTTCCTCACCATAATCAAAATCTAAAAGTTTCTTATCAAATTTTACAGAACTTTTCTGTTCACTTGCTGATTCCTGTTTCTTCAATAATAATTGTTGTAAATGTTGTAATTGGTCAAGGAGAGAAGCATCCACTTGAGTTGAATTTGATTGCCCCTAAAAAAGAAATACTTGAAATTACATGCATGAAAATAGTAAATTATAGATACATGTAGTTACATAAAATGAAAAATTCAATAATTATACAATTTGGGACTTACTAAAATTTTATTGGCATTAACTATATTTGCAGTTTCCATTTTTGTTTGTGCTAGCCAGGCAGGGTCAATTGGCTTTGCTGAAGAAAATAGTTTTTGATCTTTCACTGCATTTTTTACATTTAAAGGAGGAGTTTTCACAGCAGTTGCTGCATTACTGGCATTATTTGTTGAAGGAACATTTAGTGTACCTATATATTAAATTTTCATGGATAAAGTAATACTCTATTCATAAATAAAATTAATAAACTAAAATATATTTTTACCATTAGAATTAACAGCCTGTTCCTTATGTATTGGGTGATTTGGGTCCGCAAGATCAAACAGAGGTTGTATAACCTCAGAAGGAAACACTGCATTTTTTTGCCAAAGATTTAAAACCCTTATCACTTTGCTCTTATCCTCCTGAGGACATTTCAGAAGATTTAAGAAGGTGGTTTGCATGTTCTTAGCAAAGCGTGGAGCAAAAACATCTTTTTCCACTCCAAATTGATGTCTGGATTGACGTACAATTGAATCTATAACGTACAATCCAGGCACTTTGTACTCTGGTTTACACTGCAACAGACACATAACAAAATTAATTTTATTATATATTTTCTTCATAAAGTAATATTATTTGATATTAAATAGTAAATTACCTTTTGAATGAATTTTTCAACACTTTGCACAACATGTTTATAGAATTTGATTGCCTTGATTGCACCCCTGGTTAAAGAATTCATTTTAGCCTTAGAAATTGGTGGTTTGACATCATACAGAGCAGACAGCTGAAAACAATAAATATGATTAAAATTTTTCATTAATCATACGTGTGATATAAAATTACATTAATCAACTATTTGATTAGAATTAAAAGCAAAATATAACTTTGCTAATGTTTCGATTCATAACCAACAAAACATGATAATGTATAATACTCATCAGTAAAATATAGCAATGTATACAAATACCAATTAATCGATAAAACAAATTTAACAAGTTTTCAATAATGTAACAAACTTAGTACTGTATAAATTTAATTTATGGAGTCTGATGCTTCTCTCTTCCTTCGCTTCATTTAATAATACTATAAAAATAAATAAATGTAGACATTTATCATTCATTTCCAACACAGAGATTACAAAAAATTTAAAGAATAATAATAATCATTACGTTTACATCATAAACACCTTAAATCACAATAAAGGTTCCTTCACTGCTCTCCCTCTTTCTTATATATAGTGAGACTTTCCCTCTCTCTTACACAAACTAGAAATCAAAGGATTCTTCCAACACAAAAATCACTCGATTCCTTTAGACACTGAACATTAGAGACATCGAAAGGAATATTTTTTTCAGGAGTATGCATTTCGTTAGTGTCACTTTAGGCTTGAAAAGGAAGAAAGGGAAGAAAACGAGGAAAAGAGAAACGAGAAAAAAAGAGGGAGAGTCGGCGGGCTAGAGAGAGAATCGAAGGTAAATCAGCTTACCTCCGCGTTAAATGCCTTAACCGCCTCCATCCTAACAAAGGTGCGAAGCACCAAAAATCTGCTATGTTTCACACGAATCCGTGATTCTTGAGGCGTTCAATGTTTTCACGATAAATTGCATGTCTCCGCTCAGGGCGCACTGTCTAGCTGGGCCATGCCACTCAAGATGGCGGCGCTATTTCCCGAAAGGCATCACGGGACGGTGATGTGTGACGTCACATGCCGCTGTGCACGGTCGGTAACAAATTATGTTTTAATACCGATTGTTCTTCGCCAATTAGAATGCAGGAAAGTATATTTAAGGGGTGGCTTATCTAAATTTTCATTCCTCCACAAGAACACATTTCATTTTGTTATTTAATAAAATAGAAGAAATACAAATGTAAAGTGATATTACCGAATTTATAAGCAATAAAAGTTGAATACTAAATATCAATTTTATTTCTCCGTTTTCTAACTACTCATTTCAGATCATTTTTTGTTAATTTGTAAAGTTTAGTTCGAAATAGAATTAATAAAATTATCTATATAAATTGTACTCCAACTTTTATTATAAATTTCATACATGTTTTAGTGTTATTCGTTCAACGAGAGATCATTCTCATCATCCGAAGTGTTTGGATTCATTTTGCGCATGTCAAGTCTGATTGGTTCGAACACGCTTTATAACCATGCATGCGCATTTGCTATATTCGTGTACCGAATTATGTGCACTCAGTGATCTTTTATTTTGTATATTCCCTATGTCATCACTTCTTTCCTCTGTTGACAAATTTTTGTCTACCCGGTATATGTTTGATAAAGTAAAAAACAGAATAGTGAGATAGTATTAATTGGTAGGAAGCCTACTGAATTAGCGCCGTTGCACAAATTGTGTACGATCTTTCATTGAACAAATAATACGTACTGTTTGAAATGTACTAAATAATTATATATACGTCTTATTAAACTTACATACGTATATATAAATATATTATTTATTGAAAATTACAGAAACAGAAATACCAACTTTACTTCTTAATATACTAGGAAAATTTCAAAAATTTGATAATAATTATACTACATTTATAACATTTGTAAGTTTGAATTCATAAAATATATATTTGTATTTTTATTTAATACCGATTTTTTTACAGATATATAAAACTTGAATTAGTTAAGTGAAAATCTGGAATATTTAATAACCACTTTGGTATGATGATTTGCAAATTTTAAGTTTATTGAAAAGACAAAAAATATTGGAAGGAAGAGTTGGTTTATTTAAGTTTCATGTATGTACATATGTAAACATATATATATATTATATATTTTTTACAGATCAAAGGATTCATTTAATTGATTTTGTTAATATAACAGGCACTTAGTATTTATCAAAAGAAAAGATGATAAATATACCAGAGGAAATTAACCTTGAAAATTATATTCTAATACTTCCATCAGTAGCCATTGGAAATGTTGGACAATTATGTGTTGATTTATTAATATTCAATTTAAATTTGAATAAGATTGGAAGTTTATGGAATTCTATGTTTCTTCCCATTTCTGGTCTTGATCCTTATAATAAAAATTCTAGTTCTCTTTGCACTGCTGCTGATTTTTACTTTGCAACATCTCCTAAAATAATTTGTTTACAATTGCGTTCACCTCACATTGATAATTCAACCGACTTTTTTGAAGAATTAGCACAATTTGTTCAGAAAAGGAAAATCACCAAGGTATAATATGATAAACTCATAAAAAACCTTATTGAACTTAATAAAGGATCTTGTATGTTACAGGTAATAATTTTAACCAGCAGTTATGGCTATGAATGTACTAATGGAATAGATCCTACCCTGAGGTACCTAACTTCAGATGTTTCTTTATTAAACAATGAAAAGCTTCTTGAAAATCTTGCTTGGAAGAAGCATGCAAAACAAATTTCAATAGAATCTACACTACGTAGTTATATTTCTGGTGGAGGTTTTGCAAGTAACCTTTATGAACATTTAAAGTCGGTGGAAATTGCTTGCACAGTGGTGTTTTGTTATTGTTCTGAAGGAAATAATGTTTCTGATGCATTATTGTTATTTAAAGGTTTAAATCAATGGCTAAATTTATTAAATGATAATGAAAATAATGATATGAAATATCCACCATCATGGGAATACTTTTTTGGTAATCCACCTGCTTCAGAACTGTATTAGGTTTCAAATATATTTTATTTACAAACTCTTAGTTGATATTCAATATTAAACACCATTAAATTATTAAATTAAAAAAACTATATTTTAGATAAGTCTTGAATGACAGTGAAACATAATAACATTATTAATATTACTGTTAATTATTATAAAATATTTATTATTTATGAAACAACTATTCAAGCAAGAAGTTTGAATTTAGAAGAAAAAGCAGAATAAGATACTAAAGCTGCTAAAAGGGCAGCAAGAAGTTCAGAATTAACCCAAGGCCCTAGATAGATGCCTGGGTTATTAAGTACTACTACAGCTAAAGGCTTCACACTGCTTGGATCCTCTCCGTTTCTATATGCCTTGCGTATAGCTGCATATCTTTCCTCATCATATAATTTTATATTATAATCTCCAGAACGTGCTTTCTTTATATCTTCTGTCCAAGATACCTATAAATTATTGATTACAGTTAACACTAAATTCTCTTTGTACAAAGAATTTTGTTTAATGTGAACTAAAGTTTTATATAAACTTTATTATATGTAATCGTATTTAATACCTGGTACTTGTTGTCAGAACTTAATCTGGCAGCAGGCAATGATTTGCCATCAACTTCAGCATACAATGTAATACCTTTCACACCATTACTACATTTGAGCATAAATTGTGTTGTAAATGCAACATTTGTCAAAATCGTGGCATCTTCTGTAACATATGCAGATGCAACAACCTCAGGTTTTAGGCAAGTTTCACTAAAAACTCCAGAAATTCCACTGATTATCAGAATACAAAATACTACGAATCGATTCATCGTTTTATTTTATATTAACTTTAATTGATAATATATTTTATAGACAATTTGAGTTAATTTTATATTAGTAATTTAGTATCTCTAAACTCGTTACAACTACTCAAAACTTAAATCATGTTAGGTTAACTGTTTGCTGCTATAATGTAACTGTGGCGGCCTCTGTTTTGACGCGTGTACATATTTAGTTACACGTGGTATGTACAGTCACAGAGTACAGTCTACTCTGTGGTACAGTTGGAAATGATTGGAAACAATAGTACCAATCCGTTCATTTCCTCCGTTTATATTCGTTTGATTATTTTAAAATAAAAAGTTAAATTACTGTAACACACATTAACCAATAACAATTTATACATATATTCCATACAACAACACCAATACTATAAATATGGAAAACCATGTTTTATTAACATAACAATATATACGTATAATGTTTAGTTAAATTGTTGTTTTATTATTAACAAAAACAATCTATTGTACAATAATACATATATAAAATTAATTTATAAATGTAAAGCAATAATTGCATGGATATAGTTAACATGAAAAAAAATATTAATTGGAAATGGTTATTATAAAATATTCTCTAAACAAGTTATGATGTAAAAATGGAAAATTATAAAAAATATATAATGGTAGTTATTTTATACATATTACTTGTAAAAATATGTTTTGTTTATTCCAATCTTACAAATATATTTGTAGTTATTAAAAATTTGCAATACAAATAAGCACTATTGACAATAGAGTATTTGGTATATAAATGCTAATAAATTTGTATATGAGGTAGAGAATATGAACAAAAGTGTACTACTTGCTCATGTTCTTTCTTGAGATACAAATTATTTAAAAATTATATTCATTGTTATATTGTTATATGCTAATTAAATTAAAAATTTTATAAAAACAATTTCATATAAATATACATATATATATATAATATAATTTTCTTTACAAATAATACAAGTAATATTTAATATTTTAAACCCAATCTTACTAATACTAACGAAAATTATACAATTAAGTGTTACAGAGTTACTTTTCAGTTGTACATATAATAAAACTAGTATAAGTTATATATTAGCTGCAACAAACAAATTGCACTTACCATCTTTTTTCGCAATAACTTGTGTTTTATTCTGCAAACCTACATTTTTTCATTTTATTTGTATGCAACTCTTATATATTTGAATACTATTTAAATTTAAAAATATAGTATAAAGATAATGAAATTATATTACTTAATTTAAAATTCAATCAAATTCATTTCTTTTGTTACTGTATTTAATGCAGTTGATGTTACAACTGACGTAGTAAAAGAACGTACATGAGATCGGAAAGTTGGCGTAGAATCCCATGCTTCATCTCTAATTATCCCCTGGTTTCTGGGATACATAAGTAAAGGATCTTTTCCTGTTTTTTTACATAATTTTTCTTGAAGCATTATTAAACGAGATCTCCAATGTTCATAACTTGCTTGCTTAAGCGCATTAACCCACTGTTCTACTTGAGATTCTGAACGGCCACTTAAAACATGTCTCTTTTCATGTTCATCTCGAAATGCTATACTAAATGCAAATACTCCTTCAGATGCAACATCAGTATTGATGCTATAATTTTCTAAAATAATTACACCTGCTGGTTGTCTTGTATCAATATGTCCTAATTCGTTAATATTAAAATAAAACAATAAATTGCATCTTAACTTAAACCACTTTTCTTTAAATCCTGAAAAGCAGAATTATATAAACATTAGAAAACAATAATTTAATAAACTTAACTTACAATTATTACTAAATGTAATGATATGATCTATTGAATACATTACTTTTGTTATGTATAAGACATAAATAAAGACATTATACAATTATCACATTATTAAATACATATAACATTTAATTAAATAAATTCAGAAACTAACCTGACTTATGAGCTCGTTTATGATTTAAACGACCTTCAAGATCAGCAGGACCGCTACTTGCTTCTGCAAGTTCTTTTTCATTGAATTTCATGATTTAAAAAAGTCGTTTATGCTATGCACATTCCTAGATTGTAAAAATATTATTGTATAGTCAAAATATATATGCAACTCATATCACTGATTACTTTAACCACATTTTGTTAACATTCCCTGCAACTAGCTGTCAATTTTTAATATAGTACTCATTTTACACTCCACTATTTTCTTATTACTTATCATAGATTTTAATAGTTTTATTTGACCATAATTATAAATTATATACAATCATCAACGAAACCTAATAAGTAACAACATAAACTCTTACGTATTACATTACTAAACGTCAACTGTAAATAGAGTTGTACGATATACACTAGTTTTGAAATAGCGCGTTTCCTTTTAGCAGTCTGAGAAACACGCATACAAATTTATTACATATCGAAATAATATATTATAACACCAAACGATTTATTTTTAATATATAAGTAAAAAGATCTGTTTTTTAGTCATTAAAATATGCTTAATATTGTTTCTAATAAATGTATAATACAAATTTATACAATACATAATATATACATTTATAAGGTTGCACAAACTGAGAAGTACTATGCATATAAATATATACATATGCGTAATAGGTTTTACATACATACAAAGAATTGTAAGTGTAAGTAGACACATTGTGTGTCAAGATTATAATTATCAGAAGAATTTTGTTTACTAATGGTTGCAATTTACGTTGATTTTTCGTAATTTGTTAACTTATGAAGGAAAATCTTATATAATTAATTTTATAAACTACTGAGGTTTATTTTGAAACCATAATTTAAGATTAATTGTTTTTAATACAATTAAACGATGGGATCGCTAACAAGTCGACAAAATGCTGGTGTGGAAGAAGTTGATATTGTTTCAAATCATGCATATAAATATCCTCCTCGTTCTGGTTTGTTTTTGTTAATTTATAAATAATTTTATAACGTTAAATACTATCTTTTTAAGGATTTGTAGAATATTTAAATACATAATTGATATATATTTAAAACTTATTATTCACTGAAGTATATGTTGTTAAAATATTTGTTTTGAAATCTTGATTAATAAAATTTATTTATTAGGTAGTTATTTTGGCAGTCATTTTATAATGGGTGGTGAAAGA
This sequence comes from Megachile willughbiella, assembly GCA_945859595.2. Taxonomy (NCBI): domain Eukaryota; kingdom Metazoa; phylum Arthropoda; class Insecta; order Hymenoptera; family Megachilidae; genus Megachile; species Megachile willughbiella. The sequence continues at coordinate 12,626,230 of OX243798.1, read as the reverse complement.
TTTGACACACCTCAACCTGAGGCATATTTGTTTGGAGAAAATGCTGATTTAAATTTCTTAGGAAGCAGACCAACGCCTGTAAGATATAATGTTATATTATGCATATATAAATGTGTGTAATATATTAAAATATATCATTTTGATTTAGTTTCCATATCCTCCACCACAAGCAAATGATCCCACCAAAACATTAAAAAGTTTAGTAAATATAAGAAGGGAATCATTGAGATTAGTTCGTAATGTTGATCAAACTGCCACTTCACCTCAGTGTCATAATGTGAAGCATTATGGAGATGGTGATATTGATAAAAAACCAAATCGTTATAATATTGAATTTACATTTGATTGTGATGTAAGATGTGCAATTACAATATATTATTTTTGTACTGAGGAAGTTACAACTAAAGGAGTTACGTATGTAAAATATGTTGTAAGAATCCAATATATTACATGTAACATTAGATGATAAAAGTAAATTTATTTATAGGTATATACCAAGAGATTCTTCTATGAACTCTGAAACATATTATTACAAAAAAGGGGCAAATCAATTATTTTCTCAGACATCACACATATTTGATCCCACAGTATATAATGAAGAAGATTTAACATATAATGCTGACAGAGAAGTATGTATGTTTTTAATATTCCTATATTAAGTTGTTATACCTTTTAAATTAGATTTTATGATTCACTATAATTATTTTTAGATAATACCAATAGCAATCCATTGTGTAGCAGAGGAAGGCTCAGATGAACCAAAGCAGTCTCATACAACAATTGCAGTTGTAGAAAAACATTCAGATGGAACATATGTATTAAAGGCTCTTAAGCAAAAGCTTTATGTTGATGGTCTTTGTTATTTACTTCAAGAAATATATGGAATTGAAAATAAAAATGCAGAAAATGCGAAAGTATGAAGTATTACCATATAATCGAATTTATAAACTTTCATATATGTTTAATGGTAATTTCTTTTTTAGCAACAAGGTAGTGATGAAGATACAGATGATAACGGATCAGAATGTGTTATTTGTATGTGTGATGTACGAGATACTTTAATATTACCATGTAGACATTTATGTCTATGCAATAATTGTGCAAATTCTCTTCGATATCAAGCTAACAATTGTCCAATATGTCGTGCTCCTTTTAGAGCTCTTCTTCAAATTAAAGCACTTCAAAAAGCGACTGGGTCTATTATATCAAATCCACCAGTACCAGAGGTCAATATCTATTTATGCGAATAGCTATTGATATGCATCTCCATATATATACATCTATGAGTGCATGTCCTTTTTTTCTATGTATATTTAACTTTTTTTAAATTCAATTTCAAATAGTAAACTTATGAACAATAAATTAGTAAGTTGTTTAATATTTAGGGAAGCTGTGAAAACATTCCAGCAGGATATGAAGCTGTGTCATTAATAGAAGCTTTAAATGGACCATACATTCCAAGAACTGCTGCTCTTGCACCAGAGTCTCCAGACACACCTGATACAGATACAGCCAGTGCAATTCAAGCAGCTGAAGCGTTAAATAGGCAAGACATTACATTAATAAAATTTCTAGTGACTTCATTTATACCAACATAATTTATTTGAACAGTAATTTATATGTAATTCAAAAGATCTGTAGAACGTACGCCCGTATCAAAACATGTATCTACAAAAGAAACAGATATATCTGCGAGAACAAGTGGTACTGCATGTCCTACACCAGAATTTCGGATGTCAGTATTTTTAGCTAAGTATGAACACTCAGGATCGGAAAAAGATCTTCACAGTCGATCTCCAGCAATGAGAATGAAAACTTCAGGACATTTGCGAGAAAAAACTGCGTTAAGATCTCGGGATACCCTGAGACTTGTTAATGAAAAACAACCTGTTTCTATGTACGAGGTAATTTGTTGATATCAAATATTCAAGTTGCTTCAGGATTTCATAGTTTTTTAAACAAAGTACATGTACAAATTTATGTCAGATCGTTTGAATAAATTATAATTTACAGGGACAAGGACAAGATGAAGATAGTGAGGCAGAGAAATTGTCTCCTTTACTGGATGTAGCAACCAGTACAGAAGCACTTGATAATCACAGTCACGGAATGTGTGATATAGATATTGAGGATGAAATCCAAAACACCGAAAACGAAAACGATATTAATATTACATGTCATCCTCATTAAAAATGTAAAAATACTTATTTACAATGTTGGTCATAAAATGTATATTTAATTCATTTATTTTTTGTAATGTAAAGTTCTTGTGTTCTCCAAAATTAATGTTTTTAAATTGTAAATAGTGTAAGTTAAAAAACATATTTTATTCTAAAATTCAGACCATTTTAGAATTAAGATTTATTTAATTATATCTTAAGATTATAAGCATTTTATTTTTTTATATATAATATACCTAGTATCTGAGATATTTTTTTTAACAAGTTGATTAACTACTTTGTTTTCTTTCTCGCTATTAAATAAAAAACAAAATAAATAAACTGTATAAAAAGGGAAAAAATACGAAATAAATTAAGTAACACGTGTATTCATTTTTTTAATTGATTTAATGAAATTAAATTTCAAAACATTATTCTTTGCTTAAGCAGCAGCAAGAAGTTTCCTGAATTTCTTCCATTCATCAAGAGGTCCATGCTCAGGTAAATATTTAACATTGCAACCATCTGGAGCAAGGCGGCCAGCCGCTTTCAGTTCTTCGTATTCGGCACGGTCGTATTTCGTGAATCCCCATTTCTTTGAAACATAAATTTTCTGACGACCCGGGAATTTGAACTTAGCACGACGCAATGCTTCAACTACAGCAGCCTTATGACGGTCTGATGACCGAACGCTCATAATAGGTTGTCCAATGTGTACTCTAGCTACAGTGCCTTGTGGTTTACCAAAAGCTCCTCTCATTCCTGTCTGCAATCTTTAAAAACAAAAAAATCCATTGAACTACATTTACAAAATATGTACAACAAATAAAGCTTTAAGTAATATGATACGGACTAAGTGCAAAGTACTTTTTAGTTCCAAAAAATTAGAATTGTAAGATTCAACTATTCTTTATACTTTAATGATGCAATGTGGTATGAAAGATCATATTTTATAACAATAACAAAATACATAGCAAAGAAGTGCATGTTTGTTTGAAATATAATTAGAAAATATTGACTATAACAAATTTTTCATATTAGTTGATTAAATATACTCTAGCATTTGTTAATGTTCAATTATTAATGCATATTATTAATACTTATACAGAAAGAATTAATGGTAATTAAAGTTTAAAAAATTTAGATGCAATAATAACATTAATAAAACTAAAATTATTTACCTATCAGCTCCAGCACACGATAACATTTTATTGATACGAATAACATGGAACGGATGTAATCTCATACGAATATGAAATTGATCTTTTCCAGCATTCTTCACCATGTACTTGTTAGCACAGATTCGTCCTGCTTCTAGGGCTTCAGAACTAAGCTGCTCATATTCATCTGATACTAAATGCACACATAGTGGAAAATCTTCTACAGAGGCTTTTTTCTTTCCAAGATCAAAAATACGTATTTTTGGATCAGGCACACCTCTACAAAATCTTGATTTGGGATAAGGTTTGTTCTTGCAATATCGATAGCTATAAGAAAAATATAAATCATTTTTATTTGTTAAAAATGATAACAAATGATAATAAGTATAAGGTGACATGACAAAAATAAATATAAGGAGTATGCAAGAGACCTCTTAATATTGTTAATAGATATTCCAAAGTGTTAAAATTAACGTAAAAATATATTCAATAAGAAATAATTTTTTACTTTATCTACTTAAATTGGTTCACATTTTGATAAAGTATAAGAAATAAACGTTTTATTACATACCATCTAGCTGGTCGGCGTCCCATTTTAGCTATCAATAACAAACAAAATATTAAATAAATATTAAAATAATATTCGCAGAAATTTATTTAATGCTTAATAATGATTTAAAATGAAAAGATGCATGAAACATTTCTGGATACGCGATGATTGAAAACATTACCTCGTTACTTCAACGACGTCAAACATGGAAAGAAATCAGCCAACTGAAGCTAGTTACGAGCGGTTACAAGTAAGGTATAGAGTGAAGTTATCAATAGTTAAAAATTACTAGGATAGTCTAGTTTTATCTTGCTCCATAATGATATATCGATATCTTCATGCTAGCTGTATGCGTGGACTATTTCATGCCATAATAACACAAAACCCAAATACACGATAACGTAATTCGATATCACAAAATTCACAAAATATACACAAATATTCAAGTTGCTCTTAGTTTACGAGATGTGCTCCAACCAATCAGAGCTAATAGGAGTAGATGAATGAAAATTCATCGTTTAATGAATGTGGCCTGAATAATTGCATCGGAAACATATGGTCAATACTATCTTTTAAAATGTTATAGTCAATGGCATTATAATGGAATCAGAATTATCAGAAGAGGTTCCTTTACGCTCACAATTTACAGTTGATGATTTGGATATTGAAATATTACCACTTATATATGAAATAATTCGAAGGTTCGTCTTAATAGATTGATAATTAGAGTATTTATATTATTAAAATGTAAACACATGTTGTCTCAATATGGAAATATAATAATATCTAACCTTTGTTTAGTTTTTCATATATTTTGATTTTTTTTGTAGTATTTCTAGTGTATAAATTGCATATATAAATTATTTTAATTTTTGATAATATTTTGTAAAATGTTTACGTGAATTATAACTTACATAACTATTAGAAACTGGATTTGTTGTTTCTTTTTCTATATAAATACATTAATTAATATTGTACTAAATATACAAAATAAAAATACATATATCATAGTATTAAAATAAAATCTATTTTAAATTAAGTGTTTAACTTTATTGTGCAATGCCATTATTATACGTAGGCTCCATTTATTTTTAGCGTTGAAAAAGATCCTCATGACACTACTCAGAAGGCTAAAGAGTCTCAAGATACAAGTCATAAAATATTAGAACTTCAAAAAAAATTAGATTCTGCAAGAGCTCAGGTAAAAGTTTGTAATGCACTAAATTTGTAAAATACATAATAGTTAAATTTGTATTAATATATAATTACTATGTTTTGTAGATTAAAAGATTACCAGGAATAGAATATAGTAAAGAAGAACAATTGCAAAAGCTTGAAACTCTTCGTAAACAGCTTAGACTTAAGCGTGAACTTTTATTAAAATATCGTAATATGTGCACTTTTGAAGTTCCAAAAGTATAAATATTTATAATATTAAATTTTATTGAAAGAAAGCCATATAAATATGAGCCTTCTTCGTTTATTGTTAACATATTTAATGCGTAATGACCGACTGGTCAACAAATTAGCAGATTCAAAACCTATTAGACGATTTGCACAACGTGTAGCATACTTATTACTTCAAGCTAGGGAAAATGGTCTACTTTCGAAACAAGACTATATTAAGCGTATACAAAATTCTAAAAATTTGTTTAAAAAGAAATTGCAAGAATTGGAAGATGAAATTAAAAAAAATACACCAAAAAAATAAGTTTAGAAGTGTATTATCATTATAATTTTTAATAAATTCAAGTTAGTTACAGTAAATTATATTTGTAATAATTACATTAGAAATAATAAACAAATAAAGTGATTTTTATTTTAAGGTTCTCATTGCTCTTTTTTATATTGTAACATATTTTATGATTAAAAATCTTTACTGTCTATTCATTATTGTAATATTTTTTTTTTTGATCACACTATTAATTTCTTATTTTTATGTATTGTGATCTGTTCTTTAAATGTGATTATTCTCTCAGAATGTCATTTTTATTTAATATCTTTATTTTGTAAATTAACTATATTATTGGAACCATAGGAGTCATTTTATAGTACAAGTTGATAATATATATATTTTTGTAGTTGAATTTTATTTTAATAAATATGGAAGATCTGAATATACATTTTTCTACGAAATTTTGTTAACAAGGATAAAACAGTAATAATTATAATACAGATAGTTTGTAAATGTTATAAAAGAAACAAATATATGTATTTTTTATATTGATTGTATTTACTCGATATTATTTTATTAAGATACACTCCTGCTTATAAAAATAAAACACTTTATGAATAATAACGTATGTTTCTTTATACGTTTCAAAAACATTTTTAAATTTTTAGCAATTTAGTCAAAGTGTGAAAGACAATTTGTACTCTAATAGGGTTCGAAGCACAATGTGCGTTATAGATAGTACAGAGGGGTTTTTTACATAGTGGGATAAAAATCACATTTCTTAATCATACGTACATGACCCCATAATGAGACAAACTTCCAATTTTATATGGAATAGTTTTATACACGTTTTAATATAAATAATTACTAAAATAATACATATATTTATGTAGACCATGCTTTAGAAATCTCGGAAATTAATCAAAGATAATGTTTTTCACAGATATATATAAATTTTTTTACTCTAATTTGAAATATTTAAAGAAATATTAGATTATTTAAAAATACAAAATTATCATCATTAACTTCCGAAATTTCTAAAACAGCTGATATTTGTTTAAGTATGTATATGTATATACACATAAAAGTTTTGTACATAAATATTACTTATAATTTTGTTGGAGGGTTTTGTTCCGACAGAGGTTGAATAATACTGTTTGCAGTATTATGAGATCGCCCTCCTCTTCGCCCTCTACTCTTTTTATTCTGACTTTTAGAAGGTTTCTGAAGTAAATTTTCTTGTTTGGATGTCTGTCCTTCAAACGAAGAATTTGTTTCTGTCGAATCTAGCGACTAATATAAAAATTTACATTCAATTATTAGGTAAAGTTTAAATAAATTTTATATCAAACGTAATTATCGTCATTACGTACTTGAATCGTAGATGAAGAGCCTTGTCGATTCTGAGATGTTTTGTTCGGCTTATTTGCCCTATATGTTTGTGTAATCGTGGTACTAGAGTAGGGAATAAGTTTTACAACATTGCCTACTGCTTTAGTACGTCCTTCTCTAAATACCATTCGTTGTCCTGGTTTTATATATTCAGGATGTTTTATAAATCTGAAGCGTACTAAAGCTTTATCTCCAGTTCTTAAACAATCTTGTGACATTGAAATTATGGATGCTGTTTGTCTTATACTCCCACAATGTACTGAAAACAATTTTCTTTTCCTGAGTATTTAAACAGAACGAAATATGAATCAAATTTTAAATAAAAAAGAAATTACCCATTGCTTGGTAACAAGAACTTATTGTTGTAGGGTGATGTAATACAAGAATTTCTCCTTCAAATTCCCAACAAGCCTGTGGATTTAACGCAGGTGCGACCATCACCATACCTTTTCTAATTTGTGATCTTTTAATTTTTTTTAACGCGAAACTAGCAGTTTGACCACCCCTTACTTCACGAACAGGCATTCGTTTTCTATGTATACTCTTTACTGCAATTGGAATGAAACGGCCCAAAGGATCAGGTCCCAGTAATAAGGTGTCATTTAATTTTATAACACCTTTCAAAGTTGTTCCAGAAACTACGGTACCCACACCCTACAAAGATATGGTAACAGAAGATGTAATAACTTCTTATTTACAAACGAAGTTTATTAATATATGACATAATATTTACGGGTACTGAATATGTATCATCTATTTGAAACTCTGCTGGTTCATCATCATGACTGGTCATTCTTGCAGTCAATAAATTTAAAAACATTTTAAGAAGACTTAAATTTTCACCTGTTACATTTGATACTTGAAAAATAGGGCATAGCCTGTATAAGTACAGTGAAAATTAAAATGCTTGTACAATTTTAAACAACATAATGTAAAATAAGTTAAAGCTCACCGTTCCGATACAAAATTAGTAGCACTAACAACAACATCATCCGGTGTTTTCACTGTAACCGGTACTTTTCTACAACCCGGAGATTTTAAGATTCTTATTAATAGCCTTAAGTTTTCTTGTAATATATTTGGTGGACACATGTCAATTTTTGTAACTACGACAAATACTGGAACTGATAAAGCTAAAGCTAATCCAAGATGTTCTTTTGTCATTCCAACAATGCCAGCATTTGCTCCAACCATTAACATACCTAAATACATAATAGAAAAATATTGTAGTAAAAGATATATTTTTAGATATTCTTGTTAATAGAATTGTTGAACATTTTTACCAAAATCGGGAGCATGTCCTGTCATTCCAAAAACAGTTGTTTTCAAGTATCTTTCATGTCCAGCAAGATCAATAAATGTAATAACTTTTGATGACTTTTCACATATTTTAACCCAATCCAAAGATCCATGTTCAGGCTTATTTACTACGTTACCTTTAGAAGATGTAGAATACAATATATATGTGTATATATATATATGTGTGTGTGTGTAAGTGTGATATTATTAATACTAAAGTAATACAGCATTTATTAATACTATTACCATACCAACACTATCAAATCCAAGAATATCGTTTCCAACTGAACTGGTACGTCCTGTTTCAGCTTCGTGTTTGTGACGAAATAATTTTTGCCGTGCTAAACCTCGACCATTATCAAGTTCTCCATGTGTTAATACACCTAAAAGTGTTGACTTTCCAGCATCAACATTTCCAACAACAGCCACTCTATAATTAAAGTTGTGATATATTTTCTTTAAATATTATCTATTTAATGATTGATTATCTTGAAGTAGTTATTTCAATAGTTTCTATATTATCTAAAGCAGAGACCTAATTTCTAAGAAATCTTGTCTGTCTAAACGCCTTCGCACTAGATATTGTCCTATAAGACCCTGATCTACTTTACTTTGACGGAGAAGCACACAGTCAGCTTCTAATGTTGCAGCAAGAGACTGCAAAGTAGCAACAGATGCTTCGTATTCATCATCTTTTAAACCATCTTCTGAACCATCTGAAATAATACATATATAAATTGCAAGTAAAAAAACATGTAAGTATTTATAATAAATATGACTAAAGATTGAATATGGACCTTCACCAATACCAATATCAAAAATTGTTTCGCTTCCACCACCTTGAATTCTTTCTCTTAAACGTCTAAGTAATAATTCATATTGATCTTCAGATGGACTAACCAAGACACTCTGAAATTGATTATAATTAATAATTAATATTATTGTAATACAGAATATTAATTTCACGAAACATACCTTTCCCCTAATACTAGAATAATCTATATTGGAAGTAGATGCAGGATCTTTTTCCTGTAATTGTTTTATAGATGGTATTATGACAGATCCACTTCCTGCCATACTTTATGCTATATATTTCAAAGGTTTATAAAATGCTATCCGTAGATATTATATAATGAGTTAACAAAATTTAAATCATTTATATACACATCGATACAATAAACATCTTCCAATATTTAAATCCAAATCTTCTTCTATAGATTTGTGACATTAACATGTACATACTAAATGTCATATGATTTTAATATCAACACATATTAAATTATCAAAACTCAATTATCAGATGTGTATGTTATATAAACATTTCAAACATTTCCTTCGCTGAAAGCCTGAAATAACATGAAAAAAATGTTCTTGCATTAAAATATTTTTAACTCAGAAATATTAATGGATATTTAATTAACCTGTAAACAGAAGTATCAACCATTTTAATCTATTTCTAAAATTCATAATACATATGCATAGAATATTCATAAAAATAAAACATTTCACAAATAAATGCTTGTATTTGCTTCTAGAATTTAAATTAAATTTCAAAATAAATTCGCAATCTTTTTAACATAAGAAAGTCCATTTTTTTAAAATTACAGAAAGTATTCAGATCTATTATACATCTAACTTTCAAAAAATATGTTGTTAATGTTCTACAATTAGTCATTATATATACATTTTGAATGTGAAAGTAAACTAACAATATGAAAGCTGATAGTTCATTTACATACGAGTAATAATATTCTTTTACCTATTATAATATGTTCACATTATGCATTGTTCTTCCACATAATCACACGATAAACTTTAAACAGCTAAAAACAATAATTTCCTTACGACATATCTGTCAATGATTGCACGATCTCATTTCATCCAGATGATGATCCAAAGCAGTATATGTGTATGTATTAAATAGATTGTAAACCACCGATGATACTTCTCATTTTCGATATAAAATCGATTCTTTGGACTGTTCAATTTTTTAATTTCTGCATTTATTACAAAATTTTTTAGATCGTGCAATGTACTCAAATGATGCGAGTCATTTCTCATTGAACGAATAATATATAGAATATTAAATAAAACATGAAAGTAAATTGCAATAAGATAATTTGTTGGATAAAATTCTCCTGTACTTCTTTCGCGCATCTTGATTGAATTCAGGAAGTTGTGCACCATCAGTATAATATAAATCTATCGTCTGTTTCTAGCTTCATGATCATATACAAGGTGAACAAAAATATATAAATAGTGGAAAGAAGTAATGATGTAGAAGAGTATACTAAATAAAAGATCATTGAGTATACATGCCTAGTGTTACTCTTGGTTATGCAGCGTGTTAGAACCTATCAGAATTTGCGCAAAGTGATCGAAAACTCATCATTTTTCATGACGGAAAGTATGGAAAGTACAATTTGTCCAAATATCTGCCATCTATAGGAAAGACTACGAAAAAATTTCCCAGTTTTCATTTATGATTACTTCCGGCTGATTCCATGATACATATATGTCATCTCCATATTTGCACCCTTTATGGGTAAATATTCACAAAACAGCTGTTCGATAGAGATGTTTACCACTTCTTCCTCGGAATGTATTAATCGTTTGATTTCTGTCAACTATTAAGATAATAAATGAGTAGTAATGTAGTGTTCAAAATGATAATAGTCGTGTAATATATACGTATATATATATACATATACATATAAACGCATTAATATATGCGTAAGCTTGGTTACCTGTAGAATTATAGTAATTACCATGGCTCAATGTAAATTAACCCCTCGCGAGTTTATAAGTAACGCTTTCTCACCTCAGATTGCTGCGGTATGTTCACCTGCAGCTGATGCAGTATGTCAGAAAAATAATTTATCATTCGTTGAACTTTTGCAACCGTTTTGCAAATTAAATACTGAAGGTAAGAATTTTGGTACAAGAATATAACACATACACGTGCATATAGAATGTATAATAATGTAATATATAAAAAACAATAAATATACGTATACAACATAAATATAATGATTAATTTTTATTTCTAACTACTTTTACTAGTGATATTTTATATAGATGTATATTTTCATTTTCATAGGTCATTTTAAAGATCCACAAGGAAACAGTATAAATGTTAGAAATCTTCGTCTTTTTGTACAAGATGTTAATGCACATCCTCCAGAACCAAGTATTGCTAGAAAAATGTTAAATGAAGCAGTTAGTTCAGCTACCTGCGAACATACAACTTCTGTTCGAATTGGAACAACGGAACTTGATATTCCTGTCTCAGTTCCTTGGTTTGAAGCATGGAGAGAAATGTTTTTGAGTGTTCAATTCCCATCGGATCATGAATTTACAAAACACTTCCTTGCTTGTATGATAGTTATTTCTACAGCAGAAGACAATCCTTTGGAAAAAATACAAACCATGGGTGCACAGTTACATCAAAGTATACCTGGAAAATTGCCAAAATGGTTTAATAACAATACACTTAGATATTATATATTAGTACATGATACTTTACAGGATGATAGGAACAGGTATTTGCTTTTATTTTCTTCCCTTTTTACATAATTAATTCTACTTATTTGAGTTAATTGTTTGCATCTTTTATAGAGCTGAAGTAGTTTATACAGAAATGAAAAATATTTATGGTGCTAATAATTGTTTTTTACTTCAAATGAATTCGAGACCACCCGGTCAATTTGATGACAATACTCAGTTACCAGATCCTTGGAGTCAATTTTTAATAAAACACTCTGAAATATCTGGGAGTAGCGAACAAAATAGTTCTCCTCGCACACCTGCAGATACTAGCGGTGTTTCTTCTATGCCAAATGAAGTTACAACAGATACCGACAAGTAAGTTTTAGCTATATTTCTTAAAATTTTACAAAACATATTCAAATGTATATTGTACATTTTAGAACAAGCCAGGCTGGTACTCCAGTAGCTCCCCAAAATTCTGTATTGGTTTCTCCAGATTTGAATGATACTATCAGTTTTTCTTCTGACGTATCTGAATCAACAATTACTCACTTGGAAGTTGGGCAGGAAGCTGTATCTGTTACAATGCATCCTTTAAGTCCAATAGTTGATAAGTCACAAAGTTCTATTGAGTATATGAAAGGACAAACAGTTAGTGATACACCGATAAATGTAAATGTTTGGGCAGACTCTCCTAATTACTTAATAACACAGCATGGTGTTAGATTATCTACACAAGATCTTGAAAGACTGAGAGCACTGATAACGGAATTTTGTTTAAAAAGTTTATTACCTTATGTGGAAAAGCAGATTGGTTTATTAAGTGATGTAATTTCGAATAAAAAAGGTGTCAGTAGATCTCTTTTTAGTGCTACAAGACGGTGGTTTGGAACAAATAAACCTGGAATACCAGGACCTACTCCATCAAATGCTGTAATGTATGTGTAACAATATTTACATACCTTTCTACTGTATAATAGCAACTTATATATTAGATGTAAAAAAAGTTGTACATAGCATATATAAATATATAAAGTTCCAGCTTCTTTGGATTTCAGTTATACAACAGAATCTCCAGAATTACAGTTGCGCCGTTTAGGTGACTTATGTTTCATGTTTGGTCACTATTCACTTGCTTACCAAGCATATCATAGCGCAAAGAGAGATTTTGCAGCAGATCAAGCTTGGCTTTATTATGCAGGTGCTCTTGAAATGGCTGCTTTAAGTGCATTTATGCAAGGTGAAACTAATAGAAAAACTATTGAATATATGGATGATGCGATATTAACTTATTCAAATAGTTGCAAAATGCCTCAGTTTGCAACAAGAGCAACGCTTCTAAGTGCCGAATGCTTGAAGGGTAGAAATTTGTACGGAGAAGCGGCAAAACAATTAATTCGTATGACCAGCGAAGATTCAGATTTACGTTCAGCACTCCTATTAGAACAAGCTGCTTATTGTTTTATTGGGCCAAAAATGATGCGCAAATACGCATTTCATGCTGTTCTTGCTGGTCATAGATTTTCAAAAGCAGGTCAAAGAAAGCATTCATTACGATGTTATCAACAAGCATACCAGGTATTCTTAATTAATTGTCTTTGAAATATTACTCGTTACTATTAAAATACCAATTAATAGGTATATAATGGAAGAGGTTGGTCATTAGCTGAAGATCATATACATTTTACCATTGGTAGACAAGCTGCATCATTAAAGCAAGTTAACGAAGCAGTTAAAGCATTCGAAAAATTATTAAATGCCCATAGTAAACAACCAGCTACACAACAAGCTGCATTTTTACGTGAATTTTTACATATCCATAATGTAAATATACATATCATTAATTGCATGTAATATTTTGTTTCGTGTTTCGTATTTCTTTTATATTAATCACTATTTATGAATTACAGTTACTGTCGCAAGAAAATATATCGAATCATGAAGAGCTTCCTATCTTGCCTTTACCGTTAATAGATAGTAATAATATTAAAGTATTATATGGACCTTTAGCTGAATCATATAAGAATAATATTCCAGCAAGTCATGTTTCATTTAATACCGAAGAATGTGATGATGTGAGGTGGTCAAAAATGGAAGAGATGCTAATAACAGAAGCTCAGGGATCTCCTCCTATGATATTTAAACCAACAGTCGCATTATACTCTAAAACAAGTAATAATAGTGTAAAACCAAATTCTGTTGTGGATGAACCAGTGCATTTTTTTATTGAATTATATAATCCATTGCATATACCGCTGCCATTATCTGATGTGACCTTATTATGGTTATTTAATTGTGGCAATAATCAAACTACAAATGAAATGAAATCTCCGGAAGACTTAAAACCAGTAGAAACACAAGTAATCGAAAAAATTATTTTACAACCAGCTTGTAAACAAAATATTACACTAAGTCTTGTACCAAAGAAAGTGGGAGAATTAAAAGTGTTAGGTTTAAGTTATAATTTATCTAATCCAACACATGTAATAGATCCACCAGTTGTTAATCCAACAATAGCTATTACTGGAAAAAGATTATTTGAAATTAGGGGGCCTAAATTAAAGAACGTCAAAGAAAAACCTGGTACAAACATGTATGGAGTAGATTATAGATTAGAAATAAATGTTATTGAAAAAGCACCTTTTATGCAGGTATTTAATGTTTGAATATAATTACGCGTGAAATATCTAATATTTTACATCGTAATAAGTACACATTTTGTTGCAGATTTTCTTTAATAAATTAAATTCGGAGATGTTATGTGGCGAAATTCAAAAATTAGAAATTACGTTAAAAAACGTGGGTAATGCATCATTATCCAATGTTTATTTAGCATCTACAGATGCTAAACTTATTTCATTAGGAGACGAGTATTCTAATACCCAAGAAGGTATATATTTTCATGCATATTAAATTAATTAAAATATAATTAAAGCAATATTATACCAATAATTTAATTATTATTTCAGATCATGTAGCAAAAAAAAGTAATAGACTTATAATTAAGATTCCATTACCATCTGATACATTAAATGTTGGAGAAACTCATACAATACCAATTTGGATTAGAGCACCTGATGAAAAAGGAAATCATCGTTTAGACTTACTTTTTTACTATGAAAATGTTGATTCAAAAACCATGATAAAACATAGACTTTGTAGACATAGCTGGCATTTTACAGCTTTAGATTCTATACACATTACTGCAATTGCCTCGAGAAGTATATTATTTAAAGATGTTTTACCCACATTAAATTTAATAGTATGCATTAAAAATGCAAATCAAATTCATGATCCTGTTATGAATGAAATTTTATTGACTAAAGTATTGTTCCAAAGCGATATATGGTCCATATTTAGTTCATCTGTTTTACCAACAGATATTAAGATACAACCTCAGGAAATGTTTCATTTAATGCTTAAATTAAGAAAAAGAAATGATGGTGAGTTAGTACTTTCTACTGTATCTTTGATTCAGGAAAGTGATTATACGGAATCAAATGAGAAATATCCGTATAATAGTTTCATACAAAGAAGAAATATTCCATCACTAGATGTAAATGAAAATTTAACCGAACTACAACAGCAATCCCAGCGTTTACCACAAAATGTACAACAATCATCTTTATCTGTTACTATGACATTAAATTCTACTTTAATCATTAAATGGAGTGCAAAAATAATTGAAGGCGGAATTGTTACTAGACAAGCAATTGGTCAACATCATCTTGCTATTGAGTATTTGAACAAAACTTACAAACACCCTAAGGAAATTCAAGTTGAAACAAATGAATATGGTGGACGTTTGAAAATCTTTGGACCAGATAAAAACATACTCGACTCCATGGCTGTGACTATTAAAGATCAAGCATTAGAAACAGAATTTTTGAAAAATATAATTTCCTTTTCTTTAAGCCATGCTAGACAAATCACACATAATTTTAATCAGAGTCAATTGTGCTTTGTTCCAGTAATAATGTACATACAAAATCATTTGGAGTCACAAATTGATATTAAAGTCAATACAATTGGAACCAGCAGGTAATAATATTAATTACAAATTTTTTTATATAGTTGTATATAGTTTGTATGGCGCTTTTCCATAATTTATTCGCTCTTACAACCCAATTAAGAGCGATATAACAGCACTCTACCATATTTGACTATTTGTTGATTATAAATTGCTTTATTTTTGTTTCAGCGAAAGCCATCTTCCGAGTATAAAGTCGCAACTTTTTTTACCACAAGCTTCTGCACACTACAGATATGCTTGTCATTCGGCGATTTGTTCACATATAGAACCACTTGCTAATAGTACTATAAAATTGCAAGCAGTACTTCCATCCCCTGGTACATATGACTTAGCAGCACGTGTAGAAGTCTCTGTAAGAGTTGTAAATACTAAAGAGTTTGTCTTACAGAAATGGAAAATGGAAAGTATATGTATTGTTAACGGTGATAGTAAATAATTAAAAAGTATAAAGGTATTAAATTGTTATTATTGCTATTAAATAATGTAACAAATCTCATTTATGTAATTTAAAATCATTCCTTAGTGCTATGTAAATATTTAATATTTATCGGTCTATTACTATCACATCTTGATAAAAGTATGTGTATTATTTAATATCCATCACATTATTTAATTATTTTATATATATTACAACGTAAGCAAATTATATATGTTTCTAGATATATTAATCATTTGTTACAGCATCCTATATAAATAATTATTTCAGATGGAATAGTAGTTTTTAACAAATTTTTTGTAGATTATGTTATTATAACTTCATCTGTTAAAGTTCTTACATAAAAATATCTTAATTATGATCTCTTAAGTAAATCATGAAATTGTGTTAAAGAATTTATGTCATATATTTTGAACTAAAAGATACGTTTTTATATTTTTCAAATCAAAATAGAAAGGTTAATGAACTTGTAGTAAAAGAGTGCTGTAAACAGTAATGGTAAAATGATAGTGTAATTAAATACAAAAATAAATGTTTAGACAAACAATTATACTACAAAATTATTATACCATAAAATTGTATAATGTATGTATATTTTTGTGTGCTAGTAATAGAAGTTAATATAACAGAGACATTCATACTAGAAATCTGTAACGAATTGTGTAAGTAGTAATTATAAGTCCATAAAAAAGGACTAACAGGAAATATTGTGAACCAGTACTTTTAGAACCTTTTGTGAAATTTTAAATGGCAAATATTTCGATGTAATAATTACTATTAAAATATAAAGTTACTATATTTCAGAAGATACATACATATATTTAATAATAACACGTATTTGATAATATTACCTGTACATAGTAATATATATTTTATACATATAACATTATATAACAATTACATTAAACATTTTTATATAAATGAATAAAGGTATATAAAAATACAAATTATACGACGAATATCACAAGTTAATGTGTATGAATTTAAATGGCACGAACTGAATGATAACATCAATTAATAAAAATAAAAGTTTATGAAGAAATAACTTCTATAAAATTAAAATTGATATTTAAACGATTACAATTACTTATAAATAATATTCTTTTATACATATAAAAAATATAAATATGTTCATTCTTTTATTTTGTTATGCCTTACTATTGACAATTTTAATTATCGATAAATACGTAAATTTATTGTTATAAAAATTTGAACATTTTTTTCAATAATATTATTCATTGACATGTCAACGACATCTTTGGTCGTAAAATGTTAAACATTTGTAAATATATTAATTTATGATTAGTCGTTTTATTTTAATAGTTTATTTGTACGATTTAATAGCATTTCTCATTCAATCTGTCATTCAAAACGTAAAATGTTTTCTTGAAATTAGTTACTATGAAAATTATAATAATGTGATTTGTACATCTGTTCACGTTTTCGTGTTTTTTAAATTTTTGTCAATTTTACTAAGCCGATTTCCATATACATATCGCTAGATTTCCAGCACAGTACATATATAGAAGATGTTTTAGTTGATAAGTTATTTCAAATCCGTATCCCTCGCCGACGACTGTATGCCAAGATGCGCCGAATCTTTTATCCATGCTTTCTTTAATCATTCGAGAAACACTTTCATAATTATCGGCATATTTTTCTGCAGCAGTAACACATAGTTCCATTGCTTCTTGTTTCATTTCATCAGACATATCGCATTTCTATGTCAGAAATAAAAATATCATTAAAACATTCACATGAATTGTTAAATAAAATAATAATTTATTTAATTTATAAATAAATAGTAGTATATATATATACATACTTGAAATCATGAAATTATTACATGACAGTAAATTTAAAAAAGATAAATAGTATACATACGGGTATTTATTTTGTATTGAGACTTCTATTGATTAGATAAAAAGAACCGATCGCGTTTCTTGATAATATTCTTTATAATACAATTAATGTAAAGTAAATCTTACTTACTCTGCACAGAGGATAAGTGTGTAAAATTTTAACAACATCATCTTTTTTCACTTCGGTCATTCTTAAAACTAATATTTCATAAAAATCGTATCAAATACCACTGTTCGTGTTTGGCAGAAGGAAGAATTGCCATCTTGCAGGCGCACGCTTACCCCTGAACCCTTAAATCAGAGGTTCTCAATTGCTTATATAATATAAGGGATGAACTATGTTATCTGTATATGTATAGTGTTTTTGATACATACAAAATATCTGAATATGTGTATTGCCACCTGTAGCGATTAAATAAAAATTTGCTGATATATGTTCACATTTACAGAAAATATAGAATTATTGTTATCTACATTTATTTTGTATCATCAATATCACTTAAATGGATCTTGTCAGATCTTTTAAATATTTTTGTTCCTATACTTTCTCATGAACTAATTGTATACATTATTTAGATCAAAGTTAATCAAAGATAGTAATTTAATATCATTAAAATATCGAAACATTGATTTAATAATTGATAAATTAATATTTTAACTTTTATATATATACATATATATATAGAGAGAAAAAGAGAGGTTCAAGTAGTTTCTTATTTTAAATTCAAATAATAAACATGTAAATATAAAAGTTTGATGACTTCCTTATTTAAAAATGAAAAGTAAGGTTAAGTTTTGAATTTGAAGAAGTGTCATACATGCTCGTAGCATTTGTAATTAATTTTTCTTATACCATTATTATATCTATTATTTTATTGTTAAATTATTTAACAATATAAAGTATTTTGAATTATATTTATTAATTTTATTTAAAGAAAAAATGACATCTCGATTTAGTGGAGCATTACAGATTACAAGTTTGGACGATTTCATTACTCCTTCGCAGGTATTTTCATTATTCTTCTAATTTTTTAATAATAATTCTTATTGAGTTTTATTATTAGTGTTAATTCATTACATGTCATTTATTTTTGTAGGAATGTATAAAACCTATAGAAATTCAGGCATCAAAAAGTAAAACTGGTGCAAAAATAAAAATTGAAGAAGATGGAGCACCCTCAATATTAAATGAAGTACGATATTTAATTATTGATATTTGTACATATATTTTTATATATTGTTTTACAATTGTTTACTTCTCTTAGGTTGGACAATTTGAAAAACTACAGAAAGTTGAAATCACGCTTGCTGATTGTTTAGCTTGTAGCGGTTGTATTACATCTGCAGAGAGTGTGTTAGTTACACAACAAAGTCAGGAAGAATTGATGCGGGTATTCAAAGAAAAAATATCTGAATGTCAGGTAGTAACTACTAAAATAATGTGTTCTTTTTGCTTCACCTTCAGAAGTAACTAATCATTACTATTGTACTTTCACTTTCTAGAATGAAGATGGTACATGTTCTAAATTTATAGTAGTTAGTCTCTCTGTACAAGCAGTATTGTCTATAGCAAAACGTTATGATCTTAATCCAGAACAAGCATTAAATAAACTTGCTGGATACTTTTATCAGATAGGAGCAGATATAGTTGTAGATATGACTGTAGCTGATGATTTTGCATTACTGGAGTCTGCTAAAGAATTTGTAGAACGTTACAAAGTAGCTAAAGGAGGTGCAGCAAATCAGTTACCAATGTTATCTTCTTCTTGTCCAGGTAGAATGAAGAAGTATCATTTCTTACATTTATTTTATACAATATTATTATTTAAAAATTATTCGTTTTGTTATATAGGATGGGTATGTTATGCTGAAAAAACTCATGGCAATTTTATACTTCCATACATTAGTGTTACAAAGTCTCCTCAGCAAATTATGGGATCATTAGTCAAGTATCATTTAGCTGAAACTAAGGGTCTTTTACCAGAACAAGTATATCATGTAACTCTTATGCCTTGTTATGATAAAAAATTAGAAGCATCCAGAGAAGATTTTTACAATTCAGAAAGAAATTCTAGAGATGTAGATTGTGTTATAACACCAAGTATGTATTTCAATTATTATACACTTATATATTTATGATATATATTCATCTTTACTTACAGTTGAACTAGAACAAATGTTGCATGAATATAATGTAACATTAAATGAAGTAGACGAAAAAGAAGTTCAAAAACCTTTTGGAGTACAAATAGAAAATTTAGAAACTAATTTATGCAGTCATAGTGGTTCAGGTTCTGGAGGTTATGCTGATTTTATCTTCCGTTATGCTGCAAAATATCTATTTGATGAAACTGATGTTGTAGTTGAATTTAAGAATCTTAGAAATCCTGATTTTCAAGAAGCAGTTTTTCACAAAAACGAGCAGCCATTATTAAAATTTGCTATTGTCAATGGATTTAGGAATATACAAAATCTTGTACAAAAACTAAAAAGAGGGAAATGCCCATATGATTATGTTGAAGTTATGGCATGTCCTTGTGGTAAGTTTCATTTGAATAATATTACAATAGAAATATATATTCTGTATATTCAAATTTAATTATCTAGGATGTCTTAATGGAGGAGCACAAATTAGACCTTTGGACAATATTCAACCACGCGAGTTAGCATTAAAATTGGAATCTATGTATCATGAACTTCCTAAGAGTAATCCTGAAAAGAATAAAGCAGTCCAAAATCTGTACAGAAATTGGTTAGGAGGAGAATATACAGATAAGGCTTTAGCGTATTTTCATACTCAGTATCATGAAATAAAAAAGGCAGATATTGCTCTTGCTATAAAATGGTAATTAAGAAAATAGATTATTAATTATTAAACATTGTGAACATTTATTTAAACAATAAGTTTGTTAGAAACAACTCTTTCACAAAATTGAAACATGTGATTTAACAAATATAACGTATATGTTATTATAAAATAATGACCTTATAATTAAATGTATGAAGTATAATGTTAAAATGTATAATAAATGTAAAAAAATTACATATATTATATACCAATTACATTTTATCACAATTACATAGCAATACATTGTGCTGAAAGTATAAAAGATTGTCTTTTACCGTTGTTAATATCATTTAATCAAATAATCTAATGTGACTAGAACAGATACTAAGAAAGAACTATAATTCTTCAAAAACATGTTACTTTGTATTTTTTCTTGTAATAGTGCAATAGTGTTCTGTACATAGTGTTATTACACATCCAAAGAACTATAGTATAATATACATTTATTAAATCAATACATTTTATAACTGATTTGATGTACATTGAATAATACTGACAAAGCAATGTTAAAGAATGTAGACCACAGAAAAAATATTGTGAATGTAAGTTTTGTTAAAATAATAAAATTAAAATAAAAAAGCGTTTCAACTTACAAATATATCAAATAAATAGTACATTTAAAATATATATTACTTTCTTAAATAAATAAGGCTTCTAGTTTAATTGCAAAATATATTACAAGTTTCACCTGATTTTATTAAATATATATTAAAATTAATAATTAGTAATGTGCAACTAACAAACTATTATTCATTTTTGAATGTGATAAAATTGCCATGTGTTATATGTACATAATACATATACATGAATAGAACAAAAATAATTGTTACTTCTTTTTTATTCAAAGAAATTTATACGCAATATTCTAGTCAAGGCGAGCGTCGAGAAAATTTGCAAGAGATCGAAAACGTATTGATAATGTTTACGCATCAAGATTTTAGACTGTTCCGCAGAAAGAGGGGCAAGATACACGTCGCAAAACTGTTAGAAGCGAGCCTGACAACCATACTGTTGATTCCGGTGACCGCGGATAGTAACGAAACCGTATTAAATAGAAACTTATGGTATGAATTAATTTAATTAGCTGCTCCGAGAGGAAGGATGAGGTAAGATCATCGACCGCTCGATGCTCTCGGATGCGGCTTGGGACTTCGTAAGGAAAATTCGGCGATGATTCCTGTACGCCAATCAAACGAGAGAAAACAGAGTATCTCTTGAACGCTTGATTAAACGAACAAATTACAAAGTCATCTAGCCGAAAATTGTATATTTTCTATAAAAAACGATTTATAGCAATTTTGTAAAACCTATAAAACCCATGTTCCTTGTCAATTTATCTAATCCTTGAATAAATTCTTTCCTTGACAGATTATTCCTTGCGTATTTCCTATCATAGATACAATATTCATTTTCTTTTTATTTCAATTTTCTAAAGTTGTTTATTATTGGACTATTGTCATCTCAATTTTAAATTTATTTTGGCCTGAAATATTGAGTTGTTTATTTAAATTAAAAGCCTTTAATTATCTAGCATTTTTGTTATCTAGAGAATTTTCGTTTTCATTCAATTCTTTAGAGTCTATTTTTTTTAAATCCATATCTTTACAACTATCTTCAATATATGTGATTGTATTATCCTTCTCTGTGTTATCTTTTTCTGCATTATCTCTATCTGCATTATCCTTTTCTTTATTTGTACATGTATTAATTAACCATCCTTGACTGTTGTCTATTTCTCTTGACACAACCAGAAATAATTCTTTCTCTTTACTATCTATCTGATCCTTTAGGTATGTAAGTAAGTCATTATCCTGAGAACATGTTATTTAATTTAATTTTTTATTTATATTATAATAAAAAGACACTTTAATATTCACACAAAAAAAAAACAAATTATCAACTAACCTGTCCTATAAGTTGTGGGGAATCAAGTTTCGAATCCAAATTATAAAAGGCTCCATGAATTTTCTTCAGGGCAATCCAGTGACGTCTTTTTAAAGGAAGTAATACGAATCCTAATTTATATTTTGTTGGTACATTTAATATGAAGCCTTCAATATTATCTAAACACAAACATTTGGGGTCTCTGAAAAAAATGTTTGAATACATAAATAAAATATTTCCCAATTGACTTGTGCTATGATTCCACTATAAATTACAAACCTGCGTTTGTCAAACCATACTGCTTCACGTCCCTTTTGCTGTAATGCTGCCATAATAACATTAATATCATAATTGCCAAATCCTAGTAATGATTTATGTGGATTAATCCATACATCTGGACTTAAACTGTAACAAATTTGATCTAATTTTTGTTTGTTAAAACCCCTCTCTTGGAACAAATTATTTAATGCATGTAATGCACAAAGTTCTTTTATCTATAAACATAAAAAATATGAATAGGAACATATTTTAACACATTCAACAACTACACATAGCAGATATGAAATACTGAATACATTACTTGTTTTTCATGATATATGGATCCAGGCATATCATCTGCTATGTTTGCAACCATTTTATTTACATAATTTTTGCAATGTATTGTATTAAAAATTGTAGTAATCAATCATTTGTTCTGTTCACCAACGTATAAAATTTAAAAAATTTACTGCAGTTTAACAGGTATTAACCTTAAATATCTTTAATTTTGCAAACAGTCACGTATTTACTTCAAATGATATATATATAGAACTGCATTAAACAACAAATACGATACAAACTTCACTGGTAATAAATATATCACTTCACAGTTACAACACAATGATATTTTCGTAGAATATCAACAGAAATTGCTATCTACAAACACTGATATAATATGCGTGTCCTGCATTTACGTTCATTCATAACTACGGGTTGTCAGTTGTCAGTTATCTTGAAAGAGGTTTACATATTTTTGCATTCATAAATACCAATAGGCAATGATGATATGTTGTACACTTGAGAGTAATCTAGTTTCTCTAGGGAAAATGGCGTCCAAGGGATATAGACATTTTCGAAATGAATAACTATTATTTAGTTGCTACTGTCACTAAGGAAATCAGATTTGCGCTTCAATGTACTCTGCAAAAAAAAAGCGTTCAGTATATAGAAAAATAACATAAACTTACTATTTTTGTACTCATCTCACTATGGCTCTTTCAACGAAAGAAATACTTGTTTCGCGTAACTCAGCTAATTTCAGTAGGTTGCTTGCCACCTAGAGTTATTTCACTATGATGCACTTTCAATTCGGTTAGTCATATACATAGTGGCTAACCACATTTGAAGAAAGGGAAGAACGAATGATATAGGAAGTATACAAAATAAAAGATCACTGGGTATATACGTTCGATGTCATAAACGTAAAAGTTAGGACTAATCAGAGTCAACATGTGCAAAATGAACTAACGGGCTGAACAAATATATTAGTATGTATTTCAATATTCGTCAATATATAAGGTTAAACGTGAACGTGTACATTTTGAAGTAAACAAAGTTTGGAAAAGTTATAAACTTGTTATAGAAAAATTAAATGATTATCAAATAATAAGTTTGTTGTTATTCTCAAAACATTTAATAACATAGTGTAGGTTGTGTTTAAAATGTTAATTGAATATAAATTTATAAGAGAAATAGATTGTAAACAGGGAGCTGTACGAGCTGTACGATTTACTGGTATGTATTTATACTGTTTATTCTTTCTTATTTAATATTAATCTTTTATTTATAAAACGTTATTGATATGAATTTCATAACTTTTTATAGTTGATGGCGCTTATTGTTTAACTTGTGGATCAGACAGAAAATTAAAATTATGGAATCCACACAGAGGTGTTGTTTTAAAAACATATGGTGGACATGGTGATGAAGTAATGGATGCTTGTTCATCTTGTGATAGTAGTCAGATTGTTTCCTGTGGTTTAGATAAATCAGTTATTCTTTGGGATGTATCAACAGGAACACCAGTTCGTCGTTTAAGGGGTCATGCAGGTCCAGTTAATGCAGTAAGGTATATATGTAAAGAGTATTATATACATATATGTATATAAATGAATTATAATGATATACAAACACATTTTTTAATGATAGATTTAATGAGGAATCTTCTATGGTGGTTTCTGGATCAAGGGATAATTCAGTTATGTTATGGGATATACGTTCCAAAGTACTAGAACCTGTACAATGTTTAAATGAAGCCAAAGATTCTATTTCCAGCATCAGAGTTTCAGATCATGAAATTCTATCATCTTCATTTGATGGTAAAATTCGTAGATATGACATTCGTGTGGGTGAAATGTATGCAGATTATATGGGAGGTTAGTTAATAAGACATCCTTCCTAATAAATAGCCTAAATATTTATACATGTATGATATATAAAAATCTGCAAAGTATTGAAATCTGTAGCTTGTACATAGATTACATGATTTATATATTATATAAGAATACATTTTATTTGGGAAATACATAAGATAATTAGATCTACTATAAATATTACAGATGCAGTAACATGTTCCAGTTTCACAAGGGATGGACAGTGTATAGTAGTTAGTTGTGCAGATGCTGTAATTAGATTAATAGATAAAGATTCAGGAGAATTGCTTGGAGAATTTACAGGTCATATAGCGAATAATTTATGCTTGGAATCAAGTGTAGACACCCAAGATACTCGTATTCTTTCTGGATCAGCAGATGGAAAATTATGGATATGGGATCTAGTATCACAGAAAGTAGTTACAAAGCTTTCAGGATTTAAACCAACCAAACATCCAATAGTGTCACTGAGTGTGCATCCACAAACAAACTGTTTTCTAGCTACTAATGGTCCCAGCATATTAATGTGGAGTACTATATCTTCAGTGCAAGAATAATATTTTCATAACAAAATTTATAACTGTATTTTTTGTATATAATATTTTAAGTGTAATGTACTAACAATTAACATTGCAGTAAGATTGTAAGACTGTTTGTGTACATGTTCAATAAGTGTAAAAGTGTGGGTATTAAGTTATGATACATATGACTAATGTATTAAATAAACTCTTTATAGGTAACAAAAAATTTTCTACAGAATTTCGTGTTGATGGTGTTAGTCACATAAATTTTGACGGTACTCGTCATATCGCGGAAATCAGAAAAGACATGTGGAGGGGATTTAGTTTACCTAAAAATATGAATATCATCTGATATGAACAAAAAATGAAATAATTTATGGTTAATAATTTAATTAACTAAAGGTCAATAACATAAGGAAAAACGTTTTATAGTATTTGTGGGGTAAACAGGAATATAAAAAGCAATGAGATGTTACTCTTTAAGGCGCCATTCTTCAGGGAAAGCAAAAAAAAAGAATTTCATTGGATGAAATATTTTTCACCTGTGTTTATTAAAGACAATATATTAAGCTGGGTCACGATATACAGTTAAAGAAGCAGGTTACGAGTACGCATATAACGTAACTTTATCAACGATAGAAAAGAAGGGGAGAAGAATAGTAGAAAAGGCGACGAACCTGAGGGAGTAGTTGCGCGCGCAGGTGGCGCGATACCGGTGCGTCAGAATCAGTGGTCATCGGTGTTTCGCCCGGGAGAGGGAAAGGAAAAAGAGAGAAAGGTAGAACGATTCTGTGCAGTGTGAAGAGAAATAGAACAGCTGCGCGAGAGAGTAAGAAAGGTACAACAAATTCATATCAGCGAATGAAAAAGATAGAAGAAGAAAAGAGGGAGCAAAGGGGATATACAGGGAGACACACACGAAAGTGCTTGCACACGGGGCGGGCCTGTCAGTCTCAACCACTTCGTGGAGTGTACTTTTTGTTCTGTCCTCGAGCACGCAACTACTCTTAATTGTTGGCTATTTGCGTGTACACGATTGAGAATTTGTGACTCGCCCGATGCAGATTAAAGACCGTTGGACCGCGTGGTCTTGTCAATTCTTTGCTGGTAATCATTTCAGTACACCGTGAGTGAGGATTGTTGTTGTTGTTGATCGATCTCCCGGTTTGCCGGCTGTCAAAGTCAGTCGGGAGAAAGAAAAATCGTGAGAGAAACAATCGAGGGATAATTTTGAAATTCCTTGGTGTCAGTGGTAGTGTTGAAAGGAAGTGGTGGAAGAAAGGAAAAAGACAGGTGTGCGACCAAAGAGGGTTGTCATGGGGCGAAGCTGTCTTCTGGTACTTTTGCCGCTGTACTTGCTGACTATATTCGGCTTTCTCGTAGCGGCTAATGCTTCCTCTATTGACAGTAAGTCACATACATTTTTTTAATATCTGTTAAGTGGAGAAAGAATGGTGAATGCGAACGATTAATGTTGTCATTGAAAATTGACTCGAGAGTATGGTATTGTTGATTGACAAAATATGTATGGGATGTGCCATGCGCCAATGCTGCTTACATAATCGACATCTTTCGCGTACATTTTCAATGAGTTCTTACAAATCGGTCGACGTAGGACGCGGGAAAGGAGGACAGTCGCCGATATATAAAAAAATATATCTGACGTATAAGCTCAATACCTACGATCTCTATGAGGGGGATGCTGGTAGAGTGAAAAGTGAGTTAGTCTGAAAATGGGGGAATACTGCGATAGATGGAAGCACGTGAAGATCTTGATACATTATGCCTTTCATTTGATGTTCAGGACATTTTTTTTTTTAATTTTAAATGTTTATTGCATATAATCGAAATATAGTTTCTCCTTTGTCTACAGTTTCGAGCATACAGTACATGTAAACGACGCAGAAGTACACGTTGCCCTTTTTTAATTATCATACGAAATGAATTTTTTATTTTTACTTTTATTACTTTTTTAATGATGATAAGCAATTGAATTTATGACATTCATTTTTTCCCGCAGAAAATTGATATCTGTTAATAACAGTTTTATAGAAATTTGTTGTGTATATTTACGTAAAAGTTAAATATTTTTAAAAATAAAGTAATTATGTATTTATGAATTGAATGTATGCTTACATTTATGTCTAACAATTATTGGTTGGATTTAGCTACAAAGCGTATTTTGTAAATTCAGTAGTCGCCAAAAATCAAAGTAACGAGACTGATGTTATGAAAATTGGTTGATTATGAAAATCAACCAATAAATTATGGAGGATGAAATTTTATATTAGAAGTAGTGGCATATTGCGTACGGAATAATGTTATAAAAGGTGAATAGAATTATCGATTACACGTGCTTCATTTTATAATCTAACCTCGGTGTTTTCAACGACCTTTTAATATCGTTTAATAACGTAAACTGACAATTTACATATAGTAGAAAGTATTACAGGCCCGAAAAGTGTATAAATATATACTATCGTTTTTAAATTGTGAAAGCAAATTTAAAATTAAAATAACACTGTGAAACTATTATTACATTTTTTATTGTACCTCAAAGTAAGCGAAATACACGTTATAACATTTCAGACGCAACTTTTATGACATATTTCATTACGTTCTTATTTTAAATATTTTAACACGAATAAATATATTCGTGTTAAATACGTAATTATAAAGCTATTTGATTATTTTTGTCAATATTCATATCGAAATTAAAAGTAAACTTCCGTGTTATAAACACGGTATCAGAATACGTGTAGCGTCGATTAATAGAACGGTTACACGAATCAATCGAGTATCTCGCGATTAATCGATAATCGTTTCATTCACGTATTCGAGATATCACATAATTTCTCTATTAGACTTTGCTGTAGACGATTCGAGTGCAGTGTAGGACGTTTTGGATAAGAACTAATGTAATAAATTTGAAAATTTCCAAATACTACGCATCCAAGTATACGATTACCGTAAGTTAAACGTTGTTCGACGTTTATTACACGTATCAATGTAATTGATGATTCAACTATTTTAGACGTTATTACAGTTAAAGGTTATCACAATTTTTATATATGTCAGTAATTGACATGTGTAGTCATTCAATTGTCTTATTTGTTTCGATATAATGATAAAAAAATGTTTAGTTAGTTTGGTTAGTTTGTAAGATCTATTTCGTAACCAATAAGCGATCGAATGATTTTTTACTATGAAATACTACCACGTTTCATTTTTGTCAGTATATCTTTATGATTCAAGAACAGTAGTTAACATTTCATTATCCGTATAGAATGCTTTTTTAAAATTCAAAAAATCGACGCGGCTCACAAATCGCGACTAACTTCGCATGGTTAATGCGCGTATCGAATTTTTTATCCAGATGGCGTTATCGGCGTTTGAAAAGAATCGTTCAATTCCTATTGTCAAGAAATATCGTATATTACAAACATTAAATTAGGAAAATGATTCTCGTCACTGTTATTAAATTACTTTATAAATGGCAATAATTTGAAATGTTATAAAGAGAATGTAACAATAATATCAGTAAGAAGAGTACGTACCTTCGATAGCACTATCGTACATCGAGCATTCGATCTCTCGCTTTTAACGTTCTACCATTTAAATGTGCACTAGTCACTCTGAATATAAATTACATTAATCGTACTATGACTGTAAAAAGAATACACGGTTCGATAAATTTTGAGGTTGACGTTCTCTCGAAGTTGAAACGGTATTAAAAGTATAATTAAATCGTTGGCACTGCTGAAAATGTTAAACGAGATATACAAGTTCGATGTGCTTTCACGTTATCGTTCGTGACATAATCGAATTTAAATAATACGAATTTCCCGCGAGTTGCTCGTCCCGTCGTGGCAATGGAAGTGAATTGAAAGTGCTGCTGAATTATTGGATGAAGTCCACCATGGTTTTTTCAAACGAGCTCACTGGAACATCGTGAATTGTCTACAGAGATCAGTGCACGCGTTAATTCTTTCAAAATGAGCACGAACCGAAATCCGCCTCGCGTTTAATCATATTATTAGTTCTCGTGTTGATCGTGTCGAACAAAACAAGCGGATATGTAGGAAAAACAAACGTAATGTAAGTTATAAATCTGAAATTATTATAAGACAAAAAACAATGTCACGTCAATGTTGTCCGCGCAATAATAAGCATACGAACACGTCGATGCGTCGTGTTTTTCTAACCTCTTTATTTTATTTCTGCCTCTTTTTGTTTCGCATAATTTTCTGTTGGCGATTCATCTTGCTGACGCAGCGGCAATTTCATTTTGTTTACTTTATTTCATTTCAGGCATGCCTTGTTCTTTAAGGCAATTTCGATGTGCGAACGGAGTATGTATACCGTATTCGTGGGTCTGCGACTTAACGGACGACTGCCGAGACAATTCCGATGAAACCGCCAAGGAATGTAAAGGTGAGCGATGGGGCGGATATTCAAATATATCGCGCAATTTTCTACGAACCGATGGCAAATATGCAGTTTGCCGACTTTTTCCAAACCGATTCTCTACCAATCGATATTTCAACGACACGGAAGTTTAAGGACGAAAAGTACTGTCGTCATTTCAGAATTTGCAAATGTGACAATTTAAACATTTGGAATGTATACAAATGTGAAATTTTAAATTCCAACTAAAAAGTCGACTTGCCCACGAATGCATGGCACTTGCGTATCTGTTAAGAGGCGGGCCATTAACAAGCGTACTGTCATCGGGTAAGCCGTTAGCGAACCTCCTTATTTACGTCTTATACCCAAGTATAGTATACTATGCCAAGGTATAGTATGCTATACGTACTTAGAGGACTTGAAAGAATATCTTTGGGCATATTTTCCCAACGTTGCTAATATTTTTTAATAAATATTTCTTCGTTTTAAAAATACATCTCCGGAAATAATACCAAGAACGAAATTTTTCTGAAATCCCATTAAACGTAGCAATTTTCTTTTAAGCTTGTCCTTCATTTTCATCAATCAATAGAATACTGGTTTCTGCTAAGCGTGGAGCGCAAAATTGATCTAAAATTGAATTGTTCCCTTACATTGTCAATCCTTTTGATCGGGAATTCGCGGGATGAAATGTTTTCGATATTAAGTTTCCTGCAATGTAGCCGGCTATGAAAACATATTTCGCAATTTTAGCTTCAATGGACGCGCTTCCTTGTGGCGTTCTAAAAGTGTTCTATAAGCGCATGTATATTAAACGAAGTATTTTCTCGATAAACAAAATGCGCACACCGTTAGTCATCTCGTGATACAAAGTCACTACTAAATGTATACACATATATTGATAGTAATATATCTCGCTACGTAATCTATAAGAACTATTATTTTAAACTCTTCAAAACAAATTCGTTGACAAAAATATCGTTGACTTATTTTCGAATTGAACGTCTGAGTTATTGGTAACTTTTCCGAGCCTAATTTTTCGAAATAGTGTCTACTTACAGCCGAGCCAAGTTTAAAAATACTAGTGACCCCGACCACCTGCGAAACTCAAAATTTTAGACGACACGAAAGTTGCAGGTAGATTATGTTGCATCCAACATTTTATTTATCGTCCAGATTTTATTTTAATTAAAATATTCAAAGTTATTTTAATTTGAATAAAACGGTTATCATTTTTGTCGAAGTTTCTAATTTCCGCGTTCACAAACGAGCAACGTCAAAACACTTAACCAGAAGTTTGCTAAAACCCGAATAGGCAATTTCTGGAAGATTAACATCCGATGTAACTTGTATCAAAGGTCTCGGAAGTTTTACGAGTATAGAAGATCTTAAACGCTAGATGACCCGATCGATCGAAACGATCGTTTCAAAGTTCTGAAGAATCTAACAAAGTGGGTATGGAAACTGTTGGCGGAAACGCTTCGTTTTAAGCTTAAGAGGGCATGCCTATCTATGAACTTTCAAATTTTCGATTTTCGACGTTCTTGATACATGGCACGACTTGCTGATTTATTTTCTTTCTGCTAAATTCAATACATGGAATTTTAAAGAATGTTCTTAACATAATTTTTCTCATACGTGTACTTATGTATATGCTTAGTTAGGCTTAGGTTTGGTTGAGAGGTATATTAATTTTAAGGCTAGATTATATTACATCAAGCTTAAGTTAAGCCAGGGTTAGGTTAAGCTTACGTTAATGTTAAATTAATGTAAATGTTAGCTTAGATTACAGGTTAGGTTTTATTTAGATTCAGGTTAAGCTCATGGTTAAGATACTTAGAGAAGTTAAGGTTTGGTTGAATTGTGTCAGACTTTGTTTATGTTCAGTCAGACCGACGTTGAATCTGCTCATCTTAGAATGCTTCGAATAACATCCACACCTGTACTGTATTTAACGATACTTTTAATGAAACTTGTTATTGAAGACGTTTAGAAGCTCGTTGATGGTCGATGCAGTGCCGCGATCGTGAATGGTCAGCCAATCTTTCCGCTTTATTCAATCAGCCAGCGTTGCGTTCAAATCAATTTGTTATTACAATCGCAATAAGATTGCACGCAACGCGGCTGATCTGTGTTTTCATAGATAAAGAAACGATGTGCGTAGTGACCCCGTAACGAACCCATGGTGCCATGCCTATCATCGCGAATAAAGAAACGGGGAAAAAAAGATATATGCATCGGCTCGTATCTTGATTGACCCATTATTGAAGCCTTCGATTCGTTCAAACCGATCGAGGCAGTTCATTAATTTTACCAGCGTATGGGCGCGTATCACCACCATTCATCGACTCCATAAAAGCATAGAGTATGTAATTGCCGGTTTGGAAAGATCAGGAAATCGTGCAGGCACCGTGGAACGTGTTTAAAGTTAATTTTATGCAAGCCGAAGCAGGAACAGTTGCAAGAAAGAACAAGAAAAAATCGGTAAGATGATAATTGTAATAATTTTATGAAAATGTGATTATAGGTCTGCGGTGGAATTCCGCAAGGATAGGTGGATAGAAAAAGCAGGCGTCCTTGTTAGAGCCCTATGGTTTTCTTGTAGTACGCGGGAATCGGTAACACGTAGGTTCTCGACGATCTTGCATCAGACAGGTTAAGCGTTTCTAATGTACTCTTTTCCATGAAATTGCCCAGAGGCATGCGAGTCTTGGGGAGAATCGTTCTGTGCTTTGGATAGACGGCTATAAACACCTTTGTTTGGAACGCCTCGCGGAGATTTCTCTTCGATGACCATATTGGAAACGAGGAAAATTCTTTTTAGCTGCCATTACAGTTCGCTCCCGCTATATTGCCGCAACCGCTGCGGTATTGCATATTCGGGCAGCACTTTCGAAACGCGCGAGCGCGCCGATATGAATATTTGTAACTTTGAGATGTTAGGACTTTGAGAGTTTTGGAATTTTGGGAATTTGAGAATTTTGAGAATTTCGGACTGAGATTTTGGAATTTTGAGAATTTTGAAAATTTTGGAATTTGAGAATTTTGAGAATTTTGGAATTTTGGAATTTGTGAATTTTGAGAATTTTGGATTTTGGAATTTGAGAATTTTGGAATTTGAAAATTTTGGAATTTGAAAATTTTGGAATTTTGAAAATTTTGGAATTTGAGAATTTTAGAATTTGAAAATTTTGGAATTTGAGAATTTTGGAATTTGAAAATTTTGGAATTTTGAGAATTTTGAGAATTTGAGAATTTTGGATTTTGGAATTTGAGAATTTTGGAATTTGAAAATTTTGGAATTTGAGAATTTTAGAATTTGAAAATTTTGGAATTTGAAAATTTTGGAATTTTGAGAATTTTGAAAATTTTGGAATTTTGAGAATTTTGAAAATTTTGAAAATTTTGAAAATTTTGAAAATTTCTAGATTTCTAAATTCCCAAACTCAATTTCCAAATTCCCAGCTTCTCAAATATAAAAATTCTTAAATTCGAAAATTTTCAAAATTACCATAAAAATATTCATAAACCTGTATGTGCAGCGTTTACCGCTTTGTTTCGTATTTATCTATTTCTCAGGTGAGAATGATATTGCACTAAATACATCCGTTAAAAAGAATTCTTGATAAACGAACTACGTGTTCAATAATGTCTAAGTGTTACATGTTGCATTTAGAACTGTAATTACAGTTTTAAGTGCACGAAAAACGAGTATTATTAGGTTGTATATCAAGTGGTCGATTTCGAAATGTAGAAAGTTTTGACATAATTTCGTGACATAAAATTACCGCGAAACAGCACTTATGGCATATCAATTTAAAGTTTGGAGTTTGATGAAAACAACTACGCAAACCGTCCATTAATGTTTTTAATATCGCATGGCTAATTGCCAGCTACGTACAATGACTGATTTCGAAACATGTAAAATCTAGCAGGATTTCATGACATGAAAGCATCGTAAAATAACACCTGTGTTATATCAGTTTAAAACTTGAAATTTGACGATAACGATGACGTAAACATATCATTAATATCTGCTGCAGAAAATGGTTGCTTCTCTATCGAAAATAATGAATTAATTAATAGCCTACAATCAGTATCGTTCATTAACAATGGGTACAATATACAAAATGGATTATTCGATACATAACAGAAGATAAATGACTCTGAAATAATCTGTCAGATAAATATAAGAAAGCAAAAAGGTAAAATCGGGATTTTAAGGCATTTGTTCAATTGAAACGTCGACAACAGTGGACCTAAGGTCGACAAATGTTGTATCGCGAATGCAGAAAGGGAACAAACGCTCGACAATTTATCAACAGATGAATTCCAACATTAAGATGTCGGAGAAAGATGCTTGTAGTGGAAGTTGCTGGCGAGGACTATCTAAGAAAAAGAACAGCATAAAATATAGAAACGAAGAGTTCGCCCCGTTCTGTTTCTTGGAACACGCTGATCGTTTGCACGCGAACTCTTTTCGTGAGTTTCTGTAGCCAGATTATTTCTCTGGTTAAAACTGATCTTTTATTCCGTCTCCCTACGGTGTTTTTAATTCGATATTTTTTTGCCATCACGATACGGGAGAATGTTGGGTCATTACAGATTGAATGGTTCATTCATCCATTCGCGAAACTTTCAGATGCGATATCATTAAAAATAATATTCGTTAATCACAACTTGCGGTATCGACGTGGATATACTTCGGGGGGGTTTATTTCCTGATCGAAATTTGTTGGATTAATGTTATATTGTGCGCTCGGTAACTGTACTTTCGTAAATGTTTTAAACCAGTGGTATTCGTCGAAAACTTTCCTCGTTAAAATTGCCGAAGAAATACACGAATTTGCTCTTGCATCTAATTGACTAATATATATATTTTTCTCAAACTTTGAAATTGATATAGTATAAGTATTTCGAGGTGCTTTTCTACTATAGACTTTATCGAAATCAATCTGTTTGCTATAATTGACCGACAGCCATTTTGTAGTATGAAACTTTGAATTGATAGAGTACAAACAATTGTGCAATTTTTCTGTCATCATTAGATGTTCTGAAATTGGTAATTGCTGTAATTGACGATCAGCCATTTTGTATCGAGAATATTGATGAAATATTCAGTGACTTTCACGAGACTTTAAGCTTGAATTTGATATAAGTATTATTAGTGGTTTTATGCCATGGAGCGTGAGACTATATGCATTAAAATCGGCGATATACAACCAATCTGATATCCGCTATCAGAGTATTTAACGTTTTAGTGGAGGAATGAATGTGGTGTAGTTACAGCTTATCGGTTATCGGAGTAATTTTCAGGCTGGCAATGTATTCAGGGATGTTCGTCTCGTTTACAGTCTCTGATTTACCGGCCCAAATAAAACACGATCCGATGTTTGACTCCAAATTAGCCAATCTTACTTTATAAGCTGGTCGACCAAACTCCGCTATAGGTCTTCGTTTTGTAGTGGGATGCTTTGTTCTTTCGTTCGGGATCCCTATACCCTATCTCGTCCTTTGTTCTTTTCGTTTCGCTTGCATCTCGATTCTACCATCGCAAACTTAACATCGGCTTGCATCATGCGATGTGTTCATCGATACTTCAAAATCATTCGATCAGAATCTGTAAATCTTAGAATTCAAAGGTCCTTAAATTCCCAAATTTTCTGATTCCTTAATTTGCAAATCCCCACATTCGCATATTCTCATATTTCATTCCTACATTCCTAAATTTTCGAATTCTTGTAAATTTTACATCTAACATAATCCCATCAGAAAGGATAACGATAAAAAATCACAGAAGCGTCATATAAAGTGGCATTAATATGTTGGCAACTGTAAGTTAATTTTCGTGTTCTAAATGTAACGTTCGCATCGTGACAAGATTATGATTTACAGTCGGTGCAGATATATCTGAAAGGGTTGGCCTCAGCGTTCTACCAGATTTAGAGTACAAGTATTCGTTACGGCGTTCTTTTTCCGTGCCAAACTTGGTCCGTTCTCTCCCCTTCTGTCTGCAACTTTTTCTTGCTTTTCTTCGTCTTTTTCATCTGCGTCTCCGTCATCGTTTCTCCAGTGTTCCTTTTGCCTTGCCTAGGGCTATTCGCAATTTGTAGCGCAAGGCCTGCACCGGTTGCATCAGAGTGTTCATTCTGCGGAGAACCGATTTGGTTGGCCATAAGAACGTGCATATAGTGATGGGATTGATACTGCACATATTGATAATACTCAAACAATTCGATACTCTTTGTTAATACACTTTTTTAAATCAGTATTGAGATTTATTCGAAGTAGCCACTATACAATGATCTTAACATCTGATGCAATCTAATCGATGTCACCTAACCTAACTTACGTGACATAATATGAGCTGACACAACGTGATCTAACTGATCTAACAGAAGTGGCCTAACCTTACATTACCTGACTTGACCTAACCCATCTGATTAACCTAACCTAACGTGATTTCCCTTTATCTAATCTAACATGACTTGACCTAATCCGATCTAATGTGACCTAACCTTGATCTGATGCAATCCTAACCTAACCATGATCTAACTCGACCTAACCTCACTATGATCTAACCCGAACTTACATTACAATATAACACCGACATACGCTAACCTAACTTTGACTTAGCTTTTCTCTAACCACATCCTAACTTAACATGATTCTGATATACTAACGAATACACGCGTTTGTAATATAAACAACGAGTGACGAAAATAATTTAAAAAAATAAAAGAGATAAAGTTGTTAATTAAAGCAGGATTCGTATTCTGAACGTAACGAACGAGATTCGTTAATTCCTAGAATCAACAAGCACGTTAAAAATAATAAAACTGCGATACCGCATATTGATAGGAACTTTACACGTATTTAGGACAGTATTTAAAAGAGTCGATTTTATCAATGGTAAAGTGTCCAATCGTTATCGACGCTTTCGCAAGGTATCGATGTTTTTCGCAGAAGTTTGATACTCCTCGAAATTCGCAGTATCGATACGGTATCAATCCCAACACTACATACACGCATCCCGGTACCATATAATTATGGTGAAAGCCAGTCGCGGCGGCTTTCATGGTGTGTGCAGCAGGGGCAGCTCACAAAGTCGAGTCAAGTGGTCGACTCATTGGCGGTCTCATCGATTGCTCTTTCGTCTTCGCTTCTCGAGGGTGTTTCTCCCTTCGTCAGCTACTTTTGGCCGATATATATCGACGCTTTTTCAGTACGCTTCGGCCTTCGATTGATCCCAATTGAGTTAGGAACCGTTAACAAAGTCTGATTGGTCCGCGTCCGACACAAAAGAACAAGGACTAGGCTGTTTGTCGGATTTTCCCACGACGTACCATGCAAATTCTTTGCGAATTGCTTGATCGAAAATCGGAGATAATGCCGAATTAAAAAGGAGTAAAACTATAACTTGCACGGTTTTTGGAAAAGGGAGGTCCTTAGGAGAGATTTTGGAGATTTGAAACTTGAGGAAAAATTGTGGGAATACGATAATTTAGAAATTCGGAGACTTGAAAATGTAAATTTTGCAAATTCGATAAATTGAAAACATAGAAAATTAGAAACTTTGTAACGTGGAAAATGTCCGTAGCCTGTTATTAAAATTACAGGAGAGTTCGTAAGAATTAATGTTTCAATCAGAATTTCAGATTGAACTTTCTCTCCTCGCTGATTACGTTAATGTTTCAAGCAAACTCGCGAACAGGCTGCAATTTTGATAAGAATAACTCTCTTTGATTTAAAGTAAATTAATAGCGTTGAGTCTGAATTACTGCTTCGCTAAATTTCTCCCGTCGCTGGTGGCTGATTGCAGTAAGTAGTTCGATGTGAGCACGAATTATAACCATCATTTCCCGTTGAACTCGAATTTGATTGTTAACTTTGAAATTCCTTAACTTTCCGACACCGTTTCGCATCCCCTTAGCGCTCGAAACGTTATTCGATTTTGTATCCAGTTGGTCGAATCGTGTTATCCTAGTTATCAACAGATTAAGAATCTCTTCCTATCGACCTCGTTCCCCTGATCGGGTCCATTTCAATCGAGACGACTTTCATTTCGACCCCATCCCGTTTCTTTGATCTTCGTTTTTCTCTTATAAAACGTTCTACCGTTCATTTATGGGTAAAAGAAAATCGTTTAGAGTCAAAGCAGGGAACAGAATTCGAACGTAAAAGCACGAAAGCTTTGTTATCCCAGAAAGCAGTTTGGAACTACTTTCCTGTTTCGAATATTTTGCTAAACGTTCTATTCTCCAAAAATCTGCGGGTCACGTAGAGACTATTATTCTAGAAAATTGTTTATTTACATACTGCTGGCAATGTAGCGGTATTTCCCAATCTCCCCTGCACGGTCAGAGACCGCCAGTCGCGGAACCGCGGTCCCTTTGGAAATCCCCAATTCACGATGACGTACGTAGCTATTGAGACCGTTGACGAAAAACTACAAATGTAAACAAAATCTAACGATATCCTCAAAAATAGCTTTTTCGACCGTATACGTAAACCGTGCTGGCCTTTTACGCTTACAATGATAACTTAGAGTTAGGTTCAGATTATTAGATTAAGTTAGATCACTTGAGATTAGGTTAAGATTAGATAAGGGTAGAACTAGGATTACAGTTACGTTAAGGTTAGGTTCAGATTCGAATTTGATTAAGGTTAGGTTATATCAAGCGAAGTCTAAGGATAAAGTTAGATTAAATTAGATTTAATAAGATTAGCGTTGGATTACGTTAGATGAAGTTAAGTTAATGAATTAAATTAACAAGTTTGATAAATCGACAAAAATTGAGGTACAACCTCGTTCCACGGTCGAATGGTTTTCGCAAAGCGGAACATCCTGGCGGTTGCTTAAAAAAAAAAAAATAATTTCCTGCCATAAAGTCGAGCGGAGAGTTAATGAGTCGGATGTAACTCCCTCGGCACGATTCTCCATATCTTGACTGAGGATCGGCCGTGTTACGGAGCCACGTCTAAATTTCAAGCGGGATTGTAACAACGCAGAGAAGACGGGATATTACGGACGTCGTTTTATACCGTGCGCTTTACAAGTGCCACGAATACATGCTATGAGAAAGTAGTTCGAGATCCGGGCGAATTGACCCCTCTAAGGGTTTCGGGGCTTAAAGACGAGAGCCTCTTTCACACCTGCAATAAAGGTATACAGGACAGCCTAGCTATATGACTTCCTTTTATAATATGGCACGTGGAGAGTGTTCATCCCTCGCGTGAACTTACATGCACCCTCCTGGCGTGAAATAAGAAATTTTCAGATTTTCAACCTTAAGAATTTTCCATATTCTCGAATTTTAAGTTTCGAGTATAAGAAAACTTCGTGAATGAGAAATTTTGTAGTTTACGAATTCTCAAATTATTGAATGTTGGAATTCGCAGATTTCGTAAAATGAATGTATACTTTTACATGTAGAAAACGCACTACGCAAGAATTCGTATAATTTCGTTGACAAACAGGTTTTCGTTCGGCGATTTCTAAGAGACACAGTTTGCGAATGTTATGTAGTTTTAAAATGAAAATTTATTGATCATACACACGACAGTCATTGATATTCATAAAATTTTCAGTTTTAATCAAATTTAATGACGGCATTTATCGGTTCTAATAATTCAGCCCGCCCCGATAAACGTTCATGTTAATAATTAATCGATTAATTTCCTTTATACGACTTCGAACTTCGATGTTCGAATCAATTAATTATCGATGTTCCGACTTTAATATCATTCCTGATAATAATTTTCTGTTGCTCCGTTAATTACAGATAATCCCATCTCTGTGGACCAACATTTCCCGAATAAAGAACTTAATATTTCATCGGTTAATACTTTTTATCTTGGTTATTTTTTTCATCAGCATTTGCACGTTGTTGTTTATCGTCGATCGATGTACTGATATTCTGTTTGCTCGTCAGCGATACGTTTACTGTCAGAATAAAAATCAAAAAATCTCCCTGCACAACGACGAATCGTTTTATCCCTTTCGTTCATCGGATAATATTAAATCTGGCATTAAATCTGATACCTGTTTCGGCTGTCTCGCTTTATTCGATTCCGGGCGAAAAAGTTATACGAACGTTCAGATAAAACGGAATAACACGCGATCACCATCGCGCAAAACGGCCGGGGGAACTTTACGTTCGCGTTTGGTTTCACAGCAACCACAAATAACTTGATATTGTTTCGTGATCGTTTGTCGTTAATTTGTATATCATATTCATAAGCAATACAATCCAGCCGATGTATAAATTCATTATAATTTAAGAACGCTAATCTCTCGTTTGTACAAAGAATCTCGTTCATTTTCTGACGCGTGATACGAGTGTAAAACAGAGATCTAGGGATTTACAGATCTAGGAATATTGGAATCTAAGGATACTCGCGCTTAGTCACATTAGAATCTAGAAATATCACAGTCTAAGGATATTCTAGGGATATTGCAATCTAGGGATATTTGCATCTAGGGATATTTCGATTTGGGGACGTGCGGGGCCAATTGATATTTGGATCTAGGGATATTTGGATCTAGGTATGTTAAATCTAGGGATATTTGGATCTAGGGATATTTCGATCGGCGGACGTGCGGATCCACTGATAATTGGATCTAGGGATATTTGTGTCTAGGGATATTTGGATCTAATACTTGTTGAATCTAGGGATATTTGAGTCTAGGGATAATTGAATCTAGGAATCCTCAGCTCTGCTAATATTGAGATCTAATACTTTTTGAATCTAGGGATATTGAGATTTAGAATGATGATATAACGCGTAACGTTTTAATGCATGGCCATGTAGCTAATAATTGAAAATAATATCGAAGGATTTTTCAAAGTAACAAGTCTCAGGAGAAACAAAGTGAAAGCTTAGCATATTACGATTAAATGACAAGGACAACGCGATTAACTTAGAATTGACGTCTTTCTTGTACGAGCGAAAAAATGTCAATTAATTTTTCTTCAGAGAAGCACGAACCAAGAATTACGTGTGATCGAAAGTAAAGGTATGAACATGTGATTTTCAATGGAGACAGGTAATTTACGTAGCGCCGACGGTGATTACTACATCTATTTTTGCCTTTCAAGTCGTTCGACAAAGTATGCGAGCAATCGTATCGTGTAATCAGAAACTACAATTGCATGATTTCAAATTCTCTATATTATCCAGTCGAGGAAGAAAAATTGCCAATCATACCCGTTAATCGTCGTTAAGACACTATGCATCGTGGTAATAAACAGGACTCGAAGATGATCGGTACGTTTTAACTAGTTTCATCGAGTCTCTCTATTAATACTTATCTAAAAAAATGTCTACACGCGGTTCCTCTATCAGTCGCGTATATCTTACGTAAATAACCGTAAACGAATAAGACGTAACTAAAAATGCAATTTCTTCGAATACGATACGAACAAATGGAAAGATCGAAGTTGTTGGAAATTTTTATCTACTTCTTTTCCTTGTCTAGAATGTACAGCAACTGGCAGCCGAGCGCATTTATGAATAACGAATAGTCTTTCATTCGGATACAAATTTTTCGATTAAAATTCAAATAAAAACCGCGAACGAACAGAGTTATTCCATAGTAACGAATAATTACTATTCAAGGGTTAATCGAATAAAAAGTCACTCGTTATTCGTGATAAACTTCGTTCCGTTCGAATAATGTCCAACCGTGCCGTAACCATTCCACGAAGTAACGATACAATGAACAAAATCAACTGAAACAAAATCAAAAGTTTTTCAAATTATCGTTTAGCTCAAGTACACCGCCTATTTGTTGCCAGCGAACAATCGATTGGCTGATTTCTCGTGAATGAAAAGCTCGGATAACGAGTTCCGTTATTAATGGGGTCAGCAGAGTTTGGTGGTATCATTTCTTTTTCAACCAGTTCACTCCCGACATTATTTATTTTCCGTCAATCGAATAAGCTGGCTATAACACGGTTCCAATTTCGGCCAAACTAATTGCCGCTGCTAAATCCGTGATTACGCGAAAATAACGTTGTTCCAAATGCTCCACGGTTATCAAACTGGCACTTCCAATACTTCAACGAAGTTTGTGTTTCAAGGCGGAAACACGATCGCGATGATCTATTTATCGGGTGCAACGTTCAGTTTTAAATTATCTCGACATTTTTCCCAACTTCCCGAAGAATAACGAAGTCTCTAATTATTTCGAACATG
This sequence comes from Megachile willughbiella, assembly GCA_945859595.2. Lineage (NCBI taxonomy): Eukaryota > Metazoa > Arthropoda > Insecta > Hymenoptera > Megachilidae > Megachile > Megachile willughbiella. The sequence continues at coordinate 12,583,903 of OX243798.1, read as the reverse complement.
TGCGAGTTTTCGAGCGTCTGACAGCTGATAAAACCGTCCTCGTAAATCAGTGATGGACAGATCGAAAGCGCGCCAAAGAGCTGACGGTTTCAAATTTTTAAGCGCGCCAAGAGCTCGCGAATTAAAAATGTTTTAATTCAGAAACATAAATTTCAGATCTCGAAATTTTTTAATTTCCACGTTAAAATATTCAGAAACATATGTTTCAAAATTGAAAAATTCCTACATCGAGAAATTCGGAAATATAAATATTAAATCTCCGAGTTACAAAATTTCTGAGTCGACAAATTGGGATCGAATTTTAAAACAGAAACTGAAGCAAATATAAAAGGCCATTTTGTCTCGTTTACTTCGCCGTTTGCGGTACGTAACAGTATTTTCTTACAATTAGTTTGCTCGACACACATAAACGAAGTACATAAGTAGGTACGTAGTAGGACGACCCGTTGAAGGAGAGACGCAAGTTTCTGCTCAGAGGAATCTCGTTCTGTACTGCGTCTTTGATCGAAGTCGATCGAGAACCGTGTTACCTTATTGCCTCTACTTCATCGTTTGTCTACCGTTCGACTTCCTGTTTCCTCGTGCGCTGCTTTTTCTTCAATTTAGTGGATATACGCGAGGAATTTCTTGTTTGACGCTATGAACGATTTCACTTTCGAGTCATCGTGCGATCTATGTGTGTAATAAACTGTCGTTCATGCGTTTATTTTCCTTCTTTTTTTTAGCTTTACTCGTTTAAATACGGAACATCCGTTCACCGTTTTTCCCCGAACGTTCTTTAATTCTTCATTTTTCAACGCTGTTTACACTTTGTTCTCTTTGTATTTTGGTTTGCTGGTTTAGGTACATTAACATGATCTTTAATAACTTTATGGTAGGAGAGATATATCGTTAGTGATGATAAAGTAATAGTATAATAATAGTAATAGTGTAGGAACAATATAATAACAGTAATAGCATAACATTGTTACGCTCTTCAAAATTGACTCTCTCTTTTTTATCGATCAATTATACGACGATACAGAATTCAAATGCCCACGACAGTCACACTGTTAATAGGGTGAACTCGTATTGTGTATTCAATTAAAAGCAGCAATCTAATTCGCGAGTGATTGGTTATTCCGTTGCGTCCGACTTTTCGTACGTATATATTTCGATTCTTCGCCGCCTGTGTCTAGGATTGAGCAATCGATTAACTGAACTTTTCGCCGGCAATATTTTCCCTCTTTTTTTTGTTATCGTTGATAAACCGTCGATGAACGGATCACGTGTGCCCTAGTGCGATGCAATTTGACGCGCAATCAATTACGTAGTTACTTTTGCGCCAGACTTAGACTTCCTTAATTCTGGATCGATCTGCTCCGCGAATCGATTGTGCAACGAAGTCTCTGTTTCCTAATAAAGAACACGACTAAACATTCGGCCGCGAGGATGAAAAAAGTGAACTGCTCTTATCAACGCTCCGCTAATCAATGCCAAAGGTGGCATGTATTATGATTCGTTGCTCTTAACCCGCTCGATGTCTATTATGCCTCTTCAGTGTGAGAAACAGCTATACCGATAGAAAGGGTAGGCATTCGGGTAAAGGGGTTATTACTGTGGCGATATAATATTTGAATATGTAAAGCACCGTTATACAATGCATAGCAATGTAACGTTCAGTGATATAATGCTTTATACGGCGCATGTAGATGAGACGATTGAACGCGCCGTGAAATGACACTGGTGATTATAATATATGGCGATATAACGCGTGGTATTATAACACAAGGCGCCTGTAATGCGCGGTGGTATAACAGGACACGATTAAACGTGTAGCAATATAACGTGTAGCGATTCAACGCGAGAGGATTCAATGCACGATTTAATGCGTGGCGATATAAGGTGGGGCAATATAACACGTGATGACATAACGTAATATAATTGAATGTGTAGTAATATGATGCGTGGCGACAAAACGCGTGGTGATATAACGCGTAGTAACGTAGCGCGTAGTGGTACAACGCGTGAAGATAGCTCGTGGTGATATAATGCGTGGCGATATAACTCGTGCTCATATAATACGTGACAATATAGCTCGTGGCGATATAACATAGTAGAATCGCGTAGTGATATGACACGTGGTAATATAACGCGTGGCGATATAACGCAAAACGATTAAGTTCGTAGTTATATAACGCGAGGCAATTGAACACGTAACGATATAAGAGGTGGTAACATGGCACGTAGCGACTGTAACGTGTGATAATATAACGCGCGGCGATGTAATGCGCGGTGATATTACTGTGAGCATACGACGCTTTCGAAAGGGTTAATAATCGGCAATTTTGCGAAACGCTGTTTGAAATTGATTGCTGTATGGACACTTTTCCTGCGCTGGCTGTATAAGTGGAACTGTGTAATAGCTATAGACATGTTCGTCCTTTCACATTGCTCTAATGATGATGCTCTGTGCAGCCAGTATTGCGTGGGCACGAAAACCATTTCATTGCCGCATTATCGTCCTCCGCATAATCGCCATTATCACAGTCCTTGTCCGTCGAGTCACTTTGCGCTTCTTAATTCACCGATATCGCGATTCTCCGTCAAACGTAGGGGAAAAAAGACGTACAACAATCGCGTTTGATTCGTTCTCGTTCCATGGTGGTCAGTATGCGTGCACTCTGCACACAACCATATCGTGTCTCTCCTCAGACCCATATATAGGGGCCCGTTTACTCGACCGCTGGCTTACAGCATCCGCAGCCGCCATCGCGAGTGCATCGTCGTTCTCTCGAGGGATCGTTCTGTCCGTTTTTTATTTTTCTTATCCATTCTGTGTCGCTTTCTATCCCAAAAGTGTCTTTCGCGAACGCTTTTGGAAAAGTGATTTCCACTCGCTCTATCGTATCCTTTCCTTCGTCCAGTGATTTTATAAAGGAGAGCATTCGGTACGCGAACGTGAAAAGAGAAATCCTGGCCTGTGCGAACGACTGTAAGAAGAAGGCGGCTCGATTTATTGGAAAATCGTTTCACGGACAATTGTTTGGTGGGCTGAAAAGGTGGTCCTGGTAAATCGTCGGCCAGAAAAAGGGATAAGAGTATTGTGATAGACTCGTGGCTTGGTTTTCGGAGCGGGGATTTTATTCGGACAGATACGAGCCCAATGAACCTCGAAAGATGTTCTGAATAGATGTTCCGTCGGTGTTTCGTGGTATCTTCGCGTTCGTACAGTTTCGAGCCAGTTTTATCGACTGTGCTTCAACGTAACACTCGAAACTCCGTGAACAGCAATAAAACGATCGACGGACGATTTTCTGCCGTTGCGATATTAACGTGAAGAAGAAAGAGGAGGAGGCGGAGGAAGGCAAGCTCGTAAAGCGTGCACGTTGAAAGCTTTTATATTGGATCAGCGATTAAAGTAGCGCCTACGAAAAGGTGGCAGCGACGACGACGTGAACACACAGGATTACGCGAATGTCGCGAGTGTACGCTTCGTGTGGCTGATAAAAAAAATAGGGGGCACAAGTTTAAAGACTTTTTCACCGTTGACTAGTATGCGGTTCACTGGAACATCGATGCATCTTTTCACCGCGTCCCGATGCACGTGCACGTTGCTGCAATTGGCGTGCATCGCGTTCCTCGTAAACGTCGTTCACGATCATCCTCAACAAGACAACGTTGGCTTTGCAGGTTTACAGAAGTGCACCGATTCGGAGTTCAAGTGCACGAGCGGCAGGTGCATACCGGGAACCTGGCACTGCGATGGCGACAAAGACTGCCATGACGGGTCGGACGAAGATCCAGCCGTTTGCAGTAAGTACACATCCCCTATCTTTTATTACTTGGCTCATAACTTTTAATTCTTTCGTATACAGATTTTATGCGTGTCTTTATTACAGCCAATTTTTAATCATTTAACTCGAGATGGTCTTCAAATCCATGACGGATTTTCACTGAATTTTAGAATAACAAATCGTGGAAAAAATGTGGACACTCGTAGGGACACTCGGGTAGGGTGGTAGGTTCACTCGCTTAACGTCAGACGATAATTCTACTTTCACGACTCCTTTTATTGGGCCTGGAGGTCCCGATACCACAAGAATAACCGGCAGTCGATGTTAGCTACTTTTATACGGAAAATAAATTAGAGAAAGTAAGAAGTAAAGGGTGGCACAAATTACCACACGTAATGATTCTTTAGGTCCATATCTACGTGTACATGTTCATATATTTGATAAAAAATATCAATCTGATCAATGGAGTAACTAGAATTTTTATCTAGTGTAGACCAAATCAAGGTTTTTAAAAATGATAAATTACAAAAATTATAATCTTGAAAATTTTTATATTTCTAATACGATGTGAACGAGGTATCCTATCTCACACACGTTACAGTTTTTCCAAATGATATCATTCCTTACTTTATCTCCCTTCGGAATTTGAAGTAGAACTTTCTTTTATACCGAAGTAAAAGATACGTTTACCTCGCTCACCAAATATGAAAGTACAGGGCGTAATCGACCCATATAGCCAAATACGAAAGCCTGTAAAAAAAGTTGTTACAATTAAGGCTATGAAGTGCAGTACATACGAATCGATGACCGATGTTTTTCCGCCAAAATGATACCCCACAGAATAATAATGTTCGTGAAACTTGCTGACTTCTGTATTATTACTTACATTGATCTCTTCGATTTTCCATTTGTTACATAAGCAATATTGGTACTATTTAAAATCTTTAATCTCGACTGTTGTATATTTGTTCTGCATAAAACGACGCCTATTATCGGGGACCATCCGCGACGGAACGTGTTAAATACGTTATTTTTTTAATTAAGTTTCGTAGTTGGTTTACTCGATACAAGTTCTGACCGTTGGATCTGATTGCCCCGATGTAATTGTAATTCTACGGAGAGTAGAAAATGGGCGTGAGAATACTTCAGAAAGTTTTTGCACCCGTTGTGTAACTTCGTTAAAGAGTTCGAAGATGTGCTGATACAGAAGATGAGCAGGAAACGCCCTTAGATTTCTGATCAGGTCAACCAGAACGTTGGCAAACAGTTACCTTTCCGCTACGAACTTAATTGTTAATTGGAACTAGTAGTTTTAATCTTCGAAACGCCCACGGAAAATATTGATTTCGATATTGGCTCATTTTTAACTGGCAACTAAACTTTTTGTTATTCGTGTTTTAAGGCCACTAATAATAGTTCTCACTGAACGACGCACTAGATGCGTCAGATGTGTCCCGATATTGACGCATATATTGCGTCACGATTCCGAAATATTCTTATGCCGAAACAGTAAACGAAGATCATTTCGAGTTAAATGCGTTAAAAGGTGCAGTAAAAGACCTTGGGTCTTCAAATTACTGATTTTATATTTCTATTCAGGGCAACTAACGAATTGAATTGCAAACGTACGAGCGTGAACATTTGATAATACAATAGCTGCGAACAGATTTCGTTCGCGGTACACAGAGGGCAATCGTAAGCTCATTTGTTCGTTACGAAGCCAAAAAATACAACTGGAAACGTGGTGTGGCACGAAAAGAACGACAAGCTAGTAAATGGTTCGTTTGTTACATTTAACGGGTAAATTATTTGCGAAAGGTAGAACGTACTGGCAAACAGAATTATCTCGTTTTGTACACGGATTGTGCGAGCGTATTTTATTTGAATATTGGTCAGTTCTATTGTCGTGCGTCGACGAAACATTGAGGGGTCGTCTATGGTAATTAGACTGCAAAGGAAAAATCATTTTTTACGGGTACGAAACCTCGAGAATACATTGTAACCAATTTGAAAATGTTTCACATTTCGCAACGTTCCGTGAACATGTATTTTCCCGAAACGTTTTTCCCTTTTAATTGGTGAAAACATAATAAAATAAAAGCAACTAACCATTCGATGGGTCGGAAATTTGATCACGTTATTCTACATGCATATACTGCATGTATGCCGCTGGTTCTCGCGGATATCAGATTTACAGTTTTATATTGAAAACATCATACCGTTTTTTGTTATAAAACTTTTCAAAACATGGAGTCAATATTTAAACATTGGATGAGTAAAATTCTGCGCAGTTCCGATTCGCGCGAGTAATTATGGTGTGCACGATAGAGCTACTTTACTGATTAAATTTTTTTTTTTTTTTTTTTTTTTTTTTTTTTTTTTCACAAGCCTCCAAACCGAACTTCCACCGGCGTACCTTTTTTTCGAACACGCTATTTTCGCCCGCAGATATATCAGAAAAGCAATTAAAAAAATTGTTTTGTATATTTCAAAGGTGCATGGTTTGATACACATAGTTGATATTTTTATTCATCTTTCGGAAAAGAAGAACGATGCAAAATTGATTAATCGAAAAGGTTTTCTTAATCGGGCGCGGATCAACCCTTCCCTCGCATCGCTACGATTAGCACGGTTGATATAATTCATATCTGCGATACATTGTTGTTTTCCAAAGGTTGATTGTGACGTGATATCACGTTATTAATAATAACAGGAACGGTGCTCGTTCTGATTTCCACGCGGAGTACCGATTAATATTCATGCCCGTGTATTTCGTACGGCTCGGTGTGTGTTTCGTAATTAATATTCAATTATAATGGGCTCGTATGTAAATGTGGGGACAGTGTGCCACCGCTGATTACTTTCCCGTTTTGGCTATTGTCCGTACGATCGTCAGATTGGCAACGATTATTTACAAATATCCGTTCAATTACGTTTCCCTACTTTCTTTTCGTTAATTATCAACTTCATTGAAAATGTTCTTGCAGCATTGTTTTGAATTAATCGATATTCTTCCACTCTAAGAATATTAAATATTCTTCCATACAAAATGCTCTTTATAACGTAGAATATTGCAAATCATTGTAATTATGATTCAATATGGCGATGACGCACTTGGTGCGTCGCAGTTTTTTTTTTATTACAAGACATACTTGGTGCGTCATTATGTATTTCGAATAGATATACGACGCATCCGGTGCGTCATACCGTATTTTGAACAGATATTTATGTGACGCACCATGTGCGTCGCGACGCATTTCAAATAGATATATGACGCATCAGATATGTCATCATTTGTCTTCAATGAATATGGAACGACGCTCCAGGTGTACCGAATAAATTGAACAGTGAATAAGTAGAGCAGGTTAAAGAGTATTTAATATTATGCCGTTTAGAGCACACAATGATATTCTATATCGATCGAATATGTCAATTAATCAATAGCTCGTGTTCACGAACCGATTATTAAATTTATTAGCTATCCGCGGGAGCAAACAGGCGAACGAATAAATTTTCTCGCTACGAGTTTTGGGAAAGCAGAAAACGAGAGACAACCGTGGTCCCTGATCGAACCGTGTAACGCGATTCCCTTGCTGCGGTTGCAGGTATGTGAAAGTGCAACTTTTCGGACCGGTTTCATGCAGGTGAAGCGGATTGATGTATGAACGAAAGGCTACCGTTAGTTTCAAGACGCTTTATAGCATTTCCGGTCGATCTCCTCTCGTTCGATCGCCCGAAGGGTTCCGTCGACCTTTTCGAAAATCTGTTTTCCTTTAAAAAGGCTCTCGATCCACGACGACACATGAAATTTATGGAAAATTCATGCGCATTTCAGGTTCTAGATCCGCCGTGTAACCGGGAAATTACATGTACGTGATTTCTGCACTTTGATCGATAACTGGTCGAGCTATATCTTTAATAATCGGCCGATACGATAAGAAAATATAACAACTCGCTAGTTTTTTTTTTTTTTTTTCGGAAAACGGTCGTGTTTCTTCTAAGGTCAACCATGTTACGTGTAAGATAACTCGAATTTCAGATTTATTAATTTTACAAAATCCTGACCTCGATCTTCGGGCACAAATTCCTGCGTTATTAATAGCGGCTAATTATGAATAAATATTGATCCCTCACGAGGGTTTGAACTCGTGCAAAAATGTCGACAGTTATCTCGAAAATTTATTTTCACATAATTTTGCGCGGAAGGGACGAATCATTTCCGCGGCTTTTAATCAGATATGATTCCTTTGAGCAACGAATTCGTGTGTAATTAACATGCAATTTTTAAACATCGAGCTTTCGATGCGTCCATTCAAGAATAAATTAACGTCAGGTAGTGAAACGGTACAGAGGTAATCCGAACGAATTTTAAATTACCAATCGCAATCTCGTGTTTTCATCTTTCAACGAGATGTTCGATGAAGGGAGCCGTTTTCATTAGCAAAAGTATCGGTATTGTCGGCGAGGGCGGTTTGAAATTTTGTTTCATAGCTTGTTAGCCGACCTCTTTCGCCCGATCGTATTTGCAAACAGTAGCATCGATACGATTGCATTCACCTTTAGCGACATCGAATCACGTTTAATTTACATAACTCCTCGTCGTGGAATGTCTTGAGAGGATCGTTTTAAGTTTCCTACCGTTGTTGAATCTTTTAACGAGCCAAGTTATCGATCTTAATTCGCGTGCTACCGATCCACGATGGCCGGCCCGATACCCATTATTACACAGAGCCGGGTGCAGTTTTAATATTAATTGCTCGGCTTCCATGACGCGATATCCTTTTTCAACGGCCCGTTCCAATCGGTCGACAGTTTCAATATTGCAGAGGCAATTAAACGCGGAGACCGATAAAAGACGAAAATCAGAGAGAGGAACGTACGGTACGTATGGGAAGTCGGTAAAAATGAAAAAAAATGGAAATAAAAGTAGTAGAGGGGTCACCAGTCGCTCCAATTATTCGCGCATGCGGTGGTTAATTGAGAATATTCAGAATCATCCGCGTGTGGAAACTGTTTGCTGCAATATATAGGGTGCCTTTCATAACGTAATAACACCTACTCGAATCACAAGATGATTTTACGTATAAATAAAATAAAAAGTGTATAGTTTTTATTTGAAGAATATGCAAAAAGTGTATGGTACAAAAAAGTGCTCAGTTTGTACGTATAAGTAAAGAGTGTATAACTTTTATATATAATTAAGTTCAAAATTTTGCGCTTTTTTATCTTGCATTTTCTTGCAAGATCGCATTTCGATATTCTTCGGCGTTAAGCAAGCTTTGGTCGACATAAATAGTTCCGATGCGTAATTTATTGCTTCGATAACATGGAACAAGCGTTTTTCCTGTCAATACGTCCGTGATTGCTTATACAACGCTATTTTCCACTTCTTTGCTTATATAATTAATATACATGCACGTATTAAACTTTTATCGATTAACTAAATATTGTTTACCAGAAATATTATGCAATATTATGCATGACAAGTCCAATTAGAAAAGTGTGTTTTTCTTATATAAGACCTCATCAAGGTTCTTTTCTAACACTTTATCTGTTAAATTTTTTAGCTAATTGGTATACTCTCGTTATATCGCCATATTGAGGTAGTGAAAGATTTACGTAAATTGCAATGTAGAAAATATTTCATGTTGAATGTTTATGGCAAAAATCATTTTATTAACTGAGAAATGGTAGTCTCTCATATTAAGACTGTATGGAAGATTTTTGTAATTGGCAATATGAGAAATATCTGCTTACATGTATGTAACAAATCATGTCATTAGTTAGCGTGCAATGGTCTCTCACTATAGCCATATTAAAGTTGTAAAAATTGAGGACTTGTATAGTTAGCAATATAAGGAATATCTTTCCTTTAGGAGTTGGTGAGGGTGATAGAAGTAAATAGTCTTTACTTTAACCGGAGCGATAACTTTTATTTCGGAGGGCGAGATGCTCGATGCTTAACATGTTTTTCAACACGCACCCGGCATACCTTGATAGGGGTGTCTCCAAACGACAATTTGGCAACGTCGCGGGATTTCCCAATTACTACTTACCTCACCCCTGCACGATCAGACCGCCAGGCGCGGAACCGCGGACCCTTTGGAAATCCCCAATTTACGATGACGTACGTAGCTATTGAGACCGTTGACGAAGAACTACAAAACATAAATAAACAAAATCTACCGGTATACGTAAACCGTGCTGGCCTTTCACAATGATCGCTTAAAATCACGCAGCCAGCCGCTACATTTCCAGTTGAATATTATGTGACAAAAATAATTTCATTAACTGAAATGATTAAGTTCGCCATATCACGATACAACATATGGCAATTGCATTGCGATACAAGGCGATGCAATGAGTTATACAGTCATATATTGTAAGGTGATATATTTGATCAGTCAATCATATACATGAAAATTTATGTAAAAGAAAGTTGATGGAAATTAAACTTAGTTAATGGTGGCGATATAATAAGAGTCTACTATATATCAAATTGTTCGTAAAGTTTTCGTATGAAACTCGCGTATGCGGATGTAATAAGTAACTGCCTCGATTGTAATCGGAGGAACCATAACTTATAATTGGGGGGCCGGGTGCAATAAGGTCTCCCAATTGCAATAAGGACCCTCAGTTGTAATTAGCTGGAAAGTTAAGACGATTTATGCGTAACGAAATTTTGCATCGGATTAAAGGGATTATGAACTTGGAGCATACCGCGGCATTAAAGCAGCATCAAAATTGGCGTTTATCGTTTGCGTAACAATTTGTGAACAACCTTCGGTAACAGACTGTGCGCCTGTACGATACACTTTGAAACACGGAAGCGACGTTCTGTCGCGCAGAAATTACATGAATTCGAGAACAATGGTATATCGATAATGCGGCGAGTCAAAGGTTAATAATTTCGGACTGGGTTTGGCACGTTCGAATAACGAAATATCGTGCGAAATAGCTGATCATTGGATGGCTAAGTGCAACTTTCTCGACTAAGAAATACGAACGAAACTTCGTACGAGAATAAAATAATTCTTCGTTGAAACAGTTTTTAATTTCGAGTTATGCAGCGTGATTATTAAGTTACACAGAGAATTACGTTGTTGTCGGACTAGTGGAATAAATCGCGCGTAAAAAAATGAGGTTATATCACATGAATAATTTTGCAATAACGATTAAGGTTCAGCTGAATACGCTTGCTAAGCTTGAAGTAATTTTAGGAAAGTAATGTAAATGTTAATAAGTAAAGTAACGTTAATAAGGAAAATTGCATTCACGTTTTTATCGTGCGCAGCCGGTCTATTTAGAATGTTCGGATAATGTGTTTTTTCTGCCATTTTAATCATCATTCGATGCTGCAGCGCAGTAAGAGAAAGAGGAGCATCGATGCGGTAACGGTTATTTAATTATACCTTCAAGAGTTGGAGTTTCTTTGTAACTCGCCATATCTCTGAAACGTAATCGATTTCTAAATATAAACGTTATTAACTGGAAGACGCGTGTAAAGCGGTACGTCTGCGAAAGAGCGAGAAGAAAACGCGAGCCAAAGCTATGAAGTCGGAAGACAGATTCCCTTCCCGAAACTCATAACACGGGGAAAATCATCGTTCGCCTGTCCCGATTAATATCGTGCCACGACCGTAATAAATCGCGATTCTGATAAATCGTTCGTGATTCACGTGTTCACGCTCGTACAATGCGCTTAACGCCCGGGGAATGTGACAGATGAAAAATGATTAAATGATTGCGATCAAAAGGGTCGAAACCGTGCAGCGAAACGGAGTTCGAGTGCAGTCCAGGGGAGTGCATACCGAAAACTTGGCTATGCGACCATCAGCCCGATTGCATGAACGGTCTGGACGAGAAAAATTGTCAGAGTAAGTTATCGATAAGTCGTAGGTACATCGAAGGACAAGCTGACAAGGATCCACGAGGGAAACGAGCAGGCTGAAAGCTACGGAACACGGTCGACAGACGAGATTATTCAAGGGAGAGGTGTCCAAGGGGGTCTTGAAATCGCAAATTGCATCCCTGAACCGTTGAACTCGTTTCCTATCAAAGCGGAATCGCGACTCGGCCACCGGAAGGTAATAAATTACCGGCCAAAGTAAATATCGGGTTTCGAATTTTCCTACCGCGTCTCGGAGTTCTGCCAGATTCATTTCTCTTTTTTTTTTCACCGAATTTCCCGACATGGAATCTGTGGACAGCTATGCCGTAACAAGACGTGAAATTTCACTGCGCAAAGAACGAGGCTCAAATATAAAGATAACTGGGGTTAATGGAGCTGTAGAGATCTAGGAATATTTTCACGTAGAGATATTTATTTAGGGAAGTTTATATTCGGTGGTATTTTAATCAAGAGATATCGAGATCTACGGAATATTGGGATCTAAAGAATATCAGGATCTGGAGGTATTTGATTCTAGAGATTTTTACGTCTAGGGATGTTTGGATCTAGAAATACCAAGATTTTGCGATATTGGGAAATTGTCATATGGGAATATCGCGACATGGGAAATTTTAATCTAGAGAGATCGGGTGATAGGGAAATTGGAATAGAGAGAAGTTGGAATGTACAAATCTCGACGAATAGGGAAATGTGATCTGGGGAAATTGAGATACAGAGTCATCGGTGCATAAGTTACAGGATCGGGTCCTAGGGATGTTAGTGTACAGAAGTCGTGAAAGGTGCAAGAACATTATAAGTGGACATAGAGATTCGAAGAAAAAAATGATTGTGGAATATAGTAATCTAGGGATATACAGCTGTAAGGTTGTAGGGATTTCTGGCGGTAGACAGTGCATAAACGAAGTGCCAGCATTTACTTGGGGAATTCGCGATGTTCCAAGCACATCTTGTAACATTGTTTGGCCAAGAAACGCGCGCGTTCTCCTGAAACTAAGGGAACGAATACACGGTGGCACGTTGGAAGTTGAATAAACTAAACTAAACTCATCCCAATAAATTGGGGGAAGTGTAAAACTATCTTCCCAAGGCGGGTGACTTAGATCATCCGTTAATAAACTTTGCCGTTCCACAGTATTCTTTAGGTGATAATTCAAAGCGATTGTACATTTACAGCCACTCGGTGTAATGAGTATGGCTGGGGAACACGCGCTGTAATACTCTCACGGTATATGTGCCCCCGTGCGTTCGGAATTTATGAATTTCATTACAAACTTACGGCCATGCATGCAGAGTGGATGATAAGGCGGAAAAACAAAACGAAGTTATTTACCGTCGCGCGTGTTCGGTAGGGAGAAATCGCATCAGATTAAGTCCATCTGCCACTGAACTACATCAACGCGACAGGTTCTTGATTTATCGCGTCAATTAGTTACTTCCTCGTGATTTATTAAGCAATCGAATGCCTTCCCGTTGTCAACGGGGAATTATGGTTTTAATCGTTGTACGAATCAGTTCCGTTTGAATGAATATTAAGGAAGCGATATAAGAACACGCGGTTTCAGGTTTACGTTAATTTATCATATCAAGCCGGGAAAGTCCTAACTCTGATGTTGCATGAATGATGGCCGAAGCATTACACATTTTGTCGGCAAACACAAATTAAAACCTTACGTGAAATAAATTATTTACGAAGATCCGAGCAACCGTAAATTTCTTTGCAAGCTGGGATTTCTTTTCGATTTTGTATAAATTATGGAGAAGGGATCCAGTCTAATACAATTTCGCTTTGAATCGGTTATTTATCTATAAATATTCAATCGACGAATTACACGTACTGTGAACATTTGGAATTCCTTTGCAGATTTGCAAATTTAACTTTTGTTTTAGATCAGGATATTGCGATCTAGGGATATTGCGATATTTGATGTAGCAATTTAGAGATGCCGAGATTTCGGGGTCTAGCGGTAGAGAGATGTACGAATTTCGGTAGACGTAGAAATATAGAGATCTAGGAACGCACAAGTACGTCTCTAATTATAAAATGATGGGTTATATATATATGATTCATTAATTTCTAATTAACCGACCACAGATTCCCGTGAATTCCGAAACTGGCGAACTCCAAATTACAGCACTACCCGAATCATCGGAAAAGCGCTTAAAATTCACTTTCAATCGCTACACAACGTGAAACTAATTCCCGATAAGGGGATAAGAAGTTACGCCCGTGCCGAGTCACGTATTCAGATTATCAGCGACCAAGTTGAACCTTTTCAGGGAAAAACTGAATACCTTTGATATCGCATAGCAACGTTTTCTCACCTGAACATCCGTTAAAATAAGACGACCTCGCATTCAAAATAGATCGCTCTACCAACCGAGTAAACACTCTCTGTATTACCCAAGTCAAACAATCGCCCTAACATAGTCACCGTATCGATTTCTTTAATCGTCTTACAAGCTAAATCGTCGTTATCGGATAATCGATAACGTTCCGATCGGCGGAAGAATTTTCACAAATGCGGTTGACCCTGGGGATGCAATTCGCTGATCTCGAGACAGCTTTTGGTCCGTCGACGAAAATAGAGCACGACGATGTCGCCGGCATTGTACGGCCGAGAATGGGGCCTCTCGTGTAGTTGGCACCTCGTCACTCTTCGCTAGAAAAATCAGGTCCAATCGATTGTCATCTTGTAGGGACGAAGAACTGCACGGCGGAACAGTTCACGTGTCACTCGGGGTACGGCGAGTGCGTCGCACTTACATGGATGTGCGACGACAATAGAGACTGTTCGGACGGTTCAGACGAAGCTGAGTGCAGTAAGCTTCTGCACGCGGGCTCATTTTTATTGCTTATGCTTATCCGCGTATCACGGGATACCCATTTTATAGAATCGCGATATTCCAATACGAAGTCCCTATTTTCTTTGCTTCTCGTCAAGGCTCACACGCGTTTCCTGTTTTCGTTCTTGCTGCTCTAGTTTGAATCTATGCAATGTCATATATCGGGTGACGTAATTGCAGCGACGAAAACGCGTAGTCCCCGGGCTAAAACTATCAACGCGGTCACGTGACCGCTCCACCAGTTCCTTACTTTAAATTACAAAAGTTAAGATATTCTTGAAATCTGTGTTCACTTATGTCCAGATTAATAATTCAATATTTATAAGGGTTACACCTTTCAGGCCTAAAATGAATAACTTTCGTCTCTTTTCGAATAAGAATGAATACTGCTTTTTATAGGCTTCATTCTGCGTGTGCAAAAAATTGTTCAATTGCATGAAGAATGGAGACACTGAAACCACTTAGCGCTTTTTTAGACCTTCTACGCAGCGTGCGGTAAAATCACTCTTAGTTTTAGTGCAGAACAAAAAGATATTTTTCATTATCCATATTTACTACATAAGTACATACGGATATTTGAACTTGGATTTTAAATATTGATTTTTGTAAAGACGTTTGGAAAAGATATTAGTCTTAAAATTTCACAGAAAATTGTATGTGACATGCTTTTAGACCTGTAAAATATTTAAAATAAAGAACGAAATTGTTTGCGGCCTCAAAGGTGGATTAACCCATAACTTCAAAGGTGCATTAACAACTGGGTTTGCTTGCTTTTGTAAATATGGTGAGCCAAGCTAAATGAGAAACGGAAATCCGTAATAAAGAGCACCGCGTAAAACGAGGGACAGTTCTATAAACTTTTGGGTATCCCGTTGTACGTTTGATGAAATATTACAGTATTAAGTTGTTCCATGGGTAAGTTCAAGTTTCCAACTTCGTGCATTTCTAAATTCGGAAATTTGAGAACCTGATCTGCTTTTCATGTATGTAGGACATATATTAAATCAGTTATGGTTAAAATGTGAACAATGTACCATTTAAACGAAGTAAAAAATATTACTTATGGAATGACGTAATATGAATCTTTAAACAATGCAAATCTGTTTCTCAGGATTGTATTGCAATTTGCAAAATTCTACAATTTTTTAATTTATTTATTATTCAATCGATTCGTCGAAAAATTAAAAAGTTAAGAAGCCTACATTTCCTTTCTATTGTTTCCTAAACGTTTTCAACGAGATAGGAAAATGTGCTTAATTGAATTAAAAGATTAATTTAAAATACCTCGATTAGTATTCCGTTATTCTGCTACAAATGGAATAGCGCATACAATTCTGAGAGTTTGTTATTGTTATTTAAAACATGCTTCTGTCGGTGTCTGACTGCATTCATGGCTATATTTGTGTCCTTTTCTTTCTCTAAAGCTTAACTATTTTTCTTTTTTAACACGTTGATCGTCAACCAACAAACGTTATCACGATTCGTCTCTATTTTCATTCGAGTACGTAGTTCTTTAAAATTGTAAAATAGTTCGTGAAAATACACACAGAGTGCAGCAAAATACGTTTATATCTTCTTTTTTATGGACGGAGAGGCTTTCTTTCCGAGGAAATTAGGTTTGAAAATTTGACGCACACGCGGAACTCTGTACAAAGGTTTACCAATGATTTTATACAGTTATGGACCGTAATTGTATTTTAACGTTCGATGAAGTCTCGTCTGCATGCATTCTCTGTGGCCCAGTATCGTGTTTGCTTCGTCAAATAATGAACGCTCTTTCAAAATTCACTGATCCCGATTTCGTACGAGTAAAACGTTTTGATTGGTTCTTTCAGCCCGTAAACAACGCGAATTTTGTAAACATGCAAATGTTCAGTTTCATCAGCGTACGAGTATGTACAACAAATTTAGACGTAAAACTTTTTATATAAATAGTTCAGCGTTCAAACATTGTACGGCCACTCCTCGTGAAATTAGGGATTTTATGCGTAACATAATCCACGAATATCATAATCTAGAGATATACGATTTAAATAAAATTTGGTGAATTTACGAATTTAGGAGCATTTATCCAGGAATATTACAGTCTAGTGCTTTTGATCTAGGAATACGGGAAAGGAGTTTTTATCCACGGATATTGGGATCTAGAGAATTTTGCGATCTGGGGATATTCGGATCTAGGGTTTTTTTGTATCTAGGGATATTGGGACCTGGAGATTTTCTCGCTCTAGGAATATAGGGATCTATAGATTTTTTAATCTAGGGATATTTGGATCTAGGGATTTTTTGATCTGGGATTTTGGAGCTTGAAGATTTTCTACCTATAGAAATGTAGAGATCTATCGATTTTTACATCTAGGGATATTTCGATCTAGGGATTTTTATGATCTAGGGATGTTGGAATCTAGAGTCTTTTGCGCTCCGGGGATATTGCAATATGGAGATTTTCGCGCTCTAGGGATATTGAAATCTACAGATTTTTGCAATCTAGGGATTTATGAATACAGTGTTGTGGAAATGTACAACTTTTCGAATCTAGGAAGATTGAATACTAGGGATATAGAGTCAAGGAAATTTTGGAAATATGGAACTAGAGATTTTTATAGATGAATATTGGAATCTAGCGATTTTGAGGTTTAATAATATTGGGATCTAGGGACATTAGAACCTAGAGTACGCTGCACTCTTTGTACAAATAGTCAATTTAAAATATACAATATTCCTTCATAATTATTTTATTCCTTCGTAATTTAATGTAATCAAAATACTCGCGATCAACGTGTTCTTAATTCTCAATTTATAGGGTGTAGTTAAAACAAATCATAAAATAAGAATAAAATAACTAATATTACATAATTTAACTTTAACTTTACAAATTGAACTATACATCAATCTCATTTTTATTACCGAAATTTTGAACCGTCGTTTTATATTCTGACCGGTTCTCGTTCAATTTCGTGTAATTAATTGCTTCTTTTCCAATAAGCGAAGGTCCTTCGTTTGAAAAATCGAGTGCTTAATTTATATCGAAGCACCATTGTACTTTTCGTAGGTCCAGGTCACGATTGACCCGGCTCCATGGTTCGAAAGTTAACGTTAATTTTCTGATCTAAAGTTCCATGAAAAGTTAAAGCAAAAGTTGATTCAGAGCACGTATTTTATCAACTTTATAATCAGTTGTATAAGAAGTACTTCACCTTATGAATTGAGAATGAAATTTACAAAGGGGTGCTTGGTAAGCATGATTAGCCTCGCTTGAATCTCAATTCGGTCAGTATTGTTTTAGAGTTCGACGATGAAATCATCGATACTTCGTAAACGTGGTTTCTGTGTTGTACATAATATAGTCTTCTTAGATAACGATATATCACCTGTCGTCGAACGAAAAGTCTGCGTATTTGTCTACGATTTTTAAAAAATCATGCGTAAAACTTAGATAAAACCTGACGAACAAAAAATGGTAATGAATATTTAACGACGCGTTGGATTTGAATAACAATCATATTTTATTTGCAACGGTATTCACGATTATGCAAATATTTGATGGCTTAAACGTTCATTTCTATTCAATGTTTCCTTTGAAACTTCTGATAAATAAATTATGAATAAAATCAGTGATATATCAACAGACTATCAACCTTTTGCACCGCATAATGCAAGAATTATCACATATTGTATAAATCAAATCATTTTGTTGATATTCTCACTTTATCAGATATTTAAAGTATGCAAGTTTCTTATGAATTCAAAAATTTAACTAAATTGTTAGATTTTCAGAATTTCTGAACATCCAAATACGAAATGTGAGAATTCCCGAAATTCTCATTTCTGAATCCTCAGATTTACAAATTTTTAAACTTTCGAACACGAAAATTCGGAAATTCCCCAAATTTCCAATTTTCAGAATGCTGTAATTTCCAAGATTCGGAACTTTCGAATCCTCTGATTTCTTTAAAGCGTCGTGAGTCGGTAATATAAGGAACTGTATCAGAAATCAGAAACGAATGAATGCGAACGATCAAACGATGTTCAGAAATTGTCAGAGTGCAAAGGGTAAATATTTGATTAAACGATACTCAGAAACGTACTTATTAAAGGATAAATATGAAAAGTTAGCGTCCGCAGGTTCGTCGCGGTGAAACACGAGCGAAACATAACCGAAAGCTCGTTTCGTTATTTAACGAATTAATACGGAACACCGTGTGTTTCGTAATCGTTGCATGCTGCACGATTCCCTCTAATTAATAATTGTTGCACGTACGCAAATTCCACCATCGTACCGGGTATTGCGGGGCCTTGCTTGTCCTTTTTATTATGCTCCAAATATAATTATTGCGCCTACGAGGTCATTTCCATTCTCTCCTAATTGGTCGTACTTATGTAATCGCATGATTTCCACCTCACGTTACCTTTCTTTTTACAACCTCTCAACTTTCTTTCCTCTGTTTTTTTATCCATTTTTCTCTTTTTCCATTCATTTATGTTCGAGAGGGTTTTTAAATCACCCCGGAGACCGATGAACGATAGATAACTTTAAGAGTGCTTTCGTGAAATATTGAAAAAAGATATTTCCGATTCGTACAGATTTCTCTTTCAAATCTTTTCATCTCGATATTCTGCTTTATAATACATGTAAATGTTATTAAATTTTTCATGTCACTCACGGTTGGTTAACTGTAGTTAATACTTCTTGACAATTTTTAAATATGAACACTTTTTTATATCCCTTTGTAACTTAAAAAAGACCAGTTCCCTTTTGCGTCCGAAATGATCGACATCCTCCATCCAGGGATTAATATCCTTCCATCTAAATTAACTTCGCAACATACCCGAACAAAATTGTGAACAGGGTTCTATTTTTAAGTGCTTGGTTATTTGGAAAGCTTTAGACGACCGACTGTTATGGACAGGTTGCACAAGCTACGATGTCAACGTTATGTACAATCGATTTTATAATTTGTTACGATGCTGCAGTTCACGTGTTGTCGATGTTGTTTCCGTAGTGTTTCTTTTCTGTTCTCCTTCTTTCCTTGTCGGCCTTTGCTATTCGATTCGTTCAAACTGAATACATATTTTCATAAAAGTGATTATCTGCAGAATTTGTATACTCGTCTGAAATTATATGGAGAAAATAAAAATTATTCGATAAAATTTAAGTATGTAACTTTTCGAATGGCAAAGGATTGCGATAAAATAAATTTTGAATTCTCTATTTTTATTTGTATCATTTGATGGTTGTTTGCATCGAAAAATCCTTACATATTATTCAGTTCGATAATATGATTATAATTTTTCAAGCATGTATTTTCACAGTGGCAGTCGAACTGTTAAAATACGTCCACGTGATTTTATTTTTTTCCAGCGCGAACGATCAGCGTATCGTGAGTATTGTCGCAAAGTAATCGATTTTTCGTTTGTACTGTTCCATCGAGAGAAGCTGGCTGTTTTGCATGCTTGCCTTTCGAACAATTCAGTCGAATTTAACTCGTAATTGAACAGAAGGCTGACTTTTTACATGTTACGTTACGTGTACTAGGTCATTGCACATTAAATGGACGATTCCGGAACATCAAAAGCCTATAACGATTTGATGACATAAAAGCGTTACGAAGTAGCATTTGCGTTGTATCGATTTCAAGCTTAAAGTTTGCTGAAAATTGTTATGTACAGATTTCGTGAGTATTCCTGTTACGGAGTGATTGATTGTCAGTTGCGACGAACAGTTTTCGAACACATGTCGTTTGACAGGATTCGATGACATAAAAATGTCACCAAATAATAGTTGTATTCATTTCAAATTTGACGTTTCATCGCTGTGTTAATGCTTCATGAGGATTTTTAAAATGGCTGACGGTCGATAATAAACCCTCACAGATTTCTCTTATGAAGTTTGAACAAATTTCATGACAAAATAGTATTTGAATATTGCACTTATGCTATATTAGTTTTAATTATATCAATCACTGAAATCAGTAATATAATGAGTAACAAGGTATAAAGTCTGAAACAGTATCATTTTGTAGTAATCGTTGAAATATTTACATACTAATTTTCATTAAACTATAAGCTTCAAAATAACATATCTCAAGTATTGTTTTTCAATACTTTTATGTCATGAAACTTTCTTAGACTTGATGTGCTCGAAACCAGTGATTGTTCGCTATAATCAATCATCAGCCATTTTACAGTAAAAGTCTTGACAAAGCATTTACACAGTTTCATGAAACTTCAAGCTTCAGATTGATGTATTATAAATGTAATTTTGAAATAGTTTTCAGTCATGGAATCACGCTCGACCTTTACTGTTTTGAAATCGGTCGTTAATGTAATCGCTTACCAGCCAGTATTGAAAATACTATGGAAAGGTAAACACAGTTATTTTGTTGAAACCTCGAGATCTTGATATACCATAAGTGTTATTCTGCAATGACTTTACATGTTACGAAATCGGTCATTTAACGTGCAACGACCTGACGTTTATTTAAAAATTTTAAACGAACTTTAAAATCCGGAAACTTCGTTTCTTTTATTCAAGATAAAAGAACGCGTACTTTTAAATCAGACTGAAACGTTAAAAGCAATTTTAAGTAAATCAGCCATTTTACCCGCAACAACCTGTTATACTTAACGTTAAACCATTGCCGTTGTGTTGTATACACGGTATATCTACTTGTATACCCGGTTGCCGTTGATCAAGAACCGGTTAATTACATCGCTTAATTACAGGAGTAATGCCAAGAAACTTATTTCTTCCGCTACATCCTCTTGAAAGTGCAAATAGTTCGCTGCATAATTTAAACGTAGACATCGGGGTCGCGAGGGTAGTTTCAAACGGAATAGCCAACTTGTAAACTTCGAAGGCTTAGATTTAATTTCCGTAATTAACGTGGTGATTTCTGAGGCCTTTTAAACAGTGTACAAGAACGAAAAATCGATTTTACACATCTTCGCGTGATCCTTGCCGTTGGCGTAACTACAATCCTTTTGGGGTGAAACGCGTCCCTTAGCGTGACTAATAGTTTCAATTTCTGAACCATATTAAACATAGCCGAGCGGCTTTTCCAGATTTCAGTTTGGAGATTAGGGACTTACGATATTGGGAATTTGCGGATTTAGGGATTTAAGGATTTAGGGATTTGGGAATATGGGGATTTGGGGATTGGGGAATTTTGAAATTTGGTAATTTAAAAATTTGGGGATCTAGGGAATTTGGGAGTCTAGTGAATTTGGGGATCTAGGGAATTTGGGGAGTTTGGGGATCTAGGGAATTTGGTGAATTTGGGGATCTAGGGAATTTGGAGGTCTAGTGAATTTGGGGATCTAGGGAATGTAAGCGTACGGTATGCGTTCTAAATATGTATACATCTTAGGCATTATTGCGCCAATGTACCGATCGCCTTTTGTTTATCACCCGAGGACGGACGACCGGGAGTCGGTCGTCAGTCGTTATCGGATCGTTCCTGAATAAACACGTTTTACACCGATCTCTGTATATTTTCATAAGCCATCCTTACAGGAATTTGCGGAATTTATAGAGTTGGGGATTTAGGGAATTTGGGGAGTTTGGGCATTTTGGGATTTAGGGAATTTGGGGAATTTGAAGAGTTTGGGGATTTAGGGGATTTGGGGGTGGGGGAATTTGGTAATATAAAAATTTGGGAATTCGGTAATTTAGGGATTTGACAATTTTGAAATCTAGGAACATGTAAATTTGAAAATTTGGGAATTTAATAGTGTCACAATTTGAAAAATTAGAAATTCTAAACCTAAAAATATTCCATAATTCGAAACTGGTAAATTGAGAAATTCGGAAAACTGGACTTCGAAAATTTCTAAATCTCGTTACCTGGTTACAAAGTAACGCAAAGTAGTTCGAGTTTCTTCTTCGAGGAGCAGAAAGGGGCGTTTCACCCCTGTCTTTATATAGTTACGCCAATGATGCTTGGTTTTTGCTTCGATCTATCTGCTGCGATGTTCAGACAGATGGTTGCATACATTTCCATGCATTACTTAGCTCTATGGTTTTTTGTCATTTAAATGTTACGCGTTGTGTTGTAATGTTTCCAGTGTAGCATTTTCTCTCCTTCTTTCTCTGTGTTAAAAAGGTCACGTTGGACGCAAAGCTGAATAAAAGAAAGAGGTGCGCGTGTAATGTGATTTGCCTTAAGTGAGACAACTCTTTTTTTTTTTTACCACTTTGGTCCGCTGCCGTTTCGACGATATTCTGCTCACGCGTACCGCTCGAAATTTAAAAAAAAAAAAGCGAAAATGAATGGAAATTCTGAATTTTAATGGAAAATCAATGTCGATGGAAATACGGATTCGAAATTGGCAAATGAACGCCATATTATTTAAAATAACGTAGATAATTGATATTGAATTTATTCAACGTAATTTTTACCAAAAAATTTATTCATATAGGAAATATTGAAATTTTAACTTTCCAAATCACGTTCGTTTCCAATAATGATAATTAAATTCTGCACGCAACAAATTCTCGCAAGAGATATTAGTTATTTCATACGTTGTTAATGCAATTTTAATAGTAATCAATTTTAAAACAAACTATCTATCTTTGCAAAAAAAAAACTGTAGAATTGTGTATTCGATTGGAAAATTAATCGAGCAATGTCCTGTCTCATATTTTAGTTAAGTTTTGCCTTACTTGGCTGGAAAGCGAAAGACAAAAAAAAAGCGGTACTGAATAATTATTTTGCCAATGACGCACATGGCATATCACATTCCACTGCGTGTTTCTTTTATGGATTAATGTTTTTGTGGTAGAGAAAACGTGATTATTGCCTGGTAGATTGTTTTCGACAGCTGCTTAATTTTGACTTCATAAAAAAGCAACGCGTTTCCCTTAGACGACACCTGTCGATCCGACGAATTCACGTGCGCAAACAAGCATTGCATTCAGCAATCATGGGTGTGCGATAACGACGACGACTGCGGGGATGGCAGCGACGAGAAGGACTGCAAACCAGTCACATGTCGTCCTGGAACCGAATTCGCCTGTTTGCAAAATTACTGCATAACGTACCGTTGGAGATGCGACGGTGATTTTGATTGTCCTGATCATTCCGACGAAATCGGATGCAAGGTATGAAAACACAGACACGTCCTTTCTCCTCTGTCCTACCCAAATTTTTTCATGTATATTCCATATCCTCGAATTACTACATTCAAACATTCGCATTGTAGAGGTTGTTAGAGATTTAAGTTTTCAATTTTCCAAGTTCTTTAATTTTCCCAAATCTCCGGATCTCCAAATTTATAAATTTACAAAATTCGCAAGTCCCTAAAGTTAATTTCCAAGTCTTTAAATCCCAAATTTTCCAAATTCTCTAATTTCCCCAAATTCCCAAATTTTCAATCCCTATATCCCTAAATTTCTAAA
Source organism: Megachile willughbiella (assembly GCA_945859595.2). Classification (NCBI taxonomy): domain Eukaryota; kingdom Metazoa; phylum Arthropoda; class Insecta; order Hymenoptera; family Megachilidae; genus Megachile; species Megachile willughbiella. Next base: position 12,559,971 of record OX243798.1, on the reverse strand, counting down.
TCCCCAAATTCCCTAATTTCCAAATCCCCAAATCCCTAAATCCCTACATCCCCAAATTCTCAAATTCTCAAATTACCAAATCCCAAATTTCTAAATTTTGTAAAACTTTTAGGAGTACGCGAATGGAGAACGTCTCAGTCACTGCAGCAAAAAAGAGTTCGACTGCGACGACGATGTCACTTGTATTCACCAAAATTGGGTTTGCGATGGTGACAAGGACTGTCCAAATGGAGCGGACGAATCGCCACAGCGGTGCCACAATGTGACGTGCAGACCTGATCAGTTCCAATGCGAGGATCATCATAATTGCATATCAGGTATCTGATTAATGTAAAGTTATACTATTTTTGGTTCGATCAACGAAAATCAGATGGATTTGTCCCATGAATTCATTATCGTTAGCTGATTATTCATTTATTAATTCGGATGTCCAGGTGGACAACTGTTTGATTGCAGAAATTTGTAATTGGAATTAAGATCCCTGTTAGGTAACTTCATTATTTTCGGAAGTATTATTGTCACAAATAAAATCATATATTTTTCTCTACGTTTAAACCTGCATAAATAATATTTCGTATAAGTTGTTGATTATTTATGATAACGCTGTTTTATGTACATAATTAATTGAATTTGATATTTATTGTTTCATTTCATTCGTTATTTATTAAATTTAATATTAAAGTTGAATTTAATATCTGTTATCATTTATTCACGGAACATTTCCATAATTCTGTAATATGAATAAAACAAGTTTATATACGTTTTATAGAAGTTTTAAAATTGAAAAAATAGTGAAGAGATGGTTATATTTTGTAAAATATTACAGGTCATTTGTACTGCAACGGGAAAGCAGAATGCGCGGACGGCAGCGACGAGAAAAATTGCACGAGCAAAGCGGTGACTTCTTGCGATCCGTTGACTCAATTCGAGTGCAGCGAAGGTTCGTGTATCCCGATTGATAACGTGTGCAACAAAAATCGGGATTGCATCGGTTGGGAGGACGAAAATCCAGAGCTTTGTGGTGTGAACGAGTGTTTGAAAAACAACGGCGGATGTTCGCAAATTTGCGTCGATCTACCCATTGGTTTCCGGTGTAATTGCAGCGCGGGATACAGACTAATAGATAACCGAACCTGCGATGGTAACGTATACTTAGATCATTAAAATATATATACTTAAAGGAGGAAGATTGTGTCACGAATGTCGCAAGTAATGATTGCTAATGTTACAAATATAAAAATGATGTTATATTTCTTATTTCAGACATAGACGAATGTCTAGTACCGGGTAGCTGTTCTCAATTTTGTTTGAATGAAAAGGGTGGATTCAAGTGTAGCTGTGCCACGGGTTACTTGAAAGACCCCAGAGATCATACTCGTTGCAAAGCAGCCGAAGGTCACGCCAGTTTGCTCTTCACCAGAAGACACGACATCAGAAAAGTAGCTTTGGATCGTCTGGAGATGACCGACATAGTGAAGAACACGAAAATGGCTACTGCTCTGGATTTTGTTTTTCGCACCGGTATGATCTTTTGGAGCGACATTAGCGAAAAGAAGATCTATAAGTAAATATTTGTTTAAATAATTTCGTTGTACTTAGATTGTCGACATTGTATCTTTAATCGTTCTGTGTGATCGTTTTAGAGCTCCAATAGATGAAGGCAATGAACGCACGGTCGTTATTGATGATGGTTTAACTACATCAGATGGACTCGCAGTTGATTGGATATACAGTCACATTTACTGGACCGATTCTAGAAAAAGTACCATAGAACTGGCTAATTTTGAGGGAAATATGAGGAAGACTCTTATACGAGATCGCATACAGGAACCTAGAGCTATAGCTTTGAATCCATTAGAAGGTTGGATGTTTTGGACCGACTGGAGCGACGAAGCTCGTATCGAGAAAGCTGGCATGGACGGTTCTCATCGAATGGTAGCGCTAAAAAGACAAAATTATATACTAACCCTTAGCTACAGACCACATGTTCCAGAAAGGACTTTGAATTTTTATTTCAAATTTCTAAATTTCCAAATTATATAATCTAAGAACAGCTTAGATTATACTGTAGTTAAGGGTTGATTACTGCTGATTAAGATCAGAACAAGATTTCAATCGAATCATTTACAGGTTATAGTTGATAATGATGTGAAATGGCCAAATGGATTGACTCTGGATTTAATAGGCAGGAAGGTGTATTGGGTAGACGCGAAACTGAATATAATTGGATCCTGTAATTACGATGGTTCTGGTAGACGAACGGTTCTTTTTTCCCCAGTAGTATTAAGGCATCCATTCAGTATTACAACGTTCGAGGATTACGTGTACTGGACCGATTGGGACAAGGAAACGATATTTAAAGCAAATAAATTCACTGGCAAATCCGTCGAACCCGTCACGTCACTTCGAACTCTTCAGCATCCAATGGTCGTTCACGTGTATCATCCGTACAGGCAACCAGATGGAATGAATCAATGTCAAGCAGTGAATGGTCACTGCAGTCATTTATGCTTACCAGCACCAAGGATTAATTCGAAATCACCTCTTCTTAGTTGTGCTTGTCCAGACGGTCTAAGATTATTGCCTGATGGTTTAATGTGTGTAGAAAAAGGTAAAATACTTTTACGTATAATGGGTGCTAATTCTTCTTGATAAATCATATGCATCATATGCACGTAACGACTGTAGTCAAAAGAATGATGTCAAATCAAAAATATTTATGCATGTGGTTCAAACAAAAAATGAATGCTTATGACACAAATAGGACTTGCGAATAAAATATTATAAATGGGGCATGTTTAAAACCTCATTTTCAATTCATATTGATCGTTTTGATACATGATTTATGTAAAATCTCATTTCTTTTTTTATTTTCAACTGTACAATTATTGCCTTGATATCTTACGTTTATTATTTAATTATATTATTTTGCATCGGTGTTGCATGAATATGGGATATCCAGTTAGTACAACTGTAGCACCTACAACACAAGAAATTAGTAAACCATTCAAGAGACTAGAACCACTCAACGTTACTACGACAACTATCCGTAAGTATGCTTGCATGACTTTCATTTTACAGTTACATTTTGTATGATCAGTGGATCGTAAACAGACTGTGGATAGATCTTTATACTTTCAAGACTTCGATATATCATAAATGTATTAACATCTGCAGTCTAATTAATATTGGCTTCATATAGTATTAATGATAACACGGGAACTATAATGCAGACAGGAGAGTTTTACATCTGCTAATATCTTTTCATTTGAACTTTTTATAATGAACAAACAACTTGTTAATTTTTTTACTCTTCTTATCTTAATTAACAATTTTCTTTTAGATCCAGCACACTCAACAGATGGAGATGGAAAGGACGGTCTTGCAAGCAAATCAACAGGTCCTGGTTTGGTTGCTGGTATAGTGATAGGCGTGGCATCTTTGGGATTGTTACTCCTCGCATTAGTAGCAATATTATGCTATAGGCATTATCTTCATCGTAATGTTACGAGCATGAATTTCGATAATCCTGTATACAGGAAAACTACGGAAGATCAATTTAGTCTTGAAAAAAATAGGTTTCCACTCCCCACTGCTACAGTTGGAGAAGAGGTAATACATCATTTTATTTATGATGCTTCAGGTATCAACATATATAATAATATCTTTATTTTAACAGGCTCAGGAACCTTTAACGAGTCCTGGAACTAACGATTATGTTTAAGACTCAATCTGTCAATGAAACGGGCAATGAAGCAGGCTATTGAAATAATGTCGACCAAGTAACGAAATGATGTATAAAAAGAGATGAAGCCCATACACGTCGAACATAAACCTGTCCAATAATATGCCTGCATTTGCCCGCCTGCCTGCCAACTCAGCTGTGATTATGTTTACTTTTTTTTGTACCGTGTCTTTTTGTTTACAAATTCATGCATCTCGTCATACAACTATATTATACGTATGTGCAACATTTAGATTTGCTCCAAGGCATAAAGGGAGAAATATCTAGGTGAACTATAATATCGTTGCCAAATAAGCGTTAAAGCGTCGGTTTTCGAGTAGTTTATAAGATACAATTCCTATTTTATAATGTTCTTTTTTTTGTTTACGTACGTAGCATGTAATATATATATATATAAATATATATAGTAGTATTTATCGTTCTACGTGGGGTCACGACACAATCTATGTTTAATTCATATATATACATACATACATACATATATGTATATATATATTATAAAGAGAGAATATTTTTATCTACACATAAGGTCTTTAACTTGTTATCGTTTCGCTATTTATTCTGTAAGAAATATAATTTCTTCGATTATAATCTTCAGTTAGATATTAATTGCATCATCAAAATCACATGTATATAATACACAAATTCAAAATATATCATAGAAATAATTTTACAATGAATTTGTAATGATATTGAATTATTTACGAACGTTATACGATCTTTTCGAGGATTTGTTAAATTATTTATAACTGTTTTAAATCGTACATCATAAAATATTTTAGAGTGCCAAAATGAAATGTTTCAGAGATTTTCAAATTTATGAATAGTCGTAGCAATGGGAACTTGTTCCTAAATGATTATGAATTTTTTTTAATAATCTTATAGACTTATGAATAGCAATATTGGTATTTAATCCCAGTAATAGCTCAAAACCCAGTGACGTTGAAGCATGTAAATGTTTAACTCTTTTTTGTACATGAAAGTAAATTTCTCCTTTTATGTCATTTATATGATACATACAAGCATTATTTTCTTGCATTGTTCACAGAATATTTTAATAGCTATCTACGGTTACATAGGTGACCCATATCATAGCGAAATCACTCGTCCCATAGACATTCTGTTAACGTTATAATTGTAATGTAATAGATTCAAAACCGACTAGATGTAATAAGATCAGCTCAATGACACTAAGAGTGACTGTGTGTCTGTTAAAGTAAAACTGTTGTTTAGGTATTTCAACCTATTAAGAAAATGATCAGTGTATATGTATAGAAATATTGCCTCGAGTTTAAGAGTTTTACTTATTATATATACTTTATGATTAATGAAATTAAATAATTAAATGTGAGACAGACATTCTTCTAGATAAGATTATTAAGAAATGATAATATTAGGACAAGCTAGATGCCGTGTATATTAATAAGTAGCAAAATATATACTTACAGATTTTAATTTAGATAACTTCGGTTTCTAAGGTAATAAAAATAAATAGTTTGTATAGAGATTATTTTCCATTTAGAAATCTGTTTAAAAAATGAATGAATTACTGTTGGTTATAATAACAATTTATGTTCGTATTGTTAATTAAAACTTATTATATACGCAGTTTGTTTTTGAAAATATTTTATAGTACATTGTATATATATATATATTATCTGAATATTTTATATTGATAGTATATTGGATCGAATTTTTTATCGTAACTTGTAGATAAAAGTTTGCTACTTTTTAATAAAACACACATTACCTATGAGTGAAAGAAAGCAAAGTCCAAAATTAAAATATAGAGGCTCGGTGGTGATTTTAATCAAAAGATATAGCAAGAGTGTGGTGAATATCAGTTGCAATTAATTGTGTGAGTCACAAGGCATAACTTAGCCTATTTGTTCGCCAAAATCGTGTCAAACATTATTTCTATGCAATATATATTATCACTACACATGCATAATATAAATATATATATATATATTATATATATAATTTATTATAATGATTATTGTATAAATAAATATATAAAATAAATCACACTACCGTCATTATTATTGTACCTACAAGAAGTGTAAAATATATGATTTGTAAAAATGTGATTTGGAAATATAGAACAATACATAACTGTTTTCCTGAGTTATAAATCATTTGCAGAAATTGGTCTCATTATATGGCTCCGAATGGACCTGTAGAACAAATTGTGCAAAGAATCATAAAAATGGAACTCTATCCTCGTAGACTGGTTGTTAAATTAACTTTCCAATCCATGCTTGATTATAAAATTTACAAATTTGCATATTTGGAAACCAGTAAATCGACAATGTTATTCGACCTCAGTCGATAACATAATGTATTTAAATTGCCCGCTATAAAATTCGACTTATCAAAAGTATCGATCGATAAAAAACGATATATAGCCTGATATAGCTGTGTACACAAAACAAAATTCAAAATCCGTTGAAAACGACAGGTATACTTTGTCTGTATTGTTATCTTGTACATATGTGATAGAAGTATCATGAACAATGTAATTAATTACCCTTCTTGTATAAAAATTGTAAGTATTTGATAACCGAATAAATTTTACGATTATGCTTTAAATTGAACGCCAATAATATAGATTACAGAAAAAGGTTAAATTTTGCAGCCTTCTACAAATTTAAAACAAAGTGCGACTGTTACAATGTTTTCTCAGAAATTTGATATTAAAGAAGCAATAACGTTGAACGATGAATTAATATTATTAGCAAATCAAACGTTTGGAGAAAGAAAATGGAGTCATAGTGTTACTAATCAGACAATTGGTATGTATTCTTTTTACTAATTCTGTCTTAAATTTAGTTATTTGAAATATTCATTTTTCATTACTTTGGAGTTTTAACTATGTTTCAGATTTTGTTGAATCTTTTATGGGTAAATATATTTGTGGATGTGTGACATTCATTAAAATTCAGTTACAAGATGGAACATTTCATGAAGACATAGGATATTGTTATGCAGAAGGAGCCATTAAAGGTTTATCCATACACTGTGCACGGATTGTATGTTTAACATTTCAATAGCTTATATTTTTGTATATTATAAAAATTAGTTTTTGTAATATCACATTTAGGGTTCACTCGTGGATGCCTTTAAAAAAGCATTGTCATGCTTTGGTAATGAACTGGCAAATCAAGTACAAAAGCTGTCAAAAAAGTTAACCAACTCTCATACGTATAATGTCCAAAAAGAAGACTTGCATCTCTCTATACAAAGCATACCAGCTGATTTACCTGAACCATGTGCACGATCAACTCCACTTATAAGTAATAAAAGTGGTAACAAAGTTATAAATCAAGTATTTCTGAAATTTGTTACCAATGAAATTTTAATGAAGTAACATACTCAATATTACTTTTCAGAAAATACCTGTAAACCTATCAGTTCAGTTAATGAAGAAAAGCAGTCATTGACAAGACCAAAAAGTCCTGCTGAACAAAGAGGACAAACAATAATACAACATTCATCTATACCTATAAAAGTTGAAAATGGTGTAAAAGGTGAATTACAGTCTAATGACACGAATTTCCAAAAAGAACAAGAATATCAAGCACAAGATCCAAAAAAAGGTAAAAGATAAATGACTTTCAAAACAATTATTTATAAGTAATTATAATTACAATATTACAAATTGTATATAAAAAATACTAAATTGTAAGTAATATTTGCATTTATTTACAATAAATAAATGATTTCAGTATTAAGTGAAGAGGAATTACAACGGTTAGAACGAAAACGAAAACAGATGGAGAAACAAGCTGAGTACAAAAGACTTATGAGGGAGAAAGAACAACAAAAATTAAGTGAAAATAAGAAACCTAATCCCAAATATTAATCATTGAAATAAGGTGAAGCAGTACATATTGTCGATTTCATGAATGACCAATCTTTTTAGATAGCCCGATTGAACTCTCGAGATTTCAAGAAAATAAAAGATCACCAGGTATGCACGTCAGAATCGTCATAAGAACGCTTGCGCATTAGCTTAGTTACAAAGTACGATGTACCAATCAGAGCCAGCATGTGCAGAATGAACGAAAATCATTCGTTCGACAATCTTATTTTCTCGTGAAATCGACAATATAAATTTTACATATATAAAATATATTGTAAAATGCACAAAAAATAACCTTATAATATGTATATATATATCACTGTAATTATAATGATGTATTTTGATAAAGAGAGTACACAATTACTTTTATAGAAATTTAACACTGTTTACACTTACTTTTGGCTTAAAAATTAAGGTTATAAACTTCCCAAAACGTAGATTAAAAACAAACAATTAATGTAGATTTTGAAAATAAATATTTGATTTCAGTTATAATCATAAACTTATTTTCCAGAAATATCACAGTATAAATTAAATTTTTTCACTTTAAATTGAAAATCGTTATAATACTGTAAAAAAATGGAAAACATCAATCAATATTTTAAAAGTTATGAAGAACTTGATGTAAGTACACATGTATGGTTACATGCTTGATTATAATAGATGTAACGAAAATATATCATTTTTTTTAATTGGAATTTATAGGTACATCAATTAATGTTGAGTGATAAAGTGAGAAACCTTGCTTATAAAAATGCAATAATGAATTGTAAACATATGTTTAATGACAAAATTGTTATGGATGTTGGTGCTGGAACAGGTGATTGTCTTGTAATTAACTCAAATTCACTTAATCTATGAAAGTTATGTGAATGTTATTGGATTATGTTAACATTATTTTTAGGAATACTATCAATATTTTGTGCACAAGCAGGTGCAAAGAAGATTTATGCAATAGAAGCAAGTAACTTAATAAAACTTACTGAACAAGTTGTAAAACAAAATAAATTAGATAATAACATTACACTAATCCATAGCAGAATAGAAGATATTGATCCAAATGACTTAGAAAAAGTAGACATCATAATTTCAGAATGGATGGGATTTTATCTTGTACATGAAGGAATGTTGAATTCTGTCCTATTTGCTAGGGACAATTTCCTAAAAGAAAATGGAATATTGTTTCCATGTGTTGCTAAATTATATGCATCACCGTGTCAAATACCATCAATGTATGAATTTTGGGATGATGTTGATGGCATCAATATGAAGTAATAATCAAAATTTTAGTAAATAAAATTAAAAATTTCGTATTTGTACAATGTTTAATATTTTTACATTTCTGATATTACAGATGTGTTGGAAAAGAATATAGGAAAACAAAATCAATGAAACCTGAGATATTACTTGTAGATGAGAAAGATCTTTTAACTGAAGCTAAATTGTTAGCCTGGCTGGATTTACAATGCATCAGCATTGAAGAATTAAATCAACTTGGAGGAGAAGAATATATTTCTGTCTGTAATAAAGATGGAAGATACCAAGGAGTTTGTATTTGGTTTGATGTTGAATTTCCAGATGGGTCAGAATTATCTACAAGTCCTTTCCATAAAGTTACCCACTGGAAACAAACTGCCATTGTATTACCCACAGATATAGAAGTAACAAAAGATGAACCCATTGCATTTAAGTTAGAGCTGACCAGAAATAGTATTAAACCTAGACAGTACAACATAGAATTGGTGCTTTTGGATGCATCTGAAGTTGAACATGAAGTTCCTTGTCCTTGTCATATGACAAAGTGCATTGTTATGAGAACATATATGGCAGAACATAATGGATCCAGCGATGAAGATTCAATAAAAAAATGATATCTTTTTAAGATGCTAAATTGCAAGTAATTTTTTATCATAAATATCTATGTATAGTAGAAAAAGCTACTCAATCATTCCTTATCCTTTGATCATAGAAACATGTGAATTAATTAGGAGAAATCAATGTGATCAGAAATCTATTGACATCACAGAACTTATATTATTGAATGCATTAGTACGTGCCATATATGATATTTCAAAGAGCAGATTTCCTAAAGCATCATGGTTAGTTTGCATGTAGTAGTCCTACGACTTGAACAACATGAGTTCTCACAAATCAATTAATTTATTATTAGTATTCTGGTAGGTCATATTTAGCTCACACATTTTGGCTAACTTCAATCAGTTCCGCATTAATTAATGCTGCCCTACTGCATTAGCTATATACATGGTGGTCAATACATGCAATGGACAAAAGAGGTGATGATGTAGGACATTATACAAAGTGTACAAGATAAAACGTCGCTGGGTATATGCGTTTGGCGTCATGAAAGTTACAATTGCGCATGTATTTTGTTGATCGAGCGAATAATATCTAGTTAGTTTTCATGAAATAGTAAATATTTTCATAGAAATCTGTCACAAACATATTAAAAAGAAAATATTATTTTGACAGGTTATTCGCATAATACAAAAACACTTAATTAAGATATAAGTACAATATTTGTTATACTGAAGAAAAGTAAATATAATTACAAGTATCATAGCACCTCTGTGAAAAAACCTTGTCCGTACAAATGCGTGCGCAGAAAAGTTACTGCATCGAGATTACAGAGCGACATAACCTCGAAAACTTTGTAACTGAACCTGCCTAGCACATGACTCATACTAACATATTTTTGGTATAAGTCTACGTTCAATCGTACTTAACGAATCAGAAGTAAATAAGAACTAAAAAAATATGACAGCGGAAAATGTAGAAATTGATACATTAACGTTAAATGGAAGAACGGATGAAGAAGATATTGTAACACCTTGGGATGTTGCAAGTAAAAATGACACCGGAATTGACTATGACAAACTAATTAGTGAGTTACACAAGTACCATTTGTCACGAACAGTTTCAAATTGAGAAAATTTAAGAAAATTTCATTATGTTATAGAAAAATTTGGAAGTTCAAAAATCGACGAGGAATTATTAACCAGGTTTGAGAAAATCACAGGAGAAAAGCCACATCATTTTCTTAGAAGAGGAATATTCTTTTCTCATAGAGATATGCATACTATATTAAATCTTTATGAACAAGGAAAATCGTTTTACCTTTATACTGGAAGAGGTCCTAGTTCAGATTCTATGCATTTAGGACATCTTATACCATTCATGTTTTGTAAATGGTTACAAGATGTATTTCATGTTCCATTGGTTATTCAGTTAACTGATGATGAAAAAGCAATATGGAAAAACATAAAAGTAGAGGATGCAATTAAGTTGGCCTATAATAATGCAAAGGATATTATTGCCCTTGGATTTAAACCAGAAAACACATTCATTTTTTCCAATTTGGAACATATTGGAAATAACCCTGCATTTTATCAAAATATGATTAGGATACAAAGAAGTGTTACATTTAACCAAGTAAAGGGTATTTTTGGATTTGGAGATAGTGATCCTATTGGAAAAATTGCATTTCCACCTACCCAAGCTGCTCCAGCAATTTCTGGAACTTTTCCTTTTATATTTAAAACTGCGAAAGTTCATTGTTTAATTCCATGTGCTATAGATCAAGACCCTTATTTCAGAATGACAAGAGATGTTACACCAAAGATTGGTTACCCCAAACCAGCTCTGTTACATTCTGTATTCTTTCCAGCCTTACAAGGCTCAAAAACAAAAATGTCTGCTAGTGATACTAATAGTGCAATATTTTTGACAGACACTGCTAAACAAATAAAAAATAAAGTTAACAAACACGCATTCTCAGGAGGACAAGCTACTGTCGAAGAACATAGACAATTAGGCGGCAATTGTGAAGTAGATATAGCATACCAGTGGTTAAGATTTTTCCTCGAAGATGATGAAAAGCTAGAGCAACTTAGAAAAGTAAGATGCAATAAAAATTAAAATGTTTTCTTTAATACAAGCATGTTAAAATATGTTACACATTTATGTAATACATATATATGTGTAGTAAATATATGTAAATACAATAAATCTTAACTTTTTTCAGGGCTATACAAATGGAGAAATTTTAACAGGAGAGCTTAAAAAGGAATTGATTAATGTTCTACAACCTTTAGTTGCTGCACATCAAGAAGCCAGAAGTAAATTAACAGATGAAACAGTTAAACAGTATATGGTTCCTAGAGATCTTGGTTTTGTAACAAAGTAGTTACATAAAAATTATCTTTTTTGTATATAAAATTCAAAAACTTTATTTTCATCGATTTATTTAATTTTATTTATTCTTGAAACGTATTAATAATTGTTTTTACAATTAATAATTGTTTATTTAGAAAATTTATTTTTTAAATTGTGATGGTGCATTAAATTGCTTTTTCTAAAATATATGCTCTGGATTTATATTTGTTGTCCTTAAAATATATCTGATTTTAAGAATATACATTTAATTTTTATATATTGATAATGTATATGATATTCGAAAAAAGAATATCTATAAATTATCAAATTTAAATTTTCGGCGGTAAAGCTTTGGCAATCAGCCACTACATATTGTTTATATGGCCTTTCCATAATTTTCTCCGCTCCTACAATTCCGTCCATAGTAAGACTTCACTATACTTAAAAGTAATTTTTTTATTTTATTTATAACAAATAACGTTACATATAAAACAATAGAACAATCATCATCATTACAGAATGTAATAATCTATTGTAATAAAAATTGAATAATATGACGAAATCAATGATAATTCATTACAATACATTTAGAAACATGAATACGTGTTTATGAAATATCGAAATTCAAACTCCGTTTATTAACTATAACAATGCTGATAAACGGAGTAATCAGTGACAGTACAATTTATCATCGAATAAAAACTTGATGTTTTTGTTTATATGTTTCTTCGCAAGAGTTAATTCCAGTATCGCGCGCAAGTTAATTTTACTTTGGGATCCTGTATGATTGCCCAGGCTTGAGCGGAAATCGTGGGCTTTTGATTGGTGGATTATGACGCCATAAAACATGCTATTAATAACCAACGCATGCGCAGAAATTTACCCAGTGTATATCCGCCATTCATGCAAGTCGATTTCGTTAGTTCTGTGTGTTGAGCCTAGCAAAGGAACATGGTGATAGTGATATGAAACAAGTCTATTAGCAATACCACGCTCTACACATATATACTTTTGCAAAGTAACGATGATATTTGGTCACGACCTTCCTACGTAAGTTTCGTAAATATGTAGACTGAGGTATAAACTATTTTAGTCGTGAAAGTTGGCACTGCCAAATAGTTTCTCATTAAAATCTGATATAGCTTACGCTCGCGAGATTTTCAATTCCTGTATTCGATTAATTCCACGACACTCACGGGATTACTGTTATAATTATATATCGAATGTAATTGCGTGTACTTCTAATCTTTCTATTTACATAAACGTTCCCTTGTTTCATTTTAAATTATTTCGTATCTCGAAATTATTTTGTACGTTACGTTCAGTGTACGAGCAGTGTTGTTTTAATTATCCATTTTCCGTACTTAAATTATAATCATAACTATAGAATAAATGATTTTCAAATCATTTTACGCAACGAAATAGCAAACGAAATTTTATTATCGTAATATGCACATATTATACGTAATACCATTATCTTGCATTCAGTTTTATTTTATATTATCAAAAAGAAACAATATTTTTAACACATATTACATCATTTCCTATTTTAGTAGCTTGTAAAAATTAAATTTTTTCTATCTTTATATGTTATTATCATTTTAGGTAAAACCTAAAAAAAAGTGTTAACCGAATGATCAGTTAAAAAATGCTGGTCAAATAATATCTGAAAAACGTAAATTAATTAAGCTGAGGCAGCAGATAGCAAATAAATACTATGGGTTCACTTTTGGATACTCCAAAAACAGAAAAATACAATGAACATGGTGCTGGCAATGGACTACGTTATGGAGTTGCCAGCATGCAAGGTTGGAGGATGGAGATGGAAGATGCTCATAGAGCAATAACTGGTTTAAAAGGTGGCCTCTCGGATTGGAGTTATTTTGCGGTGTTCGATGGGCATGCCGGTGCATCGGTATCAGCTCATAGTGCAGAACATTTGTTAGAATGTATAATGCAAACAGAAGAATTCAAAGCAGAAGATGTTGCCAAGGGAATTCATTCAGGATTTCTTCGACTTGACGATGAAATGAGAGAGTTACCAGAAATGAGTTCTGGTACAGAAAAATCTGGTTCTACGGCTGTTTGTGCATTTATATCTCCCAGAAATATATATATTGCCAATTGTGGCGATTCTCGAGCTGTACTATGTCGAGCAGGAGATCCAGTTTTCTCAACACGAGACCACAAACCTGTCTTACCAGCTGAAAGAGAAAGAATTCAAAATGCTGGTGGTAGTGTAATGATTCAAAGAGTTAATGGAGCTTTAGCTGTTTCTCGTGCATTGGGAGATTATGAGTACAAAAATTTGAAAGATCGAGGCCCCTGTGAACAGTTAGTGTCTCCAGAACCAGAAATATTTGTTCGAGATAGAGATGATGAACACGATGAATTTCTAGTTTTAGCATGTGATGGTATTTGGGATGTAATGAACAACGAAGATCTATGTAATTTTATACATTCAAGGTTGCTGCTTACAGATGACTTAGAAGCAGTTACAAACCAGGTTATAGACACCTGTCTTTATAAGGTAATGATGTCTAAAGCTTTTTATGTGTATTTTGTTAAAAACTTCTTACTATTATTTTTATCTATTAATGTTAGGGTGCTAGAAATGTTAAAAACTCTCTGTATTGAAATTTTATCAAATATAAACAATATACAGAAATTTTATGTACCCTTGTATTCAAAAATTTAATTCATAATTATTATTTAAGTATTATGAAATATTAATTTAATTCACACTATTATAACTAGACAAAAACTAAATCAGTTTATTTAGTATAATAGATTTAAATATATATATATACATATATCATATTGCAACTGTTAACCATTATTATCCTATTGATGGTACATGACATTAAGTTCTTTAGTGTAAATAACATTTTGTTTTTTATTTTTTAGTTTGTTTAAGGAGATATAATATCTTTCAAGAATGTAATATAAACTATTTACAACAATTATTAATTGAATTCTAAGATTTAAATATCTACCGAAAAGTAGAAAGTATTCATTAAAAGAATTATTCATAATTTATTATAGATAGTTTTTTTTTTTATTGTAGGGTAGCAGAGATAACATGAGTATAGTTTTGGTAACGTTCCCTGCTGCTCCAAAGCCAAGCCCAGAAGCTCAGAAAAAAGAAGCTGAGTTGGAAATGGCCATTGAAAGGAGAATCAAAGGTTCATTAACATTTCCATATTCACATCAATTATATTCTCTCTGCTGTTGCATTAATATGAAATCACAGTATCACACACATACTTGACATTCTGACAACTCTTAAAGAAAGAGGATCAGTTTATGTTATTTTTAATATTTAATATACAATTTATGACGTCTTTAAAGTGATATAAATACTAACAAGTACAAAAACATTTTATTTCATATATAATATATGAAATTTAAAGACAAGTATAGTTTATAGCTCATAACTAAATGTTTCTATGTGTTCTAGTTTAATTATAAACATACATTATTAAAATCAGCTCTTAACACTTTCTTTTCTATAATAGAATGCATAACAACTTAGTTACCTTCTTATTATGCAAACTTGAGTAAATTTTAGTGAATTTGTGAAGGATAAACACTTATATAGTCAAAATATGTTCCAAGTAAATGCCACATACTCGTATCTTACATATCTCTCTCTAATTTTCTGAAGAGGGTTGTGTGTACATACATATACATATATGTTTCTGTTATGAAACTGTGAAAACTTATTCTTGTCCAGTGGATGTATTTTCATACTACATGACTCATCTATTTAAATAATTATATTCTGTGTCAATTTGTTATTTATAATTACTAATTGTAAATGTAATTACTAATTATAAATAACAAATGAAATATAAAACAGTATAATACTATTAAAATGTTGGCCAAATTCTAAATATTCTAATAATCATATTTGTGCAATATAAAAGTTCATTATAAAATTAAACATAAAAATGTTCAAGAAAAGACTAAATTGTATTTGTATGATATCTATAGTATCAAAGAAAAAAATTAAAACGTACTTCTATAGTATCTTTTTCAAGCAATATCTAAAATTGATTTAATCTTTGCTCATTTTTATCATTCATAATATTGATGTGTGAATATTACTGAAAGTTACATATATATATATTTTTTATCTAATATGAATTTTATTTCTCATAATCTTCAATTTTGGGATTGTATTTCATTGTATTGTTGTTAGTTTCAAAATAATATTATATATATATATAGCACTATGTATACAAAGTATAAAATTAAGAAGCAACTATTAAAATATATTTTAAAAGATTTATATAGAATAGCTGAATGGATGTTTTTAAAATATCTGTAAATCTATCAAGTATTTCATGATCCCTGTTTTAATAACTACTATATTATTGTTAAAGCAAATAAGTATACAGTTCTTGAATAATTTGTCGAAAATGCATTAACAATATGTAGTTTATTACAGTATTATATGTCAAATTTTCCCTTCTATCCAATTGTATTAATTGTTTTCCTTTTTATTAAACTCTTTTAACACTAAAAATTATTTTTCTTAAAAATGCATTCCACCCTTGGAGTTGGTATTTTTTCAAACATTTTTGTAAGTAAAATTTGTATTCAAAAGTTGTTTGTTCCTCTTTCCAAATATATTGAAATACTATTTACAGGTAGGTGAATAGTTGCTTGTGAAAGTTTTAAACTATCTTATTGTATTTTTATTTTCTCCCTTTCAATAATACATTTCTTATGGAGGAACATTGCAACAAACATATAAGTTGAAAAGTATATCTATTCTATAATATTATCAATTCCAATGGTGGATAGGTGTAAAAACAAAACTATAGAAATATTTGTAATAAATGTGGATAATGATGTATCTACTTAAGACCGGATTAATGTTTCCAGGACTTCCATAAGAAATGTACTAAAACACTAAGTATTCCAGTCCTAAGTAGATGCATGTAGCTGTAATTGTTTATTATCCATTTTGAATCATGACTTTATATAAGACACTGTATAAATATATAAATAATATGTATTACCATTATTTATATGATGCACAAATATGATATCATAAGCACAATACATTTAATAGCAGTAGAGAACTTCTAAATTTATTAGTGACGTTAAGTAATTTCTTAATAATAATATATTCTTTTATATTTGTAGAAATAGTTGCCGAACAAAAGAATGAAAACGAATTTGATTTTTTGAAATTGCTGCAACTTCTTATGGACCAAGAGTTTCCTAATTTACCTCCTGGTGGCGGTCTTTCAGCTAAGTATGTATAACTATAAATTTTTCATTTTAATTAAAAAATTTTTAATTTAATTTAAAATTTAGTTTTGTTTTAAAAGTTATATTAAGGTTAGCATTTCTTAGACTAAAAGTAGTATATATCATTTTTGGCTTAACTCCAAAAATTGAATTTCTTGTAACCAAAAATTGAATTATCATATAATGATAATGTTATTTAATTTTTATTAAATGTGTATGTGAAAATATTTTGAAATTATTATAAGACATTACTACAGACGAATAACTTCGACTTTTAATATTTTTTTATGCATAAATTACAAATTTGAGTTTGCATATTGTAATCTATTAATTTGTTTCTTTCCAGACAACCTTTCATTGAACAAGTGTTTCGGGAAGTATGCCCCAACCAAGCGGATAGTGTAAGTCTTGGATACGATTTCCCTTTGATATAACTAACCTTTGACTTTTTACTGCATCAAATGTACAACTATAATCATTAGACATGTTCCATAATCATAACGATGCAGATACTACCAGAAATATCTTTATTTTACTGATCTCTCCTGATGTA
This sequence comes from Megachile willughbiella, assembly GCA_945859595.2. Taxonomy (NCBI): domain Eukaryota; kingdom Metazoa; phylum Arthropoda; class Insecta; order Hymenoptera; family Megachilidae; genus Megachile; species Megachile willughbiella. Next base: position 12,542,370 of record OX243798.1, on the reverse strand, counting down.
AAAAAAAGATTCATTTTAAACTTACAACAGAAGTACACTGGTATATTATAAAGTAAATCTTATCTAAACTAAAGTCTGCCATTAAATATGCGCAGCCTTAAATTCCTGCAATGCGTTGTTGTTGGTAAAAATAAATTAGAGTTTAAAAAATACACTTAAAAGTTATGAACTATTATACATATTCATCCATTCAAAGAGATTAATAATTAATTTTCTAAATTATAAATTATTTCATGTATCGTACAAAAATAACAAATATTAAGTTTGCTTGTGGAATTATTTTGTCAGAAATAAAATTTATAGTGTAATGTTGTTTGGTAAGGGGTTCGATAAAGTTGTGTACAAAATTTTATAATCATTAGGTTTGGATATTTGATATTATTATAAAAACTTGTTTCGTTATATATGTCTAGTTTGCAGTGCAAGTAACATAAAAATAATTAATAATAAGGGTATGTAAAATAAGGGTATGTTTATTATATATTCTTTTCTTCTTTAAAAATATTTTCAAGTAACCAAGTTAAAAAGAAGTATAAATATTATAAAATATTTAGAAACTAAAAGATATTTCTTATTATGTTTTACTGCATAATTTGAAGAAAAAAAAAAAAGACAAAAAAAATACGAAATGAACTCACTACATTTTACAGCTGATTCTAATTGGTATTGGTATTGGGATGGGTTTCACAATTATCACCACCTATTGTTGGATTTTATAAATTCTTCATCCAAGGAGTAAAAAAATGTTTATATTACAGTTATAAGCAGAGGATTTAAAAGTATTCTACTGAGAATGCGTGCAAATATAATATATGAAAAACTAGATAACGTGAGAAACTATCTTTAAATTACATTTATTTATTACAATAAAATACATATATATTTATTTTAATAAGACTTGAGTACATTCAATTCTGTGATCCTCTTTTGAATTATATGAAGGTTATAAAGTAAAAAAAAATATATTTTCTAACATTTCTAAGGAATAATTTTCTCACAGAATAATATTACCTTTTTGGAAACTCATGTTACTTCACAGATCTAGATTTTCATTATAATAAACACTTGGTAGAGTATTTATATCATATCCTCTTGCTATGTTGATAAAAAAAGTGCATAATATTACTATAAACAATTATATATTTTTGTAGTCTCTAGAAAACTTGCGCTCAGAATAATTACTTCTGAGGTCAGTTTTTCATACTCTTCCTTAAGAAGTTTTAAGTACATTTATATAACTGTTCATTCTTTGTTTCAGAAGAGTAGAAAAACTGATTGTTTAGTTTTAGAAATATCAATATTATGTATGTACATAAAAATTGTGTCCAGGAAACTGTGTATTAATATTTTATACAAATCAGTTTTAAAGTCAAGCAGTAGGACTGTAGTAAGGAGGCCTTGATTTTAGTTTCTTAAGGTAATATTGTATGTTACAATTACATTATTTGTATTTGATTTATTAAGGTAACCGAATTTGAGGTACAATTATTTAATTAATAAATTTCATAAAGAGTCTGGAAATTTGTAATCGTTAAAAAACAGTACAATTTAAAAGTAATTGATATGAAAAGTTATATAATTTATAAGTAAAAAAAAAGAAAAAAATGAAAAACAAAAAAGATGCAGATAAAAATCACCGAAATGCAAGTTTCAGATTTTACTCATCACATAAATATAATGCAGAACAAGTAAGTATTGTACTTAAGATATATTATCAAACTAGTATATTGTTAATTTCCGAAAATATTAAATATACTTGTAAATACATATTTAAAAGGTCAATGAAACTATTTATATCAGGTAATCATACATTTATTTTCTTTACCTTTTTCACGTGATTAATTTTGTACTTCCAAATATTCCCCATTTACGTAACATAGAAACTATGTGTCAAGGCCATCCTCAAATATAAAAATCTAGCATATGTATACCAAAGTATATATTACCGTTCCTGGTTAAACAAGTCCTGAAATTAACTAAAGTTAACAATCTATTTTCGTTTTAAAGTAATATAATAAATAACAGATCCCATATATAGAGTTATCTTCTCTATTTTTACTAATAATGGTGTATGGAATATATAAAAGTAGTTATATATTTTACTGGTATGCTAAATAATTTACTTCATAGGTTTTGATCGGATGTCAATCCTCCCTGTGCACATATTTCAAAATATTAGTTTTCTTAAATGTTACAATATATGGCTTTATAAGTCATAACAAAATATAGAAGATATACAATTTTTATTTCATATACAATTAATTAAAAGTAAAAGTTACAAAGTAGTTCAATGATATTTAATTCATCATGCCTTGTCTATTACATACTCGTATCACTAAAATGTATGTACTAAAACTTCAAATTCATATCCTACATACTTTACTGCATATTAATCAAATACCTGTGTACTTTAATTAAAAAGCGGACTGTTTTATCTTTATATGTGTGATTAAGAGTTCGCTACTAATCTCTCATTTGCATATATATTTGGAACTTAATCGTAGCAAAAGTAACAATAATCATACTGGTATTAATAGTAGTAATTGCTGTGGTCATGAAAATAAATCCAAAGTGCATTTTTAATGAGTTTCTAATGCTTTTTATTATTATTTGTTTATGGTCCTCTTCTGCTATTCTTGATTTTGAGTATTACTTATTTTTCTGTAGGCCTACAAATTCACAAGATTTAGATGATTGTGACTATAGTTAACATTCTATCTTTTTTAAAATTCGTACTTAAAGTGAATTTGGTAATAATATTGTGCAGAATAGGACTATCAGTTAATAAACGTAGTATAAAGCATACACAATATTCAAAGTTGGAAAAAGTAGCAGTTTTGTTCTTCTTGTTTGTTTGTATATATTTGTTGTATTTTTTTGTGTGTGTTTCTTAAATTTAATTTTATTTTTAAAAAATTTCAGTGAATATGCTTGTGTAATAACATCACAATGATAAAAATACTTCCTTTGAAAAATCAACATTTCATGAATCTCATATGAATCGTGTACAAACTGGACAAATTTTTGTAATGTGTGTACCTGAATTGTGTTAATTTTCGAATAACTGTAAATTGTTTTTACTATGCGAGAATGATAAACAAAACTTAAATATTTAATCATTTACATTTTTCTTCTTGATTTACATAATATCATTCTAAATTACATGAAACGTACAACTTTTAATATACATATATATATACATCGTTTTTTAAAAGTTTTATCAAGCTGATTTTTTTATTATCATAATACTATCCTTTCATATCCCATTTTTATTGTTTAGATCAGATTTCAACAATATTCAAGTCCTTTCCTGCAGTCCAAGATGAATTCTTCAATCCCTGATTTAAATAATAACTGTTAGTATTCCAGTATGTTTGTATACATGTAACATTAAACTTTTTTTGCAAAATACGAAATATAAAAGTAAAGTACATTTGATCTGCTATTTTAATATTACATTCAGAGGTACTTTAATGTATATAATTGCTTTTCACTTTTAACTTTGCCATGCGTCTATAATGTTTGCGTAAATCAGTAGCGCAATTGAAGATTTCTAAATCTTGTATAGTTTTTCTTTTTCATTTCTTAAGAGACAATTAATGTTTATATATATATATATATATGTGTATGTAAATAAAGGCAATCCTCCCCTTTCTATTTCTTATTAATATTAATTTTTACGGTGTAGTGCATACTGAACTATCGAAATAGCTTTGAGATGTGACATACCTGATATTATGCAAAGTTATCATCTATTTTGATTACAAATGTATCTAAATCTTAACTGTAATACTTCAGCTTATTAATTTAACACTAGTAATATTACAAAAACGTTATCTTAATATTTGTTTAAAGTGTACATTTACATAATTGTAAATAATGTGTACTTGTAAATAATTGCAAAGAGTTATTAAGATCTTGTAACGAGTACATGTTTTGTACCGAAGATATTAATACTTCAAATTCCAGTATAAGCAAAAAAGATAAGTTTATGTATACAACTATCATATATGGATTAACTGATATTATTTATCTATGTTATTGTATATAATATACATAATTAAAAACATATTTTATAAGTATAACCGTTTTTTTGATAAGTAGATATCTGTGGTTTGTGAATTTTAGTTTATTATCTTGCAAAATATTTTGCAAGTTTTTAAAGAAGTATTATATTCTTCCATTCTTTACATTTTAGAGCTTTTTTTCTGTGCCTTGTTTTAATATTGATTAATAGTATAAATAGTTTATAATATTACTTTTTAATATTTAAATTACTTTTTATTAATAGAAAAAAAAAAATATTGTTTGGAAATTCTTCAAATTATTTTGATTAATTTGTTTATAGTATTTGAAAAATATTCTATGTTGTAGGCTTTCTGCGTATTTTGGAAAGTTATTATACCATTATTTAACTCAAATATGAATTTGTAATTTACTAAACAAATTTATAAAAGTGTGTTTTATGATTGTGCACATAAACTAGTCCTAATAGTTCCAAACCATATGTTAAATTACGTAGACAATATAACATATTGTTTAATATGCTTTATTTCAATTATATTATACATTTAATGTATTGTAATTACTTCAAGATAATCGACTTTATTGATACTTAATAATATTGTTAGTGTAAGTATTTAATGCATTTTATATTTTCAGTTGATGGTATATGATATATTTGCTACATTAATGTTAAAACATGTTATTTGAATTAAAGTTTAATGAATATTTTAAGAACTAGTTTAAGAATTAATGGTGTTCCTATAATTTTTAAAACAATAATATAATGAAATATTTTTATTTTTATAGGGAAATACTAAAAAGAACACTGTTTTAATAATAAGTATTTATGTGAAAAGATACATTTACACAAAAATTAAAATACTATATAATGATATGTTTACAGAATTCTCAAACCAGTTAGTGTACACAATATGTATACAATTTGATACATGTGGTATACAATAAACTGGCCAATCCAAAAGTCATGAAAGTGAGATACCAAACAACAAGAACTACAGAGGAGTACAACATGAAGAAAGACTGTGTGGAATGGTAATTGAAATAATCTTACAGGCATATTACATTTCTGATTAAACAATTCTGAAAGTCTTATCGCATTGTAATGTTAAATTTAGTTACAAAATTTATTGTACAAAGCATTTTATTTTAAAAAAAAAAGGGTAAACAAATCTGATCAAGTTCTCTATAGCCATATATCATAGGTTTTTATTTTGAACATATAGTTAATGTTGTATATTATTATCTTTTTACTCAATAAATATTTATCAAGTACATTTTATTTGTTCTTCATTATTTATATAAATTTAAAGCGTATAAATGCAAATTTTAAGGATGTGTGATAAATTCATTACACTGAAATATAAATTCTGTATTACGTTATGAAATGTAAAGGAATTAGTTTTTAAAAAAATAGATTCTAATTTATTCAATATATTACAATAATTTTGTTTAGATAAAACATTTATTTTACATTAATATATAAACTCTACATCGATAATTTGTATTTACATTGATATTATTATTACTATATTATATATATGCACTTTTGTAGATGTTAAATTATGTATTGTATCTGAAGAGCTAAATTTGCAGTGTTTATTTTAAGTTGAGCACATTAACCATAATATGCTATTGAATTTTGTTACTGTCATGTATACCCGTTAAATACTATTTACAAATTTGTGCAGGTTCGTTATTGGAAATCGTAATTTATATTTAACATCACGTATTATTTTCATAAGATCATTCCGTCTATAATTTACAAAACAATTTTTTATAAAATTGGATATATATGTAAAATTATTTAATGAAATATATCTATACATATCTACTTATTCACACAAGAAATACTTTTACACCTTATCCTATTTCAAACTTCATAATTCGATAATGTATTTGTAATATTTCACGTATAGGAAAATGAATGTTACACAGAAAATATATCATATATACTAGCACATAGTCACTATAATGATATATTTAACAATCAACAAATTACAGCATTCCTGTTTTTAGTATGTATTTATGAAAACTTAAACATCAAGATTTTTATATTTGAATTACAAGCAAAACGTTTGTACAAAGAAAATAACACTTCGTTTTTTACATATAATAAATGTATACCAAGTATTTTGTATTATTTAAAATGAGATGAAAAACCTTATTAGAAAAACTCGACTTACAAGAATTATACATTTTTTATACCGCATCTATATTATTTCATTGAATTCATACTCTAATAATATAAGTGCTGCCTCTTTTTCTTTATAGAACCTACATGATATACCTTTAACAATGTTTCAAATACAAAATTCATTTTGATATTGTACGTATAACTCTTAATTTTAATTTAATGTGTCAAAAAGTGATCACGTTGGATGGTGCGAAGTATAAAGTGTTTAACAGCTCATATTTTTGTAATATATGGTCAAAAATATATGAATAACATGGTATAATTTATCTGTGTAAAGATAGTGCAATTTTTAAAATGTCATTTTCCATTAGAAATATTACAACATTTTTGAAATTCATTAAACACGTTTAAGTAACAAAGTTTTTGCTTAAATTTATCCAATTAGTGTGCTTTATAGAAAAATGAAATATCATAAGACTTACAATATTATATTAAAATTGCTAATAACTTAGAAATATGTAGATACTATAATGGTAGTAATGGCATTTTTAATGTAAAAAAGCATTTTATGTATATATTAACAAATACATAATCACATGAAGTGCAGTGAGCATAAAAAGGGCAGTCATTTTAAACTCACGTATACCTTAATAAGAATATTGACAAGTAAACAATTATTGAAAACGTATTATATAGAACGTCCAAATGTCAGGTTTGTTTGTACATTCAGAAAATTTGTACCAAAAGAAAAATATGATTTTGTAAGTCTATCATGAGCGTACTAAAAAATGTTTGGAATTATATTACAAGTAACAACACAAATTACTATACTGCATAAATAAGTAAAAATAAACTAATCTTCAGATCTTACAAAATCTTTCATGGCGGAATTGAACTATTTCACATTTCATACATGAATTAATAAATTCGTGTATGTATTTACAATGTATTATACTTTTAAACAGACAACTCCTCAACACAATGGTTCGTATTTTTTAAAACATTGTCAGTATTTGTGTCTTTTAATACATATACGTTTACATACGTATTTATATCTTGTATAAAAAGAAGTTCGTTAATTGAATAAAACAGTCTATTTGTTTGTTGTCCATCCACGCCAAATGGAGGCTATACTTGCTGCAGCACTTGTAACTAAACCACCAGCAACACTTTGATTCACTTGCATACTGGAAGATTGTTGACTAACCATTGCACCAGGAATGGGAACTGCCATTTCAGGACAAGCAACATTTGGTACCTATCAAACGAAACATTTATGTAGAACATATTTTGACATTTAACAGTTAATTGACAGTAACAGTTACTGAAAGAATGCTTACAGCCTCCCATTCCCAATTAAAAGCATCTTCCTCTTCATCCGAAGCAGAATCGTCACTATTTTCTAAATCTGGAATTAAGTGACTGTGCAATTGTGCTACAATATTTGGATCAACTTCCATTGGACCAATTCTGTTTTAACAAGTAAATAATTATATAAACTGTTACCAATATTTATTTAAAAATGTAATCTAATGTTTACCTTCCAAGATCACTAATTTCCGTATTGAGCAGATGCATCAAGTTTTGCAAAGTATGCATTGGATGTAAAACTGTGATATTAGTATTTTGTGTAAAACATAAATGTAAAACATTACTATTAAGTCTTGCTACTTTTCTTGCAAATTTTTGATCTGACATTTCGTTTCCACAAAATTCTCTGAAATTAATTTTTTAATTACAATTTCTTTATTTCCAAATTTACAGTAACTTAGTTCACAAATAAAAAATTAAAAATCTCCATACTTACCCATAAGCAAGTTTATATGGCAGCCTTACATTAACGTAATAAGCAATAATATTAACTAACTGTGTAGCATAAGTTAAAGCAGCACTGATATTATATGCTGGATTATGCATTGCAGTTTCTTTATTTGCACCTGGTACTCCATCCTTATTTGCTGCCACTAAACGAATAAACGAATATTTACCAAATGGTTTACTAAAATAAAATAAAGTAAATTTGAAGCAATATATACCCCATAAAGAATAAGCACTGTAATCACCAGTTCCTGGTAAAGTTGGAGCTACTATACGATGTTGAACTTCTAAAGCATTGTCTGTATCATTAACCCATCTGCCTCTAACATATGATGTTCCAGATGCATCTGCTAATGCACATGTTACAACATCTGAACTAGCATCTTCCTCGCTACTACATAAACTAAAACCAATTAATAATTTTATTATTTCTATTTGCTAATTTAAAAATTACTCTTTCAACAAAAATATTTCTTGGGTATATATTACATAGATTATTACCTTCTATTAGGTTGTACTTTAGATAATGGAAAAATATATTGAATCAATTGCTTTGTAGCAGTTCTAATAACTTTTTTTAGTTGTTGTCTTTTTCTATCTACAGCCTGTTTTTGTTTTTCTTGTTTCGCTCTCAAACCATTAACATAACGATGTAACTCTTCTACTCGTTCTTCATGCCTGGGTAATCTAAGTGCTAACTGAGAATTTACATCTTTGAGAACATTTAAACGTTGATTACCTGTATATCATTAAAATTCTTATAGTATAATGTTTAATGAATATTATGCAATTACATTTAAATTGAAATATACCTCTATTTATACTTTGCCTGGTTTCATTCACTAATGACTGGAGCAACCTAACTCTTTCTTTACAAGTATTTATATCACATATCTACAAATATCAAAGATTACAAATACAGCATTATGTAAGAATCTTAAGTATAATGTTTTTTTTAATATTAATTAATGATTTTGAATATTTTATTGTTATAAAATACCAGTTTATCCCGTTGTTTATGTTTTTCAAGAGCTTTCATGCATTTTTCCTCCAATTGGGCCCTTGCAGCTTTCAACCGTAGAAGTCGCAATTGTTTATCTGCAAATCTATTCAAAAACAAAATTTACATTAACATAAATTTTATATTAAATTATTATTTTGTTTAAAAATTTAAAAGTACAAGTATTCTTCACAATAAAACATGTTTTAAATCATTAATAATACACAGAAACTCAATTAGATTGTAGATAAATTAAGGATTCGAGTCACCTTTAAACATAAGTAAAATACGATTTTATTATATAAAAATAAATGAACAACAATCACGTAAATGGTAAACATATATTTACCGTTCGGAATAAACAGAAGTTGAATGGATAAAATCACCATTTTGAATGCACTGACGACAATAAAAAATTCGACGACTATTATGGCACAGTGGACACTTTAATAAATTTACACTTAAACGACTTGAAACATCTTCCAGCTCAGACGAAAGCTGAAAATCTGCAGGTGCTGTACAAGATCCTTCGGAACTGCTTGTCGCCATAACCAAGAACAAGAACAATAAGCTTTCGTCTGTCTGTTGTCACTCATCAGCTGATCTGATATTTACTTGTAATCTCCCGCCACTCCATGCACGATACAATTATTTTTATTGCGAATTTTTATTTTCATATTTAGTTGTATTACTCGCACAGACACACTATATGATTTTCCATGAAATTTCCATATAATTTGACAAGTAATCGTTGAATTATGGAAAAAACAAACTTAAATCTCAACTTGTGAATTTCGTAGTTTCCCCGTGGTGGCAATCATTTTGGTAAAAATCCCGTTGTGTACATGATAAAAGCATATACACACACATGTATATGTAAGTCTGAAAAAATATATATAAATGTAAACAAGATAATAAAATGTATAGATATCGATCTAAATATTGTTTCATCCTTGAAATAATTTTAAATGATTTTTACTTTTTACTATCATAATATACCGTTCGTTTCACGGAAGATCGTACTAATCAGATGACGAGTTTTTGTTTATCTGCGCATGTTAGATTTCATTGGTTGAGCATGTTTCATAATCAAGAATAACGCGCATATGTACATCTCACTTCCCTAGGAAAAATGGCAGCCAAGGGGAGGAAATCCTTACTATTCGCAATTATATCCATGCATTGGGACGCAATATACCTAATTTACAATAAATATTTTCGAAATCAATGAATAATAAAATTTTGGCAAATACATACTTGCTTTTAAAAGCAAGCTGTTTTTGTGTATGTTTTTGTAAAATACATTCTTCATGCATTTCAAAAGTTATATTTTCGCACGCACTGTCATGTGCAATGATTCTGACACCAAACCTATATACCCAGTGATTTTTTATTTTGTATATTTCCTATATTAATGACTTCTGTATCATTATCGCTATTGATATATTTTGTCCACTTTGTATATAATAAATGGCATGCAAAGTGTATAACAATAGTATAGCAGCGTTGGACAGTCGTGAGATTTTATCTTACGCGAGAGCTTTGTGCGCATGCGTTAGCAACGTCACAGCTACATATTACTTGCTACCAGTGCCGTATCTAGCCGGTACACGCAGTGATGAGAGTACCTTAATCACCCTACATAATATTTCAAAAGTTCTTACAATTTGGTTGTGAAATATGAATGTATAGGTTGGGTAAAATAATATATATATATACTAATACATATACGTATAATGTAATATGTTCATATGCATTATTTTTATGTGCAATGTTCTTGTTTAAATACTGGCAAGGATTTCTGCAGTTTCCTTTGCCCTTGCAACAAATGTTAATATTATTTTTATTACACATAATTTATTGTATTATTTAACCCTTTTATCTTTCTTCCTGTAATTTCCTTTAGATTTATCTTTTTTTCTTACTGGGGTCTAATGATACCTTATATTTCATCAAAGTATATACGCTACTGAGGACTTCTACGGATTGCTTAATGCGCATGCGCTGCAACTGCTCAACACTGATTGGCTGGATTTTTCGCGCATGCGCAAGAAATGCAGGAGCGTATCTATTTAGTGGCGCCACAGGGTGGCGTAGTGTTGTTGGCGGAAAGACAGCGAAAAAGCAGGACAGAGTACTGACAAGGCTTTAACAATTTTCCTAATCCTAGCAACAAATGTTGGTACTCTTTTATCGATTCTGAAAAATAAAATATTTTGTTTTTATATTAAATATTTTGCTTAAAGTTATTTTAGTACCCTTTCAGTGAATTATGTACTGTATGTATATAATCTTATTTTACCCAACCTATACATTCATATTTCATAACCAAATAATAAGATGATTTGAAAAATAATGGAGGGTGATTAAGGTACCCCATTTTATTGAAACTTGTACTTTAGTGAAACTAGAATCGCCACGCATGCGCGAAAAAACCCAGCCAATCAGTGTTGAGCAATAGCAGCGCATGCGCATTGAGCAATTCGTAGAAGTCCTCAGTAACGTATATACTTTGATAAACTATAAGGTATTATTAGACCCCAGTAAGAAAAAAGATAAATCTAAAGGAAATTGCAGGAAGAAAGATAAAAGGGTTAAATAATACAATAGATTATATGTAATAAAAATAATATTAACATTTGTTGCAAGGCAAAGAAAACTGCAGAAAACCTTGCCAGTATTCAAACAAGAACATTGCGTGTAGGAGTTAGGAGCCTACTGAAGTTAACTGAGATGCGTGAATTGAATATGATCTGCCATAAAATGAATAAAATTTTTAATTGTCATTTTATAAGTATTTTTGCAGTATTTATTTTTAATTTTCATACTTGTAAATATCTTATCCGTCACGGTTCATATTAAAATTTGATCATCAATTTATTAACAAATCAAATTTCATTCTTTCGCCATAAAATACCGTGACATTAGCCAGTAGTTTTATTACTATAGTTATATATTTACACACACGTAAATACTGTTTAAAAATATAATATATGTTACTGATTGTATACATTGAACATTAGAGCAATATTTAAAAATGCTTTGTTATCAGATGTTTCAAATATTTGGAAGTAATTTCAAACTGAATTTATTAAAATAAATGGTATGATAATAATTTGTTTAAACTACATCAAAAGTTAATTATGTACTTATTTATTCTCATAGGTTATGCCATACTTAAACATTGATAAGTTTTCTGTAGCAATTAAAAAGGAATATTTTACGTAAATTGATTTAATTGTTAATTATTGTTTATACGAATTTTAATAACTGAAAACAATATTGGGAAATAATGACTTCAATTATAAAACTTCATGCTGTTTCGGGGGCTATGGATGAGTCCCCTCCTTGTTACATATTACAAGTTGATGAATTAAGAATATTATTGGATTGTGGATGGGATGAAAACTTTGATCCAGAATTCATAAAGGAATTAAAACGGTATGTAGATAATTTATACTTTATAGTTCCATGTAATTTATGACTGCAACTTTTAATATATTTTTGGAAATATGTATTGTATTTGAAATAAACAGTGTAACCGTGTAATATCTTTATATAACTTTTCAGACATGTACATCAAATAGATGCAGTATTATTGTCATACCCAGATCCATTACATCTAGGTGCTTTACCATATTTAGTTGGAAAATGTGGTTTGAATTGCCCAATATATGCAACCATTCCTGTATATAAAATGGGACAAATGTTTATGTATGATATGTATCAGGTATTTTTAATGCAAAAAAGTTTAGTTACTTCATTAAATGTAGTTTTGTGTTTAGTTCATATGTTATATAAATCAAATATGAAAGTAGGAAAATTTAAAAGTTATACATAAAATTAACAATATGAATTATTATAGTCTCGCCATAATATGGAAGATTTTGATCTTTTCACCCTTGATGATGTTGATGCAGCATTTGACAAAATTGTTCAATTAAAATATAATCAAAGCATATCAATGAAAGGAAAAGGATATGGAGTTACTTTGACACCTTTACCAGCTGGACATATGATTGGAGGAACTATTTGGAAAATTGTGAAAGTTGGAGAAGAAGATATAATATATGCTGTTGACTTTAATCATAAAAAGGAACGACATTTAAATGGTTGTGAATTAGAGCGGTTGCAAAGACCATCTTTGTTGATAACTGATGCTTTCAATGCTACATATCAACAAGCACGACGCAGAACTAGAGATGAAAAATTGATGAGTATGTAAATAAATATAAATATTAAATTAATCTAGTTTATAATCCTGTGAATAATACTTAATAATACTTTATATTTAATAATATTTTACAGCCAATATCTTACAAACACTGCGCGGTGGTGGCAATGTTTTGGTCAGTGTTGATACTGCTGGTCGTGTATTAGAATTAGCACATATGTTGGATCAGCTCTGGCGTAATAAAGAGTCTGGTTTACTTGCGTATTCGTTAGCTCTTTTAAATAATGTCAGTTATAACGTCGTAGAATTTGCTAAATCACAAATAGAATGGATGAGCGATAAATTAATGAGAAGTTTTGAAGGAGCTAGAAACAATCCATTTCAATTTAAACATTTACAGCTGTGTCATAGTATGGCTGAACTAAATCAAGTTCCTAGTCCAAAGGTTAAAACCAACAAAATGATTAGTTTCTTAACTCTATAATTCAGAGTAAATTTATACATATGAATTTTTAAGGTTGTACTTGCAAGCACTCCAGACATGGAATGTGGTTTTTCAAGAGAGTTATTTTTGCAATGGTGTGGCAATTCTCAAAACAGTATTATATTAACTAGTAGAACATCACCAGGAACACTTGCAAGAGATTTAGTAGAAAAAGGAGGCAATAGAAATATTACATTAGAAGTAAAAAGAAGAATTAAATTAGAAGGCCTTGAGTTAGAAGAATATCAGAGGAAAGAGAAATTGAAACAAGAGCAGTTGAAACAAGAACAGATGTATGTTATTGTATAATGTTATAAACAAATTTATTAATATCTTAAATAACATTAATATTATCAGGGAAACTGCTGATGTGAGTTCTGAATCTGAGGATGAAATAGAAGTTGGTGGTGGAAGAGGAAAACACGATTTGTTAGTGAAACAAGAAAGTAAACCAGGTTTCTTTAAACAAAGTAAAAAGCAGCATCCTATGTTTCCATTTGTAGAAGAAAAAATTAAGATAGACGAATATGGAGAAATTATAAGGTATTATTTTTAATACTAAGTACACTAATTTTATGGGATATGGTATTAGTATATCATATCTCATTTCATTTATTTCAGACCAGAAGATTATAAAATAGCAGAGACCATGCCAGAAATAGATGATAACAAAGAAAATATGGAAACAAAACAAGAAGATGCTGCTCATCATCCAGAAGTAGCTACTGACATTCCAACAAAATGCATCCAGGTTACACGTACAATGACGGTTAATGCATCTGTTACCTACATAGATTTTGAAGGTAGATCTGATGGAGAATCGCTACAAAAAATTTTGGCGCAGTTACGGCCTCGCAGAGTTGTATTAGTTAGAGGATCACCAAAAGATACAGAAATTTTAGCTCAGCAAGCACAAAGCGCAGGTGCACGAGTATTTATTCCAGGTAGAGGAGAAACATTGGATGCTACGACAGAAACGCACATATATCAAGTAATATATTTAATCAAATTACACGAACGAATTAAAATTTTATTACGTATCTATAAATAGTATTCATTTTTAGGTTCGCTTAACCGATGCTCTAGTCAGTGGATTGAACTTTTCAAAAGGAAAAGGTGATTCTGAAGTAGCATGGATTGATGCAATGATAACAGCACGCGATCAAGTGTGCCGAGATGCTGTTGCTGACACTGAACCAGAGAGTACAATAGATCAAAGCGACAAAATACTTACTTTGGAACCATTACCACTAAATGAGGTATTTCACAAAACGAAAATACTATTAAGAACGTAAATACATGTGTTATCATATTTAATAGGTTCCTGGACATCAGACAACGTTTATAAATGAATTAAAACTATCAGATTTTAAACAGATACTAAATAAAAGTAATATACCCTCTGAATTTAGTGGCGGAGTTTTATGGTGTTGCAACAATACTATCGCAGTTAGAAGGGTTTGTATTAAATTTTTATAATTAAATGAAATGAAGATAGATATATCATTGTCATTTTGTACAATTTTTTAGCACGAAGCTGGGAAAGTAATATTGGAAGGATGCATTTCTGAAGATTATTATAAAGTACGCGAATTATTGTATGAACAATATGCAATTGTATAAAAAATCTTTTTGTACCAAGAACTGTAAATTTTAAATAAAATCTTGTATAATTTTTCTATTAATTATATACCACAATATACTAAAATTAGAAGACAAGAAATGGTTAACGACCTTCCATAAGCATCAAACTACATCGCACAGCAAGAATAATTGGGTTAGCGTTCCAAATCCATCCTAATCCACTCCTAACCTAACCTACCCCTAATCTAACGCAAAATACCCTATCCTAACATAACCTACAAACAATCTAAAGCGAAATATCCAATCCTAACCTAGCCTACACCCAACCTAACACAAAATAGCCCACCTTAACACATCCTAAACCTAATCTAACACGAAATGCACTATCCTAACCCAACCTAAACCCAATCTAACGCAACATACGCTACCCTAACCAAACCTACACCGAATCTAACGCCAAATAGCCTATTCTAACCCAACCTAAACCTAATCCAACGCAAAATACACCATCCTAACCTCTCATAAGCATAATCTAACGCCAAATACCCAATCCTAACCGAACCTACACCCATTATAACGCAAAATAGCCTATCCTAACACAACCTAAACCTAATCTAACGCAAAATACCCTATCCTAACCTAACTTACACCTAATCTAACGCATAATACTCTATCCTAACCTAACCAACACCTAATCTAACGCATAATACTCTATCCTAACCTAACCTATACCTAATCTAACGCAAAATTCCCTATCCTAACGCATACTACACCTAATCTAACGCATAATACACTATCCTAACACAAAGTACACCTAATCTAACGCAAAATTCCCTATCCTAACGCATCCTACACCTAATCCAACGCAAAATTCCCTATCCTAACGCATCCTACACCTAATCTGACACATAATATACTATCCTAACACATCCTACACCTAATCTAACGCAAAATTCCCTATCCTAACGCATCCTACACCGAATCTAACGCATAATACACTATCCTAACACAACCTACACCTAATCTAACGCATAATACACTATCCTAACACATCCTACACCTAATCAAACGCAAAATTCCCTATCCTAACGCATCCTACACCTAATCTAACGCATAATACACTATCCTAACACAAACTACACCTAATCTAACGCAAAATTCCCTATCCTAACGCATCCTACACCTAATCTAACGCATAATACACTATCCTAACACAAACTACACCTAATCTAACGCAAAATTCCCTACCCTAACACAACCTACACCTAATCTAACGCATAATACACTATCCTAACACAACCTACACCTAATCTAACGCATACTACACTATCCTAACACATCCTACACCTAATCTAACGCAAAATTCCCTATCCTAACGCATCCTACACCTAATCTAACGCATAATACACTATCCTAACACAACCTACACCTAATCTAACGCATAATACACTATCCTAACACATCCTACACCTAATCTAACGCAAAATTCCCTATCCTAACGCATCCTACACCGAATCTAACGCATAATACACTATCCTAACACAACCTACACCTAATCTAACGCATAATACACTATCCTAACACATCCTACACCTAATCTAACGCATAATACACTATACTAACACAACCTACACCTAATCTAACGAAAAATTCCCTATCCTAACGCATCCTACACCGAATCTAACGCATAATACACTATCCTAACACAACCTACACCTAATCTAACGCATAATACACTATCGTAACACATCCTACACCTAATCTAACGCATAACACACTATACTAACACAACCTACACCTAATCTAACGCAAAATTCCCTATTCTAATGCATCCTACACCTAATCTAACGCATAATACACTATCCTAACACATCCTACACCTAATCTAACGTATAATACACTATCCTAACACATCCTACACCTAATCTAACGCAAAATTCCCTATCCTAACGCATCCTACACCGAATCTAACGCATAATACACTATCCTAGCACAACCTACACCTAATCTAACGCATAATACACTATCCTAACACATCCTACACCTAATCTAACGCATAATACACTATACTAACACAACCTACACCTAATCTAACGCAAAATTCCCTATTCTAATGCATCCTACACCTAATCTAACGCATAATACACTATCCTAACACAACCTACACCTAATCTAACGCATACTACACTATCCTAACACATCCTACACCTAATCTAACGCAAAATTCCCTATCCTAACGCATCCTACACCTAATCTAACGCATAATACACTATCCTAACACAACCTACACCTAATCTAACGCATAATACACTATCCTAACACATCCTACACCTAATCTAACGCAAAATTCCCTATCCTAACGCATCCTACACCGAATCTAACGCATAATACACTATCCTAACACAACCTACACCTAATCTAACGCATAATACACTATCCTAACACATCCTACACCTAATCTAACGCATAATACACTATACTAACACAACCTACACCTAATCTAACGAAAAATTCCCTATCCTAACGCATCCTACACCGAATCTAACGCATAATACACTATCCTAGCACAACCTACACCTAATCTAACGCATAATACACTATCCTAACACATCCTACACCTAATCTAACGCATAATACACTATACTAACACAACCTACACCTAATCTAACGCAAAATTCCCTATTCTAATGCATCCTACACCTAATCTAACGCATAATACACTATCCTAACACATCCTACACCTAATCTAACGTATAATACACTATCCTAACACAACCTACACCTAATCTAACGCATAATACACTATCCTAACACATCCTACACCTAATCTAACGCAAAATTCCCTATCCTAACGCATCCTACACCTAATCTAACGTATAATACACTATCCTAACACAACCTACACCTAATCTAACGCAAAATTCCCTATCCTAACACATCCTACACCGAATCTAACGCATAATACACTATCCTAACACAACCTACACCTAATCTAACGCATAATACACTATCCTAACACATCCTACACCTAATCTAACGCAAAATTCCCTATCCTAACGCATCCTACACCTAATCTAACGTATAATACACTATCCTAACACAACCTACACCTAATCTAACGCAAAATTCCCTATCCTAACGCATCCTACACCGAATCTAACGCATAATACACTATCCTAACACATCCTACACCGAATCTAACGCATAATACACTATCCTAACACAACCTACACCTAATCTAACGCATAATACACTATCCTAACACATCCTACACCTAATCTAACGCAAAATTCCCTATCCTAACGCATCCTACACCTAATCTAACGTATAATACACTATCCTAACACAACCTACACCTAATCTAACGCAAAATTCCCTATCCTAACACATCCTACACCGAATCTAACGCATAATACACTATCCTAACACATCCTACACCTAACCTAACGCAAAATTCCCTATCCTAACGCATCCTACACCTAATCTAACGCATAATACACTATCCTAACACAAACTACACCTAATCTAACGCGAAATATCCAATCCCAACCTAACCTACACACAATCAAGCGCAAAATAATCCATCGTAACACACCCTAAACTTAATCTAAAGCTTAATACCCTCTCGTAACACAATCTACACCTAACCTAACGCTTAATACCCAATCCTAATACAGCCTACACCTAATCTAACGCATACTACACTATCCTAACACATCCTACACCTAATCTATCGCTATCCCAACCAATCCCGCACCTATTCTAACGCGAAATTCAGAATGAAATTCAGCGAATCCTTTAATAATACATTACTGAACAAATTTTTTGCTACTTGGCATTAGGTTAGGCCTGACACCAAGGTTAGGTTGGAAAAGGTTAGGTCTGACCCCAAGGTTAGGTTGCATCAGGTTAGGTCTGACCCTAAGGTTAGGTTGGATTAGGTTAGGTCTGACCCCAAGGTTAGGTTGCATCAGGTTAGGTCTGACCCCAAGGTTAGGTTGGATTAGGTTAGGTCTGACCCCAAGGTTAGGTTGCATCAGGTTAGGTCTGACCCCAAGGTTAGGTTGGAAAAGGTTAGGTCTGACCCCAAGGTTAGGTTGGATTAGGTTAGGTCTGACCCCAAGGTTAGGTTGCATCAGGTTAGGTCTGACCCCAAGGTTAGGTTGGAAAAGGTTAGGTCTGACCCTAAGGTTAGGTTGGATTAGGTTAGGTCTGACCCCAAGGTTAGGTTGGAAAAGGTTAGGTCTGACCCCAAGGTTAGGTTGCATCAGGTTAGGTCTGACCCCAAGGTTAGGTTGGAAAAGGTTAGGTCTGACCCTAAGGTTAGGTTGGATTAGGTTAGGTCTGACCCCAAGGTTAGGTTGCATCAGGTTAGGTCTGACCCCAAGGTTAGGTTGGAAAAGGTTAGGTCTGACCCTAAGGTTAGGTTGGATTAGGTTAGGTCTGACCCCCAGGTTAGGTTGGAAAAGGTTAGGTCTGACCCCAAGGTTAGGTTGGATTAGGTTAGGTCTGACCCCAAGGTTAGGTTGCATCAGGTTAGGTCTGACCCTAAGGTTAGGTTGGATTAGGTTAGGTCTGACCTGAAGGTTAGGTCACCTAACCCTGCCCAGACCTAACCTTTTCCAACCTAACCTTAGGGCCAGACCTAACCTAATGCGACCTAACCTTTGGGCCAGACCTAACCTAATCTAACCTAACCTTTGGGCCAGACCTAACCTAATCCAACCTAACCTTTGGGTCAGACCTAACCCTAGGGTTAGATTGGAAAAGGTTAGGTCTGGCCCGAAGGTTAGGTTGCATTAGGTTAGGTCTGGCCCTAAGGTTAGGTTGCATTAGGTTAGGTCTGAGCAGGGTTAGGTGACCTAACCTTAGGGCCAGACCTAACCTAATACAACCTAACCTTTGGGCCAGACCTAACCTAATCTAACCTAACCTTAGGGCCAGACCTAACCTAATGTAACCTAACCTTTGGGCCAGACCTAACCTAATCCAACCTAACCTTTGGGTCAGACCTAACCCTAGGGTTAGATTGGAAAAGGTTAGGTCTGGCCCGAAGGTTAGGTTGCATTAGGTTAGGTCTGGGCAGGGTTAGGTGACCTAACCTTAGGGCCAGACCTAACCTAATCTAACCTAACCTTAGGGCCAGACCTAACCTAATCTAACCTAACCTTAGGGTCAGACCTAACCTAATACAACCTAACCTTTGGGCCAGACCTAACCTAATCTAACCTAACCTTTGGGTCAGACCTAACCTAATCTAACCTAACCTTTGGGTCAGACCTAACCTAATGTAACCTAACCTTTTTTGGGACAGACCTAAATTAATATAACCTATAATTTTTGCACAGAATTAGGTTTGGTGAAGCTTAGGATAGTGTTTAATGCGTTAGGTTAGGTTTAGAGTAGGTTAGGATAGTGTATTAGGCGCTAGATTAGGTTTAGAGTAGGTTAGGATAGTGTATTATGCGTTAGATTAGGTTTAGAGTAGGTTAGGATAGTGTATTAGGCGCTAGATTAGGTTTAGAGTAGGTTAGGATAGTGTATTATGCGTTAGATTAGGTTTAGAGTAGGTTAAGATAGTGTATTAGGCGCTAGATTAGGTTTAGAGTAGGTTAGGATAGTGTATTATGCGTTAGATTAGGTTTAGAGTAGGTTAGGATAGTGTATTAGGCGCTAGATTAGGTTTAGAGTAGGTTAGGATAGTGTATTAGGCGCTAGATTAGGTTTAGAGTAGGTTAGGATAGTGTATTATGCGTTAGATTAGGTTTAGAGTAGGTTAGGATAGTGTATTAGGCGCTAGATTAGGTTTAGAGTAGGTTAGGATAGTGTATTATGCGTT
This sequence comes from Megachile willughbiella, assembly GCA_945859595.2. NCBI lineage: Eukaryota > Metazoa > Arthropoda > Insecta > Hymenoptera > Megachilidae > Megachile > Megachile willughbiella. Next base: position 12,521,311 of record OX243798.1, on the reverse strand, counting down.
AGATTAGGTTTAGAGTAGGTTAAGATAGTGTATTAGGCGCTAGATTAGGTTTAGAGTAGGTTAGGATAGTGTATTATGCGTTAGATTAGGTTTAGAGTAGGTTAGGATAGTGTATTAGGCGCTAGATTAGGTTTAGAGTAGGTTAGGATAGTGTATTAGGCGCTAGATTAGGTTTAGAGTAGGTTAGGATAGTGTATTATGCGTTAGATTAGGTTTAGAGTAGGTTAGGATAGTGTATTAGGCGCTAGATTAGGTTTAGAGTAGGTTAGGATAGTGTATTATGCGTTAGATTAGGTTTAGAGTAGGTTAAGATAGTGTATTAGGCGCTAGATTAGGTTTAGAGTAGGTTAGGATAGTGTATTATGCGTTAGATTAGGTTTAGAGTAGGTTAGGATAGTGTATTAGGCGCTAGATTAGGTTTAGAGTAGGTTAGGATAGTGTATTATGCGTTAGATTAGGTTTAGAGTAGGTTAGGATAGTGTATTATGCGTTAGATTAGGTTTAGAGTAGGTTAGGATAGTGTATTATGCGTTAGATTAGGTTTAGAGTAGGTTAGGATAGTGTATTAGGCGTTAGATTAGGTTTAGAGTAGGTTAGGATAGTGTATTATGCGTTAGATTAGGTTTAGAGTAGGTTAGGATTGTGTATTATGCGTTAGATTAGGTGTAGGTTGTGTTAGCATAGTGTATTATGCGTTAGATTAGGTGTAGGTTGTGTTAGGATAGTGTATTATGCGTTAGATTAGGTTCAGAGTAGGTTAGGGTAGTGTATTATGCGTTAGATTAGGTTTAGAGTAGGTTAGGATAGTGTATTATGCGTTAGATTAGGTTTAGAGTAGGTTAGGATGGTGTATTATGCGTTAGATTAGGTTTAGAGTAGGTTAGGATAGTGTATTATGCGTTAGATTAGGTTTAGAGTAGGTTAGGATAGTGTATTATGCGTTAGATTAGGTGTAGGTTGTGTTAGGATAGTGTATTATGCGTTAGATTAGGTGTAGGTTGTGTTAGGATAGTGTATTATGCGTTAGATTAGGTTTAGAGTAGGTTAGGATAGTGTATTAGGCGCTAGATTAGGTTTAGAGTAGGTTAGGATAGTGTATTATGCGTTAGATTAGGTTTAGAGTAGGTTAGGATAGTGTATTATGCGTTAGATTAGGTTTAGAGTAGGTTAGGATAGTGTATTATGCGTTAGATTAGGTTTAGAGTAGGTTAGGATAGTGTATTATGCGTTAGATTAGGTTTAGAGTAGGTTAGGATAGTGTATTATGCGTTAGATTAGGTTTAGAGTAGGTTAAGATAGTGTATTAGGCGCTAGATTAGGTTTAGAGTAGGTTAGGATAGTGTATTAGGCGCTAGATTAGGTTTAGAGTAGGTTAGGATAGTGTATTAGGCGCTAGATTAGGTTTAGAGTAGGTTAGGATAGTGTATTATGCGTTAGATTAGGTTTAGAGTAGGTTAGGATAGTGTATTATGCGTTAGATTAGGTGTAGGTTGTGTTAGGATAGTGTATTATGCGTTAGATTAGGTGTAGGTTGTGTTAGGATAGTGTATTATGCGTTAGATTAGGTTTAGAGTAGGTTAGGATAGTGTATTAGGCGCTAGATTAGGTTTAGAGTAGGTTAGGATAGTGTATTATGCGTTAGATTAGGTTTAGAGTAGGTTAGGATAGTGTATTATGCGTTAGATTAGGTTTAGAGTAGGTTAGGATAGTGTATTATGCGTTAGATTAGGTTTAGAGTAGGTTAGGATAGTGTATTAGGCGCTAGATTAGGTTTAGAGTAGGTTAGGATAGTGTATTAGGCGCTAGATTAGGTTTAGAGTAGGTTAGGATAGTGTATTATGCGTTAGATTAGGTTTAGAGTAGGTTAAGATAGTGTATTAGGCGCTAGATTAGGTTTAGAGTAGGTTAGGATAGTGTATTATGCGTTAGATTAGGTTTAGAGTAGGTTAGGATAGTGTATTATGCGTTAGATTAGGTGTAGGTTGTGTTAGGATAGTGTATTATGCGTTAGATTAGGTGTAGGTTGTGTTAGGATAGTGTATTATGCGTTAGATTAGGTTTAGAGTAGGTTAGGATAGTGTATTATGCGTTAGATTAGGTTTAGAGTAGGTTAGGATAGTGTATTATGCGTTAGATTAGGTTTAGAGTAGGTTAGGATAGTGTATTATGCGTTAGATTAGGTTTAGAGTAGGTTAAGATAGTGTATTAGGCGCTAGATTAGGTTTAGAGTAGGTTAGGATAGTGTATTAGGCGCTAGATTAGGTTTAGAGTAGGTTAGGATAGTGTATTAGGCGTTAGATTAGGTTTAGAGTAGGTTAGGATAGTGTATTATGCGTTAGATTAGGTTTAGAGTAGGTTAGGATAGTGTATTATGCGTTAGATTAGGTGTAGGTTGTGTTAGCATAGTGTATTATGCGTTAGATTAGGTGTAGGTTGTGTTAGGATAGTGTATTATGCGTTAGATTAGGTTCAGAGTAGGTTAGGATAGTGTATTAGGCGTTAGATTAGGTTTAGAGTAGGTTAGGATAGTGTATTATGCGTTAGATTAGGTTTAGAGTAGGTTAGGATAGTGTATTATACGTTAGATTAGGTTTAGAGTAGGTTAGGATGGTGTATTATGCGTTAGATTAGGTTTAGAGTAGGTTAGGATAGTGTATTATGCGTTAGATTAGGTTTAGAGTAGGTTAGGATAGTGTATTATGCGTTAGATTAGGTGTAGGTTGTGTTAGGATAGTGTATTATGCGTTAGATTAGGTGTAGGTTGTGTTAGGATAGTGTATTATGCGTTAGATTAGGTTTAGAGTAGGTTAGGATTAGTGTATTATGCGTTAGATTAGGTTTAGAGTAGGTTAGTATAGTGTATTATGCGTTAGATTAGGTTTAGAGTAGCTTAGCAAAGTGTATTAAGCGTCAGATTAGGTTTACAGTAGGTTAGGATAGTGTATTATGCGTTAGATTAGGTTTAGAGTAGCTTAGCATAGTGTATTATTCGTTGGATTAGGTTTAGAGTAGGTTAGGATAGTGTATTATGCGTTAGATTAGGTTTAGAGTAGCTTAGCATAGTGTATTATGCGTTAGATTATGTTTAGAGTAGCTTAGGATAGTGTATTATGTGTTAGATTAGGTTTAGAGTAGCTTAGCATAGTGTATTATGCGTTAGATTAGGTTTAGGGTGGGTTAGGATAGGGAATTTTACGTTAGATTAGGTGTAGGTTGTGTTAGGATGGTGTATTATGCGTTAGATTAGGTGTAGGATGCGTTAGGATAGGGAATTTTGCGTTAGATTAGGTGTAATTTGTGTTAGGATAATGTATTATGCGTTAGATTAGGTGTAGGTTGTGTTAGGATAGTGTATTTTGCGTTAGATTAGATGTAGGTTAGGTTAGGATAGGGTATTTTGCGGTAGATTAGGTTTTGGTTGGGTTAGGATAAGCTTTTTTGCGTTAGTTTGTATTAGGTTAGGCCTGACCGCGAGGTTAGGTTGAATTAGGTTAGGTCTGGGCAGGGTTAGGTCAGGTGACATAGGAGTGACAAGGTGTGACATGGAGTGACACGTGGTAACACGACGTGACATGGAGTGACATGAGGTGACATGGAGTGACACGTGGTAACACGACGTGACATGGAGTGACATGAGGTGACATGGAGTGACACGACGTGACATGGAGTGACACGACGTGACATGGAGTGACACGACGTGACATGGAGTGACACGAGGTGACATGGAGTGACACGAGGTGACATGAGGTGACATGGAGTGACACGAGGTGACATGAGGTGACATGGAGTGACACGAGGTGACATGTGGTGACATGGAGTGACACGACGTGACACGGAGTGACATGGAGTGACACGACGTGACATGAGGTGACATGGAGTGACACGAGGTGACGTGAGGTGACGTGAGGTGACGTGAGGTGACGTGAGGTGACGTGAGGTGACGTGAGGTGACGTGAGGTGGCGTGAGGTGACAAACGTGAGGTGACAGACGTGAGGTGACACAAGTGAGATGACAGACGTGTGGTGACAGGAATGAGGTGACATGAGGTGACAGGCCCACACCTGTCACTTTTGGTGACAGGAATGAGGTGACATGAGGTATTCAGACTTGTGGTGACAAACGTGAGGTAACAGATGTGGGGTGACAGACGTGTGGTGACAGGAATGGGGTGACATGAGGTGACAGGCCCACGCCTGTGACTTGTGGTGACAGGAATGATGTGACATGAGATGACAGACGTATGGCGACAGAAAGGAAGTGTACATGAGGTATTCAGACTTGTGGTGACAAACGTGAGGTGACACAAGTGAAATGACAGACCTGTGGTGACAGGAATGAGGTGACAGGTCCACGCCTGTCACTTTGGGTGACAGGACTGTGGTGACATGAGGTGACAGACGTGGGGCGACAGAAAGGAGGTGACATGAGGTATTCAGACTTGTGGTGCCAGACGTGATGTGTCATGGCGTTAGGTGCTGTGACGTGATGGGACGTAATGAAATGTCGTGACATGATATGAGATTTGGTTCCTACCAAATATAATGCTACGTAATGTGATGTGATAGGATATGATGTAATATGATGACCATATATACAAAATACGGTGTAAATCTACGATCCAGCTGTATAGTCGAGTGTAGTCCGCACTTTCGAGAACGTGGATGAAAGGGTTGAACGCTGAGGATAATGGTAATTGATTGCGGTCACCGAGAAGATTAATTTTTATCGGGTCAGCGTAGGGTGGACAATGGACAGTAATGAATAAGTTCGACTGATTCTAGGCTGGATGCGGTGTTTGTGCGTTTAATTGGGTTTAGGATAGCTTAGTTTCGTTTTCGGATAGATTTCTAAGCCTAACTTAGCCAGAAATATGTTCAGACAAGTAAGGCTGTCGGATTCCTGGAATTTTTGCAGATATGTTTGCGTAAAATTAGTTTTAGTATAGCTAAGGATAGCGTTATAATAGATTCAGGATCCTAAAGTATCCAAAATTATGTTCAGCGAAGTGAAACTGAAAGATTCCTGTAGTTTCTGCAAATATTTTTGAGCTAAAATAGGTTTGGGACAGCTTAGGAGAAGATTAGAATGGATTTGGAAGCCTAACGTAATGAAAAATATGTTCAGAGAAGGGCGCCTGAAAGGTTCCTGGAGTTTCCGCAAGTGTTTCGCGTTAGATTAAGTTTGGGTTAGGCTAGGATAATGTTAGAATGGATCAGGAACACTAACCTAATGGTATGCTATCCAAAAATTGGTACAGAGAAGTAATTCTGAAAGATTTCTGGAATTTTTGCAAGTATTTCGCGTTAGATTAGGTATTGGTTAGGTTAGGACGGATTTGGAAGGCTAACTTAATTATTCTTGCTCTGCGATGTAATTTGATGCATATGGAAGGTAATTAATGTCTGCGCACAGATTAGTACTATACAATAATGTATGAATAAATGATAATTTATAGATGTTACGCATTGATAATTTTAAATAGTGGCGGGAAAATGCATTAACCTAACATTTTTTATTTTAGTTATCAAACACGTCAGCTAATTCTCAGCTAAAAACATATATTATTGTACTAATTATTATCAAAATAATATTCTTAACATTAACAGAAAATATTTAATAATACAATTATCAAATAGTAAATTTAATCAATTGCTTATCATCGAAAATTGCGTGAAATAGTGAGCAAGGTAAGGTGGTGACAATGAGCAATACAATATTTAATGCAATGAATAACAATAAATTTATTACATTTTACATATACGTAACGAATTTAACGTTATAACTTATGTAAAAATAATGTTTAATGTATCGAATAATGTTTTTATTTCAGAATTGTATTAATATGTTTTATATCGATTTATAAGGCATGAATTGACATTTAAAACATAAAATCAATGATTAATTATTTACTACATCAAATTTTAAAAAATGCGAAAATATTATCAAGCTGCACTCGCAATAACTGCTGTAGTGAGTCTAGTGTCATTACTATTTTACAGACACGAATATAATAAGCTCAGATATGTCTTGGAAGTTTTTAATTATTTTGGTAAACCAAACCAAAAAATCATTGAAATAAATTGTACAAACGATGTACCTACATTTACTAAATCTAATATGAAATTTGATGAACCACTTCCTTCTTGGCAAAGGATAGATAATGATTTATATGTTTATTCTGCATATAATATTCACAAGAAAGAAGTTCAAGTAATAGGTTTTGGTTCATTAGGTAGCATTAAAGACATGCAATGTATTATATTCTTTGAAAATGAAATTGATCCTGTTTTAGGAAGTTTTAAATATCTTCCAATTAATAATTTAAATACAAGTTATAATGGATATCATTTCTATTGCACATATACTCAGAATAAAATACCAGTAGGAATAACATTTCTTACAAAATCAAATACAAATCTTTATAACACACCTATATTACCGATTAAAAGCAAATCACATAATTTGAATTACACTAATATTGGAGTATGTGTATCACCACCATTAATGAAACCAATGCAGCTATTGGAAATGATTAGTTTCATAAATTTTCATGATATAATTGGAATAGATAATTTTATTGTATATGATTTTGGTATTTCAAATGAATTTAATAGCAACTTAAAAGAATTATCTCAATCTCAACATCCATACTGGAAGTTTACATACACAATAATACCATGGAATTTTCCTTTCTCTGAGATTGATTCTAGTGTAATAAAAGATATTATACAGGCAGATTGTCTATATCGTACATATAATAAAGTTACGTATATTATTACATTATCTTGGGAAGAATACATAGTTTTAAGATATCATTATTCCCTTGTAGATTTAATGGCAGACTTTAAACGAACTAGATTAAAAGCAGATCGTTACAAATTAAGAACTTTAACTTTCTGCACACAACAAACAGATAGTGCAGTTGGTAAAAATTCAATGCTACTGATATTTAAGAAGACACATTTTAATCCAAGTGTCATAGACAATCAATCAGTATATGTATATAATGCACACGAAGCACTAAAAAAAAACAATATTTATACACGGGAAATTGGAAAAGATTTAGTCACATTAAATCGTTATACATATTGTTTTGGACGATTAAATCAAGAAACAGACAGTGAAGATACTTCAATTTTAAGATTTGCAGAAGGCATCCAAAATTCATCAATATTCAGAAAATTTGTATTAGAAAATAGACTTTTACGAAATAAAAAGAAGTAATTATATTTTGCGATTATTTCTATCAAAAAGTTAGCATATAGGTTCAATACAATTATAAAATAATTTTAATTCAAAAGTCTGATCCATTTATATGTATTATAAGACTTTAGTATAAGAATGTAATAGTACAATGTATGTATAAAAATTTGTTACAATTAAATACTTACCATTTTTATATTTATGAATTTATAATTTATGTATAAATACAAGTCTCTCTTATTTTCTAATATCTTTTAGATTACATATTTCAAACATTTTATTTAAAAAAAGAAAAAAAAATGGGAAACAACCGTAGTTTGTTTGGCACAGTTCTTAAAAGTAAGGAAATTTTCACATCAAACATTAATATAACTGTTATTTGCATGTACACGAAACTTGTAATACAGTAAATATACATAAACAAAAGATTGAAATTATGATTTTATTACAAATTATACAAAGATCCTGTGATTTTAACTAAAATTTTAATTTCAAATTTTTCATATTATGGTAGAAAAATTGTTACTGTATAATGGAAACATTAAATATTCAAAATAGAAATTAGAAACAATAAAGTAAGTGCCATTTAATTATTAAAAATATATTGAAACGTTACTTTTAAATATTTCAATGTATATTTAAGAATCGTCTAATTCATACATCACTTAAACTCCCATAACTAATAAATCAGAACAAATATTTATTTCAGTCGTTGAATTATTGTTGTGTTTTGTAAGCCAGCTTCTTCAATAGTTTTATCTTCTATAAGCTCTTTAGTAGGATATGCTGTTAATAAACTGAACTCTCTCATAGCATATTGAGGTCTCATACTAAAATACAATTAACTAAGGAATAATATAAATATACATGTTTGAAGGAACTGAAATTCATATACTAATATGAATACTATTTAAAAAAGGATACATTGTTATATACTGTCTCAAGTCATTGATGGTATGAGTTAAATTCAATTGAACTTTTACACTGGTTCCATCAGCAAGACGAATTTGCAATGTTGTAACAGGCTTTGATTCATCTAAATTTAACTGTTTTCTTGCCTGTGACTCATTTGCTGTTTGATCTGCAAGATCTGCTGGTATTGTCATACCAACTGTTGCTGGAGAGGGGCTACCAAAATATTGATAAAAAATATGTAAAATATATTTTAAATAATATTTATATGGAAAATATAATCTATACCTTCCTAACATGTGTCCTTTTCCAGTGAAAACTTTTACTTTGGCTTTCGGAGGGACATATGTCTCATGATGATGATCTTCCATATCCAGCCGTGCTTCAGTACCTTGAATCTGTTGACGTATTTCTGCTGGTATTTCACCACGTTTAACAGTTTCAAGAAATTCTCTACTTTCTGGATCAGTATATAATCGAAGATCAGAATCATTTATAGTAAAGCCATCTTTCCATAATTTTAAAGTAATGAGCCCAGAATTTGTTTGCTGATGACTGGAAGATGTAGCAGTGACAACTGAAAAACGAATAAACAATCTATATCATGAATCTTACTACATTACAAAGATCTAATAATATTTGTAACATACTTTCAGTGTCAGAACTAGTTTGACCTAATTTGTATCCAGTACCACTAAAAGTATTTGGTCTTTGTTGTCCACTTGGTTTTGGTTCCGAGGCAATAGATTGTCTTTGACACGATTTAAACATATCACTAACAATATCCTTTTTCTTTGCTGGTCCTAAAATTTGTTGTCCACTTCGTTCAGACCCACCAGCATAAAAAGCTTGTCCTTCTTCATCTTCTGGACTACTTTCCCTGTCTTTAAGATTGTTAAACATTGCAAATTTAACTTTTGGTTTTAATTTATCTGCTGATGATTTTCCTTCCATTTCAGAAGACTTCACTCCTGCAGCTTTTGCTGATATATCTGTATAATCCTCTTCTGATGTACTTTCGGTCGCTTCAGTAATTAGTGGTGGTTCATCATTTTCATAAAAACTAGCAAGAGCAACCTACAATAATTTAATATAATCCTTAGATATAAGCAAATTAATAGAAAAATCTAATAATGAATCACTGTAGAAAGAATGTAAGGTAACCAATCTTATTTTTAGGTATACTGACACTGACAATCTTCCTAAAATAAAACGTCTAATAATTATAATAACATCAATATAATATTATGACGGTGTAAGAGATTGTCACGAAACACGAATTAATCAAATAATGATTTAGTGCTCTAAGAAAACTCATACGTTGTTTAAAAATATTTTAAAGTTACGCGATCAAGTATTATCAAAGTATTAAAATTGATTACGTTTGAGGTTATAAAACTAACGTTGAAGTTAGATAAATAAGCAAATATTGCCTAATAAATTTGATATCAAAATAAAGTTTATAAACGGTATAATAAATATGCTGTCTCACCTCGAGCTGCCAAGCAGATGAGTCGAGGTAAAATCGTGCTCGTTCGGGTTCGACACCAGTTACATCTGTAAATTGCGAAACCAGCTCTTCGTGGCTCGCCATTGAAAGCAAGTATTAAGTCACTCAAAATGTATTATAGCTTGTACCTGCTACTTGTAGCTTCAACGATTCCTCTTGCAATAATTTTCTTTGTTCAGTTATTCAACTTTACGTCAATTTCTTCAATTTACCTGTCATTCCTTCCACTTCCATGGAACTGAACCGGATATATAAGCACATAGAACGAAGGAATGCGCGAAATGTTTGAATGTAAACATCTTAAATGTTCTATTACATTTTCTTTAATTTTACAAATTATGTAAAACTGTTATAGAAAACAACGTATAAATATAATATATTAAAATTGTTTTGTATTAATATATATAGTGTATCATTATATATAATAATTTTCTTCGAGATTTATAATATTATGGACAGGGACGTCGCGAGGTGACTTCAGGATGTTCTTTGAAAGTTCATCTCTACGATTTATATTTATAGATATTTATGAAATTATATATATTTGTAAAATTTACATATACTAGTGTATGATAAAGTTTTTTTGTATTATTGTTTTACATGAACTTTCACATATGATAGGGGCACTCCCCTACCATTATGGGGAATCCAGGATCTATCGAACGCCTTTTCTAATCAACCAATATAATTGTAAATTTTCTGTTGAATTCTAAAGGATACATCGACACGTGTTATATGGCCATACGTTATAACATCCACGCATTCTACCGTAAATAGGTATATATATATTGAAACTACAGCAAAAAACAAAATATTTTGTTAATTCATTTCTGTTCATTCAAAGTCATTTCTGTGGCTTCATTCATTGCAATATAACAAGAGTCTACGCATCAATCTAAATTACGGAATATGGCAAAACAAAGCTGTACCATGTTCTATCCAATAACTGTGAGATACAGTAGTTTCCAAAGGTATACTAATGATAAAATTTTTTAAAGCCAATTCAATGTTTTTATCAATATCTTGAATGACAGCTGTATATACAGGGCATTCGTACATTTCCTTTATATCTTTTTTATTTTGCAAACATTTGAGTCTTATAGGTGGCATATCTTGCCAAAATTCATTTACAAAACTTTCAGCTAACTTATTTGTATCAGAATTCCACCGAGCACCACATAAATGTAATCCATGTAAGAAATATGCATTAATGTCTTCTTTGTCAGTTTCTTCTGCTTGAACTTGAAAGTCGAATGCAATTTCTTGGATAGGTATATTATATGTTTTGGAAAAAGTTAACAGCACAGCAGAAAGAAACATTTTGCAATGAAATAATGCGTTGAACCAAATATTTTTTGGACATCCTTCATTTACCCATTTTTTAATAAACATTACATGGTTTAATAGATTATCGATATAGTATGCCAAATTTCCAATAATAATATTGTTTTGTATATTTAACCAAATATGTGGAATTTTATTTTGATATAGTTCTTCTGCTAATTTTTTTAAAGAATCAGTAAATGGAACATAGCCAGTCAATGCTAATTTCAAGTTGCTCAATGTATTAGTTATAGTTTCTAAAATATATTTTAATAATTCTACTTCACAGAAGAGGACTCTTTCTAAGGGCTCATCTAACAGAAAGGTGTATTTCTCTTGTATTTCATTGATTTCAACTAAGTTAGGGAGCTTATTGATGAGATCATCAATTAAAATCAATATCTGATCTTCAGATGATTGTTCATTTAATAAAGAAAGAAGAGGATTCATAGAAGAACTAGATAAGAAAAATTCTTTAGCCATCGTAGTCTGCTGAATAATAAGGCTATTTCTACTTGATCCAAAAATTTCAGGTGATAAATCCAATGGTATTTTTTCAATATGTTTAATTATGTGATTATATTCACATCTTTGCGGTACTAATCTTTCTATCTCACTTGTACAGGTATACTGATGACTTTGAATTATACCTGAATTGCAGTAATTAGTTAAAAGATGTTTTAGGCATCTGCTATCAAAATCATTTTCAATTTTTCCCCCATAATTGCATTCCCCGATGAAGTACAAAAGAATACTGAAAGGTACATAATCATTACTATTTATTAAATTTTGAAGTTGCATAATAGATATTTGTAGATCTGTGCTATCAAAGTTATATGGTATGTTCCAACCTAGAATTCCAAAGTTCTTTCTTTCTTTTATAATAATATGGAAAAGGCATAAACTAAAAAGAAGTTTTGAAAATACTACATCTTTCCCTGGGCAACTTTCAAAAAATTCTTTATTACCTATAGGTTCAGAATGGTAGATGTTCAATAATGTTTCTTTAACATTTAAAGGATAGTCATATGTTATTTTTATACTATCTTGTAAAATACTAACTGGAAATTCTTTAGTAGGACGACTAGATAACCACAATCGAAAATCTAAAGATACAGTGGAAATACTACAATTTTCACAAATTTTTTCAAGACAAATCATCCAGTTAGGCACTAAATGGCAATTTTCTAAGAACACCCAACCTCCTTCCTTTTGAGCTTTTTGTATAGAAAGTTCAGCTTTTTCTTCTTGTCCCTTGCTCATTGATAAAGATGTAAATTTTGAAAAGTAGCCTCTTTTCTTTGCATATGCAGAAATGAGTGGTAATGGTGCTGAACAAGTTGGTAAAATAAATAAAAGTGGAGTCAAACAACTGGATTCTGTATATGATTGAGATATTTTAATTTGCAGAGAGTAACTATTTGTATTTCCCAAAATATCTTTTGTTATTTGCATAATTTGTATTATAATCTTATCAGGTCGTAAAATTTTTATGAGTATAAGTTTTTGGAACAAAGATAACTTTTTGATCCAAGGTTCTGGTAATAAGTTGTTTTGTAATGGTTCAGATGTGTAGTACCGCTTCCAAGCCTTATCATTGTCATAGATATTATCTGCGAGACCATTAAAAGCAGACAATGTTTTACTAAGATTATAAATATTTATCCAAATATCAGATGGTAACCAATCAATTACATAATCAGAAGTTATATGATATAAGTTTGATGATGTAAAGTATTTAATTTCTTCTTCTGTTGTTTGTCGATCTTCTAATAAGATCTTACAGCATAATAAGAAGGAGTATAATATTTTATGTTTTTCTAATAAAGCTTTACAAATACTTGAATGAAGATTTTTAGTAAATGAACTTTTTAAGAATTTTAATCGTTTTTCGAGAATGGTACTTCTATTTGACATCTCAATTGATCTTTTGTATAACTGCATGAACCATAAGAATGAAAAACGGTACATATGATTTAAATTTGATAAGTCACTAAGCATATGAAACAGATTTACACAGTACTTAACAAATTGTACATAAGTACTTCGAGATTTTTTTATTTCCAGAGATGTTGTGTTAGTTACTTCTTGCTTTTTAATTATGTTTAAGGAAAGATTCTTTGAGCAATCTAAACTCTTTATAGCATTTTCGTCGTCAAGAATATTTTTGGTTGTTGAAGACAATGTTATTAAAATATGATCTTCTTGTTGTTTTAATATTTTTTTATTATTGTGTTCTTCCATAAGTAAAATTTCAAATTTATTTTGAAGTTCTGGTTTTTCTTTAGACATAATAAAGTCAAGAAGTCTATCCTGAAGACCTTCGTTTGAAATAGAAAAATCGATCACCGTAAGTTTGCTAAATATTTCACACGAGAACTGAGGATTAAGTAGCCTTGTTGTAATGTATAATCGAAAGTCAGTAGAATATTTTATAGTATCATAATCAGTATTCAAATATAAGAGCTCTCCTTTGCTGTAAGTTTCTTTTGAAAGAAAAGGGCATAATGATATTTCTAATTCTTCTCCAACGTTTTCAATTAACGTAGGAATACCGTTTTCAATATTGTATTGAATATTTGATAAATAATCAGAATCACTTAGTTTAATGATTTTAAGATTATTTTTCTTTTCAATTGTTTTAATCCATTGGTTTGCTTGATTTTGTGAATCAATAAATAGACACCATAATTCAGAATTGTCCATAATAATTGCATTTTCAAGTGAAAATCTGTCCTTAGGCAATCCACATAAACACCATTGATTTATTTCATTTTCTTCTCCAAGTACATTTATTAAATTGTAGTTTCTAGTATATGATATGTTTAAACCTTCTAGAAATTCTTTCCAGTATTCTAAAATTGCATCACGAAACACAATATTATATGATGCTAAATAACTTATTATGCCACATGTTAGTATCATATCTCCTATGAGATTATTATAATTTTCTTTAAGATTATTTGCTAACTGCATCCAACGATCTTTTTCACCTCCTAAACTTGCCATTAAATTTTCTGCTTTATGAAGCTTATTGGTACAATTTTCTACTTCTTCTTCCAGCTTTACTTTTTGTTGTAGGGTTTCTTGGAGACTGCTATGCAATGCTGTAAGTTTTGTATTTAATGCAGAAAGCATTGCACGTTTTTCATTTAAAAATGTTTCAACTTCATTATATTCCTTTTGTGCAGTAAACAATTTTTCTTTTTTTGGCGCAACAGCTTTCGCAACTTCATCATAGGACACCATTGCACGTACCCATTTACATAATCCTTCAGCAGCACTTGATGCTTTAGCAACAATATGTGGTTTAAAATTGTTATCTGGCATATATGTTTTCTTAATAATTTGCATGATATTTGGTGAAATGTTATCTTTATCATAATCTTTCAAAATTTGTAAAAAATTCATGTCACTTAAAATGCGTTTACTCGGACCCCAATAATCTATATACTTTTTACCCGTAACTGAATCTATGGCTTTTTCTGGGGGAATACCCAGCATAACACAAACTGCAGCCATTACTAACTTAATAGCATCAGGAGGATTTTTCATAGTTTTAACGAGTGTAATATCTGTAGGTTTTAATGTGTTTAATGCAGCAATGGCATCTTCTAAAATTGGAATTGCTATAGCAAGATCAGCTTCACATTCCATTTTTAATCTTCCAGCGATTTCTGCTTTTTTATTTGCAATTTTTTCTTCCTGTTGTACAAGACAAGTCGCTTTTTCTACACTGATATTTTCATTTTCTACTTCCCTCATAGTATTTATAGTTTTTAAAGCAGACAATTCTAATTGAGGTTTTAATATTGTTAATGTAGCTTTCATCTTTTCAACTTGTTGAGCTGCTAATTCTAATTTTTCTAATCCTACTAAATATCTGTTTCTCATTGTTACAATCTGTTTTTGTTTTTTTGATACAAGGTGGATGTATAGTTTCAACATATGTAAAAATGAAGATGATATTATGTGAATTCTTTTACCACTTTCTTTATAATATTTGTCACTCATTTCTTGCATACTGATATATAATTTTATACAAGCTGTTGTTAGGTTTGCTTTTAAATTTCCTTCCATATTAATATTTTGAATGTATTTTGTAGCTATTTGTGTAAATGTCTCTGTTGGCCATGCTTCATACCAACTTATTGAACAATATTTTAATAGCTCTGGATATTTATATAAATATGATTTAGTTGCTTTATCCAGTGAATTAAAACAAATGACGATATGTAAATTGTTTTTACACTGTTCTAGAAAATAATTCATTACAGAATGATTACTTACTTCTGCATTTTTGTTACCACCTTGAACATGCAGACGTACCATTTCAATAATATCATACTTCTCTTTAATGGAAAATAAATCTGCTACTTCACCTGTTGCTAACAAGCTACTAATATCACAAAAAATATTATTTGTTACTTGTTTAACTTTTATGAAAAGTACAGAAGGTTTTCTTAATCCACCACATTTTTGAAGAATTGTTCTTAATTCAGTTCTCCATATATTGAGATCATAATAAGAATGAATAGAGGGTTTAAATAATTCTTGTTGTTGAATGTAAGCAGCAAGATTCATTAGAGATTTTCTACCAGTTCCTACAGTAGAAATCATCAATAAATTACCCCCTGGGATAGTTAAAATTCTTGAAATTTTAATTAAACATTCCAAAACGTATTGTGATATAACAATATCAATTTTATTTGTTACATTATTATTATGTTCGTTTAAATGTAAAAGAATTTCACTTTTTAATTTTTCAATAGAAGTTACTTCTTCATATTTTTTATTTTTATCTATAAAATTATTAAACATTAAATAATTGAAACTGTTCATAGTAATTTCATTATTTTCTGATTTTGGTAAATAATCAAAAACTATTTCAAATGAATCTTTGAAATTACACATTGCAGTTTCTCTTATTTTTGAGAACAACCATTCTTTATCATCACCATCTAATATTCGATCACCAAAAACTCTCCATATTTCATGAGCCCACAAACGAACAAAAGTAAGTTTAGTTTCTACTGATTCTTTTTGAAGAAGAATACATCCATTGATTACTTTGCTTATATCTCTAATACTAAATTGATACTGAAACTTGGCAGGTACTGGTCGCAATGTATTAATTATTGTGTTGAAAATGTCAATTGTAGCATTAGTTATACTGTTTACAGAAGTTAAGACATCCGGAGTAAAAGAATTCTTCTTTAAATTAATGAAAAGAATGTTGGAAAATATTCTGAATATGGTATTATTAGAAGGTGCTTGTATAGTATATAAATTGAAATGTTTTAAAAATCTGGGACATATATTAGTATGAGTATTTTGTGTAATTGCAAAAGAAAACATAATATTCTGGATAAAAATTTTTTCAGATTCATTTATATCATAGATGTACCTATAACTATGATATTGTCTAAAAAGTTCTAAAATATTACTTATGTTTGATTGCTGATCTATTTCTATATTAAGATCGTCTATAAAGTTAACACAGAATTGATCATTTGGTGGACCATAATGTGTTTTATTTATTTTATTTAATTTTGAAAGCAACAGCTGTTGTGTTTTAATAACCGAGTTCAAAGAAGTAAAACTGAAATAATTAAAATCTATTCCTTGTGATAGTTTATTTTGCAATAAATTTTTCATAAGGAAAGTTTTCCCAATAGATACATCTCCACAAAGAATGAAAGGTATTTTATATTTAATATGCTTTGAAAATATATAATTATACTTGATTGTATCAGCTGTTGGTACAAAAATTTCATTACAATAAGGCATTTCTAATATTTCTTCAGTTTTTAACAGATCAATGCTTCCCCAATGTTTCCAATGCCCAGCACCTTTGAAAATATAAAAATTATCTTGTATTAAGCCTTCATTAGGTAGTGCTACATCATAACTTTTTATTGCTTCTGGTTTTGGATACTCTTTGTTCATGCCACTCCAAACTTCCACAAAAAAAGAATTAAACTTAGCATGAGAATTCATACTAAAATTTCCACCCAATCCCCAAATAATAGATAATATAAATGCAACTTGCATCCATGTTGTAAAATAATTCGTTTTGTCTTTTTCATCAGTACATTCTGTTTGAGCATCTGTAAAATACATTTCTAACAAATTCAGTGTGGTCATTACAAAATGTAATTTCTCAACAATTAAAGATAGTGTACAATGTTTGTATATAAATTGTAAGGCAGGATCCATAATCCAGTCAAACATTTGATACAATGTTTCTTCATATCCATTATAGATATTGTGTCTAGAAATATGTGTTTTAATATTTGATCTCCAATTGATAGAATTTGATTCAATATAAATTATACCACATCTTGATAAAATAGCAGGAGAAGCCTCTGTCATATTTATTGCTTCAAAGATAATTGATACAGAATCTGCTACATTAATTTTTTCACCCGATTCTAAACATAACACCTTATTTGTATCAAGAGTTGAATATAAATTCTCGATCCAAACATTATTTAAGGGTCCATCAAATATTATCCATGTTTTATCAAAAGAATCAGTATTTGAAAAAGAGCGAAACATTTTGGAACATATTCCATCTTTCCAAAGCTTAGAATTTTTATCAAAATAACCAAAAATACGTTTAACATCAAGTACGCTTGGAATTATAGTTTCTAGCTTTATATTAACACCAAACTCAATTTCTTGTTTATATAAGGATGATAAAACATCTTGGAGTATAGATAAAATTTCTGTTTTTCCTACAAATGGATCACCAACAAGAATTAAGCCTTTATGTATGTACATTAATTCAAATAACTGTATTATTTTAAGTTTAAAAACATCATGAATGCTCAAAGATTTAGATTTACATATTGCTTCAAGAGTTTTTAAAAATATCGAGTAATTTGGAGGTAGCAAAGTAATATCCGGAAATACATTGTGAACTATATCTTTAAAAACAAGTATATCTACACTACATAGTTGAGGAAGATTAATATCGATCAACGAACGCAGAAGTAAAAGAGATTCATTCTCATCTGGAAAACATCTTTTTAAATAAATAACAGTTTTAATAACTGCTTTTGTAGAATATAAATTAAAAGTATTACATGATTTACATCGTAATTGCTTAGATAGTACTTTGTAAAATGTAACTAATTTCGTAGTTAAAGATTTTGAATTGGATATACCAGCAGCAGTTAGCTCAACCTCTACAATTCTACTAATATCTGGTGTAACCATAGATACTGTTCTGAATAACATTTTTAAGTTATCAGGTAAACTATGATAGTTAAATAAGCCTAATTGTGTGATAATACAAACATATCCAGTTGGATTCAGATTTAATGATGAGCCCTCATATGTTATTGTTTTCAAATTTGATGCTATAGCATGAAATATAGAAATTAAATTTTGACTAATTCTAGATAAAAATTCAAGTTTTAATTCATTAAAATTTTCAAAACAAAGCCATGCTCCACAAGAAATGAGCCCTTTAAATGTTTGAAAGAGAAAATTGTAAGACAGTGTATTAACACAACTGAAAATATGAAAATTTACTGCAATAGCTTTTGCTAAACTTCTCATAGTTTCTGTTTTTCCTGTAGCTGATGGTCCCGTAATAGCTCCATATAAATGATATTTATATGCTTGGATAAGAGTATGAAAACATCTATCTGTTAATGCAGTGTTAATCATACATTGTTTGTAGTAACCATATTCATATCCATATTTTATAGTACTATTAAACATTAATATTTTTACACAATTTTCCTCTAAATAGTAATGTAATTGTGTAATCCATTCAAAGTCTGCAGAATTAGTAATATTTTTGTTTATTAGCAATTTAATGATATCTTTCTGATTTATTATTATCGTAATTAAAGACATTAATACATCTCTACATCTTTTTGTTGAACAGCTTTTCAATTCATTGATTAAATCATTGAAATGGTCAACATATTTTACATATAACAAGTTCAGTATTTCAGAATTAAATGGTGTAAAACAATTTCGAATTTCAGAAGTCCAATAAAGTTGGAAAATACAAACAATTACCATACTTGGAAAATTCGCAATATTACTGTATGTAAATATGTTACTAAATTTCTGATAACATTGAAAAATACTTTTTTTTATTACAGTATCTATCTCATTTTCTAAATGTACTAACCATGTTTCTTCACTATCATACTCAGCATGAAGTGAAATCAAATTTTCTAAATGTATTTCCTCTCCATAATCACCAATAATAGTACAAATACAATTATTTTTATTCATTTTTATTTTTTGTATGCCCTGAAAACATTTTTGTATTGATACGTGCATCTTTTCTGAATGAAATGAATTAAATAATATTTCTTGAACTTCTTCATCAGAAAGAAAAAAGAATCTTGGAAAACATAATCTTTTAGTTTCTATATAATTTTTTACTCCTCTATGGACTTGTTCAAGTTTTTCCATAATATTGCATAAAGAACTTAAAAGCAGGGGATTATTAACTTCTGTAAAAGTAGGATTCTTTGCAAGCTTATTTTTAATATCTTTCAAAACTTCTTTGATTCCTTGGTATAAACTAGATTCCTCAATTAACTGTACTTTTATATTAGGATGATGAAAAGTAGTATCTAAAGAAAGTATTAATATTTGAATATAGTTCCATTTCTTGATAATGTTTTGAATTCTGACAAGGGATGTATAGAAATCTGTTACCATTGAAATTATTGGTTTAACAAAATTTGAAGTTTTCATGTCTGCAATTATTACAAGATGATTTTCAAGTAATAATTCTGTGTTATTGAAATTGGAAAATTCATGAATTCCAGATTTTTCATTAAATCTTATTTCAAAAGAAATGTCATCCCATTCTTTGATCATTTTCAGTAAATTTTGTTGCAGTTCTAATTCTTTATTTGCACCTATGCTAATAGCTTCATATTTTTCAATGTCAGGCATTAAATCAAGTAAAATAATTTTTCTTAAAGTTGTCCCTGCATTAGGTGTCAGATCAAGGTTGCATATTTCAGACATTTCAATCCAATGTCGTTTTTTAAGAGCTGGATTACATACACATGTCACTAATGGTAAAAATTTCTTAAAATAATTTATATCATTAAGTGCTTGCCAGCACAACTTTAATGGAGCAGGTTGCTGCATTGGATCTGGATCATCCGCGATTCCAGAAAATTTGAAGCATTTGTTTACAGTTACATCCATTTTAATTCTTGTTTTAAATGTTTTACTCATTTCAGTAATTTCTTTAAAATAGTTTAGCGTCTTATTTTCTATAATAACAGCATCTAACCATTCAAAGGGGCCATCTAACCATACAGCATTGTCTTTTTGCCACTGATAAATAAGATATATAAGATCATAGAATGGCACAATTATTTCATGTAATTCCATTACTTTAGGATATTCAGTCTCTGGAAATTTGAATAATCTTTCTTCTTCATTGATTTTTTGCAGTTCAGACATTATTTGTTTTACTTTCTTAAGAAAACCTTTGTAATATTCAACATATTCTCCGATTCTCTTTATGTCATCCATATTATCCAAAGCACTAAGTTCTGGAACAATATTTTCTACTTCAGAATTTAAGTCATTCATTCTTCCCTGCATGTCATCTTCTAATTCACTTTTCATTGCTTCACATAATATATTATGCTGTTTAAATATTGGTTCAATTTGATGCAACCAATTGATAGTTCTTCTATTTAATTCAATGTGATCCTCTGATAAAAGTGTAACTTCTAATAACACACTCAACATGTTAATTGATTTCTGAATTTTACATTCTAACTCTTTCACTAATATTTTGGATGCATGCAAAATGTATTCACTTAATTCAATCAAGTGTTGCACATTTTTTGGTATATTCAGTGCTTTTGCTTTTATATCTTCGAATTCTGAACAAATGGATAAATTAAATTCTTGATGATACTTAATCAATTTACTTAAAAACACATCAACAATATTATATGCTTCATTTTTCAAAGCTTCTTTAGCATTATGTTGTTCTAATTTTCCTACTGTATGATATGTATTCTCTACAATTTCATTCCCTTTTGCTAAATATATTTTATACTTTTCTATGTTTTCAAGATATAGATCAAAATCCACTTTCCCTGATGTTAATGATAATATTTGTTCTTTTATTGTAGGTTCACATATGGGATAAAATTCTTTGGTAATATGTCTAACATGTTCGTTCATAGGTTGAAATAAATGATCCAATATAACATGTAATTTGTTATGAGATTCTGTGACATAGTAATCAGGTAATTGTATTTTAATATATTTGGAATGAGATTTTATATTTAGCCATTCTTCTAATGGTACTAAATCTTGAGCAATAGTACTAATATTGTCAATTATGCTATGATATGCTGAAGATATTTCTTCAATGCTAGGATTAATAAGAAGTTGATTATTCCATAGAATAAGTTGAAATTTAATTTGTGGGCAATGGCATTCACCACTTAAAATATTCAGCAAATGATTAATAGATCTTATCATAGTATTTATAATTTGTTGTACAAAAACATGTGTCATACAATGCAAAATATTTGTTAACTTTTTTTTATCAGCATATCTTACAACTGTTGTCTTAGCTACAGCTTTAGATACTTCAATATGAAACTGATTTATTGTAATCCAATATCTTTTAATATCACTAGCAACCATATTTTGAAAATTAGTCAATGATATAAGTCCACAAGAATAATAATGGTCAAAATTACAGATAACTGTTGGAAGTTTGCATTGTGCCAAATTTATAATAATCTTAATTGGTTCCAAACAAAGAAAATATCTTTCTCTTAACAATTTACGGCGATTTGTAAACATCTTATAATTAAAAACATTTTTCTCATTCAAAATTCTATAATTTGGGAAACTTGTTATAGAAAAACCATCTATATTCTTTTTTGGCATGAGTAATATAGCTTCCATTATAAAATTTTGTATGTCTTTACCATAAATATCTTTTATTTCCTTTAATATTGATTGTATTAATGAAGAATATTTCTTCTTATACCTTTTTGGTAATAAATTTAAAATGTATTCTTCCCAATTGGTTGGAAACTTTGTAAAATCAATGTTTTCTAAACATATTTCTTCGTTATATGTTAAATTATAAGATTCAGGTATGTTCATCTGTGAAATATTAGATTTGTATGTATTGGTTATATTCATATACTTATTGTTATGAAAACTATCAAAATTTTTCTTATAAATTCAGAAAACTCTTTAAAAGAAATGATTGATTTTATATTATTTTGGATAACTTACCTTATTTTGTAGAGTTTATAAGAATTAAGGATGCAGTGCAATACACAAATCTTCTAATTACAACAGTGTAAAATCTTATGTATTATTATTATCAAATGACCATAATACAGTGTTTTATAATAATTTTAAATATAGTTACAACATGTAGCACACTAAATATAGTATAAGTTTAAACTATGGATAGAAAATGTTTTATCAATACTTGAGCATCAGTTTAGTTGATATATATACAATTATTTGTAAGAAGTACAATAATTCTATATATCTATACATGTAGCATAAATTAAAAGTAGTCGTCTTTAAAACTGCATGTAAATATTAAAATATATATTATGTATTTACAATATTATGGTTTTCATAGATAACCTTAAAGTATAAAATGTTTAATACATATATACTAGAACTCATAAAGAAGGCAGCATCGTAATAAATTAATTTAATTTCAGCATACTTTCTAAATAAGACGTGATTTGGTATTTATTTATACATATTATTTTCTTTTATAATATTAATTGAATCATATTTTGTCCTTTGTGACAGGTGAAGAACATCAAGCTTGTGTCAGTGACGAGTTTTTGCCGGGTTTTTTCGCGCAGGCGCGGCGGTTTTAGTCTCAGTAAAGTACAAGTTTCAATGAAATGGGGTACCTTAATCACCCACCATTATTTTTCAAAAATTCTTATAATTTGGTTGTGAAATATGAATGTATAGGTTGGATAAGATTATATACATATACTATATAATTCACTAAAAGGGTACTGTTTATTTGATAGAATCGATAAAAGAATACCAATATTTGTTGCTAGGATTAGGAAAATTGTTAAAACCTTATCAGTATTGTGTCCCGGTGTTTCGTTTCGTAACGGCTGCTTCTTCGCTGCTTTACCGCCAACAACACTACGCCATCGAGTCGCGCCACTGAATAGATACGCTCAGTGATGAGCTATTGGTCGAGTTTCTTCGCGCATGCGCAAGTCATGCAGGAAAAATCGCCGCGCATGCGCGTGAAATGCAGGAGAAATGGCCGCGCATGCGCGAAAAGCACGGCCAATATCTCGTCACTGGCTTGTGTCAACATTGAAACCAGTTGATATGTCAATTCTGCGTTCCTGATAAAAACGTAATGGAATCATGAAATTAACTGTTTATGTTAATAAGGAATTTTTCTCTGTTGTCAAGAAGAATCTATAAACATGAGTAATATTTATATACAAGAACCACCCACAACGGGTAAAGTTAGTATTAATTAAAAAGTATTAAATATATATAACCTATAACATTTAGTGTTTATGCTGAAACTTATGTAGTAGAATATTGAATTCTTTACATTATAATACATTAATCTTCATTTTAAATTATATTGTATTTTAACAATGAATAGTTATAACGATATTTTATTTTATCTCATGGTAATTAAATAGGTGATGATGAAAACGACGGTGGGTGATATTGATTTAGAATTATGGACAAAAGAAGCTCCCAAAGCATGTCGAAATTTTATACAGCTATGTATGGAGGGATATTATGACAATACTATATTTCATAGAATTATTAAAGGATTTATAGCTCAAGGTGGAGATCCAACAGGAACAGGAGAAGGAGGTGAAAGCATATATGGACAAACATTTAAAGTATGTTATTGTTAAATATGAAATTACTCTGCTTTTTTACTGCATAATGATTATGAAATGTACATGTATTAGGATGAGTTTCATACAAGATTACGATTTTGTCGACGAGGTTTGCTTGCTATGGCTGGTGCTGGCAAAGATGATAATGGTTCTCAGTTCTTTTTTACATTTGGTCCTACACCAGAATTGCAGAATAAGCATACCATCTTTGGCAAAGTTACTGGAGAAACTATATATAATATGTTGAAACTTGAAGAAGCACTTGTGGATGAAGTAAGTTTATCATTTTAATGTAAAATCTTATAAGTATTTAAAGGAAAATTGGCAAAAATGCATTATAATATTTTTGTGTTTTCAGAATGATAGGCCACTTTATCCTCCAAAAGTTATAAAGACAGAAATACTTAATAATCCATTCTCTGATATTGTACCAAGAACAACACCAAAAAGTGAAGAAGCAAAGGACAGTACAAAAACTAAAAAAGCAGGAGTGAAGTAAGATAAATAAATGTTTAGAATATTCAAATAGATTATTACATTTTTTATAACACTTTTTGTTGCAGAAATTTTAATCTTTTATCTTTCGGAGAAGAAGCAGAAGAAGATGAGGAAGAATATGTTACATTGAATAAACAATTGAGTGGTAAAAGCAAGTCAGCTCATGATAATTTAATAGATCCAAAGTTAAGCGCTCAGACATCTATTGAGCCAGCTGGTCCTCCAAGTAAAAAACGAAAAGAAGATCGTAGTAGTGATTGGGAAAGTGATGATGAAATAAAAACCACAGAAGAATTGGAAACGATAAAAAAGGAGAAAGAGTGGGTGTATTATATTTAATTTTTTTTGTTCTATTTTTACATAAATAATTATACTTATGATATGGTACCTTTAGAGCAATGAAGGAAAGAATAAAGAGTAAACTAAGAGATTCAAAAAAAGAACCCAAGAAAGTAGAAACTTATAAAGTAGATGATACTGAAGGCGATAAGGATATAGAGGAAGAAGAGTACTATCTTGGAAAAGATAGGGATATGGAACGTAAAAGAAAAGCGTATGTATTTTTGATCATAATCTTTTGTAGTGTAATTTTTGAATATTAATAATGATATGTTATACAGGGAAGAAATTAGAAAAGAAATCCGGGATTTAAAACGCGATGTTAGAAACGAGAAGAAAGCAAAAGAAGCGGATAAAATAATACAACAAGCACAGGAAGAAAAGAAGGAAAAGAAAACTGAAGTTATGAAAGAGTACATTGAAACTCAAGAGAAATACAAGGAAGCAAAGTCAAAATTACCTAAAAAGGGTAAAAGCCGCGAAGATTTTACTATGGAGTTATTGATGAAATTTAAATCTAAACTTCAAAATGCTAAAGAAACTAAAAGAGAAACATCGCCGGATCCACCGAAAGCGGAAAATGATAAGGAAGACGATTTTGATCCAGCTGATGAATCTTGGATGGTACATACATTACATTGCGAAGAAAAAGTACCTGTTTTGGCTAAGGATGCCAGTACGAAAGACGACGATTGGTTTGAAATTTATGATCCTCGAAATCCACTTAATAAACGACGAAGAGGAGAAAAATCATCCAAGCTAAACGATGACAGAAGTAGACGAACTGATTCCCGTCGTAAATAATATGTATAGTACAAAATTATCTGTATTGCTATACAGAATTGTGTATAAAATGTATATTACATTAAATACATTTCTTTTTTTTTTAAATAAAAATGAAATTACGGTATGTTTTGAAGTTTAAACTTTGTTAATTCTTTACCTAAGTGATACATTAAAACAAGGAAACATTTGTATAGAGTATTTTGATAGAAATGATATAGTATAAATATGCTTTTTTGATATGGGGTAGTTGTATTTATTGTATACTAAAAGATAGCTAATATTTTGATGGCGAAGACAGATAGTAAGAGTACCATGATTTTGTGCAAATAGAATGTATAGATCGTAGCTTATTCCGGCTACAGTAAAAATTGATAAGACACTGATACAAAGCATGGCATGTACCTCGACCGATTCAGTCGATCTGCTGACAACGAACGTTATACATCGTGTATTCATGCAATTTTCCGATTAAATAAATGTAATTAACTGTTTCATTTTACGAACTAAAGAAACACGAACTTAACAAATTTCTACGATTATACAGAATGATTTGTATAATATTCTAAATAACATCAAGAAGAATAACAGTTTAAGATAACACCGTTTCTGAGAAAGCGTGAGAATTAAATATTGCTTAAGCATAGTTTGTATCTTTTGAAGTTTGATTGACGAGTTATCAGCGAATTTAATTTGTGTTAGTGCGTGTTACCATCAGTGATCCACAGAGTGTCTATGCCTTGCTTTCACAGGGAGAATGTCAACGACGCCATTAAAAATAGATATACCTGGTATGCTTTGTTCTTTTACTTTTGTTTATTAAAAAAAAAAAACAATTCGATATTACTTATCGTATCGTTTAAAAATCTGCTACTGCAGTTTGTACACAAACAGTATCCGCAGATGTTTATTTTTAACAACTGATAAAAATGAAACGGAGTATCTGTGGTAATTAAATCTGTCGTAACTGCTGTAACGTTATGACTTTTCACCTGTTTTCCTTTGTCAAATGGTGAAATGAGATGCGTGCAATGTAGTCGTATACAATTAAACACATATATATTAGATGCATACAGTATAATCGGATAGTGGAGATTAAAGTAACTAATTCCAAGCCATAAACAAAAGTATATGCAAACGGATGTTTAACACAGTAACACATTTGTTGATGATCACTCGATATTACGTACTTGATTGTCAATGCTGAATGTTCGATCACGCGATATCGCGTGCTCGGGCGTTAACACTAAACATCCGATCACGTGATATGGTGCGTTCGAGCGTCAACACTAAGAGGCCGCTCACGCGATATCGCGTGAATGCTAAACATCAATGTACCAGAAATTTCAAATTTACAAATATACGAGTTTAGAAATTTTTAATTCGCAAACTTTCGAGTACAAAAATTTAATAATTAGAAATACTCCGATTTACAAAGGTCGATGTTCGGGTTTATTTACTGCACTTGTAATATACACAACACTAAATGGCTAGTACAAAGTACGAAAGGAAAAATTTGCGACACTATAAGGTACAACGAAATACTGCGTAAAATTTAAAAATATTAATGGGTTGAAACGGATCCATCAAAATTAAGATTGATAAATGAAATAAATGATTACGTAATGTCATTATTTATTTAAACCGTCTGTAGGCAGCACAGTATTGCGCTTTAAAATTGAGTATGATACATCCATTCTTTAATCGTATGTTCTTCTTTGATGTAGCTCATTTAGTCGTAATAGCAGCAATATATTAATCTCCCTTCAGAAGATAGAACAGGTTTTTATGCTTAAGTTATTATCTTGGTATACGTATACACCTACACAGTGACCAATTCTATCCCTGCAATCATTTATTGAATTATTTGTCCTTTAGCAAATGTATCAAACAGAATTTATGTAATAAGATGTTCTGCGAATATAATTTATAGTTATTGATTAGATTATTTATAGATGATTCATTTTTATGGCATTATATTTTATTAGGGATGTAGGTATCTAGGGATCTTGTAGAGATTTAAATTTCCCAAATTTTCAAATCAAGTTATTGAATATCCAAATCCCTAAATTTCGAAATTCCCAAAATTCCTTAAAAAATTGGCCTATTTGAAAAAAAGCTCTAGAAGTGCTCTAAAACTGGTCTGAAATAAAAAAATTACTATGAAATCACACGAATAAGTTCTTTCTGGAATATTCCTTAAAAACCAAACAAAAATCGTACACACTCGATCGTTGCGTATATAGCATGTGTTGCGAAGTAATTAAAATAGTACAATATTATATTCAAATTGTATTACAATGTCTTATCGGTCAGTAAAGTATCGTCGAAGTGTTAGATCGAATTCCGTTTTTTTCAAAACACTCCATATCGTCTGATAAAGAAGATTACATGTAGCGATATTCGATTCGCAATTGGCGATATTTATTCCATTAATATCTATGACGTTCGTATTTAAAAACATATACATAATTACGCATACTTAAATTCGATGCAACAATGTATAACACTGGTTTTAGGTGTGGGTTATCGGTTATGTTAGAAAAAAAGACGAAGTCAATGCACTGTTCATTTTGTTGCAAAATATTCGATGAAACTTTTCTGCGTAAAATATAGTACTCAAACATAAATGGATAGTAAAGTAAAATGATTGAAAACTTTCCTTATTAATATCGCAATCGTCTTCTGAAAATGCGCAATGTTCTTTTAAATAAACTTTTCACTGGAAAATATTTGTTCATTATTTTTATTCTGCCTTCTAATGTTTCGCAACATTATACTTCTTTAAATAAATTCTTTATTTATAAAATATTTGTTCGTTGTTTTCTCATTGAAATTATTTGTGACAATTTTTAAAAATGTATGTACCTGTTGAAAATGTTCACAAAATGGAATAACAACGCAACGAAAGGTTAATGACTGCGTATTCAAGAAGATCGAAGATATGACTTGACATTTGAAGTTTGAATGCGATTTTATATTACCTCACGATTCTTTTAATCTGCGTCGTTGAAAGTAAAATGATTAGAATGTTTTGAATTTCTTAATGAATAAACATGGATGGAAATATAGCAGAGTACATACAGTGTTACGAAACTAGTATTAGCGACGTACTTATCGGATGACGGTGTAATCCCACAATTTACCGGAGAAGCGAGATATTTTGATTGCCCGATTTACTTGTGATTTATTACATGTAACATAATAAATAAACAAGCAAAGAAACATTTTGCTAATCCTTCATTTACCTTTAGGTAATATTCGTAGCTCTCGCACACGCATAAATTGGATAAAAAGAATGAAGAATTTTAATCTTTCGAAAATCAAGTGCAAAAGCCGATAAAACTTGGATACTTAGATTAATACTGTAATATAATTTTGACGATGTCCAATGCTGGAAAAGAACGTACGTTTGAGACGAGTATGTTGAAAAAATATAGGAATTTCAAATGAACTTTGTCGTATCTCACCTTTGCACAGTGTTGATTACGGAATTAATTAACATTAAATTATCATGCTTTATCGGAGTAATTTACTTTCAGAAATGGGTCATCAAACTTTGATAATGCTCTACCTTACTTCTTTTCTAAATCTGAAAATTTCTAAATTGTTAACTATCCAAATATTTCTTACATTCCAAATAATATTTCAGCTAATATTTCAAAACTTCTTAAACCTCTAAAATTTTCAAATTTCTATCTGGAAAAAATTCCAGTTCTAAATTAAACTCTGAGGACTGTTTCTCTCACAATGAGTTTAGTTACACAAAGTTTGATTACTCATTTTCTGTAAATGTTGAATATTAAATATACAATCGAACGAAAGGCTTTCATAAGAGTTTTACAATTCATAGAAGATAGTCGTCCAAGAGACTGGGAGCCTCGTAGGTTGCAGTACAAGGTGCCATTGAGACTATTACGATTATGTTTGTTGGGAATGCTGCTTCCCGCGATATTGGTTGCATTGCCGATGTATTTGCGATATCGCGTTTATTCCGAACAACTGTATCCCGTAACTGTCTCTGATCAGAGACTCATCGACGCAAAAGTGTCCACCACATGGTGCCAGGTAGGTGATGCCATACATAATCTAACCCTAAATTATTACAAATGATACCACTACAGTAACAAACTAGAGTAATTACTAAAAAATATTTTGCATATTTTACTTTGGATTCAATTACACATGGAACTGTTTATTATCGATTTATAGAATAGAGACACAACATTTATTTCTTATATATGGAGATGCAATAAACATTCTGCCAAATAGTATAACATTCGGCTAGTTATAGTAGTCCGTAACTCTAACAGTAGTTAATAGTTCATAGTCGAGGATTAAACGTCATAATTCACCTAAAAAAAATCATCGAGAAATAATTATCCTCAGAGTCAAGTGATCAAAGTTAACGCGACATTTAACGCTTACTTGATGAACGACGAACCGACAGTGGAAAACCAGGTGCTTCCTGTCTCCATGACAAGACATTTGATTTTGGAAGACGACATGAAGGAGTATTGGGGATTTTATCTTCTCCGTGGTAGCACGGTCACCGTCTCTACTTGCGTAAGGTAACAAGATAATCGAACAAAGTATGGCGTAAAAGTTTGCAAATTTTTAGAAATATATCGTATGGTAGATGGCCAGGAGCGTCTTTGACGATGATTCGTGGACACAAGCATCTTCACGAGTGCGCTTTCATCGGCGACGATAGCAGCGAAGAGTTGGAGGAACTTTTGGAGGTTGCTAAAGAGACCGGACTTATTACGGCTAATGGAACTCTTGAGGTATGGACGAATTTTCAAATATTTCCTGCTAAAGTTTGTGGTGAACTTTATACAAATATAGCAATACTTGATCTTCGATGTAAGCGTGCTTTTTTATGATGTTTCTCATGATTTCATCGACTGATCAAATTTTTATATTTCAGTGGGTTTGTACTAGGGTTGTGACGACTGGGAGTAGAATGAACTTACAGGTTTTCATATACGTTTTATATTTTATAGAAAATATATGTTAGATTTTCTGTAAAAGTTTGCGACGAACTTTGTACAGATATAGCAATAAAATTTGATCTTCGATGCTACGATTTTTCCCATGATGTTATGGATTGATCTTTTCGAAATATTCAAGCGGGTTTGAACTAGGGTTGAACGACTGGGAGTAGAATGAACTTACAGGGTTTCATATACGTTTTATATTTCATAGAAAATATATGTTAGATTTTCTGTAAAAGTTTGCGACGAACTTTGTACAGATATAGCAATAAAATTTGATCTTCGATGCTATGATTTTTCCCATGATGTTATGGATTGATCTTTTCGAAATATTCAAGTGGGTTTGAACTAGGGTTGAACGACTGGGAGTAGAATGAACTTATAGGTTTTCATATATGTTTTATATTTTATAGAAATTATATGTTAGATTTTCTGTAAAAGTTTGCGACGAACTTTGTACAGATATAGCAATAAAATTTGATCTTCGATGCTACGATTTTTCCCATGATGTTATGGATTGATCTTTTCGAAATATTCAAGTGGGTTTGAACTAGGGTTGAACGACTGGGAGTAGAATGAACTTACAGGGTTTTATATACGTTTTATATTTTATAGAAAATATGTTATGTTTACGTAGCGAGAGAGTCCCAGTAACGAGCCAGAGAAGATGAAGAGGGTGCACCAAGATGTGCAGTTCCACCACAAGGAGCACAACAGCTCTAAACACTTGACGAACTCCATGGTGCACCATTACAGCAGCCACGAGCTGGATGCCAAAGCGATGAGGACGATTCTGACCGAGTTGTTCGCGAAAACCCTCGACACGAAGAAGAAGCAGAAAGAGAATCCTCATCATCATTACGAAGGCACGTTCGTGGAGGTCGACAACATCGACAAACCTCCTGGTCAATACTCGAACGTTGCCCATCCAGAAACAGAACAGCGGACCTTGCTGAAGAATTTCGACGACGTCTTAAAGAAACAAAAAAACCTCTCGAGTACCGCGAAGAAGGAGCAACAAATATTGACGAAACACGGGAAACTCGGAAGCGTCGAGAAGAGAACGCAGAAGGTCGTGAACGAAACGGAGGAAGGTAGAAACGCGGAGCCAACGTCTGCAGAAGTGTTTCAGGATGTTTTGAATAAAATCAATTCGTTGGGTTTCCGTGGTAAGAAGATATTGAAGAGGTTGATGGACGAGATCGAGGAGAAAGGACCGGAAGGTGAGGCGTTGAGGCGAGTTGTAAACGAAACGATGAACGATCAGAAACTCTCGGATGCTGAAAAGGCGAGGAGACGAAGAGACCTGATCTTGTCTTCGACTCTTAATAGGGAGTTGACCGAGGACGATGAAGACGACGATGCTGCCATCGAAGAGGTAACGTAATTCATTACTTTTTGTAAATTCATTTGAGACATTGAAGTTTGGGAAATCATGGTTATGATGATATGGATTATCTGCAGACTCGAGCTCTTTCTATGTCAATCATGTTTCAATATATCGCAATTTTATTTAGCTTGTTTTTACTTTTGGGCGAAAGCGAAGTCTTTGAAGTGAAGCTTAGACAGAAATTAGATATGGGAAGGTTAATTTAAAAACAAGAGGCAGTGATATTGTCTGCGATGAGCATAAAATTTGAAAGTACATTGTGGAACATCCCGGAACTTTTCCGTTTGTCTGAGCTGGCAGCGGCAAATTTTCACCGGTTCGTTGATAAGAAAAACAGCTGCATGGGCTGTTAAATCGCGATAAGGCCCGAAAGCTAAGATCAAACGAAGGATGAAACTCGGCGTCATGAGATCGTTGTTTAATCGTTGAATCATCGTCCGATGAAATTAGTTTGGTTGCAAACGAGGTGCAAGAATTAAAGCGCATAGCGTGATTCCGTAAATACCTTGACGTCAAACGAATCGGCGATAAGAGATCGTATTTAGTAGATCGTAATCGCCGATTTATCGTACGGTTAGATATCTCGGAAGCCTGAATTGTCTTCGTTAAAGACTACTAAGTCACTTTAATTGTCCAACGTTTAATCGCGTAGATTCCCATCGGCAATTCTTATCGAAGGTATTTCCGAGGCGATCTTGATATTTACTTAACACGATTTTACTTAGAAATTCGAAGATGATTCTATGTTTATGGGACATTGTTTTTACGTGTACAAAATTATCGAAGACACAAGTATACAGGTTTTGGAATTTTATCATTTTTAAAGAGTAAATTTTCAATCTTTTTATTTTTATATTCGCAAATCTCTAAAAATTTCTAACTAGCTAGGTCACTAGATCGCTACATTTCTAGATCTCTAGATGAATACGTTTTTAGATAACTAGATTTCGAGATCATAAGATCCGTAGATTTCTAGATTACTAGCTTCATAATTCCCTAGATCTCTGGATTTCAAGATTCCTATATCCCTAAATTGTCAAATCCTCAAATCTTCAAAATCCCAAATTCCTAGATACCTAGATTCCTAGATCTCAAGATTCCTATATCCCTAAATTATCATATCCTCAATCTTCAAAGTCCCAAATCCACAAGTCCCTAAATCCCCAAATCTCAAAAATTCCCAAATTTCCAAATTTGGGTTAGGTTCTAGGGATTTCAAGATCCCTAGATTCAGAAATTTTCACATAAACAAATTTCCAAATTCCCAAATTTCTAAGTTCTCAATTCCCAAGTTCCCAAATTCCTAAATCTTCAAATTCTTAAATCCCTAAATCCCTAAATCCCTAAATCCCTAAATCTTTAAATTCCTAAATCCCTAAATTTCAAAATCGCCAAATCCACAAATCTCCAATCCCTACATTCCCAAATTTCTGCAATTCTATATCCCTACATCCCCAAGTTCCTACATTCCCAAATCCCTACATCCCCAAATCTTCAAACCATCCAAAATCTCCAAATCACCAGATCATACAAAGCTAACACATCTGGGGAACCCCAGAATATTCCAAACCGCAGTCGTTCTAAAGTCTAACGATGCAGATACTATAATTGTTGCTTCACTTTGTTGTTTCCGTTGGTACATTAGGATATGTTGAACCCAGATGGAATAGCCGAGGACAGAGGCACGGTGAACGAGACCACGCTGAACGACAGAAGCAACTCCGAGTTCTGGAGTTCTTTCAGCAGCTCCGAGGAACGACTGTTGGATTGCAAAGGTCTGATCCTGAATCTGCCTTTGACGCCGCATCGACATTGCACGCCGAAACACGAAAAGGATCATTCGGCCGCTTCGTTCGCCAACACGGTTACTTACAGGTACGCAGACAGGTTTATAAATATTGATGAACCCTTGTACCAGATAAGGAGAGATAAGCTTTTAATTCCAACTAGGTAAACGTAGATAGGCGATTTCCGATACGAAGTTTTTTATGAGATGATGGTGGGACCTATTGTTCTTGTATGATAACACGAGGTTCTAGTAACTCGAGTGTTTCGATTTATTGGCGATTATTTTTATTGACGTATGAATGTTTTTTTTTGAATCATAACTGTGGTCGATTCAAGTGGAATATGATGGGTGTTAAGGATGAATATTTTGAACTTCTGAATTTAGGAAATTTGAATCGTATTTGATGTTGATCGTAGTCAACAATATTTGATTATATCAAATGAATGAATAAATGAATAAATGTATGTCTAAACATATGACTAAATACATGATTAACTAAATGACTAAATACATGACTAAATATATGACTACATAAATGATTACATAAATGACTACATAAGTGACTAAATAAATAATTAAATAAATGACAAAATAAATGATCACATAAATAACTAAATAAATGACAAAATAAACATATAAATAAATAAATTCTATGTCACCTCTAATCACACAGAATGTTAAGTATTCTAACAATAAGTAAAACTACATTTCTTCTATAGAACCAGAAAAGTTCATATAATATGGAAGTGTATGATACATACATATAGTCATAAGTATAACCCATTAGCTAATATAAATCGCAATTATTTAACAATAAACATTTATTATATAGAGTACCAACGAACGGATACTACTTCTTCGTGTTCAACTCCGAGAACGAGATTCAGCCCAACTTCCTGCGTGTACGTTTCGACCTGCTGAAAACGATGTACAACATCTCGAACCCGGTGCACGCCTGTAAAAACAGCACGACCGAGTGTTCGTTGCCGTTCAAAATTTTCAGCAACCAGAGAACCGTTTTCGAATTACCATTAAACGGCAATGATTCACAATGGAACGAAGAGTACGTGGTTGTATCAACGTGCGAGCCTAGAACATCTGTTTACTTGCTCTGCATCATATCGGTTCCTTTGCTCATCCTTGTATTTGCGTTTCACTGATATCTGAGCTGGATCAGCATAGAACGAAGAACAGTATTCAGATCTCATGATAGCGACGATCATCGAATGTAAATATTATTTAGCTTTTAAGGCACACAAAGCGCGAGGACAAAGCACTGTCACGATGACGATGGCTGAACAGTATTTGAATTGGCAGCTGAAACAATTTATCCTGGTAACTGTGATTGCGTAACGAGGAAGTTTTAATCCATTCTTAGAGGTACGGTTGTAAATGACAAAGATTACGAGTCTCGGTATATGGCACTATTTTATGTGGTTTGTTGAACGTGTAGTAAGAAGTTTGATTTGTTCTGTTATTTTTGTGGACAGGTAAATTTTCAAACTTTGTAAGTATTATTGATCTTAAGAATTTGTCAATTTTCAAATTTGCAAGTTTGCAAAATTTCCAGTTTCTAATTCTTGTAATTTCCAAATTCTCAAATTCCTAAATTCCCAAATTCCCAAATTCCCAAATTCCTAACTTCCCAAATTCCTAAATTCCCAAATTCCCAAATTCCCAAATTCCTAACTTCCCAAATTCCTAAATTCCCAAATTCCTAACTTTCTAAATTCCTAAATTCCCAAATTCCTAAATTTCCAAATTCCTAACTTCCCAAATTCCTAAATCCCCAAATTCCTAAATTCTCAATTTCCTAACTTCCCAATTCCTAAATTCCCAAATTCCTAAATTTCCCAATTTCTCAATTCCCATTTCCTAAATTTTCAAATCTCTCAAATCCCAAATTCCCAAATTCCCAAATTTCTAAATTTCCAAATTCCTAACTTCCCAAATTCCTAAATCCCTAAATTCCTAAATTCTCAATTTCCTAACTTCCCAATTCCTAAATTCCCAAATTCCTAAATTTCCCAATTTCTCAATTCCCATTTCCTAAATTTTCAAATCTCTCAAATCCCAAATTCCCAAATTCCTAAATCCCCAAACTCAAAAATGATCAATTCCAAATTCCCAAAATAAAAAATTTACGAATTCACAACCGAAGTATGAGCCATTGTAGATATACATTTCAAAATACATATATTACTAAATAAGAAAAAACTGAAAAGTAAAATAACTAGTGAAATGTTGACACGCATCTTTGTGTATTAATGGATTAACTTTCTCCTCAAAAAATAAGCGAATGATTAAATAATGACAGTCTAGGTTTAAGTGAATCATGTGATACGGTCTGTTGGATGTAAAAATACAAGTAGCTTGTCTAAAATACTATAGATTAGTCGTATGAGTTGTTTACGATACACTAATATAGATTAGGACCATTCGATACTCTTTTACGTCAACGAGTAACAAGATTTTTTTCTTTCGTTATCAATGTAGAGTGTCTCTATCCGTTCTCGTTGACTTTTATATCATCCAATTGATGACATAATTCCTCTGTCTCTCGGTCTTTAATCAAGTGTTTATAACAGATCAATTAATTTTCTGCGGTCAAAAAAAATATTCCATTTACACGCGAAAGTATTAAACGCTGTTGATCGAAATCGTACATCACAGAATATTCTTATAGGTTCATAATTATCTTGTTATCGCAAAATGTTTCATTTGCTATACAATTTCAGACGTTTTAATTTATTGTATCATTACATTATCTCGCTGTAAGTACCGGAAATATTTTCCACCAATTGTGATTATCAAATTAATTTTATAGATGATGGGCATTTATATTTTCAATAAAAAATAATTAATTACGTCAAACTTGTTATTTCTGTATTTTAATACCTTGCAGAAAAAATAATTTATTAATGTGTTGATTGCTGTGGGGCGAAGTATGGATGCATGTTACTATTGTAATTATTTGGGACACAATTTAGAATGAATTCGATACAAACTATAGTAATATGAAAACTATAATAGTTGAGACTGTAACAGTATAAAGAAAATTGTGGTATAAAGACTAGAAGAGTATAAAGATTATAATAATACAAAAATTATAATATTACAAAGAATGTAATAATATAAATAATATTAAATAACAGCATGAAGACTATAATAGTACAAAGATTATAACAATATAAAAATTCCAATAGTATAAAGACTATAATAATACAAAGAAAATAACAGAATAAAGACTACAAAAGTACAAATATTCTAATAATATAAAAACTACAATAGTATAAAGATTATAATAATATAAAGACTATAACTACAATCCTTACTACTACAATATGAAACTAATAACAGTATAAAAGCAACTATCGCAACACTTAATATACCTCATTTACAAAGAAGAGATAAGCTCTAAAAATGAGCAAGATACAATGAAAAGCAATTAAAAAGTTTGTAGAGAGATTGTTTCGAGCGAAAAAGTAGCGTGACAAAAACGATGCTAATTAAGAAGCTGGGCTAATCCTTTACCGCCTTCGAACATCTTAAAAATTGATCTCCGTCCTATCTGTCCTCCTAATCCGTGAGATTAATACTTCATGTCGGTGCAAGAGCCTCCCGACAACTTGACCCTGCGATTCTATGGTCGAGGGGGTGCGACAGGATGGCTCCTGGGGCTTTTCAGGGCGGAGCAACCCTTATCAGCACCGAACACTCCTGGTTACGCGCAGTCTCCGTAGTTTCACTGAATTTTTCAGACCAACTGTTACCCTCTACACCCCGGTACAATTTCTTTGGAAAAGGAATGTTGGAAGAAGGGTGTTTTAGATGATTATTTTGGAAAACTTTTACAAGCTCACGTTTCGCAAACTTTTGACTTATAAAGAGAATTTGCAAGTTTAAGTTTGTAAATTTTCAAGTTTGACAATGTTTCAATTTGTACATTTTCGAGTTCTTTAATTTCCAAATTTTTGGATATGAAAATTTTGAATCTCTCAAATTTCCACATTCTCAAATTTTCACCCTCCAAATTTTGAATCTCTCAAATTTTCAAATTCCCAAAGATTGCAATTCTCCAATTTCCACCCTCCAAATTTTGAATCTCTCAACTTTCCAAATTTTCAAAAATAGAAATTCTCAAATTTCCACCCTCCAAATTTTTAATCTCTCAAATTTCTAATCTCCCAAATTCTCAAACTCTCAAATTTCCAAATTCCCAGAAATTGAAATTCTCAAATTTTCACCCTTCAAATTTTTAATCTCTCAAATTTCCAAATTCCCAAAGATTGCAATTCTCAAATTTCCACCCTTCAAATTTTGAATCTCTCAAATTTCTGATCTCCCAAATTCTCAATCTCTCAAATTTCCACCCTTCAAATTTTGAATCTCTTAAATTTCTAATCTCCCAAATTCTCAATCTCTCAAATTTCCACCCTCCAAATTTTGAATCTCTCAAATTTCTAATCTCCCAAATTCTTAAACTCTCAAATTTTCACCCTTCAAATTTTGAATCTCTCAAATTCTCAAACTCTGAAATTTCCAAATTCCCAGAAATTGAAATTCTCAAATCCCCAAATTCCCAAATGTCCACCCTCCAAATTTTTAATCTCTCAAATTTTCAATCTCCCAAATTCTCAATCTCTCAAATTTTCAAATTCCCAAATTTCCAAAAATTTCAAAAATTCCTAACCTCCCGAAATCTTCCAAAAGTATCGAAAGCAGAGAAGAATCCAATAAATTTTTGCGTCGCGTAAAAAAGTTTCGAAGTTGCAAACACCATGAAAGCGACTGGTGTATCAAATTATGATGGGAGATCAGTAGCATGAAAAACGTAACGAGAATGGAATATGGTCGATCGCGTATAAGAATTATTGTGTGCAAGCTGTGCCAATAGAAAAGAGGCGTGTCGTCGGGTTTGCGCAGTGTCCCATGAAACGTCAACGCGTTCAAATAGAATCCCCATACCAGGTTTAGGCCGAGGAGCACAACGAGCATGGGGTGCAGGGAGGGCGGAGGGGCACGCGGGTGAAATCAATTTTCGTTATCGCCGTCAACCAGCCGCCCCATATTAATCCAATTATTAGTGTTTGTTTTCCACGTGCGATTCTTATCGAACCTGCAATTGTTCAAGTTCCGGAACATCATCCAAGCTTATAGTAAAAAAGTACCATGAGCTGAGTATCGAAATTATGTTCATTGCGAAAATGGTCATTTTTTGAAACTTGCTGCTTTCTATGTTATAAAGTTGTAATACTGAAAGATTTCAAGGGTTCAGAATTTGAAAATTTGACAATTTAGGGGCTAAAATATTAAAACTCGATTGTTCAAAGTATTCAAAGCTTTGGAGATCTGATGTCTAGAAATTTTGGAAAAATTGAGAGATTCAAAGATTCAAAAATGTGAAAGTCCTAAAGTGTCAAAGTTCCAAAAGTACAAAACTCACAAACTCTATTTCCAGAGTTATAAAACTTCAAAATTCCAGAAATGTCAGCAGTTCAAAAAGTCCCTGAAATTCCCCAAAATTCCAAAAATTACCAAAATTCCCAAAATTCCCAAAATTCTAAAAATTCTCAAAATTGAAAAAATCTGAAAAATGCAAAATTGTAAAGTTACACTTGATTTTCGAAAGTGCTGTATATAAAATTGATATGTACATACTTTCTTTTAAAAAAGAAAGTTACGTACAATATCTGATAAAAATATTTGAGAAAGAAAATTGTTTTTGCAGAATTTGTATTGCGTATAGTACATGGTAGTACCGTTGACAGTGATGAATAGAAAGTGTTATCAATGTTTAATAATAACGAGAGTATATTTCACGGAGATAATGCTAATACCTAATTCGTATTCGTTGGCACGCGCAAATTGAGCTGTATATTGCCAAACCTGTGGGAAACCGCTACAAAACCCACCCCTAACCACTTTTTAGGGTGCTTTTGTTGGTCCGATGGGAATTTATCGAAAATCTCGTATTCGCTTCAATTTAGACAGTCATTTTATTTTCACTTTGTTCATAATCCACGTTTCACTTTTTCTATTCTAAGGATGCATTTTTTAAAATCGTGTACGTGTCAATATTTATAATTACACAGGTGAATTTTAACAATCGTTACTCATCAAGTAACATTTATACGTATAACGAGATTACAATTAATTTACAAATTATTATTACATCATTGGATGTATTCGAAACATATGTGTACATATATGATATATGCATAATAATATATCTGTGGCATATTATTTTCAAAAAATCAATTATGTGTGTACTGAAATATTACTAAGTCTAACACCCCATTATTTTCATATTCTCATAAACATTTCATATTCATATTATACGACACATGGTACTTGACACAACAATCAAACAACCACGAATATTTTGATAACTGCAAGTTAAAATGAAATACTTAACGTTTACCAAAATTTTACCACATCCGTCAGCATCACACATATGTGGTCGCAATAACGGATTAGCGAAGATTGGAAAAAGTCACCCCTCGAATGGTGACATTACGTATGAAGGCACGTGACCTCATTCAAGGCTGACACACGTGTCGCTTATACGCCTTTTATTTCCAGATTAAGGTGTCGATAAACTTAAAAAGCGAGATTTTAATAGTGGTATTAAAAAAAATTGCTGGTCTTAAATCTCGTTGACACCCCTGCAACTGAGGAAAGATCAAACTTATATAAAAACAATCATTTTATGCATCTTTAAAATCATTGTTCACAAGAGGTTGCAAACAGTACAATATTATAATCAATTATAATAAATAACTTTCGCAGATGAGTCCTACTATAAAATTGTACATGCGAATAACTTATAATACTTAATTAAAGTATAATTTTCCTCGATAAGCCTTGATTTTTCCATTCACGTAATTGTTAATTTTCAACCGCGAACAAAAAATATATCGCTAAAGTATCTCCGTTATCTGTAAACTCTGAGTAGACTCGTGACTAAATCTCTGTCTCCACCTTCTTCCTGTTTCATCTCATTAACATTAGCTTCGAAAATGCTTCCCGTACAATTAAACGGCAAAGAATATCGACGCGTGTCTTATCTAATCAGCACCCTTATCAAAAACCATACTAACTGGAATAGTGTTCTTTCATCTTGGACAACAGATGTTTGCTGAAACATTCCTGCTTGAGTCAATCGTTTTATATAAATAACAGCACGATTACAGTGGCTGTTCAAACATGTCTGGGACAAATAAATGTAATAATCGTTAAAAGAAAACTGTAATCTAAAGTAGCTGTTGCATCGATAATCTATGATAATTCTTGGTATATATGATTATATCGCTGCAATCAATTATGTTATTATTAATATCTTTGCACAGTGTTCTATCAGTTTTCAAACATTTACTAGTATTACGTTTTATTATTCGACCTGGGAACACAGGCGAACAAAGAATCTATAAATCTGCAGGGAGATTTAGGGGAATAGCGATCTAGGGGAATAGAGATCTGGGCGAATAGGGATCTGCGGGAATTGGGATCTGGGGGAATAGGGATCTAGGGGAATAGAGATCTGGGGGAATAGGGACGTAGAGAAGTAGAGATCTAGGGGAATAGAGATCTATCGGAATATAGATCTAGGGGAATAGAGATATAGGGAAATAGAGATCTGGGGGAATAGGGATCTAGGGAAATACGGATCTAGGGGAATAGAGATCTGGGCGAATAGGGATCTGGGGGGATTGGGATCTGGGCGAATAGGGATCTGGGGAAATAGAGATCTGGGGGAATAGGGACGTAGAGAAGTAGAGATCTAGGGGAATAGAGATCTATCGGAATATAGATCTAGGGGAATAGAGATATAGGGAAATAGAGATCTGGGCGAATAGGGGTCTAGGGGAATAGAGATCTGGGGGAATAGGGATGTAGGGAAGTAGGGATCTAGGGGAATAGAGATCTAGGGAAATAGAGATATAGGGGAATAGAGATATAGGGAAATAGAGATCTGGGCGAATAGGGATCTAGGGGAATAGAGATCTGGGGGAATAGGGAAGTAGGGATCTAGGGGAATATAGATCTAGGGAAATTCGATCCAGGGAAATTTGTATCTCAGGAAATAGGGATCTAGGGAAATAGATCAATAGTATATTAAAATAATAAAAAAGTAGAGTCATTGCACTAATAATTCCCCGTTTCCTTGTTTTCAACATTTTTGATTTTCAACGTTCCCAACCAATTAGATTCTTATTAGCGCCAGTCCGCAAAGTCAACGGGGACGAGAGGGGTGTACGAAAAAAAGGGAGCCTTGTTTAATATACATTAGGGGTGAGAATATCCGTAGCCGTTGTCAAGTGGCCACCATCCACGAGCTGTTTTATTGTGACACCTCCGGAGGGTGGTATAGATTTTCCAAGGGGATGAATCGAGGGGGAGAGTGTCATCGTACGATCCCGATTAAATGATTAAATCTGCGATCGTGTTCATTCGAGCGCTATTAACGACGAATCTGCGTGGGAGCCAATTTAATTTCACCTATCACAATCGTACGACTACGTATTATAACGATTTATAAGCCAAATGGCAGACAATATCTGTCGAAAAGAAATTTTCAAAGTTGCGAAATTATATTTTCTTTGTATGAACACAGACGTATTTACATTCTTCCGATTTCCTAAGACGTTCTTGTTTGAATTTTTCACCTGCGTTCATTTTTCATTGTTATATTATTTAGCATCGATGAAATACCGATGACTAAATTGCTGATCAACGTGCATACAATACGCAAAACTATCTTCGTATAACTGATGACTTCCATAAACGTTTACAACCCCTAAGAAAAATTAAAATAAAACACGTTTGATGTCTTTCAAACTATCGTGCAATCGATATTTTTTTTGGTCACACACCGGGGTTTAACAGCGACCTAAGGGTGTCTGAAGGGATGCTACGCATGGAACAGTATGGGACGGTCCAGAGAGGAGCTCCACCCATGAGGCTTGCGCTCCGCCTTCGCAAAATTCATTTTCCCGGGGGTTGTATCGTGCTTACTATTAGTCAAATCGTCCCGTCTGCTCTCGTCAGTCGGTTTAACAAGCCACTATCGTAACCCGGGTCAAATCTGTCCGGGAAAGTGTCCTCCGTCCCTCTGAATAAACTTCAATCGTTATTGTTTCGTTAAGACGGTGTCGCGTGAAAGTGCTCGAAAACTTGACTTTTATTATGGTAAGGGTCTCTTGTGCTGGAAATCGATCAACTTTGTGCTGCGACCTTTTTTATTTTACTCGTCGGATGAATTGTTAGTACCTCTTGTTTAGTGATCTATTCGTATTTTAATTAAATACTCGTGATTAATTTAATCGGTGTGCAATTATTGATTTAAGTGAATATATTTTCAATCGATATTATTTGTTTAAGTGAATATTTTTAATTACTGTTATTTTTTCAAGTATAATAATTACTGTGATTGGTTCAATGAAGTATATCATTTTTATCAGTTTAAACAAGTACATAATTATTGTTATCGGTTTAGTCAGATACGTATGTAATTATTTTTATCGGTTTAATTAAGCACATCTATAATTACTTCTGTCGGTTCAATCAAACGTATTACTACGATTAAAATGTTAGCACATTTCAGTCATTATCATTTTCAATATATTTTGTACAATCGATTGATACTTAAATTCAATTAATTGCAACCGATAAATAACTGTACAAAAAAGAAATATACAACAGATTAAGTTTCATCGAATGTAATAATAAGATCATTGATCGAACAAAAAGATGAAAAAGACTGTAAATTTCTGAAACGAGTGACGTGCATATCTGTTGAATGTCAGGGACAATGGTAGAGGGTGCGATAGCAGCATCCTGTTGGCGCTATGTTCATTTTATTTCTGATAACTGCAGATTTCCCGCGTCTTTTGTCATCGACCATCTAATCGTGTCACGCGACCGAGGAACCTTCGAATATTC
Source organism: Megachile willughbiella (assembly GCA_945859595.2). Classification (NCBI taxonomy): domain Eukaryota; kingdom Metazoa; phylum Arthropoda; class Insecta; order Hymenoptera; family Megachilidae; genus Megachile; species Megachile willughbiella. The sequence goes on along the minus strand of OX243798.1, from coordinate 12,477,716 downwards.
AGTGAAACGTTAATTAATTCGCGATCTCTCGACTAGATGTAATTAAACGAGTAACAAACGATTCGAATGATTTGCTTTAGTAGCAGGAGATCCAGTGTTATTCGTAAATTACAGTCGATGCTGACGTACAATGGTTGTACCGGAACGGTAGACAACGAAAATGGTTCCCCGGCAGATTCGCTTTTGTCGGCCGAAGGAGAACTTCCGGAGGAAGCTGGAGATTCACCAGGTACACCGAGAGACACCGAAGAGGAGGCAACACTTTCGGATGAGTTTTATTCGCACGATACGGACGAGGATGAGGATCAAGGCAAGAAACGAAGGGATCGCATTAATTCCGTGAGCAACATTTTTGTATAAATACAAATTTCATCGGTCAAATTTTTTTTGGTCTACCATGATGTGATAATTTGGTTATTTGTTCTCTTCATTCAGCAATGTTTCAGTTCGATAATATTGAAATCGTATTAAGGTTCGGAGAGTTGAAAGTTTGGGAATTTGGAAATTTTGGGTAGGGGATGTTTGGGAATTTGGAAATTTTTGGTAGTGGACGTTTGGAAATTTGGAAATTTTGGGTAGTGGATGTTTGGGGATTTTAAAATTTCTAGATTTGGAAATGTAGAAATTTGAGAGCTTGAAGATTTAAAAGTTTTGAAATTCGAGAATTTGGAAATTAATTAAATTAATTTAGAAGTCTAATTCTAACAAGAACACCTTTTGATTCGAACGATAATTAAGAGCATTCGCAATAATTTCATAGCTAGATGGCATTTCCTCTTCCGGTGGTGGTCACCTGGGTTCACCCACGCCTCGAGTAGGCACTTTAGGAGTTCGAAAACTGTTCACAAACAGTCGCGAACGATGGAGACAGCAAAACGTCAGTGGTGCCTTTGCTGAACTTCGAAAATTGGTTCCCACACATCCTCCAGACAAAAAATTATCCAAAAACGAGATCCTGCGTATGGCGATCAGGTAAATCCACCTATTTAATCGATTAAGTTGTAGAAAACCATTGTGACACTTTACAAATTATTGTTCAGGTATATTAGGCTGTTAAGCAACGTCCTCGAATGGCAAAAGGCACAAGATCGAAACGAAATCACGCATCATGAAGTTCGAATTAAGTGTGAGCCTACGTTCAATCAAAATTCGGCCATATATCATGCAAAGTCTTCGTTGCTGAAGCAGGAGAAACAAGTAAACGATAATCATACGTACAGAACAAATTTTTCTGGACAGACACAGTTGCACCCTGTTTCACAGGTAAGGTAATGTTATTAATTAATAATTAACATTTGTTGATGGAATTTTTTAACTGAAAGTTGATGATCAGTTATTAATTTACGGTAATCTGATAGATTAAGAATTTTTATTGAGTGCTGGTTTAATGACTAATTAATGATGATTAATTTGCAACTCTTGTTATTAAATAAGATAACTAAAATTTTCGGAACTGCCCACAGGTGGTTTGCGATAAAAACGGAAATAATTTGTTGATGATTGCTCCGAATGGACATGGTATACCCAACAAGAGAAGCGTGACGCCATCATCAACCCAGAACCCATTAGCACCAGTTGCTTTGAATAACGGAAGTCTGTCACGCTCTTCAAATGGTCCCCGACCTTCGAATTTCCCAAAATCGCCTCAAGTAAATGGTCAAGTTATAACCAGTTCAAATATTTTGACGAATTGTTCGTCGACTGGTACCGCGACAAGTAACGCGTCCAGTGTCAATGGAAACGTGCCAAATTGTGCTCAGAAGAGGCTGAAGATCGAAAAAGAGGACGACGACTCTGCACAAAGCAGGGAGTGCAAGGTTTTACCCACGCACAATGTACCTATGAGGAAAAGAGTGAAAATGGCGTTCGTTAAAGACTCGAACTCGGGTTTTCGTAACGATTTTAGAAACGTCGAGCGTAAATAAGGGAAATGCGTGAATTGTTAAGGATTTTCTTGGACGATTTAAATGAGTTTTGTGAAAGTAATAGAATTGTTTGAAAGTAGTACGTAGCGTTGAGTGAGAATATTGGGTTTCGGAAAAGAGAACTTTGAGATTTGGAAATTTAAATTTGGGGAATTGGGGGTTTGGGAATTTAGGGATTTGGGAATTTAGGAATTGGGGAATTTAGGGAATTGAGGATGGAGGCATCTGGGGATATAGGAAATTAGGAATTTAGGAAATTGATGATTTGGAAATTCGAGGATTTTTAAATTTGGGAATTTTGGGTTGGTAATTAAGAAATTTGGCAATTAAATAATTTGGGAATATTGGAGTTTAACAATAAAGAAATTTGGAAATTTCAGGATTTGGTAATTAAGAACTTCAAAAGTTTGGAATTAGCTATTCAGAAACCTAAAATGTTCAAAAATATTAAAATATGAAAATCTGGAAAAAGGTATTATTAAATATACAAATGTGAAAAGGGAATTTGAAAACATAGAGGAATTATAAAAGTAATTTTAAAATTTCTAAATCTCTTAGTACTCTACAAGTGCAGAAGTACCATAACTGCACGTGAAAGTCTCAGCAAACAGCTCAACCGACAATGGTGGTCATCTAACAAGAGTCCACAGTACATCAGATTGCCCAACAAGGTCGATATAAAAATATAAAAAATCGAACACGATATAACGACCAAAAGACATTGCAATCTATCACTTCTATAAACTAACTTTGCTGAAAAGATCTTCGACTCTACCTGTACTTTCCGAAGCTCGTACAAGTGCAATATATCGCAGAAAGATGTATCTCGGCAAAGAGAACCGCGTGTCATCTTTCTCAAAGAATATTTTATTAGTTAAATCGTATTACATCGTTTGTACATCGTTATCTGCTCCATGTATACAACCTCAATCTTACACGATGATTCGAAAGTACAATCTTCGTCGAACTTCACAAAAGACATCAACGTGTATAGTCTACAAAATCGCACATACAAAACTGCCATCACGAACGATACACATATCGACAAATTTGTACACCGAACATGTCAAAGAGGAGCCAACTATTACAACAATTCCTAACAGTCTGTCTCGACAAAATAAAAAAGATGAAACACGAATTTACAAATCCGATTGTCGTTCATTTTGTACCCTGGTAATAAGTTGGGACATTGATTGATCTTTTCTTAGGTAAGGTACACTTTGTATCTGGTGCTGTCCCTCTTCTGGCGTTCGGAGATCTCCTTCAGACGAGCAGTCGCGTAACGATCGTCGTTCCATTCCACAGGAGGAACGGGAGTCGATGGCCTATCTTCCGTTTGGCTGAAGGCTCTTCGCGGCGGAAGTTCCACCATTTTGTTGCTGCCCTTGCAATCCACGCTCGCTCGTTTCGCGTTGCTGTTGCTGATGCTCGCGTAACTGACGTCGCTGGTCCTGGAATCCCTTTTCACGGGACTCACCTCGGCGTAGCTCCCTCGGGATTTGCTGCTGGCGTCCGAACTCCTCTTCTTCTCGATGGGATAATGACTTTCCGAATCCTCGGACTTTTGCTTGAGACGCGTGGACGCCTCGCTGCGGGCGGATCGCGTCGATGCTCGACGAGTCTTCTCCTCGTAATCGTCGGAGAATGTTCGTCTTTCTTTCAATTTTGGTTTCACTACGCCCAGGTCCTCGCTGAATCTTAGTCTTTCGTTGAATTTACGCAGACGCTCTTCGTAATCGCTGTTTAGAACCTCGGGGTCCTTTTTCACCGCTCGTTTAGGATCCTGGTGGTCCGACTGCACCTTTGTGTCCTTCAGCTGTGGGGATTAGTTTGGTGAAATGTTTTTGGGGAAATTAATTACTCGGTTAAGTCTGTAATAGTGGTGTGTCAGTAGTTTAAATTACCTATAGATTTTAATAGGGAACGTGATGTTTAGTAATAGTAATTATACATAAAAAGGTCTCACAAGTATATGATTTTATTTGTATTTTGGTTAGAATTAGGACTAGGTTAAGTTAGGTTAAGTTTACTCACATAAGATTAGGTAAATTAAGATTCAGGTTAGGTTAGAATTAAGGTTATATTAGGTTAGATTATTACGTGAGATTGTACACTCGCATTAACACTAGGTTAGGTTAGGTTAAACTCATGTTGAAGTTTGATCCATTCATATCAGTTTAAGTCATGGTTAACTTATGATTATGTTAAAATTAAATCAGGTAATGTTAGGTCATGTTAATCGATGAGTATCCAGCATAACTTAAGGTATAGCAATCAGAATTATAATACATTACTTTCAGAGACGAGACGCTTTTACGTATAATTATCTGATTACCTGAGTGATTAAACCTCACCTTAATAACATTAAATCGGTTGTTAAACTCCAAGTCTTGACTGTTCCTACGCATCGATTGATTATTTTTCTCTTCCTCGCTGCTACTTTTGCTAATCCACGAGTTACCACGTCGAGCGTTTGTCGCCCTTTTTGGCCATTCATTTTCCGTTTTGAAATCGTACAAATCTCTCATTCGTTGGGTGAGTCTTTGCGATTGCTCGTTGGCGTCAGGCGACTGCTTCGTCGTTGGTGAATCTCGATTCGATCCCGTCTCATCTACAATTATTCACTCGTCAATTTGCTATTGATTAACGCGCGTCTAATTATAATTACATAGTTAATACTCGGTTATCACAGATTTTTCATCGGGGAAAGTTTCGGGAATTTAGGGACTTGGAAATTTTCAGGATCTGAAGATTTTTGACATTTTGGGATTTGGAGACTCTAAGGATCTGGGCTCGTTGAAATTAAGGAGTTGGGGATTTGGAGATTCTAAATCTCAAGATTTTGGAAAAAGGATTTGAGGATCGAGAGATTTAGATATTTAGAGATCTGGAGATCCGAGCTACTGAGACATAGAGAGCTTCAAGATGTATTCGTGTGGACAAGGAGATAGAAATAGAGAGTTGGGTCTTTATTTATTTCGGAATTTGATGATTTAGAGACTTGATGATTCAGGAGTTTTAAGAATGTGTGAGAATCAAGAGTACCACCAAGAGTAGCACCATCCAACATTATATCGAAGCGAAGAATAAACCCACGCTCAATCATTGCGAATAATGTAAAACCTGCTCTCACCTTGTTTCTGCACAGGTTCCTTGTCCGTCTTCGCCGGCGGAGGCGCGAACTTTCTGATCGGTTCCCACTTGGGCGATTCTTTTTTCGCCATTTTGGGCGATCCGTCGTTCGCGCAACACGCGTCGGTCGCGGAAGATTTTCTTTCCGGGTTCATTCGCGGTATCGGACACGGTGACGGGTTCTTGACGAACGTCATCCACCTGGTCGCGGCGTTTTTCGTGATTTCGCAGCTGTTGCTGATCCTCGCGAACGGTGACGCGTCGTAGCGGAACCTTGAGGTGTTAATTTGCGGTAGCCACCTAAAGTTATTTGGTATCAGAAACCCAACTTGTCGAGACGCGGATACATTTTTTTTTCTAACGCCAGAAACGGTCAGTTAATCAACGCTTCTTTTATAACCGAACAAACGAGACCTGTACATATACATATATATGTATTTTCTATCTATCGTTTTTTTTTTCGTGCCATTTATACATCTCTATCCATACAACGACCGGACATCGAATTACTTTATTGCTATGTACATATACAATTTGCATCGACAAACATAGTTAACGTGTACCTCTAGTAGATCGATTACAGTTTAGCGGAACGTCTCGGTACTTTTTAATCACGGTCTTACGAGAGCGTCACATTATCGGATTCGTTCACGGCATTGGTTTCTTTTTGACTAGGAAAATGTGCTCTGTCAACCTCGTCGCGATCGTTCGTGGGTCGCTGCATTCCGTATGCCTTCGTTCCTCGATCAGCTTTTCGTTCTTAACGCGGCCAACGTCCGTGCTATGGCTCCTTCCGGCCGTCGATCTGTGACTTCCGCTCGTACCGTCGTTTTTCTCGTCAGCTCCTTTCACCGCCGTTGCAGCCGTCGCCGTTTCTTCCTCCTTCGTAGGAGATAATTTCTTCGCGATCGCTTTGTCGATCGCGTTCTCGTCGGGCTCGCTGGTGATCGAACGACGTTTCTCTTCGTCCTTCGACGACTGCGGGGATTTCTTTAACGCCGGCTGCACTCGGCCGATCGTTTTCGGTAACGGGATCCACCTCGAAGGATCCAGCTTGCTGGTGTCCGGGATCTCGGTGTGTCTTCTCTCCTCCACTCGTCTCTCCGTGTATTTCTTCAGGCAGTCTACGTCCGCGCTACGACTCCTTTGACTGCGAGGAGATCGAGATGGTCTTCGCTGACCAGTGCCCACTGGGCAGGCCTTCTCCTGCTTCCGGAAGCAAACGGGTGCACGGTTATCGTGGGTAACTTATTGCTTTTGCTAGATCAAAGGTTTAGGGTAAATATCACATCTGGCTTGTACGCGTGCTTTACATAGGATGAGGATCTTAATTCATCTAAGATTTGTCTACAGTCCCAAAAGACTACCATGGGATATAGAAGTCTCCTATGATCACTCAATCAACTCGCAGTGGGAGGAATACTAAACTAGTTGTTTCGTGCAAAACCGTTTTCGTTAAGAAAGGAACTTGTTAGTAGGATTGGATCCAGTATTAAACAAAATATGCACTTTCCATCGTTGCATTTAGACTATATTTTTCAAAGCGTAAGTTTCACAGTAGAAAAATTCCCAAAGAACCATTAAAGTTAAAAAATCCCTAAGTATCGAAGTTCTGAATGTTCAAAATTCCGAACAATCGAGGTCCCAAAATTGCGAAGTCTCAAAATCGTAAAGTATAGAAATTCCTGTGGCGGTTTCACTCCTACGCCACTGAGTGCAAATAGGAGTAGGAGTGAAACCGCCACATTCCTTTGTGACAAAATCCCAAATGTCGAAGTTGTACAAATTCAAAATTTCCAAAGCTCCGAAGACCCAAAGTTCCAAGACTTGAAGGTCCCAAAGTTTCAAAATTCCAAAGATCCAAAGTGCTATTGTTCCAAAGTTCCGAAGTTCTGAAATTTCAAAATCTCAAAGTCTAATTTCGAAAAATAAAACAGCGCATTACTATCGCATTGGATACGTATAGAAGCACGAAAATCTTTTCTTAGTGTTCGGGACTTATTAAGTAGTCGTTGGTACACACATGGATGTATTGTAAACAGCAAACGACTATGGCTCACCTAAGCAAGATGTAGCTTCGCGTAGTCAGATATGTGCAGAATACCGTGCGCCGCCGATGCAACGTGCAAACTTGCGCCGCAAGCTCGAGGATTTATTCTGGCTGTGTGCAATTCCGCGATTTGAGTGCTGCAAGCTGCCGCAGGATCGCCGCTCGATGACAAATATCCGCACCAGAATTCATTTCCTGCAAAAAGAACGAAAGAGAAGTTAATACGTTATTTCTATTATTCATCATTTCACTCAACATATTTCTGATTAGCTAACATTATTATTCAATTCGGAATAAGACTTACATTGTTATACCAATACTATATTAAAAATTAATAATATATAATTAATTTGATCATATTCAAAATAACTTGAAAGTTTGTATCACAGGCAAAACATTTGATTCAAGAATTTTTCAAAAAAACTTGAAACACTTCTGGGGTTCAAGTTAGCAGTCAGAGTGTTAATCAGGATCAATTAACCTGGTAACGCGTTTCCATCCCAAGCGTACGTCACCACGAGAAGCTTGTTAGCGTCCGTTGGTCTGAACAGTTTGCTATGAGGTTCTCTGAGGGCGAAGTGAATCCTTATATCTGGAAAGGCAGAGGATAAATTGCTTGCCGTACGTGTTCTTGTTGCAAGAATGCGACGATATTGCTAGCAAACCTCCAAGATAGTCGCCATTTCCTGCGTCGCCGCATTTCTGTTGATTGAAGTAAGCGAACATTATGTCCGACACGTATCTAAGCTTCTTGTTCATCTTCTTTATGGCGATCTCGAACGTCTTCAAAAAGTAGATTTCCTGATCTTGGATTATTCTCCATACACCTGAAAGTTTCATTCGTTGTTAAAGTATATGTATACACAACTGAACTTTTTTTATATTAGATTAATGAACTTTAACAAAGTAACTAATCTTTAAGTCAAATCCTTAAATTTTGATAATTTAATACATTCGTTGAGGTGCTAACCTAGACCAAAGCCCACAACGTGTATGAAAGCAGTTGTATTTTGTTTCTCAGCTCGAGTATTCGCTTCCAGGAGTATAATCTCCACAGTGAGCAGCGTCCTTTTCATGTAGTTCTCGATGTCGAAGATGGTTTCATTACACAAAGAAAGGTATCGTTTATTGTCTTTCGATTTGACCCGCTTCACTGCTTCCTCGTGCAAAGGATGATAATCCTCGCCGTAAAATTTTGACCATACAACCCTCAAATCATGCGCATCTTCCGAGTTTGGTGTTGCGGTTGGTCCGTATCTATCAAAAGATTAAAAAATGTTAAGATACCTTGAGTTCTAACATTTAGTTTGGATTTTAGAAACTGCAAAAGCGTACTTAGAAACGGATCTAGGAACTTGAGGATTTGATTGAAAACCAACATCGAAAGCACAGAAATTCCTATATACTTGCTATACGTAAAGAAAGAATAAATTACCCATTCTCCACGGTGTTCTGCAGAGGAGTAATAAGTATATCTTGATACTCCATCACGCGCGGTCGTGAGAATCTGTGAACAATAAAGATAAAAAACACAATAAGCCTCTTCGTTGAAAGTAAAACTGTGTCTCGATACATTAACATTTGTTAACGATAAGTAAGCACAAAAAACCTTGTTCCCACGACACCTAGAATCACTCCTCTGGGTTGCACGGAGTCTGGATCGGGACTTACAACGCCTCTATTCTCTCGCGAGCCGTCATTGATGAATTCGGTGTGAGAAGACATCGCCACCATCGCGGACAATTTAATTTCGTCGTACGACAAACATTTCGTTAGAACCTTCACGTAACAGAATTACAGACTTTAGGGTGGATACATGTGATACTTTCATCAAATTACAGCAAAATTATAACAGATTGTAAACTATAACTCGATTTATACTAACAAGAGGTTCTTTTTCGTGGTCCGTGCCGACATTTTCCCATCCCTGTACGCCCGTTTTACCGTCGATCAGCTTCCACTTATCGTTGGCTCCAAAAAAGTGCACGGCTCGTTTCTCTAACAATCTGTGAATGAACTGCACAAGTCCCATGTCTTGATACATCGCCCTTTCGATGGCACTGCCGTGCGTTCGTTTGTGCTTCAGCCATCTAGCTAGTAGTGGTAACATCGCCTCGTGTATCAAGGGGTAAACCGAATTCGCGTTCATCTACAAATTGCAATAATATTTTTATAGCAGATAAGTTATGTAATAATATAAATTAAACAGTTGGAGATCTGTGGAGACAGTAGAATAGGTCAATATTTCAGGCTTCACGTGGACCCTAACGTGGATGTTACTTTGTATATTAATATAATTTTACATCTTATTGTTTACAAATATTTAGTCTGAATCTGAAGGTCAAGGTCAAACGAAGGTTATTAGATTGAATCTATTTTCACATAATCTTTGAAGACATAACCCTGAAGAAACTGAAGGTGAGCTTGATATCAGAAATTATATCAAAGTGCATCTGAATCATAAGTTCCTTAGCTCTATAGCTAAAATTTCGATCTTGATATAACCAATGAGTTATTTCAGATGTATGTTATTATTGGCTCATCCTGTACACTGACCGTGAGAACACAGGATATATGTGAGAATATATTCTATATATTCTGAGTACACATTCTACAGATCTCCGCCAGAGATTCCGAGAACGTACCTCAAGGATGTCCGTGCTAATTCCTCTATCTCTCAAACTGGAACATCTGACCGTTTTCACTGGAAAATTGATAGGGAAAGCCTCGCTGCGTTTGATGATCTGTGCGAGGTTCGTGGGTGTCGGTGTGGAGACATCGATGCATTTTCTTAGCAGTTCTGTGGTGTCGTCATCGAAGGGTACTCCGTCCGGTGCACCCAACGTGTTTTCCCACGATATTTCCGGTGCTTCCTTCAGTAGCGCTTGCTGTCGTGCCTCCTCCATTCCTCGATGATTCTATTACACCAAACAGATGACCGAATTGCACATCTTTCACATCGACTGATTCATAAATATATAAGGTAGTTTTGTACAAGACATCCTGGTATTTATTTAACAGAAATTGTATAGTTTATAGCTAGACGTCTGTCTACATCTTTGAATCCCTAGAGGGTTTAAAATACTAAAAATGTATCCGATGAAAAACCTACATATCGCTTATTTTTTACCCCATTTAACACTCGTCATTAAAAACGGAAAATAACATAAAAATCGTAGAGTTCTCGTCTTAGAATTAAAATGTAAATGTAATGTTATCAGTGTAAAAATAAGAAAGGGTTGCAAAAGGGTTGTTCCTCGAAGCTTTTGCAATTAAATAGGTTCATCCCGACCGCCATTTTAAGCGGGACTTTTTTCGAGTCCGCGGTGGGATACGCAAACGCGCGACGATTCCAAGAAAATTTTCAAAACCGAAGTCCTTCTCTATTAATAAACGACGCTGATTAGAGCAAGGACGCGATCTCTTTGACACTTGAGCATGAAATCCGTTAAGTAGCGGAAAATGTATCCGTTCACCCTAGCGAGTTACGTCGGACACGTTCCCTTATCCCCCGTCAACCCCGTAACGCGAAGTTAACTTCATTTTTCTGTTTACCGATTCTGCCACCTGAACGACAGGGGTGAGCAAGAATTAAGGCTAGCCACGGAAAAAATCGACCAGCCACCGATTTCTTCTTTTTTTTTTTCGTTTTACATTTTTTTGACAAATATCCGTCTTCGGTTGCAGTCGGTGCACTTTGTTAAATTATTTTTACAAGGGTGGTTTTTCTGAACTATTTTCGAATTGAAGTACTTAGGTATCTTTTAGTACCGCGCTAAAAATAAGAAAGCACTGTCTTAAATGTTCTCAAAAAGCAGAAAAAATATGTAAGTTTTGCATAAGTCAGGGTGAGTAACAAAAATATAAAATTGCGCAGAATTATTGTAAATGTAAAAAGATAAAGATATTTTGTAATATCTACGTTACAAAATACAAGAAGATAATTTATAATAATAATTATTGAATGAGAAAAATGGTCGCAAGTTAAATTAAAACAGTATCAATTTAATAAAAGTGCACGTATATTCACATTTTAACCTAAAGTCTTTGACGTACAAAAAGATCCTTGAAAGCGATATTTCAAAGTGAAAATAATCTCGAGTCTAAAAATACCCTTCTCCTACGATGTAAGTTAAGAAAATATTGTCGCGATTCTTTCTCTTTAAGGATATTCAATTCATCTTTCGTAAATATCGAATCGATAATGTTGAAGTGCAATTTTGTATCTGAGGATTGTTCACGCTGATTGTTTTTTGATTTAACGTTCCTCTGTGACCATACTAATCAGCTCTTTTTTAAACAGACGATAATATAACGAGCACGTTTTATCCCTGACATTATTTTCAACGTTAGTGTTATTTTTAAGCGCGAATTACTTCCAACTGACTAGCTTTCTCCATCGAATTTTAAAAAACTAAAATCCACCCCATTTTTCATTGCCACTTTTTTTTATAACTTCCACATATTTTTTATTACTTTCCCTTTTTACTACGCTATAAATAAGATCAATCGAAGAATTAGATAATAACACGTAGGACCTTGGGGGTGCAGGAATTCACAACTTTTTTAGTAGCATCTCGTCTTTATTTTTCGAGTTTAATATTTTATGACTATAATTAGGTTCTTTCTAATATCGTGAGAAAGCAGGAAGATACGACTTGATTGACAACTTCAATTTGTGCCTTATGGTAGACTACGATACATCTACGGATTTTTTGAAGAATCTGGAACTTTCGGTGTTTAGGAATTTGGGGGTATAGGGACTTAAGAATTTAAGCATTTGAGAATTTAAGGATTTGAGAACTTAAGTATTTGGAATTTTTGGAATTTGAAAATTTAGTGGTTTGAGAATATAGGTACTGGGGAATATTGGAATTTGAGAACTTAAGGACTTGGAAATTTGGGAATTCGAGACTTGAGGAACTGAAGAATTTGGACATATGGAACATATAGGGTCATATAGGACATATAGGATATATAGAACATATAAGACATATAGGACATATAAGACATATAGGACATATAAGACATATAGGGATTCGAGAATTTAGAAGTACTGAAAATTTCGCATTTGAAAATTCCAATTGCAATTTAAAAATCGAAACATTTGTTAATAACTTAGAAATTTGCTTAGTGCTCCAGTACTTAAATATTTCCAAATCTAGTAACTTGTTAATCTCTCCAACTTAATTAAATTTAAAGATCTAAAAGTTTGCAAATTTTTAAGAACATAAAAATTCGAAAAATTCCAAATAATCCGTATATCCGAAAATTGTCAAGTTCACATATTTCCCGGTACAATTTATGCGATTACTCAAAAGGAGCCGTAGCACGCGAACAGCGCGCCTCATTCGCGTATCTCCAGTTCCGGAGAACGGTGTTGACAAAGGAATCGCATGGGAGTCTGACGCAATCCGATTATCGGTAAGTGCGGTATCGTGTAATGTAAACGGATCACATCAAGCGATAGTCTGCTTACTATAATGGCAAAACTCACCCGCCGCATGCAACAGGCGAACAGCGACATATCGCCTGCTCCAAAGTGTTTTGTCACTGGCGTGATTGGTTGCGACAGAGTGCAAAGGAAATGTCGTGAAAGAAAATGCTCGAACGCGATGCGGCTCGCACTTTCATTCGCGAGTCTGCCAAATTTCTAGAATCTACTCTCGTGCTTTCTTAAGTTTATGGTCTGCGAACGAATTTTCATCAAATTTCTCGATTTAATGCGAGCGAGTTTTTCGTACCCGGACGAGTTTGTGTTACAATTGAATTTTTTTATTTTCGTCCAGTCGGTTTATGGCGCGTCCGCTTCGAACCGCTCGCAGGACGGAACTTCTGTATGTAACGTGGAGCACACATGCGTGCGCAAGATTTACGCTTGCGCAGATTTTCCGTAACACACGCTGAAAGAATGCAGGAAAAATTGGGAATTTAATTGCACGGGTTATCGTTTTTTACTTGTAGATGTGAATCGCAGCAATCGTGTGGGGAAAACAGGTTCTTGTTTATGGTCCAATCTTTGGAAATTTTGAAATTTGAAGGGCTATAAATTTGAGATCTGAGAATTTCATAAATAGAGAATCTGAAAATTTTGTAACTTTGATACAGATTTAGAAACATAGAAATTTCTGAATTTAAGATTGTAGAAATGTAAGAATTATTAAATTAAAAAAAATTGACAATTATGAAATTTTAGAATTGGGAGTTTATAAATTTACAATTTTTATAATTTTACAATTTAATGATATAGAAAATTTACAATTTTACATATGATCCAATTTACATATTACAATATAAAAGACTGTACAATACAAATAACATTGTTTCTACCGCCCTGACGTAGAAGAGAAGAGTATACGAAAAGAAGAACGCGTATTACATCACTGTAAATTGATTTAATTAATTGAAAATATTAAACATGCCTTATTTTTAAATACTTTCGAATTTCTTATTAGAGCGCGTTTAAAAAACGGTGCCGCCAGCGCCATCTAACAATGTGCGGGAAGATTAAAAAGAGTTCAAAAGATTATTCTGATAACAAAATTATTAGTTTGAACAACTTACATCAAATAATTTAAAAATGTCCTTATCAATTAAACTAGATATAATCACAGTGTTATCAAGTACAGTATGAACACAGATATTGCTTCGCTTATTCGTTTCAAAATGAATATGTTATCACAGTTCCTACTTTAACTAAACTATTCACAACTTTACATTTCCTATCATCACTAAATGCAATGTTAATTATATGATGAAGAACAAATTTTTCTGACTTTTAGTCATTTCTTAAATTTATGTATATTACAATATAAAGAATCAACATATCTTACTTGTGGTTTCTGAAGTTTTTTACAGCTTTGGCCTACTCTGCCACACTTAACACATCCTCCTTTTCGTCTTTTTAGCTGCTTTTTGCCTTTTGAATAATAATTTATTATATCCTCTTTCGATGGTTCTTTGTTCTTCTCTTCTTTGGATAGCTTTGAATCTTCTTGTAACTGCATAGAAGCTGCAACATTTACTTGAACATTGTTAATAACATTCATGTCAAATAGGAATATTATATCCTTACAATGTTTGAATGAAAAAACAAATTTTCACAAATAATGAAGTACCAATTAGTAATATATGCAATGGAAGGAATTGAACAACATATAATTTGTCACAATTGCATAGGTTGTTTTCTAGGATGCTTCAATAATTTGAATCATACCTGATGCTCCTGGTACAGTTCCTAGCAACTTATTTCCACTAGCTGTATCTGGCGTTGTATCATCTTTGGTGATTTTGCTTGATACATTCATCTTCTTCAATTTCTTTTTCAACTATATCAATCAGAAATTAACTGGTTCCCTTCTAAACTAATTTATCACAATTTTTCACAATTCTGAAAATGCAGGCAATCTAACACAAACAAATCAATTATTTCAATCAATGAGTTCACAATTCCTATCAACTGCACAGAATCCTTTTGAATATTCAACTTCTTCAATAATGTCTCCACACAACACTGCGCAATTTTCAACTGTGCAATTAACAGCAATTGCGCAATTTGTAGCAATAACAATATATTTACACATGAAAATAAAACGTCAGAATTCTTAATGATTTCATCTCTGAAATCATACAACTCTGGCTATAGAAACAGATAGTAATACTGAGAATATAATATTTAATATCAGATTATATTATTTATATCGATATTTTTGATAATTCTTATCGCATGAATCATACTTACCACGTTGCTATGTGACAGTTCGCAATTCTTCCAAGAAACATTCGGCAGTCCCGTAGCTATCAAAATCACAAAAATTATTAGACGATTACATGAATTCATTACAAACTATTCATAAGTAATTTTGCACTATGTACTTAGTTTGAAATCAACAAAATATCCTATAGTAACTATGCATGAATTACATTATTGTTTCTTCTGTAGCTGACACACGAAACTTTTTTAAATTTATTTACCATTTACATATCAGGTTTTGTTGTATCAACTGAGACTGGAATTATATCGCCGCATTCTTAGCGGCAAGAATTAAAATTAGAATGTAATTCGTCAATTACCATCTAGAACTAAATTTTGAATACAAATTTCATACTAATTAATTTTCCGGGGAGACTTTTGACAACCGTCATGATTAAATTTCGACCTAATTATGCAAGTAGACTCTTTTTTGCAAAAGAAGATATCTGTGAGAATAATTTTGGCGGGTCGAAGGAAAATATTGTGCCATTCTTATGTCATTCCCTACACCATCGACGAGATAAGGTATAGTGTGTAAAGTGTTCTGAACACATAATTCGCATCTTAGGACCCAGGGAATACATTGCAAACAGCATAAAATCAATATTAATAAATATATAATAAATATATGGCATATTAATCAATAAAATCAATATTAAATGGATTAAAAAAAAAAATAATTTGGCGGTTCTGCTTGCAGCGCCAATTTTCTAAAATTGAATACTGGCACATCTAGCGTTGAAAATAGGAACTAATGAACCTACAGTTTCAAAAGTGTGTAGTTCACCCTGTTCGCCGGAGAGATGGCGCTACTTGTTCTATTTTCGTAAAAATTCAATTAATATTGATTTTATTGATTATTTATCCACTTTCCTGTCCATATAATGCGACTTTTTAATTCCATTGAGATTATAGATTACTTTGCTCGTCTCAGAAAGCGTAAAAGTCGCTAATTTTAGAGAAAAATGCAATTTTCAGATCGACTACCGCCATTCACCATTAGATGCCACCAATGGTACTGTTTTCAAATGAGCGTGAAATACAAAAATAATAATCGTACAATACGTTCAGCAAGATCAACTTCTTAATTAATTTATTCTTAATAATACGACGTGCTACTTTACTACTATGTAAAAGTGACTTTTATAATGCCTTAATTACAGATGCAAAGATATATCAATTCAGAACAGTAGGTGAAATATAAGTTGCGTCATAGAATATCTGTTCAAAACTGTCCATGACACACCGGGTGCGTCAGCCTACAATCTATCTAGTGCGTCAGTCTATGACACACCCGGTGTGTCAGATAATGTTTAGAATATATGACGCACTAGTTGCGTCAGTATCTATACAAAGCAATTCAGATGCGTCATTTGTCTGTGTACAGTAGTCAAGAACACAAGAGGTGCGTCACCGTGACTCAAAATAGTCAACGACATAGCCGGTGCATCAGCATCTGATTAAAAAGTTGCACTTAATTTTCGCTAATTTGCTTACCCGAAATAACAGGAATAAAATTAGATAAGAAAATAGTGACGAATCATTAGATCGCTCGTAAAACGCGGAAGCGTTACCGGACAAAGGCCACCGTAATGAAAGGGTTAAGCGTATAGTAAAACGCGCAAGGTAAGTTCTTTCATTCTCGAAAAATTTCTCGGGACATATATTCAAAACCGGTTTGACGGTTTACGTAGTGGAATATCGGTAAAACGATACCGCGTACTTCATCATCGATTCGTCGATTTAAATACACCGTTCGGCAATAATGTCGCGCGAAAGTGTATCGCGAATAAATCTTAGCTAAGCGATTTACACGATAAATCCGTTTCGAAATTGTTTGTTCGCGAACACCGTGGTAGGACGATTGATACAAAGGAGATTCGCGCTAATCCGTGCGGTGCGACGCAGAAATTTTTCGAGGTTATCGGGTAAGGGATGGAAAGGTATGTGTGCAATGTACGCGTAAAAGCGAGCGTCAGGGAACTGTTAGAACGTTGGGAAGAGAGAGAAACGAGAAAAATACGTCGATAAAACTGAGGTGAACGCGGCATGGCACGGTGAACGTACGGTACGTCGTCGTACCCCCGTTTTGGAGACAAGTAGTTAGTCCCTCTCTCTTTACAACGGCTCAGGGACGGCTCGAGACGACTGTCTTTCAATGACTTCTTAACCGGCTACGCTGGGTGCTTACTAATTATTTACTGGCGGGCATAACGGATCTCTTAAAAAATTCATTTCTTCGCTGTGTCCCGTTCAACCTGTTGCAATACTTCATTGTTACGTACCCTCCCAATACCCCGAAAATATAGCCATATATGGCCTCATTGTTGGTCGCATTCAAATTCTCGATTCTTGCAATTTTACATATTATTTTTGATACTCGTGACATTTGTTATAAAATTGAATTTATACTTAACATTACTTATAGAATTATGGTATTGATGCTAATAGACGTTAATTATAGAATTCGTGTATTAATATATGTTGTAAGATTACTAATTTTTTATTTACAATTGGCATTTGGCGAAATTATGAAGTTGTGTAAAAATTGCGATATCAAGATTAATCTTTGGTTATTATAATTGTATGTATTTAAAGAATTACTATTTTATACTATTTATGTAACTATATATAGTAACAATTTATAAATTGTTACTATTTCATAATTATAACTATTTATATCATTATACTATTCTAACTGACGTAATATATGATTGTATAATGATAAGTAACTATTGTATTGTAACATTGTATAATAATAAGTAAATCAGTACTAACCTATTGTGTACTAATAAATTAAATATTTCATTCTTGAATGATCATCTGTCTCCATAATACTTCCTTTGTATCCTTTCACTTGTTATAATGCTCCTTTAATATCACGAAAAATATAAAATTCAGATAAACGAGAAATTGTTAAGATTTAAACATTAAAATAATGTTAAGATTTCAAAATGAACTCGCCAAAAGAAAGTCAGAATTAACTATAATAATTTTTTGCCCATTTCGTAATAATAGGTTTGGAAAGGCTATGTGATCATTGGATAACAGTGAATGCCCCCATGCACTTCACCTTGATATTTGATAGTTTCTTCTTAAGTTTCACCTTGAGTCGCGATACGACGTTTCGGTATGTCATACTGCGCCTTTGCTATCCCCAGATTCACAGAGTAAAAGCTAAAACCGTATACATACCGACCTCAACAACACTATGCAAGGCTAAAGTTTAGGTGTGGCCTCGTCTTAGATACTCATCATCTTTTCCGAAACAGGAATTCAATAATCGTATAATAAAGAATAATTTTCCTAATGTCAATCCATACGTTTAGTGACACCGTGACAATAACACGTGATTGTTACGTAAAAGGCAGACATTTTTATCTAATCTTGAACAATTTTGAAAATAATTTCTGTTGAGTTTATTATCAGTTCTCCATCATAATTAATAATTAGAAACAACTGAACTGAATGTTTGCAACGTCTTATATAATTAAAAAAACATTACTGAGTTGTTTAACGTTATCTTATGTTTAAAAGAAACATGACAATGTTTCAAAAAAATTGAATTATTGTTCCTGAAGATTTCCATCCGGGTTATGAGACTTCCGGTTTTTACGGTTCTTTAACCTACATGTACTTGACTTTTGAATATTTCAATTTTCCTTTTTACTTACAACATACGTACTCCACTATTTCTTCTACGCTAATAAATACTGTAGTATTCATAGTAGGATTTGGGGATTTAGGGATTTGTGAATTTAGAAATTTGGGGATTTGGGGATTTACATATTTGGGGAATTGTGGATTTTAAAAATGTTTGAATTTAGAGATTAGAGTGGATTTGAAAATCTCAGTATTCACTAACAACCCTCCACTACGTGCGACAACGTATTAACACGTTGACTGCCAAACTGAAGCAATTGAAAATTGTATTAGGTAGCATTTTCATTTTTAATTAGTCTTACATAGTATTCTCACGTTATCTTATTATATGTATTTTTGTTAGTTTCAAAAAATTAACACGAGTACTCTCAATTAGGTAAGTGAACAAATTTTTAATAATATAGATGTTAGATCTGTATAGAAATTTATGTGGCACCCATATATGGGTGACATTAAGACAAAGTATACTGTTAACACAAAGTGTTAACTTAAACATTAATAATATTTTAACACTTTGTGTTAACAGTATATTAACAGTATAGTTAATTGTAAAATAATCGTAAGCGTCCTCCATAAACAAAGATCCGCGCTCTCGCGGATCGATGAAGAATCTAAGTCGCCCTCTAGTTGTTACGCACCTGAGTGTAGTCTCACGGGCGAGGGCCTTTCAACTTGATCCGTGTATCCACTATACAGTCTCTCGTAAGGTGTGGTTCACGGCGTTTCTGGTCAGAACTATGCTCGTCCGGAATCAACAAGTGCTCCTCGAGACTACGACGGGAAAACACTTGACCTAACCAAACTTCTAGTGAACAGTTCTTTTTCTTATTCGCGAGGATTCGAAGGGGGCGCGCATAGGTGGCGAGAGACGCCAGATCAACGTGAGTCGATTATCTCGAAACGGAGGAACTTGAATAATCTACACGTGAGATCCGATCGAACGTAGTAAACGTATATAACTGTGCCGAGTATTCGATAAAACGGCATTTATCGCTGACGGGATTGTGTCGCGTCCCAGTGATCGACGATTTGATGAATCATTGGTTTTTCTGCGCAAAGTTTATACGCTTGTGACGCGCGTGTTTCGTTTCGACAGCATTAACGGAGATCGTGTGTGTACATGTATCGCAGTTCCGACTACTACGTGACTTCGTTTCATCGTGTGTTATTTACGCTGAGAAATAAATCGTGGAATTGATCCGGGACAACATGAAGTACAGTGAGTACCGATTTCAAATTGTTATTTTTAATGCTAAGATCGCGCGGCGATCACGTGTCATTCGTACATTGACTTTAAAGCATTACTCTTGAATACTGACGAGACTGAGAGTTATAGATATTGAATGAATGAAATCGAAATTAAAATGTATTACGAGATTAAATGAAAAAAAGTTGCAGATGGGTTGGTACCACCATGACACATTCAAATTTTGGCGGGCATTTGTTACAAACTTTTATAATACTATATAAATATTAAGCATTTTAGGATATTAAATAGAATTAATATTCATAGCAATCGTGGGAATCTGAGTATAGGAATATACGATCAATTGAGAAATATCGAAACTGAGGATTTAGAGATCTAGATATGCAGAACGTATGAATATAGGAGGTTAGGAATATTGGAATCTGGAAATATACGATAATTAGTTCCATATATAGAAATATTGAAATCTAGTGATGTAGGTAAACCGATCTTATAGATATAGGTGATATAAAGAGTTAAGGATATATGGTATCACTGATATCTACAAGTATGAGATATCTATAGATATCTAAAAAGAAAGTGATGTCAAGATCTAATATAGAAAATTAGTGATCTAAAAATGTAAAGAAATGTATAAATATAAGACCTAATACGCTCACGCATGTTAACGTAATCGACTGAAATACAGGTTTAATTAAAAAAGGCTACCTAGCAGACGACAGATTTGCAATTTATGCAATAGAGAGGTTAAAAACTTAAACGGTTGATGTAACATGTCCAAGATCAGTAGAACGTAACCGATTAAAGTGTGTTGGTGGTGTAAGATTATCGTGGTGAATGTAACTGTGCTTCATTCCATATTCTGTAACGCCTGCTTGAAAAACAAGTTTCCTGGTTGCACCTGTCACCGACCAAAACGTTTTTTATGCCCGTGCACGTGGCACAACGAGTCGTTTTGTTCCTGGAAACTGATTATATGCTAAATTGTAACGCGAAATCGATTATCAACGTGTACAACGTTCTAAGTGTAATTAAACGAAATCATCGTGGTAACAGTTCAGAGTTTAGAAAGTGCCGGACAACGAACTTTCTTCGTCTAGCCGGTAATCGTTTCCAAATCGATTATCGACGAGCGCTTTATCGGACAGTAACGTATCTGTAACTTGTTTTTAGAACGTTTAGAAATTGCAGTTTTCTTTTGAAGATAGCGGTACTTTATTGGCAGGGGTTTTATTCTAATCTGTAACAAAATTCGGTTATCGATAATGGCTATGGCGGCAAGTTATTGTACTACATATTTAATTACCGCGGCGGGAAATTTGAATTAGCGTGGCAGGGATATTGATGAAATAAGTAAATCTGTAGATAATCGAATGTACGATGACTTTGTATTTACAATAACGTTTAATTGTGGAAGAATTTACTACATAATTTTACATCGCAACTCGTGTTTATCAATTTTAGTCTTTTATTTTGGTTGAATAATGAGACAAAGGAGAAACTGTTTTTTAAAATATTTGATGAAATACTTTTTCTGAAATATTTGAAACTGTTCGTAGGTTAATGTTTGCATGCTCGTCAGTAAATTTATTCTCGTTAGCTTTTTAGTTCGTTTATGTAACAAATTTAGTTTACGACGTGACGCGGTAGCGTAAGAATTTCGAAACAATGTGCAACGAGGGATTTCTAGGACAGAAATATAAATAGACCAGCAATAAAGTAATGAATGCACAAAATGATAAAATAACGTGATAAGGTTCACGCAGGAATCTAGATACAGCGTTTAGTAAAGAATTTATAGGGCAACAGAGTAACGTTACTATAGTGACCCGTTCGCCAAACACAAGGCATACTATTCGATTGTATTGAAAACACCATTAAATATTTCACAGACTGCTTATCTCTTGACACTGTCTCTTAATACTATTTCACGGAAAGCATTCCAAGGAATTGATTTTGAATAAAAGAAGTTAAAATGCATAAAAGAACAGTTTTCTAAAAATAAATGTTACTCTATAAAATATCGAAATTTTGAATTTTCAATATTTCACAAATTATTCAATTTTTTATATTATATTCTTATACTTAAATATGCAAAGTGATCTACGTAAAATATAAAAAGTTCGATTTAGAAAATCGATCATTGCGAAATTTCGGTGGCGCTTCTACTTGTCCGATAAAATTTATGACCATAATAAAGGTGATTAATAACTTCTTATGCAACACGAAAAGAAAGTGTATTTATATTTAAACGGTTTCCGTTATCGTACAATTACAAATCTCACATGCTTACGATTTCCATAAAGGAATAAAAATTTGATATAACGTATTGAATTTTTAATCCGTTTCTGGATAAGTTCACAATAATGTATCAATTCTACGTCTTAAAGTATTATATATAGGATACGTCGAATCACAATTAATTATAAGTAACAAAAATAGAACGAGATACGATAATTCTTTTTGTTTCAAGATCAATCATAGCTGATTACTCAGAAAAAAATAAAACCTGAAAGAAAGGCGCGTCTGTCACGCCACGTGGAAACATTTTGACTCATAATTTTTGAAAAAAAAAAAAAAACAACAGGAAATTACTCTAGACACAAATATCCCTATATCTAAATCCTAAGACCAAATGTTCCTAGATCTCGATACCCTCAATTTACAAAATTCCTAAATATTTAGAGATCCTTTAATTTTTAGTCATCTAAAATACTTGATCGCAAAAAGTCCCTAGACACAAGAATTCCCTTGGCCCTAAAAGTCCCTAGACCGCGAGGTCACTGTGTTTCAAAAGTTCCTAGACCCCAAAATCACTATAAATTCCAGTCACTAGATTAAAAAATCCCTAGATTCCAAAAAGTCCCTAGATCCCTAAAATCGTTAGATTTCTAAAACTCTTTCGATTTCGAGAACTCTTAAACGCCAAAAATGTCTGGATCTCTAAAAATCCCTAGATCCTGAAAAAATAAAAGAAAAATTCCTAGTAATTAAAGGTACTAATCTTTGCATGATTGTTCAGTGATTGTAAAAGTTTTGCACACGGTTTAACGAGCGTTGATTAAATGTCTTTTATTTTTAACCGTCTGCATCTGGTGTTGTGTGCATTTCATTGTTTGACAGTATTTAAAATTGGAAGGCAGATAAACAGTGCATATAATGTTACATTATTTGCACAAGTGACGCGTAATGTGAGGCAGCTTGTCTGACTCATATACGGTTCCATCATGTTTAATTCATACGCGGACACGCGATTGTATTGTGGAAACCATAGACAAAACCGTGTATCTTCTTCGCTTTATTTCTACTATAGCCACCTGTCGATGATATTTTCAGACAACGGTTACGTTTAATTTATTGCGTACGAAGAATTTTATCTGGTAATCACCTTATCGCGATAGCGAAACATAAAAGTATGCTTATTTTGCTTGTATCATCGATTACGTTCTTTATCGAGATTTTTCGATTTTCAGAAACGGATAAAAGGGAAATTTTTATCTTTAATAAAAAATTCCTTGATTACAATTGCAAGAGATGTATATCGATTATAAGTATTTTTCCAATGCCGAGAGAAGCAACATAATTAAACATAATTCTTAATCGAATATAGAATATTTGGAATAAACCCGGTAAAAGCTGTGGGTGTATTTTATTTAAAAAATATTATTAGAGCAAAAAGAAAGCAACATACATTGATTCCAAATGGAGCCATTTAAGAAAGCATGGTTTTATCTTGTGTACTATCTTCTGCAACGAATGAATGATGTATAAAACCGCGTATTCATTGTAATTCGATTAAAAAACATGTTTTTGAAACATCACGAAAGTAGAAAATGGGTAAAAAGGATCTACTTCGATGCTTTCACTTGGGAAAGTACCATTTCATTCTCGTTAGAAATTTTCTTTCGCGTCGTGCTGGATCAAACGAGAGCGTAGTTTGTCCGATTACTCGATTACGATGCAATTCTGTTGCTATCTCTGTATAGGTTTCCATCGTAAAGATTCGTAGATCGGTGCGTGAGCTGGTACCAACGGAACAAACCGCAGAAAGCCTTGTGCCCGTTTCTTCGAACAATACTGTAATGATACATGATAATAGCCGACGAAGCGTGATTGCCGTGCTTCTTAATTCTTCATCTGTCATTCAAACGCCGCTTTTTTTCTTTTTTAATGAATGGATTTTTATTCCCTGGCTCCATTATCGTGGTGAACACCGGTGAAAGAATAAAGTCCTCGTTCGAGTCTATTGTAAACCGTGTACATTGTTATTTTGTATGTTCCGCCGTTAGGACTCAAGCGTACAATCTTTCAAACATTTAATATCATGATCGAATATTTCTTAAACTACCGATTCGACTAATTACTTGAAGTAATCATTTATAATTCTTTCAACACGGTGCCATATAAATTGAAACGAAACGCGAGCACGTAATTAGGAAAATTAATTATTAATATTTTTAATAGTATTATCAAGATCGAGGTATTTAGCACCGTGACAAAATGTTTAAACTAAGTCGCGATGTATTACCTGCGATAATTGGCGAATTATAATACATTGATTATCAGGATCGCTCGCATAACCGATTTAATTTAATCAAATAACGGAAGAGGAGGGTAGATTCTTAACACCGTGGGAACTGTATTAATAATTCGAAACAAACGGAATTAATTTAAAACGGAAAATTAATATTTAATATTGTAAATGTTATCGTGTGCCGTAAGTGTGTCTTTACTGTTGCGCACAAGTGTTAATTACTCTAGAATTCAATCGCGTTAATAAGATCAACGGTACACGAATAAAGACCGAGATCTTTTAAAGTAATAGAATCAAGTAATTCAATTAATTTAACTATTATTTAACACTGCATGTAATCAGTGTTCGAAATAAGTAAATATTGTTATTTAGTGATTCTTATATGTACCAGAGATCCCTAGATCTCGACATCCGTAGACCAGTAGATTCCTACATGTTCAGGACATCAGATGCTAGATACCTGCATTTACATATTTCTAAATCTCTAGATCTTTACATTCCCGTATCCTTGAATCTCTAATAATTCTAGATGCTTAGATTCTTACATCCCTAGTATTTTAGAAACGTATATCTTGATCTCTCTATAAAATTATCCCTATATCCTCAATTCCAAGTCCCTAGTTGAGACCCCCATTTTCTTTAGATCCCAATATCCCTAGATTCCAATATCCCTAGATCCCAATATTCGCAGATCCCAATATCCCTAGATCCAAATATCCCTAGATCCCAATACCCTAGAACCAAATATCCCTAGATCCTAATATTCCTATATCCCAATATCCCTAGATTCCAACGCGTCTAGACCCAAATATCCCTAGATTCAAATATCCCTAGATTCAAATATCTCTAGATCCAAATATCCCTAGAAGCAAATATCCCTAGGTCCCAATATCCCTAGATGCAAATACCCCTAGATCCTAATATCCATAGATCCCAATATCCCTAGATCCTAATATTTCTAAATCCCAATATCCCTAGATCTCAATATACCTACATCTCAATACCCCTAGATTCCAATATCCATACATTCCAATATCCCTAGATTCTTACATTAGCATATTCCTGTATACTTGTAGCCTAATTTCATCTTATCAACAAGAAGATGGCCTAGTATTGAAAGTGAGATATAAAGTATGACAGTTTTTTTTCAAAGGCACCATGCGAACCCAGCGTTATGAGAAATGTAAAATCGTGAGTTACTCATGCAACCGATGTTTCGCAACAATGGCAGCCATTTTTCCTCTGTCTCTCCTCCTTCTCGACGGGGATGTATATGCGAATATTCTTTCATCGTAAACATTAGATGGAAACAATGCGAGGAGCCGTATTCACGGGCTTCATAACCGTTGATCGCAATGTCAAAGGGGAACTTTGCCGGGGAAAAAGAATTATTTCATTGCTCCGCGAATTGAAGTAGCTGACGAACGGCTAAAATGCAAAGCGTCGGAAAAACATGTATAGTATGTACGAGCGATGGTTAATTAAAGTGATGGAGATTTTCAAAGCGACAATGTCCCTTTGAAATCCAACGGGATATTGAGTTAAGTAATTTTTACACGTAGTCTTAGAGATTTCTCTTCGGTTTCACTTTGCGGAGATTCGTTCGACGAGATATTTGCTTTTGCGTGTTGCAAATATGCTTTCAGAAAACTAGAACTCGAAACAAATTATTATATTATACACTTTTTTAATGAAAATATTCATTGTACGTCTATTTCAATCAAGATAGTATATGTTTACAATTTCTTTTTCAACAGAATCTCTAGGATACTTTAAGTTCTCCATAGAAATCTCCTAGGTCCTTCCTAGAGCTTCCTTAGTTAGAATCTAAAATGCTTTTAAATTATCCTGGAATGTATTAGCGATCGAATGCCTAAGCTAATTAAGTCTGAATACATATGCTAAATCATAGATTGAATCATCAAAGATTCGATACGGTCATCCATAAGTTACGGCAGAAGGCCTGATTCGTGAGAAGCCGAAGAAAAAACACGATTTCCATGAAACAGAAGGATGTAAACGTATATCGCAAAAAGTGTTTTCCTGTTGCTAGATTGTAACAACGTGTACAGTCAAAACCAATTAAACAGTGCCGATGCTATCAGCAAACACAATTGGCACGAAATTTCACGCAAACAGCGTTGTCCGAAGTAAACGCTCGATCGACGCGACTGCATGAATACACGATTGTTCGTGAGCGAATACAAAAATACGTGGTAAACCGTTAGCGTACGTTAAACTGTTTCTCTATTCAACAACGATTCAACTCGCGTGCAACGCGTGTTCACGTACAGTGAATGACTTACATAGTAGCCAAGTTGTGTGCGGCCCACGCATGAAAGACTCTGACTTTCACCCATCTAGCCGGACGACCTACGAGATATCTTTGCTTGCACATATTTCCAAACGACAAGAAAACGCCTCTTCTTATATTGCATAATCGACTCAATTATTCTGATCGTCGTTGCCATTGAGAAACCCCTATTTACAAATTGCACGATCTTTGTTGTTAAAGGGTTAACGCGTGCTTTGAAGATCAAATCGTGCAACGATGCAATATTTCCCGCATAATGTGCATATGACACAATGCGTCGTGACATTATGGCGATACATTGCATAGCAATTATAATACTTGACGATCACAATTCTAATTGTAACTTCAGACAATATAAAGTAAGCCAGTTACAATTTTCGGCGATATAATGCGAGGTTGTTACCAAGGTTCCACGACTGTAATATTCGGCTATATAGCAGGTCATTATCATAGCGTTGCATGATTATAACTCGCGGTGAATCCTCACAAAAATGGCAATATACCAAGAGTCAACTCGGTATAAGAAAGTCAGATCCTACATATCCAAAATTACGCACCTTTATTTCTGTTACTACAAAACTGTCAACGCGTAAAATATCATCATGTGACACGTGTCAATGCAAATTAGATTCACTGCAATTTACAATCTATAAAATTATCGTAAATAATAATTTATGCAGCAAATAGTGACAAGGATATTAAAGTTATTGACATTAATAATGTCCAATACCCGAGGTCGCGCACGGAAAAAGGAGCGACAAGAAATCGTGGTCAATTTAGAGCAGTGACTAATGCACAGTTTCAGCGTTAAATTGTTCAATGAACATCGGGTGACGTATACGGAAAAGCAGCCGCGTAATTCGCGGAATGAAGTAGAAGCCGCGAATTCTTGAACCTTATAAAATATGGCTCGTTCCATTATACATGTAGATGTTCCTGGAATTGGAGCGATATCCTTGTACGCGGTATCTTCTTCGCAATTATTCCACGGCAAAGGGGTAGGTAAAAAGCGGATTGATTAAATACGTGTCCGTCTCGTATAAGGATAGATCGTCGGGATTCTTTCTTGTAAACTAGCTTTGCGAGTTTGTCGCGACTAGAGAGCTCTTTGTTGACTCGTTCCTCCATAGTTTGTTGTTCAAACGTCGTCAGATATAAACTGGAAAGTCTTCACAATTTTCAAATTTTGGTTGATTCGCCAGTAATATATGTGGGTCGAGATTCGAAGCTAAATTAAATTATATTGTAGATCGTTGTATTTTATCTGGGTTTTATGTATACATTTAAAGGTTAAGTAGATGTAGAATGTAGTTGAGGTTAAGTAGATACTGTTAAGTAGATACGGTTAAGTAGATGGAGCTAGGTCATAATTTGGGGAGAAGCATTAGTTCTTATCTACTTCGGTATCACTTACATGTTCCCTGCGTATCACCAACATCATTGCACAATTTCACGTTTTAACGAACGTTCAAA
Organism: Megachile willughbiella; assembly: GCA_945859595.2. NCBI lineage: Eukaryota > Metazoa > Arthropoda > Insecta > Hymenoptera > Megachilidae > Megachile > Megachile willughbiella. The sequence goes on along the minus strand of OX243798.1, from coordinate 12,449,665 downwards.
GCTCTCGCAACAAAATGAATGAACTTGTTGCAGAGATGAAGGGGACGTTAATAATTTTTGTAAGCGTTCTCTGCGCGAGGACGCTTGGTCTTCCCGGAGGAGCACCGCCAGACTCCTGCAATGACCTGACACCTCGTCACCCTGGGACCTCGAAGCAGGACGCTCATCCGGCTCCTTATCAAGTTTTGCCCGCGGCAGGACAAGGTAGAGTCCGTTTGATTTTAGGGAGTCCTGAGGGCCTTGCCTACGAGGGTTTCATGATAGTCGCACGTGACTCGGATACCGGAGAATTTGTCGGCGAGTTCGCGAACTTGCCCGATTTGGCGAGAACCGTCGAATGCGCGCAAGGTGTAAAGGTAAGGGCACATTATACTTCTCTGAGAGCATTATCTCCTCGTGTATCGTGAACGGTATCGAGAAATATTGCCGGCGTATAAACTCGTGAAAGTGCGTTACCGTTCTCGGAGAACTATTTCCTCGTAGATTACGAACGTTTTATTAAACTACCGATAAATTTGCGAGCGTAATATGTGAAAGTAAATTATGCAGGAAAGTTATTCCTTTGTAGATGTTAAATGGAGGATGTACCGTGTGCGTCTGACGAGAAGTCTCCCGAGACTCATCGCGTAAATGCGAGCCTTATTAGCAGATGTAGAATACTTTCATTAATACTTTCTACTTTTACCGGTCCGCATTCCTTTCAGGGAACTTCTTGTCAGGCGTACCGTACTACGGATATATAGTATATGCATTACTGCTTCACATTATTCGTTACTTTTACAGTAGATTTATGTACATTATACAACAAGTTTGTGTAATACTTTGTACATTACCAATAGTGAACGTATGAAATTTTGATAATAAGGAATTAAAAAATTGGCTCGCGAAAAGAAAAGGAACGTTGAAATCACATAATCGCGAAATCCAATTATTTACTCAAGTGCTTGCTCGGTTGGATACTTTTTGATCGTTCTTACATTCCAAGTACATCACGTGATTCACCATTCGTTTTCTGAAGGTTGTAAACAATGTACCGATTCGTGCGTGTCGATTAAAATATACTTTTTCTTTTGTTAAGAACGCGGTGACTCATACGAATACCAGCAAGAAACATAATCTCGAGTTCGACTGGGAGGCACCTGTAGACTATGAAGGCACCATTGTTTTCAAGTGAGTATTTTCCATGGAATTATGTTCTCGATAATCGTAGATGTAATCGATTAAGAATTGGTGAAAGAAATTCTTTCGGATAAAAACGCGTGGCGATATAACGAGTAAGAATTTGCAGCGATATAACGCGTTGAAACGTGGAATAATAATACGCGAAGATTTGACTCGGCGATGTTGAAATTTAATGTAGACAGTATTTCACGCGAGCATACAGCACATGAGCAATGTAACAATTGTACAACGCATACCGATGTAACTTAGTGATACAATGGCAATATAATGCGTGGTTTTACCTCTAGTACTAAAACGTCCGTTCAAGTACCCGTGACGATACAACGTGCTTAGGTGTTAAGGAAATTCATACAATGTAAATGATTGTATGGAGGTTTCAGGTGTAGTCTGAATAAAAACGCGCTCTCTTTTGATGCAGCGGTACACGCTGTAGTAAATGCGGCATAACGATACGGTTGTTGGGCGTGCAAAGGGAATAACTTATTGGAATGCGGAAGCAAGGTGAATCGAGTCACGAAAATCAAACGTTGCTGTACTTTCACATTAAACCCGCTCATAATTCACATTAACCGTCACGATCCGCTGATTCTGAAAGGTCTTCGCGATAACACTGTTACAGAATTATTTTCGCTCTTAATCATTCACGATAATTATTAATGAGCAATGAAATTCAACGGACATTTCGTTGACGCTAATTAGTCGTATTTATTAGAAATGAAATTTAATACTATTTGACTGGCAGTAATTGCCGCTCGTTCGAAATCAAATTCAACGACACAAAAGCAATGTTTAATATTGAGCAACCTAGAGAAAGCGAAATCGAATGTTTTGACTTTTCACGAATTAATAACAAATTTTCGAGTAATCGTGTTACGTCAGTACCTAATTTTTCGTTTTGAAAAATATTTTGCGATGTTTTATATCGCCATCTATCAAGTTTCCACGCGTTATATCGCCACACCGTTCTCAAAAATAGCTTTTTCGACCATACACGTCGTAAACCGCCTTTTACAATGATCGCTTAAAATCACGCAGCCAGCCGGTACATATTGTCAGTAATATATGCAGACCTCAAATCTCCTGTCCATACTAAAATAAAATTAACAATAAACTTCGTCGCGTAAAAGTTCGCGTTTGAAAATGTTTCCGCAAACGAGTCGCAATTAGGACAACTAATTATGCGTTAATTTCCCGTGATGAAACTCGGTCTTGGGGGCAAAGTGTGCGCATAGTAAAAGCATGCACGTGATACGGCACGGGCTGTTCGCATATGAATTACGATTAGAAACGAACGCGTGGCACGGTTTAGCTCGTGTACGGAATACAATATTATATGTAACGCTTATAACGGGGCGAGAAACGGCCGGGACATTCGTTATAAACTTTTCCGTTCGTAATCGGTGCCACCGGTTACTCGTGAACGCTCAATTAATGCGGCGCACCCAGGTCCATTAAAACTTGCTCGAATTAATGCCGGCGGCCATAAATAATCGCCGTTTTCGACCGCGAATTCCTCCTTCGAACGATTCTTGTTCGCTCGCCTTTTTCCATCGGTCCGACTGATTTTTCATCAACCAATGGGCCGCAACTTCGCAACGTTATATTATCCTCGGTTTTCCCACGGCTGCGTTGTAACTCGTTACATCACGATGACCCGGAAGATTGTAATTTATACGCTTATCTCGCGAGATGAGGAATCGGCGCGTTCCGTTTTATCCGTTGATTCCACCTGGAATCGTTTCGCGAACGACTCGCGGTTGTTGCGGGATCTTGAGATTAGTATGGAATCGCGGAACGATGCTATATCGCTATAACGAGGGAAGTTGGTAATTTGAAAATTCTCGTTCGCTCGAATGTCTGCGAGTACGTTCTATGACTAAGGCTGGAGCATCGGACTTGTACGCTAGAGAAGACTATCGGTATTTTAGGCAAACGTTTCTCTCAACATTCTAGGGTTTTATGGAATCAGTGGGAATATTGTAAGTTTCTATGAAAGTTCCAGGGATATCTTAGACTTGGCAATTGTAGAGAGGTTTCAGGAAATTTAGAAATTTAACAATTTAGAAATTTAGAGATCTAGGCATCTGGGGATCTAGGAATCTAGGGTTCTATGAACCTAGTATTCTAAAAATTTAACAAAGAAATTCAAAAATGAAAAAATTTGACGATCCCAAAATTTGAAACCTGAAAATATATGGGGCAGAAAATATATAAAATTTCGCGAACGCGTTTCCACCGGCAAAAAATAGAGCTCTATCAATTATCAAATAAAAAGTGAAAAAGCATCTTGGCGTTTTTAATTTGAGAGTTGTTCGGAATGCGTAGTACGCAACACATTTTTCATAGTAGCTGTTTGGGATGATGGTCAAATAGTGACAGAGGTAATCCGTAACAAGACATATCCATCTCGGAGTCATTTGTTAGTTGCTGACACGCTAAACCCTCGATATATCAATCACTCTGTAACAGGTATAGTCGTGCAAGGAATCGGGCATGTGTTCCAGAAGACTTTGCTCGCGGTTGTCTCATCGTTTTGCTTTGTATTCAACTTTTATTCGATCATCGTCGACGATAATCTTACATCTAATGGCCCTCCATTTTCTATCATTCAATTCTGTTATATCTATTATCGCCTCTCGAGATATACAACAGCGTTGAAGAACACACATTAATCTTCTGAAGACAGTTTAGCAAAAACCATAATTTTGAAAATAGTCATATAGAAATTAGCCTGGAGAAATTAATACAATTTTTATTTATTAAATATAATTAACTTTTGTATACCTAAAAATGTGACTATCTCTCTAGAAACTTTCTCTCTAGAAATTTCATCTCTCACATCCCTTGAATTTTCCTGAAATGTTCAAAGAACTAAAATTTCCCGTGAAATCTAGTATTTCCGGGATACCTAGATATCCAAATTTTTAAATTTCTAAATTTAACATCTCCCAATCTAAAATTTCCAAGTTCCAAAACCTTTATATTCCCAAGTCTCCATCGTTAAATTCCAAAATTCCCACGTTCCGAAATTTCCAAACGTTTCCCAACCTCCGAATTACCGAAGTACCGTAGCATCGAAATTTTCGAACCATCAAACTCTTCGCGAAGCCGAAATTCTCCGAGCGCGAACAAAGCGGTCGAATTGAACGTCCGATCGGTTCGGGACGCTTTTCGAAGCGCTCCGAAGCTCCGATTAGTTCATCACCGGCCGCAATTCTCTTTACTTCTGCAGGTTGTTCAGAAACACGATCCTCGATCGTTTCCCCGCTCGTGTCAGTGATTTCTCGCCACTCCGGAACGCTCCCGTTTCCCTTTCACTGACCAGACGAATCCGTGCATCTCTCCCATTTTACCGATCGTTCTTTTCTTTTTCTTGGCGTAGTTCCACGTTCGCACAGGATTACAGCACGTACTGGGTCGGCGTTGAATCGCCACGAGTTAACGTTCGCAAGCGATCCATCGACGTGTTGACCTCGTCCACGCCGATCACCACGCTCAGAACAACCACGCCGCCCTATTACAGGCCGACCGTCGATTACGAGGTAAGCATTCTCTTCCCCGATTCTTCGTTGCGGGTCGAACGTGTTCGCACCCGATAATCGTAGCGCAAATGCACTTTTTGTACTCTACATACGACTATTGGGAGACAGAGTAGAATAACTTTTCGGAATTTTTATATTATTTAGAGAGGTGCAGATTTCCGAATTCTTGTATTATTGTATTGCGGCGGTTTCACTAGTACGCACATCGCCGCTAGGTGGCGCATAAGACTGACTTTCTCGCTAGTACTCGATGAGCATTCCGTCACCTATAGAGTTTCTGTTCATACCTTCCATACAAACCGCGTCTAAGGCAAGAGTCAGGACGTCATATTGACGAGTCCACTAGCAGGTCCCGAACGAAACGTTCTCTCTTTCTCCTTCATTTTTCCTATCCCCTCTTCCTGTAAAATCAGCGTATTATATATATTGTAAACCCCCATCCATCCATATGGAACAGAACAATTATAGATTTCTAAGGGACTCCTCTCTCCATGTTGGGTTAACCTCAACTGGCCTAATCGATCCCAACCTCCCCGATTATCCTTGTGAATGCAGAACAAAGCTACGTAAAGGTACGAGAAAATATACAAATTCAGGAAAGTACCTATTCCGTATCATTCCTCTACCATATCCACTTTCGATTTTTGGAGCAAATATTTTTGCTCCCACGGTTACCCATCGTGTCATTTTTGATCCAAGAAATGGGTCAATACCTAGGAACATGCAAAAGTTGTATCTCGAGGGAAAAAATACTGTATCTTATAACGTACCAGATCTACTTCTAGTATAAAGTATACTCGTGAAGAAATGTGTCACGAGTTCGATTCGACATCGCACCGTGTTTTATATTTTTTCCTCAGATTTTAATTTCTTAAATTATTTGATGAATTCTTATATTCTGTTATTCATTCAATTTTTGTTTATCCAAAAATCTGGCTCGACAGAGAATAAAATTACGAGGATTCGAGAGAAAAATTGGCTTGGTTACTGCATTTTTGTGACCTGTAGAGCGGAATGAAACAAAAAGTGCGTTTGTTTGCGCGGCGTGCGTCGCTGGACCGTGATCGAGAAACTTCGTTGCGCGATAGAAGGAAAATATGTAGTAGTCGATTAAAACGTCGTTTGTACCGGTAAGTTTTGTCTGCTTGGGTTTTTCGCCTCCGAGCATGAGTCACTCTGCAGATATCCACGACTCGTCATCGCGCTACCAAGAGGTCGTTAGTGAATTATCTTGTTCGATGAATATTAATAAGTGCGTTGAAAATATACTTTTTTTTTATTCAGAGAACAAAACTTCCCGGTAGATTATCAGTTTAAGAAAAATCGTGTGAATTTATAAAATATTAAATTTACGGTTCCTTGAAATGCGAGATTACTTAATAAAATAATCACCGTTCGTTTTTGTAAATTCATGCCTAATTTTTAGACTTATTCTAGGGATATTTTAGGTGACTTGTTAGAGAGATGAATCTATGTAGATTTTAAGGATATTCTTGTAGTGAAAATTATTTAAGTGTCTGATACAAATAAAAGAATCCACAGAGTTTCGAATAATTTAAATTCGAATTTCGGTAAAAAGTTGACGGGCGAAATTATTCGAATTTCGCGCGATCGAAACGAATTACTAGACTAGAAGTCTTCTTTGAATAGCCGAACTATTAAAAGTTTTCCAGTTCTAGTGTAAGAACGAGAGGAGATAGGATCGACGTTCATTTCGAAGTTTCCGCGAGCAATTTTTCGAAATTTTCTTTCTCGGGTATCCGTTTATCGGGATACGCGGTATGATTAATAACGATAGTTAGATAATTAATGATACGTTCTAAGCGTTGCGAACGGATAGAAATGTTCGATATAATTGTACCTGGAGGTTATTGATAAACGAGCAGCGTTCAACTATTATTCTTCGAGTCGAAAGTAAATTCGTGTTTCGACGAATATCCTTATTATGATTCCGGCATGTATTATGCATGCACATATGTGTAGACTAGTTAACCGTGCCAAGCGAAATGCATAATTTCCGCGCCGGTATAGTAATTCACGTGCATGAATCACGGTCGGCAATTCTTATCAACATCGTCGCGCTCGATCTTCATTGTTTCAACAAGCATGATCACCGCATTTCACTTACAACTGCAAAACTTTATTCAAATTATTCTATTTTTATTATTCAACAATTCTTCCTGATCCTTCGATTCCTACATATTCATAGATATTGTTCGATATTCTTAGATTTTAAAATATCACTATATTTAGACATCTCTAGATATTCTCATACAATATCTCTACGATAGCTTAGCTTCCCAAATCGACAGATCTTCATGTCCCTAGTATCCCTAGATTCCAATATACATAGATCACAACATCCCTAGATACTAATATCTTTATAACCTTTGAAATATCCCTAGATTCCAATATTCGTATGTCAACAAATTTCTAAATCCGAATATCCCTAGATTTCAATATCCCTATATTTTGAGATCTGTAAATTAAAAGTTCGCTAGATTCCAATATCCCTAGGTTCAAATATTACTAGATCCCAATATCCCTAGATCTCTAGATCCCAATTCCCCTAGATCCCAATCTCCCTAGATTCTAATGTCCCTAGATTCGAATGTCCCTAGACCCCAATATCCCTAGATCCCAATACCCCTAGCTCTCAATACCCCTAGATCCCTAGATCTCAATATTCCTAGCTCCCAATACCCCTAGATCCCTAGATCCCAATATCCCAATGTCCCTAGATCCCTAGATCTCAATATCTTTACAGCATAATATCCTCAGATTTGAAAAACCCTAGATTCGAGAGTTCCTATGTCCCAAGAGACCTACAGTCGAATGTTCCGTAATCTTCATATCTCTAGATCTGTCCCTAGATTTACATTTGTCGACTTCCATATTCCTAGATCTCTAAATCACCATTTATATTAATTGACAACGCGAAGAGTTAAACGAAAGCGATAAAAAAATGAAAAGACGAACGGTCGGCTTCGAACAAGTTTGCTCGATCTATTTTTTGACAAAGTTACACAAATCGAGGCAAGGTTTATTACCCGTGCAAATATTCGGAACGAACGAACAAGAGGAAGAGAAAAAAGAATCGTGGCTCGCGGTTGATAATGCGTACACATGTTCAGCTTATCTTTATTCAACGAGTAATTACAATAATTACGGGTCTAATTACGACGGTCAGTATAAGATTCTCCAGGGCGACGCGATCAAACGGGCTGGTTTAACTTAATGAAAATAAAAAGCTTGAAAACGTACGTTATGTACCTACCGGCGGTTAATGACCGACAACACTCGCGCCACGCCAATTATTCTGTTTTGCGAGCTGTGTCTAATCGTAACTTGAAGGCTGGTCGCTCTCTTCCTACCGCGAGATTTTCCACTCGTCTTCTGTTTATGAACTCGTCTTTAATTATCCGTTCAAATTATATAATTAGTTCGTTCGAGCCGTTGCGTGTTATACACAACGTATTTCGTGTCATCGAAATTTTCATTCGATTCCATGGCAGCGGTTAAATAAACCGTTCGTTAATTGCTTTAATACGATATTACCGGGCGGACAGTTATGGCGGGCCGGCATCAAAACGTTAAAACTCCGATAGAAATTTAGGTCATAGAAACTCGGTAAAATAATACTTGTGACTGTCCGAAAATTATTGTTTGTCGAAAACGACGGCGTAACCCGTTTATTAATGACATCGAGCGCAAAATTGCTGATTGGACAGTTATAACGAACAATGGTCAATATCGAGGAACCAAAAGTCTGCTAGTATCCGATGACATAAAAGTATTATTAAATAATACTTGTGACATATCAATGTAAAGCTAAAAATTTTCTCAAGAAGGCTACACAAACTATTTATTAATATAAATAGATTCACATTTGATATTACAAAATAATACCATGTTTTGGAAATACCTTGTAAAGGCAAAGAATACATGTGACATATTACGTTATAAATTTAATCTTCTATTGAACAATGTAACACCGGTTCTAGCAAGATGCAAATGGCGCAAAGATGTCCGTTTTCACACCTCCAGATTGTCCCTCAGGTTTCTAAAGTCGAGCCGCGTTAGGTCGAGCAGATTAACGAACGACAAATGACAAGATACGGGTCAGCTAATTTTTTTGCGTGTCGTCCTCGTTACCGGTCTACTTTCGAAACGAGATCGCCGTGAGAAAAGGCGAATGAATCCGCCTGTTTCTCGGTTGGAAACTTTATCGATGAGTTTCCAGACCGAAGGTCTGAGCTACCCCATTAACCGCGCCGCCATGCAGCCTGCTTACATACACACGCGTATATATATTACGAAAGCAGCATTTTCGGTGAAAATAAATCTTGCGAGAATCTGTTGAAAGTTTCCCGCCTCCCGCTGATTCATGACCGGCGATAAATGGAGGCTGCTTGATGGATGAGCTTTGCATTAACATTTATGCGAGCATACCCGTCCTTTATTGTTTCGTTTTATTACATTAAGTCTCTGTTCGAGATACTTAAATTCCTTGCTGCACGGGATTTTGATTTATGACGCGCAGTTTTTCTTACGTTCGCCGAGATGAAAATATTCTTAACGTATCGGTGCGCCGCCTTCTTACGTTTCGATCCTGCATTCTGCACTTTCATACAGGGTTTCGAAGATTATTGTGTTAGGACATGCTGGAAAATTCGTAGACTTCGAGAATTTGGGGATATAGAGATTTGGGGACGTAGGAATTTGGAGATATAGGAATTTTGGGGCGTAGGAATTTAGGGACGTAGGAATTTGGGGGAATAGGAATTTGGGGACGTAGGGATTTGGGGACGTAGGAATTTGGGGGCGTAGGAATTTGGGGACGTAGGAATTTGGAGATATAGGAATTTGGGGGCGTAGGAATTTAGGGACGTAGGAATTTAGGGATGTAGGAATTTGGGGGAATAGGAATTTGGGGACGTAGGAATTTGGGGACGTAGGGAATTGGGGACATAGAGATTTGGGGACGTAGGAATTTGGAGATATAGGAATTTGGGGGCGTAGGAATTTAGGGACGTAGGAATTTAGGGACGTAGGAATTTGGGGACGTAGGGATTTGGGGACGTAGGAATTTGGGGGCGTAGGAATTTGGGGACGTAGGAATTTGGGGACATAGGAATTTGGGGGCGTAGGAATTTAGGGACGTAGGAATTTAGGGACGTAGGAATTTGGGGGAATAGGAATTTGGGGACGTAGGAATTTGGGGACGTAGGGAATTGGGGACATAGAGATTTGGGGACGTAGGAATTTGGAGATATAGGAATTTGGGGGCGTAGGAATTTAGGGACGTAGGAATTTGGGGGAATAGGAATTTGGGGACGTAGGAATTTGGGAGCGTAGGAATTTGGGGACGTAGGAATTTGGGGACATAGGAATTTGGGAACGTAAGGATTTGGGGGCGTAGAGACACGGAAACGTAGGAATTTGGGGGTGTGGAGACACAGAAACGTAGGGATTTGGGGATGTAGAGAATTGGGGACGTAGAGATTTGGGGATGTAGGGAATTGGGGACGTAAAGATTTGGGGACGTAGGAATTTGGGGGCGTAGGAATTTAGGGACGTAGGAATTTGGGGGAATAGGAATTTGGAAACGTAGGGATTCGGGGACGTAGGGAATTGGGGGCACAGAGATTTGGAGACGTAGGAATTTGGAGATATAGGAATTTGGGGGCGTAGGAATTTGGGGATGTAGGAATTTAGGGACGTAGGAATTTGGGGGGATAGGAATTTGGGGACGTAGAAATTTGGGGACATAGGAATTTGGGAACGTAAGGATTTGGGGGGGTAGAGGCACGAAAACGTAGGAATTTGGGGGCATGGGGACACAGAAACGTAGGAATTTGGGGATGTAGAGATTTTGGGTCGTAGGGGTTTGAGGACGTAGAGATTTGGAAATGTAGGGATTTGGGAACGTAGAGATAATAGAATGTCGAACCGCGCAAGATATATTTACCAATATTATTTAATGCGTCATTATCGCGTTCATCGATCAACCGGTCACAAATACTAATTCCAAGAATGCGACACATTAAAGTATCCATCTATACTCAACAATTTTATTTTTGTTTAGACGAAGGACGCGGAGGATCCTCTGTACACCGGATGTGGTTCGACGAAGAATTGTTTTGGCACACCGGCGAAATGTACGGAGACGAAGAACTGTATAGCGGTGGTCACGGTACTCGTTCGTGGCGAACAATATCTCTTCGAGCTGCAAGCACGTGACAGCAAATACGTTGCTGTTGGTTTATCGGAGGACAGCAAAATGGTAATTCGATTGATCTCGCTTCTTGTCAGCTCGGTAAACTGTCGCAGTAGCGAAATAATGAAATTATTATAATATGAGGACTTTGGGACATAGGAATTTTGAATCTATGGATTTGGGGATATAAATATTTGGGTGTATAGGGATTTAGGGTTCAGATATATGAGATCTAGGGATTTGAGCGTCTAGAAATTTAGAATTCATGTATTCGAGTGTTTGCAAATTTTGGAATCTAGGGACTTTGAAGACTTAGTGTGCATAGAATAGTAGTTTGGATAATAGTTTAGGAAATTGTAATTTCCCTTGATGTATTGATCAGGATCTCTTATTCTTTCTGATTAATTAATTTAATTAGCTAGGACTATTTTCAATTCCGCTACGAATTACCGAATAAGCTATTCGTAAAGGAAACGATAGATCGAATAATTGAAAGATATGAACGATTATCGAATTGTTTCGTTTGTTGCACAGGGCGAAGACAGCGTAGTCGAATGTACAAACGAAGGCGGCGAAATTGGATTGCACATGTCTTGGAACTCCGGGAAGCAAAATATACGGCAGCCCATGGTACGTATCCCATTATACATGCTCGCAAGAGAATGTTAAAACACTCTCTCCGGCTGAATATTAAATTTTGCCGTGCGAAGTAATGAGCTGTTTAAGTAACGAGTTTCATTCGTTTATTATTCGAACCTTTACGAATGCAACGTTGACGAGGCTACTTATATCCTGGAGCTTAGATATTTTATTCGCGGCAGCTTGAATCCGATTAAAATTTCAGCCCGATCAAGCTTTGACGCGATAACGCCGCTACCTTCTTACCGTTCATAATTCATACCTCATTTTATCTCCATTTGTTCAATTTCAAACCACTTCTACACCGGGTCAATTATTTAACGTACGAAGCTCTTTCGTTTAAATATTTATAACGCGTTCCAGTTTGAAAGTAGAAATCTTGGTTGCGTGAAGATTTCTAAATTTCTAGATGTACGAATTGCATAATTATACAAGTTTAGATTCTTGAATATTTACGTCGGTAAATATTTACAATGTAAATTGAAAAATAGAAAAATTGGAGAACTAAAAAATATGAATAATTGAATGGTTAAACAATTGTAGAATTGAAGAATTGAATAATTGAAAAATCGAAAAGTAAAAACTTTTTAAATTTCTAAACACGAAGGTTTGAAATCTCCGTTCGAAAATAAAAAAATGTGAAAATCCATATCGAAGATCACAGTCACAATAGACAAAGTATTCGACATTGTACATCGAGTGCAAGTTAAACTTGAAAATAAATGATATCAATTAATACGGTTAGAATGATTGAATTAATGAATTCCACAACGATGGTCGACTTTCGCACGTGTCGTAACATCGTTACCGATCACTCCTTGAGAACTATTGAATTGTTTCGCGGTTCGTAAGAAACATCGGGCGACCTTGCTCTATTTACGATTTCCTTTCCAGCAAGAAGGTGCCGTTCAACTGGAGTCGGGTTCCATCAGAGATGACGTGATCTCCTGCAAGTTCAGGCGGGAGAAGACGACGGTTGTGGAGGGTCGCGAATTCGACCTCGTCAATAAACCGTACAATCTTCTCGTGGCTGCTGGAAAAACTTTAAGGAGTATGTCATTGTTTATACATTTTCCTCTTTCGGGTACTTTAACCCCTTGCATTATTTTGTCGAGTCTGACTCGTGACGCACTGGTACTTCAGTTGGGATCAATTTTACTCGAATTTTGAATATGCTTCAATTTGGAGTTCAAGTTCAATTATAATTTGCATAGTCAACGATTGCATAATACCATGTTGTCATAACATTTCAACATTCTTTGTCTGTTTTAATATTGTAGTTGTGTTTAGTTAGTTCTGACTGACGCACCTGACAAATAGGTCATAGTGCAAGGGGTTAAGGAGCATGTCATTGTTTATACATTTACCCCTTTCGGATATATTTTAGAATCTTACAGAGAGCTGGTACGAGTGTTTAGTGAAATAACGAAACAGTTGTAAAATTGGTAAAAATCGTGAAAACCTTCTCTAGAGACACCGGTACATTACTTACAAAAATGGTATAAATTTTTGTCCAGTTAAAAATAATCCACGCTTCTCATAAAGTTACAACTTCGTAACAGTATCCTCCATCGAGAAGACTCTAAAAACTCCGAACGATAAACTCCAGTTTTTGTAACGGACGCATTCCACCGAAGCGCATATCCGCTATAAAACTAAAGCTTCAAACTCAAAAACAGCTGCGTATCACGACTCCGTCGCGAACGTCGTAAACCTTTGTCAACTTCTAATAAATACAGACCCGTAACACTAGCTCGTTCTTTCTCAAGTTTTTCGCTCGAGGATGCCTCTATTCCCCGAGCTTGTTATACAGGGTGTTAAAAACGAGGAAGTTGTAGCATTGGGAATCGAATGTTATATACCACGATACTTTCTTTGCCGGCTGCGAGCTCCTTCCCACGACGTACAGTAGACTTCCGTTATATTGCCACCGATGTGGGATATTTACACTATGCGCCCTCCCGATTGGGCATTTAAATTAGTCCTCTGTCTCTCTCTAGGGGTGGGTTTTCTTGTCTAGTGTCGTCTCTTGTATCCCTACTCTTTGGTTCCCACAGTAAATATACCACATCGGTGGCAATATAACGGAAGTCTACAGTACTTAAATCGTGCACTCTGCATTAAAAAAATAAAAATTATTGTGTAAACATTTAGGTAACGGCGTAGGATTTCACGATACGGCATACGCTGCGACTGGTGCTGCAAAATTGTTATCCGATGTCGGAGGTTTTACAACAGCCAGCAACATTTTAATTCGTGTGCACGGTGCTTTGATGCTGGCGTCTTGGATCGGCACGGCGTCGATCGGTATCCTGCTCGCCAGATATTACAGGCAAACGTGGGTCGGTTCACAATTATGTGGAAAGGACCAATGGTTCGCTGTAAGTATTCAATTTCTATCGTGATTGTTTCTGTTAAACTAGTCAAATGCGGCTCTGTTTGATATTTGAAAGCTGAAAATCTGAAGGGTTGTGTATAGTAATCATTGTATTGGTATAATTAGGAATTTTCAGTGATGTGTTATCTATTGATAAGTGCATGGTGTTAGATGAATATGGCGTGGGTCATTTAGGGAAATTTGGGAATTTCGAAATTTGGAATAGGAGTTTGGAAATTTAGGAATTTTTGAATGTAGGGATTTCGAAATTTGCAATCTCGATTGCAAAACGAAAAACCAGAATAACACGAAAACTGAAAAATTCGTAAACTTGAAAATTTCTGAATTTATCATACGAGTTAACACCTATTTGGTGGGTCGTTGGCGTTTGACCGTCGGTCCATGAATTTGGGATGGAAGCTAATCAGAGGGACCACCAATAGGAGGGCAATATGATAATGTCACCCAGCACCATCTCTTTCACGGAATTAACAGCCGATGGGCGATCGTAATTTAAAGTGGACACGTTAATCGTTTTGCGTAATCAGATTTTAATTGCCGGGCATCGGGGAAAAACGATCATCGCGAACTCCGTGTTTTATGTCAAACACCGTTTGGCGATAAACATTTTTGGTAATGAATAAACTGTTTGTCGATCGAGTTCAATATGTTTCATTGATTTCTACTGAGCGTGTTTAGTAACATTCTCGAAAGAAATATATTTTCATCGCACTATGTACATAATTACTTAACACGAGTGTTTGTAGGTACTTCAATTAGATAAGGCAATTTCTGGTATTATCAATATTTGTTATGTTAATAATACTATCAATAATATAATAATAATAAATAATATTGTCTCTCTCGCATATTCGCACATGGTCCCGTTCGACGAATTGATTTCGTAAATTCGACTGTGAGGCTCGATGATTGCTAAAATGAAGTTTTTACGAATACAGCGCTCATCAGTAGATACCACAGGTGGTCATATATTTTTGGACAGCATTAAATATCGTATAATAAAGTCGAATTTTCGAAGGTGCAGGATTGAGACAGACGCTGATGTAAACAAACAAGACGGTCGTAAACAAACAAATGCGAATCTACGCTGTTAACTCTGCTACTGTTCGCCATTTTGTACATGTACTCAACTTCAGGAAGCGTGATGGCTGGCAATCGTAAACGTTCGTCGACGCAAATGTAGATTAAAACATCGGACAATAATAATTGTAACCACGTGTGAGAATAACTCGTACCGAGAAGTAGCTTGCATTTGAAATGAAATCCGAGGAGGAGTGAACGGATGTGCTTCTCGCACGGGTAATCGTCGTTTGAACGTTTTTCCGCGAGAGGTACATTTTCTTTTGGAGTACAGTGCACTTGACGCCGTTGAAAACCTCGAGTGCTCGAACGTAACGGATGAACGCTTAAGCTTGGCCGATGTCCAAGGATAATATTGAACTTATCTTAGACGGTTGAAGGATACTTATTAACTCTCGAGAGTTATTTAACTTTCGCCTCGAGCGTCCACATATTATAACAGCGATATCGTTATCGTTCTCGCGATACCGACTTCGACCTGCATTTATTAAAATCTAGCCGTATTCCGATACGATAATGTTACGGAGATACTATAATCTGGAGGATCTAGGGACATTTGAAGGCGAGTTGATTGGGTCTAGGGATATTTTAATGTAAATTGATCGAATCCTAAGTGAGTTGGGATCTAGGGATATTAGGGTTTAGGGATATTGAGATCTTGGGTAGTAGAAATCTAGGATATTGGAATTTAACGATTTAGGGTTTGAGGATATTGGAATCTAGGGATATTCGGATCTGGGAGTGTAGAATAGTGAAATGGGGGAATAGTGGAACGGCAGAACAATAAAATGCTAGAATAGTAGAATAGGGGAATAATGAAATGGGGAATAGTAGAGTGGGAGAATAGAAAAATGGGGGAATAGTGAAATGGGTAATAGTAGAATGGGGGAATAATAGAATGGTGGAATAGTATAATAGTAAATTAGTAATAAGGTAAAGTATAGCGCAATATATAGAATAATGAATTAACAAAATACAATACTAAAACGGTAAAATAATTTATCCATAAGAACATTCATCCCTCCAAAAGAACGTACATGCCAAACTGTTCTCTTACACATAGATGATCTACACGTATTAATTAATTTTCACTTCTGATTGAAGTGGCACAGATTCTTCATGATACTGACATGGTCGATGACGATCGCGGCGTTCGTGATAATATTCGTCGAATTGGGCGAATGGAGTTCCGAGACGATACACGCGTCCCTCGGATTAGCGACAACGATACTGGCATTTGTTCAACCGTTTATGGCAGCGATGAGACCTCATCCGGGAGCACCACGAAGACCCCTTTTCAATTGGGCGCACTGGTTCGTTGGAAATGCAGCGCAGATTTGCGGCAGTAAGTTTCACCTCGTGTGTTTCATATTTCTCTTTTTCCGTTCGCTTCACGGACAATGGTTAGCCACCGCATTGAAATTCCTTTCACAGTAATCGCAATTTTCTTCGCGGTCCGGTTGAATAAGGCCAAACTCCCGGAATGGGTCGACTGGATTCTGGTCGCCTACGTGGTATTCCATATTCTGACTCACCTTATACTCACGGTAAGAATGTTTTCATATTTAGAATACAGAATTATCGTACAACCGGGTTGCGTCTTAGGCTTCTCTCGGTTATACAAAAAAAAAAATCTAAATTCAGTTCTACCGAGGCGTGTCTCAACATTTAAAAGAAATAATGAGACACTCGTACCACTGTGCTGAAAAGAAAAAAGGTTATGGCAACAAGTATGTGTGCATCAGAGAGATGAACGAAATTATTTATCAGGTTCTTCCAGGTTGTTCCAACATTGAAGCTCTTCGTCTTCAAATATACTTTTAATCAAGAGAAGCTTATGTTGCAGGGTGTACCAACATCCCTTTGACTATATGTGGAAGGTTTCAAAGTCGAATCGGGTCGAATGTCATACTGCAAAGATTTCAAGTCGCTTCGAGCTACTCCGAGGTTTCAAACTGCTCCGGACAAGTCGCGTTAAATCGAGTTGAACAGGGTGAAATAGGGTCGAATCAAATTGGGTTGAACAGCGTCGAATAGGGTCGAACAGCATCGAATCGGGTCGAATAGCATCAAGGGTTGTACACCAAAAATAGCTTAAATCAGATTCATGGGATATGGAATTACACTTTGAAATATGGTGTACGGGAGTTCGAGAATTTGGGACTTAATTTTTTCATTTTTCAATTGTGGGATGCAGAGGTTTCGGCATGTAGGGATTTGGGGACGTAGAGATATGGGGACATAGGAATTTGGGGACGTAGAGATTTTGGGTTGTAGGGATTTGGGAATTTAAGGATCTGGGGACGTAGGGATTTGGGGATGTAACGATCTGAAGACGTAGGGATTTGGGGTCGTAGGGATTTGGGGACGTAGAGATTTGGGAATGTAGGAATTTGGGGATGTAGGAATTTGGGGACGTACGAAATTGGGGACGTAAGGAATTGGGAACATAGAGATTTAGGGACGTATAGATTGAGAATGTAGAGATTTGGGGATATAGAGAATTGGGGACGTAGAAACTTGGAGACGTAGGAATTTGGTAATGTAGAGATTTGGGGATGTAACGATCTGAGGACGTACACCAAAAATACCTTAAATCTGAAGAAATTTTTTGAAACCTATAGGGTTGAAAAGTATAAATTATACGATATTCCAAACTTTGCTCAAATTTGAAAGATTCAAAACTGGAACATCGATAATTTTGTGAACCGCAGCTTATGCCAACAGTTACTAAACGGTGGCTAAAATATGTGCATATATTTCTCTGCAGTCTCGTACATTAAAACTCGATTCGGAATTAAATAGAAACAGTTTCGTTGCTATTGTCAGAACGCTGGTATTACAACGAAAACAATGAACATATTGTTGTAGTTCGTCGGTTGTGCCTCTGACAGGCAAGCCAGTCAGAGGGTGAATTCATTCCCGATGAAAGACATGCATTCACGTGGCTCGATGGTCCATCCAGATTCAAGACAGGACGCTCCGGTAAGTCTTTTTCGCTAATAAGTCTCGATAAATGAGAAACATCATGAATGTGTAAAATTGAATCTGTAAAATTGACTCGATATTCTGTATTCGACAGCACTCCGGGATTAGGAAATCCATCTTCGGCATATACTTTGTGGTGATCGTCCTGTTCACCGCGGCTCTCATCGTCATCACCGTATTGGCACCCATAGAGGACACGTGGGTCACCATCACGAACACCATCAAGAACTATTAAGCGCATACTCGGAAGCGTATGGGATTTTTCTCCCGATTGATCGTTCAACGCGTTATTATCGTCGCGATAAAGTTTCGGGCTGTATTGCAAGCACCGTATATTCTCGAGTGACTGTTTATATGTAAATGAGTCTTCAATCGACGCGAGTCGACGGTTTACACGGAACCGTCGTTAAAGCGAATTGTACGACAATATCGCTCGACACGTCGAACTTTGAACAACCGCTGGGACTAGTAAGAACAGCGATCGCGAGGAACGGTATTATCGTATAATACGCTATAAAGCCTATTGGTTTGATCATTCTTCTTCTTTTCGAACCGGTTGCTTTTTAGATTGGTTCATAAAGTCAAGCGAATAATTTATGTAATCGGAGTTGACAGGATTTTAATTATAAAATAGCACAATGGATCGGTGCAAATACTCGAAAGGGCCATATAAGTGGAGCTTGCGGTTGCCGCCAAAAGCTTGAAAATTTGAATGATCTAACTTTAAAAATCTGGAACCTACATTTCTGAATTCTTAAGTACTTCCAAATTTGAAAATTTATGAATTTCCGAACTCGTAAATCAGATAGCTTGAAATTCCTAAATTTCTAAATTTGAGAATTCGTAAGTTTGTATAACCTTAAATTTGAAAATTGGTGAACAAGAAATGGACAAGTAATTGTACGAACTTATGGACCAACCTAACACATATTTTTAAATATCTTACTGTTGTTAGACTGACATTAATCGTTTTTAAATTGAATAGATGATTTATAAATGTACAAACGTCCGTCCAGAACACGATTACGACTTAAACGCGAGATCCACAGATTTATAAACATAAGGAAGGCATTAATTCGTGTTCGATGCGATATCGTTCGCAGTGCTTGTTATTAGAATCCTTCTCTTACCTAAGGTGCTCTTATATTTAAATCCACTTACCCATTTTTTACTTTCTGCAGTAGGACATACGCTGGATTTATATTTATAACATAACATTTACAGTATTAGCTTTTATAACGTGTTTTTTATTTCCACAAGTCGTGTAAGATTTTGTACTGCGAATAAATGTTTCATCTACACATGAATGCGAATGTTCGTGTAAGTATTACAGAATTGCGCTTTAATTAACCGGTAATGTATTTTTTTCAATATGTTATTCATTGTTAACGAATGAAACGGAACCGCACAGAAGAGATAATATAATTCGATAAGACTATGTTTTTCTTTATTTAAATTTCTTCATACATACGAATTATAGTGTATGTATTTGGATATATACAGATATTAATGTGACAGTGTTTTTAAAGGTATTTCGTATTCTTTTCCCTTTCTCCGTTCCTACGCGATAATTAGTCTCTGGGGATCCAGTGACGTAGGTAGCTGGAGACTCCCGTAAGTCAATTTGAGAACTTACCTTTCTGAATTCTTACATTTCCAACATTCTATATTATAATTTCTAAATTTCCAAGCTCCTAAATTTTTAACTTCCTACATTTCTAAACCTAGATATTTTCAAATTTACAAATCCCCAATTCTAAAAATCCCAAATTGCATAGTTCAACACATATTCCCAAATTCCTAATCTTGAAATGACCAGCTCCTAAATTTTCAGATTTTCAATCTGCAATTTTTCTACCATCTAATCGACCATTTCTCTAAATTCCCAAATTTCAATGTCCCCAATTTTTCTGACCCCCAAACTCTACAATTCCAAATTTCCCAAATTAGCCAAACCTATCCCTAAATTTTCTTAGTACCTTCAGTAGTGAAGCGACCCTAATTATTAATCCCAGAAAGAAGTCCTAGTTACGCCAATGTGGTGACCTCTGTTACAATAATTTTATTCCACTGTACTCGCCTGAGATTTCCTGGTTCAGAGCTTTCTATAGCAACGGATTATCCGTTTATCGTTAAGGCCTTATAGAGAGAATGGAGCGATGGCTGAACTCGATTAACTGCAAGAGGCCGTTGTTAATCGGTTTAAGTGGTATTTGAATTAACTTAAAGGATAAGTGAAAGTCGCGAGCCAAGCTACCCGTATTTATTTCCGTCAAGTAAAAATCGCCTTCGATGCTTTCCGAATCTTTCTCGACTTTAATTTTCCTTCGGTGCTTCATTCGAAGCCCACTGTGAATTTGAAATTTCAAGTCCGCTCGTTAATACGCTTCATCGCGTATTATGATACACGAACGGAGGGATCGGACATAAATTACATTAATATAAACAAATTCGTGACACGTATTTGCACGGTTCAATACGCGCAATATCAAAATTACTTTTTCGATAATTGAATTTCTATGTCAGAGATCAATCGTTATTTGTTGTACGTTAACGTAAAATAACGTATCGATTAACTTCGGCGCACGGTATAATTATGCCATCTTTATTATTCAAAACTTCTGATCATCAGACTGATTATTCATCCGAAAAATGTAGATACAACGTTGAAAATAATGAACGTATAAGTTACGTAAAAAGAAGAAAAAGTATGTGAAATATATAGTAAGCATATATTGATTTATTAGAATTATGAGACATATTTAGTCTTCGACTATAAATTATACTATGTATTTATGCTTAAATTATATAGTATATTAAGTTGGGGAGGTCTTAAATGATATGATTAAATTTTTCGACAGGTTAGATCAGGTTTGTTGAGCTCGGTAACGTTTTAACGTGTTTTTAACGCCAGCACCGTAAGTAATATTGTGAAGCTTCAAATTAGACTTGTCTGGGGTTACGGTACGTTAGAGTTAGGCTACTTTATGTTCAGGTTATGATTCGGTTTGCTCAGGGTTTGGTTATACCCATAATTTCTTGGCGCGTTATTAACGCCAGCGTTGTGTGTGGTATTACCAAGATTTTATTAGGCTGTTAGTTTGGTCCATCAAATGCAAACGGTGGTAGGAAAATCAAGTACTTTTGAGCAAACGTCTCTTGAAAATTACTTTCGGAGACACTGAACGAACTTTCGCAGTACAATGTTGCCCTTGACAATATATCCGAATAGTGTCTGAAGGTCAATCGCAGATCTGCCATTTTACCTACTTCCATTTCTACTGCAGATTGTTTTGACTTTGATTTTACTGTATTTTTCAGTGGTTATATTATTTTACAGAAACATTTATTATAGATTTTATTGTAGAAAGTTTTCTCTCCTCTTTCGTGATAAACCGAATTGTACTGCACTACAATACGGATTTGTATTATCTCTTCGTATTAATTTTCTTTCGTTCTTCTGTTCAAAATTTCAGGTCCCTGTTGTTTTCTAAGGTCGATGCGATACGATGTCTACTACTATACTTTTCTTCGTTACTACCATACTATTTCACGATAAGCTTTATATATAAATTACATAAATTATACATAAATTACAAACTATCTCTTATCAATGCAATTTGTAATTTCCAATTGCGTTATATTAGCGGCTATGTTTATGTTCATAATAGCGTCAGATAAGACGTTGCGTACGATAACAAAGCATCGATAAATCCAACCAAATATCTAATAAACGAGTTCGGTAAACATTTTCCACCGTAAGAACAGATAAGGTAGTAAATTATTTTGATTCCGACTAAATGCTACAAAAATAAATTGAAAAATGTTACAACTAAAAGATTGCATTGCGAGAAAAACACGAATAATTTTCAAATGGAATAGTAAATCGTTAGGCGTGGTAGTTAATGTAAATAATTGTAGGGTAGTTGGTAGCACGCTTTCTTGACTATATCGTTGTAAATACGGCCCTGAGCTCCGATCGGGAAACAGCGTACGGGGTGGAATGTTTTCAAGGGGGTAGTAACGTGCTTCAAAAAAAAAAATGGCGGCCGATCGAAGGCGGTGGCGTTATGACGCATGCCGCACGGCAAAGCTCGGCGAAGCTCGGCGTCCCTCGGCGGCGCCACCGTCGGCCAACCCCCTCAGTTCGATTGGAGACACCGGCCGGCGTCGACGGCTGTCGCGGAGCTCCTGTCTTTTTTCGGGTTCGCGTGTGCGTTCAACGTTCTCGAGTAATCGTACCTTTCTTTCCCGTGTCTCGGAACAACGAGCGTGATACTACTCTGACAGGTACGACGATCGAACGAACCCTTTATTTTTCCATTTAATCCTTCCCTTTTTCCACGGCGTTTCTCCCTCGCGTGACCGTAGTTTCGGGGGTGCAATCGATTCGACGATCGAAATTAAATAACAGTTACGCGTAGTTGGTTCTGCGATGTTGTCCGGAGGGTTGATCGCCGGTTGGTATGTCATATTTGCGTTGTTACGATTCGTGTGACATAACTACGGTTCCGAAGCAGTTCGATTGTGGTCATTGAACTTTAGCGAGATTAAGGAACGTAGAGACCTTAGTAGCGTCGGTTTACTGTACTCGATAGTTGACGTTTCGGCTTAAGTCATTTGATCGTGTTCAGGAATCGTATTAAATAAGATGGATAGTTGTTATCAGGTTCGCGTTTGTTTTAAACCGCTGTCGTGACGGCACTACGAATTGGACGTTTATAAAAGCGAAGTGTGCGTGTATGTGTTACGTTCAACCGTATATTACTAGATTTCAAGATTCTTGGATCTCGATTTCACTAGATTACAATATTCCTAAATCCTTAAATATCTAGATCCCTACTAGTTAAATAAATCTCTATTTGTTGAGCAATTATTGGAGACTAGGGGCACGAGGATATAGGGATACCTATAAGTACCTTTAAGTATCTAAAGAGATATAGAACTGTTTTCATTTCTACATCACTATATTTCTATATTTCTCTAGGAATTTAGATTCCTTAAAGTCCATGTTCCTATATCACTAGATTCTCAGGTCTAGTTATCTCTATACCATGTCTTCAGTTCCCAAAAATTTATGGGTTCCAAATTTCCTATATAAAATCTCTAGATTGCAGAGATCCTGGATTACAAAATCCCTAGATTTCAAAGTCTCTAGAAAAAGTTGCCTACATCTCCAAGTTTCTAGATTGAAAATTGTTTAGAAATCCCTAGACTAAAAACTCCCAGATTTCAAAAATCACTAGACCCTAAATACCTCGGGTATTGAAATCCCTAGGTATAATACATTCCAAAAGTCTCAAGTTCCTAGATTCGATAACACTTAGGGCTTGGAATCCCTAGATTTCAAAATCTCTAGAAAAAGTTGCTTACATCTCCAAATTTCTAGATTGAAAATGGTTTAGAAATCCCTAGATTAAAAGTTCCCAGATCCGAAAAATCACTAGATCCCAAATTCGTCGTTTATTGAAATTCCTAGATTTAAAAAATCTCTAAAATCTCAAGTTCCTAGATCCAATAACACTTAGGGCTCGAAATCCCTAGAATTCAAAAGTTCTAGATTCGAAAAACCCTATGTTAAAAAATTCCTAGATCGCGAAGTTCCTAGATCTCACATTTCGGAAATCTTAAATCTCTATGTTAAAAAGTCCCTAAACATTATACTTCCCTAGTTAAATAATCCCTATATTCTAAAATTTTTGTATCTGGAAATTTTTTTACTCCAAATTTCTTTACCTCGAACGTCCCTATATTGTTGTATATGTTTTTAAATATCAAGATCTCTATATCCTTATATTTCTTTTTCCTTACGTTACTTTTCAAGAATTGTTCAATATTGTTACGATATCATTAGATTTCCACATTTAAATCTTAAAGTACCATAACTTTGTTTTCTATTTTGAATATGTGTATATTCTATCGGGGCGGTACGCATACGGAATATGCATCGCGCATTTTTGCCTCCTTTTTTTTCGAAAGTGTATGTATAACCCGGTAGATTGACACGCTATAAAACATATGCATATTGATATCGAAATGCATACGGCGTCGGGCGAATTTGCATTGAATATCAACGGGAACATAGAGATCGATCATTTACCGACGGGTAACAGGAACGGTAAATATCACCGAGAGTTTCATTACACGCACAATTGAATGTTAAACAGCGGCGAAGGCAAAAGGGCTCTCGTGAGAAACGAAGAGAAAGGAGCGAAAGAAACCGCGTCTACGGCCGATCTAAGCGGATACGATCGAGACGGAAATTCGACCTCGCAATATAATGCCAGAATCTAGAATAATGTTTGCCCGTACGCAACTCTGTTTTCGTGAGAACTTCTGGTGCCTATCCAGTTGTTACTTTTCCGAGCCTCCATTTAACTTGTGAGATCGCTTTGCGCAACTTCATGCAAATAATTTACTACTAGGGAAATTCTGAATTGGGTTAATACCAAATCGAGAGATAATTGTTCAAATCGCATCATGTATATTCAAATTTAATTGCTATCATTTACGTTATCGTGGTTTTGATATTCACTCTTTTAGTTTCAAATCACAAGCATCATGTTAGGATCAGACTCGAGTTCTCTACTCGAAAGTAGATAATGCCACTCGGAAATTCATATTTATTTCTAGAACCTTGAGAAATACGAAATCATAAAGATAAGTGGTATGCATGTTGATTAAAAATCGATATAATTAAAGTAGAAGGTTAAGAGAAACTGTGGCAAAAACGCTCATTAAGTTTTTCCCTTAATTTCTTCATGGGTTCATCTTATGTCGTCTTCCAGTATTCTCTCTCCTTGAATTTTACAAATTCTCAGTTTCTTCATAGTCTCTCTGACTTGTACAAATTCGTTGTTTTACACATTTCTAGTTTCTTTATAGAAACTGGGTTTCATAAATTTCTAGATTCTTCTTAGTTTCTTAGATTTTATAAATTTCGTTTCTTAGCCTCTTCTTAGTCTGTACAAGTTTGCAGTTTCTTCCTAGTCTCTTTCTGGGTTTTAAATTTGTAATTTCTTCTTTGTCTCTCCCTGAGTTTCACAAGTTTCTAATTACTTCTCAGTCTCCTCTAGCTTCTAAAAATTTCTAGTTTGTCTCTTCTGGAGTTAAACTTCTAATCTCTTCCTACTCAGCTGAAGTTATATAAATTTCTAATTTCTTCCTAGTCTACAAGTCTTGATCCTAGTCTCCCTAAGGTCTACTTCTCAGTCTCCTCTAGCTTCTAAAAATTTCTAGTTTCTTCCTTGTCTCTTCTGGAGTGAAACTTCTAATCTCTTCCTACTCAGCTGAAGTTATATAAATTTCTAATTTCTTGCTAGTCTACAAGTCTTGATCCTAGTCTCCCTAAGGTCTACAAGTCTTAAGTTTCTCCTTAGTCCCTCCCTGGGTCCTACAAGTCTCAAGTTTCTTTTTAGTCCCTCCCTGGGTCCAACAGGTCTTAAGTTTCTTCTTAGTGCCTGGGTTCTACAAGTTTTTAGTTTCTCCAAGTTTCTTCATAGTCTCCTCCAGGTTGTCCCTAAAAATTTGTACCTTCTTCCTTCTCTCTTTCGTAAAAATTTCCAGTCGGAAAGTCCACATCGCTTGCATCTTTCATAAACGCGTAAATAGAATGGTGAAAATTGTAGTGCATGTCCATATTCAGCAGAAAGTCGCGTTTACAATACTCGATATACGGGTAGTCTCCTTGACACGACCTCGTATTCGTTCTTTCAGAGTTCTAGTCTCACGTACTACGTGTTTTCGAGACGAGTGCTTTCGTATTGTATACACAAGAAGGAAGTGTTCCACGGGACTTGGTGTTTCTCGCAGTGCTCGTTACGGGTTCTTACGCTTCTCGCAGAATCGCCGGATTAAATCGAGTGTCGCGATCGATCGCAGTGCGCGGCTCGTACAAACTCGCGGCAAATCGATCGGCCGGTTCGATAGTCGCGCGAGATATGCGAAAGTGAACTTTGAAGGAGGCAGCGTGGTGCATGTACATCGCAGGACGATGGCCGAACTTGGTGTTTGCCGATTTTTCGTGATCGTCGGTTACCTCACGGTTGCCTGGGTGCTCGCTCAAAACCCCGAAGAGGAGAAGACCACGTTCGAGGCTGCGTTTCAAGGTAAATCGAATATCAAATATTATTAACGCTAAAACTACCTAACCGGTCAAATGACCGCTCCACGAGTTTTAAGCTACACATTTTGTTAAAGCGCATTCCTTGAAATCAGTATTGATTTTCAACCGGATAAATGTGCGTACTAATTTATGTTTCGTCATTTGTTTATTTATTTTTCAAATTTTTTATTTCAAACTAGGGACACTATATGCCGGTAGGTTTAGTGTTCTTAGGCTGAACGCTGCTTCTCTGAGCGGCACAGTTCGACAATTATAAACAGCACAATGTGTGATAATGTTGTTGTAAGTACATTGGAATGTACTTGTCAGATCTCATTAATTATTGCTGCAATGGTATCCCTTTGCACTCGAAGGTAATTTGACTGCAACTTTGAAACTTACTAGTTAAGTTAAATGAATTCTTTTGAAGTTATTTCTCTATTGTTTGTCACACTATGTTTATACATCACACGTCACAATACGCCATCAACATCATTATAGAATCAGTTAAGAAATGATTATTGCAAATTATTGTATTAAATAGAATGGCGATTGAGACTTCTCGAGCGCAGAAGGTTAAAGTGTGGCGAACAATGCTCAGCGAGTACATTGGAATGAAAATTTCATGATTAAATTTTACCAAAGATATGATATATTTTAACTTTGATAATTTACTTCTTTCGAAAATTCTCAAAATAATTTCCTAATGTTTCCAATATCATGTATTAGTGCATAAGTCCCATGGTGCCTAAACTTGGCGTTACATTTTATTCGCATGTAATGTACTTTTGTGGGATTTGTTAATACTCTTATAAATCGTGGTGAAAAAAGTGCGAATCAAAACATACGAAAAGGATCTATGTAATCTACGATGACCTTCGCGAAAGCCACTATAGTGGACCGACATGCAGAGAGATGGTCGCGAAAGCCACTATAGTGGCGTGCCTAAGAGATTAACCTCCAAACTCGATCACGGTACAAATACTATTTAGGTTCGTTGTATCTGACCTGTAATGTGCTTGACGAGTGTGGCATAGGGTCAATGAGGGTACGACAAAGGGTTACATTATAATTCGCCGTAATGATCGACAAAATGAACTCGGTATCAAAATGAAGCCACTATAGTGGTCAGAGAGACTATCCGCGAAACTATAGTGCCTAAGAGGTTAATAGTGAATAAGGAATAGTCCTTTGAATTAATTTCCGTATCGAATTTAATCTCTTGAACGTGCTTTAATTTTGACTCGGAATTCGACTAATATATGAGACATCGAATCGAATTCGATTGAAACGGTGAGCCAGTAGAGCCACCATACTGCCGCCTAAGAGATCCCTTGTCAATTTATTAGTCGGGTGCTAGAACTATCCACTGCTACAATGTTACCCCTTAAATAACGTTGCAGTATTGCAACGTAGTATATTTTAAAAAGAAAATTAAGAATTAATCGGTATACATTCTACAGCGCAGAAAAGAACATGGCGCTTGAAGTTCGGTCGAGAATTACCCTCGAACAAAAAATATCGAGTTGTCCGACAAGTTTCGCCATCTGTTACGCGATTTATCGGTGAAGGTAGAATAGGTTCGAAATGCGTAGACGGTGAATTGCGTAGCGTTAATGGCGGACGTGCATGGTGGCACTCCCTTTGCGAGATCTCCGAGGTCCCATTTGCTAATAGCCAGAAAGCAATTAATATCACGGTCAGTTACTGCCCTTTAGACATCGTGGATGCGTACTGAGCTGCTTAGCGTTGCTCAAACCCCTAGTTTAGAAACATTTCCGTGGAACAATGACGGTGTGCGATACAGCGCGGAATTTCTGCAAACAAACAACCACGGTGTACAACCGTGTGTCGTGTACAGCGTTGCTGAATTCGAGATTCATCGGTCCGCGGAAAATCCGTTTATTACATCGTCGTTTGTTAATTTACTCATTTCACGTCGAGATTGTTTCATTCGGCTTTAACGATCAAGCGATATGTTGATTGTTCTAACTTTCATTGTACATAATCTGTTTCTGAACTCGAATTGGCGGCATTCTGGTTTGAGTATCTTCTTATTATTAGGTTACCGGATGTGTTTGCGAAATGATTTCGGTGTACGTTTTATTCGAGCTGTCCCTAAATTCGATTTATCCCTAAATCGGTGTATCTTCTAATCTCTACGTTTCCAAATTTTTACATCCATCAAATCCTTGTGTCTCCAAATTTGTATACCCCAAGTCCTCACATTCTCAAATCTCTACAACTTCTACAATCTCTATACCCAAATTTCTAGAAGCCCCAAATTGCAAAATTCCCAAATTCCTAAATTCTGAAATCCCTACAGCCCCTAACCACTGCAGTCCACTACCTAATACTTAGATATAGCAGTATCCAAGAGTCTAAGTACCTATGTTTCTTACTTTTCATGGAAGTATTAAAAACACATAGATTCAGGGTGCTATGTACTCAGAAATATGAATATTCAAAGTACCTACGTACTTTTAGGAACTACTTGTTCAAGGTTTAAAGTACCTGGAAACACTAGATTTCTTTGGATTTATTTATTAAGTATCTAGAAATAGTATTCAAAGATCAAGTCCCTTGCCCAATATCTCGCCACACTCGTGACGCACATTACAGTCCACATGTGGACATTATAACCTGTATGGTCAAGGTTCACCAAAGGTAATTAACATTTTGACTTTCGGTAGTTGTAATAATAATTAGCTATGAATAATGCAGCTGATTGAGAAAATTGTAGGTTAAGGTGATCGAAAACGAACAATGATCTCAACTTGAAATTATAAGCAATGACATCAATGTATTCGCGAATAATACTGAGCTCAATTTATAAATAATATCAATTTGAACGAAGTTCTTCTATGATAAAACTCGAGAAATTTTCCGAGAACAGTTAAATAATAATAACTCAGCTAGCATAGTGAGTAGCTCATTCGAAATATCTGTGTGAAAGGTGTCCCTGTTAAAGCAACCGTTTCCTTTGACAAATCTTCGCTCGACTTGATCGTTCCTTCGACTTCTTTTTGTCCCAACACCCGGTTATTTCGAGAAGACAAGAGAGAATACTCGGCACGTTCGCGAACCAATTGACAAAGAAAAATTGTTTCTAGACCGACTTCTTCGTTCCATTGTCCCAGATAAGTCCGTTAAATTAAACGCATTCATTGGTCGAAAGAGTGCTCATTTCGAGGCGGTGTACAGAGAGAGGAGAGGAAAAAAAGTTGTCGAACAAAAGCTCGAGGGTCAAAGGAAAAGTAACCTGGCGTTAACGGCTCGAGAAAGCAATGTTCCATCGTCGAGAGGGTTAAAATGTACGACAAAACAGAATCGGTGGCGGGAATAAGAAAAAGAGGGTGTTAATTCTCGGCTCGAGCATTCGTTCAGCGTAATTCTTAGCCCGGAAGAATAATGGCCGAAAAAGAAAATGGATTAACGATCGATCGATTTAATCCTCTGGGAAACTATCGTGAATTATGTTTTTGAACGGGATGCTTGTTTAGAGATTTACTTCTTGATTCTCTTAATCGATTATTAATTAGGGAAGATATAATGGTATTCTGGCTTTGTTTCGTCTTTGAAACGTTTTTAGGGAGAATTTTCGGATTTGCAACGTTTGGGAATTTAGGGATTTGTTGATTCTGAGATTTGCAGCTTTGGGAATTTTGGAGTTTTGGTTTTTAAGTTGGGGAATTTAGGGATCTATGGTTTTTGGGTGTGTAAGTTGGGGAATTTAGGGATTTTTAGTTTTTGGGCTTGTAAGTTGGGGGATTTTTAGTTTTTGGGCTTGTAAGTTGGGAGATTTGGGGATTTTTAGTTTTTGGGTTTGGAAGCTGTGGGATTTAGGGATTTTTAGTTTTTGGGTTTGTAAGTTGGGAGATTTGGGGATTTTTAGTTTTTGGGCTTGTAAGTTTGGGGATTTAGGGATTTTTAGTTTTTGGGCTTGCAAGTTGAGGGATTTGGGGATTTTTAGTTTTTGGAGTTGTAAGTTGGGGTATTTAGGTATTTTTAATTTTTGGGCTATCAAGTTGAGAGATTTGGGGATTTTTAGTTTTTGGATTTGTAAGTTCAGGGATTTAGGGATTTTTAGTTTTTGGGTTTGTAAGTTGGGGAATTTAGGGATTTTTAATTTGCGGGTTTGTAATTTGGGGAATTTAGGGACTTCTATTTTTTGTGTTAGTGAAATTGGGAATTTAGGGTTTTTATGTTTGTAAATTGGGGAATTTGAGGATTTTCAGTTGTCGGGTTTGTAAATTTGGGAATTTAGGGATTTTTGGATTTGTAAGTTGGGAAATTTAGGAATTTTTAATTTTTCAATTTTAAATTTGTAAATTAAGGAATATAGGGATTTTCAATTTTTAAGCTTGCAAATTAAATTGGAAATTACTAAATTGAAATTTATAAATTTAAAAATAATCTTACCTAAGAAAAACCTTGAAAATATATCAATTTATAAAATAACCAAATTCAAAGATAAGAGAATTTTCAAGCCTAAAAAAAGAAAATAAAATTTGAGATCACTAAAGCTAAAAATTGACCAATCGAAAAATACGAAAATTATAAAATTAGAGGGTCGAAAACTTGCAATAAAGATGAACCTTCCGGTCGGTTTCCATCGGAAGGTTCTCCCGCAAGACTTGCGGCACACCCCATATAAAATATCCATCTTAGCCGGTATACCGTTATCGTTCGTCTTCGATCTGGTCTCATAAGAGATTTTATCGGCCCCGCCGACGGAACTCTTCTCGAGTGCATTTGTGAGCCGATGATTGCTTCTCGGTGGTATCATGTTCGACGAGGAACTCACAGCCCCCGTCTCTCGAAGTAGCAGAAAGTAAGCAAGGGTAAAGAGTCTGCTGTTATCTTTTTCTCTTTTCCCTGCTAGTCGTGACAAGGAACACGGCTAAAGTAAGCAAAGAAAGAAGAAAGTCAGAACAAACGTTGGAAATTCGTTCGTTTACCGTAACTGCACGTCTCGCCTTTTGTACTTGAAAATACAACCCGCCCCTAATTTATTAAACAACAAATTTTTACTTCTTACACGTCACACCTTCACGTTTCTTCAATCATCTTAATACATTTACTACTTATTGTGTATACTAAATATTTACTACTATTTTACTATTATATTTGCTTTATTTTATAATGAATTTTTTGAGAACTTTTGTTATTTTCTTTTACTTTGTACTTTTTAATGGGGTACGTTTCATAGAATTTACTCGTGTAAGAGAGTTAAGGGTAGTTTTTAAATTTTTTACTCGTTAAATTTTTATGGGTGTATTTACTATGTTTGAATTTATGCTGACTTGTGTTATTTTATAAAAAGTGAAGATATAAACGAAGAACACTGAAATTTTCGCACAAAACGTTTGGTCTACTAAATGCTTCAGCAGTAGTTGACCTTTATAGACAAAGAGTCTCTCACGAACTTGTCTCCAACAGAATCGATTCGATTGTTGATGGACAGAATTTCTACATCATGTCACGTGTCAGCTTTGTAATTGTAAATATTGATGCTTGTTCCCCACCTCTTTTCCATGCAATTCCACCCAGAAAGTCCGTGGAAATTGTATTTTCTCTGTAAAACGTTCAAAAAGTAGACGTAAATTTAGTTGAAGCCTGAAAATCTTGTCGGTGTTTCAATCCAATACGGATTTCACGGCAAAACCTAGAGAAATTTTGATAATAAACGTAAAATACGCGTCGTAAACTTCCGTTGAAATTGGAGACGAAGGATGATGTTCTTTAGTAGGCATAAAAGTAACGTAAAGATGGTCTGGATTAGTTTTTCAGAACGAAAGGCTTCAGTTAATGGCGTTCGTGCTTCAGGTGCTTCGATTCTTTATGTTCATTTTGCGTTATGAATGTCTTGTTGAATAATGTAATCGGCTTGTCTGGGGAAATTTAAGTTGCTTTTGTTCGACGACGTTTTTCGTTCACCGTTACCTCCTTTTTTTATTTATTTACAAATTGAGTCCATTTGAGACGCATAGAAGGGGTAGTAACAGCCAATGCTTACCTTCTAATATGATCATGTTTGGTTCAAAGTACTAGGCTAGCATAAGTGATTCAAAAGTATTTTCAAAAATATTGCACCTGCACATATGAAGGATATATGGAAAGAACCACAAACTAACCGAGTTTGAACATTTGTAGAGTCGAATTTTTGTGTCTTGCTGTACCTACTGTTGAAAAAAGAAGACAAGAAATTCCCAAATTTCTATATTGCCTCTATACTCCTGAATTGCTAACTTCATAAATCATTAGGTTCCCAAATCCCTATATTCTCAAATCTCTATATGTACAAATCTGTGCATCTCCAGAATTCTGAAACCTCCAAATCAGTGAATGCGAAAATGTCCGGGTTTCCAGATCCATCAACCCCGAATCCCTACATCCAGAAATGTGTAGATTACCAAATTCCTGAGTCTTCAAATCTTTACATCCCCAAACTCATATATCCCCAAATCTCTGCATCTCCAAATTTCTACATCCCCAAATGCCTACATCCCCTAAGTGCTACATTTCCAATTTTCTACATCTCAAAATCTCTACATCCCCAAATCCCTATATTCCCAAATTTAATACATCCCCAAATCTCTAAATTTCAAAATTTCTACATCCTAAAATTCGTACATCCCTAAATCCCCACATCCTGAAATCCCTACATCCCCAAATCCATATACCCCCAAATCCCTACATCCCCAAATCCCTACATTCTCAAATTTAATACATCCCCAAATTTCTAAATTTCAAAATTCCTATATCCTAAAATTTGTACATCCCCAAATCCCTACATCCCCAAATCTCCACATCCTGAAATCCCTACATCCCCAAATCCATATACCCCAAATCTCTACATCTTCAAATCCCTACATACCCAAATTCCTACATCCCCAAATCCCCACATCTTGAAATCCCTACATCCCCAAATCCATATACCCCCAAATCCATATACCCCCAAATCTCTACATCCCCACCTACATTCCCAAATCCCTACATCCCCAAATCCCTACATTCCAAAATTCCTACATCTCCATATCCCCACATCCTGAAATCCCTACATTCCCATATCCATATACCCCCAAATCCCTACATTCCCAAATTCCTACATCCCCAAATCCCCACATCCTGAAATCCCTACATCACCAAATCCACATACCCCCAAATCTCTACATCCCCAAATCCCTACATTCCCAAATTCCTACATCCCCAGATCCCCACATCCTGAAATCCCTACATTCCCAAATCCATATACCCCCAAATCCCTACATCCCCAAATTCCTACACCCCCATATCTGTAAAACCCCCAAATCGCTAAAGTCCTAAACCTGCAGGTTCCCAAACCCCTACATGCCCAAATTTCTAGAACCCCCAAATCGCAAAATTCTGTCTGCAGGTTCCGAAAATCCTAAACTCTGAAATCTCCAAATCTTCAAACTTCCAAATCCCCAGACCCTGAAATAGATTACTAAATTCCTTGACCACCACACATATGTTCTGAACCGAGTTTTCGTTTGAGAAAGAGGGTTGCCATTCCCAGTTAGAATTACATTAGCATAATAAAAGTATTCAAGTCTACTTAATGGTTAATTTAGTAGCCTTACCAAATATTTCTCCTTCGTCGTTAGAACGTATCGGAGTTTCTGCTCGATAAGAATCGATCAGCCGGGCGTAGATAACGCGTGAATCAGCCAATCAGAAGGTCTATATGGACAGCAGTGTGTGCAGGCTGCGAATTGTCGATGCATTGTGTGTATGAGCAACGCAAACTGTGTACCGTTGCCTTAAGTTCGACCCACGTTACCCGTTTGATTCAACAACGACTGTTCCGATGTAGACAAACATCTGTACATCATAGGGCCACGTACGCCACCAGCGAACGTTAACAATACACCTGTGCATGCAGTAAATGCATCAAAGTATCGAATTCTACCTTAACGTGCAGACTGCTCGCAACAATAGGCAGACCTTAGT
This sequence comes from Megachile willughbiella, assembly GCA_945859595.2. Taxonomy (NCBI): domain Eukaryota; kingdom Metazoa; phylum Arthropoda; class Insecta; order Hymenoptera; family Megachilidae; genus Megachile; species Megachile willughbiella. The sequence goes on along the minus strand of OX243798.1, from coordinate 12,415,535 downwards.
AAGATTAATAGGCGTACCTATGATACGAGCCATATGTGCCGCAAACGTATCCTCGCTGCGGGAGCCATTAATCAACGTTGAATCGTAAATAGATCCGAACGAACCGAGATGATGTGGTAAATAATTGAATGGAGACATTAATCACGCGTATAGTTCTGCGACTGGACCGCGAAACGTTTTGCAAATGAATGTGTATCAATGTTGCTTGGACAAATAGATCCACTGAAAGGAACATGTCGGAACGCTGAATACCTTTCCTGGCATTTCCGTGTTTTATCGGAGAACTTCGGGGTTGTAGCTTCCGTGCATTCGCGAAATTTCATATTCGAGAAACTATTTTCCTTTGGGGATTCTTTAGAATTTCAGCAATTGCAGTCGTGGAAATTTAGGGATTTGGGGGTTTTGGGGTATAGAGATTTGGGGATGTGGGGACTTAGGGATGTAAGGATTTAAGGATATGGGGATTTGGGGATATAGGGATGTGGGGATTTGGGGATGTGAGGATTTGGGAATGTGGGGATTTGGGGATGTGAGAATTTGGGGATGTAGGGACTTGGGAATGTGGGGATATAGGATTGTAGAAATTTGGGGATGTGGGGATTGGGGGATGTGTGGATTTGGGGGTGTGAGAATTTGGGGATATGGGGATTTGGGGATGTAGGGACTTGGGAATGTGGGGATATAGGATTGTAGAAATTTGGGAATGTAGGGATTTGGGGATGTGGGGATTGGGGGATGTGGTGATTTGGGGATGTGGGGATCGGGGGATGTGGTGATTTGGGGATGTGGGGATTTGGGGATGTAGGGAATTGGGGATGCAGGGATTTGGGGATGTAGGGACTTGGGGATGTAGGGATATAGGATTGCAGAAATTTGGGAATGTAGGGATTTGGAGATGTGGGGATTTGGGGATGTGAGAATTTGGGGATGTGGGGATTTGGGGATGTGGGGACTTGGGAATGTAGGGATATAGGATTGTAGAAATTTGGGAATGTAGGGATTTGGGGATGTGGGGATTGGGAGATGTGGTGATTTGGGGACGTGGGGATTTGGGGATGTAGGGACTTGGGAATGTAGGGATATGGGAATATAGAAATATGGGAGTGTAGGGATTTGGGGGTATATTGATGTGGAGTTTTAGGTATTTGAAGACGGGGAGATTTGGGGATGTAGGTATTTCAGGATATAGGAATTTGGAAATTTAGGGATTTGGGATGTAGAAATTTGAAAATGTAGGGATTGGGGATGTAGGGATTTAGGAATTTGGGGATGTAGAGATGCCGGATGCCGGAATATGGAAACCTGCAGATCTGGAAATTTAGTAATCTGGGGGTCTAGAGATTTAAAGATCTAAGGACATGGAGATGTGGAAATTAGGAGATATATGAATTTAGGGATTCTGGAAAGAAAATGGTTTCTTCTCTTTCTTGCTTTCTTTCTCCAACGACAGTCCTACTACAGACAAAACAAGAAATGCAAAAATGTGTCTACCTATCACCAGGGCACCAGTTACTGTCATATCAGTCTTTGTCACATATTCATAAAATTATCAACAGGCCTAATCTACTCAAACCCTAAAATATAAGTGCTAGGGTCAATCATCTAGTTTCATTAAATTTTTCCTCCCCCATGAGAGCAAAATCCAGAAACAGATTACGCAATCAGTAATTTTGCCGATGGTCCCGTTTGTTCGAGTTTCGCGAAAGAATACCCAATACGTTTCGGGATATTTGCCAGAGGGTATTGCACATCCTGAGAGTTCATCGGGAGAGTCGGACGAACGAACAAAGACTGCTGGCTCGATCGAGCATTTGTATACAGGGTCCATTTATTTTTCACGGGTGCATGTTAGGAACTATGACCCGCAGCAGTGATTCAGTGTGAACTGTGAACTTTGAAACAGCCGCGAACTCTATCCAAGACCATAAATAAACTGTTCGTGATTCGGGGTTGGTTCTCGGAGATTTAGATGGCGTCGTGTATGAGGGTCGTTTGTTTAAATTCAAGTCGAATCGATCGTTTATTGATACCTTTTCGGTGAAAGCTTTCGTTGTAAGCCGGATTCGGTGTCGTTAACACTGGCCCAATGATTTTTGCTGCGAGCTTATTTATTGTAGAATTTTGTAAGAGATTTAGGGGTACAGAGATAAAAATATGAGGATGCAAGAATGTGGAGAATGTGGGAATATAGAAAGTGCGAGGCATATGATACTTATATGAGGACATATGAGGACACATGAATGCAAGGATATAGGGATGTGTGGATGTAAGAGTGCAAGGATATTGAAACGTGGAAGCTTAGTAATAATACAATACAGAAATGTGAGATAGGAATTGTACATATGTGGACATATAGAGTTGCGAAGATATAAGTACATATGTGTTGCATCATAGCTATGTGGGAATATGGAAAGTGAGAGTCATATGATACTCATATGAGGACGTATGAATGCAAGGATATGGGAATGTGTGGATATAAGAGTGCTAGGAATTGCACATATGAATGTGGACATATAGAGTTGTGAAGATATGAGAAGGTAGAAGTACATATGTGTTGACATGTGTGTTGACATACAGCTATGTGGGAATATAGAAAGTGAGAGTCATATGATACTCATATGAGGACATGTGAATGTAAGGATATGGGGATGTGTGGATGTAAAAGTGGAAGGATATTATGCATGTATAATGAAGAAATATAAAAATGTGATATTATAAAATGAGTGCACATGAATGTGGACATACACAGTTGTAAACATATCAGTATGTAGAAATACACATGTGTCGACATATAGGCATGTGTGAATGAAGAAAGTGGGAGTCACACCATACTCATATGAGGACATATGAATGTAGCAATAAAGGAATGTGTGAAAAGATATTGAAATGTCGGAGTACAAGAAAAAATACCGAATAGGAATTTGAGCACATGTGAATGTGTGGACAAGAAATTATACAAACGTAGAAATACCTAATTTTTGGAACAAATGCGAATATACCAAAATGTAAAGATACTCAGAAAGTACCGAAATTCAAAGAAACCTTAAATTATTTCAAAAATTTATCAATTTAGAAACGTGGAACTGGCGCCCGGTAAAAATAGGAAGAGAAACAAATTATCCATATTATTCTCGTATAAAGTAGATGGGGTATGGTTAAAAGTGCAAGATTCTTTAGAAACTATCACGGCAAAGGGTCTTAGCCCCAGTAATGTCGAGCATTCTTTAAAACGTCTTTCAGTAGCGGGTAAAAGTGCTACCTTGATCTCTATCCTTTTTTCCCGTGTCGGTTTCTACTTCTTTTCGCCTTTCTGTCTTCGTTTCCCGCGTCAGCATCCCTTTTTCCCGTTTCCAAGGCAATAAACCTCCTCCTACCGATGGATGGAACGGGATCCAAGCTTCTTTCGACTCGTTCCTTTTTTCGTCATTTCATTTTCGCCCTGGCGACAGTCTTCAAGCTGGCCCGGCGAAATGAGTCTAAATAAGTAAATAAACGACCAGGAATTAGCGACACGACGATGCTTACGGGTAATAAACGTTCTTTCCGTCCTTGGACATCCGTTTTCTTATTTCGCTGGATATTATGGCTCTTCTAAGAGACCAAAAAGTACTACTTGTCGTAGATCAGATTAAAACTTATCGTGTGATCGAAATTTTAGAAAAATTTTTAGAAAAAATATAACGAAAGTACAGTATGAGTATGTTTAAGTAAACGTGTAAAATATGAAAGGTAAACCGTACCGATTGGGTAAAAGACGCAAATATGGTTACATCGATATTCAGAGTGCATTAATGAGCCCTGGCACGGAAAATGTATCGATACGTCTGAAAGGTTGAATTTCAGCAGCTGGTTCTCAACAAGACACTTAATATTGGCTGAGAAGAGAGAGCCGTTATTCGTACCAGCAGCGTAATATTTCCATTCTAAAGACGAGACACCTTATTGCATCTTATCGACATTACGGCTCGCATCCTATCGTCTTGTAGCTTCGAATCGATATTGCTCCCGCGAAAGAAGTTGAATGAGATAACCTACATACACGTATCGAATCTTTACGCCGTATCGAGTACGGCGCCGCAACGAGAAAAGATATCCACGGTAAATTGATCATTCCGAACGAGAAAATCTACAACCACGTATATTTTAACGTCGTGGCCATTTATTATTCCTGATGGACTGAATTACACGGACGCCCGTGGTAGAGAACAGGAAACGATCCAATTAGAGCATTGTACAACTCGCAACATTTATCTCGATAAAAATGGAAACGTATCTACCGGGATAACTGTATGTGTGCCGAATCACGCGTGCACGATCGTTAAAAACGACCGTTTCATTTCGGGGAGATTGCTCCAAGTGAATTGCCCGTGTAATTATTATAGACGGTAAACAAATCGAAAAGTTAATGACAGGTAGTCGATAATTTTTCTTCCATACGTTTTAATAGATTTTGATGCGTCGATTGTGCGGATCGGGAGGTATTGAAATTTCACAGATTTTCAAATTATCGACATTCGAATTTAGCGTTTTTTTTCTATTTCCAAATTGCCCAATTTATCAAGCTCCCAATGTATCAGCTTTCCAATTTCTTTATTTCTCGATTTAAAAGTTTTTCAGTGTTTCAATTGTTCAATCTTTCAATTTTTCAATCTTTCAATTTTTCAATTTTTCAATCTTTCAATTTTTCAATTTTTCAATTTTTCAATTTTTCAATTTTTCAATTTTTCAATTTTTCAATTTTATAATTCTTTAATTTTCAATTTTTCAATTCTTCAATTTTTCAATTTTTCAATTTTTCAATTTTTCAATTTTTTAATTCTTTAATTTTCAATTTTTCAATTCTTCAATTCCGCAAGTTTTCATTTTTTCAATTCTTTGGTGTTTAAATTATTCAATTGTTTAATTCTTCAACTTTTTAATTCTGCAATTTTTCAATTCTTCAATTCTTCAATTCTTCAATTCTTCAATTCTTCAATTCTTCAATTCTTCAATTCTTCAATTCTTCAATTCTTCAATTCTTCAATTCTTCAATTCTTCAATTCTTCAATTCTTCAATTCCACAATTCTTCAATTCTTCAATTCTTCAATTTTTCTATTAGTTAATGTTAAGTTCTTCAATTTTTCAATTCCTCAACTTTTCGATTAGTCAAGTTTTCAATTTGTCAATTCCTCATGGTTTCATTTCCTTAATTCTTCAATTCTTGAAGTTAGAAATTTTGCAATGTTTCAGTTAGTCCTCCAATTCTTCAATTTTTCAATTTTCAGTCCTTCAATTTTTCAATGTTCAATTTTTCAATCTTTACAGAAGAGTAGAGAATGAAACTAAATAAGAATATTAATTCGATGTTGTGCCCAGTGAAACAAATTTCACTGTTAAAATACGCTTAACTTGCATACAAGCGGCATTGATTAATGCATACCGTGTGAATTACTTGAAGCAAGTTTTCACGGGAACTTGAAATACCTACGCATTGCTGTTCTCTATGCAGAATGATATTTACGAGAAACGAGTATCGGCGGAAATTCATTAACGAGCTTCGAACACGATACGTCCGCGCCTTCGTGGAAGAATCAATTAACGAACGAATTCGGAACGATGTTTGAAGTCCGTTCAAATTGCAGCGGGGATAGCAATTAACGAGCTACAGAATCGATACAATCTTTTCAAACTTTTCCCCTTTCCGTCACGATAACTTTGAGACGATGCTGTTACGATTATCGCCAATGCAAATGAGTTTTATTCAAATTGCAAATATCACCGGCGAAATAATTATCTTAAACAATTAACAAGCTATTATGGATCAGTGTTGTGATAATACTCGATCGATTTAATAATCTTTTCTGTATGTTTAGTCAATTTGTATTGAACTAGTACGTAAAGTTAGTCGAGTTAACTTAGTTAAATTAGTTAGGTAAATTGGGTTAGATTAGTTAAATTAGTTAGGTCAGTTAGATGAGTTAGTTACGTTAAATTAAGGTTTGGTAAGTTAAGCTATATCGATCGAGTTTAATTAAGTTAGTTGTGTCAATTAACCTATGTTGGTTGAGTTAGACAAGTTAGTCAAGTTAGTTGAGTTAGTTGAGTCAGTTGATTTAGTTAAATCAGTTAAGTCAGTTAAGTCACTTAAGTTAGTTAAGTCACTTAAGTCACTTAAGTCACTTAAGTCAGTTAAGTCAGTTAAGTCAGTTAAGTCAGTTAAATCAGTTAAGTCAGTTAAGTCAGTTGAGTCAGTTGAGTCAGTTAAGTCAATTGAGTCAGTTAAGTCAGTTAAGTCAGTTAAGTCAATTGAGTCAGTCAAGTCAGTTAAGTCAGTTAAGTCAGTTAAGTCAGTTAAGTCAGTTAAGTCAGTTAAGTAAGTTATGTTAGGTTGTGACAGCTAAGTCAGTTGAGTTAGTTTTATTACGTGACGTTCAGTTAGTCGAGGTATTTAAGTTAAATTCAATCAGTTGAGTTGATTAAGTTACTTCGATTATATTATGTTATGTATACTACAACTACATGTGTATAATTTTCTTTGAAGTACCATCATCCATTCACCAACTCAATAAAATTTGTACAAAAATCCACTGTGAAAAGCGTGAGCTCATCTGTAGATCCGATAAAGTGATTATCGATTTTGTCCTGAATTTGTAGGACTTCTTGGTGGATCCGGAGTGAGGATTAATTGAAAAAGAATAGAGAAATAGATGGAAAAAGTCAGTCCTATTGGCCGAATAATGTGGTTCGATCGAGCGGAACAAGGCAATTAATTACTATAGACTTAGCGTTATTGCGAATTCTTATTCGGTTATTGGAATCGATTTTTTCCATTGAACCATTATTGCCACGTTTTTTTTTCCCTTCTCGATTCTGTCGCGCTGTTATCGCGAAGCTAAGGGAACTTCATCGAGAACGATATTAATTCCTCGAGTGTAATCTTTGGAACATTGAAAGGGATTTGTATGATTCGAAAAGCGAGATCCTTCGGGAGAAGTCAATCTACTGTTATTTGAACGTTTTATTACTGTTTGCTTAATTTTCGTGACTGCAATTTTATTTCGAGCCGAGGAACTACTTCTCGACTGATCATTCACGAGATCTAGATACACTATAAGTTACGTGTAAAAGTTTGTCGTTATTAACACACACTGTAACAATTTAAATTATTTTCAAAGATAGGAGAATTATGAAAAATGAATTTTCGATCCAGGAAATCATTAAGCAAATGGTTCCTAAACAAATTTTCACCAAAGAGTTCCAAAAGGAAGTTGCCAAGGGATTCAGAATTAATTCCCAGCGGCAAGAAGAGATTTAAGACTTTAACCGGCCGCAATTATTTCGCGGATAAGCTCGCGAAAAAATATTTAACTGTCGTTAATCAACCGAGGGTTGAGGTTTATTAATCTCGGTGCACGTCGGCGTTTGACAAGAAAAAAAACTTGGAAAATATGCATAAGGAAACAACGGCTCTTAACGAGTCTCGTGAAAGTAACGCTTGAAATATTTCAAACGTTTGCCTACGGTGCCCGTAACTGATGTTTGAAAGCCTCGGGAACGTTCAACGACTGTTTCGAATAGAGAAAAAGTCTGCCGTTAACCCTTTCAAGCCCTGCGCACGTCATAATGTGCATGACATTTATCTTCTTTTCAATTTGGGAAGGTATAATAAAACTTGCTTTCGCGATACATTATGGATGCCGATGGACTTCTAGAATCAGGAGAAGGCATTAGTTATGCCACATTAATGTCACCAGTTCGAGATGCATTATTATCAACTTATACGTGATAGAACTGATTTAATGCGCTTTTAATTGTAAGCAAAATCAAGTGTGAAAGATTTAAGATATTTATGCGTGTAATGATATTATTTAGATACTTATTACTATTTATTAGATATCAAGGATTTAGTGCTATAAGGTATCTAGGAATATATGTATCATCAGCTATATTGAAATATAGAAACATCGGAATCTAGCGATATTTTCATCTAGTTATACTTTAGCTCAGGGCTATTGGGGATATTGGCATCTAGGGATATTGCAATATCGGAATTTAGGGATATTTGAGCAGAGTGATATTTAGATCTAGAGATATTCGAATCTGGGGATATTTTAGCATAGCGGTATTTAGATCTAGGGATATTCGAATCCGGGGATATTTGAATCTAGGGATATTTAATTCTAGCAATATTTGAATCTAGTGATATTTTAGCCTAGTGATATTTGGATCTAGGGATATTCGAATCTAGGGATATTCGAATCTAGGGATATTCGAATCTAGGGATATTCGAATCTAGGGATATTCGAATCTAGGGATATTGTTATCCAGGAATATTGGGATCTGGGGATATTTGGATCTAGGGGTATTCGAATCTAGGGACATTTCAATCTAGGGATATTGGCATCTAAGTGTATTGGAGTCTAGGAATATTGGTAACCTAGGGATATATTTACGTCGGTATGTTTGGATCTAGAAATATTGAAATTCAGGGGTATTGTGATCTAGTGATATTGGAATCCAAGGGTATTGTCCCATGGATATTTGAATCTAGGGATATTGAAATCTAGGAATATTGACGTAACAGAATATTGGGTGTTGATATTGAGATCTAGTGATATTTGGATCTGGGAACGTGCGGACTTAAAAATAACAAAATCTGTGAACATCTAGGGATACAGTAATCTAAATGTTCAAGGTATATTTATAACTTGAAAATATTGGTGTTCTAATTCTAATTTATAAATTTGAATTTGCAAAATATATACTCGGAATAAATCATAGAACGTTATAGAAAAACTTTTACGATACAAATTGCATTCTATTCGACGATGATTAAGTAGCTACGCTAAATTCTTGCGGAATAAAAATACGCGTTTCGTAGAAGCGGGTCAAAAGCACGAAATCTGTAAAAAAAAAAAACGTGTTCGTTTCATCAGACAGATATTTATGACAACGCTATAAAGAGTCGGCGTTCTGCCGGCGCTTTTATTTCTGTTCTTTTTCAAAAAATATGTATCTCTCCGCGGCAATCGCGAAAGCTTCGTTTCCATCGGTGTGTCCCTGTTATCCGAAATCCTCGGCGAGGTTTAAAGGTAACGATTCAAACGATAACGAAGCACGGTTTTTTATACGATAATGTCCCTCCGTGGACGAAAGAATTTTAATGGGCGACTTTCTTTATTTACATTGCGACCTACTTCGATTTATATGGCTGCTCTGGGATCGCTCATCCCGGTCATTAACGCCCAGGTAATTAGTCTCGGCCTGCAGTTTGCACCACAATGAACAGGTAAACGCGTTTGCGCGATGAATAGAGGGACACAAGCTTGGAAACTTGATTCTGTTTTTCTTTTTTCTCTCTCTACACGTACGTGTATCTCGCAAAGGCTTTTTTACTTTGCTCGGGTACGCGGTATGCAAATGCATCCTGTTAATTCTCAAAAAGAATCAGATTTGAACGTTGCGACGCTTGATTATTCTGGAAATAAGTCTCGCGATAATTTTCGTACATTCTTCCCTACGAATTTCATCGAAAAATATCATACCGATAATTAGCACGTTTGCTGACTTTCGAAATTAGCACATTTCACGACATCGTTAATTAACACATTCGCCGTTGTAACACTTCCCCTTGTTCCACGATAAAACACGTCACGATCGTACTTTCCTTTTTCGTACAAAACATCGGAATAAAATTTTTGTATTTTTGTTTCGCGTCAAGTAAATTAAAACAACACTTTTCTATGCTTGTTCTGTATAAAGTTATACTGTTCTATGTTATAATATTTTTCCGTGTTTCATACTAAATAAATTCTTGCATTTCTGTTCCACGTAGAATAAATTCAGATGAAAAGTCTTGATATATTATAATAAATTCAAACAAAATTCCTTCATACAAAATTTCCTTCATACGAAACTTTTATCGTCGCGTTTTACATAAAATAAAATATTTATTGTCTCATAGAAAATCAAGAATAAAATATCTGTTTTCCATATTTAATACGAAATAAATTACGGCGGAGTCCGCAAGTGTCTCCGCAAAGATTGCAATATAACGAGAGTCTGCCGTACCGTGCATACACAATCAGCCACGTATGCTCGTCTTTCGCGATACATAAGATAGCTGGCGCGAGGCATTATTCGAACCCCGGTATCGCGAAGTCGTTTGTGTACACAGTTCCCGGAGGATCGTCGGTTATAATTAGAGAGGATATTTAATGAAACTCAACGGAAGTCGATCGCGCAGCCGACGTATGAAAACGATTTTAATTAGTTCCCGGGGTTCAAACGCAGCTCGCTTAATTTTGTCCTCCACTTAACATCAAAATTGAGCAACCAGCCCGACTTCCTGCGTCAGTTGGTCCGCTCATTAAGAGGATCCAGGTTCTGGGGTCTTCTTTGCCTCCAGCTACACGCGCTCCTTGACGCGACCCTGTTATCTCACCAAATTCCGACCTTTCTCTTCTTTCCTCTTACTATCCTCCACGTATTTAGCCGGCAATTAAATTGTTCGACGGAATTTTTCCTCTTAAATACCGGCACCATTTTTGCGTTTACCGTGTCAAAATCGTCTTGTCTCTTGTAGAGACGATATGGGTTGGTCAAAAAGTTCCCTAGCTCTCTGAACAGATATTCAGAATTTGGGGATCCTAGGGTCTTTCGGAATGTAGGTATTTGGGAATCTGGGGATTTTGGAATTTTGGTATTTGCTGATCTAGGGATTTAGGGATGTAGGGATTGGGGAATGTAGGGATTTGGGGATCTAGGGATTTGGGGATCTAGAGATTTGAGAATATAGGAATTTTAGAATTTTGGAATTTGGTGATCTAGTGATTTCGGAATTTTGGAATTTGGTAATTTAGGGATTTGCGAATTTAAGAATTTGGGAATTTAGGGATTTGGGGATCTGAAGGTTTGGGGATCTAAGCATTTGGGTATCTAGGGATTTCGGGATCTAGGGATTTGGCGATCGTAGGGATTTGGGGTTCTAGGGATTTGGGGTTCTAGGGATTTGGGGATCTAGGGATTTGGGGATCTGGAAATTTGAGGATATAGGAATTTTGGAATTTTGTGATCTAGTGATTTGGGAATCTAGGGATTTGGAAATTTTTGAATTTGGTAATCTAGGGATTTGCGAATTTAAGAATTTGGGAATCCAGGGATTTGGGAATTTAAGAATTTGGGAATCTAGGGATTTGGGGATCTAGGGATGTAGGAATCTTGGGATTTGGGGAGTTGGAGATTTGAGGATATAGGAATTTTGGAATTTGGTGATCTAGTGATTTGGGAATCTAGGGATTTGGAAATTTTGGAATTTGGTAATCTAGGAACTTGCGAATTTAAGAATTTGGGAATCTAGGGATTTGGGGATCTAGGGATTTTCAGTTCGAGAGATTGGGGAATCTAGGGACTTGGAGATCTATTGATTTGGCGATCTAGGGATGTTTGGGGTGTAGGTATTTCAGGATCTAGTGATTTCGGGATTTTGAATTGAGTGATTTAGTTGTGGAAATTAGGGTGCAGAGATTGGAGGACCTGGGAATTTGGGAGTCTAGGGATTTGGGGATATTAATCTTGTAATCTTGTATTTGTGTCTGGGGATATTCGGAACGAGGAGTATTCTGTCAACATTCTAAGCTGCCACGATAGTGGCAATTAACGAAGAATTTTAATTGGAGAAAGGAACCCGAAAAGCCAGTAATTCTTGATATTCCGTAGTTTCTATGAAAAAGAAAAACAGAATCCACTGTTCTATTTTAAACTGCGCAGCAGTGAAAATTAAAAAAAATAGAGCAATCTTCGTTCGTGGCGTAGTGATACACGGCGCCGCGCGAACGAAAGAGATAGAAAATGTGAATCGTTTCGCTATCGCAGCGGGGAAGCAACAAAAATTTCACGGAACAAATGGTTTCCAGTTAACAAATAGTTGCAAAAGGTTCGCTCGTTTCCGTTGTTTTTTTCAATTTTCCTACAGCGATTGTAACGAGGTGCATAGTTCTGTTCAAGAAACTGTGCAACGTGATTCACCTTCAGAGTGGAGATACAAGCGTGCAACGAAATGCATCACTGTTGCAGCTACTCTCTTTCGATATACATAGAACGCGATCCTTGGAGAGAATTCCCGACACGGAAATTAATCACTTCAATGTCAAATTACGTTTCAAACGTTTCCCTACTTTAATCAGTACATATCCCGTGTACATTAACCACCAGCTAATTACATTAATATTGATAATTATATTTAATTGTTACCGTGCGAATTCTCACAGGATAAAATTATCGATGCAATGTATAGTTATACTTGTGTACTATCTCCAGACGTTTCCAAATTTCTCTATGCGTATATTCGTAGATCTGTAGGTTCCTAAATCGCTACATTTCCTGATTCCTAGTTTTCTAGATTCCAATTACCAACATTCCTTTATCCCTAGATCTCTTGATCCTAGATGCTATCTCTATATACCTAGATTACTATATTCCTATATCTCTTGATTCATATATCCCTAAATTCTAATACCCCAGATCGCAATGTCTTTAGATCCCAAAATCTTTAGACATTTAAGGATTTGTGAATTGGAGCCTGAAAATTGGGGATTTAGGGATTTGGGAGATCTCGGAAATTGGCAATGTAAAGATTTGGGGATTTAAACATTTGGAGATTTAAGGATTTGTAAGTTAGAATAATTTGAAAAGTTAGAAAGAATCTGAAGAGTATTCTACGAATTTGGGAGTACGTCACTTACATACCTCGATATTTTGAATTTCACAAATCCAGAAATTATCAGATTTGAAAATTAGGGGAGTTTCAGAACACGAAAAATGTAAAGATTAAAAAGTCAGTGAATTTGAGAATATTGCAATTCAAGTGTCTGCACGCTTAACTGTCTTTTGACAGTAATTTGATTGTAACTTGAAAAGATTGTCAAAAAATTTTGTATCAAATCCTGCATCATCGTAAGCTCGGTACGCAACATACCGCGTTTCCGTCTCGGAACAAAGGACACGACCATAGCGCAGAAACGATACACGGAAAAAGAAAACCGCGTCGAAACAAAGGAGACGATAGAAAGAGCGCATAAAACTAAAAAGTAAGACAGGTTACACAGAGAAGAGGTATACCGCAGATACGTATGTATATCCGTGGGTAGAAGATTGGTTTCGTAGTCGGCCGAAACCGTGGATGTGGAGCAGACATTTACCCGCCTCTGAGTAAAGTAAGGGTAGCATCCGTGGGGTCGGGACGACGGCTGTCGGCAGAAAAAAATTTGGATCAGGAAACATCGAGACGTGTGCCGTGGTTAGGAAAGTGAGAAGTTGTTGGCACAACCGAATGAAATTGGAAAATGTAGGCGAGCGGGGTTGGTTGACGATGTTGAATCGGGAACAATGCGTGTTCCTCTGGTTGTCCTCCTTTCCCGTCCACGAAGACACGGGGTTACGTTTTTTCCAAGCCGGGAACAACGTCGGCGAATAAAGCGATTAAAGTGGTACATCGGTGGACGTGATTCATGGTTCAACGGAGGGTTTAATTGGACTACAACGAACGACGAAGTTTGTTTGCTCGCGGTTTCTGCGAGGACATTCGACCAGTATCGATTACGCTTGTTTCGCGAACGTGATTTCTCCGTAGTATTGTTGACGCCATCCTAGACCACGGCAATCTTAAATATTATAAGCAACAAGGTTTCATAGACATACGGATGTGCTGGAATTTTGAGATATAGGGATATAGGAATTTAGGGGTATAGAGGAGTATAGGGATGTAGGGATATAGGCATCTGGAGATATAAGGAATCTAGGAGTGTAGGAATCTAGTGATATGGGAACCTGGAGATGTGGAAATCTAGTGATATGGAAATCTAGGAATATTGGAATCTAGGGATCTAGCGATATTGATATCTGGGATATTGGGATCTAGGGTTATGGGGATATTGGAATCTAGGAATACAGCGATATTGATATCTGGGATAATGGGATCTAGGGATATTCGGATATTGGGATCTAGGGATTTTGGGATCTAGGGATATTGGGGTTGAGGCATATTGAGTCTAGGGATATTGGGATCTAGGGATGTTGGGATCTAGGGATACTGGGCTCTAGGGATATTGGGATCTAGGGATATTGGGATCTAAGGATATTGGGATCTAGGGATTTTGTGATCTGGGGATTTTGGGATCTGGGGATTTTGGGATCTGGGGATTTTGGGATCTGGGGATTTTGGGATCTGGGGATTTTGGGATCTAGTGATTTTGGGACCTAGGGATATTGGGATAGAGGGATATAGGGATATTGGGATATAGGGATTTTAGGATATAGGGATATTGGGATATTGGGATTTAGTGACATTGAGATCTAGGGATTTCATATTTTCTAAACTTATAAGTCCCCGAATCATAAATTTTCTAATTCCCAAATTCCCAATTTCTCAAATTCTCACATTCTCAATTTCCCAAATTCCTAAATCCTCAAATCCCTAAATTTCCAAAGTTTAGATCTCAAAATCGCCAAATCCTGAAATCTCAGTTCCCTCGCCATGCAAAACATCGAGACTAAAAAATGTGTTCGCATTCGATCAGTGGTAACGCAGAAATATTGCATCCATCTCTTTCGCGCGGCTCACGGCAAGGCATTCGAAATTCTTACGTTAAACTTCTAACAGAATCCCGTTGAATAACACAAAGCACAATACCGGCAGCGGGCTGAATGCATCACGAACGTAATAATAGCGGTGAACGTCGGTTGCCATACGCGTTTCCCAACGCCTACAAGCGTTACCTTTTCTCCCATTGTTTCATTCGGACTCGTTACATATTACACAGCGTTTAACGTGCATACGTGAAACACAAACGGGCGTGGAACGGTGGCGGCGGCTTTCAGCCGGCTAAAAACCGACCCGCCATCGTTCTCGTTTCCATTAAAATCGTTCCTTACCGGCAAACCGTGCCCCGCACGCTTCTCATATCCGTCCCGAACGTTTGGCATTCATCCAGAAACAACGAACAGACCAAGGAAGCACCCGTCCGATCTTCAACGCGTTTAGCTTAAACGACGCTCCAAACATCCACCAATTATCCCTCGTATTTCCCATACAATTCGCTCGGTTTCTGCGTGAATTAGTTTCGTCCATTAGCACGAACCACTCGCTCGAACCAGTTCGTGACAAATAAGGGCACGGAACGACGTCGAACAGAATACGGAAGTAGAAGGATAATGGTTCGGTTAGGTTAGGGACACGGTGCAGAAGGATGGTTAACCGTATAACAGCCGGGCAAATTTGTTATGAGGAAGGTAAAGTAAATTTGTTATGCTAGATCAGCTGTCTCGGTTATTATGCAGAATAGCTTCTCCGAATTTTCTTGCAATCTACGTAAAAATGTACTATGACTTCCACAGTGATCGGAGGAGTAATTTATGAATTATCTGTCGATTCACTGCTTCAAATAATTTCGAGAAAATATAATCAATAATCAGAGATTAAAATAACGAGTAAAACGTCGGTAATCCGGTCGAGCGAGAATCGTTTAAATAGATGATAATAAATCGAACAAATAAAATTAATAATGTATCAGGGATGAAGGTATCGATAAAACGTCGTTAATCTGATTAAGCGACTAATTCCTCTAAATGACAATAAATAATATCGAGCGAATAAAGTTAATAAACAGAGGTTATAAGAGCGCAGTAATCCGATCGAGAGACAAAGTCATCCGAATAGATGATTCATAAGATGATTTTGCGCGGCGTGCATAAAAAGTGGAATAAGCAAGCGCACGGTCGGACGCGTGGCAAGTGAAGTAGCACGACGCTCGGTCGGGCATCAAGTGGAATAACTAAGTATATAGCCGGGCGACGGGTATACAAAGACGTAAAGCGAGGCGACGTGTTATAAATCTTGAAAACAGTTTGGTAAGTGGCGCGTAGAATACGTACGGTAATTCTCTTTGGATGGGATAATCCACTAGGTGGAACTATTCCTCTGTTGCACCATAAATATTGTCTTCATCGTAGCTACCTTTCGGCTATTAATCTTTTCCTATCCTTCCTTGCAATAGAGACTCTAAATGAAGATATACCGTATCCACATTATAGAAATAGTGTGCTTTGTTCTACACTGTTAATTGGACCGACTTTCAACTACGGAAGAGACGTGCTTCTTTCGCGTTCGATATGTCACTTCGTCTTGGCACGATGAAGTTTTCACGCAATTCAATTATAAATTAGCGTTAGGTTCTTTTCGTATTCTGTTAACACTCGGATTTCGCATTCTTTTGTGTTCTAAATTTGACGACTTTTAAATTCGCATCTTCATGGTCCAAAATTTGGGGTTTTCGAATTTTCGAAATGTAAAATATTCAACTTACAAATTTCTCAAACTTGTACTTTTCAAAATGAACTTTCTATAGATTGTTAAACTTCTAAATTTCCAAATTTAAATCCCTAAACTTCAATATCCCCAAATCCCTAGATTCCCAAATTCCAAAATCCTTAGATTCCCAAATTCTTAAATTCCCAAATCCCTAGATTTCCAAATTCCAAAATTTCCAAATCCCTATATCCCCAAATACCTAGATTCCCAAATTCTTATATTCCAAATCCCTAGATTTCCAAGTTCTTAAATTCCCAAATCCCTAGATTACCAAATTCCAAAATTTCCAAATCCCTATATCCCTAAATCCCTAGATTCCAAAATTCTTACATTCCCAAATCCCTAGATTCCCAAATTCTTAAATTCCCAAATCCCTAGATTACCAAATTCCAAAATTCCCAAATCCCTATATCCCTAAATCCCTACATTCCAAAATTCTTACATTCCCAAATCCCTAGATTACCAAATTCCAAAATTCCCAAATCCCTATATCCCCAAAATCTCTAGATTACCAAATTCTTAAATTCCCAAATCCCTAGATTACCAAATTCGTACGTCCCCAAATCCCTAGATTCCTAAATTCTTAAATTTCCAAATCCCTAGATTACCAAATTTTTACATTCCCAAATCCCTAGATTACCAAATTCCAAAATTCCCAAATCCCTATATCCCCAAATCCCTAGATTCTCAAATCCCTAGATTACCAAATTCAAAAATTCCAAAATTCCTATATCCCCAAATCCCTAGATTTCCAAATTCTTAAATTCACAAATCCCTAGATTCCCAAATTTTTAAATTCCCAATTAAATTACTAAATCTGTTAATTTCCAGATCCTAATCCCCCAACATTCTCTAAAATATCCGACTAATAAATTTTCAATTCTTCAAAGTCTGTCCAAACTATAAATCTTCAGTTCTTGAAGAAAATTTCCATTTTCCGAGTTCATCAAATTTTCCCAGTTTCCATAGGAAAACTAATTCAATGATAAAATTCATAGTACCTTTCTGCCCTAACCCAATTCGCCAGCACAGACCGAGCTCCCGATATCGGTTGCCCATAGTCACCCTTAGCAACGAAAGGTTCAATCGATACCGTATTCGTATTCCAAACTAACAAATTAGCCGGACAAGCTCGGAATTAATCGCAACTTTTTCGTTCGCCGTCGTGTCACGGCCTCTTCTTGATTCTCTTTCGTAAAATATCGAGCCACGGTCATCGTTGTTCCCTGCTGTTTTCGCCGGTGACTCGCGAGACGCTTTTCACGGGAACACGAAAGCTGCAGCCGGCACGAGAAAGCTCCGTCGGTGCAACAAGTTCCAAGCAACTTCCGTTTCAGCGCGTCCACGATGAAAAGGAAAACGAACGACAGACGCTACTTTACAGCCGGTTAAACTTATTCAATCGATCGGCCTGCGAGCTTTTCGTCGCTCTCCGCAGGTAGCTGACACTTGTGAACAGGAATGAAAACGGGAGAACGTTTCGAGGGGACTGGATGGGATTTTACCGGGTAATAGAACGGAACGAGATGTAATGTTTGGCTATTATCTTAGTTAACACCTTCCCGTTTCAACTTTAACATTTAATCGTTTTCTTTCGTTCGTCTGCTTTCTGACCCATTGGCTTATAACACGAAGACTTGTGAGGTTATACTTCAAATACGAACTATATTTGATAAAGATCGAATTTATTAATTGTAATTATACATATTCATAGTTTCAAAAAGTTAACACGAATATCTCTGGACAAATTCAATCACCATATGTGATAGTCCAAGTGTTAAACGTGATTTGACCCAAACTTAATGTGCACTCCATCTTACTGGTTTACCATGTGTTGCACGTTGCTCTCAAACGAAGGACCGTCAGAAGCATAAAAATGTTACGAATATTGTAAATCTTCTGAAACAATGCGATAACATTTTTATTCCGGGAATAAGTTGGAAATGTGAAAATGGCACGAAAGAATCGAACAGAAACGATGATTCCGTGTAATAGACGTCAGGAGACGAATACGAAAGTAATAACCCCGTGAACGATGAATATAAAATGAGCAGTCGGACGACTGATACCTTACCAACTAACCGGATATTGGTATTCGATAATTCGACCGTGACGCGTTCTCGATGTTACACTAATTCTTGCCGTGTACTAACAGACGAAATGATTTATTGGATCATTTAGTTGACCATGCGCTGGCCAATTTATCCAATTGAATCGCGGAATAACTTTCCATAACGCACTAATCCGCTGTACATGATACATGTTTACGAGATTATCGGATTTATTGGGTCGCCCGCTTTGTCGACCTAATCAATTCTTTATTCGAATCAATTCTTCGTAAATACAATTTTTATTTTTAATCGAGGCCATCTTCATTTGTAAATAGAGCATTTTCTTTTATTTCCAATGTCGTGGAGGCGATACATTTGCATGCGTTATGTTGGAACGATGTAGATATCTCTAAAAATTAACATCACAATATCTCCAGATTTTATTAATAATGTCACCTCAATTCTGTCACCCCACGTCTGTCACCTTATGTCACCACACTCCTGTCACCTCATGTCACCTCACTCCTGTTACCTCACTGCTGTCACCCCATGTGTGTCACCTCATGTCACCTCACTCCTGTCACCTCACGCCTGTCACCCCATGTCTGTCACCACACTGCTGTCACCCCATGTCTGTCACTTCATGTCACCTCACTCCTGTCACCTCTACCCTGTCACACCATGCCTGTCACCTCATGTCACCTCACTGCTGTCACCCCATGTGTATCACCTCATGTCACCTCACTCCTGTCATCTCACGCCCGTCAGACCATGTCTGTCACTTCACTCCTGTCACCCCATGTCTGTCACCTCATGTCACCTCACTCCTGTCACCTCACTCCTGTCACCTCTACCCTGTCACCCCATGTCTGTCGCCTCATGTCACCTCACTCCTGTCACCTCACCTCTGTCACCTCATGTCACCTCACTTCTGTCACCTCACCCCTGTCACCCCATGTCTGTCACCTCATGTCACCTCACTCCTGTCACCTCACTCCTGTCACCTCTACTCTGTCACCCCATGTCTGTCACCTCATGTCACCTCACCCCTGTCACCCCATATCTATCACCTCATGTCACCTCACTCCTGTCACCGCACCCCTGTCACCCCATGTCTGTCACCTCATGTCACCTCAGCCCTGTCACCCCATGTCACCTCACTCCTGTCACCTTACGTCTGTCACCTCACCTAAGATTCTATACATATTCCTATTTCCCTAAATATTTAAATCCTTAATTAATATTGAAAGGTTATTGAAATAACGTTTAACTCTGCCTACAACGAATCGAACATTGTACACCTTTAATTAAATGCCAATGAATGAGTTATAATCCGACCTAAAGAAAGGAAAGAGATTAATTGAAGCGAGTAATTGACCCTGTTCAATGGCATTTTATGTAGCATAGTCTCAAACTTCCCGAACGTTTCGATATTTATGAGCGATAACGTTAATATCGTACCGGGCGATTGTATTATATTAATCGATCACGAGCTTATCGATAATCGACGTCCCGTAATAAAGCGTCAATAAATATTTACGAGTTAAAGCGATGGCCCTTGCAGCGAAGTGATCGCCACTTCGAGACGATTTCGTGCCCCATCGCTAATGAGAATTCGGTTCAGAAGGCTGCCGCTTTTTACAATCGAACGATTATAAGCTTTCCAGATCCGCCACGGGGACCTCGGAAGAGCCGTTGAATATCGTTAATAATGAGAGTAATTAGGAGGCTAATTCGCGTTGGATTCCGCGCGTACCTCGAGTTTG
The DNA here is from genome assembly GCA_945859595.2 of Megachile willughbiella. NCBI lineage: Eukaryota > Metazoa > Arthropoda > Insecta > Hymenoptera > Megachilidae > Megachile > Megachile willughbiella. Next base: position 12,395,372 of record OX243798.1, on the reverse strand, counting down.
TAAATGAAACTCTTTCACAATTAATTAAGGTTTTACTTCGGATGAATATCAATTTGATCCAGTTGCTCGCTATTGTGCGCTGAACTCGGACGAGCTTGCGGAACGTTTCCACCGGAGATGCTCGAAAGGAAGAGCACGTTAAATATTATCTTTATTGAAATCCGTCATCGAAGCGTTCCGCTGTTCTGTTTTTTATCAAATCATCCAGCAAATGGGAACGTCTTCAATACGGTAAACGTTTTAGCGGATAACCGTGTTACCGACTTTGAATTTTCGAATAAAAGCGAAACAATGACCACGTTTTGTACGAAACCCCAATTATCGAGGATACGAATATGATAATATATTTTTAAATCTTTAACTTTCAATCCGGTATTCTGTGGTGGGTGAATAATGCACACCTCTACTTTATTAATTATTCGGTTATATATTTGGGTCGTTTACCGGTGACCCCGACACTAGTCGGTGTGTTAATACGTGTTCGACGGAGAACATTAAAATTGCAGTTTTTCGGAATAACGGCAGTTTCGGTTTTCGCTTTGCAAAATTAACCGGGATCCTTCAGACGGTGACAATTTTAATTTAACTTTGAACTCTTCGTCGTTTCCATTTTCTAAATTTAAACTTTAAATATTACAAAGTTTTCGAATAGGTGAGACGATTTCGAGGTTTTCTTTTAGCCGGAGCATAGTTATAGACAGCACAGATCTGTCGTAAATTTGAAATACCGAAACTCTTCAGATTTTATTATCGTTTGTAGCGGTGATATGAAACGTTCGATCAAACTTTTAGTCTCTATAAATCGGGATCTGAGTGGTTCGTTTATATAGAATAGTAAAATGGTGGAGTAACAATACAGTATCTAGTGGTATAGTGCTGTAAAGTTATAGAATGTCACATGGTATAGTGATGCGACGGTATGTTAGTATAGTAGGAGTATAGTGACAGTATAGTGATAGTATAGTGATAATATAGTAATAATATAGTGACAGTATAGTAACAATATAGTAATAGTATAGTGACAGTATAGTGAACAATATAGTGACAGTATAGTAACAATGTAGTAATAGTATAGTGACAGTATAGTGAACAATATAGTGACAGTATAGTAACAATATAGTAATAGTATAGTGACAGTATAGTGATAGTATAGTGATAGTATAATAATAGTATAGTGATTGTACAATAACTGTATAGTGATGGTATAGTATAAATATAGTGATAGTATAGTAATAGCGTCGTAGCAGTATAACAATAGTGTAATAGTAGTATAGTGGAATGGTATATGCATGTATGTGTACTATGGTATCATATGTGTATGCACAGTGACAATATAGCAATGTAGTAAAATTACAATAAAATATATGGATAGAATGAGATTAATCAATTCCATTAAATTTGTGTTAATTATCCCGTTAAACGATTACATACCCTACCAAGTACACCAACATCGTTGACTTTTATTTTTACTCTGCACGATTCCCCTCGCTGAATCCATATGTTCGGCCCGAACGTAATTTCATACATCAATTTGCAGTATCGAATTATTATCATAATTTAAATGATAATTAATTGAGCCCATTAATCATCGATGATCCCCTTAGTCATCCCTCTAATTAGAGAACCCCTTTCCTTGAGGATTTTAATCCTCCTTTCATCTCGCAATTTACGAGCGGCGCTAATAATTTTAAGAAATGTTTATAAACCGTAATCTGGCTTGATGAACCAGCCTCGCGGCTGCATTCATATAATCCAAGGAGGGAACAAAGAGAATAATGAACGGTAGACATACACCCTGCCACCGGCAGCAATTAATAATCTCCCACCCGAATCCGAACGTCACGGGAGAACGATGAAGAACGATCTCCACGATTCGAGCCGTATTTTCTAATAATCCAATATTAAAACAGCTCCCCCCACGGCCGTGAAAATAAACCGGACACTCCCAGCTCGTGTACACACCTAACCGACGTCTGGCCTGTAATTACGTCGGCCACATTCGAGCCAACTTTTCCATGCACACCGACCTGCTATATACGATTCCCCGATAGCCGGCTGGAAATTAAGCGCGTAATTCGATCTATCCTACCGGGAGCTCTACACCCAACTGCAATAACCACCGTCATCTTCGTGGACTCGTGCCAGAGATACGGAGGCACGACGATACGGTGAAAAGCCTGGGAATAACTTTTGTGGTGGAAATTCGATTAAAAGGGAGCTTTTCGAATTGCCAAATGGTTTAGCGTTACATAACCGCGCGCTATATGACCGCACGTTGTATCCCTGCGCGTTCTATCATCCGCGTATTGCATCGTCGCGCGTTCAATTGATGCTACATTTTCACCAGTTGAATCAATATGCATTATATTGCCGCTGGTATAATATTTATGGAATTTCTGCGCGTTTTAACGCTAGGTGTCGCATACCCATGCGTTATATTCCACGTACGGTAGAATTGACATGCTTTTGATTTCCACGTGTTATATCGCTAAGCGCCAAATTGTTACGCGAGGAATTCCAACGCGTTATATCGCCACACTCCAAACATTTACACGTTGAAATTTCACGCGTTATATTGCCACGAGCCGAATTGCTGTGTGTGGAATGTCCACGCGTTATATTGCCAAGCGCCGAATTGTAATGCATGAAATCTCCTCGCGTTATATCGCCACGAGTCAAATTGTCACGTGTAGATTTTCCACGCGTTATATCGCCACGCTCCAAACATTTGCACGTTGAATTCTCGCGTTATATTGCCACGAGCCGAATTCTCGCGTGTGGAATTTCCACGCGTTATATTGCCACGAGCCGAATTGTAATGCATGAAATTCTCTCGCGTTATATCGCCACGAGTCAAATTGTAACGCGTGAAATTCCCTCACACTATATCGCCACGCGCCGAATTGTCACATGTGCATTCTTCACGCGCTATATCGCCACGCTCTAAACATTTACACGTTGAAATTTCACGCGTTATATTGCCACGAGCCGAATGGCTGTATGTGGAATTTCCACGCGTTATATTGCCAAGAGCCGAATTCCCACGCGTGGAATGTCTACGCGTTATATCGCTACGCGTCGAATTGCAGTGCATGAAATTCCTTCGCGTTATATCGCCTCGAGTCAAATTGTAACGCGTGAAATTCCTTCACACTATATCGCCACGCGCCGAATTGTGATGCGTGAAATTCCCTCGCGTTATATCGCCACGCGTGAAATTCCCTCACATAAATCAAATCTCCACTGACTTCGTCACCTCGTATTATATTGCAGCTTTCTAATTCGGGTTCTAGAGATATGTTACATTTGAAAATAGGATCTAGGGATATCGGGTACCTGTGGCGTCTGAATATAGGGATATCACGATCAGGAATATCGGGATCTTGTGCATCGAGTAACGAGATTCTGAACGCGTTAAGGTCGATATTGATTGTACAGGACAGTACGAAATCACGGTACGGAAAAGGACAGTGATGTAACAGAATTCATTCGGTGTATTCGCGTTATGCGCATTTTCACGAGAGCGAAGTAGGGCGTGACGGTAGATGACGATAGACTGATTTTCCAACGAAAACCGCAGTTGACCCGATTCCGAAGCTGGCAAGCCTGAACCTGCTGCAATATTCAGCGAGTGCCGCGAGACCGCAGATATAACGAAGCCCTTTTCGCAATTAACGCTCGCTAATGCGACTTGTTGCGACAATAAATCATTCCTCGTTGCCGCGTGGACGATTATGGCCTGTATGAGCAATCGTGTGACGTTTCAATCGTTTCGTTGTCGGATGTCATCTGTCACAACACTAAACTCGCTGTTTGCTTTCGTTTCTTACTGTTCTTTATCCCGTCGGTTTATCATTTTTATTTTATCATCGAACCGACAAAATTCAGTAGTGTAACGAAACAGTGAAAAAGTTTATTATAACAGCATAATAGTAATATAGCAAAATATGCAGTACAGTTGCACCATAACACGTGCCTCTATTATTCATTCTTAAACAACAAAACCGACGAATTAGAAATGTCAGCAATTACCAAAATAGCATAAATACCATACACAAGCGTACTCAGGATTGCAGCATATCCTGACACGTTTCGAATCTACCGACAAGTTTGTCGTCCAATAAACACGGAAGGGAATCTGCAGAAATGTCCGTCCATTTGCAGGCAAATCGTAGGAAGGGAACGCGAAGGGAACAATTATAACGGGATAGAATGAGCGTTCAACCCTGTACGTGTTCATTCCGTCTCATAGAGTGACGTCGATCTATTCCCTCGATTTAAAAGACTTGACAGCATTTTCGTTCTCGTCCATGGAAGTCCAACGAATGTCAGGGTGATTAATTGTAGACTGACCAACACCGGGTAAAGTAACCAACCGGCACAGCCTCCTAAACCGGCTATCGATCCATGTTAAACAGACGACAGCCCACTGTCGTTGTGCTTGCACTCGAGTACGAGCAGCCATTAAGGCTGCCAACTCTTTAGCCATTCTACTCCCTCGGAGCTTTCGCGAGGAACAACTTTTTTCCTCCCTTTTCGACCTCTTGTTACGCCGTGACTCGAATTCCACGGGACGCTACGAATTTGTTAATCCTTTACACACCGGGGCTCGCTTTGAACTAACGTAACGAATTTCCATGTTAAATTCATTTCGTCCTGTTCGGCGACGCTCGCTACCGCAGATCGAGCGCGAACTTTGAGCGATCTACACCTCGGAATTAATTAATTGCCAAATTTTAAGTGAATTTTACCGCGTGCCTCGCAAAATTTCTGTGTCAAATACTTGTACAGGTTAGGAAATATCGAAACTGTTCAATTCGTGTGTACCGAATTTTTCAATTGATTTGGTAACTTGGATACAATGATACAACGATATGAGGGTGATTTCTTCGTCTAGGGACACTTGGATTTAGAAATAGTCAAATTTAGGGATATTTTAATTCTTAAATACTGGGATAGAGACACGATGAGAGCTGAGATATGAGCTGGGGATATTTGGGTCTAGGGGATCTCGTGAGCTAGGGATGTTGTGATGTGGAAATATGTTGATCTAGGGATATTTCGATTAGAGTATTGACATCTGCGGTTGTTGCAGTTCAGGAATATTTGAATCTAGGAATATTGAATCTTTGTGGTATATGGATCTAGGGATATTTGGATTTGTCTCTTGGGAGTCTAGGGATATTTGGATTAGCCTGTTGGGATCTAGGGATATTTTGATTTGTCTCTTGGGAGTCTAGGGATATTTCAATTTGGCTATTGGGATTCTAGGGATATTTCAATTTGGCTATTGGGGGTCTAGGAATATTTGAATTGGACTGTTGGGGGTCTAGGGGTATTTGGATATGTCTCTTGTAATCTAGGGATATTGGGATTTGACCCTTGGGGGTCTAGTGATATTTAGATTTGTCTGTTGGGGGTCTAGGGATATTTGGATTCGACTGTTGGGGGTCTAGGGATACTGGGATTGGACTGTTGGGGTCTAGGGATATTTGGATTCGACCCTTGGGGGTTTAGGGATATTTAGATTTGTCTGTTGGGGGTCTAGGGATATTTGGAGTCGGTTATCGGGGGTCTAGAGATATATGAATTTGGTTGTTGATGCCTAGGGATATTAGTAATTATTGTATTTGAATTTAGGGATATAACGTATAATGTTACAGCAAAGTATTACTAGTATTACCAATTAAAGTGTTACTAAGTGATATAATATATAATATTATAGCAAAGTATTGCTAGTATTACCAAGTAGTGCAACATATAATTTTATAGTAAAGTATAATATCGCCTAAAGTATCCTAAAACGACGTAAAGAACGTGCACTCGATCTCGCATATTCAAAAATGCATCCACCCCGCAATCTATCACCGGAACATGCTTAACGGAAGACAATAAAGCATCGAGAAATATGCAACACGCATTCGTCTTATCGCTGTCCGAAGATGCACGAGTTTAAGTCACGTATGAAACATCCCTTGCCAGACACCATGCGTCCTTCCACCCTCTCGAACAGAAATAAATTAGAAACGGCTCGTGGCGCGATCCGATGCCTAGATTTCTACGTGTCGCACGGGCACATTCTTTCGCGTGTCCCTTCCTCTCGATTTATTGCCCGATAAAATTTTGCCTATCCAATGCCGGGTATATAAATACCACTTGTTTCGTTGGTATTCCTTTAATCTTCGCAACGTCGCGACAACTCGACTCGGTTTCGTATTGATTTCTCTTTCGATGTTCCTCGATACGGAATAAACGGGAAATATTCGTCACAAATGAAAAATCTGAGATGGGAAATATTACTGCGGTAAAATGTAATGAGACATCGATTTCGATAAGAATGTTGACTCCAAAGCAGAAGTCTCTGTATTTATTTTCGTCGATGTTCATTACTTGGTAAGATATTTAATATTTAATTTGTTCTACTGTAGAAATAGTACATTAATTAAATATGGAAATGTAGATGTAATGGGTGAGGTGGTAGAGTTACAGGGTTGTGAATTATTTTGTCACGAGTTCAAATCCGTTTGTTTGATCAATTTTTTTTCTTTGTTTTTTTTTTTATATTTATTTTTTGAGTATATTTACATGTCTGTATACGTTTCTTTATTTTTTTATTTTTCGTTTTATTTTTATGTTTCATTCCTTTTAATCTAACGTAACTGTGTTATATTATTTACAGTGTATAAAAGCAACATTGTGCTACGATATTTATTTAACAATATAATTATGCTAAATTATGTAAAGCAAAAGATAAGACAAAATCAATGTCAATTAATAATAAATTAAGGTAACAATTATCGTTAAATTTATAATCTTAATTAACATTAAATTAAGATGTTTAATTGTAATTATTTTAGCGAATGTTAAATTAAGAATAATAATCATCCTCGTACCAAAAACTAAGAACAATTTTAATTATCAGAAATAGAAAATTGCAGAGCAATAGTGACGATAATAGCGAATGTTTTGAAAGAACCATTTAATTCAGTACATAACGTAGATAAAAAGAACACTTCGGTCCTCTTTCGAGCTTATCTAGCCCGTTGAAAAAACGACGACGATCGAATAAACTTCCGGGACAATTATATTTGAACGTTAACAAGATTCCATTCAAAACTTAATTGGCTTATCCTCTTTTGAATTTCGTCCGGGAACAGGTAACGAGGAAGAAAAACGTTTCTCCTTTTATTTACTTTATTTAAACAGGACCATCGTTTCTTCCTGTTGGACCGATGTTCCGTTAAAGAAGTTACTGTTACTTTTCAATCGAAGCTTCTTCGCGTATGCACATAACCTTATACGTAACTAGTAAATCAACTAAATTAGTAAACAACTAATCAGCAATTAATAATCGAAAGAATGAAATTACTACGAGATACCGACGCAACAATCGATTAGTGTAATCAAATAAAACTGTTCTTATTGATCCGGTACTTTTGTCTGAGCAAATTTGTGTTAGGAAACAGCATCGGGGAAAGAAACCCTTTCAATTACGTCTATCTTCGCTAATAAACCTTCCCTCGTGGAAATTAGCTTATCCTTCGGCAAATAATTATTGCAAGCGTAAACATCGGTCCGAGAAGAATGTTTGTTCTTTTCTCAAGTATAGTACACGCATCATCGTTTCTACTGGCGAATTAACAGTCGAGCTGTTCTGAATTATTGAGTAACAGGTATTTACAGAAATGACTCGTTTTTCTTATTCGAAGAAATTATGTATTTGTTGAAATTAGTAATAAAATTTATTAATTGACTATTAACTAGTTGAAATTAGTTGAGATTATTTAAAATGTACTAGTAAGTTTAAATTTATTAATATTATATATTTATAACAACTTGATGATTGAAAATGTTATTGTAAGAACTTGTACGTATGTTACAATTTAATATCAAATTGCTGGTAATACTGTAAATTTTTATTAAATATAATAATCTCAATTATTTTGTGTTCATTTCAATTTTGTAATTTTCTCTTGAATTTTTTTTTGCATGAAACTGATCCGAAATATCCTGAACAAGAGAACCATATTGTGATATAAATATTGAAATATCAGTATTTCATGGAGTGATGTTTCAAACGATTTTCTATGAAATATCTCGCTTTCCAATTAAAAATATTTCACAAATTATTCACAGTTTCGACGTTGTAACGTGATACTTTATCTATAATGGTTGGAAAAACCAATAACTACGTAACTGTGTTGTTTTATTGGAAATATATTAAATAATATTGAAGAGTACTAAATATTGTAAAATATTTAAACTCTAAGAGAATTTAATTTACGTAACGATACTAAATTAAATAACATTAGAGAATCTTAAAGAAGACTACAGAAAATTAAATAATAATAAACAATTTTGAAAAACATTAAATTACTTTAAAGAATATTAGACAATATTACATAACATTAAATAATACCATGACACTGAACAATATCAAATGACACTAAACATTAAGTGATATTAAATAATACCGAACAATATTATCTACAATTGAATATTATTAAACGCCAGTAGATAGTATTATACAATATTAAATGACACTAAATTGCGTCAGCTCTTGGGTTGTCTACAGTACCTCCAGCCATCACTCTTCCTTCACCGTTGTCCTGTCATATTCATACCTAACCATATAACCAGTCACAAAATCTCGAAAGCGCTCAGCACACAATGTGTGACAATGCTGCTCTTAGCGAGTGCATAGGAACGAAGTTTTTCATGATTAAATACCAAAGATATGATATACTTTAACTTTGATAATTTACTTTTTTCCAAAATTCACAAAATAATTTCCAAATGTTACCAACATCATGTATTAGTGCATAAGTCCCATGGTGCCTAAACTTGGCGTTACCTTTTATTCGCATGTAATGTACTTTTGTGGGATTTGTTAATACTCTTATAAAACGTGGTGAAAAAGTGCGAATCAAAACATGAAAAGGATCATTCGATTGAAACGGTGAGTGAGACAGTAGAGTGGCGCTATGTGATCTACGATGACGTTCGCGAAAGCCACTATAGTGGACCGACGTGCAGAGAGATGGTCGCGAAAGCCACTATAGTGGCGTGCCTAAGAGGTTAACCTCCAAACTCGATCACGGTGCAAATACTATTTAGGTTCGTTGTATCTGACCTGTAATGTGCTTGACGAGTGTGGCATAGGGTCAATAAGGGTACGACAAAGGGTTACATTATAATTCGCCGTAATGATCGACAAAATGAACTCGGTATCAAAATGAAGCCACTATAGTGGTCAGAGAGACTATCCGCGAAACTATAGTGCCTAAGAGGTTAATAGTGAATAAGGAATAGTCCTTTGAATTAATTTCCGTATCGAATTTAATCTCTTGAACGTGCTTTAATTTTGACTCGGAATTCGACTAATATATGAGACATCGAATCGGATTCGATTGAAACGGTGAGCCAGTAGAGCCACCATACTGCCGCCTAAGAGATCCCTTGTCAATTTATTAGTCGGGTGCTAGAACTATCCACTGCTACAATGTTACCCCTTAAATAACGTTGCAGTATTGCAACGTAGTATATTTTAAAAAGAAAATTAAGAATTAATCGGTATACATTCTACAGCGCAGAAAAGAACATGGCGCTTGAAGTTCGGTCGAGAATTACCCTCGAACAAAAAATATCGAGTTGTCCGACAAGTTTCGCCATCCGTTACGCGATTTATCGGTGAAGGTAGAATAGGTTCGAAATGCGTAGACAGTGAATTGCGTAGCGTTACCGTTAATGGCGGACGAGCATGGTGGCACTCCCTTTGCGAGAGAAAATTAACCATTATAGTGGTCAGAGAGACTATAGTCCCTAAGAGGTTAATCACGAAATAAGAATAGTTTGAATTTCCCTACCTAATCTCTTTCTCTCGAAACGTGCTATTATTTTGACTCGGAATTCAAATATACGAGACATCGAATCAGGGTAATCATTTGTTCGTCCCGTTTTAATTCGCCGGGAAAAGAAGGGGTCGGCCATCGTTGACCCGTCGAGCCGTGTTGGAGCATTTTCACGACAAATTCGCCACAAATCCGCAAAGTTTCGCGCTTTCAACGATTCCGCGCGAACGGCTTCACCGAGCGAGCGGTTTCCCGATTCTTCCACGGTTCGTCGACCCGTCCCGATTCGCTTCGTCGACGATTTTCCAGCCTTTCTCTACCCGGCTCGACGGTTCGAACCCACCGTCGGCTTCGTAATTAAAATAAACGGTTAATTAGCCGTGCAAACGGAAAGGTACCGATCGCTTCGCGTTCCTGCCTGATCTTTCGACGAGATCTTTAGTCGACTTCGGATATTATTTCCTTCGACGAATTTTACGTTCATTTATGGGCTTGTTTGGACGGAGTTACGTGTAATGCTAACGGAGGATGTTTATTAGGAGATGTTAGTATGATAATTATGGGTTGGATGGGTATCTGGTAGACGCGTAACGCACGTGTTTTATTTTGATGCTAGAGATATACATTAGGGATGACAAAATTATTAACAGGGATTTATCGCAGTCACCACAGAATCATGACCAGGAGCGTGAAATTTGGTGAAATTGGTAAATTTTGGGAACTTTGAAAATTTGGTAAATTTGGTAAATTTAGTAGATTTGGTAAGTTTGTTAAATTTTACATATTTGAGAAATTTGGTAAAGTTAAATTTTACAAATTTGGGAAATCCGGTAGATTTGTTGAAATTTTGGGAACTTGGCAATTTCAGAACTAGGAATTTCAGAAGTTGAGAAATTGAGAAGTTGAGAAATTGAGAAATTGAGAAATTGAGAAGTTGAGAAATTAAGAAATTGAGAATTCGACAAATTGAGAAATTGAGCAATTGAGAAATTGGAAAATTGAGAAATTGGGAAATTGAGAAATTGAGAAATTGAGAAATTGAGAAATTGAGAAATAGGGAAATTGAGAAATTGAGAAATTAAGAATTCGACAAATTGAGAAATTGAGCAATTGAGAAATTGGAAAATTGAGAAATTGGGAAATTGAGAAATTGAGAAATTGAGAAATTGAGAAATAGGGAAATTGAGAAATTGAGAAATTAAAAATTCGACAAATTGAGAAATTGAAAATTCGAGAAATTAAGAATTCGACAAATTGAAAAATTGAAAAATTGAGAAATTGAGAAATTGAGAAATTGAAAAATTGAAAAATTGAGACATTAAGAAATTGAGAAATCAAGATTTGAAAATTAAAAAATTTTAGAAGTTGAAAATTTAAAGAAAATTTAAGAATTTGAGAATTTGTGTACCAAAGAATTTGTAAATTCAGCAAAAATAAAACTGCAGAAATTCTCCATCGGTACTCTTAAAAATGTGTAGCATCATAAATTGAAGAGCACAAGACCCAAACTCGAAACTACACAAATTGATAAATTTTTACTCCTCCGTTACGCGTGATAGCAACACATAGTACACTTTTTACAAGCTTGTACTACACGTCGAAAAAACGAACAGTGTTGCACGAGCAAGGGTTTAAAAATTGCTATTTTTCCAAGAGCCTCTGGCACATCGGTATCAAACTAGCCTCCTATTATTTCTGGTGCACACATTATTCGCCGCGTTGTTCCCGATCGATTCCTGTCCCGACGGGTATCCCGCATGTGCAAAACACACGCACGTGCGTGCGCAAATTGCCGTACTGAGAGCACTGAACGCCGGAAATGTCCATGAAAAATGACCGAATCGTGAAAAATTCACGCTGAATCGACCGATTCTTCTCTTGTTGAACGACTAATAAACGTGGAACCAGCTGTTGAACGCGGTATTGCAATAAGGGATGATTATACTTATTTCGAAACTCCACAGCTTCTAATATGAATACACGCATTATTTCATAACATCGCCATTACGAGTTTCCGAATTATAACCTAAATTTATATGTATAATAAGACTAACGCTAGATATACGGAATTCAAAATGGCGGAACGTAGATTTCTTATTTTAAATCACGAAAATTATTACCAACTAAAAATCAGTACTCTCAAATTTTGTAGTTTACATTTAAAAAATTGTTACTGTGTTATATTGGGTATATTAGTTAATATTTCAAGATTAATTTACACATTCTTTCACTCTATTTTTTATTTAAAAGTAAGGGTGTAACGTTGGTAGTTGTAGAGTAAGGAAGCTTCTGTCAAAATGGCGGATCTTAGACCTCTTATTTTAGGTTATGAAAATTAACGCTAGAACTAATGACTGGTTTTAAGTTCCATATTTTATATGAAAAAATGATTGTTGCTATCGTGTTTCAATACCTGTCATGCTTTATTCAGATAAAGAAAAGTGTATGTTAATGCTTCAGTATTTATTAATTCATTTTTCCAGCCTATTTTTTATTTAAAAGTAAGAGTAAAACTGTTGTAAATTTTTGGCACAAAAAGAAAGTGAATTTATGAAGCGGTGTCGTATAAAGGGAGAAAGTGGGAGATGTCCCAGTCCTTCAAAATGTACCTTTCAAACGAAGCAAAGGGCTTCAATCTGTCAACAGAAGGGTCGAAGTCGATTCACGATGTTCAACAAGTGCTACTATCACCGATAACAATGAAGACACGTCATTCGGTGGACAAAACAGTCCCTTGCTCCTTTCAACTGCGATTAAATGGCCGATAGGTGACAAAATTAGCGTGGTGACTGCTCTGAACAGTATTTTATACTTTAGCATGTATCTTTGGTACATTCACAAATATTTTCAATTTTCATATTCTCAAATCACCAACTTCTGTATTTGCAATTTTCAAATTCTCAAATCACCAAGTTCTATGTTGAAAACGATTTCTCAAATTCTGAAACTTTAGAATGTCTAAAACATTTCGAAATTCAACTTCACAAACCCTCAGATCCACAAATCCTCAAATCTTCAAATCTTCAAATCTTCGAATCTTCAAATGTTCAAATTCTCGAATTCCTGAATTCCTGAGTCACGAATTTCTACCTTCCCAAATTCCCAAAATATCGCCGAATTCTTAGATTCTTAACATCTCAAACTTCCCGATCCACAAATCCCCAAATTCTCAAATCCCCAAGTCACCAATTTCTACCTTCCCCAATTCTCAAATTTCCAAATCCCTAAAATATCTCGAAATTATCATAATTCCAACTTCTCAAACCCCCAGACCCACAAATCCCCAAATCTTCAAATCCCCAAATCCTCAAATCCTCAAATCCTTAAATCTCCAAATTTCCGAATTCCGAAGTCACCAATGTCTACATTCCCCAATTCCCAAACTTCCATAACCCTAAAATATCACCAAATTCTCAGATTCCCAACTTCTCAAACCCCCAGATCTACAAATCCCCAAATCCTCAAATCCCCAAATCCTCAAATCCTTAAATCTCCAAATTTCCGAATTCCCAAGTCACCAATTTCTACATTTCCGAATCCCTAAAATATCTCCAAATTCTCAGATTCTCAACATCTCAAACCCCCACATTCACAAATCCCCAAATCCTCAAACTTTCCAACCCCGAAATTTTCAAATACCCGAATCGAAAATTTCTAAATTCCCGAATCCCCTTTGAGCATTCTACCCAGCAGTAAAAAGCAAATTATGGTGCATATTCCACAAACGATCCCGTCTCTATAAATTCGATGAGAAATTCAAGGGACGGCGACGTAAAGCAGTTCCCAAAGCTCGACTTAAAAATTCATCCTTTCCGTTTGGAGGAGCACCGGCAAACAGAATTATTGCCAACAGATTAGGTCGTTTCATAATAAATCAGAGAGAACGGACGGTCGATTCCGGGTAGAAGGAAAAGTTTCGAGTGATCGGTACAGAAGGCAAGGAGGGAAACCCTGGCCAGAGGTTCGAAGTCAGACGCAAAGCTAGGTGGTTCCAATCGTCACACATGCTGACGTACAAAGCCACGGACCGAGAATGTTTGTTTTAGAACCTCAGATCGTTAATCCTGGATCTCCAAAGGCGAGGGCGATTAACGGCTCTACGAATCAACGGATCTATCCCGAGGATTTCTCCTGGAATCTATGCGAACACGGGAACAACGTGACATCTCTATTTCGAACTGAGATTTTCTATGTCGGTTGCGACATTTTGTAGTCATCGTTTCAACTGGATTATACTAGATTTTTATCGAACTTTGTGGTCGGTGCGTTTAAAGGGGTTTTGGGGATTTGAAGGTTTGTGGATCTGAGGGTTTGAGAGGTGGAGAAATTGAGAATTTGGAGATTTGGGAATTTGGGAGTTTGAAAGTTTGAAGATTTGGGGATTTGTGGATGTGGGGGTGTGAGAGGTTGGGAATTTGAGAGTTTGGAGATATTTTAGGGATTTGGAAATTTGGGAATTGGGGAATGTAGAAATTGGGGACTTGGGGATTTGAGAATTTTCAGATTTGGGGATTTGAAAGTTTGAAGATTTGAGGATTTGTGGATGTGGCGGTGTGAGAGGTTGGGAATTTGAGAGTTTAGAGATATTTTAGGGATTTGGAAATTTGGGAATTGGGGAATGTAGAAAATGGGGACTTGGGGATTTGAGAATTTTCTGATTTGGGGATTTGAAAGTTCGAAGATTTGGGGATTTGTGGATGTGGGGGTGTGGGAGGTTGAGAATTTGAGAGTTTGGAGATATTTTAGGGATTTGGAAATTTGGGAATTGGGGAATGTAGAAATTGGGGACTTGGGGATTTGAAAATTTTTAGATTTGGGGATTCGAAAGTTTGAAGATTTGGGGATTTGTGGATGTGGGGGTGTGGGAGGTTGGGAATTTGAGAGTTTGGAGATATTTTAGGGATTTGGAAATTTGGGAACTGGGGAATGTAGAAATTGGGGACTTGGAGATTTGAGAATTTTGAGATTTCGGGATTTGAGGATTTGAAAGTTTGAAGATTTGGGGATTTGTGGATGTGGGGGTTTGAGAGGTTGGGAATTTGAGAGTTTGGCGATATTTCAGGGATATGGAAGTTTGGGAATTTGGGAAGGTAGAAATTAGTGACTTTGGAGTTCAGGAATTTGAGAATTTGGTGATTTGAGGATTTGAAGATTTGGGGATTTGTTGATCTGGAGGTTTGAGAAATTGAGTATCTAAAAATTTTGAGATATTTCAGGAATTGGGAAGTTTGGAACGAATTTGTACAAATTTTTACATTTGACAATGTAGTAATCGGAAATTCGAGACTTTGAAGTTGCGTGAATTTCAAAATTTGATAGAGGTCTCATTCTCACAAAATAGAAACGATATCTCCAACTTCTATTCATTTTTTCATTGTAAAATTTGTTGTAGTCAAAATGAGTACTTTTCGTGAATCTGTCACTGACATAAAAAGAGTATATTCGGAGTGAACGTCCTCTGACCCTAAATCCTTGATACAGGTGACACAGGAATGAAAGTGTTAAGAGAGAAACATGCACTCGTGGGGTTACGTTTGTGTTCCAGGAAAAAGTAACCGACCGACGCGATTAAACTGCGTCCAGGTACTTGTGCTGGTTTCCGGTTCTGCTTCGATTTCCAAATCGAACGATGTGCTACTCATTTCAGAGAGTTGGACGACGTGTCCGAGAGTAGCGCGTTGCTATAGAAACCTACCCCAGCGTGTCGGCGTGGGTGGCTTTCAGGGGTTCTCAAAATACGTTCGTTTGCTTTAGCTCGAAGATTAAACAATGAAATGGTGAAAATTTATTTATTAAATCCGTATTAAACACGCTAATCTGGTAATAGATGTATAAAGAAAAAGCATAGAAACGGAAGATTATCGGAAAACAATGGAAAAAAACAGGTGGTTGTAAAGACAAGATACATTTCTTCGACTAAATTATTGTAATTAGTGAAATGTAATCGGTATTCAAATATTAGATACTATTATTAATCGATTGATGATTTTTTTATCGATGGTATTTTTTGTTAATACACTTTATTATTAATTTCTTTATTAATGTTTATTCCCGTTTTATTAATATTGATTATTAATTTTTTACTAGTGATACACTGATGAAGAAGCTTATTAATAAATCTTTCGTTAATTTCTTTATTAATGAGAGATTGTGTATTAATCAAGTTTTAATTTACACTAAATTTTTTAGTCATTCTTCGTTAATTTTGTATTAATAATAAATCGATTGTTAATCAATTTTTTATCAATGATCTGTTCTTTATAAACGAACAAAAACAAGATTTTTAAGACAACAGGTAATTTTAGGTTTTTCTATATTTTGCAACATATTATGTATTTTATAAATTAGTTTTATAAATCAAATTGTCCTATTCATGATTGATTAAAATTATTACAGACTAATATTATCGATACATTTCACAAGTATTGATACTGATTAATCAATATAACAATAATATTGATTAATTAATGTAACCAGCTCTATAACATTGATTAATCAGTATAATCAATAATACTGAATAATCAATACAATGAACCCATATCGACTAATCAATATAAACAACCCCATAACATCGACCAATGAACATAATCAACCCGGTAATATCGACTAACGAATATAAACAACCCCCAAACGTTAATCAATACAATTCAATAATAGTGATTACACGAACATCAATTAATACCGATTCTAACATTAATCAATCAACGATACAACATCGATTAAATCGATTAAAAACCATTAAAACGATCGAACGTGTAATTACACTAATTAAATGGATTGCACGTAGAAAAATGATATACGTGTAAATATACAGCAGTCAGTTTGTAAGAGTAAAATTAATCGATACAAATGATTAGCGATGAAACGTTCGTGTAAGAGTTGGATGTAAATGTTAGTCGTTTATCAATGAACGAAGGGTTTATAGGGCTTTCGTTCGATTTGTAGAAAATATTCGCTGATGTGAGGCGATAAATCAGAAAGATTTGTTGCGAGGATGAGATGTACTGGTAGAGGGAAACGAACAAACGCAGGCCAGAGGTCATCGAACTCGGAAACGTGGCATAGCGGTTGTTCGGTGAATCAGATTTTCTGCCTTCGATTTTATTTCACGCCGTGGTTTACGGTGATCTCGTAATCTGTGACAGTACAATGAACGATTGCTTAACCCTTGTTCGAATACTGTGCCACTGTCACGCGGACAAACGTGATTAGTGGCTTAATTCGTTTTAATTAGCAGATTCGATTTGCTGAAGTACTCGAAGATCTGTGGAAACTGATTTATTCGATTGTATTTAAGATCGAACGAATTAGGATGAATGTAGTGAATTCTGAGGTTCATCAAATACGGGAATGGAAATTCTTTATTAATTTATTTTATTTTGCAATAATTTGTACTATAGTTTTTTAGGTTTTCATTCTTTCATTTTGGAATTTAGAAATTTTGGGATCTAGGAATTTAGGAATCTAGGTATCTAGGAATCTAGGAATCTAGTAATTTAGGAATCTAGAGATCTAGGGATCTAGAAATCTAGGGATCTAGGAATCTAGGGATCTAGTTATCTGGGGATCTAGATATAGTATATGGTACTTAGTATTTGGTAGCTGATATTTCGACCAATTAACTAATCTACTAATCTACCAATCTGCCAATCTACCAATGAAGCAATCTACTAATCTATCAATCTAGGAGTCTACCACTCTGCTATTCTACTGTTCTACTATTCTACTCATCTACTCATCCACTCAGCTACTTATCTACTCATCTACTCATCTACTCATCTACTCATCTACTCATCTACTCATCTACTCATCTACTAGTCTATTCGTCTACTCATCTACTCAGCAACTCTCCTACTGTTCTATTATGCTACTGTTCTACTATTCCATTAACCTACTATACTGCTATTTTGCTATTCTACTATTCTATTCATCCACTCATCCACTCATCCACTCATCCACTCATCCACTCATCCACTCATCCACTCATCCACTCATCCACTCATCCACTCATCCACTCATCCACTCATCCACTCATCCACTCATCCACTCATCCACTCATCCACTCATCCACTCATCCACTCATCCACTCATCCACTCATCCACTCATCCACTCATCTACTCATCTACTTATCTACTCATCTACTTATCTACTCATCTACTCATCTACTCACCTACTCATCTACTCATCTACTCATCTACTCACCTACTCATCTACTCATCTACTTATATACTCATCTACTCATCTACTAGTCTACTCGTCTACTCATCTACTCTCCAACTCTTCTACTATTCTATTATTCTACTGTTCTACTATTCCACTAATCTACTATTTTGCTATTCTACTATTCTACTATTCTACTAATCCGCTAATCTAGAAATCTTGAAATCTACCAACCCAGTAATCTGGTAATCTAATAATCTAGTAATCCAGCAATCTATCGTTCTAGTAATCCAAGTTGAAAAAATATCACCACTACCAGGGATCTTCAAGTCGAAAAAGTCAGCAGATTATAAAATCGAAAGAGTGAAAAATGCATGCAGCTCGTAAGCCGTCAGCACAACAGAGAAGAAAAGCTTCCCGACTGTCGTCCGCATGACAAATCGGCCGAATTTCGTGGATAAAAGAGGCGGATGATCGCTCGTCGAGACTTAACTGACAGATTTTGAAAACGGCGAAAGAGGATGAAGACTCGTGGACCGTTCGGAGGATTTCGCTGGAAGTATTCGTTCGAAGGATTCAACCTCGTTCAACTGGGTTATCTTATGTGCTCATCTCGAAATTGCATCGGTTCGAGGAAACGCAGCGAGAGACAGAGACACATTGAATTCGAGAGAACGTTGGCTCTTCGAACGATTCTGAAGAGGATGTTTCACTACTTTGTCCCAGTTCTTACGAGCTCTCCTTCGGGAGAAGATATTTTTCTGTTTTAAAGTTGAAACGAGTTCACTCTGCTTTCTCGTCTTTTTTTTTTTTTAACTGACTGATTATTGTACTCTTCCGTGGAGGTAGACATTAGACAATTTCCGAGTTTCTTAATTACTTACTAACTACAAGTATCAAGATCTAAATAACAGATACCAAGTACTAAGTACCAAAATTCGAATAATCGACGTCGAATTTCCAACGGCAAAATGAATAAAAGAAAAGAATCTCGTCGATCATGACCATTAAACGCGAACAAATACCTTTCGTAAAATTAATCTGGCCATGCCGGCGAGTCGACCATCCGTATTTTCAATAACTCGTGTCAAAAGTCCGCGCACCATTCAACCCGGCCAACATCAGGGCAACAGAGAGAAAAACGAGCGGTAAAAACAAAAAGAGAAACGACAAAACAGCACGATAAAGGTAGAAAACAAGCATCGGGAAGTTACAAGTTGTATAGACGATATAGAAATCCAGTCGATCGTTGTTCGTGCTCTTTTACGACGGGACAAATTCACGTTGTGACCGGGCGTCCGTAAATACGGGTTCCGATTTCCATCTCCGGGGTTTATCGCGGCGCAGCCAGTTGTGCCGCAGGGTGAAAAGCCACCCTAACAATAAGTCGACGAGCAGGACGAGCACGGGGCAACGGTAGCATCTAGATTGGCTGGCAATGGCTTCCCAGGGAAATCGCCCAAGAAACTCCACGATCCGATTGTCCGTGCGACCGAGGGACGACAAATCGTTCGAATTCCGCGGATAAAAGGGACGAATGCTGGTCACCGTTTAAATGATTAGTTGCGCAAATTTGCCGATTTTTAGGCCTTCTCGTTTTCAGACTTTCAAATTTTCAAATATTCAGATTTTCAAATTTTCGGTCTTTCGAATTCAAGGAAATTCGAATTTTCAATTTAAAAATTGCGTAGAATGTTGGAAGATGCAAACTACACATCAAATTTCGGATATTTGATACTTGATATCTACTTACTTTTTAATATCAGACTGGTACTTCATACCTAATACGTGATATTTCAGGTAGATGGTATCTAGTACTTGATACTTCATACATGATATGTGATACTTGATACCTGATACTTGATACTTGGTACTTGATACTTGACACTCGATGCTTGATACTTGACACTTGATACCTGATACATAATACTTGATACCTGATACCTGATACTTGATATCTGATACGTGATACATATTTGATACCTGATACTTGACACTTGGTACCCGATACCTGATACGTGATACTTGTTACTTGATATTTGATACCTGATACATGATACCTGATACCTGATACATAATACTTGATACCTGATACCTGATACTTGATATCTGATACGTGATACATATTTGATACCTGATACTTGACACTCGGTACCCGATACCTCATACGTGATACTTGTTACTTGATACTTGATACTTGATACCTGATACCTGATACCTGATACCTGATACCTGATACCTGATATCTGATACGTGATACATATTTGATACCTGATACTTGATACTTGACACTCGATGCTTGATACTTGACACTTGATACCTGATACCTGAAACCTGATACATGATACATGATACTTGACACTTGATACCAAGTTTCTGGTACTTCACATCTGATACCTGTTACTTGATAGCTAATATCTGATACCTAATATCTAGTACTTTACATTTGATACCTGATACCTGAAACATGGTACCTGAAACCTAATATCTGGTACCTGCGAGTCTACTACTTATCATTTTCATACTTGACACTTATTTTGACTAATTTTGTACTTGCTCAGCAATTTATGTTAAGTGGTACCTGATTTGTAATTGGTTCACAACATTTGATATTTATGCTTGTAGTACAGCTATTATTACTGATACTGTTACAATTTTAAGAATTATTATTTTCTTATGCTATTATTCTTCTTTTTTCATCATGCTACAGAATATAAAAGAAAATAGTTAATCCAAAAAATACTAAAAGTAAATAAATCGCAAAGTAATCGAAACTTTTCGCATGGACGTTTTTGATAGTTAATTTTCGACCCTTTCGAGTTTGATATTTTACAGTGACAGACCGAGCGTTGTTATAGCGTTTCGCGGCTTCGGATTGATTTACGGTTGCTGGAATAACGTCGGATCACTCTGACACCAGAATACAATCGATACAGTTGATAGATGCGCTTATCTTGGAAGATTAATGTTCCGAAAGATCTTTAACCCTTTTAATTCTGGACCCCTCACTTTTCGGTTTGGTATTTGCAGTGCTAGATTGAAGTTGTTATAGATATTTGTACGTGTAGATTGATTCGGTTTCAATCATTGGATCCTGACAAATGTAAATATTTTGCATTGCAATCAGTTAACTCGTGGATAAGCCATTTAGGAGATTGAACACTCTCTGTTTTTCAATTTCGTTGTTCCACCTTCGTGGACACTGTAAACCTGGAAAGCAATAGTGTCCGTTTAAATTGTAGAACTATCAATAAAACACCTCAGTCTCGTTCACATATTTGACGTGTTTTTATTCGATCAATTTATGGTTGTAACCCGGGGCTCGTAGCTAAAATCAGTGGGGAGGTCTTTGTTTTAAAATCGTGCAAACATTCACTTATATCGAATCTTTACTGTACGAAGAAAGAATCGAAGAAAAGTGTCATATTAAATTTTATCGATATCAAGTTGAAATAGAGGATGCTGCAGCTCCACATGTGCAACTCCACACATACCCGCCACTATAAGTCTTCGCTAAATTAAACTCCATATGTGTCCAAGTAAAAAAACGTAGTCTCCCCTAAAGCAGTTTTCTAAAATACCAAGACAATTTTTTAAGGGTAGAAAATACTGATCATCGAAGGATTTCATCCAGGTTCACATACGTTTCAAAGGTTATAACGCGAGAGCCGCGGAATGTTAAATGCCATCGGTAATCAGAGGATATATCATCGTTATTAGATGAGTAAGGTGTCTGTTAGCAGAGAGATTAATGCGTGTTCTTGTTTCTGACACTATCAATCAGATTCCTGCGCCGGATGTCTGATTACGACTGAAACAGCACAGAGGTAGCAGCTTTGTACACGCTTACACGCGTGTCACTGGGCTAATGTAGGTTAATCAACAGATCCATGACACCTCAACCATGCACTTGTACTTGGTGTTTGTCGTTCCGCGTTTGTTCCGTAAGGTTCAATCTCAATTTGTCTTCAAGTTACGCTGTATCCGAGCCCTATCCGATAGTTCTGTATTCGTATAATGGAATTTGGGGTTACCTTACTTTTACTAGGATTTCATGATGTTTGCGCGAGTGTACGTTTTCTGAATGTACATATGTACTTTTTTTTGGTAGATACTTGATGTCTGGTGTTTTGGATTAGGTGCATTGTGGAATGTATCTGGTGTTAGTTGGTATTTGGTAGTTCGTACTCAGTATTTGGTACTTGGTACTTGGTATTTAGTATTTAGTACTTGGTACTTGGTACTTGGTATTTAGTACTTGGTACATGGTACTTGGTACTTGATACTTAGTACTTGGTATATGGTATTTGGTACTTAGTACTCGGTACTTGGTATTTGGTACTTGGTACTTGGTATTTGGTATGTAGTACTTGGTACTTGGTACTTGGTATTTGGTATTTAGTTCTTGGTACTTGGTATTTGATTCTTGGTACTTGGTATTTGGTATTTGATACTTGGTACTTGGTACTTAGTACTTGGTATATGGTATTTGGTACTTGGTACTTAGTACTCGGTACTTGGTATGTGGTACTTAGTGCTTGGTACTTGGTACTTGGTATTTGATACTTAGTATCTGGTAGTTGGTATTTAGTACTTGATATTTGATACAAGTATTTAGTATTGATACTTGATACTTGGTATTTTGTCCTTGATACCTAATATCTGATACTTGATATTCATTACATTATACCTAATGCCTGACATATGATAACTGATACCTCATTTTGGATACCTGATACTTGATACGTGATACCTGATACCTGATACGTGATGAACTTGCTACTTGATACCTAATATTTAATTTCTGCTATGTGATATCGGATACTTAATTTCCGATACTCGAAACTTTGACTTGTTCCGTGATACTTTAATCTTAATACTTATAATTACAACGTTATTTATTTAATAATCTAATACACAGTGTAAATATACACATATATGTTATTTATATTACATTACAGAATTTTTAGAACGGTTCCTCATCAAAGTAACATTTTTCCAATTAAACCATGAAACAGTCATAAAATCTATAAGAATAGAAATCGAGTTTCTCATTCGTCCCCGATAGAACCTTCGTTAAATCATTTCGTTCACACAGAACTTTTCAATAACGAAACTCCAGTAAGTTAAATGAAACGACCGTGTGATTACAACGTCCCCGAACTTTCGACCTTTCTCGTAGCGAGTTTTAATTACTACAAGCACCGGAAGCGGTCGTTCGTCAATCAATATCCCTAGCGTTAATCAGGTTTTAATCGTAGCCCCGGCAAAGGTGATATTATTTCCGCGGGGATGGCGTTGCAGTGGCCATAAATAACCGTGGTAAGACCTCCATGAACGTATCCGTTCGTTTTGAGAAGGTTGCTAGCTGTTGGATGGCGACTCGCGGCCGGGGTTTTATCATTATTTATTACTTTAAGAGCACGAAAGACGCGGCACGGCTTTCACGGGACCGAAGTTATTCGAACAGCACGGCCATAAAAACACTGGGGTCTAGCAAGATGGGGTAGCTACCTTGTAACCTGACTTCGCGGAGTTAGCCGAATGATCCATTTTTCTTCGGTCCGTGAATTTATGGGGGGATCGCGTGGCTAGGATTTCTCGAATAAATTCACCTGACCCCCCCGTTGCAGCTTTGTTGATCCACGGGAAACAATGCTCCCACGTGTAAACAGAATATTTGCCGGACTCGGAGATGTCTGCATTGTCTACCACATCAGAAGGTGCTTGCAAAGGAGAAGCAGCTTCGTAAATTCCCTCTTTGCTACGATATGCTGAACGCGTGTCTACAAGCCGTTAAAATAGACGCTATGGTTTTTTTATGTTGTTAGGTTACGTTCTCAATTTTTGTTCAATAAATATATTTTTCTTTTATTGTAAATTTTTAATATTTTACTTTTCTCGTGTATATTTAATATTTCTGGTTTGTTATAAGCATTTAATTTTTCACTTTCGTTAGGAATATATACTTTTCTTTATTATTATTTAATACTTCTCTATTCTTACTAATATTCAGTATTTTTATTTCATTGTGAATATTTAATATCGCCCGTTTATTATAAATATTAGACATTTAAATATCATAACACTGATGGTGCGATGTCGGTGTGGTATTCTCACATGCGCATGCGCACAGTACGCAAGTATGGCGGTCAGCCGCGAATGGTTTAAATCTGCACACCAGTAATTTATTTGTAATAAATATCTTGTCACTTCTCCGTAACACATCTTGTGATAGTCATTTCTTTATAAGTTATTAATAATCGTTTCTGTAATATATATGCTTAAAATATATCGTGTAGAGTAATTAATATATGTCTTTCTTTTTCAACTGTTAGAGGTTGACATGAAATTGATTTAAATTTCCCGCTCGTTTGCACAACCGATTTAAAGGGACAGTTTGCAAACATCAAAGGTGCCCGGAGTGTCGTCTCTGCTCTTCGTCTATACATTGGTGTATGCATAAAGGTATCGGTGCATGGCTCGGTCATATATCGAGACATGGGTGTTGTACATAACCTTAGAACCTATTATCTCGTTAATCCGATTGTTTAGCGTAGGTTCTAGGGAATATTTCAGGTTGTATGTACAAGACGTACACGTGTGCGAAGGAAATGGTCCGTAAGACGGGCAGTGTCGCCGGTGGAAACTGCCGGAGGCAATCAGGCTCGAACGATCGAACGGTAAGAGGATATAGAGCGTGCCGTTACGGCGACCAGGAAATTGTAATCCTGCAGGAAGTTCGCGGTTAGACGTGAATTATTCTGGCGTCGCTTGGAAATCCTTAAAGCGCGAAAGCGACGACGCTGAGCCAGCGTTTTGACGAGAACCGTGGAATAATTCAGCGGATAAATGAACCGTTCTCTTCACGATTCGCGAGAAAACGGTTCGAAAATCGAGCAGATTTATCGTGGGTGGATATAATATCCATTTAATACGTAACTCGCGTACACTTCGCGATCAACACTAAATCTGCGGCAGAATTTGTCGATTGAACGTAACGATGTCTTCTGACATTTTTTATGCACCTTTTAGGAGCACTGCATTTTTTCGGGTAATATGTTGATCAAAATGTACAACTTATCGTCGTAATTATGAATTTATGGTATTTGAGATACTTTGTGGAAAAATTGTTTTCGAATTTAACAACTTACAAGTTTTTTAATTTACGAATTTTTATATTTCCAAAATTTCAAGTTTCCAAATTTCCAAATTTTCAAGTTTCTAAAATTCCAAAATTCAAAATTTTCAAATTTCCAAATTTCCAAATTCCAAATTTCCAAATTTCCAAATTTCCAAATTCCAAATTCCCAAATTCCCAAATTTCCAAAATTCCAAATTTGCAAAATTCCAAATTTCCAAATTCCAATTTTCAAAATTTCCAAATTTCCAAATTTCCAAAATTCCGAATTTCCAAATTTCCAACTTCCAAATTCCAAATTTCCAGAATTCCAAATTTCCAAAATTCCAAATTTCCAAAATTCCAAATTTCCAAATTTCCAAAATTCCAAATTTCCAAATTCCAATTTTCAAAAATTCCAAATTTCCAAATTTCCAAATTTCCAAAATTCCAAATTTGCAAAATTCCAAATTTCCAAATTCCAATTTTCAAAAATTCCAAATTTCCAAATTTCCAAATTTCCAAATTTCCAAAATTCCAAATTTGCAAAATTCCAAATATCCAAAATTCCAAAATTCCAAAATTCCAAATATCCAAAATACAAATTTACGAATTTTTTACTTGTCAAATTTTCTAATTTTCCAATTAGCAAATTTAAAAATTTTCACATATACCAATTTTCCAATTTACAAATTTGATACCTATTTTGTTACCTAATCAAATGTACAAATTTGACATACTCTTATGAATGAACTAATGAGTCCACAGACTAGGTGCCTCCCTTTCAACGAACAGGTAAAAGCAAAATACGAATAAAGCTCACAGAATGAATTTTTGTATTTCAGGAAGATGCGGCCACGGGTCCCCATGCGAGCAGCTTTGCTACGAGCTTCATGACGGGATGTACGAGTGCGATTGCAAAGACGGTTACATTCTTCATAAAAACGGATACAGCTGCGCTGGTAAGTTGTTCTTGTCGCCATATTTGTGGTCATTTCTCGAGCCGCGCGTATTTTTCGAAATACACGGAAACATCGTAGATTTCCCAGTTCGGGCATAAAAAGAAAATTATTCTTTTTGCTCTCCGCGTAAGAAACTTAGCGTGTTATTTGCATGAACAGCGAATTTTTTCGTGTTCGTATCAAGATCACCGGTTGCCTGCAGGTTATAGAGCAAAAAGAGACCTTAGGGTCCGTTTGACCGCGATAAACGCCCGAACCGACGTTCAATTTCGCACGCGAACCTCCGTTATAGTCTCGAAACATTTTCCACGCGTTTTCCTCGCCGTTTTACCCGTTTTTTTCCACTTATCGCCTCGTCGAAAGGTCGGAGTTCAATTTTGTCCTGCCTATCGGAGCGATTTCGTCGTGGACGGACCGTTTGAATAGCTTTTCGCAAGAGTTATCTGAAACTGAAGTCGCCGAACGTATTTATGGCGGTCATTTATTTGGCGGTTCGATAGTAAGCGGGGAGTATATTAACGTAGTGATTGATAGATTCTTATTTTTGGGTTATTATGGGTTTAAATATGAGGCTGTTGAAGATGATCGAAAATAATATTCATTGTTATATTTCTTGTAAAATAATTAACAAAATATGTAAGTGCTTGTTGAACGTGTACAAACACTTTTACGTATTTATGTAACTTATTTTATAACTTTTACTATCAGAGCGATTTCGCCATGAATGAACCCTCCGAATTAGCTTTTCGCAAGAGTTATCTGAAACTGAAGTCGCCGAACGTTTTTATGGCGGTCATTTATTTGGCGGTTCGATAGTAAGCGGGAGTATATTAACGTAGTGATTGATAGATTCTTATTTTTGGGTTATTATGGGTTTAAATATGAGGCTGTTGAAGATGATCGAAAATAATATTCATTGTTCTATTTCTTGTAAAATAATTAACAAAATATGTAAGTGCTTGCTGAACGTGTACAAACACTTTTACGTATTTATGTAACTTATTTTATAACTTTTACTATCAGAGCGATTTCGTCATAAACGAACCCCCCGAATTAGCTTTTGGCAAGAGTTATCTGAACCTGAAGTCGCCGAACGTATTTATGGCGGTCATTTATTTGGCGGTCCTATAGGAAATGAGGAGTTTCTTAATGTAGTGATTGATAAATTCTTATTTTTTATGGGTTTAAATATGAGGTTGCAGATTATAAGAAATAATATTCATTGACAAATGCAAAAATCTTCGAATTTCCAAATCACTCTTCTGTCTCTTTCTGTTTCTGTTTTTATGGCGGTCATTTATGAGGCGGTTCAGTAATGAGTCTTTTAATGTGGTGATTGATGACGTTTCAGATTTTTATTTTGTTTAGGTTTACATATCAAATTTTGCAATTTTATTTTTAAAATTTCACAAGAAGGAAATAAGTTTCTGGAGAAATTTTTCTACGTCCCAGTTTTCCAGAAAAGTGTTCCTGGCCGACCTAGATTATTGTACAAAGAATATTTTGGGCAAGGTATCGTGACAAAATATTACTTCTTGGCTTTGAAGTCTTGGCAAAGCGAAGTCGAATTTTTGGAATGTCTTTGCCTCTTCTGATCAAAACAACATAAGATATTTCAATTTTCTGCCAGGGGCAAAAATCCCCAGAATTAATACTCGGAGTGTTCGGTTACCAAAGCAGACTCTTAAGTTAAATATCTATGTAACTCTATTATAATTATATATAACACTATTATATAATTTTAATTCGCTGGGAAAGGAAGGTGGGCTATCAAAAATAAAGCGGTCGAAAGATGCCCCATGGCGATTACAAAGTAAATCGCGAATGGAGCTTAATTAATCGTTCGAAGCAAAAAAAAAAAAACGATGTTGCGGTCGATTCGTGATATCCCCTTCTAGGGAACCGGAAGACAAATTCTCCAGGAGGTCGGTGGAAACGGAATCAAAGGGGCAAAAGCAAACTTTCATAGAAGCTTGTTCGTCCGTGAACCGCGTCGAGCTTGCGCGCGACCATTTTGCGCGCGCTAACGTTTCGATATCCGCCTGGATGCACTTCCGGGCTCTCTCCGTGCAACTTATCGGAAGTAGTTATGCTTCGTGAAGCGTCGTCGCGATCTTTGATAGAAATCCCGTGCTCGTTTCGTGTATCGGCTCCGTGGAAAATGTCGCAGAAACGAGAAAGTTCGTTCGCGACGAACTCTGCGCCCCGGAAATAAGTATAACCGAGTTTCGACGGAAGCCGTTCCAACCTAGGCTTCCTTTAGATAAGCACATGCACGTGAACTTGTCGATTTTTCACCTCCTCAACTTCGCTGCCTGGAGATTTATTAATTTTCAAGTTGCCGGATTTTTGATCTTTTCAATTTATTGATCTTTACGGAAGTGAGTTCGTAAACTTACAGTTGTAAGTTCTCATATTTCCTATATTTATAGATTTATGTTTCCAAGTTCTGTAACTCTGGAACTCCCAAATTTGTGACGTTTCTAAGTTTTTATATTCTCGCGTCTTCTGCTTTTGTAACTTTGCAGATTCCTACTTTTCTCGTTATCTAATTTCCTGAGTTTCTAACTTTCAAATTCTTTAACTTCCCAATTCCCTAATTTCCCAATTCCTTAATTTCCCAATTCACTAAATTCCCAATTCCTTAATTTCCCAATTCCCAATTCCATAATTTCCGAATTCTCTAATTTCCCAATTCTCTAATTTCCCAATTCCTTAATTTCCCAATTCCCTAAATTCCCAATCCTCTAATTTCCCAATTCCCTAATTTCCCGATTCCCTAATTTCCCAGTTCCCTAATTTCCCAGTTCCCTAATTTCCCAGTTCCCTAATTTCCCGATTCCCTAATTTCCCAATTCCCTAATTTCCCAATTCCCTAATTTCCCCATTCCCTAATTTCCCAATTCCCTAATTTCCCAGTTCCCTAATTTCCCAGTTCCCTAAATTCCCAATCCTCTAATTTCCCAGTTCCCTAATTTCCCAGTTCCCTAATTTCCCAGTTCCCTAATTTCCCAGTTCCCTAATTTCCCGATTCCCTAATTTCCCAATTCCCTAATTTCCCAATTCCCTAATTTCCCCATTCCCTAATTTCCCAATTCCCTAATTTTCCAGTTCCCTAATTTCCCAGTCCCCTAATTTCCCAGTTCCCTAATTTCCCAGTTCCCTAATTTCCCAATTCCCTAATTTCCCAATATCCCAACTTTCTAATCTTCTAAACTCCCAAATATCTAGATTTTCAAATTCTCTAAACTTCCAAACCACCGAATTCTCATAAATTCGTAAAATCTTTGATATCCACGAATCGAAAACTTCAATTTTCGGAGAATATTATTTCTCGAGTATTAAACTCGATTCGATATAACGTACAAACTTTTCGTATTTCATAGTGTACCGTATTTGAAAAATTGGAATAATACTGCAGGGGAAAAGTAGATATTATGGAACTTTATTTTGAAGGTAGTCGAGAAGGGAAATCTACGAGCTTAACTTGGTAGAACATTGCAGTTTCGTGTTTGCAGGAATTTTCGAGCGTGACGTAGATTGGAAAATCGAAAATAGTATTGTACAAGGAAAGTAGGACTTTGTATTGCGGGGAAACGAAGAGAAAATCTAGGGTTTTAACAAGGTAGAAGCAATTTCGTGTTTTCAGAAATTTGCGACGAAGATTAGAACTCTGTTGTAATATTTTGGGAAGTTTTCATATTTTACACAATTTTAGAATTTTATGAATTTGAAGTTGATGAACCTGATAAATTTAATGTGCTTGATGAACTTGATGTACCTGATGAACTTGATGTACTTGATGAACTTAATGAATTTGATGAATTGAATGAACTTGATGAACTTGATGAACTTGATGAACTTGATGTACCTGATGAACTTGATGAACCTGATGAACCTGATGAACCTGATGAACTTGATAAACTTGATGAACTTGATGAACCTGATGAACTTGATGAACCTGGTGAACTTGATGAACTTGATAAACTTGATAAGTTGATTAAACTTGATAAACTTGATAAGTTGACTAAACTTGATGTACTTGATGAATTTGGTAAATTTGATGAAGTTGACGTATTTGCCAAATAAGATGAAGTTAACGAATTCGGTAAATTTGATGAATTTGATGAACGCGTATAATATAAAATACACAAAATGTGAGTAAAATATACGAAAAAGCATCACACGATCAGCACCCTGAATCGGTCCAAATCAAACGACCATAAACTTGCACCGAATTCCTCGAATATTCAAGCGAAAATTTTGCTAATGCACTTGCGAACTCGCCGAAATATTCGTCTGGTTGTCTATTTATCCATTCGGGAGCGCCCCCATTCATTTCTTCGAAAGGGGAACAGTCGATGGTAGAACATTCGCGTGAAAAGGCTTGTGCACGCGTTGGCTGTGCATGCACGTTTCCTAGGATCCTTTGGAAAAGATAGAAAGATGGATCGGTGTTGTAAATGGTGTCGGGAAGGCATACGAATCTGTCTTGTGCAAAAGGTGAACGCGTCGAGTTTCGACAGGGATCGTTTCTGTTCAAAATGCTCGCGTCGACTGGCCTCTTTTTGCCTGTTCATCCTTCTCCGCACACGTAGCTCGCTTCTATTGAAATAACCGTGCATCAGCCGTTTACATGGGGTTATGGGATGCCATTGGAGCTTGTACAGCGTCGGCAAGATTATCGGAAAACCGTTTGTCGCGAGACACGTTACGTGTTTCCGGACACCCTCGCGAGACTTCCACGGAAACGAGACTGAATTGCCTCTTCGTTTCAACGATTATGCAACTATTTTTAGATTTATTCACCTTTGTCTCGCTATTTTTAATTTCTTTATTCGTACCTTCATAGATTACATTTCTAAGTTTTAACATTTTTTCAAGTTTTAAAATTCTTTTTGCGAATTTCCAAACTTCTCAATTTCGTATCGAACACATATCGATCACGACCTGTTCGTTATATTCATACACTTACGATAAGCAATACATTTCACTCAAACAATCGCTCGCCCAACAAAAAATACTTCACTCTACCAAAACAATCGTTCTCCCAATAAAAAATATTTCACTCTACCAGAATAATCGTTCTCCCTATAAAAAAATATGCTCCTCTCCCAAAACAATCGCTCTACCAATAAAAAATATTTCACTTCACCAGAACAATCGTTCTCCCCATATAAAATATGTCGCTCTCCCAAAACCATCGCTCTGCCAATAAAAAATACTTCACTCTACCAAAACAATCGTTCTCCTCATAAAAAATATGTCGCTCTCCCCAAAACAATCTGTCTCCCAATAAAAAATACTTCACTCTACCAAAACAATCGTTCTCCTCATAAAAAATATTCTGCTCTTCCAAAAAAATCTTTCTCCCAATAAAAAATACTCCACTCTCCCAAAATAATCGTTCTCCCAATAAAAATTACTTCACTCTACCAAAACAATCGTTCTCCCCATAAACTATGCTCCCCAAAAACTAGCTCTCCCACTAAAAAAATATGTCGCTCTCCCCAAAAAATCTCTCTTCTAATAAAAAATACTCCACTCTCCCAAAACAATCATTCTCCCTATGAACTATGCTCCCCATAGCTGCTCTCCCCAGAAACAAGCTCTCCCACTAAAAAATATGTCACTCTCCCAAAACAATCTGTGCCCAATAAAGAATATGTCTCTCTCCCAAAACCGGTAAAAAAGAAACCCATGTCCCGGTAAGAAATCAGTCTCTCCCGCTAAAAACTCTGTCGCTAGAACAAGCGCGGTACAAGCAACCTTGTCCGGTCATGAACAACTAGACCTAGAACTCGTGGACTGTATGCCGAAGCGGCGGAGGAAAATGGGAAAGTAGAAGAATCGCGACACCATTAATGAGAGCATATTGTCCCGTTCTCTGGCAGCGCTCGACGCCGGTGCGCCGCGACGCAGTCGAAACGCGTACAATGCACCTGTTCGCGTTATGGTTAGTCCACTGCGTGAGAGCGCACTCGGCAGACCTGTTGTTCTATTTACCGTTCCCGCTGGACCGCTGTGTACGTTGTTAACGTATACCTAAGAGAAACAAGCCTGTTTTCAGCTAGACGTTACGCGGTCGATCCATGAAAACTCCGCAGGGAGAAAAAAAGAAGTCGCCTACGGCTTGATTATTCCCTGTTCGCTCGTTCACGGCTGAAATCTCGCCTCCGTACGGAAAATATGCCAACCGTTCTACGACGCGCCTGCCGTTCGATGATTTTTACGGATTTTTCCGGCGGGATGGCTGTTGTTTTAGATAATATCGATACGAGAACTTTGACCAGCAATTTTTAATTTAGTGGTACATTTGAAATTGAAGGGTAGATGTAGGGATTTGGTGATAGGGGAATTGGGGTTATAGGGATTCGGGATATAGGGATTCGGGATATAGGGATTCGGGATATAGGGATTCGGGATATAGGGATTCGGGATATAGGGATTCGGGATATACGGATTCGGGATATAGGGATTCGGGATATAGGGATTCGGGATATAGGGATTCGGGATATAGGGATTCGGGATATAGGGATTCGGGATATAGGGATTCGGGATATAGGGATTCGGGATATAGGGATTCGGGATATAGGGATTCGGGATATAGGGATTCGGGATATAGGGATTCGGGATATAGGGATTCGGGATATAGGGATTCGGGATATAGGGATTCGGGGTATAGGAATTCCAAATCTAGGGACTTGGGACGTAGAAATTCGGGATATAGGGATTCGGGGCGTAGCAATTCGGGATATAGGGATTCGGGGTATAGGAATTCCAAATCTAGGGACTCGGGGCATAGGAATTCGGGATCTAGGGATTCGGGATCTAGGGATTCGGGATCTAGGGATTCGGGGTATAGGAATTCCAAATCTAGGGACTCGGGGCATAGGAATTCCAAATCTAGGGACTCGGGGCATAGGAATTCGGGATCTAGGGATTCGGGATCTAGGGATTCGGGGTATAGGAATTCCAAATCTAGGGACTCGGGGCATAGGAATTCCAAATCTAGGGACTCGGGGCATAGGAATTCGGGATCTAGGGATTCGGGGTATAGGAATTCCAAATCTAGGGACTCGGGGCATAGGAATTTGGGATCTAGGGATTCGGGATTTAGGGATTCGGGATCTAGGGATTCGGGTTATAGAAATTCCAAATCTAGGGACTCGGGATGTAGGAACTCGGAATATAGGGATTCGGGACGTAGGGATTTGGGGTCTAGGGATTCGCGGTTTCGAGACTCGGGATCTAGGAATTCGGGGCATAGGAATTCGGGACGTAGGAATTCTGGATCTAGGGATTTGAGACGTAGGAATTCGGGATCTAGGGATTTGAACGTAGGAATTCGGGATCTAGGGATTTGAACGTAGGAATTCGGGATCTAGGGATTCGGGACGTAGGAATTCGGGATCTATCAATATTGGGTCTAGGCATTTTGGGATCTAGGTATACTGGAACCTAGGGATATTGGGATTTAGGCATATTGTGGTCTAGGGATATTAGGATCTAGGGATTTGGGATACACAGATTCACGATTTAGTGATCTTGGGATATAGATAATTTTGCATGTAGAGGTTTGGGTATGTGGAAATTTGCGGATCTAGGGTATTGTTGACACAGGTATTCCGACATCCAGAGATTTGAGGATGTAGGAATTTAAGGATATAGGTATATGGAAGTCTAGAAATGTAGAGACCCATACTCTTAGAAATTCCTATGTAAAATTTTCTTCCCATAATCAGAACTTCTACTATCTATAAAATTTTGGGATGCAAGAATTTGGATATTTAAAGAAAAGTCAAACATTTAGTAACTGTAATATTTATACTTCAATATTAAAAGTTACCTATCTAACTACAAATAAAGTAAATTTGATAGCCAAGTAAAGAAGAACGTAAGTCAAAATCGAACTTGTAATATCATTACCTACTTAATTATCAGTGTCAAGTAAGAAAACAATTAAAAAAGAGAAGAATCGCATGTTTCGTGGTGGCAGTAAAAAGTATTCAAAAGAACCGAAGCTAAGAAACCGATTAAAAAGCGTAGCGATTTATATAGCGTGCCGCATTTCCCGGTACGAGGGCGTTAAAGGAATTCCCGGCGATAAATAAACCTCGACCGTAATCGAACAACGGAATTGAGGGTGATACAGCCAGTTCCGCAAGTGGCACAGGATCGAACCCTCGAGAAAGCTCCGTGAGCGTTCGTTTTCGAGCGTGGCGGTTGTTTTCTCTCGATGCTTGAATCGCAACGAAGAAAATGGAGGCGTAAAAACGACGCGAGAAAGAGAGAGCAGCTTATTCCCAAGATACCATCGTTGCCGAAACTCGCGGAACGTTTGTATGGCGAAAGAATCCCAAGTATCGCGGTAATGGACACGTAAACAGGGTTATCGGCCCGTTGAAATATTTAAATTCGACACTATTTTCGCTCCACGATCGATCCACCGTTTTATAGAATACCAGATTTATGTTCGCATCTCTGTACGAGCTGTTGAGAAAACAGAATGATCATTCGATTCGTGCAAATGGAACTCGTTTAAAATTCAATCGCTATAACCACGCAACCGATTTTAGTCGAATATTTTGCTTATTTGTTTTTTTATTTCATACTTTAGTCGAAGGTTGTACTCGAAAGGTGACTCGGTTTAACACTAAACTTATGTGCAATACACACTCTGAAATTAAACATGAAAAATAAATAAGCAGATGATAAAACGTAATTCTTCGCCTTCGTGAAGATTAGCAAAGATTCTAAAGAAATTGTCTTAATAAATTTTGCAAGCAGAAATGAAAAATTTATAAAGGGGTCATTTGACCTTGCTGGTTTAGTGTTAATATAATTTAACTTTAGTTTGATTTAACACTTGGTTTAATATAATTTATTTTGTTGACAGTATAACAATTTTTTTAACTAAAGGTACAGTGGGACAAACAATAGCAATTAATAACGTAGAAATGACTTCAAAAGAATTCATCAAATTTGTCATCTTTTTAGCTACCATCAGCAAGAAACTTAAAAATCAGTTTTTCTTTTGAATGAACCGACATGTGGAAAAATTGTGTTCTATATTGTGTCGTGTAAATTCACCACCATTTTGGTGTACCGTCTCGAAAACACCCTGTTTAATTGAGTAACTGTAAAAATAGTATAGGTAGTTTGGAAATTATGTAATTAATAGCTTGAAATGCAACAGAGATCATCTGGAAATTACCTAATAAAATAATTTCAAGAATAGTACAGATAAACGTTTTATAATTGAATGTTCTGAAAAATAGTGTACATAATTTAAATGTATAATCGAATAATCCCAGAAATACAGATAATCTAAATATTGTATAATCGAATAACCGCAGAAATACAGATAATCTAAATGTATAATCGAATAATCCCAGAAATATAGATAATCTGCATATACCAAGAAAGTAATAACAGTCGAGATAATGCAAAGCAATTTGAAACGGTTTAAAATACCGGTATTTCAAGGAGGTTCATCAAGACGGAAATAGAGAAATTTTCGATTGACGAGTGACACAGTTTGTAATTGACAGCGAGCGTGGCAAACATATTAAACTTAGAACCGGAGTGGAATAAAACTTTGATTCTCGTTAAAGGAATTTGAAGTGCACGAATAAGTCGACTAATAATATCGACTGTTTTCAGGCGCGAGCTACGACGTGACAATGTGAACCGATTTTCTGATTTCCAATAATATCGGGTCACGAGTCAATCAGTCAGACCCCAAAGGAAATTTCACGAAGTTCTAATCTCGCTAATGTTGCGATCGATCTGGCAGATATAGATTTACTACGGTTTAGTTTTCATGTTCGATCTTGTAACATACTGTGTGTACCTTTTCAAATTCATTTTCTAATTCATTGTTTTCTCTATTTTCTTATATTTGTTACATTTGTTATATTTGTAATATTTGTTGTATTTGTTATATTTGTTATATTTGTTATATTTGTTATATTTGTTATATTTGTTATATTTGTTATATTTGTTGTATTTGTTATATTTGTTATATTTGTTGTATTTGTTATATTTGTTATATTTGTTATATTTGTTATATTTGTTATATTTGTTATATTTGCTATATTTGTTATATTTGCTATATTTGCTATATTTGCTATATTTGCTATATTTGCTATATTTGCTATATTTGCTATATTTGCTATATTTGCTATATTTGCTATATTTGCTATATTTGCTATATTTGCTATATTTGCTATATTTGCTATATTTGTTATATTTGTTATATTTGTTATATTTGTTATATTTGTTATATTTGTTATATTTGTTATATTTGTTATATTTGCTACATTTGTTATATTTGTTATATTTGCTACATTTGTTATATTTGTTATATTTGTTCCCTAAAGGTCGATGATTATCTATAGAGAAATTATTTTACCTTATGTAAGAAATTATCTTATTAGGCAAATTATCTTCACACAAAGCAATTATCTTCTATATCTGAATTATTGGCAGTGATGTTTATACTTATGTACTTGTCTTTCATAATTTAAACAGTTGTCTTCAGACAAACAAATTATCTTCTTATCTTATTTAAGAAATTATTTTATCAGGCAAAGAAATTATCTTCACACAAAGCAATTAATCTTCAAAATCTAACCTACCCATCATAGACAGAAATATTTTCAATAAAACAAACTTTAATAATACTTTTAAACTTTATATCAACGTCAATTGTTTGTTGGACAGCGAGAAATGGTCAAAAATTAGAAACCAGTGATTACTACCATTTATAACGATTATGACTGTTCAATTACATTTTTATTACTGCAATACGATCGATGGAAGTCCACAGTGTAAAATCTGTTAACTTTTAGCAGTCGTAGGTATTTTTACTGATGGTAGCTGTAAAACTTTCTAATTGGAAAAATTCGAGGAATGCTTTTGAAGTTGTTATTTCTCTATTACTGGACGCCACATTGTCTGCCTCGCTGTGTTTATAAATCACAATTGTGTTAAACCGAGTGAGTTACCTTTCGAAAGGGTAAAATCATTAAAATTGAGATTGTATTCGGAGGTTATTTTTCTATTACTGGCCGCCATATTGTCTGCCTCGCTGCGTTTATACATCACACAAAACAATAGATTTAGTTAAAAAGTTTTTATTTCAAATTGTGTTAAACCGAGTGAGTTACCTTTCGAAAGGGTAAAATCATTAAAATTGAGAGATTCGAAGTGTGAGGTTATTTTTCTATCACTGGCCGCCATATTGCCTCGCTACATAACAAAATCTGCAACTAAATATTATATTTTGTGAAAATACGTCTTCCTTAAAATGAAATTCTTCTTTCACTTCTCCCAAGTGATTATTATTATAATTTGTAAAAAATCGCATTACTTAAAATGATGGCGTTCAAAACGCCATCTAAATTTGCCTGGCAGTGAACGCGTTAAGTGATGGTATTTGGAGGTTAGTTAAAAATTGCAGCTAATTTACGAGGATTATATCAAACTGCGAATGAGAAATACCGTCGACGACGTTCCTTTTTAATAACGAAATTGCGACCAGTCGTGGAATCCGTACCAGTATGGGCGTTGATTCGAAATCGATCCGGCAATTGCATTCCAATTGGAATTGTTCGAGTGTCGAGCATTCAGGATCGATTATCAGGATCGTTTGAGCGTGGACCTAGAAATTTTTGAATATACCCACTGTCGTTTCGATATCATTTTTCTTTACGAGTATCAAGGATGAAGTACATCAAATAATTTTCATTGTTCATTTGGAAATTTTTTTAAAGCGCAAACATTTGTAAATTTCTAAAATTTAAAATGTGAAAATTGAAAAACTTAATGATTTAGAAATTTAAAAATGAAAAACTTAAAACTGTGATCTAAAAATACTATCCTTTGTATACATCATTTATTTCGTATATTTTAATCTATTTTATTAATGAATATACTCTATGGTTATATACCATAGAATATTTAATTAATACACACTGCATGTTTACGTATTTCACTGCATTTTTTAAATACATTTTTCGTGTGCTATAAATTCAATTTATACGTCATTACACCAAGGAATACAATTAAAAGCGAAGAGCACTTTAAATTAAAATCCTCTTGCAACCCCGTTTTAATGAATTACTCATCTTCCGTTTTCAATTGCACCATCAACCGTTTGAATTCTAATTTCCCTATTAACCTCCAGCGCAAAATAATTCATCAAATATTATGAAGCACCGTGTTCATTGTTCCATTGTTCCGTGCGTCATTGTTTACATTGTTGTTTAATCAGTGTATAAAGTGTGTATTACTTCGTCACCGTCGATACTTGACAGACTGATTCGGTACCCGTTATTTCGAACAATTCATTCCGAGTCATATGGGAAATTTCGAAACGGAAAAATAGTTGATTAACGTCGAGTTAGAAGAGACAGAACGGATGATCGAGAAAAAAGCACTTTGTTTCCGGTGTTTCGTATAAACAAATTATGTTCTGAATAAACAACGCGCGACACGTGCAAACCTTTCAACAAATTTCGAATTTCGAGCTTTATCAATATTCATAGTACCCTTCGTTCATTTCGAAATAAATGAAAGTTTGTACAAGAAAAAACAGATTTTCCATTGTCCGAATATTTTTGCGTCCAAACATGTATCGCAAATCGAATCAGCCGTATCGTAACATGTCGATTGTAATTTATCACGTTCAAAACGGAATCGTCTAATCATTTTCAGATATTTTATTCCATTTCGGAAATTCGTAAATGGGTTATTAATTGAAGGGATTTGTTCTTCCCGCCGTACGCGGCTTCCATTGTGCGTCGATGTGCAATTTTTTTTCCATTGTTGTTCCGATTCATTGCGGTGAATAGTCAAAGAGTAGGAATACGAGAAATGACAAGGAAACTTTTTGGAGAGAGACGGTACAACCAATTTAAATACCGAAACCAAATGAATCGGGCTGGCACGATTTCGACGCGGTATTCCGAAGTGCGCATGCGCATTGCGTGCAAATATGGCGGTCGGCGAAGAATTAACCTGCACAATTTGTAAAATCTTGTCATTTTTCTGTAACACATTCACCTGTATTTTCTTGTGATACATAGTTATTTCTTTATAAGTTATCTACAATAATTATTTCTGTAATATACTTATATACATTAATTAATATTTATACATTTTATATAGATGTATACATTACATCATGCATTGCAATAATCATTTCTGTATATGCTTAAAATTATTTTCGTAACGTAATCATTTAGTATTTCTCTTTCTTTTTCATCTCTTTAATGTTGTAAAATTGAAATAAATACATGGAAAATCGGAGTATATCTCTCGAGACATAAGTCTGAGAAAAGAAGATAATAATAGCGGTGTTCCAAAAAATTTACCCAGATTTTAAAGTGGCTGAAATTGAAGGTAAATTGGCTGGGGTCGTACCATACCCCAGTGTGATCATTAAGGGTTAACGACGCGAAATATAAATCTGACGTTTTATAAGAAATTTCCTTGCCACAGCATAGTCCGGTAAACTGCGGTGAAATTATAATACATCGGCAAATAGGAGGCAAGACTAAGGAGTTAGAATAACAAGGTTCCCTCGGGTCGCATGAATACTAACAAGCTCGACTTTCAGTATTCGATATCGGTATCCTGTGATCCTACGAAATCTGGATCGTTACTATCAGATGACACGAGCAACTATTATTGAGAAGCATCGTAAGTTCCATGTCCGTAAAGTTATCGATGTTAGGAGGCTATGAAACTAGTACGGCACTCGTAAATTATTGAAATGGAACTATAACGCAGATTATCGATGTAGCACAAGTTGAAGAATAAGTGAACGTTGATGGGTTAATAAAATGCCCGTAAGGCAACTGGTAAGCGTTAGGTCTTAGAATTCGTATTACGAGAGGACTAGATCTCGGTACAAGTTTCTAGCTTAAAATAGTTCTAAAATAGTTTCAAATTAATAATTCTTTACCTTTGGAATTTTGCAAATTTGGTCATTTAGTCATTTGGTACTCTGTTATTTTTCACCCGTTTCAATACTCCTAATAAAAAGATTACATTAACGTTATAGGCCGTATTATAATATACATATACAGTTCAAGAACACGATTTGTGAATAGTGGAAAGTGCCGACCAGAACGATCAGTGATTCAAAAGTAGTGATTCATCCAGCGAACCACGTCTCGCAGAGGTTGTATAGGCTAGTAAATTGCAATTCTGATTGCAAGCTGCAGAAACGAAGATGATTAAAGGGAATGTAAAATGAAAATCCGCGGCATTACAGGCGGTAACCGACGTAAATATCGAGTCGTTTGGATCGGTGCGGTTCACTTTGTGAACAATGAACGCAGTCAATGCCCAAAGTTTGATTGTTCTTGACACTTTAGCTATTGACCTGGCTTGCATGAGATTTAGTATCCTTCGTAGCCAGATGTTTGAATGTTTGTCGAGATTAATGCAGTTCCTAAATTGGATTCAAATCGAACGTTTCAACACGGATCGTGGCAGTCGAGATTCCTCGAAATTGATCGTTGACGCGATGCAAAAATTTCATCATCGAACGCGCCCGATCGGTGTCGATGATATTTCAGGATCCACGATGATTATCGACGATACTGAAATATCGTGGATATTGTACTGGAAATACATATTGATTACGAGAATCCTGAAATATTGACTATGTTGTGCCGAGAACATACATATATTGATTGTGAGAATCTTGAAATACTGGCTGTGTTCCCCTGAAAATGTTCAAATGTATTTATGTATTTATTGTTCGAGGGTCTGTTATATCAATGTTAGGTTGTCACGAATCAGTAAATTCGTTCGCGAAATTTTCGACAGTTATTTTTAGAATTTCAGAATTTGGGAAACTATAGATTCAGAGATTTGGCAATTCGGGGATTTTTCAATCTATGTTGTTGATGGCGGTGTGTTTTGTACTATCAAAATTACTGATGACGCACCTGATGCGTTTTGTACTGTAAAATTTGATGATGACGCACTTGATGCGTCTCATACTGACAAAATGTTAATGACGCATCTTGTGCGTTTTATACTATCAAAATTATTGATGACGCACCTGGTGCGTTTTGTACTGTCAAAATTAATGATGACCCACCTGGTGCGTTTTGTACTGTCACAATTAATGATGACGCACCTGGTGCGTTTTATACTGTCAAAATTAATGATGACGCACCTGGTGCGTTTTGTACTGTCAAAATTAATGATGACCCACCTGGAGCGTTTTGTACTGTCAAAATTAATGATGACCCACCTGGTGCGTTTTGTACTGTCACAATTAATGATGACGCACCTGGTGCGTTTTATATTGTCAAAATTAATGATGACGCACCTGGTGCGTTTTGTACTGTCAAAATTAATGATGACGCACCTGGTGCGTTTTGTACTGTAAAATGTGATAATGACGCACCTGGTGCGTTTTGTACTGTAAAACTTGATGTTGACGCACTTGATGCGTCTCATACTGACAAAATGTTAATGACGCACCTGGTGCGTTTTATACTATCAAAATTATTGATGACGCACCCGGTGCGTTTTGTAATATCACCATTATTGATGACGCACCTGGTGCGTTTTGTACTGTCAAAATTACTAATGACGCACCTCATGCGTTTTGTACTGTAAAATTTGATGATGCACTCGATGCGTCTCGTACTGACAAAATGTTGATGACGCACCCGGTGCGTTTCCTACTACGAAAATTATTCACGACGCACCTGGTGTCTTGTTCTCAGAGTACCTGATGACACATCTGGTGCGTTTCATACTACATTACCAAAGTTATTATTGACACAAGTGCGTCTTGTAGTATCAAAGATGTTCATGACGCAGTTAGTGGGTTTCGCTCTTCTAAACATCTGAATCAGCCTCTTCAGCAACTTACCCATCTTACTCTATCTCTACAACATATGTCGCCCATCTTTCTCCGTCTATAGAATTTATGTTGCTCATCTTACTCCACCTCTGCAACTTATGTTGCATATTTTACCCTACAATTGATGCTACCCACCTTGCTCTATCTGTACGATCTATGTTACATATTTTACTCTTTCCAACTTATGCTGGCCACATTTCTCCATACGACTTAGGTTGCCCATCTTCCTCTTCTAAACTTACGCTGGTCTAACTCTATCTACACAACTCATCTCGGTCTATCCACGTAACCTGTGCTTTGTTCCAACCCACTCGAACTCGTCTGGCAGGCCATGTTTCTCCAGGAACGAAAGCACCCGGTCGAATCAGCGACATGTTTCATTCTTTTTCAAGGTACACTTCACATCTTCCGCGACCGTGCACCCGTTCTTCGTTCGTAGTGCATTTGCATCCGTAGGAGCTGCTATCAGTTCAGCTGGCTGATCTGATTTCACAGCACGAGCCGAGTTAAGTGAAGCTCATTCACCGATGGAATTTGACATAGTATCCCGTTGGATACGTTTTCCGGTTGGTTTCGAGCGAACCTTTTATTCGACTCGTTCGCTTTCCCGGCGTTATACTTGAGGCCGCGGAAAAATGACGATGTGACTGTTGAAAAATGCAGAAGATAACAGTGGAAACGGGGACGTCGAATATTTGCTTTTCATTCACGGTTTCGTTGCCGGTTCACGTGGTAATTTAATGTCAAGAGAGCGAAAAGTGGTTATTACCGCGTCGAATAAGTGGAACGTCTCGTCGAATGTGATTAACGAACACTCGGCTGATTCACGAGTGTTATGGAACACCGTAGAAATAACATGGTCGAGTGACGCGCGATAACGATGTCTTCAGAATTTCGATGACACTACGGCAAAGATGAATCGTGTTCTTTATTATTTCGACTGATTTCTTACCGTAATCCCACGAGTTGGCGCGTGGAGAGGCTGGTCCAAGTGTTTGGTACAGCTGCAGCTCCGATTGGTCAGTCGAATCTAGGGATATTCTGTTCCTGGAATATTTGGATCTTGGGATTTTTATTGGAATTTGGAATTTGGAAATTTAGAAATTGGGAAATTTGGAATGTGGAATTTGGAAATTTGGAAATTTGGAAATTTGGTATTTGGTAATCTGGAAATTTGGGAGTTTGGAAATTTGGAAATCTGGAAATCTGGAAATCTGGAAATCTGGAAATCTGGAAATCTGGAAATCTGGAAATTTGGAAATTTGGAAATTTGGAATTTGGAAATTTGGAAATCTAGAAATCTGGAAATTTGGAATTTGGAAATTTGGAAATTTGGTAATTTGGTAATCTGGAAATTTGGGAGTTTGGAAATCTGGAAATCTGGAAATCTGGAAATTTGGAAATCTAGAAATCTGGAAATTTGGAATTTGGAAATTTGAATTTTGGAAATTTGGAAATTTGGAAATTTGGAAATTTGAAATTCTAAATTCCCAAAATTCCCAAATTCTCAAATTTCCCAAATTCTCAAATTTCCCAAATTCTCAAATTTCCCAAATTCTCAAATTTCCCAAATTTCCAAATATCGAATTTAGTTTTAATTCCCGAATCTCTAAATTCTATAATATTCCCTCCCCAAAGAATTAACACCAACGTTAATCGGAAATTACCAATGAAATGGTCCGATTCGAATGATTTTTCGATGGTTTCTCAACGTAGCATGAAGAGAGTAGCAGAGCGAGACGGTTGAACCAGCAGGCAGTTTTAGCGCGGCGTCGAAACAGGATCCTCGGTAAATTTGCTCGTAAACCGTTATCTGCGGTTATCCGCGGTTAATTGTTCCGGCTTCAGTTTCTGGAAGTAATGCATCCATTGGACACGAGGGGGATAACTTCGGGAACAGACAGGCAAACGGGAATATCGTCGATAGAATGCCGTGGCACGGCGTATCGCGAGTTACCGCGAAAGGCTGCCAAGCCGCCATGAAATTGCGAAGATATTCGAAACGCGTCGTTTACCTCGTTAAATCGTATCTGTACGTGTAATTGCGAAACGTAACGCGACACAGATTCCGATACCGAAAGAAATTCGAACCTTTCGGTTTCGAGATCGCCAGTTTACCATTCGCGGATCAAACGTTATCGCGTTCAGTTTGCTCGATCGCGGCCGCTGTTCGATGCTGAGAAAGTGACAGTCGATTCTGAT
Source organism: Megachile willughbiella (assembly GCA_945859595.2). Lineage (NCBI taxonomy): Eukaryota > Metazoa > Arthropoda > Insecta > Hymenoptera > Megachilidae > Megachile > Megachile willughbiella. Next base: position 12,351,175 of record OX243798.1, on the reverse strand, counting down.
TCATTTCAGTTTGCGGATTTAGAAAATTTCAGGATTTGAGAATTTGGGAATGTTGGACCGTTGACAATTTGAAAAATTTAATAATTTGAAAAATTGAAGAATTGAAGAATTGAAGAATTGAAGAATTGAAGAATTGAAGAATTGAAGAATTGAAGAATTGAAGAATTGAAGAATTGAAGAATTGACGACTTAAAGAATTGAACAATTGAACAATTGAAGAATTGAAAAATTGAAAAATTGAAAAATTGAGAAATTGAGAAATTGAGAAATTGAGAAAATGAAATATTGAAATATTGGAATATTGGAATATTGAAATATTGAGAAATTGAGAAATTGAGAAATTGAGAAATTGAGAAATTGAAATATTGAAAAATTGAAAAATTGAGAAATTGAGAAATTGAGAAATTGAGAAAATGAAATATTGAAATATTGAAATATTGAAATATTGAGAAATTGAGAAATTGAAATATTGAAAAATTGAAAAATTGAAAAATTGAAGAATTGAAAAATTGAAAAATTGAATACGTACAAAACAAATACGTAACCATATGACAAAGCCATAATCGCATAACAAATATCCGTAGAAGATCGTTCACGTGCATCGATAAAAGCGAACATCCCGACGATGAGCGAACAATGGGACCTACGGGCGGCAATCAGGGTGTTCGTCTCCGTTTGCGGATCCAGCTAATCGTTTGGACAGGTTCGCGGTCGTGTTACACGGTCCACGGTGTTTAACCGCGAAACGAGTACACGCGTGTCCGCAAATGAGTTTGACAGGCTAGCACCTATGGGTGCACGCGACGACACGAGCACGAATATCTGTCGGCGGTTGTTATATCGATGCCCGACACGCGGGATGTGGTCATCGTTTGCCAGCTTCCCTCTTCGTCATTCAATTAACCCCCTTAACTCGTCACACTGATCAAATCATACCGGTCTCGCACAAAACATTATTTCTATCCTGATTTCTGCTGATTTAATGACCTTCGCGATTGTCGTCGCTTTTCCCGATCTCTAAACTGCCAGTTTTACAAATTTCTACCGACGTTACCTTAAACGTCACCTTAGCAACTATGCAACTCATCCGTGTTCACTGTACAACCACTCAAATTAAATTAGAGGGTCTACAGATCAGGTGCAACGCGACGCACCAGGTGCGTCATGTTGGTAGAACAAGAATGAGATGTAGAGATTTGAAAGTCGTACCAAACGATTAAAGGATGAAACTATCGAAAGCGGTACTACCACTATTCTTGATTTCGAATTTGAACTTTGGAAATTTGGGAATTTTAAATTTGGAAATGTAGATACATGAAATTGGAAATTTAGAAATTTGAGAATTTGAAAGTTTGCAAACTAGAAATTTGTAAATTTGTAAGTTACAATATTAAATAACTTCAAGTTGAAAAATTTGCAATCCTCACCCATCAACAGTACAATATTACCAGTATCACGTTTATGGTTACAGTTCCAACATATTGACAGTGTATACGACAATCCATACAAACGTCCAAGGTAATAAGTCTCTAATAACCGGTGTGCAGATTCATTTACACCGCGGATGATCCTCTCGAAGTCTTCCGAGCACAAAAGGCGAAAAACAGGCTGGTGGACGTTCGAAGGAAAATTCGAAATTCCAGCGTACGAGCTGCGATTAATATTGAATGGACGGCGACAAAAGGGGTGAGAGACAATGGAGATTCAGGACGCGAAAGAATGGAAAGAGAAAAAAAGAGAAAAGAACAAGCAGTCGTAGGAAGGAGAAATAAGTCCCCGGGAAAAAAACGCGAGGAGAGAGAGCTCGTTGAAAACGTTGGAGGAGAAATGAAAAGTCGAAGAGACAAAAAAAAAAAAAAAGAGAGAGAGAGAAAGAAAAGGAGAGAAAAAGGAAAGAGTGGACGAAACGCTTGGCTTCATCTTTCGCACCCTTGGTGAAAGGCCGTCGAGAAATTCGTGCAAATTTTACAAGGCAGCTAAATGCACTAGAATTAGCGACACGCTCGAATAAACGTTGGCTTATGGCACTTCGGTCCGAGCGTTCTTCACCCACTTCAAGATTATCGCGCGGAATTCTTCGCTTTGACATCGAAAAATTTCACTCTTAGACAACATTTCTTTGTAGACACTCGATTTAACTCTCTTTCCTGCCGTCTTCTTCTTTCAGCTTCTATAAAGCTTCTTCAGGTGTTTAGGCATGATTTACGATGCTTTTCGGGGAGGGTTTTTTATTAAGGGTGGTTGGTCTTTGTACTGAAAGTGGCGATTGATGAATTGTGTTTATTGAACTGTATGAATTTGGTTGTTTTTCAGGGTAATAGATTTTAGGTTTAGTTTTAGGTTGATCTTTGTACCCAAAGTGGCGTTGGAGAGATGGATGAATTATGTTTATCGGATTGTAAGAATTTACATGTTTTTGAAAATAGATTTCAGATACAGAAATATTTTGAGGTTAACAATTTCTGAATTTAGGAAATTTCAACGTTATAATTTTTGAGGTTAAGTTATCAAATTTAGACAGTTTTGCAATCAATGTTTCTAAATGTAGAAATTTGCAAAATTAAAATTTTCGAAGCTACATGTCTTCGGATTGGGAAATTTTTCGGATTGAAAATCTTCGAGGTAGATAGTTTCAAAATTAAGAAATTGTCAAGATTCAATATTTTCAAATGTTCAAATTTAATTTATAATATTTCTATAAATAATTATATGTATAGATAATATAAATATGAATTGTGTAAATAATTTATAAAATATCAATATAAATATAGGAATATATTTATGAAACATAAATTGTATTTATTTTAACTTCATAAAAAGCACTACTATAAGTATATCTTCAATTTCTATACATTTCTGCTCTTCATAAAACCATCGCAGCTTTCATCGAAGCTTCTCTTTTAATTTCCAAGAAATCAAGCATGTGAACCGCAGCAGCGTGCGTTTAAAGTTAATGAGAGCTCACGACCACGTTAATTAAAACAGATAGTCATTTTTCAGTTATGCAACAGTGGCATTCACTCTTCGGTTACGCGGCAGTCGCATTCGTTCGGTTTGAGGTTAAAAAAAATGCTACGAATAAACAAATAAATAAAAAGAAAAAAAAAAAGAAGAGAAGAGAATTTAGGGACGCGTCGATTCGCGGCACTGTCGCATCGAAGATCGAGTGAAAAACTTTTATTGCGCCCCCGATCCACCTGTCGAGTTACGAGAATCGATTTTATGACGTATTGACAATGCTCTTGCGTGTTGAGCCGACTGAACGTTACCCGATTTATTGCTCGTAATGAATGATTCGCCAAAATAATATCGCGATCATTCTTTCTCGTCTAACCTGCACGAATAACTCTTTCGTCGTCCATTTTATCGCACCTTTCTGCGTATGATCGATCACCGTACGATTTTGAACGACTTTCAACAGGAATTTATCAGTTTAATCGTCTACCTTTTGGGAAATTATCAGTATGCACGTCTTGTACTGTCAAAATTACTGATGACGCACCAGGTGTGTTTTCTATCATTATTTATTCATGACGCACACGGTGCGACTTTCACTGTCAACGTTATTGATGACGCATCTGGTGCGTTTTGTAATATCAAAGATACTGACGACGCACTTGTTGCGTTTTATACTGTCAAAATTATTGATGACGCACCTGGTGCGTCTTGTACTGTGAGTGTAACTGATGACGCACCCGGTGCGTCTTGTGCTGCGAGTGTAACTGATGACGCACCTGGTGCGTCTTGTACTGTCAAATTACTAATGACGCACATGGTGTGTCTTACACTGTGAGCATACCTGATGACTCACCCGGTGTGTCTTGTACTATCAAATTACTAATGACGCACCTGGTGTGTCTGGCACTGTGAGCATACCTGATGACTCACCTGGTGCGTCTTGTACGATCTAAGATACTAATGACGCACGTAATGCGTTTTGTACTGTGAAAATAAGTTATGACGCACCATATGAGTCAGAGACTATTCACGATAGAGAAGAACTTTCTATTGAAACGTATTTTTCAATCAAACCGGTTTATTTCCATAAAACCAGCTGAAATTCAACAAATTGAAAAATTAAATTATAACTACAATTCTGTAGAATGGCATTGTTTCATTTTTCTGTATTTAAATGTCCCATTTCCATAGCTTGCATACGCAGTTAATACAATAAGCACAATGAATATTTGAAAAATTGTGAAATTAAATTATGACTGCGTTATTCAGCACACCATTATTTTCATCTTTCTGTTTAAGCGTACCATTTTCGTGGATAGTACAATATTAATTTCATTTAATATTTATTTGTGGCTCTTTCCCTCATGGCATTTATATTTCTACATTTACGTTTCGAGTAAAATCTAATTTAGAAATCATTTTTTTTTTTTCAAATTTTGTCACTGATGCATAAAATAAGACTCGTTGAAGAAACAGAAAATTAATTTGAAACAACCTTGACACCAGCAAATGCAGATGCAGTGACATTCTAATGATCCTCTCGACCTCCTTCCATCTTAGTTTATTCGTATTCCTTTTTTTCAATTCAAGTACCTTTTCAAATTCATTTTCGAATTAAACTGGGACACCTGTACAACGATGTGCATCGGACAGCTTTAGAATCCAAAGAAAGATATCGGATTTGAGAAGAGTTCATTAGAGACGTCACATTCAAACAGGAACCCTATGAATACTTATATTCTTCCAAATGCGATCATCAATATTCCACTGAAAAATACCAATAAAATAGTTGTACGATTCTATTCACGGTTTAAATTGTTTAAAACCGTTTTCATTTACAAATTTATAAATTGTTATTGTATCCTTTTATATCCAACATTTCAATTTCTTAAATTCTCAAATTGACAAATTGACAAACTTTGAAATTCGACGATGGTATCGACGACGCAACCGATGCGTCTTATAATGTCAAAATTACTAATGACGCACTTGGTGCGTCTTGCACTGTGAGTGTAGCCGATGACGCACCCGGTGCGTCTTGTACTGTCAAAATTACCAATGACGCATTTGGTGCGTCTTGCACTGTGAGCGTAGCTGATGACGTACTTAGTGCGTCTTGCACTGTGAGTGTAGCTTATGACGCACCCGGTGCGTCTTGCACTGTGAGTGTAGCTTATGACACCCGGTGCGTCTTGTACTGTGAAAATTACAAATGACGCACCTGATGCGTCTTGTACAGTGAGTGTAGCTGATGACGCACTCGGTGCGTCTTGCACTGTGAGCGTAGCTGGTGACGCACCTGGTGTGTCTTGTACTGTCAAATTATTAATGACGCACCTGGTGTGTCTTGTACTGTCAAAATTACTAATGACGCACCAGGTGTGTTTTGTAGCACATGTCGACACAATATAACTCCACAAACCTCCATTTTGCGATTGTACTCATTTCAACACATTTTAACTGCGCAAACCTACGTCCTCACACAATGACACAATCGAACAGCAGCCATATATGGGTTAACCATCATCCATCATTGACTCTCCCCTAATTTCTAAAGCAACAATCGCCTGTACACAATGATCAATAGAAATAGGAGCATCAGGCGAGATTCTCGCGAAATTAATGCACCATTCTTTCCGATTCCCCTTTTCATCGGTTCTCTTTCTTCACAGTACTCGACGATCCATTCGATCGCGAGCCAATCGAGGATCCCCGTGATTTCGATTCGAGTAGCCTTTAGAATGATTCTTTCCGAGACGCTGAGGCGGGACGATTGTAGCAATTAGTGCTTAATTGCCGTTGCTTCGAGCCGTTGAAAACCTTCGGAACCTCCAACGACCCTCGAACGTTCTTTCCTTTTCTTCCAGTTCGATCTTGGTTGCCGTTTCCGCGTCCATTTATCATTCACAATGCCCGAGACGTATTTCCGGAAAATGCTACGAAACCGAAACGATCGCTTCAAATTTTAATAAATCCACCGACAGCTGCGGTTTCGCCGAAATAATTATTTGAACGGGTTTACGCGGCCCTTTGCTGTTTTAATCACTCTCCTTTGTGATTAAAGGACATCCTTGCGGACTCGAGATTGCTTTTAATCGCTGATGAGAATCGACGAAGCATTCACCGTCAAAGAAATAGGGTTTCATCGGGTTTTTCACGAACAAAGGTATAATTGTTCGAGGTTTTCAAATATTAATTATTCCGCAGACGTGGAGAAAATGTAATCTTGTTTTTCGTTGTTGAGGTCATGGCAATTGTACGTTACAGAAGACGTTAATTGTAGGACATTTGAGAAATATTTCTTCGTCAGCGTTCTGAAATATTAATTATTCTACAGACGTAGAGATAAGAAATTTAATTCTATTTTTCGTTGTTGTTCCTTTGAGGTTATGGCAATTTTACGTTACAGACGTTATTTGTAGGACATTTGAGAAATATTTCATCGTCACCGTTCTAAAATATTAATTATTCTGCATGGATGTGGAGATAGGAAATGTAATTCTATTTTTCATTGCTAGTTTGAGGTTATGGCAATTTTACATCACGTAGGTCAGTAGAAGACCTTAGTTAGTTGTTGGTCATTTAAAAAGTATTTTATCGTGACATACTTCTCAACATTGTTCTGCATATGTGGAGGTAGAAAATGTAATTTTGTTTTTCGTTATATTTGAGGTTATGGCAATCTTACATTACTCATGTCAGACATTGTAGAACGTTTAAAAACCTTACTATAAATGTCAGAAGCACAATGTTTCATAAACGTGACATTACTATAAATGTTAGAAACTATTACAAATTTTATAGGTTAAAAATGTAGATGTGTATTATATTTAACTTATCTGCATAATGAATCTTTTTCTACCACGATTACAAATTAGATAAGAAATAATGAGGGAAGAGAAAGATGCAAGTAAATGTTATAAAATGATAAAAAGCGTGTATGGGAAAGTGCAATTTTCTTTAGAATGTTGTTCCGTTCCAGAGCTGAATTCCACGTCTCCGTCAACAGGCGAGTTCGGTGAATTCGTCGAAGACGTCGAGAACGACGAATTAACCAAAGACAGAGACGACGACGAAGATGCGGTCGAAGACATCCTTTACATGCGGGGTGCATCCTTTACGATACATCTGGATCCACCGGCAGAGAATTCGACCACGAATTCCAGCAAGATTAACGAGGAGAACAGTGCTCCTGTTGATCGAATCGAACCACGAGCCACGTCTCAGGTACGTGATCAATTATTTCATTTGTCAATCTGTATATTAGGTATTCTCACATTTCTACATTCTCAAATTATCGTGATTATTCATTTGGACATTTGGTAATTAGATTTTTGAGAATTTGGTAATTACACATTTGAAGGTTTGGTAAATACAGTAATCAGGTATTCTCACATTTCTACATTCTCAAATTATCGTGATTATTCATTTGGACATTTGGTAATTAGATTTTTGAGAATTTGGTAATTAGACATTTCAAGGTTTGATAAATACAGTAATCAGGTATTCTCACATTTCTACATTCTCAAATTATCGTGATTATTCATTTGGACATTTGGTAATTAGATTTTTGAGAATTTGGTAATTAGACATTTCAAGGTTTGATAAATACAGTAATCAGGTATTCTCACATTTCTACATTCTCAAATTATCGTGATTATTCATTTGCACATTTGGTAATTAGATTTTTGAAAATTTGGTAATTACACATTTGAAGGTTTGGTAAATATAGTAATCAGGTATTCTTATATTTCTACATTCTCAAATTATCGTGATTATTCATTTGGACATTTGGTAATTAGATTTTTGAGAATTTGGTAATTACACATTTGAAGGTTTGGCAAATACAGTAATCAGGTATTCTCACATTTCTACATTCTCAAATTATCGTGATTATTCAATTGGACATTTGGTAATTAGATTTTTGAGAATTTGGTAATTACACATTTGAAGGTTTGGTAAATACAGTAATCAGGTATTCTCACATTTCTACATTCTCAAATTATCGTGATTATTCATTTGGACATTTGGTAATTAGATTTTTGAGAATTTGAAAATTTGCTAACTAGAAGTTTGGAAATTTGGAAATTAAAAATTAAAAAATTTCATAATTATAAATAATAAAGTTTGATCACTTGCAGACTTAAAAATAAAAAATTTTAATAATAATTTTATGTATACTACCATTATTATTATCTTATAACAATTTCCATGACGTTAAAGTTTTTTAAACTATCTTACATTATTTAAATTACAAGATACTATTAATAAATCCTCTCTCTAAAATTTATAATCTGCATTTTCACAGTAAATTTTTAGTTAAAATTTTCAATCATATCTGCTACATAAAAACCCGAAGCACGAAATTAAAGAAAAAAATATTTTTCGGTTAAACGAGAACGAAAAGTAATTTAATATAATCCTTTAGTCAGTACAAATAAAAATGTCGATTAATTCGGTGAAATTGTATGGAACAAAATATTATGCACTTTCGGTAACTACATATGTATAAATGTATATTACACGCAGTAACGTATTCAGCCGTTACTAGTTTCGAAAATAAAATTCTCCGGCCGAACAATGGGCAACAGGATGAATTTTCATCGGAGCGAATAGGCGAGTGCCGGAAAGGTTCGAGCAGATTGCAGAATCGGGGAAAAAAACCTGAAAAAACATGCAGTTCCTATTCATGCCGTTATATACGAATTCTGAAATCGCAGTCGAAGCTACGACCGGCATAGAAGTTCGACAATTTTTCAATTATTTCCACAAGTTTCGAATCGTACGATATACCTATTCGGTAATAGAAACAAAAAAAAAAAAAACGGAAGGAAAGAACAGCATAGCAATTGTTGCCGAAAGGCAAACGAACAAGCGTGATCTAAAATTGTATCGAATTTGTCTGACCAAATAATAGTTTCCACTTTGCGAATTTGAAAGAAACGTGAAGATTTTTTATTTGGAAATAAAAACTTGGAATAAATGTTATTGCAAATAATGTGATATCATATTAAAAATAAATGGAAATAATGCTATTATCACTTTGAACGCATTAACTTTATTTAACTTTATTAATACAGCTTTATTTTCAACATACTGCTCTGGCAGTATTTCATTATTCATACTGCATGTAGCTGCAAGCGTTTAATATTATTTATCATTGAATAATTGAAATTGTTCTTTAACATGATTAACACGAATATTTTATGCGTCATCCGAAAGTGGATGGTGTGATGTTAAACGTGATAAAAAATAATGCAACGTCGAAATACTGACGACGCACTTGTTGCGTCTTACACTGTCAAAATTATCGATGACGCACATGGTGCGCTTTTTACTATAAAATTTGATGATGACGCACCTGGTGTGTCTTATACAGTCAGAATTATTGATGATGCACATGGTGCGCTTTTTACTGTAAAATTTGACGATGACGCACCTGGTGTGTCTTATACAGTCAAAATTATTGCTCGACGCACATGGTGCGCTTTTTACTGTAAAATTTGGCGATGACGCACCTGGTGTGTCTTATACAGTCAAAATTATTGCTCGATGCACATGGTGCGCTTTTTACTATAAAATTTGACGATGACGCACCTGGTGTGTCTTATACTGTCAAAATTATTGACGACGCACATGGTACGCTTTTTACTGTAAAATTTGACGATGACGCACCTGGTGCGTCTTTTACTGTCGATATTGATGACGCATCTGTTGCGTTCTATATTATCAAGATTGACACCCAGTGCGTCTACTGTGAAAATGGCTAATGTTGAAAAATCAGAATTTGCAAAGAGTTCCGCATCATTTAATAAATCAATAAATAATAATACTTGAGGGATATACAGATTGAAAACTCCCAAAGGTTTAAAACCCCTTCGTTTCCGTGTGACGTGATCATCCTGCGCCCTTATCCGAGGGATCTTCCGGCTAAAAATATCACGAGGCGAGCAACAGGTCCCTTCATACGAACCCCGGTTCTATTCCCCTCCTATTTTCACCCCAGAATTTTCCCCGAATCTTCGATAACTCTAACAAGATCAAGTAATTAACGTTGATTAATCCTCGGTTGTAGGGTCCCAATTTGGAGCAAAAATTACCGTCGACGATGGAGAGTATCGTCAGTACGGAACCGGCTTGTTCGTTGGATTGTGGACCGGCAGGAAACTGCTACATCGAACAGTCCCGAGGGGATGACGTTGATCTGCTCGACGAGGAAGCTGAGAATGCAGCCGAGGACGCTTCGTTGTCGATGGATCTCGAAGGAAACGACGTGGCTCCAAGACGGAAGCAGGAGTCCTTCAGGCAACGATGCCAGTGTCCCCTAGGAAGAGGCGGTGATCGATGTCAACTTGGTGAGTGATTTTCCCTTCGTGTATTATTCAGCAAATGTGTGGACGCACCCCTTGCGTCCTGTACTATATATGCATCGTAATTATGTCAATAGACAACGATACATGTGTCTTATACTATTAATTATTCCTGACGCAACGTATGCGTCTTATAATATCAAACTTCTTCGTGACGCAACGTATGCGTCTGGTACGTCAGAATTATTGATGACGCGGCTGGTGTGTTTTGTACTAGCAAAGTTATTGATGTCGCAACGTATGCGTCTTATGGTAATTATTCGTGACGCAACGCATGCGTCTTATAGTATGAAACTTCTTCATGACGCAACGTATGCGTCTGGCACATAAAAATTACTGATCACAGCACTGGTGTGTTTTATACTATGAAAGTTATGGATGACGCAACGTATGCGTCTTATGATATCTATTATTCATGACGCAATATATGCGTCTGATACTATGAATTATTGACGACGCACCTGATGCGTCTTATAATGTAAATTGCTAGTGACGCATCTGATGCGTCTTATAATGTAAATTGCTAATGACGCACTTAATGCGTCTTGCACTACTAAAGTTATTGACGACGCACTTGATGCGTCTTACATTGCAAGTTGTTTGTGACGCACCTAGTGCGTTTTGTACTACTACTACAATTATAGACGACGCACCTGATGCGTCTTATACTACCAAAGTTATTGTTGACGCACATGATGCGTCTTGAATTGTAAGGTGCTGATGACGCACCTGATGCGTCTTATATTACATATAGTATAATCGATTGTTGATGACAAATAATTGAATTTCTAAATATGACAATTTATATCACCGTTAAACGTTAAATGTAAATAATGGAAAAGAAATTTCATAGAGATTTTCTATTAATTTCTTCTTATCGTAGTAGTTATCTACTGTTCGATAAAAGACCAGTGAAACGGAGTTAAACGTACTGGAATCACCGAGCAAGATTCTAATTGCACGATGGCCTCTTGCTAAATTAAATTGTGTCACACGCTGTACTTCGACAGCACGGGCGAGTAATGGCGCTAAGATCAAAGTGTTCTAACCCTTGCTGACCCGCTGAACGGAGTTTGCAGTTCGCAGACTCGTACGGTGACGCAAAATCACGTGTCACGTACTGCACATCCGGTCGATACACTGATTTATGGCCGTGATGAACTGTGCTTTAAATCTCAGAACGTACGTCAAACGATTTTATTCGATTCGTTTCAATAATTCGAGCGGAGAGCGAATTAATGCCAGTAATAAAATGCAAATTATTCGGTTCATTGTTTTAATCACTGATTAGTATCAATTTTAATTATCGAGCTTTTACTTCTATTATTGTTATTACCATTTTCATTTTATCCGCTGATACAAAGTGATTCCACTATTAAATAAATTAAAATCCATTGATTAATTTATAAATGCATAAACATGAACGTTCACAGTCAACTAATTAAGAGAGAAAATCCAAAGTTCATTTTGCCTGCTGACACAAAGTGCCACTATTAAATAAATTAGAATCCAATGATTAATTTATAAATACATAATCATGAACACTCACTGTCAACTAATTAAGAGAGAAAATCCAAAGCTCATTTTGACTGCTGATACAAAGTGGTTCCACTATTAAATAAATTAGAATCCATTAATTAATTTATTGATACATAATCATGAACCATAGTCAAATAATTAAAACAGAAAATACAAAGCTGATCATTCATCTTCTACGACAAAATGGTTCCACTGCTAAATAAATTAGAATTGACTGTTCAATTCATTAGTGCACAAACATGAACATTCACAGTCAAATAATAAAAACATAACATTTCTAAACTCATCATTTTGACTGCTGATACAAAGTGGTTAGGTTAAACAAATATAGAATTGAATCATAAATTTTTACGGTTGGATATGTACACAAATAAATTAATATTTAATCCTATATATTTTATTCTCAACTGTGTAACATAATTACTGCGTATTGAAAAAGGTATACAGGAAAGTGGAAATGAGTAATACTAACACCATTAAAAAAACACTCAACTTGCTAATATAAAATAAACTAGATAAGTAATAAAGCTTTGATTACAATACATATAAAATGTTACTCTAACATAAATAAATAATCGATACAATTAAATTGCAAAACCGAAGCTACTCATAAATATCGATTTGTTAAAGAAGAAGAATCTGCGAATTTGCAGTGAAAACCGTGAACAATGTTCTTAGACGTCTCTTGTCGAAGCAGTCGAAGGAAAAGGGAATAGAGTCATTCCCTGAAATTTACTCAATTTTCCTCTTCGTTCTTTTATCTAATTTCCGTCCCGAACGCTCCACGTCTCCCGGTAATGTTCTCCGTCGAACAATTTATTCCCGGACTCGCTGGTACAAATCGATCGTTGAATTATCCACGAGGAAATACGACGATCGGCCCCGGGAAATCCTAGTTCGCTTATCATTTATTTATTCGGTTGCTGGCGAAGTAGTTTCTGCGGCCGCGACCTCGGGATCAACGCGAAAATGCATCGGGAAGTCGAGAAAACCGGATCAGGCTTAAAGGCGGGAAAATCGGACACGCGCGATGGAGGTTTAACATCTTCGTCGAGATAAGTGGAATATGAGCTACCGGCTTTCTCCGCGGTGGCCATTTTCAACGCATTATTAAGTAAAGGAGTAAGAGACAGGATCTTCCGGATACGGACAGAGGGGAAAAGTGGAGGATTTTGCAGATTTGGTCATTTGTTTTTCTGATTTAGGGAGTTGGAAATGTGTGAATGTTGAGTTAATAAATTTTCGGTATTTCAAGCTTTGAGATTTAGGGGTTGGTAATTTGAGAATTTGAGGATTTTGGGATTTTGGGCAATCGAGAACTTGCAGATTGAGGGATTTCGAGATTTGGGAGATTCGCAATTTTGGAGATTTAGGGAATTTGGGATTTAAGGGTTCGAAGATTTGGGAGATTGGCAATTTTGGAGATTTTGAGGATTTGGGGATTTAACTGTTCGAAGATTTGAGAGATTAGGAGATTTGCAATTTTGGAGATTTAGGAGATTTGGGGATTTAATGGTTTGAAGACTTGTGAGATTTGAAATTTGGAGATTAGCAGATTTGCAATTTTGGAGATTTAGGAGATTTGAGGATTTAAGGGTTTGAAGACTTGTGAGATTTGAAATTTGTAGATTAGGAGATTTGAAATTTGGAGATTAGGAGATTTGCAATTTTGGAGATTTAGGAGATTTGGGAATTTAAGGGTTTGAAGACTTGTGATATTTGAAATTTGGAGATTTAGGGATTTGAAGATTTTAGGATTTGAAAATTTCAAAGTAGAAAGTTTAGGAGTTTTGGAGATTGAGGGATCTGAAGACTTGTGAAATTTGCAATTTTGGAGATTTAGGAGATTTAAGTGTTTGAAGACTTGTGAGATTTGAAATTTGGAGATTTATGGGACTTGAGGATTTGGAGATTTAGGGATTTAAGAATTTAGGAAACTTGGAGATGAAAAGTTCAGGTTTTTGCGGATTTGAGTATTTGACAATTTAGTCGAATAGACAATTTAGAAAATTTTACAATTTCCAAGTGGGAGAACATGAAAATTAGTAAAATTGAAGATTCTAAAATTCGAGAATTAACGAACCAACTAAACCAGCTATTCATCAAGGCTGTTAAGTGCTCGCCACTTGCCCGAATGTGCGCTGTTGCCCGTCACTGTTGTGTGCGAATTTGTCTCGCTGTTTGCAATGAATCACGTCGAACCAAGGTTTATATATTGGGTCACTGGACGATTCGAAGCACAATAACGATCGATAAGCTGACGAACTCGTTCCTGTTAGATGCTGAAATATTTGTCATGCTTTCTAAAGAATAGATTTATGATTCTATCCGAACGTCTATTAATACAGTTTGCATTATAATTTATGATTCTTCGTAACGCGATTTTTATTCTCCTTCGAGAATAAAAAATTATTTACAAAGATACAGTTTGAAATATTTTTGAACTGAATGTATTATACACATGGCGTATAAATAAGGTTATTAAAAATTAGTGCAAATTTTCAATTTTATTTGTCAATTTCGAACATGACGCAACGTATGCGTCTAGTACATCAAAATTACTGATCACAGTACTGGTGTGTTTTATACTATCAAAGTTATTGATGACGCAACGTATGCGTCCTATGATATCTATAATTCATGACGCAACATATGCGTCAAAGTTATTGATGACGCAACTCATGCGTCTTAAGATATCTATAATTCATGACGCGACATATGCGTCAAAGTTATTGATGACGCAACTCATGCGTCTGATACTATGAATTATTGACGACGCACCTGATGCGTCTTGTACTATTAGTTGCTGATGACGCACCTGATGCGTTTTGTACTATCAATTATTGACGACGCACCTGATGCGTCTTATAATGTAAATTGTTGGTGACACACCTGATGCGTCTTGTAATGTAAATTGCTAATGACGCACTTAATGCGTCTTACACTATCGAAGTTATGAACAGACTTTTAATCATATAACAAATATATTTGAAATTCTGCGATAAAAATGACAACTCCTAATTTGGACCTTGTTGATTGCTTCTGTATTTTCAAATACTGCAGATAAATAATCAGTTTATATTTGCAAATATCCATCGGACGTTCAGAACGATTAAATTGTGACTACCGATGTAACTAGACCAAAATTTACCTATGTTGTATCGATAGTAAGCCACGACATATCGATCTCATAAATATCGACTGATTTATTTTGTCCGTTTATCGGATACCGTATGCTCGTTTGGAGTATTCGATAGCACTGGTTTGCACACGGGTTCGCAATCAAGAAACAAGGCAGTGTGGATCCCTCGACGATCCTTTGCCCGCTGAATCCCCGCAGCGATGAAGTTGCCCTCGGATTTAATGTAAGTACAATTTATTTGAGCCAAACTGTTGCTTCAGCTGCGTAACTCGTCCGGCAAATATTTGACAAACATTAGTCGTACGAACTTCTCGCTGGACTTCGGCTGTGAATCAAACAGTTCTAATTGGCGTTTCCAGTTTGACGAATGTGGAGGAAAGTTGGCTAATATGGTGAGGGATCTGGATATGGGCAAGTCTGAAATTGGATCGAATAGCAGGTACAGTCGGGGGCAAATCTTGTGCAGGAAATGTGAGGATGCACTGGAAAGGAATCCGTGATAATTGTTAGTGAAATTTGGGAATGTACATATTTAGAAAGGTTACTTCAAAAAATGGAAGAATTGAGAAGTCGAGAAAATGTCAATTTTAGAATTTATCAAATTCACAAAGTGAAACATTGAAGAATCAAAGTGTTCTAGGATCGATGAATAGAATGGATGAATTGAAGAATTTATGATTTGATGAATTTGGAATTGAGGAATTGACGAATTGACGAGGTGAAGAATTGAGGAATTGACGAATTGACGAGGTGAAGAATTGACGAATTGACGAATTGAAGAATTGAAGAAGTGAAGAATTGAAGAATTGACGAATTGAAGAATTGAAGAATTGAAGAATTGAAGAAGTGAAGAATTGAAGAATTGAAGAATTGAAGAATTGAGGAATTGAAGAATTGAAGAATTGAAGAATTGAAGAATTGAAGAATTGAAGAATTGAAGAATTGAACATTGAAGAATTGAGGAATTGAAGAATTGAAGAATTGAAGAATTGAACATTGAAGAATTGGGAAATTTGGAATTGACGAATTGACGAACTTGGAATTTGTTAAATTGACGAATTGAAGAATTGAAGTATCATAAAATTCTAAAATAGTAAAATCGTCAAATCGAAAAACTGAAAAATCTTTCATTCGAGAAAGTAAAGAATCGAAGAATAAAAGAATTGCAAAAGTGAAAAGTCGAAGTGCAGTCGAAGTGCAGAAGTCGAAGTAATATTGAAGAATGAAAGAATCAAAGAATGGAAAAATGAAATAACCGAAGAAATAAAAAATGTGAAGATCGAAGAATTAAGAGTACGTTAACCCGAATCAATAAAATCGACAAGTTTCGTATCTTTATCTCGAGCAAAAGGTTCGTGCATCAGCTTTGTTTTATTTACTCGAGGGATAAGGTTCTTTTTCTCAACCGAATCGTAGAGGATAGGTCCCGATCGACGTGTTTGTTCGAAATGCCTGACCGTCGAGTTCTCCGTCGCTAAAACGGCAAAGAAGAACAAAGTGCAGAGCCAAGAAAGATCTTAAGAGGATTTCAAGATCGGACAGAAAAGTTTCTACGGGCTATAATGCACCGGAAACTTGTCTCAGACACCCCTGCCGGGGTTGGCGTGAATTCGTTGCGCAGTAAATGGATGTAAACAGATCAATGGCGACCAGTTTTTTCGTTTCCGTTGGAGAGTATTTCTAAATAGGGCATGCAAGAACTAGACTAGTGGGTCTGCAGATCAGTTGTGTTCGCATTTCAAATTTTCGTGCAGCCTGTAATAATTTTAATACTAGATAATACCAACTTCTATTTTTAAACAGCACTAATTGGAAAATTTTCAAGGAAGAAAATGTGAAAGGGTCATTCCACGTCAAATCGGTCACTTTTGGAAGTCACCAACATATGGTCATATTTTTTTCAAATTTTAACCCTTTACGTCCCTCATTGAGAAAAACGCAAAAATAGAATTTGTTTAAATTTTCCGACATTTTATAACAAATTGACAAAGTTAGAAAAAATATTTTAAAATATCCCAATCCTTCATGAATAAAACAAAAAAAAATTTAGCTAAATCGGTTTATTAGTTTCTAAGAAAAAAATTCGTAAGTGAAGCCTATTTTCGCAAAAATGAGCAAAAATTGCAAACTTTGAAGACTTGTTATTCCTGAACAAATTCGAAACCGGCAAAATGATGACTTAAACCCCCTCTAATTTCACATGGACTACAACATATTTCGATTAGAGCAAAATCGATTTTGGTGACTTCCAAAAGTGATCGATTTGGCGTGGAATGACCCAAAAACTAGTTTTCGAAATAAGTGGTCTCGTAGAAAAGCATTTTCCAGCTTCCAGAGAAATCATAGCACCAGGAAAGTCGTTTCTTTAGCCATAAAAAATGTACACGAGCGTGCGCCGGTATCGAAGCTTGCCAATTTGTAAGCGGAAATAAACGGGATACCGGGAAAAATGGGAAAAGAAACGAACTCGTCTAAGTCGTTGTCGTCGAGCGCAATTTAGAACACGACCGAACGTGGAAACGCGTGTACACACAACGTGAACGTAACAGTCTCGATGGGGGATCAGGGTGAAACTTTTGTAACGAGTTTCGTGTACTCCCTATCCCAGAGCTCCTAGTTTCCAGCGTTCCGAAAAAATACCCTGCTACTAACCAACGAGAAGTTGCTTATAGTACTATTTTTTTAGTAACAATAATTCGTTAACAGTTACGAAATGTCCAAATTTCTGAATTTTAAACTCCAAATTTCCACAACTCTAATTTGAAAATTTCTAAATTTCCAAAATACCATTTTCAGTATCGAAATTTCCGAATTGTCAACTTTTGATATACCTAGATTTCCATCTTTCTAGAGTAAGTATTCATTTTATCAAATTTGTTGTTTCCCAAATTTCTAAACTTGGAAATTTGGATAACTTGAAAATTTCTAAATTTCAAGTTAAGAGAAATTTGAAACTTCGCAATCTTACATCTTGAATTTATCGAATTAAAGAAATTTCAGAAATCCGTACGAATAATTGATCGCTACCTCCCAAAAAAATGCAAACGCAGACACAATCGATGGCATTCGGTTCTGGAACAATACTTACACGACACTTCGATTTCGGTAGTTCCACGGGTTCCCCTCGAGCGTTTCGAGTTCGGAATCCGCGAAAAGTTTCTCTCGCCATCTAGATCTTCGTACACCTTTACCACACTCGGAAGTTTCTCTAATTGTCCTTTCATCGGGCGAACAACTTTTGCTCCGTGTCCGACCATAAATGATCCCAGCCAGATCTCGACGATGTCTTTCTCCCTAATAAGTCTAATTCACCGGTCGGTCCTTGGGATCTGCTATGCAGATCAGCTCCTCCTACTCCGCTGCAGAAACTAGACTGGAAGTTTGCGAGCGTATAACATTCGAACTTCCGCTTGAACGGCCGAGAGGCGTTACTTCCAATCGGGATTGCTTTCAATACGCGACGATCAAAGATCATTTAAGTATTTGTACTTCCAATCTATTTCAAACTTTAACTGCTAAACTTTTTACAATTGGAATTTTCACAATTTTCGTTTCGAAACTTTCTGCAATAATAACATTCCTCTTGTTTATTTTTTTAACGTTGGATTAGTAAGCTTCGAAATTGAAGATTATTTTTTAATTAATTAGGTAATCTTTGTTATAATAATTATGTTACTTATGTTAGTATTTTAATGAGGATATCATTTCGGATAAAAATTTGCGTTGTTGCATATTGTTACGAAAATGTATTGGTTTAGGTTAAGTTAAAATAAGTTTGGAATTGTGGGAATTTGGGAATTTGAAATTTAGGATTTTGAAAATTTAGGGTTTGAAAATTTGAGTTTTGGAAATTTACAAATTTGAATTTTGAAAATTTGTAATTTGTAATTTGTAATTTTGGAAATTTGAAATTTGGGATTTGGAAATTTAAATTTTGGAAATTTGGGATTTTGAAAATGTAGGGTTGGAAAATTTAGGATTTGAAAATTTGAATTTTGGAAATTTTGGATTTGGAAATTTAGATTTTGGAAATTTGGGATTTTGGAAATTTAGGGTTCGAAAATTTGGGATTTGAAAATTTGAATTTTGGAAATTTTGGATTTGGAAATTTAGATTTTGGAAATTTGGGATTTTGGAAATTTAGGGTTCGAAAATTTGGGATTTGGAAATTTAAATTTTGGAAATTTGGGATTTTGAAAATGTAGGATTGGAAAATTTAGGATTTGAAAATTTGAATTTTGGAAATTTTGGATTTGGAAATTTAGATTTTGGAAATTTGGGATTTTGGAAATTTAGGGTTCGAAAATTTGGGATTTGAAAATTTGAATTTTGGAAATTTTGGATTTGGAAATTTAGGGTTCGAAAATTTGGGATTTGAAAATTTGGAATTTGAAATTTTGGAATTTTGGAAATTTAGGGTTCGAAAATTTGGGATTTGAAAATTTGGAATTTGAAATTTTGGAATTTTGGAAATTTAGGGTTCGAAAATTTGGGATTTGAAAATTTGAATTTTGAAAATTTGGAATTTGGAATTTGGAATTTTGGAAATTTGGAATTTGGAAATTTAGATTTTGGAAATTTAGAAATTTGAAAGGGTTTGAAAATTTGAAAATTTGAAATTTAGGATTTGAAAATTTAGATTTTGAAAATTTACAAATTAGAATTTTGGAAATTTGGAAGTTTGAATCTTGAAAAGTTTGGAGTTTAGAATTTGAAATGTACAAATTCGAATTTTAGAAATTTGCAGAAGCGAATAGAGTAGAAAAGCAAGTGTTTGAACCGTCATAAAACACGAAACGCGTAAAAGGTGTTCAAAGGCAAAGAATTAATCGTCGTCAGGTTGTATCGATACCAGACACACATTTCTCTATTTATGCGTACTGCTAACGAGAAAGGATAAAGAGTTCTCGTCGCGTCACTTCATCGCAATGTAAATCACAGTGTAGCAAGAGCTTGTTTTATGAAAGAGGACGACGAGCCGCACAGAAATTATGAATGAGCTGCACTTTGCAAAATTAGAGCTTCACCTTCTAACGCGTGCCGACTATTAACACGCGTTTCCTGTAATCTGTAACTCACGCGTAAAATAGCTACACTTTCGAGCTTTTTTCCTTTGAAGATTTTCCGAGTCCCCGAACTTATCGATTCCGTGTTAATTCTCTTTAATACTCGAGCGTTAAAAAATTTAATTAAAAAATAAAATTTCATATACGTTTCTCTGACAATTGAAAATTATACAGAGAACGAAAAATGTAGAATTTTTTTAATTTTCAAAAATGAGAGAAATTATACAAGTTCCTTTGAAAATGAACAAAATGTACAAGTTTTAAATTTGAATAAAAATTTTGAAGCACCAAGTATTTTTATATGGTCTAACAATTTTTCATTTTGAAGGATTTAATGTTTCGTCAGGTGTCATAAATGTGTGCACAAATTACTTTAATTCTTGGAGTTATTTAACATCAGTTTGTAATTTTTAAAGCTTGGAAATTAAATTACATTTTTAATTGTATATTCGTATCTCCCGCTTCGAAGCATCGTAAATAATGTAGGCAAAAGACATTTATTTGCGGAATTATGTATGGTACGAGTTTGAAAAGAGAAAATACATTTGCATATGCCATTGAGGATATTTATAAAGCGTATCATGGAAATGTTTTAATTAAAAATTATATATTAGGAAGTGGCAGCGATGGTTATTATTTAAAACTTCAATAACAGTTCGCGAAATAAACTGCAAATGAACTTTTCAATTCTTAATAGGACATTTTTTGAAAAGGACATGTGAACACTTTTTGATTTATTTATTAATAAATGGAAAGTTTATCTCTCATACGGTTGTGTAATTAATATAAAAAGAAATGGTGAATTAAAAGTAATAATATTAAATGAAAAATACAATTTTACGAAAAGATATATAATATAATAATAATTTGCATATCAGATTGAAAATTGTAGAGAGTTCTAGAGTTACGTTAAACTACTAAACTTAAATTAATTATTTATGTGAAATATTATAGAATAATAAATAAACTGTGAATGTTACTGAAAGCACATACTCGTTCACATAATATTTTTTAAATAAAAAACGTGAAATTTGTACGTTCATAATTTAATGCAGCAAAAGTGGATAGACAAATTCTGAATTTAATTATGAATTATATACTTCAAAAGTAGTTTGATCGATGAACATCAGTTTTTCTCGAGGATGGTACAAAATTGTTTATCTTACCCGTGAAAAGATATCAAAAGTACCTGGCGTTTGTTTCTCCCCCGTAACAGAAAAGTTTCCTACAAAAGTTTCAGTTTTTCAACCCCTCAAGAAGCTAAAGTTTCGCGAGTTCAAGTTGCTTTCTTATTAATTCTGTTTGAAGATGCATGGCTAAAAGCGTCCTCGGGAAACAGGCGTCTGTTATTGTAGCAGAGTGCCCAAAGGTTTCTTCTAAACTCTGTCCATCAAATTTATTCATTATATCATTTATTTTCGATTATGCCTCTCGTAATTTCGCACAACAATCAGGGACTAATTGACGGTTTACCGGATTCTCAACTTTTCACATTTTTCAACTTTTCAATAGTCCGATTTCAAAGTTTTGAGGTTTATAGACTCTCAGAACTTCAAGATTTCAAGGTTTCAAACACTCAAGTGTTCAAGTATTCAATTATTGAAATTTTCAAGTTTTCAAGTATTCAATTATTCAGTTATTGAAATTTTCAAGTTTGCAAGTATTCAAGTTTTCAATTTTAAATTTTCAAGTTTTCAAGTTTTCAAGTATTCAAGTATTCAAGTATTCAAGTATTCAACTATTCAATTATTCGAGTATTGAAGTATTCAAGTTTTCAAATTTTCAAGTATTCAACTATTCAAGTATTCAATTATTAGTTATTGAAATTTTCAAGTTTTCGAGTATTCAAGTTTTCAAGTATTCAAGTATTCAAGTTTTCAAGTATTCAACTATTCAATTATTTAGTTATTGAAATTTTCAATTTTGCAAGTATTCAAGTTTTCAAGTATTCAAGTATTCACCTATTCAACTATTCAAGTTTTCAAGTATTCAAGTATTCAAGTTTTCAAGTATTTAATTTTTCAAGTATTCAAGTTTTCAGTATTCAGGTCTTCAAATATACAATTTTTCAAGTTCTCATGTTTCTAAATCCCAAGAAAAGTGTTTTTCTCAAAACCCCAAAAAGTGAACATGAAACATTAATTTATTGAATCATCAATCAATAAACTTTATCCAAACTCTCTCGATGCATCTTTCATCTGCACCAAAAACAGCCATAAACCTTAATATCTTTACTAATTCAAGAGATGTATTTTTCGCTGTAACCACATTTTTCCCACCATAATACGATTTATGCACCGGTTACATATCTTCATTTAGAAATCTGAATAATTGTCGCGGTGGGAAGATTAGGACATCCACTATGGTCGCCGAAATTCGTTCATCGACAAAATGCAACGCCATGTATCTCTTTCACGCAGGTACGGCCGTATCATTTGCACGCAATCAGTCATAGTGATCACCACTATAAATTCGTCTCGACCTAATTCGCCTGATTTATCACTAACCCGAGGATCCATACTTTTCGTTGTTCCTTCACGAACATAAATCAACTTCTCTTCATACACTTTGACGAATCGAATTTCTGACGAAATCAGGCTTCAAATGTGATAAATATTTGGATTAGGATAAATATTTTACGATTAGGATTATACGATTATGGTGGTGCATTGTATACCGTATAGTATATACGAATGTGGCGGTCATTTAGCTGGCGGTTTAGTAACGGGGAGAGTATCAATGTGAGAACTTGTGATTGCTGTTTTTAAATTCTTATTTTATATGGGTAAAGTATCAGATTTTTGCAGATGATTGAATTACACGATTCAATCGAAAGTTTAAGTCTAATATGGCGGTCATTTATCTGGCGGTTTAGTAACGGGGAGAGTATCAATGTGAGGACTTGTGATTGCTATTTTTAAATTCTTATTTTATATGGGTAAAATATCAGGTTTTTGCAAACGATTGGATTATACGATTAGGGTGGTACATTATATATCATATAGTATGTACGAATGTGGCGGTCATTTACCTGGCGGTTTAGTAACAGGGAGAGTATCTGTGTGGGGACTGGTGATTGATGTTTTTAAATTCTTATTTTATAGTGGTAAAGTATCAGGTTTTTGTAGATGATTGAATTACACGATTCAATCGAAAGTTTAAGTTTAATATGGCGGTCATTTATCGGGCGGTTTAGTAACGGGGAGAGCATCAGTATGGAAACTGGTGATTGATGTTTTTAAATTCTTATTTTATATGGGTAAAGTATCAGGTTTTTGCAGATGATTGAATTATACGATTCAATCGAAAGTTTAAGTTTAATATGGCGGTCATTTATCTGGCGGTTCAATAACGGGGGAGTATCAATGTGGGGACTGGTGATCGACGTTTTTCGATTCTTATTTTATACGAGAAACAATTGTGGAAATAAAAAAGGGTATCAGGTGAAAGTAGAGGATAAAGGTCCTCCGGAGTCTAATCGAGATAACGAGGTAATTATCGATAAGCCATCCACGTGGAGGGTTGTTTCCATAGTGCGTGTCGTTTCGTGGGCTACCATGGAAATGGCGGTAATAAGCCAAACGAGTCAGACGTTCATGGCGTCGTTGCAATACCTGGCTCGGACACGCGAGCTTCGTGAAATCCCTTCAGTCACGGAATCCAACAACCTTCGATCCAGACATCCCCCCTTTTTCCGACCCCACGTAATTCTATCCACCTTTGGGATCACGTACATTCTTACACTTCTCGAATTTCCAAATCCCTACACATTCGAACTCGCAAATTCAACCTATCGTCAAATTTCTATAACTTCGACTTTTCATATCGTGAGATATTTTTCCTATTTCGAAATATTAAAGTTATCGAGTTTCTAAATTGTCAAGTTTTAGAAAATTATTATTTTTATTATTATAAAATTATTTATTTGTTTATTTTTATTTGTAACATTGTGTGTCTATATTTACAGATTTGTGAACTCTCAAACTTCTAAATTCTCAAATTTACAAATCCTTAACTCTCGAATTTTCGAATATTCAAACTTCCAAGTCTCAAAATCCCCAAACTCTCG
This sequence comes from Megachile willughbiella, assembly GCA_945859595.2. Lineage (NCBI taxonomy): Eukaryota > Metazoa > Arthropoda > Insecta > Hymenoptera > Megachilidae > Megachile > Megachile willughbiella. Next base: position 12,327,031 of record OX243798.1, on the reverse strand, counting down.
CATTAATAAATTGCTAAATCCATAAACTTTCAAATTTCTAAATCTCTAAATCAGAAATTCTCAAATTTCTATATCTCTAAAGCCCCAAACTGTCAAATTCCCAAATCTCTATGTCCCCAAATTCTCAAACTCCCAAATATTTAAATTCCCAACTCACTAAATTTTCAAATCTCTAAATCCTCAAACTCTCAAACCTCCAATTCTCTAAATCCCCAATTTTTCACGTTCCCAAATCTCTAAATCCCTAAATTTTCAAATTTCCTTCCAAACCCCCAAATCTATAAATAACCGAACTCACTGTTCCCAAATCCTTGCATCTCCAAATTACTAAATCCACAAATCTCTATATCTCTGTGTGCAAAAATGCCCAAATCCCCATACTCATAAAACTAAAAAATTCCAAATACCTATATTCCCTAAAACCTTGATATCCTAAAACTCCTAAGTCTCCACATTTCTATGTCTCTAAATTCTTCAACCCCCAAATAACCATCCTGAAATGTCCATCCCCAAATTCTTCAACCCCCAACTAACCATCCTCAAATGTCCATCCCCAAATTATTCAACCCCCAAATTCTTAACCTAATCCCAAATTCTTCAACCCCCAAATAACCATCCTCAAATGTCCATCCCCAAATTCTTCAACCCCCAAATATCTATCCTCAAATGTCCATCCCCAAATTCTTAACCTAATCCCAAATTCTTCAACCCCCAAATAACCATCCTCAAATGTCCATCCCCAAATTCTTCAACCCCCAAATAACCATCCTCAAATGTCCATCCCCAAATTCTTCAACCCCCAAATAACCATCCTCAAATGTCCATCCCCAAATTCTTAACCTATTCCCAAATTCTTCAATCCCCAAATAACCATCCTCAAATGTCCATCCCCAAATTCTTCAACCCCCAAATATCTATCCTCAAATGTCCATCCCCAAATTCTTAACCTAATCCCAAATTCTTCAACCCCCAAATAACTATCCTCAAATGTCCATCCCCAAATTCTTCAACCCCCAAATATCTATCCTCAAATGTCCATCCCCAAATTCTTAACCTAATCCCAAATTCTTCAACCCCTAAATAACCATCCTCAAATGTCCATCCCCAAATTCTTCAACCCCCAAATATCTATCCTCAAACGTCCATCCCCAAATTCTTAACCTAATCCAAAATTCTTCAACCCCCAAAAGCCCATCTCCAAATTCTTAACCCACCCCAAATTCTGAACCCATCCCCAAACATTGAACTCCTAAAATATCCCAAAAAATGAAGGAACGTAATGCTTGTACCGTTTCCGTTGTCACATTGTTCGTAGTATAGAATCATATTTGGCGGTGACTGTACCGTCTTCCGACGAGAGGGGCTGGAAATACGCGGCTGTAAAACGCGCTGGACCATGTTTTTTCCACGACGTTTCGCGCGATGAAAGTGGCTCCGCCGCCAGATACATCTCGAGCCCTCGAGCGGAAAATTGAAAGGACCAGCTTTTTACCCCTCTACCTATGGGCTTGCTTTTTGACACTCTCGCGCACGATTAATTTTAACGCGAGCATGCACCTGCCATCGATGGCCTGTCGGCTAATTTTCTAGAAGAATGAAATTGTATAATACCCTCGGTGCTCGGAACTAGAAATTTCCAACTGAAATTCAAGTTTTTTAGCTGAAACTTTTTCAGAAGATTTTCTTCGCGTAATGTATGGCAGAGGTAACCCTGTTTTTGGAAAACATAGAAAATTAGGTTTTCACGAGTTGTGCACTTTTGCACTATTTCCACTAGTCGTGACGCACTCGAACTTCGGTTGCGATCAATTTTACTAAAATTTTACTTCAGTTTGGAGTTCGATTATTTGCATGGTCAACGATTGATACCAAATTGACATAACGTTTCAACTTTTTTTGTCTGTTTTTGTATTATGGCTGTATTAGTTAGTTCTGACGCACCTGACAAATTAATTATAGACCAAAGGGTTAATGGAAGTGCAGATATGTGTCATTTTTGAAATGATTATACAAGTATACTTACTAATGACGAATGTAATGTCATTATAATTCGGGTAAAAAAATGTATACGTTGTGAACGTATTTCTAGCATAAGTGGTCAGCTACTGAACAGAGAGATTTACCAGTGAATTACAATTTTCCTCAATTTTTGAAAGTGCTCAAATTCTGAAACATGTACTAAACTTTTAAATATACCTTTCAAATTTGTGTACCTTTTTTAAAAAGTAGTCTCATGACATAATCTGGAGGGATTAAAAATGTCTCCAGATATTGTCTCGCTATTTAATTGACAAGTTACCATTGCTTAAATGGAAGATTTCTTTTAATTGATCAACTAGTGGTACCATTACTTAATTAAATTTTTAGGGGATGAAATTTTAGATATTTTTAAAAGATGAAATTTTAGATATTTTTAGAGGATGAAAGTTCTGATATTTCTACAGGATGAGATTTCAGATATTTTTAGTTGGACGAGAAAGACAAAATTTCCTTCTGAACCACCCTAATGAGAACACATGGGAATATAGTAACTTAAAATTCGAAAAATTGAAGTATCGCGCAGAAAGTCTGCTCGAAGTATACAAAGCCCTAAACTCGAGTTGCTGAACCCTCTACTTTCGAGTGTTAAAGGGTGGTGGTTGTCGCGTAATTCACAAACCCCCTGTATTTTTTCATGGTCGACGTTTACGAGCGTCTCGCGATAACGAACAAGTTTACCGTTGCTGAAAACAGGTAATTTTTTTTTTCCTTATTTCTGAAAATTACTGTCGACTGTTTTCTGTATAAATAGAACAATTACTTGTGTTAACATATTATGTAATTTTCATATTTGAACTTGTTGCGTCAGGACTATTAAATGCACGTTCTAATGATACGTGTACTTGTCGTATACACTGCTATACTACTAATAATACATGTACTTAATACATATACTAGTAATACATAATACATACTTAATATGTATTTGCTTATATTGTCAATATATAATATATAAATATGCAGCATAATATATAATATATAGCATAAATTATATTCAAGATATATTTACATATATATAATATATACCTAATAAATATTTACTTAGGAAGTATACAATATACTTGTACATTTACTTATACGAGTAATTAAATGTACATTTGTTTATACAAGTAGGATATACCTAATACTTGTCCATTTAAAAAATATACAAAATATTTATATACTTCTATATTTACCTACAGATGTAATTAAATATTTATTTATAGAAGTATTACTTAACTAAGTAAATGTATGTTAAGGACATGAATGTATATTAAACATAACTAAATTAAATCAGTAGTTGAAGCAGTAATTCCATAAAAAATGTAATGGAAGGAAAAGTTTCGTTGTCGCCGAAAGGACTAACGCTTTCCATATTCAATTTTCCACGTTTCACCGTCGTCAACTTCACAAAGCGATTTCAGGAACGCGTATCCAGCCCCGATCGCGCGATCGTTGGGCAGTTTAGAAGCGAGCAAAAATTGCCAATGGCCTTTCAAGTCGCAAAGATCCCGCGAACGACGTCCCGTAATGTTTCCATGAACGTTTCGCAAGGGCTCTCCTGTGCCGCCGTAAAGGCGCCATTCCGAAAGTCGATGGAATTACGTGCATGGAATTACGCGACGCGACTTTGGAAATAGGAGAACTGGATCGGAAGAGGACCGGGGATTCTGTGATTAAAGGGAGGATTTAGGGATTTGGGAATTTTCGAGTTTTGGACTTTTGAGGATTTGGACTTCTGAGGATTTCGGAATTTTTGAATTTTGGGCTTTTGAAGATTTGGGAATTTTAGGGATTTGGACTTTTGAGGATTTGGGAATTTTCGAGTTTTGGACTTTTGAAGATTTCGGAATATTGAAGTTTTGGACTTTTGAGGATTTGTGAATTTTAGAGATTTGGACTTTTGAGGATTTCGGAATATTGGAGTTTTGGACTTTTGAGGATTTGGGAATTTTCGAGTTTTGGACTTTTGAAGATTTCGGAATATTGAAGTTTTGGACTTTTGAGGATTTGTGAATTTTAGAGATTTGGACTTTTGAGGATTTCGGAATATTGGAGTTTTGGACTTTTGAGGATTTGGGAATTGTTGAGTTTTGGACTTTCGAGAATTTGGGAATTGTTGAGTTTTGTACTTTTGTGAATTTTCGAGTTTTGGACTTTTGAAGATTTGGGAATTTTGGAGTTTTGGACTTTTGAGGATTTCAGAATTTTCGAGTTTTGGACTTTTGAGGATTTGAGAATTTAAAGATTTGGACTTTTAAAGGATTTGGGAATTTTCGAGTTTTGGACTTTTGAGGATTTCAGAATTTTCGAGTTTTGGACTTTTGAGGATTTGGGAATTTGGGACGTTTGACAGTTTTGTGATTTAGAATGCTTGAAAATTTTCGGATTTAGGATATTCGAAAATTTGGAGATCCAGAGATTTAAAAATGTAGGAGTTCGGAAATTAGCTAATACGAAAATTAAGGGATTGAGTAACAGTTGAGTAAAATGAAAACTTTTAAATAAATAATTCATTGTTCCCTCTCGATTCTTTAATATAGGCCAGTATCAATCAACCGCATATTTGTTCCATATTTCTGCAATATCGAATGAAAGTTGGCAACAAGACAGTTTGATGGTTGTAAGAGCATCGCAAACACAGAGAGGAGCTTACAAGGCAAAATTAAAAAATGTCAAGATAGATTCAGTGCCAGTGCAGAATTGATAGCCATCGATACTGCATGAAACTTTTAATACATGAAAATCGAAAAGTCTGTCCTTTCATTTATGCTTAAAATTATAACTTCAATCAATATTCGTTAAAACTATAATTATAACTCTTGATATTTAATTCGATATAAATTTTTATTAAAAATTCTAATGAAATTTTCAGTTTCAAAATTCTCAAATTTCCAAATCCCTACATCTCAAATTTCTATATTCCCAATCCCTTATCCCAAATCCATGTGTACCAAAATTCTTATGCATACAAATCCCTAGATTCCCAAATCTCTGGGTCTACAAATCTCTAGATCTCCAAATCTCAAGGTCCCCAAATACCTAGATTCCTCCAATCCCCAGATCGCCAAAATCCCTAGATCCCCAAATATCTAGATCCCCAAAACCCTACACCTAAAATCCCTATATCCCCGGTATTCCTTTAAGCTGAAATCTCTCGATTTCCAAATCCCTTTCTAACTAAATTCACCGTCCCTCGAATCCCTAATCTCCCCAAACTCTTAACTCGTGAAACTCTCAAATCCTCCAAGATCACAGTCCGTATCTCAAAAGTCATATTTTCCCTAGCGAGGGTAAATTTGCCGTCGACTGTACTACACCGAACAAGGTTGAAATTCTCGCAGCCCTACCACAGCCGAGGATTATAAACTATGTCTGTTAAAACCACCCTCTGAAAACTTACGGTAGGCCGTTATACGACGATGTTACGTAACTCGAGGGAGTGGAAAACCCCCTGCGGGGTCGAGTTTGTGGGACGCTCGAGACGGGCCTCGCCTCAAAACGGCAAAACGGCCGTAAACCGAGGGGGTGGAAAAACGGTGTCGCGCAATTAAACGAAGGTACGCGCAGGCTCGCCAACTTATTTGCCAAATTACCGTGGTGGTATCATCGGTAGCCGTTCGCGGACACGAGTTCGCGAAGCGGAACGTCCGCTCCCTTGAAAGTTGCCCGCTCGTTAGGCACGCACGCCTCGCTGCAAAGTTACGTCGTTACAACGAGCGGAGAAAAAGCTTTTCGGAGCAAGATAGTTCCGTGCGAAGAGGGTGAGAAAAGCTTCCCTCGTGTTGTGTATTTCACACTTGATGTCACGCGAGACGACGATTCAACGTGCGTTGCTACACGCGTTGAATCGCTACGCGTTATGTCGTCACGAACAGAATTGTTGCGCGTTATACTGCCACGTAAGGAATTATCGCAAGTCACATTAATATCCGCAAAATTTATACGCAACGAATCACTGTGCGCTATATTGCCGCGCACCGAATCACTATGCGTTTATTTGCCACGCGTTGTATCGCCACGAACTGAAATACTATGCGTTATATTGCCACATGCTGAGTCACCACACACTGTATTAACATGCGTCGAGTTACCTCTTGCAGAATTCCTATGCGTCGAATCACTTTGCGCTATATTGCCACGCGCCACTTCACTACGCGTTATATCGCCATGAACCAAATTAATACACGTTATACTGCCACAATCCGAATTCCCACGCGTTAATTGCCACGGGCCGAATTCCCACGTGTTATATTGCCACGCGCCGAATTTCTACGCACTATATTGCCACGCGCCGAATTCCTACGTGTTATATTGCCACGCGCCGAAGTATCACGCGTTATATTGCCACGCGCCGGATTCCTACGCGTTATATTGCCACGCGCCGAATTCCCACGCGTTATATTGCCACGCGCCGAATTCCTACGTGTTATATTGCCACGCGCCGAAGTATCACGCGTTATATTGCCACGCGCCGAATTCCTACGCGTTATATTGCCACGCGCCGAAGTATCACGCGTTATATTGCCACGCGCCGGATTCCTACGCGTTATATTGCCACGCGCCGAATTCCCACGCGTTATATTGCCACGCGCCGAATTCCTACGTGTTATATTGCCACGCGCCGAATTCCTACGTGTTATATTGCCACGCGCCGAAGTATCACGCGTTATATTGCCACGCGCCGAATTCCTACGCACTATATTGCCACGCGCCGAATTCCTACGCGTTATATTGCCACGCGCCGAATTCCCACGCGTTATATTGCCACGCGCCGATTAAGCACGCGTTATATTGCCACGCGCCGAATTCCTACGCGCTATATAGCCACGCGCTGAATTCCTACGCGTTATATCGCCACGCGCCGAATTCCCACGCGTTATATTGCCACGCGCCGATTAACCACGCGTTATATTGCCACGCACCGAATTCCTACGCGCTATATAGCCATGCGCTGAATTCCTACGCGTTATATTGCCACGCGCCGAATTACCACGCGTTATATTGCCACACTTGAAATTACTACACCTTATATCGCCACGAATCGACTTCCTACGCGTTGTATCGCCAGCCACCGACCTCTTATGCGTGAAATTGCCTAGGAAATATATGGACGTGAAAACTTGTTATCCAAGGGTTTTGGTATGCGAAAATTTGCAAACTAGGGTATCTATCCGATAAGAGAGTAAGAAATATCTGCGGCGTTATACCGTGTATAGCGGTCAGGAAACGCGGTTGCACGAGATAATACTCGCGGAGAGAGTTCGATTCGTTTATGTAGGTCAACGGTGTAGGGAAAATGGGTGAAAAAGGAAACGCGAGTGGAGGAAGAATTCGCGTTACACTTTCCAGAGGATATTCAAACGTTGTGTACGTATAGAAGGTAGCATCGTGTAATGCCAAGACGACGAAGGAGACGTTTGCGAAGAAAGGAAGCTTCTTCTTCTTCCTCTGTCGAGGAACGATACAGCGATATACCACTCGACGAACGAGCGGCGCCGGCTTTGAATAGAAAATAATCGAGGGCCCCGCAGAGAATATCGGGAAGTGGTATGGCGACGAGAAAAAGACACCGGAGCTTCGACAATGCCGCCAGCGTCGTTGTACGCCTTTTATTTTTCTACCCTTCTTTTTTTCACGAAGGAAAAACAATGCCTTCGCATTGTCGGCGAGAGTCAACCACCGTGGTGAATGTACGTACGTCGATACCGAGTGCTTAAATTTCAGCCCTATTTTTGTACGAGTATGCCATTCAGCCTCCCCGAAACGCGCCCCGCAGATTGAATTACACGAATATCGCTCAACTACCACGATTGTTACATTTCTTCGTTTCACAATTTCCCTAGAGAAATTCCCTAGATTGAGAAATTCCTAGATTGTCAAGCCCCTAGATCGCCAAATCTCGAAGTCGTAAAATCCCTAGATCGTGAAGTTCGTAGATCACCAAATTTCTAGATCGCTACAGCCCTTAATTGCCAAATCCCTAGATCGCAAAGTCCCTAGATTCGGAAATCCCTAAATTGCCAAATCCCTAGATCGTCAAGTCCCTGGATTCTTAAATCTCTAAAGTGCCAAATCCCTAGATTCTCAAATCCCTAAATTTCCAAATTTCTAGATCGCCAAGTCCCTAGAGTCTCAAGTCCCTAAATTGCCAAATCCCTAGATCGCCAAGTCCCTAGATTCTCAAATCCCTAAATTGTCAAATCTCTAGATTCTCACATCTTTAGACTCCGAAGTCCCTAGATTCTCAAATCCCGAAATTGTCAAATCTCTAGATTCTCACATCTTTAGACTCCGAAGTCCCTAGATTCTCAAATCCCTACATTGAGAAATCGCAAAATTCCCTAAATTCTCTATACTCCCAAATCCCTAGATTCCCAAATTCCCAAATTCTCTGGCAAGTTTCCAAATTATAATTTGTCGAGCTTTCAATTCTATAAATCCCCAGATTCCTCAGTCCCTGTATCCCTACAAAAGTCTGAAAATTCCCTAATTCTCGAATTCGTGCACTATGAAATTTCTAGTATTATATAGAAATTTCTCGCCGCGCATTCTGACAGTCCCCTTCGAAACAACGTGATAGATATTTCTTTATTCTGGCGTCGCTGTTCTTACCGGCTACAACTCCCGGCTGGATTTCCACGTTTTTCATGAATAAATTAGCGAACTTCTTGGTAAACGGGGTATGTTATTTGGTGAATGTTTCCTGGCGGAGATTAGCTTCTGCTTCACGGAGATGTTTCTTTTCCTGTCGGTTCTCGCTGGGGGGATTATTCTGAAGAGGAAAATTATGTTCTTCGTATTCTTCATATAAAAACGGGGCGCTCCCTTGTATCTCTAATTAATTCACTAAGTTATATCAACTTTTTAGATAGTAGGCTTACGGTGAAAAATAAAATTCCAACGAAAGACATTCGTTCGGATATCTAATTTTGTTTTTGCTCCTTTTGTTGAGAATTTTTTAATACGAAGAAAATCTGTCTTATTTCAAGATTAGGATATTTCACTCAAGGTATATTGTTGACAATTATTTATTTTTTATTAATTAACATTTTTTTCTATTTTGTCCGAGGAAAATTATTTATTATAATGTTGACAACATTTGACATAAAGTGACTACATTTTTAACTGTTCAAGAACAGGAAGATTTCTGGTAATTCATGAATGACAGCATTTCTGTCAATGCAAGAAGTGACAACATTTCTGTCAATACAAAAATAACATCATTGTTGACGATTCAGAAATGGTAATAGTTTTAACAGTTTAAGAACTAGAATATTTTTGATGATTCATGAATGACAACATTTCTGTCAATTCAAGAAATGACAACATTTCTGTCAATGCAAGTAGTGACAACATTTCTGTCAATACAAAAGTAACATCATTTTTAAAGATTCACAAATGGCAACAGTTTTAACAGTTCAAAAACAAGAACATTTCTGATGATTCATGAATGACAACATTTCTGTCAATTCAAAAAATGACAACATTTCTGTCAATGCAAGAAGTGACAACATTTCTGTCAATACAAAAGTAACATCATTTTTAAAGATTCACAAATGGCAACAGTTTTAACAGTTCAAGAACAAGAACATTTTTGACGATTCATGAATGACAACATTTCTGTTAATTCAAGAAATGACAACATTTCTGTCAATGCAAGAAGTGACAATATTTCTGTCAATACAAAAGTAACATCATTTTTAAAGATTCAAAAATGACAACATTTTTAACAGTTCAAGAACAAGAACATTTTTGATGATTCATGAACGGCAACATTTTTGTGGATCGAATTCCGTTCGAAACTAGAAATCGTCAGTCACGGAAGAAATAAACGATCCCGGGTTCGTATCGCGTATCTTGGCGATAAAAAACGAGCAAATGCTCGAAGGCACGAGTACAATGAAAACGCTAGGAAACACTAAACTCGATGGATTGAAACGAGGGATCGTGGTTCGTTCGTCATCCAAGAACAACGGAGCGTAGACGAGAAGTCGTTCACCGCGGTAACAACGTCCCGGTTCTTATACCCCGGCGTCGAAACAACGTTCCCTCTTTGTGGAAAAAGCAGGAAGTAACGTAACAGCAGTTTCCGTGAGGTCGTCATAAGGGAAGTCTATGGAACGAGCTTTCCGCGAAACTCTCGTTCCATTCGTTCCAACTTTGCTTAGACAGCGACGATAAATTTTTCTTGTCAAAGGAAGTTGTGTCTTTTTAACAAATTACCGACACTCGGTAAATCTGCTCGCAACGGGATAGATCGTGTAACGCGAATTAACAGATTACTTTCATTAGCGAAATAATGAAGGGAAATACAAATGCGGAGCACAGAAAAATAAAATATGAATATGCGAAGCTACGAGAAATATTGTGATAATAAAAATAGCAGTAGACAATGGAAGAAAATAATAGTAGAATACAATCAAGTAATAAAGTAGCGTGAGAGATATAAATAATGAATTATGTAGAAGATGAATGTTTTCTTTATATGAACGAAAATAATCCGTCGAAAGAATCCTCAAAGGAATGGAAAATATTTATTGGAGAAATACGAGTTGTCTCATAGTTCGGAAAAAGTTAAGATAGTTACTTCGTAAAACGCTATCTCACGTTTCTCACTCGAAGGATAATAAGAACGGACACTCCTGGAAAAGTCGTTCGTTTCTGTTCGCAAGAAATATGTCTCTTCTGTGATATTTTTTCGTCATCGCGGTGTATTTCCCGCCGGAATAATGGCAGCTATACACTGTTTTCTACTTGGGCCACGACAATAGCCGGAAAATTAGAAAAGGAACATAATTTATTGCAAAGATTACGTACAACCTTGAATTATGTATGATATCTGCTTCCTCTATTCTGGCTCTTAATATCTTCTTCTGTGGAAATTGCGAGTATAAAGTTATGCGTTGTATTAACCTTGCGTTGTATTACCTGTATATGGTCACGTGTTGTACAGATATATCGTCACACGCAAAATTACATCGCGCTATATCGCCATTTACCGAATCATCACGGTCCAAGTTAAAATGCGCTATATCGCACGAGCTGGATTACTACGCGTTATATCGCCACGCGATTACTTACCACACGTCGAATCAGTCAACGCTATATAACCACACGCTATATCGCCATAAACTAAATCACCATGTTCCGAGTTACAACGCGCTATATCGCCATAAACTAAATCACCATGTTCCGAGTTACAACGCGCTATATCGCCATGTATTGAATTACTACGCGTTATATTGCCACCCGCTAAAATACAACCCGTCGAAATTCTACGCGTTATATTGCCACGCGCCGAATTCCTATGCGTCAAATTACTACCAATTGAATTCCCACGCGCTATATCGCCACTTGTCGAATTCCCACGCGCTATATTGCCACTTGTCGAATTCCTACGCGTTATATTGCCAAGCGCTGAATTTCTACTGGCAACATTGCCACGCGTCAAATTACTACCAATTGAATTCCCACGCGCTATATCGCCACTTGTCGAATTCCCTCGCGCTGTATTGCCACTTATCGAATTCCTACGCGTTATATTGCCAAGCGCTGAATTCCTACGCGCTACATTGCCAGGCGTCAAATTACCACCAATTGAATTCCTACGCGCTATATCGCCACTTGTCGAATTCCCACGCGCTATATTGCCACTTGTCGAATTCCTACGCGTTATATTGGTACGCGCCGAATTACTACCATCCGAATTCCTACGCGTTATATCGCCGCGTGTCGAATCACTACACGTTATATTGCCACTTGCCGAATCACTGCGCGCTATATTGCCACGCGTGAAATCACCACCATCTGAATTCCTACGCGTGAAATTACCACCAATCGAGTACCTGCGCGTTATATTGCCACGCGTCGAATTACTACTCGTTATATTGCCACACACCGAGTTACCACGTGTCGAATTCCTACGCACCGAATCACTACGCGCTATATCGCCACACGTTGATTCACTACATACTACATTGTCCCGCGCCGTATCGCCAAATTACTACTCATCGAATCACTTGCTGTATCACCACGCACCAAAATGACAGTACACTATACTACAAACTCCTCTTTTATCTAATAACTATTATTATTAGCTAGCGAAGTAAAAATCACTAAAAAGAAGGGAGGAATACAAATTGAAAGGCAGAAAGGAAGTTTTCAAGCATCTCACGTGAACGTGAACCTTAAAATGATTGTACACAGCGAAATGTCTACCTTGATAACGAACCACGATCACATATCGACGTCAAAGTTTGCTGTCAAAAGCAACTTCTCATCAAGATCTCGACTTTTTCACGAGGTTCATCGAGTCACCCGATGCGTCTCGCGTCTCCACGCGTCTAGACGGCTCACGGAACAGCAAAGAGGGGCCAGGGGCAATCCTTTGGTCGCTCGAAAGAAAAGCTTCGTGACGAGAACAGGTGAGAGGGTGGGTGAGATCAACGACCTCGCTGGGCCACTTCCGGTCGCCAGCCTTTTTTTTTACTCCCTACAATCGCCACACACAAACTGCAACAATTACGTTTCGTTAACGAACTGTGACTTTTCGTAACTTTTCAAGAATCGGGTCTTTCGCTCATTTTTAAGGAACTACTTCTTTCGATAACTTTTAATGAATCACGTCTTTTCTGCATCTTTAAGTAATTACTTTGTCCGATAACTTTTGGCAGGTCAAATAAATTGTTTCTTTTTTTAATTTAACTTTGGTGAATTATCGTTTGAAATAATTTATATGGTAAAAATAGGTGATGTTGACGTATGTGACATATCTAAATTCTCACATTTCCGTCTCCTAACTCGAAATGTTTAAATAAAAAAAAATGTTAAACTTGAGAAATTTACTCGAATAAATGGAAAGTAAAGTTTGCAAATTTACAATCACTGAAATTTTCAGACTAAAGTACTTGAGATTCGTTGAGTTTACAACGTACAGGTTAATTTAGTTAAGTAACGTTTAATTATTACTGATTTCCCCCGAGTATGTTGATAATTAACGTTATTTGATAAAATAGCTGGATTAAAATGTTTGCTGATCACTCTTATATTGAATAATTCAAGCTTAATTAGAAAGGTTTATTTGTACCTGTACCGTCGAATTTACTATATAAACTACCATTCAATTATTAGCGATGTATACATCATTAATTATCGTTAATTAATGTATGTAATTTGGAAATGCTTTCGTCACTTTTATTTTATCTAACCGATGCATAATTATATGCATATTATTTGTCAAATGATACCGAGTTCATTTCTCGAATTCCCATATGATATCAATTACTGATAATTATCATATAAATTATAATATGGTCGAAATATACTTGAGAACAAAATTTAATGAAATAAAAAGGGATAAACAACGTATTTCAGAATCGTTGATATTACTTGTATTAACACTTTAATGGCCGCTCACACATGTGCGTGATAATTGACAAACGTAGGTGGTTGCTTTAATAATTATCACAAAAAGGGAAATATTAAATTTGTAGTATTAAATGTGTCGTAATTGCTTTCGTTTGTTTTATTGCACAAGTTGAATCGTTTCGTGAATTTACATAAAATTTTTGAAAATTAATTCTGCCAAAATATTGACGAGGCTTGACTACGGCCATTAAAGTCGAGACACACACGTTAAACAACCTGTATAATTGATATCCGTTATAAAGCACGGTTCATTCGCGAATATCGTTTCTGCAAGCTGTCAATAATTCACACCCTCGTAAGTTAAACGCTGATGGCGAACGACAAGTACCATCGACGTGTAAGAAACTTCATCGCCATATTGTGGATCGGTGTGCGCGTATGAACATGTCTTATCGTGTGTGTGCGGTTTACATATTGAATAGTGTCTTCCGCTTAAAGTGCATGCTGCAAGCGAACGAGCACATACACGTTATTCAGCCGTCACATTATCGGCGTGATAATGCTGCCATTATCAGCCCGTATCGCTGCAATTCCTTTGAAATATTCATTGATAGTCCCGCGAATTTCGTGACAAGTCACTCTATGTCACGCTCGCTCTCCTTCGATGTTGTCTGTTTATTGATAATCGGCGATGTCAATCAGCAATTTATTCATTTTCTATATTAATTTGTACGTACGTTTGAATAATACATTTTAAACATTTTATAGTCCCTGAAAAGTTTTACAGTTTATTTTGGGAGTAGGACGAATTTTAAGGGGTTATAAAGGAATTAGGTAATTTTGTAGTTTTGGAAAATTTTACATTTTTTTTTTTTTAGGTAGGTGTTATTTTAGAGGACTGTAAGGAAATTATATATAATTTTGCATTTTCGGAAATTTTTTGCACTTCTTCTTGGGCAAGGGATGAATTTTAAGGGATGATGAGGAAATTTTGTATCTTTGGAAAATTTTACATTTTTTTGTTAGGGTGATGTTATTTTAGAGGACTGTAAGGAAATTATATATAATTTTGCATTTTGGAAAATTTTTTGCACTTCTTCTTGGGCAAGGGATGATAAGGAAATTAGATAATTTTATTACTAGGAAATTTGAGAATTTTAGGGATAAAAGAATTTGGAAATTTGAGAATTCTGAAGATTTGAAAATTTGGAAACTTGAACATCTTTCGAGTTTGAGAATTTGAAACCTTAAAAATTTGAATCTTTAGAGACTTGCAAAGTGTAAACTTGAAAATTTACAAATCCCTTAATGTGAAAACTCGAAATTTTTGAAACGAGAAAAATGGAAAATTGATAAATTCGTCTAAATAAAAAAATTCGATGATTTGACAATTGAAAAAATTTGAAAGTTTGAAATTTAGAAATGATTCCATATCTTTCGACTTTTTACCTTACCGAATATTCAAGTAAAATTTCACGAGCACAGATTGTTCATTTCAACCCCTAAACCGGCACTTCATATTACGAATATCGATAAACCGCTTACGCAGTCATATTTATCCCAGTTTAACCTTTAAATTTATATAACAAGAGCGCTGTTATGTGAAACTTTTACATGATGAAATCGTGGCAGACTTTATGCATTCAGAAAGCAGCCATTTGACATGCTGCAAGCAAAGTTTAACGATGGATCATTAACCCAGATTATTATCAAGCTTATGTTGCTCGGAGGAAGGGCTTTAATAAAACCTTTATATAGCGATATCCATAAGATTTTAACTTCCAAATTGATGTAAAAAAAATGCTACTTTGTTAAACTTTTATGAAACTCTGTCAAACTTGTTTTTTAAAGGAAGTAGTTATTTAATACTATACTTGCAAATTTAGTTAATTATAATATTTATATTTATAATTTATTTAAATATTTTATAATAAATATAGAATGTATGTATAGGTGTTTTATAGTACATATATGTTATGCATAGATATTAAAAATTGAAATTCGTAAATTTTGAAATTTCGTAATTCGGTGATTTGCAAATTTGGGATGTTGATATGTTACAATATGTAGATATTGTATTTTATGTTAAATAGTTCATTTTATAATATATGTATAGACATTTCAGAGCGGACATAGACATTATAGAAATGGTTGTATAGACAGTTCCAAATAAATAGACATTTTGCAACAAATGTATGTTTTAACATGTTACAAACATGTTACAAACATGTTAAAACATATACAATTTAAAATACACGCATTTATAAAATTGTGAATGGTAAGTCCAGAATTAAATGTAAATCCTGCAATTAAAAAACTTGGAAGTTTTCGCGATGAAAAAATTTGACCCAGAGGGAAGAATTCGAGAAGATGTAGAGTTGTTTCGAAAAAGTTCGAGGACACGGGTAAAACTTTGTATTCGGTTGGCAGCATTGCGCAAGAAAGCTGCACTGCCTGGAGCAAAGTGCTGGCTCTAATTATCCGCTGACCTAACGAACGAACCACGTTTCTCCCATCGTCGAAACATCGGGAAACATTCGAGTTTCGCCCTCGGATTCCTGAACGCAAGAACCTCGCGTTTTATGCGTCGCGCGACAACACCACGCGTTCCATTACGCCGAGTTATGGTGATTAGGCAATGAAATTCTCCGCTTTACGTTTTCCCCTGTTTTCTACGACGCGAATGAGCATTGAAAACGAAACGTTATCTAAAATGTTCTTGTTTTTCAACACTTTAATTGCCATATTTAAAAGGATGTCACTTTTGAATCGTTAAAATGTTGTCATTTTTTTTGTTGTAATTAGAAAACTTCTAATTAAAAAGTTTAGAAATGTACAGCTTTGGAGATTTAGAAATTAAAAAATTTTCTAATTTACTAACTTAGAAAAACGTCTAATTTAAAAGTTTACAGATTAATTTCACAAGTGATTAAACCCCTCTCGTTGTCCACAAATGTGGAACAGCACAATCATCCTTCACCGATGTAAAAACACTTAAATTAATCGTTGCATCGTCGTCGCACCGTAAAATCCTTTAGTTTCTCCAGACAACATCCTCGTAAAGATCCTGTAATGGGCAGCGTCTCTAGAAGCGACGTTTTTCCATTACTTTCTCGTTGAACCCCTTAGGGAGTGTCCACATTATGCCAGTAACTGGCGCCGGTAGCGTTGCCAGTAGGTTGTTGAATTTTTACGTTCCTTTTGACTCTTCCAGATCTGTTGGCAGAGAAAGAAAGGAAAAAACTATTTTCTTTCCAAAATACACAAATCCCTTACATCTCTACATCCTTTTTATACTAAATCAAATCGCTACATCCTTAAATTTATACACGAACAAATCACTAAATTCAAACATCAGCTAGTTCTCAAATTTCTACGTCTTCAAATCCCTACATCCTTAAATTTATACTAAATCAAATCGCTACATCCTTAAATTTATACACGAACAAATCACTAAATTCAAACATCAGCTAGTTCTCTAATTTCTACGTCTTCAAATCCCTACATCCCCAAATTGCTGCATCCTTACATTTATACTAAATCAAATCGCTACATCCTTAAATTTATACAGAGCCAAGAAGCTAAATTACAAAAACCTTAAGTGCTGAAATTCCTAAATCTTGAAATTCCTACATCCACAAATACCTACATTTCCAAATCATTATATCCTCAAATCCCTACATTTTTAAATCTCTAAACCCCCAAATCAATACATTTCCAAATTTCTACATCTTCCAATCCCTATATTCCCAAATCCCTAGACCCCCAAATCCCTGCATCCTCAAGTTCCTACATCCCCATATCCCTACATTTTTAAATCTCTAAACCCCCAAATCAATACATTTCCAAATTTCTACATCTTCCAATCCCTATATTCCCAAATCCCTACATTCTCAAGTTCCTACATTTTTAAATCTCTAAACCCCCACATCAATACATTTCCAAATTTCTACATCTTACAATCTTTACATTTCCAAATCTCTACATGTCCAAATTCCTACATCCCCAAATTCCTACATCCCCAAATTCCTAGATCCCCAAATCTCCATGTCCCCAAATCGCCACATGTCCAAATTCCTATATCCCCAAATCCTTACATCCCCAAATCTCTATATCCCCAAGTCTCCACATGTGCAAATTTCTACATCCTCAAATCCTTACATCCCCAAATTCCTAGATCCCCAAATTCCTACGCCCCTAAATCCCTACATTCCCAAATCCCTACATTCTCAAATCTCTAGACCCCCAAATCGCTAAATAACCAAATTTTCACATCCTCAAATCTCTATATATCCAAATCCCTACACCCCCAAATCCTTACATCCCCGAATCCTCATGTTCCCAAATTCCTACATCCCCAAATTCCCACATTCCCAAATCTCTACATGTCCAAATTCCTACATCCCCAAATCCCTATGTCCCCAAATCCCTACGCCCCCAAATCCCTACGTCCCCAAATTCCTACGTCTCCAAGTCCCTACACCCCCAAATCTCTACATTCTCAAATCTCTAAACCCCCAAATCAGTAAATATCCAAATTCCCACATCCCCAAATCTCTACATGTCCAAATCCCTACACCCCCAAATCCTTACATCCCCAACTCCCCATGTCCCCAAAATCCTACATCCCCAAATTCCCACATCCCCAAATCTCTACATGTCCAAATCCCTACATCCCCAAATCCCTACGTCCCCAAATTCCTACGTCTCCAAGTCCCTACACCCCCAAATCCCTACATTCTCAAATCTCTAAACCCCCAATTCAGTAAATATCCAAATTCCCACATCCCCAAATCTCTACATGTCCAAATCCCTACACCCCCAAATCCTTACATCCCCAACTCCCCATGTCCCCAAAATCCTACATTCCCAAATTCCCACATCCCCAAATCTCTACATGTCCAAATCCCTACATCCCGAAATCCCTACGTCCCCAAATTCCTACGTCTCCAAGTCCCTACACCCCCAAATCTCTACATTCTCAAATCTCTAAACCCCCAAATCAGTAAATATCCAAATTCCCACATCCCCAAATCTCTACATGTCCAAATCCCTCCACCCCCAAATCCTTACATCCCCAAATCCCCATGTCCCCAAAATCCTACATCCTCAAATTCCCACATCCCCAAATCTCTACATGTCCAAATCCCTACATCCCGAAATCCCTACGTCCCCAAATTCCTACGTCTCCAAGTCCCTACACCCCCAAATCCCTACATTCTCAAATCTCTAAACCCCCAATTCAGTAAATATCCAAATTCCCACATCCCCAAATCTCTACATGTCCAAATCCCTACAGCCCCAAATCCTTACATCCCCAAATTCCCACGTCTCCAAGTCCCTACACCCCCAAATCCCTACATTCTCAAATCTCTAAACCCCCAAATCAGTAAATATCCAAATTCCCACATCCCCAAATCTCTACATGTCCAAATCCCTCCACCCCCAAATCCTTACATCCCCAAATCCCCATATCCCCAAAATCCTACATCCTCAAATTCCTACATTCTCAAATCTTTAGATCCCCAAATCCCTAAATCCCCAAATCGTTGAATTGCCACCTTCCTAAATCCCCAAATCCACACCTCCAACCTCTAAAAGTCTGAAAAATCCCCAAAAGAAAATTCTATCTTCTTATTCCAACGATCTACCACCAGTAACTGAGCCCAGTTACCGTCGCGATGTGGACACCCCCTTACGAACCCTCCCTTTTCACCGTGTTTCCACGAATATTGTTTGCGCGTCCCTACGTCCATGTGTTTTCATCTTCCTCCCGTCTCTCTCCTACCCTTCCGATTCCTTTACACTTTCTGAGTGGCCACGTCGATCAAGAGAACCCACGTCCGAGCTGCAACAGGCTACTCGATCCATAAATGCAACACCCTCGTCCGTGTTTCGTGCACGTCAAACGCACTCGCCAATTTTTCGCTGTTGATCTCGACAGCCTGTGCAGCCGTTCAACGACAAGCTTCAGACGAGTTTGCCGAGTTTTCTTTTTTTATTCTTTCCTCGATCTTTTTTTCCTTTTCTTTTTTTTTTCATCGGCGAAATAAACGGTCGGTGTTGATTCGGTGTGTGAGGTACTAGCGGATCGAATTTATTGGCCGGGGTGAACGTAATTTGCGAAATATCGCCCGACGTGTTTATTGAACTGCGCGCGGAGAAATTCTTTTCAATTCGGATACGTGGACTGGTGAAAGTTTGAAAAGTTATGGATATTTGCGAGGTTGCGAGTTTTAACTGTTGAATTTTTTAGGTTGCAGATTTTTATGTTTTTTAACATCAGTTAATTCTGTGAAATGTTTTATGTACATTTAATATTGTTTATCGTGTTTGATCCTCGTGTTTTAATTTGTCATTGAATTTTTTTTTTACGTTATTTTATTACTGCTTTCAAACAAATTAAATCTGTCCAAAGTTTATATAAATTTAACGTTATTTAATATGTTTGATGTTCATTTTATAACGTTAACCTGCAGTTATTGTCTATAAAAGTTCTAACAATTCAAAAGTCTTAACAATTAAAAAAAACCTAACAATTCAAATTTCTCAATAATTCAAAATAACCAAAAAATTCCAACAATTAAAAAATCTTAATAACTCAAAAGCCCTTAGAATTCAGAAGTCTTCGCAGTTCAAAAATCTCAAAAATTCCAAGCATCCCAAAGCATCCCAAAAATTCAGAACCTAACCTAACCTGAAACTATACTGCTTAATACTAATCCAGCAATAAATCCGTAAAATCGATCCGGCATATTCCTAGAAGAGTCAAATTTGCGTCCTACGCGAAAACTTTCATTAGAAAGAAAAAGATGTGCTCGTACGAGTTTCTCGATATCCTCGAAACTTTTCGCCGGGTACGAAGACAAAAGGGACTTCCGTCGAACACGATTCCCGCGTCTGGAATAATTCCATTCACGCGGGCCGATGCCGGATGGCGTCGGAAAATGCGACAGGATACGCTTTTCAGCCGCATTAGGCCGCGGGGCCACGGTATTCGCTTCCTCCCGCTTGTTCCCCAATCTTCCAGCCATTGTTCCCCTTACATGCATTCATCCGGAGTGGAACACGAGAGGCGTCGCGACGCTAACAGCATCGACGAACGCGTCGCGACGTTCGCGTTTCTATAAATCGAGTTAACGCCGGTAACAGGGTTGAAGCGTCGCTTAATATCGTTTTTCTTGCCTTTCGTCACGTTCGCTGGATAAATTCAGTTTTTGCTCGTACCCCGTGTGTAAATAGAACTGATGATTTTTAGTGCTGAAAATCTACGGTCTTGTAATACCTGCTTTATTTGAAATTGAAAATATTGGAGATAAATATCTTCATCATATGTGTAATATATCATTAATACGAGATTACTGTATACATATACATACATACATATACATGCATGTACATTCATACATGTACTTACATATGTATACATATACGTACATACATGCGTACATAAATATATACATACATATATACATACATACATACATACATACATTCATACATACATGCATACACTCATACATACACACATATGCATACATGCATGCATCCATACATGCATGCATACATACATGCATACATACATACATGCATACATACATACATACATGCATACATGCATACACACATAATGCATACGTGCATGCATACATACATGCATGCATACATACATGCATACATACATACATGCATACATACATACATACATGCATACACACATAATGCATACGTGCATACGTGCATGCATACATACATGCATACATGCATACATACATGCATACATGCATGCATACATGCATACACACATAATGCATACGTGCATACGTGCATGCATACATACATGCATACATGCATACATACATGCATACATGCATGCATACATGCATATACACATGCTTACATACATGTATACGTGCATGCATACGTACATGTACATATAATTATAAATATAATTAAAATAATAATTATAATAGGTATAATAAAATTGCAGAAAATGGGGTGAAACGAACGAAAAGCAGTTTACGATACAAAACGAATTATAAGAGAAATAATATTTAATTAGGGAGGTAAAGTAAAATACAAGAATGTACCGTGACAAAAAGATAAAGTTGAAGTTAATAAGATCGCGTTTGTTCGCGTTGTTTAATAAATACCATGCAAAGGGCGTTCTTAATGCGCCGTCGAGTTTTTATCTTTTGCTAGTTGAATGCAGTTAAGAGAAACAGAGCGTTCCTTCAGAAAAGGGAGTGGAAACCGTATTTCCATGCTATGGAACTCGTTGTGCCGTACTTTCCTCTCCGTGTGCGTCATAATAAGGGTAGTAATAAACATGGTTTATTGCCAGCCCGTTATTATAACTCCCCCGTAACTGCGCGATGAAAGTTGGTCACCGATGAAACGAACGGCCCGTTGAAATGAACCTGGCCTCGCTGCGTAAAAACCAGGGAATAACGTATACCGGTTAACATGAACCAGTAAAACTGGGATAAAAGTGAATAATAACTGGACGAGGGCTGTGGGAAATTTCTGTCGAAATCGCCGGGAATTGTACGAGTTAACGCTGTTGACACTGCCACCGTCTCAGTTGCTCGTATTTAGTTTGGTACACGGTAACATGAATTCATTCTACGCTCGCCATTGCGGTAAAAAGTGATGTTTTTATTCGATGTTGATGATTACGGATTCAACAACCTTCAGCATCTTTCATTTGGGATTTTGTGATTGTTGAGATTTTTGAGTTATTGCGATTTTTGAATGGTTCATCAAAGAATCCACCCAACTATAGCCTGTACCCTTCCTCTCAACACGATCAAACACACCAAATTCAGTTTTTCCAAAATTAATCGCAAACAAGGGAAACATTCCTATATTCTCAAATCTCTAGACCACCAAATCGCTACATTCCCAAATCCCCACATCTCCAAATCTCTATATGTTCAAATCCCTGCATTCACACATTCCTGCGTCCGTAAATTCCTACATCCCAAAATCTCTGCATCCCCAAATCCCCACATCCTCCAATTCCTAGACCCCAAATCTCTATATCTCCAAATCACTACATCCCCTACTCCCTATGTCCCAAAATTGCTATATCCTCAAATTCTCAAATACTCAAACTCCTACATGCCCAAATCCCTATGTCCCCAAATCCCCACATCCCCAAATTCCTACACCCCCAAATTCCTAAACGCCCAAATCACTACATCCCCAAATCTCTATGTCCCAAAATCGCTATATCCTCAAGTTCTCAAATTTCCAATTTCCTACATTCCCAAATCCCTATGTCCCCAAATCCCCACATCCCCAAATCCCTATGTCCCAAAATCGCTATATCCTCAAGTTCTCAAATTCCCAAATTCTTACGTCCCCAAATCCCTATGTCCCTAAATCCCCACATCCCCAAATTCCTAAACGCCCAAATCCCTATGTCCCTAAATTCCCACATCCCCAAATTCCTACGCCCCCAAATTCCTAAACCCCCAAATCCCTATGTCCCTAAATCCCCACATCCCCAAATTCCTACGCCCCCATATTCCTAGACCCCCAAATCCCTATGTCCCTAAATCCCCACATCCCCAAATTCCTACACCCCCAAATTCCTAAATCCCCAAATCCCTATGTCCCTAAATTCCCACATCCCCGAATTCCTACACCCCCAAATTCCTAAACCCCCAAATCACTACATCCCCAAGTCTCTATATCCCAAAATCGCTATATCCTCAAGTTCTCAAATTCCCAAATTCCTATATCCCCAAATCCCTACACCCCCAAATCCCTACATTCTCAAATCTCTAGACCCCCAAATCGCTAAATTCCATGCTATTCAATGTTATTCCATTGTATCATAAAATTCACTCAACTATACATAACCTATACCCTCCCACCAAGCTCAAACACACCAAATTCAGTTTTACCCAAATTAATCGCAAACAAGCGAAACTACACATCCTCCCGCGATATGAACCGCACACATTGAATCGAATTTCTAGCATCTTTTACCAGCGCCTCGGTATCACGTTGCAACCGTAAGGGATGCGAGCGAAATTCCTTCTTTATCCTTTAGCTCGTGTTACTCTCCGTTATCTCGAATTTCCCAAGTAAAGAGAGGGATGAAAGAAGGAGGAAGAAAAACAGCCAAGGAACGACGGGACACAAGGTGTCGTTGGCTATTGTGGCCAGCATAATGCGGTAAGCTCGTGCAAACACGATTTGTCGCGTCACGGCAGATAGTCGATCGATTAGGTACGCGATGCAGAGTGCCGTGCCACAGGTGCACATCCGACCCAGAGATTAGGCTATCTCGGTCGCTGCTTACTGTCTCTCCATAATTCTGACGCCTAACGAGTCGATGCACAGCTCCAATTAGATGCTGCGCCGATTAGGCACCGTAACGGGCACCCATGGTGAACACATAGGAATTTCCTTGCCCTCCTACGTTGTTTGGCTTCACGGTTTTCGATCTTTTCACGGGTTGCGACACCTGGCTGACAGGGTAGGTTTTCAATTTGGGGGACTCGCGTTGAGTGTCCGGGCATCGATTTCTTTTAATCGAGGGTGGATAAAGTGCTGCTCGATGGAGGGTGGCAATTTTTTTTTTACTCTGACACTCGATGGGTTTCTATGGTTTCGATGGAATACTCACATAAGTCTATGAGGTTAACTGGAATATGTTATTTTATGTAACATAGTTACATAGTTTCAAGGTTCCATAGTTACTCTATGTTACTCTGTGTAATTGTTATACTACGTATATTATATAGAGATATAACTAATATTTCTTATGATCAGTCGATGAAATCAAGAAGCATCGTCAATGATCTACCTGATCGTCAAGTTTACGAGGAATTTTCAGAACAAGGAAAATTTACAAAATGAACACAATCTGAGTAATTGCAAATGCGATACTACATTGACAGAAAGTGGCGGAATTTGATTTTGAACGGAATTGCGAAATTTCATTCTGGCCGGCCACTTCTCGCGATCTGTCGAAACAAAATTCATAAACACCAAAAATCTTTGATCAGGGGTGACTCCGGTGAAATAATAAAACGAGCGTAAACATGAAACGCGACGAAGAGCAAACGGTGTTTCAGTGTTCATCCCGTATTCCCTGTAGCCAGCAAGCGGTAATGGAATAATCTCCGGTCGAAAGCAAAGAAAATCAGCTTTTCCAGACCAACGGTCTACGCTTGTGAAATCCCACTTAAATCCATCATGCCGCCTCAAACAGTTTCCACGGTTGAAAAACGACGAGCCACACCGGTCAGACAAACCGGGGGCCTCTTCTCAATTTCGCTGTTGTACGGCGTCCCGGGTGCGCCGGTTCATCGTGTTGTTTTTCCTCGTTAAATGCAACCGAACTACCCAAGCCGGCTAACCGGAGGGCTAGAAAAATGCCACGGGGAGAAGTTTCACGGCGTACCGCGCCGTTATCCCGGTTATTTTCAGACCGAGCCGTGTAAACTTGCGATATAACGCCGTTCAAACGCAATTTATAATGCCGCAATTCCTTACGTTGCGCGATTATTAACGCTGCAACCGCGGAACAGGTTCGACCAATATTTTCAATTGCAGAATTTGATAAAAATCTTGAAATTTTTATAGAGATGTGCAACTAACGTGTATAATTATAATCGCTGTTTATTTATTTTTGTGCTTTTTTTCAAATTATGTGTGCAGTATATGTTGGTACAAGATCGAATTTTCATTACGATGTTCTTTAATTTATTGGTTTAGTAAATTGTTGGGTAATATAATAGTTAATATCCTCTTGAATGTAGTAGTTTTATGTGATCATATAGCTGGAGTAAACATGGGAGAATCGGAGAGGTAGATAGTCAGACAAGTAGAATAGGGCTGTTGAGAGTCAGACAAGTAGGAGGCTTGTGTAGTTAGCCAGACAAGTAGAATGAGTGCGTGGATAGACAGACAAGTAGAATAGGGCTGTCAGACAAGTAGAAAGCTTGTGTAGTTAGCCAGACAAGTAGAATGAGTGCGTGGATACACAGACAAATAGAATAGGGCTGTCAGACAAGTAGAATGAGTACGTTTATAGACAGACAAATTCAATGGGGCTGTCAGACTACTAGGAAACTTGTGTAGTTAGTCAGACAAGTAGAATGAGTACGTGGATAGCCAGACAAGTAAAATGAGTGTGTGGGTGGTCAGGCAAGTAGATTGTGGCTGTTGTGAGTCAGACAAATAGAAAGCTTCTGTAGTTAGTCAGACAAGTAGAATGAGTGCATGCATAGTCAGGCAAGTAAAATGAGTGTGTGGGTGGTCAGACAAGTGGAATGAGTGCATGCATAGTCAGACAAGTAAAATGAGTGTGTGTGTGGTCAGACAAGTAGAATAAGTGCATGCATAGTCAGACCAGTAGATTGTGGCTGTTATACGATAAATAGAAACCTTGTGTAGTTAGTCAGACAAGTAGAATGAATGTATGGACAGTCACACAAGTAAAATGAGTGTGTGGGTGGTCAGACAAGTAGAATGAGTGTATGCATAGTTAGACCAGTAGATTGTGGCTGTTGTGAGTAAGATAAAAATAGAAAGCTTGTGTAGTTAGTCAGACAAGTAGAATGAGTGTATGGATACTCAGACAAGTAAAATGAGTCAGTGGATAGTCAGACAAGTAGACTGAGTGTATGGATACTCAGACAAGTAAAATGAGTCAGTGGATAGTCAGACAAATAAAATGAGTGAGTGAATAGTCAGACAAGTAGAATGGGTGCGAAGAAGGTTAATTTAGTTCTATCAGATTAGTTACTCAGTTAGTCAAGGAAGGCTATGTTAATTAATCAGACAAGTAGAATGTTTGTGTAATAAGTCAGACAAACAGAATTCACTACATAGTGATTACAGTAGAATGCCTATGTAGTAAGACAAGTAAGAGACTTATGTGGACAACTAAAATGATTGTTTAATAAATCAGACAAACAGAATGGCTGAATACATAACAATGCAAATAGAAAGGCTGTGTAACTAGTCAACTGAGTAGAACGGTTGTGTACATAGAACAAATAGAACGACCCAGATGTTCACATAGTCGTATAAATAATCGAGATAGACGGCGAAACAAATAATTCAGTAGTGGTACACAGAATTGAAATATCTCGCAAAAATGTCGTCTCACAAGAATTTAATTTAACCCGGAAACAAGTAAAATATAATTTATTACCAAGCAAGAATACAGCAGTACTTCGCATGAATATGCATCGTACATAATTAAAATCGTATATCCTTAAATTAATCCGTGAATTTCGATTTATTAAATTGCCGTTTGAATAAAATTTCATAACATCATTGTCTCGTGACGAATTTCTGGGAAAAATTTGAGGGAAAATCTGGAGGGTAAAGATCGAAAGGGACTCGTGGGGGAATATGGCGCATGGAGTGCCGTCTTTTAGGACGCACGTGTTGGTACACGTACTGAATGCATTGTCATGGCGGTATAAAATCGGCTTCGACTGACCCACAATGTTTGCACGGGGTTCCACGAGATCGCATTCACGCGGAAAACTCATTTCCGAATGGTGAACAGCGAAAAAGAACGACCACGGTTGCCTATTGATTCCCCATCGCATCGACCGCGGTTCGAGTGTGTTCGTGTATGTTCGACGATCTGTAAGGGCGAGATTGTCAAGAGTCGAAGGGTAGAAAGATAAGGGACAAGTTTTCCTACATTTTTTATAAACTTGAACAATAATTATTTCAATAATTACTAATAATTATTTGAGAATCTTTGTGATTGCATTTTTACTGTTATTTCAATACGAAACAGAGGGTAATTTTTAGAAATTTGGAAATTGGATTTTTTGAAATTTTTGGAAGTTTAAAAAGGGGTGTAGAAATATGGATTTTTTGGATAATCTGAAAATTTGGGTAAATTGGGAACTTGGAGTTACTGGATACCTTGGAAATTTGAGAACTGGGAAATCTAAGAAGTTTGGGAATGAAAATTTTCGGGAATTTTGAAAATTTGATAATCCCAAAATTTGAGAAATTTGGGGGTTTTGAGGGTTGGGAGAATTTGGAAGTTTAAAAACTTGTGAAATTTAAGAATTGGTAATTTGGATATTTGGAACTTAGAAATTTTCAAGCTGGGGAATCTAGGGAATTTGCGATCTTTGAGAATTAGAATTTTTCTGATTTGGGGATTTGAGAATTTGGAGATCTAGCAATTTGGGAATTTGAAAATTGGAAACTCAAAAATATGTTAATTTGAAAATTAGTCAACTTGAATAATACCAGATTTCTGAGTTTGAAGATGTAAAAGTAGAAAAGTCTGAAAATTTGTCAATTTGAATAATTACTAAATTTCTAAACAATGAAATATTTGAAACAAATATTTTTAAACTTGCAAGATTGAAGATTAAAAAATTAGCAAATTTGAAAATTTGAGAATTTGACAATTTGCTTCAATTAAAATGTGTGAATTTGAAAATTCGAATAACGTCAGTGAAATATCCGGCAAAAAATCCGATAATATCTCGAGCTGGTGTCACAAATGATTATTAATATTCATTCGACTCGATAATCAATATCGAGCGACGGCGTGCGCGTTCAGACGAGTTCATACGTGAAACAGGGATATTAATCAATGATATGGGCCAGTAATTTCCGGTGATAATTCTCGGGAGAAAAGGGGGTAGCATGTGTTTCTAATGGGGCATCGATATAGCATACGATTATTGGCGGTATCCGTGTCACAGGTCGCTGTCATCTAGTCTGTTAATTGTCAGCGACAAGTGGGACTAATTATGAAGCATTCTCGGCTGCGGATTCGACCATACGTGCTCGTAATATGCATCTTGCATACAACATTCGCCAATTAAAATTCGCCACGTTTTGTTTATCTTGTTCGCGTACTCTATAAACTCTTTCGCATTGCAATCGCGTTTTACTAATTAATTAATATCACTCGATATGTACATTATTTTACTTTACTATAGTATTCACTTATTATGTTAACATTATAAGTTAGGTTAGGTTAGGTTAGATTTAAGTAAGATATCAGTTAGGTTTGGTTAGGTTAGATTTAACTAATATATTAGTTAGATTAGGTTAGGTTAGATTTAACTAATATATTACTTAGGTTAGGTTAGGTTAGGTTAGATTTAAGTAAGATATCAGTTAGGTTTGGTTAGGTTAGATTTAACTAATATATTAGTTAGATTAAGTTAGGTTAGATTTAAGTAAGATATTACTTAGGTTAGGTTAGGGTAGATTTAACTAATATATTACTTAGGTTAGGTTAGGTTAGGTTAGATTTAACTAATAAATTAGTTAGATTAGGTTAGGTTAGATTTAAGTAAGATATTACTTAGGTTAGGTTAGGGTAGATTTAACTAATATATTACTTAGGTTAGGTTAGGTTAGGTTAGATTTAAGTAAGATATCAGTTAGGTTTGGTTAGGTTAGATTTAACTAATATATTAGTTAGATTAAGTTAGGTTAGATTTAAGTAAGATATTACTTAGGTTAGGTTAGGGTAGATTTAACTAATATATTACTTAGGTTAGGTTAGGTTAGGTTAGATTTAACTAATAAATTAGTTAGATTAGGTTAGGTTAGATTTAAGTAAGATATTACTTAGGTTAGGTTAGGGTAGATTTAACTAATATATTACTTAGGTTAGGTTAGGTTAGGTTAGATTTAACTAATATATTAGTTAGGTTAGGTTCGGTTAGATTTAAGTAATATATTACTTAGGTGAGGTTAGGTTAGATTTAACTAATATATTGGTTAGGTTAGGTTAGATTTAAGTGAGATATTAGTTAGGTTAGGTTAGGTTAGATTTAACTAATATATTAGTTAGGTTAGGTAAGATTTAACTAATATCTTAGTTAGGTTAGATATTATTAATATTATACGATAAATATATTATTTTTCTTTACTAAAATATTGCCTAATAGTATGAACATTATAAGTTAAGTTAGGTTAGGTTAGGTTAGGTTAGATTTAAGTAAGATATCAGTTAGGTTTGGTTAGGTCAGATTTAACAAATATATTAGTTAGGTCAGATTTAATTAATATTTTTCATACACATAAGTTCATAGACACAAATTATTTTTCAATTAATGTTACAAGTTTATAGACACATTTTTTTTTAATGAAAGGAGAAGAATTTCTCGTAAATCGAAAAGTATCAAATGTACTGTTGAGATCGCAGTTATATTATCCTTCCAGAAGAATTGTGAATAAAAAGGAGAAGTAGTAAAAGCGGAAACATTAAGTTTCCGATCCAGGGAAGTCAACTCCCGACCGTAAATTTAATTCGTATCGTATAACTTGACACGTATTAAAAACCGCCTGTCTACTTTTCATCCGTTGCATTAGAGTTGATTAAAAATCGGCTCGTAAAGCGAGGTCGGTTATCGATCGGATCGTTGAATAGAGAAATGATCCTTTATAAAATCGAACCCCATTCGGTAATTCCAAGCGGAAAACGCTGGATATCTATTTCCGGTCAGTTTAATGTTATTTCAGACATTTCGATCGGGAAAATGTGGGACAAGTCGTCTTGAGGGAAACGCTCGCGACACGTGACAAAAGCAATTATCGGTCCCGTCAGTTTACAACGGAAATATCCAACGGAGGAACAACGAACGGGCGAAATTTCGTCGCACTCGGTCTACCCTGTAAAAACAACCGAGAGCGAAGTTAAACAAATATTCAACAACTTGTAACTTTTAATTAAAATTTTTTAATTTCGATAGTAGGAGGGATTTTTAATTTCAACTAACTCTGTTAATGACGCTATGGATTTTTGTCTTTTAATAAAATCCTTGTTAGAAAAGGGCAATGAAAAATTTTGTTCACTGTTAATATGAATTTTTTTTATGAATTTGTAAGGTTACAAGAAAATTGTTTCGTTTACATTAGTGTAAAGAAACTTTCATTTACGATAATAAATTTTTCATGATGGAGAAATAGAATAGTAGTATTTATAGTATGGTAGTGCTGTGATATAGTACGATTTGTGGAGCAATGGATAATGGAACAATAATATAATAATGTAGTGGAAGATTGAATTAGTAGAACAGTGAAATAGTAGTATAGTTGTGGAGTTATAGTAAGTTTGAGCAAGTGGAATATAGTTGATAAGTGAAATTGTATTCTAATAAAATAGAGGAATAGGAGAACAGTAATATAGTAGGGTGCAAATATAGTAGCACCGTTGTGTTACAGTTTCACGATATAGTTGCAGAGTAGTACAGTAGTATAGTAGCATAGTGGGTATAGTAGTATAGTTGTATAGTAGTATAGTAGTATAGTGGGTATAGTAGTATAGTAGTATAGTAGCATAGTGGGTATAGTCGTATAGTAGTATAGTAGTATAGTAGCATAGTGGGTATAGTAGTATAGTTGTATAGTTGTATAGTTGTATAGTAGTATAGTGGGTATAGTAGTATAGTGGGTATAGTAGTATAGTAGTATAGTAGTATAATGGGTATAGTAGTATAGTTGTATAATAGTATAGTAGTATAGTGGGTATAGTGGGTCTAGTAGTATAGTAGTATAGTAATATAGACGTCCAGTAGTATAGTAGTATACTGATATTGTAATATAATAGTAAAAGATAGTAATATACTAGTAACATAATAGTACGATGGTATAGTACACCAGAACAGTGAAATAGCACAATTAACTCGACTATAAAATAGTAAAAACGACTAAACAGTAAAATAATGAAATAATAAAAAAGAATAATACATGCTAATAAAATACCAAAAGCAACATATTCGCTTTAAAATTTCGTTCTTTCGCAAGCGTACGCACATAGTACTCTCCTAAAACGCTAAAATTAAAAACAATACCTACGACTACTAAAAAAAGCATTACTCTACGACTTCCAATGCGCATACATCGTACACATATAGAGACCCGCGACGAACACAATTCAGAGCATACAGAATTAAAAAAATAAAGGGACAACGCTTTCCATAAGCTCGTCGTTCATTTGGACAGCGGAGACAAGTTCGCCCTACGCCGAGGGTCCACGGGATCCCAAACCGGTTAAGGGGTCGGAAAAGTGCACTTTTGCCATGGTTTGTAGCAGGAGCGTGTTCAAAAACCATTATCCCCCACGGTAGAATTGCGCTGGGTTGGCATTAATGGAGCCGCACAGAACGACCCTTCTGTAGCTGAAAATATATCCGACGCTCTTTTCCCGCCGCTGAATTTTTCATCGCGTCGCGACACGCGCGTGCACGCGGCTATTTAGCTTCGCGCGTACGATCGTACCTGCGAATCTCGTCGCTCGAAACACGAAACCCCCTTTTATTCCTTGCTTTCCTTCCTTTTTTTTTCTTTCCTTCTTTCGTTCTCACACCGTCTGAATGTGTTTTATCGTCACGAAGTTACAAGCCTCGCAACCCTTTCGCTGACGCCCGCCCTTTTGATCGCCACCCTTCCGATACTGTTCGTGTCGGCTCGCGAATGTTCCTTCTTTAATTCCTTACGCCGACGTGATTTCATTTCTTTTCTTTCCGGAACATAGTTCCTTCAAGCACGCTGCAACACTTCGCGATCGTATACTCATTATTCACTTTACAATCTCAAGTATCGTTTCTGTTACGTATATATACGTATGTATAATGTGGTATGCAGACGTATTTATACGTACATGTTATATGCAAACGTTTATATACGTACATATAAATGTGACAGGTAACGTATATGTAAATGTTTGATGCAAACGTATATATACGTATATGTGAACATGATATGCACACGTATATATGTGTATATGTGGACATGATATGCAAACGTATGTATACGTATATGTGAACATGATATGCAAACGTATATGTACGTATCTGTGAACATGATATCAAACGTATATATGCGTAGATGTGAACGTGATATGCAAACGTATACAGTATGTATATGTGAACATGGTATGCAAACATATATTTGTGGACATGATATGCAGACGTATGTAGACGTATATGTGAACATGATATGCAAACGTATATGTACGTATCTGTGAACATGATATCAAACGTATATATACGTAGATGTGCACGTGATATGCAAATGTATATATATGTATATGTGAACATGGTATGCAAACATATATTTGTGGACATGATATGCAGACGTATGTAGACGTATACGTGAACATGATATCAAACGTATATATACGTGTCTGTGAACATGATATCAAACGTATATATACGTACATGTGCAAGTGAAAGGCAAACGTATATATATGTATATGTGAACATGATATGCAAACGTATATATACGTATCTGTGAAGGTGATATCAAACGTATATAAACGTATATGTAAATATGATGTGCAAACGTATATATATGTTTATCTGAATATTATGTGTAAACGTATATATACGTATATGTGAACGTGATGTCAAACGTATATATACGTATATATGACTATGATATGTAAACGTACATATACGTACATATATATGTATTTGACAATGAGACGTATATATACGTACACATGAGTGCGACATGTTACAAATTAAAAAAGACTGAGAACGTAAACTGATACAGTTCATTATAGTGAAAATTACGTTAATTCGTTCGTTGCACTTTTACGTGCCGTGAATTTTTGCGATGTCCTGCAACCGAGAAAAGAAACGACACGATTAAACGAAGACGAGATAATCTGGAGTAAGTGGAGGAGCGAAAAAACCTGGGCAGAAGCATTGTTTAAATTAAATTGAGCAAAACCGGGAATACCGAATCCACGGGTAACAGAAAGAAATGGACTTTATTTACTGCTACACTTTTGGGAACCAACAGACCTGTTTCCATTTATTTCCCATGGCTCTCTCCTTCCCTGTATTATCTTCTTCTTATTTCTGCGTTTATGCTCCGCCTTTACTTTATCTTTCTAATTAATTTACTGCAGTTTCCCTGATGCACGTCAAACCGGTTTTAACATAATTCTTGTTTTAACGTTAACAATTAACGCGCCTTTGTTGATCCTTTCACGCGATATATCGAGTTTTGCTCAGTTTTCGACGGTCGATTATAATTTTCGCTTAATTAAAATTTTAAGCGTTTCGAATAATTCGTGTGAAGTACATATTTTAATTTTCTTCTGTTCAATTTTTTCATTTTTCAAGCTTTCGTATTCGGGGATATTAAATTTGTAGTGATAAGAAGAAAATTTTCAAACGTAGAAATTGAAATATCCACCATGTCCATCATGTCCGTGTCACAAACTGAACATAAAATATGAAATTCGATAATAAATTCTGATACGTTTCAAAAAATCACAGCAACACAAAAATACAATGGAATAATGATACACTAAAACAATAAATGCGATACAATGAAAATGCAATGAAGATAAAACAATAAATACAGCAAGAGAAAAATATAACGAAAGCAGACGAAAAATCATAAAAATTAATGGGAAATCATGAACATCGTATTGAACGTATCAAATAATTTTCAGTGGAATTAATTCATCGACTCGCTACCAAATCCAGGATGTAATAATATAATCGATACTTATTACACAAAATATTATAATACGCTTGGATCGAATGCTATCGATAAAACGACAGAAACGCGCACGACTAATTATCCAATTTTCGCGTTGAAATTAATTCGCGAAAACAACAAGGAAATCCTTGCGTTTGTCCGACACGTTGTTCGGCGAATTCGCGAACAGCAGAAACGCGCTTGAATTGTACCAAAGCTTTCGAATTTAATAAACAGCGCGTTAATCCTCTGTTTCAATAGCGAATCTTATTAAACGGGGGAAAATTCGTTCGTTTTCGATTTGTCGCACAAAGCAAAAGCATGTCAAACTCGTGTTTGCCTGAGAGTACGAGTCTGTAATTTTCGATAAACCTGCTCGAGTTTTGCATAATTAACCGACACGTTAAATCGATGCTTAGTCGCGTTACGTCACCGGCTCTGAAGGCTTCGATCACGATCTTAGGGCTTTAGGGAGTCACGATTTTGTGTACTCTGATTAGACCAGCGAGGATGTAGGTTTCTACGATTCACAGTTTAACGAAGGAAAATTTACTTACACTTTTTAATTTTGTTCGTACATATTTTCACTTGTAACTTTCTTTCGTACAAATATTTACATAGAACTGTTTTTTGGTACAAATATTTATTTCGTATTTATACAAAATATATGTATAATACATATTTTCCCAAAATATATAATATAACTTTCTGAGAATTTCTCAAAGAATAAAAAATTACAAATTTCTTTCAGCCGATATCATCACAAATACCGTTACGTATAAAAATTCAGGAATACATTTCTCTTTGGAATGAAGAAGATATGAATGATGTAAGAAAGGCAAAGAGAAAGGAGAAGTAATTTAGCTCGGCTCGAATAAAGAACATCCGAAGCGGAAAAGGTATTAAACACAGAAAGCATCATCCGCGAACGGATGTGGAACGTCTGAAATGTGTCGTCCCTTTAAATAAGCATTAGCTTTCTTGACAAAATAACAGGGTATCCTATATCTCGACAGTTTTATCGTGATCAATCCGCTTAGATTCAAGGAGTATACCAGGATCAGCCAGCTTAGTAGCGGACAAGGATCTCCGCGAATCTCCTTTCAAGGAAATTTCACGTTCTAAATCGTTTCTTACAGCATCCTCCCGTGACTTTATTTCGCAACGTATACTACATCCGTCAATCCTGTGTCTATTGTGCGCGCGCAGTTCTAAGTCTCGAAATTTCAAGATCTAGAGACTTCGATATTTTAGGATACGATACAGAAATTAGAAATTTTAATATCCAAGTAAATGAGGTTATAGAGATATGGTGAATTCAGGGATTTGAGGAAATAAGAATTTCTGATTTAGGGAATTTGGAATCTGCGGAATTCGGAATCTAGGGAGTTCGGGATTTAGAGATTTTGCAATCTATGGAATTTGAGTTATAGGGATCTGAGGATATACGAATTCGGGGTCTAGGGAATTTGGAATCTAGGGAATTTGGGATCTAGAGATTTTGACATCTGCGGAATTTGGGATATAGGGATCTGAGGATATACGAATTCGTGATCTAGGGAATTTGGAATCTAGGGAATTTGGGATCTAGGAAATTCGGGGTCTAAAGAATTTGGGATATAGGGATCTGGGGCTATACGAATTTGTGGTCTAGGGAATTTGGAATCTAGGGAATTGGGGATCTAGGGAATTCGGGATCCAGAGAATTTGGGATACAGGTATCTGAGGATATACGAATTCGTGATCTAGGGAATTTGGAATCTAGGGAATTTGGGATGTAGGGAATTCGGGATCTAGAGAATTTGGGATATAGGGATCCGTGGCTATACGAATCCGTGGTCTAGGGAATTTGGAATTTAGGGAGTTCGGAATCTAGGGAATTCGGGACTCAAGGATTTTGACGTCTACAGAATTTGGGATATAGGGATTTCTGAATATACGGATTTGTAATCTAGAGAATTCGCAATCACGGAAATTCGTAATCTAGGGAATTTGTAATTGACAAATTATTACACCTCAGGACTTCGTGATATTGTGATTTAGTAAATCTAGAGATTCAGGAATACCTGAATTTATGATCCAGGAAATTTGGATACTGATGTTTTTGTTATCCAAGGAATTTTGTGTATAATGCGAAAAATTTGATATCTGGTGTTTCATACATCGAGGTGTGAATCTAGAGATTTGCCAGTGGAAATTTGGGAATTCAGATATTAAGAGATGTAGAGACTCGAAGATTCGATGAAACCGAGAACATACTTCGTGGAAAGCGCAGAAAATGTACTCTAGTAATCAGAAACAATGACGAATTATCGTGAAAGATCAGCGCGATCAAGAATGAACGTGATAACGATCGATTGAAAAGTAGCAGTTCACGGTATCTCTATTCAACACGTATACGCGCTTATCCCGAGTGAAATGCACGTTGTAGCGTCGTGTACTCGGATCAGGTCCGTATCGCCAAGTGGCCGACTCCAGGATCATCTTGATCCCGTTAATTTGCATAAAGACAACGCGGAACAAGCTTCGCCGCCCTGACAAGGATCGTCTCGTTGAAAGCTCGCGGTGAATCTCCTTCGTTCATTCTGATCGAGCTCAATTTAGAACGTCACGAGACGTTCTCGTACGCCTGAGCGAGCTTTAAATTGACCGCGCTTTCGCGTCGGGAATCGTATTAACCGGTTAGAGCTTCCGCTTTTGCACGCTTTGCCCCCGGTTTGCATGCAAATATCGCGGGGATACTTCCCGTCCCGGGGAAACTGAATTTTTTCCCTCGCTTTCCGTCCTCGAACGTTGAAACAGAAACGACGGGGTGAATTTAAAGCTTGTTAGCGAGTTAAATGAAGCGCGAAATGCCTAAAGACGCGACGATGGGTTTAATCGAATTGTTTCACGGCACATTCGCCGTTGTTACGACCAGAGAACAATTTTAAATGGGACGCTAAACGTTTTTTTCACGGCCATTCTAATCTGATGCTCAAAAAGCTCAACGCCCGGGGATGATTTTTGTGTTCTCGGTGTATGCGATATACAGGCTTTCTCTGTAAAAGTACTCCATGTATTTTAAGGGTTAAGTTGAACTAATGCAACGATGTTCCTCTTGTTGGCAGTACGTGCAATATACAGGGTGGTTTATATAAAGGTATTGTATCTGAAAGTTAGAAAATCAAACCACACTTACGCTATTTTTGTTGTTAATAAATGCAATATATGGAGTAGTTTATATAAAGGTATTCTATCTACTTTGAAGATTAAGAAATTACACTATATACAAGGACGTTCTTTTTGTTGTCAATATATGCAATATACGGAGTGGTTAATATGTATATGTTTATGTATGTATATGTACATGTATGTATATGTATATGTATGTATATGTACATGTATGTATAAGTATATGTATGTATATGTATATGTATGTATATGTATGTATATGTATGTATATGTATATGTATGTATGTGCATGTAATATGTATTCAGAGTGCTTTATGTGAAGGCATTGTATATACTTTAAAGTTTAAAAAATTGAACTGTGCATAGGGATATTTTTGTTATTACCAATAAATGCAATATACAACATGGTTTTATAAAAAGATACCCATTTAACATTTATGCGGTTGAGTCTTTTTATTTACTCACCAAATACGTATTTGTTGAATTATGAATATGATTGTATAATATTTTTCAAATTCTACGAAGAATTTTTGAAAATGTATTATATAAAGATCAACTTCACCTTCCATTTATCAAAATGTCATATATTGGAATTGATTTAAACTGTCCATCTTGTATTTACATCATAGGAACATATGATATTAATTACGTTATTTGACAGTAATGTAATATTACCCACAAACCTCATATGAGATTCAATAAATTGCTTGCGACATCATATTACTAAATTATAATTTTAATTACAATATTAATTATAAAGCTCATTTTCCTGGAATTGTGGTAATATGACATTTGATATTCGATTGCAATTGGTCCGGGGCTTTCTGTATTTAAAAGAATTATATTAAATATTCGTCAGAATTCTATAATTGCAAAATTGTAATTAATTATAATTTTAAGTCTGTCCTACTTATTTGTAATTGCAAACCATTCTACAATAGTTCATTTTAATTTTAATCAAATTTATAATAGTTACTCATAATTACAATCCATTTTGTAATGAATTTTAATTGTAGTCCATTTTACAATAATTAATTTTAATTTGTAATATGTTATGTAATAGTCAATTTTAATTTGTAATCTGTTTTGTAATTAATTTTGTAATATTTCTTTTTAATTTGTACTCCATTTTGTAATAGCTAATTTTAATTCTTAATCTCTTTTGTAAGTTACCTTCAATTGTAATTCTTTTTGCAACAGGCAATATTAATTGTAATTCATTTTGTAACAGTTCATTGTAATCGTAATCTACTTTATGATACTTAATTATAATTTTACAACAGTTAACTATAATTTCAATCCATGTTATAATATTCAATTGCATTTTGCACAACCTAATAACCCTAATCCATTTAACAATACATAACTGTATCTATAATCCATCTTCCAACACTCAATCCAAATTTCAATCCACTTTGTAATACTCAACCGTAGTCACAATCCATACTGCATCCCTCAATTCTAATCCCAATCAATTTTGCAAAACCGTAACAACCACAAAGCAAACAATTCAAAAACCGTGCCGTTACAAAATTTACGACAGCCATTCTATCCCGGTAGCCAAACAAAAAGTCAATTGATTACATTTTTTCCCGAGCGCGATAAATAAATGTCGTACACCGAATAAACGTTCGAAAAAGCCAATTGGCCCTCGAGGGTTGATATAATGCTCGAAATAAAAAAAAAAAATGGTTAAAATTCAATCGAGGCGGAGCGTCGAAACGGTGTCGGTGAACCTCAATGATGTAACGCGGCGTCGCGACGCCTGCCGGTGGGAACTCGTCGATCGCGACGCCTTTCTGTTTGGCATAGCTTGCAAATCTTCACGTGCGATAAATCGCACCCCCGTAGCCCAGGGTAACTGAAGTGGTTAATTGAGGCCCGAGAGAGGAACTGCTCTTGGCAGCGGGCCAAAACGACCGATCATACACGTGGAACAGAAAACCGAAGCTGCCTGATCCCCTCTGGACTTGGTAATTAAAATAAAAAGAAAGGGAAAACCGATAATACCAATTTTGATCGGTCAAACGATCGTTTAGAGGACCGTTCAAACACATGTCGTGAATTGTAAATCTCGTTCGATTTAATTGATTTAGTTAGGCTTTTGATGTATCGAGGTTGAGGTGCAGATATATGGGGAGGGTTGTGGAGAGTTTGGGGAGTTTGGGAAGATAGAGAATTTTAAGAGTTTAGGGAAGATAGAGAATTTGGAAATGATGGGTTTGTGAAATTGTAAATATCGAGTTTTTGGCGTTTGAGAGAGTAGGTTCTGGAGTTTGAAGTTTTGTACGTTTTAGAGTTTCCAAATTTCCTAACTTAAAAATTCTACAATTTTCAAATTCTTATATCATCAAATTTCTAAATTCCTATATTCTCACTGCTCCAAATTCACAAATTCTCAGATTACCATATTCTCACATCCCCAAATACTCACATCTATAAATTATTGCACCCCAAAATTCTCACATCCCCAAATTCTGACATCCCCCAATTCTCATATCCCCACATACTCATATTCCCAAATGCTCACGTCCCAAAATTCTCACATCCCCAAACTCTCACATCCCAAAATTTTCACATCCCCCAATACTCACATCCCAAAATTCTCACATCCCCAAATTCTGACATCCCCCAATTCTCATATCCCCACATACTCATATTCCTAAATTCTCAC
Organism: Megachile willughbiella; assembly: GCA_945859595.2. Classification (NCBI taxonomy): domain Eukaryota; kingdom Metazoa; phylum Arthropoda; class Insecta; order Hymenoptera; family Megachilidae; genus Megachile; species Megachile willughbiella. The sequence goes on along the minus strand of OX243798.1, from coordinate 12,287,325 downwards.
ATCTCCAAATTTTCACATTCCAAAATTCTCACATCCCCAAATTCTCACATCCCAAAATTTCTCATATCCCCAAATTCTCACATTCCCCACTTCTCATATCCCCAAATTCTCACATCCCCAAATACTCATATCCCCAAATTCTCACATCCCCAAATTCTCACATCCCCCAATTCTCACATCCCAAAATTCTCATATCCCCAAATTCTCACATTCCCCACTTCTCATATCCCTAAATTCTCACATCCCAAATTTCTCACATCCCCAATTTCTCACATCCCCCACTTCTCACATCCCCAAATTTCTCACATCCCTAGATTCTCACATCCCCAAATTCTCATCCCTAAATTCTCAAATCCCCAAATTTTCATCCCCAAATTCCCGCATCTCTAAATTACAAAATTACAATTTTGCAACGAAAATATGAATTCAATAAACACCCTAAATTTCGTACATTTTGCATTCACTGAACGACTCAAAGGAAGCTAATTTATTTTTGAAGCTCTTTATTCAAGTCAGAAGAAAAATTACGTTAACGTATGACATGTAAAAATAACGGCGACTCCAGTGCCTCTAATTGATCCAATTTTGAATTCTAAAGTGTGTTTTTTCAGTCATGAATATGAATGACGTTTTGTACCATATTCAACCCTTAATGGCGGTCCTCATCAGTGCTACATGTTTTAACACTTCATCTACATACTTTCTCCGAATATAAACGGCATTCATATTTATGAAAGGAAAATAAAGTACAAAGAGATTAACGAGGTCTTGTTTTTAGACAATACTGTCAATCGAAAGAATCGTGATACTTGAATTGTAAAAAGCAATATAAAGCAGCAGAAAAACGTACAACATCATATAAGCTTGAATAAACAACGGCTGCAATAAACATATTTCATCTAGCACTTGTATGAATAAAACATACAAAATAAAATTGAAGATAGATATAAAATGCAACAATATTCGTAAAATTAAAAATAATTATAAATATAAGCAAAATATACAGTAACATAAAATTAAGACTAAATATAAAATAGTCAGAGATATTCTGAGTTTTACAAAATTACAAATGAATATAAAACAGACTGAAATATTTAAAAAACAAATACAAAATTACAAACTAATATTGTTCGGAGAGAATAAATATAAATTACGCTGAATTTTAAAAGTTTGCACGTAAACTAAATAATGACCTGGCAATTTAAAAATAATTTCAAATTCATGCGAGGTATTCATGGAAGCGGGTGAAACAAAGAAGCATCGGTCATAAATAATGCATTATTACAGAGGTAAACACAAAGAGCAGAAGTACTATTACGTTTCAGAATCGGACGGGTATAAGTTTTTCCATCTTTCGTGTCCGTCTGATTTATAGCCACCCTTGTGTACCTGCGTATACAACTGTCGAGGCCCCTCTTCTTTTGTGTACAGTCAACAGCAAATCTACCTTTCCTAGGGAAAATGCGACAAGCAAAGAGAGAGGAACTACCGATTTTTGAATTCAGTGATTTTGGGAGATTTTTTAAGAGATTTAGGGATATAGGAATATTTGGAACATAGGGGTTTTGGGATATAGGGATTTTAGGACGTAGAGATTTGGGGATATAGGGATATTTGAAATGTAAGAATTTCGGGGCATAGGAATTTCGAAACGTAAAAATTTGGGGATATAGGGATTTCGGGATGTAGGGTATTCGAGGTATAGGGATTTCGAGATGTAGAGATTTGGGGATATAGGGATATTTGAGACGTAGGAATTTCGGGGCATAGGAATTGCGAAACATAAGAATTTTGGGACGTAAAAATTTGGGGATATAGGGATTTCGGCATGTAGGGATTTCGGGACGTAGGGTATTCGAGATATAGAGATTTGGGGATATAGGGATATTTGAGACGTAGGAATTTCGGGGCATAGGAATTGCGAAACATAAGAATTTTGGGACGTAAAAATTTGGGGATATAGGGATTTCGGGATGTAGGAATTTTGGGACATAGGGATTTCGGGACGTAAATATTTTAGAATATAGGGATTTCGGGACATATGTAGTTCGGGACGTAGAGATTTTGGAATGTAGAGATTTGGGAATATAGGATTTTGTGATTGTGGAAATTCACAGATGTAGGCATTTGGGAATGTAGGGATTTGGGGATTTTGGAACTAGGGAATCTAGGGATTTGAGGATCTAGGAATTTACAGATATGTGAATTTGGTGATATAGAAATTTGGAAATATAGGAATTTGGTAATCTAGGGAGTTGGATATCTAAGAATCTAAAAATCTAGGAATTTGCAAATCTTCAAATTTGGATATCTAGGAATCTGAAAATGTAGGATCGAAATCTAGGAATTTAGTGGTCCACAAAATCAAGGCTCTAGGGATTTCCACATAAACTCTCAAATATAAATATTCCGTAATCCAGAAATTTACAATTTAAAAATAAAAAAAGAAATGTGAAAGTGTTGGAATATACAGATTTAGAAAATTGTTTAGGGATTTTTGAAGGTTTCACATTTGTGGAAATAAACTTGTTGCACCCGAGTGTACCTCGCCGTTCTGTTGACTGATAGCCAGCTCTAAATGAACGAGGGTAAAGGACATCCCTTAAGCCTGGCTCGTCCCTGGAATTCTCGATTCGACTTTCGCCATATTTCTTCGTTTCCTTGGTTGCCCTCACAGGAGAAAGAGGAAAATGGACGCGCTCCACCTTCGTGTTTATGGGTGTGAGACGCAATAATTAAAAGGAGATAAGTGAACGACTAAATGGCCGTTGTAATTTCTGTTGAATTAGGAATGCTGAGAATTACTGCTAGAGGGTTGAATTAACTTGTTGCTCGATAAAATTGAGGGCCTTTCATGAGGTTGATTGAGTGGATTCAAACTTTATAGCCTGATTCTTCTGCAAGAATTAAATGAATACTTTTGGGGATAGCTTGCGATAAGGATTTTATTTTAAACATTTCAAAGACGAATTTTAGATGAATATTTTTATTTGTTAATTCCAAGTGAACTATTGAAATACGTGGTTTACTGAAATTTTCAATAAAACCACATATGTTCACATATGTCCACATATCACTATCAATTTACCTACTCCAAATCAACAAAATCTTTCTTTCAACAAAGTCTCCTTAACAAATTACCAATAACAAATATGCTACTAGACTACCCCATTCATATCCACATATATCGCCATATGTCCACATATGTTCACACATGTCCACATATCACTATCAATTTACCTACTCCAAATCAACAAAGTCTCCTTAACAAATTACCAATAACAAATATGCTACTAGACGACCCCATCCACATCCACATATGTCCACATATCACTATCAATTTACCTACTCCAAATCAACAAAATCTTTCTTTCAACAAAGTCTCCTTAACAAATTACCAATAACAAATATCCTACTAGACTACCCCATCCACATCCACATATATCGCCATATGTCCACATATGTTCACACATGTCCACATATCACTATCAATTTACCTACTCCAAATCAACAAAATCTTTCTTTCAACAAAGTCTCCTTAACAAATTACCAATAACAAATATGCTACTAGACTACCCCATCCACATCCACATATGTCCACATATATCCACATATGCCCACATATATCCCCATATATCCACATATGTCCACATATCACTATCAAGTTACCTACACCATATGAACAAAATCGTTCAAACCTGATAATCCACATACGTCCACATATCACTATCAAATTACCTACACCATATGAACAAAATCGTTCAAACCTGATAATCACCTGCTGAATGTACAAATTCGTGTCACTTAACACACGTCAATGCGAAATAAGAAAAACAAATAATGAGGACAATATAACGAGTCCCCTTAACGATGGTAATTTTTGTTGCAGAAACGGAGGTGAGATCGCCACGTTTCACGGGCTCCGGTTGGCTGGCATTTCCAGCCCTAAAAGCTGCTTACAAGCACGTCCAATTAGAATTGGAATTCCGACCGGAAGCTTGGGATGGAATTCTGCTGCTCGCAGGCGAGAGGGATGATCTTCAGGGTGACTTTATGGCCTTGATACTGCATCACGGTTTCATCGAATTTAGGTAACGACGTTGCTCCTTAATTGTATTCTCCCCCGTTAAAGACGCGGATTTCGAGGGCAAAAATCCGATTCTATTTTTTTCTCTTATTCGGTAAACGACGTTTGGGATAAGCAGATTGCAGGGTAATTTGGAGATTGAATTTCTTCCTCGGAGGAATTCTGAGGGGTCTTTATTAACGGCCAAATACAGATTCAAATCTTGATTGCAAAGACTGCATAAGGTTCAGGTACATTTGCAATTTAATCAATTTTTCTACAAATTATAATTCATGTAAATTAGGAAATTATTTCTGGTCTGAAACACCCTGTATCGTCACGCGAAAATTAAGAGATTTTTTATTATCAAGATTACATTAATCGTTTGAAAATTTATGAACTTCGTATGGCTTCAATATAGTCGATATAAATTATAGATAAGTGCAAGTAATAGTTATTGATTTTGGAACACTCTGTATACTTGTAAACTTCGTTTGAAAATTGAAAAATTATGAAGATTATTTTTGTACATTTTCCTACTAATTATAATTCAACGATAATAAAGTAATATATCATAAAAACTGCTAAAATATGAATATGAAAAAACCTCAAAATTTCGAGCGATAAAAATGTGCAAAGTTAAAGAATTTCTGACATGTGGAAATGTGTAAACGAACGTTTGAAAGGAATATAATGAAAATTGAATTTTCGTCGATAAACGTTTGTCGGGTTAAAGTTGGATCGATCAAAACGACATAACGAGTCGACTGTTTGTCGCAAAGTTTGTTCCGTCACCAGCATGCATCACCGTATTATGCCAACTTTCCACAACTTCCGTCGATATATAACCGAAGTTTCCGTCGAACCTCATTGCCCTATTAGCAATAGGACATCAAAGGATTCGCGCGAAACCACGATTTACTTCAATTTACAGTGGGACGCATTGCTCTGTCGACGGTCCACCACTGGCATGTGATCGATAAACTTTGATGAAACTCCAATGGAAGACTGTTCTCGTTGCTCATCTTCGATACGGGTGACGATTAAACCCCCTCGGTTAGGTTTCGTTTCAATTATCTCGAAATTGACATACGTTACATTTGTGGAACATTTTCTGGAGAATGTGGTAAAATGTTTGTAGAAAAGTTGCAACTTGAACAATTTTAAAATTGAACCATTTTTTCAATTTGAATTTTTTGAATTCGGAGATGTGGGAATTTAAGACTCAAAAAATTGAAAACCTAGAAATTTGAAAATTTTGAAATCTAAAAATTTGAAAACCTAAAAATTAAAAAATTTGAAAACCTAGAATTGTAAGAAAAATTGAAAATTTAGAAGTTAAAACATTAGAAAATATAAAAATGAAAAATCTGAAAACCATGACAATGAACAATTTTAAAATTGAACAATTTTTTCAATTTGAGAACCTAGAAATTTGAAGATGTGGCAATTTAAGACTCAAAAATTTGAAAACCTAGAAATTTGAAAATTTGAAAACTTACGAACATTAAAAATTTTAAAATCAAACAATCTGAAAACCTCAAAATAAAAAAATTTGTTAATTTTTAATTTTTAAATTTGAAAACCTAGAAATGTAAGCATTAGGAAGTTAGAAAATTTAGAAGTTAAAAAATTAGAAAATATAAAAATGAAAAATCTGAAAACCATGACAATGAACAATTTTTTCAATTTGAGAACCTAGAAATTTGAAGATGTGGGAATTTAAGACTAAAAAATTTGAAAACCTAGAAATGTAAGAATTAGAAAAGTACAAAATTAAGAAGTTAAATTGGAAAATATAAGAATTCAAAACTAAAAAAGATGCGGAAAAAGAATAAAAAATTTAAAAACCTGGAACCATAAAATCTAAGAACTCTAAGAACTACAACACTATAAATTTCAGTTCTCTAAAAGTTTCAGATTTCAAACAAAAAATTTGAAAATTTCGAAACGCAAACATACAAATTTCGATCGTTTCAAAATCCCCTTACACAATCGTCCAATTTTCTTTTCCCCTTAGCAGAAAAAAACGAATATCACGATTTTGACAATTATCTCGAAGCATAATTCGTACACGAATACTACGTGACTTCTCCTGATTCGCGTGGGTCGCAGGCGAAAATGTCAAGTACACTTTTTTTCGCCCGCGATCGTGAAGAAGGTCAGGGTCACGAAGTTCGTCCCCGGGGTAGTCCTTAATTATCATGCTGGCTCTGTTATTCGCGTTAATACTGCGTCTTGGGTCGAGGTAAACGGCTTTCGAACGAACGAAGCGTACGAACTCGACCTTACCTCTCCTTATCCTCGCGAGAGACTCCAACAGGCATTCGTCTCTCAACGGATATCCGGCGACAATGGCTGCGAATTGAATTTCTGTCTCTCGTCTTACCACTCCGAGTATCCTTCGCTCCGCTAATCCCGCGATCAAGTCGAATGCAAAACGCGCAGTCAAACTCGCGAGATAGACGGTTTAAACTCTACTTTAGTCGGCCATGTTTGCCATATATAACCTTCGAGGACGTGTCAGCTCTGCGGAGATAAATTTCAAACATAGTGCGTTAACTTAATTATTAACTCGTGGATTATCAAATTCTGAAAAGGTGTATTCACAACTTTCGGATGTAAACGATAACGATCGTTTTAACGTTTCATTTGTGATATTCGTGACACATTGCAGTTCGAACAGGCCTCGTATTTGCATAGATATTGCGTTTGGTGTATAATACTAATTAGAATTTGCATAATCAACGATTCACGAATTTAAAATATGCTTATTTCATTTTCTCTTATTTGTCTTAAGGTTGTAGCAATAATTTGTTGCTCTGGCGAACGCAGCTGCTGAGAGGATCATAGGTTAAGGGGTTAATGTAATGCAAATTTCAGACACTTTGAGAAGAGATAAAAATTATAGTTACAGATGATAAGATGTTTATAGTTAATTACAGATAATTAGATTAATTTACAATTACATGTACTAGCTTCTATTACATACTTACGAAAATATAACTATTATTTGTATAAATTACTTTTATCATACTTGATTACTTAAATTAGTGGATTATACGTTTTTTTGTTAAAATTGTTATGTGTTATGTACAATTCCTGTACATTTTTACATTTTTAGCATAAATAATGTACATATTTTGTTTGTATATATATAATATTGTTTACTGCAGCTATTATTTATATATTATCTTAATTTATTATTATATGAAGATACATGAATTATTATATGAACATCGAATATCCATTTCTGGCTTATGCGAACATCAATTTCTGGATTATAATCCATCAATACATGGGTCAAATTGCTGATTACATTAAGCGGATAGACGCATGTGATCAGACAAGTAGAACGAGCGCTAAGATAAGTAGAACGAGTCTGATCGATATACAAGTGGAATACAGTTGTAAGTCAGATGTGTAGAATATAGTGATTAGGTCGTTGGCCAAGTAGAATAGGAGGTATGCGGTCAGACCATTAGAGAGGGAGTAGATAATGACAGGATATATGTGCACATTCCAACAAACTAGCTATAGAAATACGTAACAGTGTACTACTGTTACAATGACTGCAGGTAACAGTAGAAATATATGGGATCGGTAACGTACATAGTCAGACAAGTAGAATAAACCTATAATTTATTGCATAAATCAAGTTTTGATGGAAAAAGGGATAAGTAAAAAAATTGCGAAATATGGTCAGACAAGTAGATGTCGTTTGTAGACAGACAAGTAGTACTGTTCTTACACATGAGCACACAAGTAGATATGGTATTGTAGGTAGTCAGACAAGTAGATATAGTGTGGTAGCAAATCAGACAAGTAGAAAGATGGTCTTTGATTGTGCAAGACTATTGAACGCAGTTCTTGTAAGTGGTCAGACAAGTAGATAAGGTTGTCTTATGTAGTCAGACAAGTAGAGAAGGTTGCTGTATGTAGTCAGACAAGTAGATAAGGTTATCGCATGTGGTTGGACAAAGAGATAAGATTGTACATGGTCAGACAAATAGGTAAGGTTGTCGTATGTCATCAGACAAGTGGATAAGGTTGCTGTATGTAGTCAGACAAGTAGATAAGGTTACTGTATGTGGTGAGACAAGTAGATAAGGTTATCATACGTGGTCAGACCAGTAAATAAGGTTGTCGTAGGTGATCAGACAAGTGGATAAGGTTGTCCTACACAGTCAGACAAGTAGATTAGGTCGCCATATGTGGTCAGACAAGTAGATAAGGTTGTCCAACGCAGTCAGACAAGTAGATTAGGTCGCCGTATGTAGTCAGACAAGTAGATAGGGTTGTCCTACGCAGTCAGACAAGTAGAGTATGTCACCGTATGTGGTCAGACAAGTAGATAAGGTTGTCATATACGATTGGACAAGCCGATAAGGTGTTGTTTCTAGTCAGATAAGTATGTATGCTTGTCAACCGTTGTCAAACAAGTAGATGAGGTTATCGTACTTAATAAAACGAGTAGATAACTTCAATGAGTAAAATATAATGAGTTAGCGTTTAGAGTGGTAAATCGAAACAGTATATAATCAGTGAACTGAAACGATACATTATCAAACAAGTAGATAACGTAATAAGCAAATAAAATATGAATTGGTAATCAGACAAGTACACGACCAAGATAAGTAACTCAACAACTAAGTATAATAGACTTACAGACAGTTAAATTGCAGCCGTGCGTGATCACACTAATTATAGCGAAGCAATGAACTGTCAGACAAGTAGAATAAGCGTATACATAATCGGACCACACGAAGCGTACACGTATACATTGAAACACGCTGAATAATCATGTTTCTCCGACGTAAATAGTTTGCTGTCGAATAAATAGTACATCGCGTAGTTAAAATACGGTGTCTGAACGTGACGCGAAGAATTTAACGGCGAGAGACGGTTTCTTCGACCGAAACAACGATTCGCGAGTTGGCCGAAAGCGCATCTTTAAAGTTGCAAGTGGCACACGCGCCGCTCTCGGTGTACTATTAATTACGTGCTTCGACAGTGCGGAATTCACGGTGCACACGGCATAACTTGTTAAAATTTCTCGTTACCCGTGTCGTTAATCCGTCCAGCGGTAATAATTACTGCGACTTAGAATCTGCCACTTAGCACCGGCGACTTTCGTAATTCGTTCCGCGGAAACTAACTGGTACGGACCGAACGGAAGTACACTTCAAGTAACGAAGCAATGTTTGCGTAATCAGTGGCTTATACAGGGTGTTGCTGTTTTATTTCGTCGCGAAATTACCTCGTATCTTGTACAATTTCCAAAGTGTCGAGATTTTCTATATCCTTTGATTTTTGGTAAGATGTAAGATGTAAAATGTCGTTTAAAACTGTTTGTCTTGAAAAAGGTGTTTGAAAAGTTCTTCAAAAATAATTCGAAGGTACTTCTTTTTTTAAAGGTTCGATTGTGGCAGCGGAGTCGGTACCGTCAGGAGCACACAAACAGTGAGACTGAACGAATGGAACACACTGACTGTATACAGACATCGATGGGACGCCTGGATTCAGCTGAATCAAGAGAAACGCGTAGAGGGAAGATCGAAGGTAAGAATACTTCTTCCGTTCATCGTTGTAGACGGTATCGTCGGTGAAACGTATTACTGTGTTCGTAGATGAAAAGGATGGATTGATTATCGATAAAGTTGGAAACAGATTTCTTAGCGTTCTAGGCAAATATTTGATTGTACACTCTGCCGAATTGAAACCGACAGCTTTCCGAGTTTCCAGTTTTCTAATCTTTTAGTTTTCCGCTTACCTGTTAGTTCAATTCTTTTAATTTCCTCGTTCCTAAATTTTTTATCTTTTTAATTTACCAGCATTTTTATTTTTCAAATTTCCATTTTCTCAGTTTATCGACGGTGTAATTTTTCAGTTCACCAATCTTATTACTTTTCAATTGTTCAATTGTTCAAATGTTCAGTTGTTCAGTTGTTCAGTTGTTCAATTGTTCGGTTGTTCAATTCTTCGGTTGTTCAATTGTTGAAGAGTTCAATTGTTCAGTTGTTCAATTCTTCAATTCTTCAATTCTTCAAATCTTCAATTCTTTAGTTCTACAATTACTCAATTACTCAATTGTTCAATTCTGCAATTACTCAATTCTTCAATTCTTCAATTCTTCAATTCTTCAATTCTTCAATTCTTCAATTCTTCAATTCTTCAATTCTTCAATTCTTCAATTCATCAATTCTTCAATTCTTCATTTCTTCAATTTTTCAATTCATCAATTCATCAATTCTTCAATTCTTCATTTCTTCAATTTTTCAATTCTTCAATTCTTCAATTTCTCGATTTCTCAACTGTCTAATTTACTAATTTCTCTGTATCCCGTGTATGCTTCCCTTTTTCACGATTACGTAAATAATAACAATATAATTGACAATAAATTTTTCCTGTTTTAACAAATTAAACAAACTCACCTAGTAAGTGTTCACAGAATAGGAACATTCTGATCCTTCTAAAAATATTTGAACTTAAAATATGCACTTCTACGCGTTTATTTTCACCGAAACAATTTTATACTTCGCGATAAATTTAATGATACTTAATCATTCATAGGCGTACAGGACAAATTAACACGGAACGTTAATTTCGCCGGAATAATTACGGCTCGTAAAATAGAAGCTATTCGTCACATTGTACACTCAATCTCGGAAATTGTCGTATCGATTATCGATCGATCGATCAGCGAAGAAACATCGCTTTCCTATTCCCGTCAATTGCAACGTTCCTACCTCTTCTCTTCTTTTTTTTTATTTCATCGAGGGTGAAAATGATTTTCATCGCAACGAAACCGGAACGAACGAAAGGAAAGTATGTCGCCGTCGAACGAGCCGGTAATTAACATGCTGAAATTCGTGTGCGATAATCGTGTTGCTCGTTAAACGGACGATTTCCTTGGAAAATAACGAGCCGACCGGGGAAAACGCGTATCGTGAAGCCCGGATTGCATCGCGGGTGAATAACGATGACGTGCAACGAGGCAAGTGTACACGGAAAGTTGGTGAAAAGATTTGCTCGTCTCTAGCAAAGATGTCAGACGAGCCGGAATTTTAAAGGGGAACGTCCCGTTTAACTGCCGGTAAATTATACGGGTGTCTCGCGGAACGTGCGCCTCGTGAAAATTCCGAAATTTCTTGGACAACGGAAGTAGGAATTCGGCCAAATCGGTGACCTACATCTTTAACACGTTTCTGTTGAATTGTCCTCTTAAATTTTAATGAATTTATCTTCTCGAATCTTAATCGAACATTTATGACATATCAAAATCTACGAAGAGACGACTACGTTGTACGTCTTATAGGTTACATTATTTATTTACATTTTTCGGGCATAGGTATATAATAAATGCATAAAGTTTACTTATAATCTGCACGTTCGTGACGTATGTTAGATTTCAAACGTGACGAATGTAATTTATTTAATCGAATTCAAAGATTCTTGTGAAAACTATTTGCATACAAAATTAAACCAATTTCAGCCGAGTGAAATTTAATAAATTTTCGAAAATACAACCGAAATATTTTTGAAGATTTTGCACAGCGATTACGTTGAGAAGCTTTAAAGAAGCCCTGTGTTACTATTTCATCGCGGAACGCGATATTAGATCGCGTCGATTTAATTAACCAAGATATCTCATTTCCGTAAGCGTTATAGAAATTTTAATAAAATCGCGCACGCAACGAACGTCAGACCAGCCGGTCGACCCAGTTTCATTATGTCAGCGTCCATAAATTAAGGTAAAATTAGCACTTCGTACGGCAGTGTTCGAGGAGATCGATAAACAAACCGATATATGAAATATCCTTGATCCTACTAACTCTCAGAACTAACGCGACATTTTACTGATTATTTAGTGACTCTGTCTATTTGCTCTTTTTCGTGGATATGGTAATATACTTGGACAACCTAACGATTGCAATATAACGCGTGGCGATGTAATTCGTTGCAACCTAACGCGTAGTATTATAACGCGTGGTAGTATATCAAATGGCTATATAACGCGTGGCAATATAACAAATGACTATATAACGCGTGACAATATAACAAATGGCAATATAACGCGTAGTGAATCGGTGTGTTATAATTTGACGCGTGGCGATATAGCACGTTGCTTTTTTGACGCACGGCAATATAATACGTGGCAATATAGCGCGTGGCAATATAATACGTGCCAATTCAGCGCGTAGTAACATAACGCATAACAGTATAACTCGAGATAATATAGCGCGTGGTGATATAACGCGTGGCAATATAACTCGTGACAGTATAACGCGTGGTAATATAACTCATGACATTCCAACGCGTGGTAATATGACGCGTAACAGTGAATCGTGTGGCAATATACCGCGTGGCGATATAACGCGTGGCAATCTAACACATTGAAATATAACTCGTAACAGTACAACGCGTGGTAATATAACTCATGACATTCCAACGCGTGGTAATATGACGCGTAACAGTGAATCGTGTGGCAATATACCGCGTGGCGATATAACGCGTGGCAATCTAACACATTGAAATATGTATAACTCGTAACAGTACAACGCGTGGTAACATAACTCGTGACATTCCAACGCGTGGTAATATGACGCGTAACAATTAATCGTGTGGCAATATAACGCGTGGCAATCTAACACGTTGCAACATAACTCATAACAGTATAACGCGTGGTAATATAAATGATGACATTATAACGCGTGGTAATATGATGCGTAACAGTGAATCGTATGGCAATATACCGCGTGGCGATATAACGCGTGGCAATCTAACACATTGAAATATAACTCGTAACAGTACAACGCGTGGTAATATAACTCATGACATTCCAACGCATGGTAATATGAATCATAATATTGAATCGCGTGGCAATATAACGCGTGGCAATATACCGCGTGGCAACCTAATGTATAACAACATAACGCATGACAACTTAACATATGATAATATAACACGTGTCCATAGAACACATAAAAATATTTTGTAGCGTTCTAACACGTGGCAATATAACGCGAGATAATATCGTGATAAGTGTATCGACAATTATATCGCTGAAAAAGTCATATCACATTTTCGAGTTTCATTACATCAACGTGTATAAATTAGGGTAAAATTAGCACTCTGCGCAAAGGTGTCCGAGGAGATCGATAAGCATGCCAATACATCGCGAAATTTTCTCGATCCGACTAACTTTCAGAAGTAACGCAACATTTTACTGATTACACGGCGACGCTGATGTGTCTGCCTGCCCTTTTTCATGGGTGTGGTACCATCTATTCATCGTCTGGCCATCTGTCTTTATATGTCTGACCGTGGCTCGTAAACGTTAGGGGATGAAAATGCACTCGGTTTTCACGCGAACGTATTCTATGCCATGAAACGCGATGCTATCTAGAACGATTCCGAGGCACGTCGAAATGGTAATTTCGTCGGGCTATCGTGATCAGAAATAACCAAGAGAAATGTAATCGACTAACAGCAATTGCCTTTGATGTCGGATACTGTGAACGCAATTTTAAGCATTAGGTGCATGGCATAAGGTGCCTCTGAAATGGTGACGAAACGTTTCATTGAATTTTTTGTTAGGTTTGTAACGTAGACTTCTGACAAAAACCGTACAGAAACTTTTCCATGTTCCAATCGTAAACTATCAAGAGTTTTTTCATTTTAATGAGGAGAAATGTTTCTTAATGCCCCCCACCAGGAGTTGTCCCGATTTTGTTAGCGCTGTTTTATTAAAACCAACGTAGCACGAAATCAACTAAAATCACATTCGACGAGAACAGTTTTAATTGAAACTCGAATCTGTAGGAATCACGTGGCGCAGTGACGAGAGCGTCGAGAGAAAAAAAAAAATGTCTGTTCGTGACGAAGAGCTTGAAATTCTGTCGCGGGGGAAACGTGAAACGTTGCGAACTCGAAAAACGACGGTACACGTGAAAATGTAACTTATTCCTTTCATTTAATATTTATCGTCATTCTGACGCGTGCAGCTGGCTCGTTCACTCCTCCCGAACACGACTCGTAAACTCCTCTTTTTCTCCTACAATTTTTATCCGCCATTTTCAACTCGCGATTCAACGTTTGTTATTATATCGCGACTAACGTTTTCTTTAAATTACAGCGTGAAACTGCCTGCTATTTCGCTCTCGAATTAAAAGTCTTTAAAAGCTGCCTGCTCTCTCTTGCTCGCTTTTTCTGTTACACAGACGCGCGCACACGCGCGCGTTACACGCTTTCCTTCTTTCTTGCCGCTCGAACTTTCCCTCTCAGACCCTCTTATAAGACTTGCAAATTGTTTCGTAATAAGTTAGTACGGCGTCTTAGCAGCAGAAGCAGAAAGAGCCACTACTTTCTTCGCGGACAAGTACTTTCGAGTGCTCCTTTTAAAACAGCCGAGTTCGTTCGCGGCCAAATTCTGCGAAACAATTGTGGAATATTGTTCCTGTCGACTCGTTCAGAGCAACAACAAAAAGGCGTCTTTTTTCACCTTACCGGACTATGGAAATCTTATTAGTTTATAATTGAAGGACGAAGAAAAATATGGCTGTGAGTGACACTTTTTAATACAATGCTATTCTGAAATGGAAATGTTACAATTATTCGTAGCCCCTACGCAAGTTGGAATTGTATTTTGTTAAATAACATCTCCGTCAATGAAAAGTTTTTTTGCGAATTTAGATTTGAAACGGTCCTATTTATTGTAATTTTTCGATTATCGTAACAAAAAAACCTGTTAGAGCTTTGGGAAATTTTAAATATTACGATGTAATAAATCGGCGATATAACGCGTGGATACATGTTTCGTGTGGAAAATGTGGTGATCTAGTATGTGACAACTCGGGGCAAAATACAACACATGACAATGCAATGCATGGCAATATAACGCGTGGCGATATATCGAGTGGCAATCTAATGCATGATAATATAACGCGTGGCGATGTATCAAGTAGCAATTTAATGCATGGCAATATAACGCATAGTTATAGATCGCGTTGCACTCCAATTCGTTGATATAGTATATGGCAATATAACGCGTGGTAATATAATCAGTAGCAATATCACTTGTAGTAAAGTGGAATATAGTAATATCACTTGTGGTGATAAAACGCATGGTCATATAAGGTGTAGTAATATGACTCGTGGCAATATAACGCGAGGTAATGTAACGCGTAACAATATTACTTGTAGCAAAATGAAATATAGTAATACCACTTCTGACGATGAAACGCATGGTCATATAACGTGTAGTAATGCGACTCGTAGCAATATAACGCGAGGTAATGTATCGCGTAGCAATATCACTTGTAGCCACATAAAATATAGTAATATTAGTTGTGGTGATAAAACGCATGGTCATATAAGGTGTAGTAACGCCACTCGTGGCAATATAATGCGAGGTAACAACGCGTAGCAATATCACTTGCGGCAATATAGCACGTACCCTTATCACTCGCAACAATGTTACCCGTGGCAATATAGCGCATTTCAATATCGTACGTGGCAACATCTTGCATGGCAATATAACGTGTAGCAATGTTATGCGTAGCAGTATGAAACCTGGCGATATAACGCATAGTCATCGAACATGTTTTACTGAAATTCATCGCAACATGCCAATATAACGGGTGTCACAACGCGTGACGATATTATTTACCAATATAAATCTCCCAAAAATAATCGGCCAATAAACTCCTGCTAAATACAAGAATAAACACGAATAAAAAATATTTCACGATTATAAGTCGTTTCCAATTATGCACTTTCCCCGTTTCCTTCGATAAAATAAATTTTTGACACCGACAAGCAACAAATCCCTGATCACCGAACGAAACCCGAAGCACCTCGAGCGGTGTAACTAGAAAACTCGGCAAACAAGCGGAAAATCCGTCGGATAAAGTGTACAAGCAGAGAATTAATTGCGTATCGCGCTCCTCCCGTCGAAACCGTGCTACAAAAGGGATCAGGAGCTTCCGTTTCGACTCGATCCACTTCCTCGGATCCTCGACAAGAACCGTGAACGAAAGAAACGATAATCGATGGATGGTTTCGAAGACGATCCGTCTGTTTTTCCCCGGAGGGCGAGTTTAATTACCTTTAAAATCAGCCGGAGAATAGGTTCGCGAGCTAAGCCGGGGCCACTTTGTCCGGAAGTGCCATTAAGCACTCGGTGTCCTAACGACGGCGTCGTAATTAGAGGAACCGACCTTACCCAACATTACTTTTTCATCTTTTCTTTTTCTCCTCTGCCTCATACTTCCGCCTTTCTTCTCCTCGCGTTTCTTTGGCTAGCCACGACGTGACTCAAAACAGATGAACCACCCCTTCCTTTTGACACTCACGATCCCTTTTCGTCTCGCTCGCATCTTCTCGCGAAAGCTTTCATTTCGCCCTCGCCGTATTATTTATTTTCACCGAGTTTCGTTCGTTGTACGCGAGATTGATCCTCTGCGTAAAGAGAAACTTGTTGGATGTAAAACTGTTAGTTGTTCCGTGAAATTGTTTTATTCCACTGTTAAAAGTAATGATGGAAGTTTGTTGAAAGATAAAAAACAATGTTCCCCGGTTATGAGCAATCATAAAGGGCAAACAGTTTTTGCGGGAGCTTCAGCGCTGTGTTAAAAAACTTCTGTTTGTTCGTTATAGCTCGTTGATCGCGCAAAGGGTCCTGCGAACTTTCACGAACTCGATGCGGAAATTTCGGGATTTTACTTTTCAAGATTTCGTATTTTCGAAATTTTCAGTTGTGTAAGTCTAGGAAGTTCCAGATTTCTTATAAACCCTCGGGAAAATTGGAAGCTTAGACAGTTCACTCTCCCAGATTGTCAATTTCACAATTTTTTAATTTGTCTAACGTTTGGGAATCTTCGGGTACCCAAATTATTATATATAAATTAAATTACAATTTAAAATTTAAATTTCTCTTTTATTAAAATTAATTACTTGGAATGAAAAATCTGAAATCAAACCGTGAAATCTCCAATTGGTCGAATTTGCAATCGCGATATCTTTTCGTTAACAACGAAAGATCGTAATTGCAAGGTAGCCGTTATACAAAGCACGTTTCTTGAGGATCTAATTTTCTCGACTCTGTAACGGGTCAGAGAATAACTAGCACTACTTTTCGCAGCTGCTTTAATGTCTTTCCCGTTTTTCGTTTTGCGGGACAACAACGAAGTAGTACAGGAAAAACCCGAAACGAGTTTATGAAAGAGACCGTTGTACGAGTGGTTTTCGCGCGACCACAACTAAACGTTCCGGTCCCACGATAGTGATATAATATTTCTGTCACACACATATTTATGTTCTCTTTTTCCATTAATTTCTGCCATGTTTCGATCGACGGCGTCGATCTTTAACCGTCTAATTTTTCATGCGTTTCGATGTTTCATTTATTTTCCTTTATTATTCAACTCAAGTTATACTTGTCAAATCCATCGTGCAAATTTGAAAAAATGTATCTATAAAAATTACGTTGCTTGTTTGATAATTTATTTTTTATCGATTAAATTAATTTAGAAAAAAATGAATTTAACTCTCATCTGATATAAAGATTGAAAATTTTTGAATTTTCCAAGGTAAAGTATTGTTTGAAATATTATCTAACGGATTAAATTCGTATTTGAACGAATTAAATATTGAGGTCCATCGGACTGATATCGATCGGATAAATGGTTAGACACGTACATATTTTATGGGAAACGAAAGATAGCGAACGTTAAATAACGTGGATCCGCAAAAATATCTAAAATGTCTCGCGCGATGAAAAATTGAACGGAAAATCTCTAAATTACCTCCGCGTTCCAACTAATCTTCGTTCCCGTCCCGATAACAGGCTTTCCCCATTAAAACCGACGAAACGTATCAGCGGAATGACTTCCAACGAACGAACTTCCCAATAGGCTGTTCGTAATTGTATAAAGTTGGGGAACGATCGATGCCTTCCTGCCGGCAAAAAGTTACGATGGAACTTGAGCGAAAGTTTCGCGGGATTCGTCTGATCCGTCTCGACGGATCTTTTGATCGAAAGTGAGGTCTGCGGCGGGCCTATTACGAGAAAAACATCCTGCGACGGGAAGGGAAAAAAGAACATCCTCCGCGGAAGCTGTAAATTAATGTGCAACGGCAGCGAAACGAGTCACGATTAATGTCGAGACACGGGAATCCTCTAAATATCAACGTAAATGAGATTTGCGTGGGTCCGGGCTTATGAAAAGACACGCTCTTTCGGAAACTCAAATTTAACCCGTTCCACTTTGATGTCGAGCCGGCAGAGAGTGCGGCCATTTCCTCGCGCGGAGAAGCACATTTCTGAAACGCGTTATATTTCGTTGAACGCGGATAAGATTGATGAGAAAAACGCGTTGCGTTCTGAGTGTGTAACACTCGAAAATACGTGAAATCGTCTTCTCAGCGTTTTAATCGACATTGATACCCGCATGACCACGTATTATATTACCTCTCGTTATACTGCTGCTCGTTATATTACCAGTTGTATTGCCATGCATTTATTTGCCAGATGTTATTACGATTTTTAGAACATGCGGTATATTGCCATGCGTTAAATTTTCACGTGTTATATTGCCACGCGTTCTATTATCGCGTGTCGTGTTACCGTGCGTTATATTGCCGTGCGTGATGCTTCCACGTGTTATATTACCACGCATTATATTATCATGTGCTATATTGCGAACTGTGAAGTTGCCGTGCGTTATATGGCCACATGTGAAGTTGTCGCGCGTTATATAGCCACTTGTGAAGTTGTCACGCGTTATATCGCCGCACGTCATATTATCATGCGTTACATTGTTATTCGTAATGTTGCCTCGCGTTATATTGCCACGGGGTATATTGCATCGTGGTATATTGCCACGTGTAAAATTTCCACGCGATATATCGCCACGCGTTACATTGCTATTCGTAATGTTGCCTCGCGTTATATTGCCACGCAGTATATTGCCTCGTGGTATATTGCCACGTGTTAAATTTCAACGCGATATATCGCCACGCGTTACATTGGTATTCGTAATGTTGCCTCGCGTTATATTGCCTCGTGGTATATCGACACGCGTTATATTTCCACGTGTTATATTGCCAGGCGTTATATTTCTACACAGTATATTGCCATGTGTTATATTGCCACGCATTATATTGCCACCTACTATATCACCACGTATTAAATTGCCTCGTATTATATCGCCAAGTGTTATCTTGATACGCGTTGAATAGTTATACATCATATTATTGCGCATTGTAGAATTATGCGAAATATCGCGACATGTAAGGTGAGGCGAAATGTTCAAATCACTTAATTAACAGTTATTGATTGACGAATTACAAAAATTTGTAATTAATAAATTAATGGATAACAAATTTTGCATGAACACAAAGTTACTAAATTTTCAAAGAGTCGAATTACCTCTTCAAATAATCAAATTACTAAATTTACGATTGACAGACATTAAATTTCCAAATCGTGTAATTACCAAATAGCTAGATTCACTTTTATATTTTTCAATGATCAAATCGTTGAATTATTTGAACTTCACCGCCATAGTAAAGAATTGCAGATTGTTATAAGGTTGAAATGAATACTCGGTACGGGGCAGAATCAGACAAATGATGCGCCATAGTATCTCTCGCCACGTCGAAAATAACCTAGTAGGAGATACACGAGAGGGTTGGTTGAGATGCAGAGAACGTCGTCGTCGACATCGACACGCGCTTGGAGATGGCAGCAATTTGCGTGGATTATGCATCCAAGGTGGCCCATATTTGCCCAGTCGACGTCTGAGTGCGACGAGAGAGAGTTTCTTGCACCCCCGTTTGCCCGAGATTGCGCCTGTGTACGTATCAAACACAACCCTTGCCCCGTTGGCAGGGGGTTGACGCGCGAATCCTGCCCGACCGGTCTCGAAGTTAATGCACTTAGAGAAGTCGCGAAACTTTCCTCGAACCCCGTCTCTAGTTCACCCTGAAAGCTTTCTTCGTACCCTCGCCTGTAACTTATGGCCAGACCTTTCGTCCGTATAGATTTGAACGAAAAATAATTTCGATCGTTGAAATTTATTGCTTTCCGGGCAACCTTTTTCTTATGGCGCTCTGTATGAGATTGGATTTCGATTTACCGCGGCGGAAAAAGTTTAACCCCTTCACTGTATTGGACATCAATTTTATTAGAATGCTAGCAATAACGGAAATACGGCTTTATTTAAACCACGTATTTGTATCTTCTCTCTATTAATTTCCATGAATTTTCATGACGCTTGTTTTGAACTGGGGATTCAATCTGAGCAGGTTATGAGAAATATTTTGAAAAGGAATTTCTTCGTATAAGAAATATTTTCTGTGTATTATATTTATAGTGTTATGGAAAACACTATAATGTAATTATGTGCACTGTGTTATTTGTAACACTATAATGCAATATTTTTTGTGTAACACTATAATGAAATGTTTTGTGGACAACACTACAGTGTTATTTGTAACACTATAATGAAATGTTTTATGTACAACACTATAGTGTTATTCGTAACTTTATAATGTCATATGTTTTGTGTAATATTATAGTGTTACGTGTAACACTCTAATGCAATGTGTTTTGTGTAATGCTTTAGTGCTATTCATAACACTATAATGTAACGTGTTGTATTCAACACTATAGTGCTATTTAAAACACTATAATGTAATGTGCTGTGTCTAACACTTTAGTGCTATTTGTACCACTATAATGCAACGTGTTTACTGCAACACTATAATGTTATTCGTAACACTGTAATGTAATGTGTTCTGTCGAACACTATAATGCTATTTGTAACACTATAATGTAATGTGTTGTGTCCCACACTATACTGCTATTTGTAACATTGTAACGTAATATGTTTTGTCTGACACTATACATTTATTCGTGACACTATAATGTAATGTGCTGTATCCAACACTATAGCGTTACTCGTAACACCAAAAGGCAATATGTTTAGTACAACACTATAGTGTTATTCGTAACACTATAATGTAATGTGTTGTGTCCAACACTATAGTGTTATTTGTAACACTGCAATGTAATGTGTTGTGTCCAACACTATAGTGTAACATATTATTAGCAACACTACAATGTTATGTGTTACTCGTAACACTATAGTCCAACGTACTATTTGCAACACTAGTGCTACCTGTAATCGATATAATTTCGACTGCCTTCGTATAATTTAGAAATGTAAATATTGTACACTCGAAGTAGCAAGATTTATTATCGCAGAATACATTTACTGCACAATAGTTCTCTTAGCCCCTTCAAGAATGAAATATACGTATTGAATTCATCGTTGCATAATTTCTGAAAGTAACGATGCATATTTCCTTTATAACCGACTCTTTCAACTGTTCTCTTCTTTTTTCGGACTACTTTGTTGCAGGGAAACGGCATTTTAAAGATAACTTTTTCTCTAATTAAAATACAAATAAAAATGCTGCTCGACGAATGGCCCGTAAGTTTATCCGGCACGAACTTAAACGAAGAATCAGGCTTTTCTTCGAGATTACTTACGAAGTAATGATAACTTCTAATTGACTTTCGAAGTTTAATTTCATTCAGTCTCCGATTACTTCGTGTTGCTGCGTTCGGCACGATACTCGTTCATAATTGCCGCGATCGGATCTGGGTTGTTTCGTTGCAAAAATAAAATGTCGCCGCTGTAGAGATATTGAGAATCGCGAAAGTTTGATATTTCAAGTTTGTAACTTGGAAATTTGGGAATTTAGTGATCGATAATTTGCTAATTTTGAGAATGGAAATTTTTGGGATTTCCTTATTTGGTAATTAAGTCATTTGGAAAATTACAATTTTGGAAATTTCTTATTTGAAAATTAAATATTTTGGAAAATGGGAAATTAGAATTTAAAATAAACCAAAATTTCCAAATTTCAACACAATGAAATTTGGAAAAAAATTTACCTTTACGTACCTACAGCATTCATCTCAAAAAAAGATCATCCGATGATTGAGTTGTTTTTGATTTTATTAAGAAAAGATGTATTAATCAGTTAAACCAAGAACAATCATCATCTAGTGAAATTGAATTTTCTGAGCTAAAATTTACTAAAGACACTTCTATGAGAAACTGTAGCTTCAAGAGTTTCGAATATCCATAATGAAGTTTTCGTTCCAGGAATGAAATTTACTGAAGAATCTTTGTCGGTTAATTAAATTTCTGCTTTGATGTGCGATCAATTTAATCTTGACTACACTTTACCACTTTCAGCTTTAATTATTAACCATTATCATTAACATTTTAATTATATTTTCTTTTGATAACGTTACAATAGTTACCAAGCTTTCGATGCTGAACATGCAATTAATTTATCATTCTTCGATTTGCTGCTTTTATCGTTGGATTCATGTTAATATTATCGAAAATAATTTTTCTAATTTTGTAGTTCTGGATCTTACAACTTCCAATTTTCCTGCTTTTCAATTTCCCAATTTCCCACTCTACCAATTTTCCTATTTTCCAGTTCCCAGTTTCCTGGTTTCATAATTTTCTTATTTTCCAATTTCTCAATTCTTCAATTTTTCAATTTTCTCCATTCCCAATTTCCCCATTTCCCATTTTTCCCATTTCCTCAATTCCCCAATTCTCCATTTCCCCATTTCCCCGTTACCCCATTACCCCATTTCCTAATTTCCCAATTTCCCCATTTCCCCATTTCCCCATTTCCCCATTTCCCCATTTCCCCATTTCCCCCTTTCTCAATTTCTCCAATTCCCAATTTCCCTATTTCTCAATTTCCCAATTTCCCCATTTCCCCACTTCCCCATTTCCCCACTTCCCCATTTCCCCATTACCCCATTACCCCATTTCCCCATTTCCCCATTTCCCAATTTCCCAATTTCCCCATTTCCCCATTTCCCCGTTTCCCCCTTTCCCAATTTCTCCAATTCCCAATTTCCCTATTTCTCAATTTCCCAATTTCCCAATTTCTCCAATTTCCAATTTCCCTATTTCCCTATTTCCCAATTTTCCAATTTCCACATTTCCCAATTTTCCTATTTTCAAGTTTCTAATTGTCAATTTCCCAATTTCCAATTTTACAATTTTCCAGTTCCCAGTTTCCCATTTCCCAATTTACCATTTTTCCATTTTTCAAGTCTCCAATTTCCCAATTTCCCAATTTCCCAATTTCCCAATTTTCCAATTTCCCAATTTCCCAATTATACATTTTCCAATTTTCCAATTTACAAATTTTCAGATATAAAAATTGTCCAATTCTAAATTTTCCAAATTTGCAATTATTCAATGCCCACTTTTCCAATTGTGAGATTTAAGAATTAAAAATTTACAATTTGAGAACGTAGGTACTAGTAAATTGTAAACTTCAAAATCACAATAAACTATACCTTTCAGTATAAATAGTTCTCCACAAAATATGCGATATAAATCATCAACCCTCATATCACTAAACCCATCGATCCTCATCAACAACCATGAATTCGTGATTTTTCCGAAGAAAGTTGTACGAATGTATGAAATTAATTCCTGAAATTCATCAAACGCTTAATATTCCCCTGAAACAAATTCTGAAAATTCGACTGCAAAGATCGGGCGAAGGAAATTGGCAAAATTTCACGGAGGATGTTCGTGCCGAAAGTTCCGGCGAACGCAATCAAACTTACCGGGAGAGCTTTCGTATAATAGATCGTCGCGAATTATAACAGCTTTTCACGGTTGCATGAATCGGACTGTTCTGAATCTGATTCCAGGGCTTGTTTGCGAGGATTACCTTCCGCGAGCCGTTGTTCGTCGGTGGGCCCGGAAACACAACTGGTCTCGACCGACTTCCGGTGAGGACCGGATTTAAGGGTTGCGTCCGGCATCTGGAAGCCAACGAACACCGCTATCGTTTCCCTCTTGCGCCGCAGGGCGATGCAGCGAATGGTTTCGACGTTGGTAAGCACTATTTATTAATTAAATCCTTGCAAATTTTATTCCGTAAGTAACCTCTTTACGTAACCTCCAACTGTTCTTTTTCACGAAGAAACTCTTCCGCTTCTTCCTTTATTCTTCTTATGAGGTTTAGAAGAAATTTCTTAATGTTTTGTTATTTCAAGTTCATGCGAGAGATGAAGTATGTCAGAAATATTTTAGTATATTTTCTGTGCTTATACTGCATTTTATTGTTTTCTACTTTAGTTTCTTTAATATATTTCACTATCTTGTCATTTTAACAATTTAATATTTTATCTTCTCATTTTACCACTTTACAAGTTAAACACTTTACCATTTTACTATTTAAAAATATTTGCAGATATCTGAATTAAACCAATTCCCGCGTTATGCTCAAAGTGGCGGCAAATTCAAATAACACACATTACTTTTCGTTTTGCAATAAATTTCATTTACTGGCCCTATCAAAGGAGTCAAATGAAATTTTAATTAAAAATTCAAGCGATTCTCTTTTCCAAACGTATTTCCATAATGTACGCATACACTGAATTCTCCCGCTGCATTATTTGCAATTGGCGGCAAATTCAAACATCCACATAGAACATTCTGTATTACGTTTTTTTTTCAGAACAATAAATTTCATTCGCAGTCGATTTTAAAGTCGGTGAATTTTAGTTAAAAGTTTTATTTTAGACATTTGTGTATATGTATATTCAAACATGTTGGTTCTATATTATTAAAAAATGGTAAATTCGAACATAAACAGATCTTTTAAGGAGAGAATTTTTTGATGAATATAAGATCCCGTTTATCTCGGTGAAATAATGTCTTAGCGTTAGACCATATTTTATCGCAATAAAACTCGGAAAAAATGGGATCGAAGGATGTAAAAAAGGGTGTTATCTGAAAGGTGACTTTTCCCCGTGAACGCACTCGGTGGAAATAAAGTGTCGATTAAAAAGTTCCCGCGTTTTCCTTATCTCGTGGCGGCAAGAACGGGCCAATACCATTCTATGGACTACCAAATCTCCATTGAAAGGCTCAAGAAGATACGTGTAATCCCCCGAAGCGTAACCTCTTGGGAGATAGCCTTTAAAGCTGTTCTCGGTTTCTGTCCAGACGATAGACGTCCGACCACTCCGTCACACACATCTCTATTCTCGTCCAGAATGCACAATACATCAAAGGAACACATTCCCGGGACCAATGCATTTTTTGGTCCTCGACCCGAACGTCTTCCTCTGTTCGCGAAGAAAGACCAGCTACGTGGTTGAAAATGGGGCTAAAAGGAAATGCTTCGGATGATATCAAAGCAAATCGGCTGTACGTCTTCGCTAGTCGCGAGTGCTCGCTTCTCCTTTGAACCGTTTGTGTTCCTTTCTCGTTTTACGGATAAGTAAATTATTTTCTCCCCGGTACAGAAGGGGTTTCAATTAAAATAATCACTGCTTGATTCGCTGCACTTTGTTCTCCGTGAACTTTTGCCGGAGTGGAACGTACCGGGGCCGTTGGAAACAGAACTGCTGCCGGGTTGACGGATGTTTGGGTACTGATACTGAACGCGTTTTTGTCATTACTTATATTGCAGTTTTACTAGGCATTTTAATCAGTAATTGTGCAGTTTGATATTTCATACTGTTTGGATGGTATTCCTGTTATTTTACTCACTTTCAATCCTAGCACTCTATCATCTTGTCAATTTATTGATCTTTTGTTCTACCAACTAATCAATCTACCAACCTACCAATCTATCAATCTATCAATTCGTCAATTCATCAATTTATCAATATATCAATCTATCAATCTATCACTCTATCAATCTATCAATCTACCAATCTACCAATCTACCAGTCTATCAAGGTATCAAGCTATCAATTTATCGATCTATCAATTCGTCAGTTCATCAATTCATCAGTTCGTCAATTCATCAATTTATCAATATATCAATCTATCAATCCATCAATCTATTAATCTATCAATCTATCAATTTGTCAATATACCAATTTACAAGTCCTCTAATCATTCAACTTACCAATCGTCTAAACTACCAATCTACCGATCCACCGACTTACCGACCAACCAATCTATCAATCTACCAATGCATCAGTTTATCAATCTATCAATCTATCAATTTGTCAATATACCAATTTACAAGTCCTCTAATCATCCAACTTACCAATCGTCCAAACTACCAATCTACCGATCCACCGACTTACCGACCAACCAATCTATCAATCTACCAATCCATCAGTTCATCAATCTATCAATCTATCAATCTGTAAATCTATCAATATACCAATTAACAAATCCTCTAATCCTCCCATCTACCAATCGTCCAAACTACCAACCTACCAATCCACCGACTTACCAATGAACCAATGAACCAATCTATCAATTTCCCAATTGCTTGATTTCGCAATTTATCCACTTATCAGTTTACCAATTTACCAATCTACCAATTTGATAATCGAACAATCTATCAATCATGCCTCATCGAGATCTCATTTATCAGGTCCTTGTAATCGATCTTTTCACGGCATTCGAGTGCATATTTCGCGAAACATCGAGAATCGTAGAAAGTGTCGAGTCACCAGTTACAAATACGTAGACGATAATTACTCTTCCCCCGATAATGGACCTTTCGTTTCGAGTTTATATCACGCAAAAAAGGGGGCGTGATGACAGGGCCATTCAGTTTTGTTTGTCGAAGGAATCTCGACACGGCAGCACGATGACGCTACCACGGTAATTGATTAACACTTGATAATTAACGCGTCGACGCGCCCGATATCCTCTTGTCACGATTCTGATCGTTGGCTAATTAACCGGTGTAAAAGTGCACTTTCAAGGAGGATTTAAGCTTATGCATTCCGAACGAGCCATCGGCATTGTTCGATACCCTGATATTGCGCTAATCGAACGTTGCGACAGATCAAAGGATTCGAAGTCCCCTTTCGTTAGAGGACCATTCTGTTTCGAAACAAATCGCACTTTTTGCTGTTGCGATTCAATTAAAGGGTTGTACTTTTTTCTGGGGTTATACTGTACATGTTGATCATTTATATTTACGTGTCTTGTAATTAATTTAATGGCATGTAGAACGAGATATGTACCATTTTCTGGTGACGATGGTTCCTCTAGGGATAATGATAACGTAGGGGAAAGGTACTATGTAATATGATACTAATTAAATTCTAGTCAGAATAATTTCTGACTTGGAACTTGAATATTTGGAAATTTACTAATTTGGCATATTTGGAAATTGGGAAATTGGGAAAAAGGGAGAAAGGGAAATTGGGAAATTAGGGAGCTGAGAAATTAGGTAATTGGGAAATTAGGGAATTGGGAAATTAGGGAACTGGGAAATTAGGGAACTGGGAAATTAGGGAACTGGGAAATTAGGGAACTGGGAAATTAGGGAATTGGGAAATTAGGGAATTGGGAAATTAGGGAATTGGGAAATTAGGGAATTGGGAAATTAGGGAATTGGGAAATTAGGGAACTGGGAAATTAGGGAATTGGGAAATTAGGGAACTGGGAAATTAGGGAATTGGGAAATTAGGGAATTAGGAAATTAGGGAATTAGGAAATTAGGAAATTAGGAAGTTGGGAAATTAAAAAATTAGGAAATTGGATAATTGGATAATTGGACACTTGGAAACTTGGAAAATTGGAAAATGTGAGATGGAAAATGGGAGAATTGCACAATTGCAAAATTGCAAATTTGAACAACTGAAAAATTAAAAAACTTATAATTTGTAAATTTGAAAATTCTCGAAAGTAGAACAAATGTAACAAACGTTTAGAAAGAGAAACAGAGGAATTAGTAAAATATGAAATATATCACATATTTTACCCTAGTATTAAGAGCTACGATGTTCATTAAATAAAAATGTAAATGTCAGGAAGAAGTAGCTGGGTTGTTCATCGAATACAATGAACGTTGCAAGGTTTTCTAACAAAATTTATGTGACACCTGTTGTGTTTGGCTACATAGCTGTTAATTCGGGCAGCCAATATAACGTGGCTTCCTCCCAAACGAAAATGTAACTTTGAAGTACCTAATTATGGTTCGTAATATTTTATCCCTGCCATTGTTGGTTCAGTGGAATCACGATCTCGAATGGGTCAATATAGTCAAACGATTCGAGTTGATTACACTTTTGCATGATACTGTGGAACATCTACATTTCCTGCTGAAAATGGAGAGATAGGAAATGAACATTTTCAATTTTTCCAAAACTGAACAGTTTGAAAATTTACAAATATATAAAATTTGTACAATGCGAAATTTGAGAAATAGAATATTATTCAAATTTTGTTCATTCACTATGAAAATTTGTAAGAAAGAAAAATAATTATGTGAAGTGATATATAAACAATTTAACAGATAGTTAAATTTCAAAAAGATAAAAGATGATTGTTTAAGTTATTATATTTAAACTTCATACTTATTACATGTATTAATACAATATTTATTACTGTAAATGTAACAGATTGTATAATTATATTTTATTATATTTAAACAAGTACCTCATGAATGTGGTACCTGTTCAGCAACACATTATTAAGTATGCAAGTACTCGAGTAAGGAGACCATGATACAGAAAACAATGAAATTAGTATGCAATAGTCGTTTCCCTGTGAACGACTCCGTTTCGCGATGTTTCAGAAGTTTAACAAGGAAGTTAAGAAGAAAAGATGTCGCTGAAACAGAAACGGAAACGCGTGCAAGAAGGAAATGGAAGAAACTTTTGTAACCGCATTCGTTAGGACAGAAAAATGAAGTTTCGATGAAGGAGACCGTGAAATTCTAGAGAAATACTCTATACAGTAAAAGTTAAATATCG
This sequence comes from Megachile willughbiella, assembly GCA_945859595.2. Taxonomy (NCBI): domain Eukaryota; kingdom Metazoa; phylum Arthropoda; class Insecta; order Hymenoptera; family Megachilidae; genus Megachile; species Megachile willughbiella. The sequence continues at coordinate 12,258,451 of OX243798.1, read as the reverse complement.
TGACAAGCACAAAAGTTAATTATATTATTTTCGCCTATCGAATTACTCAATTCAGTTAATTAATTAAATAAACTTTAGTAGCCAAGCTGGATTATTTGAATATTTTTCGATTATTAAATTTCGAAGTTATAAATTATAAATTTACAACTTTGTTACAAAATTATAAATTTAGAAATTTATGAATTTTCGTATACATGAATCTGACAATTTGTATGTCTCAAGTACATCGAGTACATTCGGAGAGTGAAAAAGACGTCAGACATTCGCATTATGTCCCTGGCGAACGTCAACAAGAAACTCTTCGCGAAACTTTCAGGATGTTATTAAGAAAAGTTGCGAAGACAAAGGAGCGTTCGAGGGGATGAAAAAAAGAGTAACTCTCAAGGAATTCTTGGTCGATCTCGATTTAACTAGATTCACGAGGGAGCTCGAGAACAGGGACCAGGTGAAAAGCAACGGGAACTTGCTTTCGAAAGGAAAGTATTTCGAGAACGAGCTTACGTTCGCACATATTGATCGCCACTTTACCGAATCGAACAGCCTACTTACGATAAGAACTTCCCCCACTTCCTAAAATACTAATCTGTACTTGTACGAAAAATATTCACGTGTCTCTTTTATGATATGGATCTTATACGTATTTTTTTGCTGTATATTTTATGAAAATGTGGTATTGTAATCTTTTCCTCCATTATGAAATTTCTGTGTAAATTCTCTATAATGAAATTCATTTAGGATAAACGTTTGTAACACGTCATTTTTATAACACAATCATACTGAATATACTTTGAAAAATATATATATTTTGTAATATTCTAGAATATCTAAGAAAATACTCTTCGGGAATTTGCAATAAAAAAATATAGAAATATGAAAGATAAGTTTTCAATTTCCTCAAGAATTTATAAATTGCAATATGAAATAGAAAAAATATTTTTTAGTTTAACAAAATAGAAAAATTTAAATAAATTATTATGCTACTTAGATAAAAGTATAATTGCTTGAACATATTTGCAAATTAATGAAAAATTTGCGTACAGATAAATCGGCCAATAAATATTCGAGCCAACTATGATACAGGGCGTCCATTTTTGATCGACAGTCTCGAACTGCACAATGTATCAACCGAATTCGACTGGCAGCGTGAAAAAGAAAACGTAAAAAAGCATCGACAAAGGTTCGGATAAAATCAATAATGCAGCGAGAACGTCGTCGCCTTTTCAACCGTGGTCCGATCGAGAAATCGACGAGCGTTGCATCGATCTTTCGAGAGGTTCTCGTTCGTGCTACCTCGACCCACACCCATCTCCGGCGTAAAAAAGAAAAGAAATCCTTTTTCGTTCGTCAGAAATTTCCGATAGAGGCGAGCGACCACGGCGGAAGATAATTTCGCAGACATCCCGCTGGTTTCCGGCCGTGGCGAAAGCTACGGGGAGATCCCGCTGCGAAAGCTGTCGTATTTTCATCAAATATTCACGCCGTTCATCATAAATTAAAACCGAAAATTCTTCCTATATTTCTCTTTTAAATTGAGAACATTTCTGATCACTTTAAATTCGCAATTTTAGATAAAATTGTCATCTTTATAAGATGTTGTTTGGGAGATGTTATAGTGGATTATATTGCAGATTTCTGTATGATCTTTGGGAATCTCCCTGATTAGAAATTTAAAATGCATGAAGGGGGTTTGAGAGTTTGGTACTTTGAAAATTTGAATACTTGGAACTTTGGAAATTTGGAATTAAGAACAGTTTTTAAAGTTATGAGCTTACAAATTTTCAAATTTGACAGATTAGTTGAATAATTAAAAATTGAAGAATGTAGGAATTTAGAGATGAGGGAATTACGAAATTCAGATATCTGAATTTTAGAATTCTAGAATTTAAAAATAACTAAATAAATAAGAACTATTTTCAAACTTGCAAGCTTACAAATCTTCGAACGTACCCTTAAAATAGCATACGATTGTTTATCTGCAATATAAGGAGATGCCATCGAATATGTTGCTATTAAAACTAAAATTTGCTTGGCTGTGAATGTTCTTAAAACTCTGAATCTTGTATCGATTAATGGAGAATAGTGATTTTCTTCACCGTGGACAGATTTTAACAAGGATTAATTAAACTTTGATTTATTATGGTTACAGAGGAATGCACAGCGGATAGATGTAGCAAGGTGCCCTGTTCCCATGGTGGGAAATGCTTGACCACCGGAGGCGACACCGCCGTCTGCCTCTGTCCTCTCGGATACACGGGTGATCTCTGCGAGACCAGGGTAGATTTACAGGTAAATATTCCAACGTGTAATAAATATTGTAGACTATACATCGTCACTTCGTTTTATTCGAGTATGCAATTTTATTTGAATACGATCATATTGGAAATTATTCATATTCGAATAATTTCTGAGTTGGTACTCGAATATTTGGAAATTTAATAATTTGGCATACAAATTTATGTAGCAGAGTGTTTGAATGTTAGGAAGTTAGGAATTTTTGAAATTGGAAAATTGGGAAATTATCAGACAGTTTGGGAATTTTTAAATTGGGAAATTAGGAAATTTTGGAAGATGGGGAAATTGTGGAACTGTGATTGTTGGAATATTGAGGAATTGGGAAATTAAAAAATTCAGCAATTGTGAAGTTGTGGAATTGGGGAATTGGGGAGTTGGGGAATTGTGGAATTGGGGAATTAGGGAATTAGGGAATTAGGGAATTGGGAAATTAGGGAATTAGGGAATTGGGGAATTGGGAAATTAGGGAATTGGGAAATTTGGAAATTTGGAAATTGGGAAATTAGGGAATTGGTAAATTTGGGAATTGAGAAATTAGGGAATTAGGAAATTTGGGAATTGGGAAATTTGGGAATTGGGAAATTTGGGAATTGGGAAATTTGGGAATTGGGAAATTAGGGAATTGGGAGATTGGGGAATTGGGGAATTGGGAATTAGGGAATTGGGAAATTAGGGAATTGGAAAATTAGGGAATTGGAAAATTAGGGAATTGGGAAATTTGGGAATTGGGAAATTTGGGAATTCGGAAATTAGGGAATTGGGAAATTAGAGAATTGGGAAATTGGATAATTGATAGATTAGGGAATTGGGGAATTGAAGAATTGGGGAATTGGGGAATTGGGAAATTAGGGAATTGTTAATTAGGGAATTGGAAAATTAGGGAATTGGAAAATTAGGGAATTGGGAAATTAGGTAATTGGAAAATTAGAGAATTGGGAAATTAGGGAATTGTAAATTAGGGAATTGGGAAATTTGGGAATTGGGAAATTAGCGAATTGGGAAATTAGAAATTTGGAGAATTTGAGAAATGAAAATTGGAAAATTGCGAAATTGGAAAATTAGAAAATTGGAGAATTAGCAAAATACCCAAATTTCCAGATTCCCAAATCCTGAAAATCAGTACTAAAAAATTCAAATTTGAAATAATTCCGTAATAATTATGAAGAATATAAGTGCAATGTACTTATATAAAAGTCCTACATTTCTCAATATTAACCGCAACCCTCTTTCGCTGTCGTCAACATCCCCAGCATGTCTTCGAGTTAATATCGGACAAGCTGATAGCACATTTTATCAAGTGCAGCTAGCATTGTTATAATAATCGATATATCAGCGTGTAGTCGCTTATAATCCATCGACGCACACGCGTGTACGCACATCAAGTGCCGTCTGCGGATGAGAGGACAAATTGATCGGCATTATGCCCGGTTCTGCGTTCAAATTTCCCAAAGACAGAGAGGGAACGATCGGGAGAGAGAAAGGGTGAAATTGCGCGATAGAAGAGGGAAATTCAGGCGGAAAATTTTTAGCGAAACGCGGAAAATTGCGAGCGTTCAGTTAACTCGATGTAAAATATCCCCGGAAACCGACTCGACATTTCCGCTTTCGATACGCTCGAAATGTTTGCCTAACGTTTTGAGATTTCGACGAAATCAATTCTGCCAGGTATTTAGTTTAATTGAATATCGAGTATTTGTGACAGGAACGATAAGATCGGAATTTTAACGGCGATCTAGTTTCGGTTTATTAAATCGAGAACGATGGACGCTTTCGGGGTGGGTTTCGCGTAACGCGATGCATTTTAATTTCTGTCTCCCTAAATTTTTCAAGCAATTTTCGTTACGTTGCAAATTCGTAAATTTTCTCATTTTTAATTTGCTCATTTTTATTCGATGTTTTTAGTTCGCACTTTTTAATTTGCACTCTTCAACTTGTTATTTTTAATTTGCACTTTTTAATTTTATATTTTCAATTTGCACTTTCCAACTTATTTTTAATTTTAACTTTTCAATATATTTTTAATCTGTGCTTTTTAATTTAAAATATTTTTAATATGTACTTTTTAATTTGGTGTTTTTAATTCGACATTGCAGCTCTGATTATCGACGCAGCAGATTTTTAAAAAATTGTTAATACTAATAAAATTGACATTACAAAAGTTAAATAACAAAAAAATCGTGGCTGCTATAAAGTTGCAAATTTCAAGAAGAGGAGGAAGATATTCGAAGAACAAGTAACGACGTTAAGGAAATTAAATTAGCATTTACGTACTATAATTGATTTCGATTTAAATCATGAACAAAGGAGACTGTTTCCCTCGATGTCGACGAACAATTAACTATTACGTCTACGACTTGGAATAAACGTTCGGAACGTTCTCGATTAATTAAATCTTGACTGAACGACGCAACGTTTCGCCGCAAACTTTACATTTAACCCTTCACCGCAGGGTGAAAAGGCCGTTTGCAGCGTGTACGGGGCTTTTGAAGTCGCCTCTGACAACGCTTTCAGAAAATTCGATTCAATTCGTCGACGGGTGTATATTAAATGGATTTAAAGGGGAGGCAATTGGATCTCGAGGACGAGTTTCAGTTTCGAGTGACACTTGTTCGCTATTCGTTCATATTTCAAATGTTGAGAAATCTGTCGAAACGAGTTTCCGATTCTATCTAAATAATACAATTCCTTTATACTGAGTATTTTCGACATGGTAACTTACGTGAAAAAATAAGCAAAAATATAAAATATTTTTGTCACCGTTTTTTAAAACAGCTGCGATTTGTTACAAAAATTTTTTCAGCGCACAATGACGAATGCAACTCAGTATTTTTAGGATTCATGAATGCTTGAGAATTTGAAGGTTGAAATAAACCATAACTTGTAATTTATAAATTTGCCAAATTCTGATGTAGAAACTCTTGTAAATGTTACAATTTATATTGCACTGAAAAAATAGTAGAAAACTTTAGATCGTTTGGGGATGTAACTTGAAGACTCGAAGATCAACCATAACTTATAATTTATAAATTTTCAAGATTCTGTTGTAAATAATACAATTCTTTTATATTGTATAGAGTTCTGAAAATAATACAAAAATTTAGAACTTCGGTTTGGGGTTGTAACTTGAAGATTCGAAGATCAACCATAACTTGCAATATACACTTTCAACGTCCACAAACAAGAACTCTTTTAAAGAAAAATTCTTTTTCCACCCCAAATTTTTTCTCATAGAAACGTACCATACCTAACCTGAATACCACCCTAAAAATATCCACAAAATGTCCCACTAATAAAATTCCGAAAACAAGAACATCTAATAATTGCAGAAAAAGAGCTTAATAACTTGCAATATACACTTTCAACGTCCACAAACAAGAACTCTTTTAAAGTAAAATTCTTTCCCCCACCCCAAATTTTTTCCCATAGAAACGTACCATAGCTAACCTGAATACCACCCTAAAAATATCAACAAAATGTCCCACTAATAAAATTCCGAAAACAAGAACATCTAATAATTGCAGAAAAAGAGCTTAATAACTTACAATATACACTTTCAACGTCCACAAACAAGAACTCTTTTAAAGAAAAATTCTTTTCCCACCCCAAATTTTTTCCCATAGAAACGTACCATAGCTAACCTGAATACCACCCTAAAAATATCCACAAAATGTCCCACTAATAAAATTCCGAAAACAACATAACCCTAATAATTATTGTAAAAAAAGAGCAGTGCATAAAAGCAGTAATTTTTCGAACTTTCTAAACGTTCCTCTCAGAAACAGATACTTTTTCAACTTCTTTGATCTCGGGTGCACTCTACTTTCCTCTCGGGTTCTTTCATCGAAAGATTCATTTTTTCCGAGTTCTTTTCTTCTCGCAATCTTTCTGCTGTAACCTCTATTCTTCTGTACTACTTCATTATCCAGCTTGTTATTTCCTCTTACTAGAGTCCCGTTTCTTCTATTTTTTTTCCTCTTCTTATTTTATTCTAGTACATTCTTTCCCTTCGAGCATCATGAATCATAAAAGTTTCCCTTATCTTCATCTTTTCCCCCATTTTCATCGCGCACTTCCTTCGGCAACAACCACGGAAGATAAGGGAATTTCCGTTTCTGGTAGCACTCGGAACACAAGGTGAGAAGAATAGCAACCGAAGAACGATGGAAACTTGTCGGACCGTTTTCTTTCGCGAGAAATTTACCGAATTATGAATGGTTAACGTTACATTGTCGAAATGAGCGCAATCGATTTTCGTTTTCCACCAGGAATTCTTTCATCAGCGTTTTTAGTTGTTGAAGAGGTGAAATAATTCTTTGTAAGCGTCTCGTGCCGGCTTTACCTTTATGAATTTCAAATGCTTTATAAACAAAGCGTGATTTAAAGGGAATATAAAACGGTAAAAAAGAATCTGGTATTATTCATTTCGCAAATGGATCAGGAATAAAGGGTGGAACAAACGAAAATGATCATCTCGTTAAAACTCTACCTTTTATTCGAGGACGGTAAAAAGTTTTTATGTTTTTTGTTGTTACGAGCTGCACGAAATTGAATTTTATATGGTAATTTTAGCTATTATGTTGGAATAGTCGGATGCAATGTTTTTCAGGCTTTTTTTATTGGGCAGTTTCGAAGTTGGATATTTTCAAGCTTTGTGATCTGTACAGATTTTCGAAATTTGCAACTTCTGCGTCTGGAGATATTCATGTATTCATGTATCTGGAAGATTTCAAATTTTTTTATTGCAAAATTTGAAAATTTCAGAAGTAACTATTTACTAATTGACAAAATTCCAGAATTCAAAATTTAGATAATGACAAAATTCCAGAATTCAAAATTTCCAAAATTCCAGAATTCCAGAATTCCAGAATTTCAGAATTTCAGAATTTCAGAATTTCAGAATTTCAGAATTCCAAAATTCCAAAATTCCAAAAATCCAAAATTCAAAAATTTTCAAATTGCCAATATTCCAGAACTCAAAATTTCCAAAATTCCAGAATTCCAGAATTTCAGAATTCCAAAAATTCCAAAAATCCAAAGTTCAAAATTTTTAAATTGCCAATATTCCAGAACTCAAAATTTCCAAAATTCCAGAATTCCAGAATTCTAAAATTCCAAAATTCCAGAACTCAAAATTTCCAAAATTCCAGAAATCCAAAATTTCAAAAATTCTAAATTTCTAAAATTCTAAAATTCTAAAATTCCAAAATTCTAAAGTTCCAGAATTCCAAAGTTCCAAATTTCAAAAATTCCAAAATTCCAAAATTCTAAAGTTCCAAAATTTCCAAAATTCCAAAGTTCCAAATTTCGAAAATTCCAATGTTCCAGAATTCCAAAATTTCCAAAATTCCAAAATCCCAAAATTCTAAAGTTCCAAAATTCCCAAGTACCAAATTTCCAAAATTTCCAAAATTCCAGAATTTCAGAAATCCAAAATTCAAAAATTCCAGAATTAAAAATTTCCAAAATTCCTAAATTCAAAATGTTCACCTACAAATAGAAGCAATCCACGTGAAGACACAATTCGTTACAACAAGAATATACCATCTTCGCGTCAGCAAACAGTTTGCTCGCGAACCGATCTTCCCGTTCGGTGACTATGTCATTTCGCAAATCGACCGGTGCCGATAAGAGCGGAAAAATAACGTGGGCAGTCAGCTATGGGAAATAATGTCGTTGCCAGACGGCTCGGCGATGAAGAGAATCGCGAAAGAAGACCTTTAGCGAACTCGAAGCCATTGATTTTTCTCGCACTCCCGATGAAACATTGCCCGATTTACGATATTTCCTCGTCTGAAACGCTTTTACGCTTCGAAACTGTAATTTCTAGAATTTTATTTTTAAAAACTTACAAATCTATTTCCTGAAAAAATACTTTTATTATAAATATATACATATATTAATTAATATAATATAATTAACTAATTTATAATTATAATTATTCTAATCACCTAATAATCATTACCCGCCACCAACAATTAAGATCAAAAAACTGAAAAACCAAAATCCAAGATTGAAAAATGAGAAACCTAAAAATCAGATATTTCGAAATTCTTAAATCCCCAACTTCTCGTATGTCCAAATTCGTAAATCCCTATAATCTCAGTTCTCCAAGTTCCTAAATCCCCAAATTGGTAAATCCTCAACTTCTCAGCGGAATCTGAAACAAAAGACCAATCATTCACTCTGAAAGGAAAAATTCCCGATAGGAAATGTATCTATAGTAACGATAAGCATGGTCGATGGATTTTCTGGTTTCAGGTACCGTCTTTCAACGGATCTTCTTATCTTCGGTATCCAGGATTGGCCGACACGTCGCTATCTTGGCTGGAATTGGCTGTCACGTTGAAACCAACCGCTCCAGATGGTGTTATTCTTTACAACGGCCATCATAGCGATGCAACCGGTGATTTCATCGCGTTGTACCTTTCATCGGGACACGTACAGTTCACTTTTGACCTAGGAACAGGACCCGCCACTTTAAGGTAAGACTTTAGTTAATTCTTTTCACTGCTTTTCTACTCGGTCTCTCGTTCTTTTCAATCTCTTATAAATACACTTCTACTATCACCTTTTAGTTGACGATCATTTACATTTATAAGTCAATAGGTTTTACTAATTTCGGAATTTTTATATTTACAAGTTTACAAGCTTAAACATTTATAAATTTATGAATTTGTAAATGTACGAATTTTGTGAGATGGAAAGTCGAAAATATTTTAATTTGTGAAGTTGAACATTTACAATATTATGATAATTTTTAATTTTCGAATTTTCACAGCTTGATATACCCATATCCCAGTACCTGAGGATGTGTGATTCCCAAATTCACACATCCTCAGGTACTCATATTCCCCAATTCTCACATCCCCGAATTCTCACATCCCCGAATTCTCACATCTCCAAATTCTCACATCCCAAAATTCTCACATACTCAAATTCTCACATTCCCAAATTCCCACATCCCCCAATTCTCATATCCCCACATACTCATATTCCCAAATTCTCACATCTCCAAATTTTCACATTCCAAAATTCTCACATCCCAAAATTTCTCATATCCCCAAATTCTCACATTCCCCACTTCTCATATCCCCAAATTCTCACATCCCCAAATTCTCACATCCCAAAATTCTCACATCCCCAAATTCTCACATCCCCAAATTCTCACATCCTCAAATTCTCACATCCCCCAATTCTCACATCCCCAAATTCTCACATCCCAAAATTCTCACATCCCAAAATTCTCATATCCCCACATACTCATATTCCCAAATTCTCACATCTCCAAATTTTCACATTCCAAAATTCTCACATCCCCAAATTCTCACATCCCAAAATTTCTCATATCCCCAAATTCTCACATTCCCCACTTCTCATATCCCCAAATTCTCACATCCCCAAATTCTCACATCCCAAAATTCTCACATCCCCAAATTCGCACATCCCCAAATTCTCACATCCTCAAATTCTCACATCCCCCAATTCTCACATCCCCAAATTCTCACATCCCAAAATTCTCACATCCCAAAATTCTCACATCCCAAAATTCTCACATCCCAAAATTCTCACATCCCAAAATTCTCACATCCCCAAATACTCATATCCCCAAATTCTCACATCCCCAAACTCTCACATGCCAAAATTCCCACATCCCCAGGTACTCATATTCCCAAATTCTCACATCCCCAAATACTTATATTCCCATATTCTCACATACCAAAATTCTCACATCCCCAAATTCTCACATCCCCCAATTCTCATATCCATAAATGCTCACATCCCCAAATTCTCCTTTTACCCAAATACCCAAATCCCCAAAAAATCTTGAATTTCTCAAGTCCCCAAATTCCCCAAATTCTCCAAATTCCAAAATTCTCAAATTTTCACATCCTCAAATACCCAAATCCTCAAAATCTTGAATCCCCATTTTCTCAACCCCCAATTTCCCCAAATTCCCTAATTCTCAGATTCCGAATCGTAAAATGTAGAAGCGATCGCTAATACCTTTCAATTTCCGCGAGACGCCTTTCACCTCAACAGCTTCTAATTGTCTTGTTTGCGTGCACGGAGCGAACGGATATTGTAATTTGATCAGGAACGCGCGTATGCGTAGCTGAAGTGGAAAAAGGAAGTGGGTCGGGGTCGTTATGGACGCCTCGTTCGTTAAATGGGGTGGCGAGTTTTAATTTGTTGAAGATGGTTGCTTAATTGCAGTCAACCAGCTGTCACGTCGACGGTGTTTCCTTGCTGGTTATGAATAAATTTCCTCCTAGTCTACAGAGTATAATAAACAAAACGTATTCTTACTTTATTATTCAATAAATACAATGAATACAGGTTAAGTATCTCAATTTTTAATTCTACGAAGTTATTTTATATTATTTCAAAGTATTTCAAACCTTTTGAACATCGTTTAAAAATAAATCTGAAATTACGCAAGTATTTTTTTATATTATCTTGCTTATAACGCTATTGATTATAATAACGTACATTTAGCAATTTTGACATTTTGATCGTTTTCATAACGAGCAGTGTTTATTGTTATTACAACAATATTTCAATTGTTATTACAACAATTATCCCGATACGCGTATTTGTATCGAATGAATCACGGTTCAAACAAGACACCATAGATTACGTCATTTGTAACGCGGTATGTAACGAGTTTATACGCGATGCGATCGATTAACGAAGCTCGACACCAGGCGTCGAAAGAACCGACCGATCGTTTAATCCGTCGTATCGCCTGGTAACGATGTATCGACGTCGATCGGCCTCATCGCGAATTAAGCCATTGAATATTCATGAAGAGAAATCATTGCGTTCAAGGCACCTCTATACGTCGAAAGCGAGAGATTCTAATCGGGTTCCATAATTTTTACCCTCTTTATTATACCGACTAATCTCCGTTTAGTTGCCGAATCACTAAATTATACGGCAACGTCAGTAATATTTTATTCTTTATAACTTTTTCCGACTTTGGTAGCTTGGTATATTAGGATATTTTTATTCTTTTTTCTTTGTTTTTTGGGTGTTTGAGCTTTTGGGTTTTTGAGTTTTTGGATTTTTGGATTTTTGGGTTTTTGGGTTTTTGAGTTTTGGATTTTTCGGTTTTTGGGTTTTCGGATTTTTGAGTGTTGGAGTTTTTGGGTTTTTGTGTTCTGGTATTTCTGGGTCTTTGGGTTTTCTGGTTTTGGGTTTTGGGTTTTTGGGTTTTTGGGTTTTGGGGTTTTGGGGTTTTTGGGGTTTTGGGGTTTTGGGGTTTTGGGGTTTTGGGGTTTTGGGTTCTTGGATTTCTGGGTTTCGGGGTTCTTAGGTTCTTAGTTTCTTGGGTTTTTAGTTTCTTGGGTTCTTAGGTTCTTAGGTTCTTAGTTTCTTGGGTTTTTAGTTTCTTGGGTTCTTGGGTTTTTAGGGTCCGGGGTCCTTGTGTTTGAATTTTCAAGTGTTTCAGTGTTTGGGTTCTTACATTTTTTTATTTAGGATACTTTATTAATTTAGAAACTTAAAATTACTTCATATAAAATTCACTTCATAAATTAATGAAAATTTCACAAAAGCAGTGAAAAATGTTTCCAACACCCAAATAATGGAAAGAACATTACAAGGAAATATTACATAGAACAAAATCAAAGAACAAATTACCAAGTGATTACCGAACAATAATTTGATGCAATCAATGAATTAACCAATCGATCAATTCGAACATAAAGAAATATTGCTCCGTAATTAGATTTTCAAATACAATAAAGCAATTATCAGGAAAGAAAATTACGGTTGGAACTGCTTTCGTTCTATTATTTCCGCGAAATGAACAAAAGGGTAGCTGCGCTGCTTTTATACTAATGGAGGCTCGTGTTTTAATAATGCAAAGAGACAGCGCGAATCTTCGTCCCTCTATCTTCATTCTTTCCACTGAAATCTGCTCGCATTCGACGTTCTCTCGCAATTACCACCCTCTAGTTTCTATATCTTTTTCCATTCTTTCACGCCTCGTCCCATTTTACACGGTTCGAGTTACCATTACGCCGAAGTGCCATTCACTTGCACCCACTGTACTCGTTTCCGAGATTTTTAATGCCTCTGCTTCGTTATTTTGCTCTATTTATATTGGCAATTCGGGAACGTCGCTAATGAATCCCGTCAAACGCGAACACGTATGTAATACGTGAACGCACGTACGTTTCGTAAAAAATAAAAAAATACATTCGATGACTCTCCTTTTACGGTCAACATTTTTTAAATAAATTTAAGATCTTTTAGCGGATTCATAAAGTTCAGTGAAAAACTTGTGTGTGCAGGTTGAGTGTAGAGATTTTTATTTGGACGTTGTTACATTTTTAAGTCTCACATTTTTTCAACTTTAAAATCTAAGTTTCACTGTCTTCTAATTGTAAAATTCAGGAAGTATACAATTTTTGAAACCCGTGGTACGTGGGATTAAAGAGCCTTGAAATGTCTATGCAATTCCACAATTCCAGAATTCAAAAATTTCAAAATCATCAAATTATCAAATTCCAAAATTTCAGATTCCCGATACTTTAAATTTTTAGATTTCTACAATTCTACAAGTACACAACTCCACAACTCCACAATTCCACAATTCCACGATTTCATAACTCCACAATTCCAAATTCAACACTTCCCCAATTCCCAAGATCTCCAAATCCACAATTCCAAAATTCCAAATTCAGCAATTCAACACTTCCCCAATTCCCAAGTTCCCCAACTCCACAATTCCACAATTCTACAACTCCACAATTCCAAAATTCCAAATTCAGCAATTCCGCAATACTACAATTCCCCAATTCTGCCATTCTACAATTCCGTAATTGCACAATTCCAAAATTCCATAACTGTACAATTCCACAATTCCAAAATTCCAAATTCGGCAATTCCACAATACCACAATTCCAAAATGCCGTTACGTTTTATATTCCCTACGTTTCCATCTAAATCCGCAATTTCTCGAAGGAACGTACGAAAACCATCGATAAGATTGAAAAATAGGAACGTGAGGGTATTTCTCGTAGCTAGCCGAGGTTTCTACAGCTGTCCCTCGGTTAATATCGAGGGTGAAGGTTGACGAGAGAATATTGAAGATTACAGAAGCCGTAAGGGGTGAAAATAATGGCCAGGGCTGTTCGTCTGCAGACATAACGAATGCGAAACGAAGTTTGCCCACGGATATTATTTCGTCGAGATGGTCGCTACGCGTTGAAAGATACAGCTGGATAAAAAGGATGCTTATCGAAGGGTTTCATAAAACAAGAGCAAACATCGGTCCGTTCGTCTATGTATGTATGTAAAACAGAACGATGTTTGATTTTCCGTCCAAAGTAAAAGGTCGATGTCGGGCCAAGCTCTGTTAAATGAACCGAGCTTATATAACGGAGAAAACGTATATATACAATTTGAATACCGCGTTTGAGGTTACTTGCCAGTGCCCTTGAGCAATTAAACGTTCTGATAACGTATCATTTCATCAAATATTAAGTGAACTTGTCTGTACAAATAGAAGTGCTGTTACATTCTATCAATGCTTTCTGATATATCTACACATATGTACATACAATACATGTAATAATAGGTACATATAGTGTATGTGTTAGAATATACAACATATAATAGAGGAAAAATAATATGTGTATATATGACATGTAACATACGATACACGACACATGTAACGTATGACATTTGTAACATATGTTATATGTAACATATAACATTTATGACATCTGATATATGTAAGATATGACATATGGCAGACAATATATAACATGTAACATATCACATATAATATTTCACGTACGATATATAACATATGACATATATGTACATATACAGATAACGTGACATATGACATATGACATATAAAATGTGATTTACGTAAAATGTGGCATATAACATGTGACATATAATGTATGACATATGACATATAACATATAACATATAGTATAACATGTGATGTATACATATACCACGCGAGATAACACATATGGTATTAATATTAAATAATATCGTATAATATATAAGCAAAAAAGTTGTTGTTAGCAGGTAATTAAAATATTTCGAATTTTTCTAGATCGAATAATTATCGAAATAACGGGAAATTAATAAAGAGTGATGACTCGTTTACCGATGCTCCCTGATATATTATAGGCTACTATATTCTCGATCTAATTGGCCCGAAATTGGCACGGTTAGCTGGGTTAATAAATACAGTTAACCAGTGCAAATATTTGATGCAAAATTTTACGCCGCGGAGGATAAATTGACTCTTAAATGAAATAAAATTGGGAAGAAGACACGCTTCGATTGCCGTTAAATTATATTGAAAATTGAAACCATCAAATTTTCGATGAATTTTCAATTTGCCGAACCGGGATATTTTTCGATCGGAAATTGAGTCGTTTCTCACTTGGACGTATAATTAAATACCATCGAAAATGCGACCGTTTATTTTATAACTAATAAATACCTACACGTAGTACAATGTATACCCAAATTAAACGCGCAAACATATGTAGTGAAATTATACCATCCACTTTCGATTACTACAAAATTATTGAGAAATACAATATGCTTATTGTAAAATTCCTCTGAATGATTACAAAATTGTCAACGATACTCAACGTTTTAATCAAATTTATTCGTGTAAATAATTAATCGTTTTATATAAATATTGCAAAAGTCAACTGAAAATATAATTAAAAATGGAACAAATAAAGAGGAAGATTTAAATACAAATTTAAATTATCATTGCCTTATATGCCACTTGAATTGAATTAAAACTGAATTCAATCACACTTTACATGCTTTACATACACGAATATCGATGTCATGATCAAACATACAATTTCCAAGAATTTCAGGAAAGTAATTATTAAACAATATTCCACGGTCTCATTTCCATGCTAACTACTACGAAGTAATTGCTACTCACCAGCAATACCATGAGTCATCAATGACCCACGCAGCACGCAACGACATCAAATATTCATCTCGAAACAACATTTTCTCCAAGTTTCCCTCGTTTCGTTCGTAAAACCTGAACAGCTGTTCTGCTCCCTTCTCAGAATCGATGTTACAACGAAAATATCGTGCAATTAATAACCCACGTTCTGTTCGTTGCAGACCACACCCCCTTGAAGTCTACCAGTCCACCATTCAACCAACTGTTATGGTTATGGGACTAGTTCGATCCTCCTTTCACCCTTCTAGATATATCGCCGTGTAGAAACACGTGGGGTGTACAAGATCTCGTATGAAACCCTCAGATTGGTACGACTGTGAAAACTTTTGAAACTTTTGTAAAATATCACATTTTGGAATTGGAAGATTTGGGAATTTAGAAATTTGGGGAATTTAGGAAACATAAGAAATTTGGGAATTTGGACAATTCAGGAAATTTGAAATTTCGAGAATTTAGGGAAGTTTTGGAGATTTGGGGAATTTGGGGAATTTGGGAAATTTGGGGAATTTGGGGAATTTGGGGAATTTAGGAAATTTGGGGAATTTGGGGAATTTGGGGAATTTGGGGAATTTGGGGAATTTGGGGAATTTGGGGGAATTTGGGGAATTTGGGGGATTTAGGGGATTAGGGGAATTTGGGGAATTCGGGATATTTGGGGAATTTAGGGAATTTGGAATATTTGGAAGATTTGGGGAATTTGGGAAATTTGGAGAATTCGGGATATTTGGGGAATTTGGGGGATTTGGGGGAGTTAGTGGATTTAGGGAATTTGGGGAATTTGGGGCATTAGAGTAATTTGGGAAATATGGGATTTCCAGAATTTGGAAAATTTGGGAAATTTAGAGAATTTGGGATTTTGAGAATTTGGGATTTTGAGAATTTGAAAATTTGAATACATAAATACAGCAAGTATCCACAGAAGTCCCTTACAAAGATTTCTAAAAGATTCTAAAAATAAGAAAAATTCCAGAAAAAGTGCTAGTAATATTTCCAAAATATCTGGCAACCACCTTACAAGCACATTCTGTACCCACAGGGTGGAATAATGGTTGTCCACCTTTCATGGCTGCGATGCCACCGTAGTAGATGCACGTAGAGTATATTTTATCCATTTCGCTGTGAACTTTTTTCCCCTCTTTTGGTGCACATAGGAAATTACACGAAAGAAGTTCCTAGAACTTCTCGAACACGTCACGAGCAAACTTCATTCGTATTCACGACGTTCGACCGGAATCACGGCGACGGGGCTCCATTCTCCGTGGTTTTTCCCTTGTATACAGGGTGTTCAATAAAGTACAATGCAACCTGGTAATTCTACACCTAAAAGCAAGTCTAAAACCTGCAGTAACACTATTTTCTCCGAGGCACAGTTTTCGAGAAAATCGAGTTGGAATATTTTACACCCAATTAACTGGGCTTGTTCATTTTAGTTAAATTCTTTTGGTTTAGTGTGATTACGAGTGGTACGGTGGTAGTTCAAATGTGGAATTTTCTTGTTAAGTCTGTTATAATGGTATTGAGTAACTGCGATTATTAAACGAAAGAATTTTTATTCGTCTGATCATGTACTCTATCAACATGGTGGAGTTTGTAATATTTTACTATAGCAGAAATATCTCACAAGCTCATAGTATACTCACATCAGTGTATTCACAAAGAAAGACAAAAAGAGTCGAAATGTTATGTCAGTTTTATATTCAGCAACCTTGACAAATTATCATTGGAACTTCAAGTTAAGGCGTATTAAAAATTCGAATAAAAATTACAATTGCGTCACTCGTCAAAGTATTCCAAGGGGTTAAGATTACAGCTCGAAGCGAGAATATACTTAAACTCGATTTCCTCGAGAACTTCGGATAAAGACATACACTTATTCTTTAATGCAGTATCCCGGTTTTACGATTTACGGAACACCCTGTATGGCCACGTCCCTCGCAGTAAAACCTCACGATAAAAGCGGGGTCCTTTCTTTCCGCCCCGAGTAACATGGCCGAAAGTCGTCTCCCGTGGAGGAAATTTTCGATCGGAGGGATTCTCGCGTTATTATCGAGATCAGCGGCATACGGATTTCCGGTGATCGACGAGAGTTATGAGGAAAGTTCTGTGACGCAAGGGCGGACCTTCGGAATAAATGAGGCGGTTAAAATTCGGAAACTTGAGAAACGAGTACAGGAATTTTTATTGAGATAATCGCTGCTCACCTGTAGCTTTGATATGCGCGGTTGGCTAAGTAGAATAATCCGAGGACGTGGTGTTACAGGTGAAATAGTGGTGGTATGTGGTTAGGCGAAGGTAATGGGATGGGCAGGTTGGTTGAACAAACGAAATAGGGACAGTAAGTGGTCAGAGAATTTGTACGGGAGGTCAGATAAGTAGAATAAGCCAGGTGTAGGCAGACAAGGGTGGGGTGTTAAGTAGATGGCTAGAGAAACGAAATGGTAGGTGGTGAAAGGTGTTAGCAAGTGGTATATGGGATCGGACAAGTGGAATAATCTGGCTTCCTGATGTGACAAATAAAATGGATGCAGAATGTGGTCATATATGACATGTGGTCGTGCAATATGATCGGTATGCGATTCTACGGAGGAAATGAAGATGGTACGAGTTGCGTAACAACAGCGTGTGGTCAGACGAGCTGTAAACGAGCAATAGTCAGACAAGTTTTAAAAGAACGCTCAGAGAAATTATAAACAGTATGTTGTCAGACAGGTTCTGAGCGAACAGTACAGTTGTAAACGAACAGTATATTTAATTTCATATTTTAATTTAATTTTCCCCGAAATACGTATGGGAAGAATAAGGGAGTATCCATTAATTCACCATCCTAACGCAATAATTGTTTTCAGCATCGTTACACTTCAATCCTTCAGCTCCGAACATCTCCTTCCAGGAATACGTTTCTTCAATTCGTCTAAGACTCACCCTTTCTTGTCCGGCATCCTTAATTGCTCCTTCCTTAACGAGCAAAGTTCCTTTGATATAAGAGGCGCATTTAAATGTACAAGCGTTCAATGATTCGTAGAATGTTTATTCGCTCGTTGCTCTTCTCTGACAGCGTTTTTTTTCTCGAAGCAAAAAGGAAACGACTATCGGTTAAGATATCGACATACGTCGAAAAAACAGAAATTCTATCGACGTTTCGATATCTCGATTGTATCGTTGAGATGTTGGTGAATGGAGGTAGGGCTGATTGAAGTGGTCATTTACAAAATTTAGAAATGTACAAGTTAGTAAGTATGCAAGTTTACAAGTTCAACAATTTTTTATTTAAAAATTTACAAACTCGAGACTTAGAAAATTTACAAATTTACAAATGTGTATAAATTTCCCAAATCCCCCAGATTTACCGTTCTCCAACTTTCTCAAATTTCCAAAATTCTCCAAATTCCCCAGATTTCCAAAATTTTCCAAACTCAAATTCCCTAAATTCCGCAAATACCTCATTCTCCAGATTCCCCAGATTTTTCAAGTTTCCCAGATTTTCAAATTCCCCAAAATCCTCACATTTCCCAAATTCCCAAGGTTCCCGAAAATTCCCTAGATTCACTCAAATTCACCAGATTCCCCAAAATTCCCCAAATTCCACCAAATCCCCCAGATTCACTCAAATTTCCAAATTCACCAGATTTCCCCAAATTCCCCAGATTCCCTAAAATTCCCAAATTTCCCAAATACTCCAAATTCTCCAGATTCCCCAAATTTTCCAGATTCCCGAAATCCCCCAAATTTTCCAGATTCCCGAAATCCCCCGAATTCCCAAGATTCCCCAGATTTCTCGAATTCCCCTAATTCCACAACAAATTCCCCAAATCACTAAATTCTCAAATCCCCTGAATTTCTATATTTCCAAGATCCTACAATTTTAATCGTAGAATTTTTCAAAAATCCAAATTATCAAATTCCCTAATTTCCACTTTGGTGACGTGAAAGATTCAACAACCAGAGAGGATAAAAAATATAAAAACCCGAGAAATTTGTTCGCGTCTTTCTCGTGCAGTGTTCGTCGAACACTTCAGAGAATCACGCGGAAATTGCACGAAACGCGATCCTCGATGAAAGCAGACGAAGCGGATTCGCGCGGTTAGATTTAATATCACGGGATAACAAACGTCTGTATCAACGCGGAGGAATTTACCTGCTGTCGACGAGATTCGTTAAGAACGTCTGTTCGCATGTTTTCGCAAATAAAAGTACTCCGTCGTACTAACGCGTTGTTAAAAAGTTACCTGGAGATAATGCTGCAATCTCATGAAAAATGACGCTCGAAAGTGGAAGGAGCGTTTATCTGTTCTTTTTTTTTAAATGAAAAGCACCGAAGATTGTTGGATGGTACGAGAGGGAGATTTTAAGATAATTCTTCTAAATGAGATTCAGCTCTTCTCAGATACTGAAAATGAACAGTGTGCAGTCTCGTTATTATCTGCGGGGATTTGTAAAAGTTTTTAGAGGATAAATTTTATTGATAGGACAAGGAAATGCTTTCATGAAAATTACTTTATTGGAGAGTTTGGATATTGGAAAGTTATTCGGTTTATTTATTAGACCGTGTTAACAAACGTACGTATCTGTGTTACGAAATTTCACTCTTAAATTTTCAAATTTGTACATTCATGAATTTTCACATTTCCAGATTCCTAAATTTCCCAATTCTCGAATTCCCATACCGATAACGGTATAAATGTCAAAATTTGCAAACGGAAAAAGATTACCGGATAAAGTAATAGAAAAATGATCTTTATGAGAATACAAACGCATCGTCCAGTTTTCATTATTTGTTTAAAATCGCACGAAAATTAAGAGCACTTAAAATATTATATTTCATAACTGTTTTAATATCCATAATCGCACCGCCTGAAAAACATTTGCTCTGAAAAGTGAATAAAACGTGGGAGAATGATATGGATGTGCGAGGATAAACACTTTAAAAATTCAACAACCGTTTATTAACCTGTTAAAGGGGTAATTTTTCATTTTACCCCTGAAAATGATATTTTACGTGAATAAATAAAAAGGAGCAGTTTCGTCTCACCTGCAACAAATGCAAATATAACATATATTTTTTTTAATAGAAATAGCCCGGTGTATTTGCAGGCTGATGTCATATGCGCGCAAATGTGCATGACGCTCGCGATATATCGCCTCTTTTATGCGAGCTTTTATTTATCGTATTGCATGTACGTTTCATGTTAATCTGTAACTGAATAACTAAAACATCAAAAATTTACAAATATAGAGATTGAAAATTTAGAAATTAAATTATTAGTAATAATTAACTAACAATCGATTCATAGAAGTAGTCCATGTATTTCAATTTATTCTACAGTCTCATCGCTGGCAATATAACAAGTGTCAACTGTGTTAATACCTCCTAAAAATTTATTCCTGGATTGGTGAATTAATAAATCTTAAATAGTATCGACTAATTCTAGATAAATTGAACTAATAATAATTCTAATAATTGTAGATAAATCGAACAGTATATAATCCTAGCTAAATTGAATAGTAGCCAATAATGTTATATACCATTTCCGAAAATTGTATCTATTTGATACCGAAATGGTCAAGAATATTCCCCTTGGTTCCCAGAATTCCCAGCTATTTGACTACATATACAAACATATCGATTTTCCGTTACAGAAGCGAGAATCCTGTCAGACTAGGCGAATGGGTCGAAGTACGAGTGTCGAGAACCGGACGTTTAGCCTCGCTGGAGGTCGAGGATGACCCTCCTCAGGAGATCCTTGCACCAGGAGCTTTTACACAACTCTCGTTGCCACTAAATCTCTATCTGGGTGGTGCACCATCCACGGACATGTACTCTCCGAAGATGAAAACCACCGCGAGCTTCGTTGGATGCATTCAGACCGTCATTTTGAATCGTAGAGAGGTCAGAGAATCTTTACGGAACCGCTTCTAATTAATTTTGTATCGAGATGTAAAATTTTAAATCATTAATTTGGTTAAAACACCTTTGATCCTCAACAAGGTCTGTAATGAAGTAATAAGAATTGCAAGATGTACGGGATTTTTAAAAGCTTGCAATAATTTAAGGAAATATTTCAAGTTACTTAAATTAATTATTATTGCAATGTTTCAAATTGGTAACATGCTTTTTTATTTATTGGATGTGTGAAACATACTTTTAGTGTTTGAACGCGATGTAGAGGAAAGCTAATAGTTGTGTACTGTAACCCCGTTTGAAATTCGCGCCACTACGATTTTGCACGTATCGCTCACATTACCGGAAAGTTAGAATCAAAACCTTGTTACACTTCAAAACTGAAATAAGTTTTTGGAATAATCTATTTCAGTTGTAATACAATTTCAGAAGTATATAGATTTGTTTTCATTTAAAACGTATTTAAATAATACACCCTCGTTCAAAATTCGCGCCACTACGATTTTGCATATATCATATACATTACTTAAAATGATAAACATTTTTTGCTACACTGACTCGAATAAGTTTTCAAGACAAATTTACTAATAATACAATTCTAAAAGTATATAGACTTTTATTTACAATACAGTATTTATAAAATGCAACCCTCGTTCAAAATTCGCGCCATTTATTCTCGTCGCATTACCTGAAAGTTTGAATAAAAAATTTGTTACAGTTCATTCAAATTGCAACAAGCATTCGAGATTGTACCGACGTACTTATAAAATATTCTGCGTTCGAGTGTATCGAATTGATCAGAAAAAAGTTGTGACAAATTTTCCCTATATTTTCAAACCGTTATTTCGATTTAATCCAAACTTTACATGTTACTCGGACAATAGTACGTCCATGGAAAATGAAAGAGAATTAAAAACCCGATATTTTGATAGCTTTTATGCGTTTTTGAATTCGTAATATAAAAGGAATTGATGCGTCGAATATAAAATTTTGTTTGTTTTAATACTTCGGTAAACGCGCGGACGAACTGAGCAGTACCGTGTAAATCTTGCCGCGCGTGACAGGTGGAAAATCGTGAAATCCGTTGCGAAATATAACGTGTTTTATTATCGCAGAAAATTTCTGTTAGCGACGGATGAAATAAAATATCACGACCACGTTCGGAATGGAAATGAATACGCGGGAACAGGTTATCATGAAAGTTAGCTAATTAATCTGGCGAGCTTCGAAACACAACTCGATTTCCTACCGAAAATAAATTGTTTTCATTTTTCACGACCCGTGAACGGCACACGGAAGAAAAAAAAAGAAAACAGAGAATAAAACGTGCGCGTACAAAACGAAAATTTAAGGCGCATTAAAACGATTCAATTACGAACAATCCCAAAAGAAAAACGTTGTTACGTGCAATTGCAAGTGCTCGCGTTAAATGCCAACCGCACTTGTATAGCATTTCCGCGTAGTACACATTTTTTAATCTTATAACCCGCTGTCGAACGAAGTTTATTCTCCTCGTCGATGAAATACGATGTTGGATGTATTTCTGAAATAAATTTCTTAGACGGTTTCGAGTTAGAAGTTGAGAAATGACTTGAATGTGGAAAGTTGAAGATTTTGAAACAGAGAGAGGAAGTTTGGAAATTGGGAAATCGGGAAATTAGGGAATTGGGAAATTAGGGAATTGGGAAATGAGGGAATTGGAAATTAGGGAATTGGAAATTAGGAAATTGGGAAATTAGAGAATTGGGAAATTAGGGAATTGGAAATTAGGGAATTGGGAAATTAGGGAATTGGGAAATTAGGGAATTGGGAAATTTGTGATTTGGGAAATTAGGGAATTGAGAAATATAGGGAATTGGAAATTAAGGAATTGGAAATTAGGGAATTGGAAATTAGGGAATTGGAAATTAGGAAATTGGGAAATTAGAGAATTGGGAAATTAGGGAATTGGGAAATTAGGGAATTGGCAATTAGGGAAATGGGAAATTAGGGAATTGGGAAATTAGGGAATTGGGAAATTATGGAATTGGGAAATTAGGGGATTGAGAAATTAGGGAATTGGGAAATTAGGGATTTGGGAAATTAGGGAATTGGCAAATTTGGGTACTGAAAATTAGGAAATTGGGAAATTAGGGAATTGGCAAATTAGGGTATTGGAAATTAAGGAATTGGGAAATTAGGGAATTGGGAAATTAGGGAATTGGAAATTAGGGAATTGGAAATTAGGAAATTGGGAAATTAGAGAATTGGGAAATTAGGGAATTGGAAATTAGGGAATTGGGAAATTAGGGAATTGGGAAATTAGTGATTTGGGAAATTAGGGAATTGAGAAATTAGGGAATTGGAAATTAAGGAATTGGAAATTAGGGAATTAGAAATTAGGGAATTGGAAATTAGGAAATTGGGAAATTAGAGAATTGGGAAATTAGGGAATTGGGAAATTAGGGAATTGGCAATTAGGGAATTGGGAAATTAGGGAATTGGGAAATTATGGAATTGGGAAATTAGGGGATTGAGAAATTAGGGAATTGGGAAATTAGGGATTTGGGAAATTAGGGAATTGGCAAATTTGGGTACTGGAAATTAGGAAATTGGGAAATTAGGGAATTGGCAAATTAGGGTATTGGAAATTAAGGAATTGGGAAATTAGGGAATTGGGAAATTAGGGAATTGGGAAATTCGGGAATTGGCAATTAGGGAATTGGGAAATTAGGGAATTGGGAAATTATGGAATTGGGAAATTAGGGGATTGAGAAATTAGGGAATTGGGAAATTAGGGATTTGGGAAATTAGGGAATTGGCAAATTTGGGTACTGGAAATTAGGAAATTGGGAAATTAGGGAATTGGCAAATTAGGGTATTGGAAATTAAGGAATTGGGAAATTAGGGAATTGGGAAATTAGGGAATTGGGAAATTCGGGAATTGGGAAATTAGGGAATTGAGAAATTAGGGAATTGGGAAATTAGGGGACTGGGAAATTGAAAAATTAGAAAATTTGAAAATAGGAAAACTGGTAACTTGAAAATTTAATAAATTGAGAATTATCAAATTTGAAAATTCAGGAATGAAAATTTAATGCCCTCAAAATTCTCAAATTTACAATTCTTTCAATTACAAATCTGAAAACTCCAAAATTAGTGGCATTACGAGTCTCAAAATTTAAAAAATACAGCATCTGATTGTCTTGAGAATTTGAAATATTAAAGCATATCAAATTCTCAAATAAAAATAAGACAAGTACCAAGTGGCCAAGAACATTTAATGAATACCTGCATAAAAGTTCTCCAGCACATGACAAACTAATTAATGAAATATTTTCTGCCGACAGATTGGAATACTTGCGGAGGCCCTCGGCGGAGTGAATGTCGGCAATTGCGGACATGCTTGCGAGGCGAGGCCTTGCGGAGACGCAGAATGTCGTCCTCTTCGGGATCGTTTCACTTGTCGTTGTCGACCTGGTATGCCTCATCCTTGTCCAGCACCCGACGACAACACGATCCTGAACGAATCCTTAACAAAACCAAACGTTGGTACGCGATACGAGAGATCGGTTCCAAGCTTCTCTGGCAGCGAGAGTTATCTTCACTATAATGATGCTGACACCATGAAGAGGTAAAGCGTCCCGCCATTTTCTCTTGTTGACCTCTTAGGCAAACCTCAAAGCTAACTGAGCTTTAAACTCAGTTATACTGATCAACTTGCAACTTTGAACAGTATATTTATTAAAATAATTATCAAGTTTAAATCACAAGGTCTACTTAAGTTTAAAAACTACTTGCTTCCAATAATTTCATTACCTGTAACACCCCATAAAATTCTCGTCTAAAACTTTTTCTTACACTGACAGAAAATAAATTATTAAGAAATAAATTTCTTATACTTTCATATATTAGAATTTTCTCACCAACATTTTTACAAATATTTTTCACATAGCATGTGACGAACCTTGTATACATTGTGTCTAATATTTCTATAATTTTTCAGCTACGTGACATAAAAATTTCCTATGCCTTTTTTGTGACTTATATTTGTGACATGTCCCACGTTGTTTGTTATGAACGAGACATGAACGAGAGTTTATTAATTTAGTGAATGTTGATGATCAGTCAATGGATTAATAGCCGTCCACACGGACTTTGTTGCAGGATAATCAGCTACAGAGTGGACATAAATATGAGATTCCGAGCGAGTAGCAGCAGCGGTCTGCTGCTCTGGAGCGGACGACAAGCGGACCCGCAAGAACAAAGAGACGAGAACGACGATTTTCTTGCTTTGGGTTTGGACCACGGTTATCTGACGTTAGCTTATAATCTGGGCTCCGGCCAGGCTGTTCTGCGGTACAACTTAACGAGACTGGACGATGATCTATGGCACCGTGTCCGAGCCGTGAGGTAACCGCGTTCGTTCTCGGATGTCGACTTTTAATTCGGGACTGGCACGTAATCGAATTGCCGACGTATGAAATTGATCGATGTTTCGTTAGGAACGAGCAGTGGGCGTCGTTGGTCGTCGACAGCGGTACAGGAGTGTCGGCGTCCTCTCCTGGTCAGCTCAGGCAACTCAACACCGACACGGGTCTTTACGTTGGTGAGTAAATCATTTTTGTTCCGAACTTTCCCGTCATCCATTCTAATTTCCCGTGAAGCCTGATATCGAACTGGGTTGAAACACGAAAAGCTCTGGACGAGTGGACTGCGGTGGAAAATGTTTTTTTTAGTAGTTAATCCCTTGCATTTTGACGAGTCTGACTCGTGACGCACTGGCACTTCAGTTCGGATCAATTTTACTCGAATTTTGAATATGCTTCAATTTGGAGTTCAAGCGCAGTTATAATTTGCATAGTCAACAATTGGATAATACCATGTTGTCATAACATTTCAAGATTCTTTGTCTGTTTTGATATTGTAGCTGTGTTTAGTTGGTTCTGACTGACGCACCCGACAAATAGGTCATAGTGCAAGGGGTTAACTGTTGCGAAAATGACTGCAACGGGTCTCGCGGTTCCGATGGGGTACAAAATGTTCTTTTAATAATTTAAAACATGGTACAGGAAAGTAACTTCAGCAGCTGCACCAGCATACTTTGTCTGCACGTTGAAGTTGTAAATTAAATCTGTGCATTAAAACTGTGAGTAATTAAATGTTACTTAGGTTCCTTTGTAATCGAATTTTGCACTCAAGTTTACACTTTTAACGAAATATCGATCATAACTTGGAGAAGGTATAAAGTGGAGGAATGTAAAATAGTTTAGTATGAAGTACTTGAAAAGTTAGGAGTACTTGAACGCATTATTCTTACGTGTTTTTTAAATTCATATTTACACGCGCGATTTCTAGAAAATAGTACATCAGCGCCATCTTTTTTTGCATAATAAAATTGCTTTGTACAGACACTGACGCAATTAGTGCGTCATATATTGCTGCAAACATATGACGCACCGGGTGTGTCATAGACTGACGCACTGGATATATTGTAGGCTGACGCACCAGGTGTGTCATGGATGGTTTTGAACAGATATTGTATGAAGCAACTTGTACTGTTTTGAATTGATATATCTTTGTATCTGTAATTAAAGCATTATAAAAATCACTTTTACATAATAGTAAAGTAGCACGTCGTATTATTAGGAATAAATTAATTAATAAGTTGATCTTGCTGAACGTATTGTGCGATTATTATTTTTGTATTGCACGCTCCTTTGAAAACAGTACCATTGGCGGCACCTAATGGTAAATGGTAGACGATCTAAAATTGCATTTTTCTCTAAAAGTAGCGACTTTTACGCTTTCTGAGACGAACAAAGTATTCTATAATCTCAATGAAATTTAAAAAGTCGCATTTTATGAACAGCGAAATGCTCAGTTAATCAATATAATCAATATTAATTGAATTTTCGAAAATTGAACTAGTGGCGCCATCTCTCCTGCGAACAGGGTGAACTACACACTTTTGAAACTGTAGTTTGATTAGTTCCCATCTTCTGCCGCTAGATGGCGCCACAAAAGAATCCCATAGGCCATTTAGGATAATGGTTAAAAATTGAAAAGTTTGGTAAAGTTAAAACAATTCGAAGTTAATTGATCTTGCACTCCGATGTAATTCGATTAATATTATACTCAATTAAATTAATAAAATCAAGTATATTAATAAAATTGAACCTAGAATGATACCGTGACGCCGTCTGGCGACAGCATGTGAGAACTAATGAAACTACAGTTTCAAAAGTGTGTAGTTCACCCTGTTAGTTGGAGAGATGGCGCCACTAGGTCCATTTTCGAAAATATTCAATTAATATTGATTTTATTGATTAATATCCTATATATTTATTAATAATGACTTTATGCTGTTTGTAATATATTCCGTCGGTCTGAAAATGCGGATTATGTGTTCAGAACAGTTCGCACACTATACTGCGTCGGTAATAAAGAGAATAACATTGGAATGGTAAAAATTCTTCGGTCAAAAACCGTTCTCACAGATGTTTCTTTTTGAAAAAGGGAGATTGTTTGCAAAATTTTGCTAGAGAATGACGGTATTCCAAATTTTACCGCTAAGCATTGTAGATAAAACTGTATTCTACTACTGTACATAAAATACCGACCGAATTGAGTCGGTAAGATACCAACAGTTCAGTAGTACGTCATAATTGAGTACTTCAAAGTGACCATGACAATATTGTGCTAAATTAATTATCTGTTCCCTAAAAGATTTTAATTGGCAATCTTCAATTTTACATCCATCAAATTTAGCCATATGTTCATACATTTATTAAATTTAATTACCCTGACAACCGCCTTTTCTAAATTTCGCGGGCAATGCAATTTGAACATAGTTGCTCTGGAACTTGTAGTACTTGAATTTGCCACAACTTGAAGTTGTAAAATTATAAATTTTAGATCGATAACTTTGAACGTCTTCGATTATATGGATAATCCTGTATTTATATAAATATTACATAAATTATACAAATTGTATAAATTGGCAGGTGGTGCTCCAGACATCGTAAGGACGACAGGAGGGAGATACACGAAGGGGATCGTCGGTTGTATCAGCGATCTGGTTCTGGATTCCGATTTCTCCGTGGCTCTATCGTCTCCAGGACAAGCAACCAACACGCATTCGTGCATCCCCTGAAAGACATCCGTACCGTCCAACGTTAGATGGTTAGGTCCTCGCGGATCAGCACTTAGGATATGAAAATGCATCACAATGAATGAACTGGCTAAAAGCCAGAGCAAATGTCGCCCGGCGTTCAAGGTGGACAACTTAACCTCGCTGGACAAGACACCTTGAACGCTGGCCACGTGTCGACGTGAAAATCATCCACCGATCACACACTGTTCATCATTTTTGTACAGATTCATCGCGACGACGAAATTCTCCCTTAAAATAGGATAACGAACACCAGGATTAACGGAAAAATACGAAAAAATTAATAGGCTACGAACGTCGACAGTCGAATGGTAGACACAGCTTACTGTAAATATTAAATATGAAAGGTAATCGCGGTATTTGGAGATCTTCAGTCGCCTCAACCACGTGTTTCCGTTTAGTGGCAACTTCCTGTCCCTAACACCGTCGCGTCGAAGCATTTCTTGATTCGACGACGTCCCGTTTCGTTGCTTAAATCTAACTACGATCTTTTTCAGAATGACGGAGGATCAGAATTTGTGAATCGAACAGATGATGCTTTTCATTCAGTCTTGTCTGAGTTCCTACGAGTTGGACTGGAAGTTGTTACGAAGAAGGAACGCGAGTCTAGTCAGTCTCCGGCCGGATTAAAAAGAACTCGACGGAGCGCGTCTCGAAAGACGGCTTTCGGCCTAATGAGATTAAACTACGTAGGAAGAAAGAGGAAACGTGAGAACAGAGCACAACCCCCGTCGCGTCAATTTTTATTAAGCCCTTCGACCGGACACCAGAGACCAGGGCCGTCGAGAGACGTCGCAGGGCCCCGGGGACAAAAATTTACATGGGTTAAAGAAAGATAAGTGGGATGATGTGAACCCTGGGCCTAGGGGATTTTACCCATCAACCCTTACACCCTCTTGTCGGCCCTGGTAATCCTTGATACACACTATCAGTAAAAAATTATTAAACACCTCATTTTTAAAGGAAGTATTACTTGGGATGTCTAATTTTAATCTTAATACGTTAACTACTGTAGTCCAATGATTTTTGTTGAAATGAATTCGTATAAGTTTGTATGATTATTTAATCTTTATATAAGCTTTGTATAATACAATTATATGGGACTTTATATGATACAATTATAGTACTTTGCAAATACGAGAAGTTCAGACTTTGATATGAAGAAAGAGTATTTAAAATTCAGTGATTTAGAAATTACTGCATTGAAAATTTGACTAAAGTGTCCCTAGAAATCTTAAGTGTGTAATTTCACATGCAGACAAGTCACAGTTATGAAATAGTCGGTTTGCTTCTTATAAGTTTTTTAAGGGGAATAATCAAAAATTTTTGACTGGTAGTGTAAATCGAGAGCCACCATCATTGGTTCGATCTCGATAGAAAGAAGAGACGATGAGGTTCGAATCGATATCGAGGCACCTGAAATACGTCCAGACACTTCACGCGACACCTCTAGATTTTATCATCTAAGATTAATCAGGATGTTTGTTTTTGCTATGGGTGCGTCGCGACGCACCATACGAGCACCGCTTTGTTTCTCGTTCGAGCGAGCACGCCTCGAATGCTCGATAGAGAGATGTAGACTCGAACAGAATCATTAAATCAATTACGAAAGGTACAAGATGGACCAAAAGCAATTAACATCTTTAACGTTGCGAAGGTAGTTTGAATCCCCGTGAACATTCGCGCTTAAACGACCGGTTCTCATGATCCCTTCCAATCAGTAATCAGAGATCCAAAATAACAATCTTTAAATTTTTATGGGGTCATTGTATCCGACAGAAATTTTTAAAACATTCATTAAATTGTTCACTAAATTGTTCATTCGTTAAATTTAATTGTTCTAGTTATTAATAATCATAAGTGATGAAAATTTTTGACAGTATTGATGACAGTAATTAATTTTGGTTACAAATAATTGTTTTTAATTTTATCATTAACCATTATAAAAAGTTTTTAGCAATGGTTAATTCGAGTACAGAGGATTAACAGTATGAACGACGCATTGATTGACGTATATGGTACGATATATTATTATCGTAATTACATAATCAGGAATAATAATTTTATTTACTAATTTACACTTTGTTCTCTTTCAATCTTTTATAATTAACGTAAGGAGTGTTAATGTTATGAGCACTGCATACTTTTATGGTATTGATTATGAGTATGAGTATATACAATTAACATTCCAAATCTTTTAGTATTCCAATTTTTTTCATATTATATGAAAATTTTAAAAACTATTCATTAAAATGCATGAAATAACCAGTCGTTTAAGCATTAAAGTACTCTACACACGGAGAAAGTATTTTTCACTCAAGGAGTAAATTTGTTTTCCATCGTTCGCGCACGTTAAGATACAAAATTTGTTGAGAACTTAAAAACACCGTGTATAGGATGTTAAGAAAGTAATTAATAAAAATTTAACTTATAACAGAAAATAAAACAAAATTCTTCCTTAGTCTTACACCGTTCATTTAACATATTAGTTATAATTTAATTAAATAATTATCCATGTGAACAATGATTACTACTTTCTTTGCACCCTGTATAGTATAGTAGCCACAAAGGTATAGCATAGTCGTAAATATTCGCAGCGAATAATAATATTATAAATAAAAAGCATCTCACTGTGCTGTATATACAGATGATTCAGAAATGTGTAAAGAGATTTAAATATGAATATTAATCAAACAGAAATGATTATAATATAATCAACAATAATTTCAGATACGTAACAAATTTTTATGTACTAATTTTATTTTTGATCTACCATCATTGTACTAAATACTGTATATTTACAGTTAAGACAACAGTTAACAAATTGTAAATTCTGCTTAATATTTTGAATATCTATACAAATTTCATTTGTTTGTGAATCGATATCAGTAATAAGAAAGACAGAAATAATTTGACGACTGAAATTGTTGAATCAAAAAGATTTACGACCACACTATAGTTATGTGGTTACTGTACTCAGATATTGAACGGATAATCGTAGCCATCGATGGAAAACAACAAGTATTTTCTCAATATACGATTGTTGGTTTTTTAGAAATTCTCGTTGCTTTTGCGTCCGCTCGATGAACACGCGAGATGAGAAGAAAAGAAAATGGACGCTCGCTTGTTCATCGTTACGAGAACCACTATGCTTCGTAATGTACTTCCGCAGCTGCCAGTGTACGCTCCTTGACGTTTCCGCTTAAGAAGCACCGAGCTGCACGTTTCTAACGGTTAAATATCTGTATAAAAGTAGCAACTTAATTAACGGAGATGTCCTTGCATATTTTCTTAACTCAAGGGTAGGAACTTTTCCAAATGACCCTGAACGAACGGATCTGAATCACGCGTTTAACTTCTTCGACACGATGAACAGATTGTAGTTATAATTATTGTAATCGAGATCTTTGCGATATGAGTATGGTAACATTGTTAGATGAATTATGTTTGTCAAAGCAGACTTATTATTAACTTCCAAGTTTTAGAATATTACTGTATTTCCAAGTTCTTAAATTTTCATATTTCCACATTTCTGAACATAGATTTTCCAAATCTTAATTTCTCAAATCTTATATCCTTTCTCAGATACTCAAATCCCAATTTTCTAAAGCTTTAAATTCATAATTCAATCATAACTCAATTACTCAATTTGTCTAAATCCACAAATCAATTTTCTAAATCAAGTTCCTAATTTTCCAAATTCCAATTCCCCAAATTCTCAAATCCCTCAAATCTCTAAATCCTCAAATTCTCCAAGTCCCCAAATTCCACAAATCTCTAAATCCTCAAATTCTCCAAATCCCCAAATTCCACAAATCTCTAAATCCCCAAATTCTCCAAATCCCCAAATTTCACAAATCTCCAAATTGCCAAAGGCCCAAATTCTCCAGATCCCCAGACTCCACAGATCTTTAAATCCCCAAATTCTCCAAATCCCCAAATTCCCCAAATTCTTACTTCCCCACACCCCAATTTCTCAATTACTCAAAATCCCCAATTTCCCAAATCACGATTCTCCAAATCGAAATTCCCAAATTCCGCAAATCCCCAATACAACCAACTCGACTTGCAATTATTAGGTTGTCCGGAAAGTTCTTTTCGCGTTTGTCGCTCGAAGCTTTACCTTGTTGTGTTTAAGTAAACAAACAACCAGATCACTTCACCGTTAATTGTTCAAGGTGGTAGAACAGAACGGATTATATATTATTCAAGAATAGTACACAGAACGCAAAATATTTTAAACATAACACCTATTAAAAGAACGAAAAGAACTTTCCGGACAACCTAATACAAGAAAGAAATCGGATCAACCGGAAGTCGTGTCGAAGCGGTTAAAAAAAATGGGAGCCGGTCGGAATCAATCAGTCAGGTCAATACGTATACACGTCATATCTTAACGAGAAATCGGAAGCGGAAGAATGAAAGACGGATAAGGGGTTTTAGGGGTATAGATTCGAACGTGGGTAAACAATTTAATTTAACCGTTGCACGATAATGATTTGAACGGACGATCGAACTCGAACACATCATGAAAAAGCAATCGGCTGTAGTCAATTTTGTACGAATGTTATTTTCTTGAAATTATATAAATATATATATTATATGAATAAAGAAAAAAAAATGAAAATATCAAAGATGAATGGTAGTTACGTAGAGAGGTATAATATAATATAACATTAATTACACGTGAAATCTAGCGATGTAAAGTCCAAGCTCGAGGCGAATATTTTAGCCTGTTTCTCGAGGGCACCCTTCTCCTTTTCGATTCTCTTTTCCTTTCATTCTTTATCGTTCTCCTGCACAATCTTTCGCAACGTCGATGTGCGTGTGTGTGCGTGTGTGTGGATGAGCGCGCGTTCGTGTATGTGTGTGTGTGTTTATCGATGAACGATTCTCCGGGCTTTGTATAAATGTACAATGGAGGTCGTTCGTGCACGTTTCGTTCGGGCGACGTCACGAGAACACCAAGCGTTTTTGTACAAAAGAAAAACGAAAGGGAAAAACAGTCATGCGACACACTAGTTAAGCTTTCCCGCCGCGAAGTCTAGAAATCGCGTTTCACGACGTCGCACCTTCTAATTTCCCGCTGCAGGGGCGTCGAGAGACATCACCGCTGAACAAAATAGTTTAGTTTATTTCTCTTTGGATGACGACCCGTTTTGCGATGTGGGCTCGAAGCGAATGATGATATACCGGAATTGTAACACGTCAAACCATGTCTCGTCGCCCCTGTCCGCTCATATTCAAGCTGAAAATAAGGTTCCTGGGCAACATTTGCTATCGATGCACGACGAGGCTGAACAACCTTGATTCATTGACGATCGTTTTCTTTCATTGGTACATATTGTTCATAATTTAATAATTTATGTCTAACATAAAAATGTATAAGTGGTGTGTCAATGATTTGTTTAAAAGTTATAACAGATATATGAATGTAATTTTTTTAATGATAGAATATTGGCAGTATTTGTTTGTGGGTTTTTCATATATTTTCCATAAATTTCTAGATTCTGAGGAAATGGCGATATATGGGAAGCTTATTAATTTGGTAATGTGGGAAGTTAGATGTTTGACATTTTAGAATTTGGAAACTTTGGGAAATTGGGAAATCAAGCATTTGAAAAGTGAAAAGAGAACTTAGAAATTTGAAAATTTATCAAATATCTAAAATTTAGACAGAGAGTGTAAAAATTTGCAAATTTGAAAATTTGAAAATTCAAAAATGTAGAATATGCACTTCTAATCTAATCAACTATTTCATGTATATGTTATAACTTTCAAATGAAGTATTTCTCAGTCTACTATATGGAATTTTATTTTTGTTTTTACTGATATGTACAATACATTGTCTTTGTTTGTTAAACACCTGGGATACCCTTAGTTAATTTTGCATAAATTCGTTTCAAATCGCAGAATCAAATGGAAGAACGATTTACTTCAGACATACTCGATCGAACATCGAAATCATTTAATTTGTTGATTGAAATCGTTTCGATAAAAAGCGTGTCTTTGTTTGTAAGTACGATAAACGTTGTGAAAACGACCAGATTGTTGTGAGTCAGCAGGTCGTACAAAATGCCTGATAATTACACGAGGATTAGTATTCGAATAAGGCTGATGCGAATTGTACAGTACCAAGCATGGATAAGCTTTTCTGGGGAAAATGGCGATACAATGAAAGTGAACTCCGTCATTCGTATTTAAACATTTATTCAGAATAATATTTAATCTTTATTTTATTATTAATTATAGATTAAATTTTATGATATTTAAAAATTAACGATACTAACATTTTGTAAATTAATTTTGACACCTTCAAAATTAGTAAAATAATTATATTTTTAAATATATATTCGAATATCAACAAAATTCGAAATTTTGAAATTCGAATAACAGTTGGAATACTTGAATATTCGAATCAATCGAATGTTCAAATACTATTCAAACCTATATCAAAACCAACAAATACTATTTATCGAAAAATCATTGAAATTCGAATATTTGAGCATACAAACGTACTCGAATATTACTAGAATTCCGAACACCTAAATATTCGAGTATAACTAGCAATGAAGTTTGCTCTCCATATATAGCCATTTTCACCAGAGAAGTCTTACGTGCTCGATAATGCAGATCGTACTGATTGAATCTAAGAGAAAAAAATCAATCGCTGAATGATATCACCTCAGACAAAAGCGAGAAAAGGATGCTGTATTGAAAGCAACAAAAAAAATATATCATACATATTAATATATAATAGATATTATATTATTACTGAATATTATATTAATATATGATGCTATATATTAAATATTTCTATTATGTCCGTCTGCAAAGTCTATTAGAAGAGTCTATCCTGTCGACACCTATTCTTGCGACCCATGTGGATCTCCTCGAATATATATGTATATACATATATGTAAGTCTGTGTATGCATGTATGTATGCATATAGAATGGTCGGAAATGATTTTTCGTTTCATTTCATATTTCCAACGCTGCGATCGCAGAAAAACTGAAAGAGGAGCACACGAATGAGACTCACTCTCGTCTCTTTTGAATTATTATTATTATTGTTTATGTAGATCAAATTCAACGATTAATCGTGCGAAAGAGCTTATTTATCATTGAAGTCCACCGGAAACACTTGTGTACACTGGCAAACATGGTAGGCTTCGCTAGGGAAAATGACGACGTTGAAGAAGAGGTCATTCGCTGATTTGGTAAATTTTCAAATTTACAAATTCAGAAATTTTTATTTGAAAATTTGCGAATTTACAAATTTGAGAACTTGAAAATTCGAGTTTAGAAATTTGAGAATTCTAAAAAAATTCTAAAATATTGAATTTGGGAATTTAGGTATTTAGTAATTTAAGAATGTAAAATTTTCAAAATTCGTGAATTCCATCCTCTTCCGACACTTGTCCTTATCTAAAGGAAGCCTACGTTGCAACCCTGTTAACACTCTCACTGTTAAACCTCTACTTGAAATCTTCGTTTTTCGATTAATATTACGATAAGGTCCTGCAATTTTTGTTTTTTGACAAAGAATCGAATTTTAAATGTTCTTAAAGGCGAAATTACCGACTGAGACGAATGTAACGATTAAATTGTCTTGTACTGAGAGCAGCAAATGTTCGAATTAATAAATACGTTGTTCATACTTCGATTGCAAATTTACAAATACAAATGTTTGTCGCTTATTTTGTCACGTAAAGATACGAAATTGTAAAAGGCTTTCATTACGCAGAGCTAAGTGGAAGAATACGAAAAAGTTTTAAGTTAATCTATTTCTTGAATCTAGTGCAGCGCGATACAATAATTTAACGAGTTGTGTATGTATATGTTGGAACACGCAGTGGTATAAATTCATATGAGCAAATGTGTGTGTCTCAGCCCATGTTGTCGAAGCATCAATAAAAAAGAGGTTTTGTAAATTGTATTGCAATTTTATTCCCCTTTCTATTTATTTATCTTTTAATTTCAATATCAGCTAATAAATTAGAACAAATATCGAAGTTTATTTTATTCACAATTAAACTTAGCGCGCTATGCGCTCTGCGATGCGCAGTGGTTCACTGCGCACTTCGATGTTCGTGGCGCTTAAAGAGCCGCAAATTCAATTTTCGCCAGGAAATTTGTGTTCCCGTTAATTAGTAAAAATCTGAATTACCTTAATTGTCTTATGAAAACGTAAACAAAACTAAACTCGAAGTTCAAACGGTGTTACTATTGTGAAATCTATATCGTTATACACTTACCATTCATGAATATATACATATATACATACCACTGAATGAAAGACATTTAAATACAAATAAATTACATCGATGATATTGTAATTTTAACATTTCATTAAAAAGTGGAAATTGTTTTCCATACAAGTACTGCAATGTTACCGCCATTAAACATATACAATAACGTATTTTCTTGATACGTAATTGCACAAGCGTACGATTCTCCAATAACCACATGAAACGGACCTCCAAATCTTTTATCTAAAGCGTCCTTAATAGATCGAGCCGCAAGTTCGTGGTTATGTGTAAATTTTTCTGTAGCAGTGACACATATTTCCATTACTTCTTGTTTCATTTCCTCTCGCATATCACTAAACTATGAAAATTTTAATCAGAAACGTTACCTTATACGTGATTGTATATAAATCATTGAATCAAACTCAGACCTTGCACAGAGGATATGTATGAATTATTAAAGGCTCTTCCTCCTTCTTCACCTCGCCTGCTGACATGTTTGATTATTACAATATATTTATTTTGATTAAAGAATACGCGTGACTGTGAACATACACTCTGAAATATATATTTCAAAATCGTTTTCTGTAATTCATAATAAAAACTTCAACGCTTCTTTTGTTATTTTATACATTCATAAAGAATGTAAAGAATAAAGTAACTAAATAACGACTTCCGGTCTTCCTGCGCATGTCGCGCTTTCAATTCTACGCACTCTATAATCTATGATGATTTTGAAACCGAAATTATATATACTTAGTGAACGGAAAGTTTTATAATTCTTGTTGATTACTGCATACTCTGTTCATTAGACGAAATACTTTTTGTTTTATGTTCATTTATTTTATAAATCTACTACAAAAACAGCATGTAATATTTCTATCGTTTTCATATAATCACCGGTTCTTACTATTTTTTTATTTTTACTCACCATGTATATAACCATGAAGGTAGACACAGAGTGTAAAGACACCCCATTTTCGTGGTTATGAATTTCCCTAGACTACTTTAGCTGCGCAAATTGTTCTCTAGTTATTTAGTGCGTTTTCTGGCCAGATGTATACAAGGTGGTATAATCTTTTCGTTTATAATTATTTTCTACAAATTTCAAATTAGACGTCACTGAAATGTATTACGGCATTTCTAAATTTATCAAAGTAACTGAGATTTATAAGTACCTTTTGTAA
Organism: Megachile willughbiella; assembly: GCA_945859595.2. Classification (NCBI taxonomy): domain Eukaryota; kingdom Metazoa; phylum Arthropoda; class Insecta; order Hymenoptera; family Megachilidae; genus Megachile; species Megachile willughbiella. Next base: position 12,220,697 of record OX243798.1, on the reverse strand, counting down.
TAACCTATGAGTTTTCAGAATTCACGACAGTTTATTGTAGTCAATTCATAATCTTCAGAGAGATTGTATTTGACTTAAATAACGGCTTTATTTTTGGCGCGAAGTTGTTTCATAGTTGTATTTACTGAAAGGAAATTTAAAGTGATATCTGTTGAAAATTATTATATACTCGTATTAAAGGAAGGTATAAATAACACGGTAATATGTGTAATATTACAGAAATGGCAATAATACTTTTGAATATTAACGAAAATATTAGTATAAAAATAAATATAAGTTTAAAAATGACTGCGTAGAAGTGTATTGTTTGTTGATAATCATATAACTTATATTCAATATAGTTTGTGTTAATTAACATCTTACAGTTAGTATTCTCTTCACTCTGTTAGAAAATACTCACTATATAACCTATAAATATTTGTGAGTCTATTGATCATTTATGTAACTAAGCATTTATCATAAATATATAAATGTACATTGTTTATTGTATAGTGTAAATTTATTCATTAAATATTTCTAAAATTATAAGGAGGAATAAGTATCAGATAACTGCTGATATTTTGATGAAATGTTCAATTTTAATTTAACTCCATTTCATAAGCATCTATTGTGTTTACACGTGACATTGTTTATTTTTTATTAATTAATCGATATTATTTATTTTTGATTTCAGTAATATGGAAGATCCAGCAACAGCACGTTTAAAAGCATTAGTAATAAATAGCAATGATGCTTTGGAATTTAAATTAGTACGTTACGTAGAAGACATAGAAAATGATGAAACTACATTTAAACCTGATATGTCACATCAGGTATTTGGAGACAGGTTTGTTAAGTTATTAAAAGAAACAATTTTATACACATATACATACACATGTTAATTTTAAAAGTCATTGTAAGAAAGTACTTTTACCTTAGATTACAGTACCAATACACACATGTAATTAGTAGTTAAATTGCATATATTCATTCACATTTATTTGTTATTTGTTTTCTTGATTATTTATCTTATTTGTTAGTGAATCTATATTTGGTTACCGGGATCTGAGAGTGAAGCTATACTACTCGGCAGGTTGTTTAGAAACATATTTGGGTATGACTTACTCAGAAAAAATAAGCAAAGCCCTTTATGAGGGAGTTGAAGCTGATGAAGTATTGCCAAAAATTGCAGACAAACTTGCCCCGCAAGTTCATGATAATTTAGATGCATTTATTAAATCTTTGAAAAAAGATGATACATTTAGACCTCATGGAGAATTACTCCATTCTTTTTCTATTAATGGTAATTTTTTAATTAAATTGTACTTCATTGAACATAAAAGATTCCATATACTGTGAGATTACAAATTTCAATAGATGATGGATGTACAAGAAAATTTGAAGTTTATAAAGCAGATATGACTTACAAAGGATTTAGGGAGTATCATCAACGTCTACGAACATTTGTTCTTTGGTATATAGATGCTGCTAATTTTATAGACATAGATGATGATCGGTGGCACTACTTTAATATGTAAGTTAATTATTACTTTATTTTATTACGTTTATTAATTACAAATGTGATATTTTTTAAATAGATTACTTTTGTTTAAATAGGTTTGAAAAGTATACTGTGGATGGTACTGTCCGTTATGCAACCATTGGTTTTGCTACTGTATATCAGTATTATGCTTATCCTCATCATACTAGACCTCGTATAGCTCAAGTGTTAATTTTACCACCATTTCAAAACATGGGTCTTGCTGCTCATTTGTTACATGCTATTTATCGTGATTATATTGGAAGAAACGAGGTCATAGATATTACAGGTAAATGTAAATGTCCTGGAACATAATTACAAATGGATCTTTGGATTTTGATTTAATTTTTGAGAAAAACGGAGCAGAAATGAAACTTGATTAGATACTTTCATTTCAGTAAATCTAGTTCATTTTGGTAAGCCAAATTATCATCATTGTTGTAGTTGAGGACCCTTCTGCTAGCTTTCAACGAATAAGAGATTACGTGGATGCAATGAACTGCAGCACGTTACCGAGTTTTTCACGAGAATACCTGCTTCAAGGTTTTAATAAAGCAATGGCTGTAGAAGCAAAAGAAAAATTCAAAATTAATAAGGTATTTATTGTGTTCCTATTTCTTTTATAAACATTCGTTTTATACAAATTTCATTTTAGAAGCAAGCTCGAAGAGTATACGAAATTTTAAGATTACGTGCAACAGATTTAACAAATGAACAAGAATACCGTGACTACAGATTGGATGTAAAGAAGAGATTGAATATTCCATACAGACGAGAACAGAATGATTTAAAAAAACTGGAATGTGCATTAAAAACCATTGACAAACGCGGGAACATAACATTGCCCTCATTGGAACAGCGTATACAAACTCTTGAAAAAGAATACAGAGGTTTAGAGGAAGAATATAAAAAAGTTATCAAACGTTTAGAAGATGCAGAAGAACTTTGAAATTCAATATTTTTTTAAGCTTTTTTATTAAATCGGTTTATACTATTTGAATATGAATTATCAGTGAAAGCATTTTTTTTTGATCCAATGAAATTTTGTTTAATTAAGTAATTTATGATGTATTTAAATGGGTCAAAGCTATTCGTATATTTTTAATTATATTTTTATAATGCTGCCATACTTTTTATGTTTTGTAAAAAAAAAAACAATGAAAAATATTATTTATGTACGAAATGCTTCAGATATAATAAAAATGTTAGTTTAACAACTCACTTGTTTTAATGTCCGCAAATTGTTCTAAGAATACGACAAAGTCAGAAAGATGTATTTACGGCTTGAGAAATTTAAAAAATTTTATGGACCTCAAAATGCTTAACCATCTAATGGTAAAAGGTAAAAATTAATGGAACTAAATTTCTAAAATAATTATGTACCTTACTAATTATTTTCGTTTTACTAATATATATTGTATATTATAAAGTCATTTAGTATTGCTAATTGAAGCATTTTACTAAATTTTATAGTTTTATTAAAAGGGAAGCAGTTATCAGAGCCACCTCAATTTCAGATAAAGCGCGCGATAATATACATTTTAAAGAACGTGTAAAAATGAGGCTTTCGAAATTCTCCCAACGTTTTAAATTAATTACTTAATTATAAGTTATTGCTCATATTCTGTTGTAAAATAAAGCAGCAACTTGTTTTAAAAAGTAAGCGTTTATTCGAAGAAATTTTATTGCTTATCGATTCTTATGAATTATACATACTGTATGCCAATGCGTGAGTGCTATATTAGGTGGTGGGAGCCTCTTTCCCTGGCCGCCGTTTTCCCGCAGGAAGTCAGATTTAATCTGGTGTGTACATGACATAAAAAATATCATATCAAGGAAAATAGAGTCATATATTATATTGTATAACATCGCGGAAAGTAGCCAAAGTAACACGTGTTTTTGAAATGGCTAAGTATAAAGTGAAGGTAAAATTCTTATTTACATATTCAGTTTAATTTAATAATGTACTATATTAAAAGTAAATTGCCTTTACTATGTGATTTGCTGTAGGCATAACATATATATGACCTATGTTGGCTATTTCTTTCGTGTAAAATGTTTAATTAAAATGACCGTTTCATGTTATGCATGTATTCGATGTTCCTTTTTTAAATTTAAAGAACACCTGTTTACATAGGTTCTTATAATCATAAATTACAGATTGGAATAATTGGGGGTTCTGGTTTAAACAATCCTCAGAATCAGATATTAGACAATTGCAAAATAATCACACGAGAAGAAGCCAAAAATGATTTTGGATTACCATCTAGTGATCTTTATCAGGGATACAGTAATGGTGTAGAAGTGATATTATTATCAAGGTAATGTTGTACTTTTTTTACATTAGTTAATGTATATAAAATTAATACATAATATATTAATGGAATTAACAGTGATATTATAAAATAAGTATTTCAATGTAACAAAGAATGAAATTAAGAAACAAAAATTTTATGTAATTAAGCGTAGACATGGGCCAAGTCATAAAATAAGTCCTAGTGCAGTAAATTATCGAGCAAATATTGAAGCTCTAAAATTAGCTGGATGTACTCATGTACTTGCATCCACTGCATGTGGTTCATTACAAGAATGTATTTGTAGAGGGCAATTAGTCATTCCTAATAGTTTCTTGGACAGAACAATAAGTAGAAAGGTAACTTTATATGATGGTACTTCATCAAGATACACAGGTAAATATTTGATTTATATTAAATTATGTTAACATAATTTCAAACCTTCATAACTTCCAGGAGTATGTCACATGCCAATGGAACCAGCTTTTGATCCAAATACATCTGAAATACTATTTGAAATTGGAAAGGAATTAGGATATGAAATAAGAAAAGGTGGTACAATAGTAACTATAGAAGGACCTCGTTTTTCTTCAAAAGCTGAAAGTAATGCATTACGTCTGTGGGGTGGACATTTGGTTAACATGACTACATGTCCAGAGGTACTATTATAACTTTCAGCAAGCTTAGAACACGAGATATGCTATGTTTTACATTTAAATAACAAGATTATAAATCACGCTTTATAACACATTTTTTAATTAGGTATATTTGGCAAAAGAAGCAGGACTTTTATATGCATCTGTAGCAATGGCAACAGATTATGATTGTTGGAGAGATTGTGATGATAATGTTCATGCAACAGATGTAATAGCTGTATTTAAGCAGAATGTTAATAAAATAAAGAACATACTCATAAAAGCAATAAAAGTAATCAATGAAAGAAATTGGGATGAAGAGATTGATTGTTTACAGGTAATGTTTATCAAATATTTACATAATGAAAAATTATATAAACCACATATTTTTTTCTTATTTCAGAAATTGTGCCAAAGTAGTAATGTTTCTTCTTGAATGTCATAATTTAATATATTAATCACTTAAATAACAAGAATTCCATTTTATATATATTTTGAAGGGTTTTAAGAACTTATATTGCATTTCTTAATAAATGCAAATAACGGCGAAAGGACTTACCATTTATTATACATATAGTATTATTTGTCTGTACAATGAATAAGATCAAGTTGGTTAAACGATATTTTGGTTTAATACATTTACAAGTTGTAATGGCGTAACTTTTAATCACATATAAGAGTTCATTTAATTTATAAATTCAAGATATATATATGTTCATTAGTCAACATCGTTATTGCTTTGACTAAAAGGTTTTTAAAGTTGGAATTTCATACTCATACAATACAAACATTGTAATCAATTTTGGGAGATATATATATATATATATAAAATAATACATTTTAAAAATTATTATTATGATACATATAACAGTTTTAATACATGGAATATTTTCAACGCATAACGCATAGGCAACTGTTTTATTCTCTTTCCTTTTTCCTGTTTCCTTCTCCTTTTTAATAAAATTTAATCGATGACGATGAGATTTTCTTTTTCTTTTTATTAACATTTATATCGTCAACAATATAATAATTTACATTTGGAATACAAGTGTGTTTTATAACACGAACTCATTATTGAAACAAGATTTATAAACTATGTAGGTTATTTTGAATGGATTAAAATATGTTGCACAAATTAAAAACAGTATTACCATACCTGTAACCCATTTTGTTTTTAAAATATATATACAGATTATAATATTTAAACATACGTTTCACTTTATGCTCTTGTAACGAAAATATTACTTTGAAGAGAATTAGATATAAGCAATATTGAAAATAATATTGCATATAGTATATTTTCTATACACAAGGCATTTATAATACAATCTGTTCGATCACTCGAAATGTGTTGCGGTGATTTATTACTGTTATTGTTTATTTTTGTGCAGCCTTCAAATCAATACTTTAATACTTTGTTTAAATTTATTATAATTTAATTTATACACTATCCGAACTTGAAATATAATGTTAATAGTAATACTTCAACGTTTAACTAATGTTTTGCAATTTTATAACTTCTAGTTAGTAACACTGATACATTAGCATATATCTGTATACTCTGGATTGTTAAAACATCAGTTTCTAATGTTTTATAAAAGGAACCTACGTATTTCAACATTTAGATAACACTTATTTTGTTGTATGGTTTATAATATATGCAATATGAAAATTGTTTCGATGAACATAGTAAAAGCATTTTGATCCACATTATGATGCATGTTTTCATAACAAGATGAACTTTTCCTTTCAATATTCACAATTTTCTTAACTTTATAGATAATACATAAAATAATACAGTTTTATATCGCAGAATTTTTATTCTGACACGGTATTTACTTCTTTTCTTAATATAGTATTATGTAAAATAACTTGTGCTATATTTAACAGAAATTTTAATAAATTAATGCATATAGGCATTGCAAAGAATACATGCTTATTACAATTATAATAATAATTTCGATATTTTCAATTTTTTTAACACAGAAAGCCGATGTAACAATCGTATTATGAATTTCATTTGTACTAATATTTTTTGTTCAATTAAACGTAGCCTGCTCGAAAAGAAATTAAAATTTCAATATACATTCAAACATGTTTTTTAGAATTTATACAAATGATTGTACAATCTATTATGCACAGTTTGTATTGAGCTAATATCAAATTACATACATCTCTCCAGGCATTTTGATGCACTATAAAAATATCATTTTTTTGATAAATATTTTTTATTTACTCCTGGAAGTGAACCGATGATAATTACGTTTAAAATTGAGAATAAAAATTAAAACAATAACAAAGAAAAAAAAAATGCAAAATATACTTCATACAAACAACAATGTTATTGTGTACGCACCTTCATTAAGTACCTGGAGTTACAGAAGTATGTATTACTTAAATGAGAAGAAATTTAAAATATAGGGAAATAAATTCATCTTTGCCGATTAAACCTTATTGTCGACCATATCTACGTTGATTTTATAATACACATAAGGAAAATAGTCATTTTGACCGAAACCTAATCCTGGTATATCCACACTCTGTTTGAACAAATCAATATAAAAAAAGTATTAATTTAAGTATGATAAAAAAATAAATTTTCATTCGAACAGTACATAAAAAAATGTGCAATGCTGACGATAATATATAAGCAGAATAAATATTATTAGAATACTGTAACTTACATCTTGATTTCCTTGTGCAGAAGATGTAGCAGAAGAATCTAGATGAGCGTAAAGCTGATTAAGAACATCACGTAATCTCCTTGCGCATTTTTTATGAGGGTGCAATAGAATTGCTTGAAAATTTACAGGTAAGCCGTACCTATTAAATTATTATTTTAATATATAAGTACCTGAAAGTTTCTTATAACAATGGTTACTGTGCATCATTACCTCAAAACGGACTCTACAAATACGCGTAAAGCTTTTACATGAATCCATGCACAAAAACATTCACTGAAATTAACTTTTAACCAACGTACAAGAGGTCCAAATTGTTTCTTTTTGTCGGTTACCAATTTTGTTATCTCATTTTTGCCTATAATACAGTTTAGTCAATTTCACAATTAAAAATATTTAGATACGATTAAAAGTATGACAATAGGACAATACTGAAGTACATATTACCTGCTGCTAATTCTTCTTCATTATATGTAAAATCGCGAACAATAAATTTTTTCTCGCGAGCATGTAATTTAAATTCATCGATAACTTTCTTGAATAAAGTAACAGTAAATAATCCATAATCAGCATCTTGTATAATAAGCTGGGTACTACGTGGTACAATCATATTTGTTAATTTTTCGTATCCACCGTACCAATCATGGAAATTTGCTCTAAAATTTGTGTAGAAAAATTTAATGTAAAGTACCAATTATAAGAGTGAAGATAATTATAGAGAAGAAACGTATACGTACTTTGGCACAATGACAAGTAAAGTAGTTAAATATTCGCTATCCAAGATGAAATGTTCTTTTTTCACCAAATCTGCCAAATTTCTTGTTAATAAGCTTCCCCTATAATAATCATTTAATGTTATTGCTCAAAGAGTACTATGCGTTGACATCAATGAAAATTTAAAAACATAAAATACAACTATATAAAGCATTAAATTATTAAACAAATATTTACATACTTATAATGATAAACTTACGTTTGTTTCTTTTCAAGATTTTGTAAACTGCCTTTTAGATTGTTATAAGTTGTAGATTTAGTTTTAAGGTCTGCATCAATTTGACCAACTTGTTTGCTGATTATATCAGCAATGTTTCTCAATGATTGTTTAATAGGATATTTTGCCATATCCCACTGGAATCGAGTTATATAAGATGGTAGATCACCTAGTAAATTTAAAATCTTAGTGTAGTTGTCTTTTGGGATAACATATTGTTATATGTCTGCATAAGTATTCGAACAGAGCTCATAAAACTTTGGAAATATGAAATTATAAATAACATGCAATATTTAAATCACATGTAATGTACTAGGTGCTTAAATGTGTTTACAAATGCAATACTGAATATATTTTTAATGATTTGATAAAATTTATAAGCTGAAAAGAATAAAGCTCTGTTGAATTGTATAGTGTATTGTTCAAACACACAAGTTCATAAATAATCTGAAAATATATTTTTTTGACAATTTTGTAAAATAATGATATTATCTTTAATCATCTATTCCTTTCCCACCGAAAAAAGAAAGAAGCTTTATTAGATTATGTTTGCAATTATGCATTTTCTTAAGTGTGTGTGTGTATGCACAATACAAAATGTACATAAATACATATCTAATTAAATTAATGTTAGCTGGACCACAATTAAATTAATTCTCATGTTGACTCTGTGATAAGGAGAGTATTGATAATAATGAGATAACAGAGAAAGACTGTTTCTACTAAACTCATTTTTTGATTCTAGTACGCTCCTTACTTATTATTAGCATTACAAAAATAAGCGAGACATTAACAAAATACAGCATGCAAACATTAATGAAGCATTTTATATTATCAATTCATTTTTTATTGTTATTAAATTCACTTCATTTAAACGGAATTAATCATTTTATTAAGTAAATAACTCTTTAAGCAGATATTAATTTATATGTCGGTATGGTAAAGAATTACTCGTAAATCACGTTTGAATGAATTAAGCGGTCCCAGCTAGTCCCTTTGATTTAATTGTTAGTATAATAAATATAATCGTACTACTGTGAATTATTTCAAAGAAATGGATTGCACATTTCTTTAAGTTACAGAGTTTCAAAAAATATGTTGAAATATTCATTCAAACAAAATTTATGATAACTCTCTGATTATTATGAATTTTGATCTACATTCTTATGTCTTTTGATGGAGCTGTTAATTGATAATTTGGGATGAACAAACACCCACGCACGCATGCACGCATACGCATGTATATTTAACTTGTTATAGTGTGACTGTAATGAATACTATAAAATGTAGTGAGAACTGATGATTACATAGAATACTCTTCATGTTCTTTTACATGTCATTATCAAATATTATTTTTTTTTTTTAATCAATGACCTAAAATGATATAATATGAACAATATTAACATAGACACAAAATATGCAGCTAAGCCAAGATATTTAAGCATTTCATGCTGTTTATAAGGTACTTTATGAAAGTTGATCAGTAGGATGTTTATTTGTGATATGGGTAACTTGTAGTGTTGAAGGGTATTGAGCACCATACTGTCATCAAAATCTATCTGATCATGCGAAACAGTATTTCATTAGTCCATGTACCGATCGATAAGTGTTTTTAAAATTTTTGTTAGTTGTATCTCCTCTGTAATCTGTGCTAACGTCCATAATACATATATTGTACATGTATTATAGTTTGTGCAGTATTGTCTTCTATAAAAATTGTAAAAAGTAATGGTAAAAAAGCATGTAAAAACTAGGTATGAAAAAATGCTAAAAAAATATACTGAAAAAATAAAGTTTCATATGTATAAAATAGTGTTATTGTATTCAAATTGTAGCGTATATCTCACAATTATTCTTAAACCATACTTTAAATTATTGTATTTATAAATACTTTGAATATTTTGTATTTACAAATATGTATGAATAATAGTAACTATAAATCAGTTATATTCTGACATATATCAGTTACTATACATATTAATACACTCTAATTTAATCAAGCAATATGTTATTTTTAAAGGTTTAAGATATATTTAAACATGTATCTTTCAAAAATAACATAACGAAAACCGTATAAATAAGAAAATTGAAACAAAGTATGGTATAAGAAGATATGAAATAAAAAAAGAATTATAATAAGAAGCAATTTAAATGTAAATAGAGGTTGATAATGATCAAGGTAAAACACTACGTGTTCATTCATTCGTCCACAGCACCTGGAAAAATTGATTGAACAATTTTCAAAAAGTATTAATTGAACGGGACACTTTCATATCTGTAAGGAATCTTTTTTAAAAAGAAGTTGAATGATCACTCAATGATTTTACTGTTTGTAAAAAAACCTGTATTTATTCACAACTAGGACGCAGGAGTGAAAAAGAACTAGCTAAGAACTTAAAACATACTAGAGCATTTTCCGAAAAATAAACATTAAGAATGTACGCACATTTGCTGCAATTAAAATGTGCTAGAACATGGGTAGCTGTCTTTGTTATCTTCCAATTTTATAATTCCTGCGTGCACAAGAAATCAAATGTTGTTGTAACATCGGTGAGGAAATTACTGTGATACGATATAAGTATTCGATATACTAGGCTTTTGTATTTTGAATAACAAGCTAAGTAAAGTAAGCCAAGTATTTTTCCTTTTGGTACTGTCTCACTTCGTGTATGCTGTAAGCACTGGAGAGAGATTGTCATGACTTATACAGGGGTCCTTCAACTTTTATCAGATAATTGATAAGTATATACAGAAATATGTAACTTATATTTAGTAATTATCGATACAAAACAAAAGAAACTATCTTTTAAACAATGCAGATTCTATTACAAAATAAGTGTAGAAAATTTAATTACAGTGACAAAATGAAAAATAATATGTAATAAGCAATGCTTCCTCGTTTGACACAGCACAATAACATTTAAGAAGACTTTAAATAATTTCTTACATTAGAGGCAAAATTTGGCAGAAAATATTTCAGCATTACAAACATTGCATATGTAGTGCAGTTGTGCAAAATTGACATTGAAGGAAATGCGCACTAGGATCATCAAAACGATTTTAATATATATATATATATATATAGTGTATAGAAAGATCCGAGATAAATCGACGTGAGTTACAATATTTTTCTTCCTCTTTTTCTCTAAGCAAAAGCTGCATGCGAAAGTCGTTGTTTGAAAACTCGAATAGCATAAAATGACAACCTCTCTCTCTTTCTTTCTCTCCTATATCTACCTCCAAAGGAGATAAGACAAGACAAGAATCGGTCGCTAAACGGGCGAATCACGAGGTGCACAGGAACATAGGTTTGAACAAGTCTCGCAGCTATGTTGGGAAAGGTTCGATGGGTGACCTGGCGGTGATAGGACGGGTACCTGGATTGGGCAAATTGCCGCTATGGTCTTGGTCTTGGTCTTGGTCGTTGTTTTGGTCCGCATCGTCTTCGTCGTCGTCGTCATTGCCAAGCGATTTGCGATTGGAGGTAGACTGATCTGCTTGCTCAGTAGTCCGATGACGCGGCGCCGACTGCCATCTGGTCTCTCCTTCACTGCTACAGTTTGATGAAAGGGAAAGACTTGGACTCGTAGGAGTAGGACTAGGAATAGGTGTGGAAGAGGTTGAAGCGGCGCACCAATGCGCGTGGTAGCATGAATATGCTGATAAAGGATCATTTGATGATCGGGCATCACAAATGCCTTGTGGGCTGTGTGATGACTTCTTCTCAAAATCAGAGGTATGATTATGATGTTTATGACTGTGATGATGCTCGTGATGATGATGATGACGCTGGTGATGATGCTGACCTAAACAGGTGGCCGGTTCTGGTTCACATTTCTCCGATTCCTTCCACTGCTTGTGGTGCTCCTTTGAAGTCTTGTGTGATGGGGTGACGGGGGTGTTTGGCGGGGTGTCCGGACCCCCTTCGGGGCTCGAGCTCTCCCCATCCACTGACGTTTGACCTATCCATTACAGCCCAGTCCCAATCTCCGCGCGATTTTTCTTACGTCTCGTTCAACTATTATTGCGTCCTACGCAAATGCCTAACGACAATGCTGTCGAAACTCAATCAAAATAACTCAAAAAGAACAAAAGAAAACAATCACGGAGTATTTAGCGTATGGAAATCTGTACACCCTAATAACCAATTGTAAAACTATGGCAGTTTTTGAAAGCACTTTTATAATCCAATTCCAACAAGTACTATCACTATGATAATACCTACCAAAAGTAAAATATATACCTATTACCCATTTATTGAAAAAAGTATAAATTCAATCTGTACACTTTCCTAAGTAAGGAAAGTTCAATCCAAAAACATGATATGCTCCCCTTTTCAACCACGCTCCATCAACTACTATGGTAAGAACTCCACTACCCTTTTTCTTTTCTGCTCAAAAAGAAAAAGAAAAGAAGAATTTAAAAAACAGTATTGAAAGAGAAAATGGAATATGTTCTAGAATTAGATTTCCTCTACTTAGGAACATCTGGTTTAATTTATGTTCGATTAATTATATTGTAATATCCAATAGAATACACTTCAACTATTTGTAGTGATGAGCTAAAATATTCTTTTTTCTCATAAAAATTGTAAGTACAAGAATTAATATCTGTAATTTTAAGTAGTTTTTCGTTAAATACTCCGATATAACAGAAATAATAAGAAAACAAAAGAAGACTAATAAAAACAGATACAAAATGAGATGTAATCGAAATGAACAGAAGAACCAAAGACTGTATGAGCAAATGATATGCGGTGATACAAACTTAAATTGCAAATGATTAATAACGTCAAGAGGTAATAAATCAATAAAAAAACTGAAGGAAAAAATAATAAGTTCTTGTAATAACTAATTGGAGCTTGGTGACCACAGTAACCCAAGCAACTCCTTGCGTCCTTTGTAAATTTTTGATAACAAGTGTGGTCCATATAATATCAGGTGTGTTCTATGTTTCTATATGTTTGTAATCTTTCTTCCATATCTTAGTACATGATAATACTGCATGTTTGTGTATTAAAATCTTTTTTATAGCTTTATACAACATCTTTGATGGTGCACATGTATGAGCATTTGTTAATAAAATAATAAGGTAGGGAAATAGGGTTAATGTGGTCCAAATTAAACAAAGCAAGCCAAGCAACACCACAAATATGAGAAGTTATTTGTAGTAAATAATAAATTAAATGATTTCTAACTCAATTATAGTAATAAGCATTCTACAGATATATAAGTTATATGCCAGAATATGATGTGTACCACTATATTTTATACTTTAAATAGAATGTTTTATCTTCACCACAATATGAAATTTGATAAAAATTGTTAACTATAAAAAATATAATTAATTGTTACAAATTCAAACAAATTACATTACTTGGACAAATATCAAACTGTTAAGGTACATAAAATTATTAATGATTTTTTGTTAAACATGTTAGAATATTTTCATATGTTATTTATTTTTGTATTTAAAAAAGATCATATTTGAAATATTATGTATCAAATATGTTCAAACAAATATTTTGATAAATTAAGTTAGAGGCAAATATGGCATTTTTAATGGTATAGTAATATTTTTAATACAAAAATTTAATCAAATTTTAACATTCATGGTACACATCATATTTATGAATGTTAGTTACTATGTGCTATAGCGACAAGTTTTATTTTGCCTGTATATTATCCTCAACATAAACCACGTATCTAGTCAGATAAGTTTATAAAAAATAATATTGTTGTCATATAAGAATTAGCGTACACAGACAAAATTTTGTTATCATCTATCAGTCTATTAATGTAAGGTACTGAGGAGAATAAGGATCAAAGACTCTAATTGTGCTATCATTATTTTCAATGAATAAATTAAAGTTTTAAGAACTCAACTGATACATGTTTAAGAGTATCATTAAAAAAAATTCTAACTTGTGTGCATGTTTTGTGTTGTGTATAGTATTCATTGATGTCCTTGCCAACCAATATTATTTTATATCAAAACATCATACACAAAAAATCGATCGATACCTGTTTGCAGGAGTCCAAAAAACACTATTAATAATTAACACTTTACTAATTTTATGATATTGGCAATTTCATTCGACAAAATTTTAAAATTAGGAAAGAAAACAATTGCACAGTTTTGGACCCCTGAATTTTCCAATAATGTATCCTCCTTTAGTAGAGGATATATATAAATATAAATTAAAGAGCAAATTCTAAGGATACAAGCCCAACAACACTGTACTCACTATTGTTAGCCAAAAGATTTTCATGGAGCTTGTCCCTTTGGTCTTCTAGAACTTCTCCCAAATATGTTGCCACTTTGCGTGTCACTTGTTCGACATAGGTATCAAGTTTTCCTAAATCATCCGAAAGACCAACCAGCTGATCTAATGTTCCGACTTTTAGATCCGGGATGTGAAATTTGTAATTGACTGACAAAGAATGTTGTTTCGATGTTAAATCGTTCATGGTTTCCCATGTTTCCTGACATGTTTTATCTCCTGGTGCAGATATCAACCAATATTCTGTCATTCTGATGTTATTCTAATATAAATGTTTTACTGTATCTGAAATACAATATTATATCATGTTAATTAAATTATATAAACTACATCAATATCATTTTTTTTAATCGTGCATTAGTTTTGTCATAATTATGTACATAAATACATCTTTTATTATAATTTGAATATATAAATTGATTATGTACATATACATATTTCTATAAAATTATTAACATATTATTTTACATTCTCAGTCTGTTTAAAATAAGCGTAGATACCAAAGTTCTACTTTAAGCCTTGATCACCTGGAATTTTTATATAGTACTTCCTAATGCATATGAAGATAATACTTCAAAGAAGTACAGTACATAAATTCAAGTAGCTTACTTAAAAGACAAGGTCATTATAAAAATGTATATTTCAAGAATATATTGTCAATTTACTGTAAGATACATCTTAGAGATGTTAGGCAATTATATATAACAGCGAATAAACTTTGTATTAATAAAATTGCATTATAATTAAATTACAATAAATATGTCCTATAATTTTTGTTATGCTCAAACCAATAGTATTAAAATAATAGTGTCTAGACTTAGTTTAAACAGACTGTAACACAATGGTATGATAGTTGTTACAGTTTAATAACTTTTAGAACTGAAAATTAGTCTAAAAAGATCAGTGATAGTGTCAACAACCACCTGCTTCATTTTCGACGCTATTAGTCTATTAAAATGACATGTAATTAATGTTATTCATTGTTTCGCCAATCAATTGAGTACATAACCATCAATGATATAAAACTTAAGTTAAAAATAATTTTAGAAGCTATGGGAAAATGCAAAAAATTAAATAAAAGAAGGGGGTGTGGCACAATGTATTTCTTCAACGACAGTATTATGTAATTAAGCGCGCTTTCCACGTGACATACACTATGTGCAAGAATGGCGCGCTCAACTTACACACCGATCAATATAGGGAAATGACAAATGTACGTGAAATTGCATATGAAAAGAGACGTCCTTGAATTGACGTTGGTCGCACGAAAATTTCAACGTGAAGTTAACCTTACCTCTTCAAATGATTTAATAACACTCGCTAAATGTATTGTTAATAAAATCGATAAACACGATCGAGTAACATCGTTGTCTTCAAAAAATGCGTCATGTATGAAATTTCGAATAATCTTGAGATCTAACAGAAATCACAAAAATTGACGTACATGTCATCTTGACGTTACAAAAATGTTCATTATAATCATTTCACGATAATATATAGCATCTTTTAATCGTAAAACATGGGTTAATAATATTTTTTCATTTGTTAATAAATATGCTTGCGAGTGGTTCATTATAAAAAAGGAATAACTTGATTTTACTTACGAAATATATAAAATTTCAAGTTTACTCGGAGAACACGGCAGATGCTTGAATTTCTCGAGAAATTCAAAACATTCGCTTGTTCTAATCACTCTTCGTCGAAACTATCAGAAACCATTGTGACCTCACGTGATGACAATTGTGTGCTGCTGCCTTACGACCCACCCGGCAACTAAAGCATCAACTGAGCCACAGTATCATCAGCTGACTTGGAATTGTCTACAAGGATGACTACCAATACCAATCTATCCTGAAATTTAGTTTTTACTTTCTAGCCAATACAATATAATAGCTTTTTATTTTTTATCGCAAATACTAATTTTTCATACATGTATCGCACAAATTAAATATGGAAAAACAAACTTTAATTTGAATAAATTATATATTTATCGAAAAATTAATTTCGTTATGTACTAAAGGTTGGTAGCATTGTAATTCGCGACGCATTAGGCATACCAGTCATGCGTGAACGTCACTCAGTCTTTAATAACGTTTGACGTAAATTTCGTTAGAATTAAACAACTTGTAATCGTTTCATTTTATAAAAAATAATATATTATGGGTTGTGATGGTGGAACTATTCCTCGTAGGGATGAACTTGTAAGAGTTAAGAAGAAGCCAGAACAGGTAACTTGATATTGAATTCATATACATTCACAGGATTGTTATGTGTTTGTAATAAATGCCCACAATAAATTCATATGTGACTTTTTCTAATAGAAAGACAAGGAGGCAGAATTAGCGTTTAAATGGAAACATTGTTCAATAAAACAGTTACCATTGCAGTCACCAGTAGTTGGTTGTGCTTTAGGACGTCTTTACAGCAAAGAATCTGTATTGGAAGGTCTCCTTGATCGAAGTACACTTCCAGAATCAGCACAACATATTAAGACTTTAAAAGATGTGAAAAACTTAAATCTAACAAAAAATCCAGCATTTGATGGTAATAAAGCAAAAAATGGTGATAGTTATACAGAAGGCAGAAGTCCTTATATCTGTCCAGTTATTGGGCTAGAGATGAATGGTAAATACAAGTTTTGCTTTTTGTGGTCATGTGGATGTGTAATGAGCGAACGTGCACTTAAGGCAGTCAAGAGTACAGTAAGTAATTGTACAATATGAAAATCAGATAAATCTGTAATAAGGAAGTATAAATATTTATGTTGTAATGTTCTTCAGATATGCCACCAATGTCAACAACCTTTCACCAAGACAGATGTTGTTATTATAAATGCAGAAGGTGATGATTTCAAACTGATGGAAGAAAATATGTTGCTTCGAAAAACAGTTCAAAAAAAGGCTAAAAAACAGAAAATTAGTGAAGATAATCAAACTCCAGATATTAAGCAAGAAGAAGTACCAAAAAAGAAAGTTAAAAAGGATGATAAAGTTGGTAGCATTAAAGTAAATAACAGATGTGAAGCTGAAGATCCAGCATATAAAAAAGTTAAAGATAATTATAGTGTTGCTAAAGATCCCAAAGCATCAGAAGTATTTAAAAGTATTTTTACTACTCACAAATCTGCGGTAGAGCAAGACAGAGCACATTGGATTACATATAATCCATTTTACAATTAAAAGATAATTGTAATATAAAAGATTTTGGAAACATAATTATACACATAGGGAACATTATGTACATGTAGAAATAATTACAATATATTATAATGTTTTTGTATCATTAGTTTTATATATAAAAACAAATCATTTCATTATACTTGTTATTTCAATAATCCGTTTTATCAAATGATATTATTTACAAATTATAAATGCTATATTACTACTTACTGAAATTAATACTGTTTGAGGCTTGCACGCAGAAACTTCAAACAGTGTTAACTGTGACCTGGTAAAACTTATTTAAATTACATTCGTAATAAAAAACGATTATGTATAACATATGATTATTGTATATCACAAGATAATAACTGCTGACATATCTTTTGCGTATATATATGTTCACTACAAATAACTGTACCATAAATTAAAAGAATAAAACATTTAAAAAAATATAAGTATATCAAATCTGTCAATATTTAATATAAAATTTTACCTTTTTGATTTACAGTTCAAATTTGTTTGCTTTATTCTATAGATTTTATTAACACATTGTGATATTCACAATGAGTTAATACGTTAACTTATTATAGATACTTAAACGAAGAAATAAATGCATTTTTTATGTACATTAACTAAAATTTGCGCTGCTTAAAATCAATTAACAATACACAAAATTTATCAAAATAATTTATATAATTTCCAAATTTATGTCAATCACTATGTATTCAAAGGCACATAATATAGTTTGTTTTATTTCTTTAAGCGTTTACCACAGATAATTTAATATTATCTTGAATTAGTCAAAGGTTTATCAAATATACAATCACATCTGAGGCACTCTGCGTAGAGAAATTGTTTGAATAACTCTGCGTAATCTACCGACAGTTCGTTTTCTTCGAGAATGCCTTTTTGATATTAAGCAATTCCATCGATTTAATAAACAGAGAAAAATACTTCCTACGATAATTATTCCTGCCACGTAACTCCACTTACTTGTAAATATTTCACTGTTATCTTGATCACTTTCTTTTAATTCATCGATAATAATGTTTCGTTCCGGATAGTTCAACGTAGGAATATTTGCACCTCCGACTCTTCTTCTAAGCCATAAAGGGCTTGAATCCTGCAAAACTGGATTTACTGCCGCTACCGTATCTCCGACCGACAGTAACTTTTGAGGTTTATAAAGGTTTCTAAAATAGAATTAAATTTGCAAATTATATTAATATTGTTAACTTACTATAAAATAAAAATTTAACAAAACTCGTGGTTACATACATGGGAACAAATTGATTTAAAGGTTTTGGAGTAGCAAGAATAATAGAGGGACAAGATGGTAGTGGCCGAATATGACCAGCGCTGGTGTTTTCTGGCAGTAAAACTTTACTATGACGTCTTAAATGGCTTCCTTCCATACGTTGTGGTAATTCACTGCTATCTAAAATACTAGATTTTTCAAAAATTTTTGCCTTAGTTTGACTTTCGTCTGTAAACACGGCTGCGATATGTCCTGTTGTTGTGTATTCCAATATAGCATCGAGCATCCAAAAACAAGCTAAAAATACATAGTAAAATATGAATATATATTTACAAAACAAAATATAATATAGTAATGATTAAATTAAAGATTGTTTTAAAAACATACGTTTTTGTAAATGACTATCATCAATGCAGTTTGAATCACCATATACTACAATTCTACCGGGTACAATGTTTACTTGATCTTTCACATTATTTTTTTCTAAGTTTTCATTCGCTGCCACTTCATCGTTACTGTGAATCTCATTATGCACTTCTTTAATGTTTTTTAAGTCACTTGTTTGGAAAAGTCCAAGAATTGGCACGGACATCGTCGATTTTGAATCTGATTCGAGTAAGAGTTCTTGTCCTTGATCATATAATTCCGTATAAAGGATAACTCCGTCTTTTGGAAATCTTTATTAATAGGAAATACAATTTTTTTTAGTGATTTATTAATTTTAAGAATTCGATGTAATTCAATTGCAACCGTTGTAAACAACTGAATTATTAAATTATCGTACCGAGTAATTGTAGTACCAGACGCAAAAGTTACAGGTGCGTGTTGCCCGAGCGTAAATTGACCATTACGGACTTGATCTCCAAAAGCAATTCCCCAATTAGAATACAATAGATCATTTAGGGCCGGTATATTTGCGCCTCCGGTATCTGGTATCCACCACTGTCGAGTATTTTCGTCATAAAATTTTACTTTTCTCATGACTGTGACGTTATACCAATCTGCAAATACAACTACAGAAAGACCCTCCTCCTCTACATCTTTCTTTAATTTAGTCACCTAGAAGTCACAGATTAATGAGTGCGTTTACGTCATTTAAAAGATTATTATCGAAAATTATATAATACATGTAATATATGTTACCTCTTCAGGAAAAAATTCTTCTTCGCTATCTACGATAAGTAAAGTACCATAGTTTTTGGCACTGAAACAAGTAAATGGAGCACCAAGTACTTCTAAATAATAACCAGCATTACGTAAATGCTGATACATATCTTTAAAATTAGTATGAATATGATCTCCGTTCCAATCAAGAGGATCATTTTTTGCACGTAAATCGTCACGTGGAAAATATCCAGGAGGATAGCGTAGATTATGATACTGATCCCATAAGATACGTTTGCTACAAAATAAACGTGTCCGTTGCACTAAATATGTCATTTAACATCGTAAAAGAATTGTATACTTACTGTCGTGGTGGTGTAGGAATAACTTTTGCTTTTAAAGGCAATTCTATTTTAGATTGTCTTGACTTTTCTTCACCATTACTCGGTGGTGATTCAATCGTAATAGATATGTGACCTATGTATAAAAATAATTTTTATGTAGATGATTTTCTAATAAATTCGTTTGCCCATGTAAAAGAATGAATATCATCAAATAAATTGAACCTTGTGCTATGCCTTGCCAGTCACGAGCAGATGACGGAACCGTTATAGCAACTGCTAACCATCCAGACCATGGCCAAAGAACATCGCTGTAAGTTACTGACACATCGATTCGTTCACCGTTGCCATTGCCAGTATACGGATGCCATATGAGTTCTGCTACATGTCCAGATACTCCCAAACCATTTATTATAGTTATATTTACAATTGTAGGCATACCAGTATGATATACAGCTTGTGTACAGTATGGCCACATGTACTGACATTCGGTTAAGTCTATGTAACTGATAATGTATCACGATTAATGTATAATTATAGATAGTGCTAAAATGCATTTCTATTAGAAATAAATCATACAATATAATGAAGAATGATAGTTACCTCGGATTAAGAGTAGCAATTGGCGTATACGACCGGAGGAAATGAAATGCACGTAAAAGGTCTAATTTTCCAGCACCTTGTTCAAACATTCCAACTCCGGGTAAGCGACGTGCAGAGCCAAGTAATGCCTGTTTCATACTTGCTGGAGTTACCTTAAAATATAAATATTAGTTTTATGCTGATAAAATAAATATACTAAATGATATTAAATTTTAAATATAATTACTCTTTGTTTTACAGATTGTGATCCATCTGATTGTACAAATCCACTGGCTAAAAGTGCCACAGCACCAGCAACCACAGGACTAGCCACGGAAGTTCCAGATAATGTTCTGCAACCTGTCTGTAATGCCGATCCTCGCACTCCTGATCCATATGTAACTAAATCTGGTTTTACTCTTCCATATCCAGATGGCAGTTCCCATGTAGTCATGCCTCTTGATGAAAATCTTGCTATTTGATCTTCCCAATTAATTCCACCTACTCCAATAACATCCATTTGATCCGCAGGGTTATTTAAAGTACTATATTAAACAAAATTAAATTTATTTATACAATACAGTTACAAAATCAAGAAACGGAATAATAATTTTTAGATGCTTACCCATACAAAGGACCATCATTACCAATTGCAGACACCATAATTACACCATTTGCTGTTAATTCCCATACTTTATCAACAAATGGATGATCCATGAAGTCTGGTCCTCCAATACTAAGATTCAATACTGTAACTTTTGTTAGAATAGCATAGTTAAATGCATCCAAGAACCATGAAGTATAAGATACCTATGAAAAACAAGTTTCTTAATATTTTGCAAACTGGAAATAAGGTATCAGAAGGCTATAACAAACATACCTGAGTATTTGTAAAAACGCGAAAAATATGAAGTTCAGCATCTGGTGCAAAACCAAGACAATCTATACAAGAAGATGCAATAACTCCTGCTACAAATGTTCCATGACCTAAGCCATCTTCCAATGTTTTTTCATTTGTCCAATTTGAACGTTCTTTAATTTTTTTAAAATGTGGATGACTAGCTGCTAGTCCTGTATCAAATATTGCTACCTAACAGCAATTATTTTTCATGTTATATAGTTTTTAAATGTATAATCTTCTAAGTTTCAAGAGACTTATATACCTTAACACCATTTCCTGTAACACCCATTCCCCACAAAGCATCAGCTTGAAGAATATTTGTAATTTGCCTTGGTATAGCCCTCAGTAATCTACGTGACGTATGTCGATTGGTTGACTGCCAAAATTGATTATTCTGAAATTCAATATAATTTATGACACCTATTAATATTATATTCGTAATTATATATGTAAACTATTATTATAAATTTAATGTAGTTTATACAGAACTAACATAATTGTTAATTTTTCTTTTAAAATTTTTATATTCTGGAAAATCAGTTTCTTCTGATACATTGACAAATTTTAAACTTCTCTGTACAAGTCTTTGAGAAGTTACTCTCCTAATAAGAGGATGATCAGTTAAAGCATCTAATCCATTGTGTTTATCTGTTTCTTCCAAAAGAACAACATCAAAATCACTAGGAAAATTGCTGGCCAAATTGTCCCGAAATAAAATTTTCCAATTGCGGATACCAGATGAATTCAATGCAGCCTTTATATAATTCTCACGTGTATGTGGTTTGTAATATCCTTTGAATGCAACAATATATTCATTTTCAATAATTCTACTAGCAAAGTGAACCTTCACTTGTTCAGGACTATTACCACGACATGGTAATTTGGCAATATTATGAACTTCAGGATTTGAACCTTTGCTTTCAAACGAGCAATTTACTTGATTGTGAGACTCAATGATAATACCAAGTATTAATAATAAAGTGATATATAGCCAACATGTATGTGGCTTCATACTATTATCTGCTGAAAACAAAAAGAAAGTTATTATTATATATAACAGATTACTGATATATAAAAAACTAAATTATTATAAATATTATAGAAATTTAAGTATGAATCTTTGGAGTAGTTTATTAATAACAAAACAAGTAATGAGTTAATAAAGAACAGAAAAATATAATAAATTTCATGAGAAGTTGTTATAAAAGATACATCAGCATTTCTATAACAGTAAAGTAAACTCTTATGTATTACTTATTATACTTACAAGTAACATTAATCATGAAAATACTTCATAGTTAACTTAGTTTATATAAAAGTAATTGTGTTCATTAGAGTTTATGCATATTGTGGTGTATAAAACTTACATGTAGTTGAAAGGCATAATTTATTAAACAGTATTTTCCCAAAGCATGCTGTTTTTTAATGTTTTGAATTATAACAAGGTAATATATAATCTGTTTATTGAGTTAGCGTTTAAGAAATCTAAAAACGACGTAAAGACGTTTTTTTGTTGTTAAAATCTTGTTTTGATGTCATAACCTTAATGTTCTTAAAATAAAAGCCCACTTCAATCGAAAGAGTAAAATATTCGAAACATACATTTTCATTTAATATTCTCGTACTCCTTATTTTTGTGAACTATCATTAATACACTTTGCTGTACAGAAATTGTTCCAATAAATAACGAACAAGAAAGTCATAATGCAGAATATTATCGCACTGTTTACTGAACTTCACGTTAGCGATGTTGGCGATATCTAACGTTTAATGTATTGCATTGTCATTGACATAAATTAATTTATTTATATCAGTTGTGCTTTATATTTAACGACAATTTATTCCAAACAGTTATCTTTAAAAACAATTAACAGGTTTTCACTGAAATTCAACATTAAATAAGGTAAACAATTTATATGTCATGACTTAACCTTGAGTATATATTTATATGTTGTAAATACATTTATTTGTTTATTTGTTATATGATACTAATTTTTATATAAATATTTACATTTTTAATGACCAACTAATGTTATTTCTCATATACACATATTATAACTTGTCAAATACTTTGACAAAATTTAATAATGATTTGTTATGGTTTTCAAGTCATTATTTTTAATACATTCAACAAATCTTTTAGTGATCTGTGGTGTTAAAAGTGAATAGTTTTATAATGGCATTCAACAATACGGATAAACTTGATTCTAAACTGTCAGTTGAAGAAAATGATACGACAGTTAATGAAAACAGTACTATAGCACCAGTAATTATAGAAGAACTGGATGAAAATGCTTTAAATAATATGAATATGGATATAACAGAATTCATTGAAACAAGAGCTCTAAAGATTCAAGATATACCACAAAATGTTATGTCAGATGTTTATTGTGAGCAAAGTAATTCTGGCATGGATGTTACTACGGATTTAGAAGATCAAGATATGCTATTAACAGCGGATGAAGAAGAGCAGTTGACAAAACAGTTCCTAAATGGAGAATTAACATTCTCCGAATATTCTTCAAGAATGGATCAAAATGTAGACCTAGAAACTACAGAAGTTGATTCCCATAGGTAGTCTAATATAAATAATTGTAATTCATATACAAAACATATAGTTATGAAACTGTTTACTTATAGAAGTAATTATGAAAATGAAGAAGTAGGCACAAGTAAAACCATTCATCAAAAATCATCAAAATCACAAAGTGGAGCACCAGTTCGTTATAAAAGAAAAAAGAGAACATTGCCTCCAGTTCTGCAAGGTCTTATGGGTGAAGCAAATTTAAGATTTGCAAGGGGAGATACAGAATTAGCTGCTCAGATATGTATGGAAATAATTAGGCAAGTTTATTTCTCAAAATAAAAAGCACACAATATCTTAAAAGAATGGAGTAAAATAATGTATGTATTATGATTTTTCTTAGGCAAGTGCCAAGTGCTCCAGAACCATTTCATACATTGGCAATGATATATGAAACAGATCAACCAGAGAAATCATTACAGTGTGCTTTAATAGCAGCGCATCTTAGTCCAAAAGATGCTGATCAGTGGGTAAGATTAGCTAATATGTCATTGGAAAGTGGAGACATAAAGCAAGCTATAACATGCTATAATAAAGCAATTCAAGCAAATCCAAAGGATATAAGTTTATATGAAACACGAGCCGAACTTCTAGAAAAAAATGGAGATAGGAAAGCTTATTTAAAAGGATTTTCAAAATTAGTTCATCAGTTGGAACCAAATGATGGTGAACATATAGTTAAATATGCTAAAATGTTAGCCAAACGACACATGGAAGAAAACAACAATGAGCAAGCATTGGAAGCGATGGAAAATATTTTTTTAAAGTGCCCTTCTTTTATTACTTTGGAAGAAGTTAACATCATGACTGAGATATTAATAGCTCTAAAAAAGTTTAAAAGATGTTTAAACATTTTAACCACATATACAAGCATTTGGGTAAAAAGGAAATGTGGAAACGAGAAGAACGAAGAATTGGAAGATCAGGATATATGTGAAATAGAAGCATGTGGAATACCAGATGATGTCGTCGTTGATTTAAAAGCAAAATTTCTAATAACACTTATTGAATTAGATCAAATGAAACAAGCCGAATCACTTTTACCGAAATTTTATTTATATGAAAATCCAGAAATTTCTGGAGATCTATTCTTAGATATAGCAGAAGCTTTAATGGGGAAAAAGGAATTTGAACGCGCTTTAATGTTATTAGATCCTTTAGTGAATAGTAGCAATTATAGTTTAGCGGCAGTATGGTTGCGACACGCAGAATGTTGGGTTGGCTGTAAAGATTTAAAGAAAGCGATAAAGTCTTATGAAAATGTTAGAAAATTATCACCCCAACATTTAGGCGCGAGAACAGCTTTAGCTAAATTATATCAATTAAAGGGTCAATATATCAAAGCAATAGAAATTCTCCATCAAGATCCTGAATCAGACACTTTAGATCCAGAAGTAATTTACCAAAGAACATTGCTTCTTTTTAAAGTAAAAAGATACGATGAGTATTTTCAGTCTGGTATGTTACTTTTCTCTAGACATTGTGCACATATAAGAAACAAAGTTGAATTGAATGCATTAACCAGAGCGTGTGTATTGCGACAACGTTTAGAAACGTTACAACTTCACCGATTCTCACGTGGAGAAAAATATGAAGAGGAGAATGCACCAATATTTTTAAATAGTTCAGAACTAAGCGAGAAGAAAGAATTTTTTTTATTTATACAAATGTGTAAATTAGCTTGTAAATTAAAGAGATACGGTTTATTGCAACGAATTTGTTTTAGTGCTTTAACATCAAAAAAATTTGAGAAAAGGAATTTTCATATTATGTTTTTGTGCTTGCTTTCTTGTATTTACAATAATGACTCATATCACGGGTATAACATTGTACGATCATTACTACGGGTTTGCGAAAGACCAAGTTGTTGGAATTTATTAAATATTATCGTTCAAAAGGCAGAAGATTCAAGACACAACAGATTCATAATGCGTCTTCTTGGAAGAGAAGATGTGTTTTCTTATTTGAATATAATGCATGCAAATAATTGTCTTATTTCTGGAACGTATAAGTATGCTCTCAATGATTATATTTCTCTCTTCAAAGTAATGCCTAGTGCTTTATTAGCATTACTTATTGGTGTAACTTTATTACAAATGTCATGTCAAAAATTATCAGCTAAGAAGAATCAACTTGTGATTCAGGGTAATTATTATTATTTAGACACGTATATAATATTTAACAAACACAGGTGGTAAATAAAATGTAAATTTTAATGAATATAACTTTGTATTTTGTTGTAGCTATAGCCTTCCTGAAGAAGTATTCTCAGTTGCGGGGCAAAAACGGAGAACAAGAAACATACTACAACATGGGTCGTGCATTTCATCAAATTGGTTTATTACCTGCAGCTGTACACTTTTATAAATTAGTGCTTACTAAAGATCCTGGAGATTTAATTGAAAAAAATTCATGTTTCTTAGACTTAAAAAAAGAAGCTGCTTTTAATTTACATCTAATTTATTTACAATCTGAAAATTATTTATTAGCCAGAATGTACCTTGATAATTATATTACAGTCTAGTATAAGATTGATTTGTAATATTATTTTGTACTATTTAATTTATAACTTACTCATCATAAAATAGAAATTTACGAAAAGTATGGAAAGCTTAAATGTAATTTGAATTATGGTAATGTAAATAAACATGTACATATATTGTAAAAGATTCAGATATTTTTCTGAAAAACCATTTCTTTTTCATTACAAAAATGTTATTAAACGATTAATCAATACTGTCTTTTATACAGGAATAAAATGACGTTAGCTACTAAAATCGAATTTAAGAAACTGTGCAATGTTTTGGAAAAAATCGAAGAAGCATCCGCTGCTAAGAAAGTTAATGTATTAGAAACATTTATTCAACAATGTCGTCTTATCAGCTACAAATTAAAAGCAGAATCTCCAGATATGGTATTTTATAATCTTATATATTTTTAATTAAATTTCATCAACAACAAATAAAATATTGATAAATAAAAAGCAATACATTATTTATTGTTGATGATAAGATATATCTTGTTTATGAAATTTAATTACATTTATTTTATCAGGATGTTTCACTTTATCCTATTATGAGACTAATATTGCCTCATCTTGAACGAGAACGTGGACCCCATAATTTAAAGGAAAAATCGCTTGCCACTCTGTACATTCGTGTGTTTTGTTTGGGTAAAAATAGCCGGGATGCAAAAGAACTTATGCAATACAAGTAAGATGATTAATTAACATTTGTTTGCTTTATCATGAACGTATTATTGTACAGTATGAAAATAAAATAAATTCGTTTTAGAGCACCAGGAAGGAAAAGGAGTGCTGGACGTGATTTTGCAGGAAGAGCTTATTATATTTTGAAAAAACATTTACCACGTGATAGCTCTAATTTCACAATAGAGCAGATTAATAAATTTCTTGATGATATATCGGCACAAAGCGGAAATAAGGACCAAATATTCAAGATTTTGTTAGAGCAAATAAATGCATTAGAATTTAAGTGGATAACGCGAATTATTGTAAAAGATTTAAAACTTGGTATTGGGACAGGGAAGACATTACAAGGTTTATTTCTTATACATTAAATAATTTATTTGAAAATTTTATTTTTACCATGTAGTATTTTAATCATATTTATTTAAGAATATTATGTCTTTCAGTGTTTCATCCTGATGCAAATGGATTGTTTGAAGTATCATCTAATTTGCGTCAAGTTTGTGATACATTATATGATCCACATTTGAGATATGATCATAGTATTCAAGTTTTTTCTCATTTTAAACCTATGTTGTTGGAAAGATACAAGATTGAAGATGTAGAGAAACTTTTTGTTTCAAACAAGGAGTATTTTGTACAAAATAAGTATGATGGTGAACGATCTCAGATGCATATGAAAGATGGCAAATATAAATATTTTACAAGACAGGGATTTGATATTACACATAATTCTAGTTATGGGGAAGATAGTTCTTCGGGTACATACACGTATTATATTTTTCTTCCAGAAGCGCGTATTATGCGATAAATAATCAAATTATTAAAATTTCGTAACTTTAGGTTTTATGAGTGGTGTATTTGGTCGATTGTTGAATCCACAATGTAAATCAATAATTCTGGATGGTGAATTGATGGGTTGGCATAAAGAAAGGAAATTGTTTGGTTCAAAAGGAATGAGTTTTGACGTTAAAAAGCTGTCAGAAAATAGTCATCATCAACCATGTTTTGTTGCATTTGATATTATTATGTACAATGATACTTTGCTTGATAATGAACCTTATTCAAAAAGGCTAGAAATTTTAAAAGATGCATTTAAAGAAGAAGAGGGATGTCTAATGTTATGTAAATCTAATAAAATTTCTAACAGGTATAATTAATTTTTATCAGCTACTTCAAAATTACATGCTACATTCATAACTTATACTTCTGTTTCTTTGAAAGTGAAGAACTACGTAAAATATTTAATGAAAGCATTAGAAACAAAGAGGAAGGGATTGTGTTAAAAGAATGCAATAATAAATATAAACCAAACATTCGAGATGGTAGTGGCTGTTACAAAATAAAAGCTGAAGTAATATTCCTTAAAATACTGATTAATATATTTACTTTTTTTTCCTATTTTCATAAATATTATCTTTTCAGTTCTCTGATGATTTGGTACAAGATGTAGATTTAATTATTATCGGTGGTTATTATGGCGAAGGAAGATGTATTGGTTTGATGAAAAGCTTCTTAATGGGAGTAGCTTCACCATCAGCTGTTCCAGGCGAGAATCCTTCAGAATTTTTTTCTGTTGTATCTGTTAGCAATGGTTTGATTATGGAAGCATTGAAGGATATTTGGGAAATGTTTAAGGAGAAGTGGCAAACAACATGTCCTGCAAACGTGATTCCTCCTAAGGTAAGCCTTAATAAAAATAAATAATTACGAGTACAGTGTTTGAATATTAAAATTTTCCAGCGTGAACTACCAGATAAATGGATCCGGCCTGAAGATTCCATTATTTTAACAATACGAGCTTCAGAAATGACAGTAAGTAACGATTATCCAACAGGATATAGTTTACGATTTCCTAGAGTCATGCAAGTTAGAACTGACAAACCATGGTATAGTGTTTGCACCACGAACGAACTCTTATCATTAATCAAGGTATGTATAATTTGACAATTTTAGTTATTCTAATTATTCATGGAGTATTTTATTATTATTTAGGATACACGACCGATTCAAAAACTAACGAAACGAGAAGTAGATTACGAGGATACAGAAGAGTCTCCCAAATTCAAAGTACGCAAAGTAACAAAATATCTTTCGCAGAAATTCGAAAGTAAATTTACGAAAATAGAGACTTCTGAAGATCCATCAACAGTTCCTCTTACTCGACTTTTTGATGATAAAGAAATTTGTGTGATAAATGGAGATGATGAGTTGCCTAAAGAACGAATCGAAAAGATTCTTTCACAGCATAAAGCGAAGGTTGTACAAAGCCCTTCGAAAAACAATTATTGTATCATTGTTGGCAATGCTAAAACGGTGAATAACCATATCCCCTGCAAAGTGTTAATTATTTACAAATAAATCAGATTTAATGTATAATATATTTTTTAGGCAAGGGCAGCGAATATCATAGAAAGTAAAAAATATGACGTAGTGACGTTAGATTGGTTCAAACGAGTTATCAAAGAAGAAAATTGGCGATTCTTACAAGACTTCTTACCGTGGGACTTAATATCCTGTCGTGAATCGACGAAGCAACGATTAATGCAATATTATGACGATTATTACGATAGCTTTACTATTGATGCGAACGAAAATAGTTTGTTAAATTCATTTAAAAAGATCGAAGAAGAGGTATTATACTAAAATATTTATATATAACATATTCAAAATACACACAAGCACAGATATCACTCATACGAAATTGTTTTAGGGAACAGCACAAGAACTCGATTGTGATCAAATGAAAGAAATAGATAAAGAATTATTTGATAATGGAGTATCGCCCCATTCCATTTTTAGAGGCATAGTGGCTTACTTTGACGATCCGTTAAATGGATTAAAAATCGAGTTCCGTTTTATGGCTGGAACTATTAAAGAAACTCTTGACGACTCTGTTACACACGTGTTTGTTAGCAAAGACTTTGTAAGTCCTGAATTACGAAGCTTGATCGAAGATAAATCACGAGAATCATTAACAGTTGTTAAAAGCGAATGGATCGAAAAATGTTTCGAACAAGGTACAATTATTTCAACCACGGCATATCTAATTTAGCAATATAATATAAATATAATTATCGATTTGTATATAGTAAGGACTTTTGCTTTGAGTCCTGTAAGTTATAACGGCAGTTCTGTATGAATGTTAAATTATTTTTATGTATGTTTATACATTAATAAATTTCTAAACGTAAGTTCGGTCGTTGGTTGTTGGAATACAATTTTGGAACCGAATCATTAACAAAAGAAAATTTGACATATAAGTGTTACGAGTATATTTGTAACATGGACACCGAAAATATATAGATTCATTTTGGCTCATATTTTCGTTAAGTGGTAAAGAAACTGGGTACTAGACGGAGTGACAGTTGGACAGTTCGCTCATTTAACATCCCGTTTCGAAATATTTCTTCTCGGTTAAAGTCGGCACCCCTTGCTGTTCTCGTTTTATTTCATCGGAATGCGTGCAAAATGCGAGGCAGCAAAAGGGACGCAGCTGCGACGTTTCCTTTACAAAGCCCGCCATTCAGAGAGATTCTTGAGCAGATTAAGATGAGAGAACTTTGGGGAAAAAATGGAGTTTGCAAACACCGGACATTGATGCGTCGATCAATCACTGTTTTTCTTTCTTTCGCGATTAAAATGCGAAGACGAGAATTGTCTTCCTTATGTTTCCTTTCATTCAAAATTCAGTCCTATTCATTCTGAAGAAGTTCAAAGCTTAAAATATTATCGACACAACGAAAGTTAGCGAACATTTTATTTGTGCTATATAAAGAACCAACATATCAAACAAGTGGTGGGTAGTTAATCCGCCCCTCACTGCTGTATAACAGAACCACAAAAATGTCTATTCAAAAACCTACAAACGTTATACAACGCATTAAACAGTCGTTTCCTTTTTTCCTCTTCGTCGACTAAATTGTAGCTGAAATTTTCGGCAAAGATGTATATCGTGGCATTGCATGACGTATGTATAGCGTTAACCATTGTGGATATCTCGTTAGCGTTAAAGGAAGCTTTCGTCCACCAGGTCAGAACATATAATATATGAATATGACTGACGTTCGTGTCCGTAGAAGATCTACTTATAGACTCTTCACCTACAGACACGACGCGTATTAATCGAGTTTCAGATTTTCCAAGCGTCCAACGAGACACGTCACTCCTTTGCACCACGTCCAATTTATTCATGGAGTTTCAGTGCTAACTCGGTACCTGCCAATTACGTGTACTCGTTACTGTTGTTGCTCACGCTTCTCTCATTGTCGCATGATTTAATTTACGATTCAACACGTTCGCTGTGCAAACAAAAATCATGAATTATTGTTGACAAAATTGTACGCGCCTAGCGCGTGAGTCGCAGCGAACAGTAACGCAGAGGTTTTCCAAATTTTTATGCGCTGGAATTCGTTTGTTGTACTTGCTTATAAGATATTATTTTTCCAAGTCTGGAAGTTCAGGACTTTAGAACTATAAGAAAGCGAGTTTTGATCCATAAAATTACTTCTATCGCATACTTTTACTATTTACTTTATTCATAACTCTTCCGTGCTATTTACGTAATTACTTTTACCGATTACTACTTCTGATACATATGCTTAAATGTTCCAAGCAACGCGACGTTCATTCATGTGGATGGTTCTTTTCTCATGTTCTAGGCACCTTGGTCTTCTCCATGATCTTTGCGTTTGCTTCAGTTTCTTAACGTCATCAACCCCTTCGTAGTATATCCTGTTGTTTTTCTTCAACACGTTATACGTGATCTGATCAGTGTAACTGTTTTCTAAGTTATAGTCATCCCTGTACGTCGGCAGGGATGTCAAAGAACACGAGGACGAAGTCGAAGAGAGATACGTTCTCATTCTTTTCTCGTTTCTTTTCCATCTTGGAATATTCGTGCAAGAAGAGGAAGAAATTGGTTGTTGCTCGTGGCAAACAGAGTTTTGCGACAACATTGCCCACGAACGGCATCGTCTGGACGAGGGCAACGACGATGAAGACATTAGTTCATTAGAATCAATACTTGTATTGCATTTTTTATATTTGCGTGGGTTCGTTGAAGATATATATCGCGAATATTTGTAGCGGGGATACCAGCAAGCAGCTGAATCATCTTGAAGCGAATTTTCAGTGATATCTGTCAAAATTGTCGATGAACTGTACGACGAGTACGTGGAGTTATCGAATTTTTCTTCAGGAATTCTTGACCTGCCGGATCTCTTATTCTTGAAAATAATCCATGTCGGCTTTTCTTTGCAATGCATCGATTGTACTTTATACCTCGACGGACGAACTTCAGCAACTGAATAAATATTCTTCTTCGCTTTCACATGGTCACAGAGACAGTCGTTCTTCTGCAAATTTGTATGCAATTTGCAACGCGGATGATGATACAGTTTCGAGGACGATACCTTTCGACTAGTGTTCCATTGCTGAGGACTGCTGTGATCTCGTTCTCTGAAAAATTAAGACATTTTAAAAATTGTTTTAATAAAAAAATAAAATAAAACATGAAAACACAAAAAATAAAATAAGTTTGAATTGCGTTTACAGCATCAGATATTTGTGCCAGCCTTAGCTATTCTTCAAGTTGTAACAAATATTTCATACTACTGACTTGCACAAGTTATTTGAAAATGTAAACCCACTTTTAAAAATAGCATAACTAACTTGATGCTACAAGAACAATTTCGAGAACAATGCCTTAACAGCTTTTTCTGAGATGTGCCATCGTTTTGTCGATCTGTAATACTACAGTTATTCTTCCAATTATATCGATGTTTATTTGCAAAGTGTTTTGTCTCGCACTTCTGCTTCTGCCTCGAAGAAAACGATGCGTTGTCAAAAATGTCTTCAGTCTTATCGGCGTTCGACTGCTGGCATAAATTAACATTTCTCGTATTCTTTGTGTTCAACTTAAATTCTCCTGATAGTTTCTTCTTAACGGAAGGACCACATTTTGTGTGCAATTTATGACATAAAGACGAATCCATACTATTATCTGTGATTACTGTTTCGTTGAGACTCGTGTCGCTCTGTGACCGTTTTTTAAACGAACTCTTCCTTGAAGAATATTTATCTGTTTTGTCGCTTTTACATGAACTGCTTTTCCTTTGCGCCTTAATAATATCTTCGCTGATATATTTCGTGTTACTATTAGCTACCTCTTTTGAAATATTCACGCATTGAGTAAAAGTTTGATTCGATTCCACTTTTTTAGGAGATGACCGGGGACAATTGTAATCAACGCGAGGTTCTTTGCAAACGCATCCACATTCAGGCAACCTTTTTGATCTTAAATTATTGCTGCATAATTCTAAATTTTCTTTTTCAATGTCCTTCGTATTTTCTTCACTTTTCAAAATATTCATATTGTTATTTGCAATTTCTTGCACTGGTTCGTGTAGAATCTGCACGTTCTTGCTTTCTGCGTTTAGGTGTTCTTCGTGCACTTTTGTATCGTTAACATCGTTTGTATCGGACTTTGGTTTATTGCACGGTTTCCAATGATCGAAAATAACATCCTGAGAGACACGCAGATGGACGCAACGATGTTTCTTTCTTCTCTTCATGAATTTCTGAGGGCACACGGTTCCGCTGCAGTGACGAAACAAACAATGTCGACGTGATCGTTTTCTTCGTACGCTTGTGAACGAGTCCGAAAGCTGAATTCGAAGAAACGGGTTGTTGACATGTGTTTAAAAATGATTACTCAGGAGTGCCAGAAGAACATACATCTTTGAAAAGATTTTAAATACTAAATTAATAAAAATAATAAGTATGCAAAATACGAATTGTTCAGCAAGCCTCTTCCTAAGAGTATTTTGCAGAATTTACAGATAATATGTTAATCTGAACTAGATCGGAACTGTTTACTGAAGAATCATTAAAAAAGCTTCAATCTCATTTACCTTCGTTTTCCGATCATGCAGCTTTACACAACACATGCAATTTATCAACGATATATCTGCAACAGAAGCAAACACGGAATCACTGAACTTGTTGTATAGTCGAATTGGTTCATGATGGTAAGACTTACAGCGATTCGCTGGAGAAGTCGAAATTACCATTGTCATTTTTAGGGAGACCTCTGCTTAATGCAAGTACAGTCTTCGATATCATCGCTGGATCGTTTTCGAGAAACCATTCCTTTATCCTCGTATACCCTAGACATTTATTATATTGTTTAATTTATCCTTAATTGTATCACTTAATGTATTAATTATTATACTCACAAGTCCAAACGTTTTCTACACCCGCAAGCATAAACCTTGTCTCGTGCTCTACGCAAATTAATTAAAGAAACTCTCGTTTAATTTATCTGTGATTGGAACATTCTTTAACCCTTTGAATACGAAGACATTTCAACGAATCTAGTTTAAATAAA
This sequence comes from Megachile willughbiella, assembly GCA_945859595.2. Lineage (NCBI taxonomy): Eukaryota > Metazoa > Arthropoda > Insecta > Hymenoptera > Megachilidae > Megachile > Megachile willughbiella. The sequence continues at coordinate 12,185,765 of OX243798.1, read as the reverse complement.
GTGTATTCTAATTATGAGGAGCATTGATTTAACTTTTGTCTAAATTAAGATCAGTTTATCCAAAGGGTTTCAAAGTCTCGGCATCGTTTCTCAAATGGCTTACCCTTCTTTGCATTCGCATCTGCCTGGTCGTCTACGGGGCAGGAATTAGTACTAAGTATTAGAACTTATTATGCCATGAACATGATATTGCTGGTCATACGATACGTGATATTCTTTAGGGGCACCGACGAGGAAAAATGTAACGAATCCTTAGAGAAATCTCGCACGTATGACCAACGTGACTCACTTTTCTCCTCTGCGCCGTATGAATTCTCTCATTCTTGCTCTGCATAGACATTTATATTCCCTGAAAAATACGTATTTTGTACTAGGTCGTTCATCTTTCGTATGAAATTCAAAACTTACCTCTCTTTCAAAAAACCGAAGTAAAAGAATAGCATCCCTGTGAAGCCCGCGATGAACTTTCCTAAGTACCAAGCGAAATTGGTGGTGCAGTGGGGCATCGCAACCACGATTACTGGTTATCTCTACAACACATATAAAAATTATTAAAATCGGTGATGTAACTCTTCTCATATTGCCATCTTCGCACGAAATTCAATACACATACAGTTTATATGAAATATCAAAAGATATTTGACCAACGTATTGCTAACACAAATTTTCTATTTCTTCGGTGGCAATATAACGAGCGACTACTACATGTGTTCTCACCTTGTTAGATGAGCGAAATGGTACCGCCTATGATCGGACAGTATTTTCTTCGCGCAAACGGCTGAACGTACATACATATTTTGCAATAACTGTATTCCGTAAAGATCTCGTACAGATTCGAATTTTCTCACGATGTTTTGCTACCTCAACGTTTATATTTGTAGGGTTGTTTAACACTTATCGTTTAAATTTTGAATTACATAACATGTTTGCAACTTCCTACGGGCTACGGTACGTTCTTCGACGACGACGCGCATTTGAGACCGCGCGAACCCGCAGAGATCTCCAACAAGGAAGTTTTTGATGGTCTAATTTGCGGAATTTATATACCACGGTTTCGGATAACCGTATCGCGTGAACAAATGCAAAGTGCGTCGATTTGCAAATGTCAAAATCGTCGATGTCGCAGGAACATCGCCTACTTTACTCGGTCTGGTTACTTTCCAATTTAGAAACAAAACGCTACTTTTGATAATTGGAGCTATACAGGTTCCATAATTAGAAGTTAAGAGGCGGACTAGCTTTATTAACAATGTCAATAAACATTAAGAGTGACTTTGTGATTCTTTAAAATATGAGTTTAAAGATTAGTTAATTTGTAAATTAAAAATCTTTTAGTATATAATGTATCCGAAGTTCCTGACGCTACAGAATGAGGGCTACATTACGGGAATAGGGAGTCTAAGCAAACACTGCTCCCCACCTATACCAATGGTTGAATCATCTTAGGACTTCCTGTTCCCTTTCCGTTATTAATAATTTTCTTGTTAAAATTCTTGGAGCGGAATAGAAGTTTTTGCAGCAGAACACGAAAAGGTCCAATCTTAGCTATGGATATTCTGAGGTGCAACATCGCTTCAGTCACGCGTCTTCAACGGGGATCTTCCGTTAGCAGCGTCGGAAAGATGTTGAATGACCTGTCAACATATTTGCCGTACTGACAACACCCTTGAGGGCAGAGCTGTCCGTGTCGATGGGAAGAGGAAAGAGCGTCTAAGATGACACCCCTTCGTTCCACGCTCATTAGGGCAAATTCCTCGGTGCGTTTCACGCGTGCCTACCGATAGATGTAAATTTAAACTTGTCCTATCGTTTCGTTGCTTTCATCTTTTATAAAAAAGTCATTCATGAAACTTTGTGATTCGAAAGAATAAACCTTTGTCTCATTGATACCGCTTGCATAATGTAGCCAGACCATCACACACCATACTTTACATATTTTTTTTTAATAGCATTCATTCATTGACTTATTAGTATTATGTACTTATTAGTATTGCTTGTGAAAGTTAAGAGAGGACGTGGATTTGTTCCCTCGCAGAATACAAAATTGTCCTCTGTTTTTCGCCAGGAATGATTGAAACATTTGTCAGCTCGTAAAGCTTTAATAGAAAACCCAGACAAAAACTCTAGCTACGCCGATGCCAAGTCGAGGCTCACTTTCGGTTACAACTAAAAATATATACGATATTGCCGAAGTATCGGAAAGCGGAGAACATTGCAATCTCATCCCTCTTTTCGTTCTATCGCGTACTGCGAAAATAGAAGAGAGAGAGAATCTCGTTCGACTAACAACGGTACCGAACGCCAGCTGCGGCCACATGGCATTCTTTCTGTGATCTTGCTCTAAGAGCTCGTTAATACGATCCTCTCGGATGTTGCCAACGCACAGTTAATATTAGTTTCGAGTATGTTTTCTTAACGTATGAGTGTTCTTTTCAAAACCGGTAGCTTTTAGTGCTAGACACTCCGAATGTTATGTTCTTCCCTTGTTTCGGATAAAAATCTAATATACTCTTCCAACGGGGAGGAAACGTCATGTCGGTTTACATTTCAAAGGGGAGTGAAGTTAGCTGGAACACCATTCGCGTACCGTTGTTTCTCTTGAATGAGTATTGAAGACATTTTGATTCTTATACTTTATCATGACGCAATTTTATCAGTTAATCAATTGTCCAGCATTTCTATTATAAAAGTGATACATGTGTATAATATCAAAATGTATATTTCTGAATTCCTATATCCCTACTAGAAATATTGCCAAAATAATACATTAGATTTGTTCAAAATAACAATATTATCTAACGAAATTTTTGAAGCAATTACATTGTGACAATTGGTGTGTCAAAGAAGCAATGATTTTTTCATAACGTTAAGAACTGACTTCTTAATTCGGTCCGCTAATAAATTGATGTAATTTAATTTGACTTTTTTTTCAATCAGTACAAGCAAGCGTATTTCTGTTGCTGGCGAGGAATTATGCTCGATAAATCTTCTGGTTTCGCGTAAAGGACCCTCTGTGTCTGTTTGTCCGAGAAAGACCGACACGGTCCCATTACGCGGGGGCTGTAATTAAAGAAGTCGTTCCCATTTAACGAAGATCCTCGGCTTTTTCTCGAGATGATACAAGTTGATGGTAATAAGAGCATCGAGATGCAAGCCAGCCTCGATTGGCTGTTGGTCCAGAACGGTGGCGGAGTTTGTTTGCGTTTCGAACCAATCCGAACGTGTTTCTTCTCTAAAAATACATTTTGAATCGGTAGGAGGAGACGAGGATACACCTCCTTTAACGAAGGAAAAAGATTCCTCTGTGTATATAACTCATTCAACGGTGAACGCCGATCGCTTCGTCCGATAGTCTCGCAGGAAACTGGAAAGGAGGGAACAATTAGATGGGTGTTTCGCAAGTTGTTTGGTGAAAGAATAATAATTTGAAAGACATACTTCTGTACATTGTAACGTCAACAATTGCACAATCGTACAAGTGAACCCGGAAGCTCTTCATCGACACAGTGATCTTTCAATAGCACAAGCATGTAAATCGTTACAAGATGTTACATCGAGATTAAAACTGTTAATAGTTGATTAGTGAAACTGTAAACGAGAAATCAAGTTATCTGAAGTTACAAAGATTCAAAATGAAGACCGAAAACGGCAACTCAAGCCAAATGACTTCGGGTATCGAGCAACGTCTGCGTAGTCCAAAGTGCGCGAGATGCAGAAACCACGGTGTGATTTCCGGTTTGAAGGGCCACAAGAGGTCTTGCGCATGGAAGGACTGCCGTTGTCCTTGTTGTTTGTTAGTGGTCGAAAGACAGCGGGTGATGGCTGCGCAAGTTGCCCTAAGAAGGCAACAACAAGCTCATGGTAATTACTTCGGTGATAATGTCTCGACGGTCTGTCATACGCCAATGGATACAACCAGTCCGTCATACTTGATTAAAAATGATCAACCTGTGTGCAGAAGAACGAAGAACTTTCAACGTCATCAGTTACACTTCACGCAAACTAGCATCAGCGTAACGCAAGGTTTTTACGGATTAAAGACAATTCACGGCTTACCTACAGCATGTTAGTATTCAGTATTGTACGCGTTATATCGCCATACGTTATAGGGTTACGCGTTGTAACTCCACGTATTGTATAACAACGTGGTGCATCACGTTATGTCGTATAGGTGTCTCAAATATCAAAGAAGAATACTTTTTAATCTACCCAACATATTGCTACCTCCAATTTTCTGGTGTTATCCTGTCCGTGGCAATATAGCAAGAGTCTGTAGTATGATCTTAATTAATCCTGGAAGAACATACCGCTAAAATAATGTTCATATTGATTTCAAAATTGTATAAAATTGTGTTACCTCCACAATTTTGTTTTATTTGTATTAGACATCAGTGTCAGTTGTAAAAGTTACATTGTTTAAATTTATATTTATACTTGTTACTGTTAGGAGGAGGGAAATCGTAAAAGAGTAACGCCCGTGTGGTGTCAGCTGTTGTTAATGTATACAATGTTTCAAAGAATTGTATTTTAATATTTCTTCAATTATTTGCATGTGATGTTTTATACACATTTTCTTCATTTACAATATCCACAATTGTATTTCTTTGTATCAGTATTTAAGGACATGATTTGTTCATAACAGTAATAAACTTGTTTTATTCATCAAATAATTTTATAAACTGACAATGCTCTTTCATTTCAGTTACCGCCGATCCTCCGTTATTGAATGGTTTATCACATAATCAGGAATATAATCAAGAACCTGAGAGTTCGAAGAAAATACAGCCGTTTCCTTCGATGTATTCCTCGATTCCGTGGTTCGAACATGTCGCAGAACCCCGTAAGGTGAAAAAAAATTTCAACAATTTTGCTTCCACGGATCGCGATGATATTTCTACATCCAAGAATGGATCTTGCATGGAGAAGAAATCGACGATTTCTTTTAGCGTGGAATCTATCATTGGAACGAAATGATATGAAACGAATGAATTCTTTTTTACGTGATTGCATTTCATTGCTATTGTAAATAGTATTCATCCTTATTCGTTCAATCTATTAACTTATAGAATAAAAGAATTAAACATAAGATGTACAAGAATTTTTCAGTAGCGTAAAGCGCCAATTAACCTCTTTTTTATGAAATGCAGATTAATATTATTGTAAACATTTTTTAAAGTGCGTTAGATTATATATTAACACTGCTATAAACTTAATTATCACGTAATCATAAATAAATTGTATATAAGTCTTGATACCACACTTTAATTTGTAGTCGAAATTATTTTAAACAACAAGTGTATAGATCATGTTCTATAATTAAACATTAACAAAATACATATGAACACATATGCGAATTCATACAAGCTACATAAATATACAAATGCATAAAAGATAACATTATCTTGTAATCGTACTTAACAAGAAGTATTAATCAAAAGTTTAATACTTATACATTATCAATTGGTATCTAGAATCTACTAATTTTAAACGAAGTATTTATACGAAGTAAACTAATTATCATTTATCATTTTCAAGTGTTTTAAAACAACGTTTCATATATGTATCCATATCAGAAAAATCGGATAAAGTAGAGTGAATTATTTCGTATAAAATACTTGGCCATGTATTTTCAAGTAACTGTAACTTTTGTATTGCATCCACAGTGAGATTTATTAGATTTAGAAGATGTATTTTTCCTTTGTGTCTCCAAATAAGATCTTCCTGCAATTTCAGCAGAAAGAAAGCAAAAATAGAAAATGAATAGTTGAAACTACAAATCTATAGAAGATTATATTATTATTTTATTACCTGTGTTATACTTCCTTTTCTCCACTGTAATGCCTCTTTAGCAACGACACTTCTAAGAGCTGGATCACTGTTAAGTAAAAATTGTTTGGCAGTAATTTGTTCTCCATTTTGTTTTTGAATTTTTTCTAAATGAAGTCTTTGCAATAAAGGTTGTAACAAAGATTCAGGTAATGAACACATTACAATATCAACAAGACCAGCATATTCTTTGTTTGCAAAGTCAACTTCTTCATTAGTAATCTGTATATAAAGTTAATATCTTAATACATAAAAACGTATGAACATAATTTAATACAAATACAAAATATTTACTTCTTTTCCATTAATAACTTTGAGACCCCAATGGGCCAAGCGAAATATAGCATAAACTTTCCAATCTTTTGATAGGATTGGATTTCCTGTTTCTAAATGAATACTTGTTAACCCTTGTGCTTCAGCTAAAGCATTGAGCTGCCCAAGATATGTAATATTAGTTTCTTTAAACATGAAATGTTCTATGTTCGGAAATCTATTTTTTATTTTACATAAAACTTTGGCCACATCATTAAACTGTACATAATTAAATTTAATTACATTAACATCTTCAGCTTTTGAAGAATCCCATGGTCGGTCAATAAAACGTAATGCACCTTGGCCATAAATATTTAAACATCGACCAACTATTTCTATCAAATAGTCTCCTCCTATGAGAATTGACCAACAAAAATATTATATTTTTATATTGAGTACAGAGAACATACACCAAATTTATTGTAATGAAAGTATACAATAAATTATACTATACAATATATATTTTTCATACCTTGTTCTCTTTCTTTTGATAGATTTTGTACAGGAGTTGGATTTGGTGGTGCTATAGCTCTATATTTAGCTCTAGCAGTTGCTGCTCGATTACTTTTATAATACACTACTTTCTTTATTTGAGCACTCTTGACTCTATTTCTATCTTTCTCTAAAGTTTTATGCTTCTGCAATACACTTCTAGCAGCAGATGATGTACTGGAATCACTTAATACCGATTTACAACTATCCATACTGTTGGTTTTGGAACTTAAAGAACAGTATCCGGAGGAACCAATGCTTGATTTCGATTGACAATCGCTCATAATATGTTGATTATGAAATTTTGAGTTTTGCTTCTCATTTATTGATAATTGAGAAGATTTGAATAACGTGCAATTTTCATTTTCATTAATATCAGCAGCAATTTCTGATGCAGATGAAAGAAGATTCGCTGGATCAATCTCATTAGTTAGAAACTTATCAATATTATCTTGAGAAATATGATTAATAGAGTCTATCATGTGAGGTTTCAAACAACTCTTGAAATTTTCATGGCATTTAAAAATTTCCGAATCGCTACTTGCTGTGCTATCAGTATCGTTTCCAGTGCTTCCTTTTGTTAAATTTTCATTACTTATAATTATTTTTTCATCAAATTTAGTATTGATTAAATTATCTACAATTGAACCTAAAATAGGCGGTAGTTTAAATTCTAATGGATACGTTTTAGTTGCATCTTTTAATCGGAATAAATTATCGCTAGAATTACTCCTTTTTTTAATGTTTATTTTCGTCGCTTCTACATTTTCATTTATAGATGTTAAACTTCCGAAATCTTTTGCCTTTACTTTTTCTAAGTTCTGAGGTCTCATCATATTAAATTTGTTCGATTTTTGAATTTTTAACATATTATTGGATCGTACGTTGTTTTCATTGTTACTTTTATCTGTGGAGGATTTAGTATGACATCTAAGAAATTCCCAATTTGTTTTAGCATTTGATATTATCTCTTCTCGTCGAACATTCATACAAACTTGAGCGCTAAGATTTAAAAAAGTAGAATTACTTTGTTCTTTTGTTGTCCTCCAGGCCATAGCAGCTCTTCGAGTTTGTTCAGTAATTGGCATAGTTGATAAAAGCTGTAAATGCGGTAAATATGATACAAGAAAAGAAATATAGTCTCCAGTTAATGTTACAGGGTTTCCGTCAATTGTTATTTCTCTAAGTTGTAATGCTTTTGCAAGACTGCCTATGTCTTCAATTCTAAAATATTAAATATTAATAAGTGAGAAGTTATCTATAAATATAAATTAATGGGATACTTACTTATGAATATCATTATTACTTAAATATAGTTTCTGTAACTGTGGGGTTTCATCAAAAGCTAATAATTTTTTTATTTTATTACGTCTTAGGTTTAACTCTTTCAGTGATGTTAACCCTTGAAAATCATTGTAGCCTATTACTTTGATATTATTCCCAGCTAAGTTAAGAACTTTTAAAGACACCAGATTATTTAAATCTGAAATTTGTACAATCTGATTGCCATGAAGGTCTAAAACTTCTAACTTAGAAAGCGACTTCAGCCCTTCAATCTTTTTAATTCTATTTTTTCCAATTAATAATACTCTTAAATTTTCTAATAATTCAAAATTACAAATCCTTTCTATCTGATTATCATACAGGTCAAGAAATACTAATTTTGTTAACTTAGAGAAATTACAATTCTCAATCTTTGTTAAAAGATTATGTTGAAGAGACAATAGACGTAAACGTGGTTCTCCAACTATATTTGGAAACGTAGTGAGACCTCGTCTGTCAAGACATATCCTGTCAGGATTTTTTTCTTTCTCTGCAGCAGTTCTTGTTGCCACAATATTTTTTCCTTCACTTGACCATTGTAATGTAACTGTGTTAGAACCTTCGACTTTGTCATGTTCTATGTTAAATGGAGAATCTGCTAAGCTACATAACAAAATATATTAAAACAAAATTAGTTAATTCCTAAAAATGTATAACTCTTAAATATATAATAGTATTCCTATATGAAATAGGAAAAAATTTTAATTATTTATTTAATATGAAAATACGCATTAATTTGTATTGTTTATTAATACCTAAATGAATTATAACAACGTTTAGATAATTTTGGAGGTACAGGTGCTCCTGGTAAAATAGGCAAAGCGGGTGCAATTGTTAGGAAGTGATCCTCTTGATTACTTGATCGAGTTTTTGTTGATCTTCCTTTTATTCCGTTTATACCAAAAGCTACTGACTTTGTCTACAGTATTAAATAAATTGTATAATTTGCAATGTTATATCTTTATTAAATTTAATAATAATATATATAAGATTGGAAAGAATAAGAGACATTTATTTCAATAATTTACAAAAGAATTGAACGTACCCGCGTTGATCTATCGCTGCTCTCTGGCATTACATAATAAAAACACGAAATAATAATTAATACATAATCCCACAGATTTGAAAATTCTATTATAATCATTTAAAACGAGGCTGATACATTTATAACATATTACGAATCATAAACTTTTTGATAAAATTGTAATGGAATAACTCGAATATAAAACTTATTTTATTGTTTGTCATTGCGCATTCAATACCGCTACCGTTGTCAATGTTTGAAAGTTCCGCTTCACATAATAACTAATATATACATATAAATATATATATGTGTATAATTCGAAATAAATTACAAAATCCTAAGAATTATAATAATTTATATAATAATATTCTGAATTAAATACTAACTTTCGAGTTAGAATTGACTAAACATCAAAACTTCAACAAGGATATTATACCGCTATCAAAACATTAAAAAAGAGTAAAGTTAAACAATATTATTTAAAACGGTTAACCAGATTTTTATTAGAATCAAGAAATACAGTACATATTACACTAACAATTATGATCTAATACTTATTACATAAACTGTATGCATTTTTTATATATAGGTTAGGAAGTTAAATCCCGTTGGTTTCGTCATAGAATAGCATCCTTTCGCGCAACATTACTGAGTTCAGAAGATTATTTATGTTATCTTTCTAAAACTCATTTTTTACTGCATCCATGTTATAAATACATAATGAATTGAATATAGGAATAATAAAGATAGTAGGAAGATTTGAATTTGATTTGGAAAAAATTTGGGTGGGAATTTGAAAGTAAATATCTTCTTACGACAAGCGTTAACATAATTATCAGTATCAGTTGATACAGTCTTCTGTTATACAAAAGGATATTAAAGGATTAATTATTTTGACTGAATATGCACGTTTTGAATAATTTACGCGCTATGACATTTGCGTATAATGGAGTGTGCTAAAACCAATCAGAATCGACATGCGCAAAATGAACAAAAATTTGATCGTCTGATGGTACCATTCTTTTGTGAAATCAAATTTGAAATTTGTTGGTTATAATAAATGAGTATGTCTATTTTTTCTGTATTGCGATTGTCTTTTCTAAAGACAAGTTATGTTATTTCGGCACAGTATGCGACAGCTCCGAAAATCATTGGAGGTAATAATACATTTCAATCAAATTAGTTTATAATCTGAGTGTAGAATTGTACTTTCATACATGTATAGGTTATATTATGTTTTATATCTTTCCAAATTCATGAAATTTATTATTTTTTTTCTTTGTTGATCTACCAATTATAAAAAAGAGATATTATTATCGTTCGTAATAATACTATTCTGATATATTAAATATAAAATGCTGTGAAATATAACAATTACTTAAATCAATTTTAAACTTGTATCAAATACACTTCTGAAAGTATTTTTGTACATATTATTCTCTTTTTTAGCACCGAAGGTAAAGAAAGGAGCTAAATCAGAAAAAATACAAATCCCAGTTGAAAAGGATGTTAACAAGCTGTTAACTCATGTGTGTGGATTAAATTATTATAAGGAAGGAGAAGAGGTACCACTAAAACCTGATGATCAATATCCAGAATGGTTATGGAGTCTAAGGACTACAAAAATAGAGTTGTCAGAGTTAGATCCAAATACAAAACAATATTGGAGAAGACTACGTAAAGAAGCTATTAAAAGACATAACAAAATGATAGGACATCGTAAATTTTAAAATATGTACCAATGGCTGCTTCAGATCCCAACCATTTTATTTTCCATTAATATCATAATACCTAAATAATATTAATTAATTTTATGTACAATGAATTGTAAATGTAAATAAAACTGTACAAATATATGTATTCTGTTCCACAAGAGAAGGAACGAGGTGTCATTCTTTCTGCGCAAATTAACTGAGTTTCGTTCTATACACTCTATAATCTATGGTAACGCGCAAGCGCAGTTCAGATGATCATAAAGCCGAAAGTTTCATGATTTATTATGTAAAGAACTTTTTATAATATTCAAAATAATATTAAAAGAGTAACATTTATATGTTCTAAAAATAATAATTGACCAACTGTACATCGTCCACTAAACGAGTGAAATCAATTCCAATTCAACAAAATTACGTACGCATGAAACTTTTACGATTTGAAATAATTATAATTAAAAGCTTTGATTTAATATAAATTGTTATATTAATAATGTACCATTACATTCTATAAACATATAAACAAAAGTGAGTATAGCATTGTTTTGATCTCGTACATTTATCGCATCATCATCTGTTTTTGTTATTTCTTTATTTTTCTTCGCTCTGATGTATACAGATATGATCATCGGTCTGCTTTGAGTCGTCACTTTCTAATAAATGAAAATCGTCAACAAAAGAAATTAAAAATATAGAATATTATGAACACTTCTCGATTTTAATTTTCTGAAAATCGAAACTACATGTAAAAGAATTTTATTTTATATTTTCTTTGCTTTGATAAGATTAACTTATACAAGGTATTATGACACATAACCGATACGAGATCAGTACATAAAATCGATCGAGTAATCACATTAGTGAGAATAGGGCGTAGACTGTTGCAACTGAGGTAAAAAATTCCATAATTATAAAAAAAGTAAGTATTGAATTCCTTAATTACCATTTATTAATTGTTAATTTAACTTACAAATATTAAAATAATCTACAAAAAGTAGAAATGCAACAATAATGGTAAAGTTATTTCTTTTTTAACTGTTGAAGGTAGCTATTCTAACATCTGTCGGTACAAGCGCTATGACAAAAAGTAAGTACCAAATTACTAATCTAACCACAGCCTAACTGAAGTCCACAGATACATCTTCCGCGAGGCACACCTTCAATGTTTGCGATCGTGCCTCTGTTTAAATTGAATCTACACTGAAAACGAATCCCATAAGCCCCAATTTTTGCAATATTTGATTACGAAGATACACATATTGTAAAATTAATTATCTAATGAATACATTTTCTCTTGTCTATGTAGAAAAGGTCGTTTGCTACTATGGTAGCTGGGCTGCATATCGTCCTGGCAAGGGAAAATGCGAGGTCTCTGATATCGACCCTACATTATGTACACATCTCATCTACGCTTTTACCGCTATCACTGCCGACGGCGACGTCCAGGTGGTGGATAATTGGTTGGATTTACCTGACGGCAAAGATGGCTTTGGGAAATTTACCAGACTCCGTCAGTCGAGTCCACATTCGAAAATTATGGTCGCGATGGGTGGTTGGAACGAGGGTTCCAGCAAGTACTCGCAAGTTGCCAGTAATCCTGCTACCCGCGCTAAATTCGTCCGGAACGTGGTCAAGTTCCTGAAGCAACATAACTTCGATGGTTTCGACCTTGACTGGGAATATCCGAACCAGCGTGGTGGTCAAGCGTCCGACAAGCAGAACTTCGTCGCTTTGCTGAGGGAATTGAGACAAGAGTTCGATAAGCATGGCTACCTTCTTAGCATAGCAACTGCTGCTACCGAGTCATCAGCTGCTAAGTCGTACCTAATTTCACAAGTAGCTCAATGCGTTCATTTCATTAATCTGATGACGTACGACTTCAACGGGTCATGGAACAAATATACGGGATTGAACGCACCTTTGTACTCTTCTTCAAAAGACTCTGTGGTAGGTACAGTGCTAAGCATGATAGTCTTCTTTAGAAAGAGAAGACAATGTTGCATCGCATTAATCTTGATCCAAAAAATGTTATTTCAGGATGCGGCTGTCCGTTACTGGCTCTCACAAGGCGCGCCCGCTGACAAGATCATCCTTGGTATTTCCGCTTACGGGAGATCCTTTACTTTATCGAATTCCAGCAATACAGGTATAGGTGCACCAGCAAATGGTCCTGGAACGGCTGGACCCTACACAAGAGAGGCAGGAATGCTTGGTTATAATGAAATCTGCGAGTATATTAAACAGGGCTGGACCGTTAAGCGTTCCGATGGAGATAAAACACCTTACGCGTTTAACGGCAACCAGTGGGTCGGATACGATGACGTTGCGTGAGTGTTATTTAACAATGTACGAAAGTAACGATTGTGAATGAATGTAATTATATGACTATGATTATTTTCAGCTCTGTTCGCGAAAAGGCTAAGTACATTAATTCTAAAGGCCTTGGAGGTGCTATGTTATGGAGCATCGATACCGATGACTTCAGTGGAAGCTGCGGTCCAACATATCCTCTGTTGAAAGCTGTGAATAGCGTTTTAAATTGATAAAGTTCGGATTTAATATCTGTATACACGCATCTGTACATTCATTTTATCTATATATATAAAATAATTATTAGTATATACCTTTTGTATGTATTCTTATATTGTAACTTTATATTAAAACTTTTATGTTTGTTAATTTCAGAAGTGTATTTTTATTTTCGCGTATTGCTTTGAATTGCAAATTTACAATTCGGAAAATTTCTTTTCCAAGTACAAAGATAACATATCATTGAATACATGAGAAATTATACGTACCATAAACATGTGATTCAAAGTATACAATTTAATTCCCACTTAAATACTGTTCAGACAATATGTACATATACATACACATATGTATTTAGTAAAAGCGAAACGTGTATGTATGTTAAATCGAGATGTATATTTGTAATATTTAAGATCACTAGGTGCCCAGATTTGTAGAACTTCAAATTACCTTTTTTAATACCTTAATACCTTTTTTATTACCTTACATACCTATTTCCTCAGATTCCTAAATTCTTATCTTTCTAAATCCCTATCCACCAAGATATCTATCTTCTTAAATTCTTATCTTCCTAGATCACTTTTCCTCTAGATCTCGATCCGCCTAAATCTTTATCTACTTAGATACTTCTGTCTCTTTCCTCCTAAACCCCTATCCCCTAGATCTCTAACGTATTGGAAATTGTTTGCGAGTTTGTAATTTTATAATTTTATATCTTTACGGTCTAGCAATTTCGCAATTGAACAAAATTCACGTATTGCAATAATACGCAACTTATTGTTCAGTGAAATTCGAAATTGATCGTTATCATTGTTGTCAAAAATGAAGATGCTTGTAAATACTTTGAAATCATTTAATTCAATCTCTGAATGTGATAAAATTTGATTCTGTTTAATCCACTTACTTTTTTACAAGTAAATACCAGGTTTATAAAGAAAGGAGGAATTCTTCAGAATTACAGCTAATTCTGAGATTCTCGGTATTATGTTTAATTCCTTGTATTAAAATGACAAGTTGCACCCTAATTTTCAAAGCATGACATTCTAATTCTCTTTATTTGTTTTCACGTTGTAGCATCTAATAGTTATGTCTGGTGGTATTGTCGAATTAATTATAATGCAGTGGGTTAATTTATCTACCATCTCATAAGTGGGACATTGTTTGTACTTGTAATCTCTGAGAATCTCAGTGAAATTATCTTCTCTGTGAGCTACCCGAAAACAACTCATTGAATTTTTATGAATCAACCGATAAGCAATATTTAACTAATAAATATTGGAACAAGTCTTCGACAAAATACTTGGAACCTTTGATTCCTGTTCCGATAAATGACGATTGCCGAGTTAAAAATAAATGATAATCATAATATTATCATTACTTTCATCGACACTTTATTTAATACTAATTTATTACAATTTTATTCTATACGAAACAAAATTGTTACATGTATGTTTGACTAAATCAAATACATATATCCTTCCAATATTCGATAAATTGATGATATTTTGATAGCATATCAAGATGAAAAAAAACACGATAATAAAACCAGCTTTAATGACGTGTTCTGTTTGCAATCGGAAGACACGAATTTACTATATAAAGGTCTGGGTTAAGTACACCTGTGAAAAAATAGAATAGTTCAATATCAGTATCTGATACACGATAAACGATTTAAAGATAGCCAGTCCAGTTAGGAACCACGGAGACGCCTGACCCAGTGTTCAAGTTGCATTCAAATCTACAATTTTGATACAGGTAATGATATCGTCAATTATTCACAATCCTCAATCAATCGAATTCGCGACTAATTTTATTAAGTAACATTTATCTATACTGTTATACAATAGATACAAATTTCGATTTCACGACTAATAACGCTGTTTCTCCTGCAATATATCTCAAACATCTTTTCTCATTTTTCATTTAATCATTTTTTATTCGATTTACTATAAATTATCGTTCGTTATCGTTTGGTATCATTCCGAGCGTTTACAATTCATGACGCATAGTTACGCGTGGTTTGTTAAGTTTCTCGCATGCACCTGTGACAACTCAGAAGTTAAAAAGACATTCGAAAAGTAAATGTGATTTATAGTCTTTGACATTTTAAACAACGTGAACAATTTTGTTAAACATAAAGTGTGCAGTGTACAGGACGTTCCACTAATACAGTACAACCGAAGAGTTAAGAAAATAAATATAAAATGTAGAATACAATTTTTGTGTAAATATTTGGACGATTTACTTTTGATTAATTTTTTTAAGAAATTCAGCTCGTTTTTGTTGAACCACAATTACTGAAACACTCGATACAGGATAACGGAGTAGTTCCAGCTGTATAAGTAAGAAGTGGAATAAAAATTAAATAAGTTACACATTTGTTACTTTTCTAATATTATTTGACAGCCAAGTGAAGAGATAAGAATACTGTTAAACTACTAACAAATTTTATTCCTATTTGTTTTAAAATTAATTAATGCGCGAGTTACAAGTGTATTCTCCAGAAAAAAAGCAATATTAAAAGTTGGCCACAGATATTCCTCAATTTTAGTTAATATTACTTCACACCCTGTCAGGAACCAAATATGAGTTTGAAAATAGGCACATTTCTCATTTATAAAGTTACAATGAATGTTGACTAGTTACATTTTTAATATGTAGCAATAACATACAGAATCATGTGAAGCATTTCTCCTTTCTTTTTAAACATTAAAAATAATCGAAATCATTTGCCAAAATTACCACACTATTCGGTCAAAGAATAGTGAAATGTACCATCATTCTGAATTAAAATCGAGTTTGCCAGATAAAATAGTTGTGGTATTGCACTAATCAATAATACACTCAATGTTATTACGGTTTTATACAAATTTCGAATTGTGAAAAGTGCTGTAAAAAGTTACATGTAGTTATACGCTTATTAATTCGAATGTTTGATTATTTTGATCAATCGGCACCACTTACAAAAGAAAGGGTCACGGTTTTTAATATTTGTTTAAGATTTTTTGTTTCACTGTTTACAGATGATGAAGATAATATATCTTGTCTCTTTTCTGGTGTTCATCGCCACAAGCGCTATTGCAGACAGTAAGTATCAGATTACCGCTGATAAAACCATTAAACGTAATGTAACTTGTCCTTAATCCAAAAATTGTATCATTATCTATACTAGAAGGTTAATAGTTAAGATCGATACAAGATATGCGGTCACACTATGATTACGACGGTACATCGATTACCAGATCAACTATCTGATTCATGATAACACGTTTTCTATGATCTATCCAGGAAAGATCGTTTGCTACTATGGCAGCTGGGCTGCATATCGTCCTGGCAAAGGAAAATTCGAGGTCTCTGAAATCCAACCAAAATTATGCACACATCTGATCTACACTTTCGTCGGTGTCAGTACCGGAGGTGATGTCCAAATATTAGATGCATGGATGGATTTACCTAACGGTAAAGATGGCTTTGGGAAGTTTACCAGACTCCGTCAGTCGAGTCCAGATTCGAAGATTATGGTCGCGATGGGTGGTTGGAACGAGGGCTCCACCAAGTACTCGCAAGTTGCCAGTAATCCTGCTACACGCGCTAACTTCGTCCGGAACGTGGTCGCGTTCTTGAAGCAATATAACTTCGATGGTTTCGACCTTGACTGGGAATATCCCAACCGGCGAGGTGGTCAAGCGTCCGACAAACAGAACTTCGTCGCTTTGCTGAGGGAATTGAGACAAGAGTTTGATAAGCATGGCTACCTTCTTAGCATAGCAACTGCTGCTGTCGAGTCAGCAGCTGCTCAGTCGTACCTAATTTCACAAGTAGCTCAATACGTCCATTTCATTAATCTGATGACGTACGACTTCAACGGGTCATGGAACTCATATACGGGACTGAACGCACCTTTGTACTCTTCTTCAGAAGACTCTGTGGTAGGTACAGTGCTAAGCATGATAGTCTTCTTTAGAAAGAGAAGACAATGTTGCATCGCATTAATCTTGATCCAAAAAATGTTATTTCAGGATGCGGCTGTCCGTTACTGGCTCTCACAAGGTGCGCCCGCTGACAAGATCATCCTTGGTATTCCCGCTTACGGGAGATCCTTTACCTTATCGAATCCCAGCAATACAGCTATAGGTGCTCCAGCAAGTGGTGCTGGAAATGCTGGACCCTATACAAGAGAGGCCGGAATGCTTGGTTATAATGAAATCTGCGAGTATATTAGACAGGGCTGGACCGTTAGGCGTTCCGATGGAGAAAAAACACCTTACGCTTTTAACGGCAATCAGTGGGTCGGATATGATGACGTTGAGTGAGTATTTTTTAATCATCTGGATATGTAGTCTAGAGTGTATTAAATTACACTTTCGTGTACTTGATACATTCTGGTTTTGTAGTTCAAATATGTATGATAGTAAAAATTGGCAATAACATAATATGCGTTTGTCGGTTATTTTCAGGTCTATTCATGTTAAAGCTGCATACATCAATTCCAAAAATCTCGGAGGTGCTATGGTATGGAGTATCGAAACCGACGACTTCAGCGGTAGTTGCGGTTCGCAGTACCCTCTACTGGTAGCTCTGAACAAAGATTTAAGGGGAGGTACTCCAGTTCCATCTTTTCCTCCTGTACCCACCTCAAAGCCAGGCGAGCCCACCCCACCTCCGCCATCGCATAATATATGTACGAAGGAAGGCTTCATTCCACATCCGAGTGACTGTTCACGCTTTTATCAGTGTGTAAAAGTAGACAATCATTACGTGGCGTACGAATTCCAGTGTAGTGCTGGAACTGTTTTTGATCCGAAGACCAATACCTGCAATTACCGATACTTAGTTCCTGGCTGTTAAATTTTTGTAATCATGAAAATACTTGAAAATTCAAACTGTCATGTCGAAACGCAGTATACTATTTACACGCACTTTATATATACATTGTAATAAAATATTATTTCGAAAATCCTTGACTTATACTTGCATACCTTACATGTACAGACTTCCATTAAATGGCCGCCGACGACGCTGAAAATGCAAAAAACATTTATTCAGTATAATACATATAAAATATTACTGAATCTTCAAACTAGATTCTCGGAAATATTAACAGATGATTTACAATACTTGCTACATTATCGATATGTTAGTCTTGGACCTTCTCAATTTATTAAATTGTAGTCACGGCTTTAGCAAGAAGCTGTGTGCTAATTTTTACGATCCACCATATACCTGAACAAATTAACAGTTTAAAATACTTATGTTCGTTTTTACGGTTATGTAATATTACAAATAATGAGATTATATGACATATTAAAGACCAATGAGACTTGTGCCCCATTTTACTCCGTAAATTTGCTTCTAATTATTGTAATTTGTTGAATTAAAGTTGTGCCTTTCGCATTTGTACTTTGCGCCAATAAACGGAAGTTAGGTAAATGGTTGCATTTGACCACCGCAGTATTACCGTCGAAAACATCGCACCGCCATCGTTGAACTTCCTTTCCACGACGTGGTTTCCAAAATGCAGAAGGTATGTTTCTCATTACACGAATTATAAGAGTTTTGTGTGCTCTATAAAAAATAAATACATATTGTTCACGTTATATTGACATGTAATTTCTTTTCAGAAACAAAAGGAACCTATTCAGTCCGTGCAAGTCTTCGGACGCAAAGTGAGTGTTAATTATTCAAAGTTATTCGAGGTTATGTTTGCGCGTGTTCCTCCAAATGTGTACATTTATATTTACAGAAAAGTGCTACGGCGGTTGCTTATTGTAAACGGGGCCGTGGAAATCTTCGTGTAAATGGACGGCCGTTGGAATTGGTAGAACCTCGTGTGTTACAGTATAAATTACAAGAACCAATTTTGTTACTTGGCAAGGTAAGTTCTACCCAGTAATTGTGGAACAAAAATTTCATTCTGTATTGTTTTTCATGTTTTGTTACAATTCATCTATGATGGTCCCTTATTCCGAACATGATTATTTGTGATTAGAAACAAAAACACTGAGGAATCAAATTGTGTGATATTTGTTAAAAGAAGCTATTTTAATAATACAATTTCCTTTATTTCTCATGTAGGAAAAGTTCTCTGGAGTTGACATCAGGGTAAGAGTAAGCGGTGGTGGTCACGTTGCCCAAATATATGCTATTCGTCAAGCTATTTCTAAAGCTCTTGTAGCATACTATCAAAAATGTAAGTATAAATGGTGGATGCAAATTTATGGAATTATATATACAATTCTATTTACATTTAATCTGTTTTCAGATGTTGATGAAGCCAGTAAAAAGGAGGTAAAAGATATTCTAATTCAGTATGATCGTACACTTTTGGTTGCTGACCCCAGGCGGTGCGAGCCAAAGAAATTTGGTGGTCCAGGTGCCAGGGCACGCTACCAGAAATCTTACCGTTAATTTACAAATTTCACACTTTATTCATATTATTGAATAAAAAAATTTAAAAACAAATTTTTGTAGTATTAATATATCCATTTTGAATCCTATTTCATTGTACAATGTATCTGTATTAAAGAAGACACAAAACAGTAATCTTCATTTTAAGTAATTAAGATATCACTAATTTTGATCAAGATTTAATTATAAAGTTTTTTTTATTAATGCATGTATTGAATACTAAATGGAACAATTACGAATTGTAATATATGATATATGTATACATATATCGGCGATTGAAATATATAGATGTCGGATGATGTCAGTCGCGCTGTGCAGTGCGAATGCAATGTGTTACCTGTGTACAATAAAATTAACTTTTCAATAATTCAAGTTGTAAACATTACTAAATAACACATTTACAATCATGAAGACCCGATTTAATTCTTACGATATCGTTTGCACGATAACTGAATTGCAAAAGTAAGTAAATAATAAAATATATGGTATCAGTATGATCTTTCGATTTAAGGTTAGAATAATGTAACGATTACAGTTTATTAATTGTTAAAATGAGTTTTAAGTAACATAATTAATCAAATATATTTATATATACTGATAATTTCAATCTTCAGGCTAATTGGTATGCGTGTAAATCAAATTTATGACATTGATCATCGAACATATCTCATACGTCTTCAAAGAAGTGAAGAAAAATGTGTTCTTTTACTAGAGTCTGGTAATAGAATTCATACGACGGTATTTGAATGGCCAAAAAATGTAGCACCATCAGGATTTTCTATGAAAGTGGGTAATATAATTATTTTTTCTATGTTTTACACTTTATATTTAAAGTTGAATGTAATGTAGTATTTACTGAAACATTACTTGTGCAGATGCGTAAACATCTTAAAAATAAGCGGCTTGAAAGCCTTACTCAAGTAGGAGTAGATCGAATAATAAATTTGCAGTTTGGAAGTGGTGAGGCAGCATATCACGTAATTTTAGAACTGTATGATCGTGGTAATATAGTTTTGACAGATCATGAAATGACTATATTAAATATTTTAAGGCCTCATACAGAGGGAGATAAAATCAGGTATGTCATACAACTTCTCCTGAAACATAAATTCAAATTGAATATTTAACATACATAATGATAAAAATATACAAAAAATATCTGATTAGGTTTGCTGTTAAGCAGAAATATCCTATGGACCGAGCTCATCAAAATACAATGCCTCCCATAGAAGAAATTCAAAATCATCTTCAGAATGCAAAAGTAGGAGAAAGTCTTAAAAAAGTATTAAATCCACTTCTAGAATTTGGTTCTGCGGTAATTGATCATGTTTTATTAAAACATGGATTTTCACTTGGGTGCAAAATTGGCAAAGATTTTAACATTGTAGACCATATGCCAAATTTAATTTTGGCATTACAATGTGCAGATGAAATGATGAAAATTGCTAAGAAAGATGTATCTAAAGGATATATTATACAAAAAAAAGAAGTAAAACCAGCAGTAGATGGCAAAGAAGAGTTTATATATACCAATATAGAATTTCATCCTTACTTGTATGAACAACATAAAGATTATCCATTCAAAGAATTTGATTCTTTTGATGTTGCTGTGGATGAATACTTTTCTACAATGGAAGGTCAAAAATTAGATATGAAAGTCTTGCAACAGGAACGCGAAGCTCTTAAGAAGTTGGACAATGTAAAAAAAGATCATGACCAGAGATTAATATCATTAGAGAAAACTCAAGAAATAGATAAACAGAAAGCAGAATTAATTTCTAGAAATCAAATGTTAGTGGATAATGCAATATTAGCTATACAAAGTGCCCTTGCAAATCAAATGGCTTGGCCTGACATAAAAATTCTTCTAAAAGAAGCAGAGAGCAGAGGTGATCCTGTTGCATCTGCAATTAAGCAACTAAAATTGGATACGAATCATATTTCTCTATTGTTACATGACCCTTATGAAGAGAGTGATGAAGAATCAGAGTTGAAACCTATGTTGATTGATATTGATTTAGCCCACACAGCTTTTGGAAATGCTAGAAAATATTATAATCAAAAAAGATCAGCAGCTAAAAAACAACAAAAAACATTAGAATCACAAGACAAAGCTTTGAAATCAGCAGAAAAGAAAACAAAACAAACGTTGAAAGAAGTACAAGCTATTCACAGTATCAATAAATTAAGAAAGATATATTGGTTTGAAAAATTTTATTGGTTTATTAGCTCTGAAAATTATCTTGGTAAGCTCCTTAGAACGTGACATGTATTTTTATAATCGATGTATTAATAATTTTACAATGTTATTGTAGTAATTGGTGGAAGAGATCAGCAGCAGAACGAATTAATTGTAAAAAGATATTTGAAGTCTGGAGATATATATGTCCATGCAGATTTAACTGGTGCTAGTTCTGTAGTAATTAAAAATCCCGGTGGTGGGCCGGTGCCTCCGAAAACTTTAGCCGAAGCAGGCACAATGGCTGTCGCTTACAGGTATTAAAATATTTATATTTTGAAGTATATTTTTAAATGATAAAAATACTATTAATTGCAATATTAGTATTGCATGGGATGCTAAAGTAGTAGCAGGAGCATGGTGGGTAAATAACGATCAAGTATCCAAAACGGCTCCAACTGGCGAATACCTAACTACTGGGTCATTTATGATCCGTGGAAAAAAGAATTATTTATCACCATGTCAACTAGTTATGGGATTAGGATTTTTGTTCCGATTAGAAGAAAGTTCAATTGAAAGGCACAAGGATGAAAGAAGAGTTAGAGTTATAGACGATGAAAGTGAAGCTACTGAATCGATAGTCGAAGACGATCGAGAAATCGAACTAATAGGAGATTCTGATGAAGGTAAACTGTTAATCACAAAGATATCTTAAACAGATAACAATTTGACTCCTAATACATATTTCGTAATAAAATAGATGAACAGCCTGAAAAGAAAGTTAATTTAAATCCTATTCAGGAAGAATCTAAAACAGAATTAATTACGGAAGAGAATGACGTTAATCAAGCTTCTAGCGATGAAGATGATAACGTATCTCAATTTCCTAATACACAAATTAAAATCGATGTTTCTGGCTCAAAGTAAGTAATAAAATGTATATTTATCGTAAACGTATTATTAACTGATAAGATATTATGTTATAGAGTAAAATTACACATTGACAATAATCAAACGTCAACCGTAATGCAAAAGGATTTAGAGAGTGTGGTTTACTTAGGAGATGATAAACCTGTGATAATAAATACTACTGCTAAGGAAAAAAGTTCTAAACAAAAATCTTCGAAAAAAGAGAATAAAGAAGAAAAGACTGAGACAGAAACTAAAAAAGATGGTCAAGTAGTATTAAAACGGGGACAAAAGGGAAGATTAAAAAAGATGAAAGAGAAATACAAAGATCAAGATGAAGAAGATAGAAGATTATCTATGCAGGTTCTTCAAGTAAGTATCTTTCACCATTTACTGATATTTATGTCATTACAAAGTTTGTTACATTAATACAATGCTAATTAGTCAGCAGGTGCTGCAAAAGAAGATAAGAAAAAAAATAGAAATAAAGATCCATCTGGACCAAAGCAACAAACGAAGAAAAAGGGTACAGGAAAACCAGTTCAACCACAGAATACTCAAATTGTAGATAATATTGAAGAAGAAGATACAGGCCCAGGTCCTGAAGTAGATATGTTGGATCAGTTAACAGGAAAACCTGTTGCAGAAGATGAATTGTTATTTGCAGTACCAGTAGTAGCACCTTACAATACATTATTGAATTATAAGTAAGTTACAACTATTATATGCTTTGCATTTGCCATATGCATTATTGCAATGTATTGTTTTCTTTTAGATTTAAAGTAAAGCTAACACCAGGAACAGGTAAAAGAGGGAAAGCAGCGAAAACGGCAGTGGCAGTATTTATGAAAGATAAAGAAATTACTTCAAGAGAGAAAGACTTGTTAAAAGCTGTTAAAGATGAACTAGTAGCTAGAAATATTCCTGGAAAAGTTAAGATAAGTGCTCCACAAATACAAAAACTAAAGAAATAAATAGCTGAAGTGCAACTTCCAAGCAATGTTAAAAAAAAACGTATTTATATGTATATAGTCATTTACTTATACACAAGTTATATATGAATACAAATCTTTATAATAATAGTTTATCTAACAATTTGAATTTCCTGTCATTATTAAATACTCATAAGGCAATTTTTATTTTCGTACAAATATAAAAAAATTAATACTGCTCAACAGTCAGCACTCAACATTGTAATTTACTAACCTTACACGTTATATACAATCACTTAAAATGTAGATGTATCAAAATATATTACTTTCTCTGAGCTTTCTCAGTACAAAGACGAAATATACTTGCAAACAGTACAGATTTTGCATAATTAACACAGAAACAAATGTCAGTTTTACATATTTTCATACAATAATATACAACATTCTACCAAATTTAAATTTTCAATGCGTATGAACGCATTCCAAATGCATAATATGTACATTACACTTACAATTACTACATATCGAACATATCGTCTTCAGAGTTCTCGCTTTCATGAACTAAAAGTTTTTGTGAACGACCTTTTTTACTTGTAGGTGTTATCTTCTGAGGAGTAGGTCTTGATCTTGTTCCCTTTGATACAATCTATATAAAAATAAAATATTGTGATTAATTAGAACTATGTATATATTAGAATATTAAGAACAAGTACACATGTATGCATATTGTTACCTCTGGTTCAGAATCTGAAGTTGAATCAACATGATTTCTTTTTATCCTTCTTCTACTTTTAATTGAAGTATTTTCATCTTTAGATTTATTTATAGAATTATCTGTCTTTTTCTTTTTTTTAACTATTTTTATATCATATTCTTCGTCAGATTCAATGTTATTCAATATTTGTTTTATATCCTTAACACCACCACGTTTTTTATCCATTACAATTCCTATTGTGCTATCATCAAGACCCTTTGCAGGACTTAGACTTTTTCTTGAAATTATACGAGGACTTCTTTTGAGAACATCTACTGTTTTTTTTACTTTCTGTGGGGTAGATTTAAGAGTTTGTTTCTGAGCATTAACATCTGTTTTAAATTCTAATTTTCCATCTGGTTTATGCGATAGTCGTTTTAATCCATCTGATATTATTTTCCTAAATTTTTCGTAATTTGGTGTGTCATTGAATTTCATACTCGCTACTAAGGTCATATATTCAAGTATTGTCTTTGGTACTGATCCATTAAAACATTTATTCAAAAATTCTGGAATATTTTCAAAGGCTTTTTCCTTTTGCTTTTGTACTGTAACTGGATCAGACAAGTTTTTTTCCCATAATAGTGAACCACATAACCATTGAATCATATTATAACCCAGAATTTCAAAATCACCACGCATTGTTGGTACTGCAAATTAATAAATTTACTTAACTGCGAATTCATTTTTATAAGCAACGATTTCGTCATTTTATTTGATACTTTACCTCCCATATGAGCATCTCTACTAGTGTATTCAATAGTTCCATTATGTGCTTTTTTTGGATCTAATTTATATTCGTTTTTTGTGGTATAATGAGAAGCTAATCCAAAATCTACTAAATAAACTTGATCTCCAGATTTTAAGTCTAACAACAAATTTGCTCCTTTTATATCTGCATGAACATATGTTTTGTGGTGGATATATTCTAGTATATTTATCTAGAATTATGTAATTAATTTTAAAAGTAATTAACAAAAAGTTGTATGTAGACATAAATGAAAAGTTTCTATGTTTGATCTTACTATTTGTAAAGCTACTTTATACACAGTATGTTCTGGAAATTTCCTATTATTTGCTTCAAATAATTTCCATAAATCAGTACCATACCGATCCATTACTACAAATCGGTATTTTGTATTCTTGTATTCATGACTTCCACTGCCAATATATTGAGGCATACCAAATGCTGAAAGTTTCTTTTGCCTTCGCCAATTATTAACTAAAACAAGTTATATAATATTTCTTTTTCTTTTGAAACTGTACTATAAGTATACCAATTATAAAAACTCACTTTCATCTGATTTAGCATTTCTCATATAAAAATGCATTTCTACAAACAATGGTCCATTTCCATGTGGTTCCTATAATTTTGCAATGTTTAGTAAGATTTCACATAAAATAGCTGTGTATATACAAATACTTAACAGTACTCACAATTTTAATTACATTGGGATAGTCTTTTGGAGTCTTACCATTATAAGGAGCAGCTATAATTGTTAATGTAATTATTAGATTTTTATGCATGTTAGGTACAGCATGAATAGAAATATAATCTGAACAGAATCAAAGTGTGATACTACAGGAATAAATGCATACCAGAATAAATTTCTCCGAAACCTCCAATGCCAATTGACTTGCCAAGAATCCATTGTTTTTTGGTCAAATCTGTTAATACCTCACCAGGAGATATTGGATCTGGCATTTTATATGCCTTTGCTCCTTTTTTCTTGGGTGCTCTTTTTACAACTTTATTAGACATTGTGAGCTTAGGAAAACGTGTTGTTTGCAATATATACAATAGGTTATACCCTCGATAAGTAGATACTAAACTATGAATAACTTTAATTGTTATAAAACAAAACGTGTAACGTAGTGACAAATTAGTATTTAAGTAAATATTTGGTACGCTGTTTGGCGACCAACAAATATATGCACCAGCCGTTGTATTGCTTTGCACGCGTAAGATTTAAAAGTGGGAAACTGTAATTTTCCAGGGTAATCTCACGAAAATCATAAAAGTTCCTATGAACAGAAAATATTATGAAAAAAACGTCGATGACAAATAATACACAATTAAGCGTAATCGGCACCGTCTAGGAATATTAGGACTGCTTTTTATGCCCTCATGCGGTGACTTGCAGAAGTTCCTGTCCAGCTTTGTCTATCTTATGTGTGTTTGGTTAGGAGAGACAAGGATAGTAGTTTCAAAAATGTGTAAAACACGAATTACAAACGCCAAAAGTACTCAGCGAAAAAGTAATATTTCGCCATGATTTCTTTTGCGTACTATTCCCAGAACTCTAATCTAGGTCGGTACGGAGCTCGATTTTGGAAAAATGGGACGTGAAAAATTTCCTTCTATAACAAAACATTAGTTTTCAGCTCATAAAATTTCAAGGACAAAATTGAAAATCGAGCTCCGTACCGACCTAGATTAGAGTTCTGGGAATAGTACGCAAAAGAAATCATGGCGAAATATTACTTTTTCGCTGAGTACTTTTGGCGTTTGTAATTCGTGTTTTACACATTTTTGAAACTGCTATCCTTGTCTCTCCTAACCAAAAACAACATGGATAGCCAAACGTCGACGAACTTCTGCAAGTCACCGCATGAGGGCATAAAAAGCAGTTCCCTAGTACTTTTTGACCATATCGTGTACGCTTAATTTACATATATTTTTTGTTACTACTATTATACAAATTTTATTAGTTATTTGATATTTTCGATTTGCGTTACGTAACAATATTTAGTAAAAAATAATAAATGTTGGTCATTCTCATTTTTTCAAACTTGCAACATACTTCTCTGCTTGCATTATTTGACCAATCGAAGGGCCTTTGAATCGATTAACATGCATGTTGATTTTAAAACATGTTAGGCAGCCGTTAAAGTTTATTTGAAATACGTGGATGAAAAATATAAAACATGAAGGAACGATGAATAAAATTTCATGTTTTTTGAGTCATAGAATTATTTTATGAATCGGAGTTTTGATATATTACGTTCCGTTACGTAAATTCTTCTCTTGGCCTTTAGTTAGGTTATTTTTTTAAATGGAACAAGCGGTGATTCTTTCGCCAAATTCACGTCAAAACGGTAATAATCATATTTGTGATACAAACAATGAAAATGTTTGCCCAAACCATAGTGACTCGGAAATTGAACGTCAAATTCCATTTGGAGAATGTACTCCACAACAGACGTCAACGAGCAAACAAATTGACAATTCCATTTTCAATACCATATCTAAAATTGTTAACCCTGCAGCAAAGGTAAGAAAATTATATTTCCAGTTATGTACTTATAACATTTTTAATTTGAATTTGCTATTTAATATTGTGTTTAATGTTCAGGTACCAGAAATTCAAGATTTCAAAATTGTGAAACCCATAAGTCGGGGAGCATTTGGCAAAGTATTTCTTGGTTACAAAAAGACAAATCCTGAAAAAGTATATGCGATTAAGGTAATGAAGAAAAATGAAATGATAAATAAGAACATGGCCTCACAGGTGATAATAGAGAGAAATGCATTGGCCTTAACGCATAGTGCTTATTGTGTGCAGTTATTTTATTCACTGCAGTCAGTTAGCAGTATTTATTTAGTAATGGAGTACATGGTAGGTGGAGATCTCAAAAGCTTGGTTGGGGTATATGGATACATGGAAGAGTCCATGGCAGCTTTTTATACTGCGGAAGTATGCCTTGCGCTAGAATATCTTCACTCTCATGGAATTGTACATAGAGATTTAAAGCCAGATAACATGCTTCTGTCAAAAGAAGGACATGTTAAGCTCACAGATTTTGGGCTTAGTAAGATATCCTTACACAGAGATCTTGAGATATCTGATTTAGTAAATTGTACACCTAGCCTCTGTGCTAGAACACCTGGACAACTTCTTTCATTGACGTCTCATTTATCTTTTGGTTCTGGACAACGATCCAGAAGCGAATCCAGTCTCAGTGATAGAAGCACACCTGGTGCTAACTTGCTCCCAGCTTTGCAACGAAATTGTAGCAAAGTGCAATCGTCGCCAAATTCGGTATATTCTTCTGTTACTACATCAAGCGATTACTCCCGCGTGTCTGGAGTTACTCCTTTCCAGTCTGCCGAGGATCTCCGCTTAGGGATCAATTCAGGGATCAATTGCATAGCGGAAAATGACGATGAAAGTAGTTCCGGGAGTTATCACACATGCGAAGCATCTTTAATCCGCGTCAATAGTCAGCTTAATCATAATGTAGAAGAAGAAGAAGATGAATCCACACTGGAGGCTGATCAATCCCAACAACCTCTTCTTCACACTAGCCCACTGAGTACATGTACAAGGGGTTCAAAGAGAAAGAGGCCTACAGCAGTGGCAACAACCGGTCTAACGAGTGAGATAAGCGCGATGGATCTTGATGTAGATAAAACCCCAAAAAGAAAGAATCGATGTTGCATATTTTCCAGGAGTCCTATCAGTTCTACCATGTCCGAGTCGAACAAGCAAACGAACAACGTTAGTAACAATGAAGGACAGGAAAATGGGGCTGGTGGTAGAGTGGCGTTCAGTACTCCTGTGTCGTACATGAAGCAGAGATGCCATAGTGAAGAGAAGGAGGAGAAATGTGTAGAGGAATCAGCGCCTCTAATTAAAACTACAAGATTTCAACTTCCACCTGCTAATACATCGCATTCGGCTCCGGAGATACAGTTAGATACGTCGAACAAACATCGTTCTCCTCATGGTATATCGCCTATAAAGACACCAGCGAATTCGGGCAATTGTTACACACCTTATAGAACTCCAAAATCAGTAAGAAGGGGTCAAATTGGTATTCTTCGATCAGACGATCGCATACTCGGGACTCCCGACTATCTAGCTCCAGAATTGCTTTTGAAACAAGGTCATGGTCCTGCGGTAGATTGGTGGGCCCTAGGTGTATGCCTTTTTGAATTCTGTACCGGTGTTCCACCATTCAACGACGAAACACCGCAGGCTGTGTTCGCAAATATTCTTGCGAGGGACGTCCCTTGGCCGGAAGATGAAGAAGCATTGTCAGCTGCAGCTACGGAAGCCATAGATGCTCTGCTGACCCTGGATCAACACGAGCGTCCTTCAGCCCCAGAAGTAAGAGTCATGAAACTTTTTCAGGATTTTCCTTGGGACGAACCGCTGAAAGCGGTGCCACCCTTTATACCGCAACCTGACGATAACTACGATACGTGCTATTTTCAAGGTACTACAACCTATATGACACGAAGGAAGGATATTCTATATTGATGTTTAAACGTTGATGTATTTTCTGTTTTAGCACGGAACATTATGCAACACTTGAACGTGAGCAGCTGCGATACGTAGTATAGGGCGGAGAGTCGATGATCTAACTATGTGATGGGCATATCGAGTGAGCTCGTGGGCACTGGCGGGCACAGTGCTGGGCAGCGATGAGATGTGGGACGAAGAGAAAGCGAAATTACTTTTTAAGATCAAAATATTTCAAATTGGAAAAGTTAGTTAAATATGAAAATTTCAGATTTTCAAATAGTAAAATTGACCATCCATCATTGCCCACGAGTGTACACCCTTTGCACGTTCATCTACCACACTCTGCAGCTGCCCATCATCAACCTAACCTAATTGAAATTGCCTGAACGTTGTCTACTTTATGACAGGAGTAATGCAATATAACGAAGGAATTGTTAAATTGTAAAACTATTTTTTATATAATTGTATATGGATGGTATACTATAAAATATTTTATTACAATTTATAATTCTTGCGTGGTTACTTATCCCTAGGTGAAGATTTCCGTTTATCACTTAGCAGTCATGCTTTCATTTTAATCGAGCGAATAATATCGCATGATATCATGGATTATATCCATGCATGATAAGGAGTTACAGAAATGGAAGCTGTTATTCTTACACGTATAAAACAAATGGCGTTTAATGTGGGGGGTGACAAAATGAGACATTTCTTATTAAACAAGTGGAGTAACGTAACTCCTATCGCGACTTTACTTCAGATTCTTATAGATCCAGGGCAGAAAATGCGTTACTCTCGTGTAGACACCAGGATATTGGCCTTTACCACATCCGATACCCCAGCTGACGATACCTACTTGTGTCCAGCGTCCATCGTTGACCATTAAAGGTCCTCCGCTATCACCCTACAATTAAAACAATATGTGGTTAACAATATAATCAGTATTAGTATACATTCGTCAATTATCATGATACAAACTGAACAAGAATCCTTTGCAGCTCTTCCTGCGCATAAGAAGCTATCAACGATGCCGCCAGGTGCCGCTGCGCCGTATTTCACCTTGCATTCACTGTTGGGCCAGATAGGTATTGAAACTTCCTGAAGTACTGCTGGTTGTGGTCCACCTGGATAACAGAGTACGGCGTATTTATCTCATTACACACTAGTATTCTCAAAAATTAAGTATTATAATCTCTGACTCCTAGAGCCAATGTTTAAGATCCTTACTTTCTCTTAAAGATCCCCAGCCAATCACCGTAGCAACCTTCCCAGAATACAGTTGTGAACCACTCGGCAGACAGATGGGACGTATTTGATCCGTAAATGGAACTGGTTCGTTGAGAGTAAGCAAAGCAATGTCGTTGTAAAGGGTGCGCCCATTGAAACCCCTGTGTCTGACCACCCGCTTGACTCGTCGCTCAACGTGTCGGATCTCCGTGTTCGTCTTAATATTGTAGTCGCCTAAACGAACGGTTAATCTCGCTACGTCCCACGAATTCATGCTGCAAACAGAAACAAAGTATTTTTAATACGAAGTAGATATTGCAGTCGTAACTTGAAGTTTGAGGGTTTGAGATCCGAAGAGTTTAGGAATTTGGAAAGTTGGAGATTTAGAAAAATAATACGAAAATGTGATTCAAGGTAGTACTCGCCTACACCTCTCTCATTAACAGGGCGAACGGTTGGTCAAGACTACTGTTCTACAACCCCATCCTTGCACTCAGATTTACGATCTATTTCAAAGAATATCATCATCCCTACTAAACGAAATAGCCTTGAACAACCAGTTAATGAAATTCCCTCGTCATCGGTACATTAAATATTTTCTCTTAAAGGAAAAAATTGCAACGAAGACGAAGAGGAGCTTCTCCAAGATCCAGCCGATAATTTTATCATGCGGTGCGTCTATCAGAGACTTACTTAGCAACGCAATGAGCCGCGGTGAGAATGTGTTTGTCATCGATGAGTGATCCACCACAGAATTGTCTGCCTCCGTTGAAGAGGGCCGCGATCCAAGGCCACTCGCCGGGATCAGCATTCTGACCGCCCACGATGCGTTCCTGGTCCTGGATACCGTTTTTCGCTCCGCATTGCGAGGCGTCGGCAATGATTCCGGACGGTTTTTCGCTGGTCGTCGTCGTCGACACGGTCGGAGCTCCTGGCCACCAGGCAGGTTTTTTCGTTGGCCAAGTCGTAGCGATACCAGGTTTTTTCGACGTGGAAACTGGTTTGATCGTGGAGATTGTGGCTAATTCAAGATATGGAGGATGAGTGGGCAATGGTGGTATGGTATGACCGGGTGGATGCGTCGGTAACGGCGGTGGCCAGGAACCCAGACCCGGCAACTGCGGCCTTGGTTTTACAACCGTTCCTTGATCCTCCTTTTTATCATTACCCTGCAATTCACAGAAAGCGTTTAAATTTTACAGCGATACACAGATATAAAATTGCAGGTATTTGTCAATTTTTTAGAGAAAAGTTCAGTGGAAGTCAGTTATTAACTTCTTGCTGTACTTTCTGACTCGTCACAATTCAAGGGATAAAGCTTATATAAATTTTTAACACTTTTTAACTTGAAGTTTAAGTCCAATTGTAATTTTTATAGTCAAGCATTGCTGAGTAGTAGACATAATTTAACTGTCTTTGTTTTAATATTGTAACAGTTAAACTTCTAAAATAATTGACAAATCGCAAGGGGTTAAATCGCAAAGTTTGTTAAAAAATATTAAGGTACATGATCCTAATACCGAATATGTAAGAATGTGAATGTATAAAAGTAATCGTTTCTTACTTTTAAGTATTTTTTAATTTCTAAAGACTTTTGCATAAGTACATTATCGATTAGTCCTAAGTTTCTAAGTAAATTTTCATTCTCATTAATTAAAATTATTTTAAGAAACATACTAAGTGTTAATCTGTAAAACTTTTCGTCTGACAATTATGTCTGGATAAAAAGGAATTGGGGATTAAAGAGAGAGTGGATAGTAGTTGGTACGATTCGGCACGGTAGTAAAGGGGGTCGTAAAAGATCGTTTTGCGAAATCGCGTCCTCTAGATACATTAGAAGCTAGACTTTCTACGTTGAATCTAATATTTTCGATTCGCATCACGTATTATTTTCACGAGTTCCTGGTAACTAACCTCAGCTCTGTCCATTGAGAGATTGTTCGAGAGAAATGACCCTAGACTAACGGAACACTTTTGTACGTAGGCCTGGTCAGTCATAACCAAGTTAACAATAAGATGATCTGAACTTTTACGGGACTGGGTTCTACTTGCAATTTATTTGTACCTATCTTCTTAAATTTATAAAAACACGAATTTCAAATTGTAAGATTTTCAAATGCCATATTTTTAAATATTCAAATATTCACAAATTCTGAGATTCTCAAATTCCTAGATTCCTAATTTCATACATTCCCAAATTTTCAAATTAGCAAATTCTCACATCTCCAAATTTCTAAATTTCTACGTTCCCAAGCTTCCAAATTCCTAAATTCTCAGATTTAAATTCCCAAATTCTCAAATTAGTAAATTCTTGTATTCCCAAATTCTCACATCCCCCAATTCTTACACCCCCAAATTCTTACACCCCCAAATTTTTACATCCCCAAATTTTCACATCCCCAAATTCTCACACCCCCAAATTCTTACACCCCCAAATTTTTACATCCCCAAATTTTTACATCCCCAAATTCTTACATTACCAAATTCTCACACCCCCAAATTCTTACACCCCCAAATTTTTACATCCTCAAATTCTCACATCCCCAAATTCTCACATCCCCAAATTCTTACACCCCCAAATTTTTACATCCCCAAATTTTCACATCCCCAAATTCTTACATTCCCAAATTCTCACACCCCCAAATTCTTACACCCCCAAATTTTTACATCTCCAAATTTTCACACCCCCAAATTCTTACATTCCTAAATTCTCACACCCCCAAATTCTTACACCCCCAAATTTTTACATCTCCAAATTTTCACACCCCCAAGTTCTTACATTCCTAAATTCTCACATCCCCAAATTCTCACATCCCCAAATTCTTACATCCCCAAATTCTTACACCCCCAAATTCTTACATTTCCAAGATCCCAAATTCCCAGAATTCTAAACTCTCAACCGAATTGCAAAAATCCAAAGATCCCAAATTCCCCAGTACCTAACTTCGCTAACCAAGCTCGACCAATTACCTAACCGCCAGTTACCTGAGAGTCCTCCTGACTGGTGCCATCGTTGTCCGCCGGTGGAGTGACCACAGGAAGTATATTGGAGCAACAGATTCCGAAATTCGTTTCGCCATTTTCTCGCATATAACTGCAGGTATCATAAACGCCAAGAACCCAGCCATCGAGTGCGCTCAAATCAGGAATCTTGAAGTAAGGGTAGCACTCCTTGAAGCTGGTGCATCGGCCAACTTCTCCTTTCGATGTCAAACAAGACTCACTATTGGAAATTCCGTTCCACAGGATACCACGACCGTCCCTCGTTTCCAACGAAGCGTCGTTATCACTGGCAGCTAAAATTAGTAAACGAGAAGACATTTATTACATTCGAGAACATCGATTGCAGCTTTCTTTGTTGAAAGAAATTTCCTTTTTACGTTAGCTTTTCGCTTTTCGAACCGTTCGTGATCGGATTAAGAACATGTCGCCGTGTTTACTAAGGCACTAAATATTTGCCTCGGCACGTACACGTGTACACGTGTGTGCATTAACGATGTCTGACAAAGAATGACACATCTTCTACCGTTGTAATGAATGCAGATTGTCCGGCGCTCCGTACAGTGTGCGACACGTTCGCAAGGAAACCGCGTGATTGACACTGGCTTTCTATTTGTTCTTTTTCGTTTCTTGGGAAGAATGTGAAACGCGTTGATCTTTCGAATTTTGAGACAACGTGCATGCACTGTTTTCAGCTACATTGATTTGTTACTTTACAATGCATTATTTCTTTCTTTTTCATTTGTGTTCAAGTTAGGAAGCTCGGGAGATTTAGACATTTTCCGAAATTCAAATTTAGATATTAAAAAGTTATTAGAATTGTTAATTTATTTGGAAAATTTCAGACGAGTTTATAATTTATTTAGATATGAAGAATTCAGATGTTAGAATTTGAAGCGTCAAATTTATCTGTTCAATTTGTCTTCGTGTATCTGTTCAATCTTATCAATTTTCCCGCCACAATTTTGCTGTTACGGGCGAAGTTAATAACCACGCAATTTCCGGTAAATTAAAGCGCAATGTAGTGCGTGATGTTATTGAGCTATGACAAATCGTTTGAGGCCAGATATTACAATGGAATTCCATCCAGATTCTCGACAGCAAGTTCGCTGACCCAGGATACACACAGGTGCGCACACACGCTAACCAACGACGCTGGTACGCGCCTGGAAGACTTCCGTTTGCCGTGTATGGAACGCGAGTATCATCGACCGCCTCTTGATACTCACGTTTCATTCTTCCTATGCATATTATGATATCTAAAATTGTTATCAAATTCACATAAAATCTTACGGAATTGTAAGGATGCTCTTCATCTTTCAGGACTGATCTTTAAATAATCATGCAACCATCATGGCGCATGCAGTAGCAAGAAAGTAATTAAACCTTGATGCAATACATAATTAATCAAAACCATTTTCAAATTTTCAAGTTTCAAAATTCCGAAATTTTCAATTTTTCAGATTTTGATATTCTCAGATTCCTAAATCCCCAAATTTCTGAATTTCTAACTTTCCAAATTCCCGAATTTGCAAACCCCAAACTCTCAAAATTACCAATTTCCCAAATTTCCAAATTCTTAAGTTCCCAATTTCCTAAATTCCCAAATTCTTAAATACCCAAATTCCTCATTTCCTAATTTCCTAATTTCCCAATTTCCCAATATCCCCAATACCCAATTTCCCAATTTCTCAAATTCCCAAATTCTCAATTTCCCAATTTCTAATTTCCCAATTCCTAATTTCCCAATTCCTAATTTCCCAATTCCTAATTTCCCAATTCCTATTTTCCCAATTCCTAATTTCCCAATTCCTATTTTCCCAATTCCTAATTTCCCAATTCCTAATTTCCCAATTCCTATTTTCCCAATACCCAATTTCCCAATTTCTCAAATTCCCAAATTCTCAATTTCCCAATTCCTAATTTCCCAATTCCTATTTTCCCAATTTCTATTTTCCCAATTCCTAATTTCCCAATTCCTAATTTCCCAATTCCTAATTTGCCAATTCCTATTTTCTCAATTTCTATTTTCCCAATTTCCAATTCCCCAAGTCCATAATTTCCCAATTCCGAATTTCCTAAATTTCCAAATTCCAATTTCCCCAAATCCCCGAATTCCCAAATCCCCAAATCCCCAATTTGCCAAATTCTCAATTTCCCAGTTCTCAATTTTCCAAATTTCCAAGTTCCAAAGTTCCAAAATTCCCAATTTCCCGAATTTGCAAATGTCCAAATTCTTAAATTCCCAAATTCCAAATTTCCAATTTCCTAAACTCCCAAATTCCTAAGCTCCCATATTGCCAAATTCTCCAATTTCCAAATTTTTATCTTTCCAAATTCCCAAACTCCCAAATTTCCAATCCCCAAATCCGTAAACCCAAAATGTTCAAACTACTCCCGAAATGCCCACATTTCCAAAAACTCCCTAAATTAACCCTTAACGCAAAACATCATTAATCAAGCCAACAATAAAACCTTGATACAATATCGAGTTAATCAAACCAATAACTAAATCGAGGCCGAAGAAAACGTCGATGGTCACTCACCGTCGACGACCACCGCGTTGTCATCCTCCTGGTCTCTGTGTGTCTCATCGACCGACTGGAAGATCATCGATTTGCCCACGGGATCCTCACTGGTGCCCGAGATCGTCGGGATCACCGCGATTATCATGACAATCATCAGCACCATGGGTGACTCGGTTCGTTGTTTCATTGTTTGTCGGAAAACGCGGGATGACAACGAGAAGAAGAAACACGCGACGAGGAGGAACACGAGTGTTTGGACCTCGTCGTTGTTACCAGCAGGGACCCAGGGACCGACACTAAGTTGCTAAGCTGCTGAATAGCCGGTGCCCGTGCTTATAACGGGCGAGTCCTCCCCTCTCGTTGGCCCGAGCTGTTCTTTGCCCCCAGCAGGTTCGAGTCACCGGGCTTCTGTTGTTCTTTTACCGATCGAACTGCACTTGGGGGGCACACGAGAGCAAACGCCGGGGCGGAGGGTGCCAAACAGAGACGGAGACGAGCTTCCAGCGAATTAGCACGATAACGGGAGGAAGCGCACTCTCGCTATATGGCCATCTTTGCACATCTGGAACAATTTGAAGAAGTCGCTGTTGATCTCTTGCTGACAAATTCAAATTTTCAGACTCAAATATTTGGAAGTGTGAAGTTTTCAAATAAAAAAAAATTGAAAATTGGAATTTTTTGAATTTTAACTTGGGAAATGAAGATTTGGAAGTTTGGAGACTTTTGACCTTAGAGTTTTGAAGTTTGGAAGGTTGGAAATTTCTGTATCCGTGAATCTGACATTTTTTGGAGTTCTGAATTTTCTGAAGTCCTAAATTCTTCATTTTCCATAGGCCTAAATTTTTAAATGTTCCTTTGATATTTACAAATTTGGTGATTTGGTAACTTTACAAATTGGAACTGTGAGATTATTAAATTTTTAAATATTTCGAAATTTCTCAATTGGAAAATTTATAACCGTGCAATAGAGTGATTTTCATGGAACTGTAAGGTATAAATTTGCCATAAGTAACATTTTGCGGTACTTTAATATCATGGAACTGTGTCGGGCGATTTTTCGAAATAGTCAAATGATATGCAATAGCCTAATAGCACTGTTTATCACGATTATAAGATTGAAAAGCCTCTAGTGATAAATGATATGAAACGAGTTTAAACGTTATTTGATTAATGATTGCAAAGGAAGAGTTTTTTCAGTCGAATTCTCCTTCTTTTGATTTTATCTAATGTTTCTTGTTCGATAACGGGTTATTATACTGTTTAGATGATATGAATCAGGAATATATAATGACACAAAACATAATACGTTCTAGAGGAACGGTCATTGGTGTAACTGAATAGGGGTCAAAGTGAACTTAACAATTTAGTCAAATTTTTATGAATCTTTAAACTTTCAGATTTTCAAGTTTTCTAATTTCCGAATTCTCATAATTCCAAATTCGTAATTTTTCAAAAGAGTAAATTTTCAAATTTTTCGATCTATAAATTCTTACTTTCATAAATTCCTAAATTGTCAAATTTCGAAATCTCAAGCTACAAAAATCTGAAATTCTAAAAATTCCAAACTTCAAAAATCCCAAAATTCCAAATTCGAATATCTCAAATCTCAAACTTCCTCAATCCCAAATTCTTGAAATCTGAAGTGTAAAAAATTCGAAATATTCCAAATGCAAAAATCCCAAACCTAACGAAACGAAATTTGCAAGGATAAACGAAAAGTGCCAGTGAAGATTGAAATAGAGCGAACGACGCGAAACGAAGCTATCAGGGTTCAGCGAGAAAGTGGAAAGCAATGAGAGAAAAGTATGTGACCGATATTATGTACACGATACACGGCCGATCCGAAGAAATTCCATTCATCGTGGATAAAGAAGGAAATGCACGCTCGTACGTTGGCATCCGCGATGTTGCACGAGGAACACATGGCAAGTTCACGGCCGTCCCTTACGTGCAGCCTTCTACTCGGCCTCTTCAAGGCCAACGCGAGAATCCTACTCTCTATGCAAATGATCATGGGACACTCGACATATTCATGTTCGACGGAGCGGTTTCGCGCGACAAATCATAGTTGAGCCGGTTCCGTCAATCGACTTACATAATCAACGAGACGCGACATCTTTTCGTCCTAGTCATTGGCGTAACTAAGTGTGCTTTTTGTCTAGGGTCGTGCTGAACGTTTGGTTTGAATGAGCTGATCAACTGTCCCTTCGGGAGGTAACTGGCGAGAGTGTGTGGCTTGTGTAGGGGTGCGTTGTGGGAAATTTAATTGGGTTTAAGGGTTTGGAAATTATAGATTTTGGGATTTGGGGTTCTAGACGTTTGGAATTTGAGGATTTGGGATTTTGGGATTTTAGAGATTTCAAATTTACAGATGGTATGTTATATTTCGGGGAACATTCGCTGCGTTCAACTCCACGTTTAATGTTGAACTGGTAGGGTTCTGAAGATACAGGAATCTAGGGATATAGGGATTTAGAAATTTAAGGATATAGAGATGTAGTGGTATATGCATATAGGGATCTTGAGGATATCACGATCTAGGGATATTGTATTTAAGAGATATTGTTTCCTAGGGATATTGGAGTATTGGAATTCAGAAACATTGCGATCTAGGGATATTTGGATTTAGGGGCATTGCGATTAAGGGAATAGGTACATTGCGATCTAGGGATATTGGGAGCTAGGGATATCAGGATCTAGGGATATCGGAATCTAGGGATATTGGGATATTGGGATCTGGGGATAATAGGGTCTAGGGGCATTGGGATCTAGGGATAATAGGGTCTAGGGATACCGGGATCTAGGGATATTGGGATATGGGGATAATAGGGCCTAGGGACATTGGGATCTAGGGACATTGGGATCTAGGGATATTAGAATCTAGGGGTATTGGAGTCTAGGGACATTTGGATCTAGGAATATTGGGTTCTACCGATATTTGCATCTAAGGATATTGAGGTCTAGTGATATTTGAATTTAGGTATATATGCATCTATGAATATTGGTGCCTAGGGATATTGGGATCTAGAGATACTGAGATTTAGATATAGGGTCTAGGGACATTGTGCTCCAGGTTGTCCGGGATTTAGGAATATTAGAATTTAAGGACATTGGTATCTAGGGATATTGAGGCCCAGAAATATTTTGATCTAGGTATATTCGGACATAAATGTTAAATTTTAAATTGATTTTAGTATCGTTACACCTGCACGAATAGTTTGGATAAAATGAACAAGTGAAATCATCTAATTTTCTATACATATAATTATATTGCTTTTACTGTAAATCAGGAACAATTAAATAAAAAGTGTTAATAGCGTATAATAGCAGGGAATAGATTTGTACGAATTTGAAATGGTAATGAACATTAGGCTTGAAGGATTTCGTCGAAAGGTAGCGACAGTTCGAATTGGTATCGATCGTAGACTAATGGATAGACTAATGGTACCATTGGTCGCGAGATTTATTAAATATCGCAAATGTTTTTTAACGATGTACGAACCACGATGAACGGTTCAGTGGCACAGATTATTAATAGCCTGTTCGGGGAAAGGACGAGAACACCGATGAAAAAAAAGAAAGAAGGAAAGTTCGCCTTGTTTTCTCCCCTCGCCCTTTAAGGAACAGTTCAATGAACCATGGAATGTGAAGTTTATATCCACCTCAAGGACTGGCACTACCTTCTTTCGCTCTTTTTTTCACCGAACGCTGCCCTGATACCGTGTTTTCGTGAAAAAGACCAGTCTGACCATCCTTCGGGCACACCGGCCAAATCTAATCGCCGAAATTTCTATAAATAGACCTCGATCAAATTCTCGATCGATTCTAACCGTTCCCATCGTTTTAGAATTCTGGTCTGCAAATTTTGTTACATTACCGTTTCACGCGCGAATGAAAGAATGGTAGCCATTTTGTCACGATCTTTCTTCCGATTAAATAAGATGCGATTTTTCTTCTAATTAAATTAATACGAAATATGATTTTGTTCTCGATTAAATTAATATAAAACATTCACACGTACAAGGTATAAAAAGAACTGCTTAAAACGTGTTATTAGTGATCGCAATTTAATTTATGGCGCCGCTGATTAGCCGCTAAAACCTCGAGCACCAATAATGGAGTGTAGATCTCGTGGTAACCAGTTACCTTTGATTATTTCATATTACACTACGTTACTTTCCCTTAATCGAGGAAATCAGTGACACGGTTTTCAAGAAAGAAAAAAGGAGATAATTAGCAGTAAACAGTCACGGTTAATAGATTCAAAGTATTTAACGAGCCTCGTATTTCTGCAATTTACGAGTCATGAAATGATCGGTAACGAAGCGGTAATTTTCTATTCATAAAATAATCATTTTCCCTTTTATCGTATTTACGCGTGGCCGCAGTAACGATAACCGAACTAGTTTGTAATGTCTGAAATATTATAACCAGTTTGTAAGATCTGAATATAATTTTGATCGTTCATTGTCTGATATTTCAATCTAATTTCCAGAAATCATGGCGCCATCCAAGAATCACGCTGTGGCTCTCCTCGTGCAAACATGGAAACCGGTTGTGTCAGGTTCACCTTTTTATTACATGCGTGTAAACAGTCTCAAAGTACTCCTCGCTTGTTAACGAGCTGCATCTTACCCTGTTCGATACGTTCGAGGAATTTGTTTGCAAACAAATTGCATAATACGTTGCGTATCGAACGGCGGGAAATTCAAATGCCATCGAATCTTCGAACCTGACGCGTCCGACTATGAAATTACTGATATCTACTCTTTCAATTTATTATAAATGTTTTTTATTATTAATTTAATGATTGTAACAGTTTTAAATTACTTTCATCAATTTGTATCATTGACTTCATTGATAATTTTTAATTACTTTCATTGATGGACTGTTTCTTTTATAATCACTGATAGAATATTTTTGATTACCCTCGTAGAATATTGTTTAATTACTTTCATCGATGGACTACTTTTTAATTACTTTCATGGATGAATTTTTTAAGTACTTTCATTGATTTTCACAGAAGGATGAGAGTGTATAAGATTAAATGTAACTTACTGTTTCGCAAATCACCTAATGGAATCATTAGGTTGTCTCTAGTTTTTTAATGGTGATTAAAAATGTGAGTACGAAGAATCGATCACACACGTTAGGGCCAGTGTCCCACTACAAGGTCGTACACGTATATTACCACCCAATCGTCACTGTTCACGCACATCGACACATTTTTATGCGTGTAGCAGTGTTACAACAACAGAGTACACGAAATTTATCGATTGTCCTCGATGTATGCAGAATGAACGGTCCTCGAATATTTAATCGGCTTCGAGACGCGATTACATGACACCGTCAGGTATTTATACCACTCTTATTTTTTATTTATGCGTCTGTTAGAATGTTATAGCATATATGAATATAGTAAAAAATATGTACATCAAAATACACATATACAAATAAATATATTATGTAACAATTGTATTTGAGAGTGTAACAAAAATATCATGTGTAATGATAATAAAAATAAATTTATTGTGTAACAAATATAGTTGAGAATGTAACAAAAATAAATATCATGCATATTAAATGATAATAACAATAAGTGAATTATGTAATAAAAATATTTTATAATATAATAGAAATAAATATCATATATTTGATCAAAATATAACCGTATGGTTTAACGACTTCCTTTGAAGAACGCCGACTATAAAATTCGTGAGCATTCGAACGTTTTGTCGGCCACTTTATATTTGTTTAACTTTATGGCTCCGTTACGGGTTCTTCTTTTTCTTTCAAGATTCACAATCTTGGCTGGTCCTTCTTTTATAACTTTTCATGCGATGGCATATCTTTTTTAGATTCTCGACCAACAGGTTTTCTTACAGAATCACGATGTTATGGGCAGTCGAAAGGGAATTCGTTTGATTTGTTTATATTGCAAGTTTCAGTTAAGTTAATGCGAAAGAGAGTTAAGGTGATGGGCACGTCATGTGCCCGAAAAGTTCATGGGCATGGGAGGGAAATAAGATGGTGGGAAGATAGCGAAATTTATGTACGAGTTTGGGTATTTGAAGAATTTGGAAATTTAGAAATTTTGACATTTGGAAATTTAGGAATTTAGAAATATAGACATTTAGAATTTTGGAAACTTGAAAATTTAGAAATGTAGTTTAAAATTCTTCAGCTAACTTTGTTAATTTATAGATATAAAAATATCAAATCTTTTAATTTAGAGGAAATTAAAAATTTTCAAATTTATGCATACAGAGTTCCACATCTTCAAATTTGCAAATATAGAGACCTCAAATCATCAGATTTATAAAAACAGAAATTTTCAACTTTGAAATTTATCAATGTAAAAATTTCAAATTTTCAAATTTATAAATATAGAAATTTAAATTGTAAAATTTGTAAATGTATCAACTTGAAACTTTGAAATTTTGTAACACAGAAAGCCACCCTTCAGAAAAATAAAAAAATATTTTGTCACCTAAGAAGTTTCAAGTTTCCCAAATTAAACATTTAGAAGTCTACAAATGAATAGTAAAAAATTCGAATAATTCGATACTTTGTAAATATTTACGATTCACAAACGTGAAACACTTGAACCCGAAATTTCGAAAGGAAAAAGGTAACGAAGAAGAAACGCGCAATTTATAAAACGTACTAATATAATATTTATTGTTTGCAATAAACAGCGTAATATAATATCACCTCTGGCACAATCTCACGATGGCAAGACAACGCGAAAACGGTATTATATTCGATATTCTCGCATCACTTCTGTTCCGCAACATGTCTCTGCTTCTTCATCCTCTTAACAAAACAGTAAACCGCGCGCGCGCACGGCCGAAACTCGGCCGTTTACATCGACACACTATCTTTTCTTCTCTTAACACGGATACGCTTCTAACAACATCTATAAAAAAAAACGAAGCCCTTGGGCTCGTTTCGCATCGTCGTTTTAAGTACGATATCGAGATGGCCGACGAACGATCAGGAGAAGGCCACGAGTCAGCTTCTCTGTCTAAAAACTACTCTTGGACGCAAGAAGAAAAAAAAAAAAATACGAGAGAAAAAGAAGAAAGAAAGACGGAACAAACACAACGGTGTTCCTCCTTTCTTCGTCTCTTCTCTGTTTCACTGGGTTCGCGATCGAGGTCTTCTCCTGAAGCGTCTGCCCTTTCATTGATACATAACATTAATTAATAATATTAATAAACGTAAGGATTATAAAGGGATACAATAAGAAAAGTTCCTGCAAATGCGACGAGTCCGTCGAGAACTGCAAATGATCAAAGAAGAATGATTTTTTGGGCGGTCGATGGGGGGTGGTAATAAAAACGGGGGTGTTGGAAAGATATTACGAATAAAAATGTCATGGAGCAACGCTAACAATCTTCGTATTTGTAAAATACCTCTTCCTCGCGCATACTTTGTCTCATTCATTCTCGTACGTTCATTCTCTCTGTTGATCCTCATTACTCGCACCATGGAAACACTCATCCCTTGTATAAAAATAATAATATTAATAATAATATACGTATTACGTAGATCTAGTCGATAGAATCAAATATATAATTAGTAATATCAAACTATATGTTGTCTTGCAATTGATGTAACAAAATATAGTACTCATTATAATAATATGCATTTTACAAGCGTATTTTGATCCTTGCTTTGATATCGGTGTCGTGGTATATACGTGAGCGTGTGTGCGTGTGAGTGGATAACAATAGTCTCGTGATAGATGGGTTTCCTAGTCGAATCTAAACGTAAACTAACCATGATTTCATAATCGATGAATGTGTGTACACGTCCCTTTTCCACAAGAATAAAGTAAAGATACATTTCAAAATTACATACTAAATTAACATACAAGTGTACGTTTATTTTTTGTAGTGTACACTGGCGAGCACGTTTCTAGGGAAAATGGCGACATTGAGAAAGCGCCATTTGCATGTGAACTTTCACTCGAGTTTGATACGAAAATATTTTACGCACTGTGTATTTGAGACTGCGGAGTTACTTTAAATAGTGAAATGTGCACGTCCGACAAGTTGACAGCTGTGAAGAATGACTCTATCGATTCACGTGCTCACTGAATGAATAACCGAGAGTTTATAAACAGGATCTTCATTACTAACATAAATAATATTTAGGAATTTCATCTCATAGCAATTATTCTTTCCCTATATCGCCATTTTCTTTATAGAAGAATAGTGTTCTCCAGAGTACATTAATTCGTAAAATTTCACATTGCTTGTGGAGGCACGATGCGTGTGTGTATGTGAGTGTGTGCAATCGGGTGCAACTTAGGCTTTTTTCGATTAAAGACAAATGTAGGAGAAGAATTCTAAAA
Source organism: Megachile willughbiella (assembly GCA_945859595.2). NCBI lineage: Eukaryota > Metazoa > Arthropoda > Insecta > Hymenoptera > Megachilidae > Megachile > Megachile willughbiella. Next base: position 12,140,996 of record OX243798.1, on the reverse strand, counting down.
AATCTTTAGAAGAAATATTTGGGGAAATTGAGGAAATCTAAAAAACTCTTCTAAAAAGATCTGATGGTGTTTGTAAGTAGAACTCAAGGAAATCTGAGTGGGAGGGAGATCCGAGTATTTAGGGAATTCTAGGGAAATTTTAAGGAAATCCGTGGGACTAATATTCTGGGCAAATCCTAAGAAGAATAAAGATTCAAGAAATGGAGGTGTAGGTTTCAAAAAGGTCCCTAGGGAAGTTCTGTGGTAATTGGTCCTACGTAAATTCCAGATTCTAAGATCTTCGAGAAATCTCAAGCAGAATCTATGAAAATCCTAAAGAAAATCTAGGGAAATTCCAATTCTAGGGACATCCTAGGTAGAATTTAAGTAGACTCCAGGGAAATTGTAAGAATTTATAGAAATCCTAGGGAGATTTCAAGGACCCAGAGAAACTTCAAGACCTTAGAAAGAACTTAAAGAAGTTCTAAGAAAACTTAAGGAAATTCTAGAGAAATTGTAACAATGTAAAAGATCCTATTCTAAATGGAGTCTAGGGAATCTCCGAAAAGAGTATAGGGACTCAATTGAAACTTTGAATATAAACTATAGTTAGTTTAAGATACGGCGAGCAGGATAATCCTTACCCTATATTTTCCTCTAATCGACAAAATCGTTGCACGCGATTGTACATGTACAAATATGTATACGCGAGCGATACAAAATCACTATATTCATAAACGACGAATGGCTCGCTTTCACCAGTGGCACGTAAACGTTATTTAACCTTAGAAGATAAAACCGCAGGCTATTTTATATCCTGTCATCCGTCCGGAAGCTACGACGATGACGACGACAGAGTCATTGACAGTACACCTGTTTCCGCCATAATCAAGATAAACTCGGGTTTCACGGGGTTAATCCTCTGAGGACTATCGACGTATATATACAATTGCAAGTCTGACAAGTGCGAATAGTCAACGTATATACACGTATATACACGTCATGACCATCGATTTTTCTAAACTAACCGGTCATTGAAAATTTCATCGTGCTCGTCCCCAAAGGATGTCGAAAGCGAATGCGACTCATTAAACCGACATATCTACCCTAAATATTGCTGATCGCAATGATTCGAAATTTGTTCGCAACTAGACTTACTAAAAAAAAAAAAAATCCTCTACAAGTTTATACACGAAGCTGTGTCCACGATCGTTAATTACGTATTTGATTGAGTAATACTTGCTCCTGGTAATAATATCAAAAGGATCCTGGGCTACTCGGCAGCATCTGGAATGTCGGCGAAGTATCCTAACAGTAGTCGATCGGTATGCGAACAGCGGATTATTCAGATTCCCCATTGAACGGTATAAATAACGAGAAGAAACATTCGACCGGAAGCGTTTCACGCTGACCGTCGACTATTCCGGCGATATTGGAGATGTCCTTGTAATCGTACGGTGTGATGTGACGTTATCGCGCGTGCTTCAGAACCTGATGAAGATCGAACAGAAGTGTATGAGCGTGATCACTATGAAGAGATAATGCTTGATGGCACCCGTCTATCTTGGAATGGCGAGTTCTAGTCTTGGTACAAAATAAAAGCTTGCGTAATTAACACGTCGATCGGCTCGAACGATCGATCTCGTTCCTTCGTCAACCCTCGCGTGACGCAGCTGGCTCGTCGCTGACCCATCGAATTCCAAACTACTCTCTAAATTTTCTACATCGTCAAAATATCTAATTGACCTATATTTCCCTATCTGATCGTTTTACATTGCATCTATGTTCTTTGATCCATTACGTCTACGTTCTTAAATTTTATTTGTTGAATTTAGGGTCGTTATTGACCCGGCTATCGTCGCCCGAGGGTTAAACGCCTAACAGAATTTAAACTCTAACCCGATGATACGATAAAATACAATGGATTTTCCTCATATACATCTATACGTCATACGTATAACTTAACGTTTAAAAGGGGTTGGGAGGGGAACGGGTAGGGGGTGGGGAGTCCTTAAATCAATTTTGATTGATTTATAATGGAACGCGTTCGCGTTTCAACTACGCCACGGTTACTCTATAAGCTAACAACCATCGATATAAATTGTTCACAAGTGAAAACAAACAAATATATAAAATAACGAGTCGCCTTGCACGGCTACGGATATACTTCTTCGCCATCTTGTGGTTCGAGTCGAGGACCTTGCGGATATAGCAGGCTATTCAATTTATACTTCTACATTTATATGTATAAGATTTGACGCAGTTTTATATGAATAATTTTGTAAATAAATGATAAGATACGAACATTTTGGTACAAAATTATTGCTAGATTTTTATTGCTTGAAATCATTTTGTGGAGAAATGTATGTGGTAAATTAGTGGAAATAATTATAATGATAGCGGTCAGTTTAGGGTACTATTTTCCTGGGGAAAATGGTGACTTAGGGAACTATTTTTGAGTTATCAAAATTGTGATATAAATGTTCACATCCCTAGACTGTCAGGGTCTAAATTTTCTGTTTCTTAAATTACTAAATCCCCAAATTTCCAAATCTTTTAGTTCCTAAATTACTAAATTTCCGAATTCTCAAGTTTTCAAATTACTGTTTCAAATCTGCAGATTCCAAATTATTAAATTTTCAAATGTACCAGTGTCCAAATTACTAAATTTCCTACTTTCACAGTCTTCAATTTACTAAATTCCCAAACTACAGTTTCCAAATTCTCTAGTTTCCAAACTTAAAAGTTCTCAAATTACAATACTTCCAAATTGTCAATCACTTATCAAAATTTCCTGACGAACCAGTAACAAAAATTACACAATCTATGATACACAACGCTAAATTTTTATATCAAACGTTATAACCATTTCCCTATATAGCCATTTCCCCCAGAGAAGCTCTAACAAAACCAGTCATTTCCAAACAATCTCAAACACAAATATAAAATATATATCACCTCAAATCGCTCCAAAAAACGAATAACAGTAGACTCTCGTTATATTGCAACTCTCACGTACTCGACCGTGACACTTTCCTGTATATCCAACCTAACCTAATACTAACCCCAAAAACATTTCAACCACATCGGCAATATAACGCGACTCAACTGCGTTCCGCAGCATTTCAACAATACGAAATTGAACCGCCTGTATATCTCTCGAGTTAGCTCGCGGTCTTCGACCCACAAGATCACACTATCAACTAACAATCGCTTTGACTTCTTATGTTGTACGAACAGTTCCGTCGTTTCTTCTCAGTCCAATCACACGCGGTCCCAAGTATAGCGGGCCTCATGATCCTCTTCGTGATCCTCTTCTTTGAACTGTCGCGGCGATATAACGAACGTCCACGTTCCTCTTCGGTTCCTCTGCGACCGTCGTTCACACTGTGTCGACGATCGTTCGCGGTTCATCGACGGCTGCTTCCTCTCTCTTTTCCCTTCTCAGACTTATTTACACGAAACGAAAGCTACATATAACATACTTTCTTTGTCTGTGCGTGTCTCATCACTTCACGTGTTGCCGCTCTCGTGAACGTGCGCGTGAGCGTGCGACGAGTTCGTTAAGGGCGAATGGGCGACGTGGGCCGGCGTCGAGGGCAGCTCGATCAGGGTGACGTCGTAGCCCGCGGTCGCTGGGGGATCCCCTGGATCACCGGGATCCCCGGGCGAGCCGGGATTGTTCGGGTTGCGCTCGTTACTCGGGTCCGGGTTCATTCTGGAGTGGGTCACCTCCAACAGAAACAGATCCTCGTCCACGTAGTATCGGATCATGTCGTCGTCAATTTTCGCTGTAATTCTGTAACAGAGGAAAATGGACGCTCGTTAAAATCCTGTTGACGGACGGGTGACATGCGATACCCTGCGTAAAAATTTCTGTACAAACTTGTATACAAAGCTATACAGTGTGTTTCTTTCTGTAAACTTTCAAATCTCTCGAAGGTTGGCGAAGAAAGAAAAGATTTTCACTACTGCGTCAAAGGGTACTAGGGATACTGGGAGTTAGAGAAACAGGATTATATGTGATTAGTGATTTTTGAAATCGGATATATTGGAATTCAGTAATTTAGTGCAAGAATATTGGAAGTGGATCTTTTTGATGGGTTTGAGGATCTAGGGATATTTTTAGTGTAACGTGTAAGGATAAAGTGATTCTGGACTCGAGATAAAAATCCAGGGATTAAATAATATAGAAATATACGAATGGAGGAATATATGGTTATAGAAGTCTACGGAACTAGAAATCTAGGGCTCTAGGGATTTAGGAATATAAGAATGTAGGGATCTAGGGATCCAAGAATTGAGGGATCTACAAATGTAGGTATCCAGGAGTGTAGAGATCTAGGAATTTAGAAATCTAGGGATTTAGGTGTCTAAAAATCTAGGGATCTAGATCTAGAAATTTAAGATCTAGGGATTTACAAATCTAGGTATCTAGGGCTTTAGGTGTGTAAAAATCTAGGGATCTAGATCAAGGAATCTAGACCTAGGAATTTAAGATCTAGGGATCTAGGGATCCAGGAATGAAGAGATCTAGAAATGTAGAAATCTAGGGATTTAGGTGTGTAAATATCTAGGGATCTAGATCTAGGAATTTACCATACACATATTTCGTTTCAAAAATAATAAAATCAAGTCTTTTTCCTAAATGAAATTAACCATCGTTTCAAATAATATATTTGCCTAGATTCTGGAATCTAGTAAATTTCCCAGATTTAAAATATTGCCACATATCAAAAATAATAATTTCAAAAAATCTGACAAAACATGAAAACGATTTTGTTCATATTATCAACAGTCTACGATATAATATTGCATTTTTGTAGTAAAAGAAACGCACTGTAATGGTACATAGTATGAACAAAGAAAGAGATTGTGTGTCAATGTATACAAAACAGCGTGAAACGGTATATACAATGTACAAACGAGATCGTATGACTTGGTTTTCATGTGTTTGTTTCGTTTTAAGGGGCAGGAAACGTGAATTCTGTCGCACTTTGGCGTATTCGCTTTTCGTTTTGTTCGATAGGCGTTACAACGCGTTCGCTGCGGCTCACGCGCACGGCGCGTGACACTGTACATATTTAAACGAGATATTTGTATCACGATTATTGTTCCCGCAACGAACGTGTTAAACAGAGTACAATAAAATTTGGGTCTTCATCGTTCGTCATTTGATATTACGACAGATTTGTTGTTAATTTTTTAATAATACACATCGGTGCATATTTATACATAAATAAAATAACTTTGTCGATAAAATGTTGCTTCCGTTGAAAAATTTTATAACAAATGTTCATCCTGACTGAAAATATTATAATATTTTAGTGTGTTAAATCATTGTGTTATATGAAAATATAAATGCTTTGCATTGCGAGAAAATATTTGGAATATACATAAACCCTTTGCCTGGTACTATAATTAAATTGCATTTTTAATTAGTTTTTCTTTGTACATTATCTTCGGATATTATTTTTCTAGTCCATTAAAAATCTATCGTCGAGAAACTTGTGTCGAATCAAGGAATGAACAAGTAAATCTGTCGATTGTATCAATGCACCGAATCACCGTTCCTAAATCACCGACGAATCAAAGTATAAACGTGAACAGATCAGGAATTCCGTCCTGTACGATCAAAAAGACACGCAATAACAACAAAAACGTATATAGAGGAGTACACAAAAAACACAGGTATCCATGCGGATGAAGTGCGTGATGCGTTTGAGAGGCAGGAAACATGCGCTGATCCTAGAAGAGTAACATGCAAAGAAGCAAAGGAAGCAAAGGGAGTGTCATGCGAGGAGCATTCATGATAGAAGAAAAATAAAACTAAAAACCGAGGAGAGAGAGAGATTAGTTGATTAGTTGGCGTGGTTGAAAGCTTGGTTGAATCAGCGTGGCCAACGACATCCTTCTGTTGCTTGCGACGAATACACTATGAGGACATTAAAAAAAAAGAACAAGTGGAAGAATGATCAGCCAGCAGAGAGATCAAAGAGAACATAGTGTTTGTATGTAGAATGATTCAGGGAGAGTGAAGGGAACTAGGGAATTTTTTAATTTAGGGGACTTGGGGATTTTTTCTTGAAATTTTGGCTATTTCGGGATTTGGGAATTTAGGGATTTTTATTATTGAAATTTAGGCTGTTTGGGGATTTGAGAATTTAGGGATTTTTATTCTTGAAATTTAGGTGATTTGAGGACTTAGGAATTTAGGGATTTTATATTTTGAAAGATAGGGGATTTGGGGATTTGAGAATTTAGGGATTTTATATTTTGAAATTTAGGTGATTTGGGGATTTGGGAATTTAGGGATTTTTATATTTTGAAATTTAGGGGATTTGGGGACTTAGGAATTTAGGGATTTTTATATTTTGAAATGTAGATAATTTGGGGATTTGGGAATTTAGAAATTTTTCAATTTAGAAACTTTGGACTTATAATTTTTAAGGGTAGGATTCTAGGAGGATCTGAAATTTAGAGAGTGGGATTTCAAGGTTTGGGGAATTGGTATTTTGGGAATTTAGGGATATTCAAATGTATAAATTTGGGGTTTAGTAATTTTTAAGCTTGGGAACTTGTGAAAACTTGGAAATCTGGGATTTCGAGATATAGGGATTTGGAAGTTTAGAATTTCAGATCTTGCAAATTTAGAAATTTCGAATTCGAGAACCTGGAAATCTGGGGATCAGGAAAGTTCGAACTCAAGAATTTGGAAACGAAACTTGACAACTATAAAACTTGAAAACCAAGGAATCGCAAGTTGAAATATTTAGAAATTCTCGAACTTTTGAATCTGAGATTTAAACATTCAAAAATAAACTAGGAAATAAAATTGGAAAATTTGAAAATCCGAAAATAAAAAAATGTTGGGATTAGGTAACCTGGAATTAGAATCTGAAAATGAAGGAGTTCGAAAATTAAAAGAACGAATAAAAAAAAAATGTGGGAAATGTGAGAATTAAGAATGACATGACCTTGAACCCCGATTAACACACAGTAGAGTCAGTCGTGTGAGCCACATCCTCCCGACTAGCGCCGGTCCTGGTGCACGGTACCGGAAACAGGGAGAGACAGATAAACAGCGAGAAAAAGAGAAAAAGAAAGAGACAGAGAGAGAAAGAGAGATAGAGAGAGAGAGAGATTAGCAAACCAGGCGGAGAGAGTCAGGCAATGTCACCGTTATGGCATGCACTACGTGTGGGCGGTGCATGCAAGTAAAGATGACACTCTACTAAACTTACCCCTTTGTGTTTTTGCGATAGAGGTTATTAATACTCGAGGATGCAATTTTGTACTTTGACTCAATCTGTAAAATAGAAAAAAGTAGAACATTAGAATTTTGATAGTGGTTGCGGACCATCGTCGTCGTAGGCGATTGTCGAGGAGGTCACGATGTAACGCGACGCATGAAACAGAAGAAAAATAAAATTTATACTCGTCGAATCGAGTCCCCTCCTTTTCGAAGTCGGCGAAAAATCGAGAGAACGATGGGGAAGAAGTTGGGGGAACACCCCTGTTTTTTTTTTTAAATGATATAATTTATTAAGCAACGAGGTTTGAAATAAGCAGATTTTGGTGTTGGAAAAATTGTTCTGTAGTATTGTTCTATACGTTTTGGAGGAATTAAAACGGTGATATTTTAGGTGTAATTTTGGGGAGTCTCGATATATGGCACTGTTGAGTGCTCGTTGAGTGCTTTATGTGGAGTTTTATGTGTGGAGGAGAATTTGGGGATTGGAGAAGTTATTTGTAGTTTTAGGATTTTATCAATTTGCAAATTTGGTGTTTTGGGAACCTTAGAATTTGGAAATTATAGGATTTTGGGATTTTGGAATTTTCATTTGGAAATTCGGAAATTTGGAAATTGGGGGATTTAGAAATCGGGAAATTTGGAAATTGGGGGATTTGAAAAGTGGGGAATTTGGACATGGGGAATTTAGAAATTGGGGAATGTGGAAATTGGGGGATTTGAAAATTGGGGAATTTTGGAAATGGGGAATTTAGAAATTGGGGAATCTGGAAAATGGGGGATTTGAAAATTGGGGAATTTTGGAAATGGGGAATTTAGAAATTGGGGGATTTGAAAATTGGGGAATTTTGGAAATGGGGAATTTAGAAATTGGGGAATCTGGAAGTTGGGGGATTTGAAAATTGGGGAATTTCGAAATTAGGGAATTTTGAAATCGGGGAATTTGGAAATTGGGGAATGTAGAAATCGAGAAATTTGGAATTTGGGGAATTTGGAAATTGGGGGATTTAGAAATCGGAGAATTTTGAAATTGGGGAATGTAGAAATCGAGAAATTTGGAATTTGAGGAATTTGGAAATTGGGGGATTTAGAAATCGGGGAATTTGGAAATTTAGAAATTTGAGAATTTGGGAATTTGGGAATTTGAGAATTTGGGCCTGTAAAAATTTGGGTATTTGAAAATCCGAAAATTTAGGGATTTAGAAATTTGGAATTAGGGAATTTTAGGATTTGCCAAGTTTAGAATTGCAGGGAGAATTTGGCAATTTCGAAAATTGGGGGATTTTAAAACTTGAGATTTTTGAGAACTTGACATTTCAAAATAAGGGAATTTCCAAATTTGGGATCTTAGAAGTCCAAAAATTCAAAGCTTCAATAATTTAGGGACACCAGATTCTATATAACATTTTAATCTGAAAATATCTAATTCCGTGAATAAAAATGTGTAAATTCAAAAACTTACGAATTCGAATAAACATTTTTCTATAATTTTTCCTAAAAATTCTCCAGAACGTATAGAACGATAAACCACGATACTATTTCGTCCGCAATACCAAAATCCTATTTCCACCGTTCTCCTCTCAATTCCAAACCGCGACAACAGAATCCGCGCGAAATTCAAATACCCGCGGGAAATTTCAAACTCCGCGGAACGTATTAAAGAAAATAAAAAGACCACGTTTCTTTTCCACTTTTTTCGTTACAAACAATGTGACCATGTCTGCGTACAGTTGGTCAGCAATCCAATATTCTAAATGGCACCTCTTAAACACCATTGATCGTTTCTCGCGATCTCAGGGGTTAATGATTTATATCAGTGTGCGTGATCTATCGCACTCGTATCGTATTAATTAATGAGGATTTTGGAGGAGTGATGCATGCGCGTTAATATTAATATCAGCGTAATGGAACGGTGCAACAGGTATTAATTAATGGTGTGGTATGCCCTCGCATGCATAGCTAATATTAAATATATGTATATTTATATATGCATATATATACGTTCATATATACAGGGTGTCTCAATTATCTTGAACATCTCTATTTTCACTGCTATCAAAGGAGAATATAACGGGGACTTAATAACTCTTTTGCCATAATATTTCATGTTCATGACATTTTTATATAACATAATATTTATTTTTTATACAGGGCGTTTCATCTCCAATAACTTGATGGAAATTATAAATTATAAATTGCAGTGATTGCCTCATGTAATGTGCCATATTATTTAAATTTGATATATATATTATATTATTTAAATAATTTCTATATAGCAGTAGATGTTAACAACATAATTTCTATGTAATTTTTAGCAGTTCCAGACCAAGTTAACTGAAACCTCCTGTATAAATAAGCGTGTATATCTGCAAAAATGAAAGAACATATATTTGTACATAACATGTAAAATATCTATATTAATTATTGAGCAATCATTTATAGCTATGAAGCTTATTTATTAAATTAATGTTATTTAGCTACAAATAGTCGTTTAATAATTATTATATATATTCTCTTTCATCTGTATAAAATGTAGCGAATAAATAAATATGTAATAACACTAGCATGTAGAAATTTGATACAAGTTCAGAATTTTTCGATAGAAATGAAAATAATTTGGATGTTCCGGGACACCCAGTACAAATGGGTGTGTTTCTTGTGTATCTCGTGTTACTCTCGCGCATCACTCATTATTCATACCGGGGGCACTAACGTCAAATCGAACACGGCCACGTAGAAACGTGATAAATTGGCCACGTCAAGATATCGCCGGTTAACGTCGCGAACGTCGAAACGTTCCGCGTGTCGCTTTCTATCAGGGATTTGTTACCGTACAGGTTTCGAAACGTCCCCGTATAAATATAGACGGTGGAATCGAGCGATATCGCACTTTCGAACGCGCCCGGGCTTAACGTGGCTCACTTATGCAACGTTTCTCATTTTTGCGAATACATTTCACTCTTTCAATTTTCCTGCCCTTCAAATTATCACCCGGGTAAAATTTCCAAAATTTTCAATCGGACAAATTTTTAATGGGTTCGTAGCAAATTTTGCGGGGATAACGCGTGTATTGTAAAGACTTGGTTCCGCTTGGAACCGGGCCCCTTGCGCCGCCCCTGTAAATCAGGTGCACTTCCATGTTGGATGTGGTTGCGATTGTTCGCGATCATTAATAACCGTTTCGTAGTTCGTTTATAATGATCACCGAGTGTGTCAGAAATTGTGCGTAGAAATAAGAAAAGAAAATTTAAGGAATCCATTTTGATTTTAGATACGATCTCAAGCTGTTGCGTATCGGGCGTTTCGAAATGTAGAAAGTCTGAGAGCATTTGGTGACATAAAAGAGTCGCCGAATGGCACTTACGTCAATTTAAAGCTTATACGGAGAATATAACTATATGGATTTGGTAGGATTCTTCATACAAAATGGCTGATTGATGATTAGTAAACAATTACTGATTTTGAAATGTTTGAGAGAATTTTCTGATGAAAGTGTCTCGAAATGTTCACATCAATGTGAAGATTATGAAGAAATGTTTCAATAATATTCTCAGTACAAAACTTCAAGTACATTTTTAGTACAAAATGGACTTCAGTTGAAACACGAATTAATCTTCAATGTTACAAAATGGTTGACTTTTCAATATTTCAGTAATAAATTACCGATCAGTAATATTTACTACTAAACACTATTATAGTTAACAATATTTACTGAAAAATATTATTTACTACAAAATAGTAGTAGCAAAGTGTTTTCTGTGTAGATACCAATTTCCAACACACCCATAATCACAAGCAGAACTAAAACCTAACTGGGTTTTAAGCCAACATTTTACACAAAATGGCTGATCCGAAATTGAGTGTGTACATTTGGATGTAACTAGGCTTCTTTTGGATAATGATAACGATAAGGGGAAGAAACTTGTAGATTCTTAAATTTCTAAATTTTTAAGTTCATAGATACATAAGTTCCTAAATCTCTAAGTTTATAGATCCCTAGATTCCTAGATTTTTAAATTCCTAAACATTTCAAGATTCCAGAATTCTTAGAATCCTAAATTCATAAATTCCTAGATCACTAAATTCTTTGTTCATTAATCTTCTAGATTCCTTCAAAGATTCCTAAATTCTTAGAATTCTAAATTCCTAGATCATTAAATTTCTAGATTCCTTTCAAGAATCCTAAATTCATAAATTCCAAAGTACCAAAACTCCCCAAACTTCACATGTCCCCAAACTCCACAATTTTCAAACTTCGAAACTACCAAATTTCTAAATTCCCAAATATCTCAATACCTGAATTTACAAATATCCCAAATTCTATTACTGAATTGTCAAATATCTAAATCCCCAAATTCTCAAATTTCCAAGTGTACAAAACTCCCAACTTAGTTTCCAAATTTTCCAATCGCCAAATTCCTAAATCCCCAAAATCCCAAAATTTCAATATTCCCAAATATCTTAATACCTAAATTTACAAATATCCCAAATTCCAAAGTCTCCCAAATTCTATTACCGAATTGTCAGACATCTAAATCCCCAAATTTCCCAATCCCAAAATTCCCAAATGTATAAAACTCCCAACATAGTTTCCAAATTTTCCAATTTTCAAATCCCAAAATCCCAAAATTCCCAAATTCCTAGATCTTCAAACATTCACAGCTCCAACTACCACACAAATAAAAAAACCTCGAAAGTAACGACTTTCCACAATCCTACCCTAACTCTACCCTAATTTCTAACTCCCAAACGTTCCAACTCCTCAAAAATCCGATTCCCGCCATAAACCTCCGCCCAGTGTTCGACTAAAAAAAATCCCTCGTCAATAAGTATCTACGTTCCTTCCCCGGCATTTTCCTGCGAGAAGCCTACCGTGCCCGGCGCAGTACATTCCAGTAGGTGTCACATGTAAATTATGCGATAGAATAATCCTTGACATTTCTTACAGCATTCAACAGTCCCTGAACGGTCGGTGGTGTGACGTGCAACGGCGTGTAGACATCCTCGGATTCCTGACGGACGTACAGCATCACTCTCTCCTCGGCATCGGCCGGGCGCAGATGGGGCGGTTGTTGCTGCAGATGGAGCCTGTTCCCGACCCCGGAGACGACCGTGCCCGCGAGGCCCGCTTGTTGCACGCCCTGCAGCACCGAGCCCTGCAGCTCCTGCACCTGCATCAGCAACGAGTCCTTCTTGTCGTGCAGGCTAGTCAGATTGTCGGGCGGAAAGTGGTTGTGGAACTTGAGGGCCGGCAAGCTGGGTCTGCCGCAGGCGGGATAAGGGCTGCTGCCCCCCGCCTTCAATCCTCCGCCCTCGCCATTACTCAGGGACGAGGTGTCTGTATCGCCACCGCCCCCGCCGCCACCTCCGTAGAAGCCCGACAACTCCATCGTCGAGAACTGTCGTGGAAAACAAGAAACAAACATTTTTTTCTCTTTTTCTTTGCACGTGGCTCGTTTGCGAATACTACTCGCGGGTTCGACCGTTTTAAAAGGGGTGGCGTATCTTTCGAACACGGTGGGGGTCGTTTGGTGGGACGTGGGGAGGTGTTTTGTGTCAGTTAAAATTTATTGAACTGGATTCGTTTAGGTGGGGAATATGCGTGAATATTGGGAAATTTGGGGTTTTTTGATTTAGAAAATTAGGAAGTTTGAGAATTGGGGGATTTGAGGATTTGGATTTGGGGATTTTGGAATTTGTAGATTTTGGGGTACAGAGATTAGATGATATAGAGATTTGGGAATTTAGGGATTTGGGGATTTGGAGGTTTGAGGATACAGTGATTTGGGGATATAGAGATTTGAGGATGTGGTGATTTGGGGATATAGAGATTTGAGGATATGGTGATTTGGGGATATACAGATTTGAGGATATGGTGATTTGGGGATATAGAGATTTGAGGATATGGTGATTTGGGGATATAGACATTTCGAGTTTTAGGAATTTCTGAATTTACAGATTCGAGGATTTGTGGATTTGAGAATTTATGGATTTGGAAATTTGGGGATTTGGGGATTCAGGAATTTGTAAATTTGTAGATTTTGGGGCACAGAGATTAGATGATATAGAGATTTGTGAATTTTGGGATTTGGGGATTTAGAGATTTGAGGATATAGTGACATGGGAATATAGAAATTTGAGGATATAGTGATTTGGTGATTTGAAGTTTGGAGACTTCAGAATGTAGGGATTTGGGATCTAAAAATTCGAATATTTGAAATTTTGAAAATTCGAAAGTTCTCTAAATTTGGACATTTGAGAATTTGAAACATTTGGGAAATAAAAAACTTGAAAGTCATTAATCATAATAACAATTGATAATAATCGATAAATCTCATTAAAATAATTTATAAACGAACTTAACTCGAAAATTTCAATTTCCAGAGTATTAATCGTCCACAAACAACTCTAAAAACAGTAAAAACTCCTATCAAACACAAGAAAACTGGTGATAGTTCGAAAAATACGCCACTCATTCTAAAAGGGTTGTTCAAGCACCAAGCTCTAGAGTTTGAGCCATTCTGCAGTAAAATCCAAGATGGCGAAGCTGTTCTAAGCAGCGAAAAGCAGCATCCTCTTCGACATCAAAGAATTTCGCACTTGCACGATTACAGTGTATCAGTGCTTTACTATCTAGCGGGTACTTAACTGTCCGTTGACGAAAATTGCTACGGTTTGTTATGGCGATGTAAGAGTTGCGGTTAGTGGAGAGTTTTGGCGGTGTTGAGAGCAGAGGATTGTGGATACTACGCAGGCATATTCAGCCTGATTTCTCATAATTTCTGGTTAGTTGACGCGTTAAAGTAGGCGAAACAGCCATAATCTTGCTGACCCACTGTTCAATTAACACGTTCACGTGAATTTATTTCGCGATGTAATTTCGTGGATTGTGTGTTTTAGTGTCCGCGAAGGTGTTAAAAGTATAAAAGTGTTGTAAGCTATATTCTTGAAATTGTAACTTTTTGAAAGATCATGCTCTACGTAGTTCAAAAAACAGAAGACTAATACGGAAGTAGGTAGACGCTTGCTAATATTAGGTTGTTGCATATCAAATGACTTAGAAAGTGACTTCGCTTTCGATGACATAAGAGTATCATTGAATGCCGCTTATGGAATGGCGGATCGAAGATTAAGGTTCAGAGAAAATGGCAAAGGTTTTGTAAACATTTTAAACCATTTTATTTCATGGTTTGTTGAAACAAACACCGGATTTGTGGCTGTCATTCATAGAAGACACTGTTATGGCAATAAATAGTTTCTATGTTTCAAAATTGATTAACATTTGCTTAGGCTGGCTGCCAGCCATTTTGTATTGAAATCACTTATAAAATACTTACACAGTTATTTTTCTGAAGCTTCAAGCTTTCAGTTCATTGCAGACGCCATTTTGTAGTACTTTTATGTCATGAACTCGTACTAGAGTTTCGATATTTCGAAATTGGAGCGTTAATGGTCAGCCATTTTGTATTGGTAACATTAACGAAGCATTTACAGTTATCTTCCTTAAATTATAAGCTTTTTTGATATATCATGGGCACCATTTTGCGATACCATTTCTCTCGACAGATATTTGATATGCAGCAACTCAATTATTAATAGTTTCTTCGGTTTTCAAACAGGAAAGTCGAAAAGTACCTTGTCTATGGTGTGCTCGGCCGGTGGCGAGAAGAGAACCGGTGGTTTGTGAAGATCAACCATGGAATAAAATTCGCTGCGTTCCGTTACGGAATGATACAATTCGTCAAGTTTTTTCCGACCGGTAGCCGTCATTTTTCTCTTCGCTGCTCTCCTTTCTTCGTCACGTGTCTTCCTCTCGGCTCCCTGAATAAACATCGAACAACTTGCGTAAATACTTGAACATGTATGAACCTCTTTAAACACGATCTTTATCTAATTATTTTAGTTAAACAAATAAATATTATTTTCGATAGCTGAAACGCTATAATCATATGATAAAGACATAAACCAAGTACCTTATCGCAGAACACCTTGATCTGACAATAGCCACGGTGTGAGGGTGGCGTATACGTGTGAGCATGTGGTGGTGGTTCCTCATAAGTGTCCACTTGAATGTGCAAAGGCAATCCTTTTACACCTTTTTGACTGGAGAAGTCTGTGCTGAGACATTGAACCGCCACGTTGATCTGGAACAATGTATAAAAATCATATTTAACAAAACGGCCATATATTGAACAATATTGATTTGCTGAAAGTGTGAATTTATTTCGAGCTACACTGGCGTAATTAGATGAGATTCAGGGACAAATTGATTTCTCTGTTCATAAGAAATTAGTGAAATTTTGGGATTTGAGGATTTGGGGCTTTAGGGATATTGGGAGATTTGGAGGACTTGGGCGATTTGGGGATTTTGGGAATTTGGGAGATTTGGAGGATTTTTGGGATTTGGGGATTTAGGGAATTTTCAGGATTTGGAAAATTTGAGGAGTTAGGAGATTTAGGGACTTGGGGAGTTAGGGTTTTAGGGATTTGGGAATTTAGAAAGTCGGGAATTTAGAGATTTGGGGATTTAGAAAGTCGGGAATTTAAAGATTCGGGGATTTGTAGATTTGAAGGTATAGGAATTCAGGGATTTATGGATGCGGGGATTTAGGGATTCGGAGATTTAGAGATTTAAGGATTAGGGATTTGGGGATTTAGGATTTCAGGGATTTAAGGATTCGGGGATTTAGAAAGTCGGGAATTTAGAGATTTGGGAATTCGAAGATTTATAGATTCGTGGGTTTAAAACTTGATAATTCGGAAGTTCGGAAATGTACATACTAGGGAATTTGCAAACTTATAAATTTGTAAATTTCTGAATTAAAAATCTTGAAACCTGATAATTTCCAAACTTATAAAAAGATGATAAAAGAAATAGCTCCAAAAGTGTCTAAATTCTTAATATCCACATATATCGCCAAAAATCCTGTTTACTCTAATATGAAATGCACGATAATATAGGACGTGGCCATAAAAGAGTAGTTTCTCTAAAATATTCGTCCTAGTTACGCCAATGGCTATCCGACATTAGATCCTCCCATAGATTGTTAAATGCAAATGGAAATCAAAGGATTCGTCTGGTACCTTAGCCGAGGACTCGAGTGGGTTCCAATAAACGGCGATCGCATTGTGTGCAACTTCTTCTATGCAGCCCACCAGTCCCACGCTGTTCTTCGTGTCTGTAATAGTGCAGATTATTATAATAATTGCAAATCATTCATCGACGGTTCGAAAGGGCGCGATTCCTTTCTGATGCGTCGCTTTAACACGATCTTACCGAGACCATTATCCTGTATCGATTGGCTTGCGCATAAAATACACCACTCACGTTATATGGCATTTATTAACATCAGATTTATTTTGCATTGAACATGCGCAATAATTACGATTGTAATTAAAACAAGTACCGCGTGCGTGTCTGACAAGATAGTCTAAGAAAGAAAAGTTACATTCGTGTTACTTTCAGCTGCCAACTTTTCAGACACGCACGGTAGAGGAAACTTGTTTTTTGAAACTTGCCTAATATGGAGAGTCTTTTTCGGTAACTTAATAGGGGAATATTTGGCCATTTATGAAAATAGGAATTTAGTGATATGGGGATTTATGGATTTGAGGATCTAGAGATATCAGAATCTGGAGATACGGAAATCTAGGGATGTTAGAATATAGGGATATAGGAATGCAAGGATACTGTAATTAATAGGGTATGAAATCCAGGGATATTGGAATCTAGAGATATTACAGAATAAGGGTATTGTAATTTAGGGATATTTATATCTAAGAAGGCTGAAATCCAGGGATATTTATATCTAAGAATATAGAAATCTAGGGATATTGAAACCTAAGTAAATTATAGTCCATAGATATTGATATCTAGGGATATTGGGAACTGTAAATATTGCAATTTAGGATTATTAAAATCTAGGGATATTGAACCTGGAAATATTGAAATTCAGGAGTATTGGAATCTAGGGATATTGGAACCTGGGAATATTGAAATCCAGGAGTATTAGGATCAAGATATTCCCTAGAGTCGAGGGAACCTAGGGATACAGTAATTTAAAAATTCAAAAGCTTGCAAATTTAGAAACGTAAAAAATTAGAATTTACAAATCTAGGGAATTTCACAAATCTGAAACCTTGAATACGTGGGATTTAACAAATTTTCAAACTAGAAAATGAAAAAATTGAAAAACTCGAAAATTAAAAATAATTTCAAATAGAAAAATTGTGAAATTTACACAGGTGTTCTCATCCTATAGTGAGTCTACCTTGCACTATACCAAGCTCAGAATTATTGATACAAGTGTACCACTTATTTGGCCTCCTCGTTTCGAATCCTCTCCATATTAGACAACTTTCCTCCGGACGAAGTTGATCACTTGTTTTTCAGTGTATTTAATGGGATCAACTCCGATGATTCTGCACGCTTTACTTACCGGCATCCAGGATGCGTTGCTTGACAGAGTGTTGTCTTCCGTGCCAGAATTGCCACGCCTTAATCTCGTCCTCTGGGCTCTTCTCCTCTCGGAACATCAACATTACCACGCTCTGCGCGACAAAACATCAAGAAAACGTTATAAGTACTTTATTAACCGCGATACAGTGTGTAAGGTCAGATGAATGACTTCCGGTGATGCGTGCGGTCACATCTTTCCTTTTGTCGACCAACCTTTTCTTGCCATTTTTTTTTTTTTCATATACCATCGTTTCTTGCGTTCTCCCTTTTTTTTTACAATAAATTGTACTCGGTTTTTGCTCGTATCAGTGCCGGATTAAAATTTTCACGCACCCTAAGTACTTTAGATACTTTGGGTTACTTTGTGGGTAATTGGGAATCTGGAGATTTGGATTTAAGGAGTTGGGGATTTTGGGAATTTCAGAATGGGGAGATTCGGAGGTTGCAAGATTTGGAAATTTAGGAATTTGGAAGTTTGTGGATTTGGTAATTTGGGAAATTTGGGAATGTAGGGATTGGGGGTTGCAAGATTTGGTAATTTGGGAAATTTGGGAATGTAGGGATTGGGGGTTGCAAGATTTGGTAATTTGGGAAATTTGGGAATGTAGAGATTGGGGGTTGCAAAATTTGGAAATTTATGGATTTGGGGATGTAGGGATTGGGGGTTGCAAAATTTGGAAATTTGTGGATTTGGGGATGTAGGGATTGGGGGTTGCAAAATGTGGAAATTTGTGGATTTGCTAATTTGGGGACTTTGGGAATGTAGGGATTGGGGGTTGCAAGATTTGGTAATTTGGGAAATTTGGGAATGTAGAGATTGGGGGTTGCAAAATTTGGAAATTTATGGATTTGGGGATGTAGGGATTGGGGGTTGCAAAATTTGGAAATTTGTGGATTTGTTAATTTAGGGAATTTGGGAATGTAGAGACTTGGGGGTTGCAAAATTAGGAAATTTGTACATTTGGTAATTTTGGGAATTTGGGAATGTAGAGACTTGGGGGTTGCAAAATTTAGGAATTGAGCAATTTGGTAATTTGTGGATTTGGTAATTTGGGGAATTTGGGAACGTACAAATTAGGGGGTTGCGAGGGTTGGAAACTTGGAGATTTGTGGATTTTGGGAATTTGGGGAATTTGGAGAATCGGGTGAATTTAGGGAATTTGGGGAATCGAGCAATTTGAGGAAAGGGGGTTGAAAATTTGGAAATTTAGGGATTTGTAAACTAAACTATTTGAAAGTTTAAAAATTGAGATATATGACAGTTTGGAGAATTTGTATATTTGGAAATTAGGGAATTTAGGGAATTTGTGTATTTGGAAATGGAGGAATTTGAAAACTTGAAAACTTGAGAACTTAAAAATTTGCAAATTTATAAGATTTCGAATCTCAGAAGAGTTCTGCGACAACCCTCCTTGTTTCAAGCAGCTTATTTTGTTTATTGATTAATGCAGCACTTCTTCGAATATTGACATTATCGTCTTGTTTCGCTATTTTCTGTTTCGTGTAACGATAAGAAAAGTACATACTGGGATATGTTTAGAAGCAACACCTGGTATCTAGACATCTAAATAGGGAGCTGCAGGTAATAATGATTATACGTGCGCGAACTCGTGTTAAGAGAGAAGGTGATCATTACGACGGTTCGATGCAACGATAAGCGCAGCTGGTACGGTAAATAAAAGTAACTATAAATTAAAAATCTTATTAAATAAAGGTAGGTGTACGCGTTATGGTCTACGTATACTCTGATTGTATCTTTTTCATTAACACATTAAATACCGCAGCGAAAACAAACGTAAATATGGGGTTGCGTATGTAATAATTATTTAACGGTCAGGTATTTAATTTTTTTTTCGCAATTTAACTATTACTTTTGTTACCCTCCAGGAAATCTACTGTACGTTGTAACTGCAATTACTTTGCATTTTATTTCTGAATTTACGTATTTTATTACGGTCAGTTAGTGACGCAGTATATTAACTATAGTTCATTATAGTTATTCATTATATTTATTAAAACAGCACTTGGATTTTATCTGTACACTTGCTATATATTTTAATTAATATTGTGTAAGCATAAATTTCAATTTACAATTGATGTATTTTTTAATGGGCAAGACTCCAGTTATATTGCCATACAGTGGTGGCTCAGTCATATGACCGAGTGGTTTGCATAAACTGAATCTACTGTTACATTGTCCAACTCAATATATTACTCCACACATTTTTCTTAGTCATCTATGACATATAAAATCACAAATGAAGATGAATATTACGAGTCAAGCTTCATCAACTTTTAAATTCTCATATTCATATTTATAATTATAACTTTCTACTTCATGATTCTTTACCCGCAAAATTAGTTTTCCTAACTTTATTACCAGCGAGACTGGCTCCTCCAAAAGATGGAGGATCAAGCATGGCGCTAACGACCAATAACACTGTCGATGAACCTGTTGAAATACGCGCACCTTCTATCTCCGTCCATCACGATGCTTAGCACTCTATAAAACTTTTTGTTTAACGGAGCAAAGTTTCATACGACGAAACGTTATATCCCGTAATTACAGAGTCACGGAACTGGCTGCACGATCGACGGTGGCCATTTTAATCGAAAGACGGCGGGAAAACACGGAGGCGAAGAAAAGAAAAAAAAAAACAAGAAAAACGCTCCAACTGTCCCGTGTCTCTTTCTCTCAATTAATCAACGTAATTGCACCTCGAGCGTAACGGGAATTTTTTCGCGATGAATCACGGGACACACTTCGCTAGAAATAAAAGGAGTAACTCGAAAACGCGGTTATCTAAGGATAGACGGCCATTTATTGGGAATTAGCAGTGTCGAATGGTGCAATTTATGCTACTGGATTATACGGTATCGGCTGATTTATACGATGTGCGTGTGCGCCCGCTCGAGCGTGTCTTTGGCGATGCCACGCTCACGCGAATTTCGCGTTTAGCGTGTGTCAGCGGATTCCTGGACGGTGTTCCATTACCGACCGAGCATTGTCTGCCCGGCCATTGATGGATCATTGAAGGCAAATGATACCGGGGGACGAGCCGCGCGCCATTATGCGTAAAATTCGAAAAATTTTCCCGCTGGATATATCGCAACCGCTCATTCAGCTCCGCTGTCGATGCTGGAATCTATAATCTACGTTACATAATTACACGCTACCGTGTGATTTATGATGCGTGTAATCGCCCGGCCACTCGAATGCACCTCTACAACAAACCGATAATCTCAACTTTCGATAGCTCGGTTTTTCACGCGTATCCTTACGTGCTTTTTGGGTTGACGTCCTTTAACAACTTTATATTCCGAGGATTTGGGATTTTCGGATTGTCAGATTGTCTTTGACGATACTTTCAATATTTCAATATACTTCTAATACTTCCAAAATACCTACAATAGTTTCAATGCTTTCAGTACCTCCACTTCCTTCAGTATTTCTAGTGCATTGGGTACCTCCAATATTTTGGATGGACCTAATACCTTCAGTACCTCCACTACCTCTAGTATTTCTACTACCTTCAGTACCTCCAATATTTTCGATATCCCCAATCCCTCCAATATCTCCAGCACCTCTTCCAATACCTTTAAGATCCCCAAAACCTCGAAAGCATTGAAACCTCTCAACATATCAAAAATTGTGAAAACTTTGAAAACAATCAATACTTACAACAGCGCAACATAAAGTATTTGAAGAGAATTTGAAAAAGAAACAAACGTTGAAATGCCAGCAGAAGGAAGTTGGAAACATTGATTAGAGCATAATCAACCCTCCACTTTCTCCTATCCAGATATTCTCGTATCTCCTTCCGTGTACCAACCCTGGTCGACGTGTACGATTCGTAACTAGTCTCGTGTTAGTCATTTTGCATCTGCAATTCCTCCTTATTAACCACTTTCCCCGTCTTCCTCTACATTAACCTCTCCGCGGCCGGCGATAAAGCCGGTACTTCCCCGGCACCGCCAATTCTTCGCCCATTCACCCGAATCACGAAAAATCCCCTAACCGTCGTGGCAGCAGTACATGCGTGAGTGCCGGTCTGCTTAGTCGAGCGTGCTTCTGTCGCGACGACCGATGTCACGCTCACGCGAGGCACGCGTTATCGTTGGCGGGTTCGAACGTACGCCGTCGGATTTTTCATCGCCTACCGGCGTTCAACGGTTGCCTGATTCTGAATTATTTGTCGGCAATCTGTACGCGAGCACGGCTCGCTGGAAACGTTAACCCGCGAAATACGCCCCGGGGACACGTGTAACTGGTTCGCGAGAAGGTTAACTTTATCTGATCGCGCGGCTCAAACGCCGGGACAATAAGGAAATGGATAAATGGTCGAGATAGAGGTCTCTATTTGAACGCGCCTCCGGATTCTCGAAATGTGGGGCCTAATTTCAATTGGGACTTGATTCTAGGTGGGTCCGTTTTCGGACTTGAGGATTTAGTTATGGAATTTTGGGAACTGAGGGTCTTTCGGGTTTGGGACTTTGTAATGTTGATACTTGGGACTTGGGATTTGGGACTTGGATTTTGGGACTAGGGACTTTGAGATTTGAGATTTGGGACTTGGGATTTTAGGACTTTGGAAATGTAGGAATTTGGGGATTTGCGATTTGGGACTTTGGAATGTTGATGCTTTTCTATTTTGGGACTAGGGACTTTGGGACTTGGGACTTAGGATTTGGGGACTTGAGATTTGGGACTTTAGAACATTAGAAATTTAGAAATTTGGGATTTGGACTTTGGCACTTTTGAATTTTGGGACTTGGGACTTTAGTATTTTGGGACTTAAGACTTGGGACAATTGGGACTTGGGACAATTGGGACTTGGGACAATTGGGACTTGGGACAATTGGGACTTGGGACAATTGGGACTTGGGACAATTGGGACTTGGGACAATTGGGACTTGGGACAATTGGGACTTGGGACAATTGGGACTTGGGACAATTGGGACTTGGGACAATTGGGACTTGGGACAATTGGGACTTGGGACAATTGGGACTTGGGACAATTGGGACTTGGGACAATTGGGACTTGGGACAATTGGGACTTGGGACAATTGGGACTTGGGACAATAGGGACTTGGGACAATTGGGACTTGGGACAATTGGGACTTGGGACAATTGGGACTTGGGACAATTGGGACTTGGGACAATTGGGACTTGGGACAATTGGGACTTGGGACAATTGGGACTTGGGACAATTGGGACTTGGGACAATTGGGACTTGGGACAATTGGGACTTGGGACAATTGGGACTTGGGACAATTGGGACTTGGGACAATTGGGACTTGGGACAATTGGGACTTGGGACAATTGGGACTTGGGACAATTGGGACTTGGGACAATTGGGACTTGGGACTTGGAACAATTGGGACTTGTGATTTGGGACTTTGGAAATGTAGGAATTTGGGGACTTGCGATTTGGGACTTATGAATGTCGATGTTTTTCAATTTTGGGACTAGAGACTTTGGGACTTGGGACTTTTGGATTTTGAGAGTTGGTATTGTTGACCTTTGGGAATTTGGGTATTTGGTACTTGGGACTGTAGGACTGTGAGACTTTAAGATTCTGGTATTTTTGAACTTGTAATTTTTGGACTTGGTACTAAAGTTTTTGGGACTTTGAGACTTTCAGACTTGCAATTTCTAGGCTTGCTACTTTGAGACAAGGAAATTTGAGGACTTGCGACTTGGATTTTAGAACTTGGGACTATAGTACTTTGGGAATTTGCGAATTTCAGACTTGGGCCTTTGGAAACTTTTGAATTTGAGATGAATTATGGGACTTGAGAATTTGGAACCTTCTTAAAATTACGAATTTTTTGAATGTTGATATTTATTAATTATGAAACTTTGTGATCTGAGACTCATGAATTTTGGGACTTGAAGAGATATATGAAAATTTCTGAATTTTCCAAAAATTCAAATTAAAAATTTAAAAATCGACTAAAACATGTAAAGTTAAAAAATGTTCAAACACCTCAGGACTTGAAAACTTTCTAATATCGAATCTTTCACATTTGTAAATATGCAAATTTCTAAATATCCAACTGTGCTAATGCACTTTCCAAATTTTCCACGACTGTATTTACATGAATATAACTAAGTGGTTCGAGTTACCATGCGGCTGAACGTTCGATTAGCAATTAACGAGGAAGTCATAACTTCAGTTATATAGCTAGCCGGTAGTGGAAGAGAGGAAGGAAAAAAGGAGAATCGGCAGGTTTATCAGAATGGAAATTGCTAACGGTGCGCAGTGCTGCCAATTAGAGCCGCGAGAACAAACGACCTCGTCCGACTTCTTCTTTTCGATGCCAGCGCCTCCGTGGGCTGCGCAAATTCTATCCTTCGTATAAGTTCTCGTACGAGCGTATAATATATAATAAACGCACGTTTATTTATCATAATATTTATGAAATTTAAGAGCACGTTCCTATAAACATGTCTGAATACACTATTTCTATCGTGTGCATTTTAAAACTTAATGAAGGTTTCAAACAAATATGGCGTCAAAGGGACGCGGTTATTGCGCATGCGTAAATACCGCACATGCGCAGTAAATTACTATACTAATTCATTACATTTACAGTGTAATTACCATAATAATATCACTGTAATACTGTTTATGACATAATTCTGATGAATATTCTCTGATAAGCTATTTGTACTGAGAAGTTATTAGTTTAATTATGATTTATATATAAAATACGCAATGCGCCGCCATATTAGTTTCTTTGTTTTCATGTTTTAAGCCACTTATACGTTGTTATACTATAACATTGCATGATTACAACTTATGGTATTAATTCATATGTTGTATGATACATAGTCGAGAATAACTAGACATAATTTGTTTGTTTAAAATCATCTTTGTTCACCATAGTTGTTCACTATCATTTTTTCTAGATATTTCCTTGCATGTTGATTAAAGTAAAAGCTTGTAAGGGCACTGATACTTCGCTAATTACCTGCTCTACACATAGAGCCCCTGGCGCAGGGAAATATGGAGGCTCTACCGTATATTTGCACATATATACACCGAAACACAGTTTCTTCACGATTCCCTCATAAAGGAGTATACGTACGCGAATATAAAACGCGTATGGGGTCAAAATAGACCCCATTCAGCACATTTAAGGTGAAATAAAGTAAAAATTCTGATGTTTTTAGTACGTGATTGTCAGTTATCTTACCTTAACAGTCTGTCCAGCTTTCAGAGTGGGTTTGTCGGGATCCGGAACGTAATCCAACGTGATCCCATAGAATTGACCCTTGTTGATATACGTGATTCTATCGTCCTCGCGTCTCTGTGACGTGCTGATCGGCGACTCCAAGTGGTACTTGAATCCATAGGCGGAAAATCTGCGTTCAGACAGCGAATAATTAAAAGAAAAGTTACGATCGTTTCTTGTCCGTTAATTATGAACATATCGATGTGTGTCGATAAAGCGTAACAACTTATTCATTTACAAGCGTGCACGGAAAAAGAAGATAACATTCGATCCCGCTTGTCAGTACTTGTACAAACCGATCGGGTTTTGCTCTATAATTTTCATATATTAAAGTACAATTATCGATAAGATGACATGCTTTTTGCTCGACACCGTGTAAACAAAACTCGGATTTGATTATTTCGCGATTAAATGGATAATTGCCTCGATGGTCCTCGCTGATTGTTAATTTATTTACTTGTTTATTTATTTTTTTATGCAGTTGCTATAAAGAATTGCGCTCGCTTATTTAATTGGATTCTAGATAGTTTTTGAAAAATGGTAATCGTATCTGATAATGATAATTGATGATAATTAAAATGAATTGGTTACGTTAATGAGCGAAATAAGTCAGTAAAATAAATTAGCAAAATTAATAACTGGAATAAATTACTAAAATAAATTACTAAAATAAGTTAATCAGATAAATCACTAAAATAAATCACTAAAATAAATTGATCAAATAAATCACTATAATGAGTCACTAAAATAAATTCATCAAATAAATTGTTAAAATAAATCATTAAAATAAATTGATCAAACAAATTATTAAAATAAATCAGTAAAAGAAATTAATCAAATAAATCACTATAATAAATTGATCAAACAAATCACTAAAGTGAGTCACTAAAATAAATTCATCAAATAAATTGTTAAAAAAAATCATTAAAATAAATTAACCAAACAAATTACTAAAATAAATCACTAAAATAAATACGTAAGATAAATAACTAAAATAATTTAGTAAAATAAATGAATGATATAAATTGATAAAACAAATCAGTGATACAAATAATTAAAATAAATCACGAACAAACTTTGAAAGTTTGAAGACCCAAAAATATGAGGTTAAAAACGTAGAAATTTAGAAAGTAAGAAACAAGATTTTTTTTATTCAAAAAAATGTAAATCCACAATTTCGAGAAACTCGCGAATAAATTTGAAATAACGAGAATTTAAAAATGTCAGAAATTATTTTAAATTTCATTGCACTGTACATTCTCCGAGGTAACGTCCTCGAACTCGACAAATAAATTCCCCAGAAGATGGCAACGAACCATTTCCTCGCGTTTTCCTCGGATAATCCTTTATAGTACCAAAAATGTCGGTGAAAAAATTCGAGTGGATAACATCAATTACCAGTTGTTGTAGCAGAAAATTACATCGAACATTTTCCTGTCGCCCGATAAACGTTTACGGTCAGGCAGAAGCTTACGCGGCCAGTTGTTAGCGATGGAACGGACGGCTACCGGCGAGCGACGCTAAATATAGAGCCGCGAAACGCGAAATAAAAGGCGATTATCCTTATCCGTGGGGAAGCGTAGCTTTTCCCTAGCCGTCGTATCGTCGGCGGAGTAGCGAGCTTTTCGCCTAGAGAGCCGACCTATTATCTTTATCTGCGCGACGACACGCGCTCGGTTTCGTATTCGCCGCGTTTCTTTTCGGTTTCGTTTTTATCTTTCTCCTTTTTATCTCCGTTCTCTGTCTATGGTGTCTTTTTATTTCAGTCGCGCCGGTCACCGATGGAGAACAACCAGGACAGTGCGGTGCATACGAGCCGATAACCGAGCCTGGCCCAGGTGAACGGCCTGCGATACTCTGCTCCTGTTCGCCGCCTACCTAGTTCAGCCTTATTATAACTTCTGTACACGCTTACATCTTGCTGCTCGATCCTGCAGGAGGAGCTTCATTCTTGCTCTAGAGAGAGTGGATTATGTCTCGAGAGGATACAGCTATGAAAGCTCTCGGAAGGATTTGAGGAGCTCATTGGAGGTGTGAAGAGGATTCGGGGATTTATGGAGTTTGCGATTTAGGGACGTGGAGATATCGGGTGCTGGATAAGGTGGTATTTGGGGATATTGGGTGGGGGGGAAGTTGGGATCTGGGGATGTTAAGATATGGGGATATTGGAATCTGGGGAAGTTGGGATCTGAGGATGTTAAGATTTGGGGATATTGGGATTCTTGCATTTATGGATTTTGAATTTTTGAGGTTTGGAGCTTGGAAATTTGTAGATTTAAGAATATATAGATATTGGGATCTAGGGATTTTGGGTGCTGGAGAAGTTGGATCTAGTGGTGTTATGATCTGGGGATATTAATACCCTATTTATTAGTAACTCCAATATCATTACTATGACACCATTTTTATTTCCCTAGATGTATACTCTTGCTAGGGAAAATATTCTTATTTACTAGCAACACCAATATCATTACTATGACACAATTTTTATTTCCCTAGACGCAGATCTCTTGCTAGGAAAAATATTCTTATTCACTAGCAACACCAATATCATTACTATGACACCATTTTTATTTCCCTAGATGTAGATCTCTTGCTAGAAAAAATATTCTTATTCACTAGCAACACCAATATCATTACTATGACATCACTTTTATTTCCCTAGACGCAGATCTCTTGCTAGGGAAAATATCTTTTGCCAGGTCAAAGATCTGCTATATCTCTATTTACTAGTAACTCTAATATCATTGCTACAGCACAATTTTTATTTCCCTAGATGCATATCTAATGCTAGGAAGAAAATCCTAATTCACTCAAATAGAATGGTAATCCATTGGTATAATATTATGTAAATTTGCAGGTAAGAAAATCTATGGAAATCTGTGGAATGAGAAGAGATGTTTCTTACATTTTTGGTATCTGAATCTTGTCCGCGTCGTTCTGTCTACCGAAATCGTGCCAAGGTCGTGACCTCGGTGGATTCGGGTTAGGGTTCGGTGTGGTCGCAGCCGAGGACACCAAGGCTCCACGTTGCACCTGCGCCTGTGCGTGGCTCTGTTGCAACTGCAGCTGCAACGGTTGATGGTGTATCACTGCACCACTTTCGAGGACCACAGCGGCTCCTGCTGCTGTTCCACCGGGACATAATTCCGTGTAGTCGAAAGAGGACTGCGTGCACAATACAAAATTCATTATTATTATTAAAAATTTGATCACTTGTAATTTTCAAAATCTCCGAAATTCCCAAAATCCTTAAAATCTCAAAAAGAGCATCGCATGTTATCTCGACCAGAATGAAATGTTGCATTGAAATAATTCATTGCATGTTTCTTTGGTCCTCGGTTTGTCTACCCAGGTGAAAGTGATAATAATTTAATCTCTCAATCTAACATTTTAATTTACCAAAATGTTTCGCAATCGCCCGATTAAATTACGATCGTGTTAACTGATAACGTTTATCCAATATTTAATCTTCTACCGTAACACTATACCTGTACACTGACACTTGCAATAATAATAACACTTCCTTTTTATTATTATAATAGTAATTTTATTATTACTGTAAGTGTATAAGTATAATATAAATAATTTATGATTAAAAAAGGAATTGCTTAAGAAAAGGTTTATTTACTATAAAAGTATCTAACAAAATAATTTCCTTAATTGGAAAAATGGTGTTGTTAAACTCTATATTATTAATGAATGACAACTAATTGATTTAATGAATGGAAACTTAGTGATTTCGCTTGAGAAAAATAGAAACGGAATTTATGCAACGACGTTCACAACGATAATACGGGTATTAGCATAAGCATAAAATACCGATTAATTTTTTCCGCTACTATCGTGCCAGTCGTGAAAAACATTGAATGAGGATAAGTAATAATCATAAGTTGACCAAGTAAATTCCCAGTCAGCGTGGTCTTAATATAGAGTAATTAACGTAAATTCGAATGATTAATTGCGGTGCAGTTGATGGACTCCAATAATTGCTTTGTGCAATTAAAATCACGTAAAAGTCGAAAAAAAAGTGTAACCTTAATATACTTATGACGTTTGCTTCTCACTAATGTTTTCGTTCCAATTATTTTTTACGATTAAGAGGAAACAGAGACATAGTCAACCTCGATTATACTATAAATTCATAATTGCTATTGATTATAATATGTTGTTACTAAATAGGAATTTGTGCGTTTAAGGGTGTAAGGTTATAAAAATCTGGGGATTTGGGGATATGGGGACTTGAGGATTTAGGGATTTATGAGTCTAGGTATTTGGCAATTTGTACAGTTAGAAATTTAGGGACATGAGAGTCTAGGGATGTAGGGATGTGGGATAATGAGAATTTGGGGATTTAGGGAAATAGGAATTTAGGAATTTTAGCTTTCAGATATCTAAGAAGATGGAAATCTAGAGATTTAAGGATTTGGGGATCTAGAAATTTTGGAATCTGAGGATTTGAGGATCTGGGGACTTGAGAATTTTGGGATTTATGAGTTTAGGTATTTGGGAATTTGTACAGTTAGAAATCTAGGGACGTGGGAGTATAGGGATATAGGAATTTTGGGATTTGGGGAAATAGGAATTTAGCAAATTTACCTTTTAGAAATCTAAGAATATGAGAATCTAGGGATTTTTGGATCTAGAAATTTCAGAACCTAGGGATTTGTTAGCGTAGGAATTTAGGAATAGGGAAATTTGTGAACTAGGATACTTAGAAATCTATGAATGTGGAAATCTAGGGATTTTCGGATCCAGAAATTGAAGCATCTAGGGATTTGGTAGCCTAGAAATTTAGGAATAGGGAAATTTGGGAACTAGGATACTTAGAAATCTAGGGATTTTAGGATCCAGAAATTTAAGAATCTAGGGATTTGTTAGCCCAGAAATATAGGGATGGGGAAATTTGAGAACTTGGATACTTAGAAATCTAGGGATTTTAGGATCTAGAAATTTAAGAATCTAGTGATATGTTAGTGTAGGAATTTAGGGATAATGAAATTTGAGAACTTGGACAATTAGAAATCTAGGGATTTGGTGGTCTAAAAGTTTGTGAATCTATAATTTTAAGAACCAACAAATTTAGGCACGTTCTAAGTATATAATGCTCTAGTAATAAAAATCTCGATATTCTAACTATATAATTCAGTAACAAAAAATCTAGAACATCCAAGTATATAATGATCCAGTAACCTTTCTATCCAGAAACTTCTGCAACTAGTAATTTGAAGCTATAAGTATTCGATAACAAGTTTCATCATTGTACATCCAGAAATCTCAAAATAAATAAATTTTCGAAAATATTGGAAAAGTCGGAAGTACATAAATGAAAAAATGTAGTCAGTTATGCAGGCACGAATTACGGAAACCGCTTCGTCCGTGATAAAAGGAAGGAATTTTCAGTGGATCGAATCATCCCGTCGATCGGAGGCAAATTGCGAGCCGGCGGCTAGTATCTCGCATAATTCTCGCGGGCGTCGAACGCGCAGCGATCCGCGCCGGACCATAAGCGATCCGTCACTCCCACGCATGCGCGGTTGTCGCGGGTAATCGGCCGCTTCCGGAAACATTAATCGGCCGACGGGTTGTATCGTGCGAGTTAAGTCATTAGCATTAGCGGTTGACATTACGAATTAGAAAGCACGCGTTCCGTTCTGCTCTGCTTGCACGACGCGACGTTTTAGAATCTAGGGATTTGTCGATCAAGAAATTTCGAAATTTAGCGTTTTCGGGAACTAGGAAATTAAGAATTAACGAGAATATGGATATCTAGGGATTTTTAGATCTTGAAATTTGGGAATTCTGGGATTTGGGGAACTAGGAAGTTTAATATTTTAAGAATATGGAAATCTAGGGATTTTCACACCTAGGAATTTGGGAATTTAGGGATTTGGGAAACTAGGAAATTAATTATTGTAGGAAAATGGACATCTAGGGATTTTGAGACCTAGAAATTTGGGAATTTAGGGATTCGGGAAACTAGGAAATTAATTATTGTAGGAAAATGGACATCTAGGGATTTTGAGACCTATAAATTTGGGAATTTAGGGATTTGCGAAACTAGGAAATTAATTATTGTAGGAAAGTGGACATCTAGGGATTTTGAGACCTAGAAATTTGGGAATTTAGGGATTTGGGCAACTAGGGAATTAATTATTGTAAGAAAATGGATATCTAGGGATTTTGAGACCTAGAAATTTGGGAATTTAGGGATTTGGGAAAGTAGGAAATTAATTATTGTAAGAAAATGGACATCTAGGGATTTTTAGACCTAGAAATTTGGGAATTTAGGGATTTGGGAAACTAGGAAATTAATTATTGTAAGAAAATAGACATCTAGGGATTTTGAGACCTAGAAATTTGGGAATTTTGGGATTTGGGAAACTAGGAAATTAAATATTGTAAGAAAATGGACATCTAGGGATTTTGAGACCTAGAAATTTGGGAATTTAGGGATTTGGGAAACTAGGGAATTAATTATTGTAAGAAAATGGACATCTAGGGATTTTTACATCTAGAATTTTAGCATTTTACTATTTAGAAATGAAAGAATATGAAAATTAGAGGGTTTGTGAATTTAGAAGTTTGGAAAATTAGGAATTGTCCAATTTGAGCATTTAGGAATTTTGGTATTTAAGGATCTAGTAATTTGGGAATTTATATATTTAAAAAAACATGGTATTTTTCATAGAAGAAATTTTTCACGTCCCATTTTTCCAAAAACTTGAACCCAGCAGACTACCGACAGCCCATTACTGGTAGACACCATAACACGTGAATTGTTCACGGGGCACTCGATCTGCCCATCGTTGACCCACGCCATTTTCTCCCCGATCGTAACGAAACTCGGCAACATCCTCCGAACATCGCTTTTATCAGCGGTGTAGTAATATCTCCGCGGCTTGTAACGGCTATTACACAGTACCATTACGCGTGTCGGCTGGTAACAGCGAAAAGCGTTAAAGATTAAATTCCGTAATTACAAGGCATAAGCTGTTGCAGCTCGACTTCGTCCCGGAAGTCATCCATCTGCGAGTCCGAAATTGCCTCTCGTCGACGAGAACGATTGTGTCCGGCAACACGAATTAGAGAATTTTAATTAGAATCTAGCGGAAAATCGCTGGACAAATATCACTATTTTTTTTTTCAAGACTTTATTAACTCGTCGAGGGTCAAGGATAGATATTTTAGTTTTGATAATGCTTTGCCAGGAAGCATACAAAAATTTGGATATTTTGAAGTATAAAAATTTTGTCAATTTGGAATTTTGAAATTCTTTGAATTTGATAAATTTGGAAATTGAAGATTTCATACTTTGTGGTTTTAGAATCTGATAAATTGGAAATTGAAAATTTCATACTTTGACGACATAATTTGAGAATTAACAAAATTTGGATCTTGAAAATTTCATACTTTGAGACTTTAGAATTTGATAAATTTGCAAACAAGAAATTTGGAAATTAGATAAATTAGAGAATGAAAAAAAAATAGAGAAATTGAGTAGTCAACGGTGCTCATAAGTGTGTAAGTTATTTACACGTGCATGGATCGGTGATTCGGAGCTGGTTGAGGTAATCTGTGCGATTAATGGATTGGAACTGACTGATTCTAATAAAAAAAAGGAGTACAATTTACTTCGTTTAGAATAAATATACGGCTAGTAATTAGATTGTACCGCGAATTTCTAAAGTATCGATTTAAAATGATAAACATCGTAATAAAGGGACTTTAATACTCAACAAGTTTCTGTTGATATTCGAGAACCGCCGAAACGGAGGGACATTGGCGTCACTTGGTGGAAAATAGGGAAAATCACCTTTCGTAAAGTTCTGATTAATAAACTTTCAAATTTGCAAGTTTATAAGTTTGCTGATTTACAGATTCACAAGTTTAGAAGTTTGTGAATTAATATATTCTCAAGTTCACAAATTAAAAAATTCACCAATTTTCAAATTTACAAATTTTCAAATTCCCAAATTTGTAATTTTCAAATCCCCCAATTTACAGTTCTCAAGTCCCCAAATTTGCAATTCTCAAATCTCCAAATCTCCACATTTCAAACATTCAAATTACCAAACTCAGAAAATCCACAAATCCCCAAATCTCCAAATCCCCAAATCCCCAAATCCCCAAATCCCTAAATTCTCAAATTCCCCAGAATCCCCAAATCCCCAAATCCCTAAATTCTCAAATTCCCCAAATCCACAAATCCTCAAATTCCAAAATCCGCAATTCCCCAAATCCCCAGATCCTAATATCCCCAAATCCCAAAATCCCCAAATCCTAATATCACCAAATCCCAAAATCCCCAAATCCCTAAATTCCCAAATCCCCAAATCCCCAAATCCCCAAATTCTCAAATTCCCCAAATCCACAAATCCTCAAATTCCAAAATCCCCAATTCCCCAAATCCCCAGAACCTAATATCCCCAAATCCTAATATCACCAAATTCCAAAATCCCAAAATCGCCAAATCGCCAAATCCCAAAATCCCCAAATCCTAATATACCCAAATCTCCAAATCCCCACATCTCAAAATTCCCAAAACCCTAAATCCCCAAATCCTAATATCATTCACAAATTTTCAAACTCACAAATCTCTAAATTTCCAAATTACCAAATTTCTAAATCTTAAAACTTCGAAAATTCCCAAACTTACGAAAGTCCCTAGGTCATACCCCAAATCCCTAAATTCCCAATTATTAATTCTATTAAATAAACCTATAGAATGCAATTCACTCAATTCCAATATAATTCCTGTTACGCCAATGTATATAACAAGCGCATAAAATTTCGGAACCCATGATGCAAGAAACTACTGAAAAGTAGTCGATGAGTGTGATACACCTTGGTATAGCAATCTTTCAACATTATATCTGAAAATAACCACTATACAGAAACCTAGTCATTATTCGACGTTTAATCGAACAACCTGTATCGATACGATTATTTCATCATTTTTTCTATCCTTCGTAATTTCGCGTTGCCAATCGAACGCTTCTAGTTTTCCGATAGTTCTTCAATGGATCTTGCAACTCAGGGTTTCTCAACCATTAACTTATATACTAGTTTATCTGGTACTTGTTATTTTTCTTTTGTAGATATTTTTTATCGTGAATTATATATTCATAAAATGTATTAGAAGTTTATATATGTTAAATCATATGTACATTATTCATTTTTCTGTTCCTAAATTCAAAATTCAAAATTTTCCACATTTTTATATTCACAAATTTTCAGTTAAAAAATTGTCAAATATATAAATTGATAGACTTATAATCACAGAATCTACGATTTCTAAAATTTTAAGATTGAAACTTTAAAATTCACAGGTTTACAAATTCTCCAAATTCCCAAAACTCCAAGTCGCTAAATCTCAAGAATCCTAAATCTCAAAATCTTGAAATCCCCAAATCTCCAAATCTCCAAATCCTACATCTCCAAATCTTAAGATCTCCAAATCTCCAAATCCTCAAATCTCTAAATCCCTAAATCTCCAAATCCTTAAAGCTTCAGAATGCCCAAATCTCTAAATTCCTAAATTCCCAAATCTTCAAATCCCCACATCTCAAAATACCCAAACCGAAACCTTTAGAATCCCCAAATCTCCAAATCCCTAAATCCCTAAATCTCCAAATCTCCAAATCCACAAATTCCCAAATTTACAAATCCCCAAATATATAATTTCACAAGACCCCAAATCCCTAAATCTCCAAATCTTTAAATCCCCAAGTCTTCAATTCCCCAAACCCTAAATCTCCAAATCTCCAAATCTCCAAATCTCCAAATCTCCAAATCTCCAAATCTCCAAATCTCCAAATCTCCAAATCTCCAAATCTCCAAATCTCCAAATCTCCAAATCTCCAAATCTCCAAATCTCCAAATCTCCAAATCTCCAAATCTCCAAATCTCCAAATCTCCAAATCTCCAAATCTCCAAATCTCCAAATCTCCAAATCTCCAAATCTCCAAATCTCCAAATCTCCAAATCTCCAAATCTCCAAATCTCCAAATCTCCAAATCTCCAAATCTCCAAATCTCCAAATCTCCAAATCTCCAAATCTCCAAATCTCCAAATCTCCAAATCTCCAAATCTCCAAATCTCCAAATCTCCAAATCTCCAAATCTCCAAATCTCCAAATCTCCAAATCTCCAAATCTCCAAATCTCCAAATCTCCAAATCTCCAAATCTCCAAATCTCCAAATCTCCAAATCTCCAAATCTCCAAATCTCCAAATCTCCAAATCTCCAAATCTCCAAATCTCCAAATACCCAAATCTTCAAATCTCCAAATATCCAAATACCCAAATCCTAAATCTTCAGAATCCTCAAACGCCAAATCCCCAAATCCGAATTAGAAAATTGCCGAGTTGTAAAATTTCGACTGCGGATAATCGCTTATCGTTATCGATTTATCGCGATAGTGGGAAGCGATTTGTTGTTCCGGTCGGTTCAGCGAGGTACCTCGAGTTGGTTGCAGACTCGATGGATGGCTTCCGCGATACCGTGCGTCAGGTCGAGTAACGAGCTGCGGTAACCGCGTTGCATTCCAACCTTAGAGAACGGAGGCCCTCGTATGAAGACGTACGAGTGAATAAACCATTCCGAGGGCCAGTTTATTAACAAACCACCGCTGCAAGCGCGTGCGGCCACGAACGACCCGCGCAATTTCACGAGACCGCAACGGTAGAGTCCTGCTAGGAATACCCTGGCTACTTCCTCTCTTCTTTCGCACGAAAATCATTTATCTTCTCATTTTTTCTACATTACTTTCCTTTTTCTTCGTTACTGAGTAAATATAATAATACAGTTCGTGCACTGAATCGTTCATTATAATTCAACTATGTAACATACATATATGATACATGTGTGCTATGTATAAAAGTTGATGGAAACTATATATGTATGTTGTAAGATATATTGTAATCATTGCACTCCTTTTAGCAATTTTTGAACAGCAATTAATTTATAGCAAATTTTTTTAATTCCATTGTTTTGATTTTGGAATTTTTATAAATGATTTGGTTATATAACCTGTTTTAATATAATTCTATAACATATGTTTTATTACGATTATATGTATGTGTATATGTGTGTAGTAGAGCATATGTAACATATGGAAACAGTAAATGCATGTGATATGTAAAGTAATTGATATATCATTAATTCGATTTATTTAATATACCAATTAAATTAATCTTTAATTGCTTTCATAGAATACATTATTAATTACATTTATATACTATATCTCTAATTAAATTTTGTATACTATATCGTTAATTGTGATTGTACAATATATTATTATATTAAAATTATATGATGCAATTCTATTTAAAAGAAAATTTAGTGCGAAAGGACTAAAATAAATGGAAAATAAGGCGCAGAAAAGAGTTCGGCATCAAAGTTACAGATCTTTTATCGTTATTAATGATCTCTCAGATATCATTAAAAAACGACGATCATAAATTTCGCATTTTTTCACTAATCGAACCGTTTAACTGCGTCACGGATCGTTATATTTCCTCCTTCTTTGAATCGCGACTTCATATTCTACGATAATGTATTCTAGCGCGTGTAACGTACACGTGTTTCCACGTGCTTTTGCGTACCACTTCATCATATGCGCTCTATACAAACTTTCGTACATTTATTCTCAGCTTACATAATCGGCTCTTTCGTTTTTCAATTTTTAATTTCTTCATTTTTCAGTCTGCCAATTTTTGAAATCGCAAATGTTCACATTTACAAATTTTCAGATTATTTGTTCTAAATTTTCAGACTTGTAGGTTCTCAAATTCTTAAGTTCTCCAATTCTCAAGTTCCCCAGTTCTCAAATCCCCAAATTCTCAAATTTTCTAATTCTCAAATTCCCCAATTCTAAAATTCCCCCACTCTGAAATTCCCCAATTCCCAAATTCCCCAGTTCTCAAATTTCCTAATTCTAAAATTCCCCAATTCCCAAATTCCCCAGTTCCCAAATTTCCAAATTCTCAAATTCCCCAATTCCCCAGTTCTCAAATTTCCTAGTACTTAAATCCCCAAATTCTGAAATTTCCCAGTTCTCAAATTTTCTAATTTTCAAATTCCCCAGTTCCCAAATTTCCAAATTCTCAAATTCCCCAATTCCCAAATTCCCCAAATCCTAAATTCCCCTATTCTGAAATTCCCCAATTTCCGAATTCCCCAGTTCTCAAATTCCCTAATTCTAAAATTCCCCAATTCTCAAATTCCCCAGTTCCCAAATTTCCAAATTCTCAAATCCCCAAATTCTGAAATTCCCCAATTCCCCAGTTCTCAAATTTCCTAGTACTTAAATCCCCAAATTCTGAAATTTCCCAGTTCTCAAATTTTCTAATTCTCAAATTCCCCAATTCCCCAATTTCCAAATTCTCAAATTCCCCAATTCCCAAATTCCCCAAATCCTAAATTCCCCTATTCTGAAATTCCCCAATTTCCGAATTCCCCAGTTCTCAAATTCCCTAATTCTAAAATTCCCCAATTCCCAAATTTCCAAATTCTCAAATCCCCAAATTCTGAAATTCCCCAATTCCCCAGTTCTCAAATTTCCTAGTACTTAAATCTCCAAATTCTGAAATTTCCCAGTTCTCAAATTTTCTAATTCTCAAATTCCCCAATTCCCAAATTTCCAAATTCTCAAATCTCCAAATTCTCAAATTCCCCAATTCCCAAATTCCCCTAATCTGAAATTCCCCAATTTCCAAATTCCCCAGTTCTCAAATTCCCTAATTCTAAAATTCCCCAATTCTCAAATTCCCCAGTTCCCAAATTCCCTAATTCTAAAATTCCCCAATTCTCAAATTCCCCAGTTCTAAAATTCCCCTAATCTGAAATTCCCCAATTTCCAAATTCCCCAGTTCTCAAATTCCCTAATTCTAAAATTCCCCAATTCTCAAATTCCCCAGTTCCCAAATTTCCAAATTCTGAAATTCCCAAATTCTGAAATTCCCCAATTCTCAAAACCACCAATTGTCAAATTCGGAAATCGTCAAATTCTCAATTTGACAAACAAACAAAATAAAAATCTGGATGAACCGTTTTCGTACAATGCGCAGATGGTATCGACGAGGAGATTTATAATGAAAACAAATATGTGGTTAATTAACTTGATCGACCGAATCTAATTATTCCTCACTGTACAAGCTCGATGTTTTAAGATCGAGCGTAGATCAACTCGAACAGATTCATCCTCGATATTGCACGTGCACTTTCGCCCGATCACTTTCCACCGGCGTTGATTTCGTGCCCAGACACCGTAAAGATGTTCTGATCTCTAGCAACAAATTAATCGGACAACACCTACCATTAAACGTTATCATGGCCCCCATCTTGCGGATATAACTTCTTCCACGCGCAATCATTTTCTGCGCACACTCTGGAACAGAACCTAACACGGGCTGCTAACGATACCAACCGCTTTACATAATCAGCAATGCATATCTATTAGGGATATCTGACACGTTTACCTGCGTTCAATGAGAATCGTCCATTATGCGTGTTTCTTTTTTTTTTTCACGTTACAATTCAATCATTCTCCGCGACAATTACAGTCGAATGTACGTATTATGAATTTTTTCTTTTTCTCCTGATTCTGATGAAATTATTTGCATGATGATTATCGTTCGTATCGCGTACGATAGAATTATCTCTTGGTATATTGCCACGGTTTTAGGGACACGGTCATACTTCTTGTGCATGTATTTTGATGTGTTGAAATTTGGGAACTGGGGAATTTGAGAATTTGGGAATTTGGGAATTAGGGGATTTGAGAATCGGGGAATTTGGAAATTTGGTTATTTTTAGAGTTGGGGAATTTGAGAATTAGGGGATTTGAGGATTTGGGTATTTGAGAATTAGGAAATTTTGGAACTGGGAAATTTGAGAATTGGGGAATTTCAGAATAGGGGAATTTGGGAATTGGGGAATTTTAGAATTGGGGAATCTGAGAATTGGGGGATTTGAGAATAGGGGAATTTGGAAATTAGGTAAATTTAGAATTGGGGAATTTGAGAATTAGGAAATTTAGGAACTGGGGAATTTGAGAATTAGGAATTTTGGGAATTGGGGAATTTTAGAATTGGGGAATTTTAGAACTGGGGAATTTGGAAATTAGGTAAATTTAGAATTGGGGAATTTGAGAATTAGGGGATTTGAGAATTTGGGAATTTCAAAATAAGCGAATTTGGGAATTGGGGAATTTTAGAATTGGGGAATCTGAGAATTGGGGGATTTGAGAATAGGGGAATTTGGAAATTAGGTAAATTTAGAATTGGGGAATTTGAGAATTAGGAAATTTAGGAACTGGGGAATTCGAGAATTAGGAATTTTGGGAACTGGGGAATTTCAGAATAGGGAAATTTGGGAATTAGGGAATTTTAGAACTGGGGAATTTGAGAATTAGTAAATTTAGGAATTGGGGAATTTCAGAATTGGAGATTTGACCGTTTAAAAATTTGTAAATATATCAATTTTACTATTTAGAAATTGGACTATTTGCGAATGAAAAGATTTGTAACCTTGATACCTTAAAAAATTCTAACTTTTACTAAAAAATTAACTGACAAAATTTAAAATAGTAAAATACGAGAAACTAGTAGTTCGCAGGTAAATAGAAGAATGGTATAATTAGTACAAACCTGGTGTAGCGCCGTGGGTGGATGATGATCTTGCCTGGGTGTGACTGCGTCGGCGCCGATGCCAGAGTCAGGGCTGGGAAGATCAACGGTCAGGACTTTGCTGCTGCTCGAGGACGAGCGTATCGCGTGTGTCGTCGCGTAAGAGCTTGGCACAACCTCGTACCTCGTGTACGAAGCGGTCGTGGTGGACAACGAGGACGAACTCGAGGAGGCCAAAGGTGGTAGAGCGTCGCCGGTCACGTAGACAGCTGTCGCCTCCTGGTGCAATCCGCTCGGGTTTCCAGTGTTCGCTGTTCCTGTCGCCGAGGTGGACGTGTACGCCGTCGACTGGAGTCGTGGACTGCACGAGCTGTAGGGGTCGTATGGACTTCCGTACTGTTGTACCTGTAATTTCATTACCGATAGTGTCAATAGTTTCTCTTCGTATCCTGAATCAGATTCAATTCGAGTTGCAAACATATATGACGTCACACTTTGTCACATCATCTTTTGTACTTTGACCTTAATGCACACTTACTACCGTATAATAACCCTTTACACTTAATTTCTTTCACCAACTTTTAATTTACAAATCCAAGAAAGGGATCCTCAAATGTATTGCAACATTGCAGAGTATGTGACAGATATTCACATAGACATACAGAGATTACATATACAGCCATTTTCCTGTATTATAAGTAGCAAATAAATGAAGATATATTCAAGCAATTTATCTGAATTGTTTATGAGATCCAAGGGAATGTTGAGGCACACTCGACATACGAGTGCAGAAGGTTAACCCCTTTGTCCTTAATGCACACTTACTGCCATATGATAACATTAACCAACATCCCTGGCCATCGAGTTAGGACCACGTATGAAAATGTCACTTTTATGTCCGAAACGATGTGTGGAAATACAAGATATTGACATGTGTTAATACATTAGTGTATCATATTAGTAGGTAATGAATTATGTCATTAAAATTTGAGAGACCTTTTAAATGTGTACAATGCTGAAAATTTATAGTAGGTCTAATTTGATGGTTAGAGACTGCCTATTGACCTAAAGGACTTCAATAATGGATGACAACAGCGTTAAATGTAGAAGGTTATAGGTATACTATAGACCTGTTCTTAGGATGTTGACTTTGAACATCGTTCAAGTGTTAAACAATAGCGTTAAATGTAGAAGGTTATAGGTATACTGTAGCCAACCCTGTTCCTAGGATGTTGACCCTGAACGGTTACTTTAATTTATTTGCAAATATAGAGTCCTAAATTCTAGCAGTGAAGTAATAATTTGAGATCTCACCTGTATCTGATGTTGAGGATGATGGTACATGCCCGGTGGCGTAGGGCTGTCGGGCTGGGCGTGTTTGTGCCTCTTGCTGGGCTGTTGTGCACCCCTGGAGGAGCTGAGGTCTTCGGGTTCGCGTTTGACCCCGGCGATACCGGCACTCGAGGAGCCGTCGTGTCTGAGCGACTGCGGGCTCAACGGAAGCGGAAGGCCACCCTGAAGACTCTGCCCGGGACTGTGGGATTGCTGGTTATATTGATGTAGGAAGTGGTGAAGTTCCCCTCCACCGGCACCTTCGCCACCTTCCATGCGATTCGTCGATCCGGAACCGGACCCAGGCGCCTCCTGCACCAGCAGCTTTTGCCCCATCACACCCCTTCAACAGTCCGTGGAGAATCGACCTTTAGCAGTGCTCCATTGTGCAACGACCTTCGTTTCTCCGAGCTTTTCGAATGGCCGATCGATTGCTCTAAGTACGCGTGGCGAATCGGAACGAAGTTCGTTGCGATTTTTCGACGATTTTTCGTCGTTCGATTTCAAGTGCAATATTTGAGAAAATGGGGTTATGGTTGTTTTTGCTATTGGCGAGGTTTTAGAAGGGAGAATGATTCAGGTAGAATTCGTGTTGTACATTTGAAGTTTAGAAATTTGGATGTAGTCTTTTTTCCTTTGCAGAAAGGAATTTATGCGAATAGATTTCTGGATATATTATAAGTTTGTTTCAACTTTGGGGAGAATGATGAAGCTGGAGTCTAGACTTAGAGACGTATACATATAGATGTAAATATTTATGGATGCAAATTTGATGGAGTTAATGCTGATATCTATCTACATTCATAGACCTTCAAATTTCAAATGTGAAATTTAGTCATTTCAGACATATAAAATTTGTAAATTCAGAAATCTGTAAATACAGAAATTTAGAAACTTATAAATGTAGAAGCATAGTAACTTAATAATATAGAAATTAAGAAACTTATAAATTTAGAAACATAGTTACTTGAAAATATACAAACTTGAAAGTTCAGAAAAGAAGCACAGTAACTTGAAAATATGCAAACTTCAAAATTCAGAAATTTACAATAGTAACTGGAAAGCACAAAATTAAAAAATGAAGAAACCAATAAACTACAAAATTCAGAAATTTACAATTACAACTACAAAGCATAAAATTCAAAAATGAAACTAATAAACATAACCTAAAACTTCTCAAGCCCACAAACCTTGCGTTCCTACCCTAAAAATTGGACCTTGAAAAGCAATGTAAAAAGCCAACGAAAAGCAAAGTAACTAAAAAATCTCCATACAAATCCGTAGCAAAGTATGAATAAAATAAATTATATCAAGAAGAAATCATTGATCCATCGATCTCTCGCGTCGACGCGATAATTGGCATTGTTTTTGGGAAAGATTGATTTCACCGTATACCCTGATACGATAATTACGGTCTTTCACGGACGATCGTTCTTTTCCATCGTGACGTTTGAATCCACGGTCTCGTGGGAAGCTATAAAACGTTAATATCGTATTAGCTAACGAGCAGAGCGATTTATCGTGCAGAGTACAGCATTTATGATGAGGCAGACGATCGACAACGCGACGCGTCGACGGTACATTTGTCATCGCTTTGCCTCTATGACGATATCATCGGTGCCGTGTATGTATAAGCTATAATTAATTCATAGATTTTCAAGGTCCGTCACGGCGAATAAATGCGTAATGTGTCTCATCAATAACGCTATGGCGTGGCTGTTTCGCAATAGTGGCTTTTCTCGATAAAAATCAGACAAAGACAGCCGCGGATAAATATCAATGGTCTCTAATCATTACTAAATATAAACGATAAGCATGATGCGTGCGTTCCTTTCCAATCGCTATCAATTATGCGTCGATTAATACTGCGATTGAACGTTATTTTTTCGCGTTCGATATGATTTATATGAATGAAAGTGCGAAATTAGTTGGACTGATATAATCGGAGATAATTTTATAAAAATGGCGGTTGTATCGATTTGGGGGATTCATACAGAAGTGGGGTTCTGGACGAGAAAAATTTATTTCTATTTTAAATTGCGGATTTCTGAATATTGGAAGATGATTATCGGGATGATTGTGGGGATGTTATAGGAATATAACAATTGAGAAATACTTTCTTGTACTACTATATTCTATCACTATTTCAGTATTCTGATAACGTCAATTCTTCAGTGATATACATTAGTATTATTATACAATATAACTACTTACCAATCTGTAAATGTGGTCTACTCATCTATTGATCTAACATCAATATCTACCAATATAAATCAATCTATCACATTATCAATATCTACCAGTATTAATCAGTCTATTATATCATCAATATGTACCAATATAAATCAGTCTATAATGTCATCAATATCTACCAATATAAATCAATCTACCACATCATCAATATCTACCAATATAAATCAATCTATCACATTATCAATATCTACCAGTATTAATCAGTCTATCATAACATCAATATCTACCAATATTAATAAGTCTATCGTATCATCAATATGTACCAATATAAATCACTTTACCATATCATCAATGTCTACCAGTATTAATCAGTTCATCATATCATCAATATCTACCAATATAAATCAGTAAATCATATCATCAATATCTACCAATATTAGACAGTCTATCATGTCATCAATATCTACCAATATAAATGAGTCTATCATATCATAAATATCTACCAATATAAATCAATCTATCATATCATCAATGTCCACCAATATTAATCAGTCTATCATATCATTAATATCTACCAGTATTAATCAGTCTATCATATCATCAATATCTACCAATAAAAATCAATCTATCGTATAATATCTATATCATATCATATCAATATAATCCAACCTACCCTACGGTAAATATTCATGAATAAAGTCTCCGAGATCATGAATATCAACGTAAAGCAACAAAAGTTTTCAGGATCAGCATCGAATCGAGTCCGCGTATCAAAGCCATCCGGTTCCTAAACCAACGAAATCAATTTCCCCTAGTTTACGCGTCCCGTCGGAGTCTGG
This sequence comes from Megachile willughbiella, assembly GCA_945859595.2. NCBI lineage: Eukaryota > Metazoa > Arthropoda > Insecta > Hymenoptera > Megachilidae > Megachile > Megachile willughbiella. The sequence goes on along the minus strand of OX243798.1, from coordinate 12,097,068 downwards.
GAACGCGTACACGTTATCTGTTCCGCCGAGCATCGCTGTCTCGCGTCGGCTCGCGTCGCATCTGCCCCGTCCGTGCTGGTGGCAATAAAATTTTTCGGGCGCGGAAACGCGATTCGTCGAACGGTCGTCGGTATATGTGAATCGAGAGAGGATCGGCCATTATGCGAAGTAGTTAACATGTTATATTTAGCATGATAATACGTATCCACAATACACGGGACCCTTATAAACTGCCAACGCTTCTCGGTGCATACGAGAGCCTCTTACCGTCCTTCCATTTCTCTCTTTTCACGATCGTTCTCTTTTTTCATTCCCTTTTCTTCGTTATCCCGTTTGTACCGTCCTTGCCAGGTTCACCGGTCTCTCCTCGTCGCCGTGTGTCTCCTGCCACTGTGGTACCCTACCCTACGGTCAGATGCTCCCGTACAATGGCTCCTTTTTTTTACACTTGATACCTGATCTCCTCTCTCGTCTAACCCTTCCGTCTCTGTCTGCATCCTCGAGGAGGGGAGATTGTGACACGTCGTCGCCCTCGGCACACTTGTGCTTGAAGAGGTGCGGATAGGAAAAACGACCCCGTGAACCCGGACGCCGGCCGTCTTTTCAGAGCCGCGACTGTCATAACCGGAGGCCATGGCACCGTCGTGCACCTCATGAATTCGGCTTACGTGAAATGGATCCAGCCACCGGACGACCGATTCGTTCCGCGACGATTTAATGCCGGCAGTAATGCGATGCTAATCCCTGATGGAGGATCGAACGAAAATGTTCGAGAATCGCGACTACTATGCCGACGAATATTTTAGACTGCGCGGGGATTCGATTGCTGATCTCTGTACTGACGTGTTAATCCCTTGGGACTTGCATGATAATGCTGATATCTGCAGGAATATTCAGAATCGAGAGCGTGGATTCGTGTTCGGAATATTTTAGTAAGATCTGTGTACTTCTGGGGCTGACGTGTTAATCCTTTGGGACTTGCATGATAATGCGGATATCTGCAGGAATATTCAGAAACGGGAGCGTGGATCAGTATTCGTGTTCTGAATATCTTAGTAAGATGTGTACGGAAAGATAGCCGATCCGTGTACTTCTGGGGCTGACGCGTTAATCGTTTGGGACTTGCATGATAATGTGGACTTCTGAAGGAAATATTCGTCGAGAGTCATATTAACGTGTTGTACGGTCATCGTTTTTTGAATATTTTAGCAAGATGAGAAGATTCAATTGCTAGAGAAAATATTCTGATCAAAGAGTTCATTGAGCTTTAAGGATTCTTTAGGATATGAAAATTTGAGCGTTAGGTAAAAACTTGGAGGCATAGGAATTTTTCAATTTTTCAATTTCGGGATTATGGAATTTAGCAATTTAGGGATTTGGAGGAGTAGACATTTGGGAATCTGGGGATTTAAGGGTACAGAAATTTGGGAGTCTAGGGACTTAAGGGTACAGAAATTTGGTAATCTAGGGATTTGAAGGACTAGAGATTTGGGAATCTAGGGTTTTAAGGGTACAGAAATTTAGAAATCTAGGGATTTTGGGGGGTAGAAATTTGGGGACTTAGGGATTTAAGGGTGTAGAAATTTGGTAATCTAGGGACTTGGAGGAGTACAAATTTGGGAATCTAGGGATTTAAGGGTGTAGACATTTGGGAATCTAGGGAATTAAGGGTATTGAAATTTGGAAATCTAGGGACTTAAGGGTACAGAAATTTGGTAATCTAGGGATTTGGAGATATAGACATTTGAGAATATAGGGATTTAGGACTCTAGAAATTTCGAAATCTAGTGATTTTGGGATATAGGTGCTTGAAAACCTTAAGAGTTGGAAGAGTTGGAACTTGTATAAACATTTCAGAATGTAGGGATTTAGAAATCTAGAAATGTAAAAATCTAGGGATTTAAGAAAATCTGCCTTTGAGAAGTTGAAAATGTGAAAAGTTCGACTTTCAAAAATTCCAAAACTTAGGAATATAAAAGTTTAATTAAGAAATTTGTAAATTTATACAGTTAGAAGTTTAGCAATTATAAATTGAAAAATTTTAAGAAATTCATAAACCACGCCGTGGAATTTAAAAATGCTCAAAGTCTACAAATTGAAGAAATGTTGAAATCGCCGAGACGAAAATATTAAAACGTCTCGTGAATCAAGATGTTCATAATGATATGAAATAGAGCGTTTATCAATCTTCGAACGACGCTTTCAGCATCGAAGACACACACTTCCATCCCCGCATCGAACAGTCGTCTCCGAACGGCCACTAAATCCAAATGCATACACTAAATAATAAACGTTGCGTCACAAAATATAAAGATTTTGCAGGCGATGGCAGGAGAAATGGCAATATAATATACGTATCTCAACAGCTCCGAGAAGCTTTTTAGCGGGCGAGAAAACCTACGCGTAGATCGTCGACACGAATGTCACATTTCAATATTCTCCTTTCTCGTTTCAGTAATTTATAAATCGCCGTAAAATCCCGGGACGAAGCGAGTATCGCGTCGGTGTCGAGACGGGAATCCGTTATAATGCCGTTAATGGTCGCGTTACAATGCCACCATTCCTGTTAGGAATTTACGCGACGAGTTCTCGCGGCTTTTTGATGCACCGGACAAAAACAATAATGCGTTTCCCGGTAATGAGCATAATTACGCGAAACGTGTTGGGAATTAAACGGTAGCCTGCATTAATCACCGACAACGGTTGCGAGAGGGTAGATGGACCATTTAGGGCAACGCATCATTTATGACCTGTTCATGAACTGTTTCACTGGAAACTGTGAAAAAGATGCTACTATTTTCTTGATATCTTGTTCATTCCTTGCTGAGACTTTGAAACTCATGTATGTGAAACTTGTGTGATGTATGTGCAACTTGTGTGATCATGTATGTGAAACTTGTGTGATGTATATACAACTTATGTGATTATGTATGTGAAACTTGTGTTATCATGTATGTACAACTTGTGTGATGTATGTGCAACATGTATGATCATGTATGTGAAACTTGTGTGATGTATATACAACTTGTGTGATTATGTATGTGAAACTTGTGTTATTATGTATGTACAACTTGTGTGATGTATGTGCAACATGTATGATCATGTATGTGCAGCTTGTGTGATGTATATGCTACTTGTGTGATCATGCATGTGAAACTTGTGTGATCATGTATGTGAAACTTGTGTGATCATGCATATGAAACTTGTGTGATCATGTATGTGTAACTTGTGTGATGATGTATGTGAAACTTGTGTGATGTATATACAACTTGTATGATCATGTATGTGAAACTTCTGTAATGTATGTGATACTTGTGTGATCACGTATGTCAAACTTGTGTGATGTATGTGAAACTTATATGATCATGTATGTCAAACTTGTGTGATGTATCGAACATAAGGAAGCGTGAGACATCTGAAAGAAAATATGGAAAGCGAAACAAAACATGAAGTCTGAAAGAAAATACGGAGCGTGAAAGTTTGAAATTGTAGTTTCCCGCCATTTCGTGGTTACGTCAATTTCCTATAAGTTAGCGTACTTAATATCGCACGGTTGGTTCCTCTTCAGGTTCGACTGACGAGCGTACGTTCGCCGGTGTACGATGACCTTTCGGCGACCCGACGACCTCGAAGCTAGCGAGGTACGTCTGTCTTGTCGTCGATAATGCTGCACCGTAAGCTCGTAATTGCCTCTTTTGCTGGTGCGAGCGCAAACGGTACGCGCGTTGCGTGGCGACACGGCAAAAACGGCTCGGTCGTGTAACGTTACGTGGAATAATTTACCCGTCTGCCAGGGAAACGGTTGCAAATTCATGAATTCGTTATGTCGATATTTACTGGGTACTCGGAAGAATTTCCTCCGTACAAGAAAAATACAAATATTATATTATACTTCAAAATTACGTTGTGATAAATTACTAGGAACTGAAATTGACAGCGATTTTCTATGGCGAATATTTGATATTTGTAGTTGGGGACGTAGGGATAGTGGGATATAGGGGTAGTGGGATGTAGGGATAGTGGGATATAGAGATAGTGGGATATAGGGGTAGTGGGATGTAGGGATAGTGGGATATAGGGGTAGTGGGATGTAGGGATAATGGGATATAGGGATAATGGGACGTAGGAATAATGGGATATAGGGGTAGTGGGATGTAGAGATAGTGGGACGTAGAGATAGTGGGATATAGGAATAATGGGACGTAGGAATAGTGGGATATAGGGGTAGTGGGATGTAGAGATAGTGGGACGTAGAGATAGTGGGATATAGGGATCGTGGGGTGTAGGTATAATGGGATATAGGGGTAGTGGGATGTAGAGATAGTGGGACGTAGGGATAATGGGATATAGGGATAATGGGATATAGGGGTAGTGGGATGTAGAGATAGTGGGACGTAGAGATAGTGGGATATAGGGATAGTGGGACGTAGAGACAGTGAGATATAGGGGTAGTGAGATGTAGGGATAGTGGAATATAGGGATAGTGGGACGTAGGGACAGTGGAATATATGGGTAGTGGGATGTAGAAATAGTGGCATGTTGAGATTGTAGGATGTATAGATAGTGAGATGTAGGGATATTGGAATAAAGGGATAGTGATATGTAAAAGTCACTTCAAAAATCACTCAATTTTCATAGAAGTCACATTTCGACCCACTTTTCGAGAAGGTCGTGAAGTTTCCAAAAGGGTAGGATATTGCTTGCGGTACCAGGTAGGACCCGGTTCGGAACCGGAATCGTGATTTCTCAAACCGGAAATCGGAAGAGGTGGTAGCGGAATGGAGGAAGAACTCGAAAGACAGGTCCGGCTAACATAAGTGGCGCTGTACCGGCTCGACCGGGTCACTCGTTTGATCACTATTATTATTGTTATGATTGTTATTATCGTCGGGTTGGTTTTTTTGGCTTCTTTTTAGGAACGCGAGTAGAGGACAGGCTTTTTTACTTTGGCGATCACGCACGCACCGCCTCACCTGTGCTACCAGCACGCGCCACCGGTTCTACGATATGCATATGTACAGTCGACAGCAAATATGCTCTTCCTAGGGATGTTAGGGGAAATAAAGGAGAAAAACTGCGGCATTGCGTCGATTTTTGGAGGTGTTTGAGGATTTTGGGGATGACCAAATGGGGGTATTGGTGGAATTTTTTAGAATTTTTGAATAAATTGGGGAATTTGGAGAATTTTTAGATTTTGGGGGATTTATGGGAGTTGGAGAATTTTGGGAATTTGGAGAATTTGGGGACTTTGGGGGATTTATGAGATTTGGAGAATTTTGGAAATTTTGAAGAATTTGGAGTCTTTGAGGAATTTATGGGATTTAGAGAATTTGGAGACTCTATGGAATTCTCCATCACTGCACCTGAGTGTACGCGCCTTTTTTGACGTAGCCACAGCAGTCCAAAAGAAGCGGCGAATTTAAATGCGCGCAACGTGGACTACTACTAGGTACTTCCCGCTCGTCCTCTTGGACGGCCTCTTTTGACCCGTTTTCCTCGAACGTGAATTGCGCCGTTCCCGGAACAACCGGCAACTTTTAGGAAGCTTCAAACGCTTAGTATTTCGAGCACGCGCCGGTCGGTGATCATAATCTTTGATCAGACATCCCTAATTTGATCGACGGATCACATTTTTATCAAGATTCGTCTATCACGTTTTGGTCATAATTTGCAGAGCTCTTCAGATAAAATTAGCTAGAGATTTTGACCTATTTATGAAATTTTGTTTTTCAGGGTTATTGTGGTACTAAATTAAATAATACTACTACTATTATGACTACTATACGTATTATTGTGTGATAACTATTAAAGTAACAAGTTCATTTTAATTTCAGTGTAAGTTCATGAGACAATGAGTAGAAATCATTGAACTAATATCTTATCCGAAAAAAAAGAAGTTGAGAAAGTGTTTGAAAGTTTCAGTATGTCAGACACGTGTTCTAAGGATCTTGATTTTCATGCGAGTCCTTCGACGTCCTCTCTCATAATTCACCCTAGGACTTTGATCTTAGCGTTTCTTTTACCCTCCCCTTTCGGAACAGCCTCCTCTTAATCATTCCGACCATACACTAGAATTATTGGCACAGAAACGTACAAGTATTCTAGTATATTCGTAGAATAAACGTCGGTCCGTTCCTAGAAAACATTGAAGTTTCAAAGGACATCTCGAGGATTTGATATGTGGAGCATGCGCGGAGCTAGTGCTTTTGAAGATCACGATCTAGACGCGTGACTTCTGTCTTATCTTACGTTTCTGAATCTCAACCGGATGAAAATGATCGAGTGTTTAGTCCTGCCAGCGAAAGACTCGTAGATCTCTTTGTGCGATAAGTTACGTGTAATGACATTTCTATAAGCGATCAATCAATCCTCCTTTTAATTAAACGACCGAACGAATCGGCTGTCCGGCTCGACCATCGGACTTAATCTTTCATCGATTTTTATTCTACATACATATTTGAATAATAATTTTTCTTTTAATCTATTGTTTAAGTTTATTATACCTGATAATTCATAGGTTTATTTATTGCTATTGAAATAGCATAAGAAAATAAATAATTTCCAAGTTAAAAAGAACATAGGTCAACATAAATCAATTTTGCTAAATACCGATTCTTCCAATTAGTATAGGATGAGTACTGATTATTCCGATGATAATCTTAATCGCAAGTCATTATTCATAACAGTTCAACTCTTTCAACGCTTTGCATAACCTACGGAAACATTATGTACAAATTGTGGTAATTTGCAGGATAATCACAACGCGAGGTTCCTAGTTTTCTGATGGTAATCAGAGTAGTTATTAATTAAGTCCGCATCCGTTAGCGATGGAATACTCGAGGAACCGGCCCGTAGAGATCGCGGGGTCAAAAGTGTACTTAATACATTGTCACGTCGTCCGTAAACCTTGTAGGGTCGTTTAACGCGAGTTTTCGCAAGGGTTGCGGCTCAGAACCGGAATTTCCGTTGCGAAACAGGAAGGTTTCTTAACCTTAAAAATGATCCTGAGAACCGGAGTTATTCAGCGAGTTCACGGTTGCTACGACATAGACTGTAACGAGGAATTGCTATTGCATTAGAAATCGCGTCAAATACACTCTAAAATAGCATTTTATAGCTTCTGGATACTTCACTCTTTAAATGAACAGGTCCAGGCGCAGATTTCATTGATTAAATTTTGAAGTTATCATTTATGAAGATTTGGAGGCTGAAACCAATATGGCGTCAGACCTGCGCAGTTACGTCTGCGCAGCACATCGACGATACATGTATTAAGAGTTATTCAATTTTAATAATTTAATTCTAGTGAAGGTTCGATACAAAAGAGTATTACTCAGAAGAGTATTAGAATAATACTCTTTGAGAATATTAATTAACAGAGTATTATTCTTTTGTATAAAAGAGTGTATATTGAGATGCAACTTATGCACTGCGCATGCGTCTTTCTATGACGCCATGTTAGTTTTCGTCCTGTCTTCAATTAGATCATGTTTTCAGAGTATCTGTAACCAGATCAGTTTACATACGTAATTGTGGGTTAAATTACATAATTGGGACCTTAACCTAGAACCTCCTTTCAGAGAATTAGACTTAATTATTGTTAGCGAAACTGTATTATACATTTCAAAAGAACAGTATAGAGATATTGATTTATATGAACATAGAATAAACAATTATTAATAGCAGCCCCATTTCGAAGGGTTAGACTTATTTACTGTTACAGAAATCGAATTGAATGTCATATAATAATTGGTACCTTAACCTAAAACCCCATTTTGAAGCTTTAGACTGATTGTTAGTGAAACTGTATTATATACCTACAATAATATTACGTATAATTTCATGAGTATGTATAATTGAAAAGAATATTGATATACATAAGCAAGAGAGCAAGAAATGAGCTTAGGTCCTATCATATTGCTGCAAGAACGTTCACCCTCGAACAGTTTTAACAAAGTTCAACGAAACGTTATCAGAGTAATCTCACGGCTGGAAGTGGCAGCCATTTTACGAAGCCTGATGTTTCGCCGCCACCATTACGTGTCCGACGACAATTCCTCTATGAGCCATAAAGTCGTCAGATCCGAGTTTCCTTGATCGCGAGGTAGTATCGTGGAAAGGCGGCGGCAGCGAGGGTGTGTTTCTACTAGAATTACTAGACGAGGAGGAGGAAACGTTTACGGCGTTTTGTGATCATAAATTCAAATAAAGGGGAACGCGCTCGCGTTACGTGTCGGGCATAAAGCACCGGCAGACAGCGAAAACGGGGCATGCCACTCGTCCCGCGTCTGGTTCTGGTTCTTCAGGCCCGTTTCGTTTTACGACGTGACACGAGGCCCTCGTCAAGTGGGTCAGAGGCCAGCCTGTAGTAGGCACACCAGGTTCCTCGTAGTCCACTGATCTCCTCGTAACGATAACAAGACGACGAAACGCGTAATAAGGAGTTAAGGCCGTGTTACACGTACTACGGACTCTAGCTTCCAGCTGGGGTGACACTTTGTGCCTCTACATTTTCTTTTTTACATTCCTTGCCGGATGTCTTTCTTTGGATTTCTATGAATCTCCACAATTTTCAAGTTCATTTCAGATTCTCCAGTTTGACAATTTTTAATATTTCAGTGAATTTCAAATGTTCGGAAATAAATTTTCACGCTTTGAAAAGTTCAATATATTTACTTATAATAAATGTCACATACTGTTGGTAGGTAAAATTAAGGAGCGAACACCGAAATCTACGGGTTCGAAGTTTGAATGAAAATTAGCGAAACGAGTCACGTGCGGCTCCAATCAATTAAACGAGGCCCCGCAATGCTTCACCGACAGATTGAAAAATAAAGTATTCCATTAGGCAGTTGGCAACGTTAGTGACTTTCAAAGATGACGAACGAAGTCGAGGTGTAATAACCACCTTGCAACATGATTCATGCGCTACTGAAAATAGACGCACCGCGTACAAAGGCTTTTTTTATTTCATCTTCTTCTGCTTGATTTTGTCTCTTTTCCTTAACAAGATCTCCGCGTAATGATAACGAAGCGACGCAATAAAAAGACAACGGCGGTCAGTCATTGCTCGGCCGGCTTTTGTCAAAAGTCAACCTTTTAATGGCTTTTATAACGTGACCGTGTCGCGCCCGCGTGTCTTTCACACGCCGACAGGACAATAAAGCAGGTCTCGTTTCAACGTTCGTGATGTACATTCTGAACGTGTTCCGTCGAGAATCACGAAACACACCTCTTAATTAGCGAAATGGAGAGAATAGAGGATCAAGATTAACGTTTAATCGTGAACTGGTTCCTTTAGTTTTTACCGGTTGGGAAATTTGTGGGATGCGTGCAGTGAATAAAGACGTACAAATAAGGTTTCATAGTGGATTCTTTTTGGGGGGCGAATTATTTGGTGGAGGTGTTATGTTTGTTAGAGTATCACTGACAAGATAAATTCTGTGATTGTTGATTTGTAAATTTGGGAATTTTTAAACTAAGAATTTAAGAATCTATAAATCTACAAATGTACAAATCTGCAAATCTAGAAATCTACAAATCCACAAATCTACAAATCTACAAATCCACAAATCTACAGATCCATAAAGCTAAAAATCCACAAATCTACAGATCCATAAAGCTAAAAATCCCCAAATTTACAAATCCCCAAATCTCTAAATCCTCAAATCCCTAAATCTTCAAATCTACAATTCCACAAGTCCCCAAATCCTTAAATCCCGAAATTCACAAATTTCCAAACCTCTAAATCCCCAAATCCACAAATTCCCTAACTCACAAATCCTCAAATCCTGAAATATTCAATTCCACAAACCCCTAAATCCCCAAATCCACAAACCCCGAAATTCCCAAATCCTCTTTCAGCCTCTGAAATTGGTGAAATAAGGATAAAATGCAAAAAGGGAAAGGAACAGGTTCTCGAAATCGATCGATACAGATGAACACAACGTTGTGATCGCGAGCGAAATGAAATCCACCGCGAACGAAGGATCGGTTCGAATTCCATTTCACAATACGTAATACATCCCTTGCTGCTATGGAAGATGTAATGATACGCTATCACGTGTCGAGGAGAAAGAACCGACAAAAACTGTGCCCTGGTGACACGATATTAGCAATAATAGCAACATAGTAGATATTTGCTCGTTAAGTTTACTGTTCATAGAAAATTATTGGAAATTTTTTTGAGAAAAATTTAATATGTGTACATATATTTTCTTTTTGTAGGTAGAACTTTAGAATTTGTAAGAGTTAAAAAATATTTAAAATGTATATTTATTTAACATGTTTAAATAACATGTTTAATTAACATGATTTAACAAGCAATGATAAAATTACAATGACAATAATGAACGAATAAAGATAGAACAATAAAAGCAACAATAATTAACGCCGAAAGGTGGTGCCATAAAAATGACAATAATTAACAAGTAATGATACAGCAATCAAAATGATAATAAATAACAAATAAAGTTAGAAGCATAGAAATCACAATAATTGGTAAATAATGAGACAGGAGTACTAAAATGATAACAATTAACAAGTAATGATACAGCAATTAAAATGATAATAAATAACAAATAAAGTTAAAAGCATAAAAATCACAGTAATTGGTAAATAATGATACAGAAGTACTAAAATGACAATAATTAACGACTAAAAACAGAACTATAAACGTGACAATAATTAACAACTAAAGACAGAAGCATCAAAACGACAATAATTAACGAGTAATGATACAGCAGTTAAAATGAAAATAAATAACAAATAAAGTCAGAACAGAATGATCGAAATAACAATACTTAACAACTGAAGATCGAATTATAAAAATGACAGTAATTAACAACGCTGTAACCAAAATTGACAATAATTAAAAGTCCAAGAACAGAACTATCAAAATATCAATAATTAACAACTAACACTTTTGCAACCAAAATTGACAATAATTAAAAAAAACAAGAACAGAACTACTAAAATATCAATAATTAACAACTAACAACGTTGCAACCAAAAATGATAATAATTAAAAAAAAACAAGAACAGAACTACCAAAATATCAATAATTAACAACTAACAACGTTGCAACCAAAATTGACAATAATTAAAAAAATACAAGAACAGATATACCAAAATATTTAACAAAAAAGAACAGAGTTACCAAGATAACAAAGATTACCAAATGAAGTATAGAAAAATAATAAAAGAAAAAAGAGGAGAAACAACACAAAGAACTATTTGTTGATCACGTCAGAAAAGCAAGAAGAATTTGATTTCATTGGTGGCGGAGGTCGCTGTATTATGGTTGTCACATGAAGACACGGGCGTTTAGATTAAAGCAGCGATCTCCGTGGAGCACGGGGTCCATCTTAACCGTGGCGGCTTGCTGTGAAACCGTACGCCGATGGCACAACCCCATGGCGAGCCATAAGTGACTCGACCCGAGCGTAACAGCCCTCTCTTCGGCATTATCTGTCTCTCCTGTTGCACGGAATTGCAACGTGCTTTTACCGAGTTGCTGAACTTTCTGCTTAATGGTACCATCTCGAGTCTGGGATAATAATAATTTCGCTCGTTAAGGGTAACACGCTTCACGCCTCCTGCGAGCACTGCATCTCGGCCAGGTTGCCGATGAATCCATTACACCGTGCTTCCTCTCATTTTTTTTTTCATTTATTTAATGTTCTTTCAAATTCTTTTTTCAGTTATTTCAATTTCTAATTCTTCCTATTTTCAAATTTCCCGATTTCTAAATTCCCCAATTCTCCAATTTACAAATTTCCAAAGTTCCAAAGTTCCAAATTCCCAAATTCTCAAGCTCTCAATTTTCCACCTACTCCAAGTTTCATAATTCTCAATCTTGAAATTACTAAATTAGCCAACTTTCCAAATTCTCCAATTCACATATTCCCCAATTTCCAAATTCCCCGATTTCTAAATCGCACAATTTCCAAATTCCCCAATTTCCAATTTTTCCAATTTCCAAATTCTTCAATTTCCAAATTCCCCAATTACCAAATTCCCCGATTTCTAAATCCCCCAATATTCAAATCTCCCAATTTCCAAATTCCCCAAATTCCAATTTCCCCGATTTCTGAATCTCCCAACTTCCAAATTCCCCAATTTCTAAATCCCCCATTTCCAAATTCCCCAAATTTCAATTTCCCCGATTTCTAAATCTCCCAATTTCCAAATTCCCCGATTTCTAAATCTCCCAATTGCCAAATTCCCCAAATTCCAAATTCTCCAATTTCCAAATTCCCCAAATTCCAATTTCCCCGATTTCTAAATCTCCCAATTTCCAAATTCCCCGATTTCTAAATCTCCCAATTGCCAAATTCCCCAAATTCCAAATTCCCCGATTTCCAAATTCCCCAAATTCCAATTTCCTCGATTTCTAAATCTCCCAATTTTCAAATTCCCCAATTTCTAAATCCCCCAATTTCCAAATTCCCCAAATTCCAATTTCCCCGATTTCTAAATCCCCCAATTTCCAAATTCCCCGATTTTCAAATCTCCCAATTACCAAATTCCCCAAATTCCAAATTCCTCGATTTCTAAATCCCCCAATTTCCAAATTCCCCAAATTTCTCAAGTTCCCCAAATTCCCCAATTTCCCAATTTCTCAGTTCCCCAATTTCCAAATTTCCAAAGTTCCAAAAATTCCAAATTCCCAAATTCTCAATTTCCCACCTACTCCAAGTTTCATAATTCCTAAATCTCCAAATTACTAAATTCCCCAAATTCCCCAAATTATTCCCAAATTCCCAAATTCACCAATTCCCAAGTTCCCAAATTCTCAATTTCCCACCTACTCCAAGTTTCATAATTCCTAAATCTCCAAATTACTAAATTCCCCAAATTCCCAAATTTCCCAATTACAAATTCCAAATTCCAAATTCTAATGAACAACCTAATTTTCCAAATCCCTCCATTTCAAAATGCTCCAAGATACCAAATTTCAATCCGCAAACTAAAAACGAAGCAGCTCTATTCTATTACTCTTCTATCTACCCGTTCTATCGGTCGCTATATTTTCCATGTAAAAGCCATACTTGTTGAGCGTGGATCGTAGGAAGGCATACGAAAGACGGTAAAATTGTATTCGTGGTATTGGAGCTCGCCTTGTCGGGCATCGAAGTCTCCGGCGTCGTAAATTGAACGCCGTTATCACTGTGTCCGTATACGAAAATGTTTCGAAACCGACTTTCACATTTCTGCCACGTCGATTCGAACGCTCGTTCGTCGTTCTATCGGCTATAGGAAATTTATTGTTTCGCTAAAATCCAGCCACGCCATGGGTAAACTTCGTTCCTTCGACACGTGTAAATGCGAAACGTGCGCAAACACGTCGTCGTACCTTTTCGATCTTTTAAATTTCGCTCCAACTTTGTAACTCGGACACATTACTTCTCTTCGGTTTTTCGATGTTAGACACTTTTGAATGTTGCGATTTTTTTCAAGCTTGAATTTTTTGATTTTTAGGACTTTAAGATTCTGGAATTTTTAGAAGTTTTAGGACTTTAGAGGTGCTGGAATTTTGAGAATTTTTGGGACTTTAAGATTCTGGAATTTTCAGAATTTTTGTGAGACTAAGATTCTGGAATTTTGAGAACTTTTGGGACTTTAGGATTCTGGAATTTTCAGAATTTTTGTGAGATTTTAAGATTCTGGAATTTTTAGAACTTTTGGCCCTTTAAGATTTTGGAATTTTGAGAATTTTTGTGACTTTATGATTCTGGAACTGACAACTTTGGTAATTGAGAAATTTGAGAATTCGAGAAATTGAAAAATTCAATAGTTGAAATTTACAAACCATTAAGAATTTGCAACTCCATAATTTATCAAATTACAAACTGCGAGATTGTGATACGAATTTTCGTAATGTAACTTGGTGATTTGAAAATAACAATTAACAACTAACAAATATCCTCAAATAATAAATTCCAAATTCGTAAATTTCCCATGGAGAATTAAGAATAGTAAGCAGTGGTTTTATCAGTAGTTTCTGAGAAGCTTCTTAATCCACTGTTAGAGGATCAGCGAAACGAAACGAGAGTTACGCTCATCGAAGATCGTAATTACGCCTCGGTGTCTTCGGAAAATCGAGGATTACGATAAATTCCCGTATCCTATGGGACGCCTTAGACCCCTGTAAAGTTTGTAAACTATCCTACGAGCGTACTAACGACAGCCAAGATTCCGTGTATTCGTGCAATCCCGGTGACACAGGCCGTAAACTACATCGGATCCGGTGAAATTATGAGTTGTGTATTAATTGAACCAGCATAGTAATTGAACATAGAAAATCCTCGAATTATCTCTGTCTAGCTTTGACTATCAAAAAATTCTATAATTTGATTCCGTTTTAATCTCTTAACGCATGGCCGTTCTTTACCTGACGATGTTTGAAATATTTTCGTATTAAATCTTGTGTTTATTTCTCTTACCGTTTTGTGACTTTTTACGTTCTTTAATTTATGTTCTTTGCTGGTGGAAATTTATATTTTCTGTGGAATTTATAGATTTGAATAATTTTCGTAGGAAAATTAAAACTAGCGGTGTACACACTTTTTTGAAATTAAATATGGAGGTAAAGAAATAAAGGAACCTAACCTAATTTTTTTTATTTAAAACTATTTATTTATCAGTAGTTATCGTGGATATTAATTATAGGTACTCTATTGGATTTGAAATTTAAATACACTTTTATAAATTTAAGTCCCACAGTTTTGTCTGTTAAATAATCATTTTTATTAGCAAATAATCTTTTTTATTATTTTCATAATTTAATAATTGTTTTTATTATTTTTATTATTTGTACGATTTTGATTATATATTTTTATATTTTTAGATGGATATTCTTTTCGGTGTTGTATTTATAATAAATATTGCAATTTTCATTTCGAGTTAAAAATTTATTAAATTCTCGTATGAATGTTGTACGATAATTTACATAGACACAATTTCGATTGTATTTCGCCATGTAACACACCAGCTTTCACGGTAATAATCCACGTGTACATTGAAATATTAGCTCCGCGTGAATTACAAAATGGCGGTCCACATTTTGCAACAAGCAGTTAATACATTTCAATTTACAAACGAAAAGTAAGAGATATCGTTGGCGGACTACGGTTTCACGAATCGTAATTAAAAGCGTGGTTAAAACGTAACAGTAATACGAAAGGGGCTTGTCACTATGAAACAAGAAATTAATTAACCGTATATGCATTCAAAAATCCAGCCAACATTAAACTGGTTGAATAATTGAAGCCGGAGAACTTACAATTAGTTCGAACGACAAGAGACGTAAATTAAAAGCGTACCGGAGTTTATTAAAATTCACAGCATTCTTTTATTGTTCAGTACAGCCGTGAGCGAATTATGAAATCTCTACATTTTCAAACCTTATAGTTCCTAAATCTTCAAGAATTCAATTTTTTAAACTCTTTTTCCAAATGAACAAATCATACTTTCTGATCTTCACGTAGTCAAATCTCTAAATTCACAAACTTAGAACATCGAAATTTTTAAATGTTCCAATTCTCAAATTTAATTTCCAAATCTTTGAATCTACAAATTTTTAAATCTCTAAAGCCTGAAATCTCCAAATCTTACAAATATTTAAAGCCCCAAATCTTGCAAATCTCCAAATCTTACAAATCTCCAAATGTCTCCAATTTTTTAATGTTCCGAATCTCCAAATTCTCAAAATCCTAAATCTCCAAATCTGTACATGTCTCAAATGTTTAGATGTCACAAATCTCCAAATTTCTTAAATCCTAAATCTCCAAATCTCTACATGTCTCAAATGTTTAAATGTCACAAATCTCCAAATTTCCTAAATCCTAAATCCCCAAATATCAAAATCTCCAAACTCCCAAAACCTTAAATCTCCAAATGTCCCAAAACTAGAAATTCCCAAAATTCTAAATCTCCAAATGTCCACATTCCCAAATCTCCAAATCCCCAAATCCCCAAATTCCCAAATCCCCAAATTCGCAAATCTCCAAATCCCCAAATTCCCAAATCTCCAAATCCCCAAATCTCCAAATCTCCAAATTTCCAAATCTCCAAATCTCCAAATTACGAAATCTCCTAATTCTCAAACTCCAACTTTCAAAATTCTGAAGTCTCAAAATCCCCAGATCCCCAAATGTCAAAATCTTCACTATTCCAACTTTAAACCTCCAAAAATCCAAAATTTCTACACCTCTTTCACTAAAAATCCGACCAATAAAAACTCAACAATACTTTCATTCCCTTATATCGCCATTTTCCGTACCAACTCCCAACAACTCATAGCAACCCATACCAACCTAAGAAAGACCAAATAGAAAATCCCCTAGCGATCATTAACAGCGCCTAAAATTGAAAAAACAAGAGAAAGAGAAAAAAAGGTGTAGAAAGTTTAATGAGTATTCAAAGAATCCAGGATTAAGTGACAAGCTAATCAACTAATCCCGGGAAAGTCATTCTTCTTCGAGAAACGTTTCCTCGGCTTGGAAGCACGAGAAAATCCAATCCGGAGATTCACAGGAAAACGAACGGTTCTCGAAAGAAGCCCAATTAATCGCAATCATACGAACTTTCTCTCGATGATTCATGAAAATTTGCGCGCACCTCCGGTCGATTTATCTCTAGGTAGCAAAAGAAGCACGTATACGGTGTTTTTTCGTCGAACGTGTCCCCGATGACACACAATTTGAACATTCAACTGCGTGTACTCGGCTGCAATGTAGGTTTTCCTTGAATTACAAGTATGTAGACCTCGATAGTCGTTGATTCGTGCATTTCCATATTTTCGAATTATTCGTTGGTAGATGTTTTCTGATTTTCCGATCAGTCAATTTTGGAATTTTATAATTTTGGGATTATGCAATTTCTCGGTTCTTTGATTTTATAATTTTACACTTACTTTTTGGATTTATTAAATTTATAATATTTCACTTTTCCGACTTCTCAATTTTCTATGATCTCAGTTTTCCAATTTTCTCAATTTTTCAATTTCTCAGTTTTCCAAATTCGCAATTTTCCAATTTCCCAATTCCCCACTTTCCCAATTTTTCTATTTCCCAATTCTCCAATTTCGCAATTTCCCAATTTCCCAATTTCCCAATTTCAGAATTCCCCAATTCCCCAATTCCCCAATTCCCCAATTCCCCAAGTCCCCAACTCCCCAATTTTCTACCTTTCCCATTTTCCCAATTTTCCATTTTCCTGTACCCCCAATTTCTCAATTTTCCAATTTTTCACGTTACCAATTTCCCAATTCCCCACTTTCCAATTTCCAATTCCCCAATTCCCCAATTCCTCAATTTCCCGATTACCCTATTTTCCAATTTTTCAATTTTCCAAGTTCCCAATTTTCCAATTCCCCACTTTCCAATTTCCAATTCCCCAATTCCCCAATTCCTCAAATTCCCGATTACCCTATTTTCCAATTTTCCAATTTTTCAAGTTCCCAATTTCCCAATTTCCCTCTTTCCTAATTTTCCAAGCTCCCAATTTCCTAATTCCCCAATTCTCCAATTCCCCAACTCCCCAATTTTCTAATTTCCCAATTTTCCATTTTCCTATACCCCCAATTTCCTAATTTTCCAATTCCCCAATTTCCCAATTTTCCATTTTTCATTTCCCCGTTTCCCAATTTTCCAATTTCCTGATTTTCCCAAATTTCAATGTCTTCATACACCTATGGTCTCAGATCCAAATTTTCTCAAATCTTCCACTTTCCATATCCCTATACTCATATCTCCAAATTCCTGTACGGTTATAATATCCCCAGATTGAAAATTCCTCGACTCAGCTGAGAATCGTGCACAGTGAATGGAAGTCTAACCTTTAATCTTCGCGAAGGTTTGCATCTAACCCAGACCCTGCGTGCGAGGTTCTTGCGTATATCTTGGCTATTAGTAAGCGATACTCGACTCTGAAAAGCAGAAACTTGCGAGAAGGGTCGCTTGTCTTCGCGTTTATTCCTTCACCAACGCAATCTTCCTTATTTCTTGGTAACTTCGAGCTTTTTCTGCGTTTGGATACGTCTAGGCTTAGCAAGAATTGTGAGTCAGTATGCAATTTGTAGATTATTCTACATCTTGAAGTTACTGGTATCTAGTTACTTATTAGAGTTGGAGGTAGTGTCATTTTGAAATTGTACATTTGTAGATTTCAATCGAAATTTCTATATTTCTGAATTTAAAATTTTCAAATTTGGCGAATACGAAATATTCAAATATGTGAATTGGAAGATTATTAAATTATTGTATTACACAATTTCCAAATTCCCCCATTTCCAAATTCCCTGATTTCTAAATCTCCGAATTTCCAAATGTTCCAAATTCCAAATTCTCCGATTTCCAAATTTTCCAATCCTCAAATTCCCTAATTTCCAAATTTTCCAAATTCCAAATTCCCCGATTTCCAAATTCCCCATTTCCAAGTTTCTCAATTTCCAAATATTCCAAATTCCAAATTCCCCGATTTCCAACTTTCCCGAATTCCAAATTTCCCGATTTCCAAATTTCCCAATTTCCAAATTCCCCAATTTCCAAATTTCCCGATTTCCAAATTCCCCAATTTCCAAATTCCCCAATTCCCCAATTTCCCAATTTCCCAATTCCCCGATTTCCAAATCCCCCAATTTCCAAATTTTCCAAATTCCAAATTCCCCGATTTCCAAATTTCCCGATTTCCAAATTCCCCAATTTCCAAATTTCCCAATTTCCAAATTCCCCAATTCCCCAATTCCCAATTTCCCAATTCCCCGATTTCCAAATCCCCCAATTTCCAAATTCCCCAATTCCCAAATTCCCAAACTTTCAAACCTCCCCTTACCCTTTCACAATTCCCAAATCCTCAAACCCCTAAATTCCCAAAATCCCCAAACTCCCCAATTGCCAAATCCCCAATTAAAAATCCCCCAATTAGAATCAGCCTAACCCATATCATACTTTATCCACCATCCACACAAACATGACCAAACGCACTCACCCCAATATCACACACCATCCCTAAAAATACCCCAAAACTCGTTACACAATTAAACAAAAAAAAGAAAAGAATAAAAATTTCATGGCGTTAACGGGTTATATCTAGCAAAGTCGAGCCTTCTACGTCGCCAACGGTGGCATCATCCGAAAGTCTCTCTTGTTACTTCGCCACGGGGAGATGCCGCCCTAATCTTCCCTCGCATCTTCTTTCCTTCTCCCTGTCTCTTCGAGACTCTTTATCCTTGTTTCTCCCGCTTTATCCGCCCCATTATCTGCACACCAGCCTCCTCTTCTCTCTAACTTTCGGCTCGTACCGCTCCTGCGGGAAACGCGATAGCATCTCGACAATTTGTACCATGGCGGATCGTTAAAACTGCTCGAGGAGAGGAGACGATGCCGAACACCGCCAGCTTAATCCAATTTCATTGTGTCGCACGATTCACTACCATACTGTTAGGCATACTGTTATACTGTCACGCTTTTTTTAGGGGAGATTCGTTTCCTGTTGGATGACTTCGATCGAGATTTCGATGTGAATTTTTATCTGTTTACTTTCAGAGGGTAGGGGTAGTTTCTTGCCTTTATTTCAGTTTCATTTATTTAAATCGTGTGCAATTTCTTGCTGTTCGGTAAGTTTCCATTGGTTTTCATTTCAACGATCGAGATTTCGATGTGAATTTTTATCTGTTTACTTTCAGAGGGTAGGGGTAGTTTCTTGCCTTTATTTCAGTTTCATTTATTTAAATCGTGTGCAATTTCTTGCTGTTCGGTAAGTTTCCATTGGTTTTCATTTCAACGATCGAGATTTCGACGTGAATTTTTATCTGTTTATTCTGAGGGAGAGTGGAAATAGGGGTAGTTGTATTTGTTTCAGTTTCATTTACTTAAATTCTGTGCAGGTTTTTGATTTCGGCAAGTTTTCATTGGCTCTATTTTTCAAGTTTTACAGCTTTGTGTAGGAGGAAGTTTATAACTATCATGTGGTCAGATCCTTTTTAAAATGATATAAGTTCTATGTATAGTTAATTGTGCATAGCGAACATTTTTAAACTAAAAAATTTTTAATAACAGCTAAATATTTACATAAAATATTATTAAAAAAAAATGTATACTCAATTAAATTTTTGTCACATTTTAATTATAAAATAATTATAAAATTGAAAATTTTATTTAATTTTCTCCAGTCGAACCATGTTTGAATCTCACAAAGTTGTAAGCTTATTTCCACAACACCCTACGGTACGTGTCCACACACGTTGCCCCCATGGATCCGTGCGTACCGTTAAGGATTCTCAACAGTAAATTACAAAATATGCTAAGCGGCCGATATAAATCAAAAGTTGGTAAGGGTAGTTGCGAAGGGACGAGGAGCCGTAGAAACGGCCTCGTTTACCCGTCGTGGTCCGTCTTCGGGGGTCGATCGGTACCCAAAATAAGGGAGGAGGGAGCCCCGTGTCATGGATCCCTACGGATAACCACTTTCTCTCTCACGGACACCCGGTCTGGAGTTTGCAAACCCAGCAAATGGACCGGAAGACTTGCTTCTGTACGATATTTACTCGTTCAGACTGAAACTTGACAAATTTCCGATGTACCAAATTTCCCGCCAAATTTTAGGATTTACGCACTTGAGTAGCAAGCTTAATAATTATTCGTTACAAGTTCACAGTACATACGTTTATCGTGTCAGACGTATTTTATATTTGAGGTAATTGTTCATTTTATAAATAACAGTAGTCCAATTTTATCAAAACTTAACCTATCATTTCTTTGGCAGCTGCGTCAGAGTTAATTATTGCTACAATGTTGTTGCTAGTTTAAATTTAGAGATCCTTCATTATGCAAATTATAATTGATATCAAACAGACTCTACCGTGCAAATATAACTTCGATTTGTCTGACGTGTTACGTGCGTCACGAATGCGTCACGTTATAAGTCAAACACGATGAACACTAAAATATGTCTAGTGAAAGTAAAAAATATATATCTATTTATATTACAAACCGTGCAAATATAATTTCGATTTGTCTGACGTGTTACATGCGTCATGAGTGCGTCACGTTATAAGTCAAACACGACGAACACTAAAATATGTCTAGTGAAAGTAAAAAATATATATCTATTTATATTATAAACCGTGCAAATATAATTTCGATTTGTCTGACGTGTTACATGCGTCATCCGTGTGTCACGTTATAAGTCAAACACGATGAACACTAAAATATGTCTAGTGAAAGTAAAAAATATATATCTATTTATATTATAAACCGTGCAAATATAATTTCGATTTGTCTGACGTGTTACGTGCGTCACGAATGCGTCACGTTATAAGTCAAACACGACGAACACTAAAATATGTCTAGTGAAAGTAAAAAATATATATCTATTTATATTATAAACCGTGCAAATATAATTTCGATTTGTCTGACGTGTTACATGCGTCATGAGTGCGTCACGTTATAAGTCAAACACGACGAACACTAAAATATGTCTAGTGAAAGTAAAAAATATATATCTATTTATATTATAAACCGTGCAAATATAATTTCGATCTGTCTGACGTGTTATGTGCGTCACGAATGCGTCACGTTATAAGTCAAACACGATGAACACTAAAATATGTCTAGTGAAAGTAAAAAATATATATCTATTTATATTATAAACCGTGCAAATACAATTTCGATTTGTCTGACGTGTTACGTGCGTCACGAATGCGTCACGTTATAAGTCAAACACGACGAACACTAAAATATGTCTAGTGAAAGTAAAATATATATATCTATTTATATTATAAACCGTGCAAATATAATTTCGATCTGTCTGACGTGTTATGTGCGTCATCAGTGCGTCACGTTATAAGTCAAACACGACGAACACTATAATATATCTAGTAAGAGTAAAATATATATATCTATTTATATTATAAACCGTGCAAATATAATTTCGATTTGTCTGACGTGTTACATGCGTCATGAATGCGTCACGTTATAAGTCAAACATGATGAACACTGAAATGTATCTAGTAAGAGTAAAACGTATATACCTAGTATTAACTACCTTAATACGTTAAACCGTTACGTTAATACGTAAATACGTTATACAATTTGAAAGATGCAATACAAATACGTTACAGCGACGGTAACGAAAATTGTGGATGCGTAAAGGACGGAGTCGCGACGAAGATTTATGGCGGTCGGTCACGGCGACCGATTTCGAGATGCGCCACGATTCTCCGAAGGAGATTCTCGATTTCTAGACGAGATAAAAGCGTGTGGTCGCGTTTGATTCCGCCGCGGAAGCTCGCGAAGATCGATACGACAGAGATGATCGCTTCGATTCATCGACGCCTCGACGCGAGATCGAACGACCACCCCTGGGCCAGAAAATTCTCTTCAGGCAACGAGACCCGTGTCTGCCTCGAATGACGTGTCTTTGGCCAATTTTGCATTACGCTGGATATATTGTAAATATTGTACGTGTCTGGTCACTTGGCAGCTGGGTGTCCATCTTATTTGCTCGTCAACTTATTAGACACTATAGAGACATATACAGGGTGTCTCACAACTAGTGTTACTCCTGTTAAGGGGTAGCTGACTCTCAACTTTTTCTTCTGCAAAGTGGAGTTTAAAGAAGTGTGCATTTATTGAGTAAAGATAAATTGTATTAATTTTTGACCTACGGTAATTAGTTAGGTTGTAAGTTAAGTTACAAGTTAATGATTCATAACAACTTCGAACGTTCCACTTTCTCAAGGATTTATTAAATAAGACTACCAATTGTGAATCTTTAATTATTGCAATTTTAAGATCTGATGATAATGAATATTTGAAAATAATATCAGAAAGTGTGTAACTTTGAAAATTCCTAAATTAATACTTTGTTATAATGTTATATAGTAGACAATCTACAACCTTTATCCGCCAACTTAACACAAAGTACGGTAATAGAATCAAAATGAAAGAAAAAGCGCAGGTACGCGAATGACCGTTTCAATTTTCGAACGCACACGTGTACACGTTCGGGCGTCATAAATTCTAGGTAATAGCGCAATAAACGTTCACAATAAATCCATTTCTCCGTCGGAGAAAATCCATTTGAACGACAGGCAGTCGCTCGTCATTAATCTCGAATCCCGAGGACGGAAGAGAAGAAAAGAAATTGCAAATCCGACGATTCGCCAGAAGGAAATTCCCTCGATTTACATTTTCGTCGAAGAATATGGTGTCCCGGGGACTCGATTGTGTTCCACATAGTTACACGAGGCTCGCGATAAATTATGCTACCCGCAAGCGGTCAATTATACGCGGCAGACTATTAATCGAGATACGAGGAAACGTGGATGTTAATAAACCGTCGAGCCACGGTTGAAAGTGTTTTCAACGACGTTTACACGCGTCGCTATCTGCCGATCTACGCTAATCGAGCTCTCCCGATGCACCCAGTCGTCACGCTATCCCCATGGATCTGCGACCCCAACTTTCATTCGACAAAACGCTTCCTTAAATATCTTCATACGATTTCATGAATTTTTGAGTAATTGCGTTTTTCTTGGGACCCTTCGTACGCGACGGCCGAGATTAATGGCGCCGATTAATCTCTTTGTCACCCGTATACTGTTAGATAGATGGTTTTGGTAATTTTTATATTTTTATGAACGCGAGCTTTCGAGCTTCTCAAAAACAGCTCATCGAATTCTCTACCAATTAAAAGATAGTTTCAAACCGAGAATGCAGTAAAAGTTTCTCGAACAGCGTATATTCTTTCGAAAGTGGAAAAATGTGGAGAGGCATAAAGATGTACGAAGATTTCTACGTTATTCAATCGCGAATAGAATGTTTCCACGTGTAAAACCACGGGAAGGCGTTGCGGGATAACTGTGGAAAGCGATGATTTTTATCCGGATGACTTAACACGCGCATACTAATATGCCATAGGTTCAACATCGTGGCAACGCGTCATTTTACATTAGCAATGCAATCGCGCGATAATGGATAGTTCCGATGATCGTTCCTATCACGTTTCAAGCAAAACGGATTTCAAACCTTTTGTGCGCAAATAATAATTTTCAAACACCATTTTGTTCTTATGTAACAGTACATTCTGTTCCTGATGTTGGTTTTAAATCGAAAATTATAAAATTAGGTAGTTTAAACTGAAGTATTTAACTGGTACAAGTAAATAATTATAATTTAATTTTAATTAGTCGCACGTGCATGTGCATATGCATATACATGTACGTGCATACATGTGTACATGCATATATGAGTACATACATATGTACAGTGTATACACATATGCATATACAAGTACATACATACATAAGTACATATGTACACACGTACATTGTATACACATGTGCATATATAAGTACATACATATAGACAATGCATACACACATGTATACATCAGCACATACATGCACACATATAAACAAATATGCATATCGGCATACGTAAACACACATGTATGTATGGACACATACTCGTATGCATGTGCATCAGCTTATGCATATACACACTCACATACATGTTGCAACTATAAAATCCTCGTATGAATTGATCAAATTATAATCTAATTATATAATTATTTCATAAATTAATATAATATATTCATATGTACATATGTTATAGATACGTACAAATTGAAATGTATATCACATTAGCTCATTAAATAACTTGATCACAATTTCGTGAATTTATAACTCATACAAGTTACATATGTTGTAGTGTACATATTATAAATACCATGTACATCATAGCACATAACTACAACATATATTTGTACATAAATAATGAGGAGTCACAAAATCTAACTCATCTAACTCCATCAAATTCCAAAACAAGTGCAACAATCTTGCATATTACAAAAGAAGAAACTTTCTATAGCAAATTGAAAGTTACATGTAAAATTGATGTTTCAGAAAAGAGACTTACGTGGACCAAAGTTCGTGTGTGGGTGGTAGTTTCACTTCCGCCGTGGTTTTTTCCGGAAGTTTATAGTATTCATAGACGTAGGAAGCGGCAGGATCGTCGCCATGACTAGCGACAGCCGAGACCTGGTGTTGTTGTTGAAGATTGAGCATAGCCGCGGTCGCTACCGAGAGCGGATGCTCGCAGTAGGTCCGCCAGTCGCCCTCCATGCCCTGCACCTGCACCTGCACGGCAGCAACCCTTTTGTGGACTTCCGGGTCGGCGCCCTCGGCGCCGCTCTGCAGCGACTGGGCCGCCTGCGCCGCCGCCTCTTCCGCCCCCAGTTCTTCCTCTTCCTCTGTGTCACGCTGTCCAGCTACGTAACCGGATTGTTGTTGCTGTTGTTGTTGCGAATTCTCGTCGCTCACTACGCTGGTCTCCTCCTCGCCGCGACTTCGGCGTCTGAAATTTTAACAACAAATTTCATCGTTAAAGGCTGGACTACGCTGTTTTGCGATTCGATAGTAAAATTAGCCGAAATGTGGATCTTTTTGTTCTGGAAGAGTCATTGTGAATTTTAAGTGCAATGACGTTCATTTGAAGGAAGAAGGTTCATGATATACTCATGATGTGGTTATGATATATTCATGATATGGTCATGATATGTTCGTGATGTGGTCATGATATGTTCATAATATAGTCATGATACGATCATGATATGCCGATCATGGCTCAAGGATATTATGCTAATGTTCAATAACAGTAAAGATGAGGGAAAATCGATACGACGCAGCCACGGATTTCAAGTGTTCTGTATCATTCAATTGTTATTAAAATTAACAAATAATACATTACTCGACTATTTTTCTATATTACTATACTGCTGTACAATTATTATTGCATTAGTATTATTATTAGTACAGTATTATATTAGTATTCTATCATACATACTCATTTCACTATTAGCTATTATTTTACTATGTTACTATACTATCTTTCAACAATTTTACTGTACTACTGTACTATTAATTTTCTCTTCTATTATTCTACTGTACGAAGACTTTATTATTCTAGTATTCAACTACACAATTGTACAACTATATAACTGTGCGAATATACAACTATGAAACTACTTAATTGTGCATACAACTATGAAGTTTTGTAACTATGCAACTATGCAACTATGAAAGTATACAAGTGTACAAGTATACAACTATACAACTATACAACTACACAACTATACAACTATACAATTATATAACTATACAACTATACAACTATACAATTATATAACTATACAACTATACAACTATACAACTATACAACTATACAACTATACAACTATACAACTATACAACTGTACACCTATACAACTATACAACTGTAGAACTATACAACTATACAACTATGCAACTATGCAACTATGCAACTATGCAACTATACAATTGTACAACTATACGATTGCAGAGCTACACAACTATGCTACTATACTACTGTATCATAATTCTCCTGCAACAATTTTATTTAAAATATTGCATAAAAATATTAAAGAATATTTCTTGTAATAAACCACACTAAGAATTCAAAAGTGCATTATTTGCGACACAGAAAACACCATGTAAGACAGTGTCATTTACAGACATACCCACTTGCTGGCATCGATTACGTATTCCCCGGCCATTTATTTATTTAGTCAGCACTGAAACCTATTGGCATTGCAAGTACATCATGTCGCAGATTGCATCAATATGTACTAAAATCGATATTGCATCGTTCGAGGCTTAAGTGGTAATTATGCAACAGTTTCTGCAATATAAATATTCGCAACCACGAACGATTTATACGACACGCAGTCACAATAATAAAATCTCACGGAATGAACCCATTGCAGGCAACATTCCTAGTCTTTTAACATCGTGTATTTGAACAAACGCGTAAATACCTCGCGAAAACAACCCCCATAAACCACGTGCGCCGGTTGGAAACGGGGGGGACAGTAGCAAATTGTCGACCGAGCGAAGCGACTCTCCAACCGGCGATGTCTTCGCGATTATCCGCGGATTTCCTGGAACTCCGCGCGGGTAATGAATTTACCGGGGAGAGTAGTAACAGTTAGAAATATATGCCAGAGTGGTCGCGCGATAAATCACCGTAGACCCGTCGAATTTATCAATTAACGATAATCGCGACGCGGTTAAGCCACGCTGATGATTCCTCAATTTAGCAATGACCACCGGGACGAGCGTGCGCCACACACACGCTCGCCACCGCACAGTCCGCGGTAATTTATTGTCAGTTACCTCGCGATATCTAATCGCCTCCTGGAACTGCCGTGCGCGGCCTTTCCAGGGGACTACACCGGCTAGACATTTGTCACTGGTCGTTAGTTTCCGGCCACGATCACTTCCGGCTGCGATCCTCGCCGTCGGCGAATCCCGCCGGATTTGTTAAATATTGAACGCGAACGAAGATTAAGGGTTTACATAGTCATTTCTTTTGGATCGTGACTAGGGAAATTTCGGAAAAATATGATTAATTGTTAGTGTATCTATTGGTGGACTTAGTCGTCGAGGAACCCTAGAGACGTTACTATAACAATTTTGTGTGTGGAATTCCATAGCATGGAGTTGCGTGGAATTTTAATCTGTAGAATTCAAGCACATAGAATTTCGTTATATAGAATTCAATCGTGTGGAATTTCATTTTACAGAACTCACTCGAGTGGAATTCCATCTTGTACAATTTATTTTGGAATTCTATCTTGTGGAATTCAATTTGGTGGAATTGCAGCTTGTGGAATATAATTTGGTGGAATTCTATTTTGTAAGATTCAATCGGGTGGAATTCCATTTTGTAGAATTCGGTCTGGTGGAATTCCATTGTGCAGGATTAGATTTGGTGGAATTCCATTTTGTAGGGTTCCATCTGGTGGAGTTCCATTTTGTAGAATTCAATCTGGTGGAATTCCATTGTGCAGAATTCAATTTGACGGAATTCCATCTCGCAAAATACAATTGGGTGGAATTCCATCTTGTGGAATTCAATTTGACGGAATTCCATGTTCTGGAATTCAATTTGACGGAATTCCATCTCGCAGAACTCAATTTGATGGAATTCCATCTTCTGGAATTCAATTTGACGGAATTCCATGTTCTGGAATTCAATTTGACGGAATTCCATCTCGCAGAATTCAATTTGCTGGAATTCCATCTTCTGGAATTCAATTTGACGGAATTCCATGTTGTAGAATTCCCTTGCGTGGAATTCCACCCAGTACAATTCAATTATATAGAACTCCATATTACAGACTTCAGTTTTGTGGAATTCTTACACAATTGAATGGTGAATTCCATCTCACAGAACTCAGCTACATAGAATTCCATTTCAGTCTGGAATTTCATCTCGTTGAATTCAATCGTACCGAATTCCATCGTATAGAATACAACAACGTGGAATTTCGTTTAGCAAAATTCGATCGCATGGATTTCAATCGCATCGAATTCAATCGCCAGGATTTCAATCGTATCGAATTTAATCGCGTGCATTTCAATCATATCGAATTTAATCGCGTGACGTCGAGTCGCGCCGATTCGAATTGCGATTACTGCGCGATCGAGTCGTGTCAATCGAATTAAATCGCCTCGTATCGAATCGTATCAAATTCGACATTCTCACTAAACCAAAAATCCAGAGTATCAAAAACACTAAATAAATAAGATTTTGATCAAGCACAAAAATTTCCAATATTCATATTTATCTAACAAAAACATACTATGTACTTGTATCCCCCATTTACAACCGAATTTGTTCAAGGTAACAGTTCAGGATAACAGTTGTTCACCAGCGACGTTTGAAAGAAGCAAGAAGGAAAGAAAAATACTCGTCGAATGCAAGCAGATGCCTTTGACGCGAACCACGCTTTGAACGAGCTTCGAGAAAGAAGATCAAGAAAGAGAGGGGCGAAGTACATATATACATATTATATATATATATATACACGCACGAAGATTAATTATTATAAACCCCTGCCTTTTGCCTACAGTCATCAATTTATACTCTTCTCTGGCGTGCATCCCAATTCCAATCCCGATCCTGTGAGTCGCGCACGGTATAAAGGCTCATCCTCTCTAATTTATGCATGTCGAATCAATCTACCTCTTCCCCTTTTCCTTCCTTCTTTCTCACTCTCTTTCTTCCCTCCTTCCTTCTCCTTCTTCCTTAACTCCACCGTTCGATATCGTTTCGTTCGTTTTTTTTCTTCGCGTTGCTCCTGTTCCAGCACCTGGTCGCCCCTCAGCTACCCCGATAATGAGGGACCGCGTTATCCTGTGCAAATATTTTCCTCGGCGGCTGTTTGCACAGGCGCATCCGAGAGACCAGGTCGAGTATATACGCGGAGGCCTTTCGTGAATTAATGCTCGCTAGGAAACGTAATGAGTTCATTCGTGATCATCAACCTGGAGGATAACTGTTCGGAGATACGCAAACATGGATATCGTTTTATTAGAGCTGATTTCGTGACGTGGATAGTTTTGACGGAGATCGGTGTAACGGTGCGAGAAAGGGATAGGTCATTTATGGTACTGTGAACTTGCCGTTTTGATTAGATTGTTGATATAGGGCGCTTTGCATATGGGTTGCGTATGTGGCAGCGTATAGGAGTTTGGTTAAGAATTATTTGTATGGAGGAATTGAAACTTTTGAAGTTTGGGATATGGGACTTGGGTACTTTGGAGTTTTGGATGTAGAGCATTTTAGCATTGTAGAGGAATTTGGAATTTTGGAATTTAGGATTTTGGGATTTTGAGATTTGGGATTTTGAGATTTGGAATTTTGGAATTTGGGATTTTGGAATTTGGGATTTTGGAATTTGGGATTTTGGAATTTGGGATTTTGGAATTTGGGATTTTTGGAATTCGGAATTTTGGAATTCGGAATTTTGGAATTCGGAATTTTGGAATTCGATATTATGGAATTCGGAATTTTGGAAATCGATATTATGGAATTTGGAATTTTGGAATTCGAAATTTTAGAATTCGAAGTTTTGGAATTTGGAATTTTTGGAATTCGGAAATTTGGAATTCGGAATTTTGGAAATCGATATTATGGAATTTAGAATTTTGGAATTCGAAATTTTAGAATTCGAAGTTTTGGAATTTGGAATTTTGGAAATCGGAATTTTGGAATTCGAAATTTTTGGAATTCGGAATTTTGGAATTCGATATTATGGAATTTGGAATTTTGGAATTCGAAATTTTAGAATTCGAAGTTTTGGAATTTGGAATTTTGGAAATCGGAATTTTGGAATTCGGAATTTTTGGAATTCGGAATTTTGGAAATCGATATTATGGAATTTGTAATTTTGGAATTCGAAATTTTAGAATTCGAAGTTATGGAATTTGGAATTTTGGAAATCGGAATTTTGGAAGTTGGAATTTTGGAACTCAAAGTTTTAGAATTTGGAATTTTGGAATTCGAAGTTTTGAAATTCGGAATTTTGGAATACGATATTTTGTATTTCAGAATTTTGGAATTCGGAATTTTGAGTTTCAGGAGTTCGGAACTGAAAATTTGTAATCTTGAAAATTTTGTGAATCAGAAATTTTGAAAGTTTGAAAATCTAGAATTTTTGAAATTTTTGAATTATAAATTAGGTTTAACATTAAACTTCAGAAGTGGAATTTGTGAAAATATACGAGCGAGTTACTAAAACTTGCAATAGAACTAGAATAAAAACAAATGTATAATTATATCAACGTAACAATTCTAATAACAATAGTATCTATATCATTATCAATGGTAAATGTACTCAATGATAATTACAATTAGAACTTAATATCCATCATGCTAGATAATCATACTAATATTAATCTTTCTAATAATACCTGGTATGACCATTAAAGTCGCTAATAATCATTACTCTAGAATTATCAATATCAGCATCCACGGCCATAATAATTAATAACAATTTCAAAATGGTCTACCGATCAATCGCCCTGAAAGTCTCATCCCATGAAAAATAAAAAGACGTCAGAAATCTCGAACAATGCGAAGACAAATTACACCGCAAGTAATCTGCTATTTATCGGCAATTCATTCAGTCAAGTGGTAGAAGAAGATTTATTCGTCGGTAGCTTGATTGATCCTGTACAGCTTGGTGATTCGTCTTGATCGATCGTTTCGCGATCGTGTCGCACTGCATCCTCGTTCCCGTGCACCTACCTCAACGCGAAAATGTTGCAGGTAGGTGGTGAACGCACGGCTTCAACCGGATAAACAGGGACAAGAGAAAGAGTGAGAAGGGAACAACATGTTTAATATTCCGTGGGAGTGTTGTCCACGCGACCTGAGAACCCACCCTATTGCTCTCTTGCGTGCATTTCAATAAAGCCGCCTCCGCTCGAACCCGCTTCTAACTGGACGTCCACTTTAACTTGACAGTTCGTGAATTCTGTCTCAACGAGTTGTACTCCTTTATGTTACTTTATCTTTATTTCCGAATTCGTGGGGAAATTCGGGGACTGTTTATGAGAAAGTATTCAGATATTCAAATACTTAATTGTTCTATCATTCAATCACTCAATTATTCAATTATTTAATGGTTCAATTGTTCAATGGTTCAATTATTCAATTGTTCAATCATTCAATTTTTTAAATATTCAGTTAATCACATTCTCAATTATTGAAAATTTCAGTTATTCAATTATTCAATTATTCAAGTATTTCATTATTCAATTGTACAAGTATTCGATTGTACAGGTATTCAATTGTGCAGGTATTCAATTGTCCAGGCATTCAATTGATCAATTATTCAATTATTCAAGTATCCAAGTATTCAATTATTCCATTGTGCAAGTATTCGATTGTACAGGTATTCAATTGTCCAGGCATTCAATTGATCAATTATTCAATTATTCAACTATTCAAGTATTCCAGTATCCAATTATTCAATTATTCAATTATGCAAGTATTCGATTGTACAGGTATTCAATTGTCCAGACATTCAATTGATCAATTATTCAATTATTCAATTATTCAATTATTCAATAATTCAATTGTGCAAGTATTCAATTATTCAATTGTACAAGTATTCGATTGTGCAGGTACTGAATTGTTCAAGTATTCAATTGTCCAGGTATTCAATTATTCAAGTATTCCAGCAATCAAGTACCCAAATATTCAAACATTCAAGAATTCAAATATTCAAGTACTCGAATGTTTCAAATCGAGGCACGAAACTTGACCAACTGATATATAATAAATTTCCAAAATTTGTATCTGTCACAACTTTGTCAATGGCAATACAGTGAGAGTCCATAGCAATCTTAAAATATCTAGGGAAGAAATTTTCATTTTTAAATTCGATCACAGTAATGAAACAATGAGCGTTTAATTTAATGTTCCATTGAAGCCGCACAGCTCGAAGGCAGAAATATCTCAAGACGAAAGATCCTTGCCAGTTTGAGCTTAGCTAAGAAATGCCACGGTTCAAGAACGTCATAAAAACACTTTGTCAATCAGCAGCTTTAGAATGTCAGAGAATGTCTTATAATAGATAAAATGTCGATTATAGCGATGGTGGAAAGCTACACGTGTTTCCAGGCAAGAAAATTGAATAGATTTCTATCGGAATACATAATTGTTCATGTTTGCTTATCGATTGTTATAGTTTTTTAGCAAATCGATGATCGTGGTTTAGTTAAAATTACTATTTAGAAATATTAATACTGAATAATAATTTTAATTATATTGGATAACAATATAATTTTTAAAAAGGAAGTCCAAATAAATGAAATAAAATTGCAAAGGAAATAATCGCTGTGATTAATTGGTGTATGATATCACGAGAATCAAGAGCGTTATTCAAATACTTCCTCGATTGTCCCGTAACCTCGATCCATAATCCATCGGTTCGATTGCAGTGTTAATAAGATTTATGAAACGTGGAAAAGAATGCCGCGATCCTTTTCATCGATACGTATCTCGATCTAATGTCAATTCTGCTCGCTCACACGTCCCTGTCGTTTTCTCGGCTGCCTGTCTGCTGCGGTATGCATACTAATTTCACAAATAAATCTATTCCTTCGTCACTCGAGGTCGACTGCGCGGGTCGAAGGGTGAATAGGTTTTCCCCTTGATTTTCTACTACACGAGTTCTTCTCGTTCAAAAATCTAATAATAGCGATTAAAGCGCGATAACTCACTTCTTGTTCGCGAGTTACTTATATCCATCACTAGTAGCGATGGGTAAAAGAGGTACATGTACATAAAAATGTTATATTGTACGTCAACAATCATAAGCGAATAACAAATTTTTGTAACAGATATTACTGATAAAATTTCTTATCCTTTAATTTACGACCGCAAAAGATGAAAGAAGCATCGAGACGTTTAGAAGGAATAGAGAACAAAAGGAAATCGTTCTGAAGAAAAAGAGAGACAATTCGAATTGTCATTCGAACGGAACGTTTCAAGGGGTTTCGAGCTTAGGGCAATTAATCGCACAATTAAACGTTCCTCGCGTGTCGCGGAATCTCGCGTCCTCCCATCTGCATAACGAAGAAACAATGGCCTCGTAAATCTCCGCTCTCGCGTGTCTGCCCACAGAAAAATCTGTTGGATGAAAACGAGAACAACGGTCGCGACAACGTGCCACGCATAACTCTCTTATATGCCGTTGTCTCGACGCTTCATCTTTCTTTCCAATCAGTTTCATACGCACAGGCGACGATCGCACGGCTAATTAGCGAACTTAATTAAGTTGTTCTCAAATCGTACCTCGGTTTTTTCTCAACCGACAATAAACCACAGTCGCTCTTATGAAAAATATAAATGCATACATTAATAAAATTTGTCTGTTCACATTGATAATAAAAGTTGATCAAAAAATAACGTTGAAAGATTTCTCAAACGAAAGAAAGCTTATTCCATCGATTTGCATATAATTCATACATTAGAAGAGATCGATTTTCCAGAAATTGCCAATGCAGGCATTTTTGTACGACAGACTTTCAACATTTTCCTGGTGTTACGAACCGATTGGCAGAGAAAAAATACAGTTCGCCATTGCAGCGTCTATTCATTGCTACTATTATCCACTAGCGGAGGTTGTCCAACCCCAAACAATCATAGTACTCGATCATTTGCCACCATTAAGTCGTACCAGCAACCCCAATCCACTGTTATTACTGGTTGCTCCGCTGGCTACTGTTTTTTCAATAATTCGTTACTAGTTTCTTTTCTTCCGTTCCTCTGAGCATTCGAAGCACTAAGAAATGTTTTTTTGGAATCGGTGACCGTTCATTTACTGCTTTATCCGTGCAAGGGAAATCGTCGGGCTCGACCAATTTATTCTTAGATAATCGGCTGATTTCTCGGCAGGAGAACGGTGATAATCAATGAGGAATTGTCGTAATGAGAAGAGAGAAGAAATGTGGTTATAGTTGATGACATTGTACGGACGTTTCATATCTATATCCTGACTGACGCGTTATATCACCGTGCCATGTATACGTGCTGTGTCTGTATCTCGATTGGTAATGTGTTATATCACCATGTATCATAATTTATATTTGTTATAATTCCGTTACATTTGTTATACGCGCTATTGGCTCGCGTTATATCGCCACGTGTTATATTGCCACGCGTTGTATTACTACGTATTGAAATTTCTATGTGCGATATCTCCACGCGTAGTAATTTTAGCGCGTTGTAGTTTCCGCGCGTTATATCGCCACGTGTTATATTACCAGACGTTATATTGCCACGTATTATAATTTCCACGTGTAATATTGTCAGAAGTAGTAATTTCTACACGTTGTAATTTCCTCGCGTTATATCGCCACGTGTTATATTGCCACGCGTTGTATTGCTACGTATTGAAATTTCTATGTGCGATATCTCCACGCGTAGTAATTTTGGCGCGTTGTGATTTCCTCGCGCTATACCGCCACGTGACATATTGCCACGCGTTGTATTACTACGCATTGAAATTTCTGTGCGTGATATCTCCGCGCGTAATGATTTTGGCGCGCTATGATTTCCTCGCGTTATATCGCCACGTGTTATATTGCCACACGTTATATTGCCACGCGTTGTATTGATACGTATTATAATTTCCACGTGTAATATTGTCAGGAGTAGTAATTTCTACAAGTTGTGATTTCCGCGCGTTATATCGCCACGTGTTATATTGCCATGCGATATATTGCCACGTGTTAGAATTTCGACATGTAATATCGTCACGAGTAGTAATTTCTACTCGTGGTTTCTACGCGCTATATCGCCACGTGTTATATTGCCACGCGTTATATTGCCACGTGTCATAATTTGCATGCGTGTATCGCCACGTGTAGTAATTTTGACGCGTTCTGATTTCCGCGCGTTATATTGCCACGTGTTGTAATTTCTACGTCTTGTAATTACAATTGTAATCACCACGCGCTATATGACCACGCGTCGTAACTTTTACACGTTATATCGCCACGCGTTGCATGATCATGCGTCCTGTACATCTTGCTTTTCACAACAAAAATACTCAAAAAAATTTCAAATTCGAAAACTTGCAACCTCGACAATTTGAAAATCATCGAATTCTCAAATTGTAAAATTGTCGAGTTATATTACAAATGATTAAATTTAATAATTTGCAAACATCGTAGCGTAATGATTGAAACCGACCATACGATATCCAGCAGCGGCCTCGAGTCCGAAATGTATCGAACGAAAGTGAAAAGTCGACAATCGATTCTCGCGATTCACCGATGATCGGGATCCAGTTTCTCCGGCGACGAACTATTGCAGCTGCATACTTGCCGCTCGATCTCGCGCAAGGCTTGCATCTGCGCCGGTATCGAGTGCACGCACGGCAAAGGACGTTAACACGGAACACCGTGAGAGAGTAACCTGTCTGACACGGCGTTTTATCCGTGCCGAAAGAAAAAACAAATACCTACGCAGTAGGTCCACGGCGAACAAAAAGGGGGGTAGAGGAGGTCGTGTCTAGGGATCTTCAATCCATCAAAGTCAACGCGCGACACCTTTCTACCCCCGTGTTGGATCTTGTCTCTCCTCTTGTCCTTTTCTTTCGTTCTGTGCCGGAACAGAGACATTTTTGCTAGGACCGTTGAATCTTTCACGAGCGTGTCGAACGTGTATGACGAACTTATATCTTTAGGCTGATGGGGCAAAGGATTGTTAAACATTTCAACTTATAATGGCAGTTTGTGGAGTAATACGAGAGAGTTTGTTTACAAGTTTACATTCACTTAAAATGGAATACAACTTGTGTATTCTTATTTTATATTCTTATGAATATAGAAAGTTACTGTTACATGTTTACTGTTATACTGCATATTGCGATGGATACATATTGCTTTAGATTTATGTACATATTGCCTTAGATCATATTGTAATAAATACATATTGCTACATATGCAATTATAGCTACAACTGTAAAACCACTGTACGATTGCTTCAGTTATGAAGGAATTTGAAATACACTCGAAACCTACGAGTGTAATGATTGCAAATTTTTGACTCATACCGCATGTATAAATTATAAGATACAGTGAACAGGAAGAACTTGTATGTATGATGTATCTACAATCTACAGTGATAGGTGGGTTGTAAGCTGTCGGTGCCCCTGAAAGATGACTGCTCATTTTAACATCTCGTGCCTACGCGTTTTAGTAGATTTCTGTGTATAAAGTTAGACATTCGTTTGTAAAATATCTATACTAAAATCATTTATTATTATACATTGTTCTGTCAAATTACACTGATGTAATTGTTACTAATTATTTAACGTTGATATTAGATCAGCCTCCATGACGATTTTCTTTCAAATTTTAACATTAGAATTAACGATTGAGGAAACAAAGAATGATTTAAGATTGGATAGGATTGTTATTTGATACTGTAAATGTTTGTTGTTGCTGAAGTATATATAACATTTGCGTTTCAATTATGTTTAATTTGTTTTTGGTTACATCATGGTCATAGTTCTCCATTTTATATAACTAATTCTTTTGATGCTACATAATTTCTTCCGAAAGAATCCTTTCTTTTAAATTTATAATTTGAAGATATACAACATTCTATTTGTATACATTCCCATGTTAGATATTGTACAGAAACTTTTCGCAATTTTAGGTTAGGTTAAAACATAACCTGAAAGTATGTAAGAATGTAAGTTAAAATTCGGATTAATATTAATTTTAATAAACTATCTTTAGTTCTTATGAGCTGTTAAGATGTAAACCAATGCAAGTTAAAATTTAGTTTAAAATAAACCAACGAACTAATCTAATAAATTTTACCTAATTTAAAGTAAAATTAATAAAAGTGATATGTAAATTATATGTATATCCAGCAGAGTCTGAAGCAAAATTATTGGCAAGAAATCACTCGAAAATGGCAATTAATCGAGTTAATGATTAAAACGAAGTTGTAATACAGTACGGTCGTGAAACTGAGCGATGGTTTCGCGAAAAACACGAGGTGAACAAAACGTTGGTGTACGTGAACGACATAAACGAAACGAGAACGTCACACGCGTGCAACAAATTCGTAACACGATCGCAGGGACGAAATATCAATAACCGTAAGATAAAACCGCGGTGTAACGCGAATATCGGTGTACGACAACGAGCGGTGGCTCGCGATTTCGAGTCGAACGAGCAACGCGACTATCTCGTGTTTATCATCGTTTTATACCGTTAATTGGGACACGTTAATTCGACAAATTAACTGGCGGCCCAGAGATTTTCTAACACTCTCATTGCGATACGAAATTATTAACTGTTATTTGATTTTGTTATTTGAATTTTTTAGACAGAAGACAATTTGTGAAAGGAAATTTTGACTGGGGGCTTGTTAAATAAGAGCGAATGGGAGAAATAAAATTTGTCAAGTAATGGTGATAAAAAGGAATATTTGTCAAAGAAGAGGAAGTAAGAGGAGTAAAATTTGTCAAGTTAGGGAAATAAAAAGGAATAAAATTTGTCAAAGAAGAGGAAGTAAGAGAAGTAAAAATTGTCAAGTAATGGTGATAAAAAGGAATATTTGTCAAAGAAGAGGAAGTAAGAGGAGTAAAATTTGTCAAGTTAGGGAAATAAAAAGGAATAAAATTTGTCAAAGAAGAGGAAGTAAGAGGAGTAAAATTTGTCAAGTTAGGGAAAGTAAAGGGAATAAAATTTGTAAAAAAAGTGGAAATAAGAAAAGTAAAATTTGTCAAGTAAGGGAGATTAAAACGAACAAAATTTCTCGAATGAGAATGAGTAAAAAAGAATGAGTGAAAGGAGAAGCAAGTAAAATTTCTCCAGCAAGAAGAAATCAAATAAAATTCCTCAAACCAAACCAAAAGAAAGTTTGCCAAAGAATGTAAAAAAAATATGTCACAGAAATAAAATAGACAGTATAAACAGCAACCGATTACCACAGGTAGATCATGATTTATTCAAACGTCGATAAAATTTCAAATTCATGCCAGAATGTTATAGTCATGTTTCTCGTTTTGAATACTCATCTCGAAGACACAGATGTTATCTCAGTTATAGCCATGTTTTCGAGTTTCCTACGAAATCTGATAAATGCTATCAGGTATAAATTGCGGAAAAAAGCAAATTGGACAGACGAGATGTTGCATAAATAAACTAATGTACGAAGGAGACGTCGCAACCGAGTGAATGCAACATATGAAACGGAGAAAAATTGAATTTTATATGCAATCGGCGCTCCTTAGGGACCGCCCTTCGGTTGTTGCGTTACTGCCTACGTCCAGAATCGCTGTTCTAAAACAATCGCTCATCAAGTTGAAACAGAGGAGGTTGCACCACTCGGACTAAGACGCTAGTTCATCTTTGCCTTCGAAAAATTACACTTTCAAACGACTGGGTTAGTTAAAAATTTTGA
Source organism: Megachile willughbiella (assembly GCA_945859595.2). Classification (NCBI taxonomy): domain Eukaryota; kingdom Metazoa; phylum Arthropoda; class Insecta; order Hymenoptera; family Megachilidae; genus Megachile; species Megachile willughbiella. The sequence continues at coordinate 12,058,252 of OX243798.1, read as the reverse complement.
CGTTTTTGCTTCTTTCGAATCCGAATGCGTACCGAGTTAAAGTTACTCGAATTCTAGTTAGAATGTTAGTCAAGTTTGAATGTAGGAATTATAGAAAATTTGTCATATTAGAATTATTTGAATTATAAACTAAGTTAAATGTTTGAGTGATAGGAATAATACTCCCACTTGAATACAGGAATTATCCGAATTTCACTGACACATTCCTCCTTCCGATTTCAACCAATACTCCGATAAAAGCATCTATTCTGTAATTCACAAGTTTACAATGTAGCAGTTGACAATTGTAAGACTTGTACCAAACAAGTTTGGTAGTTTCCGTGTTAGATGCAATGTGAATTATCAAGAATGTGCGATTAGAGAACATCTGAATTATCGGACAAGTTGTTCGAGGGCAAAAGGTTAATTCGATATCACGGAAACGGGTGATCGAGTGACGTTATCACACCGTGTCCTCCGTGGACAGCATACATCGCGGTTAATTGTCCTCATCCTGTGTCCGGTTGATTTTCAAATGGCATAGGAAGTACGGGACAAGGCTTATCCTATCTGTGGTCACGCTGGGTAGCCAGGTACCCCTTTTCAGATAGGGGAACACGTGGGTGGCGACGTAAGGGAGGACGTACATAGAAAGCAGCGTGAAACCAGAGCCAGATAACCGGCCAGGTACACCGAAAGGACTGATAACAGGACGTATTGTGCGCCTCCGCGTACATTACCTAATCCGATATCCGGAGGAACGAGGGAAAGTCGTGGGGAACCATAACGGGGACTCTTGTTGAGTGTTTTATTGGTTGTTCGGTAGGATGGCTGGATGAAGTAATTGATAAGGGGAAGATTGATTAAGTCGGGAAACTGATGTGTTATGTAGCTATATGTATTTGTATACTAGGTATGATATATTAATGTATGTATAATTATTTTTATTATTGTCATTAAATCTGTAATTGAAGGAATTATGGGACTTCGTTACAAATTTTGCAAATATCTTCGAAATTTCAATTCTTTGCAAATTCAATGCATTGCAAATTCAATGCTTTGGAAATTCAATTCTTTGGAAATTCAGTTCTTTGGAAATTCAGTTCTTTGGAAATTCAATTCTCTGGAAATTCAATTCTTCGAAAATTTAATTCTTTGGAAATTCAATTCCTCGGAAATTCAGTTCCATGGAAATTCAATTCTCTGGAAAATCAATTCTTTGAAAATTCAATTCTTTCGAAATTCAATTCTTTGAAAATTCAATTCCTCGGAAATTCAATTCTTCGAAAATTCAATTCTTCCCAAATTCAATTCCTTGGAAATTCAATTCTTCCGAAATTCAATTCTTCGAAAATTCAATTCTTCCCAAATTCAATTCCTTGGAAATTCAATTCCTCCGAAATTCAATTCTTCGAAAATTCAATTCTTCCCAAATTCAATTCCTTGGAAATTCAATTTCTCGGAAATTCAATTCTTCGAAAATTCAATTCCTTGGAAATTCAATTCTTCGAAAATTCAATTCTTCCCAAATTCAATTCCTCGAAAATTCAATTCTTCGAAAATTCAATTCCATGGAAATTCAATTCTTCCCAAATTCAATTCATCGAAAATTCAATTCTCCGCAAATTCAATTCATCGAAAATTCAATTCTTCGTAAATTCAATTCCACGAAAATGCAATTCTTTGAAAAGTCAATTCCTCGCAAATTCAATTGTCTGAATATTCAATTCTTCGCAAATATATTTCATTGCAAAGTCAATTCAAAATTTCAAATAATTCAAACTCATAATTTTGAGAGATCTAAACTTGAATAGTTGAAAACCTTCAAACTTGAAAAATTCAATTCTTCCGAAGATTAACATTTCAAAAATTCAATTCTTCTTCAATACTCCTATGATTTAGAGCCAATTCGAAGATTTTTAAATTGATGGAGGAAGTAAACTGTCGTGGCCAGAGCGTTTCAATCCGGGGCAATTTCGCCCGATAATCTCGTTTGTTTCTCGCGGGCGTTAATCGAGTGCGCGCCGATCGAACCGAGGTGTATTAACTTTACGATCGAACTTCGACTCCCGCGTACTCGTCCGAAAATATCGACGTAATTGAATCGATTCCGAGGGATCGTCTCTGTTCGTGCTCCCGGTAAATTGAGTTAAGTGCAGATGCTTGTTTCCTTTTAACGATATAGCTCGATCGAAACGTTCGCAGTCGAGTTAAAGGACTATTAACAATTTTTTTGCCGCGTTATCGAAGCTGTCGAAGCGTCGATCGGATCGAAGTTGCGGTTTCGATTTCGCCAACGAATTAGTTCGTTATCGGCGAATTAGATCGTTGCGACTCGCCAAGGAAATCGATTCCACGGCGAACAGCTACTATTCTTTCAATTCCCACGTTTTCGTCTTTACGGACCTATCTTTACCTGTAATTAACTCGAACGGCGACCAGATACGAACAGAACCAGTCCCGATACCGCTACATCTCCGAGAGGATGTTCATCGGCAGACTCTTTAAGATCCCGCAGAAATCCATGCTTATCGAGACTTTATCGAGCAACAATTTTTATAATAATACCATTAGACATATATAGGAAATGCCGGGTACTTATGAACGGTATAATTGTATGGGAATCAATCAGTTGCGGAAAGAAGAATCTTTATGTTGTTGTGGGAAAAGGGAGATTGTTAAAAAGTTTTGTGGAAAAGAGATTTTTAGCTAACTTGTTAAAAGACATATTTTGATCGGTTTAAATTATTGGTATTATCTTTTGACTTAGTATATTAGAGACGCGTCGTGTTTGAGACAAAATTTCCAAAATGGATTTTCCAAGTTTTCGAATTTTTTTTAAATTTCCAAATTTCTTAATTTCTAAATTCTCAAATATTTAGATCGAGTTTTTAAAATTCCGAATTTTTGAATATTCACATTCTATTCTTTCATGTTAAACTTTCTTTAATTTCTCAATTTTCTTATTTGCAAATTTGTACATTTCCTTATTTTATAAAAAATTGCTGATTTACCCAATTTAAAAATTTGCAAATTTACAAAGTTCATATATTTAAATCTACTTTGCAACATTTATAGTATCTGAATTCTTAAATCCACAATTCCTTAATTTTACATTATAAATTTAAGAATCCCCAAATTAAATTTCTCAATCTTCAGATCCCTATATTTCCAATTTCTACAATCCTCGAATTAAAAAATTTTCTAATCTACAAATTCCCAACATTTTAAATCCCCAAATTCAATAGTTTCTAAATCTGCAAATTCTCAAACTTCTAAATTCCCAAATTCCTAAATTCTAAAACTCCAAAATTCCTAAATCTCCAATTCTGTAAATTTTCAACCCCACATTCCTAAACATCCAGACCTAATCCCCGAACCTCAAAACTCCCAAATTCCTAAATCTCAAAATCCAGAATCCCTAAATCTCCAAATCTGCAAATTTCTAACCTCCAAACTCCCAATCATTCAAGCCTAATTCCCAAACCTCAAAACTCCCAAATTATTAAATCCCAAAATCCGAAATTTCTAAATCTCCAAATCTGCAAATTTCCTACCCCCCAATCTCCCAAACATCCAAACATAATCTCCAAATATCAAAACTCCCAAATTCCTAAATCCCAAGTTCCTAAATCCCAAATTCCTAAATCCCAAATTCCTAAATCCCAAACTCCTAAGTCCCAAATTCCTAGATCCCAAAATCCAAAATCCCTATATCTCCAAATCTGTAAATTTCCAACCCCCACACCCCCAAATTCCTATATCCCTAAATCTCCAAATCTGAAAATTTCCAATCCCCCCAATCTCCCAAAGATCAAAACCTAATCCCCAGACCTCAAAACTCCCAAATTTCTAAATCCCAAAATCCAAAATCCCAAATTCCTAAATCCCAAATTTCTAAATCCCAAAATCCAAAATCCCTATATCTCCAAATCTGTAAATTTCCAACCCCCACACTCCCAAAATCCAAAATCCCAAAATCTTCAAATCTGAAAATTTCCAATCCCCTAATCTCCCAAAGATCAAAACCTAATCCCCAAACCTCAAAACTCCCAAATTCCTAAATCCCAAAATCCAAAATCCCAAAATCTCCAAATCCGTAAATTTCCACCCCCCATCCTCCGCAACTCGAAAATTCCTCACCATCCAATTCCCATATCATCCCAAATAACCTCCCATCCCATTCTCCCCGAGTCATCAATTAAATAATCCCGCACGCAGCATCCCAAAACATAATCACAAGATTGTAAGCAACAAAAGCTTCTCCGTGTAGCTCCCCGCCGCGCGGAAATTCGAAACCGTAGAGAAGCGGCCCTTCTGCGGCGACTTTCCGCGCGTGCACGGAAGCTGTCTGGTCGCAAATCGTCGTGAAAGATTCGACGGTAGCCGGGGACGTCCCGTGGCGAAGGATCGAGTACTTTGTTGCAGGTTTGCGGTGTTGAATGATCGCGAGAAGGCGCTGGACCGAGCGGACTCGCTCGAGCACCTCCGAAGGGGTCGAAAAAGGGGGCAGGATGAAGGGTTGGCGAGCAGAATAGGCGCGAGAGAAGGTGCACAGGGAGGCGGGGATGCATCGATACGAAATATTCCCCGGAGAGTAACTCTATATTATTATCTCGTTTCACACCTCCGTGCACCTCTATGCGCGAGAAAAGCCTCGCTCGTGCGTGCTCGGAACAACCCTCCTGAAAAAGCCGCGAGCTATTCTCGAACGTTCGACCTGCTCGCTGGAATTAATTAGCCTGGACGTGGCCGCTAATTAGCAAATCGAGTCCTCTCGGGTGTGCCAGCCGTTGGAAAGCGAGCAACGCTCTTCGTACCGCGACTTTCACGTGCCACGTTCCTTTTCTTTCTTTTTTTTTTGCGAGGACCTCTCCTCGGATATCGAGTCTCATGATTATTGCATCTTTTTGTTCCCTTTATTTGTTCGCCGTTCCTCGGCCGTCTCCGTTTCTTGTTGCTCGTGTACGTTCGCCGGTCATCGTTTGATCGATACGACCGCTTAGCCGGGATCGGCGAGAAGGTTATCTCGATGGACGTTTCTGCGACCGAGTTTCTTGGTTAATTCGTTCCGACTGGCAGATAACGCCGGCAACGATAGCCCTTGTGGAAAAATATTAACGAGCGACCGGGCCGAGGGGTGGTATAACGCGAATCTAATTAAGAGTACGAGACCCCGAGAGCTGTTTGCCAGGGAACAGGTTTTACGGACGATTAGGCTACCGAAGAACGCTTCTGACCGAGCTCGGTCTCGCTCGTGCGGCTACCAAACATGGAATTATACCGGTTACCGCGGAACAGATGGATATGGCCGGCCACGGGCTGGTTCCCTGCTCAAGAAATCGGAAATGTTCTATAAAATGCTTTTGTCGGGTATGTTTTTGAGAAAATTTTGTTAACTTGAACGTGAGGACAACTCTGACAATTCAATCATGAATAGCACTTTAGAACTCAAGTATGAGTAGAACTTAAGAATTCAATCATGAATAGAACTTAAGAATTCGAAAATGAGTAGAACTCTGAGAATTCACTGATGAATAGAACTTGAGAATTCAAGTATGAGTATGACTTAAGAATTCAAAAATGAATAGAACTTGAGAATTCAAGTATGAGTAGAACTTGACAATTCAAACATGAGTAGAACTCTATGAATTCAATCACGAATAGAACTTAAGAATTTAAAAATGAGTAGTACTTGACAATTCGAATATGAGTAGAACTTAAGAATTCAAAAATGAGTAGAACTTGAGAATTCGAATATGAGTAGAACTCTAAGAATTGAATCATGAATAATACTTGGGAATTCAAGTATGAGTAGAACTTAAGAATTCAAAAATGAGTAGAACTTGAGAATTCGAGTATGAGTAGAACTTAAGAATTCAAAACTGAGTAGAACCTGTATAGGACTAAAATCGAAATAACTATTACTCCTATGCGAACAGTTCTAATCCCCGAATACGAATAAAGTTCCGTATAATTCGTCCTCGTTCCAACACGAGTAGAATTAAGATACAACCAGAGTACCGCAGTTACTACACTTCGAAACGACAGAGCAAAGCGTGGTGCAATTAATGTCCCTCCAGAAAAGGAGCAAGCGATATCAAAATAGATACAAGCGTAGCGCTCGAAGCAGCTTGTTCTCGAATTATCTTAATGCGATTCGTACGGCGCCCTTTTATCGTCGGCGGGCTCGTTGATTGCCCCGGGTCGACGACACGCGGACTTCCGTAAACGATGCTCTGACAATAGGGCAAAAAGGCAGTGTCGCGATTCTCGAAACAGGAGACACCTCTTATTAACGTGCGATAACCAGCGCCGACAATACGGCACGATAGGAAAAAGCGCACTCGCGTTGCACTCCGCGGGCACTTAAACGAGCAATGTCACGCATCGGATCACCGCGAGCCGTGCGTAACCGTGCTTGACTATCCCGATTTTTTACCGTTTCTTCGTCCTCCTTCTCTTTCGCTCGGGCGCCGCGGCTGTTCATTGAATTATTTAACAGGACGAAGGAGACAGGAGGACGAAGGGGCTGATGGATCACCGTCCTCGGACACAACGATAACCGAACGAATCAACGATGCTAGATCGCGACACGACGTTCCCTATTTCCACCGTTCCCTCGAGTTATCGGGATCTCGTAGATTCTCGTTCGATCGATTCGTTCGCGATACGTGTCCGGTGTTTCAAATGTGGAGATTCGTGGATCTAGCCGATTGGTAAAGTATCCTCGGATTGATGACGGACGATCAAAAATTATTTACAGACATAATTAATGTGCTGCGATGGCTGTCTTCAGACCTAATAACATATCATATCATATCATATACAACATACACAACATATCATATACATATATAACAATGTACACAACATGTCATATACACATACAACAACATACACATCATGTCATATTCATATACAACAACATACACAACATGCCACATACATATGCAACAACATACACAACATGTCATATATGTACATATGCAACAACATACATAACATGTCATATACATAAGCAACAACATACACAACATATCATATACATATACAACATCCACAACATGTCATACATATCCTGATGAGTATGTTATAGAATACTATATTTGTATACTGTATTATACCATACTTCTATCAATTTTTAATAAAGTATCTTACTGAAAAATATGTATTAGTATACATATACTTTAGAGTATGTACTATGTACTCTAATATATATTGTATTAATAATTATCCTATATAATTGTACTTAGATATACATAGTATATTCATGAACATGTATGACAATAAAGTGAACTGTTTTACTAATAACAATAAGAAATAAAATATTCCTAAACATTTATAAAACACGTAACTTAAAAGAAATTTCCATCAACAGCAAAGTGTAACGAAACCTGTAATATAAAGAATCAAGAATAAATAAAAAAAAAGTAGGATACAGTTTTCTTCGGTGGCGTTATATATTCGAATAAAGTGTCAATAAACATTCGAATTTATTGCAAGAAGGCAATAATAAACATGTCAACGCTGCATCGATGTCCGCTATATAGCAGAAACAAGTGGAAAGTGAATGTTTAGTGCGTAATAAGAAGTGCAGTCCATTTCTTTTTCGCAAAATTATATTTCCTAGGTTGTTAAAAAATGTTGAAATTTATTATCAGAAAGCTGGGTCGATTTGCCATAAGCGTAATCGAAAGGAAAGAAGAAGATTGCGAAAGAATGATAGACGAAAGTTGAACATTCCTATCGGGGAAGAGTAGAAAGAGAGTTCGCAACGGGACACCGGTTACAAAATATAAAATGAAAATCCTACGCGAGCGTATTTTATGAATAATGGAAATGAAGTGCAAATAAATGCACGGGCATCGTGGTAAAGTAACAAAAGTATATAGGAAACACAAGTGCCATAGATCTTAACGGGTCGACGTCCCCTTTTATGCAAACGGAAAGATAAAGAACGATGCTTCTCAACGAGCACGAATATTTATACGTTCGCGGCCATAGAAATGCTTGCACATCGCACGTGTACCAATAATATTACATTTCTTTTCTTTCTTTCACTTGCTGATTCTCACAAAGCGTTTCGAACTGGAACTCGAATGAGCGCTGGCTGCGAATTGACCTGCTCCGTCACTGATCATTCGAATTATGCGAATTCTGCTTATAGCGAGGTATTACTTACATTTATTTGAATTATTCGATTTTTACTCATGTAGGTTTATTAATAGCGGAAAATTCGAATTGTACGAATTTTAGTAACGTATGAATTTTTGTGGTTGTATTCTTCCTCAAATTCTATTCATACGCAAATTTTATTCACGTTCGAATATTCGAGTAGTTCGAATTCTACTCAGATCTGTATATTCGACTCTTCCGTAATTCTACTTAGATTTGAATATTCCAGTAATTGGAATTCTACTCAGGTTTGAATATTCGAATAATTCAAATTCTACTCTGATTCGAATATTTCAATTATTCCAGTTCTACTAACATTCAAATATTCAGATATAAATTCTACTCATGATTGGATTTTACTCACAAATGAAATTCTACTGATATTCGACTTCCACTCATATTTAAAGTCTGTTCAAATACTCATTTTATTAGTATTCGAATTATTCGAATTCTATTCACACTTGACTTGTATGCACATTCGAATTATTCTATCGAATGATACTCATCCAAATTCTACTCACATATGAATTATCCGAATTACATGTCCACATTCTACTCATATTCAAATTATCTGAATAATACGTATATCCAGAACTCTACTCATATTCAAATTATCCCGATGAAACATATACTCACATTCGATTTATTTGAATAAAATTCACACCCAGATCCTACTCATATTCGAATTATCCGAATGATGCATATATCCACAACTCTAGTCATACTTAAATTATCCGAACAAAACATACTCAAGTTTTACTCAGATTCGAATTATCTGAACAACATTCATACTTAATACTACTCATATTCGAATTATCTGAATAACACTCACATAAAAATTCTACTCAAATTCGAATCATCCGAGTTATAATTCAACTCCCGTCCAAATCATCCAATTACATCGAATCCTATCCATGCAATTCTCCAAGTGTAATCTACACAAATCTCGAAATATTTTTGGGTCGCTACTCAACACCTGATCGTCTATCCATGTCAATCTCCGCTCGTCTTCCTCGCGAAAGGGACTCTCACATTCCTGAGACGCTATCGAGCTCCATAGAGCAGGATCTGAGTTCATCCTCGAACACGCCCATTAAAGGTCCTCGTAGCGGTAGAAAGGAACAAGAGATGCTCGTTTCCAGTTAACGGATGCGATCGTAACAGAACTCTATACGAGGTGTACCATCTGCATCCGGTGTAACAACGAGCCGAGCGTTGTCTCGAAGTGCAGCAGGCTGATCTCGCGCGTGTACACGCGCGCGTTACCAGCTCTCTTTCTCTCGGTGCGAGCAACATCCGCGCGCGAGCAACCAGCGGAGCGAGAGGGCAACGGCTAGACGCGAGCGCGCGAGCGGGATGGTAAATGGTAAATGGGAAATTGTAAATGGTAGGCCACTAGTGCGCACCGAACATGAATGAATGGAACCTGCTTCGCCACTTGCATACCCATTATAGGAACCGAGTCAGCGTGTACGTGTGAATACGTGGGCACACGGTTAAACGCGTGTGACCGGTGCACACACACGCCTGAGGACACGTGTAGACACGCGACCGTCTCGGTACACAATACGTCGATCTGTTTATCTGTCTGTCGTTCTTGCAGCCACTCGATAAACCGTTCGCTTGCTTAATAGATCCGAGGCTGATGTCGAGCATGGCGATCACCGTTCGCATTTACCCTCACGACGATAGATCATCGACTTGTTTTCATATCTCTGCGCTTTCCAGACCCTTTTGGGCTTCTTTAGACTTTTCTGCGTATTTTTGAACCTTTTGCGAACGTTATGCATCTTTCTGGAGCATTTTGAAGTTTTGAGAGCTTTCTGGAGGTCTCTGAAGCTCTCTGAACCTTTGTAGATATTTTTGAACCTTCTTGCAAAGGTCCTGGCTTTAAGACCTTCTGAGATCCTTCTGAAGCTTCTTGTGACTTGCTGGACTTTTTTGGACATTTTTAAACTTCTCTGGAATATAATCTTTTTAGTGGTTTTCAAAGCATTCTGGACCTTTTCACACTTTTTTAGACCTCTCTGACCGTAATGGATTTTTCTGAAGTTGAGCCTTGGACCATAATAGACCTTTCTTAACTTTTTTACACATTTCTGGACCATTGGGTTAAAAAGTAGAGAATATGATGTACTATAGATGAATAACGAAGTTCATCCCTATTTCACCTTTATGAGACTGTTTATTAGATTCGAAAGTTCCAACGACCCATCTAATTACCATTGCACTATTACTTGTGACAGCCCACTATTATCCCATCATTTCAGCTAATTATCCTTCCACTATTATTCTTGGCAGCCTATTATTATCGGAGTATACTAGCCTATTAACGTTTCGCTATCATACCTTCTGGGCAGCTACTATAAAAATGTCATCCATTATTGTCTCTATTAGGCTATTATCCTTCACAGGTAATTATCATACCGATTTAACAATTCACTAGCATTATTCTGAATAGCTAATTATCACCTTCAGTATCATCGATATTGCCACAATCAATCTATTATCATCCCTATTGGTCTACTATCATCCTTACAACTCTCATCTATCACCTTTATTAATTTATTATCGCCCTTAATAATCGACTATAATCCGTTACATTAGTCCGTCATCTCATTATCATTTTAACCACCCTACGGCCTGGTTATCATTCTATGGTTGATATTTGTCCCTTACTCCTAACAGTTCATAATCCTACATCAGTCCATCATCCTATTATCGTCTCTACTAGCCCACTATAATTCTACTATCTTTCATATTAACTCACAATCACTACTATCATTCCACCAGCCTATTACCATTCCACTATCATTCTTTGCAACTTTCTAATATCATACTATCATCCCTAACGGTTTATCATTATCCGAATATCACATCTATTAATCCATTATTGTCCCATAATCGATTCTATCAATTCACTGTCCACACGCTATCATCTCCAGAGTTGTGCTATCATTTCTACAGTCATCTTTTATCATCTCTGGAATTTATTCCTGTTTAAATCTCACAATGGAATTAAAACACAGTTCATAGCTTCTGATGTACCGTCTCTAACCTATACCTACTAGTAAACATAAATACGATTCCATACGTCTACTAGTAAACATAAATCGTAGAAACGATTTCTATCAGAGTCCATTCACCGCGAATCTCATATAAATCTCACTTTCTAAACGAATCTACCGGAGAACGCAGGTCGGAGTTCACGTTCGGAAACGCGACGATTTAATTACAGGCCGCGGCGTGTACAGATGTCAACTCATGGGTTGGCGCGTGACCCAAAAGCTCTATCCATCGTGAACACAGTTACATTTCCGCAAATGAGAATAATGACAACTGCTGAAGTAGCACTTTTGAGATGTTTGCTGCCATTGTTTGCCTAATACTCGAGCCAATACGGAAAATACGTGTGAAGCGTCCATTTTGGTGATGGATTTGGAGATATGGGATTTGGAAATGGTTTAGAGATATAGAGATTTGGGGGTCTAGGAATTTGGGGATGTAGTGATTTGGGGATGTAGGGATTTGGGGATGTAAGGATTTGGAGACATAGAGATTTGGGGGTCTAGGAATTTGGGGATGTGGGGATTTGGGGGTCTAGGAATTTGGGGATGTAGGGATTTGGGGATATAGAGATTTGGGGGTCTAGGAATTTGGGATGTAGTGATTTGGAGATATAGAGATTTGGGGGTATAGGAATTTGGGGATGTAGTGATTTGGAAATATAGAGATTTAGGGGTCTAGGAATTTGGGGATGTAGGGATTGGGGATGTAGGAATTTGGGAATTTGAGAACTTGAAGATATAGCGATTTTGGGACATAGGGATTTGGGGATGTAGTGAGTTGGAGATACAGAGATTTGGAGGTCTAGGAATTTGGGGATGTGGGAATTTGGGGATGTAGAGATTTGGGGGTCTAGGAATTTGGGGCTGTGGGGATTGGGAATGTAGGAATTTGGAAATTTGAGAACTTGAAGATATAGCGATTTTGGGACATAGGGATTTGGGGATGTAGTGAGTTGGAGATATACAGATTTGGGGGTCTAGGAATTTGGGGATGTGGGGATTGGGGATGTAGGGATTTGGGGATGTAGAATTTAGAAATATAGGATTCGGAGATATAGGGATCTGGAAATGTAGAGATTTTAAAAATTTGGAAATTAGGAAAATTTCTCTAAAATTTTCTCTAAATTTGGAAAATTCTTTTCTCAACACCTGGGTCGATCTCTTCATACGCCAACTCGTGTGTTAATATAGATATGTAGATATAGAGATTCAGGGATTAAAGGAACGTGGAGATATAGGTAATGCGAATACTGAAAGGTGATATATAAATGTACAGATATGGGATTTGGAAATACAAGGTTGTAGAATCTAAAGATTGGGAGTCTCCCAGTATCCTAAAATTGTAACCATAACTCTTCTAAACACCTCAGCCTCTTCACGCGCCATCTCGTGGGTCGACATCGCACGATGTAACCGGACATATCGCTTTATGAAGCCAGTTTCGTTAATTGGTAAGCATAGCGCTTAACAAGGTGGTCGAGCGCAGTAAAACGATGAAATTTTCATCCTCGACACGATCGGCAATTCCCTCTGTCATCGTCGTTGTACGACGTCGTGGAAAGTGGCTCGTTACTTACCGGGACAAACCGATAATTACCATCCCGTTTAACGCACCGATGAAATTTACCGGTCAATATATTACGCGTATCGGTCCGTTCGACAAACGGGCAGCGTTTTAATGATTTCATTCGCGTCGCGACGGCGAGCGTCCGTACGTTGCACAACTCGTGGAAATCGCGTCGATCCGCTCCGACATCATTTTAAATCAAAGCGAACACGCGTATAACGTTGACCCTCTTGTTTCTCGTGCAGCCTCGTAACCGCGAACGCTGCTTAAAGTTTCGTTTCTTTTATGCCCGTGGTTCTCTGTCAACCGGAGAAGGTTTTACGAGCCTGCGAACCGGCCGCTCGAAACGAACAACATTTTTAATTTCTCTTTTTACGGTGGCGAAACCTGTCGTTAACGATGTCGCAAATTCGTCCCACTTTATCTGTATCGGCCACGGAACAGACACTTTCAAAGATTAGACTTTGGAAACTAAGTTTCGGCACGGTTCGAGGTCCTTTAAGCGATATCGCGCTGGTTTTCGCCGAGCGACTTTGTTGCGGTACGATTTTTATGGAGGATGTTCCCAGTTTCGACGATGTTCGGATATTCGAATATTTAGCCAAATTTGCTGTCGTATTTTCGAGAGGGAATTGTTCAAATTGAGATTCGAATTTTGGAGTAGATTTACTGGATGTGTTAGGTCTTCGAGGACTAATTTTGGCTCATTCGAATATTCGACTGAATTACATTTGAAATGGTTCGAATATTTGAGTAGGTTAGGTTTAGGATCATTCATTATTCAACACATTTAAATCTACATCAATTATAATATTTGACTGGGTTAGATTTAGGTTAGGTTTAGAATGATTTGGCGAGTTTAAATTTGAGATAATTTGAATTGACTGAGTTTGATTTAGGATCATTTGAATACTTGACTAGTTTGGATTCAAATATTTAATTTAGTCAGTTCAGAATAATTCAAATATTCGACACGTTTAAATTTGCAATAATTCGAATACTTGACTAGCTCAGATTTAGTATAATTCGAACACTTAAATTGAAATTCGATTACATTTAAAATTAGATTAACTCGAGTACTCGTCGCTTTTGAATCACTCCGACATCACAATCACTACATTACAAATTAAAATATTCAAAAATTCGAAACAGATAAGTCTTTCACCAAATCTGTTTTCTTACATTTCAATTATTCAAATTACCTAACCATTGCAACCTCTTACAACCATAATTAAGTTACTCACTGCAGAATTAAAACTCCTTACATCTCTTCACGCTGCACAGAGCCTCGAATCTTCATAAAAACCACATCGAAAACCAACTCTCAAAATACACGATACAAATGTATAAAGTAACACCTTAATAACTCGAACATGAGATGCTAAAAGTCATTCAGCAATGTAACGTTTCGAAATACGAAATATGAAATGAACTCGATAAATCCACAAGTGACGAAATGAATTTTAAAAGGTACACCAAAGAAATTGAAGTTACTCGATAAATCTACAAGTGACGAAATTAATTTTAAAAGGTACACCAAAGAAAATAAAGTTACTCGATAAATACACAAGCGACGCACAAAATTAATTTTAAAAGGTACAACAAAGAAAATGAAGTTACTCGATAAATGCACAAGCGACGCACAAAATTAATTTTAAAAGGTACAACAAAGAAAATGAAGTTACTCGATAAATGCACAAGCGACGCACAAAATTAATTTTAAAAGGTACAACAAAGAAATTGAAGTTACTCGATAAATGCACAAGCGACGCACAAAATTAATTTTAAAAGGTACAAAAAGCTAACGTCGAACGGTAATAAATATAAGTTAGTTCGAAGATGAAAGTCGCGCGTGATCGCGAGGGGTGAAGGGTAAAACCGATTGCGAAGACGTTTAATGGGCAACTGACAGTGGTGGCCGTTCTATTCGCCATAAGTCCTGATATTTTCACCGATTTAAAGATGCACGCAGGTTTGTGTCGCTATCCAGCAACACGTTTTGCATCGTTACCTAACGCGAAGATATTACCTTTAGGGAAGAAAGTTCGATCGCGTTTGCAATTACTCGGTATACTTCATCCTGCCGGCTCTTCCTGGACGGTTTCCAGGTACCGTGGTTGCTCCTGGTCTCTCGATATGTCAAGAGGATACGATAGATCGAAGCTGACCATTTCAGCTTGTGCAATAGGTTAAACAGTTAAAGAGTTCAAAGATCATATTGTACGCGCATTTCGAACGAGCTCGCTTATCCCCGCATTGAAATCACCGCGGCGAATCGACACGCGCGATCGAGGAAGGTTTTAGTTACTTTTTAACGATGACCACTTAGGTTGTTTTATTTCTTGGGATTATCGGAGAGAGGTTTTATGTAGGTTTTGATACATTTGATGGATTGGAAATGGGCTTTGGTGAATGGTGGTTTGGTTTATGGTGGATTTGGCGGGTTTTGAAGGTAAGAGTTTGGATGGTGTTGGATTTTCGGATTTTTGGGGTTTGAGAGTTTAGGGATTTGGAAATTTGGGAATTTGAAAGATTAGGGAGTTCGAATTTTGAGGATTTGGAAGTTTGGGGATTTGAAAGTTTAGGGATTTGGAACTTTGGGAATTTGAAAGTTTAGGGAGTTCGAATTTTGAGGATTTGGAAGTTTGGGGATTTGAAAGTTTAGGGATTTGGAACTTTGGGAAGTTGAAAGTTTAGGGAGTTGGAATTTTGGGGATTTGAAAATTTAGGGATTTGGAATTTAGGAGATTTGGAACTTTGGGAAGTTAAAAGATTAGGGAGTTGGAATTTTGGGGATTTGAAAATTTAGGGATTTGGAATTTAGGAGATTTTGAACTTTGGGCAGTTAAAAGATTAGGGAGTTGGAATTTTGGGGATTTGAAAATTTAGGAATTTGGAATTTAGGAGATTTGGTACTTTGGGAAGTTGAAAGTTTAGGGAGTTGGAATTTTGGAGATGTGAAAGTTTAGGGATTTGGAACTTTGGGGATTTGAGAGTTTAGGGATTTGGAATTTTGCAGATTTAAAATTTAAGGGATTTGGAACTTTGGGGATTTGAAAGTTTATAGATTGAATATTGTAGAAATTCGGAATTTTGGGGATTTAAAATTTAAGTGATTTGAAAGTTTAGGGATTTGCAATTTGAAGATTTCGAAAGATTAAGAATTTTGAATTTTGGGGATTTGAAAGTTTTGAAATTTGTAATCTTTCCGATTTAAAATTGCAGAGATTTGGAGTTTTGAGGATTTACAACTTTGATACTTCGAAAGTTCGGAACAAAATTTTTAAATTAAAAAATGCGAACAAAAAAAGAATTGTCGAAAGTGCCTGTCACGCAATAAAAATTAGCGAGAGCCTATTATAAATGACAAAAAGAGAACATGGTAATGAAATATAGTTTACGACTTAAAAACGAAGATTGATTAATGGGAAAAAGAAGAAATAAAACAGTGGTAAATATTGACAGTGTTGATCGGATCGAACGAAGGTTGCTGTGCTTGTTAATTTACATTCGAAACGGTATCGCACCGTTTGACCGATTGACTGATTATCATACGTACTTGAATCATAAAAGGATCACGAGATGCTCGTAATTTGTCAGAACTAGTGTACCGTTTTAAACGATTGTTTTACCAACTCGTTTATGATCATATTTTTAATGGATGTTTGTAATGAGTTATGTTTAAATATTAATTATGTATTTATGTATTAAGTATAGATTAATTATTAACATTTAATAAAGGTATTAAGTATAGATTAACTATGAACACATTGCCACACTGAAGTAGTTGAAAATTGGATTAGGTAATATTTTTAATAAATCTTACCAAATCAGGATGTTTCATAATATTTATTATTTATAGTTCTAGGCAAATTAATACCAGTATTTGATATTAAGTTAACATAACATTATTAATTTTTTAATAATAAAAATTTTTGTAAATTTTGAAATTTCTAGTATTGTGATTACTATGAAAATTTAATCTTCATCCACATGTGGACATAGTAGTCAAAGTGTTAAATTGAAATTGTAAATGTGGTATTAAATTTCTTGTCTTTCACTTTTCTAATAATTTTATTATACCTTGAGACATTGGATATCGATCAGATCTTATTGAAAAATGATCGATAATTCCATCAATCGTTGTGGGAACGAAAATGACCGAAATTGAACCCAACTTGTAACTCCACCATTTAATATGGTTGCATCTTATTTATTTTTCTTTTAAATCTCTAACCTAACTCAATATAAATATAATAATTTTTCTATGAATTCACCTGCGTTAAAGTTTTAAATCAACCTACCTTAATATAAATTTAACTACTTTCATCTGAACATACCTCCAATAAATGAAACTAGAAACTTGAAAAAAGAACAAAATTGCTAAGTTTATTTCAGTTCGAACAAAAATTGTACAATAAAATTAGTCATTGCATCGCTCGATCATTCCAATTAATTTCATCGATATCTCGACAATATAATCGATGCATCATTAAGTATCAATAAGATATGTATGAATTATCGATACTCGAAAGCGATATATCCACGTCGATAGATCTTACGGCATCCGACGCGATAAAACACTTTTTCTGAAAAATTGCTTGAAACGTGGATTAAGCAACGATCACGCGATCCAAGTAAATTTAATCAGGTAACATAGTTGCTACTTGGATGATCCTCTCGATTCGCCTCGAAGCGTCTGGTCGAATTAATTGATGGCGGTTCGAAAGCGGTGATCGAAAGTAAAGATTACGGGTCCGGAGGCGGCGCTCGCGATTCACCATGAAAAATGACGAGCCTCTTATAATCTTGCGACACCGTTACAAACCGTAGAAATTAATCGATTGAATTTTCTCAGCTAGCCAATCTGGAAGGATAACGAACCTTAAAATATTCAGCGAATCCTTAATTTATGCTGCGTCGAATGGCTTTCGTTTTAATTCGATTATTTGCATAATCTGAATACGATGCACTTATAGTTGGTATAATTGATACTTCGTCACTTTGCGATTATTTCATGCGATAATTTCTGATAATTATTTCATGCATTTTTCGAGTTATTTAAATATTAGCTGTTCGGGTAATTTATTCGATGCATCTAAATTTTGAATAATTGAAACATATAATAATTAATATAATTACTAATATATTATGTTATAATAATAATTATTAATATATCTCAATAATAATTGAAATAATATTTCAATAATAAGTCAGATTTCACAAAATATTCGAAAGACCTTAATTTCATTTTGCAGCAAATATTTGAAGAATTAAAATTGTACAAAATATTCGAAGGACCTTAATTTCATTTTGCAGAAAATATATGAAAAATCTTCATTTCATTTTCAGCACCAAATGTTTGAAAAATTAAAATTTCAGACTGCATCAACTATTCAAAACACGTAAATACAGCATTAAATATTAAATTGCATCAAATATTCAGAACATGTGACGTTAAAATTTTCGAATACAAAGAACACTATCCAAAACCGGAAATTCTTCAAATTCGAACACTCCACAATTTCGCTACCCACAATCAGTTTCAAACATCGGCAAACCAGTAGCAATCTCCGTAGAGTCGGTATAAAATATTCATGTTCTCGTTCCAAACCGTTGCCCTCTAACGAGTTTTAATTGATCGGCTAATTGACGACGTAGCTAATAGTATCACACAGCAAAAACAGTCTAAAATCAGATAATGGCTAACGTAAACAAGTTACTCCCACCGGTTATTAAGTATATCAGCACGTCGCGTAAATTGAAAGAAACGATCGAATTCTTCGTCGGATTAATATAATACCATAACATAACGGATAAGGTAATGATCCCGTAGGGTTATCATAAGTTAGGTTCGCAACGATTCGACGAATTCGCGTTATCAATCGTTCCACCGCATATCTCGATAGTATCTTCCGGTTGGTAGTAATTACCGAACCGTTTTCACGGAAGATTAATATGCCAGCGCGGTAAACGATCGTAATGGCGCGTCATTAGGAGTTCGACTACGCTCATTGAATTTGCATTTTGAACGGCATTAATATTTTAAGTGCGGGAAGCTTGGCGGCGATTACAGCGTGAAAATTCAGGCGTATCGCGCGGAATCCGGCCTCCGATTAATCGATACAATTATGTCCGCCGATAAAACGGACAGAACAGCGCCCGTTGCGAACTCTCGCTAAACGGCCTCCATCTGATCACCGAAGAAGCATTATTCCGGAAATTGCCTACACTTTTAGCCGATAGCGAGAAAACAGAGGATTAAGCTGCTCGTTCGTTAACGACGTCTGCTACCACTGTTTATATTTCAGTTTATGCATTTGGTTGAAAGCTTGAAACAAGCTACGTTTATTTATGACTTTCAGTACTCACAAGGATACATTTGCCTAGTATTTTTGCTATTATTTTATTCACATAAAATTTATATTAATTCTGTTAACACATGGACTGCCACACTGAAGCAGCTGAATACCAAATATTTTTACACTATCTTCTTACATTTATTTGTCGTATTTTCAATTAGGTAAGAGGACAAATTTTGAATAATATAGGTGGAAGATCTGTATGGTAACTGCAGTGCTACATGTGGGTGACATGGCAGCCAAAGTAGCTCTCCATGAACAAAAATATGTACTTTAACTATTTTTAATGTGTTTTGAAAGAATAAGAATATTTTGAGGGTGAAGGTACTTCAGTAGAAAATTTCTGATTATTAATGAGCACTGTTTATATTCAACCACTTGCACTATGATTTATTTATAAAGTGCGTCAGTCAGAACTAGCTAATCGCAGCCACAATATTAAAACGGACAAAGAAAGCTGATATGTTATGTCAGTCCTGTATTCAGCAATTCTTGATTATGCAATTTATAACTGGACTTGAACATCAGATTGAAGTTCATTCAAAATTCGAGTAAGAGGTGGTACAATTGAGTGCGTCACGAGTCAGACTCGTCAAAATAGTGCAAGGGGTTAAATGACAATTATGAATTTGGTTGAAAGTTTGAAACGTGGAGGTACATATTTTATTGATGACTGCAAATAGTGCTATTTATAGTAATTATTTATAGTAACAGATATAGTAATGAAACGATGAAACTATAGCAACGAATATGAACTGAAATTTCGATGTAGAAAAAGTTGCACGACACCGCGTTACTTTTTGTAATCGTGACACGACAGTTCGCTGTTAAACGTAGCTGCTAACACGACAAGTAACCGTAGCGTGGAAATGCAGCACATATTTACACGAATTCTCGGCGCAAACTTATCGCCACGCAATCCCATAGAATTTCTTTTCGAATTCTTCCCCGTACGTTTCGCGAAAGGTTTACACGACACGAATGATTTATGGTTACAGCGTTAGGAACAGCAGAAAAATTCGCTACGTTTTAGGGCAAATCTTTGCGAGAGTATCTCCGCTTTCGTGCTCCGGCATGATATATAGCGAGGCATTAACTGGCCGGGACTTAATGTATGGTCGATCATAAATTGAATTGAAACGTTATCGTTTCGAAGGTGGATGCCATTAATCATTATAATATAATCAGATACGTGGCGACTAAGTACACTACTGCTCAAAAGTACTTATACGGTTACTTATTAATTTTCGTGTGCATCGAAAAACGATGAGTATATCTTGTAAGTTCGTGCTTTTGTACCACTTGCTCTATAAATAACGAGTGCTCGTTTCTTGCCAGATGTTTCAATTATTTTTAAATTCGTATATTGCTACATTTTATTATTTATTTTACTTTTTACTTTTATGGTAGTCTTCAAGGTTTAATAATTTTATATACTGAAAGAAAGTTTTAAGTAAGTCATTGCTACGTGTGAGTGTAACTATTTTAACAGAAATTTTGTGTTATTTATTTTTATTATAGCACTTTTATTTTAGGGTATCACAATTTATTCGACATCGAAATTTTTATTCGATAGTGTTTATATGATGCGTAATTAATTCATTGTATGCAACTTACATTACAATTTATTATTTTCAGTGACACTATAGATAACGAAGAAATATAACTTTGTCGCAAGGTTTATATTTATTTTTCCATTCAAATATTGCAAGTATTTATTACTTATTGTGTTACATTTGTGATGGTATTTTTCAAGATTTGAAACGATAAAGTTTCATAATTTTAATTTATAAATTATGGGACAGGAATTTTACGTAGAATAAAAGAAAAGAGCAACAACATTTTTGATCGGTACAAAAATAATTCAACCGCGATGAAATAAAATTTTCGATACGCGAATGTAATTAGCTTTCCTGAGAAATTAATTAATTTCGTGCTTACAACTCATATTTACGAGCCTAAAGACCTCACGTATTTCAGTTTTCTGTTGCATTTTCAGAAATTAATAATTCATCAAAGTCAACAAGACCGAAATAAAGTTTCAGATCGTCGATAATTAGCTTTCTCTGACGCAACCGCTGAAAAATTAATTAATTTCGTGCTTACAATTCACATTTACCTAAAGACTTTACGCAGTTCAGTCTTTTGTTACATGCATTTTCAAAAATTAATAATTCATCAAAGTCAAAATAAAATTTTTGATTAACGTGTACAAGTCGAACGTAATTAGCTTCGTCTGACGCATCTGCTGAAAAATTAATTAATTTCGTGCTAATAGCTCGTATTAACGAATCTGAGGACTTCATGCGGTTCAGTCTTTTGTCACATGCATTTTAAAAAATTAATAATTCGTCAACGTCAACGAGGTCAAAATAAAATTCTGAATTAACGTGTACAAGTCGAACGTAATTAGCTTCGTCTGACACATCTGCTGAAAAATTAATTAATTTCCTGCTAATAACTCGTATTAACGAATCTGAGGACTTCACACAGTTCAGTCTTTTGTCGCATGCATTTTAAAAAATTAATACTCATCAAAGTCAACGTGACTGAAATAAAATTTGAGGTCATCGAACGTTAGCCTTGACATATGCAACTACTGAAAAATTAATTTAGTACTCGTAACTCATATTTACGAGTCTAAAGACATAGTTCAGATTTTAGATACATTCTCAGAAATTAATTCGTCAAAATCAACAAGAAGTAAATTCAACACGAAATAAAATTCCAGATCGTCGAACATAGCTTTGATGCAAATATTGAAAGATCAATTAATTCAGTACTCGTAACTCACATTTACGAGCCTACAGACATAGTTCAAATTTTAGATACATTCTCATAAATTAATTCATGACAATCTACAAAAAGTAAATTCACCACGAAATAAAATTTCAAATCGTCGAATATAGTTAACTTTGACGTCAATGAAGCTCTGGATGAAGCTTTGAACTACTGAAAAATTAATTGATATCGTGCTAACGACTCATACTAACAAATTTCAGTATTTCATGTAGCTTTCTGATAGATGCATAATAATTATTTCTGAATTATTATTCCTTAACTTCGAGCTGGAAACGAAGGTTTGTACACGTCAGACACTTAGCCTAACGCGGCTGTCGAGGAATAAATTTCATGGTCATAACATTTACAAGTCTATATGCTGTATTTCCGAAAAGATTTGTAGAAATGAGAAATAATAATAATACTAGTATAACTTATAATAGTAATATTATAAGAAACGCAAGAGAATTTGAATGAACGCGAGTATTCGTCCGAGCAAGAGTTAATTGAGTATGGCGAGTAAAATTGCAGTAGAATATTTATCAAGAGGAGACGCAAAAGTGTTCTGGATTCTGGTTGTTGGCGTTCCTGTGGGTTGTCGAGGAACCCAGCGAGCGGAGGGTTCGTGTATCAGAAACCAGTTCGAAGGCAGCGAAGCATTATGATCCCGAATACGCATCCGTGGCCCGTTAACTAATCTCCCTATGGCGACCTTCCATTAGCTCGATTCCACGGCCGATACATCATCGCACGCGGCGTTCTTCTTCTTCTTCTCTCCTCCTCTTCGCCAAGTTTCTCTTCTCGAACAACGAACAAGATGAACCACCACGGGTGGGGCGTCGTTTTCGCAGCGGTTCAACCTCGTGTCGATCGTAATAAGTATAATATAGTGATTGCAAGGAACGAGAAGTAACCCCGGGATACGAGTCTCGTGATACCTCCGGAGCTTGTTAACCGGATAAATTGCTAATTAAACGGAAAATACTCCGGCTTATTCGGGAAATCTTTCTTTTTCGGTGCGAATTTCGATGGTTTTTTCAGCTCTTTAACATGTCACATGTCTGGGTTGATGTTTTCGACTGTTTGGATCTTTTTGGGTTTCGTACTGGTACTTTTGATTTGAGAGTCGAGACATTTTTGGATTTAAGCTTCTCGAGTCTCAGCACTGAAATTTCGCAGCTCTCAAAGTTAGATAACGAAAGTTTGTAATTTTCAAGTTTGGCGAAATTTTGTAGTTTTCAGGTTTAAGTTACGAAATATTCTAATTTTCCAGTGTGAGCACTGAAATTTCCCAGTTCTCAATGTTAGATAACAAAATTTTGTAGAATTCAAAACTCAGTTAGAAAATTGTTTAATTTTCAAGTCTGAGTACTGAAATTTTCTAGTTTTCAAGTTTAAGCACTCAATTCTTTCAATTTTTAAATTTAACCACTCCAATCATTCAATCTTCAAATTTTCCAGTTTTTGAACTTGAGGTAGTGAAGTTTGAAAGTTTTGCAAATTTACCATCGCAAAGTTTGAAATTTTCAAATCTAAGCAATTGTCCAATTTTTGAATCACCGAAATATTTAAAATTTCGAAACCTAAGTACACAATTCCCAAATAAAAAATCACAAAATTTGCAATTCCAGAATTTAAATTTGAATACTATAGTAATATATTTACAAAACGTATTCAGTGTTAAAATTGACAATAAAAAAATGAGTAATATTCCTGTTATGGTAACTAAAAGAGAAAGAAATTACAGCACCAGGATCGTTTTCCTTTCCACAGATAGCATTGCAATAATATGTTAAGTCGATGACACAACCATTCCTTTCATAGGCAACCTTTCCAATTCCGAACACCTAATTATACCACAGGAATCCCACCATTGCTATATTTATATTATATTAATACCGTAATTACTACGGTGCTAATGACACATCCTTTTCATAGACTATCTCGATTTCCATCTACATTCAATTTTTTCTTCAATCTGAAACTAGAATTCACCTCGCATTTCATTCCATTTAAACACTGAAGAAACTATAGATATTTATTGTATAATTAAAACACTTGAAATATCAGAAAATACAAAATTTCTTTTTAACAATTTACGTCCGACTATACATGTCAAAAATTGAATTTCCGACTCGTTAATTTTTAATAAAAATATTTTCAATAATATTAATAATATTATTTTCGATAAAAATATGTTCCTCGTTCTCTTTGATTTTATTCGTAAAATGTACAATAGCTAACGTATAAAATAATATTGCTCATCAAATAAAATTAGCAATTCATTAACGTAAGTATATTCCGATATATGTAAAACAACTGCTCACATGAAAGAAAAATTAATTCGTGCAATGACGTGGATGATATTTTCAATAATATTAATAATATTTTTAATAAAAATATGTTCTGATTTTATTCATAAAATGATCAATATCTAACGTACAAAATAATATTGCTTATAAAATAAAATTAACAATTCATTAATGTAAGCATATTCCGATATATGTAAAACAACTGCTCACATGAAAGAAAAATTGATTCGTGCAATGACGTGGATGATATTTTCCATAATATTAATAATATTTTTAATAAAAATATGTTCTGATTTTATTCATAAAATGATCAATATCTAACGTACAAAATAATATTGCTTATAAAATAAAATTAGCAATTCATTAACGTAAGCATATTCCGATATATGTAAAACAACAGGTTAAAAAAAAAAAATGAATTCGTGCAATGACGAGGAGTTTAAATGCTAATGTCATAAATTTGACGAAGAAAGTCGATTTAAAAGGAGGAATAACATCTTTGGTAAAGATTACGTATCTCGCAATATTATAGAAATTACGGTCGATCGCGACATGTTCGATTCGTATCGCAACAATCGTCTGAAAATTTGCATCGGAACGGAAGAGAGGTTAGGTCCCGAGCGGATTTCAGCCGGAGGGCAGCTTCCGCCGCTCGACAAATCATCCCTCGTTAACGCTCGCCTGCTCTTTCGTCCACGATCTCCGAGAAAAAGTATCAATTTGCAGTGTATCTGGTAGAAACCGGTTAACGGTTCCTCTTTTATCGCCAGTTCGATTCTTCTGTCCGATTATATCGACCGTTCGATCTCCACGCTCTTCCGCTTTCCGCATCCGGTTCGCGTTATACCGTTCGTTAATTTCCACTCGCTCCCCGTTCGATTAATAATTTCTTATCGCGATCGGCGCCTCTTGTTGTTATTACAGACACGTTGTTCTTGGCTCAATTAATTCCCTCCGATTCGATCTCTATTTTACTTATTCTTTTTCGAAGAGTACTTATAATTAACCTTTTGAGGATGAGACTTCGGTACGATTGCTATTCCTTTTTATTTTAATTCGCATGATTTATCGCACGGTTAATGTACTGAGATATTACGTGGGTAAAATGTAACACTCACTAGCTACAATGTTGCAGTTTTATTTATTATGCGGTTAGGCGTGGAATTTCGATTTGAAAACACGGCACGAGGAAAATTAAGAGCGTCGAACACGTCGCAAATTCTCTTATACATTTGAATAATGTAAAGCGAGGAAGGTTATTTTAAATTAGTAATTTAACGTCAACCTTGTGAAAACTTTTTGTTTGTTCATTTTTTAACCACGTGTGGTACACGGTTGTTATATGACCTGAGCTACAAATTCAGTTAAGCTGATTATTTATACAAAATAAGTGAAAAGAACTTTTGAGAGATTCTTATTATACATTTGATGAATAATGCAAAGCAAAACGAGGATTACATTGTTATTTCATATAAAATTAATACTTTATTAACGTCAACTTTGTCAAAATTTCTTGTTGGTTCATTTTTTAACCACATGCGGTACACGGTTGTTATATGACCTGAGCTACCAATTCAGTTAAGCTGATTATTTATAAAAAATAAGTGAAAAGAACTTTTGAGAGATTCTTATTATACATTTGATGAATAATACAAAGCAAAACGAGGTTTACATTGTTATTTCATACAAAATTAATATTTTATTAACGTCAACTTTGTCCAAATTTCTTGTTGGTTCATTTTTTAATCACATGTGGCACACGGTTGTTATATGACCTGAGCTACAAATTCAGTTAAGCTGATTATTTATAAAGAAATAAATGAAAAGAACTTTTGAGAGATTCTTATTATACATTTGATGAATAATACAAAGCAAAACGAGGTTTACATTGTTATTTCATACAAAATTAATACTTTATTAACGTCAACTTTGTCAAAATTTCTTGTTGGTTCATTTTTTAACCACGTGTGGTACACGCTTGTTATATGACCTGAGCTACAAATTCAGTTAAGCTGATTATTTATAAAAAATAAGTGAAAAGAACTTTTGAGAGATCTTAACGTTGAGACAATGTACAGGGAAAATTTTTTAAAAACCGGTCCCGAATACTGTATGTGGTAATGTCTAGGGTTAAATCTGTATTAGTGAGCACAAATAAATGTATCGAAGATTAAGTTGAAAAATGTCGGACCATCTCCGACGACAGTTTCTCCCTTAAGATTAAGTTTTCCGTTTTTATCTGCAGATTTCATGGAAACAGCATCAAACTCGAGCCGCCGGTAGAAACCTCTAAGTCTCCGCGGACAGTTCCATCAGTTTTCGCGGGTGGCAACAAGTCGCCGCGCGGAAAGCGCCATTTTGCAGCGTCAAGCTTTCAGCGTGGCTTTCCCACGCGGAGCGGGTGTTCATCAAGAACTCTCTCGTTACAAATTGATTCTCGTTAAGGCGATTTTTCGCGATGACCGCGATGCGAATAAAAAGAGAGACATCGAACACGCAGAAACGATACGAAAGAAGATACGGAATTTTTGCCGTTTCACGGGACAGCCAGCGTGTTAGCCTGACCCACCTAACGGTCTCTTCCTCTCGCGCGGATTTATCCTTCTTCGTTCCGCGTCCCTCGTCCCTCGTCTGACATCGTCCAGGTGATAACCGCACGTCCACAGCCAGGAATCTTCGCGGCAGGTAAGCCGAGACGCGGCACCCAAAGGTACCACACGATTACTCTCCTCTGTTCGTGAAAGGTGCTTCGAGAAGGGGCACATCGCGTGGTTACGCCGAATGGCGTCCCGTGGACGCGTACCATCGGCCACAATGTAGACATTTTGCTTTCAAACGAGACACATTTTACGGATAT
Organism: Megachile willughbiella; assembly: GCA_945859595.2. Classification (NCBI taxonomy): domain Eukaryota; kingdom Metazoa; phylum Arthropoda; class Insecta; order Hymenoptera; family Megachilidae; genus Megachile; species Megachile willughbiella. The sequence continues at coordinate 12,031,148 of OX243798.1, read as the reverse complement.
TTGCTATTGTATTTGTAAAGATATTTGCGTGATTTGCTTGCATTTTTCGTACATTTAACCCCTTGGCCTATGATTAATTTGTCACGTGCGTCAGTCAGAACTAACTAATACAGCCATAATATAAAAACAGACAAAGAAAGTTGAAATGTTATATCAATTTGGTATTATGCAATCGTTGACTATGTAAATTATAATTGGACTTGAAGTCCAAACTGAAGCGTATTGATAATTCGAGTAAAATTGATCGCAACTGAAGTTCGAGTGCGTCACGAGTCAGACTCGTAGAAATAGTGAAAAGGGTTAACCCCTTCCCCTTTGAGCAGTCACTCGTGACTCACAGCTCAAATGTAACTGTTGAGAATATACCAAATTATCGACGTAAATTATTCGATTCATGAAGTAATCGATTGACAAAAGACTCAGTCATTGGTTTATATAAAACGTGAATATCTGAATATCTGTTCTGTTCAATTTATTGTGTCGTTGCCATCGTGTTATAAACATTAATTTCTTGTAATATTATTTTAATAAATCTTATAATAATTCGTTGTCGTCTCCACTGTATAATCTTAACGGTAACAAACCTCAAATTTTGAATTTTCAACTTGAAATTTAGGTCCAACTAGAATTTGCATTATCAAGGATCCCTGAACATAAAATACATTTTAATTTTCCTTGTTCTAATGTTATAGCGGTGAATAGTTGGCTTTAACGCATCTGATAATATTTTAACCCCTATAAATAACCAAAATCCCCTTTTCTATAAATAACCAAATAACTAATTGTTACAATGTGAAAAGTAGTAAAGAAAGTTAGTAGCCTTGAAAGACAATTTTGAACTAAAAATTTGTGAAAACGAGAATGGTCATATACTCTGCACGAGTGACAAGATATTGTAGGGCACGGGGTTAAAAATGAATATCCCGAGATCAAATGAACGTCATGAATAAAGAACAGTTCCTAATTAACTTCTGTATGAAATTAAAGTCAACTGTATTTTTAAACATTACCACAGAAATCCTCGTACGGGAAGTATTTTGAGACGCAGAAAGAAATTTGAATATCAGTTCCATCGATCCCGTCGAGATGTGGACTTTGAATCGTCGGTGAAATACATCAGGCTGTCTATAGACGGCAAAAACGCGGTAAAATATATCTCAGCAGGAATCCCGACGATCAAAATATTCGCGTGATAGAGAAACCGTGCGGAGAAGAAATAAAAGGAACAGTTTCAGAAAAACGCTTACGATTCCCGAGACGTATCTGCACGCGTCCGTTCATTACGTTATCGTACGCGAATCGTCCGACGGATTACCATATCATCCGTGAAATCGTCGGCAGAAAAATAAGGAGGCAAGAAAAGAAACGAATGCACGGTCCCGATCACGAGATCGACAGGGAACGACGAGATGCGAAAAAACGCGAGGGACATCCGCTCGCGATACTGTCACGCTAATTGCCTCGTCTGGGTTGCTGGCGTGTTCGCGAGCGCAGAAAATTGCGTGAATATTATCGCGTTTCGTACGTCTCGGGTAGGTATGTCCTTTGACGAGCGTGCTGGCCTTCTTTATGGCAGAGGACCACGTGCGGCAATCGGATGGTCGATTTTTTCGGAGAATTAGTCTCACAATCTAGTTAGGATATTTACGGGTTTAGAGATTTATGGCTTCGCTTGTAGGTATTTTGGAATGGAAGATTCTGGGTTTATGAGTTTACGAGCTTGCGAGTTTTTAGGTTTGCACGTTTGGAAGATCGTGAGTTTTGCGAGAGTTGTAAATTTTGTAAGATTTGCGAGTTTTACGAGGTTTGCAAATTTCACAAGTTTTGGAGATTTTTCGAATTTTGCAAGTTTCTCGAGCTTTGTGAGTTTTGAAAATTTTCCGAGTTTTGATAGTTTTGCGAGTTTACAAGTTTTCCAAGGCTTCGAGTTTTGCAAGATTACAAGATTTGCAGGTGTACAGCTTCATAAGAGTACGAGTTTACAAGTTTACAAATTTGCAAAATTCACGCATTCATATATTCACATATTCACTTGTTCACATATTCACATATTCACATATTCACATATTCACATATTCACATATTCACATATTCACATATTCACATAGTCACATACTCACATACTCACATACTCACATACTCACATATTCACATACTCACATATTCAAATACTCACATATTCACATATTCACAAATTCACATATGATGAATATACATCATAATGCTATAGATTCAGAAAAAAAATATTTATTTGAAATTGTATTAAATTGAATGGTGAGTCAGCTCTCGAGTATAAAGTAAAACAAGATCCTCGATCGTAAATGAAAAGACTATTAATTACTCTAATTAGGTTGCATAAAATGTGAGAAGTAAAGGAAAGAAGCGAAGATTACAATGGTTGTAGGTTAATTTCGCCGCGTGCGTACGGGAGCGAGAGGATTCGCAAAGCGTAAAGAGCGCGCGTCCCGTTGTTCCGCAAAGAATGGCAAGCGAGGAAACAAAATCTGTTCGTAGAGGAATCCGAGACACGAGTTGAAAAGGAACGGGTCTCGGTAAGTAGCGAATGGACGACAATACCCGACGGGAGTGCTTTTTAGCTCGCGGCTCTTTTAGCCCTCCTCGCGTTTGCCATTCAGCGAGAAACGCCTCGCCATTATTGGCCATTGTGGCGGCCGATGTAGCGGAGCGAAAGAGAAACGCGGGCAACCCCGTCGCTCGAATCCCTCGCAGTGGGTTAACGATCGTGTTATTAGCGCAAATCAAATTGCCGACTGTCTCACGAGAACAAAACGGAACGGCCACGAGAAATTCTACGGTACAATTTATCGACGACACGCAACAACGACCCGTTAATTTGCATATCGAAATCGAGCGGGCGCCTGCGAAAAATCGATTCTATCCTCTTTTAAAACTCTTTGCTTATTCTCTACAACTGTTTCAGATATGGGAAATGGCCCGGGGAAATTTTCACGTTCGATGATTAATTATTACCAAATTCGATTACCTAGCATATAAAGAATCAAATTCTCAAATATTCAAATTTTTCATTTTTCGAATTTGGACATTTTTTAGTTCTCGAGAATTTCTAAACGTTCGTATGCTCGATATTACAAGTTCTCTAGTTCCTAAAGTCTCGAACAACAAAATTTCCTAGTTCCTAAATCCGTCAGTTCCCAAATTCCCTTATTCTTAGATCACTAAAACGTCAAATTCCCTAGTTCCTAAATCATCTAGTTCTTGAACTATCTAGTCCCTAAATTTCCTAGTTCTCGATATCTAGTTCCCACATTCTCTAAATCCAATCTCGCATAGTCCCTAAAATTCCCTAGTTTCCGAACACCGAAGTTCAAAAATTCTCTGGGTGGTGATTTTCAGAATTCCGAAATTCCCTAGTTCCTAATTTCACCTATTGCCAAAATTCCTTAGTTTCTAATTGCACCTATTGCAAAAATTCCCTAGTTCAAAAATTTTCTAGTTCTAAAATTCCCTAGTTCAACAATTCTCAAGTCAAAAATTCCCTAGTTCCCTAATCACCTAGTCCCCAAATTCCCTAGATCGCGATACACTGTTTCGCAAATTTTCTAGTTCCTAAATCCTCTAAGCTTTCAATTCCCAGTTCCCAAATCGCCAATTCCTCAATTTTCAACTCTCTGAATTCCCCAGTTCCCAATTTCCCTAGTTCTCAAATTCTCTAGTTTCCAAATTTCTTAGTCACGATTTTCCCTAGTTTGTATTGTCAAAAGTTTCAAATGTAAAAATCTCCAAATTCCCCAAAAATCCCAAATATTAAATTCTCCAAATCACCGAATTTCTAGATCCCTCTAATTCCCAACTTAAAAATCCCCAAATCCGCAACTTCCCAAGATCCCGAAAATTCGAATCACCAAACGTGCAAATCCCCATGTGAATTTCCAAATGCCGAACGTTCGAGATATCGAAGGGAATCAGGCGCGAGAAATCCAGCAGTACAATTTATCGACGACACCTAAGAACGACTCATTAATTTGCATATCGAAATCAAACTCGCGGCTGCTAAAAATCGCTCTGTAATTTCCGTTTTATCTTCTCTGATTATTCATTACGGGAGATCGCCGATGGTTATTTCGTGGTCGTAAAATCGAAGGTCTTTCGCAGATCTTTATGCGTTTAACTTTCAGCCGGATTGTACTTATTAGGAGTAATTGTCGAGTAATTATCGTAATGCCCATCGAGTGTACCGTATGATTACCGGGGACAATGCTAGCCGCATATTTAGCGCGTTAAACGGTCCATTGAAAATGCGCATTAATAGTATTTTATCGTATGATTATAATTATTTCAGCGGCGATCGCTCCGATTTTAAATTTTCCAATGGCTACTTTTGCGCTCAGATACAATCTTTATTCGGTTCGTGATTTCATTTCGTATTTTCTGTTTTTTTTTTAACGTTGTTCCGAAATATGGCGGATTTGTATAGCAGAGTCGCGAACTAAAGATCTTGGATATAGCTGTAAATTACGATGATTAAAGGCCTTTTCATTTATAGTACTTTCAAATATTGTGTACACCGTTATTAGTTTATTATAGTGTAGCCAAGTAGTGCTGTGACATACATTAGGGTGACACTAGTTATTATATCATTTGCTTCGTTTGCATTACTAGATATTCTAGTTCGTAAGTTCCTCTGTAGGCGAGTTTCGGAATTTCTACATTTCTAGGTTATTAAATATTGTAAAATTTTCATATACTCAATTTCATCAAATTCGTGGACTGCTGAATATCTGAATTCTAAATCTGCTTATTTCCAAAATTTTTAATTTATAAATTTCCCTATCCTTAAATTTGTCCATCTCTATTCTATTCTGATATTTCCAAACTCCCAAATTTCCCTGTCCCTAAATTTTTCTCTTTCTGAATTCCCAAATTCCTATCCCTATCCTCATACTTCCAAATGTCTCTATCTTCAAATTTCACTATCCCTAAATTTTTCCATCTTTAACTCCCAATACCCTAAATACCCCTATTCTAATATTTCCAAACTCCCAAATTTTCCTATCCCTAAATTTTTCTCTCTCTAAATTCTCAAATTCCTATATCCCTATCTTCATGCTTCCAAATTCCCAAATTTCCCTATACTTAAATTTTTCCATCTCTAACTCCCAATACCATAAATATCCTTACTCTGATATCCCAAATTCCCAAATTTCCCTATCCATACATTTTTACCTTTTTAAATTCCCAAATTTCTATATATCCCTATCCTCATACTTCCAAATTTCCAAATGTCTCTATCCTCAAATTTCCCTATTCCTAAATTTTTCTATCCCTAACTCCCATTATCCTAAATATCCCTAACCTGATATTTCCAAACCCCGAAATTTCCCTATCCCCAAAATTTTACCATCTCTAACTCCCAATTCCCTAAATACCTCTATTCTGATATTTCCAAATTCCCAAATTTCCCAATCCCTAAATTTTTCTCTCTCTAAATTCCCAAATTCCTAAATATCCCTATTCCCATGCTTCCAAATTCCTAAATGTCTACCTACAAATTTCCCTATCCCTAAATTTTTCCATCTCTAACTCCCCAATATCCGAAATATCCCTATCCTGATATTTCCAAACTCCGAAATTTCCCTATCCCCAAAATTTTACCATCTCTAACTCCCAATACCCTAAATATCCCTACTTTGATATTTCCAAATTCCCAAATTTCCCTGTCCCTAAATTTTTCTCTCTCTAAATTCCCAAATTCCTAAATATCCCTATCCCTATGCTTCCAAATTCCTAAATGTCTACCTACAAATTTCCCTATCCCTAAATTTTTCCATCCCTAACTCCCCAATATCCTAAATATCCCTATCCTAATATTTCCAAACTCCGAAATTTCCCTAACCCCAAAATTTTACCACCTCTAACTCCCAATACCCTAAATATCCCTACTCTGATATTTCCAAATTCCCAAATTTCCCAATCCCTAAATTTTTCTCTCTCTAAACTCCCAAATTCCTAAATATCCCTATCCCTATGCTTCCAAATTCCTAAATGTCTACCTACAAATTTCCCTATCCCTAAATTTTTCCATCCCTAACTCCCCAATATCTTAAATATCCCTATCCCGATATTTCCAATCTCCCTTTCCCCATCCCCAAATCTCAAACTCGCAAAGCATAAAAATTCCCAGACGTCCTCACCCCAACAAAATCCCTAAAAATCAACAGCTGTAATTCTAATATAACTCCCTTTGTTACCATATTTTCCCTAAAGAAATCAGGTTTGCCTGCAAACGATAGTCTGCTGTAGGTCCCGAATCGCGTGACGCACATTCAAAGGGGTTCAAACGGGCAACCCTTCCTGCGATTCACCGGTACGACTGTTCTAACAACTTAAACGCGTATATCCGTTAATCCCCGGTTAATATTCTATCGCGTGATTCCATTCATTTTCCACGGACGTACAATTTTCACGAACAATCACGCGATTCCACGAAATTCCCGCTTCGTATTTCGCTGTTTTTCGAACGCACGAAGCGTTTTCATCGTGGCGAAACTGGTTTGTCGCTTTCCACCCTTTGCATAATCTTGTCCCTCATTGTCGTATTTCAGGCGCGTCTCATCCGGTAGTGAACCCGTTTAATTAGCCGGCTATAAAACACGCGCTAATACAATTTACACGTTCGCTCAGCCCTTTCGCCGTTTCGTTCATTTTCTTCGCTGATAAACGCGAGCCGACGCGAAACTCCCGGTTATACGCCCTCCGCGTTAATTGCTGTATTTTCCCTTTATCGCCGCTGCGCTCGGGACATGAGCATCTTAAACGAGCGATAACAAGAGTTTCGAGCCTATTACCGATGTCTCGCTACCAATTATTGCAAGAGTCTGTTTCTCCGTACGCTCGATCTCTACGTTTCAATTTACGTGTCCAGTTCTCGGGCAATCGGGAAAGATAACATTTAGGAAATCGTTAGATACTCTGAGAAAATTCCGCCGACAAGTCTGGTTACTTCTTGAGATTACTAGGGCTGCGTGGTTTCGCCTGAGAAATCTTTCCGATGCGATTAAGTTGCAACATTCTTCTTATCGCAGGAGTTTCTGGTTCTCTTTCTTTAAATGTTTTCTACTATTTTCCAGTTTCTTAAGCAAGTTTTCTACTTTTTTTTAGTGGGGAATTTCTGCTGTTTTAACTGGGGAAATTTTTATTCTTTTATATAGCAATTTGCAGTTGGAAGTTTGAACTATAACTGGGAAAATTTGTATTTCTCTGGATGTTAAATTTTTTAAATAAAATTTCTTTAGTTTTTCCACTTTTCTTATTAATGGTAAAGATTTTATTTAATAGTAAATTATAGCAAAATTTCATCTTCCTAAACATTCAAATTTCAATTTTTTCAAGTTGAAATTTTTACTATTTTATGCATTAGAATTCATATTTTTTTTATTAACAAAATTTCTACCATTTGGAAATTCTTACTTGTGTAAGTAGTAAAATTTCCACTTTTCTAAGTACTGAAATTACTTTTTTAACTAGTAAATTTTCCATTTCTGTCAAATGAAAATTCAACTTTTCTATTAGTTACAATATTTATTTTTTTAACTAACAAAATTTCCACATTTTTAAGTTAAAAATCCCTTCTGAAGGTAGTAAAATTTCCACTATTCTAGGTGCTAAAATTACTACTTTTGTAACTAGCAAATTCTACTCACTGAAAATTGTTACTCACCGAACGAAACTTTTTAATGATCACAATTTTTATTTAACCAGCAAAATTTCCACATTTTCAAGCTAAAATTAATGCACTTGGCAAGAAAAATTCTTCGCATTAATAAACTTCCAGATTCAAAAAAGATGTCGACTTTCCCAATAAAAATTTTTCACTTGTATCCAAAATTTCTATTACTCTCAAAATCTCTTTTTACCATCTCTGTTACAAAAATGTTAACACTAAATCGAGATGTGCACTTACTCTGAAGTTAAAAATGAAGTTGAAAAATAAATAAGCAAATTAATATACACAGATTCTACAGAAATTGTCTTAATAAATTTTGCAAATTAAAATGAGAAACTTGTAAAAGGGTCATTTTTTGGTAGTTTTAGTGTTAAAGAACTATACCAAACTCTTGCATACAAAATTGCACACAAAATCCCCTAAAATCACCCCTAACTTTCCCTCTCGCTTCAACGAAAAAGCGAGAGCGCATAAAACACTCTAAAATCAGAAGTAAACACGAAGTCAGAGGCAGCATAAAAGCAAGATCAATACCGGAGATGTCGTAGGTAAAACTGGGTGTACTATTCGGTGTCTAGTAACTCTAATTCCGTTTGATGCCCTTACGCAATTCGCGAGCAACGGTTAATCTTAATACGGGTTTATAGCTCCATCAAGCGTTCACGAGCGTTGCGGCGTGCATCGTCCCGTTGCAGCCGATTATCCTGCGGTTCGAACGACGCGGCTGATCACCCTTTTCAGGCTAATTGTCGATTAAACGGTGGCTGTTTATGATCGTTCGACACCGCAGCGGGGACCTTTTAACCGGCGTACTCGATCGGGCCGCGTCGTACGTGTCCCCGCAGCGAAATCAACGATTTATTCTGCCGCTCATTCTTTTTTTATCGCCCATGCCTCAACGGACGTTTACCCGCTTCGTGGGTTCCTCTCCGCTCGCGCGTCTACCTGCATACAGGGTGGCCCATTACCCGCTCGTTAAAGTCTCCGCTTTTGCGAAATACCGCTACGCGTTTTCGTAATCGGTTTAATTGCACCGGAGGAACGCTCGTCACCGACGTCTGTCCTGTAAATCGCTCGGAACGAGGCTGTGCCGTTTGCGAGGAAGATATCGATTCTTTGTTACAACTTCTTCTGTTTTTTATGTTAGGGATATTTTATTGTTAATCAGGATTTCGTTGTTGAGACGCGAGAGACACGTGTTGACTGCATTCAGAGCACATATGTTTTATTATTTTCACGTTTTATTGTACCGTTGTTTTATTTCACATTTATCGTGTTATTTATGTTATTTTATTATTTTATTAGTTTCGGTATTTTATTATTTCACTTTTCTATTGTACTACTGTTTTATTATTTTACTGTTGTAGATGTTTATGTTACCTATACTATTACTGGAATACTATTTTTCTAGATAATATCTACAATTTTATTATTTTTTAATATTTTATGGTTCTACTGTTTTACTGCGTTACTGTTTCGTTTGTTCACTAGATTTCTCTGGTTCACTCTGTCACTATACTATGTCACCATTATATTTTGCTCTTGTATTATTTTATCATTTTACTATTCTGGTATTGATCTTTTTATTCTATTATTTTATCCTGCACTATTTTCTAACTACTTCGATGCTTTACCATTTTACTGTTTTGATATTGTGTCTTACAATAATAATTTACAATTTTAGAACAATCACTATTTTACAGTCCTACCTTTATTATACTGTTCCACTATTTCACTGTTTCACTATTTAATATTTTATTATATCACTTTTTTACTGATTTTTCACTGGTACATTACATTATTACACAATTCCATTAAACAAGTTTATTATTTCTATGCTACTATATGAACAATTTATTATTTATCTATTTCACTTTATTGTTACTGTTTTACTCACTCACTAAATTAACTGATGAACTTCATAATTTATCGAAGTTAAGATCATTTACTGTCTACAACAGTAGAGACACACATAAATTTTAATTACTTATTTACTGTGCTAGAAGTACAATAATTCTGTAAATTATCCTGTTCATCTCGGTTAGATTACCTTACATATAGTTTATTTTATTGTTCGGTTAATTTCATTTTACATTCTTGTGATACTAGACTTAGATTCAGAAACTTGCATTTCAATTGCAATCCTTAGCAATCAACATTCCAACTTAACAAGTCAATTTACTTATCGCAAAGAAATAAAGAAATTCCTGAAGAAGAATCACAAAGAGGCAAAAAAGGCAATAAATGAAAACACACGCTAAACAAATAATCTGCAAAAGCATACTCAACTCAGATATCCTACAAGTCATTCCACATAATTCAACAGAAAATAACCGATATAATTATAGAACTTATAGAGTTCAACCTGAATACCCAATAAATCCACATTACCAAAGCCCTAACGAGCTACCCTAAAAATTGCCTAATACGAACGATTAATTGTCGATATCAATTTCAGTCGTCACCAGGTGTGTCGACGTGTTAGAGACGTTTAGAAGACACCCTATAGAAAGAAGGAGAACCTGCGGGTCTTCGTGGGTACAAGGATGGTCAGGAAAGTGTCCAGCAGGCCAGACCGTCCAGGAGCGGTCACCCATTCCGAGGGTCATCCACTGGCTCTCCTCTCACTTAGCATAAAAGGGTAACTAGCAAATGCTCAATGCGTATACCATAATGGAACGAGTGTCCCATGGACATAATTAGGCGCTACCCATGGGAAATTCAGACCCCCGTTTCGGGCTTTCCGTTTTGTGCGGACTCTACGTAAGCTGGGCACTAGGGTCATCGTTTTGCGGACCTTCAAAATACTTCGTACACACGTTTCGCCTTTGGGCACATGTGCTGTCTACTAAAATAGCAGACTGCTTTGAAATATTTCAAATCGCCACATTTCGAATGTTCAATATTAAAATCACTACAGCAATCTCTGATAGAATTCAAATTTAATTTTTAACGCTATTCGATTGAGAAATCGCCCTTTTATTTTTCTACGTCTTAAGTTCACACACTCTTGCAATTTCTTAATCAAGTATTAACGCTATCGTGTTGTTGCACAAACACGTCAGATAGCCATTAACAAAATTTATATGTCATAATTGGAGCACCTGATTGTTAGCGAAACACGTAAGAAATATGCAAAAGACCGCAGGAAGCTAATTTTTCTCAGGTTTGCATAACAGCGGAATAACGTATTCAAATTTGAGCCGCCGTGAAACGCGGCAACGATAACGACAGTGATAAATCGAGAACGATTCGATGTTGAACGGAAATACGCTTACGTCATCGGTATCTATAACATTTTTATCGAGGAAGAGAGTTTTGCTACGTTGGTGGTTTCGAGAGATCATCGTGGGAAAGCGTGTACACGCGACACTCGAGTACCATAAAAATCTGACGAGTCCGAGAGACGAACAGCTCCGTTAACCATACGAGCGTCAATCAATAATACATGAACATGGAAAGGGAATTCATCGAAGGAAACGGGTCTCTTTGGAATCGTTAGATTCCACGAACAGGTAAACACGCGTTCGACGCCGTACCAGACGATATCGAGCGTAAATTTCGACGCCCGCTTTCAAATTGCTACGCGATTCCCGCGAAACGGGAAAAAGTCACGTGATCGATGATTCTGCGCGATTGCGCGATTCGCGTAAATCCCGCGCATCGGTGTCCGTCACGACGCTTACGAGTCACGTCGGTATTCCGCGCCACGAATTTCGGAAGAAACAGGAATAATTTTGTTAAAACTGTCACGTAGATTTCGCTCCGTGAAAAGAGTTTTCCTGTGTTTTTACGGAGGAGTATATCTCGCTGCGAGAAACGTCGAAAATAGATCTTTTGCGTGGTAATACACAGCGTCATTTCGACGATAACGTTCGAGATACATTCACGAAACTATTGTAAAATATCCTAGAAACGCGATACTATTAAGGAACGATCACTCACGGTAAATTGTTTAAAATAGAAATGACAGATTTCCGACATTATAGGTGAAATTTTAGTCGTGAAATTGGAGAGATTTTTCAATGAAATTTTAAAGGACAAAACTCACGGTTCACTTTCCCGAACGAACGATGTCAGCGAGCGAAGATATCGATCCGTCGAGACGTGCTTGTAGATCGATATCGAGATCGTTTATCCAGGTACATGCTCCTCGCACACAGGAATGTTCGACTGCTCGCAGTTTCGAATTTGCACACACACACCGTCCTTCTGGTCTTTTTGTAAGTACACTTTTCGTCTGGCACTTTGGTCACTGTTTCTCTGTGGAACGACACTATCACGCACTGTCGAAACGATCCTCCTTTTTTCAGAGTGCGATCGCTCGGAAAAGTCACAATATCGATCGAGCGGGAATTTCGAGCTCGTGCTCGACGGAGCTCCGCCTCGTCGACTAATCGAACTGGCCTGTCCAGTCGTTGCGTCGCGCGTTCATTAATATGATAATCATCCGATACGTATACGATGCCTCTCGAGGATCTTCGTTGTCTTCATCGTGGTCCCGGTCGTCGGCGGATCGGCCGCGCGGCGGAGCACCATCGTAAACTCGAGGAACGAGATCACCGGTGACGTTCGTGATCGACGCTCGATGAATATCGCGGAGTCACTGGCGGTATCGACGCGATTATCGAACGGGCATATCGAAAAAGCGCGCGACTCGGTGATCGGTCCCGGCGCTCGAACGTTTCCCGCGGTCAGCGAACGGCACGGCCCTTCGAGCACGTCGAACAAAAAGCCGAAGGTACTGTATATTTACTTTTTCTTCGTCCACTGTTTGGAGGTCGACCGACGACGCGTTTTCTTCCTCCTCGCAGTCACTCTCCGTGTCCCGATACGTTTTCACGTATCTCCGCTTATTTCGTTATCGTGCCTCCGCCTTCACCGCCGCCTCCTGCGTCTCTCTCATCCTCCACCTCCTCCACCACTACCACCTCCACCACCTTCCTCCACCTCCAGCTTCTTCACCCTTCTCCTATCGGACTCGCTACACCTCGTTCTCTCTTGTTTTCCTCGAAGGACCACCACCTCCGCGCGCTGTCCTGATCCTGGGACCGTCGTCGACGACGAGCGTGCCGACTATCGCCGCACGCCGACTAATTTTCGGGACGAACTTTCCGGTTCGGTGTCTTGTATTGGACTGTGCAGAAGTGGCACCTTCCAGTTTCTGAACTTACATCTTGTCAGGTAAGTGTGAGCTTTACCCGTAGACCAGACACGGTGGGCCCCGTTCGTGTGCGTGCGCACGAGCTCGCGCGCGCGATCTACGTGTGCCGGGGCCCGCCTCTCGGTCCCCACCCGTTCGTCTAACTTCGCCTCCTCTCGCTCGCACTTCGGCGGACCCGACCGCCGCCATACGCGCTACTCTCTTAACTGACACGCACACACTCGCGCCTGCGCGTACACGTACACGTCGGGCGCCTGCGTACACGCGCACACACACTCGCGCGCCTGCGTACACGCGCGCCGCGTCTACGGGTTTTACCCCCGTGTGTCAACCGTAGACCACTAGTAGCTTCGTTCGCTCGCATAGGTGTACGTCGTTGTCTCTCTCTCTCGCGCTCTTTTCACGTTTCTCCTTCCACCTCCCTCTCTTTTCTATGTCTCTTACCACCTCTTTCCGTAGGTGCGTAAGTGGGTGACTCCGGGGACCTGGGGACGTTTACGTGTCGCGATTCCCTCCTATCCCTACTACCGTTTTTCTAGGGACCACGATAGAGGGAGAAAGAGACGAGTGGAACGTGGTGGGGGTTGTTTTTAAACTGGTAGGATAGGGTGAATTCTTTCAATTAGACTCTTCCGGGGGTGAGCTCGAGGACGACGTGTTTCTGGTTCTCGCGATGATTGCATTCCGAAGCGGTGTGACTGACCGATATTTTCTGTTGTTGTTTATGCTGGAATAGGAAACATAGTCTTTCTGCGATTTTTTCGAACGCTTCAACATTTTGTATATAACTGATAATCTCTTTTTCTTGTTCATTCTTGGACAGTACGACCATTCTTTTATCGGTTATTGAAGGCTGAACAAGATTTATACGCAACCTGTGGTACTTTATGTAACTATGTTTTACGAAATCAGTTTTATCAGAAAATAATTTATCGTTCAGGTTTGATTAATTGATGTATGTAGTTGCGTACACGCACCGTTGAGCGTGAATGATAATTTTTAATTTTCAACTGTAACAACTTGAATGGTTCATATCTCCATTCACCTCGATGCTCTTCGACCCGCCCTTTACCCATCGCTACTCTGTGCAAAACAAATCGAATACGAAACTCATCCTCGTTGCGCAAGGGGTCAATAAACGTTTCAAAGGATCCTCCAACATAGTAACAATTTCAAGTTCTGGGACTATGACCTACGATCTCTCTCGGAGCACGGTAGTTCACTCGACGATCCGAAGAGATATATACACTTGAAGTGAAAGGCTGTGCAAAAAGGTCTTTATTGCCACTTACGATAATTCGCTTAATGCGCGTGTCAAGCGCGAGGCGCCACAACTTGCTTCGTTAAATATCACGAAACACGTCGGACTTAGCAAAACCGAGCTGCGGATTAGATTTTATCGAAACGGCTCGCTAATCGTACAACACGGCTACGACCTACCACGCGTACCGAGGTGCACGCAACCAGAAGAGATATCACCTGGACATGAATCGTCGTTTCTGGCACGCATAATTCACTCGGTGAACAGAACCTCGGGCGTGGAAAACACTGATCTCCATTACCCCCGATCTTTTTTCCCCGATGGAAACTAGAGTCGTTGAAAGTTTCACTGCAATGTCACCGCTAACTATCTCGATCATCTTGATCAGGTCAAAGACCCATCGTGTGAAACGCGAGACACCGTTCGAGAACTTATTGGGTTGCCCAATAAATTTTGTTATTTTTTATTCAGTTACAAATCTTACGTATTACAACAAGGTTTTGCATATATTGCAAAAGAAACACATAAATAAATCATCTACTGACATGACAAAATGTTGACCAGATCCTTTCATTTCAGTCTCTATAATCATAGATGACCTTAGTGACAGAAAATTAGATTAAAGTGAAAACCTAATACGTACAATTTTAAGGTTATAAGAAAAGACAGTATAAAGTTTCTCGAGAATTTTCCTCGAGCAAAAGTGATGGTATTTCTATTCATCCGTTATCAGCACGCGTGCAGGGCGCAAGAAGAAGTTGATTAACAGGTTTAGGTAAAGACAAGATTAATTCGTATCGCGTCGATTAATGGTCGTAGCAAGAAAGAATGTTTCGAGGACGACGCCCAAGAAACGCGTCCGATGGCATCCGATGAATCCGATCGAATTTAATGAAAACGCTTTCATCGGTGCACAGCGTTGCCCGAGGCGTACCCGTAACGATCGAATTTGCCCGTTTCAGCAGAACCTCGGGCGTGGAAAACGCGGATCTCCGCTTCTTGTGTACGCGCTTCGCCTCCATTTCTTTTTTTTCCCTCGTCGACGATGGCAGTTATACGGATTTTTCTTTCGCGCTTGGAACCCGATCGACCACCATGGGGGCTGGCTAACGGAGTTTCACCTCTTCGCCGACTATTTTAACGAAGTCCTACCATGGTTCGCGAATAAGAGATAGTTTCACGACCGGCTCGTCGACGACCATTTTTCCATGCCAGATTCGTGCTCGAGACCATAACGGATGCTTCATACAGCTATAACGAGGTTAATCGACAGCACTGCTTGACACGAGAAAGAAAAAGTAGAGAAGGTACTGACGTCAAACCACGAGTTGGCGCGTCACGTGTTCAGAGCTACAATTTTCCAGAAGAGACTATATTTCTGGTCCCAAATTTATATATTCTAAAATCTCTACATTTTTAGATCTCTATTGCTGTTGCTGTTGCTGTTGCTGTTGCTATTGCTGTTGCTGTTGCTGTTGCTATTGCTGTTGCTGTTGCTGTTGCGATTGCTGTTGCTGTTGCTGTTGCTATTGCGGTTGCCATTGCTGTTGCTGTTGCTGTTGCTATTTCTATTGTTAGTGCTATTGTTATTGCTACTGTTATTGCTACTGTTATTGCTACTGTTACTGCTACTGTTATTGGTGCTGTTATTGCTGCTGTTATCGCTACTGTTATTGCTACTGTTATTGCTACTGTTATTGGTGCTGTTATTGCTACTGTTATTGCTACTGTTATTGCTACTGTTACTGCTGCTGTTATTGCTACTGTTATTGCTACTGTCATAGTTATTGTCATTGCTACTGCCATTGTTATTGTCATTGTTATTGTTATTGCTATTGTTATTGCTACTGTTATTACACTATTGTTATTACTATTGTTGTTGCTGTTGTTATTGCTACTGTTATAGCTACTGTTATTGCTACTGTTATTGCTACTGTTATTGTTATTGTCATTGTAATTGTCATTGTTATTGTCATTGCTACTGCCATTACTATTATCATTGCTATTGTCATTGCTTTGTCATTGCTTTTGTCATTGTTATAGTCATTGCTATTGTCATTGCTATTATCATTGCTATTATCATTGCTATTGTCATTGCTATTATCATTGCTATTGTCATTGCTATTGTCATTGCTATTGTCATTGCTATTGTCATTGATATTCTCACAGTTGTTGTCATTACTATCCTTACTTGCCGAACTGTAACGAAGGTGTTCAAGATGAATAGACCTTTTGTGTCCCGTGCCAACTCGTTAACAACGGTAGAGACAAAATGTAATTGACATAAGGCAGAAAATGTGCAGTATAGAGTAATAAAGGTTGCATGTGGCATTTGTCAAAAAGCATTCCGTTCGTGAAAGGGGTGTTTATAGGCAGTAAATGTTATCAAAGTTATTCGTGGATTTTTACAGAGAACGAGTCTATACGTGTTTTCAGAAATAATATTGTGATAAACGATATTAGGTTTATTTCCTAGTTGGAACAGTAGGCTCGTTTAATTGCACTAATAAATACGAGGAAATGTTATGTAATATCTAAGAACTGATAAATTAAAAGATGAAGTTAAAAAATTAATTACAAGGAATAATTGTAACCTGTATTACATGTCTGTATGTGACAGTTTTGTAAAATTCAGATGTGTTAAAAGTAAGAACGTGTCTGTGTTATCTTGGCCATTAGTGACAGTATAATTCTATAATTATATAACGATTACCAGGTTTATTGCTGAAATAGAATGTATATAAAAGATTCAATTAGGAATTTTTCAATCAAATTTACTACTGGTATTAAAGTTGTAATGTGACACCTTTGGCCAATCATGTTCTCTATTAATCATTCGTATCCGAGATATGAAAGTTTGATACTTTTCAATTTTTACGTTTGAGACGTTGAAATGACTAAATTTATACATTTTTATTACACTTGAGAATATGATAGCTTGAAATTTCAGAACATGATAGCTCGATATTTTTAAATCTGTATTTTTTCACATCTCTATATTAAAAAATTGTTCATTTCTAAATCTTTACATTTGAGAACTGAAAATTTCTCACCTAGAAAATACGTAATTTCCAAATTTGAAAATTTAGTATTTCTAAATTCTAGCTTCCAGCATTCTAACTTCTAGCATTTCCAAATTTCAGAATTTCTAAATTTAAAAATCTACTTATTCCAACAATAAGTATCTAAATTCCCAAATACAAAAATAAAGAATTTCCAAATTTCCAAATTGCAAAAAGTTGAATTTAAATCTGCCACTCTACAACCATGCAATACATTGCACATGAAAGTTCTGAAAACCTAACTTAAAGTGCACCACAGATATCGAGACACCATACTCTCAAAAAAAATCTTCATCAACATTAAGTATAACAGTTACTCTTCGTTCACCTGCAACATTTCCAACTATCACACTGACGATCGTAAAGAAACCTCGCATTCCGTCATGATTCTTCTACCCTCTCAGATAGCACATCTCAAAAGTTCAGCGAATCGATTCGTCGTTTAGAAAGCCGTCTAGATAAGGACGTTGTAAGTTACGTAAAAATCAGTCAGGTTCCATTAACGAAGTCCGCGACACTTCCTGTATTAATTAACTCGTTTGTTTTTTGTCGCGCGAAATCCTGGTCGCTTTAAATGTCTACTTTACGTTATAATCGCAATCTGGCAGACATTTCGCGCTGCTATTACACGCGTTTAATGAAATCTCGAATATTCGCCTCGTTATCCGATCGATGTTTATACGTTCTTTTCGCTGCGTGACTGATAGAAGTTGAAAATGTCAACGGACGAGATCGTTGAACTGTCAAAGTTACATTTCCTGAACGCGTTCGGCGAAAGTGGACAAATAATTCTCTCGATAATAACAAATTATATGTATTTCATCGTGCATGTATATACTTATACAAAATGTTTCATTCAATTTTATATTTATTATACAAAGTTATACTTCTTGAAAAGAATATTTAGAAAATTATTTGTGATACGATTTTTCAATTTGAGGTTAGGTGACATTAAGGGTGATTCAAAATACAAATTTTGTAATCAATAACAAATTATATACACTTTGTCATGCATGTATATACTTATAAAGATACTTCATACAATTTTATATTTACTATACAAAATTATATTTTTGGCAAAGAATATTTAGAAAATTATTTTTGACACGATTTTTCAATTTGAGGTTAGGTGACATTGAGGGTGATTCAAAATACAAATTTTGTAGTCAATAACAAATTATATACACTTTGTCATGCATGTATATACTTATAAAGATACTTCATACAATTTTGTATTTATTATACAAAATTATATTTTTGGCAAAGAATATTTAGAAAATTATTTTTGACACGATTTTTCAATTTGAGGTTAGGTGACACTGAGGGTGATTCGATGTACAAATTCTGTAGTTAATAACAAATTATATACACTTCGTCATATATGTATATACAAGATGCTTCATTCAAAGTTATATTTATTATACAAAATTATATTTCTTGTAAAGAATATTTAGAAAATTATTTGTGGTACAATTTTTCAGTTTAAGGTTAAGTGACATCAAGGGTGATTCGGTGTACAAACCTTGTAGTTGTAGAGTAAATTTATTTTGTAAATTAAGGTAAAAGTAAGTAGTTGATATTTTCTGTACTCCCCTGTCTACATAAAAACAATGAACATCCAAATTTTGTCTTGTTTACAATTCTTGTTTGACAGTTTTATTTTTGTTAACATTTGAAAAATTTTAATACGAACGCTTTTGTATATTCTCTTTGAAGACCGCTCGAAATGGAACACCCTGTTTATAGTCGCAAGTAGTTAGTGTACGTTACTGGTCAGACGTATCGTTTCGAAACGATCAATAACGTCTGGTTTCAATGGATCCCGATCAATCATCTCGAGCTCGAGGAACACGATGAATTCTTCGTATTGTACATTAAATTGTTTGCGACGAAAGGCACTCGTTAGTAGCCAATAGTATCTGTTTCATCTCGCAGGTTGCGCTGGTACTGGTTGAACGTGTGAAAGCAAATTTGATCGGTTTGATGTACATAATTGTAATTGCTGAGGATTGGATAGACGTTAATGAGACGCTCTTTCATTTTGAATTGGAAGAGAGTTTGGGGATTTTTTGGGAGTTTCTTGGTTAGGTGATATTTGAGAGAAGGGTGAATTTGGAAATTTGGAAATTTGGGAAGGTAGAGATTTGGGAATTTAGGAATTTGGGAATTTAGGGATTTGAGAATTTAGGGATTTGGGAATTGAAGAATTTGTAATTTAGGGATTTGGGAATTTGGGAATTTAGGGTTTTGAGAATTTAGGGATTTGGGAATTTGGAGATTTGGAAATTTAAGGATTTGGGAATTTGGGGATTTGGGAATTGAGGGATTTGGAAATTTGAGTATTCGGGAATTTGGGAATTTAGGAATTTAGGAATTTGAAAACTGACAAATTTAGGAATTTGGAAATATAAGAATTTGTCATTTGTAAATTTGAGAACATGTAGAATTAGAACTTTGAAAATTCAGAAGTTCTCAAATTTGGAAATGCAGGTTCACAAATTTGAAAACTTCATAACTTCAAAATTCCAAACTATAAAAATTCTGAAATTTTTATGATTAGAAAAATAGCCCTACATTTTACATTTTAAATTATACCGGCAAGAACCACTGAAAAATTTATACAGGTTGTAAGTCTGGTCCCTACTTACACTGTTGATAGCACCTGAAATTCTTCATTTTAATGAAGAATTAATTCTGCACTTCACACACCCTACAACAATTACCAAAATTACCAGTATTTACTTTTCCTAACCCAATATTCTTAAAGCCATCTCATAAAGTTACTCCAAGAACCCATTATTCGAAAGATTTCCCAAAAATGCTCAATCGATGCATAATACTGCCTTGTCCGAACCTCAAGGCGCAATTTCCTTAACGGCACCCTTAAATCGTGGTCATCCTGTGATACGTCGAAATACTCTTCTGAGTCGGTACAGGTACGAATTAAGGTTCATGAGGACACAGGGCTATTATTTTCTGAGTTCGATTCGAAAATTTTATTCGAAAAGCGGAGATGCGGGACGATTTTTCGTCTTTGAAAAAGAAGTATCGAAGAAAATATCAAAAATTTTTGTACACAAGGTTAGATGCCTGAGTATTTTACACCCTCGTATCATAGTCTTGCAAATGTACTTTTGTCAAGTATTAACAAATATACTTGATAAGAAGAATGTTATTTGAAATACGAGCGAAAGAATATGTGGACGCCATTTCCATATACCGATAGTGCACGAAACACGCAACGGAAAGAAACGAGACAGCGTTAAAAAAAATAAAAGACAGAAGACGAGATAACCCAAATCCAGCTACTTGGGAAGAGTTCAAAGGAAAATATAAACAATTTCGGTAAAAGCTAACCCGGGGTTGTTCCGTTGATGCAGCCCTGGTCTCGCACCCCAATATCTCATGCGGACGCCATTGCCATATAACGACAGCGCAATAAACACCAAGAAGAAACGAGATAGGATGAAAAAAAAATAATAAACAATTGCTGTATAGAAATGAAAAATTTCGGTAAAAGCTAACCCGGGGTTATGTTCCGTTGATGCAGCCCTGGTCTCGCACCCCAATATCTCGTACGAACGTCATTACCATTTAACGATAGCACAATAAACACACAAAGAAGAAACAAGACAGAATGACAAAAAAAATAATAAACAATTGCTGTATAGAAATGAAAAATTTCGGTAAAAGCTAACCCGGGGTTATGTTCCGTTGATGCAGCCCTGGGTGTCTCGCACCCCAGTATCTCATGCGGACGCCATTACCATATAACGATAGCCGTGCGCAAGAAACGGGCGGTAGAAAGAAACGCAGCGGGAAGAAAGGAGACGGTAGGAAAAAAATAAAAGATAAAAAAAAGAGAGAGAAGAGAGAGGACAGGATTACGAAGTCGAACGGACACGAGACGAACAAGGATTACACGCGTCGTGTTGTGCTCTCGAAGCGGAGCTCGTCGCCGTTGAAGCGCTTCGGACGATTTATCGGTTCTCTTTTCGAATTCTTACCGCGCTTCATAAAAACGACGTCGCACGTTATGCCCGGTGCGCCGTCGCGTCGCGCGCGTATAACCGTGAATCGTCGTTACGTTTGTCATTGTCGTTATAAATAAAAGTGGCCGGCGGCAAATCGTATACCGAGCCGGTGCCGGCGAGAAAGAGAGATCTACCGCAGATATTGCCGGGTAAACGCGTATCCCCTCGCGTCCGCGGCGACAGTAATGTCGGCCCCGTGCTCTTTTATTACTCCCCCTCCCCCTAAAACACTCGGCTCTCCTCTCCTTTGGCCCAGTAAATTGTACGCTTCTCCTTTTTGCTTCGGCCGAAAATCTTCGAATCGATCGTGAGAGCCACGGCCGGCGTAAGACGGTTTCTCCGTACTCCTCTCTTTTTATTGCCAGGCCCCTGATTTGCCCTGTCGTGATAGATCGGCTCGAGGGAGGTTCGTCTCGGTACGCGAGACGAATTTCAATCGGCTGCCATTACCCACTTCTGTTTCTTCGTTCCTGTTTTTCGGGAAATGCCGACTTTCGGACCGAATGTAATTTAGATCGGAGATACGCTTTCGGAGTCAGGGGCCATATATACGGAACACCGGGACCTTAGCCACTGCTCGGTCAAACGCTTTTTTACGCTGGATAACTCGATCGGTTATTTCATATATCAACAAAAGAATAGTCGGCATGTTATTTGATATATCAACAAAAAAATAGTCAGCATGTTATTTGATATATCAACAATAGAATAGTCAGCATGTTATTTGATATATGAACAAAAGAATAGTCAGCATGTTATTTGATATATCAACAAAAAAATAGTCAGTACGTTATTTGATATATGAACAAAAGAATAGTCGGTATGTTATTTGATATATGAACAAAAGAATAGTCGGTATGTTATTTGATATATGAACAAAAGAATAGTCGGTACGTTATTTCATATATGAACAAAAGAAAAGCTGGTACGTTATTTCATGTCTGACTCGTGACGCACTCGTGACGCACTCGTACGTCAGCTGTGACGTATACGAATTTTTCATGCGTCTCAATTTGGAACTCAATTGTTTACATAGTCAACGATTGCATAATACCAGATTGACACAACATTTCGACTTTCTTTATCTATTTTAATGTTGTAGCTGAAATTAGCTCGTTCCGATAAATAAATTATAGCAAGGACTTAAGAATATAGAAATGTTCGACAGTATGAGAATATTAAATATATGAGATACGATCGTTCCGATTTTTCCAAATAGAGGATAAGTGACTTCCGTTGATATTTGCTCAGACGCAAAGTGGCAATATAACGTGAAACTACTGTAACTGTAAATCACTCCTTATCTCGCGTTAATTCAACTTCATGTTGCGGTTGAGCATATCCTGACACTTCGGCGTATCAATAATTAGATCTCGCAGTAGTTTACGGAAACGTTCAGCGGAGACTCCGAAATGTTGTTAGGATATTAAACGACCGGTATCTACCGGATCATAAACACGTTCAACCGTCGAAATCGGGCGGGCCTGCAGGAAGAAATTATCGCGAGTCGGTTGCGCAATGCTCCGGGGAAATTTCTGCTAGTGAGCCGATTATCGTTCTAAATTGGCCAATTTTTATCGCGGACGTGTCGCTTTCCGCGCGAATGGCTCGACGAAAACTGATCTGGAGGAGGGAAAAATTGCTGGTGCTTTAGCAATACACGAATAGAACGAGACGGAATTTTAAGCGTGGCCAAAGTACAGCCTACCTTAAATCTGAGATTTCTAGGAAAAATATTGGATATTGGAATAAAAAAATTTGGGCGTCTAGCGATATTGGAATCTACAGATTTGGGGATCTAGGGATATTGGAATCCAAAGATTTGGGGATTTAGCGATATTGGAACCTACAGACTTGGGGGGTTTAGGGATATTGGAATCCAAAGATTTGGGGGTCTAGGGATATTGGAATCTACAGACTTGGGGGGTCTAGGGATATTGGAATCTACAGACTTGGGGGTCTAGGGATATTGGATTCTACAGACTTGGGGGTCTAGGGATATTGGATTCTACAGACTTGAGGGGTCTAGGGATATTGGAATCTACAGACTTGGGGGTCTAGGGATATTGGATTCTACAGACTTGAGGGGTCTAGGGATATTGGAATCCAGAGATTTGGGGGTCTAGGGATATTGGAAACTACAGACTTGGGGGGTCTCGGGATATTGGAATCTACAGAATTGGGGGTCTAGAGATATTAGAATCTACAGATTTGGGGGTCTAGAGATATCAGGATCTAGGGATATTGGGGTTTAGGGTTATGGGGTCTAGGGATATGGGGATCTAGGGATAAGGAAATTTAGGTATATGGAAATGTAGGGATATCGAGATCTATAGATATGATGATCTAGAAATATTGGGGTCTAGGGATATAAGAATTTGGGGATATGGGGATCCAGGGATATGGAAGTCTAGGGATATTGGGATCTAGAGATATGGTGATTCAGGGACATTTGGATCTAGGGATAAGAGAATTCGAGGATGTGGGGATTAAGGGATATGGGGATCCAAGGATACGGAAATCTAGGGATATCACTATCGGGATATAGAGTAAACGGAATCCAGTGATATCGGTATCTAGGGATATTGGAACGCAGGAATTTGAGGTGCTAAGTATTTGAAGACAGAAATTTAGTAATCTGATTATACTTGACAAAGTGTTTGGATATTTAATTAATTCGGAAAGCTGTCTAAGCGCGTACACGTGCTCGTCCGAAGGAAGCGCAGTTTATATCGGAGCGCGACGTCGCAGGTGCGTTTAATCGGGCTGATCCGCACGTCGCGACGCGTCAAGATTTTCGCCGTGCTCGAGGTGGCAGCGACGATCGACATTTACCGCTCTCACTACCGGCACGTCGAATCGAACAGGACTATTTAGTTAGCCGGCGGGGCAACATTTCACGCGGGAAAAGACGTCTAGTCTCTCGATGAACACGGCCCGGGACGGTGATTGATCCTTTTTTGCCCGCGGTCGGGCACCCACCAACAAGCCACGTCGTGCAAAAACTTGGAATTATCCGTCGTACAACCCGGGGAACGCACCCGGCCGTACAGCAGATTTAAAAGCGGATAACCAACGCGGAGCGACGAGTGTGAAATGTCGCGCGCGCCGAATGAGAAACAACGGTATCGATAAACTGTCGCGTCGAGTATTTACCACTTTTTCACGCGTATATTATTTTCTCGTTGACAAATATTTTTTATGTATTCGTCGTGACACGTTGTCTCGTACCTTTGGTATATCTCGCACCTTCCTTTATTGCTTATTTAATTTATACTGTGTGCTTTTGTATCGGTGCTTTGGAAGTTTTATATTGTGAAAATTATTTTGGGATCATGTTAGCAAAGGGTGTTTACAAATGTCATTTTACAAATTTTCATAATCATCGAATTTTTATTGGACTTATAATCACGTGGTAAAATGATATTTAACTTAATGCAAAATCAAGTGTTTACAAAGGTCACAAAGTTTTGAGAATTACAGTGAAAACTGCATACAACGTATGCATAAAGATCATGTATTACATACATGTATACATATGTGTATATAATGTATGTAACTGACATATGTGTATATGTATACATGTACATGAACCACCCTAAAAGTGTCAAGTTATAAAATGGCGAGAAATAATCTAGTAAAGAAACATATGTAATAGACATACGTGTATATGTGTACATGTACATGAACCACCCTAAAAGTGTCAAGTTATAAAATGGCGAAACATAAGCTAGTAAAGAAACATATTAAAAACTACCAGGAAACTATAAAATTATATTTGTTTCTCAGCCTGTAATCAAAGTGATTTCTAAACATTTGGTCTCAAAACGTAAACGAAAGACGTCTTTCGTCGCAGAACCATCGTGAATCATTTTTCAAAATTCCTGTAGACTCCCGATAAACTAGTAATTATCACATGTATGAAACAGGTAAAAAGCGATCGAACATGTCTCTCAAGCCGAATCTACTTATCGCAAACTTGTATCGTAACGATAATTCGTGTCAGAAATGGTATCGTATCGGTCGTCTATGCACCACATACGCAATTACTTTGTACCACATACGTGCCAAGAATAAACGTAGGCCATGTAACACGAGTATCGCAGAAAAAGCGTAATTACCGTGCTCGCGATTTAAGACGATTTTACCCGCGTCGTTTCAAAGCGATACACGCGCCATAAAATCTGCGAGCTTACACGTAATCCCGGCCGAGGAGCGCACCTACGATTCCTCTACGAATCAAATAAACGAAACAAGAGTTCGGGAAAAAGGATAAAAGGGAAGAAGCGAGATACAAACATTAGCGTGGAAGTACCAATTCTCCATCGTGGTCCATTAACTCGCAACATCGGCCATTCCGCTCGTCCGGATCTGGGAATCGCTCGAGGATCCCACGTTCCATAAAGCGTTCCCGGCGACATCCCGGCCATCGAATATCGACATAAACTGAACGCGATCCTTGGGATCCACCCACGCGTCCCGTTTCCCATAATCAAACGTAGCCCGTTTATTAATTTATCAGCTCGGCTCGTTCTCACACGGACGGTTTCTCGATAACGCTTCGCGGAATTAAACCCGATCGAGGTACAGTCAACGGCAAATACAGCGTTCATAGAGAGAATGTGGCAACATATGTACATGTAACAACTTTGGTACTTGTAGATTTCTAGGGATTAGGGGATTTCAACATGGGGGGTTGAGGATTTGAGGGGATCGAATTTTGAGGATGTTGGTATTTGGAGATGTGTGGAGGGTATTGGAATTTGGGGATATAGGAATTTGGGAGTTTTGATATTTAAGGATATTGGGATATTGGGACATAGGTATTTGGGGATTTAGGGATTTGCGAGCTAGAAATTTGAGAACCTTCTAATTTGGGATGTGTGGATTTGAGGATATTGGAATTTGGGGACGTAGGTATTTGGAACTTGAGGAATTTGGGGTTTTCATATTTAAGGATATTGGATATTGGGACATAGGTATTTGGGGATTTAGAGATTTGGGAGCTAGAAATTTGAGAACCTTCTAATTTGGGATGTGTGGATTTGAGGTACTTGGAATTTGGGGACGTAGGTATTTGGAACTTGAGGGGTTTGGGGATATAGGTATTTGGGGGTTTTGATATTTAAGGATATTGGGATATTGGGGCATAGGTATTTGGGGATTTAGGGATTTGGGAGCTAGAAATTTAAGAACCTTCAAATTTGGGATGTGTGGATTTCAGGGTATTGGACTTTGGGGACGTGGGTATTTGGAACTTGAGGGATTTAGGGATATAGGTATATGGGGGTTTTGATATTTGAGGATATTGGGATATTGAGACATAGGTATTTGAGGATTTAGGGATTTGGGAGCTAGAAATTTGAGAATCTTCTAATTTGGGATGTGTGGATTTGAGGGTATTAGAATTTGGGGACGTAGGTATTTGGAACTTGAGGAATTTGGGAATATAGGTACTTGGGGGTTTTGGTGCTTAATGATACTGGGATATTGGGACATAGGTATTTGGGGATTTAGGGATTTGGAGATATAGGTATTTGGAGGGTTTTGGTGCCTAATGATACTGGGATATTGGGACATAGGGCTTTGGGGATTTGGGAGCTAGAAATTTGAGGACCTTGAAATCTGGGATGTGTGGATTTGAGGTTCTTGGAATTTGAGGATATAGGTACTTGGAATCTGAGGAATTTGGGAATATAGGTACTTGGGGGTTTCCGTGCTTAATGATACTGGCGTAATGGGACGTAGGTACTTGGGGATTCAGTGACAAATGCAAGGATTTGACAATTTAGGGATTTGGGAGCCAGAAATGTGAGAACCTTAAAATCTGGGATGTGTGGATTTAATGTTCTTGGAATTTAGAGACGTAGCTATTTGGAACCTAAGGAATTTAGGAATATGGATATTTGGGGTTTTAATACTTAAAGACATTGGGATATTGAGACCTAGGTACTTGGAGATTTAGGAATAAATATAAGGATTTGACGATTTAGGGATTTGGGAGCTAGAAATTTGTGAATATTGAAATCTGGGATGTGTGGATAATGTTCTTGGAATTTGGGAACATAGGTATTTAGAACCTGAAGAATTTGCGGATATAGGAATTTGATACTTAAAGATATTGGAAATGTAAGGATTTGACGATTTAGAAACCTAGTTAGAAACCTAAGGATTTAGAGATATTCGTGGATCCAGGGATTTAAGAAGATGTGGACTTCTACTGCAGGTAATTAGGGAGGTAATTTGAGAATCTAATGTGTGGATATCAGAAAATTTGAAAATTCGGAACCTCGACAAACTTGCAAATACGAAAATTGAAGGAGGAAATAATCGAAAGGAAATTGTGCGTTGCGAGTGTACGTCGAATTTAAACGTCGCGGTATAATCGCCGCGTTTTAATGGCGCGCGTTTTCTCGGCTTAATCGAGCCGCGTCGCGCGATGCCAGCGTGGAAAACGTCCCGTGAACGTTACGCGTTGATTTTAATGGGTTCGAGGCATCGACGAGCATTAAAACAAATCTGTCCGCGTGGAACGACCGCGATACCCATCGAACGATCGTTTCGAACACGACAGGAACCAGTCCGCGTTTAAAACTCGCGACGTAACCTCGTAACGGCTCGGGATTACCCTCTTCGCTGCGTGCATACGCGTTAGTACGGAGGTGTGAATTTACTTCAACGCTCGACTTTCATTCTAATTGCCTGCCGTCTGGGAAACCTATGCCAACGTTTCATCGCTGAATTAACTTCGGAAACGAGGGCTTTCGCGAAAGATTATCTCGCCGCGTGTTATGGCACCATTTTGAACTCGGAACAGACTGTTTTGAACTCGAGTATAGGTCGATTTAGATAGAACGTGAGTTACGTTAAGATCGATTCGGATAACTGGATACCGATTTTCTTTGGATTATGCTGTTGGGCGTCTACCGATGTCAACCCTCGAGTTGGCGCGTGAAGAGGTCGATGTTTAGCTGAGCTACATTTAGATACATTTACACTTATCTTAAATCTCCTTATACGTAGATATCTGCATCCACACATATTCTCAAATTCCGCAGATCTCTGCATCCACATATTAACATGTTCTAAAACCTCTACATTTCTACATCCCCATATCTCCAAACCTCGTATTTCACATATCTCCAAATCCATGTATCACCAAATTTCAATATCCTCTCCCCCTATATCTCCACGTTCCTTTAATCCCTGAAACGTCTTGAAAGAGCGACAGTGTTACTTGTATTATTATTCTTACTTGCCGAAATGTAACTGTGTTCACGATGGACATCTTTTCACGAGTCACGCGCCAACTCGTGGGTTGACATCCGTACGTTCACCGTTTCGAACGACCTTTGAGTTACGGCGCGATTGATTTCGATAATTCCGATTCCCTGGGAACTCACGAGGTGGCGGGTTTTCTCGAGGTTCTGTAGTCTAGATTCATGGCAGTCCATTTCCATTCGTATGAGTTGATGCGAATATTTCTGCCGCTCTAAAACTGGATATTGGTACGTTTGCAATCAGGATAAGATCGGTTTAGATAATTCGCAGTGGATACGCCTGGGAATTAATGAAGTCACCTGCGGACTTTCTTGCGGTTATACTGTTCGTTCTAGGTTTGTGGAGACTTTACTTCGGGTATGTTCGAGATTTCGGAATTTCGGAATTTGAGAATTCGAGATCAAATTGAGTTGGACGATTACAAGCGTGGAAAATTAGAAATTTTCGAATCTGAAAGAAGCTTGAGAAATGTGGAATTTGCATACTTAGAAAATATAAAAAATTCGAGAATTTGAAAACTTGGTGAATTATAAATTTTGAAACTAGAGCATTTGTTTGTCCCGTGATTCGAAATTTTGGAATTAGAGAAAATTTGTTTTTTAATTGGTAAATCTAAGAATTTGAATCTTTCAATAATGAGTCCACATTCTACGTATAAAATAATTTCCTCATACCTCAATTAGCAACTATAAACATTTCCATAACATCGCCTATCCAATTAGGATGTTTAAATATAATATTGCAAAGATGTTAAATCGCACACGTAATTTTTACGATACCTTAAGCAACCATAAATCACAATTCTATAATACTTCTTCAAGTAGTATAAATTAGTAGTAGAAATCTCTTTGGATACAGAACAATTTCGATCACACCTTAAGCAACCATAAATGACACTCTAATACCACTTTTGCAATGAGAAATATAAATACATTATTACGGAAGAAGTAGTCGATATAATTAGAACATATTCGTTTTTCCAATTAGACGATATAAATACAGCATCCTTAAGGAAATAGTCGAAACAATTTCGACGATATCGAGCAATTAAATCGAAACCGATTTCAATGCTACACGAACTTTACATTAACGTCACAGAAATAATCTCCCGCGCAGGAATTTAATTAAAACACAGTCAAGTTACATATTTCTCGCTTTCCTATCGGAGCGTAAAAGTTTCACCTCCTCCAGCGATCCGGTATCAGCTCGAGCGATCAGTGCTCAAGAATATTGAAACTTTTCAATCGACACAGCTGCTGGAATTAAGCAGATCTCTTTGCCTAGCCACGGGTAAAAGCTGTAATTTCGCGAATTATCTATCGGGTGAAACTTACGCGGGCATCTCGTAACTCGTGCGCTCGATAACCGCCATTTCGTTGGCACGTAGCGAAAAAAAAAGGAGCTCCGCCTTATTTTATAATTACTCCACGGTCGAGCGAGCGCGTCAAGCGATACTCGTCGATTCCATCTGGTCGCCACAATTAGTCGTGCTCATTAATAATCGTTATCGGGGCAAATCGTTGGATTTATTGGAGCGTTTTGAGCCGCGTTACCGATGCCGTTCAACGACGGTTTATCGCTGAATTAACGCATTTTCACTCGCGACAAACTGGTACCACTTATCGCTTTTGTACCTAGCCGGGTAACTAGCTCGATGAAATTAACAGTAAAATATTCGATGCCTTATAAGTATTGCGTAATTATGTTCGAGGTATCCACGAGTTGGGACTCTAAGTAAAATCCATCGTGAACACTTCCAGTTAAATTTCGACAAATAAGAATAATGACAACTGCAGAACGCAAGTACCATTGTTTCGTTTGCTGTCATTGTTCGCCTAATGCTCGAGCCAATACCGAAAATACGAGTGACGTCCATTTTTCTCGTCTGATCAATTGTCTTCTAACGTCAGCCTCTTCACCAACTCGTGGTATAGGTATGTAGATATAGAGATTCAGGGATTAAAGGGACGTGGATATAAGGAGTGGGGATGTTGAAATTTGGCGATGCATGGATTTGGAGTTATGGGATTTGGAAGTACAGGGATCTAGATAAGAATGACAATAATAATGGCGATGACAATAGCAGTGACAATAGCAATGACAATAGCAATAGCAATAGGGATCTAGAAATGAGATTTTAGAATGCAGAAATTTGGGAATACAGGAATTTGTGAATGTAGAGATCCAGGATATAGATTTACAAATTTAGGAGTCTCTTTTGGAAAATTGTAGCTCTTCTAAACACCTGGGTCGACCTCTTCATAAGCCAACTTTTTGGTTGACATCGGTATGTAGATATAGAGATTCAGGGATTAAAGGGACTTGGAGATATAGGTAGCGGAGATATTGAAATTTGGTGATACATGGATTTGAAGGTATGGGATTTGGAAATATGAAGTTAGGTCATATAGGGATCTAGAAATGAGATTTTAGAATATAGTAATTTGTGGATGTAGAGATCTAGGATATAGAGATGTTGGGAGTCTCTAAGTTTGGAAAATTGTAGCTGTAAACACCTGGGTCTCTTCATAAGCTAACTCGCGGGTTGTCACAAGTACGTAGATATAGAGATTCAGGGATTAAAGGGACTTGGAGATATTGAAATTTGGTGATATTTGAAGATATGGAATATGGGAATTTGTGCATGTAGAAATTTATAAATGAGCACTATGAGAATTATTAGGAGTCTCTTTTGGAAAATTGTATTTGTTCTAAACATCTCGATTTCTTCGAGATCGACCGCACCAACTCGTGGGTTGGCAGCGGTAGGTGTTATCAGGGAGAACTTTCTGTCCGGTGGCTGACTATCGAACACCGGATAAATTTCACCCACGTATCGACGATGATATCGAACTCTATTCGCTCTTACCTACGATCGTGATTTAGGACCGTGTCAAAAATAGTACTCGCGATCGCTTAGAGCCACGCAGCCGTCGAATGCTAATTCATAGATCGTGACTATAAATTTCAATCGTAGTTGTTTTTTAGATGCCGGTTATTAAATTGACGTCAGTACTCTTATTTATCACGCCGGAAGAACGTGCTTTCCATTGGAGTTACTTCGTCAACGAGACTGTACGCCTTTAGTTTTCGATTTTCCTTACGTTCACGAAAATATCATTGGTTTTGACCATTACGTTTGGTACATTAATAGATCTATGTCGATTATGTTTAATATTATGGGTATTTTTAGCGTTTACTGCCGACTTTTATGTCGAGGTATGTACTCTTTTGCTAGAATTCGGTAATTAATAACTCATTCGAGTCTTTATTGCTGTGTAAAATTACTCGAACGAGTTCGTGTAATTTCATGTGATAGATTCTTCGACAGATTTGTTCATTAAATTCGTATTCAATTATATTCATTGATTTAATCGTTCAGATATGTTCACAAATTCTGTTGTAAATTTCTACACTTCCCTTGTTCCTAAATTTTTTAATTCCTACATTTAAAAATTCGGAAATTTTTAGATTTCTAAATTCATAGATTCTCAAATTTGTAGATTCCCAAATCCCCAGCTTCTCAAACATCACTTCCCAAATTGTCCAAATCTACCATCTGAAAATCCTCCTAGAATCCTCAGATCATTCCTCAATCTTTCTACCACAAATTCCCTATAACTCAAACTCTCGTTGACTCTTTTCCCCGACCATAACTAACGTCACCCGACGATACCAAGTCTTTCATAAAATATGGTAAAATAAAGAAACATCGAAGAGTAAGCAGGTGCACGATCGGCGACCGTTCACTCGAACCGTCGATACCGAGCTGGTAAAAATGGCACGTTCGATCGATTCGCGGGTTTATCACGCGGAGTGTGCGTATCGCACGTGCGTTCGATCGAAAGGTCGCTGTGTTAATATTACCTACCGAAGGAAATGGAGAAAAAGCTTGCGCGCAACGTGGACGTTTCGAAAGGTTTCACCGCGTAACTCTTAAAAAAATCATTGATATACTGCTCGAAAGGCCTTTGGAAAACGGGCTGGCTTTCTGCACCGGATAGAACACGCGCAGAGACACGTTCGTTTCGCTAAATCGCTGGAAACCGCTCGAAATGGCATTTCGAGACAGAAGGGAAAGACGGTTCGTTAGCGCGGATGAGTTTAATTAAAACGGTTTTTACGCGGATTTAATTAATTACACTCTCGAACGTTGCCGTAACAACACCTGACTGCATCTAAGACACGTTCTTACACGAGAATTCGTCGTTTGGAAAGTTTAATGAGACTCGATTTGTGGCGACGATCGTTCGATCAAATCGAGGCGTACCGATGACAACCCACGAGTTGGTGACCGAGGTGTTTAGGAAAGCTACAATTTTTCAAGAGAGAGTAGATTCGTAGATCTCTGTATCCCTAGATCTCTACAACCACAAATACCTATATTCCAAAATTTGTATATTCTGTAATCTCTGCATTTCTAGATCCCTACATCTGCAAACCTCATATTTCCAAATCCCATATCTCTAAATCCTACATTCCCAAATTCCTATGTCCCCAAATCTCTACATCCTCAAATTCCTGGACCTCCAAATCTCTATATCTCCAAATCACTACATCCTCGAATCCTTAAGTCCCAAAATGACTATATCCTCAAGTTCTCAAATTCCTAAATTCCTACATCCCCCAAATCTCTATATCTCCAAATCACTACAGCCTCAAATCCCCACATCCCCAAATTCCTGGTCCCCCAAATCTCTATATCTCCAAATCACTACATCCCAAAATCCCTATGTCCCAAAATGACTATATCCTCAAGTTCTCAAATTCCCAAACTCCTACATCCCCAAATTCCCACATCCCCAAATTCCTAGACCCCCAAATCTCTATATCTCCAAATTACTACATCCTCAAATCCCCACATCCCCAAATTCCTGGACTCCCAAATCTCTATATCTCCAAATCACTACATCCCTAAATTCCTATGTCCCCAAATCTCTACATCCCCCAATCACCACATCCCCAAATTCTTGGATCCCCAAATCTCTAAAGCTCCAAATCACTACATCCCAAAATTCCTATGTCCCCAAATCCCTACATCCCCCAATCACCACATCCCCAAATTCCTGGACCCCCAAATCTCTATATCTCCAAATCACTACATTCCAAAATCCCTATGTCCCCAAATGCCTACATCCCCCAATCACCACATCCCCAAATTCCCACATCCCCAAATTCCTAGACCCCCAAATCTCTATATCTCCAAATCACTACATCCTGAAATCCCCACATCCCCAAATTCCTACATCCCCCAAATCTCTATATCTCCAAATCACTACATCCCAAAATTCCTATGTCCCCAAATCCCTACATCCCCCAATCACCACATCCCCAAATTCCTGGACCCCCAAATTTCTATATCTGTAAATCACTACATCCCAAAATCGCTATGTCCCAAAATCGCTATATCCTCAAGTTCTCAAATTCCCAAATTCCTACATCCCCAAATTCCTACATCCCCCAAATCTCTATATCTCCAAATCACTACATCCTCAAATCTTCACATCCCCCAATTCCTGGACCCCCAAATCTCTATATCTCCAAATCACTACATCTCCAAACCTCCGATTTCAAGTCCCATATCTCCGAATCCGTACTTCAACGAGAATTTGTTTGGAAAGTTTAACGAGTCTCAATTTGCAGCAAAGATCGAATGGAGGGATCGGTGTTGGCACTCGATCACTTTTTGCCGCAGATTTAACGCGAACGTAATCTGTTTTATAAAGGAACAGGGAAATTCGTCGTTTACGAAATCGATAATTGTAGAGTATATTCGCCACCGATTTCCATGTAATTATCGTTAATCGTAGCGCAAAATTATTGTTAACTTTTATCGTGGTTAATCTAAAGTGCTTCATAATGGTGGTCGAACGGCAGCGCTTGCTGCAGAAATTCTTTATCCTTTCTAGCGTAATCCCAGTGTCCAAAGTTCAGGTGTATTTTATTTTATTTTTGTTGGAAAACTATTTAACTCCGACAGTTTCGATTTTATAGTGCATTAATATTGCGACATTTTACAATGCATTACGAATCATTTCTTGGCAAAAATTTCGGAATTTTCATATTTGAAAAGTTTCAAATTTTCAAGTAATCATTTAGTAACAAATTTCCAAATGTTCTATTGTCCAAATACGTCGATTCTCAAATCTTTAAATTTGCAATGATCGAAAACCTAAATTTCAATACTCCAAATACCCAAAGTCTCAAATCCTCAAGTCACAGAATTCTCAGATTACAAAATCCTTAAATTACGGAATACTTAAATTACAAAACCTTGAAATGACCAAAACCCCGAAGTACAAAATCCTCTAATTACAAAACCCTCAAATGACAAAGTTCCTAAATAACAAAACACTCAAACTACGAAATCCACAAATTACAAAATTCTCAAATTCCAAAACCCTCAAATGACAAAGTTCCCAAATAACAAAACCCTCAAACTACGAAATCCACAAATTACAAAATTCTCAAATTCCAAAACCCTCAAATGACAAAGTTCCAAATTCCAAAATCCTCAAATAACAAAATCCACAAGTTACAAAATCTTCAAATGACAAAATTCCCAAATTCCAAAATCCTCAAATTACAAAACCCTCGAACTACGAACTCCTCAAATTGCAAAATTCCCAAATTCCAAAATCCTCAAACTACAAAATTCCCAAATTACAAAATCCTAAAATTACAAAATCTCCAAACACCAAACTCCTCAGATCAAAAATCCCTCGATTTCCATAACTCTCGAATAACAAATCTCCGAAATTCCAAATCCCTGAAACAACAAACTCCTCAAACTAAAAATCCCTGAACTCCCAAAAACTCGCCAAGGAACTCGCCACCGATCCCTTTGAAATTACCGTCGACCCAAAAATCCGAGTCCCAAATTTCAAAATAAGTTTCGCAACCTCCGAGCGAGATCGCGTTATTGCACCACTTTTCCCGCCATTACCGCGGCTATACATCAGAGAGCGAATATTTTTTCCCGTAAATCGTATCCTTTAATTACATCGCCGAGTGTAATTAAGAAAATACATTCGGAGCATCTGCTTGGGCAAAAAAGCCGAGAGTTCCCGCGCAAATTGTACACGAAACGTCCAGATCGGCTGTTCGGATCGGTGAATATTAAAAACTTACGAAACGCGACATAATTCGTGGGTACTTTTTGTCCCGTTCACTTACCGGGGGCCCGGAGAACCGTTCTAAATGGATCAGACCGAGAAATAAAGAGGACCGTTTCACGGTTATCAGATCGGAGGCCGATCGTAAGACAAAAAAGCTTCGTGATGTAATGCAATTGGTGAACAGATTGTATTGAATATACACGCATATAGATCGATAGGACGATAAGGTGGTCGCGTTGGTAGCGAGGAGAAGGCCATTAAAGAAACAAATAGCGAAGGGTGTGCTCGGAATGAAGGAAGAGGCGTGTAAAATGGGCCGAGACAGGTAAATCGACGGCAGAAAATAGATAACGAATAGCTCGATCTGTTTAAACAACCTTCTTTTTACTTTTATACCTTTCCTTCCTTTTCTTACCGCTTTTTACTTTATTTTTATTCGCCGCTACGCTCAACTTCGGAGTTTCACTCCTATTAAGATAAAGATCTCCTCGAAACTGGGGAAAAAGTGCGCCCCATAAATTTCTACTAGCTCGTGAAAAAACGAGAATTTTTCCTCGTACTTCGTCATTTCGTTGATCGACGATATTTTCTGGTTTATTGGGTTTGATGCGAATTTTACAATCGACGCTTCGATTATGCGAAGGTTCTCTGTGGATGCACGGTGAACATATTAGCATTTTGAAACGTTTGCGTCGTTAAAATTATTGACGAGTTAAAAATCGTTTGAATTGAGTGTAAGATTGACGATTATTGTTGTATAGATCATTTTCAGAAATAATGAATATGTGAAGGAAGAGAAGGGGAGAAGTAAATTGGAAAGCAAATTGTTTCTTTTAAGAAATTGTCACTTTAAGAATCATAACGAAAGGTTTATACTACAAGTTCGAGTTTTACTTAGGAATTTTGGGATGTGGAAATTTTGGGACGTAGCAATTTTGTGACGTAGGAATTTTGGGACGTATAAATTTTTAGACGTTGGAGTTTAGGGACATAGGAATTTTGGGGCATAAGAATTTTGGGACTTGGTAATTTTTGGGATATAGAAATTTTGAGATGTAGGAATTTTGGGATATAAAAATTCTGGGACGTAGGAATTTTGGGACATAGAAATTTTGGGATTTGAGAATTTCGGGATATAGAAATTTTGGGACGTAGCAATTTTGAGACGTAGGAATTTTGGGACGTACAAATTTTTAGACATTGGAATTTTGGGATTTGAGAATTTCGGGATATAGAAATTTTGGGACGTAGCAATTTTGTGACGTAGGAATTTTGGGACGTAGAAATTTTTAGACGTTGGAGTTTAGAGAAATAGGAATTTTGGAGCATAAGAATTTTGGGACTTGGGAATTTTGGGATATAAAAATTTTGAGATGTAGGAATTTTGGGATATAAAAATTCTGGGACGTAGGAATTTTGGGACATAGAAATTTAGGGACATAGGAATTTCGGGATATAGAAATTTCGGGATATAGAAATTTTGGGACGTAGCAATTTTGAGACGTAGGAATTTTGAGACGTACAAATTTTTAGACATTGGAATTTTGGGATTTGGGAATTTTGGGATATAGAAATTTTGGGACGTAGAAATTTTTAGACGTTGGAGTTTAGGGACATAGGAATTTTGGAGTATAAGAATTTTGGGACTTGGGAATTTTGGGATGTAGGAATTTAGGAACATTGAAATTTAGGAACACAAGGATTTAGGGGCATAGCGATTTAAGAACATATCTATAAACGAAACTTGAGCAACGGTTCGTTTCCTTCGATATCCTCGATTTCTAATCGGTCGTAGCGAATGTCGCACGATAAATATTCATGAGCGTCGCGGAACGGGTGAACGACTGAATTAAACTCGACAAATAAGTACATTGTTTCATGAATATCGCGATTCCCGCGACGGCTGTTGTCGCGCCGTTTTGCGCGCGAAATACGAATATCAAGCGAAATCCTAGTTTATTTAGTTTATTATTTTCTTCGTTTGTTCAGAATATGGTGTTTTGCAATTAAAAATCGCTAAATTCAAAATAATACAAGTTACAACCGACTGAGAACCACGAATAAAAAACTAGCGACCGATAAGGGTTAATACGTATTCACCCTTGTGATCCTCCATAATTCGTGTCGATATAATTTAATCTATCGATATGACTATATAGGGACTATATTCTTTATGTTATGGTTAACAACCGTATTTAATATTCGTTGACACGAAATCTCGCGTAGAACCGGCACGAGACAAACGCGCACGTCTATAGAGATATCGTGGCTCGTTTAAGAAACCTGGCACGTATTAGACCCGAGGAAACGGATTAAAATATCAAAGATTGTCCGCGACCGGGTTAGGTACTTGTCTCGAGTCACGATTTTCAATTTAAGCTTTAGGTAATCGCGGTTCCGTATTACGTGAAACGTGATGCTCTTTCCAGTATTATCTGCCGCTGATTATCTACCGCTATATTAATCATCTGTTCATGTGATTTATTGAGAGTGTGGTACTATTTTATATTTCGTTGCATGACAACTTTGCGAATGAAGATTCCTACAGTTTTAAATTTGTAGCATACCAAATCTATATTTCAGAGATTTCTATATTCTCTGATTTGTACATCTGGAAGTCCTCGAACACTCATGTCTCTCCAATCTTCGAAATTTTCAGATTTTCAAATCCTCAAATTCCTTGATCATCAAATACTTATATCGTCATATCTCTATCTTCTTAGATTGAATTCTCAAATTCTTAGATTGTCACATTCCTTGATCACCATATATTTATATCTTCAAACTTCTATCTTCCTAATTTTCCAAACTTCCAAATCTCTACATCCTCAAGTTCCTACATTTGCATATTCTTTGCTCTCTAATTACATATGTCCCCAAATGTTCAGCTCGTCAAATCCCTAGACTTCCATATCTCTGAACATCCTCCAAATCCCTCAATCCCTCATTAAGAGTCTTCAGAAACGTAGATCTCCACTTCTTTATATCCAATATCCCCAAATTCCTCAACATCCCCCAAATCACCCAATTCTACATCCTCAATTTCTTCCCCAAATCGTCTGATCATCAAAAGTCCTCAAATACCTAGATTTTTACATCTCTAAACCCAATATCCTCAAATTCCTCAACATCCCCCAAATCGTCTGATCATCAAAAGTCCTCAAATATCTAGATTTCTTCATCCCAAAACCCAATATCCCCAAATTCCTCAACATCCCCCAAGTTCCTCCAGTCCTCGTCCTCAACTTCTTCCCCAAATCGTCAAATCATCAAAAGTCCTCAAATACCTAGATTTTTACATCTCTAAACCCAATATCCTCAAATTCCTCAACATCCCCCAAATCAGCCAATTCTACATCCTCAATTTCTTCCCCAAATCGTCTGATCATCAAAAGTCCTCAAATATCTAGATTTCTATATCTCTAAACCCAATATCCTCAAATTCCTCAACATCCCCCAAATCCCACCAGTCCCCACCCTCAACTTCTTCCCCAAATCGTCAAATCATCAAAAGTCCTCCAAAACCTAGATTTCCACATCTCTAAACCCAATATCCCCAAATTCCTCAACATCCCCAAATCAGCCAATTCTACATCCTCAATTTCTTCCCCAAATCGTCAAATCATCAAAAGTCCTCAAATATCTAGATTTTTACATCCCAAAACCCAATATCCCCAAATTCCTCAACATCCCCCAAATCAGCCAATTCTACATCCTCAATTTCTTCCCCAAATCGTCAAATCATCAAAAGTCCTCAAATATCTAGATTTTTACATCTCTAAACCCAATATCCTTAAATTCCTCAACATCCCCCAAATCCCTCCAGTCCCCGTCCTCAACTTCTTCCCCAGAAGTCCCGAAAAGTCCATAGAAGTTAAACTCTCGACTGTACAACAATAACGAAAAGCCAGTAGCACATGGAAGTGAATGTTAGAGCACGTTCTCGAGAGTATCGAACGAAAAGGACAATGAGACGACGAAGAGGGAATCGATCGTTGATTAACATAATTTGTATACGAGTGCCAGGTGGAAGGTTGCGTACGGTGGCCAAGGATCGATGCAAATCCCGTTTTTTTTTTTTTCAACCGGCTACTTTCTCCCCGTGGCCAGCCCTTCTGTCTTCCTTTCCCGAAGGAAAGGTATGCTCGCAAAGTATGGTCGAGGAAAAACGAGTTTGTCGTGAAACGAGCCAACCAGCCTGCTCTCCTCTAAGAGAATCGCTCGTTCCAACCATTCTATGCTTTTTTCCCGGATGCATCGAGTACATCGGTCTCGAGAAATCCGCCCGGCGAGTTTACTCGCGACGATTATCCGTTTTTCGCCAGCTTATCAGGTGTCCCTTGCTCGACAATCGCTGCGTAGTTTCGCTGCCAGATGAATTCATTCCCGTTCATTCTGCGCTTTTTACCAGCTTTTCTTTGTCGGGCTATTTTTGTACCGGGTTCTTTCGAGTTCACTCGAGTATTGATTTTAATTACGCGACTAAATTCCGCAATTAACCGCTCTTTCAACGTCCGTCAGATCGTAACAATTTCCTAACATAATTCGTTTATTTCGTTGACAGGCCATGTATCGCATGACATGCAAATCCTGCAAACTATCCGTAACGAACCGGGGAAATGATCGCTTGCGTAACAGCCCGGTGTCGGATCCCCGTAAAAGAGTCGGACGCCTTTTTTTCTCTCTCTCCCTTTTCGCTCCGAGACAGGAATCCAGGAAGGAATGCAAAATTTCCATCGATTAGTCCGTAAATCGTCCGATCGCCGGCCGATAAGCGGCTGTTAGGCTCAGCATCGAGTTTCTTGTCAACGAGTCGACAGGACAGAAGACAGTTGTCAAGCTTTTAGCAGACCCGCCGGGTAAAATAACGCGTCTCGAACAGAGGACATCTGATAACTGGAAACTCGTCAAGGGGCGACGATCAATACGAGCAAATACGTCTTAAGGTAAAACAGGTGTCCGGATCGGGGACATTTTTGATAAGCGACAGTTCACTGATACGGCCACTGCCGATAAGACGACTTAATTCGTCGCTAAGGGAAACCAATCCCTTAACTACAACACGTTTCGATTTTATTTTAAACTTCCTCTATTCGAGTCAGATACAGGACGTATACAGGATGCAGGACATGTAATAAAAGGATCTAGGGACGTACGATAGAAATGACACATGTACGTATGACATAAAGATTAGGGATCTAAAGTTTAGGGATCTAGTGATTCAGATACATGGAGTAGTATAGGAATATAGAGATATAGGAAAAGACAAGGATCTGATTCGAGGGACATATACTATATATGCTGCGATACTACTCTTCAGGATTTGGTAACAACGCTAAGAATGATATACTTCTTCCAAAACAACCGGAGGTAGTAGAACTGATGAATTCTTGTATATTACTAAGACTAAGGGGTGAAGCATACAACCGAGGGTCATGTGCGTAGAGAATGAGATAGGATTGACAAAACAAAAATGTCCGCCTTAAATATGAGAATTCAGTAATCGATGGACCCAGTGATGCAGAAACTCGAAGATTGCCATCGACGGTCGACAAATCAAAAAATGTGGAGAAAGGTCAAGGCGTTGGATGATTTTTACGAGCGAATACCGTTGGTTCAGGTGTTTTTCAGCATGAAATTCCAGGACGCAACACCTGCGTCGCGGATTTCCATCGCCGAAATGACCGTCTCGATGGACAACGAGCCTCGACGCGATCGTATATCAATCGTATAGCCACGTACGTTGCGCGAATAAATATAATTATAAGTAAGAGCAAGGCTGGACCACGCCCTGTCTCCGCTTTGCTCTCTCACTTTCTCTCTCTCTCTCTCTCGATATATGCGTGAGCGTGTGCAACAGCCATACACGCTATCCTCGCGGCCTCTCTCTCCGTCTTTCGCACTCTTCGTTGTTAGCCTCTTCGTCGATACTCGGAGATCTAACTTCGTTCGCCATCGTCGACCACGCTTACCTTTTTCCCCAGTTTTATTTTCTATTTTGCTCTCTTTTCCCGTGCGCGCCTCTGTCGTCTCCGTTTCACTCGCCCGGAGATTTTCTTGCCGCTGTCTCGCTCTCTCGCTCTGTCACGCTTTTTCCCCTCCCTTTCCCGGTTTTCCTGCTTCGTCCTTCTCTAACCGGCGTGCTTCTCATTGAAAGCATGCTGCCTCGCACGATAAATGGGTTTAGCTCCGGTTAGGTTCCTTTTCTCCTATCTTTCGCACACACGCGAGGCTCTACCTACGTGGACGGACGCGTGCATCCACTCGCCCCGGGGCCTGTTCCTGCGTCGCGAAATGCAACAGCGACCTCGGTGATCGACATTCTTTTTCATTTCCGATTTCTTTGTTAAAATAATTTTTATCGCTCGTTTATCATTTAGGTTATTTTATTTCTGTTATTCTAGCTTATAATGTTTTTGTTTGGCGATTAAACTTATTTTTGGGTATTGATGATTAAACTCACTACCTTTTTTGTCATTTCCTGATAAACTTATCTTTTATTGGTAATTTATGAAGTTTATCACTTTAGTCATACCTCAATGCTATGACCAAGTCTCAATATGATCGCTATGATTGACCAAATCACAGTACAATATGATGTCACATTTCAGTATGAACTGTATGATGTGAGCGCATCTTAATATATGACCAAATCTCAATATATGATGTGATCGCGCTATGATGTGACCAAGTCTCAGTACAATCTATACGATGTGACCACATTTCAATATATGACCAAATCTCGGTATGATCTGTATGATATGAGCACACCTTAATATATGACCAAATCTCTATATGATCCACATGATGAGCACATCTCAACCAAATCTCTATATGATCTACAAGATATGATCAGATTTCAATACATCACTAAATATGATTATTTACATGCCTTATTTTACAGAACCAGTTCCATAAAACCATTACTATTATCACCATTATCGAGGTGTCATAGATTTTTATCTGAAAAGCTAACGCCAATCACCCTTCACTAAAGACCCTCCCGATACAATCAAGGTTAGGTCAACTACATCATTTTTCAACGAAATCCATAAATAACAATTAACTTGTACAGAGTGATTCTGCATACATAGTAAATCTGTCTGCAATTTTTCATGTATACGTTTCTTTTACAAATTTTTGAATGATGACAAATTGACTCAAAATTGCAGTTTATATGACGATTAACAATTTTTTCTACTTGTGACATAATATAAATTTTGTATATAGTATTGTAGTGCAGTGTAAGTAGATTTATGTACATTCATATCTGTTCCTCACGCTATGGTATTATAAATGATACTTCGACATCGAACAATTACATAAAAAAATTATTGCTGAAACAAATAATGTAACTTATACTCGGTATACCTTAATCGCTCAGTGCACTGTTATTTACAAGTTAATAACGATTTTATTGAAAAATGGCGACAGCAATGAAAATCGACATCGTCTCCGCCCTTGACAAAATGGCGACGCAGCGCGTTATCAGTCGCGCCATAACTCTGAAAATACCGATATATTCAATGGCGGATCGAGCCGGTAGACTATGAAGCGCGAGGGGAAAGAGAGCTATCTATCCGTGGAACGAGTATCCGCTCATAAGTGTATAAATCAGGAAGAGAAATGCCGGTCGCGTATTTTATAAGGCGCGCCGCGTCGTGCACGCTAACAAGATCGCGTTAATGTAAATCGAGAGAAACATTTACAAGCGAGACGGCTCCAGACGACACGAGGGGTCCAACATAGGATATCGCATATTCTCGGTAACGACGTGTGATCCATTTGACGAAGAGGTTCCCGGTTTACCCAGCGTACGTCGAATGCAAAGAGGCCTCCGAACGGGCTGATTATCGCAACATAATCGACCAGAATGATACATCGTCACTGTTTATAACGATTAAACGTTTATCGAGATTGGACATCTCGAGTTGCCTCTGGTTTTGATCGATTTCATATGCTCTTATCTGATTTTATTAGCCACATAATCCATTACATTGTATTGCAACTATGCAATTTAAAATATCACGTCGTGCAATTCTTGTACCTCGTTAAATATAAATAACCTGCATACTTTATGCTAAAATATTTAAATTCTACGTACACTAGTACCACTACTCGATAGGGCACAAAGGTTATTTCCATAACGTTAATTCAACAATTTGTACATAGATTTTTAGGATGCTAACCTGCTCAGCGCGGGTTCCAAGCATTTCACGGATGAAAATCTATGTTATCGCTTTTCGCAGATTACATGTTCGGTGTCGAACACGTAACATGGTGTTTGACTAGTCCCGATTGATTAGATATTCCACGGAGAAAAACACAGTTGAAACCTTTGGACAGCATCTTAAGTTGGATCGATCTTCGAAGATTCTCGAACCGCGTGTTATCCGCGTTGTTCGGGAACTTTAACGCGCATGCAAATCGACGTCTTGATCGATGCGACGACTCTCGCCGGATCCAGTTTCGCTCTGATCACATTGGATTAGCCTGGCCATCATGGACGTTCAAATGGCTCGGCGATTATGCCCGGATAACCCCTTGCTTATCGTTTATTTTGTCCCCGATGTCCAGGAAATATGCAAACCCTCTGGCTCGAGTTACGACGCCGATGTCTATAGACTCTCGTTATATTGCCGTCCGTAGACTTTTCTAGGGTCGATAGACTGGGTGAACATTGCTAAGGTTTTATGAAACCTTCACATTCGTTGATCAGAAAAAGTCGCATGGTGTTCATGTGTATAATTGGTAGATGTAGCGATATAAGGAAGATCTCCAAAGTTAGTTGAAGGATACTCAGGTTACTTAGATAACTCAAGGTTAAAACTGAACAACAGGCGTTCCAAGGACTTTTATTCTGATGATAAAAAATCCGCCTCGCGAAACGCGAGGGTCCGCTTGATCTGGCCATTCAGGGGACAGAGCTAGCTTGGACGTCCGTAAAGGTACACCATTGTGTTGCGTAGCATCCCCGAAACGAGAGGAAGAGGGAGGTCACGGTTACCGGCGAGAGAAAAAAAGGAACACCCCGAGGATATTTCATTCTCCGCCGATGAGCACAATTGACCGAAGCGGGTAGACGGAACCGGGGAGAGGAAGAGAGACGGTGACCGGAGAAGTAGAAGAAGGTGAACGCAGCTGTCCGAACGGATCCACCGTCAGGTTCCTCTTTTTACGCGGGCAAGTTGAACGACAGCCACGAAGAGAGCACAATCAGGCGGAATTAGCGAGCCTTGTGCTATCTCGGTTATTGTTCGTCGCGGCGCTTTACACGCGTGTAGCGTAACCGAGGCGTGTGTG
The DNA here is from genome assembly GCA_945859595.2 of Megachile willughbiella. Taxonomy (NCBI): domain Eukaryota; kingdom Metazoa; phylum Arthropoda; class Insecta; order Hymenoptera; family Megachilidae; genus Megachile; species Megachile willughbiella. Next base: position 11,986,220 of record OX243798.1, on the reverse strand, counting down.
CGAGCACGCCTCGTGCATATCATCCGACGCCTTCGTGTATACACCGTCGTCGCGAGCAGCTGTTTTTCTTACGTCACCGTAACAGAGGAATGCTTTTGATTTATGACGGTTGCACCGTTCACGATCCTACTCGCGTTGTCCCTCCTCGTCCGAGCACCGTCGTCTCCCTCGACCTCCCTGCAGTTTCGAACTCGGGGCAAGCCGCGACAATCGCGATCTCGTATGCACGGATGAAAAGGGGCGTGGATCGGCTTTTTTACCGGCGTACCTTCGTTACAGTAGGACCAGGAAGTGGGAGACGCTTCTGGCACATTCGAGGGCCGAAGGTTATCGGCGACATCTTGGAGGCGGTCTCTCGGATTAGGATGTGGAGGAGATACGGTGCATACGAGTTCTACCGCGGTGGGTGTGAAGGAGGAAGAGATTTCGGGAGATTATACTTTGTACGGTTACTTAGGGATTTAAGCTGATTTCTGATCATTCGGATACTCTTTTATAGTACGGATGTAGGTGTAACTAACCATAAACCCCACCGGCAGCAGGAGGCGATGCCGAAAGGCAAATTCAATGCTCCTGGGCTGAAGATCCCCTCGGCGATAGTTTCGGTTATTAAATAAAAAAAAAGGATGTGGGTGTAAGGTAGAGAATTTGGGGAGGACTGTTGGAGTATATTGGTTAAGCTGGAATATACTAATTAGGGGATAGTTTGTAAAACTTTGGGGATGCTCTTTTACAAATGTGCAAAGTAGAGAGAAATTTGGAGAGAGAGTATACTGATTATTTAGGGGTTGAAGTGGAATTTGTGATAGCCTGGAGACATTCTTTTACATTAGAAAGATGTGGATGCAGGATTGAGGAATTTGGGAAGAATTTTGTTAGTATATTTTTAGGGGTTGATGTAATTTGTAATACCTTGTTCTTTCACATCAAAAAGATGTGGATGGAAGGTAGAGAAAAATTTGGACAGAATATTTTGAGTATATTGGTTATACAGAAGTTGAAGCTAATCTTTGATACCTCAGAAGCGTTCTTTTCGATTATTAGGTTTTGATTATAATATGCGAGAAATTTGGGAATATATTTTGACCACATGTACTGAAGTAAACTTGCAAAAAGTGAAGGTTGATAACTTGTGATACCTGATAAATCTGTATTATGAAACTGTAAGTGTATAAAGAGAAATTTGGAAGCACTCTTATAATATCTAGAAGATGATCTGTTATATACAACTGTAGGTGTAAGGTTAGAAATAAAACTAGGAGAACATCTTCTAAAGTTGAGGACCTATCACACCTAGAGGCCAATGATCCCATCAGTCGACACTCATTGTTAAATCAATCAATCAACCTATCACACCTTGAAGCTGTTTTTCTGGATATGATGAATAGGTTAGATATCAGATACCTGTTCTAAAGACACTCTTGAGCTACGTGAGCCACGTCCCGAGGTGTTCGTACAGTAGCAAAGTCAAAGGTTAACCAGAAAACCTTTCACTTAAGTAAGCTACTGCATTTCATGATCATAGATAGGTTAAATTTGAGACACCTATTCTAGAGAATCCACAACTACCTCAGCTACATGTCCCAGATAGAAGGTACTCCAGAAGTATTTGTCAAAGCCAAAATTTAACCAGAGAATGTTTCAGTTAAGTAAGTTGTTTCTGCAATTCATCAAGACCAAATGAACAGATCAGATTTGAGACACCTATTCTAGAGATACCACAACTACCTCAGCTACGTGTCCCAGATTGAAGGTACTCCAGAAGTGTTTGTCAAAGCCAAAATTTAACCATAGAATGTTTCACTTAAGTAAGTTGTTTCTGCAATTCATCAAGACCAAATGAACAGATCAGATTTGAGACACCTATTCTAGAGATACCACAACTACCTCAGCTACATGTCCCAGATTGAAGGTACTCCAGAAGTATTTGTCAAAGCCAAAAATTAACCAGAGAATGTTTCAGTTAAGTAAGTTGTTTCTGCAATTCATCAAGACCAAATGAACAGATCAGATTTGAGACACCTATTCTAGAGATACCACAACTACCTCTGCTACGTGTCCCAGATTGAAGGTACTCCAGAAGTATTTGTCAAAGTCAAAAATTAGCCAGAGAATGTTTCAGTTAAGTAAGTTGTTTCTGCAATTCGTCAAGACCAAATTTAAATTTGAGACACCTATTCTAAAGAATGCACAACCACCTGAGTTTCTACAGATTAATTCCAGAAGTATTATTACAGCAACAAAGTGAAAAATTAACGAAAGAACAGTTAAGTAAGTTGTTATTTCACGATCAGGATAAGTTAAATTTGAGACACGTATTCCAGAGAATCGACAACCACCGGTGTCCCAGATTAAAGGTCCCGAGGTATTCGTGCAAGCGAAAAATGAACGAAAGAACATTTCACTTAAGATGTCCCGTGCGTTCTCGCGTTTGAAAAGACAAGAATAGAGCCCATCCCACATGAGACGAAACGACCATAAGCACACTAGAAGAGGAAGGAAAAGAAGAGGAGGATGCACCGGCGTGTTTCAAGGTCTGTACACGAAGAACTCGCGTGTTTGTACGCGTTCACCGTTTCTATCTCGTTCGTTAAGTATGGCCGAAGTGGCGGCGTTCGAGACTGTGTCTCGCGACCCGCGGTAAGCAAAGCAAACGACCTTCCGTGGAATCTGGACAACCTGTCTGCCCGCTTGCAGCCGCCGAGAGCAGGCCGCTGCTGTTGCACTTGTTCCGTGCACCGTTCGTTTCTTCTCTCTCCGTCGCGACGCCAGCTTTCTCGGTCTAACCTACCGTCCGTCTCGTTTCAAAGCCGTGCTACTAGCTGCACCGAGGGTGTTCCGTACTCGACCCTTTACTTATCGTTCACCGTTGGAACGCGCCGATGGGACGTATGAATGGAACCGCGAACCGCTTTGCCTACCGAGCTCGCGCGGGAAATGCCGGAATTGAAACAGAACTTGGGAATTCTTACTTTTTACGTAACCGATTGGTGTCCTTTTGCACAGAGGGTGGATTCTTACACTGCTGTTTTTCGAGACACCCTATTTTTTTAAATCTTCGTCCTTTTATTCGATCTTCTGTGGATGTTAGCGATCTTTTGTTGGACCACGTTCTGTGAGTCTTTATGGAGATAATTATACTTTACTGATAACTAGGATCATAGGTATCGAGGCGGCGACGCATGGTACTGTATGGATTTAACGCGATTCTGATATAATTTATGATACAGTTGTGGAAATTCACGTTGCAATTTTATATACTGCAACACGCATTTTAATTCGACACGTTGCAATTCTACGTGTTGTAACGCAATTTCATTAGGTGCGACACATTGCAATTCGATCCGTTGTAATTCTACGTGTTGCAATTCACCTTGCACCGAGCTGCAATTTTATATGTTGCATTTCAACGCCTTGAACTTACTGCAGTTCTACATATTGTACTGCAACGTTGCAATTTCATTCGGTGCAATACGACACACTGCTATTCGATCCGTTGCAATTTCACATGTACTTGACACATGTTAATGCAATTAATGCAATTCCACATGTTATAATTCCGCGCGTTGTTCGCACAACTCGACGTGATTTAATTGTCGCATTGCAATTCAATACAATTCAATCTGACACGATTTGATTCGATACGGTTCAGTGCGACGCGATTCAATTCGTCACTGTTCAGTTCGACAAGATTGCATTCGATACGGATTGTTTTGCCGCGAGTTCAATCCCTGTGACTGCATTCGACACGTCGCAATTTGACGCATTGCAGTTGGATGCGATTCAATTCGATACCATTCGATTCGTAACGATTCGACGCGGTTCAATTCCACGCGTTCGACGAGATTCAATTCAAAACTTTGTAATTGAACAGTAATTTACTCTAAATCTGTATTATAATGCATATGGTGTATAAACACATCAAAGACAATATAGTGGTAATTAATAATGGAGTTCAACTAAAAAGTTTTAAGATGGACATCTGACAACAGGAAAATTACCTTCGAGTGCCAAGGGTTAATTGCTACTTTTGTGCTTTACTATGATTTCACTATGTTCACCGTACGTACAATACTATAAATCCAGTTAAAAAATATTTACATCAAATTGTATCAAACTGAATGTTGAGTGAGTTTTTCGAGTGCAGAAGGTAAAACTTGTATCAATTTCCGTAAGATTCCCGGCGAACGCGTTCCTACCACGCGTTGAAATCACCGCTCGCTGCATCGTTGACAAAAATTGTCGTCTGTCCGAAACATAATTTCATTAACACCGCATCGGTTGGTCCCCCTCGACGCCGTAAAAGCTAAATAAAGGATAAAAGAACGGTCCAATAAACCGTCCGCGTATTCTCGTTCCGAGAACATCGAAAGAGAGCAAAAAGAGATTTTCACGAGCGGCAATTAACACGGTTGACAGTATTTAAAAGAAAAATCTGAGCCAATAAGAATGCCGCATCACCGTCTATTTTAGGGCCCCCGATGAATCACGAACGTTTCCACGTGTTTTCGACGAATTCTCGACGACGAACGTTTATTGCCGTTCAAGGAATCGTTTTCTCTTACCTCGATCTTTCCTTTTACTTTCTTTACTGAATTCGTTCGCGGTGGCTGCTCGCCAGCCGCGACGTTTCTGTCCGACAATCTGTAACTTTGCCCATAAATGGATACAGTAATTCTGTTACCGGAGCAATTTGAATTAATCGGAAATTTCCAAATATTCAATTATAATCGTGATTTCATAAGTTCTCCTACTTTATAAATTTCCGTGGTGTTTAGGGAGTTGTCAGATTCTTGAATTTTGTCATTTTCCATACTTTTAAATATTAGTATTCGTAGATTTGCAAGTCTGTGTTTTCCAATTATTCAATTTTTCGATTGTTCAATTTTTCAATTTTTCAATTTTTCAATTCTTCAATTTTTTAATTTTTCCATTCTTCAATTCTTCAAGTCTACAATTCTTCAATTCTTCAATTCTTCAATTCTTCAATTCTTCAATCCTTCAATTTTTCAATTTTTCAATTTTTCAATTTTTCAATTCTTCAATTCTTCAATTTTTCAATTTTACACATTTGTAGATTTCCAAATCGAAAATTTTCAAATTATCAAATTGGGAATTCCCTAAACTATAAATTTTCAATTCTCTGAAAATCTCTGAATCTCTAAATCCTTAAACTTTCTCACAATTTCCCTATTCCCAAATCCACTATGTGCAAAATTTCTATTACCAATTACCATATTCCAAAATTCCCTATACCCAAATCCCATATTCCCAAATCCACTGCGCCGAAAATCCCTATTGCCAAATCACATATTCCCAAAATCCCTATTAGCAAATTTTGTATCCTGAAATTCCCTATTCTCAAATCCATTATTCCCAAAATCTCTATTAGCAAATTTTGTATCCCGAAATTCCCTACTCTCAAATCCTCTAGTCCTAAAATCCCTATTACCAAATTCCATATTCCCAAAATCCCTATTAGCAAATTTTGTATCCCAAAATTCCCTATTCTCAAATCCACTATTCCCAAAATCCCTGGTAGCAAATTTTTTATCCCGAAATTCCCTATTCTCAAATCCACAATTCCCAAAGTCCCTATTACCAAATCGTACATGTCCGAAATTCCCTATTCCCAAATGGTACCCCAACAAAGTACGAATAAATTACTATTTTACGATCAATCCCATAACTTCCATGTGAATTTATTATACTCGGATTTTGGATAATATCGAGCAATTACGGGTTGCGAAAGTTATCGGCCAGATGCACGTGTTGTAACGTCGCCGTCGTCGGGAGCGGCCCTGACTCCTCCTCGAGCGAGGATGCGTTTATATTACGCGGGGACGCATTAAAAAAGAACTTAAGAGCCCGATTCGCGGTTTAACGCCGGACGACGCGACGAGCTGACTCGTTCGATTCGGAATTTCATCGAGGCGGCGATAAATAAAGTTAACGGCGCATAAAACACCGCCGTTTTGATAGTCTCGTTTAAGGCTCGACGGCGAAATCCATTTACCGTGCCGTCGAATAACTTTACTCGCGCACTCCTCGCGTTGATTGCCCGCTGAACTTGAACGGTTTACCTTGCGAGCATTTTATTCGATCGCGTGGCTTAAATTAGCATCGTTTAACGCGTAAACGGGCATCGAATAAACTCTTGTCTCAATTCTTCTGATTAACGCTGCCGATGTCTGGATCCGTTTCAACCCCGTCGTTTAGTTGCCCGCGACTTGCGCTTCTTTCGCTTTAGAATGCGTCAGTGAATTTGAGTTTTATACTTTTCATGTTTTTTTCTTTATACATTTGCAAATTCTTAAGATTTCGGCGTTTTCCATCTTTCAAATTTTTTCGTTTCCCGACTTTTGTATTTTTAAATTAAAAGTTTTTGGATTTTAGTCTTTAATTCTTCAATTATTCCAGTCTTCGATTCTTCAATTCTTCAATTCTTCAATTCTTCAATTCTTCAATTCTTCAATTCTTCAATTCTTCAATTCTTCAATTCTTCAATTCTTCAATTCTTCAATTCTTCAATTCTTCAATTCTTCAATTCTTCAATTCTTCAATTCTTCAATTCTTCAATTCTTCAATTCTTCAATTCTTCAATTCTTCAATTCTTCAATTCTTCAATTCTTCAATTCTTCAATTCTTCAATTCTTCAATTCTTCAATTCTTCAATTCTTCAATTCTTCAATTCTTCAATTCTTCAATTCTTCAATTCTTCAATTCTTCAATTCTTCAATTCTTCAATTCTTCAATTCTTCAATTCTTCAATTTTTCAATTCTTTAGTTCAATCATTAATCATCAAACTTTTAAGTCTGTGAACTTACAAACTTCTAATTCTTCAATCACACAGATTTTTAGATTATTCAGTTTTTATTACACTCTCAACTTCTCTGGTCGACAAATTCCCAAATTTCAAAATTTTCAACTTCACAAATTTCAAATGATACAATTCGCAAATCTTGAAACTTCCAAACATATATATCGCCGTAAATACTGCTCCAACTTCTACTTCTCCAAGTTTCTCCGTCTTCAAGCCCCGAAATCCCTAAATTCCAACGTCCCAAGTCCCCGTATCCATAAATATCTATATTTTGAAATTTCCAAACTACCTGCTGTTCTCTCGATAGTCAACAAACTAGTCTGTTACACTGTAATCTTTTGTGTTAATACCACAATGTTTATCTTTGACATGTTATTATTCAGTTACGATAGTAATTACTGTTTAAATTGTCCTCCACTTTACGACCAGTATCAACATTTTATTTTCCGTCGAACATTTTCCGTATTAAACCGCTGAACGTTTTAACATTCATCTACACACTGTATCGGCGAGGCTGAAACGATCGATAATAATTTTCGCAATAATTGATGTGTAAGACCGTTCAATTATTTTCGTACACAGCTTGCATGTTAGTTAACTTTTTGATCGACGGCGAGCAATAAAAAGTAAACAGCATCGTGTGACCGAGCTTCAAACCACAAAAGATAATGACTCACGACGTGTCCCGAGCATAATGCTTTACGACACGACACTTTTATCCAATGAATATTAATCAAGTGCCCCCCCTCCGACGAACAGTAATCGCCATTCGAGCGTTGATTTAAAATGGAGGATAAAGCAAAAATCGTCACGGTTTTAGCGAGCCTGTTGTATACATAAGCGATTAGCGTTCGGAACAATTAACTGCCGGTGGCAAAGAAATTTCACATAACGCGGGACAATAAATGCCGAGTTCGGCCGCGTTCAGACGGATTCGATCGACGGCTATTATGATACTCGAGCATCGGCCACGCACACAATTAAATTCGACTCTCATGAATATGCATGCGTGCCGATCATGGTATTATTCCTGCCAAGTATTTTTCCGTCGTTAGAAATTCAAATTGCTCGTACGCGTACGTATGTGTTACGTGCGGTAGAAAAGTTTTCTGCGAATAACGAGACTTTCGGTGCGGCGTTTGTTTCGACTTCTCTCGATCAACTGCGAGCGAATCTATGTACTTTCTTTCGAAATCAATTTTATACAGGAAACTTTCTGTTTGAACGAACCGAAATTTTGAAACGAATAAACGATGCGTGCGTCGCGAGTGCGTCACGATATCAGACTCATCTTTATCGTTAGATAAAAGGGATTCGAACAAAAAATGAAATTTCAAAATAAACAAACCATGTGTGCGTCACGAGTGCGTCACATCATAGGTAACGGGTTTAAAATAAAAAAATGAAATTTCAAAATAAACAAACGATGTGTGCGTCACGAGTGTGTCACGACATCATAGGTAACGGGTCTAAAATAAAAAAATGAAATTTCATAATAAATAAACGATGTGTGCGTCACGAGTGCGTCACGATATCATACAGATAAAGGGGATTCGAACAAAAAATGAAATTTCAAAATAAACAAACCATGTGTGCGTTGCGAGTGCGTCACGATATCATAGGTAACGGTGTCTAACACAAAAACTGAAATTTCAAAGTAAACAAACGATATGTGCGTCACGAGTGCGTCACGATATCATCGGCAATAGCTCTAAAATGAAAAAAAAAATGAAATTTCAAAATAAATGAACGACATGTGCGTCACGAGTGCGTCACAGTATCATAGACAATGGATCTAAGATAAAAAAAATGAAATTTCAAAATAAATAAACCATGTGTGCGTCACAAGTGCGTCACAGTATCATAGACAATGGATCTAAGATAAAAAAAATGAAATTTCAAAATAAATAAACCATGTGTGCGTCACAAGTGCGTCACGATATCATAGGCAATGGTTGTAAAATAAAAAAATGAAATTTCAAAATAAACGAACGATGTGTGCGTCACGAGTGCGTCACGACATCACAGACAATGGTTCTAAAATAAAAAAAAATTTAATTTCGAGATGAATAAACGATGCGTGCGTCACGAGTGCGTCACGATATCATAAGTAAACAAACGATGAAATAATTAATATATTAATTTCTTATCTCGACGAAAATCAACGCAGGAGTGAAGTAAACCTTAACAATTTTTGTAAGTTAAAACAAGAAATTTGCAGGTCGATTTGTTCGATAGAGCTCTCGTAGTTTCAGTGTTAATTACCGAAGTTTCAAAACAAATCTAAAGGAAAGTTTTTCCGTTCGAATTGACAAGTGACTCGAACGTAAAACGAGTAAAATAGCGTAGAGTAGGTTGTGTATTATTTTGTTTAAGAAGGTAATTTATTTTCAGCGGTTTATGTGGATAAGGTGGAAGATCGACAGAGAATAAAACAGCGAAGATAGACGGAGGGAAGGATGTCGTAACGTCAATCAAGTTAAAAGAGGCAGGATCGTAACACGGTTTGCTTCTTTGCTTTACAGGTTCGTTTATTCGAACGATCACGCGTTTCTCTCTAGGCCGGTTCGACCCGGTCGCGATCCGCGGAAGCAAAAAGCGACGCTAAAAATCGCACCGCGCCGATTAACCCGTAATAAACGCCGTTTAATCCGTTCGAGCGTGAAAAGCCGACCATTCGAAAACGTCCAATTCCCTGTTCGATCGTCGATAAATCAAATTACAGCGGGAGAACCGATAAATTTCAGTGGCTCGTTTCATTTTTCAACGGTTGCCAGCACGCGAATCGATCTCTGCCAATCTACTCTCGCGCAAATGAAACGCAATTTTTTTTCTCCTACGATTATTCTTTTTATGCTCGACAGGGGAAAAACGTCCGCCTTTCGACGGACAGAGAAATTACCGAGCGATAATTAATTACTTCAGCATTTTCCGAGGAAATTCATTCTTTGTGAAATTACACGGGCTATCTCGTTCGCATTATTCGAGTGATTAGTATGACGTTGCACTGCTTTTAATTTCAACGTTGATTTTTCGAATTGGTCGATTTGTGGATTCTTATATTTGAATTCTTATATTTTTATATTTCAGTTCAACGTTCAAATATTTTTCAATTTTTATGCTTTAACGTTTCAAACGTTTAACCATGAACAATTTTTAGTAAATTTGAAAATTTCCATATTCTCTCAATTGCAAAAATTGTTGAGTTCCTGAATTTTCAAGTTTTATTATTTCAGAACATTAAAAATTTTCAAGTCCCCAAATCCCTAAATCTCATAATCTTTAGATTCCAAAATCTCCTCCAAAACCTCTTAAATCTCCAAATTTTCAAATCTCCTAATCTCCAAATCTCCAAATCTGTAAAACCCTCAAATCTCCAATTTCCAAAATCCCTAAGTCCCCAAGTCCCCAACTCCTCAATTCTCCAAACCTTCAAATCTCCAATTTCCAAAATCCCCAAGACCCCAATTCTTCAAATCTCCAAATGTTCAAATCCCCAATTTCCCAAATCCCCAAATCCCTAAATCTCCAAATTCCAAAGATCCTAATTCCCGAATCCCAAAATCTCCCGGTCGAAAAGTTTCGATAGAAAATAGAATCGGTTAAGAGGAACACACAAAGTAAAAAAAAAAAAAAATAGTAGAAAACGGTTGAATTATTCAGCGATGTATCTAATATATTGCCGTAGGCTTGTTCAGATCGCGTCCGATGGCGAAAAGGTGTACGAAGGTGGTCGAATCGATATCCAGACGCGATTATATTAATTACGAGGCCGCGTTATGAAACGAGGCCCGTTGCCGCGTTGATTTCTGCTTCATTCATTAACCAGCTTCTATAATTGCCACGGCGATCGCGCGCGCCGCGGCCGTAAAGTATCGCGGCGACGTTACACGGGCCACCACCGATAATTATCGCGGCCGATGGATATCGATCGTCGGTATATCGATGAAATATCGTGGCGAAGCGGTTACCGCGAAACTGTGGTAAATAGAGGGTAACGTTTCGCTTCGTTAACGAGGCGATCTCGAATCGACTCGATTACGCGGTGCCGTTCATTAACAAACTATGTATACGCGACCGTCTCTCCCTCTCTCGTTCCGTCTCCTTCGTCTCCTTTTCGCCCTCGTCCGCCCGGTGTCTATCTGTCCATCTATCTTCGCCATTTTTCTCTCTTTCCTCCCTTCGGCGTGCAATTTTCAACGGCCACGATACGTTCGAAGAATCGCCGATCGTAACCGGCCAATTTACGCGGCACCGATAATTTCCCGGACGAACGAACGGTTAACGCGCGTTTACCGTTAAAACGATTTTCCTGCGAGCAGGAAGTCGCATGCTCGTTCGATTCGTCTGTCGGACACCGGAAACGTTAAATCGGCCCTTTTTGCGCCGAGCCGATAATCGCGAAAAATTCGAACGCCTCTTAATTAGAGGTAGACCGTGAATCGATGATTGGAAACGAATATCTCTCGATCGTCGAACGATTCTGATTGTGAACCTACTGTCGTATGGTTGTCGTTCGATATTCGTCGAGATTCGAGCCGTTCATTACATCGATATCGCTTGCTCTTGAAACGAATAAATTCTGATTGCCGATTACTTTTTCATCCGTCCAGATTTACGTGTATTGCCTTCCGACGCGTCGATTAGCTGGAATTTTATGGGGAAAATGGCGACGTGGGGGAAAATTCAGGGGACGGTCGTTCGTTGGAAAATTAATACAGTTTATAAGAAATTTACAGAAAATATTTCAGAGATTTTTAAATTTGGAAATTATTGTTCTAGGGACTTTTTGATTTAGCAGTTCGGGATACAGGAATGTCGACTTCCAAAAATTTGTCTCAGATCTGGACATCTAGTAATTATAGGATTTAGGGATTTTGGGACATTCAAATTTTCGAATCTGAGGATTTTACAATCTAGTAATTCTGGGATCTAGGGATTTCAGGACTTCGAATTTTGGTATCTAGGAATGTAGAAATTTGGAAATTTAGTCATTTTCGAATCTAGATATTTTTTACACCTAGGGATTCTTGCATGTTGACAATTGTGAATCTAGGGGATATAGGAATTGTAGAATCTAGGGATTTTTGCTAGGTTGAAATTTTAGAATCTAAGAATTTCGAGATGTAGGGATTTAGGAATATGGGGATATTGGGATTTCTGATCTAGGGACTTTGGTGTACGTGGATTTTCGGATCTAGGGATATTGCTATGTTGAAATTTTAGAATCTAAGAATTTCGAGATATACGGATTTAGGAATGTACGAATGTGGGGATATAGGGATTTGTAATCTAGGGAAGTTTGTGCCTAGGAATTTTAGGACTAGGCATATTTAGATTGTTGAATTTTTGGAATCGAAAGATCTAGAGAATTAGAGAATTAGAAATGTAGGGATGTAGGGATATTTTCAGATTTCGTGATATAGGGATTATGAAATTTCGAGAGTGGATGTTGAAACTTGGAAGTAAATATTCAGAACCAGGGAAATGTCGAAAATTTTGAAATTCGATAATCTGATGACACATTGAAAGTCTAAAAATGATTTTTAAAAATAAAAGTTTTGGAAAATTTCGAAATTTCGCAATAAAATTTGTGAATTTGCGGATTCGGCGAATTACAGGTAACGATACGTAAGCACAAGCCACCATCAGGGACCATCGCTAACACCTCGAGCGAAAGAAACGAGAGATTCATGAATCATCGTCCTGTAAAAACTTTGGCTACAAATTGAATCTTCTGAAACTAAATTACGCTTTTTATTCGGCATCAATCTCGTTTAAATGCGTTCATCCTCTTACAGAAGGATATATAATTTCTGGCGGCGAAGTAAGACGGAGCTTTTATTATGTCCAATCGATCAGAAAGTTTTATCTCCTTACACTCCCATCTCTTCAATCTTTTTAATATGCCTGTTGCGCGGTTTCTCGCTGGAAGCTTAAATTTCTTCTTTCAACAGGAAGCTCGCTGTCTCGCGAGCACCAGTTCATTCATTAAACCGGAGCAAAGGGAGCAACGAAAGCTCGTAGACGCGAGATTTAAAGCCCTTAAGTGCGTCGCTCGTAAATCATACGATACAGTTTAATACTCTCCGATTTATTGACCGCACTTAACGCGATAATCAATTCAGATTGTCGTGATACGAGCTTTAATCTCGTTCCGGGTACTTTCCCGCGTAATTCGCGGAAAATAAAGTTTCTTCGAGAGAAATATCATGGGAAAGCTCGATAGGGGTGAGTTTCGCGAGGTCTCGAGATTGGACTCACCGATTAGGTTCAAACTTCGTGCAATTGTAGATGGTGTCGAAGTTAGTAGTTCTGGTTATTCGGGAGGCGCAACTTTTGGAAATGGAGGATATAATTATCATTAAGGTTATTGCGATCTGTGTTGGACTGAGGGTATTTAGTGTTTTGAGAAATTGGTGGGCTGGAATTTTGGTAATGAATTTACGAATTTGGGAAGTTAAGTTTCGAATCCGAAATTTAAATTAGAAATTTTTCTGGATACTTGCAAAATGGGGAATTTGGAGATTTGGAAATTTAGGGATTTGGGAATTTGGGGAAATTGGGAAATTAGGCATTAGGAAATTAGGAATTGGGCAGTTCGGATTTAGGGAATTAGGAATTGGGGAATTGGGTATTGGGGAATTGGGAATTGGGGAATTGGGTATTGGGGAATTGGGAATTGGGGAATTAGGAATTGGGGAATTAGGAATTGGGGAATTAGGAATTGGGGAATTAGGAGTTGGGGAATTAGGAATTGGGAAATTGGGAAGTAGGGAATTAGAAATTGGGCAATTGGAAACTGGGGAATTAGGAATTGGGCAATTGAGAATTGGAGAATTGGGAATTGGGGAATTGGGAATTGGGCAATTAGGAACTGGGAAATTGGGAACTGGGGAATTAGGAATTGGGCAATTGGGAATTGGGGAATTGGGTAATTGGGGAATTGGGAATTGGGAAATTTGGAATTGGGCAATTGGGAACTAGGGAATTAGGAACTGGGGAATTGGGAATTGGGGAATTGGGAGTTGGGGAATTAGGAATTGGGAAATTGGGAAGTAGGGAATTAGGAATTGGGCAATTGGGAACTGGGGAATTAGGAATTGGGAAATTGGGAACTGGGGAATTAGGAATTGGGAAATTGGGAATTGGAGAATTGGGAATTGGGGAATTGGGAATTGGGCAATTAGGAACTGGGGAATTGGGAACTGGGGAATTAGGAATTGGGCAATTGGGAATTGGGGAATTGGGTAATTGGGGAATTGGGAATTGGGAAATTTGGAATTGGGCAATTGGGAACTAGGGAATTAGGAATTGGGGAATTGGGAATTAGGGAATTGGGAATCGGGGAATTGGGAATTGGGGAATTAGGAATTGGGAAATTTGGAATTGGGCAATTAGGAACTGGGGAATTAGGAATTGGGCAATTGGGAATTGGGGAATTAGGAATTGGGAAATTTGAAATTTAAGAAATTGGAAAATTGGGGAATTGAGAAATTGGGAAATTAAGTAATTGGGTATTTGGGAAATAGGGAAATTGGGTTACTGAGGAATTGGGAAATTATGAAATGGGAAATTAAGAAATTGAAAAATTGAGAAATCCGGAATTTGAAAATTTATGGAATCTGAAAGCCTGAATACTTAAAATTGCAACATCTACTTGAAAATCTGAAAACTTGATTACTTCCAATTTTTTCTAACCAGCCTACATAATCATATCAACGTCATTGCTGGAAATGTGGAAATACATAACTTTTTAAAAAAAGCCTGAAATAATGTTACAAGTAACTTATACGTACTCACTGTATACCACTTTTATAATTGTCGTTTATTAACGAACTCTTAATTTGCATAGTTGACTTGAACTGCCATAATTGCAGTACCGTTATCCGATTAACGTTCGCTTATCGTAACTGATACTCGTTCATCATCGTACATTTTCTATTGCACGGCGACGCTTTAATAAACCGATTTTTCTAGCTGGATCCTATAATTAAGCAACATATATTATAATAAATACGTTATAGAGTAATTGAACGAGAACTGTGTCTTAATCTTGTCGCAGCTGTGCTGTAGCATGTGGGGTAATATATTGTTTTATTTATCAATTTTTTGAATAAAAATCCATCTTACTATCTGTCCACTCTTATCATTCTTTTCCGAAAACATTTATATCATTAACGTACGATACTTTTTCGTGTTATGAAAATTATTTTTAATGTTTGTTAAAAATGTACTTCATTAATGTATATCTTTAATACATGTACATATTTAATACATGTATCACATATGTAATTAAATTACATTTAATGTAATACACATATTTAATATACATCATCAATGTACATTTTCATATACATCATTAATATATATTTTTTATATATTGTGTATTAATCTATATTTTTAATACATGTACATATTTAATATACATCATCAATGTATATTTTTATATGCATCGTTAATATATATAATATATATAATATATGTACATGAAAAATGATAAATACATTATCATATAGAATACATTAATGATGTATATTTTTAATATACATTAAAAATAATATACATAACCAAACGTATCGTAAAAGTGTATATTTAAAACAATATCAAAACAACATCTACAAACCCCGAATCCGACATTTCTCCTACTCGCGTCTCCGCTACAATTTATATCGCAAACATAATAAACTTGTATTTTTATTCGGAGCTTTTAGTGGGCATAAATTATAAAATCCCATACACCAGGCGCCAAGGAACAACAAAATCCCGCAATAATTTCGCGAATTTTTTCGCAATCTTTCATACATGTATCAGTTTACAGCCGATCTATTACCTTGGCAAAAAAATGTCGCGATAAGATATTAAAATTTTATTCGATTTATTTATTCCGATCCAATTACGCGAAATTTACGGCGCATGTCACCAGATTCGAGAGAGAAAAAAGGGAGCGCCAGTCCGCAAAAACTTTCACGATCGTCGATTATGTTTCATGAAATCGCGCGAATTTCTAATTGCGATTAATCTGTCGGCGTGTCGTGCGTCACTTCCGGTCTCGGGGACGCAATCAGCGCGAATTTGTTTCGGGCCCGTGGCAATTAGACGGTGATAAGCTACGTACGCTCGCCTCCTTTTTTTTTCGCCTTCCATTTTGCATACGAACCGATAGTTACACGGTTTATCGATAATCTAGCGAAACCACCTCGAAGCGGCTAATTTAAATTCCGACGGATCGAGCGGATCGATAGAATGTAACAGCGTTTCGTCATCGATATCCACGCTGATTCGAGAATTACAACTCCGTCGTCGGAATTATTTTATAGAGGTTGTTTACAGATAACGATACCTTCATTAGCGCCGCTAGATTTAATACGTAGATATTGCCGACTAGGATATTGGCCGCGAGAGGGAAAAAAAGTAAGAGGCCCGATTCTTTTCGCACCGTTTGCAATTAACATGTTAAACGACGGCGATACTGCGACCGTCGTCGATCAATCTTTTCAGTTATTCCGTTAAAGATTGCAAATTATTTAAATGGTATAATTTAATCGATTTGCGTTATTCAAATTTTTTGTCATGACGTCGTTAGACGTCTCTGTTAGATTTTAAGTCGTTTGGTAATATTCAAATTTAGGAATTTTGCGATTTGGGATTTGGGTATTTTGGGGATGTAGGGATGGGAGGGTGTAGGTATTTGGGGATATAGGGATTTAGGGATGTATATATTTGGGGATATAGGGATTTAGGGATATATAGATTTGGGGTATAGGTATTTGGAGATATAGAAATTTGGGGATATAGGGATTTAGGGATGTATAGATTTGGGGCATAGAAATTTGGGGATATAGGGATTTGGGGATATATAGATTTGGGGTATAGGTATTTGGAGATATAGAAATTTAGGGATATAGAAATTTAGAGATTTATAGATTTAGGGATATAGGGATTTGGGAATTTAGGAATTTCAGGATATAGGGATTTGGGGATATGGGGATTCGGGGATATAGGGATTTGGGGATATGGGGATTCGGGGATATAGGGATTTGAAGAAACCGAAATTTTGGGATTTAGAGATTTGGGTACATATGAATTTAGGGACATATGGGTTTGGGTATACATGAATTAAGGGACAAATGGATTTGGGACAATAGGGAATTGGGAATACAGTAATTTATAAATATTGAAATTAGGGAATTTAAAAGTTCTCAAATTCTCAAATTCTCAAATTTGTTTAGGAACTTGAAAATTTCGCAAAGTTAAATTATTTAAAAATTTGTACATTGAGTAGGAATTACAAATGTTAAGAAGTTCGAAAATGTAAAGTTTCGACCCCCTGAAATTCTTCTCATCAAAAAGTTCATATCATCTATTAGTCTACTATTTGCCCTAATTCACATGAAGTCCACGTTTTACCGGAGTGTAAGAAAACTTGTTAATTATTCTTTGATTAAATATATATCTACATTTGAATATAACCTTGCTGCACATGTCCATTCTAATAGCGATATTCAACAAATTAACATATTGATAACGTGCATTTGAGAACAATGTTACAAGACTATATTATGTAGTAAGCCTTTGATGAAAATTGTTAAAGACACAATCATTTAATCGTTCGGTGTTAATTATTCCGTCATCGTATTAGTAATTAAGTATATATAATCCTTGTCTATTTTTATACAATTTTTTCGTATTTATCTAAATTAATTAACAGACTGATTGGCACAGTAGAAAATGATTTAATTACACATTTAATTATATAAGTAAATGAATATTAATTACATTTGTACATTCATCAAGTTCATCGCTTTGGGTGGCGTTAGAATTGTTATATTTATCTATAGATTTTTATTTAAACACGAATTTTTATTTTGATAATCAATACTATAATTTGAGTTGGTACATGTATTTACAATTTTGTTAATTATTATAATTCTTGTTTTAATTAAACTTCAAATCACCACTTCATTCTACATAACTAGATTTCTGTAACTACACTTTATTTCTAGTATTCTAGATTGTTTTTAATTTATATTATATTATATCCATGGAAACAAATAAATTACACGTATTAATCATACAGGAGTATCAAAACATAAGGATATTTTAGAACGTTGTCTCCACAAGTATACAAGCTTCAGTAGCTTGTAACACCGAAAACTTGCACTGAAAAATTGCAAAAACCTGCTTAAGCTATTAAAAAAAAGTTTCTACTAAAAAAATATTTTATAAAATATTCTAAAATCTAAAAAAACATTCTACTCAAGCATTACACGCCACCTGTTTGCCAACTTTCTACACGCACTCAGAAAAATTTGAATATCGTTCTCAGTCAAAAAACTTCGATTTTTCATCGCGACGGGAGATATAATTAAAAAAAAAATGAGACAGCAATTTCGCGGAGACCAGAAATCGCTCCATTTATCCGGCGCTCTGCCGTTTAAATTCGCGAAATCTCGATAGCGGGTCCAACGAAGGAAACGCCTGTCTGAGCCCGAGGCGAATTCGAACATCCGCGATTTATCTAGGAACGTGATCGAGCCACGCAGTTTTTTGCACGAAAAGCCCTGGAAACGTACGAGCTACGCCCCGCCATCGGATACGCGTAATAACACCCTTTAACGTGGCTCTCTCTAGAAATAATGTTGCAACCGCGACTCGCGAGGAGATACTGTTCGTCCCTGGCCACGCGAGGAATAAGTGATTTCACGGTGCCGAGAAAAGGGACTACAGAACAGAATTGAAGGGTTGCCTTCGTTTCTTTTTCTATACGACGGATGCAACGGTACAATTAGGACGATCCTGTATCGAATGTTTTTTGTCGCTGCACGAACGATTCTCCGCACGGCAACCGATTCTATGCAACTTTTTCATGGAAATAAGAAGCCTGCACTTCCGGACGATATTTACCCACTTAAGAATCTGTAAAAAGACATCGTTTTAACGACATAAACATAAAGTTACCGCAGATGCCAGAGATAACCTCTTAATCGGCCATGACGAGTTTACTCGTCGATTTGTTCGTTAACTTTCAGCGAAAATATTTCGAATGTTTCTTTTGTTAATATTTTGTTAAGAATATTGTAGGAATGTATTATAAGTTAGATTATAAGTTTGATTTATAAGTAAGATTTGCATCTGTTACGAATGCGACCAATTTACCCGTATTTGAATATAAAACACATGCGCATTCGGTAACCGTGCATGATAATTATGCGCAGTAAAGTTACTACAGTTTATTTTAGCGTGTTTGTTGTACAAACTTCACTGCGCATGTCCATTATTTTCTGTTATCTACTGCGCATACTGTGCGTTCATTTGGAAACGGATATGTGAGAAGGTTCGATGAACACACAAAAATACGATGTCAAGGCCAATATACTCTCGTTTATTTAACCTTGTAATGACCTTGAAACGCCACGGGAAGGTCATATTGATTTTAAATAGAATATTTCAGCTGAATCGCTCAGAGTTTAAAAAAATGTCAAGGCACGATATCAAAAAAGTCGTCCGCCAAATATCACTATTATATAATAACATTAACAGTCATAATATAGTTAAGATTATGTAAGTACATATTCCTAAATATGTACATTAAATAATACAATAAGTATAAAGCAACGTAAGGAATAAGTTATAACAAATAGTAGAATGTACGAAAGAAATTCCAATGAACCACAAGGAATAAATTATAATATATAATAAATATTGCGTAAAGTCGAAAGCGGTTAAAGGAGAAATTAGCATGTGCAGGTATATTAATCGTCGAAACATTAAAGGTGGATTCCATCGAAGCGCAAAGTAAAGGATGTAGCGGGACAAAAGAAGTCCCGATAATGAGAGTCTCGTTAAGAAGCCAGGATCGAGAGCCACGTAATTTCCCGGCGGCTCTGCAAAGCGGACAAAGACGATCAGAATTCGTTCGAAACCGGTGCTCACCCCCCTGGCCTCCCCCTCCTTTTACCATCGTAATCGATCTTTTTCGACCATTCCGATCGGTAACGGCTCTCGCTGGACGATCGTCGAAGGCGCATCGAAGATCACAAGACAGATTCGAATCGAAGGCACGCATCGCTCGCGAGACGAAACGGGGCAACGATGAAGACGGACGATACGTATACGGTGGCCGGGATAAGGACAAAGAAAGAAATCGAGCATCGTAATTCGATAAACGTACCGATCGATGATTTTGCGCCGGTTTTCTGGGTAGCCGCCTCGCATAAAACACCGAACGTTCGCCGATCACGTGGTATCGTGGCGATCGAATGGCAAAGAAGGGCAGGCAGCACGGCTAAAAGGAAGGGAGAGGGTTTTGCGCTGGAGAACATCGCTTTCGAAAAGAGCAGACGAAGAAGACGGAGAGAAGAGGGGAGACGGAACGAAGGACACGCCGGTGGGAATTAACAGGAGAAACGAACGACGCGGAGGTCCGACGATTTTCCACGTAGCGGACGCGACGCCCGACTCCGGCGGCCATCTTCTACCTCTTCTCCTTTTCGCGCCATTTTCGCTACCGTTCTACCATCTTAGCACCACCTTTTGCCAAACTTCGAAATCGGCGAATTTATAATTTCAACTTTACGTTCTTGTGCGGGTCTTGGGATTTCTGAACGAGTTTCACAACTCGGGGATTTATTAACTCATGGACCACGTGATCTAGGAATTTAGGAACTCGAGGATTTGGTGATTTAGGGATTTATAGATTTGGGGATTTATAGAGGGGGACACAAGTATTAGGAGATTTCGAGACTCAAGAATTGGCAGATTTGGGGACTTAAGGATTTGGAGATTAAGGAACTCAAAGATTTGCAGATTTAGGGGTTCAAAAATTTGCAAAATTAGGGAGTCAAAGATTTAGGGATTCATGGATTCGGGGACTTATATAGTGACTTCACGATTTGGAGACTTAGAGACTCAAGGATTTGGAAATTTATGGATTCAGGATTTTGGAGATTGAGGAACTCAAGGATTTAGAGATTCATGGATTGAAGAATTTGCAAATTTGGTGACCCAAGTGTTTGAAGATTTAGAGATTTGAGAATAGAGTGGGTGGTTCAATAATTCCTGGATCAAATTAGGGGATTCCAACCATATGTTGTTCAAATTACACACTCAAGTCTGACTCATGACGCACTTATAAATTTAACTCGTGACGCACTCATAAGTTGTTCATGACGCACTCATAAATCTGACATATGACGCACTCATAAGTTGTTCATGACGCACTCATAAATCTGACTTATGACACACTCAAGTCTGACTCATGACGCACTCACAAGTTTGACTCGTGACTTACTCACAAATTTAACTCGTGACGCACTCATAACTTGCTCATGACGCACTCACAAATCTGACTCGTAACCAATTGCTATGTCGAGTGTGACATTACAATTTTTTCGTATCTTATAAACAATTCGGATAAATAGAATACATATATTTTCATTTACGTACTACTTATAATAAATGAAAATTGTATTTGTCGCGTACTCCACCCTGTTGCAATTTTATCGAGAACCCCTTCATCCATTTTGTAAATGAAATAGTAGGTCAAAGAAACGAAGGGGTGCAAAAGGTGAAATATAAAATAAAAATGATGAAGATATAAATTTATGATTGTACAAGTTCGAGAGTAGAGGTATTTAATAATCATGAGGCGACGAAATACAAGGACACGAGAAGTATTTCTGTCACGATGATTCTACGCACGGCCACGAATCACGAGGAAACGTCCCACTCGTGCACCGAAACGATGCTCCGAGACTTGTTCGGTTTCCTCGCGTTTTGCATGGTAAGGACGCGGGCGCGTGCCACCCCCGCACCCGGGGCTTTTCATGAAAAACGAGCAGCGCGCGTGTGCACTCGCGACGAGCATAACTCGCCGCGCGACGAATGAGCGTAGGTGAGGAAGCGAGCTTCGAGGCGAGGCGAAAGAATACCTGAATAGCTGCTCTTTCGCCTTCCGAGCGATGGATTCGAGAATATTTCAGTAATTTGAACAACGTATCGTTTGATCCGGGAATTCCTGAACCACCTACTCTATTCTCGAATCTCTTAATTGTGAGTGTGTCTTGAGTGCGTTATAAGACTTGTGAATGCAAAAACCTAAACCCAAAACATCCTAGACTAAATAATCTCTTGATTAATTTGTAAAATTCTAAATCCCCAGGTCCACATATGCCTGAGTCTCAAAATCCTTAAATTCAAAAATTTCACTCTACAACCCCTAAATCCTCAGATCCCCAATTCCTCGACTCCTTAAATTCTAAAATCCTTGAACTCCTAAGTGCCTAGGCCCAAAACATCCTAGACTAAAAAATCTCTAGATTAATCTGTGAAACTCTAAATCCCCAGGTCCACATATGCCTGAGTCACAAAATCCTTAAATTCAAAAATTTCACTCTACAACCCCTAAATCCTCAGATCCCCAATTCCTCGACTCCTTAAATTCTAAAATCCTTGAACTCCTAAGTGCCTAGGCCCAAAACATCCTAGACTAAAAAATCTCTAGATTAATCTGTGAAACTCTAAATCCCCAGGTCCACATATGCCTGAGTCTCAAAATCCTTAAATTCCAAAATTTCACTCTACAACCCCTAAATCCTCAAATTTCCAATTTCTCAAATCCCTAAATTTCCAAAAACCCAGCCCCAAAATATCCCAGAGTAAAAAGTTCCATAACCTAATTCGAACCTCCTCTCCAAATCCCCAATCCCCCATAATCACCAAATCTTGAAATTCCAAACTTCAAATCCAAAATCTGTAAACTCTGAAATATCTAAAGCGTGTGTTCATAACGAATGCATTTCATTGACAAGGCGAGCATGCGCAGAACTTTTTTTCCGTCGGAAAAACTACGGCAATTTTTTCAGCCGGCAGATCATTAAGCTCGGCGATGCGTGACGATATCGCGATAGCGTGGCTCTAAAATTAGAAACGTCGTAGATTTCCCAATATCATACGTGGTCCGTTTTCCCTTCTTCCCGTCGCTGCTCCGTTTTCCGTGCGCGTTTTTCTCCTCGTCACACGCGTATCAGACACCGCGGATCTGTAATCGTTCGCGAATGGAAATCGGCTGACGTAAAGACAAATTCTGTTCGCGCCGGTGACTGATTACGATAGCCGAGATAGTGGCAGCTTTCTGGGTGCGTGTCGACATATTTCCTTCTGGATATCACCTATACTTCTGTCATTTTTCCCCGTTATTTTTACTTATTCCCCCTTTATCTAGATCTAAGCGTGGATGCTGGCTTATGACGTATGGGTGAAACTGCTATCTCGAACAGCTGATAGAATTATCTACCGTGTCCACGAATTTCGTTATTTCCTGCGTTTTCAGGTGAGAAAATTATTAATCGAGGAACCGAGAATGTTGATTTATGTGGACAGTGATAAGACGGTAATTTGGAGGATTTTTTACCGGGAGGACTTGTGCAAGCGTAAGACGTTCGAGCGCGAACGGTTTTTCTGGGGAAAATAGCGATGTAAGATAACAAGGTATCATTATTAACTATTATATGAAGGAAGTGGCATAAATACAGCCTGGGATACAAATATAGACTAGCTCCATGAATTATCTAGTGTTTACATCACTTTTTGGTGTGGTCATAGGCAGAACTACTAGGTATGTTCAATTATAATGACTGAATATTTGTGAAATTAACGCATTTTAGGTTCGTGTTACGAATTTCGGTGTGGTCATAGACAGAACTACTTCAGGGTACGTTCAATTATAATGAGTGAATATTTGTGAAATTAACGCACTTTAGGTAGAAATTACGTGCTACGAATATTTACGGGTTTGGCAACATCCTGAAGTGACTATTCATACTTTTTATTAAATTAGTCGTTTTCTGTGGGATAATCTGTTTGTATAGAACAAGGTCTACGTTTATGAAAGATTTCGTAAGTTGTGAAGTCTTAAAATTTCGGAATTTATAAATTAAATAAGTTGAAAGTAGAATGACTAAGAGTCTGAAGGTCTCAATATTTTAACATTCCAAGGCGATGATCAAAGTTTTAGAAGGTTTTAAAACTCATTTCCAAAGTTCCAAGGTGCTGGTGTTATAATAATCTAAAATTCAGAAATTGCAAAAGTGTCTCAACTATCAAAAGTTATAAAACGCCAAAATCCCAATATCCCAAATTTCCAAGCTACTTATAAAAATTTCCCAAAATCCCTTCACTCGAAAATTAACAAATTCCCCAAATCCCAAACTTTCAAGCTGTCCCTGCACCTCTAAAATCCACCCTCTCCTATCAGCAACCACAAACTCCTCCGTTACCACATCAACTACAACAAATACCAAGTGATCACAAAACCGCTCGACACAAAACACAAAAACTTGAAAAAGACCATTCCGCTAAAAAATGGAAAAGAGCTGAAGAAAAATGGGCGATCGAAAAAGAGTGCAGCTAAGAGGATAATGAAGCGAAGGACTGCGAACAAACACAAAAAGCCCGCGAGCATCGCGGATCCAATTCGATGGTAACAATGTTTCAACCTCGAACGAAAGAAGGAAAAAAAAAGAGAGCTCAAACGATAGTTCAGGTTCGACGTAACACAAAGGCAGCAAAAGAAGGCGACAGGTATTGAAACGGCGGCAGAGTCGGATCATAATTCCTCGGTCAATTTCACGCTGGCCATTCAGCGCACGATTTCAATAGTGTTCGATCGAAACTATCGAACTTTCTCTGGCCGGTATCGATTTCACGTATCGCGGCGCATAGCTCGCGAGAGTCGGCCGGCTAGCACGATTTCCCAAACGATTTTAATTGTAGTTGAAATGGATGCACGTACGTCCTCGCGTACGGGCAAAGAACTCCAATTAGTCTTGGACGGTGGTGTCCTTATGCTGCCTTAGGCGGGCAAGAAGTAATGCCGAAATAAGGGAAGAGAAAGAAGAAGTCGGGCGGTTTGGAGTGCGGTGCGTGCGTGCACGCGGCGAGTGCAAGAAAATCTCACCGAGACATGCCTGCGAACAGGAGATCAGATGCCTGAACGTATTACTCATACCGCGTTGTTGTTGTCCTGGCATCCCGCGAAGACCTCCTCTCGATCGATACCAGTCCACGGTGAACTTTGCCGGCTGCATTGCGATGCGTTTTTTTGCGGCTGCACGCCTCGCGGGGATGCCGCTGCGATCGCGTCGCGCGACGGGGAAATTTCGAAAATTTTACATCGAGTTTATGTTTTCTCGTAACACCCGAAAATTTTAGATCGAGCTTGGAAGTTTCGAAAATCTCGGATCGACGTTATATTATCCTGTAACACCCGATAATGTCAGATCGACGTTAAAAGCGACTCACGACGCACTCACAAGTTTGACTCATGACGCACTCACAAACTTGACTCGTGACGCACTTATAAATGACTCGTGACGCACTTACAAATTTAACTCGTGACGCACTCATAAGTTGTTTATGACGCACTCATAAATTTGACTTATGACGCACTTAAGTCTGACTCATGACGCACCCACAAGTCTGAATTGTGACGCATTCATACGCGACTCACGACGCACTCACAAGTCTGACTTGTGACGCACTCAAGTCTGACTCATGACGCACCCACAAGTCTGAATTGTGACGCACTCATACGCGACTCACGACGCACTCACAAGTCTGACTTGTGACGCACTCAAGTCTGACTCATGACGCACCCACAAGTCTGAATTGTGACGCACTCATACGCGACTCACGACGCACTCACAAGTCTGACTTGTGACGCACTCAAGTCTGACTCATGACGCACCCACAAGTCTGAATCGTGACGCACTCATACGCGACTCACGACGCACTCACAAGTCTGACTTAGGACGCACTCAAGTCTGACTCATGACGCACCCACAAGTCTGAATTGTGACGCACTCATACGCGACTCACGACGCACTCACAAGTCTGACTTGTGACGCACTCAAGTCTGACTCATGACGCACCCACAAGTCTGAATTGTGACGCACTCATACGCGACTCACGACGCACTCACAAGTCTGACTTGTGACGCACTTAAGTCTGACTCATGACGCACCCACAAGTCTGAATCGTGACGCACTCATACGCGACTGACGACGCACTCACAAGTCTGACTTAGGACGCACTCAAGTCTGAATCATGACGCACCCACAAGTCTGAATTGTGACGCACTCATACGCGACTCACGACGCACTCACAAGTCTGACTTGTGACGCACTCAAGTCTGACTCATGACGCACCCACAAGTCTGAATTGTGACGCACTCATACGCGACTCACGACGCACTCACAAGTCTGACTTGTGACGCACTTAAGTCTGACTCATGACGCACCCACAAGTCTGAATCGTGACGCACTCATACGCGACTGACGACGCACTCACAAGTCTGACTTAGGACGCACTCAAGTCTGAATCATGACGCACCCACAAGTCTGAATTGTGACGCACTCATACGCGACTCACGACGCACTCACAAGTCTGACTTGTGACGCACTGCATAGACTTGACTCGTCACGGACTCACAATCCAAGTTTGTAAAATTCGAAAATGTCGAATCAAGGTTGAATAATCTAGTAATACCTAAAAATTTGTTTGAGCTTGAAAATCTAGGAAGTTGTGAATTTAGAAATTGGATAATTTAAGGAATTAGGAATTTAGAAATGCGAAAATTTGAATAATAATTTAGAAATCTAGAATCGTACAAATTTGAAGAAGTCATAAATTTAATTACATACTCCAAATTTTGAAAACTGAATAACATTTCAAATTTGAAAATTCCAAAATTCGTACAAATTACAAATCTACAAACTTCCATACCAAAAAATTGAGAAATTTTATAATTCTAAAAAGTTTTCCTACCTAAATTGATCTTTCACCTTTTGTGTTATCACAAAATTAGAATACTTGTCTCAAACTTTCGAATGAAAAAATGGCCTACCCTATCTACGGTATAAATACCGTATTAGTTCCGCGACAAGTTCCCGTTTAAAACGAATGGTGGTTAATCAAACTCTCTAAAGCAAATCTCACGGGTTTATACATTTGTTGCTCGTTCAAGATGCAGAAACTTGACGCGGTATTAATTTGCAGTATACAATGATATTAATTTAGCTTCGAGCGTAATGCCTGTTTGATACCGTTCTTCTCGTTGCGTTACGCTTCGGAACAGAACGAAGGAATGGCTGTAATCACCGTTTAGCCGCGTTTATTTGCTAGTAATTGCCATAATTTATGTGCACGCGTAGCTGCAACACTTTACCACGATCGTTTTTACCGGTTAATCGAGTGATTTTATTTAAGCGGTGGGGATGGAAGAAACGCGAACAAGTAATAAAATGTCGAGCTTAATAAGACGAATGTAAGGAGAGATTTAGATCAGTGACGAGCAGATCGAGTGCCCGCTGCAAACATCCCGGACACCGGTGTGCGTCCTGGTTAAATTGTGCAGATTTACAAATTTTGGAATTGTTATTAGAAGAGTGAGAATTTGAAGATTTACTAATTTTTCAATTTGGGAATTTGGAAATTTGATTTACTAATTTTTTAAGATGGGTTTTGGGAATTTGGGAATTTGGAGATTTGGAGATTTGGAAATACAAATTTTTTAAAACTTTCATATATACAGGAACTGAGAAGCATAAAATTAAAAATTAGAAAAGATACAAAAAATGTAGAAATCCATAAATATCTTGTTATCCATACAGCCGAACCAAAAATCCACATTACCAAACTAGCCCTCTAACAAAAGAAAGAATCGCAAGAATTACAAAATGCGAATTTCTGCCCATCAGCCTAATGTACGAAAACAATTGAAATCCAGCCATCAATCATCCCGCGCATCTGTGCACCACCATTTTCTGATTTGATCAAAACCAGAAGCAGTGGGCCGTTGAATCAAGGTCGAAAAAAGCGGCGATCAAGCGAGCAGAGGTCATCGAACGATTCGTCGTGGCTCATAAATCGCGGGAACACCGTGTACAGGGCCGTAATCGCGAAAAGGGGGTTCTGCAGAGGGATGGGGGTGGGGGGACCATTCCAGACTCGGCCGAAAATTTTCGGATTACCGGGGGCCGCAGTTTCGTATGCGCGGCAAATTGCCGTAATGACGGTGCACCGTAAAAAGGTCCGCGTTCGCGGAAAGCAGAATGTAATACGGACACATATAGCCCGTTGTTCAGGTTCGAGTCGCCGTGCGTCGCGTCGCGACGCGTCGCCGCACCCGCTTCTTGCGTCGCCGAAGGAGGTGCCTTTGATCCGACGTGTTTTCAGCCTACCCCTTCTATACATATATGCGCGGTTCTCGAGTTTTTGCGGCTTCCGGGGACGAGACACTGAAAAGGGGAACAATGTCGAGAAGAAACGATTATGTCGTGCTGGTTCATCGATCGATAAAATCGACACGCGGGGATGGGGTGACCGACGCAAAACGAGCAACGTAGCTCCAATGGGAAGCTGGTCAAAAATAACGAGACCTGAATCTTGGTCAGGGATCCACCCGTGGTGGCTTCATTCATCTAAAAAGATAATTATCTGGAATCTCTTCGTTATGCATGTTTTCTCCCTTCGGTATCGGACTGAATATGTTAATAAATTGAGATTAACTCCTTGACTTTGACAAGTCTGACTCATGACGCACTCACAAGTTTGACTCGTGACGCACTCATAAGCGACTCATGACGCACGCACAGCACTCACAAGTTTCACTCATGACGCACTCACAAATTTGACTCGTGACGCACTCATAAGCGACTCATGACGCATTCACAAATTTGACTCGTGACGCACTCATAAGCAACTCATGTCGCACTTGCAAGTCTAACTTATGACGCACTCAAGTCTGACTCGTGACGCACTCACAAGCTTGACTCGTGACGCACTCAAGTCTGACTCATGACGCACTCACAAGCTTGACTCGTGACGCACTCAAGTCTGACTCGTGACGCACTCACAAGTTTGACTCGTGACGCACTCAAGTCTGACTCATGACGCACTCACAAGCTTGACTCGTGACGCACTCAAGTCTGACTCATGACGCACTCACAAGTTTGACTCGCGACGCACTTATAAATGATTCATGACGCACTCGCAAGTCACGAAAATTTGATAATTTTTCCGAATAAAAGGAGTAAGATGGTCGATAGATATCACATTGCGTAACATTGCACGAGGGTTCGAGGAAGAAGAGGGCAGAAGCGAGAAACGCGTTGCGAATCCGAAGACGAAGCGTTGCGAGCTGGTCGTAAAAGCAGCCACGGCCCGCGGGAAGGTCTGTCAAATAAATAATCGTCCGAAAGCGTGTGCACAGCTTTTGCATCGCGCGTGTATTGTTCGCGCGTGACGTCACATCCTCGAAAACACTATTATTACAGGTACCCACCTCCGCCGCGTTAACGTAGATCACCAGCGCGCCCCTTCGAGCGGTCCCTCGGCTCTTTCCTCTCGATCGCGCCTTCCATCGCGCCGGATTTATTAAACGGAGGCCATTTTCTTGCCTCCCTCTGCCCACACTTCTTCCACGTTCTTTCTCTGTACATTTTTTTTTCTCGCTAGACTTCCTTCGTTGCTGGAAATTTTAATGCAAAATACGCGATGTGAAACTCGTCAGGTTTTGCTGGGGACATGTCTTGAGAAATAGATGGCACTCGTTGTATGACCACGCTTTGTATTGCAGAACGTTTTATTTTCAGTTGTATTTCTTTGCGTGATTCGTATGCGTATTGCTATGTGTGGAATTAGTTGGCCATGCGTTATATCGCCACATGTATTTTCACGTGTTGCAATTCTACACGATGTATCATCAATGATTGTGTTTCCATATCTTATGTCGCCACGCATCGTATTTTCAACTTGTTATATTGCCACACGTCATATTTTCACGCGTTGAATTGCTACATAATATATAAGCACGCGTTGTATTGCCACGCGTTATATAGCCATAAGTTGAATTAATACGTTCCAAGTTCTCACGCGTACAATTGTAACGCGCTGATTTTTCACGAGTTTGTTACGTTTAATATCGTCATGCGTTAGATATCCTCGCGTTATATTGCCACTATCGCTAAATATTATATTTTCACGCGTTGTATTGTTGCATGTAGTATCAGTGCATATTGTATTAGCAAATATTTTATTACGCTTCATTATCGTCATGTTTTGGGTTTCTACTCGTATGACCACCAGTTATATTGCAATATTTCTAAATATTACGTTATATTCCTAAGTGTTATATCACATATTTCTGTATTACCTATCACGCATCGTATTTTCACGCACGTTATCCTCCCGTTACATTGCCGATTCATTAATTAAAATTAAAAATCGATAACAATTTCCAGTGAAAATCACCATACCTCCAATCGATAATCCTTTTATTTCCAACAAAACTTTTATGTAAAACCCAAGTAATTTTTCGTAAAAGTAATATATTTATCGATTATAGAAATGAATGTTCAGTGTAAGTAAAGAATTTCCGAGTTCAACGTAACAATCTAACCTTTTAGCGAAGGAGAGAAAAGGCGGGAGGACAAAATGGCGAAAAGCGTAGGGAGCGAAGTGGATGGCGCTTCGTAGCGCGGCTCAAGGTTGACGCACGAATTAACATCTCGCTTGTTCTCGTCGTCAGCTTCTTTCTGCGAGCTGAAATAGCGGATTATCTGTCGCTTCGCTCCGAAGATCCGCTTCGGATTTCGCGTGCTTAAAGCCGTGGAATAAGTAGCTTACAGAGGATGCATCCTCGCTTCTGACAGCCTCGACTTTCGATCGAGCTTTTAGCTGATTTTAATCTGATTAACGATACCCTGCCGATGATCGAATAATTTCTTCAAATGAATAAATTGTAATTTTACGATCGGAACTGTGTTCGAACAACTTTGATCGCACTCCGTTTTATTTATTATACATTTCGAAGATCGGTTCGATCCATAAATAAAATTCCGCTACGCTTAAAGGATAAATTACGTACAAAGTTTAAGACGCACTCTCGTAAAACTCGACAGTGCATGATAAATTCGATACAAAAATCTTTAAACGTAATAATAAATTCTACGCGATGGCGGAACTTTTCCGTCGTTCGTTTAAGACGCGTCGGGTTAACGAGAAAAAAATACGATCATCAGAGTTCGGTATTCGGTGAACAGAATCTGATTGCTGACCTTCGTCGTACGAATGTCATGTTTTTTATGATTTATGATGCCAACGGCAGCTTTCAGCGGATGGAAGTCATAAATTTATAACAGAATAACAACTCTCGGTGATCGATTATTAACGTACACCTACTTTTTGCTCTTGCGTGCTCAACCGTCCCTATCAACTCTCGATTCTCTTTTCGTTAAATTAACAGACTTTTAAATAAGAAATTCTAACTTTACGTTTTATTACAAGATGTAAAATATCGCGAAGCAATAACCATTAAATATACTAAGACAGAGTGTAACCTTACACTGTTGCAATAAATAAAAATCCGCCGCAAATTAATCGTTAAGATATGCAAGCAAAGACCTTGGGGGCCTCGAAAACAACCGAGCTTCTTTTTCTCCTTTTCTTTACCTCGCTCTTCTTTATTTTTCGCTCGATTATTATAAATCGAGATGTTTGCCCGGCGAATCTGCGCAGAATCTTTGTTGCCGCTCGTTTTCCTCCTCTTCTTCGCTGTCGTTTTTTCTTTGCGCCATCTTGAGACAAGAACTTCGATGGAACTCATGGCGTTTCTTTGAAGGCGAATCAGAAGTGGACCACTCCGATGAAAGTACATTTATATTCGAAAATTTAACTTCCTTTCACTTTATGTTCGGACCATTTGTATCTTGTTCGAGAGGGACTCTTTTGGAAACGAATTTTATAGAGTCGTCAAGATCTTGTTACGTAATTTTCTTATGAAAATTTATATTATTTGGAATACTAAATTGTTCATTTTAATGCATAAGTATTTTTAATACTAGATACTCAAGTTTCATTCATTTCTGAGTAATCTGCAAATTTTTAGACTGGTCTGCAAATTTTTTATTTCTCGGATATATAAATTTTCAAGATTTCAAATTTTAGGTAGTTGAATTTTCAAGTTTGGAAGTTTCAAATATTCAAATTTTCAAGTTTTCAAATTTCAGGTAGTTAAATTTTCAAGTTTTCAAATTTTAAGTAGTTAAATTTTCAAGTTTTCTGATTTTAAGTAGTTAAATTTTCAAGTTTTCTGATTTTAAGTAGTTAAATTTTTAAGTTTTCAAATTTTCAAGTTTTCAAATTTTAAATATTTAAACTTCTTCAAAGTCCCTAAATTCTCAAGTTTCTAAATTTTGTTTATTATATAAATTTCCAAAGCTTCAAAGTACAAAATTCTCTATATTCCCAAATTCAAATCAAAATTCTCGCTCCTCAAATTTTCAACTAATCCAGTCCCACCTTCCCAAACCAAAAATTTCCACCAATAAAAATTGTGATATTTCCAAGTCCAAATTCAGAAGTCCATAAATTTTCAAACTGACAAAAATCAATCTACAATGAAATTCCCTTCTCTGTTACCACCCATGCCAGCCAACTACAATATCCATAACCTTCGCGTTTAAATTTACGATAACAATAAATTCATAATGAAAATTGCCAGTAAATCCGAACAGCTGAAATTGCATAGCTACGTCAACCAAGTAACCGATCGAAACACGCGTTTATAAAATAGCATTCCTGCATCTACATACAATGCGCGCAGCTGACGAGAAGTCTCGCGAATCGGACGCATTTCGGTGCGAAATAAAATCGCCTCGAATTGTTTTGATTCGTGATATCCTTGCGTGACGTTGCCGCGATCTTAGCATTTCTTTGTTCATTTTTCCCCTCGCTTTTTTTCCGATTATTCATTGTGTCACGGTTGGGCGAACACGCATAGCTGAGCACGCGCTCGAAATAGCGCGTTTCAGGGAACGTCTGTATCGCTCATTCGTCGATCTATGCGCGATACGAAGGCGATATGGAAATGTTACAAATTGGAAGATCTTGATCTTAATTGCATTTCCGACTTGACCGGTTACTTCTGGTACGTTTGAAGATACGCCAAGTCTCGAGTGACGCGTTGAAAAAACACGTTCTTCTCCTTCCTTTTTTCATCGGCGACGGATTAAACAGTCTATAAATAGCATTTATTAAGTTGAAAATTACGAGCTTTAGCCGAAGAATAAAAGCAGCAGGAGGAGGCGCGATTTAATTTGCATTTAATCTGTGAAAAGGAAGATCCTCGATTTAGCAGCGCGGACTACCGTGATAAGTTCTCGGGGACTCACAGCAGGTAGTGCTCTCGGCTTTGACAAGTTTCATCTGTAATTTTAATGATATTCGTTATATTACGCTTTCGAGTGGTTCGTTAGATTATTCATAACTGTTTAAATACGAGCTCCCATAAAGCGAGCCTACAGTTCGCATGGAAATTCGCGCGTCATCCGGATACGAGTCGTATCGAGACTCGAAATAAACGACTCGAGTCGAAAATTATAAGTCGAACGTGGAAGGTTATCTCGGAAGGAACGAAGGAAAAATGGTTGGGAAATGTGGTCGGTTGATATACGCAATCTACGTGTGTATAAATTATTCTTATTATTTCGATGTTATGCTGAATTTTCATTTACATATGCATTTCAGAAACATGGAATTCCGTAACGCGTTAATTGCAGCACATTGGAGGCGGTAATGTGACACGTGAACGTATCGTTTATGATATATGTGATTTTGATATTTCAGATTAGCGGTGTAATATTAAGACTAATTATTTCCCTCCTTTTTTTTAATTACTTCGGTGTAATATATTTGTTCACAGGTCGGTTACTAGATGGAGATTTATTTAGTTGGGAAAATGATATAGAATAATTGAATAAGGATAATTGAAAAATACACTTTATGTCCGAATAATTTCTAATTCTACATTTATATTCGAATAATTTTCAATTCGACTGGATTATAATTCGAATAGTTTTCAAATCTGTTTTCAATTCAAGTACTTTCAATTCGAATAATTTTCAATTCTTACAATTTTCAATGCGGATCATTTTCAATTCGTATAACTTTCAGTTGAAGAAATATTCAATTCAAGTAATTTTCAATTGTGACAAATTTCGATTTTGATAACTTTCAATTACAATAATTTGCAATTCTTACAATTTTCAATTTGTATAATTTTCAATTCTTCTAACTTTCAGTTGGGGAAATGTTCAATTCAAGTAATTTTCAATTTCGACAAATTTCAATTTTGACAACTTTCAATTACAATAATTTTCAATTCTTGCAACTTTCAGTTGGAGAAATGTTGAATTCAAGTAATTTTTAATTCTAACAAATTTCAATTTTGACAATTTTCAATTACAATAATTTTCAATTCGAATAATTTTCAATTCTAATAGTTTTAAATTCAAATAATTTTCAATTCTAAAAGCTTTCAATTCTGACAATTCCCAATTCAAATAAATTTCAATTCTAATACTTTGCAATTCAAATAATTTTCAATTCCAATAATGTTCAAATCCAATAATTTTCAATTACAACAATTTTCAATTCCAATAATTTTCAATTGAAGTAACTTTCAATTCTCACAGCTTTCAATTCTGATCAATTCCACTTCCAATAAATGTCAATTACAACAATTTTCAACCAGTTTTCAATTCTTCAATTTTCAATTCTAATTATCAGTCATAACTTTCAATTCAAATAACTCTCAATCCTACCAATTTTCAACTCGCCCAATACGACCACTCAACTAAATATCCAATCTGCCCATTTTCCATTACTCCCATTACCTTAAAATGCACATAAATTGAAATCAAAAAACCAATTCCTCACCTTATTTCACCTTCGAACTTCAATCAACTTCGATTTCAATTTCACCGTAACCCTCCTTTCATAAATAACTGTCCACACAAGGGATAATTGGATTTTTTAATTAAGGGCCATAGCCCCCTCATTTTGCTGTTTATATGTTCGTTTATTCTCCACGGAATCCAAAAAGGAAGAAACAAATGTCGAGACCGAACGAATGCCGAAGGATCGGCGACGTCCTTGCAGGACACACGTCGCTCTTTTTCTCTCTCTCTCTCTCTCTCTCTCTCGCCACGTCGTAATAATAAATTCTACGCAGCAACGTGACTTATCCGAGTCGCTCGCGGGTAGGTGTGCGCAATAATTGTTAATTGTCGGCGCTGATACACGCTCCCGATAACACTAACACGCCGCGCGTTTCAACGTGCCCGCGCGTCCATTTTTCCGTGCCAGCGAGCAGGCTACCGCTTTTCGCGGATACTTTACGGCTTATTATGGAGCGATACGATTTTCCACGCCGTGGCCGAGCCTTAACACGAATCGCGACAACGCCATATGCCTCGTTGTGCCACGGAATTTTATTTTTCCGTATGGTTGCACGCGACCGTTCCCATTCGCTCTTTGCTCACTCTTTCCTACGCTTCACAATTCGAATTCACTGCTTTTTAACCCTCTTTTACTCTATTTATATTTTACGTCAACGCTTATTCGTGAACAAATTTATCGAGAATCTCTCATTTGTGAAGGTAGTTTGTTAAAATTGCCAAATGTGAAAATGTAAAAATTTGAATCGAAAATACATAACCCAGGCACTTGTTAAATCACGTATTTTGCTAAGGTCTGAATACCCAATACTGCAGGTTGTTCGTAGGTAGGTGACCTTTATACAATCTTTCAACGTAGATTTCGTATCTCTCGCTGAAGCAATTCCGTATAATTTGACAACGTTTTTAAGCATTCGTAGAGTAATAAATTCAAGTGGCTAGTGACAATGAACATGATAGAGATATGTTGATCGAACGGTGATAATTTAATGTCGTACGATTAGCGTAATAGAGTGAAGTTTCATGCGTGTTCGGCATAAATAGTCAACGATAAATATGAAGGCATATTTCTATGTCTGTGTGCGAAGGCGACGTTCAAGATCTTGATATGTTACACATCGTCAAATGTCAACTGAGCGTTCTTTGATTCTATATTATAAGGACGCGAATATTGGATAATAATATATTAACAAGGGTGTCACATGACCAGTATGAGATTATTATCACTCACATTATTAATGTACGTATCAATGCTGAACTATTTGTAAAATAAATATGATTATGAAAATGAATGGAAGTTGATCAGATGCTGGACGTTTAAGGTACAGAGGGAAGTACCATTTTCTTATGACTTTGGAAATGTCTAAGATAAGCGTAGATCTAGAGGAGATAGATCCAAGAAAGCTAGATCTAGGAAAAATAGACTTGACGAAAGCTGGAGCTCAGAGATAATCCATATCTGGTGTTCTAGATCTATT
The DNA here is from genome assembly GCA_945859595.2 of Megachile willughbiella. Lineage (NCBI taxonomy): Eukaryota > Metazoa > Arthropoda > Insecta > Hymenoptera > Megachilidae > Megachile > Megachile willughbiella. The sequence goes on along the minus strand of OX243798.1, from coordinate 11,950,118 downwards.
CGGAACATATATCTAACAATCTGGTGTTGGAAGCTGGAATTAGCTAGGACCTACATTAAGCCTAGATCAATCTGGACATATCCAGAACCTATACCCAACTAGAACTTAGAATTAGATGCGAGTTGGATTAAGTCTGGATCGACCTAGACATATCCAGAACCTATACCCAACTAGAACCTAGAATTAGATGAGCCACAAACTTCCCAAATTTCACAATTTCCCAGATTCCAAACTTTTGAAATTCTAAACTTCTCAAATCCCAAACTCCCCAAATTCCCAAATTTTCCAAATCCCTAATTTCCCAGATCCCAAACTTCCCAAATCCCAAACTCCCCAAATTTCCAAATTTTCCAAATCCCAAACTCCCCAAATCCCAAACTTCTCAAATCCCAAACTCCCCAAATTCCCAAATTTTCCAAATCCCAAACTCCCCAAATCCCTAATTTCCCAGATCCCAAACTTCCCAAATCCCAAACTCCCCAAATTTCCAAATTTTCCAAATCCCGAACTCCCCAAATCCCAAACTCCCCAAATTCCCAAATTTTCCAAATCCCAAACTCCCCAAATCCCTAATTTCCCAGATCCCAAATTTCCCAAATCCCAAACTCCCCAAATCCCAAATTTCCCAGATCCGAAACTTCCCAAATCCCAAACTTCTCAAATCCCAAACTCCCCAAATTTCCAAATTTTCCAAATCCCAAACTTCCCAAATCCCTAATTTCCCAGATCCCAAACTTCCCAAATCCCAAACTCCCCAAATCCCAAATTTCCCAGATCAGAAACTTCCCAAATCCCAAACTTCTCAAATCCCTAACTCCCCAAATTTCCAAATTTTCCAAATCCCAAACTCCCCAAATCCCAAACTTCTCAAATCCCAAACTCCCCAAATCCCTAATTTCCCAGATCCCAAGCTTCCCAGATCCCAAACTCCCCAAATCCCAAATTTCCCAGATCCGAAACTTCCCAAATCCCAAACTCCCCAAATTTCCAAATTTTCCAAATCCCAAACTCCCCAAATCCCAAACTTCTCAAATCCCAAACTCCCCAAATCCCTAATTTCCCAGATCCCAAACTTCCCAAATCCCAAATTTCCCAGATCCCAAGCTTCCCAAATCCCAAACTCCCCAAATTTCCAAATTTTCCAAATCCCAAACTCCCCAAATCCCAAACTTCTCAAATCCCAAACTCCCCAAATCCCAAATTTCCCAGATCCCAAACTTCCCAAATCCCAAACTTCTCAAATCCCAAACTCCCCAAATTCCCTTTCCCTGATCCTAATCTTCCCAAGACCCAAACTCCCTAAATTCCCAGAATTAAATAAGACCCAGCTTAAGCCTAGATTAACCTAGACCCATCCAGAACCCATACCCAACCTAGTTCTAGTTAAAACCTAAAATTAGATGAGACCTAGAACAAGCCTAGATCAACCAAGCACTCAGATCCATGTAGAACCTATCTACCTAAAATCTAGGTTAAAACCCAGATCAAGTCCCAACTGATACTAAATCAGATACCAGTTAGCGTTCAACAGGTTGAACAGGTCCACAAAAATTGGCATTATACTCAGCGAACGACAAATCGACGCTCTGTTCATTTGTACGTGATAAACCCACGTTCCGGAGCGTGACACCTTTTCGTTCCATTTTTGAAACTATAAAAACCTTGAAGAAGACTTACCCCGCGCGAAGGGAAGCAGCAGCAGCAGCGGCAGTGAGGGTGAGTTGTTGCGCAGCGGCAGCACCTGCAGCAGGATCAGCGGCGACCAGCTCGGACAGCACCAGAACTGTGGTGGTTGTGGTGGCAGCACCACAATTAGGCACGGTGGCGTTGACAGCGTGGCGTACACCGGGTGGAAGGTCGTCTTCGTGTTGCAGCTGAAGCTGAGGATAGTGGTGCAGGTGCAGGGCCGTGGTGGTCGAGCCGGATCTGGGGGTGACGCATGTCGGGGGTAGCAGACCTGCTCTGGTGACCGCGGAGGGTGTTGTCGGCGAGGGTGGCGAGGGTGGCGGTGGCGGATATTCGACCACCTGCACCCGATCGGCCTCGTTCTCGTAGATGATCTCCTTGTCGTGCGTGTACATGACGGTCTTCTGGCCGTCGTTGTAGATCAGGTCGATCATCTTGTGCTCGCCGACGCCCAGCGTCGAGTTCGCGGACGACGCGTCACCGCCAGGCGTTACGCGGCCGTCGGTGTCGTCGGCGCGTTGCTGCACGTCGTCGGGGTCGCCCTGAATGTGCTGAGGATGGTGGTGGTGATGGTGATGGTGGTGGTGACGGTGGTGGTGATGGTGGTACTTCGGGTGGAGAGAGTGCACCGATGATGGCTCGTGCAGGTCCAACACGTTCACTGGCTGCATCGTTGCCAGCAACACCTGTTGCTCGCTCTCGTTTTGATTTTGGTTGCTCAGGGAGGAGGACGCCGGTGACACTGGCCCCTCTTGTACCTGCGATAATTTCACCTGGATTTAGTATAATAGCGTTTAGTATTAAGTTATTGCTTTGCTTTGTACTGTTGTGGGCTTCATTTAGTTATGGAACGTGGGAGACTGAGGTTGGACCTGGGATGTTGGGGACTTTGAAAGTGGGCGACTTTTGAGTTCTAGCACTTTGGAATTTTTTGCAATTTCAGACTTTGGGATAATTGGATTTTTGGATATTAAGATTTGGAAGTCTTTAGGACTTTTACGTTTTGGATCATTGGAAGTTGAGAGTTTTGGGATATAGGAATTTTAGAAGTGGGACTTTGGGACGTTGGCACTTTGGGACATTGGGGTTTTAGAATTTTGGAACTTTGGGACTTATAGAAATGTTATCTTATTCAAAAGTGGATTTCGGTTCATAAATTCATCCTAAAATTACATAAACTTTTGTGTAGGGAGGAGAACGTAAGCTATAATAGTAATGAGGCGAATAGTAAGCTATTGCCTTACACAATATTAACCTAATTTTCAGTATAATCAGCTTACACAACTTTCCACAAGTCAGATAACATTCAAAACTCAAGTATTCATAAATATTTCAAGACAAATCCCGGAAATGTAACTACAATTTAAATGTCGTAACAATTTCCTAAATAAACACTTTCGTCCCAAGTAGAACTTTCCATAACATAAACACCTTATCTTACATCGTTCTCACACGTTGCAAAATTGAAGTATTATCCGCAAGTTCCGTAAAAATAACTGAAACTTATAAATTGTGTCAGTAATCCCATAAAGTGGCTGAGAGAGGTTGACAATGTTGACACTCGAAAATTCGGTCGAAACGAGTCGATCAAATTTCCACTAGACTCCGCTAGTATGAAATTTCGATGCACAAAGGGGTTGAAGAGCTCCTCTGGGTCTGAAGGGCATTCTCGAGAACAAGAGACGTTTCGAGGGGCTGTTGAGGGTGGCGATTCACTGTTCGGTCACGATTCTTTGAACATGACGAGGGTAGAGCGTGCTTTGAAGAGGGCTACAGGTTGCCCGGAGGCAGCCTAATAATACATCTCGATTCTCCGAACACCTTTCGCGAATTCATCTCCAACGACAGTTGAAAAACTCTCGGACAGCGTTGTGAAAGTTCGCGATTCGATCGTCGCGAGATTACGATCTTACATAATTAAGTAAATTGCATAATATTCGTCGTATAAAAACAGCCGTCGGACAGTTCGCTGTAGCGTTTCGACTAATTAGTGACCCCGACGCGACCTCTAAACTTCCTCGTTAACAGTGCGTTCGTAAGGTCTTCCACGGGTGTACACGCGATCCGGCTTCTCCGTTACGCCGTCGATATTTATGGTCTGCGCGTGGCAATTTCAGAAAATCGCGTCCTACCGTTTCAACGCGCGGCAGCATAAATTTCCGCGTGTTGCAACTCGCGGCTTCGAATGCTAATTACGTGGTGCGCGACAAAAATTTAGTTAAACGGCCGATACCGGTCCGAAGCCACCGTGAGCCGCAGTATTTGAAAAGATCAAAGGATCACGTAGGTCTATGTTTATTTAATATTTCAGCGAAATTGTAACTTTTCGAGAAATGTTTTACAATAAACCTGTATTTGGGGAGAAAGTATAGGGAGAACAGAGGTAGATTAGTTTGGGATATAAGGTTGATTTTGCTTTTTAATTTCTTTTGTATATATTGTGCGTTTCTAACGTAGAGTTGAGAGAGGTCGAAGTTAGGTTATATTGGGTCTGGGTTAGGTTAGATTGGGTCTAAGTTAGATCTAGGGATATTGGGATCTAGAGATATCGGGATATAGGAATATTGGGACTTTTGGATTTACCACAATTGGGATATAGGGATCTAGAGATATTGGGATATAGGAATATTGGGACTTTTGGATTTACCATAATTGGGATATAGGGATCTAGGGATATTGGGATCTAGAGATATTGGGATGTAGAGATATTGGGACTTTTGGATTTACCACAATTGGGATATAGGGATCTAGGGATATTGGGATCTAGAGACATTGGGATATAGGAATATTGGGACTTTTGGATTTACCACAATTGGGATACAGGGATCTAGGGATTTTTGAATCTTCGACTATTGTTAGGTATATAGGAATCCTCGACTATCAATATCTAGGTCGGTATCTCAGCTATAGGACTCTCTGAATGTTTGGACCTGGGGATATTAGGTCTAGTAACATTGGGATCTAAGAATATCGTGACCTGTATCAGAGTTCTAGGAACGGTCTCTAAGGAGGGTTAGACTCTGCAAAGGTTAGAATTCTAAAAAATATAGGACATTGAGATGTATCTAAGATCCGAGGACATAAAAATCTACCAACATCCATATCCACATATGTCCCATTGATTATTGAGACGTAGAAACTACCAGGAAGCCATAGATTCAACCTTGAAGTCCCCCATGCTCCACAACGTATACTCTTATTTTCAACACACCGATCGTTGTAATTAAAAGAAAAAAAGCGAATCCTCCAATTCGTATCTTCATTCCCGAGCCAGATGAAAATTACCAGCCGCGAAAGTGTTACGCGATGTTTCCCTCGTAACCGACGATAGCTGGGACGCGTATCGTGTTCGACACAGGAAGCGACTAATCATTTTAATATCGCGTGGAGAGTCGCGGGGATCGCCGGGGAAAATAGAGGAACAGGGAAATTTGTCGAGTAAAAGGTGGCAGCTAGTACGGTTAATCGATCGGATAAACGAAGCCTCCCGCGGTCACGACACGACGTGAAACACTAGTCCTAGCCGTTTAGAATCTAATTGTATACAGGGAAATTTATCGAGTCATCCCTGGGAAACTTTGATGGATCCAAAGTTTTGCATCTGATGGATTCAAAGTTTTGGATCTGATGGATACATTTTCTCATGTGGGTTTTACACGATAAAGAAAATCGAAGAACCCACGTTACGGATGTCAACGAGTTGGCGCATGATCCAAAAGAAGCTCCATCTATCATAAACACTTCCAGTTTTTCGACAAATAAGAATAATGACAACTGCGGAACGCAAGTACCATTGTTTCGTTTGCTGTCATTGTTCGCCTAATGCTCGAGCCAATACCGAAAGTACGTGTGACGTCCATTTTTCTAGTCTGATCAATTGTCTTCTAACGTCAGCCTCTTCACCAACTCGTGGTATAGGTATGTAGATATAGAGATTCAGGGATTAAAGGGACGGGGATATAGAGAGTGGGGATGTTGAAATTTGGCGATGCATGGATTTGGAGATGTGGGATTTGGAAGTACAGGGATCTGGATAAGAATGACAATAGGAATGACAATAGCAGTGACAATAGCAATGGCAATGGCAATAGCAATAGGGATCTAGAAATGAGATTTTAGAATGCAGAAATTTGGGAATACAGGAATTTGTGGATGTAGAGATCCAGGATATAGATTTACAAATTTAGAAGTCTCTTTTGGAAAATTGTAGCTCTTCTAAACACCTGGGTCGACCTCTTCATAAGCCAACTTTTTGGTTGACATCGGTATGTAGATATAGAGATTCAGGGATTAAAGGGACTTGGAGATATAGGTAGCGGAGATATTGAAATTTGGTGATACATGGATTTGAAGGTATGGGATTTGGAAATATGAAGTTAGGTCATATAGGGATCTAGAAATGAGATTTTAGAATATAGTAATTTGTGGATGTAGAGATCTAGGATATAGAGATGTAGGGAGTCTCTAAATTTGGAAAATTGTAGCTCTAAACACCTGGGTCTCTTCATGAGCCAACTCGTGGGTCGCCATCGGTACCTGTCGCGATACATCGTAAGTCCTACGATTTCGTAGCGCTTCTGCAGGATGTTATCTCGGGATTTATGAAATAGCGTGTAGTACAAGACTCGAACGACGGCCTTGTACCGTAGATTCAATCTACTATCGCTGTCAAGGTGGACGATTACGTAATCGAGCTGCGCGATAGCGGAGACGGGGCTTATATTCGTGAACGGTGCTCGTTCGACCTTGCCCACTGCTTCGGCTTCCTCTTTCCTCCTCTTCGACCTCCTCTTTCGTTTTAATTCATCCTCGAATCCGTTATCTGTCTCGGATTGATCCGTCGCTTCGGACCTCCCTTGCGCAATCTCGTTTCTGGTTGCGTGACTCTTGATCGTTTAGGGACCCGGTGATTCAATTATTCGTATTATCGAATTTTCAAATCTGTGAATCTACGGAGTCATACGGTTTTATGACCGTGAGTCAGATTTCCTGTTTTTCAAATTTCGATGTGTTTAGATTTTGGAATTTTTCATTAGCGATGTATTTAAATTTTGAAATTGTCAAGAATCTATCATTCTTAATCCTCAATTCTTGAATTTATAAAATTTCTGAATTATCAAATTACAGAATTTTGAACATAATGTTTCAAATTTTTTAATATTCATGTATCAAAGGCTATAGATTTGTAATGCCCAAGTGTCTGTATACTTTCAGTAAACTCTACCAAAGCCTAGATTTGGAAAACTTCAAATGTCCAAGTTTCTTTATCCCCACGTCTCAAAACCTGAAACTCAAACGTCTTCCACTTGTCAAACATTCAGGTCTCTAAATCTCCATATTCCAAAGCTTCTCCAATTCCAAACTTTTCAACTTTTCGAATTCAAAATCCTTAGATCTGTAAAATTTGAAATCTCCAAGTCCCTTTATCCCTATATTTCTAAATCTCAAACCTCAACTGTTCAATCTACATTTAAATTCCCATATGCCTATCTTTCCAAGCTTCCCAAACTTCCCCAAGCTTACTAAAACCCAAACTTGCCAAATACTCAATATGGCTCATATCCCAAACTCGTCGAATACCAAACTTGCCAAATGTTAAATTTCCTAGATCCCAAACTAGCTGAATCCCAAACTCACTAAATCTTACACTTGCCAAGCTCCACACGTACCAAATCCCAAACTTCGCAAATTTCAACCTTCCCAAGTCTCAATTATGCCAAATCCCAAACTTCTCAAATTCCACAACTACTAAATCCTAAATTTCTCAAGTCCCAAACTCTCCAAATTCTTAAATTTTCCAGATTATAAGCTTCCCGTATCCCAAACTCCCCAAATCCCACAATTGTCAAATCTAAACTTCTCAAATCCCAAGCACCCCAAATTCCCAAATTTCCCACATCCCAAACTTCCTAAATCCCATACTTGCCAAATCCCAAAATTCTCAAATTCCAACCTTCTCAAGTTACAAATTTGCCAAATGCCAAACTTGTTAAGTGTTCAAACTCTCCAAATTCCTGCACATCCCAAGTCCCAAACTCCCCAAATCCCAAACGCCTGAAATTCCCAATTTTCCTGGATATCAAACTTCCCAAGTCCCAAACTCTCCAAATCCCAAACTTCCCAAATCCTAAACTTCTCAAATCTCAAACTCCCCAAATTCCCAAATTTCCGAGATCCCAAACTTCCCAAGTCCCAAACTCTTCAAATCCCAAAATTCCCAAATCCTAAACTTCTCAAATCCCAATCTCCCCAAATTCCCAAACTTCTCAAATCCCAAATTCCTCAAATTCCCAAATTTCCCAGATCCCAAACTTCTCAAATCCCAATCTCCCCAAATTCCCAAACTTCTCAAATCCCAAACTCCTCAAATTCCCAAATTTCCCAGATCCCAAACTTCTCAAATCCCAATCACCCCAAATTCCTAAACTTCTCAATTTCTCAAACTTCTCAAATCCCAAACTCCTCAAATTCCCAAATTTCCCAGATCCCAAACTTCTCAAATCCCAATCACCCCAAATTCCTAAACTTCTCAAATCCCAAACTTCTCAAATCCCAAACTCCTCAAATTCCCAAATTTCCCAGATCCCAATCTTCTCAAATCCCAATCTCCCCAAATTCCCAAACTTCTCAAATCCCAAATTCCTCAAATTCCCAAATTTCCCAGATCCCAAACTTCTCAAATCCCAATCTCCCCAAATTCCTAAACTTCTCAGATCCCAAACTTCCCAAGTCCCAAACTCTCCAATTCCCAAACTTCCCAAATCCTAAACTTCTCAAATCTCAAACTCCCCAAATTCCCAAATTTCCCAAGTCCCAAACTCTCCAAATCCCAAACTTCCCAAATCCTAAACTTCTCAAATCCCAATCTCCCCAAATTCCCAAACTTCTCAAATCCCAAACTCCTCAAATTCCCAAATTTCCCAGATCCCAAACTTTTCAAATCCCAATCTCCCCAAATTCCTAAACTTCTCAGATCCCAAACTTCCCAAATCCTAAACTTCTCAAATCTCAAACTCCCCAAGTCCCAAACTCCCCAAATTCCCAAACTTCCCAAATCCCAAACTTCTCAAATCCCAAACTCCTCAAATTCCCAAATTTCCCAGATCCCAAACTTCTCAAATCCCAATCTCCCCAAATTCCCAAACTTCTCAAATCCCAAATTCCTCAAATTCCCAAATTTCCCAGATCCCAAACTTCCCAAATCCCGAACTTCCCAAGCTCCAAACTCCCTAAATCCCAACCTCTCCACCAGTCCAAACCCAAAATCCCTAGATCTCTGCTGTCGAAATCCTAAAAGCCATCAACCTATCGATAGGATATCGACTAAATATCTATCCAGAAGAATATCTGCGAAGATCGTATCGGTTTGTCGCGGATTCTGGTCGCAGGTTAGGCCCGGTAGCTCTGTTTACACGCAAGAACCGGCCGTGATAATAACAGTTAATTGGCCTGTTGGCCTGAGGCCCGTGAGAGACTCGAGTCTCCGTCGTGCGACGCGCTCCAGACGCGTCTGTCTGTCGGTCGAATCGGACCGGATACACGACCGCTGCTCGTCCCCTTTGCCCGTCCCCTTTGCCCGTCTCCTTTGCCCGTCCGCCCGTTTCTTACCGCCGAGCGAGCGCGTGCTTATTGCCGATCACGTCGTTCGAATACGCAGCTGTGAGGCCGCGCGGATACGCGGAATCGTTAAGGGCTTTTCTCCGCGTTTCTTCTTCGATCGTCGTTTCGCGATGCTCTAGCATCGCTCTACGAACCTTCATTGTTGCTGCCCTTCCTCGCCTCGCCTCACTTCGCCGTTCTTCGCCGAGCACTACACCGATCGCCCAACTGTTTTTGCCAGCGAATCCTTGTTACATCGGCTCTCTTAGGGCATCTCGCTTCGCCTCTCGAACACCTGTCATCGTTTCTATTATTGCGATCGGTTCTTCGACTTTTGCCGATTTTATTACCCACCAGCGATTTCTGTTCGCTGGAACGTACTAATTTTCTAGTGTTTTTTGGATTAAATCGTTGGGAAATTCGTTTGATTGTTAACCCCTTGCACTATTTTGACGAGTCTGACTCGTGACGCACTGGTACTTCAGTTGGAATTAATTTTACTCGAATTTTGAATATGCTTCAATTTGGAGTTCAAGACCAATTATAATTTGCATAGTCAACGATTGCATAATACCTTGTTGTCATAACATTGCAACATTCTTTGTCTGTTTCGATATTGTAGCTGTGTTTAGTTGGCTCTGACTGACGCACCTGACAAATAGGTCATAGTGCAAGGGGTTAACCCCTTCAAGACTATCCAGGGCTATAACCTACGATTATCTGAACAGTTGCTAATTGTTCTTACAAAGTAAAAACAACTGAAGAAAGTTGAAGTGTTAGGTACAGTATTCAACAAGCTTTGATTACGGATTATAGTCAGAATTGAACCCGAAATTGCAGTTAAAATACGAGTCTCACATTCGAACCATAGTGTGCGTCACGAGTGTGACACGTTATTGTAGGACAAGGGGTTGAAACGGACAAAGAAAATTGAAATGTGAGTATTTTATATTCAGGGATCCCTGATAATGCATCTTATCGTTGCTAGTTGCAACTATAAGTTAAACAAAGTTAACTTCATCTAAATTTCAAGTTGAAGAGAATTCAAAAGAGTAAAACTTGTAAAACTAAAAAATTTAAAGACACAAAAGTATGAAAAGACAACTTGAAATGGGGTTATCTAGAGACATTGAAATCGTCGAATATTAGGATCTAGGGAAATTGCAATCTTCAGCTGTTAGGATCTAGGGATTTCGGGATCCTCTTCTATTGGGATCTAGGGATATTGGAATCGCGGAGTATTCGAATCTAGGGATATTGGAATCTTCAGCAATTAGGATCTAGGGATTTCAGGATCCTCTAGTATCAGGATCTAGGGATATTGAAATTCTGAACTTCAATCTTCAAGTCCTCAAATTTAAATACTTCCAAATACATGAAATATCTTAAATATTACAAATTTCTTAAACTCAAGTATTTCAAATTTTCAAATTTCCCCAAAATTTTCTGAACTTTCCAAATATCTTATATTTCCAAATGTTCAAATCCGAAATTTTCATATTTCCAAGTACCCCGAATATCTCAAACGTAAAAAATGAAAAATATTTAAAAATGTGAAAATTTGAAAACTTGAAAATCTAGAAAACTTAAAGACACAAAAAAAGAACAACTAGAAAATTTTGAACGTTGTGAAGCACTCGAGTACCCGTCTAAAAGTTGTATAATTCATTCGCGATTAAATTCAGCCTAACATTCTGCATAATTGCTCATAATTGCTTAATAGTTGTCGAAAGAATGCGCGTTAAGTTTCAGCGAATAACGAAAGCGGCGCGCCTATGAACCGAAATATAAATTACTGCTATTAGTTACGTTCGTACATTTACGCTCGGCGACTTCCTGTCGCTATTTCGAGCCGCACCAATTATTGAAATATCTCTGTGATTACTCGCGATACGTTCTTTTTTTCTCTCTCTTTTTTGCAAACCAACGCGTATGTGCCCGCCGGCTGTCCGAGGTAAATGGAATTGTTATGAACGCCTCGTTTGCGGTCTTATTATTATACCTCCGTTTATCTCGGCTCCTTTTTTTATGCATATAAACATTTTTGATCATTCGTACGTGTTATATTATTTTATAGGTATATCTCTAGAACTATCGGCGTTTAATGTACGTTCACTTTCAATTTGAAAATTAAATACCGAAGTACGCAACGATTTTTTGCTTCGGGAAAATATGTCAGGTATTTCGATAAAAAAGTAACTTTGCAATGTAACATATGAATCCTAAAACCAGTCATTTTGGCTGGTTTGTGATTCTAGTTAATCCTAGTTAATTCTAGTTTATTATATTATGATTACAATGGTTAGAGTAATAAATACAAGGAAAAGTATCGATTTTTCTGTGAACGGTTGTAGATAAAATTGTCTTTGAACGAGGATCGTAATTGTCAATAAGAATTACTCGTACGAAATTATTAGATGACATTCGAAACATCTAGTGGAATACATGCTTCTAATTTCTGCGTAATCGCTACAATCTGCGGAGATATACGATCCCTGTTTTTACTCTCATTATGTTGTTTTTACACACGTTACATTGTTCTTGCACGCTTTGCAATGTTTGTACGCTGTTTTGCTGTTCTTACAAGCAGTTTTTTCGTAACTGCTTAACCTATATATCCTTCACTTCGTAAGTATGTCTCATTTTCAGAGCTTCTTAAATTGACTGTTTTCATAATGCAAGAAGACAAATATTAAACGAAAATAAAAGGAAACGAAACATGATTTTAATAAGTGTCATCAATTAATAAAAACTGCATTTTCTCAACGATAATTCGAAAATGCTAGACAGTGAAAAATTCCAGGTAGCGAATTATAAACAGTAAAAGTTATGAACATTTAATTACAAACAGTACAAACTTTAGACACTAAATTAGTAGTAAAAATTCCAAACAGTGAATTGTAAATAATGAAGATTCTAAACAGAGAATATTTGAAATTCCAAATGTAAAAATACAAAGGAACGAAAAGAGTGACTCGAGGAAATAACAGAAAGAAGCGAAAGGAAAATTTCTAAACGGCTTTACGAATGGAGGATCCATCGGATCGTTTGGTAGGATCCGTTTCTATGTAACGCGAGGCCAGTAAACGGATTCCAATAGTATATCGCCCCAGGTGATGTGTATATCGTTTTCAAACGGCCGATCCTCTCGACTGGAGGAAGCCTGAAAAGATTTTTACTGTCACCCGGCCGCAGGTTTTTAACCTCACAATGGTATACCTGTCGCTTAAAAGTGAAACTCCGTCGGACGAAAGCCCGTTATTTGCGTGGCGTTGCTCCACAATGGGAAATGGTCCCCCGTAAGGATTTTATGGGACTATGGCGGCGACGTCCACTCGAATTATTACCCCTGATTTTCTTCGCTGCCAGTGCGATGCGATTTACGATTACGCTAGTTCCTTGATCGATGCTAAGCACGTGAGCGTTGTAAAATCTGGGGAATTTTCGGATTTGGAAATTTTGGAGTTAGGTGTGTGGGAATTTTGGGATTGGAGGATTTGGGTTTGGGGAATTGAGGATATAGGGATTTAGGGATTTAGGGAATTGGAGATTTCGGGAATTGGGGATTTGGGGAATTCCGAATTGGGGATTTGGGGATTTGGAGATTTAGGGAATTGGGGAATTGAGGAATTGGGGATTTGGGGAATTACGGATTTGGGAATTTGGGGATTTGAGGATTTGAGGATTTGGGGATTTGGAAATTTGGGGATTTGGGGATTTGAGAATTTAGGGAATTGGGGATTTGAGGATTTAGAGAAGTGGGAATTTTGGGGATCTGAGGAATTGGGGGTTTGGAGATTTTGGGAATTGGGGATTTGGGGAATTGGGAATTTGGGGATTTGGGGATTTGGAGATTTGAGAATTTAGGGAATTGGGGATTTGAGGATTTAGAGAAGTGGGAATTTTGGGGATCTGAGGAATTGGGGGTTTGGAGATTTTGGGAATTGGGGATTTGGGGAATTGGGGATTTGAGGAATTGGGATTTGGGCATTTGGAGAATTAGGGATTTGGAGATTTGGGGATTTGAGAATTTAGGGAATTGGGGAATTGGGGATTTGGGGATTTGGAGAATTGGGAACTTTGGGATTTGAGGAATTGGGAATTTGAGGATTTGGGCATTTGGACATTTGGCGAATAGGGAATTAAGGGATTTGGGAATTTGGGGAATTGGGAATATAGAAATTTGGAAATTTGGGGATTTGGAAATTTGGAGATTTAAGCATATGAGGATTTGAGTATATGGGGATTTATGGAATTAAGAAGTTGATGATTTGGGGATTTGAGCATATGGGGATTTAGGGATTTGGAAATCTGAAGAATATGGGTTTTTGAGAATTCGAAGATTTGGAATCTAGAAATTTGAGGATTTTGGGACCTGAGAATCTGGGAACTTGAGAATTTGAGGACTTGAGGATTTAGAAATTTGTAAAACTTGAGAAATTTCAAAATTCGAGAGTTCGAAGATTTTAATCTGGAGATTTGGATATTTAGGAACTTGTAAACTTGAGTACTTGTCGATTTGGGTATTTGGGAATATGGGAATTTAATGATTTGTGAATCTGAAGATGTGGACATTTGTAAATCTGAAGATTTATAGACTCGAAGATTCCAAAATCTGAATTTCTTGAAATTTAAACATCTAGGAATTAAGAAAACTTGAAAAATTTGGAAATTCGAGAATTTGAAGATGCGAAACCTAATTTAAGGATTTATAGATTACTGGGTTTAGAGATTTGGTGATTTGAAAGTATAAAATTTGGAAATTCCACAACTTGAAATTTCAGAGGTTCGAACGTATACTTCACTGAAGAATGTACAATCATTCACTGATGTTAATCACTATACTTGAAGAAAAGCTTGCGTTCCACTATCCACCTCCACATACCGATACTTATTATTTCAATGCCAAACTAAATAATCTGCACTAACTTTTTGCGAAAAACAGTCTACGAACTCTAGCGTTATCTTCTAACAGTACCAGTTATCTTAGCTACATATAAATCACTGTCGCCCGATTGAAAATTCATATTCCAATCAATCTGCGCGTACGATCTTCCTTTGATAATTATAACGTAAAGTCGGTTAAAAGAGGGCTGCGGATTGAAGTAAAACAAATACGTGGAGTTTTGATACAAAAAAGTATTCCATTAAACAGAATAAACCAGTCTCGATTAAAATCAGTCGGCCGATGATTGCGCACAAGCAGCTTGAGAAAAGACCACGAGGAACGTAAAATTCATCGTTGACCTCGTGTTGGTGCGTCGAGAAATTTAATAAAGAAACAAAGTCGAGGGTTACTTTGGGATTCTATTAAGTAATTCTTGCCGGATTACTTCGATAATGAACATCGTCTCTTTCGAGAGAGAGAGACAGAGAGAGAGAAGCAAGGAGGATCAGACGAGTCATCGCACGCAGCGAAATCCTCTTCCTCCTTTCTTTCTCGGCTTCATCACGAGTGGCTCCACTCGAACACGAAAGAATGTCGACAGGGATTCTTCTCGCTGGAAAATTCAACCGTGCACCGTTCGGTTAACTTATTGTGATCCTTAGAAAGAAGGTGCTGAAGAAGGTTCTTTTAGGGATATTGCAAACCATTTTAAATCGATGAGATTTTTTTTAAGACGTGTTAACTCTTAATGAATCTCTATTTAAATGGTGCAATTTATTATTAACATGTGGATATTGTTTTTATGTTCCTGAGTCGATATTTGTAGTGGTAAGTTACAAAAAATCCTCGAATACTGGAATCTAGGGATATTGGAGAACTTGGTTATTGGGACCTAAGGATATTGAGTACTTCGGCTGTTGCGATCTAGGGAGTTTAGGATCCTCGGGTATTTTCATCTAGGGATATTGAGATCTAAGGATATCGGGATCTAGGGGTATTGCTACGGATATTGGGGTTCAGGGCTATTGGGATCTAAGGATATGGGGATCTAGAGACATTGAAATCCTCGAATATTAGGATCTAGGGATATTGGAGTCTTCTGCTGTTAGGATCTAGAGATTTTAGAATCCTCTTCTTTTGGAATCTAGGGAGATTGGAATCCTGGAGTATTTGAATCTAGGAATATTGGAATCTTCAGCTATTAGGATCTAGAGATTTCGGGATTCTCTAATATTGAGATCTAGGGATATTGGAATCCTTGTGTATTTGAATCTAGGGATATTGGAGTCATCGGCTATTAGAAACTAAAGATTTCAGAATCCTCTAGTATTGAAATCTAGGGATATTGGAATATTCAGCTATTAGGATCTAGGGATTTCGGGATTCTGTAATATTGGGATCCAGGGAGATTAGAATCCTAGAGTATTTGAATCTAGGGATATTGGAATCCTCGGCTATTAAAAACTAGAGATTTCAGAATCCTCTAGTATTGAAATCCAGGGATATTGGAATATTCAGCTATTAGGATCTAGGGATTTCAGAATTCTCTAATATTGGGATCTAGGGATATTGGAATCCTTGTGTATTTGAATCTAGGGATATTGGAATCCTCGGCTATTAGAAACTGATTTCAGAATCCTCTAGTACTGGTATCTAGGGATATTGGACTCTTCAGCTATTAGGATCTAGGGATTTCAGAATCCTCTAATATTGGGATCTAGGGATATTAAAATCTTCAGCTATCTTCCAAATTGAAAAACTTCCAAATCACCAAACGTTCAATCCTTCAAATTAGAACATCTTTAATTTCCCAATTATTCAAAATTACAAATTTAGATATTTCACAAAATTCACTGCTGTAAAAATAGCCTCCGAAGATCAGAAAGGTAAAAAGCAACGAAAGAGTCTGAACTACTATAAAGATATTTCCAAGCAAACCTTTAGAAAATTCGCGAAAGCGTCGGTCGATGACGCACGTTTTCAAAGATTCATTATCGCGCACGTTGACTGTCCGAGGTCAACGAATGCCTAAAACAACTTGGCTCTTTCAGTGAAATTCCTGGCTCGTTTAGCACCGGCCAAAGCAAACAGCAGCGAAAATAAACGCGTTCGATACGGTGTAGTCGAACAGGTACACCGATCAAGATTGCGATGGCCGGTTTGTAGTTCCTCGGAATTTATGTGGATTTCGGGTAACAATAAACAATTGCATAACATTTCTGTAATTAAAGATAAACGTTACGTTAAAGTACTATTCTGTCAATTCGACAAAAATGAGTACACTGGGGCAAAATGAAATTCAACAGCAGTTAAAATGTGCTGGGTGTACAACGAAATGGAACCGAAGTCAGAAAATAATCTTCACTCGCTGGTGAAACGCCATCTCGAATCTTTCGAGAACGGTCGTTCATCAACGAAGTTCTGGCGTTTCAGGGTCACTCTTCCAGAAGTTCCATGCTGGAACAACGCAACCGGGCAATAATCTGTTTGGTTCGCCATTCTCGTTATTTCTCGCTACGGGTGGTAGTGTTCGGAGGCGAAGGGAACAGAAAGAGAGGAAGGTCAACGGATGACCTGCACGAAACGTTGGCCATGAAGTACGATTGCATTCCGTGAATTGTCGAAATCGAAGGGGGCGTGGATGCTGGAGTCACGCCGTCGTTAATCACCGATCCCCTTTCGATCCCGGTGAAATTTTCGAAATCCCACGTTATTCACGTTTATCCGAATCTATCGGCGCATCAGTAAGGATGCATCCTTTATCTGCTTTTCGGGAGGTTTGGGAAGCCGAGATAATACGGATAGGAATAAAAATGTACGCACGCTGGAGTGAACTCTACTAGGAAAAATATAGGGTTGCTGGAGAACATCATAAGTTGAACATTTGTAAGTTCGTAGATGTTTTAATTAGTCGAACATTTGAAAATTTAGGGTTGTTTTAATCTGAAGGTGTGAACATTTGGAAAATTACACATGTTTAAGTTCAAAAGTTTCAGGAAATTACAGAATAATAAATATGGAAATTATTAAATTTTCAAGATCACATATTAAATCGTTCACATCACTTATTCACCAAAATCGGAGAGCAAAATTAAAGACAGAGAATCATCTCCTCGTTACATACAATCGTAGACAACTTTTTAAACCACCAAGGACCTATATCCCTAAATCCTTAAATTTATCAAATACAGGATGTCTCACAACTAGTGTAGGTCCCTGAAATGGGTAGCTGACGAGATTCTGAATATTTCCCTCTGCAAAAATGGGGTTTGAAGCTTCGTTTGTGAATTATTAAGGAAACGGGCCAATCAGAGCGCTATAACCCTAGATAACATAGATGTCCCCTAAGTTCCATCATTCCCTAAATAAATATCAGAAGACTAGGGAGGATAGCCTCCCTCAACCTCCAACTGTACCTCACAACATATTTTTAAAAATAGTATCAAATATCTACTCTGCATGTAGTGCGAAAAATGACAGTTTGAACACGTAGAGATAAATGAATTACACGAATACACCGTGTAAATGTGTGCCACATAAATTATATCGGATAGTGATAATAAGAAATGAAATTGGACTAACCGGAGACAGAGCCTCCTGCATGTGCAGGGGTGTGTTGTCGGCTTCGTCGGTGCAAGTCGACATTCTCCTGCGCTGTCTTCCAGTTCTCTTTCCTCGTCGTATCGTGGCTCGGTTCTTGCTCCCTTTTCCTCGATCTTCTTCCTTCTTTCCTCGAACGATCTTTGTGATCGAGGAGCTTCTTTCAAGTGGTCGATTAACCGTGTACTACGTCTACACGAATTCTAGTCAAAGGGTTTGCGTATCACAGGCTGCTGAGCGTTGTATGGCACGT
Organism: Megachile willughbiella; assembly: GCA_945859595.2. NCBI lineage: Eukaryota > Metazoa > Arthropoda > Insecta > Hymenoptera > Megachilidae > Megachile > Megachile willughbiella. Next base: position 11,932,092 of record OX243798.1, on the reverse strand, counting down.
CGTTAACGGAAGAAGAGCGGTTGAATCACCTGCGAAACGAACGAAATAGAAAAAGAATACCAAATTACATACTAAACATGTTATTATGCGTTATGGTATAATATGTACGATTATAGACTCTTGTTATATTGCCAGGGGTGATGACGTTATGAATGTGATGAGATTGATATATTAAGTGAATGTTCGGAAGTAGTGATGGGTTATTTTGTCAAATATTTTATAACCACATATCGCCTTGTGTTACCGTGCGTTATATTTTCACCTATTTCCATTGATTTGGATCACTATTTCCACATGGATCGCAACGTGTTGATATCTCTATGCGTTAGATCGTCACGTGTTAAATTGCCACGCGTTGGGTCGCAACGCGTTAATGTCTCCTCGCGTTAAATTGCCATGGGCAGTATTTCTACGCGATAGATTGCCACGGGTAATATTTCTATGTTTTAGATCACCATGCGCCATATTTCTACGCGTTAAATTACCACGCGCCGTATTTCTATATGTTAAATTACCACGCGCCGTATTTCTACGCGTTAATAATTTTACGCGTTAGATCGCCACGCGTTAATATCTCTACGCGTTAAATCGCCAGGTGTAGTATCTTCACGCGTTATATCGCCAAGCGCCAATATCCCTACGCGTAGTATCTCTACGCGTTAGATCGTTACATATAGTATCTCTACCCATAAAATTCCCTCGCGTTATATCACCACGCGTCAAATTGTCACGTTCAGAATCGTCACGCGTCAATATCTCTACGCGTCAGATCTCCACGCGCCATATTTCCTCGCATAGTATACCCACATATTACGCCACGCATTGGATCACCACGCGTTACATCGCCACACAATGAATCCCCACATTAGATCACGCGTAGAATCTCCATTCTACTTTGACGCGTAAAATCACGCATTTCTCTACATATTAAATTGCCCCGTATTGACTCGTCGGAGATTTCCGTTACATCGTCCCGTGTCATATCACCTCGCGTTATACCATCATACATCACCACGCGTGATATTACCATTGCGTTATACTATTGCAGATAGCATTATACCGTCACGCGTCATTTGATCGTATCCAACCGACATTCAACATATTGTCATGCAGCATATTGCGTACGCCTTAGTCCACGGCCATATAACAAGAGTCTACCGCTGTAACTAAAGCGGAACCGAGCGAAGAGGCCGCTAATTCGCTGAAACATTGCCTCGTCTCGGTTCGATTGCGCAACGTGCAATCAGTGGGACCAGCTGGTTCGCCTCTCCATTCATTTGAACCGGCTACAGCACGGTAGACAAGCACGTCAAACTGGAAACGGTTTCGCGGTCGCGGCTCTGATAGACAGGTGTAATAAACCGGCGTGGAAGACAGACAGGCGGGCAAACCTGCTGACCGGTAAGCGAGAGTGAAAAGCGGCGGTCAGACCGGGACACCGAAACACGTTCTTTTTTTCGCGGGAGTATCATCCTAAACGGCTTCTTAGCCGAATACGCAGGCGACGGAGGAAGGAAGCCGTCGAACCGGCCGGCGGTATCGCGAAGTCGGCCGGACAGGAAACGGGAGCCGCATTTTTGCGCGGCAAGTCAGTCCGGGGCGGAAGAACGAGATCGCGGAGGGATCAGGAAGGCCATCGAGTAGGATCCGCAAGGCGAGATCCAGAATAGCAGGTTCGACGTTGACTGGGTTATCGCGTGGCCAAAAGAGAATCCGTGGACGTTGTCGAAACCAGTCGGACACCACGAATTCTACGTCTTCGAGTCTCTCTCGTCCAGGTGGATTGTTAGCGAAACCAGTTGGTTCCCTCTTCTCCCGGCTGGTTCGTCTCCTCCTACTACCAGCGTGGCTCGAAGGAGGGCAGCCGCGTGAAACTGGAATTCAGCTCGCGACCGAGCTGACGGATAGACAGGTGTAATAATAGACGTAACGAGGAAGTGGTATCATCGAGAACGGGCTGGCAGGCAGATCTCGGATGCGGGCGGAAAATCGAGGAGGACTCGGCATCTACCCCGTGTTTGGGCTGTGTACGTTTGGCCAGGGGAGGATCACTCGGAAGAACAAGACGAACCGGCTGCTCTCGGACGAGAGAAAGAGAGGGAGAGGAGAGACAACAAACAGGGTGGCGGGAAGTAGGTAGGTTGGTGACTACCTACTACGCGGAAGAAGGAGATTGGGGCGACCGGGGAGAAGGAGTAGGTACACCAAGCCGGTATACAACCGCGGGCCGGAGACGAGAAGCCAGAGGAGCAGGTTCGGCCGGTCTAACCTGATTCTCAAAGGGAACCCTGCATCAGATTGGACCCACCTCCGTGGGTCCGTTTGTATTTCAAGTACCTGTACTCCCTCGCTTCGCGTCAGTGGACGATGCCTCCGGAGACGGAGGACTCGACGAGTCTTAGCGAAGAGGAACGAGCTCCTCGGGACTCGGTCGATCACAGTCCCGGGGAACTCGTGGTCTCCGCGGAGATCGGGTCAGGTGTCTGGGCAGCGCGCGTCACCTCTCGGGCCTAAACGGATCGGGCAAACTCGTCCGAGTGATCGTTCAGTGGCTACGGGACTGTGAACATCCACCGACTTCGTGGTCTCTCCGACGCTATTCATTGTTTGAAATCGGCGAGACCGTTCGAACTTGGCCTACGGATCGAGATGTTTGCTCGTCTCCGACCGAGTACCTGGACACAACGAGTCAACTCCTCCTTTTTACTACCTGCGAACGTTCCGAGGTTTATGGAGGTCCGGTGTCCTCTCCGTGCAGTGTTTCGGGAGTGAGAATTAGTGGCGAGTTTCGATTGTGGGAAAGATCCTTGATGGTCGTCGGGAGACGCTACGTGGGCAAAGCGATTAGCACGTGTGTCTCTGTGGCCACGGGGCAGAGAGAGGAAAAGAGAGAGGAGAGACGACGACGCCGAACCGTCGTTCGAGAACGTTCTCCAAATGCCTATCGCGGCTCGACACGCCGCGTTATATAAAGTCGGGGGAACGCGTTGCATACGGGGCGCCGCGCGATTCCATTAGCGGACACCATTAACCGGGACCAATTACGCTCGCTAGTCTTCCATTCACTCTCTTCGCTGGACTCGGCTCGCATAATTTCCTTCGATATCGAACCTTCTCTCTTCCACTTTGGACGTTTCGTCGACGAAAATCGTGCCGGTTTCGGCCGGGAACGAGATCACCGAGGGGGCAAACCGCGGAGGATGATCCAGACGAACCGGATGGTCCCACGTATCGGCGCGTGCTGATGCACCGGCGGGTCACCTGCGCGTCACCTGTGCGTCATCGCGCAGGTAGTCGGTGAACATCCGCGAGGAAGAGGTCGCGCGCGCGCGCGCGCGAACGCGCGCAACACCCGGGGAACGAGATACTCACTTGTCGGAGCTAGCGTCGGAGCGTACAAAAGGAAGCGCAGTCGGAGGAGGTTGTTGCGGTGCATCCGACAGCGTATTCTCCAAGATGGATCGACGATCGACGAAGCGGACGATCTCGCGCGCGCATGTATGCGTCATATACGTGGCGAGCGGTCGAAGAAGGTGGTAGGTCGCAAGGGTGCTGGTGGGGTGGGGTGGCGGGGGAGGGAGGGGGCCAACTACAAACTACTAAGCGTCCCTCCTGTATTCCGGATCACATCTCAACGGATGATAGTGTCACCACCTTCGCGATGGACCGAGCCGCGCTCGCGCGGATTTCGCGGTTTCCTTCGAGGCGGCTGCTGTTCCTGGTAGGGTACCCTGTCGAGGGGGCACCCTGGTGCACCGAGGACACGCACGTACGAGAAACTCGTGTGTGCGCGCGCGTGTACGTGCGTGTTCGTTTCGGGGCGAACACGCGGACACGTACGGAAAGGAAGCACCGTGAAACTCACAAAATTCACTCCGCGCACCTCATTATCCTCGTTTCTGGTCCATTCCGCGCGTCGCCGTTCCGCTAAACCAGTCACCAGGCGCTATCGTTCCTTTCGCGCACACCCCTCTTCGACGAGTCACGAGGATACCCGGGAACGGTTTTTCCAAACCGGATCGTCTGTCCACGATTCACACTTGTACACCGGCTTCAGGCACACGCGCACGCTCGCGCAGACCGCGAGTGGTGACCGCGACTAGCACGAGGACGAGCACGACGGGCACGACGAGGACGCGAGGAAGCACCACGGCGAGAACGACGACGACGACCTGGACAACGACGACGCGGGCAAACAGCGCGACGACATCGTAGTAGCCGGTGATCGCGAACGCGAGCGTGTGTACTACGCGCGACCGATCGAGCGACGTCGCGTCGAAGCCGCGGCTCGAGTTCTCGTTTCGATGGAACCTCGTGTGCCGAGCGAACGAGGGTGGAACGGATGCACTACCCCGAACTGTGCGGCCCAACAGGTAGAATTAAACCACCCAAAGTTTGGGCAGCCGCTGCAAGCAACAAACGAAGCAGCCTCACGGTGCTCTCTCGGATCGTTCTCTCTTCTCTCGGGATACGGCAACATGGCCGCCGTCGCCGCCGCCTCCCAGCATCCCGCTCTTGGCTCCGTGTCTCGAGTCCCCTCTCTTCTCTCCGCCGTCCACACGCAAGCACACACACACGCTACCGATGCTTCCTCTCTTTCTTCCCTCTTCTTCGTAACCGCGTTTTTCTCTCTTTCTACGTGTCAGCCTCCCTCGCTCCCGAATCTCCTCGCTGCGTCTCGCTTCGCCCGAACCGTCTTTCCTCGTCCGCTTACCTGGCCACCCTACGACGCCTCCCCATTTCGGCTCTTTCTCCGTTCATCCACCTTCTCTCTCTGGCCCGTTCGCGATCCCCTTCTCTCTCTCTCCATCTTTCTCTTCACCTACCTGTAGCTCTCTCGACGTACTCCCACTCCTCCGGGAGAGAATCCAGCAATAGGCACCGACGTGGAGAGGTGGCGAGGAGAGAGCCTCCGGCTCCTCCGATCGCGTTCGCCATCTCTTCTTCTCTACCTGCCTCGTCTATCCGTTTCTCCTTGTCCGTTTCTCGGTTCGGGTTAGTCTTGTCCGGGCGAGGGACAGGGGGAGGAAGGACGCGGCGGCGAAAGGGAGACGAGAGGAGAGGGGACCAGGAGACAGGATAGCCGGCGCGCAGGTAGCCAACGACGAACAAGGAGAGAGCGAGTTAGCAGGTTCTCGCGAGAGACGCAGACGAGGCGATAGTCTCTTAGGCGACCTGCACGGATACAAACAGAGCATCGAGTCATCGACGAGGCAGCCAGGCAGCCGGGGCTCTTGGCCACCCGGCATTATCGTGTCTCCAGGTCCGTCTCTGTCCCTCCTGACCTGTTCTCCTCGTCCGACCTGCTACCTTGACAAGGATACCTCGCCCTTCGATCCGTTCGAGAGACGAGGACACGGGTACACGCACACGTACGTTATCGTTCTAGCGTTCTCCTTCTTCGTAGCCCGCGAGCCGGCCAAGCCCTCTCCTTGTCCTTCCCGCTACCTTGACAAGGATATCCCCAGGAGTTGGCCGTCCGGCCGAAGAAGGAGGAGGACACTGCGTACGTAGATTATCGTAATTCTCCGGCTCCCTCTCGTCCCTCCGGCCTGCCACGATACGGACTCTCTCGTTCGATCCCCGAAGCGTTTCTCCCCGCGTGTTCCCACCTTGAGAAGGATATCCAGATATCGCGAGACGTCCGTGGACCAAGTCTAAGGTCGAGCCGCCAAGGTGAACGAAATGTGGCTTGGTCCACGCGCGATTCGATGCTCAGCGATCGTGTCGGTAGCGCCGGTCAAACATTCCGAGCCGACATTTCCATCGACTTTCACCTGGTCTTTGTTCTCCGCGAGATCGTTCGGGGAACGGAGACGCGACCGTTCTCTCCCTCTTTTATCGAGCTTTTTATCGGGGACCGACGAACAGGACGAACGAGAGGAGGAGAAGATTACTCGTGGACGTTCTACGAGGCTCGTTCGATGGCTGGCAAAAAACTGCAGCCTGCGAACAGCAAGAGGAGGAGCAGGACGAAGAGAGACGTCAGGTAGAGGAGGACCGGCGAGGATGAAAATCAAAAAGGAAGACGCGGACGCGCGTGTGCACCGATATAGCTACAGACACACGTGCGTGCTATTGATTCCCCGTTGCGCTCCAGAGGGAGTATATAGACGCAGACGGCGAAGAAGAACGAAGCTGCCGTAGCTGGCTTCTGCTGCTGCCGGCCGGCTACGGAGATGGACTCTCCGGATCGAAAGAGCGAGAAGTTCGGGATGGCGCGAGGGGGAGGTGGCCAGTCGGCTGGCGCTGCTCCGTGAACACACGGCAGAGGGGAAGGAAAGGTTCAGAGGAGAGGAGAGAGTGCGTGAGCACTCTACCGATAGAGGGAACGAGAGGCAGAGGAGAAAATGAGCGTACCGGGACCAAGAAGAAATCTCCTTTCCTCCCTCTTTCTACTGCCCCTTCCGTCCCCCCGGCCTCTCGTCTCCCTGTTCGCCCGTGCACCAAGGGAGAGAGATTAAAAAGAGAAAAAGCAACGGATGGAATTAAAAGAGGAAAAAACGAGCCGAAGGGAAGAAAGACGGAGGAGAAAGGAAGAGGAGGAGCTGGAGCGAGAGGGAGACTCGTGAAAAATGGGCAGCCAGCCACGGAGGACAGCCTCGGGCTACGTCGCGATGTGTTTTAAAACGGACGGCTGACCGCGAAAACTCAAAATTTTTTACATTTTTCGCTACGATAATATTCGGTACGAACGGTGAACGAGGCGAACGGAGACCTCTCGTTTGCGATGTGTTATTGGAACCACGTGTTATTTCAGAAATATTTAGTTGTACAGTGAATGGATGACATCGATAATTGGGGTGGGATATCTGTACCTAGGATCAGATACAGGTTTTGGACATCTACATCTAGGGATAGATATAGATTTCAGGTATATAAATTGATAATTTAATTAGGAATTTCATAACAAGCTATTCATACATATTTCATTAGAATGTTCTTACATTTTTCATTTCAATCGTTCTGCGTTTTGTTTAGTCTTAACTGAACCAAAGGTTTTAGGTCTTAAACGTCAACCATACAGATTTAGTGTACAGCAGCAACTATGCATTAATTCGTCTCGTTTGTACAACTTTAGGTACTTTGTATCATAGTTTCAAAAGATCTATTCAAATGATATAACCATCAAATTCAAGAGATATTAGCGACAGTTTCTATAATATATTCTCTCCGTGTAATGTTTTGATAAGCGACTTTTCTTTCAAAAATTTCACTGACACATACAACCGTATTGACACTTCTTAGCTGTGTTCTTAACACATTCTCAGTTTCCAACCACATTTCAAATTTTCAAATGTATTATTTCCAGTTTTCAACAGTACTATCAACTATTGCATTATCAAATGTGTTACTGATACGTTTGCTATAGCTTGAAATATTAAGAAAAATATTTCACATCCCAAGTACCAAGTCACGTATTCAGATACGTGTTACCAAAATACACTATTCACTGTCACATGCGATGCTACGTCCTAGATTCACAGATAAAAAGAATACACGAATCTGACTGGTTGCAGAGCAACCTTGTAGGTCCTAAGTAGTCCGCAATTTGAACCACAAATATTACAAATATTTATAAATCGTTTCAGTACAAAATTAGTATCATCAGTTTCCATGCATTATGCATAAACGGATGTTTATGCATTTATGACACACCGAAGTCTGCAAAATATTCATTGTGGACCTCACAAATCACACGATTTATTTATACTTTTCAGACCTATTTATATCTCAAAAATATGATAAGTACCCGCAGTCTGGTAATCGCATTTAATTTAAAAATTAAATTATTTATTTACACCTGAAAAGTTTGGAGATACACGATAATAAAATTTAATTATTTATGCATTTACGTTTTTGTCGATAATTTGCGAAGTCTATGAACATGTATTACGTAGTCTACAAACTGTCACAGATTACAAGATTTATTACACTGTGCAGATTTGAATATACGAAAGAATTTGAACGGCAAACACCTAGTAATCGCAGGAAAATTAAAAATCAAATTGTTTGCTCGTGCAGGTATATGTTTGCGAATAATGTCGATACAAAGGCTGCGTAATTGGTACCCTAGTTTCGTAAGATATCGATCGGGTTTATTTTCTGAATCGCAAAGCGGCGTTAAGTAGCTGGCCGCGAGTGTACATAAAGTTGTGCGTGGCTCGCGTGGCGAATTATTCCGCGTGGCTGGTACACCGGCGATATGTACGGCGGCGATGTTCAGCAGGGAGTAATTAGGGGATCGGGGCTCGTGACAGCGGACGGATATAATTTGAATACGCACGCCTTCCCGTGAGAATCGTCGTCGCGGTCGTTACGCGTGCACGTTGCCCGGCGTGGGTGGCTGCACGCAACCGCGTGGGCGGATCGAAACCGAGAAGAAGACGAACAAGTGGGAGGAAGAACGACTCCGTGTTTTCGAAGGGAAGTGGCTTGCGACCGCGTTTTTAGACGCTTCGCTGCTAACCTACACATTTTTTCCTTATCCGAACTCTTTCGAGATGTTCGCCATCAACGATACATGGACGTCTCGCACGACTTAGTCGATGGAGCTGACAATTTTTTTATAAGTAATTTTTAATCTGAAATTCGGGAATATGGGGATTTGGGAATTTGAAAATTTGGCAATTTTGGGATATGGGGAATTTGAGGTTGGAGCATTTGGGGATTTGAGATATGAGGAATTTGGGATTTGAAAATTTGGGAATTTGGGGATATGGGGAATTTGAGATTGGAGAATTTGGGGATTTAAGATGTGGGGAATTTGAGATTTGAAAATTTGGGAATTTGGGGATATGGGGAATTTGAGATTTGATAATTTGAGAATTTGGGATTTGAAAATTTGGAAATTTGGGAATATGGGGAATTTGAGATTGGAACATTTGGGAGTTTAAGATATGGGGAATTTGTGATTTGAAAAATTTTGAGAATATGGGGATATGGGGAATTGGGGAATCGGGCAATTTGGAGATATGGAGAATTTTAGGATTTGGGAATTTGAGGATATGGGGAACTTGGAATTTGAAAATTTAGGAATTGGGGAATTTGGAAATTTAAGAGTTGAAAATTTGGGAATTTGGAATTAAAAAAGTTGGGAATTGGGGGATATAGGGAATTTAAGAGTTGAGAATTTGGGAATTTGAGCATATGGGGAATTTGGAATTGTGTAATCAATGCTGTATACAGTGTATGTAATTGCAACACATTTACTATTTCATATAATACAACAATTTGAAATAAATGTTATTTCACTAAAACTATAGTGTTATACACTATAAACATACTGTATAGACATAGTGAGACACAGTGAGACACGATGAGACATAGCGAATTGAACATAATGAAGCAGACAATAGTAGTAATTAAAATGAACAAATAACTTCAGTAGAAGAAGAAATGAATTCAGTAAACTTTACAGATAAAAAATTTCAAAGTTGTCCAACAGTAAAAATCAACTGAAAAGAAATAAATGGGACATCCATTAGACCAGATTTCCGTAAATAAAACGAAAAATCCATTCCCTGAAATTTTCACACGAAACCTTTCCATACAGTGACATCCTTTTCCTGCAGTCTCGAATTTGATTCAATTCGAAGAAACGCCATGTTCAATTTCGCTCTACGAAAGGAAGTTAAGAGGCTGACGACTGAGAAAAGGATTTATCTAACTGATGATAAATGACAGTGTCATCGCGGAGGACACGCATTTCACCGATAATAACTTGTCGTCAGTCGTTCAGAAGGATGCGCGCAATTACGAGTGACACGACCCACGACAGAGTCTACCGAAAGCAACGAGTGATGCATCTTCTTGCGTTATCTCTGACACGTTTAAATAAAACGAACAGTTTCGTCCGTTCGGCTGTCCTTCCCCCGATACAGCGGCAAAGCATCGGCATTCCACTTGTCGCGATTCCGCGAGATTTTCCAACAGCACGCTGTTGGAACTTTACCGTTCGTCGTGATGAATCGATACAGCCTAACCGTGGTATGTGCTGAAATACCTAACGTTCGTTGCATTGCATAATTTCGGAATTTTCGAAAGTCCTGTCCAAAGTCATGTGAACTTTGCATCAAATTTTGGTGCTAAAGCTAAGTTAAGTATGATTAAGAATGATTGGACCATTTGGGATTATTAAGGATAACAAAAGTCCTCTTCATGGTGTCGAGGATAGTGAATATAATTAATATTAGCATTCTAGAAATTTTTGGAGAATTTCTAGAACAGTGACAGTAAAAGTATTTGTACAAATATTTTCAGTACTTCGTATCAAATAATTAATATCTTCATTCAATAATCAATATCATCAGTCGATGTTCCTCAAATAACATCACCAAAAGCAATCAATAAATGTTAAGATGTCAACAAACATTGAACCCTAAAAGAATTGATCTTCGCTATAATTTCTCCGAATTCTCCAAAGAGGATACTAAAGTCCCCGTTATAAATTCTCGCATAAAAAATTCCTAGAAAATCGTGAATGCAAATAGAAGAAAAATGAGGTGGTTTTTTAGCACCTGCTACTATTGACCGATCGAACGAGTCGTTCCTCTGGTCTACGGTACACGGTTGCTTTTTTTTTATCGCCACGATCTCCGGCGGGTTCTGTTTACTCTCGAAACGCGGGCAACGCCGACCAGTGACCGGTCTTCCGTCGAACAGGTAGCTTATGATGTATTGTAGCCGTGCACGTGAATAGATGCAACATCGACGTCTCTCTGAATGAAACGCGCGAACCGGTCGCGCCGACCATTACGCGAGAACACGAGCGGGTTTAACCAGGCCGCGGTGATTTCGATGCCGGCACGCGAGATGCGCCGAATCTTCGTCGGAGACTTCAATGCTTCGTCGACCACGCGTTCGAATCTCCACATTTTTGTCACTTGTGGAATTTTATATGTTGGAAGTCGGAGCGAAGGAAATCCACGTGTCAGAATTCGCTGTGCAATATTATGAGGAATTCTTAGGGATGGAATTTGACAAGCTGGAATTAATAGCGATGGAATTGCGCATAATAGAATTCGAAGTGATGGAATTCTAAGTGTGGAAATTTTATATGATGGAATACCGGATAATAGAATTTGAAGTGATGGAATTCTACGTGTCGAAATTCCGTATGATGGAATTTCATGCGATAGAATTCGAAATAATGGAATTTGATATTATGGAATTCGACGCGATGAAATTCTGCGCGATGGAATTCGACATTATGGAATTTGATGTTATAGAAATCAGGGCGATGGAATTCTACGTGTCGAAATTCCGTATGATGGAATTTCATGCGATAGAATTCGAAATAATGGAATTTGACATAGTGTAATTCCATACGATAGAATTCAGACCGATGGAATTTGACAAGATGGAATTCCTAGTGATGGAATTCGACGCGATGGAATTCCATAATATAGAATTAGAAGTGATGGAATTCTATAATATAGAATTAGGAGTGATGGAATTTCACGCGATAGAATTCTACACGATGGAATTCGATATTATGGAATTCGACGCGATAGAATTCGAAATAATGGAATTTGATATAGTGTAATTCCATACGATAGAATTCAGAGCGATGGAATTTGATAAGATGGAATTCCTAGTGATGGAATTCCATAATATAGAATTAGAAATGATGGAATTCCACGCGATAGAATTCTACATGATGGAATTCGATATTATGGAATTCGACGCGATGGAATTCGACATTATGGAATTTGATGTTATAGAATTCAAGGCGATGGAATTCTACGTGTCGAAATTCCGTATGATGGAATTTCATGCGATAGAATTCGAAATAATGGAATTTGATATAGTGCAATTCCATACGATAGAATTCAGAGCGATGGAATTTGACAAGATGGAATTCCTAGTGATGGAATTCGACGCGATGGAATTCCCTAATATAGAATGAGAAGTGATGGAATTCCACGCGATAGAATTCTACACGATGGAATTCGATATTATGGAATTCGACGCGGTGAAATTCTGCGCGATGGAATTCGACATTATGGAATTTGATGTTATAGAATTCAAGGCGATGGAATTCTACGCGACGAAATTTCATATGATGGAATTTCATGCGATGGAATTCTACACGATGGAATTCGATATTATGGAATTCTACGCGATGGAATTCGACATTATGGAATTTGATGTTACAGAATTCATAGCGATGGAATTCGACGAGGTAGAATTCTTTATACTAACTTTCTGGTATTTAATACTCATGTATACACACATATATGTGGATTCGTACATATTAATACTGATTTTTGTATATTATTCATACATGATTTATTTTTGTATATTATTTCTATATGATTTGTTCTAGTATATTATCTGCATCTTAACTAGTATATTATCTACATATCATTTGTGTATATTATCTGCATATGATTTATTTCCCTATATTACTTGCATATGATTCACTCCTGTATATTGTCAGCACACGATTCATTTTTGTACGTTATTCGCATGCAATCTATTTTTGTTACTTGCACAAATAACCACGTATTTATTTTCTAACAACCGAGCTAGGGTTTTGAAAGCCTCAAAGAGAAAATACCATACAATCATGGCCGCAGAGCCCATTCGCTTTTCGCACTGACCGATTCTCAGGAATGGGAAAGCAGCCGATAACAATCGGCGTTTTAACAATATCGAATAAACGTTTCATTACCTCCTGGCTAACGATATAGTCACGCTATTGCAGAAACGCGTGGAATTGCGTGCGGCAAAAACGAGTTAATGTACCGCAAACAATATATAGGTACGTATACAGTATTTTCTAGCGATAAATCTCATTTTACGGCTTCCACTTTTTCAACATTCGAATCTCCCGTTCTATTACCGCCGTCGACGCGTAGTTTGCCTCCTTAATCGATAACCTTCGCTGAAAAAGAAGTGTTAGATTATTTTATAACGTACAGCGTTTACTAATTATATAACCGTGATTTCAATTAACCTTTCTGAACGCCGAAACCACAAATGTATCGTAAATAAGTTATTTCAACGAAACCGCTTCATTCGATACTGTGAAGAGAAAATGGAAGAAATGAATCGTTTAATGCGAAAGTGCTGTTCGCCGAAAAAGTTGATTACTGGATAATGTGGGATCAAGTAAAAGTTTTTTAAAACGGTCTCGAATGTTACGTCTCTTTTATAAGCCTCTGTGAAATTCATATACTTTGATGTAATGATCCCGTTTTTTATTCAAACATAATCATTTTACTAATCATACTTATCAATTATATTACTCTATCGCAGAGACTCTACAGAGACCTTTTTGTCTAAAGTGTTAGATCAATAATTTATATTATATATTAAGTCTAATAATGTATTAAATAAAATTATGTTAAATATTGTACAAAATATAATTTTATTTTGTGAATGAATGTAAATCCACGAAATAGAGTTCCAATGTAAATAAAGTAAAATGAGTTAACCTCTTCAATTATTTATTTCTATAAGAACCGATGGATGAAAAAAGAACTGAAAGATCATTAAAGGGTGAAATAGTTCAAATATTAAAGTTTGTTACGACTATATTATAAAGTGACTGTTCTTTTCTAATGCCATCAGTTAGCGCTCGTTAAATGGATCAAAAAAGAGCCAAAAGATAAAAGAGCTCACAGCAATAAAAAACTATAGTCAGAAAGAAAATTCTATTTTTAAAAATGTTACTTTAATGTCCTACATATCGTTGCAGCTTGCGAAGCGAGGAGAAGAAAAGAGGAAAAGAAAAAACAAAGGTGGTCATTCAACGTTCTTGCTAAATAAGTTCACGCAGTCCATCATCGTCAGCGCGAAAGTTCTCGAGAGCTCGGCGAGAGCTTAATCGTCTCTGCTCTCCCAGCCTCGATTAACTCGCCAGCCGTGTGCGCGATAAATCTGCGAGCACAGTGATGGACATTCGAAACGCTCCCTTGCGAATTTTCAGCCGATTTAATCGTTATGGAGTTTCGTTTACTTCGGAAACCGAAATTTGCTGATTGTTCGGGCAATTCGAGATTTCGGAATTTAGAGATTTGGGGATTTGGAGATTTGGGAATTTGAGAGTTTGGGAATTTAGGAATTTGGAAACTGGGGTTGAGGATTTTCTAAATTGAAGATTTGGGGATTTGAAAATTGGGTGTTTGGAAAGTAAAAAATTTGAAGATTTGGGATTTGGAGATTTGGGGATTTGGAGATTTGGGAGTTTGGGAATTTGGGAATTTGGAAACTGGGGTTGAGGATTTTCTAAATTGAAGATTTGGGGATTTGGAAATGGGGTATTTGCAAAGTAAAAAATTTGAAGATTTGGGATTTGGAAATTGGGGAATTTGGAGATTTGGGAACATGGGAGTTTGGGAATTTAGGAATTTGGAAACTGGGATTGAGGATTTTCTAAATTGAAGATTTGGGGATTTGAAAATTGGGTATTTGGAAAATAAAAAATTTGAAGATTTGGGATTTGGAGATTTGGGGATTTGGAGAATAAAAAATTCGCAGATTTGGGGATTTGAAAATTGGGTATCTGGAAAATAACAAATTTGAAGATTTGGGATTTGGAAATTGGGGAATTTGGAGATTTGGGAATATGGGAGTTTGGGAATTTAGGAATTTGGAAACTGGGATTGAGGATTTTCTAAATTGAAGATTTGGGGATTTGAAAATGAGGTATTTGGAAAATAAAAAATTTGAAGATTTGGGGATTTGGAGAATAAAAAATTCGCAGATTTGGGGATTTGAAAATTGGGTATTTGGAAAATAAAAAATTTGAAGATTTGGAGATGTGAGGATTCGAACGTTATCGATTTGGAAATTTGAGAATTTGAAAATTTGAAGATTTGCAGGAATAAAGATTTTTATATTTGAGAAATCGAAGATATAGTAAGTTGCAAACTTGAAAATCCAGAGATTTCATAATTGAATATTTGGAAATTTGAAGATTTTTAATTCAGAAATGTAAAAATTTGGTAATATGCTAATTTTCTAATTTGCTAATTTAACCATTCCTAAAATGACAAAATTTGAAAACTAGCTAAAAATTTTAAATATGTGAAAGTTCAAAAATGTCAGAATGAAATATCTTCCCGTCTGCCACTGAAATTTCACTTACAGCAAAATTTCGAAATTTTTTCAGAAGCGAGTCCACACATTCTACACATCGACCCCGATAACTAGTCTGATACAACCCTGAAGGTCCAAATTTACGAAAACCGTTGAAAAAGTAGCTATTAACGTCGTTATAGTAATTCGAAGAAGAAAAATGAAATAAGAAAACAATACGTTGGACGCATAATAAGGCTCGGTATAAAACTCGAACTTTCACCGACGCGACGATGGAGTGTGCGTGTAATTCGCTGAAAATTACGAGGATCGTTGGCTGTTAATTACGGATCGCTGGTAAAGAAAGAAAAACCATATTGACTCGTGTCTTCGGTGATTATGGCTTCTCCTTTTCAGCGTTTCCAATTGGTTTTTCATTTAGCCTAGTATACTAGGCTCTAACACAACTTTCTTTTAAGTAGGATACATATTTTCAACTTTCAAGCATTTATATCTTCACATTTGCAAATTTTCCAATTTGTATATTCTTAAATTTCTTAAATTTTCAAATCATCAAATTTCGAAATTTTCAAATACTTAAATTCCAAGAATTGTAAATAGTCAAATTTACATTTGCCCATCTTCAAATCTCTAGATCCTCAAATGTTGACTAGTACTGGTACTAACATTCTTTTATCTTGAAACATTCCTTGGTACATAAATTCCTAGATCCTTATCACAATGCCCAAAAGTTTTGAAATTCATCGAAAATTTCTAAATAACTTTAAACTCGATGGTGCTCGATTTGGGACTACCTGAACACTAAAGACCTCAAATTCCTACACTTCTATATTCGTACATTCCCAAATTGCTAGACTACTAAATCCACATATCCCTAAATACGAAAACACCCAAATTTCTACAGTTCCATATCTACATATCTCCAATTATCTAGACCACCAATTCTACATGTCCCCAAATTTCTACTCTCCCATATCCACATATCCCCAATTACCTAGATTACCAAATCCACATATCCCCAAATTTCTACTCTCCCATATCAACATATTCCCAAATACCTAGACCACATCCACATATCCCCAAATTTCTACTCTCCCATATCCACATATCCCCAAATACCTAGACCACCATATCCACATATCCCCAAATTTCTACTCTTCCATATCCACATATCCCCAAATACCTACACCACCAAATCCACATATCCCCAAATTTCTACTCTCCCATATCCACATATCCCCAAATACCTAGACCACCACATCCACATATCCCCAAATTCCTACTCTCCCATATCTACAGATCCCCAAATACCTAGACCACCACATCCACATATCCACAAATTTCTACTCTCCCATATCCACATATCCCCAAATACCTACACCACCACATCCACATATCCCCAAATTCCTACTCTCCCATATCTACAGATCCCCAAATACCTAGACCACCACATCCACATATCCCCAAATTTCTACTCTCCCATATCCACATATCCCCAAATACCTACACCACCACATCCACATATCCCCAAATTCCTACTCTCCCATATCTACAGATCCCCAAATACTTAGACCACCACATCCACATATCCCCAAATTTCTACTCTCCCATATCCACATATCCCCAAATACCTAGATCACCACATCCACATATCCCCAAATTTCTACTCTCCCATATCTACAGATCCCCAAATACCTATCCCAGTAATTCCACATATCCCCAAATTTCTACTCTCCCATATCCACATATCCCCAAATACCTAGACCACATCCACATATCCCCAAATTTCTACTCTCCCATATCCACATATCCCCACATACCTAGACCACCACATCCACATATCCCCAAATTTTAACTCTCCCATATCCACATATCCCCAAATACCTACCTCAGTAATTCCACATATCCCTAAGTACCAAACTCCCCAAATCCCTACCCTCATCCGTTAGTCCCCAAATTCCCAGACCCACAAATCCATATACCAAATCTCCAAAAACTCTCTAAAAACATCAACGAGCGAAATTGTCCTACACATTTTCCCTAGGGAATGCAGATTTGTCGTAGACTGTACGTAGCAAGATTGGCGGCAGGAAACGCGGCGTGATAACGGTATCGAAAGTGTTACGCATACGCAACAGCGAGGCTGGCTCGCGAGGTTATCGTAGCTTTGAACGCGAGGACGCGCGACTAGCAACCTCTAATTTACGTCGCGAAGTCGTACGCTAATCAGCGTGTGCTGCCGCGGAAAATTTATTCCCGCGAGACGAACGGCAGGCGTCGAGAAACGGCCGTTATCGACCCGCGTCACGGAAGCCGTGTCGCGATTACTCGAGCCGATCCGCTTCGACCGGCGAGCGTGCCTCCGCGATTTGTCCAAGAACCGCCGAGCGGAAATGTCTTCGCGCGCGGACAGTAATGGGCTAATCATGGCTTTGTATCGAACGTTTTCTTGCTTCGGGATTCGAATATATAACATTCCGCAAGAATGTGCCTTCTTAATCAGTAGCTTTGCTTCGGACACTTTTTACCATGTGCGATTACATGTCTTCGAATGGGGAAAAATACAATTCTCTAGATCGGTACCCGACGGATAATATTAAATTAGATCATGTAAAATAGCAGAATAAATTGTATAAAATTGTTTATGAAACTTTAGGACTCGAAAGGTTTCGTATAACCTTGCTGCGATGTTTTATGGAGGAAATTATTAAGCAATTAGTACAATAATACACTTCAATTAATTAATATTGTACACAATTGTGTTCAGGTTTCATAAAGTTACTTGAGGTTTTACAAAGTTACTCAAACTTAGACAGAAGTAGGTGAGGTACGTAAAATTTGTATACATGTTATGCACTTGTTACGAGAGACCTACATATCACACACTCGTTACACACATGTGCAGAATGCAATAAAGAATTAATACGACTTCGTCGGATTAAAAATTTCAAAGAAGCCGATGCACGCGATGTCGTGAGAGTGGAAAGAAAAGAAAAGAAGGATTCATGCGTTGCTCCGATAAATCGATCGTCAAGAAATTAAGCCGGCGTTGCGTAACGGTACGCGAAAATCGCACGGATGCCCGAGGGCCGTTCTTGCGTCGCTCTGTTACGGCGAATCGCGTACGAAGACGGCGAAATCGTGCCCGTTAACTTTTCGCAAGAACGGAAAACAGTTACCCCGCTCAGACATGCGTGGCCAAGAGGGATAAGGAGAGCGTTTCATTGACTCTGGCCTGACTTCTTAATGGCCGCACGCCGCGAAACCAGCGACACGAGACCGACTCAGAAAATCCCTCCCGGCAAGCTCCATCGCTTTCGATTGTCCGACATCTATTCTTTCGATAATGTTTACAACATTTAGAAATAGGTTTACTGAGAATACACACTTCCATATGTGTAGAATGTATACATGTGTACATATGAGTAAAGTGTACACACGTGTGCATATGTGTAAAGTGCATATATCAATACATATGTGTAAAGTGTATACATGTATACATATTGTAGAATGTATACATGTGGACATATGAGTAAAGAGTACATATCTGTACATATGTGTAAAGTGAATACATGTATACATATGTGTAAAATGTATACATGCATACATTATGTGTGAAGTGTACACATGTGTACATATGAGTAAAGTGTATAACTGTGTCTATATTAAATACCTTCAAACTGTATACCTATGTTGAGTATAAAAAAACATATTTATATTATGTACGTCTAAAATCTGTACATACAGCCTGTATCTATATTAAATATAGGTTCAGAATGTGTACTTATATTACATATAAGACTGTACCCATATCAAGCATCTTCAGGACGTGTATCTATATTAAATACACTGCTGTTCCTGTATTAAATACCTCCAATACGTGTATCTACATTAAGTGTAAAATTAACATCAAACATCTCTAGAAAATCTGTATTAAGCATAATACTGTACCTATAGTAGGTGCCTCCCATATGTGTACCTATATTTATACCTCCCACATGTGTACACACATTGAACATAAAACTGTACCTATGTCAGTATCTCCCAGTATACTAAATACAAAGTCTTTATCAAGTATAATACAGTATAGTCTTAAGTATGATATTAGCTTCTGTATATGAATATATCAAATATCCCACATGTGTACTCACATTGAACATAAAACTGTACCTATATCAGTGTCTCCCAGTATACTAAATACAAAGTCTTTATCAAGTATAATACAGTATAGCCTTAAGTATGATATTAGCTTCTGTATATGAATATATCAGATATCCCACATGTGTACTCACATTAAATACAGTACCTACATCAGTATCTCCAAAACTACCAAATGCCTCGAAAATGTATGTACCTATACCTTTATCAAGTATAATACAGTATAATATTAAGCACATGAGCTTCTGTTTATGAATATAATGAAGTTCATAATCAGAGTAGCAGGAACCCTTTCGCCGGTCGAAATATCAAGAGAAGCACGTTCGCCGAAATTTGCATTCCCCTTCGTTAGAACGCGTCCAGCGTCTCGGTGAGCGCGAGGGGTCCGAAACGGGGCCCAGATATGCCCAATCAACGGCCACGCAGAACGAGGGAACGCACACGTGAACGGTTCGTTCGTGTACACACGCGTGTCGTAAAAGTGTGCGAAACGCGAGTTCCAGGACTCTCGGTGCACCGAGCTCGTGTGCACTCTCGAGTGATGTGTCGCCAACGCGACGTGTTCGGCCATCGTGGATTCGTGGACAGCCATTTGGGGACCGCCATCGAGAATAGGGCTCAAACATGACCTTTTATCGATTTCCATTCTTCTTTCGTTAACAGTTATCTTATCGTGGTATATGGTCTACGTTGGGAACTGGCACTCATTGTTGTAACATACGAAGAAAGATTTATAATTTTCTTTTACTATAGTCCTTGACACCTTTATCTGACAGCTTCATAAGAAATTTTCAGCAGAATATTTCTATTTGAAATAAATTCAGAAATTATGGAACCATTTTGTAGGATATAAAATGGTTAAAGTTTTCCTTGATACAGAAATGAGTTTTCGTGGTTGCAACTTTTCTGAAGTATATCGATTTTTAAATCTACAAGCGTTATACCAAAAGTGGTAAATTCGCCCCAACTTTCCCAAAACCTTTTTCGTCAAATAGAATGAAAAAGGGTCCGGACAAAATCGATCGAATTTCCCCGCTAATGCAACGGTATCGGCAATTATTTATTCAGGATGCAAATTAATCGTAGTCGGTGCGGCGGTGAACAGCACGACGGATAATAACACAGCTGGAGAACAGGCGGCGAAAGTAAACAGCCACGGCGCGAACGATTCCAGTTCACGCGCGGATAAGCTCCGGTACGGTCGTTAAAAAGCTGCGCGTCTAAACGCGAGCGGGCAACGTTGAAAGTTCGTGACGTCATCGGTTTTTAGCGCCGTTCGAGTAAATCGACCGGCCTTATTGCGAGCCGATCGCGTTCCGTTTTGCATTTAAATCGTCGAACGGCCGCGGGAATTTATGCGGGGCCCCCTTGCGTCGGTGAACACGACCGTTCGATCACGAATTTTTCATCTTTCTTTTGCCACGCTTCGACGTCTCTCTTCGTATATATTATTTGTTTATTTGGATCACGCTGCGATTTCATCGTGTTTCGTTCGCCGGACTTTTTCAATCGTGCCGATCGATTTGATTCGTAAAAACTTTATAAATTATATATTTTCTCTTCGATGCGAAACGTTTTCGTACATAACCATGTAAAAAGATCATAGAGTTGTATGGTCATGTAAACAGGTCGACTTGTTTTAAAATAATAATTTTAGTATGTCAAGTACATGTATCCACATGTGTAAAGTGTATACATATGTACGTATGTGTAAAGTGTATACATGTATACATATGTGTAGAATGTATACATACATACGTGTATGCATGTAAGTATAATGTAAAGGGTACACACGTGTGCATGTGTGTTAAGTGCATATATGAATACATATGTGTAAAGTGTATACATGTATACCTATGTGTCGAATGTATACATGTCTACATATGAGTAAAGTGTACACACGTGTACATATGTGTACAGTGCATATATGTATACATATGTGTTGAGTGGATGCATGTATACACATGTGTAAAACGTATACATACATACATATGTGTAAAACGTATATATATGTTCATACATTATGTGTGAAGTATACACATGTGTACATAGGAGTAAAGTGCATATTGCATGTATGCATGTATACATACGTGTAAAGTGCCTATTTAACCAATAAAAAAAATGATATTTATATAGTGATGTATAAAGGGAGGTTTAACATCCGCATGTGTACATGAGTGTTTGAGATATTTGTTATTTTAAAAATATTAAATAGGAATTTAGATGATATTAGCAGAATAGTAGTTTGCTAAATAGACTGCGAGGCGAATGAATTAAAATATCCGAAGAATTTGCAAGAGCAAGAATTAAAATATCTGGAATTTGCAAGAACAGGAGCAAAACCAGTGAGATGAGAAATATGTATGAACGGATTTGTCGACTTCGAAATTGTAAAATAAAAAGTGATAAATGATCGCGAGTATCATAAGAAATCGCCACTCTTTCAATCGGATTTAAACATCTCAATGTCCGAGTATATCGAACGTGTTAATACTCTCGATAGTTCTCGAATATGCATCTTCAGTATCCACGGTTGTGTGTCGCAATCATCGGATAATTAATAACTGTCGACGAAATCGCGACAGATTGAAACTCTCAGCCTCGACAAGGGAGGTGGCTAATCGAGGCGTTAATTGCGTAACCGTCTAATGATAAATTATCTCTCTTTTCTTACGGTGCAGCGACACTCGTGTGCGATATTTGTATGCACACGGACATGCAGCCTCGTTGCAGCGCGCGGAAAAATTGCGCCACCGTGACGACGGTTGCAAAAGAATCGCACAATACCGCATCATTAATATTCGTCGAACCATCGACACCGCTCGAAACTTCTGCTAATTTGTTTTTTTTCTAGGCAGCTACGCGTTTTTCCCGTGAAAAACGATGATTAACAGAATTCTCGTAAAAGTTTCTTGGTCGATGCTGCGCGTTGAGTTATTGCTATCGATTATCGATATTTTATCAATACTTAACGATAACGTATGGATAATATTTATAGGAATCGAAGGAATATCGTACAATTTTGTTAGTTATACTTTAGCTATAAAGTAACCTAACTTCAAATAAGTATAAGATTTCAATGATAACATTGTGTGGTAGGATAAATTAGCTTAGGTTTACACAAAATTAGAGAATTGTTTCAGTTGTATAGTTAATAATAGCAATAGTTATTTTTTAAGGTAGTTTAAGTTATAATACTTTAGGTTAGGTTAAGTCAGTAATAGTTTATTAATAATAATAGCAATGGTTCGTTTATTCAGGTAGGTTAAAATTCAATTAATTCTACTTGATACAACTTTCCAAAAAATGTATACAGATTCCATCATCATTCAAAAATTCCGACTTAACTCCCACAAAATAGACAACCATTAATTTCATCAATTTCCCTCCAAAATTCATGGTACACACGTGCAAGCGATACACAAATACGTTAAGCGATTTTCCACGTGTCTTCGATCCTACCACCGGTTAATCGTCCTTTCCCTTACAGTCATTCGGATGACCTCAGGTAAGGGTCCTGTAGGTATACGGGACTTTCCTACCTGCCTGTCTCATCCCTGCCGTTGGCTTCTACCTGAAGCGACGTTATATTTATCTCGATCCCCGTATACGCGCCACACTCGTACAAACGCGTACAAGAACGCGTCAGCCCCGAGCGTGAAGACGCGTTTCGGACGCGGATGGCCCTCCACGCTGGAACGTCGAGAGGAGATGCACCTGTCAGCCCGAGGAACACCCCCGTCAGGCTTTTACCTGGCGGAGCGTAAAAAGCCAAAAAACCTTTACCACGGTGAGCTGGCTTTTCCCTTCGTCTCTAATCCGGCATCGTAACTTTTTCCCGATGCCGGCCATTCTGGCCGTGAGAATCCCTCCACTCCCGTATTTTCGGGACCTGCTTCTTTCGCGCCATCGCTGGTTTCACCGAATATTTTAGCATTCGTGTTATTATTCATTTGTGACGTCACGATGATATTGTTGAGATACGGGGTTTTGTGTAGAAGTGTGCAAAATGTAGATATAATGGGTATTTACATGTGTGTGGATTTGGGAATGTAGGAATTATGGGATATGGGGGTTTTGATATAGGGATATTGGGATATGGGAATTTTTGGATATAGGGATATAGGAATATTGGGATACAGGGATTTGGGATATTGGAATTTTGGGATGTACGGATTGGGGGTGTAGTAATTTGGTACATGAGAATTTTGGAATATAGGGATTTGGGATGTAGGGAGTTGGGACGTAGGAATTTGGGATGTAGAGATTTGGGACGTAGAGATATTGGGATGTAGAGATTTGGTATATAGGAATTTTGGGATATAGGGATTTGGGGTGTAGTAATTTGGTACATGGGAATTTTGGCATATAGGAATTTGGGATGTAGAGATTTGGGACGTAGAGATATTGGGATGTAGAGATTTGGTATATAGGAATTTTGGGACATAGAGATTCCGGGTGTAGTAATTTGGTACATGGGAATTTTGGAATATAGGGATTTGGGATGTAGGGAGTTGGGACGTAGGAATTTGGGATATTGGGATGTAGAAAATTGGTATATAGGAATTTGGGGTGTAGTAATTTGGTGCATAGGAATTTTGGCATATAGGGACTTGGGATGTAGAAATTTGGGATGTAGAGATTTGGTATATAGGAATTTTGGGATATAGGGATTGGGGGTGTAGTAATTTGGTACATGTGAATTTTGGAATATAGGGATTTGGGACATAGGAATTCGGGACGTAGGAATTTGGGATGTAGGGATTTTGAATGTAGAGATTTGGGTCGTAGGGAGATTGGGATGTCCCTAGAATTTCCAATTCTTGTATCTCTACATCCCTAGAATTTCCGATTCTTATATCCCTATATCCCTATATCCTTAGAATATCCGATCCTTGTATCCCTATATCCCTAGAATTTCCAATTCTTGTATCTCTACATCCCCATATCCCTAGAATTTCCTATTCTTGTATTTCTATATCCCTATATCCCTAAAATACCCGATCCTTGTATCCCTATATCCCTAGAATTTCCGATTCTTTTATCCCTATATCCCCATATCCCTACATCCCTACAATTTCTGATCCTGCATAAAGAAACAACTGAACGTTAATGAACGTATAAAGAGAAACGTATTTATAGGAATTGTTGCATGTAAATTTCCTCTGTTCGAACAAAGACGTCAAAGGTGAAACGTCCGCAATGGAATCTAGCAGCGGCAGAGGTGTTTATTTTGGCGAAACACGGGAACAGCTCGGCGTTAAAGGGAATTCTTAACGTGTTGGCGAATGTTTTTTCTCAGGTGGGTTAAAGGTGAGATGTTGGTGAAAGGTTTCGGGTTCCGAGGCGAGAGAGTGCATCAAAGTGCATTTAGGTGTTTCGAATTGAACCCACTCCTCGTTCCAGAACCCTTCATCCTTCCTCCACGATGTCTTTGTTCCTTTATTCCTTTCTTTCGCTTTATCTTATCCGCCTCGATTATTTAACCTAACCTCTCGTTATAATTATCTTCTCGGAATTTGTCGCTTGTTATTGTTATCTCGGAATTTGTCATTTATAATTATTATCTCAGGATTTGGCATTTTTTATTATTATTTCACAATTTGTTATTTGTTATTTTTATCTCTGAATTTGTTCTTTATAATTGTTATTTCACAATTTGTTATTTGTCATTTTTATCTCTGGATTTGTCATTTATAATTATTATCTAAAAATTTGTTAATTACATTACAGTTTGTCAATTAAAATTATCAGACTTAAAATTATAAAACTAAAATTATTAAGACTTGTCCTTCATAATTATTATCTCAAACTGTGTCATTTATAATTATTATTTAACGATAATTAATTTCATTCAGAGATGTACTGTATTGCATGATCAGAAATGACAAACATAATTTGTTTTTGTTCGACTTAATAATAACCAAAGAACCTAACCTAACTTTTGCAGAATTTGTCAACACGATTTTTGTCATATATTTATCTAAAGAGTCCTTTGCATCTTCTATACAAATATTAAACAACGCTGTTAAATAACCGGCGAAAATCGTGTCCATCGTTTCATTATTATCCACGCTTTCTCAATCTAATCTGCGTCGAGTGAAATCGCCTGAAAACCTCTCCATAAAAGCGACGATGATCCATCGACGTTAGTTTTCTAATTGCAGCATCGGCAGACATCGTCGCTAAAAATCCGCGGATTATCGGAATAATCGGCGTTCCACGCTTATTAAATTATAAACATAAATGCATTCAGCAATCAGCGTCGTCGCAAAAAAGCCAACTCGCCGGCTTTCCCACGTTCACCTCTGCTCATTCACGACCGCGCGATTAACGGTCGATTGAATGATTTAATCAATTGCAAAATTTTGCAAAATCCTCTCGGGGACGAAACTTTCCTTAAACTCGATCCAGGGATGTTCACGGCTTTCCGGTCGGACGAGCGAGAAGGTCGAATTCCATCTCGAAAGGCTGATATGTTAATTGGCCACTCCGATAAAGTTTCGATGAAGCCTCGATGCACTTCGACCGTGTCTTAAAAGAGAAATTTCAACTGCTCAAGCTTTGCTAATGAGTTTTATAATGTACCGATGTTCATCGAAATCGGGGAAAACGTTATTTCATAAATTCAAGGTACTTGAGTGCGAAAGTTACTTGAGTGCGACAGAGACGTTCTACGACACAATTTTCTTATGACCCCCTTTTTATTTTCACGCTTATATAAAATATCTTACATATTCTATAAATAATTCTGGATGTTATCTAAAATATTTTGGATATTATCTAAACAATTATAGATATTACATAAAGTAATCTTAACATTTGACGAACGTAATTCTTCGCGTCTATCTTTGTCTTTCTTGGTTTCCGGACATTTTTCAGAAAATTAATTAAACATGTATGTGTTAAAGCGCTGAATCAACACTATTCTTGATAAAATTTTACAAAGTTCTTTACTTACGTATTTTTTAAGAGCATAATATTTCGTGAAATATTTATCCTGTTGAAGGAACCTGCTAGAATTGATTTTAGTAAACTCTTTTAAACTTGCCATTTTCATGCAAATTATTAAAAAATACTTCCTAAACAGTCCAACTACGTAGTAAATTGAAATAATATTAACTCTGTCTCTATATCTCTGTCTCGTTGCCCCAGTCTCATTGTCTCATTAATAAATGTTTAATAAAAATCCAAGCAAAATCCGTAATTCTTTACTTGACAAAATTGAGCAGACGAATATTATGAACGAACAATCTACTTCAACAGCAGTTCAAGTAGATGCACATCTAAACAAGTATCATTTCGAGAGCGATCAGATTTGATAAAACACCGGGACATAAATATGCGCGCGCAGTTTAAACGTCGCCGCGAAGTAGTAAGCCGATTTTGTCGTCAAGAACGACGCTGTAAATAAAGATACGCGTATTGTTAGTCGTTGAAAAAGGTATCCGTTTGATTGATTTACAGGACAGTTCAACGATCGCAGCGACAATTATTCCATTATAATAACGGTGCGAAACGTCTGCGGGACACGCGACCGTAAAGCATCGATTCCAACGAACGAGCTAATGCCGTTCATATTTCGCGTAGTTCCACTTCCGTCTAGCCCCTAGCAACAATCGTTACGACTTCATCCCGGTGATCCTTATCGATGCGTTCGCTGTGTTGAATAAATCCTGATCCTGATTATCTTTCGAGAGCATGCTGCGGCTTAACGAAATCGATGGAACTCCGTTACAGTTCGATGAGATTTATACGCTAACTATTCCACGATTAATCGTGCTCCACATAAATGGAGGAAACTTGCGTTCGCTCGGCTGTTCGTTTATTGGACTCGCGTTGTTGGATGCGGTAAAATAGAATTGCATAACTCGTGCTCGTTGTTTGCGCTTTATTTTCAAAGCGATGGAACCTTAGGATTATTTCATGTCGTGTGTGGACTAATATGTTATATGTGTAACTGCGCGTTCACATACTGACGTTTGGAGATGTTATAGTTAATTATGAATATATTCGTATCGTATTACTATAGTAATATTACTATTGTGCATTACTACAGTAATATTCGAAATCTTTACATAAATAGATTCATACATCTGCAGATCCATATATTCTTACATCCCCATATTTCAAAATTGTTATACATCCAGCTAGTTATTATACAGCTGGTTATGTATATCTAGCTCCTTATGTCCCCAAAAATCCATGCATTCGAACCTCTGTATCTCCACATTCTTATACATGTACACTTACATGTCCATATTTCTATATTTTCACATTAGTATATGTCCCTGTATTTCCACATATCCTTGGCACTGTATCTGCACACCCCTACTATTACCTAACAAATTTCCAAGATCCTCCCAGTCACTTCTCACATCAAAAAAGGGTTGGTAATTTGGTACATGGGAACTTTGGAATATAGGGATTTGGGACATAGGAATTTGGGACGTAGGAATTTGGGATGTAGAAATTCGGGATGTGGAGATTTGGGACGAAAGGAATTTGGGATGTAGGGATTTGGGATATAGGGATTTGGGGTGTAGTACTTTGGTGCATGGGAATTTTTGAGTATAGGGATTTGGGATGTAGGGATTTGGGACGTAGGAATTTGGGATGTAGAAATTCGGGATGTGGAGATTTGGGACGAAAGGAATTTGGGGTGTAGGGATTTGGGATATAGGGATTTGGGATATAGGGATTTGGGGTGTAGTAATTTGGTGGATGGGAATTTTTGAATATAGGGATTTGGGATGTAGGGATTTGGGACGTAGGAATTTGGGATGTAGAAATTTGGTATGTGGAGATTTGGAACGAAAGGAATTTGGGGCGTAGGGATTTGGGATATAGGAATTTTGGGACATAGGGATGTGGGGTGTAGTACTTCGGTATATGGGAATTTTGGAATATAGGGATTTGGGACGTAGGAATTTGGGTTGTAGAAATTTGGGACGTGGAGATTTGGGACGAAAGGAATTTGGGATGTAGGGATTTGGGGTGTAGTAATTTGGTGGGTGGGAATTTTGGAATATAGGGATTTGGGATGTAGGGATTTGAAATACAGGGATTTGGCATGTAGAGATTTGGTACGTAGGGATTTGGGATGTAGAGATTTGTTACATTGAAATTTTGGGGTGTAGTAATTTGGTACATAAGAATTTTGGAATATAGGAATTTGGGATGTATGGATTCGGGATATAGGAATTTTTGAGTATAGAAATTTTGTGATATACAAATTTTATGAGAGAAGAATTTTGGGATATGGGGATTTCAGGATATAGGACCTTGGTATTGTAGAAATACAATATATAATATTGTATGAATATATTCCTAAATACTTGTATTCCTATATCCCCCAAATCCTGGATCCCTATATCCCTAGAATTGTACATTGTATCACTATAGTTTCCAATCTAGTCTATAGTATTCTTATATTTCTAGAATTTCCGATCCTTGTATCCCTATATCCCTAGAATTTCCGATTCTTGTATTCCTACATACACCAAAAAAGGATTGTTAAAAATCAAAGTATGCAATCCCGAACCCTTCTTGCATCCCTGTAGAAGTTACGTACAAGCGACAGTAATCCAATCAACGTTAACAGCCTCCCCGAGACGCCGGAAACGTGTCCGCCGACCGTCCCCTCGTGTTCCATCGATTTCTTTCAATTCCCCGTCACGATCGAATCGTTCGGTCTTGTTTACACCCGGCACGATCGACGATCCATAAATCGTTGCATCGACGGTCTTACATACGCGTCGCGGAGAGCCGGGATCCCTCTCCCCTCGCCTTCTCTCGCCGCTAGACGCGAGCTCGATTATTATTGGCGGAATAATTATGATCGGTAGGCAGTTTCGCCTGCGAGTAACGTATACGAATCGTCTCGCATGCCTGCTCGTAATTAATAACGTAAAAGGCGTCCACAAAGCTGTCAGACGCCGACGGGCCGGCGGGGAATTGCAATTTGCTGATAGGGAATAGGAAACGCCTATGAGACCAGCTCCATTCCAGTTTCTCCTTTACCCTCTCCTCACCGCCGTCGTGTACACACGGCTTTTCCCCGTGGTTTTCCTTTTTGCCGGGCACACGTCGTCCTCGTATTTTTCCCTCCCCCTTTTCAGCCCCGCTGCGTTTCCACCGAACACTCGATAGTATCGGATATCTATCTGGTCCTACCCGTGTTACGCGCCTACTGTCCGGCAATATTTTCCGAGGCCAGTTCTTTAATTTATGACAGGAATCTTGTACCGTGTCGGGTCGGACTGCTACGAAAATCTGAATATTCATAAACTACCTATTCTAAACGAGTTGGAACTCTAGGGACTTGTGCTACCGCAGATTTTGAGAATATTGGGATTCTATGAAGTTTATTAACTGACATTCGGGAGGTAGACATTTTAATAATATAACGTTTTTGACATAACATTTTAGAATTTCGGAGGATTCTACTGCGATTCAGCTGTAAAGTTTTTAGCTGGGAATTGTAGGGATTTTAAGAACTGTGGAGAACTTATTTTACGTAGTTGACACTTGGGGATATCCCTTGAGAAATTTGAACATTGTCAAGTTTACATGTGTAACACTGTATATTATCAAAAATGAGCTTATTTATATACCACAGCTCCGACTATAATTTTAGTATTATAAACCACGTCGTTAAAGGGTCGCAGACAAAAAAACTTGGCCCACATTCAAAATAAAGTGAAACAATCGGCGTGGCGCCATCGGGTGTTCGCGGATTCCGTTCGGAATAGCATCCGTTCTTCGGCGAACCGGTCCACGCAGAAAGAAAGTTGGCGAAAAATCCGGCAATTTCGATTCCGGTTTCCCGAGCATTCGTACGAGCACACTGAATCATTCGGCGAGCAAACCCGCGATCTGAATATCAATGAGAGAAGCGCGAGCTTTGGGAATCGTCCTCGAGATCGCGTTTATCATCGCACCGTACCGGAACACAGAGCGGCTTGTCGCGGATCCTCCTCGAGCGTTTTGCATTGCAAACACCTGGTGGCTAAGAAGTGGTAGCCTATCGGCTCGATCGTACCGACCTGCCTACCTTTTTGCGAGCTTGTAACACCTCTGTGTTACGAGCCGGCTTACAAATATAGCAAAATAACAGAAATAATCGATGGTAATGTTAGCTGGGACGCGTACGCCGTGATCCGCGACTAATCTAAATATCAATTCGTTCGTGGATTTGTCGCTTTTCATGCACGAGGAGCTGCAACAGTGTCTCTCATGCTCTGCTAGGTCTTATTCTGGGGTTGATTATGAGACTGCGAAACGCCATGTTTGTGATGGTAATCTGTAGACTGAATTATGCGGTTTGGTTAGGCTTGGTTAGATTTTCAGTTTTATTTATTATTAACCTCTTTACCCCCTGTCCTATAATGCTGTGTCACATGGCTGATATTCTGGGGTTGATTATGAGACTGTGACTCAAACTCCATTTTTGTGATGGTAATCTATAAACTGAAGTGTGTAGTTGATTCGTTGATATTTAAGGTGTTTTTGAATAATATGGATCTACTCGGAGTTTTATTTATTATTAACCTCTTTACCCCCTGTCCTATAATGCTGTGTCGCATGGCTGATATTCTGGGGTTGATTATGAGACTGTGACTCAAACTCCATTTTTGTGATGGTAATCTATAAACTGAAGTGTGTAGTTGATTCGTTGATATTTAACGTGTTTTTGAATAATATGGATCTACTCGGAGTTTTATTTATTATTAACCTCTTTATCCCTTGTCCTGTAATACCGTGTCACATGGCTGATATTCTGTGGTTGATTATGAGACTGTGACTCAAACTCCATTTTTGTGATGGTAAGCTATAAACTGAAGTATGTAGTTGATATTTAAGGTGTTTTTGAATAATATGGATCTACTCGGAGTTTTATTTATTATTAACCTCTTTACCCCTTGTCCTGTAATACCGTGTCACATGGCTGATATTCTGGGGTTGATTATGAGACTGTGACTCAAACTCCATTTTTGTGATGGTAATCTATAAACTGAAGTATGTAGTTGATATTTAAGGTGTTTTTGAATAATATAGATCTACTCGGAGTTTTATTTATTATTAACCTCTTTACCCCTTGTCCTGTAATAACGTGTCACATGGCTGATATTCTGGGGCTGATTATGAGACTGTGACTCAAACTCCATTTTTGTGATGGTAATCTATAAACTGAAGTGTGTAGTTGATTCTTTGATATTTAAGGTGTTTTTGAATAATATGGATCTACTCGGAGTTTTATTTATTATTAACCTCTTTACCCCTTGTCCTGTAATACCGTGTCACATGGCTGATATTCTGGGGTTGATTATGAGACTGTGACTCAAACTCCATTTTTGTGATGGTAATCTATAAACTGAAGTATGTAGTTGATATTTAAGGTGTTTTTGAATAATATAGATCTACTCGGAGTTTTATTTATTATTAACCTCTTTACCCCTTGTCCTGTAATACCGTGTCACATGGCTGATATTCTGGGGTTGATTATGAGACTGTGACTCAAACGCCATTTTTGTGACGGTAATCTGTAAACAGTAGTATATGGTTGATTTTGTGCTTTTTAGGGTGGTTTTGAATAATATGGTTTTATGTGGAGAAGTTTTATTTGATATTATTAACCCCTTAGCTTATAATTTTTCAGAATATTTTTAGGGTGTTTTGGAATAATATATTTCTTTAAGGAACTTTCTTAAATGAACAACTTAACCTACAATTTTCCAGGCGATTGTGTTATTCACAGATAATTGTTGATACAATGTGAAGATGAATAAAGAAAATCAGAAAGTTAAGCAGATTTTGTAGTCGACGATTGATTATGAAGATTATAAATAAAATTGAAGACGAGTCTGGTTGACAACGTTTGAACTGTAGTGTGCGTCACGAGTGCGTCACTCTAGCTTTAGCGTTAGAGGTCCTTGTAGACTTTTGTGGCTTATATTACTATTGTACTGTTTTACTTAATTATGATTTGTAATATGAGTCTTATGTTAAATTTGTCGAATGAACAATACATTGCTATTTCAAGGAAACCTTGGACTTTCGATAAAACGAATTCATTAATTTTTATGTCTCGTTTAATGTTTCGAGCTTCTTCATTCGAAAGAGACATCTAAAAAATTTTGAGAGACCAAAATAGACGGATGAATTTTTTTCATGAAAATTTAAATCTCGACTCTCGGAATGAACAAAAACATTCATACATTTTGTTTAAAGTTCATATAGTGAACGAGGTTAATAAGCGAATTTGTAGAATCGTTAATTATTACTAATTAAGACAGAATATCGCTACATCATTTAAGGAGATTTAATAGCAAAGAACACGTTAACAAGCTAATATTTTAGAATCGGTTTTAATTATCTTAAAGATATGTAAAGTTATTATGCATATACAAACATTTACACATTTCTGTTTACTTCAAGTTCATGTAGTGACCGAGGTTAATACAGTTGTTCAATTGTTAATTATTACTAATTAATGTTTTAGGAATGTTTTTGATTATTTCAAAGAGACGTAAAGTGGTTTGTGGATATAGAAACATTTACAAAAGTATATTTTAAATTCACATAGAACGTTAATATAGAGAAATCGTTCCTTCGTTAATTATTACTAATGAAGACAAAATATTACTGCATCGTTCAACGAGACAAGTGTAAATAGCATAAAACGCGTTAACAAGCGAATATTTTCGAATCGTTTTTGATTATTTTAAAGACGTGTAACGTTGTCGAGCGCGTCTCATCGGCGTCTGATTTATTGCCAGTTAATTTTTCGCGGCGATGGAAAAAATATTAAACAGTCGTCGATAAGTCCTGCGAGATAAACACGGCGTCTGTGTCGAACAAGGAATAAAAAAGAAAACAGCGAGAACCCGTAGGAAGAATGTCAAAGTAGAATATAAACAGGCAGAACTTAAGAGGACAGGTAGACACGAGGGTACCAGTTAATATTCATGATACGTAATATGCAAATCTTTCACATTTCTTTTTCTCGGTTTGTCAGCGTGTAATGAAGACGTTCGAGATCTAGATACATCTTGCACGAGAAAGTAACGAATTCTTGCGTTGCGAGCAGCGATCTTAATCCTTCGAACGATAACATCCTCCGTGCAACATTTAGAGACATTAATAAAAATTATCAAGGATATGAGCCTTTTCATTTTTTGTTTAATTATTTCATTAAAATGCTAATCTCGCGCACAACGATCCTTATTTTTCTCGATTCTAATTATTCGATTAAATTGTAATGCATCCCGTGGCTCTGGGTAATCGATGATATTTTAAGAAATAAATTGATTACATTAGATTGCACGGAATATTCATTGTGGAATTTATTGATGGGAACGATCATTTTTATGGTATCGAATGCTAACGTTTCCTCTAAACGTTTTAACGATTTCAGACATTTCTTTGGGTCTTTATGTACTTTTAGTCGGCTTAGTATAATTTGTAAGTGTTGGCGAATAAGATTCAGGTGGGAAAAATGACGATGTAGTTTTTCAAACTTAATTCGCAAATTAATAGTTGCATTTATAAGTTTATAAACTTTTGAAGACAGAACTTTGAATATTTCCAACTTTCAAATTTTCTGTATTCAACTTTCAACATATTTAATTTTCAAATTTCTACTTTTCAATGTCTACATTTTCCAATTTTCATATATTGCAATTTCTACATTTCCTAATTATCATACATTGCAATTTCCACA
This sequence comes from Megachile willughbiella, assembly GCA_945859595.2. Lineage (NCBI taxonomy): Eukaryota > Metazoa > Arthropoda > Insecta > Hymenoptera > Megachilidae > Megachile > Megachile willughbiella. The sequence continues at coordinate 11,898,158 of OX243798.1, read as the reverse complement.
TTTCCTAATTTTCATATATTGCAATTTCCACATGTCACAATTTTCACATATTGCAGTTTCCACATTTTCCAATTTTCATATATTGCAGATTCTACATTTCCCAATTTTCATATATTGCAATTTCCACATGCCACAATTTTCATATATTGCAGTTTCCACATTTCCCAACGTCAAATTCAATGTGAAAATTCGCCAATTTCCATGTTCCAACTTTCCAAACCCCACTCGTGAGTTCCTAACCTCCCCAAATTTCCAATAGGCTCTCCCTAAGCTCTCCTCCATTTCTCCCCGTGCTCTCCCTAGGCTCTCCCCAACTTTACAACCCCCAAACTCTTCCTAAACTTCCACCAAATTCTCCGTAAACTCTCCCCACTTTCAAACACCTAAACAATGAGAAAACTCGTAAAAATGTCCGGAATCGTGTTATAATTTGAGAAACACTGTCCAACGACACTCGTGGTTACGTCTATATAGAGAACCGCCAGGATTTCTGTCGGTTAATTTCAGATAAAACAGAGATCGCCGCGGCTTAATTACAATTTCAATGTAAATTCCAGCGAGGAGTAACTTACGCCGCGTGTAATTTCAATGAATGGCCCGGAATCAACAGGGGGAGAGACGATGAAGAAGAAGAAGAAGAAGAAGAAGAAGAAGTTACGCGGCAACGGAAAAATGAAATTGTTCGCGAACCGTTCCCGATGCCGCTGGATAATTGGATTGGATAAGAGACGGAGAAGTTGTCGGTGTAATTCCGTACCGTAATAAAAATCTGTTTAATGCTCGACCGTCGTTAATAATATCGGGAAATACGGCGGTTGAAAGCGTCGCGTTTAAAAAGAACGAGACTGCGAGCTGCGAGCTGCTTTGTTTATGAAGTTTCCTTTCGAACGCTGCTGCGGTTATTTACCGAACAATATCAATTTTTCTTCGCCCGTTCTTTTTATCGCCACTTCTTTCTTTTCTCGTTTGGTTCTTTTCAACTTCTGTTGGAAACAGAATCTGTTGTGTGGACATCTTCGGTGTTGGGAAGTGATAATAGTACAATCATCAATACGTGATGTTTTGGGTGTTGATAAATTTTGTATTTAGGTGTTGACAAATTTTGTAATTAAGTATACGTAGAGGTTGATTCTCAATTATTTACAAAACACAAAATTTCTCCGATAAATTCGTGCAAATATTGAAAAAATCCATTGAAAAGGTTCGTAAAAGCATCTTCCAAATACAGTCGACATATGTTTGATCAAACTAAACCACCGTATTTGTACATGACGTAACGCGATTCGAAAAATTTCTACGAAAAATATAGAAAGAATCCCGGGCAAAAGAACGTGCGTTACGCAATTTGCATACATTACGGCTCATTACGCCGGCGCTGTCATGCTGGCTACGACAGAATCAGCGGCGTTCTTCAATTTATGGGCGGATCGGTTGTTTTTCCGCGCTCCATCAATTCAGCGTATCGGTCAGCGAGGATCTGTATTGCAAAATTCGAAGGAACGGCCGAGTACGGCTGCCAACCCACGAGTTGGCGCGCGACTCGAAGTAGAAGAAGCTCTATCGTGGACACTTTCGTTACATATAGGCAAGTAAGAACAATGACAATAGCAATGACAATAGCAATCATAATAGCAATGATAGTCGCAACGATAATAGTATTGATAGTGGCAATGACAATAGCAATGACAATAGCAATGACAAAGCAATGACAATAGCAATGACAATAGCAATGACAATATCACTGACAATAGCACTGACTAAAGCAATGATAATAGCAGTAATAACAGTATCGACAGTGGCAATGATAATAGCAAGGACAATAACAATGACAATAGCACTGACAATAGCAATGACAAAGCACTGACAATAGCAATGACAATAGCAATGACAATAGCAATGACAATAGCAATGGCAATAGTAATGATAGTAGCAATGACAATAGCAATGAACTTAGCAATGACAATAGCAATGGCAATAGTAATGATAGTAGCAGGGACAATAACAATGACAATAGCAATGATAGTAGCAATGACAATAGCAGTGACAGTAGCAGTGACAGTAGCAATGACAATACCAGTGACAATAGCAGTGACAATAGCAATAACAATTACAATAGCAGTGACAATAGCAGTAACAATAGCAATAGCAACAGTAACAGCAAAAGCAACAGAAATAGCCACAGCAACAGCTACAGCAATAGCAGCAGCAATACCAATAGCAATAGCAATAGCAACAGCAAGAGCAATAGCAGTAGCAGTAGCAACAGCAATAGCAACAGCAACAGCAATAGCAATAGCAATAGCAATAGCAATAGCAATAGCAATAGCAATAGCAATAGCAATAGCAATAGCAATAGCAATAGCAATAGCAATAGCAGTAACAACAGCAATAGCAATAGCAACAGCAATCGCAACAGCAACAGCAAGAACAAGAGCAAGAGCAATAGCAACAGCAATAGCAACAGCAACAGCAATAGCAATAACAACAGCAATAGCAACAGCAACAGCAATAGCAATAGCAACAGCAACAGCAAGAACAAGAGCAAGAGCAATAGCAACAGCAATAGCAACAGCAACAGCAATAGCAATAGCAACAGCAACAGCAACAGGAACAGGAACAGGAACAGGAACAGGAACAGCAACATCAACAGCAATAGCAATAGCAATAGAGATTCTTCGCGCCAACTCATGGGTTGACAACGGTATCTGGTCGTGTATCGCGCAAGAACGTTATCGTCCCGCGAGGGACAGCCTATCACACGGCCATTGCTCGAGATAGCGAGGGATTTTAACGGAGCGAGTGCGAGCGAGTAGCCGCGTTTACGCTGCTCTCTCGGAGCGGACGATCGCTTGTCGGCCTCGCTTAGCCGATAACGCGGACACGAGTCGATCCGAGGAATCGTGGAATCCACCGTCCGCTTTGACCGAACACAGGATCCTCGTCCTTGTCGATCGCTTTCGATCGCTCCGATGAATCCTGAAGGATCGAACGGTTTCCAACGAACGGCGATAAGGAAATAGCACGGTATCTATAGAAAGCTGTGTCGTTCGGACGCTTTTTTGTGAAAGTCTCAAATTGCCGTTTTCAGCGATGATTTTATTCTTTTTGATAGGTTACTTTCTGATAGGGGGAATTCGTAGAAAGTCGCTAGATTCGAAGATTGCGACGCTTTTTGTGAAAGTGTAAGAGCGATGAGTATTTTGAATATTTTATTTGGAGCCGATTGGAAGAGTATTGAGATGAAATGACACGTGTCGATGAAATAGATACTTGTTTAAAAGAAATATGACTCTGGTGGTAGGTGGTTGAAGATACTTTTGGAACAATTTATGATTCGATGATTTCAAATTTTTTTACCCAAGTGGATTCACGTGCTATCTTTCAAAAGTTCATAATCCCTCAATCAGAAGATTTAAAAAGAAATTGTAAAACTTGTGGTGCTCTGTGAAAATTAGTTTTCGTTTAAAACAGAAATGGAGACATTTGTCGAGTAAAAAAAAATAAAATTGTGAAGCTATCTGTAGAACAGATTTACATAAATATTCCAATAAACGTACCACTCAGAATAGTCAAATATAAATGAAAATAATTAAACTACCATAAAATATAAAAATGTTGTTTCACTTTTTCACGAGTAAAATTTGAAACAACCCTTAAAAATTTTTACAACCCCTCGAAGGTTCCTAACAACCCCCACTCTTTGAACTGTTGCCTTCCAACTCTCGTTTCTCAGCAAACTCGAAAACCGCTCGATTAATCAACTTTTATACCCCATGAATCTCAGTCAGAGAGTCTCCACTCTTTAAGCCTCCATCATTCACTAAGAGATACGGTCGTACCAACCGTATTTCTCGCATTTTTGTGATCCTCGTAATCGCTATCGTGATTTTTCTTTCACCTCGCTATCAGATCCCACAGTTCGCAGCTTTATGAAGCTATAACTGATTTTATCTTACTATTCTTGTCCATCGAGGGGTTGCTGGCTTCTTTTAACAATCTACAAATCAAGCTTCCCCTTTTCAAGCATCATTTCTATTACTTTACTGTCTTACAGTATTCTGTTGCAATTAATCAATGAAATTTTGTTTAATTTTTTTGTTGATCAATTTAATTGGATGTATTTGTGCTGACTCTACAGATTTTTTAGAATAATTTATTCAGATTAATGTAAATTAATTTATATATCAATTTAATATTAATTAAAATGGGGTAGTCAGAATTGGGGTACATAACAATTCGAAGAATGCAATTTGAAATTTGTTAATTTGGCTTTTGGGAAATTTGGGAAAAAGCGTTTGTGAAAAGTAAGAAATTCGAGATTCAAGAAATGTGAGAATCAGAAAATCTTGAGAGTTGAAAAATTTCAAAAACCTTGATAAAATCTCATTTTCCCTATCTGCCATCGACATAACATAACAAAGTGAACACAAGTAGCATTTACACGCCACGGTAGAAGGTGGAGCCTGCTTTGGGTATGCTTACGTTTTATGATTTACGTTCGCGCGCATTGGTGGTTCAGTTTAGCAAGCGAGCCGCCTGTTGCACGCGTGTGTTCCATGCGTGTTGCATGCGTGTTCTTCGTCCTCGTCGTTGAGTCGTCACCGACCGACTACCCGTCGCGAGTGACCCCGCTTTAATTAGATTAGCCGGCTGAAGCCGCTTTAATTAGCTCAGATTGATGAATCCACTGGCACCACTCTCTACGAAGCAACTTCGGTATCCACTTTGTCAACGACCATGATTTAGTATATCCGGTGTTCAATTTTTTATTTCACAACTTTATGTCACTTGAAAATGGTCTTTGAGTAATTGCTTTCAACAGATGATCATTTATTGTCAAATTATAACGCTATGGAGGATTTTAGATTTTAGATTATAACATGTTATAACAATTTTATATGTACGATAATTTTAGACAATTTTAATTTTTTTAGAAAATTATAAAGCTTGCTTGGGAAGTTGTCTATAATTATTTGGTTAGGGTAGCAGTCTTTTGTGACTCGTTTCAATTTGATAGTTTACTAGTTATGAAGATAGATCAATGTTTTTTTAGAAAATGCATATTGCACTGGGTGTGTGTATATGTACACCTATTGCATGTGTGTAGATATGTAGTATATCTGTATGATGATATGTGGATATATCTATATGATGATGTGTAGATATGTAGATATATCTGTATGATGATGTGTAGATATATGATGATATATAGATATGTAGATATATTTGTATGATCATATGTGGATATATCTATATGATGATTTGTAGATATGTAGATATATCTGTATGATGATGTGTAGATATATAATGATATGTAGATATGTAGATATATTTGTATGATCATATGTAGATGTACCTATATGATGATATGTAGATGTATCTATATGATGATGTGTAGATATGTGGATATGTAGATGTACTTATATGTAGGTATGCATATGTACCTATATGATGATATGTGTGTCTATGAAAAATACCACATCACCTTTATAAAAATGCAAAATTAAATTAACAGATGAATTTTTAGGTTAATTTTGTTCAAAATAATATATGTATCCATTGTCTCCAACAATAATGTCGATCAAGGTTGATTTTAACTTTATTGTATCATAAGCAATTTTGTAACTTTTACAACAGTATTATTATTCATTTTAAAATTCATAAGGAATTTTTTCAATAAATAAACTTTGACGATCAAGATTGCTTTCAACTACATTGAAAAGAAATTTTGTAATTTAATTATAATAAAACATTCTTACAGAATCTTAAAATATACGATACAGGTAAAATGTATGTACATTAGACGTGACAGATCCTCGAATTTCAATAGAAAGAAAAGTTCTGTACGAGGGTGGTCAAGATAGTATCAGTCTGACGACATTATTCCCAGGACTCTAAAGGACTGATGTTTATCGTCCTTATTAGTGAAGAATGAAGAACGTTAATAGGAAATAAAGTTTCTTTAAAATATGTTTACTTCGCGGCATACATCTCCATGATATTTGGATAAATGAATAATTTATACAAGGTTGCCTTACACCTTCTGCACAAGAATTTATATTGCAGTCACTTTCGCGAAAGTGTCCACGTCTTACGGTACTATTCATTTTTATTTTCACATTTTTTATTTAGCTAGTTTCACGTATTAGTTATGTAAAATGAACTGTTAGTTGATTCTCGAATCAAATTATATTTTGTTGGCTATTAGTATAGTATTTGTAGCTACTATAAATTTATATTCGATTGGAAACTCATCGTATCAGCTTTATATCGGTTTGAAAACTGATCATACCTGTTTTCTATCAGCTTGTGTCTTCTGTAATTTTGCAGCGGTCTGTTCGACATAGATATTCCTTCGTTGATACAGCTGTAAGTACATGATATGTGATTAATTTTATGGATAGAGGATATTAAAATTTTGTGCACAGTAATCGCGGAATAAACATTTCTAACACATTTTTCATGGGGGGTGAAATCCCTAAATTCTAATAATTCTATACATTTTATAAATTATAATAATTCTATACATTTCGTAAATTGTAATAATTCTTTCAGACTTCATAGACACAAAATTCTGCTTGGTAAAATTATTACAAAATAAACATTTCCACCCCTTTTTTCGTAGAGGGTGAAATCCCTAAATTCTAATATATTATACATTTCATAAATCCTAATACTTCTTTCAGACTTCATAGACACGAAATTATGTTCAGTAAAATTATTGTGAAATAAACATTTCCACCCCCTTTTTCATATAGGGTGAAATCTTTAAATTCTAATATATTATACATTTCATAAATCCTAATACTTCTTTCAGACTTCATAGACACGAAATTATGTTCAGTAAAATTATTGTGAAATAAACATTTCCACCCCCTTTTTCATATAGGGTGAAATCTTTAAATTCTAATATATTATACATTTCATAAATCCTAATACTTCTTTCAGACTTCATAGACACGAAATTATGTTCAGTAAAATTATTGTGAAATAAACATTTCCACCCCCTTTTTCATAGAGGGTGAAATCTCTTAATTCTAATAATCTACATAATTTCTAATAATTGTTTCAGACTTTACAAAAATTTGTTCAATAAAATTATGACGATATCTGTTATATACAGCTTTTAACATTGGTCCATCACCGTATATCGCCGCACAATAAGAGCAAGAATATCTATAGTAAGTGCACGTCATAGCAAGCGCGAATCTCGACCGTTTAGAAAAATCGCCGGTAGTTGACTCGTTTTCTCTCTCGTTCTCGATACGAAGAAAAATCGACTGCGTGCGGAACGGCTCTATATCACCGGTGTTATAATTTATCGTCGATCCGACGGGAATTATCGCGGCCGATATAGCCAAGCATTTATCAGCGACGTCGCGCAGATAATGTTCCCTCTCTGTAATTTACCGTGTATTAATGCGTCGGAGCGCGAGATTTTAAGGAATACTTAATTTAATAATCCTCGTCCTTATCCGAACGGATCGTGAACTCTGTATTCGCGGATTGCACTCGCAGTTATCGTTCGCGTGTAATTAATTGCGTTGCGGAGGGCGAGGAGGGTGAGGGGGGTGGTTCTTAGTAGCTCACTTCCGCCACAGTTTAATGAGAATTACTTGAGTTATGGAACTGGAGGTGCGGATACATAACACGGCTCTTAACAGCTCGTTTTGTGAAAAGAAAAGGGGTGAGGGGATGCAACCCCGTTAAAACCCAACATTCATGGACGATGAAATATTCTTCCTATGTCCAATATTATTTGCTTTCGTTCAGACAAATTTTTGTTCTTGTTACTGTGATTATATTGGTACACCCCGTAAAAATTGTACATTTTTTTGCGAGATGAAATATTCTTCCTGTGTGTAACATTATTTGCTTTCGTTCGAATTTTTGTTCTTGTTACTGTGATTATGTTGCTATGTGATACACCCCACAAAAATTTTACATGTTTTTGCTGGACGATGAAATATTCTTCCTGCATGGAATATAATTATGGTTGAACAAATTACATTTTGTAATTTAATTATGTGGATATATTTATAGGTTTTGAAGGGAAACAACCCCTTACAAATCCAATATTCCTCTACTTAACGATGAAATATTCTTTGTACGTGAAATATAATTCTTCAGTTGGGACAAATTTTATTTCTGTTCTTGTAATTTAATTATTTAGGTATATATAAATTGTGAGGGGTGCAACCCTTAAAAATTCAGCATTACGCTTGATGATATTCTTACGTGAAATATTATACATACGTTTGTGTTTGGACAAATAAAATCTTTGGTCTCGTAATTTAATTATGTAGGTGTAAACAAGTTATGAGGAACAACCCCTATAAAGTTCAAAATTACTCGACGATGAAATATTCTTCCTGCGTGCTGCTTAGCTACCTATGTAGCTGTAGTCTTCTAAACAAGACAACTAATAAATAGCTGAATATTTTCTAAGTTATTATCATACAAGGATTATTCAAGAACTCCGACAAGAGTTAAAATTTTGTCTCCGAATTAGAAAGTGTCGCAAACGAAAGAAAAATCCTGCAAATTAATCACGGCGATACTCCCCGGCCAAGGAGCGCCTGTAATCTTAAAATTCGCTTCTTTTTGGCGACATTTATCACAGTTCCGACGTTTTATGGTAATTCCAGATTCCGCAAGGTGCCCGTGGCCAAAGATCGACATCTAATAAAACGAAGAGGAACCAAAGGAATCGACGAGGCGAAAAACCGAGCTAGCGATCACGCAACTGGTCACGATAAATCATACTTAACTCCGGCGAAACCTATAACTTGTTGGCTGGATACGTAACCCGGCGAAAGACGCTGAAAAGCCCGCAGCGTGTACGCGATACGCCGGCTGCATCATCGATTTATGATATCTCGCAATTCAGTTGCAATCGAACACTGCTCGTTTCCATCGGGAATACCTGTGTATTCGTACATATAACCTATGTACATATTTTACGTACTAATACATATATTTGTAAATTTATGCCGGTACATTGATTGTATGTCATATCTTGCTCGTTGCTTTTTAATTATGCTGTGATAGGAAACTTCCCATTCAACTTTTTCTACTTTGCTATTCAGAACGAGGTGAATATCGTTAGGGATGTAAGAGATTTCGTTTCTGTGGATTATTTTGTGGCATCAGTCTTTGTCGAGGTTTTCGTTTGTTATAAATTGTGAAGTGGTCAATTATATCTAATATGGTGGTAAAGGGTTGTATGTCGAGTACGTTGATAAAGGGTTTTATATCAAGAATGTTGATAAATTTATGTAATTTTTGTTAGGTTGTATTATTGAGTTTTTTTTTTACTGAGTTTTATGTCACTATAGTACAGGTTCATGGTAGTCTTTATATCACACATCTTTCAAAATCAATTTTGGTCGCAACTAATTAGTGTTAGGTGTATTATTAACGTGCTTAATCATGTTAGTCAAATATCAAGCTTCAGTACAGTGACATTTCGTCATATATTTGTATCATCAAAATTTGTCAAATTTTTAATGATTGTTGTTGACCATGGTTTACTGTGAGTGGCAACCAGTTGATTCTAGTTGTGAATATTGATAAAAGGGGTACACGATTATTTTCAGCAAATATCAAGCTTTAAATTGGGACAAGATATAATTTCATTAAACATACTGCTCCAAATTGATGCAACTACTATTTTGTCAAACATGAAGCTGCAAACTGATGTAAGTACTATTTCATCAGACATGAAGGTTCAAACTGATACAGGTACAGCTTCATCGAATATCAAACTTCAAATTGATGCAAGGTGGTATTTCATCAAACATGCAGCTCCAAATTGATGCAAAGTACCATTTTGTCAAACATCAAGCTGCAAACTGATGCATGTACTATTTCATCAGACATCAAGGTTGAAATTGATGCAAGTACTATTTCATCAGACATGAAGGTTCAAACTGATCCAGGTACAACTTCATCAAGTATCAAACTTCAAATTGATGCAAGGTGCTATTTCATCAAACATGCAGCTCCAAATTGATCCAAAGTACCATTTTGTCAAACATCAAGCTGCAAACTGATGTAAATACTATTTCATCAGACATCAAAGTTGAAATTGATGCAAGTACTATTTCATCAGACATGAAGGTTCAAACTGATGCAGGTACAACTTCATGAAGTATCAAACTTCAAATTGATGCAAGATGCTATTTCATCAAACATGCAGCTCCAAATTGATCCAAAGTACCATTTTGTCAAACATCAAGCTGCAAACTGATGTAAATACTATTTCATCAGACATCAAAGTTGAAATTGATGCAAGTACTATTTCATCAGACATGAAGGTTCAAACTGATGCAGGTACAACTTCATGAAGTATCAAACTTCAAATTGATGCAAGATGCTATTTCATCAAACATGCAGCTCCAAATTGATGCAAAGTACCATTTTGTCAAACATGAAGCTTCAAACTGATGCCAGTACTATTTCATCAGACATCAAGGTTGAAATTGATGCAAGTACTATTTCATCAGACATGAAGGTTCAAATTGATCCAGGTACAACTTCATCAAATATCAAACTTCAAATTGATGCAAGGTGCTATTTCATCAAACATGCAGCTTCAAATTGATGCAAAGTACCATTTTGTCAAACATGAAGCTTCAAACTGATGCTAGTACTATTTCATCAGACATCAAGGTTGAAATTGATGCAAGTACTATTTCATCAGACATGAAGGTTCAAACTGATACAGGTACAGCTTCATCAAGTATCAAACTTCAAATTGATGCAAGGTGCTATTTCATCAAACATGCAGCTTCAAATTGATGCAAAGTACCATTTTGTCAAACATCAAGCTGCAAACTGATGTAAATACTATTTCATCAGACATGAAGGTTGAAATTGATGCAAGTACTATTTCATCAGACATGAAGGTTCAAACTAATCCAGGTACAACTTCATCAAGTATCAAACTTCAAATTGATGCAAGGTGCTATTTCATCAAACATGCAGCTCCAAATTGATGCAAGTATCATCTTGTTAAACATCAAAATTCGAATAGATACAACGTATTATATCATCAAACATGATGCTACAAATTAGTCCAAGTGCAATACCATTGAACATCGAGGTACAAATTGTTGCAAGTACTATTCCGTTAAACATGAAACTCGAAAGTATCACTTCATCAGACATGAAGCTACAAATTGGTACAAGATATCTCACCAAACATGAATCTTCAAATTGGTACAAGATATCATTTGATCAAACATGAAGCTTCAGATGCAAGATGCATCGAGCTTCAAATAGGTGCATGTCATCAGAAATCAAGCATCAAACAGAAAGCACCGTGGTATGTACTTGTAATCAAAATCAGCCTACCAAGAGTAAAGCAACGAAGGCAAAGAAGGTGTATCAAAAATGAGCAAAAATCGTACGAAAGCGTGATTAAATAAGGAAAGAGGGTGAAGAGGGGCGAGGGAAGAGAAGGTTGAGAGGCAAGGAATCGCGTGGAATTTCGAGGCGAGAGGGACGGAGCACGGTATTTTTAGGCATTAAAATCGCTCCATAAATTAAATCCGCAAAAGGACGATGTGGCCCGGCGGAATGAAACAGCGTCCGTTGGATTCGTCCCGGCTTCTTCTTGAGTTTCTCCGCGTCCCCGTGGGAGATAAGCCCATAACATGACCTGACTTAACGCGTCGTTCTGCCACAAAACGAGAGAAAATAGAGAGGCAGGAGGACGGAAAAAGAATACCGGCGCCGTTGAATCGTGTTGGCGCTTTCGAAAGCCACGCCGCGAATTCCCGAAATTTCCGGTCCCGCAGGTAAATTGTGGAAACGCAGATGGGTATTTATGGGCGTATAAAGTGACCCTTATGGGCTACTCAATGTACTTAATCGGTAATTGAAGATACGCCGGAGAAAATTAGCGGCAATTGATTTGTTGGATACGGACGGAATGTTTGTAGACGAGTGCGCGTGTGTCAATCTTTATAATTGTTGATAAAATTGTTGATAACGTTAATTGGGCGCGAGACTCGCCGATGTCGTTAATTTCGTTCGGATGACTCTGGGAAATTAGGGAAGGGTTTCTGCATCGTTAATGTCATTTTAATGACACGGGGCTCGATGAATTTAATTAGATTTGTGATCGTATTGTTAATTTCGACTGGTAGTTTAAGAGACACTCGAAGGTCATTTTGATTAATTTTATTATTCTGGTATTTTGATATGCAAGTTTACTGTTATTTTTCTGTTGTACGTTCTGTGTTCTTCATTTTATTTTTGCGTATATACTACTACACCAATATACATATGCGCTATTATACCATTGCACATATGACTACATATACATATGCCCTATTATACCACTGCACATATGACTACATATACATATGCCCTATTATACCACTGCACATATGACACATATGCATGTGCACTATTATACTACCGCACACATGACTACATATACTACTATATCAATATACATATGCACTATTATACCATTGCATATATGACTACATATACATATGCACTATTATACCATTACACTACTGCACATGTGACTACATATACTACTATACCAATATATGTCAATTTGTTATTTTGTACAGGTAACAGCTGAATTTATATTTCTCACGAAATGCAGTAATGAATGCTGTGTTACTTAGATAAGAAGGCAGGTGAATTTCTCCCGATATCATTTATTCCATATTACACAAAGGGTTTGTGAACCTGCAAATAAATGAAAAAGTATTCAGTCCAAAAATAAGTTAAATTTAAATTTGAGAAATATAAAAGATGGCCAATTCAACACAGTTAAAGACAGCTGAATTTTTATTTCTCACAAAGTGCAGTGTTATATTATTTCGATAAGAGGACAGGTGAATTCCTTTCAATTTTATTTATTTATACCTTTTACAAAGAGTTTGTATTTCTGAAAACAAATGAAGAATTCAGTCCAACATCTGATCATCATACACTATTATAAAAAATTTTAATCTCTCAATTTATCATAAAATTTCATTACTTTATCATTTTCAGACTCGAGCCCAACATCTTCCAAAAATCTCAATTTCCAAAAACTTCCATCATCTCAAAATGAAGGAGCACGCTAACGATTAAATCCCACAAACTGCAAAAAACGCATGAAATCAAAGATGCGACAAAATGTCAAGATTTCCATTCGATCACGGATAACAGCAGTATCCTTCCTCCTGACAAACACATAATTCAGCGGAATGATTTTTATTGCACTGACTATTTTCGTCGACCACGCATCTCGAATCGTCTCGATCCACGAATCGACTCGAAACGCGTTTTCGAGCGAAGGCGACTCTAAAAACCTTCCGTAATTTCGATGCCGAGGAACGTTCGTCACCGATCGCGTCCCGAGGAGGTGCTTAAGCCGCCAATAAATTTCTCACGAGATTGTGCAACGACAGAACACACACGGACATACGTACACGTACACGTCGTCGATTATTCGTAGATTCAGCCAACGAACGAACCTCGTTCAAACGAATTGCCGGCCGTGCTTGATTTACGACAGACGTTTTTATTATTGCGCGCGTTTATCAAAATTCACCGCTAAACGACCGACCGGACGCGTAATTTATGCGAAAATCTGGCCTCGATATTTGTTAAACCGCGCGAGAAATTCTTTCCATCCCTCCGCGAGAGACAGGTGTTGGCCCGGAATTTTTCAGACGATTCGAACAGTTCTTTCTGAACGAGATTTATCGAAATTGATAAGGTAGTTTATTAGATGTCTTCATTGAGAAATCCCTGTATTGTAAAATACTGTAAGGTCCCTGTAATGTATTGTGAAATATTGTAAAATCCTTGTAATGTTCTGCAAAATATTGTAAAATCCTTGTGACGTATTATAAAATACAATACTATAAAACCTCGTAAAGTATCATATAAAAGTCAATTTGAACAGGAAGTTATGGCACGAATTGAATTAGATTTTGAAGGTTCGAATTGCTTCAATTAACGACGCTATAACGTTGCTACACCAGTCGTAAGGTTAAAGGAAATGAAGAAAGGTGAAGCTTATACGGTTCAGTGGTAGGTGCAACAGATGATATAGTTGTCAGTAATGCAGCATGTTCACACTTGATCGGAGCTGACGGTCAACCTGTCTGACAGGTCGAGAGTGAACGAGCCTTTTCTACTGTCAATATCTCGCGTAATAGCTTCGAGAGGTCGTGTTGCTGTTCGGTGAACCAGAGACCCTTTAATCCACTCTCTGCTGACGAATGTTAAAAATATCGGAGGTCAAGGTCGATGCGGTGGAAATATGATTCAGATATGTAGATAACACTTTCGTAATACCTTCTTCCTACATTTTAAACGTTCTAAAAATTGTAATCATTCTTCAAAGCTGATCAAAGTCAAATTTTGTCTTATAGTCTGCAAGTACAAAGCTGTACCGAGTGCAATTTACATGAAATATGCTGATACACTTTGTTAAAGAAGAAAACTTAGAAGAGGTTTATCGAAATAAATCCTGTAGTGAAGGATTCGAATGACCTGCAGAACGGGTAATGGGACAACGGAAAACAGAATTAGTTCAGTGTATTCTAGCAAATTCCAGATACATATATTATAAATGATATAAATGACTACCGAAGTTTCTTTCATTGAACTCCAAGTGGACAGCTAACGCTGCACAACCCTGCAGGCAGACTCCATATGTCCCTTAAATCAGCACATAAACCATTAAACCACTTTTGACCGTTGGTGTTAGGTCGCGAAGAGAGGAGAGACAACGCGGAAAAAACATTGGGCAAAAGGAGCGTACAATCGAATCCCGGTTCTTGAGACTCGAACCGCTGTCCAGTTCTCACCGAGACGACGGTATCGGGTCGGCCGGAAACCGGACAGCACGAACGGAGCCACGCAGATGTGTCCGACGATGTGTACAGGTGGAACAGAAGAAGAAGAAGAAGAAGAAGGCCCTTCGGGGGCCACGTTCAATGCCAACCGACTCGGTAAACGGAGGGGGATGGCCGGTAAACGGGCCCCCGTAAGACACGTGAAACTGACCAATAGATCCGGTTTAGCGGGTTTCCGGATTCCGCGGGTCATCGGGCGGGACCCCGTTGCAGCGGTACCGTGGTCAGCCCCCGGTTTGTTACGTCCTCGGGGCCCGTGAGAGAGGGAACGCGGGAAGGTCCGCTCCTCGCAACCCCTTTTCCACGTACGAGCGCAATGCCCATCCGCATACATTAACGCTGCCCATCCTGACCCAGGAATCCGGTTTTCGACAATACCTCACGCGATCTGCCTTCACCCTACAGAAACGCGGCATGGGGACGATCGGGGTGATGGTGTAACTTCAAGGTGATCTCCTGGTGCTACTTGCATGCGGATCTGGGACCGTGACTTTCGAGCAGGAAATGCGATTTTTCAGGATTGCTAAGTGGAACATTTGGGGATCTCTATGGTACAGAATATTCAGGAGATGGATGCGAGTAGAATGAGTTAAACTTAACTGAGTAGTTTCGTAATTTGTGCAAGGATAGATATTTATCGAAAATGATGATGAGAACGCCTTCATCATGGAACTACTTCTGTGTATACCATGTTTGATTTTCGAGCAGGAAATATGACTTTTTGAGGAATGGAGCTTTTGTAGATTTGGGTGGTGGATAGTTGAGATGACTATTAGACTTGTGTGATTAGTTAGGTTATTTTATAGTGGTTTGAACTATAATTATGTTTATGGAAGGGTAGATTTCATTTAACAAAAGTGACAAATGGAGTTTTACTATATTTCTAGCTTGGACAGGTTGAGACAATTCATGATGGACATTACTTGATAGTATTTGAACTCACAAATCTAGAAACAACTTTTGTTTAGAAAGTTAGTATAAATTAAAGAATTGAAGTATGGAAATATAAAATTTCCACCTAAAAGTCACAAGGTTTTTTAATATATAATTTAATAATAACTTTGAGTTATCAAGTTTGAAGATCCTCACAATCCCACCAAAACTATAAGCAAATTATTCAAACATCAGTTACCAAATATAAAATGTCGGTTGTTGAGCGTCGAATGTCAATTATAAATGTATTACTAGAAGAATGTATTTGCGTTCGAGGGATTTGTTGAATAAACCCAATTTTTATAGGGTAGATAAAAAGATTGCATAATTTCAATAAATCCGAGGGGTAAATTCGAAGCATCAACTACGTAGTTCTAAGCCTCGATTTTTCAACGGTGACCGATAACAATTACAGAGAAGAGGGTTACTAAGCCCCCTGAAGATTCTAATGCGCAAACAATTCGCATACATCATCGTTGACTGTCCATCGTCAACGAAATCCGGTTTTCGACAATACTTGTTGCATGGTGTTTCACTGTCCTGACCGAGGGTCAAACTTTTCACCTCGTAGGGGATGAAAAAGGGGAACCTGCGACAAGAAAGACCAAATTACTAAGATTTATAATAGGAATATTCCTAGCGCAATTGTAAGGCCATGTCAAAGAAACTCATCCGTTCCGCTAGCAGATCCCTTATTTTATTAGAACAGTAAACAATAATTTTGTATTATACTTATTTCGATTAAAAATAGAACAATTTACGAATTGTTCGAACTAACTAGATGTACAGTCTTCATTTGGGAGTTTGTGGTAGATGTAAGGAGATTATAGTTAAATGTTATTAGCTGAGGAAAAGATTCTTCATTGGTATATGGAATTCCATTAGGTGTAAATTCTGAAGTATTGTCGCGTGGAATTCGAGATAAAATTCTATTGCTAGAAGTCGCAAGTTCCGTAATGTTGAGTTGCGCTGAATTTCAACACGTCGAATTCCATCGCGTGGAATTCTATTATTTTAAATTCTATCGTGTGGAATTCCATTATGTCGAATGTTGTCGCGTGGTATTCCATTTCGTCGAATTCCATCGTTATTCACATCAAATTCCATAGTGTCGAATTCCTATGGGCAGAATTTTATCGCGTCGAATTCCATTATTAGAAATTCCATAATATCGAATACCACGCGACAGAATTCCACACGATGGAATTCCATCACTTCGAATTCTATAATGTGGAAATCTATCTCCTCGAATTCCATCGTTAGGAATTCTATCACATCAAATTCTGCAATATCGAATTCCATCGCGCAGAATTTCATCACGTCGAATACCATCACTTAGAATTCCATAATATCGAATTCTATCGCGCAGAATTTCATCACGTCGAATACCATCACTTAGAATTCCATAATATCGAATTCTATCGCGCAGAATTTCATCACGTCGAATACCATCACTTAGAATTCCATAATATCGAATTCCATCGCGTGGAATTTCATCATATCAAATTCGATTACGTCGAATTCCATAATGTGAAATGCTACCTCGTCGAATTCCATCACTAGGAAATCTATCACATCAAATTTCACAATGTCGAATTCCATCGCGCAGAACTCCCTATAATCGAATTCCATCGCGTCGAATTCCATCACTAGGAATTCCATCTTGTCAAATTCCATCGCTTTGAATTCTATCGTATGGAATTCCGTTATACCAAATTCCATAATGTCGACTTCCATTGCGCAGAACTTCATCGCGTCGAATTCCAGAATTCAATTGAAATCTAAGTGTACGTTCCGTTTCGTTCCAAAGTTAAGTCCCCGGTACTTCCTCAAAGAATCATCCACTTTCATTACCCTCGCCAAAGCGATCCCCTTAAAACATCCCTCCGATCACACGGCATCCCGAAAAATTTCTCAACTCTCCACTTGCCCCAAGTGCAGGCTGGCCCCTGTCCATCCTCGTCCACCGTGGTCGGTGTCCATCGAAATCCGGTTTCTGGACAATAAACGCGAGCAAGGGGATGATCGGCGGGTCAGCCGGTTCCGTAAAGCAGGCAGAAGATCCACGGCAACCTGTCGATGATGTCGGCGAAAGGGGAGTCTCGTATTTTTTTCCAGGGTGACACGAGAAGGGACAGTGACCACACCTCTGTCCATCCATCGAGGGATGACCATCGATAGGGTTGCGCGACTTCGTACTTTCTGTGGGAACGAAAACCTGATTTTCGCGGGAGTGTTGGTTTTTAATGGTAAACGGCCAACGATGGCGGACGACAATGGACAACCGTTCGAAATTCGTCCACGAGATATATGCGAGGCAAGGATTACGGAGCATGGGAAAAACCGGACGAACCGGACACCATGCTGGACAACGAGAACGGAAGCGTTCGATAAGCGTGGCCCACGGTGGCGAAGAATGAAGAAGAAAAATCACCTGGCAGTTGGCCTCGAGATTTCGACCGATCCGACGGTTACACCGCGACACTTAACGATCTTTCACGCTCGTAAAACGCGAACGTTAGGGGAGGACGCTTCCGTTTTCATCAGCGCAATGTGCCGTCATCGATTTTTTCAGTTACTTGTGGAGGTTTTACCTATTATTGATCATTGGTGCTATTCTGTTCCTCCAAATATAGTTATTGCAATTTAGGGGAGGTTCAGAGGGATAATTTTTGGGGACGATTTTTAAGTTACGCTCTTGAGGAGGTTTTATTGGTTATTTGTGCTGTTGGGTCTCTTCAAATATAGTTATTGCAATTTGGTATTTAGGGGAGGTACTTAGGAATGATTGTTAGGGGTGATTTTTAAAGTTACGTTCTTGTGGAGGTTTTATAATTAGTCATTGATCAGATTATTGGTGCTATTGTCTCTTCTTCAGATACAGTCATTGCAGTTTGGTGACATACTTAGGGGAGGTTCTTAGGGATAACTCTATTTCTGTTAAAAAAACTGATGTTTTAAATTTAATTTATACGTGAAATTAATTGTCCAAAATTACTGTCTTTTATACATGTAATGTGTAGTATGTGTACCAATGAAAAATCAAATCGGAACATTACTTGCGTTGTAACGACATAACCTAAAAATAGGTCATCAATCTATACAATTAAATCAGTATATTTTAACAGTCAATCTGTACAAATAAATTAATGTATTTGAACAGTCAGTCAGTACAAATAAATTAATATATTTGGTTAGTCCATACAAGTAAATAATATATAACAAAAACACATGAACATACATACAAAATAACGTATAACCAAATCAGATCGGCATCAGTGATTTCACAGATCCCAGCATAAAGCCTGATCGCGAGTATCAACGTATCGATACATCTCCACTGATTTGTATTCCCGAGTCATTTATTCGACACCGAGGGTAATTTGCAGGAGTATCAGTTACTATTTCCAAGACGAATGGCTAGATGAACGATACATTTAAGTTCGTAATCATTCTTCGTATAATGATCGCGCAGAAGGTGTTGCACAATAGAGAGTAACGTTAAATTACTATCGAATAATCGTCGATATCTCCTTCCTTAGGGGTCGATAAAGCGTTCAGTATGCCGCCTTAACAGTGCTCGCTTGTCTCCGATGGTGATTGATCGATTTAGCTGCGTTCACCTAACGCGATTCGATTTGATTTTCCGTTGACTGATTCCGGCTGTCATACGCTGAAGGCTTCATTACGCGTGCTTTATTAACCACCGACTATTATACGCTTCAAATTGCCTGGCTAATAAGAAAATAGAGATTCAGTCGGTGCCGATAAACGTTCAGTCACATTCGTTATAACATACGAGAATCGACTTCTCGTTTAGAAATGTTTATTCTTTCATGCTTTCAACTTATCCCGCAGTATCTGTGTACGCACACTCACACGTAGCGAGGCATGCACGTATAGACGATTTCGTATTTTCCAACTTGTGCCTTCAAAAAGTGATAAAGTGACAAAAATCGGGTTCAGGGGATATCACACCACTTCAGTAAAACTCTGTCTGGTCCGTTCTCGGTGAGTAAATCTCTAAATTTTCTGTCAAATGAAAAATACGGCGCAACGTGTCTAGGGACCGCCATCTTGATTGTTTACCTTCATGTCTGTCTCGCGTTATGTTGTACGAATTTTTCATTTTACAGAAAATTTAGAGATTTACTCACTGAAAACGGACCAGACAGAGTTTTACTAAAGTGGTATTATATCGTCTGAACCCGATTTTTGTCACTTTATCACTTTTTGAAGGCACAAGTTGGAAAATACGAAATTATCTATACGTGCATGCCTCGCGTACACAGATACTGCGGGATCCTACCCTTAAAGATTACGATTCCATTTTCATCGCGTGGTTTATTAGCTGCATTTCATTCGAATATTCCGTGTTGGCTGTTTTAACGTCAATGAGAGAATATTTGCAGATATTAATTTTTTTTAGAATTTTCATAATTTTATTTAGGTCCAGAAATTCGTATAATAAAAACAATTCTGGTCCTGGCCTCTGTTTAACTATTATTGGGTAACTGATAAAGACCGCAGAGATTAATGAAAGTTTCGACCCTGGAATATCGATCAGATCTCGAATAACCGTAAAGCCCGATCTATTCAGCGTTCCACATTCCTCTAAACGTTTATCGATCTCATCTACATCTCGCTGCTCGAACAATCAGCTGTTTATTCTGAAACAGGAAGGCAACAACGCAACAATGGCGGTTCTGAGGCTAGTCATTCTGTGTTGTATTAAACGATCGTTGTATCGCGGCTCGATCGATTGCACGCCAGACAACGCGTGTAATTTTCCACGCGTCAATGGATAATTATGAATTCCACTGGATTGTTGGACTGTCGGTAGTTGAACGGCGTAATCGGTGATCGACGGTGTTCCTTTCCCCCAGTATTTGCCGTGAAATCCGGTTCTCGATATGTTTTTTTTTTTGCGAACCTTTGATAACGTGATTACTCGCTAAAATATAGCTCCATAATTTACGGTATACGAGGTAAAAATTTACCACAATCAATCTAGTCTTTTTTGCTCCAATTCTGTTCGTACGAATGCTAGTATGACTTTCGTACAATATGACTTTCATAGAAATTTCTGACCGACTTTCTAATTTTTCGTATTCCTAGATTTTTTAGACCTCTAGTTATCTTAATCCTTGGATACCTAAATTTCTACGTTCTTAAATGTCCAGATTCTAGGTTCTCCATGTCCACAAATTTTTAAGTCCTCCAATTCCTAAATTCCCAAACTATATCCCCAACTTTCTAGATTTTCGATAGATTTCCCTAGATACCCAAATTTCTAGATCCTTAAATCCCCACGTCCATAAGTTTCTAGGTCCTTAAATTTTCACGTCCACAAATTTCTAAATCCTCCAATTCCCAAATCCCCAAATTCTGAGATTTGTGATAGGTTTCCCTAGATACCCAAATTTCTAGGTCCTTAAATCCCCACGTCCACAAATTTCTAGGTCCTTAAATTTTCACGTCCACAAATTTCTAAATCCTCCAATTCCCAAATCCCCAAATTCTGAGATTTGTGATAGGTTTCCCTAGATACCCAAATTTCTAGGTCCTTAAATCCCCACGTCCACAAATTTCTAGGTCCTTAAATTTTCACGTCCACAAATTTCTAAATCCTCCAATTCCCAAATCCCCAAATTCTGAGATTTGTGATAGGTTTCCCTAGATACCCAAATTTCTAGGTCCTTAAATCCCCACGTCCACAAATTTCTAGGTCCTTAAATTTTCACGTCCACAAATTTCTAAATCCTCCAATTCCCAAATCCCCAAATTCTGAGATTTGTGATAGGTTTCCCTAGATACCCAAATTTCTAGGTCCTTAAATCCCCACGTCCACAAATTTCTAGGTCCTTAAATTTTCACGTCCACAAATTTCTAAATCCTCCAATTCCCAAATCCTCAAATTCTGAGATTTGTGATAGGTTTCCCTAGATACCCAAATTTCTAGGTTCTGAAATCCCCACGTCCCCTTTCTAAGTCTTCCAATTCCCAAATCCCCAAATTTCTAGATCCCAAAATTCTTAGATTTTCGATAGATTTCCCTAGATACCCCTAGGTTCTTAAATCTCCACATCCCCAAATTTCTAACTCCTCCAGTTCCCAAATCCCCAAACCAGATCCCCAAATTCTTACATTTCCACATCCCCAAGTTCCCAAATCCCTATATCCCCCAATCTCCCTAAATTCCCATGTCCATGCACTAATTTCACGTTCTACACGAGCCATAATCGGCAACGAATCGTAACGGATCTCTCCTGTCGACCGGTTCGCGGGTCAACGACGGATCCCTCAGGCTGATCCGCCATTATCCGTGCGATCGAGTTAATTTATGAATGGATTATGAATGGACGAGCTCGTTTACGTTGGTGAACCGTCACGTGGAACGCGGTCGAAATGGAAAATCGGCTTAAACGGTGCTAGCGAGCCGGGAGATAAATGATTCCGCAGCTTGGCCGTAATGAGGCTTCCTTGTCGCGTGACGCTTTTTGCTCCGAGTCGGATGATTTAACGCCGACGATCACGAGGAACTGTTCCGGTGACGTTACAGGGTGGCCTGCTCGTCGTTCACCGACGGCCGCTACTTCGTTTGCGAATGATCGATCGAGGACCAGCTTTCGGAATGTTTCTCCTGCCGTTATTTCGCCGGGGACGCGCTTCTATCTCGCTGTTAACCTGCTGGCCTTTTAACTACGCCAAATCAATTAACTCATTCGACCGGATCCTTGGGTCTCGCTGTTCGATGATTAGAATCTTCTGTGCAGGCATTTTCCTAGCAAAAACGTGGAAACGAGACGACAGGTCACAAGATTTTTAGGGAGTTTTGAGGATATCAATATTTAGGGCTGCGTTAATTTGGGAGTCTTAAAGATGTTGGCGATTTTGGTATTTATGTAGGAATATGGGTAGTCGGGAATTTGGGTGTGTATTTGTGGATGTGAAGGTTGGGACCTAGGGATTTTGTAACGTAGGTTTCTGTGGACATGGGATTTGGGAATAGAAATATTGATATCTAGGAATTTAATCTAGAAATTAAGGGACATAGAGATTTTAGAAGTTAGTAGTTAGAGAACGTAGATACTTGAAGACGTTGGCATTCGAGGATAAAGATTTCAGAATCTAGGGATTTGAGGGTTTACCTGAAGTCAGAATTTAAAGTAGAGACAGCCGCGAAAATTAGAGAATTTTGTATTCTTAGAAATATAGAAATTTATAAATTTGAAAATATGACGGCACACGAAGAACTAACGTGCGATCTAACACGTGATGACCCAGAATGTAGCAACCTGAGTCTATCTATTCCCTATCGTCTCATACTTCCCCAAGAAATTCATTTCCGAGTACACGTACTCGAGATAAAATAAACTGAGAATCATTAGCTCCATCGATCGAGGTTTAAAACCGTGTATCCATCAAAGTGTTAATTTAGATTAAAGCTATCGATTAGGTATCCTCCATTTTCATGAACTCATAACGTACCGAGACTAACCCTGACCAGTTATCGTTTCGTATCTGTGTAATTCTATCAACAAACGTGAATCACCGTTGCCGCGCAATAAACGTTAATTAACACAATTATTCGGCGATCATCCCCCATTTACTTAACATCGTCGCGGTTAAACGCATTCACGGTTAAAATTAAGTGGCCGGACGTTTCAGCTCGGCTGTTCCATCAGCTGGCCACGAAAGCAGGTTCCGAATTAAGCGATCCCCCTCTCCGTTCTCCGGAGGAAAGATCGTCACCGTGAACCACGGACAGAATAACGACAGGATGCTTTTAACGAAACGAATCGACGCTCGTGTTCGTATTTATACGGTCGATGTCGGTGAATATGGCCTCGTACAAGTTTGCTATCGTGGTCTCGGCTCGGGTAATGGCGTTCGTTCGACGCCGGGGAACGCTGTTTTAGGACGCGGCTAAGCATCGGTAATTATTTATCGGAACGACTCTCGTTCCCGAACGAAATTGTTCTGTCACCTTCCAGCCGGCTACGTGGCTCGTTCGAGCATCCTGATTTTAACCTGCGCCATTTTTCACCGTTTCACGGCGATACAGGGACCTATGAGAGACGTTACGGTGATTGAACGAGATTGTAGTCGAAGAGGTTCGAACCATTGCCGACTGTTATTGTCACGTCGTTAGGACCCTGTTGTTCTAAAGTGTACTGTCGTTCGGGTGATAAAGTTAACGCTGCACTCGATAAACCGGGAACTCTGTATTTATAGCCGGTTCCGAATTAATGTGTCGTAAGGTAGTTGTGAACCAGTTATTCTTTTAATGCCTAAATCGCGAGTGCTTTTTGCGTATCAAGAAATTTTGGGTGAGTGTAAAGCATATGTGGAAGAAGCATATGTTGTCATTGTCATTGTCATTGTCATTGTTATTGTCATTGTAGTTGTCACTGTTATTGTCACTGTTATTGTCAATGTTATTGTCAATGTTATAGTCATTGTCACTGTTATTGTCACTGTTATTGTCATTGTCATTGTCATTGTCATTGTCATTGTCATTGTCATTGTCATTGTCATTGTCATTGTCATTGTAGTTGTCACTGTTATTGTCACTGTTATTGTCAATGTTATTGTCAATGTTATAGTCATTGTCACTGTTATTGTCAATGTTATTGTCAATGTTATAGTCATTGTCACTGTTATTGTCACTGTTATTGTCATTGTCATTGTCACTGTTATTGTCACTGTTATTGTCACTGTTATTGTCACTGTTATTGTCACTGTTATTGTCACTGTTATTGTCATTGTCATTGTCACTGTTATTGTCACTGTTATTGTCACTGTTATTGTCACTGTTATTGTCACTGTCATTGTCACTGTTATTGTCATTGCTACTGTCAGTGTTATTGTCATTGCAGTTGTCATTGTCATTGTCATTGTTATTTGTGTACTGTCATTGATATTGCTGTTGCTATTGCTATGTTCTCTGCTTTTACTATTGTTATTGTTGTTGCTATTGCTATAACTATTGTTATTGCTACTGTTATTGCTACTACCATTGCTATTATTATTGCTACTGCCATTGCTATTATTATTGTTACTGCTATTGCTACTGCTAATGCTATACACATTGTTCTTGTTATTGCATTTAATAATGCTATTGCCACTAACCAACCAACCCCAAAATCGTCGAACGCAGTAAAATTCATGCGTTCAAATTATCAAGAAATAAAAAGAATAATTTTTCAAACATATCGCACGCTGTTATCCACATTCTGCTGGACAGAGAATCGAGTTCAGCGTAGTCGCCGTCAACCGATGACGCCCGGCGATACCGCAACGTACAATGTAGCTTGGCTAACAGAGGCCCGGCCTGTAATTTCATTTGTCGAGATCCTATCGTCAGAATTTATACGGTCGACCGGTGAAAATACATCGTGGAAACCGATAAAATGGTCGCGGCTATAATAGAGCCACACGGACGACGTTGGCCGACTGCTGTTGTCGGATGCCGAGAACAGGCTACGGTTACTCTTGAACTATCGATAATTATTTATCGGTCGATCCTGAATGATGGTCACGTACACGCATCGCGGGACAGGATCACGGAGCACACGATGCATCGGTATTCTCTATATTACAGACAACCATACGCCCGCCACGTCGAGTTACAAGCTTCCGATCCGCGCGCCGAGGCTGACTTACGGTTCGAGCGGAACGCACGGACGATTATTTCACGACGAGCTAAATGTTACGGTGGGAAATTTGGGAAATCGATCACGTGGGACGCCGGTGTAAATTTTGAAATCGGGGGAATTTGAGAATTTTTCAATTTTGAAATTTGGAGATGTAGGAATTTGGGGATATAGGGTCTGGGAGTTGCATTTGGGTATTAGGTATATAGGAAATTAGGGATACAGGAAATTATGTATACGTGGAATTAGGAGTACAGACAATTATGAACATTTCTAAAGACATTCAATTTCCAAGAATATTAAAGACCATAACCACCCTTTCATACTGCAAAATAACCAGAATCCCCGATTTTTCATCGATTACCACAAAGTGCCGTTAAAGAAGACACAAAAGAAGCCGTATTATTCATCCGTAGGACCGTGTTCAGTTGCGTGGAAGGACCGCAAACCTCCTCCGGTATCATCGATTTATCGTCTCTTACGTATGTACATACAACCGCTTCGCGTCGCATTGTTTCAACGATTCCTCGAAGCTCGTGGGCTGTCGGCAACCCACTGGGCAACAGGTTGATATCGCGTTTAACGGTACACCGGTGTGTGTATCGGTATCGGTACCACTGCTAGAAGCGAATACTCCTGTAGCGATATTCTTCGGGCAAGAAATAGCCCGGTGATTCGCGGCAGGGAAGAAGTCACTTGCCAGCCCGTTAACGCTGACCAATGACATCCACGCGAAGTACCGGCGTCAAACCACGAGTTGGAGCGTGAGACCCAGGTGTTTAGAAAAGCTATTTTCGATTTTTCTAAATGTCTATGTCCAAATTTCTATATTCATTTCTAGTTCCCCATTGCAATTGCTATTGCTGTTGCTGTTGCTGTTGCTGTTGCTGTTGCTGTTGCTGTTGCTGTTGCTATTTCTATTGCTGTTGCTGTTGCTGTTGCTGTTACTATTGCTGTTGCTATTGCTACTGCTGTTGCTGTTTCTATTGCTGTTGCTGTTGCTGTTACTATTGCTGTTACTATTGCTGTTGCTATTGCTACTGCTGTTGCTGTTGCTATTGCTGTTGCTGTTGCTGTTGCTATTGCTGTTGCTGTTGCTGTTGCTGTTGCTATTGCTATTGCTACTGCTGTTGCTGTTGCTATTGCTATTGCTATTGCTATTGCTATTATTGTGATTGCTATTGTTATTGCTACTGCTATTGCTATTGCTATTAATATTGTTATTGACATTGCTATTGTCATTGCTATTATCACTGCTTTTGTCATTGCTGCTGTTACTGCTATTGTCATTGCTACTATTATTGCTATTGCTATTGACATTGCTATTGTCATTGCTATTACCACTGCTATTGTCATTGCTGCTGTCACTGCTATTGTCATTGCTCCTGTTATTGCTATTGTCATTGCTACTACTATTGCTATTGACATTGTTCTTGTTGTTGCTATTGTCATTGCTATTGTCACTGCTATTGTCATTGCTCCTGTTATTGCTATTGTCATTGCTACTACTATTGCTATTGACATTGTTCTTGTTGTTGCTACTGTCATTGCTAGTGCTGTTGCTATTGTCATTGCTATTGTCATTGCTATTGTCATTGCTACTGCTATTGCTATTGCTATTGACATCGCTATTGACATTGCTATTATCATTGCTATTGTCAATGTTATTCTCACTATCATCATTATCATCCTTACTTGCCAAAATGTAACGGAAATGTTCTTCATTCTTTTACTTTGAATTACGCGCCAACTCGTGGGTTGACATCTGTACTACTTCATAGATCTCTTGCCCGAGGACGACGTTCGTTTTTCTCCCCTTTCCCTGTTAAGCGAAGTCGAAACAGGCTTGCCCGCAGGGTGCTTGCAAATGAGACAGGTCCCTCGAACGAGCTATTGATAATTTGTCGGTAAATTATTGCTGCGTGAATTGGTGGAAATGTTGCTGGTATTTCGAGAAAAGGGACTCGCCGGTTTGAGTAATTGCGAGGACATGTTGATGACCGGGGTTAGGCCAAGTATTTTGGTTAGGTGCGCAATGTACTTTGATATCGAAAATAAGTAAATGTACGATGACACGTGAATTAATGTATGTGACTGGTTAAAAATCGACGTTCGGGAAAAGAATCTTCAATTTTGTAATTTCAGATAAGGAACTTGAGAACCGGTAATTTTACCAGTTGGGTGGCTTAATGGCGAAACTTGTATTTAAAGTTTTTAAATAACACCTTGTTTTATTCCATTTGGAGCAGGAATTCCGTTGGCTGACTATTGGCTACGCGTTGAAAGGGCTTCATTTTTGAATCATGCTTTGGTGCAAATGAAGTGATGACAGGAAACGGGTTTGCGGAGGATTATGTTTCATAATACCGTTGTGACCCGGGAACGGGTTAATCGGGATACCTGTAACGTTGTAGAATGTTGACCTAACCCGGTATATTAGGAAGCAGCATTCTGTTCAGGTTAGGGTTACCGTTCTTGCTTTAGAAATATAACGTTAGCATTTGAGAGATGACTTTGCTGATCTAATGACACACTGCGAGGTTCAATACCGAACTCCAAAATTCGATCATAATTAATTTTATATGAAATCATACTTATACTTCATTTTATTATAAGTTTCTGTTTCTAAAAATTAATCTTTATGATCTGCAATGTACCTAATCGGTGACCAAATCATCAACGTCCGATTCTATCATCATACCTAACGAAAAGATAATACCCGCTAGGGTGACATTATCGTCGTCAATTGTCACGGAACGAAACGACGCTCGCGGACTCACCGAACCGACTAGACTCGGTTCCAGTAATTCCAGGCGTCGTTTGCTCTCGCGACACGTTGCAGTTTGATAACTGGATGCACCAGGAGGCGGCGCCGGTGCCAGCGACGGCGAGCGCCTACCTACCAGTCGACGACTCGGGGACCCATTGGCCACCGCAATGACCAATCATCATTTGACATTCTTTCACCTTGCTCGTAGTGTGCGGTAACCCACACTGGACGCGACTGCAACCGCGGCGCCGCAACAAGAAGAAGAGACGCCGTCTCGATGCGCGCGCAATGCCGTGCCTACAGCGGTGATAACCCCGTAGGCACCCCGTGATTTAACCGCTGTGAACCCCGTGCGCGGAAGCACGAAACGGTACTGCGAATCATTCGTTTTTAAACGTTCGCTATAAACACGTTTAATCAATGACTATCGTTTAACCACTTGTTCTACAATATTGTGCTATACGCACGTAGTTCATATACGACGCACCAAAGTATTATCGCAATTGTATTATCATCACAAAATGTCATTTAAAAAGTATATGTTTCGTTTAAAAATTGTATGACTATATTTGAAAAATATATGTTTAAAATATAATCCTAACGTATGCATTCCCAGTTCCAACGAGGTACCAGTAACAAAACGTCACTTTGTACCGAGAATATTAATCAAACGTATCTTTAGTAACTTTCAAATTAAGTCCCTAATAATTTTAATATTAATCGAACATGTCTCCACGACCATAAGCTTGCAATTACCAATAAGTGCACAGTATAAGTACAATTTTCTAATACTTTTATATAAATTTTAAGTAGAATTTTGAAGTCTATGTCCTCGTAATGTCTTCGTAATTTCGTAAGCGGAGTGCAGGTAGATAGGGGAGTTCGTTAAGTATGTTCGGAGCTTGGAATTGCTTTCGATACAGTTTTCGGATGCCAGGGATTCCCGGCGGAAGGAGATTTCCCGTAATGAGGTATGCATGGGTGTGTCCCTTTCCATTTCGCGAGCCTTTCGCCAACGTGGTCCGCGTAGCTCCAGGAATGCCGTGGCCGGCGATCTGCTTCTGGTCGCGTCGCGATGCATGCGTTCGAGCCGCGGAATTTCATTGACCGCTATCGGTCCCGGGAATCGTTTCGACCTCCAAACCGACTCGATCCGCCGGCCATTTAAAACTGGAAATTCAATCTGCTCCGGGTAGTCGTTGAACTTGTGCTGTACCGGCCACGGTACGATTCCTTGAGGAAAGTTCAGATATAGGGGAAAAGGATTTTACTAGTTACTATGGACGAACATTCTTATCGTGTTGAAAGAGAAACTCGGGTTTTTCAAGAATTTTGAAATTTCAAGAATTAGGATTTTGAGGAAATTAGAAATTTGAGGAGTCAAGGTTTTAGGGTTCTGAGAAATTTTGGGATTGTGATGAGGAATTTAGAAGTTTGGAAAGTCTGGAATTTAGATATTTAGGAATTCAGGAATCTGGGGATTCAGAAATCTAGGGGTTTATGAATCTAGGGATTTGGGAATCTAGGGGTGTAAGAATCTAGGCATTAAGAAATCTGAGGGTTCAAGAATCTAGGGATTTTGGAATCTAGGAGTTTAAAAATCTGAGGATTTATGAATCTAGGGGTTTATGAATCTAGGGGTTTATGAATCTAGGGGTTTATGAATCTAGGGGTTTATGAATCTAGGGATTTAGAAATCTGTAGGTTTAGGAATCCAGGGATTTAGGAATCTAGGGGTTTAGGAATCTAGGGGTTTAAGAATCTAGGGATTTAGGAGTCTAGGGGTTTAAGAATCTGGGGGTTCAAGAATCTAGGGATTTAGAAATCCCGCAGTTGAAGAATCTAGGGATTTGGAAATCTAGGGGTTTAACAATCTAGGGATATAGAAATCTGGGGTTTAAGAATCTAGGGATTTAGAAATTCAGAAGTTTCATAAATTAGGAATTTTAGAATCTGAAAATTCACATCTTTGGGTTTTGCAAAGTCTACAATTTGAGCTTTTGTAACTTGAAAATTTTAGAGTCGATAATTTGCAAATTTAAAAATATAAGAACTAGCAAAATTGTCACTCGGCGATTTACCAATTTCCGAATTTAAAAATTGAAAATTAAAAATTAGAGAACAGAAATGAAAAATTAAAAATAATTTCAGAATTAAATAATTTTGAAAAGCTGAAAATTTACTAAATTGTAAATCTGCGAGTTCTCCATATCCCTAGATGCACAGATCCCAATATCCCCAAACCTCAACTATTCGAATTCTGAAATCATCGTCTGTAGGTGTCTTTCCTACAGGTTGTCATATTTTCCTGGGATTCGCCGTTGATTGTGCGTGCACAGAGACGGGACTTAGGGCACCAGGGACACCAGGGTTGTTGACTCTGGTCTCCTCGCTTACACGCTTGACGGAAAAACGTCGACTTAGGCATTCAACGTCAGCTGCGACCGATTCCGCGGTAGCACACGCCAGACCAGTTCAGCGAATTGAGTAGCTCCACTTGCCATATCCTGCCGCGTCCTGCAGACATTTTCCTGCCTATTACGGCTCGGCCGGATCGGCCTCGGGCAAAGAACTGTTCAATGAAATTCTCCGCTCGCCGCCCGGACGATCCATCGAGCGGATCGACGCGGATTCCGCTTCCGTCCGGACAAACGAAGGGATCAATCCCTTCTTTTTTTTCTCCCTCCCCGTTAATTGCTTCAACTGTTTAAGAATTCAGGATGAGATCCGCAGGACGTGCCGGTGAATGTATAATGTATACCTCGGTTAAAGGATCTACTTGTACGGTTTTTATCGACTGTAATTAGTGAAAATAAAAGTACAATCAAATCGAATCTGGGAGGTATCGATTTTATGGATGGGCATGTAAGAGTTTATTGCTGGATGTGGATTTTGAAATCCTCAGGAGGATGTCATTTTGAGATATTAAAATATCGGTTGATAGCTGTGGTATAGATATGATGACTTAATTACTATGTTAGCATGTGTACAGTATGTTATGATAATTAATCGAGAGATTCTTGTGCATACGTATATTTTGTAGGTTATGTCTGACGATTAACCTAACCTATAAACACGTACCTATTGTCCCGCCATTTAAGAATTAAATAAGTTTTAAATGTAAAACAATTTTAGTCATTTGATGATCTTACGAGGGTAAGGTTAATATAATAATCTTGATAATCTTACAAGATTAATATAAAGTTAACGTAACAGTCTTATAAAAATTAATATGAGGGTAACGTAACAATCTCGATATCGTAACAATCTTATAATATTAATGTAATGTTGTTAACAATCTCGATATTGTAATAATCTTATAATATTAGTATAATGTTAATATAACAATCTTGATAACATAAAAATCTTTCAAAATGAATATCCCCATAATATTACTAACAATTTTGATAATCTAAATCGTCAACTTGACAACTAATAAACGTCTATCATTTTACAAATAAAATTTAAGTATTCGAATTAGCTGAAGACTTGCTAAAAATAACTTGCAGAAATGTAGGTCCAAAAGAACGGATCACTCCCAATAACAAATAGCTTACAGCTTCAAAATGCCCGTGTCGTGTTTTAGGTCATGTTCCACTATCATCGAGGATTAGAAAGTGTCATGCGTTCATTCTCTCGCTCTCTCGGAAAGTTAACGATATCCCAATAGAGGATCTTGAAGAGGATCACCAAAAATGGACGTATCTCTGTTGAAAGGCGACGAGTAATTTCCCAAGGGGGCTGTTATACCGAAGACAAACTTAACTTCATCAGGAAAATGATACGAAACCATTCTCGTTACTTTGCAACGAGCTGGTGTACCGTTTTCTTTCGGACTTATTTCAATTCTTAGAATTCGATAGGATGTTTGTTAAGGTTTTACGCTGCATTGTAAGTTTTACGATAAATTAGCTTCTTATGAAACATTCCTCAAGTAGGCAGAAATCACTATAAGATCTTATCAAATTTGCAAATGTACCTGATTAATTTAATAATAAATGGCTGACCAATATGGCTGGAATGTTCATAATAAAGTTTGTCAACTATCATTTTTTAAGAAGTTACTATTTATGGAAAGTGTTCGTATGAAGACTAATACCAATACAATTATTTCTAACTTTATTAGTAACAAATTTCAATATATTTTATAAAGTTTGCTGCACCCTTATTTATTTTTGCTCTTGAATAATTACAATTTCCTTATAATTATTAATTATTAACTGTTAATAATTTATTTTGATAGTTACTTATTTACTTTGAAAATTTTCAAATGAAAGATCTAACAAAAGTAATATATAAACATTTTCAACAATGTTCGAAAATATTGAAAACAAAGTTGTTTCAAAACAAGCTTGGTTTTTCATCGACACTCTATATACGTCGAGTCTCGTATAGAAAAGAGTTGAATAGCCTACGGTAACATAATCTTTGGTCGTCCTTGAGCATGAAAATCCGTATCAGGAGCGAAGTGGTCAGATGCGTACACCTGTTATCCCGAAGATATCGAAAAAGAGAAGAAACCTCGCAGATAGTTGCAGACGATACAACATTATTGCATGATGCCTTAGCAGCGTTGCTTGTTTTAATATCATTACGATGTATTTCTTACCGAGAGATCATTTGCTTGGAGAGGAACGAATGAGGAAGAGCAAAGAGACGAGTAGAATTCCGGGAAAAAAAGAAATCAGTATGCGTTTCATATCAAGAAGACGACGAGGGCGATGGAAAGCGATGAGGAGGAACGAAAGAAATGTCGCTAATGAAATATTCAAGGTACATTCCTTCGATTTTCCACCCTCTCTTCACCATTTTATATATAATATAATATCATGTTTTACAAAAATTTTACTACGAAATTTTTAAAGCGATTCTTATGTGCAATGGAGACCTAAGTCAAATACGAAATATCCTTATTATATATAAAGTTAAAATTTATTTGATAATTTTGTTAATTTACAGGGCAAACGGTAATTTGCTCGAAAACATTCAATATTTGACAACAAAGAAACAAATAATAATTTTTCGTTCACAGTAGAAAGTCCTAATAGGAGTAAGTAATACAATGTATAAAATTGAAATAATTAAACTCTATAAGTAAAATATTTTGAACTCCATGTATACAACACTTCTTAATAATATTAACAATGTACCAATATCCTTCCTACAATATTAACAATGCATCTACACATATCACTTCTCAATAATAACAACATAACATTGACTACATATGCATATAAATTATTCAAGATTTTTGTACGAAACGAAAAGTTTATTTCTATGAGTATATTCATCCAAAACAGCTAGAGAAAATTTCACGGTGTCCACGCCACTGGAGCTCCTCCCTTCGCCATCCTTGAGACTCTCGTTCGCTTTTCTGTTTCTTTTCGTGTACGCTTAATGAAAGTTCGGAATCTCCTTGAGTTTCGTTTCCGAGTCACCCTCCACGCCACAGTCAGAAACCTCGTCCAATTTTTTTTTCGAAAAAAAAGTAATACTAATCGCAACAAATAATGCCCATCCACATGTAGAATTTATCAAATTTAATGAAATTAGTGTGAAATTCATTGGTGTACCTTGTTATTCTAAATTTAGCAATTTCTATTTTGGTGGTTACTGATGATAAAAGATGGGGATATAGGGATAGTAGGATATAGGGATGTATGGATATAGGGATGTATGACTATAGGGATGTAGGGATATAGGGATGTGGGAATCTAGAAATATAAAGATCTAGGAATCTGGGGAGGTAGGGATCTTCATATGTAAAAATATAAAAATATAGGTATTTGAAAAGGTAGAAATCTCCAAAAATAGGGATTTGGGAATATAGAGGTCTGGGGATGTAATCTTCAGTTATAGGGATCTGGGAATATACGAATCTAAAATTGTAAAGGTCTTTCGATATAGGGATCTGGGAATATAGAGATCTATGAATGTATTTTTGTATTGTCGTGGAAGTCTAGGAAACTGTGTTAGGGACCCAGAGGTGTAATCTAGTAATCCCCATAATTAAATTTAATGGTGTAGAGGACTAAAAATACAGAAATCCAGGATATATGAATCTATAAATATAAAAAACCTGAGAAAAAGAATGAAAAGTAAAGAGAAATGTAATGATCCCAAATCACCCTCTATATCGCCATTTGCAAGAACACTCGCCACCCCAAGTCAACAATATTACAACACTCGATACATAAAATCGATTCCGAGAAGTAAAAGCTGCCACCCTCGTGGCACCTATTTTTCGACCGTCAACCGGAAGTGCTCTGACACAATTCCTCGAACGTCGGCCATTAAACAACATCGTAAGTTCGATCTGCGTACAGACGTTTATTATGATTGAACGGCATTCACCGATCGCGCATTTCCCCGCTTACGATCGGGATTTTTTCATCGGCCAGCCGAGACACTATTGCATCGTGAAAAGGTCAGAGCTGCCGGATCGATTGAATGGAAATTGTCGGTGTTCACGGGGCGACCTTCGCTCGTGAGATCGTTCTATCAGCGGCGGAGCATGACGCGTGCCCCGCCACTTATTTACGAGCCCTTGTCACGCTGTTCCGTGACAAATTTTAGGCTGATTGGAATTTTCAACGCGTCAGCCTGTTCGGTCGCTTGAGAAAATCGCTCTTATCGTCGATCATGATCGAGTCCTTGGTGTCGATTGAAGTGATAAAGGGGTCTCGCGGAACGAACACGTGTCAATGTGTCAATACGCGTGGGCGCTGTTTAAGTATCGAGAAGGTTACTCTGGAAATGGAATCATAAAACATCGCGTGGTCAGGCATTAAAACCTGAAGGTAAGAGGATACCTTGAAATCCTTTTAATTAACAAACAGACACTTATGGCCACCGTTAATCATACGCGTTATGAATTTAACTGCTCTTTACATACATTTCGTCGAGCCATTTGTCCTAACGCCATTTTGCTGTATTTATAAGTGCCGAGTACCTTGTGTAGAATGCTTCAAAATGATAATGCTGATTTTTGTATGAACACTATTAACTCTCGCTATTTGTATCAATACAAAACTAGTGTGGACTAGGTTAGGTTATCCTGGCCACCATTAAGTTTCATACTCCTTGAGCTTCATCTTTCAATTCATGTATTGTTCCATACATAAATACATTTTTTCACAGCTCCTTATTGTTTATAGAAACGAAATGATTTTAACATTTTTCATGGGGTGAATCAAAATTGAAATGAAATACGAAAGTTTGTTAAAGTCACTGAAAGTTGTGATTTTCATCAATATTTAAAAACCGAAGAAATCGAGTTGTAAAGTGTATGGAGTTGTTTAAAATTTTAACCTTGAACATATTCCAAGATGAAATCGATGCTGAGGACATTGAAGGACACTCGAGGACATCTTAATAATTATTAGAAATTTGTATAAAAAATAAACATATGATTAGATGTTTAATGTCAGTTGCATATAATTAAATATTAATTCGAGAAATATTTCCTAACCCTACCAGCTATAATTCACCCCCTCGCGCCCTCTCATTCCTATCAAGGTAACGTTATTCTCCATAAACTTCTATAGTCTATACACTGCATATATCCACATAGTCATCGACTGGAAATCATAGAAAGAAGATCAAAAAGACAGGAGACTCCGTTGGAACAGGGAAGAACCACGAAGAAAAGGGAGACGAAGAGAGAAAGAGACAGAGCGAGTCACATGGTCGGGAAGCAAACGGGAAGGGATGAGAGAGTAGAGAAGAGAGCGAGAGGGGCAAAGAGAGGAGCAGAGAAATTTCTCGATCAAATAAACGCGTTTTGCGGCGCGGGAGATCGCGACCACGCCCTGTCTTCTTCCCAGCCGCAAGGCCGTATGAAGAAAACAATCTAAAAGGGGCTGCAACTTCAAACTTTACACTTCTATCAACAATTCTGCATTAACACTTAACTTTCCATCGACAACCATACAGAGTCTTTTTTCTGAGTGCCCAGAATATTTCACGAAACCGACCCTGCTTGAAACCAAATAACTTCTCCTGGATTTTATTGTTTCCCATATCGAAAAATAAGTTTATCAACAAGTCACCGGGACAGTGGGGATACGCGACAGTCAACGAGGAAAGAGAGGACCAATTTAAATGCCCGAACCAAATCGGGGGTGGAGTACGATTTCGACGCGGTATTAAATGCGCATGCGCAAAGGGTGCAAATATGGCGGTCGACAAAGAACAGTTTAAACCAGCACATTCACCAGTAATTTGTAATAAATATTTTGGCATTTCTCTGTAACACATTCATCCGTATTTTCTTGTGATAGTCATTTCTTTATAATTTGTAATAATCATTTCTGTAATATGCTTAAAATATATTTATCATTCTAATGTCTTTCTTTTCCAACTTTTCAATGTTGTAAAATCCTTCATGTAACATTGAAAATCAATGCATAGAGAAAATTTACGACAGATTTCTAATTATTAGAGCTTGAATTCGTTTGATTTAAATTTCCCGCTCGCACAACCTATTTATAGGGACGGTATTTGCATCAAAGGTGCCGGCTCTTGTGTCCCTACTCGAACAGAGTTTATTTAGCCCCGGGCCCCACGAAACGGTATTCCGGCCCTGTCTTCGGCCTTCCTGAGACTTTTCGAGCGGAGAAAGGAAGAGCAACACGCGTCTCTTTGCTGGCTGCACGCCGATCGCGAGGAAAATGGGCAACTTGCAGAAGAGTTCTTGATGCGGTTGCAAATTTATGCTGCCGCAACTTTGTTCGAGAAAAAAATTCGAGATTACAGCCTGTACTGAAGAAGTGACGTTATTCACGACAGTCTTTGACAGGCCAGGTTGTTTAAGATGTCATGAATATCTCCGCACGGAAATTGTTGCAATGGTACAATTACGCGCTGCGGATATTACAGCGCTACTTCGATTAGGTTGCAGTGTAATGCATTATTCAATTATTATTTAAATACGTTCTGTAAATACTGTACACCTGGATGAACTTTTTTGTGTTCATAATTATGTCTGCATTCGCAAGTCGCGCTGGGATGAATTATTCAGTTATTTTTTGCTTTTCGTAAATATTATGAACTTTTTCTGTAAATTTTATGTTTTTTCGTCGATACTTATGTCCGTATGTTTTTATATTTATGTCTATCATCGGATTAATTCATGTAAATAAATTCTAGATCTATCTATGGCAGTTTGTAACTAAGTGCAGATATTACGTTGCAATGTTTAATTGTTAAATACATTTTCTGTACAAAATTATTTTTAAGTGGTATAAAAATTTACTGTAATCATATTTATACAATGTTAATACAGATTCACTGTATACAGATTTTTTAATGAAATTTTGTAAAAAAATTAAAAATTAAATTTCAGTTAGTTCTGTCATCCTCATCTTATTATTTATTCAAATCAAAACATTAATTAACAGAAATGAGGCCATGACATTAATCAAACTAATTAGTTTCAATTAGCAACGTGTTGAATTCTTCATTTTTATAGTCATTCCAACTGACGTTCAAAAACAATTATCACAGTGCAGATGTCATAAATTAAGTAGGTACATAAATTATGTACACTTTGACGACTTGAATATATCATGACTGCGTAGACATTTGTAGTCTACTAAAGTTGAAGAAGTTCGGTGTAATTAATTATATATTAATTGCAGAAGTTCGGTATGATTAATTATATATCAATTACATTCAAGAAGTTCGGTATGATTAATTATAAATTATATGAAGTTCAATGACACCTACAAAAAGTGTATTCGTTTCAAAACGGCAGAGGAAAAACTCGATAAATAACCTGATTTATGTATAGCGAACCTCGATACATTAAACACGTAGAAATCACCAATAATTATAGAAGTTCTATTTAATCGATTACATAGTTCGACGACTCCGACAAAAACTCCATTTACTGCAAACCGGTGGAAAAATAATCGAAGAAATAAGATTCCTGATTTATGTATACATACAAGCGGACCTCGATATATCATAAACACACAGAAATCCGTAGACCAATAATTATATCGAAGTTCGATTTAATCGATTATAAAGTTCGACGACTTGTCCGGCAAAAAATGTATTTGCTTGTAAACCGGTATCGGGAAAAAGGAGTCTTTTAGAATATAAAGTTTTTGCGCAATGTTTAATTTATAATGTTCAGCTACGAAGAACAAGCGTTTCGTACGGCGCGAATTGCATCCCCGGATGTTCCGGTTGGTCCTGAGGGTTCGACTAACGAGCCGTGCCGGTGCGAGCAACGTAATTACAGGGCGTGGCGGATGTGGCGCCAATGCTTCGCAAATACTTCGCCCCTGGGATGAAATTAATCTGTATTAAAGAGGGCGCTAGCTACGCCCCTAATAACTGATAACGACGAACATCCCGTAGGTGCGATTTTCGCGAGTACTGAAACTATTAAGACAACTCTTCGACATCCTTTTTCTAATTTCTTCGCCGGCTTTTAATAAAGTTACTATCTACTTTTAAACTCAGTATTGATATTTCTATTTAACACACTGGCTGACTGAAGCAAATAAAGTTAATTTTCATTTTCAACAGTATCAAGTATTTTAATAATATTTTCTTTTATTTACTTCTTCAGTTACAATTAATACGATTTTTAGGTGGGCGGACAAATTTTTAATGAAATTGATAAGCATGGAAATTTAGGAGCCACCCTTATGGGGGTAATAACATGGGTGTTAGGACATTTATTTATTTGGAACATTTATACGTTCA
Organism: Megachile willughbiella; assembly: GCA_945859595.2. Taxonomy (NCBI): domain Eukaryota; kingdom Metazoa; phylum Arthropoda; class Insecta; order Hymenoptera; family Megachilidae; genus Megachile; species Megachile willughbiella. Next base: position 11,859,195 of record OX243798.1, on the reverse strand, counting down.
AAAATTCAAAAATTTTAGAATTCTGAAATTCCACAATTCCACAATTCCTAAATTTCAAAAACCCAAAATTTCTCAGTTATAAATTTTCAAAATCCCAAAATTTTTTAGTCCCAAATCTTCAAACTCCTAAAATTTCGAAATTCTAGAATCCCAAAATTCTGAAATTCCAGAATGCCAAAATTCCACAATTCCTAAATTTCAAAATTCTAAAATTTCTCAGTTCCAAATCTTCAAAATTCAAAAAGTTCTCAGTCCCAAATCTTCAAACTCCTAAAATTCTAGAATTCCAAAATTCTGAAATTCCAGAATGCCAAAATTCCACAATTCCACAATTCCTACATTTCAAAATTCCAAAATTTCTTAGTTCCAAATCTTCAAAATTCCAAAATTTCTCAGACCCAAATCTTCAAACTCCTAAAATTTCAAAATTCTAGAATTCCAAAATTCTGAAATTCCAGAATGCCAAAATTCCAGAATTCCACAATTCCTAAATTTCAAAATTCCAAAATTTCTTAGTTCCAAATCTTCAAAATTCCAAAATTTCTCAGACCCAAATCTTCAAACTCCTAAAATTTCAAAATTCTAGAATTCCAAAATTCTGAAATTCCAGAATGCCAAAATTCCAGAATTCCACAATTCCTAAATTTCAAAATTCCAAAATTTCTTAGTTCCAAATCTTCACAATTCCAAAATTTCTCAGACCCAAATCTTCAAACTCCTAAAATTTCAAAATTCTAGAATTCCAAAATTCTGAAATTCCAGAATGCCAAAATTCCAGAATTCCACAATTCCTAAATTTCAAAATTCCAAAATGTCTTAGTTCCAAATCTCACAATTCCAAAATTTCTCAGACCCAAATCTTCAAACTCCTAAAATTTCAAAATTCTAGAATTCCAAAATTCTGAAATTCCAGAATTCCACAATTCCTAAATTTCAAAATCCCAAAATTTCTTAGTTCCAAATCTTCAAAATTCCGAAGTTCTAAAATTTGTAAATTCTGAAATTCTGAAATTCCACAATTCCTAAATTTCAAAATCCCAAAATTTCTCAGACCCAAATCTTCAAACTCCTAAAATTTAAAAATTCTGGAATTTCAGAATGTCAAAATTCAATAATTCCACAATTCCATAATTCCATAATTCCATAATTCCTAAATCTCAAAATCCCAAAATTCTTAAATTCCTAAATTCCTAAATTCCTAAATCCCAAAATTTAAAAATTCCAAAACTTTTCAGTCCTAGATCTCCAAACTCCAAAAATTCCCAAATTCCCAAATTCCCAAAATTTAAAAATTCCAAGATTCCAAACCCGCCTAAAACAATCTCAGAAGTCAACAACCCCAAAACTTCCGCTTTCCAAATTCCTAAACCCCAAAATCCTAAAACCCCATCCCAAACCAAACTACACAATCTCGATCCAATATCCAATCTCTCGTTGCTTCCCGTTATCTCTCTCGGAAAGCTCGTGGAATGATGATATCCAAAGGCAATTAACCACCGACGCGATTTACGTGGTTGGTCTCCGGCATAACGCGTGTTCTTGCGCGAACGGGGCTAAAATCTCGAGTTTTAATCGAGGATCTCCACGACGAGGCTCCACCAGGCGTACGCCGTTCGATTCCGGGTCTGTTACGGTAGCAAGCACGGCCTTCGCGAGATCTCGCGTCACGATATGTACGTCGTTGGAAATCGAGGTCGTTTTTGAGATCGGTCCGAAGCTGGGTCCGATCGAGCCGCCGGCGAACGGATACGCGTATCGCGAACCGATCGACAGATCCTTCTCGACGAATTGAGAAGCGTGTTTCTGGTAAACGTTCGCGACGATGGATTTACGAGCTGCTCCACATCAAATTATTTCTTCTACCAACACTTTTTGATACATGGACTCAGTTTTCACCTTGGAGAAATTGTCATAACTTGTAAGAAAAATTGTTGAAAACATTTCAGCAATTAATCACAATCCTCTCAAGCTATTTCTACCAATCCTCTCCAAATAAATCTCATTTACAAAAACCACTCTTTGGCGTCAACTCCGAAAATCCACTGTTTATGTTAACGACAAATCTACGTTCACGAAAGTACTACAAAAATGTTGCTACGAAAAAACGGATAGTTTAAAAGGTTTTCTGAAATTTATCGAGTGTCGAACGCTGACAAGACACATTCAACAACTTATTTTTATAATTAACGTCGTCTGATCCCTCAAGATATAATGTACAAGAGCTACAAGGTATTCGAGAATAAAAAAGTACTTCACTGCAAAATTAACAAACAATTCCTCCCCAATAAAAGCGTGGAAGAAATTACCTAATTTGCTGAGGGTATACCAATTCGGTGGTAATGGCGGAATTGGCTGTGTCGTTCGGCGATAAATTGCAAGGGTATTCGGCAGTGCGCAGATAACGAATTTCGGGTGATAAAATCGGGCGGGACACCGTGTATAATCGAGGAGATGGCCTCGGGCAGGTAGCTCTTTCCAGGCTGCGTATCGAGAAACGTGAGAAGCGCTATAATATAATCCGCGGACGTAAAAACTCGAAGGTCGGGTCGATAGCTGTCCTCGGTTCTGATAATGATCCGTGGAGGTTGGCTTTTAAGGAACACGAACGAAATTCCCTGGCGAACGTTCTTTATTCGCAGAATCGTGTACGGCAACGCAATTTCTGGGCTCGACGTTTTGCGACGAGAAAGCTACGCAAAGAAACATCGCGCTCCATTTTCATCAAACGCTTGAAATGGCCGTTACTCATACTGACGAGCTTAAATTCCGAAAAAATTTCTGACTCGTTCACTTGCGATTTCTGGAAAGAGTTGGGGACAATTATGTATTCATGGAGTGATGGTTTTGCGATGACGTGGAGGGCGGCCATCTTGGTTTTCGGACTGTTTAGACAAATTTCAATTGTATACGTGTTGACAGATTTAGGTACTTCTAACACGTTCACAGCCACGTCACCCATATATGGGCGACACTTAAGTTTCTATACTGATCTAACATGTGTATTATTAATTTGTTCACTTTTCTAATCGAAAATTCTTGTACTAATTACGTGGATTTGTGGAAAATATATGCAACAAGATATCGTGAAAATTTGTTCACTTTTCTAATCGAAAATTCTTGTACTAATTACGTGGATTTGTGGAAAATATATGCAACAAGATATCGTGAAAATATTTGGTAAAATTTATTAAAAATTAAAATACTACTGAATTTCAATTGCTTCAGTGTGGCAGTCAATGTGCTGAAGCTCCACGTTAATAAATTCTTACAATTTTAAATTTCTATAATTTTAAAATTCCATGTTAACAAATTACTATAATTTAAAAATGACTTAACATCAATACAAAAATTCTACGAAGCTTGAAAACAACGTAATGCAAATTTTCAAGATTCCAAAGTAAAACCTAAATTACAAATTGATTGAAATGTTAATAAGTAAAAAGTACCGGAGACAATTTACTTGTCAAGAGAGTATAAAAATAATCATAAAGTTCCGCAACGTGTACCGTCAGTTTATCGGCGCAACGATCTGACAGAAAATTGCGGAACTTTTTAATAATCGTTACTCTACATCGATAACGATCGTAATTAACAGATTGAACTTTCCAATTAGTCACGTTTCGATCATACCGTATCGGCTTATAACGGCGAACCGATTTAGAATATTTATTACAGAGATTATTTTTCCTTTGAAAATATCCGTGGATAATCGTTCCATAACCAGCTGCAGTTGAACTTTCAAAGATTTCATTAAAAAGAGATAAATCTTGCGGCTGTCAAATCGCCGATCGATGGACAGTCAGAAAATAGAAGGCAAGGTGAAACGAGATAATCCCCATTAAGTCTGACGTTTAATACCTGGCCTCGATGTGTCTGACGTTCACCCCGCCATCGATCCGAAGGAACCACGTACGTACAACCTCCGTGAAAAACATTATACTCGATTCTGTGTTGATAACGAGTTCGCATTTGATGCTAACGAGAGTGGAGTTGTGGCGTTTCTTGTACGATTGTTCGGGGTTTTCGAGATCTCGGGGTTTGGGGATATAAATAGTTTTATTTCGGGATTTTTACGTTTGGTTTAAGGGTTATGAAGTTTGGGAGTTTGAAGATTGATAATTTGGATGTTATGGAATTTTTGAATAGGGTGATTTTGGGAATTTGGAGATTTTGGCATTTGGGGATTTTTACACTTGGTTTAAGGGTTATGAAGTTTGGGAGTTTGGAATTTTGAGGGTTGATGATTTGGAAGTTATGGAATTTTTTAATTAGTAATTTTGGGAATTTGGAGATGTTGGTAGTTGGGGATTTTTATATTTGGAAATTTAAGGGTTATGAAGTTAAGGAGTTTGGAATTTTGAAGATTGATAATTTGGATGTTATGGTATTTTTGAATATGGAGATTTTGGGTATACATGGATTTCGGTATTTGGGGATTTTTACATTTGGAAATTGAAGGGTTATAAACTTTGGGAGTTTGGAATTTTGAAGGTTGATGATTTGGATGTTACGAAATTTTTTAATATGGTGATTTTGGTATTTGGTGATTTTTACATTTGGAGATTTAAGGTTATGAAGTTTGGAAGTTTGGAATTTTGAAGGCTGATGATTTGGAAGTTGCTTTTTAATTTGATAATTCTAGAAATTTGAAAATTTTAGTATTTTTTAAAAATTCAGTCAACCTTATTTCCTTGAAATTGCACTCGAAGAATACATAACGTGATAATAATTATCCCAATAATAATGGATAGCATGACCATTATCCAGAGTTAAACCCACCATATCGATGCACATAATCGAAATTAATTCTCGAATTTCGACGACGCATATATACGTCGCAGTACGTGGAACAGTTCAAAAGAAAAACGCGCGGCAGTGAAATAAAACGAGATACGGGGAAGCACGAATTTTACTCGCGCGTCAACTTATTTTATCATTTCCCGGCAAAGGATTCGGCGTGTTTTCGAGCGAGCCAACGATATTAATCGCGATAATCCGGCTGTCCAGCACGGCAATAACGAACACTGTTTATAGAGGACCCAGGAGATCGCGGGTACTCGCCATATTGTAAGCCCGAATTACTGTAAACGCGTTTAACTCTCGGACAAAACGCGCCGATCCTCCGCTAATTCCTCGAGCGGTGTCTCTTGTATCCGATTACCCCGAAGCACTCGAGAGTGCGCGAGTTCCAAACGAATTTCGGGGAGTTCGTAAAATTGAAATACGCGGGGGTTCAAATACGCCGGGGATTTGCATCGCTTCTTTCGAGATCGTGAAAGAACGACGAAAAGGCGACAAAATTTACACTTCTATCAACAATCCTGCATTAACACTTAACTTTCCATCGACAACCATACAGAGTCTTTTTTTTGAGTGCCCAGAATATTTCACGAAACCGACCCTGCTTGAAACCAAATAAACTTCTCCTGGATTTTATTGTTTCCCATATCGAAAAATAAGTTTGTCAACAAGTCACCGGGACAGTGGGGATACGTGACAGTCAAGGAAAGAGAGGACCAATTTAAATGCCCGAACCAAATCGGGGGTGGAGTACGATTTCGACGCGGTATTAAATGCGCATGCGCAAAGGGTGCAAGTATGGCGGTCGACAAAGAACAGTTTAAACCAGCACATTCGCCAGTAATTTGTAATAAATATTTTGGCATTTCTCTGTAACACATTCATCCGTATTTTCTTGTGATAGTCATTTCTTTATAATTTGTAATAATCATTTCTGTAATATGCTTAAAATATATTTATCATTCTAATGTCTTTCTTTTCCAACTTTTCAATGTTGTAAAATCCTTCATGTAAAATTGATGTAACATTGAAAATCAATATTGACAATATAGGAACATTTTGATTTATTCAAGTGTATTTGGATTTAAATTGTTTTTGAATTAATTATAAAGTGTAGGAAATCCAGGGGTGTGACACTCGTAGGTTCCAAAGTGTTAAGTTAATTTGAGTATTGTACGAATTAGTCTGAGAAGTGTAATTTCTATAATCAGTGAGGATCATTGTGTGTAGATTACACGATTTATCTTGTAGACTTCGATATATCATAACTGATATATGTCGAGATCTGCAAAGTGCACATAAATCATATACTCCGAGCATCACTGTCTGTAGATTACATGATTTATTTTGTAGACTACGATATATCATAAATGATATACATCGAGATCTGCAAAGTGCAAATAAATCATATAGTCTCTGAGAATCGCTGTCTGTAAATTACAGGACTTATTCATAGTAACAATGTTAATTTAATTAACAAGAATACTAAATTAAATCGAGTACATTTTAATCTAATTGAAGATGAATCACAATTAGCTTCTGCATTTGACTGAATATTTTAGAAATACATTTTCTGTAACCTTCATATTACTGTATATGTATTTTATTTATACAATTTTTAATTTCAATAATTTTTTATATAGCATTCAACTGTTACTTTAATTTAATTTTAAATTCAACTATAAATAGATTCGGAGTTCATACTAAATATTTAAGAAGCTTAAAAATAAATATTTCTATCTCCACAGTCTAGCAATAAGTATTGAACCAAACTTCCCCAGAAAGAACAAAGCAAATCAAAATATTTTTTCCAGATTATAGCCGTAAGATTCTCTGAAATTATAGCAGGGAATATGTGCTCATATGTTCCGCAGTATCCGTTTGCGAACAGAATGAAGTTTTCACAGCCCATCGACTTCTATCTGAACACAAAGGGATGCTTTCTGCGAGTCACGACTCGCACGCATACACACGCTTCGACGCAAAAATCCGCTCTCCCGCGCCAGTTCCTTCGTGAGCAGTTATTTTTGCCCTTTTTTTTCCTTCTGCCCTTTATCCAGCTACCGGCTGCTGCCGTTGCTTTGCCGATCGAGGCGATCGCGATCGCAGAGACCAGAGGAGAAAACCGAACCTGGTTAAACTCTTTCTTTACCCCCGCCTTCGTTTGTGTCTGCTCCGCTGTGCTGACATCGTTTTCGCGGCCTTCTATCTCCTTCTTATCCTCTTCGTCTACTCTCTCCTCTTCACGCCCTGTCTCTTCCATTTTTCGATGGGTTTTCCTCTTCGTTCAGGTGCCATCGTCAAATTATGTGAAGGTTCTCACTCTTTTCGTTCGTCAAAATGGCATCAAAACTTTATTTTAAACAACATAACCTTCATTTTAAACAGTGAGACCTAAATTTGACTACAAACAGCAAAATCCAAATTTCACTGTAAATAACAAAACCTAAATTTCACTCCAAACAGCAAAACCTAAATTTTAGTCCAAACAGCAAAATCTAAATTTTACTCCAAACAGCAAAACCTAAATTTGACTACGAACAGCAAAATCCAAATTTTACTGTAAATAACAAAACCTAAATTTCACTCCAAACAGCAAAACCTAAATTTTAGTCCAAACAGCCAAACCTAAATTTGACTCTAAACAGCAAAATCTAAATTTCACTGTAAATAACAAAACCTAAATTTCACTCCAAACAACAAAACCTACATTTTACTCTAAATAAACTATAAATAACAAACAAATATATCCACCACTAGTTCATTGACTAAAAACTGTACTCATGTAAAGATCATTAAACAAAAAAATGACCATCTGATCAATTGCCTAAATTTTCACATATGCTCATAATGGTACGTGTAAGATGGAGTATACATATTATTTATCAAACATATATATAACCTTGCAGTACACATAATAAGACAGTATAACCCTGTTTCATTCAAAAGACCCATGGAAAGTCCAGCACAGAGAGAAAGTCCAATGCTGCCACACACACGCACACGTGCATATGAGCACGCTTTCAGTAAGTTTGATCCCCGCTGAAAAATAATCAGACCTGACACGGCCATTGTGTGGATCTCGAAGAAAGCAAGCGTGCGTTTCCAGCGGCGGATTCCTCTTTCCTCGAAGCACACGGAGGACACTTTGTCGCGAAGCGGTGTGCACGTATCGCATCGGATTTCATCGTGGCGTTTGCGGTTCCTCCGGGAATGGATACGCCTGGTTATGGGTTACGGTTACGAGCGTCCTCACTCCACGGCGAAATGTGCCACGATTTAACCATCAACGATGAAAATTCTATCGACTCCGAGAGGCAACCCCGTGAAATTTCACGCGCCAAATTGCGGTTGACGGGTCCGCCATTTTTATGGGGAACTTCAGATTCGATCGCTTAACCCTTTGCACTTTGTGACTCACCTTCGGTTTAATAGCAAATCTATAACTTTGTACATATGATAAACATTGTGGAACAATAGTGGTAATTAATAATAGGGAAATAATAATCTCAATAGAATTCAGTAAACTTTTTATCTAAAAGATTTTAACTGCAAAAATACCTTCAAGTGCAAACGATTAACACTACAACTACCAACGTTGAGTGCACACGTGCTTTGAAATTGAAAATGTGCTAAAATGAACGAGTAAGTACCATCTGTTAGAATAACAATAAAGAATATAACGCAATTGTTCAAAATAATTCGCTACGAACATATAAAAATAACCAGTACATAATCTTGTACAGCATAAAAGTAAACTTAAATTAATTGCATACCTACCGATAAAATAAATAAAATGAATGGAAAGATATTATATCCATCTTGCAGTTATAGATGCACAAAAAAGGTGGTCATCGATATTAAATCCGCCTAACGTCTTCTGAAAATTAATTTGTATTACATCTTGCAATTACAGATGCACAAAATGGTGGCCATCGACATCAAATCTTCGCTATTACGTTTAATTAATATCCGAAGTGTGTACATTCCATCGCAATATCTCGCGTAAAACAGGAAACGATCGTTTATTACACGACTTGAAAAATTGAAAAAGTCATGCAATATCGTTTTATGGTACACATATGACTTTCTAGTGGTAGCTTCGTTTTACGAGATGGAAGCTTGTGAAATTTGACGAGCGATGAAGTTGAATGTTTAGGAAGGTGTGTCGCAGAATGTGATATTTTAGGATAGAGGATAAAATTATACAACGTTTGTTGAGGATCTCTGATCCTGAGTGGCTGGAGAGGTATATTTTGTAGATCTCTGTAATTCTACGATTTAAGATTCTGCATATCGGAAGAACGTGTTTCAATTCAGCGAAAATCTCGTTTCAACCCTTTCGAGGTATTTCGAAATATGAAACTTGACGAGTCGAATAAATTTTGCTTTAGACTTCGCTTTTAGAAATTCTTTGATCCAATGCATTCGTATTTCAAGTTGAACCATTTACATTTGGTGGATCTCAAATGAGAAGGCTCGTGCGAGCATACTTTTCTATGAACATATTGTTTTAAATTATCATGTAAACGTGTTGCACAGATATACCACTGTTGTATGAACATACTGTATAAACATACAAAATGTTGTAAATGTATTGTCGTATAAATATGTATATTGTTACATAGACATATTATTGTAGAAACATATATTCACTCATAAATATATCGTTGTATATTGTCGATTGCATAGAAATTATTACATGAATATATTATGTATATCATATGGACATATTACTTATATGAACGTATTACATGAACACATGTGAGCGTATTGAGTAACACATATGAAAATATCACATGAATACAGTGTATGGCCGTGTTCTGTACATCATATGTATATTACGTATATTATATGCACACATTGTACGAACATATATGAACATATTACATGAACATTAAATGACCACATTACATGACCACATTATGTAAAATATAAATGTACAAACATATAAATTATATAAATTGTTGCAATTATTATATAAACATTCTGTAACATGTACTGTAAATATACTGTTAAATGCAGCTTATCAATAAATCCTACCAGCAGGTATTAACAAAATGAAATAGCAAGTAGATGTTTATCGTGTGATATGTTAAAGCGAAGGTTTCGAAAAGAAGAAAAAGTGTGCTCATAGCGATTGAATAAGAAGCCAGAAAGAAAGCAAGTTGTTTAGTAGACACAACAAGTTGTGTGGGATGTTGAGAGGAACACGCGAGTGTCTGGTCAGCGAGCGTGTCGCAGCTGCAGCTGTCGCGAGCGCGTAGGATTCGCGAGCACGTAAAGCGTGACGCTCGGTTTCGAAGCTGAAGTACCTACGCCTCGAACGAGGTCTTGTTTAGGTACAACGGGGAGCACTGTCCACTTATCTGGGGACATGGGATTAGGGAAATGAGGATTGGGGAGATACAGGAACAGGGAAGGTAGAATATTTGATATAGGAATTGGGAAATATTGGTTATGTCATTTTCTAGTTTGGGAATTTAGGAATTTGGGGATTTGGGGGTTTGGGGATTTGGGGGTTTGGAGATTTGGGGATTTGGGGATTTGGGGATTTGGGGATTTGGAAATGCAGAAATTGAGGAATGTGAGGATTTGGGGATTTGGAAATTTGGAAATGTGAGGATTTGGGGATTTTAGAGTTTGGGGATTTGGGGATTTGGAAATGCAGAAATTAGGAAATGTGAGAATTTGGGGTTTTAGAATTTGGGGATTTGGGGATTTGGAAATGCAGAAATTGGGAAATGTGAGGATTTGGGGATTTGGAAATTTGGAAATGAGAGGATTTGGGGATTTGGGGATTTGGAAATGCAGAAATTAGGAAATGTGAGAATTTGGGGTTTTAGAATTTGGGGATTTGGGGATTTGGAAATGCAGAAATTGGGAAATGTGAGGATTTGGGGATTTGGAAATTTGGAAATTTGGAAATGAGAGGATTTGGGGATTTGGGGATTTGGAAATGCAGAAATTAGAAAATGTGAGAATTTGGGGTTTTAGAATTTGGGGATTTGGGGATTTGGAAATGCAGAAATTGGGAAATGTGAAGATTTGGGGATGTGGAAATTTGGAAATGCAGAAATTGGAAAATGTGAGAATTTGGGGATTTTATGGTGGGGGATGTAGGAATTGGGAAATGTGAGATTTTGGGGATATAGAAATTTTGAAAGTTAGAAATTTAGAAATGTGCAGTTTAGAAATCTAGAAATTTAGAAATTTGCATATCTAGAAATCTAGGATTCTAGAAATCTACAAATCTACAAATGCGTGAATATTTGAAAATATCCAGCTTCCCAGATACAACCTCCATAGCCCTACCTCCAGAGCGTCCTTGCTCTATCTTAATCCCGATCAAAACGAATGCATCATTGCACTCGAGTGTACACTCTGTGTTCATAGGATGCTTGTCCCTATCAACGTGCGAGTAATTACTCGCGACGAATCTACGAGCAGCGATGGCATCGCGCGTGTAGATCCGATCACGCGAAATTGCTAGATAAATTGGCTTTAACGACGCCGATTAACCATCGACGAGCAAATTACAGCTTGCATCGGTGACGAGTTGGTTGCTTTTGCTTTCAAATCGAGCGAGATGCTTCCCTGTTCCTCTTCTCCTCCACGTTTCGACGGGATTGATCCCTGTCGATCGTTTCCGGGATATGTTTAACCTTCGTATCACGATCACAGGGTCATTTTCATTCATTGAAGGTCAAATCTTGTAGAATGCACTGTATTTTCATTTAAAAGTAAATTCAAAATTTTAGTAAACTTCCAACCTGTCGATACAAACTTATTAATAATTTTTAATTTTACATTTGTTGATGAGGACATTTTAAATTTGTTAGTAGTGACATTTTAAATTTTAAATTTGTTAATAGTGGCGTTTTGAATTTTAAATTTGTTAATGATGACATTTTAAATTTAAAACTTGTTAATAATGATTTAATTATAGATGCAATTTTAATCGTAAAATGGAATGTGTGTTTAGCAAGGTTAAGTCATTTTGCAAATTTTGGAATGGCCTTCAGGGACCCAATTATTTTTTTCATGTATCAATTTTGTAACAGTATTTAATTCGTCATTTTCGATAAGGAACAAGGAAACGCTGACAGTATAGAAACTTCATTTACTACGTCAGCTTTATTGCGTAATTTATGATCCTCGAAAGTGATTTTAGGAGTCGCATTAGCATACTAATTACTTCTGCGCATTAAATTTGAGTGAATTAGCGTTCTTTCATAATTGAATTTCATAATCAAGGTTTTGTCCTCGATTAAAGTATGGTGCTGATATAATATATGTAAAAAAGGTGCAATAGCTCATTGTGAAGTACTTAATTGAAAAGGTTGAATGTATTCTGAAAGTTTCGTCTTTTTCTCTTTTCTTACAATTTTGTCTTTCTCTAAAATTCATATTTACGCGCGTTCTCTCGAAACAACATGGCTGCCGTCATCTAGCGACGAAGTACAGAATTATCAAAACAAAAAATTGCGATTTTTCGGGAAATAAAGGATTTCTACGTCTCGTTGATGCTTGCAAATTATTCTACGGAGAAAATAAAGCGAGAAATATAGTTTTACATTTAGCTGAAAGACGTACTCGAGAATTAAGAGAATATGGACCGCAAAATGCTAGCCATCTAGCGGATAAAGATGTGAACTAATGCAACTAAAATTTGTGAAAGATTTACGTATTTATTGAATTCTACGACATGTTAGCACTTTCAAAACATGCTGCAGCTGTCTAAAGTTGCTATTTGTTTCACATTGTCGTTACTGTGTTGAAAAAATTAATATTCTTTCTATTAGTACAGAAATGGTACAAATTGTGTCATTCGGAAGAGCAGTGGTGCTACAAGAAGAGAAAATTGCGATTTTCTTTAAAATTATCAAATTTTATGCTTTTTTAAGACGTATAGAATGTTCCATTATTATTATATTATTAAAATAATGTCTTTGTAATACACCAGAAGCCTCTGAAGAGTATTAAATTGAATTTTTATGAAAAATTGAACAAGTGGCGCCATCTCTCCCGCGAACAGGGTGAACTACACACTTTTGAAACTGTAGTTTAATTAGTTCTCACTTTCCACCGCTAGATGGCGCCACATAACACAGAAATATGGCGCGCATTTAAATCACAATTATATTTGGACAATTTTTATCTCCTTTTAATTAATAACAATGGTTTAATTAACTTTCTAATACTATAACTTTAAGCTTTAAATTCTAATTACTTCATAATATAATGTAATTAAATATAATTAAATATATTTAATGGAAAAGTTTGATAACAAATATTTTTGAATGTTTCCGCTATAAATTCTTGTTTGCGACTGATTATTTATAAAAAGAATATCAGTTCTGATAAGAATTTATAAAAATTAATTGTAAATTAACATTATCTACAAATATAAAACAGGGATTGACTTTATCTACAGAATCGCTACAGAAACCTTTAGGCTAATTAGGATTAAGAATGGTTGAAAATTGATAATAGTTTGGTAAAGTCAAAACAATTCGAAGTTAATTGATCTTGTACTCCGATATAATTCATAATATAGACAATTAAGCTAATAAAAGGAACTATATTAATTAAATTAATGAAGGTACAGTTTCAAAACCGTGTAGTTGACCCTGTTCGACGGACAGATGGCGCCACCTATTTTATTTTAGAAAATTCAATTAATATTAATTTTATTGGCTTAATTTACTATAATATGCATCAAATTACATTGAAGTGCAATACTAATTAGCTTCGTAACGTTTTAACTTTACCAAACCATTATAAACTTCAAACAATTCTTAGACTGATTATGGTTTTCATTTTGTGCTTCCATCTGGCGGTAAAAGATGGGAACTAATTAAACTACAGATTCAAAAGTGTGTAGTTCACCCTGTTCGCCGGAGAGATGGCGCCACTTGTTCCATTTTTTAAAATTCAATTAATATTGATTTTATTGTATAATATTCTATATATTTCTTTATATTGATTTTATGCATATTGCAGTATATTCCATGGGTCCGAAGATGTGGATTATATGTTCAGAACAGTTCGCACAGTATACTATACATCGTCGATAATGTAGGGAATTAGAATGGCAATTTTCTTTTGAGTCGTCAAAAACCATGCTCATCTTTTGCAAAAAAAGAGCTTAATTGCGAAACTTGGTCGATATCGCGTTATGACGATTTTTAGAAGTTTCGCCTACTTTATAACACAGAGAAAATTAATATTTGTTATATAGCTCCATTAGTTTCCACCTTTCACCTCGAGATGACTAATTTTGTGGTCCATTATTTTCCCCAACACTTTCAGCACATTCTGCCACTATTTCGATTCTACTACAATCAAAGAACATTCGCTCTCCTCAGAAAATTGTAAAAATTGCAAATTTTGAAGAAAAACGCAATTCTCTAATTTTCCAGTTCCACATGACGCACCCTTTCCAAATTCAATCAATATTGATTCTTTTGTAATACAGTATAAATAGACAACAGACCTTAAATAGCAATGCTAACTATAGAACGTTCAAGTGTTATCAAGTCTAAACAAACAAAACTAGTCTAGTTCTAAGTCGCTACTCGAATGTATAAAATGACTTCCTATATTACCAATTAGTAAAAAGTACCCACCCATTAAAAATATTTAAACACAGAAGAAAACTTACCTCGTGGTCTTCTTTCAGAACCTAAACAGGTGATATATCTTTTACCTGTAACATGATATAAGCTCACCTGAAAATGGTACAGTATTTAATTCATAAATATCAACAATTATACATGGTTAAAAAAAACTGGGGCTTCCTTATTCAATAATTATAAACGTAACGATCAGTTTAAATAAAAAATTCGGCTGAAATTGTGAGCACGACGGCGTACGAAGTCACGTTCCAAATTTCAACAAACATTCAAAAATGACATCCTACAAAAGTTATGTTCGTATCTTTTTTCGTACACATCCCAGGGTCGGATTAAGAGCTTGGTGAACCCGGTACTGAACAATCCGTTGCGATTATCTGAACAATCTGTTCCCAATTCGGGGTTACGTACAAGGTTACAACCTTGTACATACAAGGACAGTCTGAAGCTCCTTAATTCGGCCCTGACTCATCCTCGCAATTTCAGCCAATCACAAAATAATCACAAGTAGACGTGACAACAGTCCAAGATCAACCATAATTTTCACCAGTTTATTAACCCTCACATATCCATTCCCTCTCTTATTGCCTATTGTCCGTTGTTCCGCAGCTCGCGATTTAAAGCAAGGGACTCCGTGTTTCTCGGGTGACTCGGGTTCGGGTTCAACTCAGAAATACGGTATCTCGTCGATAAATCAGGCGTTGAAAGTTCCGGGGTAACAAAAGTGTCCACGGTGTGTCGGTACAAACGTTGAGTCGTTCAGAGATATACAAAAACCGCGTGGTATCGAACGACATTTATAAAAGGGTTATTTTATGCCGGAAGAAAGAAGCTGGGGATCGAAGGTTCAGAAAAATTGTGCGTTTATTAGTGAAGATGACGCTCGACCAGTTTCACCAACCTCCTGGTTTTGTTCCTCTTCCAATTCTTCGTGTCTCGTAACGCGTGCCGCACCCCGTGCGTCGTTCCTTTCCACCCTCCGATGGACCACCATCGACAATCCTCCTGGATCTTATTTCTATCCAAATTGATTCCCTTGGTGGATCAAAACATACGTGTATATTACAGGAAGAAATATCGCAGTAAAAAATGTGTAAACCCCTGTGTTAGAAAGATACGTCGGGAGTGGTCGATTTGTGCGGATTGTTCGTGGACAATGTTGGAAGATCACGTTCGGGTAACTGGGGTTTCTGTATGGATCGTAGGTCCCTAGATTTTTTATTCGTGTCAGGTGGAATTATGGAGTTTTCGGGATTTGGGGAATCTTGACGTTTTGAAATTTATGAACTCGGAGAATTTGGAGAATTTGGGGAATTTGGGGAATTTGAGAAATTTGGGAATTTACGAATTCGGGAAATTTGAGAGTTTAAGAATTTTGGAATTTAGGGATTTCAAAATCTGGGGATGTGGGAATTTGGGGATTCCAGAATTTGGAAATATAGGAATTTAGGAAATTTGGAAATTTGGGGATTTCAAAATTTGGGGATGTGGGAATTTGGGGATTTCAAAATCTGGGGATGTGGGAATTTGGGGATTTCAGAATTTGGAAATTTCAGAATTTAAGAATGTGGGAATTTGGGGATGTAGGAATTTGGGGATTACAGAATTTACGAATTTGGGAATTTCGGAATGTGAGAATTTGGGGATTTCAAAATCTGGGGATGTGGAGATTCGGGGATTTCAGATTTTGGGAACTTGAGAATTTAGAAATGTGGGAATTTGGGGATTTCAAAATCTGGAAATGTGAGAGTTTGGGGATTTCAGAGTTTGACGATCTAGAAATTAGACAATGTAGGAATTTTGAAATTTGAGAATTTGTGGAAGTGGTGGATTTGGAGGATATGGGAGATTTGTAAATTTAAGAATTTAGGAATTTAGGAAATTTGAGGGATTTGTAAATTTAGGAATTTAGGAATGTAGGAAATTTGAGGGATTTGTAAATTGAGGAATTTAGAAAACTTGAGAGATTTGGGAATTTAAGAAATCTATAAATTTGTAAATTTTCGAATTAAAGCATTTAAAACTTCGTAAATTCAAGAATCTGAAATTTAGGAAACATGAAATAGGAACTTGAAAATTTAGAAATATTCCAAATTTTCAAAAACTTGTCCCCTCCATTACTCCTCTCCAATCTTCATCAGACCCACCCTGTTCCCTAGTTACCCCAACGATCATCGATTGAATGTTGTACGAAAGGGTAGTCGTGTATCATCATTAATCGATCGATTAAAACATGAATGGGGTGGAAAGTGACGAGACCGGGGGTTGAACGTGTCCGTTCGAAAAAAGTTTCTCCTGAAAGATACTCGAGTCGCGAATGATGTTTCCCTCGCATGGAACGGAATACGGAATAATGAAAAATCGTCGGATCTGTTGTCTCTCTTTCTCACCGTTTCGTGCACACTCTCTCGCACTCTCTCCCGTCCTTTCTCTCCCTCTCGCGCGCGATTCGCACCCTGCTACCATCATAATTAATGCCGAACATATGTAGCACATGTACGTGTGATTTCATATATATTCATAATATATATATATATATATATTTTTTGGTTGCCTCTTATACTCATATATATAATATTTATATATATGTATATTCATATATTTGCATGTATAATTAGTTTTATCCACCTTCCAACTCCCTCGTGTTAACTATCTATAATATTATCTACAGGGCAGTAGCCAAACGCTGTGACTGACTGTACGAACATGTTTTCTCCGTTTTCGTGCAATCAGCTCGCGCCATCTTGAATCCCTAAGCGCCATTTCGAGTTTCGAACGCTTTCGAGGGACAGCCACGTGGCCAGGGACGTGTTTTCACCCTTCGTGGGGAAAACGATTGAAGGAAACAATTTTTTTAGTAAAATTAATGAATTCAATTACCTGTACAATTCATTTGGGGATTTAGCAAGTTGGGAATGTAGGAATTTGGGGATTTGAGAAATTGGGAATGTAGGAATTGGGGGCTTCGATATCTGGAGATGTGGGGATTTGGGGATTTGAGAATTTGGGATTTGAGAAATTGGGGATTTAGGAATTTGGGAATGTAGGAGTTTTGGGATTTGAGAATTTGGGGATTTAGGAATTTGGGGATTTTGGAATTTGGGAATGTAGGAGTTTCGGGATTTCAGAATTTGGGGATTTGAGAAATTGGGAATATAGGAATTTGGGGATTTGAGAAATTGGGAATGTAGGTATTTGGGGACTTCGAAAACTGGAGATGTGGGGATTTGGGGATTTGAGAATTTGAGATTTGAGAATTTGGGGATTTAGGAATTTGGGAATGTAGGAGTTTTGGGATTTGAGAATTTGGGGATTTAGGAATTTGGGAATGTAGGAGTTTCGGGATTTGAGAATTTGGGGATTTAGGAATTTGGGAATTTGAGAAATTGGGAATATAGGAATTTGGGGATTTGAGAAATTGGGAATATAGGAATTTTGGAATTTGAAAATTTGGGAATATAGGAGTTTTGGGATTTGAGAATTTGGGGATTTGAAAATTCAACTATTTGAGAATTTGAGGATTGTAGAATTTAGGAATTTTATAATTTGGGAATTTAGGAATTGATGGACTTATAAATCACAAAATCTCAAATTCTCAAAACGTAAAAAAAGGAAACCTTGTAACCCCCAAAGAAAGTTCCAAATTTCCAAATTACCACCCCATCTATCCACCACACAGCCCTCGCAATTGCCCACTGCGAAAATAAAAGCCCTAACTGTGCCCGAATAAAAATTCCACGTACGCCAATGTGTTACGACTCGAGATAAAATCGATTTCATTTCCCGCGACGTAAAAACGGTAAAATCGTGCGATATAAGAGAAAACAGAGCCCTGGTCACGTGTCTGATCATGTGCGTGTGTTCGAGGCACGCTTTAAATTCGTATCGTTTCCGGTTGGTAGACGCTACACATCCGTTTTCTTCCTTTCATGAGATCCGTCAGATGAGATCAATTTTTATCGAACGTTCGATCGTGTGAATCGTCATTAACGACACTAATTAAGTACCTTAGCAAATTGGACGCTGTTTGTGCGGATTTTCTAATCGTTCACACGGTCGAAGGTTCTCGACGATCACGTGCGAACACGCGAGATTATGAATCATTGCTGAATCCTTCCTATAAAACACCATAAACGTGGTATCGACGTAATTAACCTGCTAACCGGGTTTGACGATTTAACTCGTCATTGATTAATTAAATTTTAATAGATAAATTTATATTTCATAAATTTATGTCTCGAAAAAATGTACACTCCCAACATATTGGCAAATAATCATTATACCTTTTATGTAATATTTAAATTATAGAACAATATTTAAGTGACTAATACTGTTATAATTCACTCTTAAAATAATACTAATTTCTTAGGAGGAAATTTAAAATATTAATCATTCTTTGATGACAGTTCCTAAATAGAAAATTGATCGTGTTATAGAATGAATTTAGTCGTGCCTAATTTATTTCATTGAAAAATATAACTTCGTAAATAAGATTTGAACAAAATAACCCGGTTATCAGGTTAATCTCATTTCGAGTGGCAAAGTTTAATGAAAAAGCAAAAGATGGAACTGAAAGGACTCCATTCGACGCGTCCCATTTCCCATGATTCCTCGGTGAGATCACGTGAGCCAACGTTCAACAAAATGGCTGCTCCGTTTCCCGCTTAGGCCTTTTGCTTTCATTGACTCCGTCGTCATGATGCTGACTACGTTTCCAAACATGTTCATCCTTTTGTTTCTCATCGTGGACGTCGTTAATCAAGATATTTAGTTCTTGGTGTGTCTCGCTGGCAGTTATTCGACCATCCAGAGAGTGTCGTCGATAACGATTAACGGGACCCTGCATCTAGGGACTTTTGTATTATGCAAACATTAAATAAACTAAACCGATTTGCAAAAGTATATATCGCTTGGAGATTAGATACTCGATTAATAACTTTTAACTTGAAATATTTTTAAATTTATAAATCATCAAATCTGTAAGTTTGGAAATAACCAACTCTCTAAACTTCCAAATAACCAAGTCTCTAAACTTCCAAATGACAAAATCTCTAAGGTTCTAAATAACTAAGTCTCAACCTTCCAAATAACCAAATCTCTAAATCTCAAAATAACCAAGTCTCTAAACTTGTAAATAACCAAATCCCTAAATCTCAAAATAACCAGGTGTCTAAACTTTCAAATTACCAAATCTTTAAAATTCTAAATAACCAAATCTCCAACCTTCCAAATGACCAAATCCCTAAATCCCTAAATAACCAAGTCCCTAACCTTCCAAATGACCAAATCCCTAAATCTCAAAATAACCAAGACCCTAACCTTCTAAATGACACAAATCCCCAAATTTCTAACTAACCAAACCCCAAACCTTGCAAATGACTAAATCCCTAAATCTCAAAATAACCAAGTCCCCAAACTTCCAAATGATCAAATCCCCAAATTTCTAAATAACCAAACGCCAAACCTTTCAAATGACCAAATCCCTAAATCTCAAAATAACCAAGTCCCTAAACTTCCAAATGACCAAATCCCTAAATCCCTAAATAACCAAATCCCCAACCTTCTCAATGACCAAATCTCTAAACCCCTAAATAACCAAGTCCCCAAACTTCCAAATGACTAAATCTTTAAATTTCCAAATTTGGACCTAGGAAATAATAATGTATAAATTTGTAATTTACAAAATTTGAGATATAAAAACTTGTAAATATAAAAATGTCACTATTTCTAAATCTCTAAATAAATTTCCAAACTTGTAAATTGTAAACTGAGGGTCCAACATTGTCCGGGGCCCCGCAGTCTCAATCGACGGCACTGCGAGATGACATCGTTGCAAAATGGAAGGAAATTCCTCGTTCGACGAATTACTCTTTCTTCTTTCAGTCCTTTCGTTAAACAAAGAAATGGAAGATATTTTCGTGTCGCAGTCGATCAGTGAAGACTTTCGTTGACCTCTAGTTATATTTTGAGCTTGATTTGTGCGATCTTTGACATCTCGTGCGCAAAACGCTGACGAATTTGTAACCTCTTGTTCGTATGAGAATGAATCGAGATCGTTTGGAGAGGTTTCGCGATGTCGAGGGTGAATTAGCTGAGTTTTAATTATGTACTAATTCGATTGTCTGGATCAACCTTGAACCACTAATGCAGCGCGGGTATATTTAAACGAACGTCGATAGAACGAGGAAGAATATTCGAAAAATAGAGGTCGACGATGTGTCGCATTAGGGATTCAAGGTTGAGTACATTTATTGGTCGACTGAATGTCCCTGGATCTTTTGTTTGCGAGATTTGATCGACTTGCTAATTCAATTAATCTCCGTCGAATAAATTCGTGCAGTTCTTTCACGTTGATTAGCATTTATCGGTGACGTAACTAGGACCCTTGTTCGGGCTGGACCGGGTACCCTAGATCTGCTAATAATGACAACCTTGAGTATTGGATACGAGCTAGTTATTTTGGAAAGTGAAATTTGGGGATTTTTAGGTTTCGTAGTTTGAGGATTTGGGTAGTTGGAGATTTAGGGCTTTGAGAATGCGAAGATTTGAGAATTTGGGGATTTGGTAATTTGGGAATCAGAGGATTAGAGATTTGAGAATTTGGGGAATTGGTAATTTGGGAATCTGAGAATTAGAGATTTGAGAATTTGGGGATTTTTGAATTTGGAGTTTTAAGAATTTGGGAGCGTGGTAATTTGGGAATCTGAGAACTGGTGATTTGAGAATTTGGGGATTTGGTAATTTGGGAATCTGAGAATTAGAGATTTGAGAATTTGGGGATTTTTGAATTTGGGGTTTTAAGAATTTGGGAGCGTGGTAATTTGGGAATCTGAGAACTGGTGATTTGAGAATTTGGGGATTTGGTAATTTGGGGATTTGGTAACTTGGGAATCAGAGGATTAGGGATTTGAGAATTTGGGGAATTGGTAATTTGGGAATCTGAGAATTAGAGATTTGAGAATTTGGGGATTTTTGAATTTCGGGTTTTAAGAATTTGGGAGCGTGGTAATTTGGGAATCTGAGAACTGGTGATTTGAGAATTTGGGGATTTGGTAATTTGGGGATTTGGTAATTTGGGAATCAGAGGATTAGGGATTTGAGAATTTGGGGAATTGGTAATTTGGGAATCTGAGAATTAGAGATTTGAGAATTTGGGGATTTTTGAATGTGGGGTTTTAAAAATTTGGGAGCGTGGTAATTTGAGAATCTGAGAAGTGGTGATTTGAGAATTTGGGGAATTGGTAATTTGGGAATCTGAGAATTAGAGATTTGAGAATTTGGGGTTTTAAGAATTTGGAAACTTGAGAATTGGTGATTTGAGAATTTGGGGACCTGGAAATTTGGGAATTTGCGATTTGGAAATTTGAGAATTTGGGTCTTGGAATTGTATAAATCTGGTAGTTTGTCTTTTTGAAAATTCATAAGCCTAATAATTTGCAAATTTGTAAATTTTATAAAATAGTAATTTAGAATTTTTAATACTTGAAAATAAACAAATTTGTGAACTTTCAATGCTTGAAAATGAACAAATGAACTTGAAAATCTAAAAATGTATAAAACTGAAAATTTAAGAATTTGAGAATACCCATGAAAATTGCCAAATCATATTTCGAAGAGGTTCACCCAGGCCCCCAGCTAGTTACATCACCGACACCAACAAATCGAACAAAGAATAAATGCAGTGCGTTCGACTAAAAATGGCGGGTAAAGAAGGAAAACTATCGATTCACTGCCACGCGCCATTTTCCTTCCCGCTCGAGCTATCTACAACTTAATTACTTTTGTTAAAGAACATGAGATCGTTTTATCGATGTGTCAACGCTATACAAATTTCTTGATACACGAAAAGTACCATAGCCTCAGCAATCAATTTAAAATTACAAAACAAAAGAAATGTTCAATCACCACGGTACTTGTCATGTAACAAGAAACAACCTCCAGCCTTTCAACCCTGAACGTTTTATTCCTAAATAACCTCTCAGTAGTCGCGTTGCGGACGAATACTTAGCAAACGAGACTTCTTTTAGATAATAAATCACTTCTCTGTTCGTGGTCCCGTTGCAGAAATCGTCCATCCGTTCGGTACTATAAATAAAATGAAGCAAAGGTGACGCATTTATTTTTCCCGGGAAAATGTTGAAAACGAAGTCTCGTTGCGGAGTATTCGTTGCACGAGGTTCAGTTACCGATATTGCTTCTATCGACGAGCTTTCGCTTTCGAGTGCGGCGAACTTCGGCTGCCATAACTCGGGATACAATTTATTATTTTTCATGTAATTTGTAATTGGGAGAGTTAAGGTGGTAAAATGGAAGATCAAGGAATGATACAATTTTTAGTTTCGTTACGGTTGGAATTTGGGGATTTGGTGTAGGATTTGAGAATTTGGAAATTTGGGAAATTGGAGGTTTGAGAATTTAGGGATTCCAGAATTTGGGGATTTGGGAATTTGGGAACTAAAAAATTTACGGACGTAGAAAGTTGGGAATTTGAGAATTTGGAGACTAGGGAATTTGGGAGTTTGAGAATTAAGGGACTTGCAAGATTTGGGGATTTCAAAATTTAGTATTGTGGGAATTTGGGGATTTGAGAAATTAGGGATATGAAAATTTGGAAATTTGGGAATTTGGGAACGTGGGAATTTGGAAATTTGAGAATTTAGGGACGTGGGAATTCGAAAATTTGAGAATTTGGAAACTTGGAAATTTGGAAATTTGGGAATTTGGGAACGTGGAAATTTGGGATTTTGGGAATTTGGGAATTTGAGAATTTAGGGACGTGGGAATTCGAAAATTTGAAAATTTGGAAACTTGGAAATTTGGGAATTTTAGAATTTGGAAACGTGGAAATTTGGGAATTTGGAAATTTGGGAACGTGGAAATTGGGAATGTAAGAATTTGGAAACGTGGGAATTTAGGAATTTGAGAATTTGAGATTATAGAGAACTTAAAAATGTAGGGATATTAGAATTTGAGAATACAGGAATTTGGGAACAGAAATTCAAGAACATAAGAACATAAGTACTTGGATATTCGGATATTTAAGAATTTCTGGATTTTCAAAGTGCTACTATATGTGGAAAGTGAACTTATATTCCACCTTACAAATCCTCTCATCTCACAATACATCCCCTGATAAATTAAAAAATTTACAAATCGACTACTCAAAGTTACAAACTACTCCAAAAAATTCGAATTTGGTAAAATTCCAAATTAAAAATTGCCCAGAATAATTTTTCCCTCGTATCCCTAGTTAAAGCAGCTGGCTCGCAAAGGCTCCCAAATCGTCCAAATGCAAAATCGTTCGCGACGGGTGTACGTTGATAAAAAGCGAGACAGAGAGAAGGGTAAAAGCGGAGGGAGTAGTAGCAAAAGAGCAGGGAGAGAGATGAGAGAGCTCGAACAGGGAGAGCGTAGTCGCGGTGGTTCGTTTGAAACAGGAGAGAAAGAGAGATCATCGCAAAAGACGATGGAACTTAGGAACTTCCTTGAAAGATGAACGTCATCCCCGACCGACCCGCTTGCGTTCCGATTCTCGATCCATGCCTTCATGTCACGTGAACGAGCGTGTATACCAAAAAAGTGTTTTGGAAGGAAGAGTCAATGATCGCCAAGTATGACCAAGTGCCAACTTGTCGGCAGCTACGCGATCTCCGCTACCAAATGGATACGATCATTAGTCTGTCAACTCCACAACTCGCAGGTCGCTACTTCATGTGTGCGTCTGACAAGTTGGCAGCTGGAAGCTATACTCGTCTCTCGCGTTGCAACTTGCCAGACGTAGGGCGAATTTAGATACTGCAAATGCTTGTTACGATTTGCTACCCGTTCTCGAATTTTTAAATCTAGGGACTTTAGGTGATGGAGGTTTTTGAAGGTTAACTTAGAAAAGATAGTTTAGGAATCTGAGGTTTACATATTTGACGAAATGAGAATTGGGAATTAGTGGAACGCAGATTTGCAGTTTTGGGGACTTTGAAGTTTTAAAGGTACGGTTGAGATTGTAAGCAAAATTTGAAGGGATTAAAAAATGTTCAGATTCGAATCATACTAGGTAGATTCGGAAGTTTAGGAGAATTGACGTCCCAATTTGAAGATTCCGAAATTCGAGAAGTGGTACGTTTCTTCAGAAATCAGGGAATTCGAAGATACGAGAAAAAGTTACTAACTTTCTAGTGTAGTTCGACTTTGCACTAAATCACCCTGTATAAGATCTACTGACAAGTACTTAGGTAATGGTCGTTCCTACTCTAGAGTACTCTAGATGGCCGAATGTGGGCGACAAGATGTCACTTGGTCATGCCTGATCTCCGCGATCGTACGCGATCGTTCGTTCATTCTCCGTCATCGTCTCGGTATCCTTTCTTCGGTTTCTCCTTCCTTCTCCCTATATTTTTTTTTCTTGTATTTGTTACTTTATTTTACTTTGTTCAGTCCATCGTGTCAAGTTCGTGCACGTTCGCGTCGCTGCGAGCGTGGTCACGTGGCCCCGAAATGGCGTCGCGTGGAAGAGCGATTCGCTTCGAGAGTGAACTCTCCATCTTCTTCGTGTTCTCTCCCTTCGTTCTCTTCGTTCGTTCGTGAAACGAACTCGCGTCGAGCGAGATATTATCGAGAGGAGAGATTCGGGGTGTTTTCGACCCCAGCCTGCTTGCTCTGCCGGGTGTTTTCGTCGTCGATCAGTCCTCGACGTCGAACCCGCTGCGAGACGGAGGGTGTTGGTCCGCTGCCACCCCATTTCGCGTCGCGGCGCGATTACGTGGTGCCCTTTTTGCCCTTCGACTTGCCCACGCCGTGGTCCTCGCTGTTCGAGCCGCTACTCAGTCGGGCCACCCGCCGGTACAGCTCGCTGTTCACGAAACGGGGGTACGAGTCCCGGTGCATCAGGGTGTAGATCTGCAGCTGGGCGTCGTCGAACGTGTGCGGCGTCGGCTGCACCATGTTGCGGTTCACTATTTCGCGCACTTGTGAGTCCAGGCTCACCTGAAAATTTTTTTAAACAATTAACGTCTTATGATACAACTCTCCTCATACTCCTGGATTATGGATAAGAGAACACATACTTCTAAAAAGTTTCTACGACCTGGATTATACTCCACATGTTTATACTCATACAAAACTCACAGTTCAAACATAAGCATTGCTAGCTCGTAAAATGTACTAGGGTCCAAATGAGACAGGAAAATTTTGTTTAAATTGTAGTTTTAAACAATTTCTACGACCTGGACTATACTCGAGTGCAATTATGCTCCAGATGTTTATATGCAAAAACATCCAACTGCACCACAGTTCAAACTTAAGTATTACTTGTAGAAAGCAATGTACAATATCAATTATTGCACTAGCAGTGCACAATTATCAATGAGACAGGAAAATTTTAACAATATTTATAATATGAATTTTTAATTTTCAATTTGAAGTTTAGGTCTGGTTACTATGTGCATAGTCAAGGACCTCTGAATACAAAGTTAACATAGTTTTTCTTTATTTCAACCCCTTACATTATTTTGACGAGTCTGACTCTTGACTCATCCTTCAATCGTGATCAATTTTACTCGAATAAAATTTGGAGTTCAAGTCTAATTTTGCATCGTCAAAGACTGCATAATACCAAATTGACATAACATTTCTACTTTCATCTGTTTTATTATTGTAGCTGTGACTAGTTCTGATTAACACACCTGACAAATGAATCATAGTGTAAGGGGTTGATATTGTAGCAATGGCACTAAGTCTGATAAGGACTAAACCTACCGGTATATGACTTAATTTCAAATTAAAAATAAAGTTGATAAGACTAAACATAAAATCCTTTATCTTGATGAAAATCAAGATTTCACGAAAAGCATCTTAAATCGTGTAAGTTATAGTTTGAAACTTGTGGTGATTCGACCGTTCTGGTAATTTAAAAGTTGCAGAAGGAAGAAAAATAGCTCACTTCTTTCGGCGAGAGTATGGATATGTAACGCTCGTAGATGAAGCGCGCCTTCTCCTCGATCTTCTCAGGGTTGCTTTCCCGCTTCAGTTGCTCGCACGCCAGCCAGAACGCGATGTTCTCCTCGCTGTACTCGCTCACGAGGAACTCCCTGAAGAACTTGCGACCCGCTGGATTCCTCATTAACTTGTCGAACGACGATCCCCAGGATCTGATCTCCTCCAGGCTGCACTCCCCATTATCGTCGAGGTCGTCCAGCCCGTCGAAACCGTTCCCCGCGCCTGCACCCCCCAACTCCCCGTGAACGCCGCCGCCGCCCCACCGCTCGCCGCCGACGCCCGCGTTGCCCTTCTTCTTCCCTTGGTCACCACCACCCCCTGCACCCCCGGAGTTGCCTCCCACTGCCGCCAGACTGCAAATTCAATCGCACGAAAGCTTTTAGTCTTCCTTCTCTTACCCCTCTTTCGAGTTTATTTTCTGGAAGGATCTTCGGCTTGTATTTTCGTGAATTTATGGGGTTGATTGGGGATTTTTTAGACGGTTTAGATATTGTGGATGGTTTTTTTATATGGATGGGATATTTGGGGGAGGAGGGTAGTAATAGGTTATTCATATGGTTTTCCAAATGTTCATATTATTGAATTTTTAAACGTCTACTTTCGAAATTAATCCCCAAAATCTGAAATTCTAAAATTTCCCCCGAAAAACATTCTTGAAATCAAAAATCCCTAAATTCTTAAGTCCCAAAATTCCAACATTCATGAATTCTAAAATCCCTAAATTTTCAAATCCCCAAATTCCTATACTCACAAATTCTCAAATATCCAAGTCCTCAAATTCCCAAAGTCCCCAAATTGCCAAATTTTCAAAATTCCAAATTCCCAAATTCTCAAATGTTGAATTCCTGAAATTCCCAAATTCCCAATTAATTTTCAAATTCTCGATTTCCCAAGTTCCTAAATTTTTAAATCTTCAACTTCCCAATTTCCCAAACTTCCAAATCTAAATTTAAAAACATAAACCTGAAGCTGCGAAAAATGAAAAACTCGCAAGCTCGGCCCAAAATATCCCCAGCACAAAGAGCCCAACGGGACATAAACTTTCGTTTGATCTTTTCGCGCAGTTTCAAAAACCCGGAACAAACGTTATCGCCAGCGATAAAGCGACAAAACGGTGTTTGAAAAAAATAGAGAAAACAGACCGAACGAGAACAATGCAAAGGAAAAAGGTAGATACGCGCGTAACAATACCGACAGCGATAAATCGAAACAAACTGTTCGGTAAACAAAATGAAAATAAAACTGGTGGGTCGCTTTTCTTTGCGCGTCCATTATTCCGGAAACTTGGTCGTTTCATTCCGCAAACACTCGCGCGAGCACCGATAACGCGCTGGAAGAGGAAGAAAGAAAGGTTCTGGGATAAATAAGCGGATGGTGGAACGCGACCGGAAGCACGGCCTGTCGTCGTTTAGATTTCCGTCGAGGGTGGACACGTGTTACGCATCCGGAGGGTTTGTATTGCTTACTGTCCTCGGTGGTGCGTAATCTATCGACCCTAACTCGGTTATCTCTATTGTTGGGAAAGATTCAACTACTGTTTGCTTCCTGTTTGTGGATTGTATATTTGCAGATTGAGATTCGATGGTAAACGGGATATTTTGGATAACGATGGGTAGAATGATACTCGATTTTGATATTTGTAGATTTAACTGGGAGGGATTGGTAACCGTTCGATAAATGTATGCTCGCTTAGTTTGCGGTAGAAACGTTTCTTATACCTATACGTTTGCAAATTTTTTTCATGGAATTATAAATTCTGTGTCATTCAATTAGACGTCTTTTAAAATCTGCATCATTCAATTAAACGTGTTATTATATCGCATCACTCGAAATTAAAACGTGTAGAATTAAATTACACAAAATTGAAATCCGTGAAATTGAACCGCGTAGAATTGAACTGCACCGAATTGAATAACTTTGAACCGAAGTACTGTGAAATTACATCGAATGCTCTATAGCGCACGTTCAAACCTACTTGCATAGAAGCACCAGTCGCAGTATACAATAACCGCAACTGAAGCGATGCGAAATAATAAAAAGAAAACATGGAGGATTTCAACGACGATGTATACGTCGTGCTTACCATTTATTCCTGTACGCGGCATGGAACAGAAAAATAGTGCAAGTTGGTACGTCTGTTCGTTGGTAAATTAGGTCGTGGCTCGGTTTTCAAGACAATGGACTGACATCATTCCGCTGACGATTGCATTACGAAACGCGAACGATAATGGCTTGTCACGCGGCAGGATATACGAGTTATCACGCGACGCATTCGAGGATCGATTGTCGTATATGCTCGAACGTGTCCCTTCATTTAGCGATGGATTGGCTGACGGCGGAGCCGAACACGTTTTGATTCCCGTTTCTTTCTTTCCGTTCGTTTGTAACGAGTCTGATGGTCCATTGTCTCCGAAGAGCTTTCGATACTTGCCACGTATTGGCATCGTAAGAGGAATGGAAAAATCGTTCCGAGTACAGATGTCAACCCACGAGTTGGCGCGTGACCCAAAAGAAGCCACCGTGAGCACTTCCAGTTACATTTCGGAAAATGTATGACAACTGAACGCAAGTAGTACTCTCGAGACGTTTGCTGTCATTCGCCTAATGACTCGAGCCACACCGAAAATACGTGTGAGGCGTCCATTTTTCTATTCACCAACTCGTGGTATAGGTATGTAGATATAGAGATTCGGGGATTAAAGGGACGTGGATATAGGGAGTGGGGATATTGAAATTTGGTGATACATGGATTTGGAGATGTGGGATTTGGAAGCACAGGGATCTAGATAAGAATGACAATAGGAATGACAATAATAATTGCAATGACAATAGCAATAGCAATAGCAATAGCAATAGGGATCTAGAAATGAGATTATAGAATGCAGAAATTTGGGAATATAGGAATTTGTGGATGTAGAGATCTAGGATATAGATTTACAAATTTAGGAGTCTCTTTTGGAAAATTGTAGCTCTTCTAAACACCTGGGTCGACCTCTTCATAAGACAACTTTTTGGTTGACATCGGTATGTAGATATAGAGATTCAGGGATTAAAGGGACTTGGAGATATAGGTAGTGGAGATATTGAAATTTGGCGATACATGGATTTGAAGGTATGGGATTTGGAAATATGAAGTTTGGTCATATAGGGATCTAGAAATGAGATTTTAGAATATAGTAATTTGTGGATGTAGAGATCTAGGATATAGAGATGTTAGGAGTCTCTAAATTTGGAGAATTGTAGCTCTTTTAAACACCTCAGCCTCTTCACGCGCCAACTCATGGGTTGACATCGGTATTCATGATCTTTGAACTGTACCACGACATTCGTGGGAATTCTCATAACATTTTTATCGAATCTGGTACTTGTTAATTGACTGACATTATGATCGACCATTAAGAATAAATTGCATACTCGATGAATGAATTCGATAATGAATTTCATAGTAAAATAGAAAATAGTCTGTTAGATTACGGAAGACAAACATTATCTAGTAATTTACAAGGTGTTTCAGTAAAATACTTGTTATAATTCAACGAATAATGAAGAATAAATAAATAATGTATAATTTCATAAGTAAAATGAAACGAGTAGTCCGATTGATATTATGTGGACTATTTTAAAATCGCAGATGTTCAAATGTTAAAACTGATCACAGACAATGTCAATAAGATCAAACTTTTGCTATTGTTTTCATATATGATTAATATCTAAAACGTATACACAGATCACAACCCGTGGTGAATAATTCAGTAAACATACTTCAAAGTCAACCAGACGCAAATAACCACTTAAACATAGTCTCTAGACATAATCTCTCGGAATCCCACAAATCTCGTGTTTCCTGCGTGCAACTCGAGTGTAGGTCGCAACCGTGATATAGTGAGATCATAAATTAACCAAGGAGCAACAGCTAGTGATGTTACTTGGGACAGTATGTCATGTTCCACTTTCGAATTCCACCATATATTGTACGGACAATAACTACGCAATTTTGAATTTTTTAAACTGTTTTAACTTGCAAACTCCTTCAAATATCAAAATTCCTAAATAATTAAATTTCTATACTTTTACATTTTGAAGATTTTGAAGAATCTTAACATTTTGGTATATTTCACTTACTAAATTTCGCAAGTTTTCTAAATTGTTTAAGGTTTCTTTCATTTTTGCAACTCTGAATTCTTATATGTACAGATGCCTAGGTTCCCAAATTCTGAGGTCCCCAAATTCCTAGATTTCCAAATCCCAAAGTTCCCAATTTCCTATGTCTCAAAATTCCTAGGTTCCTAAATTTCTAGGTCCCCAAATTCCTACGTCCCCAAATTCCTAGGTCCCCAATTTCCTACGTCCCCAATTTCCTACGTCCCCAAATTCCTACGTCCTCAAATTCCTAGGTACCCAAGTTCCTATGTCCCCAAATTCCTACGTCCCCAAATTCCTAGATCCCCAAATTCCTACATCTCCAAATTTCTAGATTCCCCAATTTCTTACGTCCCCAAATTCCTACATCTCCAAATTCCTAGAGCCCCAAATTCCTACGTCCCCAAATTCCTAGAGCCCCAAATTTCTTACGTCCCCAAATTCCTAGATCCCCAAATTTCTTACGTCCCCAAATTTGTACGTCCCCAAATTTCTTACGTCCCCAAATTCCTATGTCCCCAAATTGCTACGTCCCCAAATTCCTACGTCCCCAAATTCCTAGAGCCCCAAATTTCTTACGTCCCCAAATTCCTATGCCCCCAAATTGCTACGTCCCCAAATTCCTACGTCCCCAATTTCCTACGTCCCCAAATTCCTACGTCCCAAAATTCCTAGATCCCCAAATTTCTTACGTCCCCAAATTCCTACGTCCCCAAATTCTTAAATTCCCAAATCCTCAAATCCTCAAATCCCTCTATTCCCTAGTTCCCCAATTCCCAAATTGGACCCCACAATGATTACCTACATCATACATACTTCACGTCCTCCATCCACATACCGATTTTACGATCTCGCTACATCACGTTTGTAGCATGTAATATATAGAGAGGAACGGTAATACCACGAGCAACTACAACAACAGCACCAGCATAGGCAGCAATTGTCCTTCTTCGAGCGGCCTGCGATCCCCGATCCTTGGCGCTGTTGTTGCTGGGACTGTTGTTGTTGCGAGGAGGGCGGCTGTTGTTGCTGTTGCTGCAGCTGTTGTTGCTGCTGTTGCTGCTGCTGGGAGGACTGCTGCGTATTGGCCGAGGAGCCGGACGCCTGGCTCTGGCTCTGCGCTCGTAACCGGCACCCACCGGCGACGCCCTCGCCGCCCCCTGGCCCGTGACTAACGCCGATCCCCATTGCAGTTGCACCGATTCCGCTCGACATCTGCAAACGATATCTCGTCTGGTCAGCCGGCCCTGCCCCCGCCGGTATCTCCGTGCCGTCGCTAAAAATAAGCGCATCGGAGTCACTCCACTGAGCGATCGACGCCTATCGACCTTAACCTTCTTCTGATACGCGAACCCTTAGCCTAAATCGACTTCGTACGATCGTCCGTTGGCTTTAGATTGGCATTGACTTTAGAAATGACTGGTCCCTTTTAATTCGAGGTGAGTTACGGGGTGTCAGAGAGTTAGGCGGTAGAAACGACGAAGTGGAGGGGTGACTTTTGTGTGATCAGAGAGATTCGATTTTTATGGAGTTTGTATAAAGAGAGAAGTTATGGAGATCGCTTCATCTTAACCTTCTTGATACTGGAACCTTAGCCTAAATACACGCCGACTTCATACGATTGTCTTCGTTTAGATTGAGAGAATGATCGCGGCGAAATCACAAGTCCCTTGTGTTTTAAATCGAGGTGATTTCATTTGAACAAAGTGCCAGAGAGTTAGGGGGTGGAAACCAGACAGATTAAGTGGGGAGGTGATCGAAGGAGAGATTCGATTTTGAAGGAGCTAGTTTAATTTTGTGTAAATAGAGAAGTAAGTTATGGAGATCCTTCGCTTGATCTTAACTTTCTTGATACTGAAACCTTAGCCTAAATGCACGCCGACTTTTCTTGGTACGATAGTCTGTTTTCGTTGGCTTTAGGGGATGAACGCGACGAAATGACAAGAAAAGTCGCTCGTATTTAATTCAAATTAAATCACCTCGAATTATCGGGTTAGGGAACAGAGACTAGGACGATTGTGCGAGCAGGTGACTTTTGGGAATTTGAGTATTTGAAGGGAACCAGTTTAGTTCCATGTGTATACACGTCATTCTAAAATAATTTTGATATTTTATGTAGAAAAAATATTTGAGATTAATTGCCCTAAAAAGTGCTATAGAAAATTAATTATGAAGGAACAACGAAGAAACACGAAATCGTGTGAAAGTTGCAGCATTAGCGACGCTGTAGAGGGTGGTCCCACCCCTCCGTCGAGTTTTGATTAGGGCAATGTGATTAGTTAACACGGGAAGGCGTTGTAGTTGACGACGAAAGGAGAAGCACGCGTTAATTAGAGAGAATGTCATCGATAATAAATGGGACCGGTAACGAGTGTTTGCCCATTAAAAGAACATCGAGGGTGCGATCGAAGGAGCGAAGGATTTTCGTGCTAGTTTGGCAAAACTCGTTCGAATTAGCTGGGAACTAAATCGAATTCAAACAGGAAACAATTTGGTAAACTCGAGGCGAGAGGTCAATCTCAGCGGATAGCTTTTCAGAAAAATTCAAACATGGACCGGTTCACCGAGCAAGCCAAATCGGATCGCGATTTAATTTGAACACTTGAAAAACATCAGAGCCGAATCGCACGCGGAAGCACGATAAAGTCGTTAAGGTTTAATTGAAACAAGCTGACCGTACGGTAATTGACACATAAGCTCTCAAAAGACGGCCAATTTGTTTGCATGCGATTGTCGCACGGTCAGTTGCGCCCCATCGATCCTCTCAAAGCGAATACGGAAAAAAGATTTGTCCTTAATAACAAAAAATTGACGAACATCAAACAGAGTTCACGGTTTTAGATTTCTAATTGCTCGATCGCGTTTCGCTGGGGATTAAACGTGTCATGCAATAGAGTACTTATGGTTTCGTTTTTGAGGGGGTGAATTGAGTTCAACCGAATTAGGGAGCGAACTGAATACAAATATTCTTGATGCGAATTTAATGAAAACCCTAAAGGGTCATTAAAATTTATTTAAAAAAAAAATTTGCTGTTTTTGTTACAAAATTTTGATACATATTTAATAAAATCCGCAGGTGGACATCAAAATTTATTTAAAGAAAAAATTTGCTGTTTTTGTTATATAATTTTGATACAGATTTAACAAGATCCCCAGATGGATATAAAAATTTATTTAAAAAAAAATTTGCTGTTTTTGTTACAAAATTTTGATACATATTTAACAAGATCCCCAGATGGATATAAAAATTTATTTAAAGAAAAAATTTGCTGTTTTTGTTACAAAATTTTGATACAAATTTAACAAGATCCCCAGATGGACATAAAAATTTATTTAAAAAAAGAATTTTGTCTTTTTACAGAACATTAAAATTACTTATAAGCAGTTAATGAAAATTAATTTATAAGCAACGTAGATGTAAATGAAAGAATTTTAATTGGAAGAAGATTTTCGGGAAAGTTTGAAGGCTCTTGGAAATTTTGAGACTTGCACCACTAGGATACTGATGTTCCACCTCCCTAAATTCCTCCACCGTTAGTTCGAAACAAATTATCCAATCTTCAACGACTTCGTCCTTCCTCCTGAACATCGTTAACCCTTTCTGACCTACATCCGATGTAGACATCATACCTCGTCGTTAAATAAACCTAACTTGATTCGAACTTGCTAGCGGTTCTCCAAACAACCTAATCTTAATTCAAAACCAATAAGCGGAGAGTGATGCAATTTGTGGATTAAATTCTGTAATTTACATAATAATTTAATATTCGGTGGGTAATGTGGGAGGGTGAATAATCTTGCAAATATAAATTATATTTTAATATATTGACTTTTCTACCAAGAACTGTAGAAACACTTGTAAGAGAGACGTAATGCTTTGAAACATTAAAACTAATTGGACAGGATTTAATAAAAATTCTGTAGACGCTGTTTATTCAAAGTCCTCAACCCCTTAAGAAATCTTTCAATTATTCAGCAGCTTTCAAGACATTTAACAAATTTGAAATGATGAAAAAATTAAGAACTTAATTAAGAACTTATTTAAGAATGCAGGGACTAATATATAAAGCACAAAGGATCAACCATTTACCCCTTAAAAAATTCTGTAACCTTTCAGTATTTAAAGAATTTAAAATTGTACAAAAACTGATTGGAGCAACAGAAAACAGTTCTAACAAATCGATACGTAAAGAATTCAACCCTCTTAAGAAATCTTCAAACTTCTCGGCATCTTTTAAAACACAAAGAATTCTCTGCAACTAATTAAAAATTGATCTATAAATACAAAGTTATGACACAGTAATCCTTGTACAAAACATGTATTCCTCACCCACCCTTAAAATCTT
Source organism: Megachile willughbiella (assembly GCA_945859595.2). NCBI lineage: Eukaryota > Metazoa > Arthropoda > Insecta > Hymenoptera > Megachilidae > Megachile > Megachile willughbiella. The sequence continues at coordinate 11,824,280 of OX243798.1, read as the reverse complement.
TCAAATCAGAATTAAGCAATTTTACAAGAACAGTCCGCAGTATAAGATAAAATAACAAACTTTTAATACGTCGATCAATATGGAAGGATTTCTTTAAGCACCAACCCTTCTGGAAATCCTTAACCCTTCCGTGAGCAACCACTTATCCGAGCAAAATTTATCGAAGCATTTGAAATCTTTCGAATAAACTACTTCAAAAACGTACGATGTAAGAGGTAACAACAAATTTGAAAGTGATAAAGACTGAAAAAGAAGTAACAGAAATAGCTGGAAGTAATGGGGTAAAGTTTGGAACTTCAGGGGTGGAAATCAACATTATTCTTTATCACTTGAAAACCACTTCAAAATTGTTCTAAATAATATACAAACACGATGTCTTATATTACTTATTTACACAAGGGTCAACATATGTGCACCGGGGGTTAAGAACCATAACAAAAATTGACTTTTCCCTGCGTCACCATATTTTACTATTACATATAATTCTAAGAAACCAAGTTTATTTAACGCGTATCTATAAATACACCGTGTCAGACTTAAAATAAATTTTTTAAACGTAACAGCTCTTTGAAGATGTCACCCCATGAAATTTGTACACATTAAAGGTCATTGTATCTAAAAAAATGAGGGAAAGTAAACTATTTAAAAATGATGTAACATGTTTGGAATTGTTCTAAAAAGTTTTCGAACCTGAAGAACCCTACAGGGCCTAAAACCTCGTTTCAACGACCACAAAGACGCGCATGTATGACCCTTCTCTCTCTCTGACCCCTCTTTTTCTCTGAGGGCCGCTTTATTTTTACGTCGCGTACATCGATGATCCGCTCCGCGAGCAGCTTCGATAACGAGCGTGCTCGAGTCGCTAATACGGGCTGTGGGCAGCGATTGATAAACAGCAGGCCTAGTGGGAATTCGTGCTTGTGAAAAAGACATGTCGAAACGGGGACAGTTCATTGCCACGATTCGAGAATAAGAGAGGGCGAAAACTAAGGGGTTGGATTATAAAAATAAATATACCGAAGATAACTTAATTTCATTTTTATGGCTCCTTCAAATTTTATTAAATTCTGTTTAAATTTGTGAAAATTCCAAAACTTTCCATTTGAGAGAAAATGGAAACGTATAATTTTACTTCAGAAGGGGATAGTTTACAAATTTTCCAGTTTGAATATTTTGCAATTCGGAAACTTGACAAACCCCAAATTGTTAATTCTCATCTATCGTTTTTATAATTATGTATAAATTAGAAGACCATTGGCTGAATCTGCCGAAGAATTTTTAGAATCCACTTCTTCCTCGAATATTAAAATTTTGCAAAAGAACAAAGAGTTGAAAGATGAAAATTAAAGAATAAAAAGAAGCATAAAACACAAAGAATGAAAATAACAAGTATAATTTACCCAATTCGCAATTCTTACACGAAGCCTCAACAAAATGGTTCCAGCAAGATAAACAGCTTAATTAAAATGCAATTAATGTACGCGTAAAATTGCATTCCATCAAAAGATGAAAGCTAAAGAGTTGGCGAAATCGAAAGGCAAAGTTTCCTCAACGTTTACGAGGAATATCAATAATAGACTAAGGAAAAAAAGTCTGCATATCGATCAAGTTACGCAACGCATATCTACGAGAATATTACATATGGAAGATACGAAGAAGAGAAAGTATATTTATAGACATCGAAACGATACGGGAAAATGTAATGAGTAGGAGATGACCGAGGAACCACCAGCAGGTATTGGAACGTTGCCCAAAAGTGCATTCGCACAATGTTTACATGGTTTCAGGGACACGGAAACGTATCTACGAGCATGAAGTTCGCTTTCGAAAAACTATCGTTTGCCAGATTCCGTTTCGAAGATTAGGTACACTTCGTGTGTTCTTCGGGCAAAGCTGATGGATTTTTCACGAAATCGAACTTCCTCTCAGACACTTGTTGACGCGTCTATTCGTCATCGAGTACCAGTGATTTCATCTTCGAGACGTTTTTAGATCCATTGGCGTAACCAGGAATTTTGTTTGGGCTTCGAAGTGGGGAACTTTGATAATTGCGATAATTTCTGGAGAGTTTGTAGATGTGTAGCGGTCTTTGGGAGGGAGGTTGAGAATTTGGGGATTTCGGGACTTTGGGGTTTAGGGGTTTAGGGGTTTAGGAATTTACGGATTTAGAGATTTAGGTACTTACATATTTAGGTATTTAGGTATTTAAGGAATTAGGGATTCAGGTACTTAGATACATAGTTCCTTAGGTATTTAGGGACTTGGATATTTAGGTATTTAGGAATTTACAAGTTTTAAATATGAAAACTTAGGATTTGAGAATTCTGGCACTCGGTAATTGCAAGATTTATAAATTTGGGAATTTGTGAACTTAGAGATGTAAGAATTTAGAAATTAGGAAATCTGGAAATTTGAGAGTTTAAGAATGTAAACATTCTGAAATTTGCGAATTACAGCAATGAATGAGAATCTGGGAAGTTGAAAATTTGTAGATGTAACAATTGTGTAACTTGAACATTTGAGGATGTAACAATTGTGTAACTTGAAAATTTGTGGATGTAACAATTGTGTAACTTGAACATTTGAGGATGTAACAATTGTGTAACTTGAAAATTTGTTGATGTAATTGTATGTCATTGTCCATGTAACAATTGTATGATTTCAGAATCGAAAGAATTAAAATATAACAACGTGTAAATTAAAAAATTTCCTAATATAAATCAAACGCGATATTGCACATCCCACATGCGTCACATATTCCCTATATCATGAGTCGTCATTTCACATTTTGGGAAAGTTAGATGCAACCAGTCCATAGTTACGCCAATGGTCGATTAGCGTACGAGTGAATCAACCCCGTAACTCGATTAGAAAGCACGTGTAGCGGTCGTGGAATGCGGTATCCTAAATTCGTTCTGCCAGGCTTCGCACATTTTTCGCCAGCTCTATTTGTTTGATCTGGCTTCCGGTTGACGCTCGATCGGCTCGATTTCAAGAGCTCTCGAGAGATAAGCGGTTTCGAGAAGAGCCGGTATTGTCTTCCACTCGACCGCAAAGTCTACTTAAGTGCGCTAACGTTTGGGAGATTGAGTAGAACTTTTGTCGATGTTCTTCTGACTCGATGAAAGCATCGTAAAACGAAGTATAACAGGTTTTACTTGCTACCTCTACTTGAATTCAAAACAATCTACCTGTTCGATTCTCAATTAAAAATACTCGAATATCGATAAGTTATAAATGTCCTATTGGTACTTCATGATAATTGGTGATAGTATTCTTGTCATCACAATGTAGTCATGTTTCTGCAAATTTCAAATCTGACCCCACCTGAGCCGAACTGATTCTAGGTCCATTCTTGAACTACAGATTCATAACCTAACTTCGCTTCCGTTTCTTTCACCTAACTTCATATGATCTAACTTCAAACTTCATAAGTGATGAGATGGTTATCAGGTAACATTGGGTTTGAAGTTTGAAACGACAAGTAGACGTTGACGTGTCAGGGTTACTTTCACTCTGATGAAGGATATCTTAATGATATTAACAACGTATCAAATTATGGATGTTCCGAGATAATTGGCAGTAGAATTCGTATCGTAAACGTCAGAACGAAGTGCAACGAGAATTCGAATGTTTCCCCGAATCGTCGCGCGTGTCGGCAGCTCCTCCGGTCCGAATATAAATCCCGGTTGGATCAACAGGCTCGCCTAACCTAAATCCTCGTTTCGCTCGAAGCCATCCAGCTGTTTGGTCGGCCCGTGTGCGTGGTCCGTTCATTCATTCGCGGTTGATAACGATTCGGGTGCACGTTGCCAAACGAGCATCGAGCGGGTTTGTCCCGCGTCTCGGGCATCGACGACCCGGTGCTCTCAATCGATATCGCCTCACCTCTATCATGTTCCATGCGCCCAAAAGCGAGTCCAGCTCGCTTCCCGCGTTCGTGCGATTTCAGCTTAAGTGACCAGCGACACACGGTCTCGATCTGTCTGAAGCTCGTCGCGACGGCGATCCTTATCCCGGTCCTGCCGCGGGACTAAGGCCTCTCCGGGCCTCGCCCGAATCCTGCATGCTCCGCTCAGCTCGTCGATGCTGCCGGAACTTCTCACCCACTCGCGGACGGACACATACGAGCACCACGCGCCGCGCACAAAACGCCAGGGGCTACGCTAGCCCGGTCACCCTGTTCGTGTGCCCGGCGATGATCGCGGTCGCGTTTGAGCAACGATCGCTCGGATCGGCGCGGCTCGGTCCAGTCGTACGATCCCGCACGCGCATATTATACACCACCGGCCATTTCCCGCTCGTCCGCTTCGTCCGGCCCCGAAGAGCGCGGACAAAGTCAGCCAGCGATCACCAGGACGCGTTCGACGACACCCGGACCACGAACGCACCGAGAGGCAAACGGCCCAACCCCATCCAGCGGCTACGGACCGGTGCTGGACGTAGCGCGCAGATCAGCTCGGCGGATGCGCGACGGTCGATCACGCGTCAAGGGAAAGACAGAATCTCAATGGCGTCCCCTATGGGTGGGCTCCAGTGCTCGCGCCGCTCTCCAGACTCCGCTGATCCTGTCCCATCGGGATTTCGTTCCTGTCCGCGTCCTCCATCGACCGGTGCCAACTTCCGACGCGGGACGATCGAGTAACGGGATGAATCGGGTCGCGTTTACGCTCGGTGTCCGTAGGATCAGCGACGGAGATGTTCAACGGAGGACACCGGTCCCGAGGTTGCTCGCCGCGCTTCCTTCGGGCTGTTGCTCGCGTGGGCGGCAGAACACGGCGCCGTTCTCGCTACGTCGTCCGCTACGTTGACGGAGGTATAAATAGGTTTCGTGGCTGTCCGTTTGAAGCTGCGTGCAGGGCGCTGGCGCGGCTAGAACGCCGCTACCGCCGCCTCTCTGGCTGCTCGTTCGTCGCGACGTTGCCTCGCCTCGTGTCGTCGACGCTCGTCGTCGTTGTCGTCGTCGATGCCGATCACGGGTCGCCTCTAAAAGGGCGGCGGGCTACGAACGGCGGAAACGAGGGGCGAAAGAGACCGCTCGAGGAGAGGGGCACGCTGCGAGTCGGACGGAAGAGGGAAACGGAAAAACATCGCCGTTGCGAGCCTGGCCCGTTCGATGCTTCCGGGCAATTTTTCAGAGAGAGATCGGACTCACGGGCGGATAAGGGAGAGACGAGGGAAACGGAACGTGTGTGTGCGCAAAAGAGAGAGAGAGAGAGAGCGAGAGAGGGGGGAGAGGGAGGCAGAGAGCAGAGCGTGAACGAGTCGGTGCGCTGGTTATTGATTGGCAGAAGCCGAGACGAGAGGGAGAGACGAGCCCACGGCGCTGTCACGCTGGACACCGAGCTGGCCCGCTAACGTCGAGTCGTCGAGATTGCCGCCACCCGGTTAACCGTGTCCACTATTTCGATCCACTCGACGCACCTCCGACGTGTCGTCTCTTCCGACGCGCTGTCAAACGGCCGACTCTCCTCCGCTCGAACGTCACCGAGATTACGCGTGGTTCTGCTCGGAACGGAGAATTCGAGGCGTTCACTCTCGCTTTTGATCGCGACGCGCCGAGCGGGTGCCGCTCGATGGTGGAACGGGGTCAACGAGATGTCCCGCGAGCGAAGGGGTGTAGGCCAAGGGTGGTACACGGGGTCGAAGCCACCGAAGCCAGATTCACCGGACACTTTTTCTCGAGGCACTCGAAACACCACTGTCAACCACGCACTTCCTCCTCCTTCACCCTCTTCTCCGCGTCTCTGTTCCCCCCTCTCTCTTTCACCGTTCGTCTTTCACCCTGTTTCACTGGTCGTGGAAAACGTTCGAGGCGTATCTCGGCGTGTCTCGCCACGAGATCGCCCTCTTCCACCACCCCTCCTCTTGCCCGGGTTAACGGCGACGACACCGGTACTGACGCTACGCCCTCGTTTCACCCCCGGTTACACGACGCGAACGGCTTCGCGAGCTGAGCCGTCTTTCAGCCTCCGACGGACTTTCGCGGCCAATATGGCGGATTACGCGTTCACGCGATGCGTTGGCCACCACTGTTGCCTCCGTCGACGGTCCCACCGACGCTGACGCGAGGCGCCGCGACGCGATCCTACCCGCCGCGCCGCCGCCACACCGTAAAACGCCGACGCCGACGCCGACGCAGCCCGGACGCCCCCGTCCACCGCCTCCCGCACAGAGTTCATGCTCGCGATCCTGCGTGCGAACGACCCGCTGATGGACAACGTTCGTCTCTGTCGATCCTACCGAATCGACGTTCAACGATCCAACGGGATAAAGAGAGGGAACGTCACGTTCTGTCAATGAGTCGCGCGACTACGCTCCTAACTCTTTGCTACCGTTTATGATCGCATTTTGGATTTCAACGTTCGATATCTACTTCAATTCCGTTAGCTCTAGAGTTTGATAGAGCTTTTATACTTTCATGTGGATTGTAGAGCTTCACTTTATTGTAGATGTTTTGTACTTTACTACCTATTGCAAGATCTGGTTTACCCAAGTGAAATCGCAAGTTTTAGCAATTGGGTTTGAAATTGCTTCACTGGGGTTAGGGTTACAGCTGTAAGATGCAAGCTGTGAAAGGTACTGTGGATTTTTATTGGACAAGGTTTGGTAAAATAATTCACTTAGGTGGTTTGAAGATGTGGGTTTGAGTTAGGTGTAATTCAGATGGAAATTGTAAATGAATGCAAATCGTTATTGCATGTATTTGCAAGAGGATGGAAGTTCACTGCTTTTGATAAAATTATCGTTTGGATTTATTGGACCTGTCGAATAAATTGAGGCGATACAAAATGGAGGTTAAGACTTTTTGAAGAGGGGTATAAAAGTTCGTTAGTATAGATTAGACTGCATCGCTGTAACAGGTGCCGCATCTTGCGTGGATCAGGCGCCACAATACGCGTGTGATCTATGTATACGTGAGAATAATAAGCGATGACGCGTACCACGTGCCACACAAGATGACGTCGAGCTTTGACGTCGACCAAGTGTACTTAATCTTATCGTTGCTGAACTTGCATTTCTCTGAAAACCTTTTTTCTTTGATCCTCCGCTATCAGAACCCTCCGAGAAATTCGTATCGTCGAAACTTTTCAAATTTAAAAATACTCGGAAAATTCAATTGGTTTTCTACGTCAGAATTTTAATTCTGTCAGCACTGAGATAATAAATTTTACGTGAAATGATTGTTGCAATAGGTTTGGAAGATGTATGATTTCCTCGACTTGATGAATGCACGGAATGCAAAAGCGTTTGCTCTCGATGTTTCTTTATCCGCGAAGAAAATTGCACGCGTTCCATAATTTTCCGAAGCATTTACGCACAGGTATGGGCATACGTCACAATGCAACGTCCTGTGTCATATTTTATGCGACGACAAACACTTTTACCTTAGAATGCACTTGCTTATCGTTTATTTATAACGCGTGTTTGCACCGTCACCGTGCACTCGCTTGCAAAACATTCCCTCGTCAAGATAACTAAATATTTTGAATTCCCGGTGAAATCTGCGTTTCTTGCCATATATGGGTGACGCTTCAATTTCTATACGGATATTATTGAAAATTTTTGTTCACTTTCGGAACTAAAAGTACTTGGATTATGGAAATTACTTGGGACTATGGAAAATAAATATAAAAAAATATTGTGAAAATACTTGGTAAGGTTTGTTAAAAATGAAAACATCTAATTTTTAACTACTTCAGTGTGGCAGTTAATGAGTTGAAAAAGTACACGAGGTCGAATAGAAATAATTACACCTAATTATCCAGATAAGTCGCTCAAAGTTAAATTTAAAAAGTGAACATTACAAACTTAGTAAATATAAAATTCTATTTCATAGAAATTTAATAAATTTGCTAGTATACGACAGATTGCAGTTAAACATCTGTTACTAAATAAATATTGTCGGGACAAAGAGGGTACACAGTGTAACATAAATAAGGGTCGTTTTCATCGACTTCACCCTCTGATCTTTTCCGTTTATTTGCGCGCCGGAAGTCGTACACTTCCGACTCGATAACACCGACATCTACAACCACCGGAATCAACCTCAAAAGGAAATGGACGCCGATAAGGAAACTTTTACGAGCGTCTGACCTCCGTCGATAATGCAGTTGCCTGCACACCGTTCTGCCCCGTGAGCCTTCTTGACGCCACTGCCCTCCTTCTACCTGAAATCGTACGACGAAACGTGGCGCAAAAAAAAACCATAAACAGTTTCTTTCAACTGCGATCGTAATGTTTCAGATAGTTAGTTGGTATACATTCTACGTTGATCAACGGTTTAATTAAAGTCGAACGATTCTTTGCCGCAGTAATTTCTCCTTCTGACGCTCGTTATTCCACTCGACGAAACAAAGAGCAATTAATTAGGCGAGCGAGAGGCGAGAGTACACTCTCGGTTTTGAACGAAAAATGGGACAAAGTGATTGATTCGATACGCGTTTATCGAACTTTTTCCTAAACAGAAAATCGGTGTGTTCATTTTTTATTGCAAATTTGCGGATTCGTTTAGCAAAGAGGAGTTGGAAGAAATAATTATTTACAGGTTTGATGATTTTTGTGTAAGGACATCTTTCGGAAATATGTGTGTGTTCAATTGACGCGTTACATGTGGTGGTGGAATTTTTACCCTGAAATCGAGGAGCAAATAAAGGGAAATTTTGCATTTTATATTTTTCTCACTTTATTATTTTCTAAATATTACTTGTTTATATCGTTTTTACATTTTATTTTGATAGTTTTACATTTCTAAGTCTGAAAATATTTATCAAAGTTAGTGGTATTATTTGTTACGTTAAATATTTACCTGATACCAGCTGTTTTTGATCAAAATAATTGAAAGAAAATTATCCTTGCATCAGCTATTGTTTATGAAGGGAATTTCAAGCGAAATCTGGTTCTTGCGAATTAGGAATTTTTTCTGTTTTTTAATGCAGAGATCAGTTGCAAAAATTTTATATTATTTATCTATATAAAAAATTTAATTTGAACATATGGAAATATTCATAAAAATTTGCAAATCTGAATTTTCGAAATTGACTATTTCTCTGCTGACACCTCTGTTATGAGTCCGACAGGTTATTCCACGTTTATTCCCTAAATCACCTTAAAGAATACAAACGTCTAGTAACCTTAAAACCCTAAGAGGCTCTCCGAGGCACGTAACCACTATACAGTATATCCGGTGTGCTTCTAAACGATTTCCGTCGAAGCAACCCCTATTCTTCCAAACGACGGTTCTTCCCGTTGGAAGGTGCGGGCCTGTGAAGACCCAAAGTGGCAGACCCCAGGAAAGGTTCCCTTGAAGGATCTCGAAGGGCCTCTGTAAATTCTGCTCCCTCCTCGAATCCGCCCCTCGACTGGCAGACAGTTCTCTCCGTGTAAGCCAGCTAACACGTGCAGGGAGGTTTAGTTCTTCGTGCATGTGTGCGTGAGAAAGAAGACAGGCCAACGGAGTGAGGCTACAACCACACACTCGCGTAGGAATATACAGGGAACCAACACTGGGAATCACAGTGATTCGTCGCTAGTGATGGATATTTTACTTCTTGTACATTTGATATTTCAATGCGATTATGACGAGTATCTGGAATTTTATTTGATTTTTAAGGTTAGAGATGCGAGGGTAAAATGACGTCCGATGTCTACGTACATCGATCTGTAACGGACGTCATTTTAAATACTCGGGTGACCCTAACGTAAGGGTGCGTTTGGATTAGGCGAGTAAGCAGATTACTGTATGTTGGAAACAATCTATTGCTGATTTCTGCAACTGTAGTATTTACTAATTTATTTTACTAATTTATTTTAGTGAAAATATAGAAGAGGTAGATTTTCATTTCACCTGTTTGTCTAAGTCTTTTGAATTGTTTGAATGAAACTTAAAGGTTTTACAAGTTTTAATTCTAGAAACCAGGGACTACAGTGTACTTTCATTGTAAAGGTACATTTAATTTGTAAATGTGATTGCATAAAAGAATATTGTAGCAAAATTAAAATACTAGAAAATTTATATAAGTCATGATAGAAATTATTTGAAGTCATTTACACGGAATACGCAATAAATGTGCATGTTCATATGTTTTTGCTGAAGTCTAATCCACATCGACTGATCACGAAAGCTGTGGAACTGTTTCTGGCGGTTTTATTTAAGATTTAAGGCGGTTTCTGGCGTCTCCATTTTGTTTATTTGGATCTTTAAGAACCTTGTTCCTGCCTTGATATCTATTTCTAGGATAAATGCTTGAAAAACTTTCAATGGTTACATTTGTTCAGCTCGTCTATTATTACTAGAGTTTTTAATGTTCTGGTGACTGATGATTAATTTAATCTTTTATTACTATTGATGTTGCAATTCAGTTAAAATAATTTTTAAATGTGCAAATCTCAATATTTTTAAATCTTTAAATCTGCAAATCTACAAGTTCTGAAATATCGAAACATTCGGTGCCTGAAAAATTGTGGAAATTTTTCAAATAATCTTGAGACTTCCGAGTTGAAGCTCCTAAACCTGAAAATCTGTACATTTAAAAATTTGTAAATATTCAAATATTCGAATCTTAGAGTTCCAAGACTCCGAACTTTTCATAGTTATACAAATTTCCTAAATTCTAAAATTCCCTAAATTTATCTCCCACATTCCCAAATTGTCAGACATCAAAATTCTTATACCTCCTCTGTCCACTATTTGAAAAATTCGTTGACAAAATTCTAGCTTATCGAAATTAATATACAAAGAAAAATCCTTAGCAATGATTGATCATTTATCGAATAGCATAAGAAATTTCTATACCGTGATCATACTTAATTTTTAATAATTTAAGAATTATCAAAATTTAGCTGTGATTACAATACGAAATTAAGGAGAATGTAAGAAAATAGAAGAAGTATTTTCCAAAAATCTGATTGTGTGAGAAAATAAGATACTCGATCGATTTTCAACCAACTCATAAAGAATAATTCCAGATTTTGGAGAATGCGAAAGAAACGAGAGTGCGTGAAAAAATAAGGACAGAATTTCGAGGAATTTTGAGGCACGATATCCCGTTCGCCCCATCGGTGCCACGACACACGTCCCACCCCGTATTTATATTCGAAGCGCTTCATATCCCATCACTAGCGGCAACCAACAGGCTCGGTAGTGATCCGTCGTCGTCGCCGACATCATCCTCGTCGTCCTAGACATTTCTGCCGCTGGATGTGTGCTGGCAGAGAGAGGGAGGATGAGGATGAGGAGGAGGAGGAGGTGGAAGGAGGGAGGAAGGAAAGGAGGGAGTGGAGGGAACAGGCTCGACTGCTCCCCCTAATACTGCAGGATTGAATGGGCGAGGAGGGTGGTATTGGGTTCCCTCACCCCACTCCCACCACCCACACGCCGCTGCTCCCAACCCACCCGCACCACCCACTTCTGTCCGCCTGCCACCCCGCCTGCCCACCCACTCGCCACCCGACTGCCGTCGAGGAAACAACCTGCAACCGAACCAGCACAACGTTTCCTCGAACAACGAATTTCCATCGAGGTCCGCCTGGTTCGTCGCCGCGACAACAGCCCAGACCCGGTAAGTAACCACACGCACCGATCGCCGTCTTGATCGCGCCGACCTCCCTTCAATTTTTCCTTTGCACCGTCAAGACTCCCCACCTTGTCGTTCTCCTTCTTCCTTTTTTTTTTCCTCGTGTTCCGAGCCCGACCGACACTCCAGCCGTGTGCCCGTGATTCATCCTCGCCGTCCGACGAGCAGATTTTCCCCGGCAGCCGCGTTCGGCGTGTCGTGTGTCCGCGCCGCGAGACGACCGGAGCGTTCACGAGTGCGGTTTCCGTAGCGCGAGGCCGAAGCCGCCACAGGCCGAAGAATGCGTGCCGCGAACGGAACGCTGCGTGTGCATCGTGGAACGAAGTTGCGTGGAGAGAAACGCGAGTCGCCGAGAGGATACAGCGCGCGTAGAACGCCGGTCCGCGCGCGAGCGGAAACGCGGCGCGTGTGCGTCGCCTGTGCACCGGGCTGCCCGATCTCTTCATATCGCGCGTGTGTGCGCGAGATGTCCGACGACGAACAGGAAACGTCGAATCTTCGGACGCTCCACGCGCCTCGTCCACCGTCTTCCATCGAACTATACCGGCCTCTATATATTTATAAATCAGCGTGCGCGCGAGCGCAAGCGCGCCACGAGCGGACGAGAACCGCTCGCCGTCCTTGGTTAGTCGGTAATAATTTCCGGATGAATTTGAATGGCACACTGCGCGCGCCTTCTCTCCTCTCCGTTCTCTCCCACTCGCTCGCTTTACGAGTTCTCCCTTCTTCTCCTCTCCTTCCCCTCCCCTCTCCTCGCCACCCCTGGTGGCATCGTCTCCCCTCCAGGCGTCTCTCCCTGTTCTTTTTCTTCGACCGTGTTCCCTCGTACGCCTCCCTCTTGCTCGACCCACCCGCATCGCCCCTCCAGGCTTAACTTTTCTTCGGAGACAGCGGTGCTCAACCGGCGCGCGAGTCGCCGCCCGAAGAGCACCCTCCTCGTCGCCATCTGTCGCCACCGCTCGAGGGACGTGTCCTCGATCGCTCGGAGGGGAATATTGATTTATTCGTCGTCCGTGTAACCCCTTCCAAAACCGACGCCGATACAACCCGTCTCCTTTCCGCTCACGACCACCCCTGGAATCGGTGTACGCGCGCGTGTACGCGCCGCTGCTCGCCAGAGGGTTGCCCCAGACGCTCTTTCTCTTTCCCTCTGCGCATTTTCCGCTCGCGGTCGACGATCAATACGCGGGGCTGCCTCCTTCTTCCACGTTCGCTTCGGGACGTCGAGCAAACGCGTGTTACGTAGCCTCGTACCAGGAGTCGGGATCGAAATCGATCGATCGGTTACACGGGGGGGTTGGGATCCAGCTCGATCGACGCTCGCGACGAGCCGATCGACCGGATAATGAGGAACGTTATCTAGGTAGCCAGGATCGATTTTCTTCCTAGACCCTGTTGTAATAGAGCTTTGAAGTTTCAAAGGTACGTGTTCCTTTATTTCTGGACGGTTTTTAAGGTAAGGGCCGAAAGAATCGCAAAGGGGGTGGGGGCTCGATGGGCTTTTTCTAAACGGCGGCTTTGTCTTCGTGTATTTTTGGTATACGAGCGGTAACTTATATTGTTCGGGTATTATCTTTGGAAATTCCAGTTGGTGTTGTAGGCTGTTTAACCCTGTGTAACGATCAAATTTGCCTTTACCTGCAATTTTTATTTTTATAAACTTTCTATACACATTTTGATGTTTTTAATGTAGCACTTGCTGTACTAGTTTTAAGTAAATTCTGTGAAATATGGAAGAGAATACCAAGGAAAATCTGGACATTTATTCTAGTTTATTGGTCTTTCTTATAGGGGTTGATTATGAATTGTGAATGCTTGTAAATTACATGTAATTGTAGGATTCGCAGTTCGTGAAAAAGGGGTGCCTTGTTTTACATGAAAACTAGTTCTTATCTGTGGAATAGTTTTTAGTTTGGAAATTTGAGACTTGAGAAATTTGGAGGGGTTGGGATATTTGAATGTGTGAGATTCTGGTCATTTTGAAATTTGCAAATGTGGGAATTTGAGAGTTGGGAAATTTGGAAAGTTGAAGTTAGTGAAATTTGTAAATTAAAAAATTGGAAAACTTGCAAGTTCGAAAGAGAGATATTTGTAATTTTCAAATTGAAAAATTGAAAAATTGAAAAATCGAAAAACCAAAATGTCAAAAAATTGAAGAACCGAAGAAAAACAAACACACACTACATTTCATCGCATCCCCGCCATCTGAGTTGCCCATAACTGCACAATAATGTTAAATTTGGTAAGCCAAGCGATCGACCCTCCTTTTTCGCCGTTTGTCGAATAATCCGTCTTTAGAACGTCGAGGAATCCTTGCATCGTATTGTTGAAGGGGATTCATACGCGTTTCCATTAGATCCAGAAGACTGCTTGTGACGTTCTTGGTTTCATTGGCCGACAATGGCTCGTCTTTATGCTCGATTGATTTCAAGGATCCCTTCGCGAACGATCGACCTTCCCCTTCTGTTTGAAGGATGGCAAATGGAATTGGCAGAAGCTGATCGTGTTTTAGCTAATTACGTTCTAGCCTTTTGTTATCACCCTGAGTAATCGGGTAATTGATGTCGACGGTTCTTCAACCTTGTGGATCTTTAATTTCAAACAAGATGGATGTCTATTGATTCTCTTACAACATTTTCCTTTAATGATCCATCGATCATTACGCTGTCTTTAAAACGTAACTCACGGTCTGTCTCGTACGTGTCCTTTGATCGATCACTTTCTTCGGAGAAAATGGGGAGTCAGTGATGGACTTAGATCTTCTGGAACCCTGTGCGAATAATTGATATATTTTTAAGTGGTTCGAAATTTTGGAATTTGCGAATTTGCGAGTTTGGAAGTTTGGGGTTGTAGGTATTTGAAAATGTGACAATTTTGGGATTTGGATCTTGCGGAATTTAGGGAAATTTAGGGGAATTTAAGGAAGTTTAGGGAGATTGAAGGGAATTTCAAAATTTGGGAATGTAGAGATTTTGGGGTTGGGAGACTTGAAAATTAGGAAATTGGAAAATTTAGGGTTAGGAAATTTGGAAATTAGGAAATTAGAGAATTTGATGATTCGGGGACAGGGAAATTTAGAAATTGAAAATTTGGAAATTGGGGAATTTGGGGATTTGGGATAAAAATTGTAACACTTGTGAATTTAGGTTTCTAGGAATTAGGCAGTCTAGGGATTTAAATATTGAGGAGTTTGGAGATTTGGGGATTTAGGTATCCAGCAATTAGGCAATCTGAGTCTTTAGGTAATCAGGAATTTGGGAATTTGAAGATTTAGGGATTTATGTTTCTAGGAATTAGGGAATCTAGGGATTTGGATATTGAGGAATTAGACAATTTGGGGATTTGGGGATTTAGGTAACTAGAAATTAGACAATCTAGGGATTTGAGTGTTGAGGATTCAAGGAATTTGTAGATTTGAAGATTTAAGTTTCTAGACACTAGGCAATCTAGGGATTTGATATTGAGGAATTCAGGAATTTTAGAGATTCGAAAATTTGAACATTGAAAAGTTAAGAAAATAGGAAATCTGAAAATTCAGAAATTTGCTGCTCAAATTTAGAATGTAAGAAATTTAGAAATTTGTGTTCTTGAAAAGTCCAAAAATTTCGAAAGTGAATGCTTCCATGAAATTCAGAAACTCATAATGTCCAAAGAAATTTGAAAACTTTCAAAAAATTGTAGAATACAAGAGCTTGTAACGAGAAAAGGGAATCTAAAAAATTGAAACTACATATTTTATTGGTTAATCCAGCGAACAGTGATCGTAAAGGAAGTGGATGTTGGCGCGTCAAAAATGGAGTACCATTCGTTCGTGTCGCGCGAATGCTTTGAAAGGAAACGAAGGTTTGCTTTTATTCGAGTTCCAAGTGAAAATCGATACCTCTTTCCAGCGGGCCTCTACATTGTAATTTCGCTCCGGAGGCGAAAGATTTCCTCGTTCATGAATATTTAACGCGCTCTGTAACGCAATCAGGGTCGAATTTTTTTTTCTTCTCACTCGCACTCCCGTTCTGCCTACCTGTCACACTCTTGTCCTCCAGCCGAGAGGATACACGAACAGAAGTAGAAGAGTTAAGACTGCTCACGCTCGAGCGAATCATGAAGTGGTCTTAACTTCGATCGAGTTTCTCGAGATGCTCGAGAAATATCCGTAATTGCTCCTCGTTCCTTCTTCATTATCCTCGTCCCTTTTAAAAGAACACCGCCTCCCTCGAGTACCTGTCTGACATCCTCTGACGTTATTTAACATCATTGTATCGCCGCAATCGAATTCAGGTGTTAGAACTTGTGAAACTTTGTACGTTTCAAATTATAGGAAATTTTTTTGTTTTGTACTATTATTGGCAAAATTTCTTTATACCATTGTTGGGAAAATTTTTATTTTGTTGCTAGTCAAATTTTTATTTCATACTCTTGCTGGTAAAATTTGTATTTTATACTATTACTGGTAAAATTACTTTTTTCTACTATTGTTGGAAAAATTTTATTTTATACCGTTGATAGTAAAATTTGTGTTTCATACTATTATTGGTAAAATTGTTGTTTACATTATTGTTGAAAAGATTTTTATTTTATACCATTGCTCGTCAAATTTTTATTTCAGACTGTTGCTAATCAAATTTTTATTTTAAACTGTTGTTAGTGAAATTTGTATTTCATACTGTTAATAGTAAAATATTTATCTTGAACTGTTGCTGGTAAAGTTTTTTTTACACTATTGTTGAACAAATTCTATTACTGATCAAATTTTTTATACCATTTTTGAAAAGATTTTATTTTATGCTATTGCTCATAAAATTTTTATTTCATACTGGTTCTCAAATTTTTATATTACACCACTCAAATAAAATTTTCATTTCATACAGTTATTGGTAAAATTTTCATTTTATACAACTATTGGTAAAATTGTTATTTTATACTGTCGCTGATTTTCTTTGTATCAATGCTACATATAAAATTATGTATCCACAAGTATTATTATACACACGTATTAATATATCATTTAGATTAGTATCTCTAATTAAGGGTGCTTAATGTCGATTTCGCTTTGTAACAAGGGGAATCCTAATCCCATCGCAAGAACTCAATAGAACCGGCTCCGTTATGGAATTTCGAGTTCCTGTCATAGTGCAAGAACAGCCATTACGTTTTCCAAGCGTGTATTGACCCCGTATTTACGTCCAAACGCGGGGAGAATGTCCTCTGCAAAGGGTTGGAATTGCGTTATGTTCCTATTGTTCCGTTTAGGTAGGATATTCGCTCGCTTTAAGCCACGTTCTCATTTACAAAAACATTGTTCCAATTGATATCAAAATCCTTCGGTAACAGTGAAATACTCTCTACATTCTATTTCTTGTTCCTGCAATTTCTATAAAATCTTGCATTAAAAAAATGATTTTCGTGTGAACACTTTCGCCCCTTGTTGCAGGATTTCTTCTATTTTGGAAGAGTGCATTTTTCACTCATGTAATAATTAGTAGAAAAGTGTAAATAAACGAGTTGCACTATTTGCTCTAGGAAATTTATTTTAGAAAAAGTTGTATAACATTGAAAATTTGCTTTTTATGTATATTTTAAATTCGTTACAGTGCAAGAAGGTATAATATTGTGAAGTAAGGGTGTAAGAAAACATAATTGAAAATTTGCTTTTTAAGGGGTATATAATATTTTAAATTCGTTACAGTGCAGGAAGGTATAATATTGTAAATTTGTAAGGGTGTAAGAAAACATAATTGAAAATTTGCTTTTTAAGGGGTATATAATATTTTAAATTCGTTACAGTGCAGGAAGGTATAATATTGTAAAGTAAGGGTGTAAGAAAACATAATTGAAAATTTGCTTTTTAAGGGATATATAATATTTTAAATTCGTTACAGTGCAAGAAGGTATAATATTGTAAAGTAAGGGTGTAAGAAAACAATATTAATATTTTTACTTTCACAATATCATGTTGAATTACATCTAGTATTATAGTAAATTATGTCTAGTATTACACCGAATTATATGTAACATACTGAATCTAGAAGATGAATATAAAAATGCAGAGAAAAGTAACTTTGGATGTGAACGGGTTAACAATGTCGGTGAAGCGAAGTTTTAGACGACGATGTTTCGGATGGTTTCTGGCATTTTCCATAGCGGTGAATCGATTTCTTCGGTGTATCGGTGCATGATAGCACGTTGCTTTGCAAAACAAGATGTTTCAGTCGGTTGGTTGCAGCTGAACATATAGAAGATAAGAACGGTGGAGGAGTTTCGGGAGAGTTTCGAATATATCTCTGCACAGCGAGTGCACTTTGCAGTAAGACTCTGTTTCAATACCTCGATACTATTCTGATTGACTCTGTTTCAATAACGCGATACCGTTCTGATTGACTTCTCGATATTACCTTGACATTCTAGTTTGCAAAATTTTTGATACGTTATTGATTCTTTTGAAGTAGAATTTAGGTGCTTTCTTTATTTTTTAAAATTGTCAATAAATTCTATAATCCATCAATCAAAGTCTATATTCTGTCAAATAGTTCTGGTACTTTATTGCATGAAATATTTATTTGTTAAAATAGGAATTCGAAGACGAATCAAATTTTTATCGAACTCGGTTTAATTCGATCTGCAGTTGCACTTTCAACGTTTTAATTTTCATGTTCAAATTGGAGGTCGATAGAATTTGCAGATTTTCACAACAAAATAACGTATTTCATATTTTAAGTGTCTCCTCAAATCCTCGTCTCAACGAAAGAAATATTTCCTCGTTAATTTTAATTAATTCGCATTAATGATCAAGTTGTTATACAAGTTATGCTAACACCTTGTGACCCAAAATTTGGCAATCGTCCAGAAAGGACTTTTGTCCTGTTTCGCTGTTTGGAATCATAAACCGTCCGTTTATGTAAACGAGCCACTTCACCCTAGCAAAGAAAATTCAAGTCTTGGGGGTGATTAAAGGAAGCGTCTTGCCAAGATTTAATTAAGGTTCGATGAGCCAATTAGCTTAGCTTATCGATTCACCTTTTTCTCCCCACGCTTTGCTTCACAGTTGAAATGTCCTATCTTTCTTTTATTCTTTGAAATCTTCTAAAACGTGCATATTATTATATTTTAAACGAGGTTATAGTGTGAATGCTTTGTAAAGACTTGATTTAACAGTTCCCTTTCAGATAATTTTAGATTTTTTGAAAATAATTGAGAAATATATAAGGGATGAAACATAAACAATAAAATTATTTTTTATTCTGACAAAAGTTAATATATTACATATTTTACATAGGAGCATCTGAATAATTTCTATAATTTAAAACGAAAAATTAAGACTTTAATAAAACTGAACGAGTATCAATACTTTAATACTGAATTTCAGACTGAAAAAATGATTACAGATATTACAAAAATGATTTATATTATAATTTATTAATTATAATATTAATCTGAGTGTTAATACTGAATTTTGCACTGAAAAGATTATCGCAGTACACCAATATTACATGAGAAATAAATATTCACTGTCTTAAATGACTTATTGCACTGTTTTAAATTAAATCAATGTGCACAATTTATTCAAACAAATTCGAATGATTTTATCACTTTCGTTCGATGCTGAATATTAGACGAAATAATCGAGCTAAAGCGTAGAAAATTTGGCAGAAATTGCTAAAAGAGGAAATTAAACGACGGACGGAGAAAAGAGTTGGCGAGGGTGAATGTGGGTTGTGAATTCGTGGTCAATGGCGAAGGGAGGGTCAGGGAACTAGAAAGGGGAAACTGCGTTTCAGGGATTATTAGTAACCTTGTAACCCTGCTTACGACCACGATTTTCTGCGCAGGTAGAAGAGGGTTTATTGTTCCAAGGGTAACCGGCGACGAACGGGAAAATGGAAGGCAGCGGGACTGGAATTAGCAGGCTCGACTGCTATGAGGATATGTTCAAGGAAATCACCAGAAAGCTGTACGGAGAAGATCCTGATCACAGAAGTAAGTCAAAATTTACTATAACATTCTATCTCTCCAGATTTATTTAAATAAATCTATAAATATAGATTGCGTTAAAATTGCATTAATAAATGTCTTCAAAAAATTCCAACAGTAAATGTTTCCAAAAAATTGCATTAATAAATGTCTCCAAAAAATTCCAACAGTAAATGTCTTCAAAAAGTCGCATTAATAAATATTTATAAAAAATTGCATTAATAAATATTTCAACAAAATTGCATTAATAATTATTTCCGAAAAATTGCATTAATAAATTTTTCAAAAAAATTCCAACGATAAATGTCTTGAAAAAATTGCATTAATAAATATTTCCAAAAAATTGTACAAACGTGAAATATTTTTGCTACAACAAAATATTTTTCATCGAATAAATGTGTCGAGAAAAATGTGATTAATAAATGTCTGTAAAAAACGGTGGTAATAAGTATTTCAATAATTCATGAATAATTTAGTTCATATCTCCGTGGGTGATGAATAGAATTACCTCGCGAGGGACGTTAATGAATTTCCCTCGTTCCGAGCAAGTGTCCCATTATTTTTCTAATTAGAAACGTTAAGTAAATTACTTTTGGTGTCGCTCGTAGCGTCGAGCGTGCAAAACGAATTTGAGACGTCCGTTTCGTACAAGAACGACGAGGACACCGGAAACGGAACCGACGGCAGCGACGACGGAAACTGGACTTGCGAGGAGGAGCCCCTCAAAGGCACCGACGGCAGTCGAATTGCGGCTTATCACGCTGGAAAAGCTACCTGGAGGTGCTACGAGTGCGGTTAGTATTTTACAAATTTATTAACGCAATTATTTTCAACTCGAAAATTAATTATGTAAATAACGTTAATTTTTCATTCTTGATTTGTCGTTTGATTTTGGGGAATGTTGCAATTTTTGTCAAGGTGATTTGCTATATTTTTTCTGCAATTTTTAAGTTATAGTTTAAGGGCTATGTCAAACACATTTCACAAAAGTGACGAATTTAGGTTAGGTTAGGTCACATCATTCCCAGCTATGTCAAACATATTTCATAAAAGAATTTAGATTATGAGACTATTCAAGCTTAAAAATAAATTAGGAACTATATGAATTATGAGAACAAATCTGAAATTAGGAACGCACAAAAATATTTCGTAGTTATTTGAAAATTCATTTACCTCTTCGCAGTGAAGCTTCTATTACCTCGTGTTAAAATTGAGTTTATGGTACGCGTGTAAACGAGAAAGTTTCATTTAGGCACACGTGAATTTTTAGTTAGTGCCATTTACGTGTTTTCGTGAGTCACAACGCGTTGCCGTACACAATACAACCATGAATAGGCAATGCATTATCGAAATAACGGGTCAACGAGCACGAAAGACCCCAACTTCGACACGGAATCGAAGAGGTAAACAATACGAGATGCAGCCTGCTAAGCTATTCGCTGCTTATTCGAACAAAAGGGAGTTTTATTGTTGCCTCACGCGGGTTGTTTCCTCGGTAATTTCCAACCTTCCGTGTCATCGAGCCAGTGTTTAAGGATTCTTGGCGAATAGAAACTATCGCACAAAATAATTCCATGAATCGGGTCTAAGTACCCTCGAAATTGCCCATAATCTCCTTTGTATTAAATTGACAATTACATTCATTGCTATGTTCTCTTTATAACATTATAACAAATCAAAACATAACAGTTCTTGGTCGAAAGCATCCATCAAATGTTTCGTTAAATTTAAAAAAATTATTTTAAACATTTACAGCAATTTATTCGAAATGATCGACATCCTTGTCTTCTGCAATAATTTTTTATTTTAGATCGATACTTTGCAGTATCGCTAGTAGAATTTATTCTACAGACAACATTTATACTATTTATATACTACTAAAAATGATGGACACCGTTTCCTGTCTTAATCGATAACAACTTTTAATTTTGATAATCTTACAAATTTGCAATATTTTTTAAGACGAATTTCTGACAACTGCTATTTTCTTTTCACATCCCAGAAAATGAATTCTTTATATTTTATATTGCTCGATATTTGTTATATTGAAATTGTTCGATTACTTAAAGATCGAAGCGAAAGATTATGAGATGATTGATAAATTGAATCGATCAACAGGCGACGTGATGGGCGGCGGACCACGGGACATTGCCGAGCATTTCATGGAACTCCATTCCTCGAGGATCCTGGCAGACGACAGCAGGAACAGGCACCATTCGCCCCGGAAGGATTACCTGCAGTCGGAGCTGAAAATCGAGGACGTGATTTCGTACCTGGAGAGGCTACGCGAGCGCGCCGAGCGTGTAGCGCCACCGTCCAGGCGGACTCAGGAAACGCAAACCGTACCTGCTGCTTTATTACCGGTCACCTCGACATTTTTGCTGCAGGAGTTACCTTCCGCTCCTGCCCCGCAACATTTGCACCAGGTACACATCCTTTGCACGAGGCACTGAAGAAGAGGACGGAAAGGTCCTACCATTTTCGGGAATTTCGGAATTTTTGAATTTTGATATTTGTAACACTAGACTTTTAGAATTTTAGAAGTTTGGAAGTTTAGAAGATTAGAATTTGGGGAATTTTGGACATTTGGAAATTTGGAAGTTTGGAAGTTTGGAATAGTGGACTTTTGGAATTTTAGAATTTTAGAAGTTTGGAGGTTTAAAATTTGGGAAATTTTAGAATTTTAGAAGTTTGAAAGTTTCGAATTTGGGGAATTTTGGAATTTTAGAAGTTTAGAATTTGGGGAATTTTGGAATTTTAGAATTTTAGAAGTTTATTATTTAGGGAATTTTAGAATTTTAGAAGTTGGGAAGTATAGAATTTGGGGAATTTTTGAAATTTTGAGATTTGGAATTTTGGAATATTGGACTTTTGGAATTTTAGAATTTTAGAAGTTTGGAAGTTTAGAATTTGGGGAATTTTAGAATTTTAGAAGTTTGGAAGTATAGAATTTGGGGAATTTTTGAAATTTCGAGATTTGGAATTCTGGAATACTGGACTTTTGGAATTTAGAATTTTAAAAGTTTGGAATTTGAGGTACTTGGGAAATAGCAAATTTGAGATATAAGGATTAAGAATTAGGAACTTGAGAGATTGGAATTAGAATTAGAAACTAATTTGGGAAGTAAGACAATTGGAGAATTGACTATTTAGAATCTGGGGTTTTTAGAAGGTTGATAACGTTAGATATATACTAATTAGAGAATTTGGAATTGAGAAAATTAGGAACTAGGGAAATTAGATATACAGACTCCAGAGAATTGAAGTGTTTAGATATTTGCGGTCCACAGAATTGTTAGATTTTACTGTTTTAGATCTAGGGAATTTAGGGACTTGAGATCTAAGGAATTTAAGGACTTGAGATCTAGGGAATTGAAGAATTTGGTATCTAGGAAATTTTTGAATATGTAATTTAGGAAAAGGTATTTGCAAAGTAAAGAATTTAGGGTCTTGGGTATTTGAGATCTGGAACAATGAGGTATTTTGATATTTGGGAACTAGGGAATTGTGGGATTTGGTATCTAGTAAATTATGTGATGTATTTATAGAGAATTTAGGGATGAGGGTGTCTGGGTTACAGCAAATTTAGAGATGAGGGTACTTGAATTACAAGAAATTAAGGGATGTGCAGATATGGGTTGTGATGTGGATAATAGCAAACCTAGTGATGTGAGTGTAGGGTTATGGAAAATTCTGAGATCTGGGTATCTGGGTTATAGATAATTCAGAAGTATCCATATCTAGGTTATAGAGAATGTACGAATTACATGAACTAGGTGATTTGATAATTCTCAAACTTCAAAACTGAGGAGCATACAACGTAAAATATGTCGTTCGCAAATAAACCAAATTTACCACCCGATATTTCTACAGCCATGATATCACAAAAAATTCTCTTCTAAGCTACCATCGATCTTTATTAACTCCGTCGATAGTAACAACGAATCTCTTCATTCGACAGAATACAACGACCATACCGACATCGGCAACGGTGTCAGCCAGCGGCAAACGATACACCTGTCCGTATTGTCCTTACGGAACCGATCGTCGCGACCTGTACACGCGACACGAGAACATTCACCGCGAGGAGAAGCCGTTTCACTGTTACATCTGTTACAAACCGTTCAATCGCGCCGATCACGTGAAGAAGCACTTCCTTCGGATGCACCGGGAACACGGTTACGAGTTGTCCAGGATACGCAGACCGGCAGGCTCGGGAGCGCCGAAGCCTCTCCAACAAGACTCCGCTGCGGCCAGCACCGGAAACGCGAATGCCAACGGTCAGCAACAGCAGCAGCAACAGCAACAGCAACAGCAACAACACGCCAGTTACACGTCCGGATTCAACAACAACAAGAATTACCAGCTGCAGCCGAATCCTGGGAACAACGCGACCGCGAATACCGGGGGAATTTATCAGGGAACGTCGATGCCCGCGCCCGGCATCATGCAACCGGATGCGGGCAACTGCAATACCGGGAGAAGGGTGCAGAACGGGGGATGTAACAGTAAGAGTCATCTGAAGGGAGGATCTAAAGGGGCTCAAGAACGGAGGTGAGGTTTGCGATGGAAATATTTAATACTGATTTGTGAGATTTAGGAGATATTCAGAAGATCATTGTGTTGAGGATTTGGAAATTTTGTTTGAGGGTATTTTAGGAATTTGGGGAAATTGATGATGGAAGCGGAGAGTTTGAGATTAGGAGAAATAGGAAATTTGGTAATTGAAGAAATTGGTGGCTAAGAAAATTGGTAACTAGGAAATTTTTCGACTAGGGTATTTGGCAATTAGGTAAATTAGGGACTAGAAACTTGGCAAGTAGGGAAATTAGTAACTGGAAAATTCGCAATTAGAGAAATTAGTGATTAGGAAATTTGGTAACTAGTGAATTTTCCAACTAGGGAGTTTTGCAATTAGGGGAATTGGTAACTGAGCAAAATGGTAGCTAGGGAATTTGGTAATTAGGAAATATAATAACTAGGCAAGTTGGTAACTAGGAAATTTGGCAATTAGAGAAATTGGTAACCAAGGAAATTGATCTCTAGAAAATTTAATAACTAGTAAACGTGGTAACTAGAAGATATAATAGCTGACAAATTTGGTAACTAGGAAATTTTCTAGTAAGGGAAATTAGTAACCAGTGAATTTGGTAATTAGAAAATTTCGCAATCAGGGAAATTTGTAACTAAGGAAATTGGTAACTAGAAAATGTGATAAGAAGGGAATGTTGTAACTAGGAAATTTTGCAATTAGGCAACTTGATAGCTAAGGAATTTGTGACGTAAGACGCGAGGCTCATAAATTTGGAAATTTTGCAATTTTGAATTAGGGAATTCGTGAAAGTAGAAAATGAATCTAGAGATTTGAAAATTCAGAAGTTCAGTTAATTCGAGAACTTGGAAATTTCGTAATTCACAAATGCAAAGATGAAAAATTGCATAAATTTCAAAATTCAAAATTGTATATCCTTAATTTCCTCGACTTAGTACTCTCGGTTTGTAAAACTGCAACATAAACAGAATCATGCAATTAACCAACACACGCGTAATATTTTAGGTACACTTGTTGCTATTGTTCCTGGAGCGGCGTGGACAACTGGTGCCTGAAACGACACTTGAACACGCACCTTAAACCCTTCGCGTGCACGCTCTGCGAGTACAAAGCAGCCCGTGCCGAGCGTCTCGCGACTCACGTGCTGAAGGTCCACAACAGACGACAGTGTTCGAGGTGCTCTTTCCTCGGCGAAGACGCGGCGCAGCTGCAGATGCATCAGCTGCATGTGCATCGTGTGAGCAGCGCCAATGCACCTGCGACCTCTACCGCTCAGGCTGCACCGCCGCCGAATAATCGTCATCAGCAACCATTGCAGTAAGGATGCGTTCTTATCTCACTTCTTTATGTATATAATGCATTATGAAGCTTATTAGATTTTCACTCGTCAGTTTTATAGCATTATACAGTTATAGCATTGTGGAGATTATTCGTTGTATAACGTTGGTTTTTAACAAGGTTAAAATGAGAGATTGATAGGGGACTTTAACTGGAGGTATATGGTACATTCATGAATAATATTGGTACATGTATTTTTTCTGTATTTTTGGAGACTAGAGATATTTTACAGATATGTGATATGCGTAGAGATATTTCACTATAAATTATATGCAAGGGTGATTGAGAGAGTTAAAATGGAAATATAGTGGATGTTCGCTATATTGCAATAGATATACAGTATATAGCTTACTGCATGCAGTCTCTGGTGGGTTAACACGTCGTGAAACTATGCGTGATGATACAGTGCAAAGCAATCTAACACAATCGGTTATACAGCATATGGCGATATAACGCGCGGCGATCTAATTTGTGGAAATTTTAATGCGTGGTGATTTTAACGCGTGGAGACATTAATGTGTGATAATACAACACATAGAAATTTTAACGCGTGGCAATATAACGCAAGGCAATCTTAACACGTTGCGATATATCGCGTTGTGATCTTAACGCATGGCGACATAACGTGTTGTAATCTTGTCGCATGGTAATATAACACGTGGCGATATAATGCGTGGCGATTTAACGTGTAGCAGTCTAATTTGTCAAGATCTAAACGGACTGCTATCTATAGCGTTGTAATTTAACTCGTGACCTAACTTGTGGAGAACTGTACATGTGACGATCCAACGCGTGGTAATATAACGTGTGGCCCATTGACACTTCTGTACAAATAACAAATCCCAAATCCATCGGATCTAAATATTGAACTAACTTTAGGTCATTTTAACGATTCATTTCTGCTTAAATCACCCAATTGGAAACGTACAATTTTATAATATTCTATCTGTTCACGTAAAAACTTATTAATTAATATATCTCCATGTTCGAAAAGTTCGTTAAAATCGCTCGTTTCTGACGCAATCCCCAACCAATCCGGAAGGTTTAATCTGTCTAAAAACGCGTCGAGAACGGGATTCGGGGCTTTCGAAGTTCCCGCAGCTTTTCGTGCATTTATTGCCGGCCGAGTGTTAATTGGATCGAACGACGAGTGTTTGGTTTAACAGCCGCGCGGATTTGATCGTTTCCGGAGAACGCGACCGGGAAATTCATTAAAACGATTTCATCGAAAGCCGATCGCCACGCGACTAATCCACCGCTGTTATTTTTCCCTCGTTTCCGTTCCGCGTTCGAACAAATGTAACGAGCACGAGCGAATTCTAAACTTCAATCGCGTGTTTCTCTAGCTCGTTAGCCATCTTTAAACAGAATTATCGCCCGGTCTCGCGTGGATTTACCGACCGAGCGGCGGTTCGTTGATTTTGCGGCGATCAAAAACACTGCACGGCGGGATTAAACTCCATTCGATTTCGAATAGCCATTTTGAAACGCGCGATTAATTATAATTCCCTCGTTCGACGCGTTTGTTTCGTTCTTGCTTTTGATTGTCGCTTCGGAAGAGTTCGTCACGTTCGTGTTTACACGATGCTGAAAATATACTTAGTATATGATGTTCATACGCATATACACACATTTATATATACCTCCAAAAATGCATCACTTAAATCTGATGCATACACATCACTTAAATATTCAAGGTATCAAAATATCGATTTTGATTAAAAATATGAAGACGTCAAAGATCATCTTCGAAACATAAAGTTTAAAAAAAATTGCATATACTCAGATGGACTCAAAGGTGTCCTTAAAGACACATACAACAAATAATTGTAAGCATCGAAGAACATGCAGGGTATGAATAATTTTGCAGTTCATTGTAGCAGCGGCATAATAAGATTCAGAAACAAAGTACAGAAAACGAGCATCAAGGGGGCAGAATATAGAAAAAATTCAGAAGTATTTCGTCTCCAGAGAAATTTTCGAAAATTCGCAGGTCACCACGAGCGACGAGCGTGAAATTGTGGATCACAATAGTGTCGTACTTCATCGATAATTCGCGAGCGACCTTATTTATCGTTAATTATCAAATTTACAGCCCCGCGGGAGGAGGACGACCGCCACCTGGTCCGCCAGTTTTTCCAGCACCGGCTCCAGCCATCGCACCTGCTACCACCGTCATACCGCCAACAACGATACTCGGGTAAGCATCCTGCTCACTTCCGGCCCCCACATCCCTTTCCTCTGCTATTTATTTTTTTTATTTCGTCCTCTTTTAATTGACACTTCGGCGTGCAATTTTGCGAGGTCATCTTTGCTCGTACTCGTTCGATTGAAATTTTGCAACTGAAAGTAAATGTGTAACATCAAATTTATTTATCGTCGAATTTATGAGTCAGATACAAGGACAATGTTCTTCGAGGTTATTTGTGATTTTCAAGATTATTTTTAAAGTTTTCAAGGTATATTTTTCTGATTTGAAGTTGTTGAATAAGACGATAAGAGGATAGCAAAGTTGACGTCTTTAAAGATACCGCTTTGAGAACAATTAAGGCTGCTGCTCATTTAACCTAACCTGGCATCGAAAAAACTGCAGTATATTCTTTCAATCATATGTATTTTAGAAATATATCATTGATACTCATGTGCGTTCAATGCAATCCTTTGGATGAATCTATTTTATGTTATAAATTGCAAATAATTTTATTAAACATACTAGTGATTCACCCAAAGGTTACATATAAAAAAATTGCTCACTTTATCAGATATAAAATAGCTGAAAAGAATTTTTCAACATTCTGGAATAATATTCAAAGTATTAACACTAACGACGCCGTTAAATGAGCGACAGCCTTTAGATTGCGAGTCCGATTCCCGCGCTTATTTTTGTTTTTGGAATTCTGTGTCCGTCCATGTTGCTAGGTCGACATATTTTCGGTGGCAGATTGCAAATAGAAAGCAGTACCCTTGTTCATTGTATAATTTCAAAGTACAGTTCGCCACAAGATGAGTACCGGCAATATACCGAGAGAAGTGCGACTTCGGTCGACTAAAGCTCGTCACCCGTATCTTCGAGCGAATTGATTGCAGCACAGTCAGGTGAAAAAATAAGGAAAATAAAGCTGCTTCTTCCCAGAGCTCATCTTGTGGCGGACGATAGAAAGATAGAATTCTAGCTGCCACCGAAGTCGCTCGTCACCCGCTCTCCCGCCCTCCACCTCCATTTTATGTTACGTTGCAGCGTCATTTTTTGATTTAACGTTTTTTTTTATTTGAATCGCCCGCGCGTGCACGCTTCGTATGCCCGCTTTCGGTGTCGCCACGACACGCGTGTCGGTGCACGGTCCCGTGCTTCTCACTGTTCTATGTCGTTGTCACTCTCTGTTTATTCTCTCTCTGAAAAAAAAAACAAACGTCGTCCCGTCAAAACGGCGGCTCCGTTCGTTGGTAGAAAAAATGACGCGAACGTAACTTATGGAACAGTGCCGCGGTGGTTGCAGCCACGAGATGGTAAACTCCCCTGCAACTGCAGCGACAATGGCGTACCCGAGCTTGGAAGAGGAGAGGCGGTCGAGCGGCCACGAGTACGACCACCATAGCCATCGCCACGTCCTCACCGTCATCGGCCATCTTGAGAAACATACTCGGAACCGCGGCCATCTCGACGACTCTTCAGTACCCGGCGCGGATACCGCGACCGTACTTAATCGTGATTTTGCGTACAGCTATCGAGCCGTCGCCGAAGCGACCGAGGGTCAGTCATCCTGGGAGCCGTCCGAGTGCCCCTGGAGCTGGGATGCCCACAGGAGCCGCAGACGATCCAGGAAACAGAGTCTGCCCAGAAAGGTGACCTGCATCCAGGATTTCGAGGACGACGAGTTGGACACGAGCAAGCAGGACGAGAGTCAGCAGGACGTCACCTTGAGATCCGACAAGACAACCGAGGAGGTGTTGGACGACCTGAGGAAGAGGTATCGATGCAAACCGGACAGGAAAGGAATGCTCAAGTGTCGGCTTTGTCCAAACGATGCTCTCGCCAGGGGATCTATCTGTCGACCCTATCATACCAAAGCTTCTCTAGCGCTTCACAAGATATGGAGACACGCCAGACGCAAGAGGTGCCTGAAGAACTGCGTGACCAAGCCTCGTCCTACGTCACAGGTGTCCTCCATCACATTGAAGGCTACGGTGTTCACCAGCCCCGGATATGGTTACCATAGATAGCACGCGGCGTTTGCTGGAGCTGCGATGTGGACTCGAGCGGACGGATTTCAAATTGTACCGCCTGTTTCTTGATTACAGTACAGGACTTGACGCTTTAGGGGGACTCGTTTTTGAGAATCGTCATTTTTCCTGTTGCAACCTGGATGCTTTGGAAAGTTCCGAAATTTCATTTCTCAAAGGTTTCAGAAGTGTCAAAGGTTCTCAGTGAAGTGTCAAGAATTTGTATATGCCAGATGTCTGAAATTAAAAAACTTCCGAATTCCTATCTTTCAGAGTCCCCAAAGTTCTATGATTGAGATCCTAAAAATGACCTCGAAGGTAACTGAGAAGTCGAGTGCCTTTTGAAATCCACCGTATCGAAAGAAAGTTGTATAATCGCATCGTGAATTGTCGCGTTTATCCTCTCCAGGATCGATCATCGGATTAGTTAGATCAACAGCGTATCTCTAATTAGAATTGCGGATCGACTCCCAGCGATCGTCGTAGCCAACGACAACGATTTTAAAATAGCAAACGAGATCTCGTCGACGAAATAGGTGCGAGTGTCGTCGGACGACGACAAGCGGAGACAATGTTTTTGCGCTTCTAACGATTGAAGGATGTTAATTATAAGGGACTACGAATAAAATAAAACAGCGAAACCGTAGGATTAAGGATCGACTAATCGAAAGTACCTCGACAAGCGCGAATTTTCATCGCGAACGACCATCTCGATGCTCGTTCGAGCCTCCGACGAGGAACGACTATTTTCCTTTGTATAGATATTGCGCGAATTAACGACATTAACGTTCGACGATCGTCTCCAATCGATGTCTAATTGTGCGTTTGTCCATTGTCCGTCTCTGTAATTACGTAATTGCTTTTCCGTTTCATCGTCGATGGACTTTGCGAGCGTGAGAATGCACTCGACTGTGTGCAGCCAGAACGAGGATCGGAGCGCGCAACGCGATCCGTGATTGGCCGGGCGAGCATGATTTTTATATAAGGGATATTTGTACAAAACCACTATCTTGTTTACGTTATTACATAAAATATATTATATCTATTGTATTTCAGCAGGGGACGCGAGAAATCGGGTAAACGTAGGCTCTCGGAGACTAGCCCTCTTCGAGAACCTGCGTTTTCCGCCATTTTATTTCATAACCTTCTATCCTTCTCAAACCGATTTGCTTTCGTACTATTGTTCCTTAGACCTTAATCTAACGCTTCTGCTAGAAGAAATTGTTTAGAAATCGTTTTTGTAAGAATTTTTAAGAAAAGACTTACAGGTAAGATCTCGTTCGAGGCTTAATGTGCATTTAATTTAATTTAGTTTATTTAAGGTGAAATATATCACAGTCGTAAATGGACAATATATTTTTGAAAGGATTTACATTGAAATTAAATCGGAATCTTGTCTGTTAAAAAAACGTATCTAGCGTTGATATTAATTGAAAGAGAAATCTAATTCAAGAACTCGCCAACAGACGTCGCCAAAGTCGTTGCGAACCATCGATTTCTGCCCGCCTCGAATTTCTTCCCTAAGATTTCTCGACGAATATGAATAAAAAATTATTCGTGCAATGTTAATTTTGCACTGTAACATTGCAACTTTAACTTAATTTCATTTTAAATTGTATTAAATTGAATTAAACTCGCTTCCATCCATGCCAGCATCGGCAAGACTGCCTTAATTTTCATCGCAGCAGCCTGAAATTTAATTCGAACTTTTTAATATTCGCAAAAGGAGAACCGTCGAACGTTGGCCAATAGTTTGAGACGTTGCAAGGAAGACGATGCAAACTTCTTAATTTAATAAACCCCAGGTAAAACCAAAGCTACACGAACTGTAAACTGTTTATGATGTAAGTTGTTAAACCTCGATAACGCTTCCCTTGAGGCATTAGCTTCCGAAGCGACTTCAAGAAGGAGTTCCTCGATTCGACGAGTATATTTATAGCGGAATCTGCTTCTGGAAATTAAACACGAGACAAGCGAGAGGCTTTCGCAAAGATATTCAACAGCGATCAAACGTAATCTGCGGTAACGTAAGACCCTAGGGAACACGCGACGCATTCGAGCTGTCGACGGCAGTCGATAATTGGATGAAACTAGAAACCACTCGGCTGGGCTTTTGCCCTCTTCGTTGTCGAACAATTCTGTCTTCGAATCAACCTGCCAGTTCAAACAAACGATTTCAATCTGTTTGTTCCAGGGAACTTCTAAAACTCTCGACTATTCCGAAATCCTCAAATGTTAGAATTCAATCATTTTCAAACTTGCGAGTATCGTTTGGGAATATTCAGGCAGCGAAATTATCAAATTCGACAATTTCCAAATACATAAATATCGAAATTCTCAAGTTACATCGGTATATAGGTATTTGGGGATATAGGGATTTGGGGCCAAAGGAATTTGGGGATATAGAAATTTAGGAATGTAGGTATTAGGGGATATATTGAAAATTGGAGATATAGGAATTTGGGGATATACGAATTCGGAGATACGAATTTGAGATGACACACCGTGTGCGTCATACTCATATGTTGCAGAGAATGACGCACCCTATGCGTCTTATTAATTTACAGTAGAAACTGACACACCGTGTGCGTCGTACACATATGTTGCAGAGAATGACGCACCTTATGCGTCTTATTAATTTACAGTAGAGACTGACACACCGTATGCGTCATACTCATATGTTGCAGAGAATGACGCACCCTATGCGTCTTATTAATTTACACTAGAAACTGACACAACGTGTGCGTCGTATTCATATGTTGCAGAGAATGACGCACCCTATGCGTCTTATCAATTTACAGTAGAGACTGACACACCGTATGCGTCATACTCGTATGTTGCAGAAAATGCACCTTATGCGGAAATTTGCAAACTTTTTTAGTCTGAAAATTCTTAAATTCCCTAACCGAATCCCTAATTTTCCCTATGAAATATTACTGTAAATAAAATCACAGTAATACGAGTAACACATTTTAAAACGTGAACTGTAAGAATTCTTAGTCGATCTAATTCGCGAATGACTATATTGTTTTTAATCACGTATAAAGGTCTCGTAGAAAGGTTTTGATTTCACTTTGGGTTGTTTATCACCGAAGACTGCAATTCGCTCGAATGCAACGTTATTTCGCTGAGTGTTATAGGGGAAAATTGCGATGGACGCAGCGTGGAACGTGCAGAGCCATTATTTTCGAGTTTGAAAACGTGAATTACGAAAAATGCTGAATGTTTCTCGCGAAACGGCAACGACAGTGTTCGTGATTCGTTTTATTCGAACGTACGCATGAATCTAACCACTCTGACGGTTTTATCGCGTCAAAATTTCGGCCGTGCGCACATTTGAAAACACTGTTTTTTACATTTTCGACGCTTTCGTGTCTCTCGGTATGAATAATGCATACAAATGTTTGCCTTAACTTTGGCTCCACGGAAAAAGTGTTTCTAAACGAAGTTACCGTTCTTTAAGAGAAAAAACCAGCGGTTCTTCGAGTAACGTTTGCATGCATAAATGTTTCCTGGAAAGATTAATCAACTTGATTACACAACTATATTCTCGTTACAGCGTTCATAATTTATAAAAGTGTTGTTATTTGTTCGCAATAGATTTATGAAAAGAGACGATGCGAAAGTAATTAACGTATGTTGTAAAATGATGTACAATATTTTAAAATGTACAATACTTTAGTTACAGATTCAATTACAGTTCATACTAGATCTCTGACTCGTATAAAATTATAAAAATTATTCAAGTGTCTTCGTGCAAATGTATATTAATTTTTAAGGAGACACGAATGATCAGATGTGAATTTGTTAAAAATTTGTATTCATTCATTTTTGCAATGTACGCAGAGATTTATATGTCGGCCGATTCATGAATTATTCAATTTATTTATCCTGAACATCTCCCAACGTGAAAATCGATTTCCCATTAAATTCGTGTACACCGACTTATCTCCAGTTTCAGACGGTTGATTATAAACAATATCTTCCGTTTCTGTGAAACGAAAGCTTAGTACTGATGGATTCTGATAGCATCGATTATTGCGACGCGAAAAGCCGTGCAGAGGAAGCGGGAACGCGATTTACAACCGGAAGCGCGCGATCCAGTGTAAATTCTCTTCCAGCGGATCAACCTCGGTACCGGCCAAACGTCGAAGTGAAACAGGTTAGAAGAAACAGAATGAAAATTGAAAATAATAAAAAAAAAAAAAAAAAACAACGAAAGCATACACGAGGACAAGAAATAACAGCGTCACACGAATGCTTGCTCGATCGCGTGTTAGCGTTCACGCGGATTATTTTAACGCCACGTTGCTCGCGACCGATCGCGTAGCATGTATCGATCGTTGGTTCCGTGACCGTAATTAATTCCTTTAATCGTTTTGTTTCGTTGCCGTTTAATCGATCGTAAAGCGATTTCCTTGCTGGCTGAATAAAGTTTTGTTTCCAATCGATTCTGTGCTACGGAAATTGACAATCGATTGCCATCTTATTCTTCTTTAATACGGGTGAAAACTGGCGAGATTCATATTCGATGTTCAGGAAGATTCGACGCACCGTATGCGTCGCGTTCACTTTAGGTAACGAACGACGCACTGTATGCGTCACGTTTATTTCAGGTAATGAACGACGCACCGTATGCGTCACGTTCACTTCAGGTAACGAATGACGCACCATATGTGTCACGTACACTAGGTAATAAATGACGCACCGTATGCGTCACATTCACGTCACATAATGAACAACGCATCGTATGCGTCACGTTCACCAGGTAACGAACGACGCACCTTATGCGTCATGTTTACTTCACGTAATGAACGACGCATCATATGCATTCTGTTCATTCAATGTCATAAAGAACGCATCATGTGCGTCCTATTCATTTATTATTAAAAATGACGCACCATATGTGTCCTGTTCGTTTACTGTCATAAATGACGCACCCTGTGCGTCTTATTAATTTATTGTAAAGATTGACGCACCCTATGTGCTATTAATTTATTGTAGACAATCGTATGCATCCTACTTACATATCTTAGAAGATGACACACCGTATGCGTCGTAACAATATGTTGCAGAAAATGACGCACCTTATGCGTCATATTAATTTCTTATAAAGATTGACGCACCGTATGCGTCCTACTCACGTATTATAGAAGATAACGCACCCTATGCGTCATTAATTTATTGCAAACAATGACGCACCGCATGCGTCCTACTTACATATCTTAGAAGACGACCGTGTGCGTCTAATGAATTCGACATAAAGACGCACCGTGTGCGTCTCATCCGCGCACAGTTTCTTTCGAAATAAAATTTTTAAAGTGGTTAATAGTTCCACGAAAAATCTGTGAAAATTATTATTCATCGTCGGTTGTCGAATGACGAATACAATTTGTATTTTGTTCGTCCCGTTTCCTGTTTCAGCCCCATTTTAGTGGCTCGTCTATTTGCGTTTCGTTTAGCCGTCGCGCGAAACACGTTTCGCATTTTAATTGCGCCAATCCTGCACTAATAATGTTATATTCCGTGCGCGGTATCTTTCCATTAAAACATTATTCCGTCGAATTTAATATCAAGTACGGGAAGGCACAATAACGACACGAAGAACTGTATTCCAGAGATAAGGATTTCTTGTTCAAACATCTCCATTTCGTTTTCATTCGACGCGCAATTTTCTTCTGCTTCGGCTTTTCAATTATTGCCGCATGGAACTGACAAGAATAAATCGTGTCACTCAATTTCGTAGAGCTGCTTCTGTGCCGAGCGCTATCAATTTTTATCAGTGGAATTCAACGCTTTCGAGATACACAACTTCAATGCGAATTGCATAGTACGGACGTATACATGTCCGTAGAATTTTTGATATTCGCACCTCGAAAATTTCGAAATATCTTCACTTCCGAATCAGGAAATTTCATTTATAAAATTTGTCTAAACCTCAGTTTCTATTTGATACTTTTATACAGTACAATGACGCACCGTGTGCGTTCTACTCGATGAAACAATTGACGCACCTTATGCGTTCTATTCAAACGGGCGACGCACCGTATGCGTCGTGTTCATATAACGACACGCTGTATACCAATCCATTTAATGTAACAAATGACTCACGGTTCGTCTATCTATTTAATTTATCAAATGGATCATTAAAACAAATGTCCTATAATAGATAAACGCATCATACGTGATTATATCTGAAATTTTCTTATCATATCTTAACGTCACGAAATAACTAAAGTAAAATTCTTTCAGAAGTCAACGTGAACAATTCAATGCTGTACACAGCTCCGCTTTCAAAGTACACCAATAATAAAACATTCAACAATTTTGTATTCGATTTTATATTTCAAAGCGAATTTATAAATGTACACAAAGTTACCATGTGTCTCTACATATTGCGAATCGAGCGGCGAAATATCGCGAAAATCGAGTCCCTGTAACGCAGCGATAACGGAAGTTTTGTTAACGTGGCCGGCGTCGCGTGAATTTCGTGTCGTCCATTTTTCGAAGATACAACCGCGAGCGTAATTTACGAGCTTGCTATTATGCTACTCGGAAACACGGAGCTCATTCGCGAATACGAGACTAGCATGCTCGCAAGTTTCCTCGCGAATGCATTTCGCACGCCGGCTAAACCGGCTAAAGGTTAAGGGACCGTCGTTTATCTAAGCATTTTTATCGCTGCTGCTTTGGATAAGTGCTAACGGCGTGGCCCGGGGCTGTTCTCCTTGCGAATTGCCAGAGAATGGACTCGGAAAATTGCTTTCTTATGTTAGTGCGGTGGTTATGGGGATGAGAAATTTTATTTCGACGTCGTTCCTCGCGTAGGCGAATTTGTTTCCAGGTAAATGCTACGTCCAGGGTCAAACGTCTCATCCTTATCGGTACATTTTATGATTTTGCTGGATCAAAATCTTATTAAAAAATGCTTTATTCAACGTACCATCGCTGGCTATACATTTTTTCCACCTGCCCTTCATTCAGGATGTATAGCTAGCGATGATACTTTGAATAAAGCAATTTCTCCTTTCTTCCTAAGTTGTTTTCTTAAAAAAAAATTAAGAATTATTAACCGGTACAGCTGGTAGAAAACTCGAGTGATAAAGTTTCGTGAATATTTGTGATTATGTTGAAAATATTTGGAGAGGAGATAAATCCGCGATTTGGCGAAAATTGCAAGATATAAATATAGCAAAATTGTCCCATATATTATGCAAATGCGGTGAATTGAACGCGAAACGAGGGTGAATAGGTGATTAAAACGTTACGAGTAATATATCGCGGGACATCTATCTGGGTGGACACGTTCGAAGAGGCAGGTAAAAATGTGGCACGGCCATTCAACACTTTGCATGAATATTCAGCGACACTTGAAAGCTCTAATGATAATCCAAGAAGCGCGTGAAGGTTTAAGGAAATTGCATCTTGTGAAAGAGGATGTAAAGAGGGCAGGAATAAAGACACAGGGGTGGCAAGCTGTAAGTTTAAAGGGAAGCAACAGCCCCTCGAGTACACTGGCTTCGCA
The DNA here is from genome assembly GCA_945859595.2 of Megachile willughbiella. NCBI lineage: Eukaryota > Metazoa > Arthropoda > Insecta > Hymenoptera > Megachilidae > Megachile > Megachile willughbiella. Next base: position 11,787,103 of record OX243798.1, on the reverse strand, counting down.
TGCTCATCGAAAAATTTGTACATATTTATTACAATGTACGTGGCATTGTATTAGCATAAATTTACAAGTTTCATGCTCCATTTATCCCCCTAATGTATGGGTTCTCATCACCTGAGCCAACCGCGTTATCTCGTGTTTTTCGCCCCATATTAGGGTAGTCGTGCTGTTCACGGGGAGAAAGAACGTTTTTCACCGTTAACAAAACATTTCATCGAAACTTTGTAATCCTGACGGAAGATTGTCCTCTAGATCGAATGTTTCCGAAAGGTCGCCTTTGATATATTGCAGGAAACGTAACTTTTTTTGTATAATATTCAAATTTGTACACATATTTTATAAGCGATTGCGTTTGAAGAATTTGACGATTTTAGGACCTGGGATGTAGGAATTTTGGGGTGCAGGAATTTGGGGATGTGGGGATGTAGGAATTTGGAGGTGTAGAGGTTTAGAGATATAGAGATTTGGGGGTATAGAGATTTAGGAGTATAGAAATTTGGGGATATAGGAATTAGGAGCTGTAGGAATTTGGGGGTATAGAAATTTGGGGGTATAGAAATTTGGGGGTATAAGAATTTGGGTATATTGGTATTAGGGAATGTGAGGATTTGGAGATTTTGGGATTTTGAAATGTAGGGATTTGGAGATATAGAGATTTGGGGATATAGGAATTGGGGGGTATAGGAATTTGGGGATATAAGAATTAGGAGCTGTAGGAATTTGGGGGTATAGAAATTTGGGGGTATAGGAATTTGGGGGTATAGAAATTTGGGTATATTGGTATTAGGGAATGTGAGGATTTGGAATTTTTAGATTTTGAGATTTTGGGATTTTGAAATGTAGGGATTTGGAGATTTAGAGATTTGGGGATATAGGAATTTGGGTGTATAGGTACTTGGGGATATAGGAATTTGGGGGTATATTAATATTTGGGAATGTGAGAATTTAGAATTTAGGGATTTGTAGACATAGGAATTTTGAAAAGTAGGAATTTGGAGATATAGAGATTTGGGGATATAGGGATTTAGAAACATAGGAATTTTTATATATTGGTATTTGGGAGTACAGGGATTTGGGGACACAAGAATTCGGGAATATAGGAATTGGGTATTTAAAGATTTAGAATTTAATAACTCGGGCATTTTGAGATTTGTAATTTATTGATTTTGGGATTTAGGAATTGGGACTCCTGTGAATTTGGAATTTAGAGATTTGGATATTTACGAGTTTTGAAACTTGTGATTCTATAAATTTGAAAGTCTAAATATTTTGAAATCTAAAAACAACAAAATTAGATAAAAAATTTAGAAATGAAAAAATTTGGAAATGTTTAAAAGTAGTTTATAGTCACGTTTTCGTGACTTTCACTCTTGTAACCTACAAAATTCCCTTTTTAATAAAAAAGACAAGTGTGCCCGCAGCGACCCAGATTTCCCACGAAGGTTAAAAAGCAGAAAAACACAATTATGACGCGATTAATAACAAGTTCACTCAATTTAACTGGAATTGCAGCTGAAGCTGATTTTCCAGCAGGTGCACAAATTTGACCGCACCGTTCGCCCCAAAATGTTATATAATTTTGTTCGCGTTTGCATATTTCATACAAGCGTATATTCTCTGTAGAGCGCACGCTTGTTTATAGAAACAATTACTATACTGTTATATATTAATTTATGCGCGTACGCACAATTTTCACAAACACGATCGTGAACCAATATTACGCACAGGTAGTTCCACATTTAAACTCGAATATTTCGGTGCAATAAAATACTCGAATAATTCAGAAATTTGGGAGTTTGGAAACTTGTGCTTTTGAAGATTTAGACATTTGAGAGGGTGGATATTTTAGAATTTGAAAATCTTTTAATTTGGAAGTTTAGAGGTATTGTAGAATTGTAGAAGTGTTATGGAAATTTCTGAATCTGGGAATTTGGAAATTTTTGGACCTGAAAATATGGGAATTTGAGAATGCGGAAATGTGGGAACTTTAGGATTTGAAAATATGAGAATTTTGGTAGGTGGAAATTTGGAAAGTGTTGAATTCGAAAATATAGAAATTTGGGAATGTGAAAATTTGGAAATTTTATAAATTGAAAATATATGAATTTGGAGATGTGAAATTTTGGAAAGTGTTGAATTCGAAAATATCGAAATTCAGAAATGTGAAAATTTTCAGATTCGAGAGGATAGGAATTTGAAAATATGGAAATTTGTAAATTTGTAAATTTTAAGATCTGAAAATTCTTCACTCAGCGATCTGATCTACCATCATTTTCAAAGTAGTTTCAAGATCCGTCGGATTTCTCCTAATTACGTTGTCCTACATCTTTTGATCGCAAGCTATCAAGTTTCTTCCCTAGTTAACTATATTCCAGCAATTTTCATCTAACAAATCGTTTCGAATTACAAGGAACCTTGTCGAGACAAATATTGACAGTAAACAACCTGCTTGTTACAGCGACTTCCTCCGGAAAATAAACTAGATCGAATAAACAGAGCAATTTTGTTCGATCGTTGTTCGTCGCTCGAACGATAAAATGTCTGGAATTATAGTTACATTATTCGTAATTTCAGTCGAAGTAAAACGATCATTAAACGATTCATCGAGACATAAATCTATTCCTGCCGGTAAGCAAAAACGTGTATTAATATTGAAACAAACGAAATTGTTAAACCGTTTACCTCGGATACATTATTCAATTTAATTAATCAAGCGTTAATCGTTCTCTCGTGGATTCTGCAAATATTCGCTCTGTACATCCTTTACAAATTAAATATTTCCGCATCTCAAATATCTTTCGACCAATTTATCAAATTATTCGTTTTACCCCCTGTTAAATTCGATTCGGACAAACGCGTTGTCGATATTTGTTGCGCCATACATTTTGGAAATTTGGAAATTAGTAAATTTAGAAATTTGGAGATTTGGTATTTTGGAATTTTTGAATTTTGGAGATTCGGAAATTTAGGAATTTGGGAATTTGGAATTTTGTAATTTTCGAATTTTGGAATTTTGGAATATTGGAATTTTGGAAATTTCGAGATTTGGAATTTGAGATTCGGAAATTTGGGAATTTGGGAATTTAGAAATTTGAAATTTTTGAATTTTGATAATTTATAGATTTGAAAATTTAGATTTGGAATTTTGGAATTTTGGAGATTCGGAAATTTAGGAATTTGGGAATTTGGAATTTTGGAATTTTGGAATTTTGGAATATTGGAATTTTGGAAATTTCGAGATCTGGAATTTGAGGTTTGGAATTTGAGATTCGGAAATTTGGGAATTTGGGAATTTAGAAATTTGAAATTTTTGAATTTTGAAAATTTATAGATTTGAAAATTTAGATTTTTGGAATTTAAAAATTTGGAATTCTGGAATTTTGGAGATTCGGAAATTTAGGAATTTGGGAATATGGGAATTTGAAATTTTGGAATTTTGGAAATTTCGTAATTTGAAATGTTGGAGATTCGTAATTATGGGAATTTAGAAATTAGAAATTTTGGGATTTTAGAAATATGAAGATTTGTAAACTTATAAGCTTGTAAACTTGGTAATTTAGAAATCTCAATCTCCTATACAATACATACCTCAATTTTCCGGCAATATAACAAGAGTCTCCAACATCCCCTACATACGTTCATCAGCATCTAAGGTCTTCGTACTTCAAGTTTCAATTCCACAAACTTTCAACGATCGATTTACGATTATTATTCAACAAATACCACGTCGAACGGTTTAATCTGTCAAACATGACAAGAAGAAAAATCACACGTCGCTGGAATCGTTCCCAACTGATTTCAGGTAATATTAGAATAGGAAATCTTTCAAACGCCAGTTCTCCAGGAGGCATCATATACTTATTCGTGACACATATTTCGCGCCCGTGGGACACTCGGTTGCATACGAATACTTTTCTTCCGTTCTGAAAACGCGAAATCGTTCTTGGTCACGATTTATGCGACCGTGAGTGAAACGCGAATCCATCGGACAGTTATGAATTCTCGTAACTCTATCCACGGACTGGGAATTTTCAACTGTCCCGTTTCTCATCGGGGAACACCATTTTTGACGTTTTATCGACCGCAAGTGTCAGAATGCAATTATAAGAAATCAGGAAAAAGTGGGGCGTGAATTTAACCTCTTAGGCACGGTTGAACTTTACGCTGCTTCTCTGCGCGACAGAGTTCGGCAATCATAAACAGCACAATGTGTGCTGTTCTAGCAAGTACATTCGAACGAAGTTTTTCATGATTAAATTCTTTCCAAAGATATGATATACTTTAACTCTGATAATTTACTTTTTTAGAAAATTCCCAAAATAATTTCCAAATGTTTCCAACATCGTGTATCAGTGCAAAGAGGTCCCACGGTGCCTAAACTTGGCGTTACCTTTTATTCACATGTAATGTACTTTTGTGGGATTTGTTAATACTCTTATAAAACGTGGTGAAAAAGTGCGAATCAAAACATGAAAAGGATCGTTCGATTGAAACGGTGAGTGAGACAGTAGAGTGGCGCTATGTGATCTACGATGACATTCGCGAAAGCCACTATAGTGGACCGTCGCACAGAGAGATGGTCGCGAAAGCCATTATAGTGACGTGCCTAAGAGGTTCACCTCCAAACTCAATCACGGTGCAAATACTATTTAGGTTTGTTGTATCTGACCTGCAATGTCCTTGACGAGTGTGGCATAGGGTCAATAAGGGTACGACAAAGGGTTACATTATAATTCGCCGTAATGATCGACAAAATTAACTCGGTACCAAAATGAAACCACTATAGTGGTCGTACAGAGAGATGCTATCCGAGAGTCACTATAGTCATCGTGTCCAAGAGGTTAAGATTTCATGGAATAAAAGAACGTTTTTTAAAGTCTTGGTTATTTCAAATACTCCATCGTGCCGCGAGGACACCCTTGACTATTCATTGTCCTTTTGGCTTTGAAAACTTTCCCCTGCGACGAGTGGCCTGACAAAACGCACATGGCCCGCTTTGACCGTTCGCATTCATACAAACTTTATTCTAACACAATACCCAGAGGATCCGGGTTTCTATAGATGCAATATACCGTTTTTAGTTTCTATGGTCACTTTGTAAATCAATAGGTAGCATCAATAACACCTAAGGAGTCATATCGAGTTTAGTTTATTAGTCACATCTGGCAGAAGCCTTAGCGGTGTTCTTTATTTGCAGTTTTCTATACATGTCGAGGTATTGCTTGCTTTTATTGCCACGGTCACTTTTTGGGGAATAAACCCATCGCAGTCTCTCGGACCTCCATTTTCAGCTGAATTTACGTACCTAATAGAAATTAGGTCCCCTCGGTCTTATATGAAAATTGTACCGAGCCTTTATTTTGTGAAACAAGGAATCAAAACTTGTTCACTTCGAAACAACTGTTGGAATCCGGGTGAGAAGTCTGAAGGTTTCCGTGAATTTATTAATTTATTAATTACAATCTTAGGTCACTCTGAAATACAATTTCGAACAAGCAACGACATAAGACCTGGACTTCTGTTTGACCGAGCTCTCGAGAAGCACACATATGTACATATCCTTATTTTAGTGGAAGATGACCATAATCCTTATAACGTAAGGTATAGCGTAATAAATTTTGGAAGTTACTGGCTATAATAGAATGATTCTATAGTGCAAATATTTAGTTTACAATTAGACAAGACTACGTCCTTGGTCATCCAACACAACATTCGACACATAGACACCCAATTGTTCACTTAGGAACATCAGATACATATGGTTCAGTTTGGACCATCATAAAAAATGATGAGTGTGACAGTCATCATGTTCTTGTCAATTCATCTCTCCTAAACTTTCCTAACTTTCTTTTCTTTCTAAATATTCCTAAGCACTTCTTTGTACAATCTTCAGCTCTCTCAGGGTCTTGTGCAAGTCTGCTCAATGTCAGATTGCACATTTGGCAGCCAGACTTGACGCTTTCCGTTGAGTTTTCCACCTTCGACCTTCCATCTCTTCTTTTCCAAACAATCTTCAACGATAAATCTTTCTACCGGGTTCAAAAGTGTTAAATACAATTGATACACTCGTATACCTAACCTGAATAGGTATCTTATGTACCTTTTAATTACTTTAATAAGGTATCTTCTATGTATAAGTACTTGTATGAATATACTACACATCACTGAAATATACGTCCAGTATATACACTTACTTATACACTTTCCAGTTTCCATTTTTGACAATTCAAGCAATCAAACCCGACAATAAATGTTTCACCTACCTTGATTGAAAACCCTAGTGACTTTGGCTTCAGATTGGCTCGAAATTCACCGGGCTCGAAGGTGTTGAATACAATTGATACACACGGTGAAACGTACTCGTACATATTCGCATGTGTGCACATGTGTGGGAGTTTCGGGGTTAATACGTCGGGACACGAGAGTGTCGCGGGCTGACGGGGTCGGCAACCTGCGACACGCGAACTGATTTTGTACGGTTTCGCGGCGAGTGAAAAAAAAAAGGAAAAAAAATGGCGATCTACGGGATTGTTTCGTAATGCCAGGTCCAACGGAAAAGCGAGTTGTTGAGTCGCGTGCGATCGTGTAATGTTCGCGCGTGACGCACGCTTGATGCCGTATCAACGATGTTGGCCGACGATTCGGTGATACGTGGCTGGCATGGTATTAACGGCGTACATCATAACGTTTGTTGTAAACAGAGAGGAAAAAACGAGCAACGATGTTACGTTCGTTTTGCATCTTTGTTCTTTTCTATTTACATTTTTATTGTTCGTTTAATCTCTTGCTTCGGGAACTAACTCCGCGTTGCATGACCTTTTGTCTTGCAAAATGATAATCTTTGCTCAAATAAAGGGGTACCAATGGATATTTTTTATTAAAAATATGTATACAGACACGTATTTCTTTTTCATATATATGTGCAAAAATAAATATTTTTTATTCATGAAGATTATACAAATAAATATTTTTTGTTCATACATAGGTGCACAAATAAATATTTTTTATCCATGAAGATTATACAAATAAATATTTTTTGTTCATATATATGTGTACAAATAAATATTTTTTATCCATGAAGATTATACAAATAAATATTTTCTGTTTACATAAATGGGTGCAAATAAATATTTTCTACTTGTAAAGGTTATACAGATAAATATTTTCTTGTTCAAATTAATATGTACAAATAAATATACAGATAAATATTTTCAATTCAGAAATAAATGTGCACGGATTAATATTTTCTGTTCGAGAAAATATGAGTACATGCATAAATATTTACTATTCAGGAAAATATATAGAAATATATATTTATATATATATAGAAATATATATTTAGAAATATATAGAAATATATATAGAAATATATAGAAGTATATATAGAAATATATAGAAATTATAATATATAGAAATATATATTTTCCAGTAAAAAGAATGCGTACAAATAAATATTTTTTATTTAAAAAATTTATCTGGACAGAAGATACGATATTGCAGAATTGAAACATTTTGACGAGACACAAGAAAAAATTGTAACTATGAAAAATACATCAATAATTTTGTTAGTTATGTTTATTTGTTCAATTATGAAATTGATTGCACATATACTGCTTCATAAAGTACAATTTCATTGTATATTTTATGTAGAATGCAATAAAGGCCTAATCGTTTATTACACGAGATCCTTTCTGCTTTTTATTTATGATTATTGTCAGAGTACATGAACACGAATGAATTATATGGATAAAATCAGAAGTGGAGTTCTACAAAAATTACTTCACACTTTATAACCGAAATTTGCAAAATAAATTAACCTTTAATATACCTTTAACAAATTTTATTACTATTTATATAACTACCTGAAATACAGGATAATACTCACCCTTATAAAATATTAAAGAAAAGAAAAAAAATATTAATAAAAGCACTTCTTTGATGCTAAATGTGCAATATAATGAAATAAAACCTTCGGTACTTCCAATATTAAAAGTTTGAAAAAAGATTTCCACATAATAGCAGGAATGAAATTTCATTAAAATCGCGTGATATAAGTAAATGAAATGTCATTCGACTTGTGAAGTAATCGATAAAACAACTAACTCTTAATCTCCGAAGTAATTCTGAACATTTTTTTGTACTTACAATTCGAAGCACGTAACGATCAATCGCGAACATGGTAGCCATTTCTTTTTTGCCTTATTACTTCGCCGGTGTTCAGCGGCCCCGTTCATACACGCCAGATTTTCTGAAAAGATACACACACCGTTATTCATAGCCATCGATCATGCGGACGATAAATAGTACTCGCATTAATAATCGCGTAATCAGCGTCTTGCCTCGTTGAGAAATTATCCAGGGATTCTGTGCCCCGTTTTCGAATCGACAATTCATTGATGGAATTTATACCGCCAGAAACGTGGAAACTTTTGAACAATTTCAGTACTTGTTAGGAAAAATATTGCAGCATTTTATGGAAGAATTTGTGTAATATTTTGATTAAGCACGTTGGACGCCATTTAATGGCTCAGAGAGGGCTTGGTCACAAATATGAAAGCTCGAAATATTTAGATTTCAGGTTACGTGAGTTTGAACGTTCACATATGTGAACATTTCTGAGTCTAAAAATTTGAAATCAAAAAAGTTATTAATTTGGAACTTGTTCTGAATTTATACATTTCTAAATTAAATTTGAAAATATGGGTAAAATTGAATATATGGAAATGTGAGAACTTGATATATAAACATATGAGAATTTGAAAATATAAAAGTTTGAAATTTTTAAACCTTTGAATTTCTAAATATAGTACATTTGAAATCTCAAAACTTTCGGAACCCCTAAATTTCTAAATCTCAGAATATTCTTTCCATCCCGAAAATTGATCACCAAAATCATAAAATATACAAGTACCCCACGAAAATCTCAAATTACTCGATTACGTGAAATTCGAGATGTCAGTCATCAATAACCTGTATATCGTACCCGTTACCCAGAATAATCTACAATAACCTATAACCTCCGTGAACGTGACAAAGCATTCGAATTAAACGTAATATTCACATGACACGTGACAATGTCTATGTACGTTAAAGACAGGTGAAAATAAACGATATTAATTTCCCGTCTTAATTTCTAAATGATTCTATTACAAGGGACATAAAGTTCGAGCTATATTCCTGATGAGGAGTTACAGTATGACATGCTGCAGTACATACATGCACGTAACGTTAGTAAGGGGTTGAAGGATATACGTACATAATTCCTGATGTATCGAGCTGACATGACATGCACGTGTCTCAGAACGCGAACGTGGGAGGTAGCGGCTCTATGCTTCGAAGATGGTTCGTCGCTAATATATTACACCGGGTTCTCCGTGTTGGTATCGCGAAACATGTACAATCTCGTTAATACAATTACAGAAATCAGCCAGTTGAATCATAAACCCAATCCGCTGAGTAAGAAACCAATAACTCGGGTTGTCAACACGGGACATTTTTGCGGGAGGAAAAAATGAAAGCAGAGGATAGGTTAATAACAAGAAGCTTTATTAGTGAATATTTATTTATTTGACTAGTTATTTATGTAAGTTACATTACAATTTTTGTACATAAATCTTGAAAATGGCTGACAGAAAATTTGAAAGATGATTTATATGAAATACTGGTACATGATATATTATTTTAAAAACCAATTTTGCGAGGGAAAGAAAGAATGAAAGGTTGATAAGGTTAATTAGTAAATAAATATTTGTTTATTTATGTGACGCTTCGAGATACATTGCAACGCTCGTACATCGATGGTTCTTAACCTACAATTTTCTAAGCGGTTACATAGCCTTGCGTCATACATAGCTAACTAGTTATTGCTACAATGTTAAAACAACGAAAGTTGAAATGTTAAGCACATTTTGTCTTCGACAACTCTTGATTATGCAGGTTATCATTAGAATCAAACCCAAAATTCAATTGCAGCGAAAATACGAGTCACGTTTGTGACATATGAATGTGTGCGTCACGACATTGTAGGGCAACGGGTTAAATAGGTTTGACAGAAAATTTGAAAGACATGATTTATATGACTTTGAGGTACGCTGGTGTATAATATACTAATGCTGCAAAAGCCCATTTCAAAATTTGTTAATCTTTGTCCTGTATTTCCTCTCTATATGTCTCAATTTATAAAGTCTTGAATATTTATATACACATCCGAATTGTTATACATGTTAAAATTCATTTCCTGATCTGGATATTTGTCTACGTTCGCATTCCAACTTTGAGATTTGTAAACGTTTCTAGTTACATTTCTATGGTCGCACACGTATACATTTAACTTCCTGTATTTGTAAAGATTTATATCCACAACCTCCTTCGTATTTCTACATCTGCAACTGTTTTTATTCGAATTTTCAGTGGTTACTCGAGTGCGTACATGAAAATTAACATCATTATAGAGGTTAACATATATAGTCAGATCTCTGAGGATCCATGCTTTCTTTTTCGGATTTCTATATTTGCGAATGTTTAAATTGAACTTCTTGCTTGCGTTCGCATTCGAATTTCTATACTCGTGACTGTGTATATGCGAAATGCAGTAATTGTTATAATTCATATTGCTCAATTTCTGAACCTGTAAAATATTTAATAGTTAGAGTCCCTAAAAATAGTCAAAGTAAAAGAAACTTTCATGGAATACCCACCTCAAAATTAACAGATAATCTCTGAATTATCAAAGATAGCGTACACAGTCTAGGTATATAACACACTTAAGTAAAAAGCTTCCTTCAGCGAATTAGCTCGATGTTTACTATTTGAACGTATCTTGGAGTCTGCTGACTTGTCGCTAACGTTGCTTTACAGGTAAACTGAATTTGTGGGTGTGTTTTTTCTGACGGCGTTCGTGATTGGTTGTAATTTTTAAGAAACTCGGTCCACGTGGAGTACTGTTAGAAAACAGGTAGGACTTCAACGAGGGTAGTACTCTGAAGGTCGTAAATCAATTTGTATCTGCTGAACGACGAGGATTTCGTGCTATAATGGGTAATAAAGATCTGTTCAATTGAACTGTTGCAATAGAATATTTTTGAACAAACCGCACGTGTTGCCCAGATTTTTTACCTCATCAGCTGCATTACCTTTGAAGCTATTGCCTTCGACAGGGACTGGTGTCCTAATGACGGTGGTATAACTTCCTACCTGCAACAGGGTTTATCTAACGGATCAGTTGTCCATATTGTAGGATATAAAGGCGAAAAGGGAAACACAAAAATATAATAAACAAGAAAAATTAACAATTTATTCGAAGACACACGTAAAAGAGAATTCCGGGCACTGCTTTCCGTCGCGTTCTCTTGAGGAGCACATACGACTGCCGAACAGAATGTGCAGGTCGCAACGCGTTTTTGTAAAACAGTAGAATATCGTTGACATGGCCGTATCTTTATAGCGGTCATTTATGAAAACATCCTACAACATTTTTTGCCTTTATTTGTAGTGATTGAGTGTGAGAGAGATTTCAAAAGGACGAATAGGTAATTAGATTGTTTGTACACGGAGCGAATGATAGGCTACGTGAGGAAAGAATGAGAGGGAATGTGTGAGAGAGCGCGAGGAGAGCAAGGGATTAAAGCAAATATGTTAACCTAAACTTCAAATTGAAAATGAAAAATTGGAGTAAGATTTGTCACATATGAAGCGTCACGAGTCAGATTCGTGAAAATAGTGCAAGGTGGTATAGTAATGAAAATAAATGATGTTTAAGGATTTAGCTGTATCAGTAATATTTGCCAGTATAAAATAACAGTGTATTTCAAATAATTATAACGTAATACTCTGAGAGCTGTTATCCTGTGAGGATAAGGATTACATGTCCAGTCCTTTTTCCGCTTCTTTCCCGCTGGAAATCCGTATCAGGGTTTATCCTCGAAAATCAATTTTCCTTTCACGGTCTTAACCAGAGAGATCCATCAGAATTTCACGAAATAATAGCCAGCAAGCCAGCCCATATCTATTTCACGATGTAACGCGTAATCTTCCGCTTTGACGAGCAGACAGCATTATTTTCCTGCATGGGCTTCGTTCTCGTCGAATATCCCCAGAGTGGATTACGCGGGCTTTTGGACATTGTTAGGCAGATCGATTCGCGGGTTTCATTTAATGATCGAGCAGAATTTCACACCACCTTCCGCCCTCCCTCTAAAACCCCTTCCAGTCCAGTTCATTTCCACCGTTGATTCAATATCTGTGAAATAACCGTAAAACACCGGCGGGGATTAATTAAAAAGTTAATCTCGTTGCTCGCATAAATTTTTTGCGAAACGGGGAAAAAATAATTCGGGGTAGCAACCAACCCCCCGTGATACGTGTTCGCGATCCACGGTGTCTGCGTCGGTTTACGCGGATTATAAACTCGCGATAATTTTCACGAAGAAAGTTCCGTTGAATGGTAACTGCTTCTTTGTTTTATTAGAACCTCTAGCTTCTTGTTGCTTTTAATTAATAATTTGGCGCTGCTTTAATATTCGCCGTTCTGCACGGTCTTTCAAATTTTTTGTTTAGCCGGATTTTGATTTCTTTTAATTAATATTTTCAATTCAAATCTCGTAAGTTTGCGTCCGAGGCGGACTAATTAAAACGAAAATATATTTCGTTCATTCTTTTTTCATTATGGAGGTATTTTCGACGCTCGAATAATTTATTAAGAATATTTAATTATTTCGGTATGAATACAGAAGCATCACTTTATTTTAAGATTCAATTAAATCTCGGACAGAAATAAAATATCGGAATGAAATATACATAAGATCCCCAATATTCTCTTTATTATGTACATTTTAATTAATAATCGCAAAAAGTGGAGGAAGATGCTCGACCATTTTTCCTCCGCAAATGCTTGTATTAATTAATAATCTGTTCTCCCTTTAAAATCAAGCACATTCATTAGTTTTTGTTATAATTTAAACCCAATTTATTTTAATTAAAAGTTAAATCTAAATTCACTTCGGATCAAATATGTTCACAATTTATTTCGACATATAATTTACTACTAAATTGATACTAATAATTCATTAATAATTTACTAATAAATTTACTAGTAAACTAATAAATTATTTCTAATAGTTTACTAATAACTTATCAAGAAATCGTTACTCATAGTTTACTAAAAAGTGATTACTAATTTTATCGATAAACTGTTCGTATAAATTTTAGCCGCGATTTAAACGCAATTTAGTATCGACGTCGAATCGACGTTCAATCTCCGCACAAAAAATCGGCGAATTTCGTTCGATTAAAAATGAAAAAGCAGATTCCGGTGTATTTTCAGGACGACTCGTTTTAATACCACAGATAGGGGGATGAATCGGAGAGGGTGATAATATTTTTCGATGGACGAACGACGTGACGTTCGGACCGCAACGATATTCGACGGCTGTCCCGTTCGAATTAATGTCATTATTTTAAACGATTATTAAAATGATCGGATTTGCCGTATCGCGGCCAGAATTGATTGGTATTTCGCGCGCGGCTCGCTGCTGTGTCGCAAATGATTTCGTTTGAAAAGTATCGCGATAACGAGCCGCGAAATAATTAACAGACGGTCGATACCCGTAAATGGAATTGCAATATCTGACGTTCCTTATCCAATTTAATGCAGTCCATTACGAAATCGATGCATTTATCTTTCACGCGGCCACTCCATTCTTCTTTGAACTTCCCTTATAATTTTATTCACTTTGGATCATCATTTTTTAAAGTATTATCTTTTAACGAGCAAATTCATGTTTTATTACAGAATTTGTACTACCACTGTCATGTAATACTTTTATTGTCAAATTTAGGTTGGGTATCATATATCATCTATACAGGTTATGTTCGATATTACGTATTATATCGAGGGTACGTAAACTTTGAATTTTATGTTCTACACTGTTAAAATTAATCGTCTGAAAATTAAGAGCTCTTTCGTTTATTTTCTCTGTTAAATAATTAACTTAAAAATTGACAAGAAAAGTAATAGATGATATGTTGACAGTAGCTGTTTTAAACATTTGTAATTTTATAATAATCAACATGATACCAACTTATTTTCCTATTCTATTTTATTAAATCCTGTAATTTATCCTAATCTTATACGGTGGATAATCTTATTAAGTGGAGTCCTCAAGAGTATAAAATAATCACAAAACATTGCATACCTATAAAAATGGCGAATATTTATTATAGCAATGACTACCAAAATTAACAAATTTCGTAACGAAACCAGTTTAATTCCCGGAGATAGAAAATTGAGAGTGCCTAAAGCGATCAGTATAATTTGAAAATGATTGCATCGATAAACGGAGATAAACATAATTTGAATATGATCAAACATTTTCCATAAAAGAACGGAGGGTGTTAAAATTGCTCGTTAACTACGATTCGATGTTAGTCGATGAATAAATTAATGGCGAACGAGGCTGTTGGCGAATAGCTTCACGTGTTTTCCGGTTGTGTACGAGCAGCAATTATCGGCGGTATACACCGGTCTGTCCCCTCGTATATTCGTTCCGGAAATGACACTGACCGTACCCCGTTTCCTTCCTTCCTTCCTTCCTTCCTTCCTTCCTTCCTGGCTTCGTAGCTCTCCACATATCGCGCCTGTAAATTCGATCGCCATTAACGCGAGATTCGACGGCAGTTTTACAGCCTGATCACCGGAAACTGCATTCCCCCTTAATTCTTCCATCGTTCTCTTCTTCCGTTGCTCGAACCAATCGCAATTTCGTGGTAAAATTTGCAGACACGTCTGCGAAGCAAAAATTAATTGCGTAATAATATACGAACGGGCTATTTCTTATTGTAAATTATAACATGTACATGCTTTTATTAAAACATGTAGGGACCAATAAAATATATTCATATTTTATCGTATACAGAATTCAAAAGATAGACTCAGGAGAGGTTAGGTTAATGTAAAATTACACACGTACAAAATGACTGTTATCGACATTCTGATATTTGTATTATCAATCATATGTGATATCTATCATATGTGTATTTTACCGATACTGTTATGTCAATTTTTATGAGGGCAAAGAATAGCGTAGTGAGATTAAAGTACCGAAAACGGAAAATTGAAAACGTTGAAAGATGCACCTTTTCCAAATGAATACAGTATATGCAAGTACGTTCATCCGAGTTCATGTGTTCCTGACCGCGCA
Source organism: Megachile willughbiella (assembly GCA_945859595.2). Taxonomy (NCBI): domain Eukaryota; kingdom Metazoa; phylum Arthropoda; class Insecta; order Hymenoptera; family Megachilidae; genus Megachile; species Megachile willughbiella. The sequence continues at coordinate 11,771,909 of OX243798.1, read as the reverse complement.
GAGGTTCTGAACCACTCAGTTAGGCGAATTCGACGATCATTACCCGAGCGACGATTAGAAGTGTTTTCGAATTTAAACTCATCGGCGCGGTCGTTGGCATTAACGAGAAGAAATTATATGACACGGTGCTCGAAAACTTATCGAATCGTTAATTTTGCTTAAGCCCACTCGTAGCTTCCGATAATTGGTAGACATCGTTCCCGTCAACTTTCCACTTGTCGATCGAATAATACGAAGGTTCGATCTCGAATGCGGAAACCGCTATGTACCATCCGAAACGATTCCCTTAAATCGCATTGAACGCAGCCTTAACGAGTGATCTCAATTAGAGACGGCGATAAACGAGGAAGGAACAATCGCGCGTCATTACTTACTACTTAAAATGCTCGTTACCTCGTCAAATGGTTATATCGACGAGTGCCACTCGCGGTAACGATCGTTTCCTATCGATTAGTAATTACGTGGACGTTACACGTGTAAATCTACTCATTATCGCTCTGTTATCGTGTGTTCAAATTTTCGGAGGATACAAGGATCTGGAGATCTAGGGATTTAAGGACCATACGGATATGTAAATCTAGGGATGTGAGGACCTACGGATACCGGGAACTAGGGATATTAGGATCTAAGGACATTGCGAATTAGGGATAAAATTATGTTCGTGAACTAACGCTGAAATATACACAGGTGAAATAAGAAATATACATAAGAGATAGTAACAGAAATAAATAAGAGATAGCAATATATGTACACAAGATAAATAGATAAAAGACAGTAATAGAAATAAATAAGATAAATATATAAGAGATAGTAATGGAAATAAATAGAGGATAGTAGTCTCCAGTCAGTTATCTGTTAACAAGATGGCCGTCCGTCAGCGAAATTCTGTCCGTCTCGGTTCGTCAAACTGCCCTAATGAGGGAATGCAACGAAGACAATGGCGTCAACCATCGAAGACATTTCCCACTGACAAGAACAAACGCATTTCGATCATGATCGCTAATTATCGAGCTATTCGAGGCTTCCAGTCGGATCTCGTATGCGGTCGCGATTGGACGGCATTGTCGAACACGCGTTCTTGCATTCGACACGTGCTCCAATAATCTTTTCGCTCGAACGGTATTAACCGATGGCAGACGGTGCACCCTCCGATACCGAACGGATTAATTTCGATACGTATCGATAGATCTCCGCCGTTTATTATCCTATCGTACAACTATTGTATTTCACTTTTTTCACGAAATTCTCTACACAATTTTGGCGCAAAATTCGGTAACTTTTTAATCAGAAAAATGGTGGAATCTATAAGTAGAAATTTCGTAATAAAAAAGATTAATATGTACGAAAGTTGTGTCTTTGTTAAAATTTTATGAATTCTTTTTTTAAATCGGTTATTCTAAATGTTAGGTCGAGTAAAGTGCCGTGCAAAATCGAGGGATAATACTGCACGTGACATCGTATTTCACTTTTGATAACAATAAAATATCATATCTTACTTTAACTCTGTTTTATTAACAGCTATTATCGCGAGCTAGATTACCACGTAATAGTGCAACAACACGCGTTAATTCATCACAAGTTTTATCACTACGTTATGTTACACCGTATTGAACTTTGGATAGATAGGAATTTGGATATTTCTATCTACAGTAAATGTACACCCTATGTACATGTATGTTTATCTATGCATAGATTTAACAACGTTTGTCTATGTATGTACAATACGTATACATCATATATATTATAAATATATGTGTTTGTTCCTTGCAATTAAATAATACTGTAGTACTGTATATTAATAAATAATGCTTGCATGCATTCTGTCACAAAATATTTATAACGCAAAATAATATTAAAAGTTATGCAATAGCTACACCCCTCTATTTACGTACCCCTCACATGTCTATTATAAATTTTGTAGAAAAAATAAAAAATTGCATTGCTTTCACCCATTTTGAAATAATTTTTGTTCTCACTGTTCATTACCGTGAGTTACAGTAACAACAGGAAATAATTTCGTATGATAGATACACGAAATGTGACAATAACGATCAATTGATCGAACAGCAATATCATTGGTTGTTTGAGGAAGAAAAAAGTGTGCTCCATTTTGCAGCGATACATCGTCGTCAACGGGTCAGGATGATTTATGCATTAAAAAGAACTCGAAAATCGATCGACCATTAGCGCACGCAGCCTGGAAATATTATCGGGACACGTGTTGCCACGAAAGATGCGAAAATGAAAATGTTTCCAGGCAAAATGGTCGCCGGTGGACTCGATTATATCCGACGTTCCTGAAACGCAAAATGCGAGATAACTTCGTAGGTATATTCCGAAGGTAAAATGTTCGCGAATTGCGAATAAATATATGGACGCTGTTCGTGCTGTTTACCTTGGAGGAAATTTTTCTGAAGTTTTACGATCCTTATCAATCTTGTACGGGTGTATGGAATTCTGAAAAATCACCACGGAGCTTATAGTAAATATTTTTCTACGGTTTTTAAATTAGTAGGAAGAAAATTGCGAGTTTGTGTATGATTGTGTTGGGAAAGGGATTTTGTGAAATTTTAATTACTTTATTTTACCATTTTTTTTTACAGATTTTCTGATGGTTTCATTTTCTAGTTTTCTAATTTTACAATTTACTACTATTTCAACTTTTCAATTTTTCAATTCTTCAATTTTTCAATTTTTCAATTTTCAATTTTCAATTTTTCAATTTTTCAATTTTTCAATTTTTCAATTTTTCAATTTTTCAATTTTTCAATTTTTCAATTTTTCAATTTTTCAATTTTTCAATTTTTCAATTTTTCAATTTTTCAATTTTTCAATTTTTCAATTTTTAATTTTTAATTTTTCAAGTTTTCAAGTTTTCAAGTTTTCAAGTTTTCGTGTTTTCAAGTTTTCAATTTTTCAATTTACCACATTCAATTTTTCAATTTTCCAAATGTTACAATTTTTCAATTTTCCTAATGTTACAATTTTTCAATTTATCAAGTTTTCCAATGTTCCACCATTTCAATGAAAATTTTCGTTGACCTGAATCTTATTCTTCGTCATTTGATACTACAATATTCACGTATTAATCAATATAATTTAAAAAATGTTTAATCCCGTAAAGAAATTTTCCATTGGAGATATAAGAAGAAGCAATAAGTGATTCGTCTACAGACGAATAAATGTTTAATCAGAGACGGGACATCGATGATTTCGAATCGATGTAGTGCTGTTTGCAGGATTATTAAGCCGCTGATTAATCGCGTCAGCAGCGTAAATGATTGTTATTAGACAATGAGACGAGCCATCTGACAAGATTGATTGTTGCCACGAACGGTATACCGAACCCATGAACGATCAACCATTGTTATCGACACAGTGGAGTGCATTGTTCGCGGTGGGGGTCCGACGATTGTGATGAAAAATTCAATTTAACCATTGCAAATGATTCCATGAGCGTTAATTAATTTCGGAAACATTGAACCCCGTCGCACGGAATCAGATTTTGTTGACTGCCTCGGGAAATACCGCTTTGTGTTGTTCGGCTTTCACTGCGTGTAAAATGATAACAATTGCAGATATTCGAAATCTGTTTTCGTTGCAAATTCTAATTCGATGCCGTTCTACATAATCGGATTACTTTATTCGAATTTAGAAATATTTTAAAACAGAGTGTATGTTTTAGGTTATTGAATTTTGATGAATATGTCTGGGATGGCTATAAGAAATAGTATATTTTATTACATAAATTTTCCAACTCCCAATATCTCTAGATCTCCAAATTATCGAATTCCCTAAACCCTTGAATTCCCAAACCATCAAACCTGCAAATCCCCAAAATTCTCAAATTCCCAAAAATCCAAACCTAAAAATTCCCTAGTGTCCAAATGTCAAAGTCTCCAATCTCCCAAACTCAATAATCCTAACCTAACCTAAAAATCCCTAGATTTCTTCTCGAAATTTCAAAAGCACACAATAACCAAATTGATCAAGCAGACCTTCGTTAAACATCCGAACAATAAGCATCCAAAAAGCAGCAAAACATCCTCCATCTCCGCCTCCGCCATTTTCCGTAGCGAAGTCTAGCATACTCTGGAACATACAAAGAAACAAACTATCCTCGACAAGCCACGCCATAACTAATCAGTGTCTCGCACTAAAATCGTCTGGGGTGCAAAAAGCTTCGAGCGAAGGAACAGAAGCTTGTCGGGTCCGCTTACAAGCCCTCAGGATGTCCTGTCGGCAATTCCGACCACCCTAACCTCGTCCCACGTGTCCTTAATCCGTGAACGCGATGCAACAACCGGTCTTGAAGGGTGCAAAATCGATCTGCGATTAACGGCAGGTCGGATAAAAAGATTATCGTATCGCGTGTTGGTTAAGAGACAGTTGAGGGGATGGCTGAAAGAGGAAGAGGAAGTATCGTCATCCGGAGACTCGTCGAGCTAGAAAATTGCAGCGACGACATCCTCGTCGTCGTTCGGTAGCTAGCTGCTTTTATTCCACGCAATTACCGCGATAAGGGGATGCTTTAATAACCGTTCGTTAATTGTCACTCACTGGGCCGGTCCTCGTTCGTCATTCGAACCCCTGCTGTGATCACTCCAGAATGATCTTATCGTTGATAAACGACGCTCTACGGTGTTCAGACCTTTTTCGAATTTGTCTTCGCTGAGTAATCGTTATATTCAATGAATACTGGCTTGTTTTGGGGAGAATTTGGAACTGTTATATGGATTGATAGTGAAAATGGATGAGGTAGGAGAGATACTTGTAGGGTATTGCCGTAAACACATGGAACAATGCGGAGTTGTAATATGTGAGGCCATGTAACATGTGGTTATACAAGTGGACATACACATGGCATAGCACGGAATTGTGATGTGCGGGGCCATATAACGTTATACAGCAAGTGGATGTAGAATATGTTCTTGTGCGATGCCTGGTCATATGTGTGGTGATATAATACCAGTTGATATAACATGTGGTGATGCAGTGTGTGATGATATTAATCTGTGGGGATCTTAATGTATAACAATCTGACACACGGCAATTTTAATGCATGGAAATATAACGCATAACGTCACTTACTGATACAATGAGTAAAAAATACAACTCGTGTGAAATACAACGCATTCAAAATATTACGTGTGGAAAATACCACGCATTCAAAATACTACGAGTAGAAAATATAATGCGTGGAAGTACAACGCGTACAAATCTAGAAATTAAAAAAATTTAATAATCTAAAAATCTATAAACCTAAAAATCTGAGAAAAATTCCGAACCTCGAAGAATCTCGTATTCCCATTAATTACCAAAATATCAAGCGATTATATAATATACCGAAAACCCATCAATAACAAACAGAGCATATATTCACCGGATGATTCGAGGTACATATGTGCACAAGAGACGGGAAAATTGATAAACGCGTTACGGATGCGGAACAACGCATGACATTCGCGTCGTTATTAATTTATCTCAATTAGTAAGCTGGCAGCGTCACGTTGACCCAGTGATATCGTTATTATATTCCAGTTCTTGTCGTCGCATCGTCTTTGCCGGTGATGTTATTGTTATTGCCCGCCGTAGCGTAATCGCGCGACATTATGCTATCACTGCGAACGTGTGCATATATCACGCTGCATTTAAGTGCATTGCATCGCGCACGTATTTGTACGCGCGAATTAAGACGCGTTTTAAACACTTTGCCGTGTCACTATATTTGGGACACTTCAATTTCTATATGGATGTTATCTGTATTATTAAAAATTTCTTCGCTTTTGCGACTGAAAATATAAGTATTTTTGTACTTGACACGTGACTCACCTCTTCAGTTCAGTACGATTTAAAATAAATATTTAACTATAGTATTATATCATACATGTACTATCATATTAGATATTATCATATATATTATATTATTATGTTATGTTATATTATTACATACTATTATATTATACATATACTACATATGCTACATGTCTATACTAAGCTGTATGTATACTATATTAAACTATACTAATTTTGAATGCACCAGTTGATACAATTTTAGTATTTGACAATACGTTTTGAACTTATACTCAAAATGAAGTATTTCATTATAATTATAATAATTTTGTGAACGAAAGATGTCCTAACACACCATAATACAAATTAACGAATTTATTACGAGCCTTTTGAAGCAGAAGATACGTGAAAAAAAATTTGTCCGATCGAAACGCGTCGTCGCTCAATTTAACTAGTAACAGCACCGATGATTTGTTCCAAGAGTTACTATCGCTTTAAACGAAAATGAACATTGGATTCCTAGGACAAATTGAACAGCATCGCGTGTTTTTCGACCGGTAATTGAAAGTTTCACGAAATAACTGATGTTTCATTGATACATAGCGAGAATGGAATTTCAATATTCCGCCGGACTTGGAGAATTTGTTGGGAATTTATATCGAACAATACGCGTCGCGATCTGTCGGCGTTGATTAAAATTACTATGTCCAAAAAGAGGCGAACGAATAAATGCTAGAAAAGTAATGCATATATCGAAAACACTTCGAGTGTAATTTACGATCAAGTGCACTCGTATTTCCAACAATTGAACGTTGCATTCGAACGGTTTGAAAAAAATATACGAGGAAAAATAAAATGGCGGGTTAAGTGGTTACGAAATGTTTGACATAAGCGAAAATCGGTCGCTGTAATTTCACCCGCATGCCATTATAATTTTCGTGTCGTCGCGAAAGTAATTAGCGACCGTGATGTGTCTCGTTGAATCAAGGAAACCGCGAAACCTTGAAGCGTGGGAATTAGTCTTTTCAAATATTTGCTCGGCCAGCTTCGTGTCTTCATTAAAACGCGTACAGAAGCTTGTTAATGAATTTGTTTCAGCTATCCGTTTACAAAAGGACCTTTCAAACTTCCTGCTGGCCACTGTCAAAGTTTACAAAGGAGTATTACTTTCCGTTACTCTCGCAATTCAGTCTTGAACACTAAAATTCGCGTAAAATATTAGTTACGCCTTTTTTTCAGGAGGCATGGTTAAATTGTCAAACTTGTAGATTTGAGTTTCTACTTTATCAGATGATTTCTTTAATGACAAGTTTAAGAATCTCTATTTTACCAAATTTTTTAATATCTAAATTTCTTATTTTTTAATAACTAATTTTTTTTAGTTTTCCTTATTTGAAAGCTTTTGATATTTGAATAAATCTGGACTTAAACCTTGCCAAGATTTTGGAAGTTGTCTAATTTGAACTGTCACCTCAAAATTGCAAATTTGTCATCATATCTAATTTTTCGACTTTCCAAATTTGAAAGAAGCAGAGCTGTTATTTTGCATTATATTTGATGACTGTTCGATTTTTTACGTTTTACAAAAGAAGTGGTCAATTTCTGTGACATTTCTGAGGGAAAACAGTTTCTGGTTTTCTATTGGTTTAGTTAAAATTCGGGTGATGCGAGTGACGTATGAAGTGGGTCTGGATATTCTCCAAAGTGACCTAAGTAACAAAACCAAGAACCTCGACATGAATAGAAAACTGCAAACAAAAGACTCTTCTGCTAAGGTTAAGTCACAGCCAGATGTGACTGGCAATAAAAAAATACTCGCTAGAATGCGATGACTCCTTGGGTCCTGCCGCTACGGGTAAAGAATTGATTTGAAACTACAGATGCGAAGGAACGAAAAACCGTTAGAGCATCGCTAGAAACTTGAACCGCGGTCTAATCCTCTCGCTGTAATAGGCATTCTACGAAATCGGTGAAAAAGCTGTTAGATCATAATTATCGCTCTAATAATTATATTGAACGTGTAGTATCACGTTTTACATAACCTATAGCTCGTGAGTAATATAACCTTTATTTTTTCTACAGAATTTTTACGTAGCGTGTTCGAGAGGCGGTTTATTCGCCAGGATTTAACCCCGTGTCAAATAACCGAGCAAAATCGAAACGCTAAAATTTCAAATTCGATATTACCTGATAGAAACAATGGAACGGGGATCGAGTGTATTTCCACGTCGTTTCGACGGATGAAATGTAAATGTTCTTTGATTGTATTTTTATACGTCGACCAAAGTATTTCTCTTTCACAGGCTTGGATCAATGTCATGTCGGATGATATTGTATTTCAGCGACTTTATTTTTGGAATTAAAATTTTAATGAGTTTCACTGTTTCATAGTCGATGAATTTATGAGTCATTCTTCGCCTTCCAGCTCCTTGAACACTTTCCCTTCGTGTTAAGTTTCGAAAATCGCAAGAAGAAGTTTTCGAGGACGCGAATGAAGGGTCTGTTAGAGAAGTTTTTACGAGGTTCGAGATAAGTCGAGGCTTCCTGTCTGGTCGGTTTTTCACCGTAGGCCATCCAGCTTAGTCATTAGCGCTCGATAACCTGACGGTGATTAATAATTAACGACGGTGCCGTGTCTCGGGAGAATTCGCACGACGCGACAAAGCCTATCCCATCGAACGGATACGCCATGCGCGAACTATAATTGGATATTGCGTGCAGTCTGAGTATGCTCCTCAAAAGGGACCTGCCGTGCTTGATCGTTCGTCTGTGAAACGATCTTATCAGTTTGGCTCGTTGATCTCGATCTCATTGATCGCCTTTCGGAAAAGTCGTTTCAACGTCCGTCAGACTCGAAATCTCTTCCGATGGCTTTTCCGCCATTATAACGATATGCCTCGTTACATGACGCGTTTAATCGTTTCCTGATCTTTACCTGTCGAATTCACAATTCTAGAATAGATGACTGACAGGGTTTTATAATAGCGTAAAAGGAACAGGTTATATTTTATTATAATTTGATGGGAAAATAATTTTGAATGGTTTCATAACTTTTATTTTTTTAGGTCTTCAGTTCTTTTTACGAATGCAATGATACAAGTGCATTTTTCTATAGATAAAATTGCATATTTTTTTGTATTGACCATTTGTATAAACTTGTTGCAATACTCTGGGTAAAAAAGAATTGAAGCATGATTAAAGCAGCAACATTAAAATTTCTAAGTACAATGTCAAAATTAGTGAAAAGAACATGTAAATTATTTTATAATTAATTGTTCTATTTAATTAAATTTTGAACTAGCTATTAAGTTAAAATTGACGAAAAGAATATGCAAATTATAATTAGAGTAAAAATTGGAATATTAATTGCGCTAGTCAGTAAAACCTTGACTTGAATTAATCAAAATTTGAATTTGGAAATGTACCATTAGAGTGATCTCAGGTTGCGAAGCAAGTTGAGGATTTATGGGGATGAGTTAAGATTCAAATCGATCTGTTTCATTACAGTCAAGGCAGAAGTAAGTACTATTGTAACAGCTGGAACGTAAACTTTGTACTTACCGTTCTCTAAATATTTGACGAGCTGCATCTGCAGCCATACCGGCGTATACACTCTGCTGCAACGTGAACTTTCTACAAGAGTACATAAACTTGAAAATTCGCACATTTTCATACTTTTAAGTTTCCAAGTGTGCAGGTTTCTTCATTATTTAATTCTTAGTTTCCAAGATTTGTGTACTCTAAATCCCTAGATTATAGTGTAATTCTCTAATTGTGAGGTTATTATACCTAATATGGTACATTCATGAATGAAACTGGTACATGCATTTTTTCTATATTTTTGGAGACTATATATGAATATACCTATCATATCATATACCTATATGAATATACCTATAATATCATATACCTATGTATTTCTTAAAATTGCAAGGCCCCTAATTCCAAGGTCCCCAAATACCTACGTCCTCAAATTCCTACGTCTCCAAATTTCCTATGTCCCCGAAACCCTACGTTCCCAAATTCCTACGACCTCAAATTTCTTACGTCCCCAAATCTCTACGTCCCCAAATCTCTACGTCCCCAAATCCCTACGTCCCCAAATCCCTACGTCCCCAAATACCTACGACCCCAAATTTCTATGTCCCCAAATCCCTACGTCCCCAAGTTGCTATGTGCCAAAAATTCCTACATCTCCAAATTTCTAGGTCCTCAAATATCTATTATCCTAAATTCCTAGTTTCCCAAATACTTCCAATATACCAAAAGTATACTGGACCATACTCCCATATCCTGAAATCTCCAAATCTCCAAATTCCTTCATTCCCATATTTGTACCCTACTTCCAAAATGTCGAGTCCTAACAAATCCCAAACCCCATATCTGTAAATCTTCAAACTCCCAAATGTACAAATCTCCCCATATTGATACCCCATCTTTAAATGATCAAATCTTAACAAACGGAAAAAATCAACAAATAGAACTTCCCCTTACCATGTTAATCGTAAGGTAACCAGATTTGTTCTTGACATCAGATGTTCGACGTCTCAGCAGAATTCCAGTCGGTGTCTGTGTACCGTACGCTCGAGTGCACCGTTGCTTCTCACGCTACTACCCTTGCTAATCTAATTCTGGCGAATCGAAATCAATGTCAAATACCCATAAACGCAACATAACAGCTTAACGTACACACGAGCGCGTGTTGTTCGCTTAGAGATCGATACGACGCTACTTGTACCGCGATATCGTCTTGGGTCGATATCATTTGTTTGTGGATTAATGGCGAACCGTACATTTGCCTAACTGTTTGTCTACGATGGACAATTGCGGGGAATTACGTAGACCCGTTATGTATAAAACATGTCCGTTTCCTCGAAAATGATTCTTCCGGTCCGAGACATAGTTTCTGTTCGGAGAAACTTGCTGGCGAGGCGAATTTAAATTATACGTCGTATTATTGTCTTGGGTATAGCAACTTGGTGTGTAAAGCGACGATCTTGCAGCTATGTGCGGGATGTAATAATGGAAGGTTTCGAATTATTGTTCGGGAGAAATGGAACGAATTTAAGGGAACGTTGTTAAGTAGCGCCGAGTTGGCGCGCCAGGTTTTTAGAAGAGTATTCAAATTTTACAAATTTTGGAACTCATAAATTCGTAGATCTGTGTCCCTTGATCTCCACATCCACAAATTCCGATTTATAGTCTTATACTAATAATAAGTATTAGTTTTTCTGGTAGGTTTCAAGTATACAATAATTTATTGAGTTGTACGGCTACCGGCGAAGCACGTTGCCACGTGCATTTTTGTGTCTTATTTATATTTTATTAAATAGCATCTTTTCGTTAATAAACTGTTCTTATTTACTATTAATACGTGTAACTCTGTCAAAGATCTTTGACAGAAATAATTGAAGTGAAACATAAATGAAGTAGATTGTAAATCTGTACCAAGTTTATATCGATCCGCTTTGTCTGACTACACTTGTACTTATACTACTTACCACGTTACCCGTACGTCCGGCCATAAATCACATTTATCTGTTTTCAGAGTCAACCTTCGTACTCTATACAAAATGTATACAAAATCTGTATACAAGATATACAGATACAATATTACTTCATGAATTTATACTAGGTCGTGTTTATAAAATATTTATTATCGCATATCGACAAGACAACCAAGTGTAAGTTTATACTGCCTGTTTGAAAAATGTGCTAAATGACTTTGTAAGATGAGAAAACCTTGTTAAATATGTACAAAATGTGTAAAAATGTGCAGAATGACAATATTATAGTTACTCATTTTTGCTACCAATTTTATGTTTGATGTTCACACTTTAATGGCCGCAGCAGTCGTCATCAGGGGTCGGAACTATTTTTGAAGAATTAATTTAAAAAACTTTATGCAAATTCATGAAGTCATTCAACGTGTGCAATAAAACAAATGAAAACAATTACAACACATTTAATATTTTCCTTTGTGTGAATTATTAAAGCCACCTTCATCACACATATGTTGTGTGAGCGGCCATTGAAGTGTTAATACTAATATATTCATATATGTATATAATGTATTTCATCATACATATGTCTATGTACCAATAAATATGACCCAACGTCAGGAACGAAAGCAGTAAATGCATAATAAGTAAAAATTATTCGAAGCTCATACGTTAGATAGCTTGAAACTAAATCGCTCGTGAAAGCAGATTAAATTGTTGCAATAAGTACACGAAAGTTCTCCGTACTTGGTAAAATTTTCACGGGAAATTTCGTTTTTACAGGTGAAATTCGCAGTACTTTCCATGCAATGCAAAGAGGGAGATCGATCGAAAGGATAAGATTAATCTTTTCAGAATGTACTTTAACCAACTCGTAATAAGCCTCGGGACTTGCGTAAGAATAAAGAAAGACGATCCATGGGGGACGAGAGGGAGGGTCCCGTTGGAAATTTTCATTTCGTCGAGAAGTTTTCGCAGTCCATTGAAACTTTAAGGAGCTTTCAGGAACGATGGCGATTCTAACCGCCGGCGTATGTTAATTTATGTGCGAACTGCATTACCGAGGTAATGTATTCGGTATTCACCTGACGGAGAAGTGGTTCGGATTGCCTGCCTGTCTCCAAATCAACGCGCCACTTTTTCGATGCATTGTTAGAGAACGAAACAGATTCATGTGTCTCGAGGGTGCAACACGATTTTGGGGAAAACTTCTGACGACGTTTTCTTGGAAAGTCGGTACATTTGACATGGAGGAAATATTGGTCGTGTTGTAGTGACAGTGAGGAAATATTGGTCATAGAGACAGTGAGGAAATATCTATCATGTTATTAGAAGTATGAGGAAATTACATGGTGGGAAGTAATTGAAAGTTGCAGTGGTGAAAGGTTCTTGGGTGGAGGTTAGTCAAATTTTTGTTATTTAACTTTGCGGAATTTTTGTTAAGTTTCATCTTTTTTATGATTGAATCTTATGATGTCTCAATAAATTATGTATAAGATGGATTGACTATATTACACTTGTTTGAGATTCAAGTTGTAAACTTGAAAATATTAAAATTTACAAACTTATTGACCCATCCTGGTAAGATAAATCAGTTTCCAAATTTTCAAGTTTCTTAACTGCTGATTTCTCAAATTACCAAAATTGCAATAATTTTGGCAAATTCCAAAATTCCTCAAATTGCCAAATTACAAGATTTCTAAGGTTACAAATTTATAACTTACCAAACAGACAAATTTTTAATTTTCTAAGTCCTCAAATCTTCACATTTCCAAATTCTCAAATTCCCAAAATTTCTAATTTCCAAATTCTCAAATTTCCAAGTTCCTAATTTCCCAAGTACCTATTTCTCAATTTCCCAATTCCCCAATTTCCTCAAATTCCCAATACCCAAAACTTCCAATTTCCCAAATTTCCAATTCCCCAATTTCCCAATTCCTAATTCCTGAAATTCCCTATTCGTCAAATTTCCAATTCTGCAAATCTTCAAATTTCCAAATTCCCAAATTCCTAAATCTCCAAATCTCCAAATCTCCAAATCTTCAAATCCCCACATTCCAAATCCCAAATCCCAAAATCTCGAAATCCCCAATTCCCCAATACCCCAATTCTACAACTCCTTAATTCCTCAAATTCCCTATTCACCAAATTTCCAATTCTCCAAATCTCCAAATCTCCAAATCCCCAAATCTCTAAATTCCAAGTTTCCAAATTCCAAATCCTCAAATCTCCAAATCTCCATATCCCCAAATCTCCAAATCCTCAAATCCCCAAATCCCCAAATCCCCAAATCCCCAAATTCCCAAATCCCAAAACCCCAAAATCCCCAAAATCCCCAAAATCCCCAAATCTTCAAATCTCAAAATCCCCTAATCCCCAAATTCCAAATCCCAAATCTCAAATCCCAAATCCCCAAATCCCAAAATCCCCAAATCCCAAAATCCCCAAATCTTCAAATCTCAAAATCCCCTAATCCCCAAATTCCAAATCCCTAATCTCAAATCCCAAATCCCCAAGTCCCAAAATCCCCAAATCCCAAATCCCCAAATTCCTAATTTTCTAAATTCTCAACCCCTAAATTCCCCAAATTACTAACCCATTATTAACTCATAAAACCGACAAAATTAAAATAGAGCAAATGCATCGCAAAGAAAGCTTGCATAAAACAAATTTTCCTATAGGTTGAAGAAGATGGCGCATCGTTGAGTAGCTTTTACCTGTTCTTCAGCGGCACGTTTCTCTTTACGATGGCGTGCACGTTGCTGTCGACCGGGGTCTGGTGTTTCCTGGTTCGGCTACCCATGATCCATCTGGTGCGCGAGCCTACCAGGATCGTCGTTGCCCTAAGCGGTTATATGGTGGTCGTCGGGACGCTCACGTTTCCTGCCTCATGCATCATGTACAGGCAGCACAACGTGACCCGACGCCGACGCTCTTTGCTACCGGTAAGCCACTCCTACACCTGTCTCTCCGCGGCTAATTAAGGAAACATCGCTATTACCTAAGAGTGCGAGAGGTAATTGAAGGGCTTCCGGCCAACTTGGACGTCACCTTGCACCGGAAGCGGCGAACGTGCTGCCTCAAATTGCATGGACGATTCAGACAAGGAACGGAAGCTTGTAAATGAAATTGGGCTTGAATTCGCAGACCAATTTATACCTGTTTTAACGTGTTAATGTTGGGTCCAAAAATGGCGGAATATTGCTATTTACAATACTTAAAAACTTTATAATATTGGCTCTTATCGTCGAAAGATGTATATTCAATAATATTGGGTTTTATACTGGAATGATAGCTAGAGGATTCATTGGACATTTTTTCAAAGCTTTCAATGTCTTCTTCAAAATTTCTGTGTCACAAATCAAAAGTTTTTAAGTCTGCAAAATTTCAGTCTCAATGTTCAATAATTTGAAAGTTTTAAATCCGCGAAACTTCAAAGTTCCAAAGCACCTAAAAGAATCATTGCATACTACCAAATATTGATTGTACAGTATGTAACTACATTACAGTATGTACACCTACACTGCGGTACTAATAGTATTATACGAAAAATTTTGTGAAAAATTTGAAAATTTGATTGCACGCATACTAACAGAGTTATTTGCGGAATGTCTACTTTAAATATTCTATGGTACGTGCACCGAGCTAAAAAAAAAATCGTTAGAGCCATAAATTTGGTTCTACCGGTCCTCGAAGTTGCGCAGCGAAATTTGCCGTTGTAACGATTAATTCCATATTCGATAAATTACGACGTTTACTACGGAACTTTTTTTTACGTTCAAAATTTATATCGCGTTAACCGTTCGAAAGAAAGGTAGTAAAATACGAGCCACGTCGGTCGTATATTCCATAATTCTGAAAGCCGTGTAACAATAAAATCCCGAGGATATTTTTCTACATCGGATTTGATACTCTTCGAGATCGTATCAATCTTTCGAACACTTAGCGATACGTGCGCGAGGGAAATCAAATTCTGTTCGCAAACACCGCGAGGAATCGATTGCAGTCGGCGTGTCAAGTACCTGTTGTCCGTCCCTATTTTTCTGCAAGCCCGAAAACCGATCGCGAAAATTAAAACATCGAGTTCTCGTTCGAGGATCGTAAAAATGGTCGAAAGTCGAAATTAGATTTTGTGAATCCGTAAACTTTGTATCTTGGTCAAAAAACAGGCACAAGAGGCGATACTCAACAAACTATTTTTTAGAGAGAGAGAACACAATCAATTTAAATGCCGAAATTAAATGAATAGTGGAGGTACAATTTCGACGCTGTATTCGGAAATGCGCATGCGCAACGTGTGCAAATATGGCGGTCGGCAAAGAGCGCTGCAACTGCACCGGTAATTTATTTGTAGCAAATATTTTGTCATTTCTCTATAACACATTCATCTGTATTTTCTTGTGATAGTCATTTATAAATTATTTGTAATAATCAGTTCCGTAATGTATATACTTAAAATATATCATTTACTATAAATATTGAACCTTTCAAAAGTTGTAAAATTGATGTAAATAGTTCAGAGATCAATATTAGCAATATAGAGAAAATTGACGACAAATAGACTTTCAATAATTGGTGGTTAACATGAAAGATTTATTCGATTTAAATTTCCCGCTCATGCACAAGCAGTTTAAGGAGACATTTTCCAAACATGCCCGGGGTGTCGCCTCTTGTATGCCTATTTTTGTCTTGATATCGAGTGAAAAATGCTAACAGGTCGAAGCACATGAAAATTCCTTTGCGTACACGTAATAAATTGGATCCTATTTCGGTGGCTGGTTGTAATTATATTCTCATTTGCATCGTTCTCAGATATTTATTACCTCTCCGCTTCCGAACCGGTTCAGCATACTCTGTGAACGCCAATTAGCGTCGTCGAGGTATAAAAAATTTGTAGCATCGTCATTTGAAACCACTTCTTTCGTAGCTGCTGCCCAACACACGGAACGAACGGAACACGTTTCTTTTATCTAGCGCTTTTATCGCGTAACGAGGCTGCACCTTTTTCAAACTGGAATTCCATCTTTCTGTCCTTTTTTTTCCCGCGTTTTTCATTGCCGCGAGGCCGGGCCAGATTGCGCCGAACGGGTCTAAATTAAAGCGCTATCTGGATGAAACATTTGCGAGATGCCCGAACCGGAAGCGAGCGGTCCGAATCAAATTCATGGACAAAAATATTCTACGTCCGAACGATCGATTTCAATTAATCCTCTCGAAATGACTGGCTTCCGTATCGGGCCGTGATTGATAAATGGCCGATTATTTACTTTTCGTAGTCGGTGTTATTCATTTCTGCTCAGCTTGTAAAGGTAACTTGTCAATGTTTCAGCCGTGAAATTTATGGCCGATCGCTGCCACTAACGAGGAAAAGGAACGGGTGTGGAAATCGCTTTCGGAATTATGGTATTGAGAAGTTGTAGTACCAAACCCTCGTGGGATCCTTCGGAATGGGTCTTCGATTGTGCCCATTTCAAACTTTATACCTGGTCGTTCGGTTATTAACTGCTCTCTGTGAAAAGACGCAGATCTGCTTGTGCATCTGACATTTCAAATTCGAACGAAGGAATTTTCTTTCACTTTGTTTTTCTATGAATTTTTGTGGTGAAAGTATACTTTGAAATAGAATAATACAGCAGACATACAATTTTAAAGTTGCGATCTGTAAAATATTTTTTATTCTTTCGTGTTTGTATGAAATCTTTTCTTCCATATTATCTTCAGATAAATAGATTATTAAATTATTAAATTAGAAAAAAAATTGTATGGTGGAGTTTAAGAACCAGCGCAATGTAGGATAAAGTAAATAAATAATCATATCAGCAAAGAAGAAATTCTGCTCCGAGCACGTAAGCACGACTGGGTAACAGGGCTAACAATCGAACAAGCCATCAGAACGGTGCATGATCGATGACGTAAACGACGTGTTCACCAGTTACGAGCACAGTGGACTAGGTTTACATTGTAAAAGGCGGTGGTAGTAGATCGTCGGTTCGTGTCGTGGGTGAAACACTGTTGGAAACGCGCCCTTTCGGGGCTGTTTGCTTCTGTGCTCGCGCACGTCGTTCGGAACACCTGTTCCAAATGGCTTAAGAACCGAACGGACAGTTCACTCCGTCGTTTCCGGCTCCGGTTACATCCTAACGGCTCACGTCGACTATTTTCTTCGATATTATCGACCAGAGACATATTAATGGCGTTTATAAGCGTTCCCGAAAGCATCATACAGTTTTCATTCCAAGAAAACGCTTCGCATCGACATAATTCGTGACCCAGATAAAATGATGTTAACTAACGAGCTGACGTCGATCCAAAGTAAAAGAAGCTGTTCCCACCGTAAACACTTCAGCTGGGCAACACATAGGCAACAAATGTAGGATGTTTTCATAAATGACCGCTATAAAGATACGGTCGTGTCAACGATATTCTACCGTTTTACAAAAACGCGTTGCGACCTGCACATTCTGTTCGGCAGTCGTATGTGCTCCTCAAGAGAACGTGACGGAAAGCAGTGCCCGGAATTCGCTTTTACGTGTGTCTTCGAATAAATTGTTAATTTTTCTTGTTTATTATATTTTTGTGTTTCCCTTTTCGCCTTTATACCTACAATATGGACAACTGATCCGTTAGATAAACCCTGTTGCAGGTAGGAAGTTATACCACCGTCATTAGGACACCAGTCCCTGTCGAAGGCAATAGCTTCAAAGGTAATGCAGCTGATGAGGTAAAAAATCTGGGCAACACGTGCGGTTTGTTCAAAAATATTCTATCGCAACAGTTCAATTGAACAGATCTTTATTACCCATTATAGCACGAAATCCTCGTCGTTCAGCAGATACAAATTGATTTACGACCTTCAGAGTACTACCCTCGTTGAAGTCCTATCTGTTTTCTAACAGTACTCCACGTGGACCGAGTTTCTTAAAAATTACAACCAATCACGAACGCCGTCAGAAAAAACACACCCACAAATTCAGTTTACCTGTAAAGCAACGTTAGCGACAAGTCAGCAGACTCCAAGATACGTTCAAATAGTAAACATCGAGCTAATTCGCTGAAGGAAGCTTTTTACTTAAGTGTGTTATATACTTAGACTGTGTACGCTATCTTTGATAATTCAGAGATTATCTGTTAATTTTGAGGTGAGTATTCCATGAAAGTTTCTTTTACTTTGACTATTTTTAGGGACTCTAACTATTAAATATTTTACAGGTTCAGAAATTGAGCAATATGGATTTTGGCGGATATAGAGGTTGGAATATGAATTTTAACGAGTACAGAAATTCGAATATGAACTTTAGCGAGTATAGAAATTCGAATAAAAATACTGGCGAGTATAGAAATTTCAATATGACCGCACGCGGATATAGAAATTCGAATATGAACTTTAACGAGTATATAAATTTGGATATGAACGCATGCGGATATAGAAATTTGAATATGAACAAATGCAGATATAGAAATTTGAATAGGAACGCATGCAAGAATTTTAATATGAACATTCGCAAATATAGATATTCGAAAACGAACACGTGGAACCGCTCTGATAAAACTGTACATATTAACCTCTATAGTGGTTTGAAACGTTGCATACGCATTCGTGTAAAAACTCGAAATCCGAGTAAAAACAATAACGAATATAGAAATCGGAATAAAATTGTGAATATGAATATTCACAATTACAGACAGTTGAATGTATACGTATACGGCCATAGAATTAGAACTAGGAACGTTTACCGCGCTAGAAATTGGAATGTGAACGTACACAATGGTGCAAATCTGTTTATGTATTTTAACGCATTTAGCAATTCGAACGTGAATTTAAATATTCAAGAGTATATAAATTGAGACATACAGAGAAGAAATACAGGACAAAGATTAAAAAATTTAGAAACGCAAATTTTGAAATTTTGCTGCATTAATATATTATACGCGTACTTCAAAATCAATCATAAGTCTTTCAAATTTTCTATCAGCTATTTTTAAGATCCATCGATGTACGAACATTGTAACTCGTCACATAAATAAATATTTATTTACTAATTAAATTTATTGTTATCAACCTTTCCCTCCTTTTCATAAATCTTTCAAATTTTCTGTCCACCATTTTGTAACTCGAGGCTCCTTTTACTTTGAACCTCACGCGCCAGCTCGTGGGTCATCGATAACGCGTCCATAATTTGAACATCCAGCAATAAATGAAATTTTGAACAAATTTGATCGTTCGACTATGCAGCGATGAAGTTCAGTAGAATTCCGGTTTAATTACCGCTCGTTAAATGATTCGTTTTACGTATCGTAGGTTTGTTAATACTTTGATTTGCCCGTTAACTAGCTGACAAGTGTTTAATAATTCTGCAGGAATGTTTGATTAAACTGACATCGATTGCCGACAATGGTGAGCGCTGATTTAATCGATATTGATCGTAATGCACGCGGACAGGCAGTTGGATATTTGATTATGCATTCGACTATTGCATTATGCTCCGTGTATCGTGCGTTCGATGTAACCGTGATTCCTGTACTCGATGCGATGAAAGTTTCGCGTCAAGTTTCTCTTCTTCCTCAGAGAATTATTTAATTCTTGAAAATGAAATTGCGAACAGCGCAAACATCGCGTTTAAAATGAAATTTACCGTGTAATTTAATTTCCGTCGCGTTACAATTTGAATTACGGCCAGTTTAAGAGATTACGAAGAGTATTTTCTCAATTAATTAACACGTTGCTGTTCTACGAGCTTTCTAGAGCGTGCAGATATAACAATGTAACAATAATTTATAATTACTCCTACAAAATCATAGATACGTTCTTAACCCCTTGCGCTATAACCTATTTGTCAGGTGCGTCAGTCAGAACTAACTAAACACAGCTACAATATTAAAACAGACAAAGAATGTTGAAATGTTATGATAACATGGTATTATGCAATCGTTGACTACGCAAATTATAATTGGACTTGAACTCCAAATTGAATCATATTCAAAATTCGAGTAAAATTGATCCCAACTGAAGTACCAGTGCGTCACGAGTCAGACTCGTCAAAATAGTGCGAGGGGTTAATAGTTTACTTTGCAAATTCCGGAGTACACTATATCACTAAATACGCCCAACCTCAAATCACTATTCAACCCTCTAATTAATCTCGAAAGCCATTGACCCTTCAGGTTCCAAAAAAGGAAAATAGCTTCCACGATGCACCAGTTTCCCTCCAGGAATATTTAGCAAATTCCCGTTACGTTCAAAGAGCCCTAAAATCACCAATCTGCGATTTCCCCAAAAATCGATATCGATTCCGGGAAAAATATTTAGAGCTCAGTCGATCTTATTCCGTAACATTCGTTACAAAGATAAATTCGTACGGTTACAAGGAAAATCTAGTTTGCAGCATCTCCACGGTCTGGCTGGTTCGATAAAATCGATGAATGCCCGCGTCAACGTTTGCCCGCCCCGAAAAGGTCGACTTTAGGCTGGAGCGTTGCCATGCTCGAGAGGGAAAACTCGAGGCTCAGCTGATCGGAAAACCTTTCGGTATGTACGCGTGAAATTCGAGGGAAAATTTGAAGGAAAAGCCGAAGGCCATCGTTCGAACCGGCACTTAAATCTTCTCGGACGATTTCACCGCGATCTATGACGGACAGACTGCAACGGAAATAAATTTCCCTGGGGTCAAACTTCCCCCAGGAGATGCCACGACCTATTAACTCACGGTTTACGATGTATCCTTTCCGGCCTAGTTCGGGTACATCGCTATCTTCGGAGACAACTGACCGCCATTATGGCTGCATTATGGTGCCTCGGGTCGAGATGTTTATTGGAGGGTGCGATGGGTGGGTTCTTTTCAGGATATGGGAATTTGTGGACTTGGTGGGAATTTGGGGATTTGGAGGTTTGGGAGATAATTTGGAAAGGTAGGGCTTTGATAGGTGGATATTTGGAGGTTTGACGATTTGAGGATTTGGAAATTTGGAGATTGGGATTTTGAGGATTTGAGGAGTTGGAAATTTTGAAATATGGAAATTGGGGAACTGTAAAATATGAAGATTTGAGAATTTGGGGGACTAGAAATTTGGGGATGTAGGGATTTGGTAATGTAGGAATTTGTGAATTTGAGAATTTGGGGGACTAGAAATTTGGGGATGTAGGGATTTGGAGATGAAGGAATTTGTGAATCTGAGAATTTTGGGGACTAGAAATTTGGGGATGTAGGGATTTGAGAATTTGCGAATTTGGAAGACTAGAAATTTGGGGATGTAGGGATTTGGAAATGTAGAAATTTGTGAATTTGAGAATTTGGGGGACTAGAAATTTGGGGATGTAGGGATTTGAGAATTTGTGAATTTGCGAGACTAGAAATTTGGGGATGTAGGGATTTGGAAATGTAGAAATTTGTGAATTTGAGAATTTGGGGGACTAGAAATTTGGGGATGTAGGGATTTGAGAATTTGTGAATTTGGGAGACTAGAAATTTGGGGATGTAGGGATTTGGAAATGTAGGAATTTGTGAATTTGAGAATTTGGGAGATTAGAAATTTGGGGATGTAGGGATTTGGAGATGAAGGAATTTGTAAATTTGAGAATTTTGGGGACTAGAAATTTGGGGATGTAGGGATTTGGAAATGTAGGAATTTGTGAATTTGAGAATTTGGGGGACTAGAAATTTGGGGATGTAGGGATTTGGAAATGTAGGAATTTGTGAATTTGAGAATTTGGGGGACTAGAAATTTGGGGATGTAGGGATTTGAGAATTTGTAAATTTGGGAGACTAGAAATCTGGGGATGTAGGGATTTGGAAATGTAGGAATTTGTGAATTTGAGAATTTGGGGCACTAGAAATTTGGAGATGTAGGAATTTGAGAACTTGAGAACTTGCAAATTTACTATTTGGTGTTGCAGAGATTTAAGAATGTAAGGATTTGGGGATGTAGGGATTTCATCATTTAGGAATTTGGAAATCTGAGAATTTGCTCTTACACTGAACATTACATTTCCATTACTCACCCTCAACTTGACACATATAAATACACATCTCTCAGCATTTCTTCAGTTCTACTTATCATCTCCGAATAAAACCTCAGAGTTTTACAAGTGTTTATTCCTTCAATCCGGAATTCAGCAACACCTGAGTCGATAAAAAATATCAGAATTTTGTACGAAATTTCGAGTTAATCGTGCTGTACAATTTACTCGAAGGGACCATCCTTGATAATACATATAGCGCACTATAGAACGGTTTAACGGAAGTTATCGTCTCGACCGGAAGCGGATTGGTGCCAGTACGAAAGACGCGCTTTTCGTAATGCGGCTACCGGGGAAAACTTCATTACACTAACGTGCTGCAACAAACTCGTTACATGCAGCAGAAGCAGGTTTTTTAAAAGCGTGCCATTAACCGCGATGAAATTTCCCACGGATTCTTTCGCGATCGATAATCACAGCCACGGAGAAACGTTGCGATAACAGATCAAGAATCGTGCGTGTTTCATGGAAATGCGTACTCGGATGTATGGTATACGAACAAGGAAATACTCCATGAAATATTTTTAACATTCTCGTATAATACAGCTCATTCATTTCCCTGGATTCGGTATGGGATTTCAGTTTGATTAAGTACTGAGAAAAATACGCAGCATCTTTCGCTAAATGAATTTTAGGGATTTTTGCGGACTTGGAAATTGGGAAAGCTAGGGAAATGACAAACGAATTTTTATTTTTATTTAATTTCTTTTATTTATATATAATCTAACTTTTGTACACAAAATTTTATTTAAACTCAAGTAATTTTCAGTTCTTTATTAAATATTACATGAAAATGAACCCTCTTAAAATATGCATGACACATGAATCATTTTGTTATTTATTATCAACGAAAATCTGTATCAGAGAAATTCTCAAATAAGAAATAAAAGTTGTGCAAAAATAAAAGCTCATCGCCAAAGTACATCTAGTATTTTAAGAAATATGGCATCCACATGACGAACAAGCCACAATACATCCTCTACGTCACAGAACCAATAACATTTCCCAAGATTTTTATCAAATACGGACCCAAAATTGTTCGTATTTTATCATTTTCCTTGATCATTTCAACTCACACAAGTGCAGTATCCATTTCGAATATTATTCCCACGCGCCATCTACCAGTATCTTCACCGGAACATTTTACTGGGATATTTCAACTCTGAATTCACGAAAATCCCCGAAACCAGAGAGCGAGATTTTCTAGCAAATCAATTTTTACTTTGATCTTTTCTGACCGACTCGAAAGAACAATCAAAATTATACTTACTGAGAGTTGGGGAACCATTTTGGGATTTCTGGTTTCAGCAAATTTTTATACGTTGCAATTTTATAGTTTTTAGATTTTGCAAATCCTCAAATTTTCGATTTTTAAAGGCACTAAGTTACTAATTTTTGGATTCGTAATTTTTAAATTTCAAATTTTCAAGATTACAAATTGTCAAATTCACAAATTTCCACATTTCTAAATGATGAAATCTCTAAGTCCTCAAATTCTTGCATCCTTAAATGTCTGCATCCTCAAATCTCTACATCTCCACATCAGTAGATTTTCAAATTCCTACATCCTCAAATTTCAATTCCCCCAAATTCTCAAATTCTCAGATTCCCAAATTCACAAATTCATAAATTCCAACATTTCCAAATCCCTACATCCCCAAATCCCTACGTCCCCAAATCCCTATGCCCCCAAATTTCTTACGACCCCAAATTCCTACATCCCCAAATTTCCTACGTCCCTAAATCCCTATATCCCAAAATCTCTATGTGCCTAAATCCCTATATCCCCAAATCCCTACATCCCCAAATCCCTACGTCCCCAAATTTCCTACGTCCCCAAATTTCTACGTCCCCAAATTTCTACGTCCCCAAATTTCCTACGTCCCTAAATCCCTATATCCCCAAATCTCTATATCCCTAAATCCCTACGTCCCCAAATCCCTACATCCCCAAATCTCTATATCCCTAAATCCCTACGTCCCCAAATCCCTACATCCCCAAATCTCTATATCCCTAAATCCCTACATCCCCAAATCCCTACATCCCCAAATCCCTGCATCCCCAAATCCCTACATCCCCAAATCCCTACATCCCCAAATCCCTACATCCCTAAATTTCTAGTCCCCCAAATAACTAAACTCTCAAATTCTCAAATTCCCAAATTCCCGAAGGACAATTAAATTGACAAAAGACATGACCTTCAATTTTTCCATTTCTATTTTTCTAACAAAGAACGCATTCTTGACTAACTTCCACCCCTCGAAACTTTCCCCAAAACCATTCACCTTCACCAAAATTTGTACAACACAGAAACAACCTGAAAGCCACCATAAACCACGAAACAGAGGAATCGCATGATAAACGGCAAGCTCACAGGTCCGCCATGTTTGCATTATAAATGAAGTTGCCGTTGGACGGATTGCCACGAAGTAAAGAGACAAATGCGTTGACATCAAACGTGATTCAGTAATGGGACGGTGTGCACTCGGACAGACGTTGAAACGATGATATCTCGCAAGACAAATGATACAAGCAAGATCGTGGCGAGACGCGTAGCCAGTGAAATAAGTCCGTGTATGAGCGGACAATTAATTTAACCCGGTTTAGTCGGACGCACGACGAACGAGCGTGAATGTTTGCGCGTCGATTAAGGTCGATATAAAAGTCCGTTTGATGTTTGCCAAGGGAGAGACGAGGTTTATCGACGAGGGAGAAATAGAGGAGTCTGTAGTGGGTAGGAACACTATGCCACGGCTATTTGCGGTTACAGAGACATCGACTTCGATAACTCGATGGATCGAATGTACTGCGCTCGAGTTTCCAACTCTGCTTCGGGTTGCTTTTGGATGTTACAAGTCTGTTCTGTGCCATTCAGATTTTGGGTATTTCAAGTTTTGGCTTGGTCGAATTGGTAAATTTTTAGATACGCTTTTTAAGTTACTGAATTATTAATTTTTTATAGTTTCAAGATTATAAATTGGTGAATTCGTAGATACGCTTTTTAAGTTTCTCAATCATAAAATTTTTAGTTTCAAGATTATAGTAAAGTTAAGAAATATGAAAATTTGTATATTTTAATTTCATGTTACCGAATTGTATGATTTATGGATTACATTGTTCAAAAATTTCCAGATTCAGAAATTTCAAACTTCAAATTCCTCAAATTCGAAATTCTCCCAATTCTGAATTCTAAAAACTCTAAATTCCACAAATTCTGACTCTCTAAATTTATACATCCCCAAATTCCAAATTATTCAAATTACAAATTCCTCAGATTTTGTTCTCCAAATTCCAAATTTTCAAATTCCAAATTCCTCAAATTCCAAAATCCCTAAATTCCAAAATCCCTAAATTCCAAATTCCCTAAATTCCAAATTCCCCAAATTCCGAACTCCCCCAATTCCAAATTCCCCAAATTCCAAATTCCCCAAATTCCAACTTCCCCAAATCCCAAATTCCCCAAATCTCAAATTCTCCAAATTCCAAATTCCCCAAATTTGAAAAGCCCCAAATTCCAAAATCCCCAAACTCCAATACCGCCAAATTCCAATCGCCCCAAATTCCAAATTCCCCAAATTCCAAATTCCCCAAATTCCAACTTCCCCAAATCCCAAATTCCCCAAATCTCAAATTCTCCAAATTCCAAATTCCCCAAATTCCAAAAGCCCCAAATTCCAAAATCCCCAAACTCCAATACCGCCAAATTCCAATCGCCCCAAATTCCAAATTCCCCAAATTCCAAAATCCCTAAATTCCAAATTCCCCAAATTCCGGGCTCTCCCAATTCCAAATTCCCCAAATTCCAACTTCCCCAAATTCGAAATTCCCCAAATCCCAAATTCCCCAAATCTCAAATTTCCCAAATTCAAAAATCCCCAAATTCAAAAATTCCCAAATTCCAAATTCCCAAATTCCAAATTCCCAAATTCTAAAATCCTCAAATTCCCCACAGTCCCCAAATTCAAAACTCTCGAATTTCCCCAGATTCCCTAAATTCCCCCAATTCCCCACATATCATG
Organism: Megachile willughbiella; assembly: GCA_945859595.2. Classification (NCBI taxonomy): domain Eukaryota; kingdom Metazoa; phylum Arthropoda; class Insecta; order Hymenoptera; family Megachilidae; genus Megachile; species Megachile willughbiella. The sequence continues at coordinate 11,745,582 of OX243798.1, read as the reverse complement.
CTTCAAAGTCAAATTATCCTTCACGATCCGGGTCCACTCTACACAGGGAAGCAGAGTATTTCCTGTGAACCGTTGCTAAAGAAAAAAAAGAAACTAAGAAAAAAAAAAAAGAATGAATTCTCGACCGTCTCGTTTCACGCTGGCTGCCATTCCTTTTTTCGCCTGGATGTTCGTGAAATTGCCTTCGTGCATGAGCCACCAGTGTCCCCGAGGTACTCTTTTCTTTCTCCTTACTACCGTCTCTTCGTTCGTTTCTACTTCTCTTGTGTTCTCCACTTCTTTTCCGAGGTCTATAACCAGCTTTCGCTTCATCCCTCGCGTTACTCTTCTTCCCTTAATCCTTTCTTTCCCACACACGGCTTTTCCCTCTTACCTTCTATTTATTTTGATGCTCGCCTAACGCTTCCACGTTACCCTTGTATCGTTTTCCCTTCGAGATCCGTCACTGTTTGTGTATCTACCGCAAACATTGTCCAACTTTTCTATCCTCGTTGTTTTTTTAATTCGAAGGTAATCGAATCGACGAGTTCAAGAATAACTGCAAAATCATTTTCTGAGATATTTTATTAAATTCCTGTTGGCTTCTTTCGGCTCCAACTTGTTTGGAAATTGTTAAACTTGTGCTTGGAAATTGTTCTATTAATGTGCATGAACATTTACGCGTTCCTAACTGTGGGCAAATATTGATGGTGAACTTGGTTTGATCATATTACGTTTATGTTTTATTTGGTGGTGTTGCTTTGTGGTGCAAATTTGTGATTCATTTTTGTCACTTGATTTTGCGATTTATTTTTGCCATTCGATTTTGTGATTTGTTTTTGTAGCTTGACTTTGTGATTTATTTCTGTGACTTCATTTTGTGATTCAGTATTGTGATTTAATTTTGTGACTTGCTTTTGTAACTCAGTATTGTGATTTATTTTTGTTACTTGACTTTGTGATTTATTTTTGTAGTTTGCCTTTGTGATTTATTCTTGTGAGTTGATTTTGTGTCTCAGTATTGTGATTTATTTTTGTGACTTGCTTTTGTGACTCAGTACTGTGATTTATTTTTGTGACTTGCTTTTATGGCTCAGTATTGTGATTTATTTTTTGATTCAGTATTGTGATTTATTTTTGTGTCTTGATTTTGTGATTTATTTTTGTGGCTCGACTTTGTGATTTATTTTTGTGACTTGCTTTTGTGATTCAGTATTGTGACTTATTCTTGTGACTTGATTTTGTGACATACTTTCCCAATTTTCTTTTATCATTATTCATCTTTGTGATTGAATTTTGTGTCCGTTCACATTTTGCACATATTTCGTATAGTTTTGTGATTATTCAGTAGGGTGATGTATAGAAACTGGATATTATGAATGTATAAGTTTCCGAGGAAAATAATTCGATTGTTGACTTTCATCTGATTTAATGAACTGTAACTGTAGCGATAAAGCAGGATAGCGAAGTAAGATCGTATTTTCGCGAGATAAGAGAATTTTAGTGCCTTCGGGAAGGGAATTTTCTGGAATTATACTTCCTCGTCGGGTTCCGGTCGATCCGCTAAACCCGTACACAAGTATTCATCAGTATGCAAGCATTATAGATCACGTACCGGATTACCTGAGCGTATCACGAAGGAGCAATCCAAGTATAGCTCGATCGAAACATGTCAACATAACCTCCCTGTTATAAATCAGCCGGACACGGCTCGATGCGATGCTGCAGTTTATTTGGGAATGGCTGCTCTTGCGAAACACGAATTTCCTCTTTTCCCTCGGGTATCACGGAAGTGAGAGTTACTTAAACTCGCGTCTAACTTGCTTCGAATAAAAATGGTTCGACGTTTAAAATACAAATGTAGTCGCATTGTACGAATGTAGCGGGTATTTCATTGTATTTCGATAGTTGCCATTTCACATTTATTTGTCAAAAAACACCGTCGAATCAAATGATCCGAATAGAACGTAAAATGGAACGCGATAGAACCTAAATAGATATTAATATTACTAGCAGAGAATCAATACAAACACAGCTAATTACTTTCAAAGCAATTCGAATCGATTACAGCTGTAATTCGCCGCCGTACCGAGGCACAATAGCTGTACAAGAATAATCAAAATTGAAATGGTGCTTGAATTATCGGGAATATCGTTCGTTTCTAATCAATTATTAAAATTAAACGGGGCCAATGCGAGAGTGCATCGTTCGACGCAAATGAAATATTGATCCGGCCGTTTGATACCTGAAATTTTCCACGGAACGTCCGCGTGTCTGCTCGTTAAACTTTTACCGAACGGGCTACTCTTGCATTCAGGATTTTAATAAGACACCTCTGTTATTCATTAACGTTCCCCTTTTCTCGTTCCGGCGAGTTTCTTCGCCTCGCTACGAACTGTGTAAACATCATCGAAACTGCCGTTTCGAATACGCGAACTTACGGTACGCGAATCGCGATTACTTTACTGCCGTTTTCTTTCGCTGAATTCACTGCGAACCTGGTACGAGGATGCGTTAATTTTTTATCGCTCGAAAGTTACGGTTTCAGCTCGTTCGTACGTACAAATTTACGCCTTTGGTAGGACAATTTAGGGGTTGAAATTTTGCCAGTTGGGATACTTTACTATTTCGGGATTCTGGGATTAGGAAAATTTCGAATTTGGGGAATATTGAGATTTTGGGATATTTGGGAATTTGGGGAATTTGGGGAATTTGGGGATATTTGGGAATTTGGGGAATTTGGGAAATTTGGGGATATTTTGGAACTCAAGGAAATTAGGGATTTTGGGGAATTTGGGAAATTTTGGGATATTTGGGAATTTGAGGATATTAGGGAATTTAGGGATTTTGGGATATTTGGGGATATTTGGGAATTTGATGAAATTAGGGAATTTGGGGAATTTGGGAAATTTGGGGATATTTTGGAACTCAAGGAAATTAGGGATTTTGGGAAATTTTGGGACATTTGGGAATTTGAGGATATTAGGGAATTTAGGGATTTTGGGATATTTGGGAATTTGATGAAATTAGGGAATTTGGGGAATTTGGGAAATTTAGGGATATTTTGGAACTCAAGGAAATTAGGGATATTGGGGAATTTGGGAAATTTTGGGATATTTGGGAATTTGAGGATATTAGGGAATTTAGGGATTTTGGGATATTTGGGGATATTTGGGAATTTGATGAAATTAGGGAATTTGGGGAATTTGGGAAATTTGGGGATATTTTGGAACTCAAGGAAATTAGGGATTTTGGGAAATTTTGGGACATTTGGGAATTTGAGGATATTAGGGAATTTAGGGATTTTGGGATATTTGGGAATTTGATGAAATTAGGGAATTTGGGAAATTTGGGAAATTTAGGGATATTTTGCAACTCAAGGAAATTAGGGATTTTGGGGAATTTGGGAAATTTTTGGATGTTTGGGAATTTGAGGATATTAGGGAATTTAGGGATTTTGGGATATTTGGGAATTTTATGAAATTAGGGAATTTGGGGAATTTGGGGAATTTGGGAAATTTGGGGATATTTTGGAACTCAAGGAATTTAGGGATATTGGGCAATTTGGTAAATTTTTGTATATTTGGGAATTTGAGAATATTAGGGAATTTGGGGATTTTGGGATATTTGAAGATATTTGGGAATTTGATGAAATTAGGGAATTTGGGGAATTTGGGAAATTTTGGACTTTTATGAAATTAGGAAATTTTGGGAATCTCAGGGATTTGAGGATATTTGGGAATTTTACGAAATTGAGAAATTTGGGGATGTTTAGGAATTTGATTCGAGCTTCAAGAATTGAAAATATAACAATTTGGTACATTTAAAATTTTGAAAACTAGAAAATCAGTATACCTCGAACACATCAGTAAACCGAGAAATTAAAAAATTTCCAAATCACCCTAAATTCAACGTTAAATGTTAAAATTCTACCTAGCATTTGTACCACAAGCGTACTCTCAGATAATGTTTTCGATTTCCGTATTCAGCACAGCACACGCCTACAACGCCATCGAATTATTTCTTTTACCCTTGTTTTCTTTCGATTTCGAGCCGTTGCCGTTTCCCGTTGAATGTTTGATGCTACATCGAACACGGAAACCGCGATTCAAGTTCTTCGCAGTATTTCATGAATGGCGAACAAAAGTGGCTGGAAACCGTGAACAATTCCGTATCGAAAATTGCGACGGTGTTTTGACTCAATCAACGCGACCACGAAATTACGCGCCGCGACAAAAAGCGGATGCAACGAATCCGTGAAACATTGTATCGATTAACGAGGGTGGAGAGTCGAGGTAGTCGTAAAAAGCGAGCATAAATTAAATCATTCATCTGGCTCGAGGATAATGGACCGGATTCGAAGGAGCCCGATCGTGGTTGTTATCCGGCGAAAAAGGGAACGAAAGTGTACATCTTCCGAGGTTATCGTTGACGTAACACGCGAAAATGGACGGGATCGGGTAGCTGTTCGCGGATGTCACGTGGAAATTGTGTCACGATTCGGTGTCATAGCTGAAAGTTGGACGCTGTGCGGTGAAATGTAGCTGCTGGTACGAGCTGAAAACGGACGATTTCGTGCGAAAAAGAGGAAAATGTGAAATAACACTTTGCTGCTGCGGATGATAAAGTGAAAAACATGGAAAATTGACTGATACTGCCGAGTGGAAGTTATTGATAGAACTTTTTTGGAACCTAACCTCACATTTTAACTTGGTTTTAAAATTGTATTTGAGGATTTGGGGATTTGGGAATTTCTGGACCTGGGATTTTGGGAATTTGGGAATATCAGGACTTGGGATTTTGGAGATGTAGGGATTTGGAGATGTAAGGATTTGGACATCAAGGGATTTGGGGATGTAGGGATTTAGGGCTGTAGAGACTTGGGAATGTAAATTTTGGGGATGTGGGGATTTGGAGATGTAGGGATTTTGGGATTAGGGATTTGGAGATGGAGGAATTTGGAGATGTAGGGATTTGGGCATCTAGGGATTTGGGGATGTAGGGATTTCAGGATGTAGGAATTTGGGAACTTAGTTACATGGGTGTCTAAATTTGGGGATGTAGGGACTTGGGGATGTAGATTTTGGGGATGTGGGGATTTGGAGATGTAGGGATTTTGGGATTCAGGGATTTGGAGATGTAGGGATTTGGGGATGTAGGAATTTGGGCATCTAGGGATTTGGGGATGTAGGGATTTAGGGATGTAGGGATTTGGGGATGTAGGGATTTCAGGATGTAGGAATTTGGGAACTTAGTTACATGGGTGTCTAAATTTGGGGATGTAGGGATTTAGGGGTGTAGGGACTTGGGGATGTAGATTTTGGTGATGTGGGCATCTGGAGATGTAGGGATTTTGGGATTTAGGGATTTGGAGACGGAGGAATTTGGGGATGTAGGGATTTGGGGGTGTAGGGATTCGGGCATCTAGGGATTTGGGGATGTAGGGATTTGGGGATGTAAGGATTTCAGGATGTAGGAATTTGGGAATTTAGCTGTTTGAAGGTCTAGAGATTTAGGGATGTAGAGATATCAGGATTTAGGAATTTGGGAATTTAGCTACTTGGGTGTCTAATTTGAGGATGTAGGGATTTGGGAATGCAGGAATTTGGAAATGTAGGCATTTAAAAATGTAGGATTTGGGATGTAGGGATTTGGGGATATAAGGATTTAAGAATATGAGATTTAGGATGTAGGTATTTCAGGATTTATTAATTTGGGGATTTGAGAACTTGAGGATATAGCTATCACATGTAGTGATTTGGAGATGCTGGGATTTGAGGATATATTTCTTGACTTAGAAATTTCATCATTTAGGAATTTGGGATCTTAGGAACTTAGGAATTTGGAAATTTAGCTATTTGGTCTAGAAATTTGGGGATGCAGGGATTTGGTAACATATGAATGTGAGATGTAGGTATTTAAACACGTAAGGATTTGGGGGTGTAGAATATCTTATTTTGAGTGAATTAATTTAAGCAATGCTTTGTAACAAATGTAAGGTTTGGTTAATAACAATATTATAATTTTCTGCAAAGTTATATATTCATAAATACGCAATTTATGCCATACCAAAATTGCATTGACATACAAAGGTTCAATTACTACAGCAGTTAACAGCATTATGAATTAAAATTATGAATATCAACAGATGTACAAATTCACAAAGACGTACAAATAAACAAGCGCATAGAAATACCCAAACGTGCAGGTACACGAATATAGAAACACACAGATCCACAAATATACGCAGAGATGTACAAACATCGATTGATACAAAAGATACATACTGTGTTAAAGCTTACAAAATAGTAGCTGAAAATTTCGACCGAACTGATGACACATCGTTTATTAACGTTTTCGAATAACTGTATTTTTGGTCCCGTGTATTTATTCAACGCGATACAACAGCGCAGCCGATGCTTTTAACGCGTGCATAATGCAGCCTCTGCACGTTCTGTTTTCCTCATTCGTAAATAGGTGACGAGGTCTATTATTCCGCACGAAGACAGTGAAAGTCCTTATTGTCCTGTCTGGAGAAATTGTTTCGACGCGAAACATCTGGCTACCGAGGGAACATCGAGAAACTACGATACTCCCGTACTTGTTCATTCCAGTTAAGGCATTGTTTGGCTAAAAGTATTCGACAATTATCAGATTTCGGAGTGGCGAAATGTGGGACGCTGAATAGCCTCGACGTTTCAATTCTCGGCTTAATATACTTACTTGCGGAATTAGAGTACATCCAGTTGGAGCGGTTTTGCTAACTTCTGTTGATCAGAAACGTGAATACGAATGCAAGGTTTATTTATGGCATAAATTCGATTTAAAAATCACCTGAGATCTTGTGGGGAACTTTTCTGGAATCAACCTGGGGTTATTTAAAATTTAGATTTCTGCGGTATTTTTATAATTATCTTTTAACAGTTTGTGTTCTACGCTTTTTTCAGATTTGCCTATAACTTTTCTGAGGTTTTTGAAATTAGGTCCTCAGAATTTAGGATGTACCTTGAATTGTCATAGCTCTTCAATTTCCTTGGGGTATCGTTGGAATTTAACTAGAATTTCTCCAAGATGTCCTGGAGCTACCTTGAGGTGTTTGTAAATAACAATTTCCCTAAAACTTGCTCAAGATTTCCCTAGAACCTCCTGACGGTTCCTTTAAACGTAAAGGAAATCTCTTCCCCCAATTTTCCTATATTTTAGAATCACTCCAAAATTTATGTGAAACTCTACAATTTCTTCAATATCCCTTCACAGTCTTTTCAAAGTTTCAGAATGCTTCTAGGTACTTTATGTTCTTCCGAGATTTATCACTTAATAATTCAAGCGTTCGACATATTTCCTTAATTTTCATAAATTCCGTTGTTAAAGAAACTTATCGCAACTTCGTAACCGTAAAAGATCGCAGACGATACGTGGTGGCTGGAGGTCGACTTTAATTCATAAATTATTCGACGGCTCGGCGTCCTCGGTAAATTTCCATGAAACATCGCGACGACAAGAATTTTTCAACGTGGACCCGTTAAGACGATCGGATTCGTGGCTGTTTGAGCCCCGAAGCTGCCGAGCCGTGGCGCAAGTGCGGTTCACCAAAGATGCATGAAGCGGTTGTCGCGTGCAACAGGAACGGCTAAACAAATAGAAAGAGGAAACGAGAGAGGTTCGGGTACATCGACGAAACTCGAGCCATCCCCCAGGATGGATTTATGCAAGAGGTTCGCTCCGGGCTCCGTGGAATTCTTCTGGAACGACGGATCGAATATGCAAAAGTTCGCGGAGGCGGCTATCGGACAGGCGAATTTATTGGGTTAATAAGCGTGTAATAACGCCGTTTCGTTGGCTAACAGTAGACCGATTTATCGATTAGCAACAACCAAACGTTGCTACGAGATTTATTCGCATCGGTGAAAAGAATTCCCCGAAGGGAAATTTCCTTCAACTCGTAACCTTCAGTATTTTGCCATTTAGTCGATTTAGACTAGGGATACAAGGTTCTATTGTATGAACCAGAAAAATATGTGAACACTAGTGTACTAACTCGGTCAGAGATTCACTGCTAGGAATGACAAAATCCTAAGTACGATGAACGTTCCATATTTTCCTGCGCCAGGGGCTGTAGAGATGGACCTGAAAATTATGCAGAAATGTCATACATGTGTCATAATATTTTCAATAATATGTGTATTCCATGTCAATAATCTACAAAAAGAACAATGTGTATAAATAATCGGGAATTTATCTAACAGGGAAATATGAAGCATCTCCTATACCATCATCTTTTACTATAAGTTTACATATGAAAATCTGACTAATCGATTAAAGATTATCGATTGCACGAGATGTAATAGGGATCAGAATGAACCTAATATCGGTATGGGACACTCGATGCGATATAACGATCATTAAAGACAGATAGGAGGCCCGTAAACAGGTACCGATAATATTCGACCTATTCCTCGACCACAAAAGGTATGTCGGATTAAATCTCCTCGTAAGCCAGACCACGGACGGTGGAAGGTGTAAATTCCCGTTCGTGAATCGAACCTGTTTGCCGTTCGACGTTCGACCACGGAAATCCTCGCGTTTAATCGTCGTAACCACCGACAGGAGCTTTTCGCTGGCCAGCAATCCGCAAGCTGGTCGCGCGATCGATCGAAATTCCTAATAGCTTCGTTCTATTTCTTTCTTGAGAGCGTCCCTTTCGGTCGTCGTATCGACGACTCCACCCCCTCTTACGGAAACGGGAAAAGCCCATTTGTCCGAGGGACAAGTAGCCAAACGATAAAACGGCCCTTGGCTATACCAACGAATATAAATCCGATAGCAACAGCCTCCGGTTACTTTTTTTTTTTCCACCTTTCGCCGTGCCGACTGATAAATAGCCTCGAAGTTTTGACTTTTATCTTCTGGTGCAATTCTGCTTTTTGTTCGGAAGGCATTACCGAACTTTAGATTACTTATATTGCCATTGGTGAAACTATGTAGACGGTAAGGTAGATTTACTTTGTTGTTCGAATGAACGTGGAGTTACGATATAATACACGGCGATATAATGTGCGACAATACGTGCGATTTTTACGCGTGCGATGACAGCAACATGTGAGTACAACGCACAACTATATACCGAATGGCAATATAAGGAGAGGGGATATAATATATGGAATTTTAATACGTGGAAATTTAACGCATAGAGATTACATCTGGCGATACAGCGCGAGGAAATTACTTTAGCAATTACAATGCATGGTGATATAAAGCGTGGCGATAGAACGCGTCAGAGTTAGATTTGTAGGGATTTGATGCGTGGTCATTGCAACGCGTGGCGATATAATGCACAGAAATTACAACACGTGGTGATCACAATGGACGGCAATATAACGCGTGGTGATATAACGCGACGAAATTTAATTTATAGGAATTTAATGGGTAGACGTTACAATGCGTGGCGATATAATGCATAGAAGTTACAACATGTGGCGATTACAATGCACGGCAATATAACGCGTGGCGATATAACGCGACGGAATTTAATTTATAGGAATTTAATGGGTGGACAGTACAACGCGTGGCGATATAATGCATAGAAATTACAACACGTGGTGATTACAATGCACGGCAATATAACGCGTGGTGATATAACGCGACGGAATTTAATTTATGGGAATTTAATGGGTAGACAGTACAACGTGTGGCGATATAATGTATAGAAATTACAACACGTGGTGATTACAATGTACGGCAATATAACGCGTGGTGATATAACGCATCGGAATTTGACTTATGAGGATTTGATTCATGGTCATTACAACGTGTGGCGATATAGCTTACAGAAATTACAATACACGGCGATTCCAGTGCACGGCAATATAACGCGAGGTAATATAACGCATCGGAAGTTGACTTATGAGAATTTGATTCATTAACATTACAACGCGTTGCGATATAATGCATAGAAATTACAACACACGGCGATTACAATGCGTGGCAATATAACGCGACGGAATTTAACATGTGGGGATTTGATGTGTGGACACTACATCGTTTGGCAATATAGTACGTAGAAATGAAAATCCGTGATTACAATGCGCGGCAATATAACACGTGTGATTTTAACGCGCAACGATTTGACGTGTTGCGATTTGGCTCGTAGAAATTACAAAATGTGGTGATTATAACGTGCAGCGATATAACGCTTGGAAATTTAATGCGTAGCAATTCAACGCGTTGCGATATATGTGCTGCGGTGATACTGGATACAGATCTAAATTCGGCGATATTTCTCTATGATCTATGTTAACGTAGAACGTGGCGATCTAACGCATAGCTATACAATACGATTTATGACTACCCCTTCTAATGAAAACTCTAATTACACCAATTCCTGTAGCTGCGTATCCCCTCAATGTATTATAGAAGTCACTGCGATTAAAAAAATTTACATTTCAAGCATCGATACCATATATTTTCCGTTATCCGAATAACACCGATTTCATAGCAGCGAATCAATCAGATGAGAAATTTTTAATCAACCGTCTCCTCGTAAATCCAATTCCGAGATTTTACGATAGAAAACGCGGCCCATAAATTACTTGACCAAGTGTCAATTATTTATCCCACTTGCGTTGCTGACATTAAACAAATTCGTTCGCAATGAATAACCAACGATACTTTTCATTGTTCGTCGAGTATCAGTCACGTTCCCGAGTGTTAAAAAAACAAAGTCCATGTGGAATTTCGGATATATTCACGCAGAAAATTGCGTGGGCACGGGATAATTGGCCCGTGGCGGATTTAAACTAAACGCTCGGTGTCCACGAATTACAAGCGCAACGTATTAACGCGGGAAACGTGACGCGGTCCGACGCACACCGCTCCTCTCATCTCGGTGTTTTCGGTAAACAACGGGGAACGTGTCTGTGAAAAAATTCGTTCGATCAACTGGCAACGGGAAGCTAGTTTACACCCTACGTTTAGACAGTTTAATCGATTCACCGGGCGCTGTATTTTTTAAAACGTTTGTGTACACTACAATTGCCTCCATTTTGAAAAGCCACGAAAGGGACGATCGAAGGGAGCACTGATGGTTAATCGTTACATCGTAAAATAAACTTTTGTTACGAATTAAAAATAAGTCAAATATTAGATACTTCCTCGATTATGCTTCAGAGAAAAATAGCTTTCGAGAAAAGTTCTCGAATTCGGTGAAAATTCATCTGAACCGCGCATGTTGCTTACATTGCGTCGATTAAACGTTCAAGCTTCAGACCTTTTTTCTGTGTTTGCGGTGTAAATAATGTAGCGCCGTGTTAATAAGAATCGACGCTTTATCGAGGGAGATTGCGGAGCGAATAACGAAAGAAATTTGCGAGGTACTGAAGCTGCAGACGCCGCTGTAAATTTTGAAAATACACTGTTCGTACCTGAGTATGTCTTGACTGCGCTGTTGACTCTGCACTGTTGTTTGCGATGCGTTGCGTATACTGGCTCCGCTTTGTTATGTTTGCACGCGCGATTTAACCTCTTTTACGTAATCGTTTATCATTGAGTAACGCGGAGCTGTACAAACTTTCAACTGCTTAATTAGTACGAAACATTAATGCGGAGCTTTGAAAATACGATGTCAAAATACCGTGGAATCCCATCACGAATGTCCGGACCTGTGATACGAGTTTTTGCCAGAGAATCATTCCTAAAATGGAACATCTCTAGAAAAGTTGTGAAGAGTGCAGAAAGATGGCTAAGGAGGGGTGAAGCACCCCAGCGAGCAAACGCGAGTTAAATCTTATCCTGCACGAATATTTTCAAAATTTACTACTTTATTCGAATCTTACAGAAAACATACTTGGTTGATTTTAATGATCTCCAAATATTATGTCTAAACCAATTTCCGAAATAAAAAGTTTCAATTTAAGAACGTAAACGTGTTGCAAGAAATTTCAAATAGATTTCTAGAGGTATAGGTTTATATTTATTACAACTAATTAATTGTGGATAAATCCTGTGAAGGTTAAGAAAATAGTAAAAGTTATGTTAGGTTATAAATGTACACGTCAACTTCACATACGAAAAATTGCAAAGAATCAAATGGTTTTCTAGAGGTATAATTTATTACAACTAATTACAGATAAAACCTGTAGCGAATGTTAAAAAAATAGTAAAAGTTAAGTTATGTAAGACTAAGGCATAAACGTGAACTTCACATATGAAAAATGGAAAAGAACCCTGTACGGTGAATAAGCAGAATTTTTCTAGCAACACGTACATATATAAAATGTAGCTTTTCGCTCGAACGGACAATAGGAAACGCTACAAATAAATCAATTTACATTGCAGGTGATCACGCTTCTCTCCATATGCACGATATTCCTGACCTTCTGTGCAAGCCACGCAATCGTCTACCGCAAATCCGCTTACTCCGATCTCGAGGACTCAGTGTCATCATCCGTAAGTAGAAGCACAAATTCTACTCACTCGAAACTGACTCGACGTCGTTATACTACAGAACATTGTGCGCGATGTACCTCATTATTATCGCGGGAGTTTACGGGAATAATTAGTCAAATGCATGTTAAGTAAATTTATTTGCATATTCAAATTTATTGTTACAGTGTACGCCTGGGTGAACTGCGAACATGTTTATCAAGCTGATGATATTTCATTTCTTACGGACATTACTATTTATGTACGTTATTTTATATTCATTATTGTATTTATATACATTATTTTATAATTATTATTATATTCGTATACAGTATTATTATTATGTTCATTACTTTATATTTGTTCTTATGTTTTTATTAGAACTTGTGTATGGATCTGCGAATTTAGCGTTTTAGGGATTTGGTAATATAGTAATACGAAAATCTGGAGACTTGGAAATCTTAGGATTTTTCCGTGTAGGGAACTGGTGTTTTAGGTATTTGGGGTACAATATTTCGGGGTCTAGGGACTTTAGGATCTAGCCATTTGCGAATCAGGGATTTCAGAGTCAAGGAATTTATAGATCTAGGGATTTAGTAACTTAATAATATTAAAATTTAGGGAGTTGAAAATTTCATGATTTTTGCAGGGAATTAGAACTTTTGGTGTTTTAGGTATTTGGGGAGCAATATTTCGGGATCTAGGGACTTCAGGATCTAGCCATTTGCGAATCTAGGGATTTCAGGGTCAAGGAATTTGTAGATCTAGGGATTTAGTAACTTAAGAATATTAAAATTTAGGGAGTTGAAAATTTCATGATTTTTACAGGGAATTAGAACTTTTGGTGTTTTAGGTATTTGGGGAGCAATATTTCGGGATCTAGGGACTTCAGGATCTAGCCATTTGCGAATCTAGGGATTTCAGGGTCAAGGAATTTATAGATCTAGGGATTTAGTAACTTAATAATATTGAAATTTAGGGAGTTGAAAATTTCAGGATTTTTACGTTTAGAGAATTAGAACTGGTGTTTTAGGTACTTGGGATCCAAGTATTTCGGGTTCTAGGGATTTTAGAATTTAGCCATTAGCAGATCTAGGGATTTGTAGAGGATGTTGATAGTCAAGGAATTTGTAGATCTAAGGATTTCAGAACAGAGGAGTAGCGGTGTCTCAGAATTTGAAGATCTGTATATAGGGATCTAGAGATTTCGTAATCTATGGATGTAGAGATCTAGGAATATCAGATCCAACTGATGTGGGGATTTCGAAATTGATGAATTTGAAGATCTAGAGAATAGGGATATATTAACTCAGTATATAGTGATTTGTGGATGCGGAATATAGAAGTGTTCATATACGAAATTTTCAGATCCAACTTTAGTATTTAAAGATTCTAAGATCCACAGATTTCTGTATCTAGTGACACAAATAATATTGGAATGTACATATAATCACGAATGAGTACAGAAATATAAGAATTGAGAAAGTACGTCTCAGAAGCAGGTAACAAAAACGTTTATATTTCTGTAATGGTTTATTGTCAGACAATCCAGCAAAGCTGTCTCGTAGCATCCGTTTATCGTCGACTGTGTTTGATCACGGTAAAGAACGATAGAGAGACGAGCGTCGGCAAAAGGGAAAGTAGAACGAAGGAAAATGCACGAATTACCGAGGCGAGCCCTTGTTTTTCTCGGTGCGCGTTTTCATTACGCTTGCTTGCCAGAGAGTGGAGAGGCCTTAGGGCTCTCATCCTTGCACTTCCGGTTCAACAGGCATTAAGATGAGTATCGTTGACATCGTTTCCTGGCTGCAGACGCGGTGCCGGAGCCGCGCAAAAAGGAATTTAACAAAACAAAAGAAAACCGTGGACACGGCGGGGCTGGTTCCGGGAAAGGGTCGGGCAGAAGGGTGCAGGGAAAGCCTGTAACGTCTCCCTCTTTTGCTGCTTCAACCAGCGAGAAAGTTCCCGTTCGTTTCAGAGACGGTGGCTTGAAATTTATATTCGCTCGGCAGACACCGGAAACTGGCCTCTGCTTCCATCCCCTCGTGGCTGGAACCTCGATTCCTCGTGTTCCTCCAGACGCGAGGGATGTTTAAGGAATATTTTATGACGAATTCGAGACCACCGTAGTTTGCGTATTAGCCTGTCTGGGGTCGTAGGAAATATTGGATCGTCACGGAAGTTGAAACACTTCTACAAAATATTTTTGTTGTGTCATCGTGCTCTTACTTCTGAAAATGAATTTATATACTGAAAAATAGTAATTCATTTAATTTCCTTAACGTAGCAATAATTAGCTAGCTGTGAATCAACGGGGTTAATAAATTCCTGCAAACTTAAATATTTGTCAATTTCTTTTAATTCTTCAAATTAATTCCGTGAAATGAAATCGTCGATTCTTACGGATGAAATGAACTTTTGAAAATATGCAGATTTTTCTACCTCCAACTCTGTATATATTTTTTTGCGAAGAAATGAAGCGTGACATCTGTACACGCAAAGTAGCAATTACTCGACATCACTAATTCCGGCATTTCGGTGTAAATATTTAAGCTCAAAGTCCGCAAATCCGCCACAAATTTTCTTGTGGTTTCGAGGTTGGCCAAATTCACCGCCGGGCTTCCGTCTAAAGCGGCTTTAAGACGCGGTTACGTCTCGTTTGACAACGTTTAACCGGACTTCTCGTAAGTATTTCAGGGGGAGGTCGGCAAACGCAGAGTTTCAATAAAAGATTCCATTCTACGGTTTCAATTTATATCATTCTACGATTTCAATTTCCTTCTATGATTACACTTCTTTCAAATTTACGGCGGAGGAGTCTGGATTCGAGATTTGATAAAACGTTTAGTCGAACCGTTCCACTCTGTAAATTCGAGTCTGACTTGAATTATGGTCACATCGTGTGTCAGTACTAGCTCGTTCGTTTTAATAGAATATTAAAGTAGTAGAATATTATAGTAAGATATTATGATAGGGGTGTAATGATATAATGAGCCGAGCAGGAAAGTACCATAGCTGCAAAGGTGAAAGTATAGCTAGCATAAATTCATTCAATTTGAATTGCAACTTTTTATGGGGGTACGTTAAGGTTATTGTTTACATACCCTCACTACCGCAATCCTTAGTCGAGCTCAAAGAACGCATCAGTGCTCGATTATCTGTGTTGTGTCACCAAAGGGGCACATATTGTACTTTTGTAGAGGGTGTATAAACTTGATGAGTGGTCCTTGCAGAAGGTGATTCGTGTGGATATAATACTTTTGAAGAAATAGCCATTTCAAAACGAATGAATCATTTATGCCAACTCTGTATGGAGGATATTATAATAGGGGTATAATGACATACTGAAACAGAGCAGCAAAATGGTACCATGATTGTACTCCAAAGTTGAAAGAACAATTGTAGTATATAAGTAGTAATACTACTAGTTTTCATATACATGAAAATGAAAGGGTAGTACGATAAATAGAATATTGACACATGTGTGCATATGTGAGATAATACATGTGCACAATAGCAGCAAAATACCATAGTTGTACATAAAGTTGAAAGACCAATTTGTAGTGTATAAGTAGCAGTATGTGGATATAAAAGAGTATGCTAAATAAAATGTTGACACATGTGTGCATATGTGAGATAATACATGTGCACAATATCAGCAAAATACTACAGTTGTACATAAAGTTGAAAGACCAATTTGTAGTGTACAAGTAGTAGTATATGAATATAAAAGAGTACGCTAAATAGAATGTTGACACATGTGTGCATATGTGAGATAATACATGTGCACAGTAGCAGCAAAATACCATAGTCGTACACAAAGTTGAAAGACAATTGCATAAGTATTATAAGTGTATAATAATTGTGTATAAGTAGTAGTGTATGAATATAAAAGGGTACGATAAATAGAATAATGACACATGTGTGTATATGTGAGATACATGTGCATAAGTAGGATGTAGGCAGTAAAATAACTGTACCATGAAATCGGTAAAGCAGTGAAGGTAATAGCGCAATGCCAACCTCTTAAATAGTAGAACAAATATCAAATATTAGTATAATAGTACAGTACAGATTGAATATACGTATTTGCAAATCTCCATCTAAACGCCCCACTTATGCAACACCCTGCGCAAAACAATTGCAATAATCACTTATAAAGTTTCAGATAATCACGTTTTATGCGTCATTTACGACGGCCTTTAAATCCTAACGAGCCCATAAGGAAAGAAAGGAATCTGTAATCAAATTTCAAGCTTGCTCGCATTAGCATCGAAATAAAACGACGACGAAAGAGCGAATCGAAAGTAAATTTTCATCGTTGAAGTAGCTGAAGTAACGCGAGGCGACACGCGCGATGGCGGTCGAGCAGCAACAGCGACGTTTTTTTTTATCAGTCGAACAATTTTCGCGAGGCGAAAGGGCCGACAATTGTGGAAAGCGATGCCGTGTTTAAACCGCGCGCTTTATATTCGTGGACGGCGATTAACATCTACTCACGAACGATGTCTCGCGGGACCGCTACTGTTACCCACTAATTAAAAGCCAGATATTAGAAAATTTATGCCCGAACGTGGAAAGTCTGCGTCACGCGATGCCTGGCATAATAAAAAGCTTCGCGAAGTATCGTTCTGCCGCGTTGCCTCCGGCGGTGTCGACGAAAATTTTGGCTCCGTGACCGCAAAGTCTTTTCGGCTCTGATGAAGCTATTATTTCTTTCGTTGAATTCGACGATGAATTTATTTGGGATCACTTCGATGAACAGGCGTGTTGAAAATTCGCTTTCGAAGATTTCTTGATATTTTGCGAATTCTACGAATTTTCAGAGTTTTGGCGATTTTTCGAATTTTTCGGATTCGACGGATTCTTGGAATTTTTGTGAATGTTGCAACTTTTGAAGAACTTAGGGATATTTGGACCATTGTCAATTTCTGAGAACTGGGGAATTCTGGGATTTCTGACGACTCTTGAAATTTTTCGGATTCTAGGGACTTTTTGGTTTTGGGGAATTTTTTGTGTTTTTTAAGATTATTGAATTTTCTGGAGTTCTTGGAATTTTAGTCAACTTTAGAATTTTTGTGATTTATGAGAATTTTTGGAATTCTTGAAACTTTTAGAATCTTTGGAATTTTTGGAATTTTTGGAACTTTTGCAATTTTTTGAATATTTTAATATTACAACTTAAGAAGTTATAAATTTTTAAAATTGAATTTCCTCATTTCAGAAGTTTCTCAGAAGTTTCTCTAACATGTTTCAATTAAAACATGTTAAAATCTCCCCATTTTACTATAAAAATAATTTGCACTATACTTTCTTCCCTCCTAAAATATGAAAGCATCATAAATTCTATTCTTTTGATATCGAATTCTCTTTTACACCTGGCTCTTATCATTTTGTATAAAAAATAATGGGCTGTTACGATGTGCCTGCGTCTCTGTGGCACAATGATCAGGTAGTTGAGAAAATTTTATTTTCTACATTTTTCGATCATAGTTAACTTCAGTCAATTTTCATGGGAAGATGCGGAAGCATTCTTCTTACAATATAAAAGAAATTTTCACTGTATCTTCTTCTCTCATAAGGTACAGAAGAAACATAAATTCCATTCTTTTGATGTAAAATTCTCTTTTGTGCCTGGCTCTTGTTATCTTGTGTACAAGTATGAAAGAATGCTGTGATTTGTCGTATTTTTATGTACGTCATGTCGATCAAGAAATTCATCATTAAAAGTGCGATTATATTATGATGGTTGTCGGTGAAGTAGTGGAGTGGACATAGGTACAAACTTTCAGATTTTTTTACTTCCCAATTTTGTAAATTTGTAATTTTCCAATTTTTCAGTTTTCCAGTTTTCCAATTTTCCAAATTTCCAATTTTCCTATTTCTCAATTTCTCAATTTCCCCATTTCCCCATTTCCCCATTTCCCCATTTCCCCATTTCCCCATTTCTTAATTTCCCAATTTCTCAATTTCCCCATAACATAATTTCCCAATTTCCCATCACCCAATTTCCCATCACCCAATTTCCCATCTCCCAATTTCCCATCTCCCAATTTCCCATCTCCCAATTTCCCATCTCCCAATTTCCCATCTCCCAATTTCCCATCTCCCAATTTCCCATCTCCCAATTTCCCATCTCCCAATTTCCCATCTCCCAATTTCCCTTCTCCCAATTTCCCATCTCCCAATTTCCCATCTCCCAATTTCCCTTCTCCCAATTTCCCATCTCCCAATTTCCCATCTCCCAATTTCCCATCTCCCAATTTCCCATCTCCCAATTTTCCGATTTCTCAATTTCCCCATTACTTAATTTCCAAACTTCCCATTTGCACATTTTCACATTTTCAAAGTCCTAAATTTTCAAATTTCTAATTTCCCACATTTTCAAATTCTAAAGCTCGTAAATTTCCAGATCTCTAAATTCTGAAACTTCCAAATCAAAGATTTTCGAGATTCTCAAATTTACAAATCTTCAAATTCCTAAATGTGTAGAAGTCCAATTTTCAACTTCCTACACACCCAAGTTCTCAGTTTTCAAAATTTCTAGATTTAAAAATTTCCCAATCCAAACATTTCGTAAAAACAAAGTTTCTAATTCTTTAAATTCCCGAAATCATTCGGGCCAATACAATTCTCCATTAATAGCATCAGTAAACTTTGTCCACAATTTCTGATACCAATTAATTCAATATCAATTTGATATTCACATCTTTGCATATCATATCATACAACTTCAACGTCCATCTTCAAAATTATCGTTCAGATTCAATTTACATAGAACTATTTCCATAAAAAGTTGAACTCTTGTTTTCCTCTCATGAAAGCTTCCAACGTGCTTCTCTCATCACGCAATGTAAACGGAGCATAAATTTCATTCTTTTGATGTAGAATTCTCTGTCTGCCACGTCCTTATTATTTTTGTACAAGACATTCCCTGTGAATCCCAACATATCGATCAAAATCGAATAACGTAACATCTGCTCTTTCTCCTATTATGGTTCCCTTCCATTTTTATTCGAGCTTCTCCTTTAACAAGACCGGTTAACATTGTTCGCAGCTTTGGTCACGTTATATAAACCCTCGCTCTCAAGTGTTCCAACGGGATCGTAAACCTTCCCCAGAGTACAATTAAATTCTTCGAAAACCGGAATCGCGTTACAATGTAATTCCGGGCAACGACAATACGTAAATACGGTGCTGGAAGCAGAGGATTTCAGTTCGCGCGAACTTTCTTGCCTGGATCCAACAGGAAGTCCGCAAGATGGAGGAGCACAGCGTGGAACTTCCGTTCTGCGTCCTCTAACGCATTCTATGTCTCTTTCGCACACTTCCTCGCTTCGTTCAACCATCCGTCTTCGCGAAAATTCAAATTTCGCCGCAGCTTCCTCTCTCGAATCATACTTAATCTATCCGTGGCATAATTGGAAATTCTACCATGCGGCGAAAGTTTTGTTATCGATTCGGTGATGGATTTTCATCTCAATTTCAAATTCTACTTTCCCGTTTGATGACTTTAGTCTTTGTTTGCATTATGGTTAATTTATTAGCGGTGTAATTGGAAATTTTGTGACGGTAAATAATTTGTCATTCCAAGGTTTGTTAATTTACAGGGTTGTTATTTCAAGCTGTGTTGATTTAAAAGTTTGCTGAATTTGTAAACTTTGTATGTGTTTAAATCTATACAGTTCTAGTACTGATACAAATTTAATTAAATATCTATTCTTCAAACAAATAGTCTCCCTTCCAATTATTTTACTTAAAAATATTAAAGTATAGATACAAAGTAAATCTAAATATCTATTTTTCAAAATAACCTACCACTTCAATTACCCAGTCCAAAAATGTACAAACACAAATAAAAATAAATATCTGTTTCTGAAAATAGTAAATTGCTCTCCCGTCACTTCAATCAATTACCCAATCTGAAAGTGTATAAATGCACAAATAAAAATGAATCTAAATATCTATTACCCGAGATAACAAATATCACCCCTTTCCCACCTCTTCAATTAATTCCCCAAACCAGAAATGTACAAATACAAATAAAAATAAAAATAAATATCTGTTTCTGAAAATATTAAATGTTCCTCTCCTGTCACTTCAATCAATTACCCAATCTGAAAATGTATAAATGCACAAATAAAAATGAATCTAAATATCTATTACCCGAAATAACAAATATCACCCCTTTCCCACCCCTCCAATTAATTCCCCAAACCAGAAATATTCAAATACAAATAAAACTAAATTTAAATATCTATTATCCAACATAACAAATATCACCGTTTCCCACCCCTTCAATTACCCAAACCATAAATGTACAAATGCAAATAAAAATAAATCTTATCTAACAAATATCCTCCCTTCCACATCAGTCAATTACCCACTCTAAAAACATTATAAATATACAGTTAAAAATGAATCTAAATATTACTGAGAGTAACAAATAGTTTTGCCCCCAGGCCGAAAGGGAATTAGTCAAATATTTTGTTGTGTACAATATCGAGGAAATGGTAGTCGTACGGTTAGTCGTTTGAATTTCGAGCACAGATTCCGGCGGATATCCGTAAACGGTCTATAAAAATCGTGTGTTCTCGGTAAATCGTGGAACATCTCGGATTTCCGGATTAGCCCCTGCCGCGTGTCCGTTCGGGTCGATCGGTCACGTCTCCTCGTAAATTCTTTTCGGCGAAACGATCGGTCGAATAAACGCCCGGATCGCTAGAACCACTTCCACGCCCTTTTACTTTTATCGTTTTCTTATGATCTACGATCATCAACAGCGTTACGGGCGGCCATCAAACGCGATCTTTGATCCTTGTGACGCACTATTTTATACACGATGGTAAAGCAAAGAGGTTTAAAGCTTTAGCGTTTTATCGGATACTCTGTATCTGAATCGCTGTACGCGCTAAGAATAATGGTGGCGGTAATGAAACGCGGCGAAATGGAATGCAAATCATTTCAAACGCATAATTTACTATTTTGTACATTAGGGGATATTTATTTTGAACTTAAATAATCTTTGCATTAATAATTCTTTATATTAACACTTTAACGCGGTCAAACGTCGCCCGGCAATATTTTTGAAGAATTAATTTAAACAAACTTTATGCAAATTCACAATTACGACACATTTAATACAACAAACTTAATATTTTCCTCTGTATGATAATTATTAAAACAACCACCTACGTTCATCAATCGTCACACATGAGCGGCCATTAAAGTGTCAATATAGAACCTCGTAGGTCATGTTGCTAATAAAGTATATTCTCTTTCATTTCTGTAATTAATAAACACTGAGCTATATGACTGAACAGCCAGTAGATATATAATTCTCGAAGACAGTTTCCAGAGAAATATTAAATATGTCGACTGAATTAAAAAATATAGCATTTAGGTACCCAAACGGCCCTTCAAAATATAAATACAAAACTTGCTTTCATTTTATTTGAATCCACAATACGAGGAAAGTATCGGTACCGTGTGCCAGTATATCGTATAGACATTTGTCGAGGACGAAAGGGTTAACGACGCGGCGCGACGTAACGAGGGAGGCAAACAACGGGTCGAGTCAGTTTCACGCGTGTAACACGCGGCTGCGAGTTAACGCTTCGTTCGCGAAGGTGCGCGATACGCTTGGGATTACCGTAACTTCGCCATTTTCCGCCAGGACACGGGTTTATTAATATCGCGGCCGGAACGAGCGGCGCTTCTATTCGGGACGCTCCGCGAGCGGATTAACGCCGCGCTTACTTCTCGTTTACGAGATTACTCGAACCACTCGTCTGCCTGGGATTTAATGCAGGTACGTAACTCTTTGCTCGGGTGTAAGCAATCTGCCGACGGGGGGTGGAAGGGGCGCAGAAGGGGTGCGGAGGAAAGGCGCAGAGATCGGAATTCTATAAATGGAGAGTAATAAAAATTAGTCGCGTTTTTAATCGAAGCGACGAATTCGGAAACTGAGCTCGCTTAGGGGAAATTGATTTAGGGATGAAGACTCTACTTTATTATTTACTGACTGAGAGTTACTGGAGTCGCTACATGGCGGACGGAGTGTAAGAGAAATTTTGGATAAGTTCATATGAATGATCTTTAGGAAAATTTGTGGAGTCCCATTTCTTCAATTTCTAATTTTTAACATTTTTAAATTTGTACATCTCTAAATCCTTAAATCTTTAAATTCCATAAAGACTGTTTACTTTATTCTTTACTATCTGAGAATTACAGTGAAGTCTCGCTATATGGCCCTGGATGTAAGGGATATTCTGGATAAGTTCATATGAATGATCTTTAGGAAAATTTGTGGAGTCCCATTTCTTCAACTTCTAATTTTTAACATTTTTAAATTTGTATATCTCTAAATCCTTAAATTTTTAAATTCCATAAAGACTGATTACTTTATTCTTTACTATCTGAGAATTACAGTGAAGTCTCGCTATATGGCCCTGGATGTAAGGGAAATTCTGGATAAGTTCATATGAATGATCTTTAGGAAAATTTGTGGAGTCCCATTTCTTCAATTTCTAATTTTTAACATTTTTAAATTTGTACATCTCTAAATCCTTAAATCTTTAAATTCCATAAAGACTGTTTACTTTATTCTTTACTATCTGAAAATTACAGTAAAGTCTCGCTATGTGGCCCTGAATGTAAGGGAAATTCTGGATAAGTTCATATGAATGATCTTTAGGAAAATTTGTGGAGTCCCATTTCTTCAACTTCTAATTTTTAACATTTTTAAATCCTAACACATTTCTTAATTTTTTAAGTTTCCAAGTAAATTTGAGAATTAACTTCTAAATCCTCAAACCCCTAACTATAAAAATTTGAGCATTATCAAATTTAAAAATCTTTATATGAAAATGTAAATTTTGTGAATCTGAAAATTTAAACTTTGTAAACCAGAAAATTTGTATTTTGTGAATCTGAAAATTTAGTGCTTTGGAAGATACCGAATTAGCAAGTTCCAAGAGGAATATTGTAAATAGCAGTAAAGAAAGGAAGCGCTGACGATCCAGCGATTTATCGCGTAGATAGCGTAAAGGAAGTCAGGTCAAAGAAGTTGAAGACAATCGCAGGGATCGGTAGAGGATTTTAACGAAGTCGAGGAAGATGAGGAGAAAGGGGGTCAAGAAGAGAAGCAGAGGGTAGCAAATAAATCGAGCAGGAAGTCAGTAAGATAAAGCAAGAAGGGGAGCGCCAATAAAGGGGTTGAGACTGAAGTGCAAGGGTGTGCACGTGCGTGAGACAGTTGAAGAGGAAGCAGGGACTCGCGTAAAAAAGGTTAAGAGGTGTACTGAAGAAAGAGAAAACGGGAGGCGGAAACCGAGGGTGAAATAATGCGGAACACGGGCTCCGTCAGCCGTGGAAAGAAATTAAAAATCAAAGTGAAAAGATGGGAGATTCCATGGAAATTTGAAACGTGACCAAAAAGCGGAGCGAAACGGAGCTGAATGTCGAGTTTCGACGAGAGAATCCGAAGCGGAAAAGAGAACAGATGGGGTATCGAAAAAGGGTCAAAGAGAGCGGAGCCAAACAGCCGGTCGTTTGAAAGATCCAGAAGAGGTGAATAAAAGTTGCGACAGTCAAAGAGAAAAAAGAGTAGCGAAAGGTAAGGAAGGAAACGAGCCAGGAGATTAATAACCCGGCGAAAGGTAAACGCAGGGAAATAACGGGATCGCGCAATAAACCGGCAAGCGTTTATCGACGAATTAATCCGTATAAAGCGGCCTCATCGTTGCGGAGACACGGGCAAAATAAGGACGAGTGGCTGGTTGGCAGGCTGCCGTTCCGATTATCCAACCAGAGATCGTTATCGAGCTTCTCCATGGAAGACCATGTTTTTCCGTCCGCCACCCTAATTGCCACTCTTTCAAATCTGTTTGACACGCTGATCCGCCTCCTACTTGATCGTCAGCCTCTCCGGTCGAACAGTGTTCAGGTTCGATTAGCACTGTGGGCAACTGGAGGACTCTTGAGAGAAGGCTTCTCTATGGAGAAAATATGGGGAAGGTCATGCAATCATTTTTGGGGATTTGAGAATTTGGGGACAGGATTTGGACACTTCTGGAGGTGGATATTCTTGAGGACTCGATGTGCAGTAACTTGAAAGCTAGCAATCACAAAATGGCTGCCGCAGAGCCATTCCGCACGTTACGATTAATAAAAATCCGACTTCGTTCCTAATAAAAGCGTAAATTGGTGTACGTTGCCAATCTTTTTCTGGCGAAAAGGAATTGGAAACGTTAACGGTTAATTTGCACGATCGAGGACAGATTCCGTGTCGTTTGCGTTCGATTACGTATTCCATAAATCTGTGAACACGACCGGTTGATTAACGTCCGGTGGCGTTTTAAGAACGAAGCAAATACAGCTACGTCCGCGGCGATAATTTAATCGTAACCGTGTCCGGATAACACAGTGTATCGGTGAATTTGCAATTTCAATCGGGACGGCCAGTCGTCGACGAAAAACCGTCCTCCCCGCCATCATCCGGCAAATCTTCCGAAATCCGATTCCAGATTAATTCGCGTGTGTATCGCTGACCGAGTGTGTTCGTTAACGGGTCAACGGACTCGTACCACCAACGTGGGATAAATCGTTTCCGGTAAAGGCCGAGGGATGGGGAAAAAAGTGTCGAGAGGCCCGTCAACAAGCTTCCTGGCACCGTGCCTTTGGAATCTCGTCGAAAGATTGTCTTCGACCGCGTTGCCAAAACCCCCGAGTCATGCCGTTGAAAACAGGGATTTTTACAACGACCTCTCCAATATTTTCCTTCTTCATTTTCACTTTGACATTGTTTAAAAATTTCGACATTTTGGGCCTGAAGTTGAAGCCACTATTTTCATCCCCTTATTTAAATTTCATACCTTTGTAAAGAATTTACGTGACATAGGGGACAAAATCCTTTAATAATTTATCAAGTCTTTCATTTCTTTAAATTTATTCATTTCCTTATTTTGATGTATTTGAGGAATTTCACAATTTAAAAAGGCAGATCAAACCTGACCAAAAAGTCAAGTTGACTGGTAGCCATTTTTTAACACAATCAGCTTTCAACCTTCCCCATCAAATAGTGTAGTATTGATAAATGCTGTACAAAGTATTAACTGGTAAATGTTGAAATAATTTCGTTTGCAAGGAACACTAGAAATATTAATTTTGCAACAAGTTCCTTTCCCTAGCAAATTAATTTTTGCCCGTCGAGGGTGACATTAGAGAAGTCAAAGACGGTCGACTGAAATAGCCGTTTTAATTATATAGAACTTTAATTGAAACTTCAATCATCCCGCAAGTTAAGTGTCGAGAATATGAAATTCATCATTTTCGTCATTAAATTAAAAAGATCGTGCTCTTTCGTCATGGTTCGAGCGTGTTTCGAGCACGGCGCGACCGTGCCGACTATGACGTTGAAAAAAAAAGGGGAGAAATTCTCTTCAAACCCTTCGAATGAAGTTTCTCCGCGTCGAAACGAGAGACAGGTCTGTGAACTTTGCCGGTTATGCACCCCTTCCTTCCTGCGTCACCTGAGGGATTAAACATCCGTCGTCGACTCGCGCGAAATACCCGACACTTCAAAGTTCAACGGTGACGCGTTGTTTATACCGTTTCACTCCGTATTATCTCTACGTTTTAGATACTTTTTGTTCTACAACCTTTGTAATCTTTGGTTTCCGTAAACGTTGATGAGAAATATTGTAGGAAACCGCCAGTGTTCGTGCCGCTTTTATTAATGTTCTGTTTGTCGTTTGCGAGTTGGTAGTATAAGGGTGGCAAACGAAATACTGGACAGTAGGCAATTTCTTAATTTGCTAATTTCTAAATTTCCACAATGTTTCAACTTTGAATTCTCGAATTTTCAAATACTCAAACTTTTATTTTTCAATTATTCAATTATTCAATTATTCAATTATTCAAGTTTCCATGTCTTCAATTTTTCAATGTTACCACTGTTCGATTCTGAATTGTCTAATTTTTATGTTCCTAAATTCCAATACTCCAAAAGTACCAATTTTCCATATATGTAAATTTGAGAATGTGCAAGTTTGAAAGTTTGCAAATCATGAAGTCTATGAAGGTATTTCACACTTCTAAAGGTGATGAATTTACAAACATGGTAATTTCAACAATTAAATATAAAAAATTAAAAAATTTGTTAACATAAGTGCTTAAAAGTTCAGGAATTCTGAAGCTTGGTCAAAAAACTCCGTAACTTGGAAATATCGTGAACTGGAGAATTAAAAAGTATCGAAACACCGGAAGGTAGAAACTGAAAAATTTACAAAGTGGCACGAACAATAGCGATAAAGTATTATATTGCAACCGTACACGATAAAGCGTATCGATCGTTTTTATCTAAAGGCACGTTTACAATGTTGCGGCGTGAACAACATGGCCGTGGAGAGGAGGAACTCGACTGCATCAGCCAGGCCGTTCTGTCTTGAACCCAGGTTGGTGCATCCTCGAAATAGCCTGGAGTAGTTTGGGACGACGGGAACGCAAGTTTCAGATTTAGTATCAAGTTGCCCGGAGGACTCGTCGGCCAGATGAGAATTCAACGAGCCCGCTAAGCGTTCAGGTTCCTCTTTAAAGAAACCCTCTCGATGCCACTTAATCGATCCCGCTCGGCTTTTAGGGCACACGGCTAACGCCTCGGCACCGTTACCAACACCGTCTTCCACCGTTATCTGCTCCTCAGAACGATCTACGTACCGTGTAATTTATCCACCGAACCATCGTGACATCGATGTTACTCCTAATTAACGATTTAGTATCTCTGTTGTGTTTGCCAACGGGAAATGGCTACGGCGTTCCATCTCGTGCTTCGGTTCTGCTAATAATTAATGGGATGCTGGAAACTTTGCGTTTGTATTATGGCATTCAACATCCTATTTTCGACTTTTACTATTATTTTGATATTCCACTATTTCTGTAATTACATTGATGTCTGTTGCGCCTCTTCATTATTTTAACGTGCTACTGTACTGATATACTATTATATTTTTACATTACTATACTACTGTACTATTATACTACTGTACTGCTATATTACTGTAATATTATACTACTCTACTACTATACTACTATGTTGCTATACTGGACAGTACTATACTACTATACTACTATACTACTATACTACTATACTACTATACTACTATACTACTATACTACTATACTACTATACTACTATACTACTATACTACTATACTACTATACTACTATACTACTATACCACTATACTACTATACCACTATACTACTATACTACTATACTACTATACCATTATACCACCACACCACTGTACTATCATATTGCCATACTACTACCCTACCACATTACTGTACTACTGTACTACTATAACTCTACACCATTATACCACCATACCACTATACTATCATATTGCCATACTACTACCCTACCATATTACTATGCTACTGTACTACTATATCATTATGCCACTATACCATTATACCATCATACCACTATACCATTATACCACCATACCACTATCTATCATACTGCCATACTACTACTCTACCATATTCGCATACAACCGTTGCACTATACCTTCATACAGCCACACTACCATACTTCTATACTACAAAACTACTATGATACTACAATATTATGTTACTATAGTATCATATTACTTCACCAGTATTATTGTATCATGTTTGACACCCTACTATTTTACTACTTTATTTTAACACTCAGATGATTTACTCTTGTACTATACTACTACTATATACTACTTTATTATTCCATTGTGGTGGTACATTAATGTCTCACTATATCACTACTGAACATAATTGAACGAGTTGTTATACCTGTTTTTTAAAGGAGAAGCATTTAGAACTTGTTACAAAGTGTTTATTTCATCACAAAGGATTATCGCTTGACAAAGTATCATTTTCAATTTGCAGCGGAGATGTTTATTAAGTTTCCTGATAAACAGCTATGCGAACGTAGAGATACATAGAGACGGACACACAGAAACATAATAATTTGGCAACGTAGATACGTCTAAAATACATACTGACGTCTCCCTCGAACTTAATTTACCGGAACTGATTTAACTCGCAGCGAAGGATAAGTTTGCGAAGTAATATGTTCAATTAGATCCGTGGTAAATCCACGCAAGAAGACACTTACTTAAATTACACGAGTGGTTTACTTTCGTCCGACAGCAATTTGAACAACGCCTCACGCGATTAACCGCGGCAATTCTCGAATTTGACGGAGAATCGACTGTTAGCTGGCATGATTCGGTGATTAAAGTTAAACCGGCTGGGTTTCCGGCAACGTCCGGGAAATGAAATTGCGCGCACGATTTTGCAATTAAACGCACGAGAATGCAAAGTAAACCCGTCAGTCTTGTAAACGTCGTTATCCGGAATTCATTTCCCGTCAAATCGGTATTCGACATGATTCGTTCCGCCGCGAAATGAAATTCATTAATGCAAATATTCGTCGCCGGCCGTAATTTCAACGGCCGGTAAATCGATTACTCGTTCGATCCGACAATTTTTCCATCGATCCGTCGATGAAAAGAATTGCCGCTCGAATGTTCGCGATTCATTTCGTTAATATATAACTGTGCTGCAGATTAATTAGAAAAACTCGGAATTATTTGGGAAATTACGTATTTTGTGGTCGATGCTCGATTATATTGCCAATTTATGATATTTATGGGTAGAAGTATTTTATGGTTTTATTGGGTTACTGTTTTATTGTACTGTTACTGTACTGTTGTTTACTGCATTAATGTATTATTGTACTATTGTACTATTACACCACTGTATTGTTGTACCACTGTACTGTTGTACCACTGTACTATTGTATACTTTTATTATATTACTATTCTGCCATTCTACTATTTTACTATTTTACTATTTTACTATTTTACTATTTTACTATTTTACTATTTTACTATTTTACTATTTTACTATTTTACTATTTTACTATTTTACTATTTTACTATTTTACTATTTTACTATTTTACTATTTTACTATTTTACTATTTTACCATCTTGCTCTTCCGCCATCTTGCTATTCTACCATCTTGTTATTGTACTATTTTCTTATTCTTTCATTTTGTTATTTTATTATCTTGCTATTCTACAATTTTGCTATTATACCATTTTTCTACTCTATCATTTTGCTATTCCACCATTTTGCTATTCTATCATTTTCTACTCCACCATTTTGCTATTCTACCATTTAGTTACTCCACCATTTTGCTATTCAGCCATCTTGCTATTCAACCCTCTTGCGAATCTACCTTATTACTATTCCGTCCCCTTGTTATACAAAATATCCTCAACTCAGTCACCTTCACATATTTTCCTTTAACAAAATAATATTCATGAAAATATTTATAAAGACGAAATAATATTTATGAACAATAAACTCGTTACAATAAAACTGACTGTGAGAGATAAAATTAATTTAATCAACGAATGTTCCTTCTTTATCGACGTTTTCTCTTGTTTTTGGAGGGTGTACGCTTAGTAACTGTCTCCTAGAGAGTAACTAGGTTTATAGGCTTGTTTTTATGACATAGTATAGAAGAATTCTTATTCATAGCAGTGGTTTTATGGAAAAAAAAGAAAACAATTCATCTTCTTAAAGAAATACTTTACTTTATTATAACATATGAGACCGACTTCATTTCAGTGACATCGTTCCGGGAAATATATATAGGGCGTCGAGTAAAAATGAGATGAAAGTGTGAAATAGTTTCCTTTGAACGAAACTTCATATTGGAGGAGATCAATTTTGATCAGTTTTTGATACGTACACTCTTCTATTCATGAGAGTACACGGTTTCTGTATATAGGGTGGTGGGAAAAATTGTTATTTGAATTTGGGGACAATTCACAAACGTTACTTTCAAAAATTGTACAAATTTCAAATATTTCAAAAATTTTACAAACATTACAAATTTCATAAATTTCATACAATCTGTAATTTCTATAAGTTTCATAAAACTACAAATTCTATAAATTTCACAAATTCTATAAATTCCACAAATTCTATAAATTTCAGAAATTTCACCAATTCCAAAAATTCTACACATTCCACAAATTTTACATATTTCAAAAATTACAAAATTTTTAAGTTCCTAAATTTACTCAATTTCCTACATTTCCAAATTTCTAAGACCCCAAATTTCTCAATCCCAAAATTCCCGAATTTTCAAGTTCCCAAAGTTCTAAGTTACTATACTCAAATTACCACACCTAAATTTCCAAGTCCCTAAATTTCCGAATTTCCAAATCCCTAAATATCTAATTTTCCAAATTTCTAAATTGCCACGTCAAAATTTGCAGATCCCTAAATTCCCGAATTCCTACTTTTCCAAATTCCAAAATGACCAGATCAAAATTTCCACATCCCCAAACTCTCAAATTTCCAAGTCTCTACACTCCTAAATTACTAAATTCCAAATAACACAACAAATTTGTAAATCTCAAAAACGTATCACTCCAGTACCACCCGTTATATGGCACTAGTACTCCTGTAAACGCAGAAAATATTCGAGGAAGATTGTATTATTCGCGTCTACCGCGAATTGTCGCCTAAAACATCCTGCAACGTGTCCTGAAAAAACAGGAGAAGAAATTGTGTCTATTTCTCCGACGAAATCGAGAAGCATATCGAGGAAGTACGAAAGCGAGCGGGAAAGTACAATATTGACGTTCGAAAGTTCCGATACGATCATTTCTCGTTTTCACTGCCGATAACTTCCGCGTTTCTCGGTTCCGATAACGATCCAAGCGATCATTCTTGCCGTGACGGATGTCTCGGTGTTGCATATCGATTTTCCACCCCTTAGATTACACATGCGGTATCTTTTCGAGAGCCTATCTCGTGTCTAATCTCGTTAGGGGATCGCGAGGGTATAAACCCTCGTTGGTCTTTTTCTAATTGCGTCTCCTATTCGTTGTGAAAAGAGCAACGAATCGTGCGATCACTTTCAGAAAAATCTCGTGACATTTTTCTCGACGGGTCATTAACCTCTAGACTTCGAGTCAGACTTGTCACGCAGTTTAACCTCTTAGGCGCGAGACTATAGTGACTTTCGGATAGCATCTCTCTGTACGACCACTATAGTCGCTTCATTTTGATACCGAGTTAATTTTGTCGATCATTACGGCGAATTATAATGTAACCCTTTGTCGTACCCTTATTGACCCTATGCCACACTAGTCAAGCACATTACAGGTCAGATACAACAAACCTAAATAGTATTTGCACCGTGATTGAGTTTGGAGGTTAACCTCTTAGGCACGACACTATAGTGGCTTTCGCGACCATCTCTCTGTGCGACGGTCCACTATAGTGGCTTTCGCGAATGTCATCGTAGATCACATAGCGCCACTCTACTGTCTCACTCACCGTTTCAATCGAATGATCCTTTTCATGTTTTGATTCGCACTTTTTCATCACGTTTTATAAGAGTATTAACAAATCCCACAAAAGTACATTACATGCGAATAAAAGGTAACGCCAAGTTTAGGCACCGTGGGACCTCTTTGCACTGATACACGATGTTGGAAACATTTGGAAGTTATTTTGTAAATTTTCTAAAAAAGTAAATTGTCAAAGTTAAAGTATATCATATCTTTGGAAAGAATTTAATCATGAAAAACTTCGTTCCAATGTACTCCTAAGAGCAGCATTGTCACACATTGTGCTGTTTATAATTGTTGAACTCTGCCGTGCAGAAGCAGCGTAAAGTTCCATGTCTGGGTTAACCTCTTGTAACATCGAGAATCGTGACGTTAAAATGTGACGTCGAATCGTATTTTGATCAAGTTTTCGATATCGATTGTAATTTGTATAATTGAAGATGGCTAAATCGAAAATATACCTAACAGTTCAACGTTCTTTACTTATTTTAACACTTCAGTAATAATTTAGGTCTGACTGACGTCAACTGCCGACAAACTTGTAGAGTAAATGGTTAATCTTGCAACAATTACCGTTTCAATTAAATTTACTTACGTTTATAGAAAGTTCATTTATTATTTAAGTAAAAATACGAAAACTTCATTTATTATTTAAGTACGTGAACGGAAATTGTATCAGCTTTGGGTACCGATTTGTGAAACCCAGACAATTAACTTTTAATTTAATATTACAAAAATAAATATATTAATTCTCATGATATTTTCATGAGACTATAAATGTATAAAACTTAATAAATTCCAGCAACAGACTGTGATATTTATTGTCTCCCATTACAAGTTTTTGTTAGGTTAGGTTTCAGATTATGGCAGGTTAAATTTAAAACTACTTCTATGTGCCCATAATTATTAATATTGTTATAATTATAATAATTATCAAAATTTATCAATTGCATTGATTTATTTCTACGGAATAGTGGAAAATTTGTATGGTTAGGTCATTTTTCTTTCTCTTCAACCCCGAACTTCTGTATCTAATGAGTTTCTTGAGTAAGTTAAAATTTCCCAGATATAAAGAGCAGGTTAAATTCGAAACGCTTTCAACAATCGGCTCCGATATAATTCAATTGATACTTAAATTCAATTTTTCTTTCATCCGCTGCTAGAAGCTCTTACAACAATTCTGGTAACTTTATAAATTGTCTTTTTTTCTCGCGGCAACAGTTTCTTGATATTATCGGTAGAAGGTAATGGACGGTGTTAAAAGTGAGATAATTATGAACTCACGTAACTTTCTAACGATATTGAATTATTTTCCGAATTAAATTTCAGGTGTATCCGTTGAAATAATCGAGAGAAAATATATTTGTCACCCCAAGTAGATTTTAAATCTACCTTTCTATTTTCCAAACCTACAAGTTTAACCCCTTGCACTATGACCTATTTGTCAGGTGCGTCAGTCAGAACTATCTAAACACAGCTACAATATAAAAACAGACAAAGAATGTCGAAATGTTATGACAACATGGTATTATGCAATCGTTGACCATGCAAATTATAATTGGACTTGAACTCCAAATTGAAGCATATTCAAAATTCGAGTAAAATTGATCCTAACTGAAGTACCAGTGCGTCACGAGTGAGACTCGTCAAAATAGTGCAAGGGGTTAAAAATTAAACCAAAGCTCCACCACACTAAAATTCTCAAATACTAAAATTAAACATCCCAGAACCACAAATTCCCAAAACTCCAAAATCCTAACCTTCCACAACCCCGAATTTCCAAACCCTCCAAAAACATTTCCACAACCAATAAAAATTTCCAAAAACCCCACGATAGCAAAATCGCAAGCATCTAGTAATTGCGAAGATCGCAACGTTGGAACTGCATGTGGGATTAATTGAATCCTATAAGACGCTCCCATTCCTCGCGAGCGAACGCACGCCCGTTGCGGCACACTTTTCACGCTTCTTTGCTTTCTCGACTCGCGAAGAGTTTCCATTATCGGCGCTTTTCCATGTGCTCGAGTTAATCGTCCCATTGTTCGGCATGTCGGTCGGTGGTGGTTGTAGTCGTCTTTGGTAAGCCTCTTACCAGCGTACGGGCCTAAGCCAGCCCCGTACATGCACGAGGACAATACACATACAAGCCGAAGCCGATAGACACGGATGTCGTCGTGTATCGGGGACAACCAGACCCGGCCTCCTCAAGGTGCCTCTATGTATTCATCCCCCACGCTATGTGTGACACGCGAGTGGACCAGCTGGAAGGAGCTTAAAGGGGAATTACAGGTCGAACGGGGAAACCGACGGATGTTCCGCGCGAAATGGGGTTGGAACGAGTCCTATTACCCTCGATACGATTCATATTTATACACCCAACGTTTATTGTTTTCCCTTACGGTTATTTTATGCTGAGACGGAACGGGGGTTATCTGGCTAAAATTATGGAGCAGAGGACGAGTCCCCGTAAAAGAGACGTTACTGGTTTATCACTGGATTTTTGGGATCTATTAACTCTGTAGAAAGGTGACTCAAACTTATCGGTTTAACTAAACAATATGAAATAAGTACACTAAAATTACCAAACCGGTCAAATAATCGATCCATAAGTTCCTTATTATGACATACACATTTTATATTATAATAAGATACACGTATTATAAGATACACATTTATTGTAAGATACACAAGTGTTATTCATGTGCTGTGCATTTAACTCCTTACACACCAAAAGTGTCTCAAATTCATTGGTTTAACTGAACAGTATAGAATAGGTATTTTTTTATTAAATCTAGAGTGTACATATGCTGTGCATTTAACCCTTTGCACATCAAAGGTGGCTCAAACTCATTGGTTTAACTGAACAATATAAAATAGGTACTTTTTAATGAAGAGGGTGCTATACACGTGCTACACACCTATTAATATTACCTATTTATTTTTATAAATTCCATCAATTTACATAAATTTATGTGCATTTTCACCTGCTTCCATAAATATGAACAATTTTCCACGAATCTCAATAACTTTATTGAGAGATTTCTACTTAGAAATGAATTTTTTAATTTCCAAGTTCAAAAATATATTTTGTAGATGAATAATTTGTCAAAAGAACAGAACGCATTCCGATATAAAGCAAACAGTGTAACAATTTGAAGAAATCCTATAGATCGCCCAACGGTCGCAACAATAAAAATGATTCATGTCTCCGATGACGCTTTAAATGACAAGAAATTAATACAAACAACGGCTGCGCATCGTGTACCGATCGAAGAGATTACACGAGCCGTGTGATTTTTATTGTAACTCGTTTCGCAACATTTTTCACCGATAAAAAGTTCGAAAATCCACCGTTGGAATTGTGAAGGTTGTGATTTTTTTTTTCCTCCGGATATTTCTGACACTGGTGAAGATTAATGCTCGCGCCATTTTTCATTGTTCGAAGTAACGTCCAGCAATGCATGTAGAGGTGTAAAATTATGTCTTTCGTGATTCGTTCGATAGTACAAGATTAATGTACGATATTTTGACGGATAAAAAATAGGGAAAGGAAAATAAAAGAAGAAAAGGGCACAACTTAGTCGTGTTAAGCATTCCGTTATTATTCTGTGGATCGAAACGTTGCTCTGCGCAAACATGATTGATCGATGTGCCATTCAGAGATGGGGAAAAAAGAAAACGCGATCCAAAGGGGCGAATAAACGTCACACTCGTGATATTATTATTCGTGACGTTTCCGTTGATAACGAAATTAATGTACCACGTCGGTTTTATTAGCCCGTCACGAGTACTCGAAATATATACACGGCGGAATTGAAAAACCGTACTTACTAGCGTGTTTCGTGCTTCCTGATACGAGAATTGATTGAAGAAATATTTATTCGTGGCACATTGACCACTCGATATGGTATTTACGAATACGAGTGGGTTATTTAATCGAACAGCGCTGCACGCGAAAAATATGGCCGAGGGACTAGTTCCATTCGGGGATGTGAGGGTTTGAGGACTTCGGCAGCGTTACACGATTTGTAGACTTGAAAATTTAGGAACTTGGACTTCAAGAGTTAGAAAATTTAGAAACTAAAAATTAAAAAATTCGAAAATTGGAAATTTAGAAACTTAGAAGATCGCAAATTAATTAAAATTTACAAACTTACAAACTAAAATACTTAGAACTATAAAAATTTAGCGACCCAAAAATTCGAAACCTTTAGAATTAAAAAATTTCATGAAGCACAAAATTTCAGTCATTGCATTTGCAAAATTTACAGACTCATAAATTCATCGACTATAAAGCACGAATCTCATTAAAATTTCAATTTCAAAAATAAATATAAAGCCGCTGAAATACAATATCATCCGATATGACATTAATCCAAGCCTGTGAAAGAGAAATACTTTGGTCGACGTATAAAAATACAATCAAAGAACATTTACATTTCATCCGTCGAAACGACGTGGAAATACACTCGATCCCTGTTCCATTGTTTCTATCAGGTAATATCGAATTTGAAATTTTAGCGTTTCGATTTTGCTCGGTTATTTGACACGGGGTTAAATCCTGACGACTAAACCACCTCTCGAACATGCTACGTAAAAATTCTGTAGAAAAAATAAAGGTTATATCACTCACGAGCTATAGGTTATGTAAAACGTGATACTACACGTTCAATATAATTATTAGAGCGATAATTATGATCTAACAGCTTTTTCACCGATTTCGTAGAATGCCTATTACAGCGAGAGGATTAGACCTCGGTACAAGTTTCTAGCGATGCTTTAACGGTTTTTCGTTCCTTCACATCTGTAGTTTCAAATCGATTCTTTACCCGTAGCGGCAGGACCCAAGGAGTCATCGCATTCTAGCGAGTATTTTTTTATTGCCAGTCACATCTGGCTGTGACTTAACCTTAGCAGAAGAGTCTATTGTTTGCAGTTTTCTATTCATGTCGAGGTTCTTGGTTTTGTTACTTAGGTCACTTTGAAGAATATCCAGACCCACTTCATACGTCACTCGCATCACCCGAATTTTAGCTAAACCAATAGAAAACCAGAAACTGTTTTCCCTCAGAAATGTCACAGAAATTGACCACTTCTTTTGTAAAACGTAAAAAATCGAAGAGACTCTCGAACAGTCATCAAGTATAATACAAAATAAGCTTCACTTGTTTGAGTGAATGATTCCACGCGTCGTTTAATCATCACTGACGCTGCGACACACATACAGGTGTAATGAGAATCGGTGAAATAGGAAGATGCAGCGGATTGTTGTGCGGCTACGTACAAATAGAATGATTCCATAAATTTCATGGGAAATCGGATCGGCGAAATTGGCTGTTTAATAACAGGAAAACAGGAACGGAGGTTCATCCGTTCGAAATATCACAGAGGGAAAGAGGGAGAGAGAGAAGTACGAGCGTTCTTTACCGCGATTTCGGGATTTACGGAGAAAATCCGATTTTCCACCGGTGACGACGCAAACAGGAAATTCACGTGAAAATCATCGCTAAGCATCCTGTATAGGGGAACAAACGTTTATCCGAATCTATTTTGTGCTTTTCGGTTTAACGGGGAGTAAATTGAAAAACCGACGCGACGGTTTCATCAAAATGAACGATAGACTGCGCTTTCCTCGTTTATTTATGACCCGTGTCGTTGTAAACACATCCTACGAAACGAACACAAATTATGTCACTGTTATTAAACGGCTATTGTCCACATACGTAAATATGACACATTCGGTGGTTCTCAACCTTAACAGAAATTAACATTCTATATTCTCTATACAGTTACAAGGTATTGTTCATTTTATTTCATTATTGTATTTCATTCTGTTTCTGATCAATATTTTTACATAAACGGGAAGACGAACAGTATGATTATTTTATTTATTTACTATGACTACATATACAATTTATCTATTCACTATGAATAATTTATTCATTCACCGACTATCAATTACATAATTTATTTACTGTTTATTTATTAACTGTATTTTATCACGTTTGTGGATGAATAAAACTTCCACCTCGAACTGTACACATAACCTAACATTTCAGAGCAACTGCTATTAAAATAATTCAACAAATTTAAATTCGAATAAATTGCACTGCTAAGTTACCATGTTATCAGCGTGTTAATAAGCAGATTATTAATATTGTAGGCTTTGTATAAGGAGGCGATAAGAACTGTTGACAAAAAAGCATAGATCGCAGTTCCTCGTTCTCGAGACCGTGCGAAGAACACGATAAGCAGCCGATTATGCCACGCTCATAATTTAACCGGAAAATAATTCACCTGTCTTTTTTTCGTTCATGCCACAGGCTCATAAATTTCATAACGTATTCGGCAAGAACCAACCCCTGTGCCCTTAACCACCCTTTCGTGCTGGCCTGAATCATTTCTTCTCCAGTGATTTGTGATGATTTGTAGCGTGCCCCTTGTGAAAAGCACTGATACATTCTCGTATTCTCTGATAAATTAGTATCATCCACAGCGGTTTTGGGCTTAACCCTCGGACGATGGAACATGATCAATTCTGACCCAGATTTATGCAATGTTACGACGATTCGACTGAAATTACAGGTAGAGATTAAGTAAGGAATTTTTAAATTTCTACTACTACTATACCAATAATTAACCCCTTGCACTATGACCTATTTGTCAGGTGCGTCAGTCAGAACTAACTAAACACAGCTACAATATTGAAACAGACAAAGAATGTGGAAATGTTATGGCAACATGGTATTATGCAATCGTTGACTACGCAAATTATAATTGGACTTGAACTCCAAAATGAAGCATATTCAAAATTCGAGTAAAATTGATCCCAACTGAAGTACCAGTGCGTCACGAGTGAGACTCGTCAAAATAGTGCAAGGGGTTAAATATTACTAATAAGTACTATCGCCATAAATTACTGGAGATAGGTAGAGGTAGGGACGGTGGTCAAGGGACAGCGTTGGTCATCCAGAATTATTACTACTATACCAGTAATTAAATATTACCAATAATAACAACTTCCATAAACTACCTATTAACCTAACCAAGTCATACAGTCGACTATAAAAAAAAAGTGTACCATTTTGATATTTCGAACGGAGCAATTTGTTCGCAACGCTATCAGCCTCACGGATCAACAATTTCCTACTCATTTTCCCCGTGCTAGGGTTTTCGTAAGAAACGCGCGAGATGTCTTGCCGTTCGCGTCCTCTGCCGTCTTAATTGCCCCATTGTTCGCGATATTCGTCCTCCACGAAGCTCTTCCGGCGTCTACACGGCCGGTCGCGAGTGCACGACAAATGCAGAAGAGAAAAGAGGCAAGGAGAAGAGGAAAGAAAAATCTTTTCTCTCTTCGTTCGCCGTTCATCTTCGCCTCTTCACTCGGGAGCACTCTTCGCCGGCGTTTCAACGTCGCGTTGCACCTTTTTATTGGCACGCGTGTGCTGGTTTGCTTTTCGCATTTTTTTCTTCCTCTCCCTTTCCGGGTTTCTTTCATTCTTGCTGTTTGTTCCATTCGGGGACTTCTTCTTCTTCTTCCGCCATTCGCGTCGCTCATTGTGCTTCGAGTGCGGTTGCGAATGCGCCGCGCGTTCTCGCGAGGAATGCAATTTCAGCAGACGCTCTTTCTAAAGACTGGTTTCACCTCGAATTAGATTGGACCGGAATAGGCTGTTCCGGGGAATACGGCTTCCGGAAACTCGAACGACTTCTCCTCCTTGTTTTACGATTATTTCTGTTATTTCGGTCTTGCCAATCGATCAACTTCGTGAAAGAGACTTGTTGGTGTTCATTGTTTAATATTGTTGATACTGTTGTTTTAGGCTGCAACTTTGGTAAAATCATTTCTTTCACAAAGGCTTTCTGTATTTAGATTTCATTTTTTAAATATTATAGATTTGTTAAATGTAAATTTTGTATAGGATAATTTATAGATTTAACTGCTTAATATTTATATGAATCGTTAAAATTAAGAATTTGTATTTCGCAGTGTATAATTTTTGTAGAATTTCTGCAAACTCTTAAATAATGATTTATCAATTCTAAATAGTATACGGAGCTTGCAAATTAAATTATAATTCAAACGCCATTTTCACTGTTCAAAGGTAACATAACCTATCTTTTCAGAATAAATGTACCCATCTTTTCATCATGATCATTAAAGATCGGGAATGAATAGATGAGTGAATGAATAAATGAATGAATGAACGAATAAAATATAAACTGTATAACACCAAATGAATTGATCAGCCTCGCATAAAAGACTACAGATTACATTCACCATTCAATCAAAAGCGTAGTTCACAAACAAAATCGTGATGTGTTCCTCAAATAATATTTAATCATTAAATATTGTTTGATCAATCTGTCAACTAAGGAAGCTCTTTCTATTAAATATTTACGAATACATTTCCGGAGAGACAATTTTTGTGATGATATCTCATTACCAAGATATCATCGTTGTCGAAAGTTTGGTTACACAGTTAGACGGCAATTAAGTTTCACTTAGTCAAACAATTAGGCCTAACTCAGGGAGCAATCAAGCTCGGTTTACTGACGGCTGATAATGAGAATCAGCTCGCGACAGGAATAGTTTCGTCACCTGTTATCGAACGAAATTTCCTAAATACTTTGGATGCAATCTCTCGGTGACAAAATGTCACTGGCAATGACGGATAATTGTTTAACGGCTTTGCCTGTCAAGATACGCAAACTTTACAAACTGAACTGACACTTCTATTACGCGCGGTACATAATTATTTACACATATGTTCAAACGATACTGAATGTAATTTTGACGCCGATTTAAAAATTAAGTGAGAATGTGTGGATTAGTAAATCAATCCAAATTAAGAATCGATATGTATCATGTAAATAAGAAGGTTATGTAACATAACCTTATACAAATACTCACAGAGGAAATGTAAGTATAATATAGAACATACATACATATTAATTATATGTATATATAATTATAGTGCATTATGATCATAAATTGTGTGCCACCAGGAACAATAACAGTATTCTCTCAAAAAAGTCTACAATATTTTTCCCATAAAATACCTCAGTACTTCAGTAAATTGTACAAGAATGAAAATTTGTGAAATACAGTGTAAACGAGAATTGAATATAAATTCAGTACACGTTAAGATAAATCGCGCAATAAGAAAAAAATGGTTACATACGAAGTGACAGATATTCGGTCAGCATTTTTCATCTGAATATAATCTCGTTCTTTGTCGTCAAGAGTTAATCAAAAGCACACCCTAATGTTTATGTTCGGTTAACTCGTTTACCCCGTGTTAGTTCATACGAGTAGGGTACACAGTCACCACATGTTTACTTATCATCAAACCTCAAGTAGACCGAGGTTCCAACTTGCTCGAACAGCAACAGAGACACTTTCCGTTGGTTGGAGAACAGTCGACGATCATCAACGACCCAGGCCAAAATATTGCCGTGGATCTCTCCCCCGCGTAACGCGTATTTTACCCCCTTTCCTTAACGCGTCTGCGCCAGCCCGTAATTACAGTCGTCAGACTCGGCCCCCGGGGGCCACGTTTTTCCGGAAAAAATAAGCACGAACGTCTCGGAATGGAAAGGAAAAAGGGGTAGATGGCTGTGGGTGCACGTACGGCAGACACGGGCCCGTTATCGCGTTGATAACTAACGGGGGACACGACGCACGAAACAGCCGACATTCATTAATCGACGCCACGGCATCGTCACCCTTTAAGCGGGAAAGCTTTTGCGTCTCATTAGTGTGCCAACGAGAGGGTTGCACCCGAAGAGGAACCAACGCCACTTCGCTATTCACCTTCCCTCTTTTCACCCTTCTGGCCGTCAGTGGCGTAGCAACGGATTTCGTCAATGACATTTCGCGGATTTGGACATTTGAAAATTTTTGAAAGATTCGGGGATTTGTGGACTTGGGTGTACGGGTATTTCGGGATTTAGGGACTTGGGTGTTTGAGAATATGGAGATTCGGGAATCTGGGGATTTGGATGCTTGAGAATTTGGGGATTTCTGAATTTGGGAGTTTGGGAGTTTCGGAATTTAGGGATTTGGGTGTTTGAGAATATGGAGATTTGGGGATCTGGGGATTTGGATGCTTGAGAATTTGGCGATTTGTGAATAGGGGTGTTTGAGAATTTCGGAATTTAGGGATTTTGGTGTTTGAGAGTTTTGGGGCGTGGAGATTTGGATATTTGCGGATTTGGATGTTTGAGAGTTCTGGAATTTAGGGATTCGGTTGTTTGAAAATTTCGAGATTTGGAATTTGAGGATTTCGACTTTTGAGAGTTTCGGGATTTGGAATTTGAGGATTTCGACTTTTGAGAGTTTGGGGATCTGGGAATTTGAACGTTTGAGAAGTTCGGGAACTAGGGAATTTGGAACTATGGACGCTTGTAACTAGGGAATTTAGAACTACGGACGCTTGGATCTAAGAAATTTGGAACTATGGACGCTTGGAACTAGTGAATTTGGAACTATGGACGCTTGGAACTAGTGAATTTGGAGCTATGGACGCTTGGAACTAGGGAATTTGGAACTATGGACGCTTGGATCTAGGGAATTTGGAACTATGGGTGCTTGGATCTAGGGAATTTGGAGCTATGGACGCTTGGAACTAGCGAATTTGGAGCTATGAACGCTTAGATCTAGGGAATTTGGAACGATGGACACTTGGAACTAGTGAATTTGGAGCTATGGACGCTTAGATCTAGGGAATTTGGAACTAAGGGCGCTTGGATCTAGGGAATTTGGAACTATGGACGCTTGCAACTAGGGAATTTGGAACTAGGGAATTTAGAAAATAGCAAATTCTAGTTTACGAAACTTTGGAACTAGGGAATCTAGAATTTCCTAGACCTATAGAATTTAAGAATTTGGAATTATGGAAACTGGGGAATTTGAGGACTTGGTGCAAACTATGAAATTTAGAATCTAGAGAAGTTGAGAATTTAAAAGTATGTGTCCTAGGGAATTTAAGGATTTGAATACTAC
The DNA here is from genome assembly GCA_945859595.2 of Megachile willughbiella. Taxonomy (NCBI): domain Eukaryota; kingdom Metazoa; phylum Arthropoda; class Insecta; order Hymenoptera; family Megachilidae; genus Megachile; species Megachile willughbiella. The sequence goes on along the minus strand of OX243798.1, from coordinate 11,702,754 downwards.
AATTAGGCTATTCCAAATTTCAGAATGTGTTCATTTATTTTAAAAATTCGAAAATTGAAATTCGAGAATTTGTAATAACCAACTAATTCGATATCGAACGAACTAATTTGATATGAAACCTAACCTAACCACGAATACTCACACGAGAAGTATAGCGTCGAACGAAGCACCGCATACCGTACGTTTCGCTTCGATTTAGCCGGGTGTTGCGTTTCGAAACAACGCACCGATGGATTCTAATTACTTCTCGCCGAATCGTATGTTGTTTGACCGATCGGCCCGTGTTGCTTTTTCATCGGGAATCTGAAATAACAGCGTTCCGTTTGTATTTTTCTAGGAGAGGCGGTATCGATGTTGATCCGAGTGTCGACGGAACAGAGACTTTGGTTTATTCCAATTTCCACGTACTCCGCGAAATCTCTATCGATGTTTGCGCAAAATTGTTTCGGCGCATGCGCCGATCGTTGCGGGCTGATTTGTAACGAAAAGTCGCGTTAGAAACGTGTTTGTTCGCGAACGGAAGTCCGGTAAACATACCGCTTGAAGGCAGATTTAGAGCAGCTGCTTGTTGATTGCATGAAATAAAAGTACACGTTAAAGTGCAAAGTCAGCGTTGTCCCGATAGCTCCGGGGATAGCGTGTTGGCTCACCATCCCGTGGATCTCCGGTTCGAATCCCACTTGGGTCTACTACTTTTTCATCAGCCTCTGTATACTACTGTTACTCTAACGCGAACTTTAATGGACTCGTGTTCCTACAGAAAAAAAAAAGTTCCTTCAACATACTTGAATAAAGCATACACTCCGCGAATAGAGAGTGCATTATCCCATTCATTAAGCTCGCGCTGTTTCGACGCTAAATTTACTCGGGTTTGACACACTTTCAAGATCGTAAGTTGTGTGTCGATATAAAGTAAATTTTGAAAATTTGTGAATTGATGTATTTGATTTTCTTACGGGTCAACATTTGTCTTACGGTGTACATACTACTTAAGTCGTTACTTATGGATTTCAACATACATATATATTGTATTATTTATGAGATGTGCTGTCTACAGGTTGTATTATTTATTTGGGGTATTGTCAACGCGTTGTATCATCAACGCACTGTATTTTTCACGGGTTGTATTCTCCACAAGTTGCATTTTCTACGCGTTGTGTTCTCCACGTGTTGTGATTTTCACGCGTTGTGTTCTCCACACGTTGTGTTTTCTACGTGTTGTAATTTGTTTACGTTGTATTCTCCATGCGTTGTGTTCTTCATGTGTTGTGTTCTCCACGCGTTGTGTTCGCCACGTGCTGTGTTCTCCACGCGTTGTAATTTGTTTGCGTTATATTCTCCACCCGTTGTAATTTGTTTGCGTTGTATTCTTTATGCGTTGTGTTCACCACGCCTTGTATTCTCCACGCGTTGTGTTCTCCACGCGTTGTGTTCGCCACGCGTTGTGTTCTTCACGCGTTGTGTCTTCCATGTGTTGTAATTTGTTTGCGTTGTATTCTCCACGCGTTGTGTTCTTCATGTGTTGTGTTCTCCACGCGTTGTGTTCTGCACGCGTTGTGTTTTTCATGTGTTGTGTTCTCCACGCGTTGTGTTCGCCACGCGCTGTGTTCTCCACGCGTTGTAATTTGTTTGCGTTATATTCTCCACCCGTTGTAATTTGTTTGCGTTGTATTCTCTATGCGTTGTGTTCACCACGCCTTGTATTCTCCACGCGTTGTGTTCTCCACGCGTTGTGTTCTCCACGCGTTGTGTTCTCCACGCGTTGTGTTCTCCACGCGTTGTGTTCGCCACGCGTTGTGTTCGCCACGTGCTGTGTTCTCCACGCGTTGTGTTCCCCACGCGTTGTAATCTCTTCACGTTCTATTTCACCCGCTTTGTAATCTCCACACATTGCATTAACAATGATCCCTATCCTCCACTCATTCTATTACCAAATTCAAAAATCTTGCATTCCTAATACTCCGCCCATATCAATAAGCTCAGCATGATATCAACCGTAACTTAAAAATAAACTTGAACTTCCATAGATCAAAACCTAATCGTTCTAACCACCTAATCTTATTCAGCACCCAAACTAAATCCTCCAAAACCTTCATCCACAAATACCCTAAAAATACCTCCCCCATTCAAATCTAACATCAAAACGAATTCGACTTCTCGACAAATAATATCCGTAATATTATACTTCAAGTACATACCACATATGTATATACATATGCAATATTCACGCACGCGGAAAGAACTGTTCCGTGCTACGCCACTGCATCTCTTCAGCATCTCGCGAATAGAAAGGGAGGAAAGGAAGATGGAAGACGGGAAACGCGAGCTTTCTCTGTCTCTCTCTGATTTGTCGAATGTTCCCTTTGTACTTAGCCATGACGAAGACGATAACAACGGGACAAAGAAGAAGAAGAGCAGCACACCGAGACCGGGCTGCCTTGATGCGATAACATTGGATCTGATGTGGATTACGGCGTACATCGTCGGATTGTGCTTCATAGCGATTTTCGCCGACGTTCTGGTGATCTTGTCTATTGGAATGCTTCTACGGAAAGCTGACTGGAGGGATGAATGATTGGAGAGTAATTTCACCGTTCGGTGCGCAGGATTCTCATACGACGTCCATTTGCGTTGGTAAATGTCACTCGGAAATGGCACATTCTTTTAATGACGATCGAATAGATGGCTATTGATACGAGGTGCGATAACGGACCCAGTTCACGCTTTATTTCTTTCGATAAATTTTATGTTCCTATTTTGTCACTTTGTTTGTTTAAACTTCTAGTGATTGTATGTGAATAAATATTGATTTAAACCACATGTCATTGATTACAATAATTCATGTATCAGTTACTAATATCTAGTGCAAATAAATTAAGGATTTGTATGCATGTTTTGATATGTCCTACATATGTGTGATATAAGTGATATAATTACATATGTGTATGTGAATAAATGTAAATACATGTTATTGACAAAAATATTTCACATATCAGTTACTAATATCTAGTGCAAATAAATGAAGAATTTGTATGCATGTTTTGATATGTCCTACATATATGTGATATAAGTAATACAATTACACATATGTATGTGAATAAATATAACATGTTACTAACAAAAATAATTCAGATATGAGTTACTAATAAACTTTGTAGATAGTTAAGAATTTTGTTTTGCATATTTTTATACATGAACATATTCATAAGTATATTATTTGTGTACCATAAGTATGTCACAAAATAAGAATTTGTTTAAAGTATCAATAACTGAATATATCACCATACAAAGTATTATAAAATATATAAAGACACATTAACATAAAAAAATGATAAATAAAGTCTGACTTATTAATCGCAAATAAAATAAGAAATAAATTTACTTTGCAAAGAGGAGATATTTACTGTAAACAGCACTGAACTCGATGTTAGGAAAATTCTGTGAAACCATTACTTAGGTAGCGACACAACGAAAGACAAGCAAGCAATCTAGATGGTATCGGTGTTTGAAACTTATGTTGCAGGATTACCTTTTGTACCAACCTCGATCGAAGTTGCCCTCTGAGTGTACCGTAAGTTTTAGATTAATTTCATCCTGGAATAATAAATAAAGCAGTACAGAGATACGATCGATATGCAACTTCTCGATAGGTAGCTTTTATCGAAGTTAAAGAGCCGTGAAAAATATTTTCTCCTCATTCTTGTTCTTATACTATTCTATCGATGTACAATAGCACCCTAAACCAACTAGGTCTAGGGAAAATTTGATAAATTTTAGAGAAAGTTTTGATAATTTAGGAAAAGCTTGCAAAAACACTAAGGAATTTTAGAATTCACAAATTTCTCATTTTGGAGAATATATCTAGGGACTTTTTGGACAGATGAACGTAGGAGCTGGGGATTTCTTAAATTAGGGAATATTGAACGTAGGGAAATATTGGACTTCAGTCTTTGGGGATATTTTGCACGGGAGAATATTAGATCTAGGGATTTCTACGAGTTAGTATTCCGGTTCTAGGGATATTTCGACTGAGTGAATAACCTTGATCCCTTTATCTAGGGATATCCTGGACTAAATAACATGGGGTCTAGTGATATTTTGGACAGTAGAACAGAGAGTCTAGGGACATTTTGGTAGAGGATACTGGGAATAATTTCTTCCACTAGAACGTGATCTAGGGACTTCGTGAAATGTGGAATATAGAAGCTAGTTTTTTGGACTAGGGAATATGAGAACCTGGGAAATTCAGAAATGGAGAATATGGAAAAGAGAATTTGGGAAACTAGGAAATGAGAGCAGGAATTTGGAAATTTGAAAAATTGATGATAGGAAATGTGCGAAGCAGAGAATTTCTTATGTGAGTAATATGAAAATTTAAAAATTTGAAAATTTGAGTTTTCATAGATTTGAAGATTAGGAGACCCGAAAATCTGCAAATTAGGAAGTTTGAAATGATCTAAATTTGAATCGAATGTTCGAAATTTCTTAAATTGGAACGTACGAAGATTTGAGAATGACAAAATTTGGAGAAATAAGGAAACTTGAAAATTTTGAAACTAGGTCGTACGAACATTTCTATGTCGAAAAATTTCTAACACGGTTAACGTAGAATATTCAAAATCCAACGAAGAGCGATGAAAGCTATTTGCCTATGTTTCTTCGCCGTCCGTCGGTACAATTCCAACGGCTGTCAACCACTGGACATCCATCTTAATCGTGTATTTTTTTGCCCCCATCCGTCACGATCAATCGGATAAGAGCCGGTGCAATGATTTTCTCGTTCGTTCTTGCGAAACAGTCCCGCGCAATCGTAGCACATGATCGAGCCCCGCAACTGGTTTCGTCGATGAATAATCGATGAACGTCGAATTATCATAATTCACGAGGACAAGTCTGTATTATCTCGGTTGCGTTTGATTCCCGTCGAATCGATTCTATTTTCTACAGATTTCCTTCGCAGATTCCCTTTGTGCTCGATCGCGACTACACAAGGAAAAAAGGGCTCGGAAATATCTTTCCTTTTCCGAGTTTCTTTTCTGGCGGTGAAAAAATTGATCGAGTCTGTTGCTTTTGTGCTCGACGACAATGGAGGAACGCACGGTCCGTGGAAAACTGGATATCCTGATGAGATAACATCGAAGATCACGGTCATCGAATTTTCTTCATGGAAAATACGCGGGCGACCCCGGCAAGAATAGCCCGCATGATCGAATTTCGTGCATCCCACATGCTGTTTGTAGAGCGATTCGAAACTTTGTCACGGAACTTAACCCTTTGCACTCTTTTGCGACACTTTCGCACGGACGAAATTGATTTTCCACATACTCGATGAATTTTCGTGCAGCTAACTTCAATTTGGGGATTTAGGAATTTGGCAATTTCAATATTTGGGGATTTAGTGATTTGAGGGTGTTGGGATTTGAGGATTCGAACATTTAGGGATTTCAGGATTGAGCAATTTTGGAATTTAGGCATTTGGGAATGCAGGGATTTAGGGATGTAGAGATTTGGGGATGCAGATTTTTGGGGATGTAGGGATTTGAAGATGTGGGATTTGGGGACGTGGAGTATTAACGATGTAGGGATTGGGAAATGTGGAGATCTGGGGAAGTAGGGATTTGGAGATGTGGGATTTGGGGATGTGGGGAGTTGACGATGTAGGGATTGGAAAATGTAGAGATTTGGGGATGTAGGGATTTGGAGATGTAGAGATTTCGGGATGTAGGGATTTGGGAATGTAAAGTTTTGGAAATGTAGGGATTTGGAGATGTGGGATTTGGGGACGTGGAGTGTTGACGATGTAGGGATTGGTAAATGTGGAAATCTGGGGATGTACGGATTTGGAGATGTGGGATTTGAGGATGTGAGAGTTGGCGATGTAGAGATTTGGGGATCTAGGGATTTGGGAATGTAAAGTTTTGGAAATGTAGGGATTTGGAGATGTGGGATTTGAGGATGTGGAGAGCTGACGATGTGGGGATTGGAAAGTATGAAGATTTGGGGATGTAGAGATTTGGAGATGTGGGATTTGAGGATGTGGAGAATTGTCGATGTAGGAATTTGGGAATGTAGAGATTTGGAGATGTAAGGATTTGGAAATGTGAGATTTGGAGATGTGGAAAGTTGTCGATGTAGTGATTTGGGAATGTAAAGATTCGGAGATGTAGGGATTTTGACATGTGGGATTTGGATATGTGGACATTCGACGATATAGGGATTGGGAAATGTGGAGATTTGGAGATGTAAACATTTGGAAATATAGCAATGTGAAGTTGTAGATATTTGGGGATGCAGGAACTTGATCATGTAGGGATTTGAGGATGTAGAAATTGTGCACATACGGATTTGAAATTTTGGAAAGAAATAATTTTATTTTTCTAACGACAGACCTAATAGCGAGGCAAGAAACGTACCTATTCTCTTCTACTTCAACTACCTATTATCAAGGCTACTTGTCCCAATACCAGTTATCATAATTTGGATGTCTCCTAACTCCCATTGAACTAATCCTTATCTTATCATTCAAATTTCATCGGAACTACAGGTCAATGCTCGGATCTGACAAAAAACTCTTAGTTGGTCAGGCAATGTTTTCACAAAGTCATTGTATTGTTACTAAAGCTGTGAAATAACTCTATTTCCATGATAGTTCAAACTATAAAAGGAGCAATTCTGGAAGGTGAATAAATTTCAGCTATGAAATCCTTTAATTGTCTCTCTAGTTACCTCGTTGATGTATTGACTAGTTATCTCCGTATACGAGTGACCGCAAAGGGTTAAATTCACTGAACGTTTTTGTTTTCGATCGACGTAATCACGAGGAAAAATACGAGCGGTCAAGAAACACGGTTCGTTCTTTACTTGGGAAAGGTCAATGAGGTCGGAACGACCACCTCGAATTTATCGATGGAATTCGAACGAATCATTAATCAGAGTTCGCGATTTATCGCAGTCGGAGATTAGGGAGTTGTCGGAGTTGCTTTATCGTTGAACTTGGAAGTTCCAGCGTCGTGTGGGAAATGGATGTGTGACTTTTGCTTGTGGATGATTTATTGATGATTTATTTATGATTTATTCCCGAGAATTGCAGCAGGTAACTCGTTTTCTTTTCACTTGGATCTCACTATGATCTTTCGTATAATTATGAGGGTGAACATTTATCATGTCTAAAAATGAATGTTTATGTTAAACCGAATAACATTTATCAGGTTAAATGATCAAGTTTGGTAAATGATTTTTAAGGGCAAAGAAAATTTATTGTGTAAATTGGACAGAGATTGCTTTGTTATTATTTTATTTATTCGATTAATATAATCACTTAATTAATAAGATTTTATCGGGACAAGTTTATTATTACTATTATTACTTACAAACTAATATCTACGTTATAATTATAATTTATTGAATAATTCATACCTACTTTACAATTCATTGAATAATTCAAATGCAATTCTATATCCAACTCCGTTGTCAGGTTCCCCTTCGTGAAATTCTACATTAATTTTTGAACTCTATAAAATTTTTCTGACACAAATTTATTATTATCATTTCTTATTTAATTAGTAGAATAATAATAACACAGAATTGCAGTGATTAACAATTGAAGCAGTTGTAAAAGGTCAGTTATATAATTTGATCACATGTAATTGAATTGCTATATAATCGGAGTGCAATATAATTGAATTACATAATTGTAATACAACGTATTTGAAATACAATGTAATTGAATTAATATACATTCGAAATGCAATATAACTGAATTACAATATAATTGAAGTACCATGTAATCGACTTGCCATCCAACTAAAGTGTAAATGAATTACTACAAGATTAAAGTACAATGCACTTGAAATACAATATAATCGAATTACTACGAAGCTCGATACTGAATCACAACATAATTGAAATACTATGTTCTTACAAAGCAACATGAAATACAACACAATTGAAGCAAAACATATCTGAATTAACACGTAACTGACACACAGTACCATTAAATTACTCCATAATTAAAGTGCAACGCACTTGAAATACAATGTAATCGAATTACCATACATTCGCAAAGGAATAATTGGAGCCGAACGTAATTAAATTATTATACAACTGCAATACAGTGTAATTAAATCACTCCGCAACGAAAGTACAACATACTTGAAATACAATACATCTGAAATGGAATTTAATCAGAATCGATCATTAAATAGCTTCGTAATTGAATTATCAGAAATTTCAGCCGCGGTCAAAACGAGAACATATTGTTCGAAACAGCGAAATAAAGGTCCATACAGTTTACCCGAAAACACGTATCGCTAATTATTCCGCAGAGAAATCCGAGTTTTCGACGATAAATAATATAACCCGCAATTGATAATTTCGCGTTGTATCCATTTGTCATTGACAATTTGTGGGGCTGGAGAAACGCGGGGAAGATTCATCGATCTTTTGCCTAACAGCTAATCGTTCAATTTTCCAGCGTTTAACGTCGTCGACGGGAATGAAAGAGGTAGCAGAGCCTATCGGGGGTAAAATCGATAGCTCGTGGGTGAATTTTGAAGCGGTTAACGACACTTGAGGGGTTGCCTCTATAATTCATGAGGCCTGTGAAAGGAAGGATCGGATCAGGTGGCCGGTTGCCACGGTTTTTCTTCTCGTACGTCCATCGCCGTGATTATCGCCGTTCTCCTGCTAATGAAATAAATTACAACCCTCGATCCTTTTCCGTTTCTCGTCTCCTAGATGGAAAAATTATTCGACCACTTTGTATCGGTGCCCTTCGTTAATCATCCCTTTGTTCGCCTGTTACATACTCGATTTACCCTTCTGCCATCTTAGCCACTTTTACGTCTTTCCAGACGTTTATTTGTAAAATCATCTACAAAATGGTCAAACTAATATTCCGATATTTTTTTTTTCAATCAGATATTTTTTTATGTATCTCAAAATTTTTCAATTGAATATATGCTTTAAATTTATAGGTTACATACATGCATCATATGTTTAGATTACATATGTTCTTGAAATTGTTTGATTACATAAATACTTCAAATCATTACATTTCACAGAAACTTCAAATTGTTTGTTTACACAAATACTTTAAATTTTTCAATTACATACATGTTTTAAATCTGTAGGTTACATATGTACTTCATATGTTTAGATTACATATGTTCTTGAAATTGTTTGATTACATAAATTCTTCAAATTATTAGTTTTCACAAAAACTTCAAATTGTTCGATTACACAGATACTTCAAATTTTTCGATTGTACAGATACTTGAAACAGTTCGACTAGACAAATACTTCAAATTTTTCGATTGTACAGGCACTCGAAATAGTTCGATTAGACAAATGCTTGAAACTACACGATAAGAGAAACTTCAAATTTCAATCATCTTCAAATTTCCCGATTACACAAAAACTTGAAGATCTGCGATCAGTGAAAACGTAGAAGTTTAAAAGCACGATCGAACGATTCGTAGAACTTCAAGGATGGTGAACACGTTCTTCAATCTCAATAAACGAATCCCGCGTTGAAGGGTTCGAAGTTTCGAAGACTTTCGATCTTCGGAATATGTTTCGACAGGGATTTAAACTCGAATAAAGTTCCCGTATTTTGCTCGTAGCTACGCGAAAGAATTCGAAGCGGATCGAGGCTATCGCTAGCGGAACAATTATCGATTCCAGAGAAAGATGAAAGTCCTCGGTGGATCTCGCAACGCGAGCCGCAAAAATGTCTGAAAATTTCAATCGAGCTGCACGCGTTTTTCTCCTCTTGCCACCCTCTCGTATCGAACCGTCTAAAATTCAACCCCTTCCGCATCATTGCACGGTGGATTCCCAGATTTTCGATAAGTCTGATACCCGTTTTCGAACCGTGGAACATTATTGAACGCACGAACAGAGCTCGACGGCCAGATTGGAAAATGTACCCTCAAAATGAAGACTGATCATTTCGCAGTGAAATTTGATATTTATGACATCAGATACTTATACATATAGTGGCTTTCGGATAGCATCTCTCTGTACGACCACTATAGTGGCTTCATTTTGATACCGAGTTAATTTTGTCGATCATTACGGCGAATTATAATGTAACCCTTTGTCGTACCCTTATTGTCCCTATGCTACACTCGTCAAGCACATTGCAGGTCAGATACAACAAATCTAAATAGCATTTGCACCGTGAGTGAGTTTGGAGGTTAACCTCTTAGGCACGACACTATAGTGGCTTTCGCGGCCATCTCTCTGTGCAACGGTCCACTATAGTGGCTTTCGCGAATGTCATCGTAGATCACATAGTGCCACTCTACTGTCTCACTCACCGTTTCAATCGAATGATCCTTTTCATGTTTTGATTCGCACTTTTTCACCACGTTTTATAAGAGTATTAACAGATCCCACAAAAGTACATTACATGTGAATAAAAGGTAACGCCAAGTTTAGGCACCATGGGACCTCTTTGCACTGATACACGATGTTGGAAACATTTGGAAATTATTTTGTGAATTTTCTAAAAAAGTGAATTATCAAAGTTAAAGTATATCATATCTACTCGCTAAGAGCAGCATTGTCACACATTGTGCTGTTTATAATTGTCGAAATCTGTCGTTCAGAGAAGCAGCGTAAAGTTCAGCCATGCCTAAGAGGTTAAGTATGGTGGGTTCAGATTCGACTCTGTTTAATTTAAACGTGTATTTATTTATTTACTTATTCATTCATTTATTCATTTATTCTCTCATTTATTTATTTCATAACGTATTCATTAATGCATTCATTTATTTCTTCATTTATTTATTCAGTTATTTATTCATTTATGTATTCATTTATTTATTACGTATGGGAAAATCTCATTAGAGTATACAATTTTAAATAAAGAATGTACACGTGTACAATGGAATTCATATGAATATTATTTGTAAAAATTAGAATTGAAAAATTAAAAAATTTGTTTTAAATATTAAAGTATTTTCTGCACTCATATGTAGGTAAAGGCATATGTTATCCAAAAAACTATTAATCAACAATGATCAATTATTTTTGCAATTAATCATTTTTCACATTAAAGTGAAACTGATAGAGCAATGCTCGCATATTAAAAATCGTTATATATCGTACGTATTATATCTCTAAGCCACTGTATGGAGTATCGTGTTTTCAAAGAAAGCGAACGGAAAAACAAATACGTCGATGACTAACGTGAAGTTATTTCATCGCATAAAGGTCCAAAGAGCATCACTGCTTTCGCAATATATCAAACTTTTCGTTTAGAGAAACTCTGATCTTGTTTACAACGCTCGTTTGCTTACAGATTATTTTTTGAAATCCTTCAGCATTTTTGCCAAATATTTGACTACCGAAGATATTGCGATATTAATCTCTCGAAAAACGTTGCTGGACTTCCGAGCTATCGCGGTATCGATTTCCATTCGTGCTTCAAAAGTTCGCGTTTGCGGAATTATATACCGATGTACATAAGTACGATAACTATTTTTACAAAATTTAACTTCCTCTTTCATATTTAGACATTCATTATTGATGTAATAGTATAGTTTGTATGACAGTTGCGGCATTTAGGTTAGAACGTACATTTATTAATTATTATTTGAAGACTAAATATGTAAACCTGAAAAATTTTGAATTTGAGAACTAAAAAACTTTGAAACTACGAAACTTGAAAGTTTGAATAATTGAATGATTGAACAAGCGAACAAGTGAACAAGGGAATAATTGAACAATTGAACAAGTGAATAATTGAACAATTGAATAATTGAACAATTGAACAAGTGAACAAGTGAACAAGTGAACAATTGAACAAGTGAACAAGTGAACAAGTGAACAATTGAACAAGTGAACAAGTGAATAATTGAATAATTGAATAATTAAATAATTGAATAATTGAATAATTGAATAATTGAATAATTGAATAATTGAATAATTTAATAATTGAATAATTGAATAATTGAATAATGGAATAATTGAATAATTGAATAATTGAATAATTGAATAATTGAATAATTGAATAATGGAATAATTGAATACTGGAATACTAGAATACTGGAATATTGGGATACTGAAATACTGGAATACTGAATTACTGAAATATTGAAATACCAGAATACTTGAATACTGGAAAACTTGGAAACTTGAAAGCTTAACTAACTTAATAACTTGTAAACTTGGAAACTGCGAATTTTTAAATGAAAAAATTTGAAAATACGAAACTTTGAACAGTAAAAGACCTAAAAAATTTGAGAACTTAAAAATATGAAAATGTAAGCTCCTAGAGCTTCAAGATCCAAGTGATAAAATTAAGTATAAATTTTCTTCCTTATACGTTGCCTGCTTAGCAGCCCGTTGAAAACGCCGATGTAAATGGCTTCCACTGTATTCCGTGTTGTTTTCGCGAATTGCAATAGGTACTCGTGTTCAGAAGACGTTAACCAGCGACGCACAATATTTTGCGATCACGGTGCATCGTTGTTGATGATATTCGGATGGAACCTCGGGTTTAAAGTAAATATTTGCGTTTCGCTTAGCACGCATACGACACGCTTCCACGTTATTATGTCCCATAGCCAACGGGCGGTGAATTTTGCCGTAGCTGGATGAACGTAAAGCGTCACGTCGCATTTAATCTGATGCCTTTTTTCCTCGGTTATTAGATCGCTCTGACACGAAGCGTGTCTTCCGTCTCTCGTTTCGCTCCCCGTACCGTCAGAACACCGTCCTTCCGCCATTCTTGCTCTAGCTTCTTCCTTTTTTCTTCGGTGAGCCATCAGAATCCTCTTTCCGACGCTGCAACACGCTGGAACCGTTGTGTTTGACGTTCGAAAAGATTTAATTGGCTGAAGTATCGCCTCTCATAAATTTGAAAGCGGTTCCTACATTATTCCTCGTTCAGGAGATTCATTTTCCCTGCTGATTAATAAATTATGCAAAAGGTGAACCAGGTAACGCTAACTTTTTTTCAATGCTTTATCGCGGGTAATTTGTTATTTTGGAATCATTTGGAAATATTTTGTGAATTTTCTAAAAAGGTAAATTATCAAAGTTACAGTATATCATATCTTTGGGGAAAATTTAATCGTGAAAAACTTCGTTCCAATGTACTCGAGAACAGCATTGTCATACACTGTAGTGCTGTTCACTCGTAATTCGCGTCGAACCGTACAGGAAGCAGTGCCACCTAAGCCTAAGAAACCTCTAATTCCCCACATCCAGAAATCAGTAGCTAACAAAAAATTTCCAAAATTATCCACAAACAAAAAACATTGAGCCTTCCTCTGGTAAAGTGTACATTTCCTGGTGGAAACACCGTAGAGAAACGTCGTGGGACTTAATCCCCTAATCACTTTAAGGTCCATTAATATCCTGGCAAATTCCGTGCATAGAGAAACAGACAGCCAGGGGATCAGCGTTAATGTAAACACGCCGGACGAACACGATTATATTTTCATCCGTTGGATGATGAATAGAAATTACCTTGTTACCTGTCAAAGGTAGAACACGCCGACGTTGCATGTGGAAATCGTCGTCCATCGCTTGTGCGTGTGCGCCTGGATTTTTTAATCGAATCGCCCGTGGTCCAACGTTGTGGACCGGTGAAAAATTCACAGCTTAATCCGGATACGGGATTTTATATCCATTTGAGAGACGGCCATACGCCGGTGACAGGTTCGAGTTAGCTCCGATTCGCTTGACGACGAGTTTTCAACCGGTGTCATTTCCCGCCGCCACTTTCGAACGTTTCACTGATTTCCGGTACGCTGAACCGGATGGAAAACGCGCCATGCAGACAGCTCCTCGTTCATCCACGTGCTTTCTTTCTGCTTTCGAATATCGGCCAACGCTATTTGCTCGTGAAACTGCTAACTTATTGCACGTCAAATGCTCGATTTTCGTGCGTGGATAATATGGATGCCATTTGGTGACGTTTGTGATGTTGGTGGATATTTTATCGTTGTGTAGACTTAGCAATTTTTTTAAATATTACGTTAATATTTTAACTTTATTTTGGTCGTTGTTCTTTATATTTCTATAAAAGTTTCCATGATGCAAATTCTGTTGCTTTTGGATTTCTTAAATCCATCAAATTTTCGAATCCACGAATTCCATAAATTCTGCAAAACCTCAAGTCTCCCAAATCCTACATACTCCCTCAATCATCCACATCCTCCACATCTTCAAACTCCTAAATCCCTAAATCCTAAATTTCCAGATCCTCAAATTTGCAGATCTCTAAATCCTAAATTTCCAGATCCTCAAATTTGTAGAACCCTAAATTCTAAATTTCCAGGTCCCCAAATTTGCAGATCTCTAAATCCACAAACTCTCTAAATTCTCCAAGTTTCTCAATTCTCCAAAATCCCCCTAATCCCTAAAATTCCTCAAAACCTCAGAATCTTTAAATTTCCGAATTCCCCAATTCCCAGGTCTCCACATCACCAAGTCCCCAAATTGTCTATACCTGCTAAAAATTCTCCAAGTTCCCAAAATCCCCAGAATCCCTAAAATTCCCCAAATCCTCCGAATCTTCAAATTTCCGAATTCCCCAATTCTCAGATCACCAAGTCCCCAAATTGCCTATACTTGCTAAAAATTCTCCAAGTTCCCAAAATCCCCAGAATCCCTAAAATTCCCCAAATCCTCCGAATCTTCAAATTTCCGAATTCCCCAATTCTCAGATCACCAAGTCCCCAAATTGCCTATACTTGCTAAAAATTCTCCAAGTTTCCCAAAATCCCCCGAATCCCTAAAATTCTCCAAGTTTCCCAAAATCCCCCGAATCCCTAAAATTCTCCAAATCTTCGGAATCTTTAAATTTTCAAATTCCCCAATTCCCAAATCACCAAGTCCCCAAATTGTCTATGCTTGCTAAAAATTTTCCAAGTTCTCAAAATCCCCCGAATCCCTAAAATTCCGCAAATCCTCGGAATCTTTAAATTTTCAAATTCCCCAATTCCCAGATCACCAAGTCCCCAAATTACCTACACCTCCTACAAATTCTCCAATTTCCCCAAATTCCCCCAATCCTCCGAATCCCTAAAATTCCCCAAATCCTCCGAATCTTCATATTTCCGAATTCCCCAATTCCCAGATCTCCACATCACCAAGTCCCCAAATTACCTATACCTCTTACCTTTCGAACCCTAAAAGTTCTTCCCCAAAAAACCCCACCGCACTCCCGAGTATATCCAATAAAGAGACACGTAAGCTTTCACAGAAGGCAATTGAAACTTTCACAAAGAAATACCATAGATCGTCGAAACGGAACAAGGACTATTAATTTAGTGGAAAACGAGCTACCACATACTATGACAAATGATACAGAGATTTACCGTCTGCCAAACGGTCTGACTCTCATTACGATATATTAGCGGTGCAAATGCAGGTGCGGCAACAGCACGGACGTCCACGTCCCGTCACATAAATATATGTCCCCCATAGAATCATGAATACGAAGCCGTGCACGGAAACTAGGCAAGAGGAAACGATTTTCCGGCCAGTCCGTAGGTTTTCCTAAATTAAATGCCGCATCGTCAATAGGTTCTCGTTCGTTCGTTTCTCCCGGCCGTTTGTTTCGTCCCGGACCGTTTCATGAAAATCTCCGCGAGATTTAATTGAAACGCAACGAGCGCACGGACGCGTTGCAAATTCTGCGAAGCGTCTATGATACTCGTTAAATCGAGACTGTAATTACGGCGATAATTGCCATCGGTATTTGGTTGCCGATGAAACTTACGATTCGCGCTTGGATGAAAATGTCTTGCTAGAAATGATTCAGCTCTTCGGCTCGTTTATTAGAAAAATCACAAATTAATCACACTTTTACGTAGAATTTTCGGTGCGGATCTTTCGACTGATCACGAAATATCGTGGCTAGATTATATGGGTATTGATCTTATAATGAGTGTTTTAAACTACTTCGTTGCATTTATTTATGTACAATCATGTGTTCATGTGTTCAACGTGTGTAGTTTGTAAAATGCTCGTAGTATGCTCATTTGAGAATTATTTAGCAAAATACTTGTAACAAGGTCGATCTATAAAATGTCCGGTCATTATACAGACTGTGGGTGGTAGTTAGGTTAGGTTTTAAGAGCCAGTATATACTTGCAAAGATGGAAGATCTGGAAAGATATGTGAAAGACGAGATAGTTCATGTGGAAGAGGATAATTATAGACCTCCTTCCTGGTTGAACCAGAGAGATATTAGAGCAACCTCAGGTTATGTTAGGTTAAGTTTTAAAGGTCACTATATACTTGTAACCTTGAAAGGTCTGGTTATGTGAGAGTGGAAAATCACATGTGGAACAGAACAGTTATAGACCTGTCTCTGGTTGAATCGGAGATGTAGGGTTAGATTAAATGTAGGTTAAGTTAGTTTCTAGAGACCACTATACTACTTGTAATCTTTGAAGACCTGGATAGTTACGTGAGAGTTAAAAATCACATGTGGAACAGAAGTTATAGACCTTGTTTCTGATCGAACCAGGGAGATGTTGGATTAGATTAATGTGAGGTTAAGTTGGGTTTTAAGGACCACTATACTACTTGTGATCTTCGAAGATCTGGTAATTTACGTGAGAGTCAAAAATCACATGTGAATCAGAAGATTCTGATTGAATCAGAAATGTTGGCTTGAACCTCAGCTAACTTAACATGTTGCTCAATGAACCATTATATAAAATGTCCGAACCATTTGTAGAATACCCATTAAATACATCGAACATGTTACAAAATGCCTCCATTACCTGTTACATTTATGTTATTCTAGCAGATGTTCAGGAACACAACAGCGGCGGTGGCGGGAGGTTGACAATTTGGAAATTACCGTTAACAGGATTATCGGCTTAAGCAAATTTAATCTCGTAAATCAAATAACGGGGCCTTTCTCGCATTACTGAACAGGCGGAATTCAGACTGTTACCACGGGTAGAAGGTTGTTACATTTACGACGTACAGATCACATCGTGGTTAACATTCGCGTTAAGGCAGACACGGTGCTCGGCTACGAAACGAAGAAATGACTTTTTATTACGTTCGCGTGATGGGGATACGATTAGATGGCAATCGAAATATTTTACGAGCGAATCGCGCGTTTTACAGTCCTCGTAACGCTGTTACGTGCGATGGAAAACGATTGATCGATAAAAGCAGCTGGGACCTGAACTGGGGTTTTCGATTAAAAATGGCTGGAAATTGTTGAAACACTGCTGAAAGATTTATGAACTGCTGCTGAAATCTTTCGATGGTCTTTTTAAACTTGTTTCAACTGTTTCAAACCTCTCAGTTCTCTTCACGTCTTTTTAAACCTGTTTAAACTCTATTAAACTTGATCAAATACTGTAGCATACATAGTGCATGTACATTTGATGCATATAAGAAACTTGCTTTAATCAGCACGTAATTAGGAAGAAAATGTTGAAAGATTTATGATCTGACTTTGATTTATGATCCTGTTAAATGTTGCAACATGAATATACATATACACATACATACGTATACGTATACATACGTATGTGTATACATACATATTAAATGTATATAAGAAGTTTGATTGTTCAGACTTTTCGTTCAAACATCAATAATCAACACATAACTGTTTAATAAATGAAAATATCTTTTTCCACGAACTATTTTCAATATTTTATTGCGTGTGCTCTCTTCTTCGAGTTATTCTATGACCACTACAAAAATGTATCACATAAATAAATTTGTCAAAATCACACTGAAACTTATATCTAAGATACAGAAATGAAGTCTCGTAAACCGAAGACGTACAAATACGTCAAATGTCCCAGATGATGGTAATTTGCAAATACGCAGGTTCGAAAGTTATTAAAATTCAGTATCCACAGCATGCATCGGTTGAAATGCGGTAAATGTTTTCGCATATATCGTTCTGTCGAGCAATAACACATCGTCCTGGCGCAGCGTCGATTAAATGCCGAACAGGAAATCGCATCGAGATTACCGGAACATTTTAATTAAATTAAATTGACGTATTCGAAATTTTCCAGATAGGGGGAGAGAAGGGGTAGGAGGGTGCTTATACCCCGTGCAATACTTCAATAACGTAGCTCCGCGAGATCGACCGAAATCGAATATCGAATTCGAGAAGCGTAACGAACGCACTCCAGCCTGTCTCGAACAACGAAACGTTAAATTTCTCACCCCATTCGCGTTAGTATCCGCTCGTTCATCGATCATTCCACCAAATATTCTCTCAGGGAGTAAATTTATCGCTCGAATTTACCTTTAACGTTCCACTTTTGTCGACATGCCCTTCGTGCACGAGTGATCGGACGGAAAGAAACGCGTCTCGTTGAATTCTTAATCGATGTAAACTGAAGGTGTACGATGTTCGTGGGTAATAATGGAACATCGTAAAATGATCGGTTCACTGAAAATATCATTGTAGAATGGAGGGTGTTTGTTAGTTCCGGCACGTTTTGAGAGATGCTGGGGGTTGTTATAGGGCACACGGGGGTGATTCTGGGAGGTGGAGCGAGATTACTGCGGGATTTGCTTTTTCTGGGGAGAGTGAAATTAGGAGATTGCGGGGAGAATGATGGTTTTTGGGAAATTTTGGAATTTTGGGAATTTGGGATTTGGGGATTTTGGAATTTGGGATTTTGGGGTTTTGGGGATTTTGTGATTGGGGGATTTGGGGATTTGGGGTTTTTAGGATTTTGGGATTTGAGGATTTTGGGATTTGGTGATTTGGGAATTTGGGGATTTCGGAATTTAGGGATTTGAGGATTTTGGGATTTTGGGATTTTGGGATTTTGGGATTTTGGGATTTGAGGATTAGAGGATTTGGGGATTTGGGGATTTTGAGTATTGGAAATTTGGGAATTTTGAGATTTGAGGTTTTGGGGATTTGGGGATTTGGGGATTTTGAGTATTGGAAATTTGACAATTTTAAGAATGTGGAAATTTTGGAATTTGTGGATTTTGGGATTTTGGGTGTTTGGGAGTTTGGGACTTTGAGTATTGGGAATTTGAGAATTTGAGAATGTGGAAATTGAGGAATTTTGGAATTTTGAAATCTTAGAGTTTGGTGATTTGGGATTCGGGATATTTGGGTACTTGGAAATTTGAAATTCGGCAATTTGGAGATCTGGGAATTCCGTGACTTGAAAATTTCGTAATTTGTAGAGTTAGAAATTTAGAATTTTAAGATTTGAGGCAATGGAATTTTGGAATTTCAGGACTTAGAAACTTGGAATTTGGGAATTTGAGAATTTGAAGTCATGGAACTTTGGAATTTGGATTTCAGTACATTAGGGATTTGAGAGCTTAGAAATGAGACCATGATATTTTGGAATTTAGTGTCTTGGAAATTTGGAATTTTGCTATTTCATCATTCAGGAATTTCGACCGCTCTAGTTTGAATCTCGGAAACACTTAGTACTTTTAAAAAATTGGAATTTGCAATTCTAGTCTTGCGTGAAAATTTACGATATCAGAATTTGCGAATTTCGAAACTTGAAAATTAAGAATTTTTATCCTTGTTACCATACAATTTTATTAACTTGAAATCTTGGAGTTTAAAAATGTGGAAATTAATGAACTAATTTAAAACCTTAGTAATTAAACCTTGAAACCAATTAATCAAAGATTTAATAATCCAACTTACATAAACTAGAAAATTTCAGAATTTACACCTTCAGAAGCTGGCCAATTTCACAGATAAACCAGTCAAAATCCTTCAAGATGTCTCCTGTTCAGCGTATCTCCGTGTCTCCGAAAATCTTAATGCGTCCCTGGTCGCGATAACAATCACCCTACCGCGGATCAAAGCGGCCCCCGCGTTATCCCAGGTTCAAGCTAAAACGGCCACGTTTCTCTCGTCGTATCAGTCGGAGTTCTTCCGTGAACGACGGATTATCGAGGCTCGATCCGTTTACACCGTCGCTCCATTATCGTCCGGTCGATTCCATTTTGTCGTTAGAGCGGACAATGGTCGCTTTGCGCGATGGCCGCGATTGACTGACCGATCAAATCGATGAACCCGCGAAACGACCTGGGGATCGGATACAAGAACAAAATCTATGGGCAAACGTACCGACGTTAACCCACGAGGTAGCTCATGAGGAAAGGTTTCAAGCTTCGGTATTCTCTAGATTTTCATAGAGAAAATGGTGTAAGGGCAGTGTATGG
Organism: Megachile willughbiella; assembly: GCA_945859595.2. Lineage (NCBI taxonomy): Eukaryota > Metazoa > Arthropoda > Insecta > Hymenoptera > Megachilidae > Megachile > Megachile willughbiella. The sequence continues at coordinate 11,682,585 of OX243798.1, read as the reverse complement.
TGGCACTGTTTGACACAAATGACGATGAGGTTTATGGTCTTTAATAGGTAGTGGATGTTAGGTTTTCTGCAAGGTTTCAAGTATTTTTTTAGGTTATCAAATTTTCAATCTTATTTACTTTTATTTTTTTAAATTTGTATATTGTTTAAGTTTGAAGGTTCTGGATCTCTCAAATTTGTAGATTTGCAAATTTCGAAATGTGGAATTTTACAAATATCAGATCCCAAAATCTATAAATTCTCAAATGTCTATGTAATCAAATTTCTATATTCTAAGATCTCCACATTTCTAGATCCCTATATCTCCAAATCCATTTATCACCAAATTTAAATATCCTCTCTCCCTATAATCCCAATTAAGTCCCAAGTATATCACATACCTATACAGTGCTACTTGCGTTCAGCAGTTATTATTTTCATTTAATGTAACGGTGTTTCTCGAAATGTAGCTGTGTTCACGATGGATAGAGCTTCTTTTGGATCTCGTGGGTTAACATCTGCACGTTCACGTCGGGGTTGTTAGCGCACGACTCGAAAGAGCGTATCCTTTGTCGAGGGTGAGTTTTATGATGTTTGGGAAACGGCACGTTTCAAGATTGATGTTTGCGAGCGTAACGGGAGAACAGGAAGGACAAACAATTGATGTTCTCCTACTGATCGATGCTTTGTAATTAGATAATACACCGGGGGGGAGTAAATGTTGGAGCGATGCAAGATACAATCGTTGGGGTCGTTCCCAATTAAATGTTAATTAAACTCCCCTATCGATGCTGGATGCTTGTACGACTTCGTTCGTTGCTTGGCTTATTGATTTAGGTCAACAGGGTTTTGCCGTTGGAGCGATTGAAATTAGTAAATTGTTACGTACGCGTGTTGCACACGCAACAGATAAATGGTCGCCACAATCTTTACCATTTCTTTCTGTAATAGATATTTAGAATGTTGTAAAATATGTTACGTATCTCCCTACAATAGATCTTTTGCACTATTCGTCGGGTGCGTCAGAACTACTCACAGCTACAATATTAAAACAGACAAAGTTAGAATGTTATCTCAATTTGCTATTATGTAATCGTTGACTATGCAATTAGATTTGAACTTCAAATTGAAACGTATTCAAAATTCCAATAAAATTGATCACAGCTGAAATACAAGTGCGTCACGTGTGCGTCACGAGTGCGTCACCTGTACGTTACGTGTGTGTCTCGAGTGCGTCACGAGTGCGTCACCTGTACGTTACGTGTATGTCTCGAGTGCGTCACGAGTGCGTCACGAGTGCGTCACCTGTACGTCACCTGTACGTCACGTGTGCATCTCGAGTGCGTCACGAGTGCGTCACCTGTACGTTACGTGTGTGGCTCGAGTGCATCACGTGTGCGTCACGAGTGCGTCACCTGTACGTCACGTGTGCATCTCGAGTGCGTCACGAGTGCGTCACCTGTACGTTACGTGTGTCTCGAGTGCGTCACGAGTGCGTCACCTGTACGTTACGTGTATGTCTCGAGTGCGTCACGAGTGCGTCACGCGTGCATCTCGAGTGCGTCACGAATGCGTCACGAGTGCGTCACCTGTACGTTACGTGTGTGTCTCGAGTGCATCACGTGTGCGTCACGAGTGCGTCACCTGTACGTCACGTGTGCATCTCGAGTGCGTCACGAGTGCGTCACGAGTGCGTCACGAGTGCGTCACCTGTACGTTACGTGTGTGTCTCGAGTGCATCGCGTGTGCGTCAGGAGTGCGTCACCTGTACGTCACGTGTGCATCTCGAGTGTGTCACGTGTGCGTCACAAGTGCGTCAGGAGTCAGATTCGTCACAATAGTGCAAGGTGTTCAAACAAAGAAAGTTAGAATATGTTAACTTTGTATTAAATGATCCTTGACTATTGACCTTCAACTTGAAGGTCACCTTGAAACTTCAAATTGAAAATTAGGAATTAGTATCGAAAATTAAAAATTAAAAATTCGCGTTTTAGAAATATTAAAGATTTGTCCATTTGACCCGTGAGTGCGTCAGACTCGTGAAAATAGTGCAAGTGTTTAATGTAGGCAATGTAAGAATATTTGGATGTATGGAAGGGGTGAAAGCCTTTAAAACAGTTGGATTTTTATTTAACTACAGAATCGAGCGGTGTATGAGGTGGATGTCCAACGGGGTTTCACCGGTGTTTCAAATATTCACCTCTCGCGGCACGAACGAGGCGTAAATGGGATTTTTTTCGAGCAGGATGACCGTGTCGTTTGATCGCGCTGTAATTGCGCTTGGAAATTAGTGAACGCGCGTGCGATCCGCGTGTGTAATGCTCCACCAGCCGTCTGGAAAATGAGAATCCCTCTGATCCCCGTCTGCCGACGACCATTATCATACAGAATTTTAAATTGCCGTGATTGCACCCGCGACGTCCTGCCGCCATTGTTCCAACGAAAAATAACACGCTCCCGCGTCCTCCACGTTTCATTCGAACCATTTCGACCAGATGCACTTCATAAACTAATCTATAACCGCAATTTCAACTCACGGTTAACTGTTTCATCGGAACGAACTGTTACTGTCGATAGGATTTTAAATGGGTCAACTAATTGGACGCTTTTGGAACAACGGGAAATTGGAAATTAACGTGCCGTTATTTCTGCCCGTTTATTTTCTTAAATTTCTTGTACGATGTTTGTACGTTTTTGAAGTTTGATTTGCTGTGATTGATTTTACGGAGTTCTGGAGTTTTAGATTTTTCAGTTTTTAAGTATCTAGATTTCTAAATTATTCAATTTCTAAATTTGTTGATTTTTAGATTTCTGGATTTCTAAATTACTAAATCTCTAAATTTGTAAAATTCTAAGTATATAGATTTTCTAGATTTTCTAGATTTCTAGATTTTCAAATTCCCAAATTCCCAAATTCTCAAATTCCTAAATTCTCAAATTCTAAAATTCTCAAATTCTAAAATTCTCAGATTCTTAAATTCTCAAATTCCTAAATTTTCGAATTCTTAAACTCTCAAATTCCAAAATTCTCAATTTCCTAAATTCACAAATTCCAAAATTCTCAAATTCCTGAATTCTCAAATTCCAAAATTCTCAAGGTCCAAAATTCTCAATTTCCTAACTTCTCAAATTCCTAAATTCTCAAGTTTCCAAGTTTTTCAATTTACAGACTTCCATATTCCCATATTGCTAGAAATTGAGATTCCTAAATTCCCAGATTCCTAAATCCCTAGATTGCTATATTTCCAAATCCTAAATTCTCACTTTCCCAAAAAATTCTACATCCTCCTCCCAAACCCCCACCTAACTACATAAATTCAAAAGCCTGTTTCTAAATTTCCCTATAAATTTACCTTTCCTCTCATCAATGTTAAAGTTGACTCTTATCATATCATCACTATAAGACCTCGTATCTTCCTGAAAAAAGAATCCTTTCACCAACCTTCAAGAAGAAGCCATATAACGAGACTACACTATACATGCAAAACACTGTCACTCCCAACAAAGAGTCTCACTTTACGATCCTAGTAATGAAACGATTAATTCTGGTATTACGAGTACAAAGATTTTTCTAAGGATAACACAGAAGATACATTCTCCGTCAAACTGAACAAAACAACAGTATCAAAGTGATTGTAACAATGGCGTCGAGTATGAACGTTTTAACTGAACAGAAAGGCGCATTGTATCTCCAAGACTTTGCGAGATAACACGAGAGGGATAAGCTTCGTCCCTGTCCTTTAAAGGGCGGTTTCGTCCCTTCATTTCGAAACTCAGCAGCTACGACAAGATACATGTCTCTCAATTTTGCTCGCTGTAGGGTTGTCTGAGACAGATGCGAAATAATGAAGCGTTAAGAGGATTAAAAGTGACCCTGATTGTCTCTTTCACTTCGTGGATCGCGTCTGAATAATGCAATAAAGTCGCGGTTATCAAGTATAGAGGACAGTAGGGTAAAATGAGATCCTTAGTGAATTTCTTATTGTTTGTATGACTACTCGAAAATATTCTGGATATAGCTATAAGAAATGATTAAGGTTAATTTCTTTTTGGATCCTCTTCCATTTTGTATGTATATTGTATATTTTTATATATTCTGTTTTGGAAGGAGATTTGTAATTTTTTGGGGAAAACGAGTTTGAGCCTTAGTCTCTGTTATAAATAAGCAACTTTTTTAAATTTAATATTAAGTTAGTTTTAGCTCCATTCAGTGTTAACTTCTTTTAGATATTAATTTAAATTCAATTCTGTATTTTTTGAAAGTGTCAATTTGGTACTTATTCAATTTTATTTGATATTAATTCATTTTAATGTAGTTTAAGTTAGTTTAATTCAATTCAATTTTATCCAGTTTAACGTAGTTCAATTTAATTTAATTCAATTTAATGTAGTTCAATTTAGTTTCATTCAATTAAATGTAATTCATTTTAATTTAATTCGATTTAATGTAAATTTAATTCTGAATTTAATTTAATCGATTTTCCTTTAATTTGATTATAAATACAATCGATTAAGTTTGTCGAGGTCGATAAGGAGTAAATTAACGTAAGGTTGAACTTTCTCGAAACTGGAGCTGTAAGTTTGTGGTGTAACACGTTAGAAATTGAAGTGGCACATTAACGCGTTAATTTTACTGGAGAGCAAGATTTTCTGGAGCACGATCTTCCTAAAAGTAGCTCGAGCAACACGAGGCAAGTCACGAACCGGCGAGCACGTTGCAAAACCTGATAACAAACCATTAATCAAATTGATCGACGTTGTTGCAGGGCCGCCATCTAACGTCGTAAACTAACATAATAAATTTTATTCCAATCTTGACGGTTCTAACGAACCTAACCGAAGACAGTCTCCCGAGAAGAACCGTAGGTAAAAGGAGCCACGATGAGATAATTAGACAGGACACCTGGGACAACCAAAAGGCTTCATTGTGATTCCGAAAGCCTTAGTCTCTTCTCGATCGTATTACTCGCTTTCATTCAAATTACGATCTTTATGGCACACGTCAGGACTACCTTACTTAATAATAGAATAATGAATTCATTTAAAAGCTGATATTCGTTGAAAGAACCTCTCGTGCAAGACTGACGCACGTAAATTGATAATTACTGTTACAGCGAATATTTTTAATTAATTTTATGATTTATGGCTTACCTTTGATGGACTTCTAGGTAAAATTACAATTGTATCTTCAAATTAATCGCAACTCGCATCTTTTTTCTTTACTTATATTTTTAAATTCAAAGTTTTATCACGCTTTTATGTAGTTGTATTATTAAATTCGCAATTATATCGCACTTTTATTTGAACCACAATTTAATCGTGTAACTACAGTATATTTCGTATTAATTTAGTCAATTATTAATTACTGAAATCATGAATATCTGTGAATTACGTCTGTTCAATTATTATGAATTTATGAATGTCATATGAATTTATGAATACCGTATGAATTTGTGAATTTCATATAATTTTATAATTGTTCTGTTAATTAAACATTTTACGTGTTTCTTCATCTCTAATTACTGTTTACTTTAGTTATCTCTTAAATCAACATTATGATTTAATTACATGATACTATGTAACTGTACCTCAGCCGCAGTTTTGGATTGCATTGTAATTTAATTGAAAGACAGCTCTTAATTATGAATTAAATACACTGAATTGCTTCGTAATTATGAATCACTGAAAAATTCCACCGAAATTCAAACGTGAGCTAAATGTCACATTGTAAATTTATCTTAATGAATTTCTACGCTAATTTTTAATTTCTGTCACATTTGAAACATATCATTGTTAATTAAATAAATAAAAATAACAAGCTACACAGTGCACCTACAAAAACAGCTTTCAAATTATTCTCTGGACGTAATATTTATTGCACACTCAGAAAAATAAGGACCATTTTCTGAGCAAACAAGCAAAACTTAAAATTTGTTTAATCTTTAACGAAAACAGCGTAGAAAGTTTCGTTGCGGAATGAAACTTCACGCACTCAAAAAAACAGCTAAAAATTTTATATCAAATTTTACTTTTAATAAGGTTTTTCAAAGGGTTCGGAAACGTGGTAAAATTTTTAAACGAATATTAAATTTGCTTTTCCTCTAGCGCAAGGATTTTCAGTTACATTTTTATACAAGCTTCAGTTCAATTTTAAAACAATTTTTGGTCGTATATTTTTGATTGAATTTTTATGCAATTTTTTATTGAATTTTACGACAATTTTCAGTCGAATTTTTATATTATTTTCACTAAAATTTTTCAATTTTCAGTTGAATTTTAGGACAATTTTCAGTAAAATTATTATACGAGTTGTACTCGAGTCTCATGAAAATTTTCAGTCGAATTTTAATATTATTTTCAGTCGAATTTTTATACAATTTTCAGTTAAATTTGTCTACAAGTTTCATTTAAATATTAGGTCAATTTTCAGTCGAATTTTTATACAAGTTGTACTCGAGTCTCATGAAAATTTGCAGTCGAATTTTATTATTTTCAGTTGAATTTTTATGCAATTTTCAGTTAAATGTTAATATTTACAGTTTAATTGAGCAAGCCAATTTGAAAGAAAGCGCTATTTTGATTATTATTTATTTTCCCGATTATTATTTGCTCGACATCGATAAATATATAACGCGTTTGTTGGAAAATTGATAGTAAAAATGAAGGAATTTCCAGCGGTAGGTAGCGGAGGTGGCATCGATTCGTTCGATGAAACAGTTAATTGATACAGCACAGTGCGTCCATATTTCGGCCTGTCGCGTATTTCAATGGCGGAATTTCCGGCCGGAAGCCGAGCGGCCATTGAACGGCCTAATACGAAGTTTTTAACGCGACAGAGCTTTAAGACTGACCCGCTCGAATAAAGAGCGATTTCACGCCGAATGCTCGCGCGCAAACCTGCCCACGTGCGTGCATCGCACCCTTCTCTCGTTTTTTTGTCCCGTTTCCACTTTTCCTTCTTTTTTTGTTTTTTGCTTCTAAATAAAAATCGTCGATCCGGCATGGTTTCCCGTACCAACTGCAATTTCACGTTCGTCCACAGTTTTTCGCTGCTTGGGCGTAAATGCCCGTGATAAACGCGAGTTCGGCTTTTCGAATACAAAAACAGAGGGAGAAGAGATTGCTCGCGGGAAATAAAGGATATTTATTTATTTACGGGCATTAAACGAGACCGTCCGAGTTTTCATAATTCGCGAATTTTACTGCGGTAATTAAGGGATTCGACGTTCTTTGGGATAATATTGAGAATATTTTATAAGGCAGGAACTTTAGGAACTGGGGAATCTGAAAATTAGGAGATTTTGAAATTAAACAATTTGGGAGTAGGGAGATATGGAACGTGGAAATACGGAAATGAGAGAAATTTAATAATATGAAGATATCGAAAATCTCAAATATCGAGAATCTGAAAATTAAAAATTTGAAAATTTGGAAATTTGTACACTTGAGAATTCGAGGATACTGAAACATCCAGATACTTAAATTAGCAATTCCATAAACTAAAAATGGAAAATTTCCTAATTTCTAAATTAGAAAATCTCCGATTTTTCATATGAAAAACTAAATTCTAAAACATCGACAAATTGCAAAACATGAATGTTGACATACATATGTTTCGTATAACACATGTGTTTACATGTACTTACATATTACATACTTCCATTAATTGTAGAAATATTGAAATCTAACAATTTATTTATCGAAATCGTCTAAATTTGTATTCGTCGCGATGGAAACACAACGGGAAATCGTAGTTCCTGTGTTCACTCGGTATTTTTTCATTATCCTTCAAATTGATTTCCATTTCTTTCCTCCAGCAGGATCTTATTAATCCGAATGGTGCTTCTGATTGCTTCCTCGTTCTTTTTTTTTTCTCCTTTCTTCCTCCCCGATTGTGCGAGTTCCTTCATACATAATGATCGAAGGGACGTTCGATTCGATGAAATTGGAAACTTCTGACTCGCGATTCTGCATTAATCGCGCGATCGCTTCGAGCATCCTTCTCGTTCGGTTATGAAAGTCCATTTTTCTTTTCGCGCAACGCCTCGCAACGTCAAGACTCTTTTTGCCGGTATCAATTTATCGGGATCAAGTATCGATTCATGTTCATCGTTCTGCGTCGAAACGAAGCGTGCATTTATTCGCACTCGATGTAACTCGTGCTCGTTCCATCGACGCCGTGAATTAATGGAAACAATAACAAACGATTGCTTTTAATATCGACGAATAACATTTTACATCGATGAAACTTTCGAATTCGGTGTGGAAAATTGTTGAAAAATAGTGGAGCTTTTCAAACATTTGCAATATAATTCGTGGGAAGTACAACGCGTTGGCAATATAACGCGAGGAAAGTACAGTCGTCGGTAATATAACGCGAGGGAAGTATAATCGTCGGCAATATAACGTGTTGGCAATATAGCGTATAGGGAAAACACATCGGCAATATAACGCGAGGGAAGTATAACCATTGGCAATATAGCGCGAGAGAAGTACAACCTTCGATAATATAACGCGTTGGAAATGTAACGTGTTGGCTATATGACGTATAGGAAGAAAAACACATCGGCAATATAATGCGAGGGAAGTATGATCATTGGCAATATAACGCGAGGGTAATATAAGCTTCAGCAATATAACGCGTAGGAAGTGCAACGTGTTGGCAATATGACGTATAGGAAGAAAAACACATCGACAATATAATGCGAGGGAAGTATGACCATTGGCAATATAACGCGAGGGTAATATAAGCTTCAGCAATATAACGCGTAGGAAGTGCAACGTGTTGGCAATATGACGTATAGGAAGAAAAACACATCGACAATATAATGCGAGGGAAGTATGACCATTGGCAATATAACGCGAGGGTAATATAAGCTTCGGCAATATAACGCGTAGGAAGTGCAAAGTGTTGGCAATATGACGTAGAGGAAGAAAAACACATCGGCGATATAACGCGAGGGAAGTGCAACTTTCGGGAATGTAACGCGTGGGAGGTGCAACCTTCGCCAATATAACGCGTAGAAAAATGCAACGTGTTGGTAATATGATGTTTAGGAAGAAAAACATATCGGCAATATAACGCGAGGGAAGTACAATCGTTGGTAATATAATGCATTGAATGTACAATGCGTTAGCAATATAATATGTTACGATACAATACGTGGATAATACGATACGTAGATAATACAGTGAACAGAACATCTCATCAATAACCACAAAGCGTGATGAAATACCATGTGGCAATATAACGCATAATACCAATTTCACATGACACTTACATAAATTTAATAATAATTCAATTAGATTTCTGCGAACAAAGATCACGATAATATAATATTTTCTTGATCGTCGACCTAGAAATGTTATCTTGATTTCTTGCAATAAGGAATTTCTCATTATCTCGAATGAACCTAATCGAATAGAAGGAACGTTCAGGTTCGATGGTACATTTCGGGGTCGATCCTTTGTCTCTACGAAACGAAATAATGGATTTTCAGGGTGTTGAACGGGTCAGTGGAGCGACGGTCATGGAATTAGAAGGGACCACGGGAATAGAGAAGGTAGTTGATGAATGTTGCCCGGCTGAAACTCGGTTAACACGGACCAGTGAATTATGAACAATTCCACGGGACACGCCGATCGTTGGATTTAATTATTGACGTACCGCGGAAAGTATTAATTGAACTGCGGCCGGATTTCAGTTTTTAATGACGTGTTCGGGATCACGGAACAGAAACAGCCCGGATATATTGTGGCCGCGGAATTTCGTGTATTCGCTGTAATTGTGCTGTTGGATACGAGAACAATCTAGGGACATTCTCGCGTTTTTTGCATCAAGCGCATAATTAAATTCCTTGTTCTTTTCTACGGATTCCTTCTGAATCTCATTGTCGAGTTTTCGAAGTTGCTCTACTGCAAATTCTTTTAATCGTTCTTGATAATGAAATACTTGATAAGGAAATTAGACTTTAAGACTAAAAATATAATTAGATCAAAGTACTTATTTTTATACGTATGCATGTATTACAATCATATGTACAATATATAGCTTGTTTTATCTCTGAATTAAAATTTCATACAATTTTTAACATTATCGAAAACATGTCTGTTATTGAATGGTCGTACATGTAATCATATGTACCCATAAATGTAGGTTGTAATTATACTTTTATTTATTTGTTCAAATAGCGGAAAATAATATTTAGTTAACAGTCGATATTTCGAAACATAATAGATATTTCAATTCAAGAACTGAACGATGAATTCATTTTTCGATGAAATTATAAGGTTGCATTGAATTCATCAATCTCATTCAGGTTTCTGTTATGAATAATCGATAAATATTTGTACAGTTCTGAAAGATTTGAAAACGGGTTTTGATCTTTTATAGAGTATTATTGCACACGTGGGAGAGTTCGAACATGCAAGAATATTCGATCCTTGGAAGAGAAAGGGATTCAACCGTACAATGGGAATGTTTCGTTATGGTTACTGTAGCAATGTAATTAAAAAGAATCGTCGATAACGATACGGAGACATAATTAGCGTTCTTGTGGTAGATAAAGGTTCGATTCGGTAACCAGTATTGAAATGAACCGGTCGAAGTACAATATCGTATTATTTACGTGCAACAAATACCATGTCTTATTAACGATATGATGGTAATCATGGGTTAATTAATTTCTCTATTCAAAATTTGTTTAAAGAAAAATTATAATATTCATCAATTTTAATGTATATTTTAAATAAAATTTTAAACTTTCTAGCCATTACGTATCATTTATAGGTATATTAAAAATAAAATTTTCTTTTATTTCATTATCATGATCTAATTTTGAACAACACAAAATTAATTGCATTAAACAATCACACTTCGTCCAACACAAAATTAATTGCATTAAAAACTCACGCTTCGTCCACCACAAAATTTTAGAAAGAATTAAAAAAGCTATTACAGATTTGCTACCAGAAAATGACCAGTAACCTAAAGAAAACTAAGCATCGCAGAGAACGATGTCCACAAAATAAAAAACAGAAGAAAACTTGCTGCAGCAAAGAAGAAAAATTGCTCTAAAAGAACCACTAAATATAAAAGGAAGGTCGAAACACTCACATAGGAAGAGCCTGAACTCCACTAAATAATAGAAAACAGTAGAGAAAATTGCCCTTTAGTACTCTACAGCATCGAAGCATTTAAAAGAACCTGTCCACAAAAAAATAAAATGTAGGTAAGGCAAAATTGCTAGCAGGATCAGAAATCAAACAGAAAGATCAAAGAATTTCCAGCAAAAGTCCACATAAAAGTAAGAAAAGAAGCTGGCGGAAATTGGTAAAAAAGTAATCGCAGCAAAAGAGATACAGAAAAAATTGCGAAGAAAGGAAAATTACCAGCAAGAAATCAAACATAAAAGTCAAAACGTTGAAGTTCAACACGGAAATAAAGTGAAAAGAAAGAAAAAATTGCTGTTAGAAAATGATCAGAAATCTAAGAGGAAGATCGAGGCACTCGGCTCGAAAGAGCATCGAGCAAATGGAAGAGAATAAGATCAGAAAGAGGGTAGGGAAAAAGGCAGAGCTTAATAAAATTCCAATTTAGAAGGATTACCGACGAAGAGCAAGCAAGGCGTCGATGTCAGAGCAAGAATCGGGCATAAACGAAGACGGAACGGGAGAAGGATTCGTGGAGGAAGCGTCGTAGGCGTCGACGCTTGAATAGAGAGAAATTACCCCGAAGAATCGAAATTGTCGGCCCTTTGATTTGCCACGGCACGATCGCCACTTTGTACACTGCCGAAAAGGGGATGAAGAGGCTCGTGGGGCGAAACTTTTCATCCCTCCGTTTCTTTGAATCGTTTCCGAAAGCGATTTCCACCACGCTACGTACCAAAAGGGTTAGAGGGCTCACAAAAAGAAGTATGTTTGATACCCATATCAAATGCAATACAACTCCCAAGTTGTAGTGGTTTTGCGTTTTATTTTTCATTTCTGGTTCATGTGGAAGAGGTACTAGTTATAGATACTTTTAAAGATCACTTTTCAATCGATGGAAATTTGGGAAATTAGAAATTTAGCAAGTTAGCTTTGTGACATGGCTTTGGCAACTTGGAAATTTCGAAAGCGAGGTTTGTAGAATTTAGAAATATAAAAATTTGAAAAGTTCAGTTTCTCATACTTTGCAAATGTTCAAACTTCCGACTTTCTGGACATACACACTTGGAACTTATTTTCTACATATAAGTACAGAGAATGTTGACATAAAAATTTGAACATCTGAAAATCTCCCTAACTAGACCCTTACTACCACTCACCTTAGCTTTCATGAAAGTTGCGCAACCACGAAGAAAACACCGGAACTCTAAACTGCATATATTGCCCTTTCACATAAACTTTGCAGAATACATTACTTGCCAAGAATATCAAACTATTTTATTTTTCTTCAAAGTTCCAATTTATGAAGGACTACTCTTTGCGGATGATAACCCAGAATAATAAATTCGGAAGTCTCTTTCCAATTTAGCGCAACCAGCATCATCGAGTAACTTCGCGACACCTTCCAGTGAAAGCAGGAACGCTCCGAAGGAAAAGAAAATGAAATTAAAGCCGGTCCGGTCTTCTTTTTCCGTCGTACGTCAAACGAGGATAAAAGCTCGAGCAGGGTATTCGGTAGAACGGTCAGGGTTTGTTCGTCCGGGCGATAAATTCTTATTCCCACGCAGCGGTGGAGTAAATTTCGTCTGGATCCCAGGGCGAAGTGAATCTCAGGTGGTGGCCTTAAAACGCGTCTTCTCTACGTGATACGACTTCACCGTTGCTTTGTCGTCCGTGGAATTACGTTCATGTAGCACGTTTCGCGAACGAGCACACTTCTCACCTTCCCAGCCACCCTTTGACGCTTCATCCCTCCCTCTTGGTTTGTTCGTTTTACTCGCCGAAACGTACCGAAGCATCGTTGTCGGCCATTAACATCTAACGACACCCTCGTCAATTGCTTTTGCGACCCTTCGCGACGATTCTGCCTTCTTTCACTCTTCCGGTTTCGCATGATACTAGGAATTTCGACTACTGCTCCGCTAACCCTATCTGTCGGATAGGTTAGGTTCTTCAGGGATATAATTATATACATAGATATAGGAAGATATGGGGATCTAATTGAAGGATTAGGGACCTGAGGATCTAGGTATTCGGAGATGTAAATATTTGTGGATGTCAGTAGCGACGTAGGATATGGAGATCCATATGTGGGAATCTAAGTATACCAGAATCTAGAACATACGTGTCTACAGATTTTAATGTATGTGGATCTAAGTATGTGAAGATCTAGAAATCTGGACATCTAATTTATGTACATCTAGAAATTTGTACATTTAAGGTACCTCAATATCTGAAGATCCAGGTACCTGAGAGTGTAGGGAATTGTATATAGAAATGTTACAATGTAAAATTCTGCCAATCAAAAGGTCTAAAGAACTGAGAAAATTCATTCGGAGAGCAGTAATTATGACTCACAAAGGTCCACAAATATTGAGCGATTCTTGAACGAACGAACTGCCTATCGAAACAAACTATCGGTATTAAATCCGTTCATGTTCCGAAGGAAACAATGGAAGCCTGAAAAAAACGAGCAACGAACGTAACAATGTATGTACATAACGGCGCGTATCACAATGTAACGATATCACGATACAAATGAAAAGGAAACAACGGGGTGGTTGAAAATTCGTATTGGCAGTTATATCGCGGTCCGCGAGCGACGCGGAAGAAACGAATGTTCGTTCGACCCCTGTACAATATGCAACCCTTTAAATAGCAATTTTACGATATCGTTTCGCGGCATTTAGCCCATAACGTATTACGAGCGGTACGCGCGAGTTGCGCCGCTTGCAGCTACACAAATTATTTGGCCGTATGCGAGTTTGTGTGTATTTCTATACGGTGGATAACATTCGAACTTTTTCGGAGGGAACATGACGAACTAGGGGAAAAGGCTTCGAGACTCTGGATACTCCTGGAAGAAGGTACTCTAGATTTTCGTAGAGAAAATGGAGAAGCAGGGGCAGAAATCTAGAAATATAGAACTCTACAAATATAAAAATCTAGAAATCCTCAAATCTAGAAAACCCCAAATGTGGAAATCCAAAAATTCAAGAAATTAAAAATCCACAGATCCACAGATCTAGAAATCCAGAAATCCAGAAATCCAAAAATCCACAAATCCACAAATGCAGAAATTCACAAATCTAGAAATCCACAAATCCAGAAATCCACAAATCCAGAAATCCACAAATTCATAAATCCACAAATCCAGAAATCCACAAATCCACAAATCCAGAAACCCACAAAAGCAGGAACTCACAAATCTAGAAATCCACAAATCCAGAAATCCACAAATCCACAAATCCAGAAACCCACAAAAGCAGGAACTCACAAATCTAGAAATCCACAAATCCACAAATCCAGAAACCCACAAAAGCAGGAGCTCACAAATCTAGAAATCCAGAAATCCAGAAATCCACAAATCCACAAATCCACAAATCCACAAATCCACAAATCCAGAAATCCAGAAATCCAGAAATCCACAAATCCACAAATCCAGCAACCCACAAAAGCAGGAACTCACAAATCTAGAAATCCACAAATCCAGAAATCCACAAATCCACAAATCCACAAATCCACAAATCCACAAATCCACAAATCCAGAAATCCACAAATCCACAAATCCAGAAACCCACAAAAGCAGGAGCTCACAAATCTAGAAATCCACAAATCCACAAATCCAGAAACCCACAAAAGCAGGAACTCACAAATCTAGAAATCCACAAATCCAGAAATCCAGAAATTCAGAAATCCAAAAATCCACAAATCCACAAATCCAGAAATCCACAAATCCACAAATCCACAAATCCACAAATCCAGAAATCCACAAATCCACAAATCCACAAATCCACAAATCCAGAAATCCAGAACTCCACAAATCTAGAAATCCACAAATCCAGAAATCTAGAACATTAAAAACTTTCAAATTTACACGTTCTTAAATTTGTGTAATATTAAAATTCATACCCTTCCAAACTCAGTGTGAAAGTCCGTAATCCTCACCCTAAGGAAACCAGCATTTAACTACAAAACTGCGAGTTAAAACGAAGACAAATTCTACCTCGCAAGATTTCTTTGGTAAAGAGAGGAAGAAGAAGAGAAAGAATCCTTGAGATTTGATTTAAACAGTAATTTTCAAGCGACGAGAAAAGGAAACGAGAGAATCCTCGTTCCGGAAATCATCGCTGCAAGAATTGTCCGCGATCCGTCGTTTCTCCAGAGAGATTATCCAACGACGACGAGTTTCAGCTCGAACAGATGGAAATGAGTTCTGCGGTTGGTAGTAGGGTGCGGTGGACCGATTAGATAAACTCGTTAATGGTATAATTCGCTGATTAATTAATTTAACGTTCTGCCTCTGAATCCGCAGAAGAAAGAGTGCCGGGCGTTTTAATCGTCGGCTTTTCACTCTGATAATGACCAAAGGATTCTGAGGAGAATTGTTCGGTCTGGTTGAACGATAATTGAAGCAAGAAAGGAACGAGGACTGTCATATTTGTCCCTGGAATTATTCATTTGGATAAATTTCATTTGTCCTAGTAATTTTTTATCGTTTCAATGTCTCGAGGGGTGCTACGTACAGATGTCAACTTTTCTAAACACCTGGGTCGACCTCTTCATAAGCCAACTCGTGGGTTGACATCGGTACACTTCTTTTGGCTGAGAATCGTGCAAGGGTAATTCTTTCAAAGTGACTTTCTTTCGATTGTAGGAGAAGTTATTTTATTATAAAATAGTTTAATCATGTGGATAGATTTGTGGGGAACGTGATTTGAGAGAATGGAAGTTTGGGCAGTTCGAGGTTTGGGGATTTGGGAATGTAGGGGATTCAAATTTAAATATATAGAAGTTTGAGAATTTGGGAAATTTATAAGTTTGGAAACTTGAGAATACAGATGTTTAGAACCTTTGGACACATAGGGCATTTGGAAGTTCTCGACTTCTGGTGTTCCAAATTTTTAGATTTTTCAATTTCTAAATTTCCAGATTTCAAGATTAAAAAATTTCAAAATGTTTAAATTTCCACATCTTCAAGTCCCATCAAATTCCTAAATTCTCAAACTTTCAGATCCCTAAATTTTCAATCCACCATTCCAACCCTCGAATTTTGCAAACTTCCAAATGTAAGATATTATCAATTTGTAAATATACAAATAACGATAAGTGCTAACTCAGGTAAATGTCGATATAGACAAGTATTAGAAGCGAACAAAAAACGCGAAATCTGAAATGGGAACGTGTTTGTCTGTGTATAGTACGGGCAGGTCGATAATTGTTTGTACACTCGCGTAGGAATTCAGGGGAATCCAGTTTCATTGGAACACGTTATAGAGCGTTCGAGGAAATCGAATTGCACGCGTGAATCGTGTTGCTGCGAAAGGAAAGGGGAGAAAAGAAAAGCGAGAGGAGGAACGTGACAAGCAACGGAAAGTACGGCTATGAAGGATGCAGACCATTGAATCGAGAACCCTACACACAGAGTGTCCAATTCCCAAACTGAGTTTTCGAGTGGCGAAGTTCACCAGGAGATTCGAGATGGTTTATTTCGTCAATTGCTGCTCTATACTGATTCGTGTTCGTCCCGAATTTACGTTAACTGACCAGTCAACGTGAAAAGAGCACATCGTACAAAGTCACGATTTAGTGATCTTTACTAAACGGAGGTACGTACTGAAATAAAAATTAAAAGACAGAATGTTTACATGGGTTATCTTCGTTCATGGGAAGATGCACATTTTTCAGCGGTACATTGATCAATTATTTTTATTAGATGTGCTAAACATTACTTCACATATATCGTGTACATGTACCGTAACATATATCGTGTACATGTATAGTAACATATATCGTGTACATGTATAATATCGAAACAATACCAAAGTCGTTGACCAAAGAGTATGAAACAACAAAAGTTTTACCGATGAACACGAAACAACAAAAGTCCCATTGAAGAGTATGAAACAAGAAAAGTAGTTGAATGTGTGAAAGAAATAAAGGAGTGGAAATTTTATGAGAAACCAGAACGCTGTCAGTTTGTGGACGTTTTAAAAGGGGTGGTAGATTAATCTGGCGGAGCACGTGAAAGCACGCACCGACGCGTGCTGACACGAATTATGCGTGCATCAACGTGTGTACGTAAATGTATGCTGACACATGTTAACTCGCGACAGTAAATATAAACTGGGCTTGCGATAGCGTGAAATACTTAGTACGTGTCTGGTAAAACAATTTTTGGTTTGCGACCTCATGAACCTAGCGATTTAAGATGCAAATTTGATAAAATAAAAGTTGACAAGTATAAATCACTCTTGTAGATTTATTTAACGAAAAAATCTTACGCTGTTATTGCAATAACCTATCTTAAAGTTAAAGATTATTCTTAAGTAAAAATTTTGTAATTTTGTTACAAACTTGTAATTTAGGGTACAATGTTTGCAACACCGATTTCATTCAAAGAGGGTATAATTATAATGTACATCAAAAGTAATGATTTGGCAAAACCGTAGCGAGCAACGCTTCAAAATATCGGGGAAATTTACGTTTAAAATTCAGCAAGAATGCATTGTAGTCTGATGGAAAGGCGCCAGGTTCATTAAACCGAGATGTGAGTACGACTGGCGGAATTTAAAGCGGAATCTAAAAGTTTCAAACCCGCTGCAGAATTCAAAAATTACAAGATCTCAAGGTTTCGAAGGTACCAAAATCCGTCGAATGAAAATTCGAAAATGATATTAAAATTTCACAGTCTAAACGGGCCGAAGTATCAAAGCTGAAATTCCGAGAAGAATATAATTTCTAAAATTGCAAAAATTTCAAAATCCAAGAATTTATAAAACCTCAAGCATTGAACTTTCAAACTCCAAAGTCTCACGATCCTACTAATCTTGACAACTCATTCTTCCCTTAATTTACAACAAATGTACTTGCTTACTTAAATTTTCTTCAACGACTGTACGTCGACGAATAACATCGAATATACTCGAAAAACTAAATATTTAATATGGAAAGGTGTAAAAATTTGCAAGAAAAATGAACCGTGCACCGAAACAGCAGATTCTCGTAATACATAAAATGAAGCTTCTCTATGAAGCAGCGATATTTCGAAAAAAAGATAAAGAAGATGAAAATTTTTCTAAGCCGTGCAGCGACGTAGGTGCATTCAATATTCCCTCACATGGGGGAACGAAGAAAAAAGAAGCCGCGTTCCGGAGCACCGGGAAAACATGATAGTCTATCTGCACGATATGCATATTACATTCTTTCGCATAAGTTATGGAGGTTAACATGCACACGGATTTCCACGGGCCACGTAGAGGAATACAAAATGCAACAAGTAAGCTCAGGCTGAGACGCGAGCGAGCCAACGCGACCAAGAATCTCCAACATAGTCGGTTCGCTTGGAACGCTTACGGGGATACATTTTTAATCACATGATTCGGGCGGATATATACGAAGAGGGAATTAAGAATTCGATTGTAACCGACCCTCAAAGGAATCAACAGGTACTATGTCAAGAATAATATTCAACAGTTTGCTGTCTATTGCTGTCACGGTTCTTAAATCTTGCCCATTTTTTACGTACTATTTTTACGTCAAAATATTGTTGGAATTTTTACTGTGGATATACAAGTTTTGGGTTGAATTTTTACATCAGAGATAGGATTTCTAGACCCAACTACTGTTTCAGTTTTTACATTAAACACACAATTTTTAGGTCGAACTATTTTTTCAATTTTTACATTAGAGATAGGATTTTTAGATGAAACTACTCTTTAAATGTTTGTCAGGGACACAATTTTTAGATTAGACTACTGTTGCAATTTTTATATCCGTGATAGGATTTTTAGATCCAACTACTGTTTCAGTTTTTACATTAAACACAATTTATAGGTCAAACTATTTTTCAATTTTTACATCAAGGATTTTTACCAAAATCGATACCTCAATTACGCTTCCTAAAAAGTCACCCCAATTCCAAAATATCCTATAACGCCGCCCGATGGATGTAAGTGACCGAAAATGAACAAATTCCGAAAATGAACTGCAAATGCGCAATGTACAAAATATCCGCGGCAAAAGGAGGTGGGTACGAAGAAGTCTTCGAGAGAGTTGGTCGTCGTTCGGCCGTGAATAATTAAAGTTGGAATATAAGTTCGCGGGAGAAGAGACGCGATACCCGCCGGAAGCGATTAAACGACAGAAGTGTTCAAAATTGCGCAACGAAGCCGGTGTGTCGGGCGGAGGGGTTGCAGCAAATGCGAAATCGATGGCCACCGTTATCAGACAAGTCGAGCTGCAAATATTCGGATCGAGAGGCAGACGCGGGCCCCACGAACAAAAGGACGAATATATTCGCTCGCGACCTCGGAAATCCCGAGGGGGAGGCGCGTGCATTCGCGCCACCGGCACGGAAGTCCGCGTTATCACGCTCGGCTGCTCGCTCCAGCCGGTCGAGGCGTCGCGACGCTGGGCGCTCGAGGAACCCGAGATCTCGTTGCCGATCCTCGACGAATCTCCGTGCGCGAAAACGAGATCCGAAGATGAAAACGAGGAACGCTTTGATCCGAGCGTCAAAGCCCCGGGCTGAATTTGTTTCGCCGATAAGAACCGCCGTTCGTGTTTAATCAGACGCGACAAAGCGCGACACGGGCAACCGTGTGAAAAATTCCGGGATCAAGGGGAGAACCGATACATGCCGAGAGCCACGGATAAGCTTGTTGCGTCGACGATCGGCGTTTCTTTCATCCGGATCGATCTCCACCGCGGAAATTAATCGGGGTTAATCGAATTTTATTCGACTTTCAGGTGACGGTGGTGATCGGGGAGAGGTGTTACACTTGCCCAAATTTTGGGATTTGAGAATTTGATCGAGGTGATTGGAACGAGCTGGAAGTGTTGTTGGAAGTTTGAGGTGACGGTGGTGATTAGGGAGAGGCGTCACATTTACCCAGATTTTGGGATTTGAGAGTTTGATCGATTGGAACGAACTGGAGGTGTTATTTGAACTTTGATGTGACGGTGGTGATGAGGGAGAGGCGTCACATTTACCCAAATTTTGGGATTTGAGAGTTTGATCGAAGTGATTGGAACGAGCTGGAGGTGTTATTTGAACTTTGATGTGACAGTAGTGATCAGGGAGAAGCGTTACACTTGCCCAAACTTTGGGATTTGAGAATTTGATGAAGGTGACTGGAACGAGCTGGAGGTGTTGTTGGAAGTTTGAAGTGACGGTGGTAATTTGAGGGTGGGTGCTACATTCAGATTTTGGAAATTTCAGAATTTGAAAATTTTGGAATTGAAATACTAGGGGATATAAGAAATTTGGAGGCTGGAGAATTTCTAAATTTTGATATTAGACCCCAGTAGGCAGAAGATTAATTTAGATCAGATGTGACTGATGATTACATTCCAAAAATAGTCACGAGTTGTATGAGGAAAACGTGGATGAAATCTAAATTCGAAATGATAATGAGGAGAGGTCGAGAATGGGGAAGGGTACGTTATTTCTACTAGATATGTAGATAATGTCGGTGATATGCTATCTTGATTAATATTCTCTTTTGCTCTAACTCTTCCGTCATTAACTTAAAAGATTTACAGTGCCATTATTACTTCTTTTACTGAAATTGCGATTTCTAATAATGTTCAGGTATATTCAATATCCTGTAATATCCAAAAGTTCCAAGAACATAAAAATTCGTGCAGCAGCGTTACAGTACTATAGTACAGTATTATAGTAGTGTAGTAGTATAACAGCATAACAATGTAATGGCATGGTAGTATAATGATATGGTGGTACAGTAGTAATGTAGCAGAGTAACATAGTAGCATACTAGCATTGTTATGACGTGGTATAGTAGTATGGTGGTACAGTGTATAGTAGTATAGTAGAGTAGTAGTATAACAGCACAGCAATGCAATGGCATGGTAGTACAATGATATGGTAGTACAGTAGTAATGTAGGAGAGTAACATGGTAGGATAGTAGCACTGTTATGACGTGGTGTAGTAGTATGGTAGTACAGTGTATAGTAGTATAGTAGTATAGTAGTATAGTAGAGTAGTAGTATAACAGCACAGCAATGCAATGGCGTGGTAGTACAATGATATGGTAGTACAGTAGTAATGTAGGAGAGTAACATGGTAGGATAGTAGCACTGTTATGATGTGGTGTAGTAGTATGGTGGTATAGTGTATAGTAGTATAGTAGTATAATAGTATAGTAGTACAGTAGTATAGTAATATAGTAGTATAGTAATATAGTAGTATAGTAATATAGTAGTATAGTAGTATAGTAGTATAGTAATATAGTAATATAGCAGTGTAGTAGTATAGTAGTATAATTACTACAGCAGTAAATACTACATAATAGTATGAACGTTGCAGTATGTTACAAAACTATAATAGTCTAGTGAAGTAGTGAAGCAATAGAAGTCAATGAGATTTAGAACATAACGTTAAATTGACCCCAAAGCTACATAAAATAAATCTGTACCTTCCAACCTTGAAACGTTTACCTCGAACTTGGATGTGCATGTAGATCAGAACGAATCGTACCTTCGTACATATTGTTCCATCGGTTCCGAACCGACGATTCGACCCAAATGATATCCCGAGAAGTTCAAGCTTGTCGAAGCTCGACCTCAAAAAGCAGCCATACGCCGTGGATATCTCGGTATATCGGGGCTTTCTCGCGGCAGTTTATTCGAGTACACGAGGCGAAACGAATGCTTACATGGCCTGTTCCCGTGACAGCGAGCAATACCGGAGGAAAACGTGGAAACGATATTGTGCCACGACCTATTTCGAACCTTCTTCGGCCGGCTAAAGCAACGGAGGATTTAAAAGTTCAGCCTTCTTGATCCGATCACGCTGTTACGCCATTGTTAAACAACGTCGAGAGACCGGCTTACCATTCTTTTTCCGCTCGCGTATTATTGCCACGGCTCACGCTATCGCCACGAAAAAACCACGTGCTACGGCCAATGTTCTTACACCGGTGCTTACAATCATTTACCACGGCTTATGGCCGGCTCGCACGCTATAAATTTAACGCGACGAAAACTGGCTTCTTTGCTCAACGACTTAATTGAATGAACGCTCCATTGAAATTGCGATCTTTTTTTATACTGATCGACCGAGGATTTTTTACTGGGTTAATGGTTCTTTGAGATCTCTATTTCTACTGAGAATATGTGAAATAATTTGGAAGACTTTTATTGTTGTGCGTACGGGGGTAGGAGTGGTGATATAACGCGAGGTAAGATGCGTAAAGAGTGTTATTACCGAGCAACATAAAATGTGTAGGAAACAATATGTGGGGATATATGAAAGGGTATATTTTTCTATTGACACATTTTGGGTTACAAAATTCAAATAGATACAGAGTTCAAATTTTAGAGATTTCAATATCTCAAAATTTTTAATTTCTGACATCAGCACGTTTTAAGGTAAAAATCCTCTAATTGTACCTTCATAAAAATTTCTAATTTGGGAAATTTCAAAGTCTGAATGCGTCAATGTTTTTTTGAGGAATTGAAGATTTCGAAATTCGAGAATGTGGATATTTGAAAAATTGAAAAATTGAAGAAATGAAGAATTGAAGAATTGAAGAATTGAAGAATTGAAAAATTGAAAAATTGAAGAATTGAAGAATTGAAGAATTGAAGAATTGAAGAATTGAAAAATTAAAAAATTGAAACTGTAGAAAACAACAAACATTGCAAACAAATCTGCAAATTCAAAAACTAAAAAATTAAGAAATTTTCTAATTTGAAACGCGTCAAGGTTTCGAGCGTGTCATTCAACGGAAGCCTACGGGAGTGTACAATGGGAAAGGCACCGAAACCTTTCATCGAAGAACGAGTTTAAAAGGAAGCATTCGATACCGCGAAACCTACGGGTAGAAAAGTAAAGAAAGAACTCGGTTATTTGCGGGTGTTACCAGTCGTCGATGCATATTTTTGTTTGCGCGACGAGACTGAAGGAAACCGCCGGGGAAAAGAATCCATTGAGAACGATAGGGAAAACGATAGTTTGTGAATCGAGACACGAGTCGAAGGCGGCAATAAATATTAATGGGAGAAGTTCGATGAATTTACCAAGCATCTGTAGTAAGTAACCGTTTCTTACTGTATAATGTGCCATTCTATATGCAGCAACAGTCGTCAAACGACTGTTGATCGATCGGGAACAAAATCATTTCTTACAAAAAATTATTGAAGGTGTTTTACTTAAAACAACGCAGCTACATCGTCTTTATTCACAATTTTATTTACGTATAAATTGCATGTGTGTAATATTACATATAATAAGTATAATATTACATATTACCTAGTATGTAAGCATTAAAACAGAAACACTCGTATAAATATTATGAAGTATATAGTAAAACAGGACTAAAATTTTAAAGAACAACAAAGATATTTGTAAAAGTATTAGAAATATAACATTTATAACAAAATTATTTTTCTGACTATTTTCTTCTTGCTATTTCCAATTAGTCTTACAGAATTACATAATTGCTTAATGTAAATTATTTTATCACAGCCATGAATTAGAAGCATCACCGTCAACATTTTCATCTTGCAATTGATATTTTGAATACAAAAAAAATACAGTCGAGTTGAGAACCTTCTCCGTTTTTGAAGTCGGCTAAAAAAGTAATACATCTAAAAATTGATACTCTCCATTAGTCCATTTGACAACGGAAAAGTCAACAAGAAGACGAAAAGAAGAATGAGCAATAAAGAAAATGGTGGGCAATTTTTGGGGAAGTAATACACGCGTACAAGTCGGTCGACCATTTCGTGCAACTTTTGCAAACGAAGGTCCATTTGGTGAACGTTTGGTGCCACGTGCAGATCGTAGAATTGTTTGTAATTGGGCAGAAAGCCAATAACATACCACCGTTGGAACCGAGAGAACTTTCGACTGGTTTAGGATTCTGATTCAACGATGTTCCTGTATTCCCGTGAAGGCAGCGAATAAGTACGAAACAATACGACTGTTAGCTTGTTGTTGCCGCTCCTCCGACTGCCTGTCATCCTGACCTACTTCGGTGTACGTGCACGTACACGTGTATGCAACAATACGTTTCGATACAATCGTTTATATTCTAACAGCGACAATTTACCATTATAAAAATAATATTTAAACGGTGATTTCCACGCGTGGCGATTTGACACGAGATAATTACGATGCGCGGTAATTAAGGTGCCTGGTAATTACGACACGCTGCAATTACAACGTGCGGTAATTGGGGAGCGTGGTAATTCGACGATCAGTAGATACAACATGTGGTATTTACAACTTGTGGTGATTTGATGGTTGGTCGTTACAGTACGAGATATTTACAGCGCGGGGTAATTACGGTCCGTAGTTGTTACGATGTGTGGTGGTTCGACGAGTAATGTTCGTAACGCTTGGTGATATAATACGTAGTAACTTAGTGTATGGTAATTGCGGTGCGTGGTGATTCGGCGAGTGATATTCACCACGCGTGGTAATTCGATACGTGGTAAGTGCAATGCGTAGTAATTTGACCCGTGGCGATTCGGCGCGTGGTAATTTGACGAGTGGTAATTCGACGTGTGGTAATTCGACGCGTGGTAATTCGACGCGTGGTAATTCGACGCGTGGTGAACTCGGTGCGTGGTAATTCGACGCATGGTAATTCGGCGCGTGGTAATTCGACGCGTGAGAATTCGATGCGTGGTAATTCGACGCATTGTAATTCGGCGCGTGGTAATTCGACGCGTGGTGAACTCGGTGCGTGGTAATTCGACGCGTGGTAATTCGGCGCGTGGTAATTCGACGCGTGGTGAACTCGGTGCGTGGTAATTCGACGCGTGGTAATTCGGCGCGTGGTAATTCGACGCGTAGTGAACTCGGCGCGTGGTAATTCGACGCGTGAGAATTCGACGCGTGGTAATTCGACGCGTGGTAGTTCGAAGCGTAGTTAACTCGGCGCGTGGTAATTCGACACGTGATACACACCACGCGTGGTAATTCGACACGTGGTACTCACCACGAGTGGTAATTCGACGTGTGGCAATTCCGAGCGTGGTAGTTCGGAGCGTAGTTAACTCGGCGCGTAGTAATTCGATGCGTGGTAATTCGTCGCGTGATACAGACCACGCATGGTAATTCGACGCGTAGCGATTTGACGCGTGGTAGTTCAACGAATACTTGTTCAACACGTGATAACTCATTTCATGACGATTGCCCATATTTTACTACAATTAATAACAATCTAACAAGCTATCTAAAACATTATTATCTAACAAGTATTCATTCACCGTATAAATGAAAATTGCAAAGGGTTCTAATCTAACCATTAATCTCCATTAACCCCTTGAAGTATAGAGCTAATGAACCATAAATTATTCCCAAATACATCTCATGTTCTGCACAATTCTCTCCAACCCCTACACTCGTAAATAATAATATAATATGAAAATCATTTTCCGACAATGTTTATAAACCGATATTTTCGTTCACCCCTTTAACGAATTACGTTAATTCGCCGTTGAATATTTCTACTGTTAGGATTATATCACGAATGTAGCCCGCTTGATCCTGTATTTCAGTTACAATGTAAACCGCGTGTTCTCTGCGAGAAAATCCAAGATCAAACGAAACTACAGAACAGTGATCGCGAAAACGTTAAGCCTCGTTAATCTCGAAGAGCATCGTGCTACCAACGATGCAATATATGTTCAGTGGGAATTTCAGTTGTCCTTGATCCCGCAGCCTGCAGCCAGGATTAATTGCACCTGGATTAATGCTTCCGCTGATCCTTTATTCATGCGCGCCAGTGATTTCGTGCTATAAACGACGAAACGTTACCCGAAAGAGTATTCTGCGTATACAAGCGCGTATCCTTGTATCTGTGCTTACTTCCGGTGTTATTTGACGCTACGTCCGATTTATTTCCACCGACTCTCTCAAATTTCGACGAATTTACTTTGCAACTCTTTCCTATGAATTTGTAATTTTTGTTTAATTTCCTTTTATTTTAGTTATTTATTTCAGCGTTCTTTTACTACTTTTTTGTAGCTTCTTGATTATTTAACGTTAGCTATTTTATTTTATTTAGTTAATTTTAGTTATTTTATTTTAATTATTGAATTTTAGCCATTTTATTTTAGTCACACAAATTCACCCTTTAAGGGTTGGTTAGAGACAGTATCACATATTTCATTCATTAAATGCAACAGTCTAAAATAAAGTGTTAGTGATAATTAAATGTACTTAAATATTTCGATGATTCAAAAAGCAATAAAATTTTTAGAAAATTCTCTATATTTTTCAAGGAGTATTTACAAGGACGTTTATGGAGCTCAAGCTCCATAGTACATTATTTTCCACGCAACATTTAACGTGGAATTCATGGATCGTAGTAAACAGTAGAACTTCGTGTTCAACACAACATATCATGTAAAGTTGAAAATTATCAGTGCACAGAATGTAGGATCAGAATTTTACAAATGAGATATGAAATAGAAGTTCAGAGCAAAGGGTTAACGATCTGTGGATTACAAGGCTTCAAATGCCTGAGTCGAAGAATTAAAGTATAAAACTGGACTTGAAAGTAATGGAAGTTTGTAGAACATCAGATTCTTAGAGGTTAAAACTCAGAATAAGAATTAAGAGTGAAGAATTAACGGAGCGTGCAGAGATTAAAGTCAGAGCTGCTGAATTGAAGCACAGAGTCTTCAGAACGAAGACTTAGGACATTAATCACGAACTACCATAATTTCATTAAATTTTATGCAATTGAGTTAACAATTAGTTAAGACTGGTTTCAGCTGAACTTCTAAATTATTTATGTTATTATTAAATATAGGGAAGAGTAATAGAAATAATTTAGATCATTATAGCTGATTTCAGATCGTTTAAAATAATTTTACATAATTTTAGAAAATTTCAGATAATCTTAGATGGTTTTAGATAATTTCAAGATAAATTCTGCTAAGTTTTAGATAATTTTAAGCATCTTTAGATAAGTTTAGATGATTTTAGATAGTTTTGAGATATATTCTGCCAACTTTTAGATAATTTTAAGCATCTTTAGATAAGTTTAGATCATTTTTAGATGATCTTAAGATAAGTTTAGGTAATTTGAAAATGATCTTAAGATGAATTTATGCAATATTCCTCAGATAAGTTTAGGTAATTTTTAGATGATCTGACAGTAAGTTTAGATAATTTCAAGGAACTTAAGATATGTTAGGTAATTTCAAAATGACCTTAAGATAAGCTTAGATAATTCCAAAGATTTCAAGATAAATACAGATGATTTTAAGAGGAGCTTAAGTTTAGGTAATTTTAAGAAATGTTGAATAATTTTAGATGTTTTTCGACAATTCTAAACAGCGCGAAACGAGGTGCATAAATAAATAATAACCCGTGAATTTATAATAATTCATCATATGTCCCTTAATATTTCATATAGGATCACGCAAAAAATTGCACACATAATATCGCACTTTTTCTTCTTGACCGTCCCACGCTGCTTTCTTCAGCGTTTGCTCGTCGTCCCGTCAGGATTTCTCTTATTTTTCTCCCGTATTTTCCTCGAGCTCATTTTTTCTCCGCGTTATACAATTCTTTCTCGGCGTGTTTTGTCTCGCCCGGTCATTTCTGCCTTTCTGCCGTTTTTCCAGCTGCGCTCGTATTTCAAATCGCGTTCCTTCTCGCCCGATTCGTACCGTGCCACGGTTAATAACGCTAGACGACCATTCTACGTTTGCATAGAAATTTTGCGACGAAAATGGCGAATGGAACGGTGCCGTTGGCACTCTTATGCAACGAGTTCCCACCATATTTTCACGACCATTAAGCGTTAGTACACTGACCCAATTTTCATCAGCGTTTGATAATTGCGCCGGTTTTATTTTTCAACTTAACACTTAAAAACCAGTTATTTTTATATCGCTTCCGTTCTGCGCCCGCGTAACATTTCACAACGTTCTGATAGATTTGTTACGCTCGAACCGTAGTTTTTACTATGTTAAAAAATACAACTGGGGAGTATTCGAATATAGAAACTCACAGCTCACATTTGTGATCGCGTACTTTCTTCTCTGATTATTCGTGAAATTTACGTTAAATTCCCTGCAATCTAGAGCACCCGATTATGAAGTTCATAATTATTGCGCAATATTAATCCCCGACGAGTGTTTAGAACTCCGGAGCATCTTAATTTTGAAAGGCCACCTGTGAAAGCATTAGGTCGAATTTCTGATATTTTAATCATACGGAGTCTCACCGTGTGACCCAGTTCCGGCATCTCGAGACGCTCAAACTTAACCTTCAACTACGACTTTTCGAACAGATTTACGAATCTATCCGTCTTCCTCCGCCCACATCATTAAATTGAAAATCCTAATATTGTCGATGCTTTTCGACCTTTTCGTTCATTGAGATTTCACGCTCTACGCCGGTGCTTGTTACCATTCCACTCCAGGTACTTCGTACACTTAATGACAAACTTGAAAACTCCATTACCCTTCCTATCAATAATCGAGTCTACTTTGGAACACTGAATAATGAATTTTCTTTCCAACTTTACTTCTTGTTCGTGCACTTAGCCTTGATACAGTATCAAACAAACAATGTATTGACACCTGCAGCCGTACACCTCGTTCATCTTTATTATGAGTAGATACGGAAATATATTCAGACGGTGATGTATTCAGCATATTATGATTTCAATTCTATTGTAGCGAATAATAATTTAGGGATGACATGACGGATGGTGGATCAAATGTTCAATTTCTCAAAATTCTTTAACTTCTCAAATTTTATAATTTTCTCAGTTTGCACAGTTTTCATAAATTTGATCATTTTTCCCATTTTCATAAGTTTTGCAGATTCTAGCTTCAAATTTCACGAATTTTACAAATTTTACAAATTTCACAAATCTCAAAGCCTTTCAATTCTCAAATTCCCAACTTTCACAAATCTAAAAACCTTCAAATTCTCAATTTCCCAAATCTACAAGTCTCTGCATTAAAAAAAACCTAGAGTCCCAAATCCCTAGAACCATAGATCACTGGACCCCAAAATTCATAGACCTCTAGATCCATAAATTCCTAGATCACTATATCCCATGATCTCTATATCCCTAGATCTCTATATCCCATGATCTCTATATCCTTAGATTTCTATATTCCTAACTCTATATATCCCCAGATCCATAAATCCCTAGAATTCTATATCCCTAGATCCCTAAATCTCCAGGTCTATAAATCCCTAGATTTCTATATCTCTAAGCTGTTACATCCATAATTTTCTAAATTCCTACATCCCCATATTCCTAAATATCTAAATACCTAAATTCCTAAATTCCTAAATTCCTAAATTTCTAAATTCCTAAATTTCCAAATTCCTAAATTCGTAAACCGTTACATCCCATAATTCCTAAATTTCCAAAATGCTAAATCCCTAGATTCCCATATTTCCAAATTCTCGAATCACTAAATCACTAAATTCAGAAATTTTAAATCCCCAACCCAAGTCTCTAATTCTCAAATTTCCCCTAAATCTTCAAATCCTCAAAAAGCGTCATATATTGCCTAATACGTGTAAATATTAATTTCTATTATCGCAATACTGCAAACAACAAAAGCTCAAAAGAAATGAAAAATTACTAGAATATCGTCACGATACAGCTGGTGTCCGGTTATCAGCGAGCCTGTAATTTCTGCGTGCAATTTTTACGCAGTATCGCAGTGTCCTTTTAATCAGCGTAGAACGTTATGTCTGATTACACGAGGAAAGTAGGTACATCGGGCACACTCGCTGCGATCGCGCTAACGGATACAAGCTCGGAACAATATTATTTCACCGGGACCGGAAAGAAAGCGTTCCCGGCTTTTATCGTCGTTCCAGGACACTCGTGGCCGGCGTTTAAAGCATTCTACCCCTCTCTATCGAGCGTAATGTGTTACATCGATTGGCGGCGAACCGTTGTAATCGAAAAACTTCCCAGCGAATTAAATGCACGAGTCGCGGCGATACGGCTGAAAGGAGAAGCAGAGAGGCAATTTTCAAACTTAAATAACAGCATCGACGACTTTAGAACTACCCCTTAACGCGCTGCAACAGTAAAAAGCAAAGGTTTTATTGATCGTATTCTTTCCTCCTAATTCTTTTCTTCCTAAGAAATTGACTTCCACCTTATTCGCCAAACGATACGCGTATATTTTACTGAAACTTATTTCGTCAAATAAATAAATTATGAGTACATAAAGTTTCCTATTAAATACACTAATTGTGTACAAACGCTGTTGACAATATTAATAAACTTCGATATTATTATTGATTGCGACAATATTAATAATTTCATTGTTATTAATTGTGATAATATTAATAAACGTCAATATTATCGTTAGTTACAACATTAACGAACTTCGATATCATTATTAATTATGACAATATTAATAAACTTATCGATGAACTGAAATTCTGTTTAAAAAGAAAGTTGAATCAAACGAAAAATGAACTTCGATGTTTTTAAACGAAACATGTCGAAAATAATTAATGAAACGAACAATCACGTTGTAAACAAAAATTTACATTCGCATTTCAAAGGGACTGGTGATTTTCTTAGTCAAATATTTACCGAACGGTCGCGTTGACAAATACTGAAAAGTACAAAATTAATTACGAAGAAGTGTAAGCAGAGGGCGCAGAAGAGCTCGTCCAGATGATTTTCAACTTCGCAAGTTGGCGAAAGTGGACGGAGAAAATGATGAGGTAAAAATGGGCGAGCAGCTTGCAAGTTCGTCAAAGCCAGGCCAGTTTACCGACAACGTAAAAGTGTAATTACTTGCACAAAACGTAAGAAAGTTTCCCGAGCGTCCCGCACCAGCTACGATTATCTTCGTTCGTGTCATACACGATTTTCCTCTCCGCTTCGTTTCTCTACGAGGCCGTTCACGAAGAAGAAACGACAGGAGAACTTCGATAATTGCCGCCGGGAGAAAAACAATTCACGCTAATTATCGCGACGACGTCGAGAGCGCAACATCTAATTATCGAGAGGGGCTGCTCAACCTTGTCTTCACCTCCCTTTTTCTACGCTTTTTTTTTCTCCGGCGAGATTGCTTATTGAATCTCGTAGCAATTCATAGACTGCGAGGAAAGTTTCGTCTTTACGGAAACATTACTTTCCGAACAGAAATTTCAAACGTTGGTAAGATACTTAGAACTGTTGAACAAATTTTGCTTCTTACGGTGAGTGTGTTCGAGGATTATTTAACGTAACTTTTCGATGGTATTTTGTTGGGGATTTTGGAGATTTGTGTTGTTGGCTGTTGGGAATTTTGGGATTTTCAAATTTTTTAATCTTGCGATTTTTGGATTTTTGAAGTTTGCAATTTTGGGATTCTTTAATCTTGCAATTATAAGATTTTTGAAGTTTGCAATTTTGGAGTTTTTTATTGTTGCAATTTTGGGATTTTTAATCTTGCAATTTTGGGGATTTTTAATCTTGCAATTTTGGGACTTTTGAAGTTTGCAATTTTGGGATTTCTTAATGTTGCAATTTTGGGATTTTTTAATTTAGCAATTTTGGGATTTTTGAAGTTTGCAGGTTTGGAAATTTGGGTATTTGAAGTTTTGGAATGTCCCAGATTGTGAAATCTTCAAAATCCTAAATTTCCAAACTTTTAACCATCCAATTTCCCAAATTGTCAAACCCTCTAATTTCTTCATTTGTAAATCTCTAAATTTCATAATTTTCTAACTTCTCAAATTTCTAATTCTTGAAATCCCTAAATTTTTAGATATCAAACTTTATGTAGTCTCAAATTTCCAGATCCCAAATGTCGAAACTTCTCAAATTTCCCTAATTTCTCAATTTTCTTAAATTTCTCAAATTTCTCAAATTTCTTACATTTCTTCAATTTCTTAAGTTTCTCAAATTTCAACAATTGCATTCACTTCTTCAATTTCATCAAGTTCGCCAATTTCATCCATTTCATCAAGTCCATCAATTTTATCAAGTGCATCAAGTTCGTCAATTTCACCAATTTCATCAAGTTCGTCAATTTCATCAATTTTATAAAGTTTATCAAGTTCATCAAGTACATCAAGGTCGTCAAGTTCACCAGTTTCATGAAGTACATCAAGTTCGTCAATTTCACCAATTTCATCAAGTTCATCAATTTCATCAATTTTATAAAGTTTATCAAGTTCATGATGTACATCAAGGTCGTCAAGTTCACCAGTTTCATGAAGTACATCAAGTTCGTCAATTTCACCAATTTCATCAAGTTCATCAATTTCATCAATTTTATAAAGTTTATCAAGTTCATGATGTACATCAAGGTCGTCAAGTTCACCAGTTTCATGAAGTACATCAAGTTCGTCAATTTCACCAATTTCATCAAGTTCATCAATTTCATCAATTTTATAAAGTTTATCAAGTTCATGATGTACATCAAGGTCGTCAAGTTCACCAGTTTCATGAAGTACATCAAGTTCGTCAAGTTCATCAAGTTTATCAAGTTCATCAAGTATATCAAGGTCGTCAAGTTCACCAGTTTCATGAAGTACATCAAGTTCGTCAAGTTCGCCAAGTTCATCAAGTACATCAAGTTTTTCAAGTTCGTCAAGTTCATCAAGTTCATCAAGTTCTTCAAGTTCTTCAAGTTCTTCAAATTCATCAAGTACATCAAGTACATCAAGTACATCAAGTTCGTCAAGTTCGTCAATTTTACCAACTTCATCATGTTCATCAAGTTCATCAATTTCATCAATTTCATCAATATCATCAACTTCCTCAATTTCCTCAGTTTCCAAAATTTTCCAACACGCGTAAACTCTTTCGAGGCAAAAGGTAGAGGCAGTAATGGTCGCGAATCAATTTAAAAATAGAATGTTGCAAAAAATATCGAGTCCCGAAAAAAAGAGGGAATTTTTCCGATACAAGTTGCATGGTTTCGAGGATATGCTTTTATCTTGTTCGCTATACGAAAAAATTGTTCATAACTGTGATTAGATTTTCCACTGCGCGTTTATCGCGTGACGTACGCAGTAAATCGTTTGAAGCGAAAATACATGTTCCATGGATCGGAGAGTACATTTACAGGTCCATTATTGTGCATTATTTTTAATTCTTCTGTTGAAAACAAAAGTATATTTATGCATGGGTCTGCAATAGGGGATGATTTTTAGATTTTGGTATATAGGGAGATGTATATTCAAATTCTTTCAGCTCTAGAGTCTTGTGTATTTAATTTTTCATATCTTCAAGTTTCCAATATCCCCAAATTTCTATATCTTCGAATTTTTGTACCCCCCCCAATTTCTACACCTCTCAAATACAATATCCTCAAATTCCTATATCTCCAAATGTCTACACCCCCAAACTTCTATATCCCGAAACCTCTACATCCAAAAATTCCTACATTCTCCGACCTTTATACTTCTAAAGTCTAACTCCATATTCCTCTATTATCTTTAATTTTTCCATTCGTGAACCCTGTATCCCTAGATTCGTTCTTATCTTCCAACCCGAAGCTGCGTTTTAAATTTTTCTATCCGAATACGAGAGTGTATTTTGTGAACAGGATAATTTGTAACGCTTGAAGTACCGAATTCGGCAGTAAAAGGTTACGTATTAGTCTAACCGCAAAATCACCAGAGAACAAGAATGTAAACGGTCTTCGGTGCACGGGAGACTATTTAATATTCCTTCTGGACGAACAAGCAACATTTTCGGAATAATTCCGGTGCACTTTCCGTGTACCAGCGAAAGCCTAGCTATTTACGCCCTCTAAATTATGCAGAATCCCATCACGCGCACACGAGGAACGAGCTAATCTTTATTATTTACGCCGACTCTGATAAACAACCGTTTTAATTGCATAAATATTCATCGTGGAACCGTGTTTCATCCTATATGTAATATGTAATTCATGAGACGTCAAAAATGCATAGAATCGAGTGTTCGCAGCGCGCTCACGGTCATTTTTCCGCGAAACGAGAACGTTAGCCTCCATTCTTCGTTATGTTTTAACTAGTAGCGGGAAAATACGGTTCACGGAAAACTTTTAAACGAGTATTCGAGGGTTTAAAGGTTCCTCGAATATTGCCTTGACTCACGGAAAATCTTGATCGAGCGCTATTTCAGGAATTATATTACCTTCAAAATTTATATTAAATTCCCTATATTTTCCATTGAACAACTGGAACGTAATGAACCTCGCGGTTATCAAAAAATGTCGACTAACTTTTCCATGATCAACCTTATTTATATGAAATATTACATACATTATTATTACTTATTAATTATTATTTGTGTAAGTCGTCAATTATTCTTGTTAATTATTATTTATGTAAGACGTTATTATTGCCTATTAATTATTATAGAAAGATTGGTAAATTGATAATTATGAAATGACA
Organism: Megachile willughbiella; assembly: GCA_945859595.2. Lineage (NCBI taxonomy): Eukaryota > Metazoa > Arthropoda > Insecta > Hymenoptera > Megachilidae > Megachile > Megachile willughbiella. The sequence continues at coordinate 11,648,090 of OX243798.1, read as the reverse complement.
GTCAGATAAGTATGGTAAAGTTGTTAGTATCGACCCCTATACATGACCGAACGTTTACGTAATATTTCTGCAGATTTATCGTTAGTTCTGACACGAAGGTTGTGCCATTTTTCATTGGAAGAATGCACCTTTTTCTTCGCAGGTTACGAATCCTCGTCGTGGCACGATTTCCTCTTACCGTATCAATCGCACGACCGTTTCTGATAATTCTTTTTCCCCGGTTTCCTTTTTTCCGCCTCGCTCTCCTTCTCTGTTCACCCACCTTTCGCAAAACTTCACCGAGAAGATTAAGTACTTTTCCTAGTAACAACATACCAGCAAGATTTATAGTACGATAATTCATGGGAGCGTGTTACGCGAGTTTCGCGAGCAGATATCGCCGTTAGAATTAGTGCCTCGTCAGTGAAACTATTTTGCTAAATTAATTATCACCAGTCAACCGTCGACAACGCGATGCTTTTCTTCTGACCTTTCCAAATCGTTCTTTAACCGAGACTGCCTCGCCGACGATTTCAATGCTGCCCCGCTGATTAACACGATGATTCATAAGCCGCAGGTAATTACCCAGTTCACGGTGATCTGTCATGTTTAGGGGGGTAATGAGCTGGTCAACTACACGCGCTCCTGATGTCGTTCAATTTGCTCAATGGTTAGTAATTTTCTTTTCTCGTCTACCATAATTTCCTCGAGATTCTCGTCGCAATATTTTTCGACAAAATATTCCCAAACTATATCGCCACTCGTTAAATTACCTCGGATTATATTGTTACCGTATATATCTTCATACGGTACATAACCACAGGTTATATTGCAAGACGTTAAATAGCAAGGTGTTATATAACCACTTGTTACATATCCGTGTGTTATATAGCCACGGGTTATATCATCAAGTATTACATTCATGCACATTACATTGCTACCACCTGTTATATCACCACGTGTTATATCGCCACATGTTATATCACCACAAATTAAATCACTACGTGTTATATCGCCACGCATTATATTGCCATGCATTATACCACCACGTGTTATATCACCACGCGTTATATCACCACAAAGTAAACTACCACGTATTATATCGCCACGCATTATGTTGCCACGCGTTATATCACCACGCGTTATATCGCCACGCGTTGTAACGCCACGCGTTATATCGCCACGTGTTATATCACCACAAATTAAATCACCACGCGTTATATCACCACAAATTAAATCACCACGCGTTATATCGCCACAAAGTAAACTACCACGTATTATATCGCCACGCATTATGTTGCCACGCGTTATATCACCACGCGTTATATCGCCACGCGTTGTAACGCCACGCGTTATATCGCCACGTGTTATATCACCACAAATTAAATCACCACGCGTTATATCACCACAAATTAAATCACCACGCGTTATATCGCCACAAAGTAAACTACCACGTATTATATCGCCACGCATTATGTTGCCACGCGTTATATCACCACGCGTTATATCGCCACGCGTTGTAACGCCACGCGTTATATCGCCACGTGTTATATCACCACAAATTAAATCACCACGCGTTATATCACCACAAATTAAATCACCACGCGTTATATCGCCACAAAGTAAACTACCACGTATTATATCGCCACGCATTATGTTGCCACGCGTTATATCACCACGCGTTATATCGCCACGCGTTGTAACGCCACGCGTTATATCGCCACGTGTTATATCACCACAAATTAAATCACCACGCGTTATATCACCACAAATTAAATCACCACGCGTTATATCGCCACAAAGTAAACTACCACGTATTATATCGCCACGCATTATGTTGCCACGCGTTATATCACCACGCGTTATATCGCCACGCGTTGTATCGCCACGCGTTATATCGCCACGTGTTATATCACCACAAATTAAATCACCACGCGTTATATCACCACAAATTAAATCACCACGCGTTATATCGCCACAAATTAAATCACTAGGTGTTATATTGCCGCGTGCTATATCATCACGTATTACACCGCAACTCGTTATACAGCCACGCGTTAAATCACGAAAAATTATGGAATTTTATAGTTTTCGTTCGAAATCTTGAAAATTCCTAAATTACCATGCATTATATCGCCACGTGTTGTATGTCATCTCCAACTTCGCACCGATATCCTACCGTTTCTTGATCCATCAATTAGCACGAAATACTCAGCAAAAGATAATTATACAACCATCCAAAGTTACACAAAAGCAGAATGCGATATTAGTTCTTTCGAAGCTCATTTCCGCACGGTTTCCATAATGGAAAAGTATAGAAAGTACACTTTAGATGGAAAACGTTGCGAAGTCGGATACGTTTATACGTAATTTTCTCACGGTTATAATCGGTAGAATATGCTCTCAAAAGTTACACGACACATTTCAGAAGCATTCCATAGAGCACGACGTAACATTTACCGAGTGAATGATGCTTGTTAGGAGCATGGAAATTTACTCGATGGGCCTTTGTTGTCACGAATTTTCAACGGAAACACCTTTCGCAGAACCCGTGAAACGCTTAAAGGGAATCGCGTTACGTTCCAGCTCCGGGGCTGTTTATTTCGGACGGAACTTCAGGAATTCACTTGATTGCGTTCGTTTCCGAGTATACCGGAAAAAGGATTTGCTTTAATTTTGACTACGACCGCATTTGCATCGCGATTCGTGGCTCCAATTACCGACACCTTGAATGCACGCCAATTGCTCCCATTCCCCCCTTCCGTTTTCTTACGAACTCTCTTATTACTACTCTTTTTCCGTCCCTTTCAAACTTCCTAACAATTTGCACATATAAAACATTACATTTTAGGGGTCTCGTTACAGCAATGTTCCAACGTTTCGCAAATTTTGGTGGACAGAAATTTTCGAAGATGGTCATTTAAGGTCGTTGGAAATTAACGCGTACTAAATAATCTACTCGAAGAAAATAAAAGTTGAGCGTTCCATATTTTTTCTATAATTTTCAGCACGTTTTCACCCTCTTCAAGTTCCGTTGCTACTTCCTTTATAAATTCTGCAATCGAACCGGAAGAAAAGTTCTCTGACCAAAGGAAAACAGCTAGACAGTGTCCATCGGCCAAGAAGAAATTCACGTGAATTCTGAATTCGTGCATGCTCGTATCGAACGTCGACACAAACTGAAACATACTCCGAAAGATAAAAAAGGAGAAGAAAGATTCCTCTACAATTTTTATGTGATCGCTTGCTCGAGTCCCTTTTTATCCACCCTTCATGTTCGCTGTTTTATCCTGCACGTCTCGGTGGATAGAAATTTGATCGAGTTCTCTGGTCGATGAAATATGTTGCGAGAGAAATAAGAACAAGACAGACAGTAACTTCGAAGCTCTTCAGTGGATCGAACATTTCATGTATTCGTATTCGTTGCATCAAACTGTAGTTGATTGCTGCTGTGGATTGGCTCTTCAGCATGTGTATAACATTTTAGTAATTATAGTAACGGATCATATCTCCTTATATGGAGACAAAATCATGTGACTTCTCATATGGGGACAAAATCATGCGTCTCTTTATGAGGGGACAAGATCATGTATCTTCTCATATGAGGACAAAGTCATGTATCTTTTCATATGGGGATACGATCATGTATCTCCTCATATGTGAACAAAATCATGCATTTCTTCGTATAGGGACAAGATTATGTATCTCTTCATATAAGAACAAAATCATGTATCTTTTCATATGGGGATACGATCATGTATCTTCTCATATGTGAACAAAATCATGCATCTCTTCATACAGGGACAATATTATGTATCTCTTCATATGGGGACAAAATTATGTATCTCCTCATATGTGGACAAAATCATGCATTTCTTTATATAGAGACAGGATCATGTATCTCTTCATATGGGAGCAAAATCATGTACCTCTTCATATGGGGGCAAAATCATGTATCTTCTCATATGAGGACAAAATCATGTATCTCTTCATATAGGGACAAGATTATATATCTTCTCATATGGAGACAAAAGCATGGATCTCCTCATATGTGGACAAAATCATGTATCTCTTCATATGGGGACAAAATCATGTATCTTCTCATATGTGGACAAAATCATGTATCTCCTCATATGTGGACAAAATCATGCATTTCTCCATATATGGACAAGATCATGTATCTCTTCATATGGGTACAAAATCATGTGTCTTCTCATATGAGCACAAATGTGTTATCCCTCTGAGTTGACCCTTAAATAGTAGAATAAAATAGTTGAGAGAACGCGTGAATATAATGGACGTTTGTAAATGGTCGTTGAACGGATCGATGATGAATGCCGAAGTTTAGTAAATTGCGAGAGTTTCACGCATGCGAATAAAATTCACTTTAATTCAGCAGGTCGAGGCTACTCTATAAACATTTGTCAGCCGGCGTTCAGTGTCGCCTCTCTTTTCTGCCGCGTCCATTTCGCTAACGTGCTCGCCGCGTGAAACTTACATCGTAACTCATGCATGCAAAAAGGCTGGAGTTGACGGAAAAAGCGAACCGTGGACGAAAAGGGTTCGCTTCATTTCCGGTATTCTCGGCATTTACATTTCACTATTATTTCAAACGTCAACGGGATTAATAGTGGTCCCCCGGCAACGCCGTAAGGATAAATAAAATTAATCTCTCTCTTTCTCTAGCCAGAAACGCTGACTGTTAACAAATGAGAGTAACCCGTTGCAAGAAACGGTGATAATTGGAATCAGAAACCGGGTAAATTCTCTCCTCGCTAAATTCGTTTGTCTCTTGCGATGATTTATCGTCGCCTCCTTTTTATTTCCACCTGGAAGACCGTTATTCTCCGTCGATTTCTTTCCGATTTCTTTCTTTATCCTCGCTAAGCTTAGAACCTATGTTATCCTTCCAGTTTATCAAATTTCTACGGGGTTCTTATGGGATCCGTTATTTATTGCGGAGAACTGCTCACTTAATGACTCTGAATTACAAGGTCAACAGTTTCGACTTTCGTTCAGGTTTTCCTGAAAATAAATAACAAATATACAAATATACCTTGTGTATCATAATCGTTCAGATTAATATCTCTGTTACTTTTGGACCTACAAAGAAATGTATCAGAACAAAATTGTACGTTATAATACAATAAATATATGTATGTAATAAATTGTAAGATGAATACTAGAAAATTGAAAGTTCATCATTTTCAAGAAAAATATCTTACAAGAAATGTTTTCATTGATTCCAAGACTTACGGACATATAGGTTATGATTACGCATAATAAATTGTATAGTAATTCTATCGAATTTAGTTGTAAACAAACTGGTATTTGAAGTATGCGTCAGTAATATACCGAAATCGATCGTTAAATTATTTATTCGAACGTTCCCAAAGGAAATTTCAACGCTATCATGGCTCGGCGTTAATTCAATCTGGCGCCATTAGTGGTCGACTTTCTAGCATGGCGACGTATATACATCATCGTCGGTAACCACTGGGTTCAACATTTCGAAACGTGACCAGAAACAAAATTGTTCCTTAAGGACAAGAACGAATGGTGTTAGCGGAAGCTTCGATTCCTCGCGTTTCGGCTAGCGAAACGTTTTCCGGGTTCCGCATCGACGTATTATTTTAAAGAATTTCTACCGCGTGTACGAGGGAAAGCAGAGAAGTATACGATGAAAAAGAGAAAACAAAGCTGACGGGAGCGTACGGTTTCCCCATAAAAAATGATAGAACGACGGTCAAAGGAGGATAAGGAAAAAGGAGCACGACGGTGACCGCGAAGCTCGAACTAAAGCATAAACCCGTGAACCGTGAAGCAAAAACGAAACGAGAGAACGAGGCTAACGGTGAAAAACGAAGATGATCCGAAACGAGTACAATCTCCTGCAACGTTCGTTTCCTTTAGATAACTACATCTAGTGGAACTTGAAGGTTATTTAATTCTTGTACTTTCGTACCTTTGAAATTCGCGATTTTTAGGTTACTCGAATTTTCCAGGATTTTTAGATTAATATTTATATTTGCAAATTTGAGTGTTAGTAATTTTGCAATATTCATCAAACTAATTCATCAAATTGTTCGAAATTTTCAATTTCTTACGTTCTCAAGTTCTCAAATCCACGAATTCACGAATTGACTAATTCTCAAATTTACATATTCACGAATTCACAGATTCACGAATTCACAGATTCACGAATTCACAGATTCACGAATTCACAGATTCACGAATTCACGAATTCACAGATTCACGAATTCACAGATTCACGAATTCACAGATTCACAGATTCACGAATTCACAGATTCACGAATTCACGAACTTATAGATTCACGAATTTATAGATTCACGAATTTATAGATTCACGAATTCACAGATTCACGAATTCACAGATTCACGAATTCACAGATTCACAGATTCACGAATTCACAGATTCACGAATTTATAGATTCACGAATTTATAGATTCACGAATTCATAGATTCACGAATTCACAGATTCACAGATTCACGAATTCACAGATTCACGAATTCACAGATTCACAGATTCACAGATTCACGAATTCACAAATTCTCAAATTTCTACATTACAAATTTGTAAGATCTTGAAATTCCGAAAATAATAAACCCCAAAATTCCCAAATACGAAGTACCTAAATCCCTATATTCTCAAGTCGAAGAATCCCTGAAACCCTCTACCCAAAACTTCTCGATAAAATATCCCTAAAACCCGAAATCTCTTCATTAAATCTCTGAATTCACAAACCTCTCTAAAAATCCCTACATTCCCAAAGCCAATAATCTAAAAATGTCCACATTCCTAGGTCCCAAAATTCCAATATTCTCACGTACCCGAAGTTGCACCTCATCCGTTCTCCATTTCATAAAATTGTTCAATCTTCAAAATTCCCTCAAAATTAGGGAGTGAAAACGCGATGACGACCGGTTGTCGAATTTTCCCTAGGGAAGTGAAATTTTCCCCCGACTGCGCGTTTCATAATTAAGCACGTTTGTTTGCGGTTCTTTAACCCCGCCGAATGGAAACTCGTCAAATCCTATTTCCACTGTATCGATAATTTCGCCCCGTTATTTTTCACCCTCTCCCCCTCCGCCCCTACCCGCTCTTTCGTTTTTCATCCGTTCCTTTATCGATACGCGTTCCTCCCGCCCATCCATGGATACGCTTCTCTATTTTCATCGGCGATAAGCTTCACCACCGATAGAGAAGAAAAAGAGATAGAGGAGTTTTCCACGAGGAAAGTTGGTTGCGAGGCGAAAGCGGCGGAGCCAGGGGAAACGGTGCGAGGCGAAAGCGAATGGATTAAGCAAACTAATTTATAGGAAGAAAAAAGAAAATATGGAACGGCAGAGGAGAAAAAAGGGAGACACGAACGGACGAAGGAAGAACGTAGCGAAAATACGATTATCGCGGCGAAGAGGGTGCGAGAGAATCGGAAAAGAAGTTCAGGGACGACGAAGTAAATTCCTTTTTAAAGCGACGTTCAGGAAGTGTGGAGCGAGGACGCGAGGAAAATTTGGAATTTAGCGATTTCACCGGGTGGAGAGATGGGAATTTGAGTATGTGGGCATTTGTGGATTTGAGAATTTGGATGTATAGGGATGACGAAATTTTGGGGCTGCAGGAATTTGGAGATGTGATGTTTTACAAGCATAGGAATTTGGAATTATAGAGTTTTGGTGGTATGGGAATTTAGGGATATAAGAATTTTGGGATATAGAATTTTGGGGGGTGTGAGGATTTGAAAATACAGGAATTTGGGGATATAGGGATTTGGAAAGAGGAGAATTTGGGGATATAGGGATTTGGAAACAGGAGAATTTGGAGACATAGGGATTTGGGGTTATAGGAATTTGGAAATATAGGAATTTGGGGATACAGAAATTTGGGCATATAAGGATTTCTAGATGTAGAATTTTGGGGGGGTGTGAGGATTTGTAAATACAGGAATGTGGGGATATAGGGATTTGGGAATAGGAGAATTTGGAGATATAGGAATTTGGAAACAGGAGAATTTGGAGACATAGGGATTTGGGGTTCTAGGAATTTGGAAATATAGGAATTTGGGGATATAGAAATTTGGGCATATAAGGATTTCTAGATGTAGAATTTTGGGGGGTGTGAGGATTTGTAAATACAGGAATGTGGGGATATAGGGATTTGGGAATAGGAGAATTTGGAGATATAGGAATTTGGAAACAGGAGAATTTGGAGACATAGGGATTTGGGGTTCTAGGAATTTGGAAATATAGGAATTTGGGGATACAGAAATTTGGGCATATAAGGATTTCTAGATGTAGAATTTTGGGGGGTGTGAGGATTTGTAAATACAGGAATGTGGGGATATAGGGATTTGGGAATAGGAGAATTTGGGGATATAGGAATTTGGGCATATAGAGATTCCTAGACGTAGAATTTGGGGGTGTAGGGATTTGAAAATATAGGACTTTGGGGATATAGAAATCTGGGGATGTAGAAATTTGGGCATATAGAGATTTCTAGTCGTAGAACTTTGGGGGTCTGGGAATTTGAAAATATAGGAATTTGGGGATATAGGGATTTGGGAATAGAGGAATTTGGGTCTATAGGAATTTGGTGGTATAGAAATTTGGAAATGCAGGAATTTGGGAATATAGGAGATTGGGACTATAGGAATTTGGAATTTTGAGAATTTGAAAATTTAACAATTTGATAATTTGACAATTTGGAAATTTGATAATTTGATAAAATGGAAATGTGAAAATTTGAGCAATTCAAAATTTATAAATTTATAAATGATCAATTTCAAACAATTAAAAAATTTTAGTATACGTCAAATGATAACCGGAATCCTTGCCTGGCAAAAAAATGGCTCCTAATAAAAAACCAATTTCAATTGCATCTCATCCTCCATTCGCATTCTTACATGGATGCGTACTCCTTCCATCTAATTCGCATTGAAATGAACTTAGTCCCACAAAAGGAGGAACAACTGAGATAAGCAGAGTGAAAGGAAAGACGGTCAACGTCGGGTAGGAGATACTGATCAAAGAAACGACAAACGGAAACGAAAGAAGCAATTCATACGATTAGTCCGCTATTATCAACCCCTCAGTGAGGACATTATTCTAACATTATTGAATTTGATGGTGTATTTATACAGGTTATGGAATATACATCTGTTTCCCCTGTTACAGGACTATTTGTCTTAAAGATCTTATCGTATTAGCCTCTTTTAACCCTTGAATCACTGAACATCACTCTATTTGGATGATAACGGGGCAGATATGTCCATTGTGAAACATTCTATGTCGCTATTTCCTAAACTATTTAGTAATTTTAATATTTAGTGATTATTTAGTATTTCAATGTTGACTTCTATAATTTATTTTGTTAATTTATTTATTCAATCATTTATTGATTTATTTATTCAGTCACTTATTCATTCATGAAGTCACTTGTATATTTATAACAAGCCTTCTGTTAAATACAATGAAAATCTAAATTAGGGGAGCAGAAAATAAATTATAATTGCCTATAACTACGAACGATGTAAAGTCACATACAGTTATCAATTTATGATAAAGAAAAAAGATACTTTCTAGTTTATCAAATATCAATAAACGAACCTTAACACGCTGTTGACCAATACCGTATAAAATTTATGCAAAAAAATATTCGCCACATCTCGTAGCAGTTACCACTAGCTTAATAGCCTCCATTAAACGCATCTTAATTTCGCAAACAATGAATTATCACCGGCAAGAAGTTTTCGAGCCTTCATAGTTTGTATCTGCCAACGTCCGCAGCCTGCAGCAGTTCATTTCGCTGGAATATATCCATGTATCCCGTAGGAACCGCCACTTCGCTCGGCTACCTGTAGCCGTCGTCTCGTTAAGCAACCCGGGAGTTTCCGTAACACAAACAACCAAGAAAACAAGAATAAAAGAAAAACACGATTGACGCAAAGAGAATCGGAGGTCAACGAAAACGAGCAGGATTAAAAACGGAAGAAGAACAGAGTACAGTCGAGGGAAAATCTGTCTTCTCTGGACAAAATCAAGCAACCGAGTTCGAAGAGCACGTTTGTTCGTTGAATGGGGATTTATGAGAATTTGAATATTTGGGGACGAGTGGAGGAGAAATATAGGGATTTTGGGTTGTAGAGATTTTAGGGTATAAGAATTTTGGGATATATGAATTTTGGGACATTATGGGATATAGGGAATTTTGGGACATTATGGGACATAGGGAATTTTGGATAATATGAATTTTGAGGTATAGGAATTTTGGGATATAGGGATTTAGGGATATAGGGACTTTGGGATATAACAATTTTGGGATACAGGAATTTTTGGATATTGGAATTTTGGGACATTGAGATTATGGCATATAGGGAATTTTGGGTAATATGAGCTTTGGGATATAGGATTTTGGGGTATAAGAATTTTGGGACATTGACATCATGGGATATAGGGAATTTTGGGACATTGACATCATGGGATATAGGGAATTTTGGGACATTGACATCATGGGATATAGAGCATTTTAGGACATTGACATTATGGGACATAGGGAATTTTGGGTAATATGAGTTTTGAGGTATAGGAATTTTGGGATATAGGGATTTAGGGATATAGGGATTTTGGGATATAACAATTTTGGGATACAGGAATTTTGGGATATTGGAATTTTGGGACATTGAGATTATGGCATATAGGGAATTTTGGGTAATATGAGCTTTGGGATATAGGATTTTGGGGTATAAGAATTTTGGGACATTGACATCATGGTATATAGGGAATTTTGGGACATTGACATCATGGGATATAGGGAATTTTGGGACATTGACATCATGGGATATAGAGAATTTTAGGACATTGACATTATGGGATATAGGGAATTTTGAGACACTGACATTGTGGGATATAAGGAATTTTGCGATATAGGGACTTTGGGATATAAGAATTTTTAGACATTGACATCATGGGATATAGGGAATTTTGGGACATCAACATCATGGGATATAGGGAATTTTAGGACATTGACATTGTGGGATATAGGGAATTTTGCGGTATAAGGACTTTGGGATATAAGAATTTTAGGACATTCATATTATGGCTTATAGGGAATTTTGGGATGTAAGAATATCCCAATATGGAAACATATTAACCTTGGGTTTTGGAAGTAGGTATTCGTTGAACTTTTAGTCTTGAAAATTTAGGGATTTAAGTATGGCGGTATGGTAGGAACCTAGATATTTACGTATCTATTTGCGGATCACAAAGTTGAACCTGATAAATACCGAACTTGCAAATTTTTATTCCTTGCAAATCCGATAACAAAGTGAACCTTTTACTAACCTAAAATTGAAAGTTCAAAAAGTGAAATAATTTATACATTCACAAAATAAAAAAGTTTATTAATAAAAGAATTTTCAAGTTCACTCGTTCAAAAGAAGCGTACGTCGCATCAGTATATAGCCGGGGGACCATAGTTCCGCTCAATTGTCTCTATAATCAACCGGCGTCGCGCCTACTTACATTCAAACAGTGCCGCGGTGCAATGCTCGAAATTAACATAAATTCCCCTTCTCGTTCACTGGTCGGCTTCTTTTTCCCGGCTACCCACGGGAGTCTTGGGACGCCGATATCCCGCGAGTGTTGGACCAGCGGGTGCGACGAACACGACCCCATCCGGCGAAATAGTTCGAGGGAGAGAGAAAAGAACGGTGCGTTCAATACGCATGCGAGGTAGAGTATGTGCGCGGGCGCGTACAACGAAGAAGCCTCTTTTCGATCGACGTAGCACCACGATGTCGTACGACCTTTCGTCAGATGAAAGACAGGACAAAATCGTATTTGTATGTTCATCGACTTCTAATTCAAGTTGACAAATGTTCAATCATTTGTTATTAAAATGTACGTCTTTTTAATTTGGTGGATGCTGTTGGGTCTGTTGTTGACGATCACGTCGTACGAATTGAGATAAAGGAGAGGACAAAATCGTATTTGTATGGTCATTGACATCGAATTGTAATTAAAAGAATAAGTCTCTTTAATATTTATGAAACTTACGTCTCTATAGATTTCTTAGTTCAAATTATGAAAATTATTATACTTTCGTCAAATTTAACCTTCATCGAGGAAAGTCATTTTGTAAGCTAATATACGTATTGTTTAATTATTTTTGTAGTTCAGTTTCAATTGAAATATAAGTATGAGAGCGTGGAAATTTAAGAAACTTAGGAATGTGAGAAATGTCGGAAATATTGATTCTGACACAAAGAGTCTACGATGCACTCGACTGAACCAATATCTCAAATGCATAAATCCTGACACTGATACTTGCACCAATCCAACGTATTTTTACGGCTACCTCGAAAACTATGGCTGAGCCCTAGTGCATATACACAAAAGTTGTTCACTGTTTATGTCTGTGTACTTCAAGGTCAAGAGTCAAGGTCATCGAAGGTTTCCTACAAGTCTCTTTTAAACAAAAACAGTCAGGCTCCCTGTTTATCAATTCTTTTTGTACTAATGGATGTGTATAAATATTCAAAGATTATTCAGAATGTCTCGACAATATATTTCACCCCAAGAATCAAAATCACTGGAGAATATTTCATATTTATCACATTGCTGTCTATTACTCGAGAGATAAGAGTATCAAGCCTTATCTATCAATCCTCCCCTACATGTTAACGGGTATACGATGTATACGTCCAAAGATAAATAATTCAGAATGTCCTGACAAAACATTTCAAGGTAAGGAATCAGCATCATCAGAGGTCCCTTAAGGTCCCACGAGCTCCATATTTGAAAGATACCGAACAGTTAGACTTCTTATCTACCAATCCTCCCCTTGGTATCGGTGGCAATACACGTGCAGAGATAAATTATTCAAAATGTCTTGCCTTGATGACAAAATTCAAGGTCAAGTGTCAGGATCATTGGACGTTCTCTAAATGTGTTACTTTGAGTATGGAGTTCAAGGTACAGAATCAGGATCATTGGACCTTCTATGTTATATCTTGATATCATGTTTCAGGGTCAAGAATGAGGATCATTAGACGATCTCCATATGTCCTACCTTGTTAACATGTTTGAAGGTCAAGAATCAGAATCATTGGACGTTCCCTAAATATTTTACTTCGACAATATATTTCAAGGTCAAGAATCAAGGTCATTGAACGTTCTCTAAATTCCACTCTTACCATGCTTCAGTTTTGAGTAGCAAACCTTCCTATCTATTCTTTGTATATTCATAGGTGTACCATGGCGTACAGTTCAAAGATGAATTATTCAGAACATCTTACCTTGACAATATAACTTGAACATTAAGAATCGAGATGTTTGGACGTTCTCCAAATTCAACATTAAAAACAGGAAACATAAAATTGTACCAAGTTCCTCAACCCTTGCTGTTGATAGACGTACAAGGGTGTATAATATCTTATCTTGACAATTATATTTGAATCAAGATCATCAGAGGTCCCCTAACCCACATACTCCGTTGCCTACAACTCGAGGGACATAAAACAGTATCAGTCTCTCCGACTACCGATCCTCCCTCGAACATTGATAGATCTACGAGGGCGAGTATTATACTTCTGCACATAAATTCTTCAGAATGTTTACCTTGACAACATATCTCAAGATACGCAGTCATAGGAGGTTCCTTATGTTCCAAATTTACCTTCTTGTCTATTTCTTGAGGGGTATAAAATAGTACCGAGTCTCATCTATCAATTCTTCTTTCACAAAGATGCACATGTGTTCAAACATATGTTGTGCAGAATGTTTATGGTGACATATCTCTGGGTCCAACATCCAGATCATAGGAGGTTCCTTATGTTCCAAATTTACCAGATACCCTATTGTGTATTTCTTGAAAGGTATAAAATAGTACCAAGTCTTATCTATCAATTCTTCTTTCACATAGGTGCACATGTATATATGTTCAAACATATGTTGTTCAAAATGTTTACGATGACAAATTTACCACGTACTTTGTCTATTACTCAAGAGGTATGAAACAGTATCAAGCCTCCCATCTATCAATTCTTACACATTGATGCAAAGGACATATACATGTATACATGCGTGTATATACGTATATATACGTTCAAACATAAATTCCGTGTCCACCTTGACAATATATCTCTAGGTCCAGAATCATCGAATAAGTTCCAAAATCACACCCTCTTGATTACTCGAAAGATATAAAATAGTATCAAGTCCTTATCAAGTCTTCCTTATACATTGATAGATGCAGAACATATACGTTCAAACATAAATTCCGTGTCCACCTTGACAATATATCTCTAAGTCCAGAATCATCGAATAAGTTCCAAAATCACACCCTCTCGAAAGATATAAAATAGTACCAAGTCTCCGTTTATCAAGTCATTGACAAATACAGAAGGACGTCTAAACATAAATTATTCAGAATATCAAACTTGAGAATCACTCTGGTGAGTGACAATACAGAGTGAAAATCATAAAAGGTCCAATCTTGCAAATTGACCACCCTCTTACAGTTAGAAAATAGTGTCAAGACGTATCGATGGTATTCGCACTGAAAGGGTTAATAAGGTTCGGAATTTTTGCGTAGATCTCGCGATTCCGATCGTGCAGCTGCGGTAGCGTCTGGATGGGGGTAAAGCTCGTAGAGGGGGTTGTCGGAGCGGTGGGGTGGTTTATTCGGAAGGGGTAGTATCGGTAGTGGTGGCATTGGAAGCGACAGTGGCGACACCAGCCTCGGTCGCGATAGCAGCACGCAGCGGTGTGCTCCGGGTCGGTGCTGATTGAGTGCGAGCGAGCGAAATCTCGCTGTGTGCGAGTGGCGCGCATTACGTCGCTAACCGTTTTCTACCCCTAACGTAAAGTTTGACAGTCGCGAGCGTTAAACTGATCGCGTGCGAGTGATGTCACACGGGTAGAGAGTGATCGGCGCGAGTTGATCGGTGAGTGCGAACAGTGAGTGCGCGTTGTTTAGGCCTAATCGTTGTTTAGGAAAATGCGGGAAATGTGCACGAGAGACACGCTGGAGGATACGCGAGAGTTGTGAGCCGGAAGCTGGAGAGATATAAACGGAATCTTTGTGCAATTTGGTGGATGATGATCACGATGCTTGATTATCGGTTGCTATGATCGAGCCGCGGAGAGTTCACGTGGAACGATCATGATTTACCTTCGGCTGCACGTCGGGAGGAGTCTACGGTGCAACGCGAATGCAAGACACTGGAACGTGTTCATCGTGCCACTCTTCCCACTCTGGATTATCGGCGCTTTCTGCGTGAAAGACAGTGAGTACACCCTGAACACCCTTCTTTTATCCCGTACGGGAATCGTGCTCAACCCTTTCAGTATTATGGACGTATATCCGCTCAGAAAAGTCGGGACCTGCTGAGTGTGTACGCAGTTGGAGTTGATGTACGAAATTATTCAGCGATGGCTACAAAAATGGAAACGCATTTCAATAGTGATACGAGTGAACAAGTATTATTAATATATTATAAGGGCTATTAGGTTCATTAGCTTTGTTTGTGCAGCTTCAGCTTCGAAAATAGGATTCTGTTTATTTGTGGTCCGAGTGAAGATTCTAGAGGAATGAAGCTCTTCATTTGTTTCAATAATGTTCTCAAATCCTTAACCCCTTGCACTATGACCTATTTGTCAGGTGTGTCAGTCAGAACTAAACACAGCTACAATATTAAAACAGACAAAGAATGTTATGATAACATGGTATTATGCAATCGTTGACTATGCAAATAATTGGACTTGAACTCCAAATTGAAGCATATTCAAAATTCGAGTAAAATTGATCCCAACTGAAGTACCAATGCGTCACGAGCCAGACTCGTCAAAATAGTGCAAGGGGTTAAATTCGAATTTCTCCAAATTCTCAAGTCCCCAAATTCTCAAATCTCCAAATTCTCAAATCCCCAAATTTTCATATCTACAAATTCACAAATCCCTAAATTCTCAAATTTTTAAATTCCCAAATCCCAAATTCTCAGATCCCCAAATTCTCAGATCCCCAAATTCTCAAATCCCCAAATTTTCAAATTTCCAAATTCTCAAATCCCCGAATTCTCAAATCTCCAAATTCTGAAATTTTTTAATTCTCAAATTCCCAAATTCTCAAATCCCCAAATTCTCAAATCCCCAAATTCTCAAATCTCCAAATTCTCAAATCCCCGAATTCTCAAATCTCCAAGTTCTCAAAGCCCCAAATTCTCAAATTCCCAAATGAAAAAGTCCCTAACTTCCTAAACCCTCAACTTCTCAAATCTCACAAATCCCCAAATCTCCACCCTCTCCAATCCCCTACCCCCATAAGTCTCCAAATTCCCCAATCTCAAATGTTCAAGTTCTCAATTCCCCACCGTCCGACTCGGTGGGCCCTTGATCTGCCCTTCGCATCTCGAACTCGTGCGAACTCTGCTTTTCGAAATCTCTCGTTGTTTCTGTTCCCAAATTACCATATCAAACCATCACCGCGATAGCTCATATCCATAACTCCGCTGCACGCCATCTAAAATCCATTATATTATAATAAAAGCACCGTTCGCGTAATAAACTTTGTTCGTACGCATCTCCTTTCTGTTACGCCGTAATAACTTTTTAATTTAAAGTCCGTGGTTACCGTAATATCCATTAGATTATCTGGTAGGAAAGTTCGATAGCCTCGAAAGGCATCGACCTCGGTTACGCGGTTTTCTCGAACCAGGAATATTTCGACGTTGCGGGATCAAAGGTGACGTACCTTTTCGAAGATGGTCGTGCAACGATTTCGCGGAGAACCTTTAGTATGCTTCTTTCAAAGAGTCGCAATTTTATTTCCTCCGTTTCTTTCTTTTTTTTTGTCAACTCTCTTTCGTTACTCTTGCTTGGTATTCAGACGGCTGCTTCCGATAATCTTGCCGCTCTCGCGTAAGACTTCATTTGCTTGGCTGAGGTGACTGGGCGACGTCGTTATCTGAAATTGCTCGACGAAAGAAAAGATCCCTCTTAGAACGGGTTTTCCATTCGGGGATAGAAAGGGATAATGGGGTCACGACAATTCGAAAACGCAAGTTTGAACTTTGACATTAGTTCGTCGATGCTCCTCGTGAAACAAACTTTTTCCGGGTTATTTGGGAGCGTTGCACCGAGGACGTTTTTGTGACCTTCGCACCTGCCGGAACTCATACTTTCGTATACACGTTACACTTATTTCGAACACTTTCGATGAAGTAATCCTCTTATAAGTATATTTGCTGTTGGCAGAAATTGTTCACAATTAATGACCTTGAGATATTCAAATTGAAACCTTGAAATGGATGTCGATAGTTGAAACCTTCAAGTACATATTCATTTACAGTAGCTTCTTTTTCTATTTTTGTTATCAATAATGATCATTAACCCCTTGATATATGATTTACTCCTCAGATGCGTCAGCATCTTAAAGTTAAAGTATTATGTCAGTTTTGTGTTCCATCTTCGATATAATAATTGGACCGAATCTTGACAAATAATAATAAAACCTCGATTGAAAATTGCACTTAAACATCAAATTGAAGATTATTCAAAATTCGAATAAGATGTTTCATTTGGACTGTGAGTCAGACCTGTCAAAGTTAAGTGAAATTGCATTCCATATTTTTATACGTTATTATTATACTACGGATGTTAACGCATTTGTAATATATCAACGTCTGTGAACTACATAAATCATGTAACCTGTAACATCAGCAGAATTACTCGAGTTATTTTACAGACCTCATCGCAACGAACGTAGTCTATCATATGCTATTACGTTTTATTACATTTTGCTTTTAATAAGTTCGAACATGATAAAAAATATTATTCCAAGTAATGTTTTAATTAATAAAAATGTATGAAGTTATAACTGTATGAAACGTAATTTGAAACCAACCAGTTTTTATGAAAATAGGTTGTGTAAGGTTGTGCAATACTTATCGCAAATATATCTTTAATTTTCCGCTTCGCGAGAAGTAATCAATATTTTAATAAACATCAGTAAACAAAGAAATAAAATGTCGGACGTACAAAGACCGTATTCGCTGAAGTTTCTATTAATTTTCTCGTTATACGTCGATAAAATAATTATACGTTCCACGTAAAAGTTCAATCGAAAAGGTGATACCGTTCTTCCGGTTGATCGAACAATTTAACCTTTATAAAATGTGCCATCGGCTTTGATGATGCGACCCATGATGGACTGTCCTGCGGCATAAATCAACGCGTAGCCTGTGTTTCGTTCATTATTCTTGACGACGTGCAATTAACAGGGGATGCTTGTTAAAATTCAATCGAAGCTTCGTCGAACGTTTCGAAAGGTCATTGGGAATGCAGTTACCACGAGGAACGACACGGTTTGTTGCCTTAAAAGCGAAACGGAGGAGGTAATACTCGTTTTTTTAGGTCTTTGGATTTACTGGGTCGATTCGTGCAAGCGAACGAGGTCGCGATATCGGTTTCTTCCGGTAAAAACAACTTGATATTTCACCTGATATTTTCTTATATACGATGTAAGGAAAATTTACAAATTTGTAAACAATGTATGTTATAATAATAGGGTGGATTATTCTTAGGTTGACCTGAATTTATTCAAGGGGTCCGATGAATTAGGCTTCATCAAAATTACTATTAGGGCTTATGTGTTATCTCATCATTTCCTGGGATTCTATAATTTAGGGCTTGAAGATTAATTTACGGTCTAAGTATTCCCTAATTTAGAGTTCAGGAATTCACTAATTTAGGATTTAAGAAATTTTTTCATTTAAAATTGAGGTGTTCCCTAATTTTGAGTTCAATTTCAAAATCTCACGATATTAAAAATTCCAAAACTTGACTCCCGAAAATTTCACGAGCACAAAATCGTCGAAACAAAAAATACACACGTGTCATCGAAAACAGCATGCAAGTATAATTGATAGTTTCAAACTTGCAACTTTTCTTGCTGGAAACTCTGGCTCGATCGCGTTAACACAATATTCTGTCTTCTATTATAATAATGAGAGTGGTCGGATGTTTATTCAGGGGAGTAGTCGCTCTCTCTCGAAAGATCCAACTTTCGACGTGGCTTCTGTCATAAGTCAAAAAGTTCTGACGCCTCTCGTCGGTCGTTTACGCGTTCATCACGAGCTTCTCGCAACTCATCCTGCGGACATATCGTGTCAGCCGTTACATATAGTCGCGCACAACAGTCGTAGCTTCATCCTGTCGACAAACAGATTCCGATCTGGTTCGTGGCAGAATTTTAAGCCGAGCTTATCGCCGGTTGCTCCCTTTGGCAAATCGCGCTGGCAAATTTAGGGGTCGAGGATCGCTCCATTCGTTATTTGCTGTCGGATTTTCGAACGCTTCAAGACGCCACGTGTACTTCGAGCTGAAATCGAAAGGCTTGCGCTCGAAATTTCATTTCCGGATTGGAAACTTTTAGGGTCGTGAAGGTATCAGGAAATAGGGCAACTACATTTTTGACAGGATACTGATTTCTTATTTCGTTAGAAATTACGATTCATAATATAGGTACGTGTTATCAAAGATATCAGAAAATATTTGTTATAAAATATTTCTAATATTTATTGCAATTTTGAATTTGTTGCAATTGTGACGTCTGAGAATGTGTATATTTACACAGACTATGATGAGAAGCAGATTCTTAATGTTAGGTATTTTTGCAGAAAGTGATGACAGAATTATTTGACGAAGTAGATTAATAAATTGTATTTTTTGTAAATTGTAATTGGTTACTGTTTGTAGTACTTTGGTATTAGGTATAGCTTCCAAAAAAATTCATACAAAATTAATGTAAGAAATTTATATACGAATAATAATTGTTTAACAAGTATTTACTGTGAGCAGACATATATGTACTGTTCAATTATTACACTTAATGCACTTTTTAACTTTAACTATATTATTCAAGTATTTTGTTCAAGTATGTTATTCAAGTATTTTATTCAAGTATTTTGTTCAAGTATGTTATTCAAGTATTTTGTTCAAGTATTTTGTTCAAGTATGTTATTCAAGTATTTTGTTCAAGTATTTTGTTCAAGTATTTTGTTCAAGTATTTTGTTCAAGTATTTTGTTCAAGTATTTTATTCAAGTATTATATTCAAGTATTTTGTTCAATTATGTTATTTAAGTATGTTATTCAAGTATGTTATTCAAATATGTTATTCAAGTATGTTATTCAAGTATGTTATTCAAGTATGTTATTCAAGTATTTTATTCAAGTATTTTGTTCAAGTATGTTATTCAAGTATTTTGTTCAATTATGTTATTCAAGTATGTTATTCAAGTATGTTATTCAAGTATGTTATTCAAGTATTTTATTCAAGTATTTTGTTCAAGTATGTTATTCAAGTATTTTGTTCAAGTATTTTGTTCAAGTATTTTGTTCAAGTATTTTATTCAGATATTTTATTTAATTTCTGAAGTAATCAAGTTCCCAAATTGCTAAATCTCCAAACTCTATCCCTATATCCTAAATTCGCAAATTTTTCCTCTCTAAATTTCTCAACCTCGAAATCCCCAAATCCCAAGTTTTCCACCAGAAGAGGTCACCAGAGTTCACCCTTATTTCCAGAAGAATCATTTCGAATCTTGTGTTAAAGCGTTAAATATATCTCTGACGACGATCCACATCTTCATGTTATTGTGCCTCTCGAGAACTGAATAGCCATCTATGAAATATAGTCACGAATATTGCTGATGCACTGTAAATATGGCTATTATCTTCTGAACTGAATATGTAGAAAGATTTGGCTCAGTTTTCTATTGATCCATGCAAGTCTCTACCATAAATAACTCATTCTTTAAAGCTTGAACTTATACAAAATATAAACTCATTAATCCTTTAATTCTGCAGAAATTCGTGTGTCGACAGTTCTCTATAGACAAGCAATAAATGAATGAAAAGTTTCATAAAGGACCTCCAATCTTTAATTCAACGTTATTTGTTTTTAACCCAACGTATTTTCTGTTGAACAGGGTAGCTTTTAATTTAACATGAACAGGTCACCCTAAACAAGTACTAAATGAACGAGAAATTTCATTGTGTACCTCATCTTTAATTTAACATATTGCAATTATTTATCTTATGGAATACTTGTTTGAACTGGGTAATTGTTCAACGACAGTGTTCCTCATTTTATGAGAAATTTACCCTAAATGAACTTCACTATGTATTTCAATATTAATTTAACATACTGCCAACGTTCATCTCTTCTAATAAAGTACCTGCTTGATCAGAATATTTTCTCAGTGACAACGTAATGTCCTTCATTCTTCGAATACTTCACACTATACCTTAAGTAAACAAACTTCAGTATGTACATCAAAATTAATTTAACACACTGCAATTTATCTTCTCGAATAAGCTGTTATCTCAGAATATATTTTCAACGCATTGTCTACTTCCTCGACGCTAACTTGGAAGTAACTGTTGACAATTCGCAACGTTTGCGAATGACAATCAAGTGACCTAAAGTCATTTCCATGACCAAGAAACGTACTGAATACCAACTAAGAGAACAAATCGTTGAATCCTCGTGTCTAAGCAAACGCTAGCACAACATCGTGAGTCGTGCATCGTGTCAAAGAGGAAAGTTGTCTTTGAGCGTGGATTCGCCGGTTTACGATGAATATGTAAATGCGCGACTTAACTTCCGTTCGATGATTTCCACGGCGATTAAAGTAGCCGACTATCGATCGGAATTCGCGGGATCTTAATTAAGCGCGGAGTGGCGAGGGGTCAAAGAGAAACCCGCTGCTTCTTTTCGAGCCAGCATGCTCGTAACAGACGACGTGGAACTCGTTTGCTCTGTCTTTACCGGGTTGTTGAACTTTGCACGAGAAAGAAACGAACAATGAGGCGAATTCGCGCTGCTGCGATTAATCTGGTGAGTTTCTAAGTTCGTTGCGTTTTGTGAGGGGATAGAGTGAACGGACGGGCAAACTGCGGCCACACGCGGGCAATAAGTAGTCAATTATATATGTCGACTATTTGAGTCCTCTTCATTTTTCAGTTTATAGATTGTGTGATTTTTAGTTTTGTGAACTTTCAGATTTTGGAATTTTTTACTTTTTGGGTATTTAGATTTTTGAATTTATGAATTGAAGAATGGAAGAGTGGGAGAATTGAAAAATTGAAGAATGTAAGAATTGAAGAATTGACAATTTAAAGAATTGAAAAGTGAGGTATTGAAGAATTGATGAATTAACGAATTGACGAATTGACGAATTTAAGAATTGATGAATTGAAGAATTGACGAATTGAGAGAATTGAAAAATTGAAGAATTGAAGAATTGAAGAATTGAAGAATTGAAGAATTGAAGAATTGAGAGAATTGAGAAAATTGAAAAATTGAAGAATTGAGAGAATTGAGAAAATTGAAAAATTGAAGAATTGAAGAATTGAAAAATTGAAAAATTGAAAAATTGAAGAATTGAAGAATTGAAGAATTGAAGAATTGAAGAATTGAAGAATTGAAGAATTGAAGATATGTAGAATTGAAGAATTGAAGAATTGAAAAATTGAAGAATTGAAGAATTGAAGAATTGAAGAATTGCCAAATTTGTTATCTCTTAATTTTCAAATTGGAAATGTACCCATTTGCAAATTAAAAATTTGTCCTTCCAATTTGAAATTTGATCACTTCCAAAATCCCGAAATTATGTAAATTCATTTCCAGTCAATCATATTAAGCATTGAACCTCCTTCCGACAGCACACAGCAACAACATACATTATTATCAATAATAATAACAATCACATACTATTAGAAATGAAAGCAGCATATGTTTGCTATGTATAGAATATATATTTGACAACAGTAATTAGCAATGTGAATCCAGTTCGATCATCCTTTCACAGGTAACTGGAGCAACGAATCAATTTTTGTTCTATTAAGCGAGTAAAGGGTCGTTTCGATCGAAACTCAACGGTGGCTGCAACCCTCTCGATTGTTCTCCGCTAACGGGTCGATCATTAGTTAAACCTGCATGGATCGTCGATCACTCGGTTCACGTATCGCGCGTGTTACGTGTCGATTCAGCGTGTCGTGTCGCGTAAGCGGCGATCAAAGGAAAATCCCGTTCTCATCGACGATTGTCGCGGCTGGCATTGCGAACCTCACGGCTCTCTGTGTCCGTTCGTTCGATTGAACGATAGTCGCAATTGCCATAATGGCGAGGTAATTTCTCTTGACCCGATATTACCTGCTACGCTCCAACAGATCTCATCAAATATAAAACACCTTTAATTCCTACTATAATCGGCTGAAATTTACTTTTTTTTTTTATTGAACATCTAAATTATGACAACATCTGATGTTGACTGTTCATATTTTTGGTTTATGTTAATGTAGACGGTCGATGTTCATTGTTGATACTGATCACTGATGTTGATGATTGATATTGGTGACTGACGCTGACAGTTGATATTGATCACTGATGTTGATAATTGATATTGATAATTGAGGCTGGCAGTTGATGTTGATGGTTGATGTTGATAATTCATATTGATCATTGAGGCTGACAGTTGATGTTGATGGTTGATGTTGATAATTGATATTGACAGTTGAGGCTGACAGTTGATGTTGATGGTTGATGTTGATAATTGATATTGATCATTGAGGCTGACAGTTGATGTTGATGGTTGATGTTGATAATTGATATTGATGATTGAGGCTGAAAGTTGATGTTGATCACTGATGTTGATGTTGAGATTGACGGTTGATGTTCATGACTGATAATGGATATTGATCGTGGATGTTGATGAATGTTGTTAATGATAGATATTGATTGATGTTGATGATAGACGTTGATGATAAATATTGACGAGAAACATTGATGATTGATGCTGATAACTGATGTTGATGAATAATGTTCGACATTAATTGAGATGATTGATGTTGATGAATAATGTTCATCATTAAATAAGATGACTGATGTTGATTTTGATAGTTGATGTTAATGGTCGATGTCGATGGTTGATGTCGATGGTTGACGTCGATAATTGATGTTGATGATTGATGTCGATAGTTGATGTGGATAATGTTGATAATTGATGTTGATAATTGATGTTGATAATTGATGTTGATAATTGATGTTGATAATTTATGTTGACAATTGATGTTGACAATGAATGTTGACAATGGATGTTGATAATTTATGTTGACAATTGATGTTGACAATGAATGTTGACAATGGATGTTGACAATTGATGTTGACAATTGATGTTGACAATTGATGTTGACAATTGATGTTGACAATTGATGTTGACAATTGATGTTGATAATTGATGTTGACAATTGATGTTGGCAATGAATGTTGACAATGAATGTTGACAATTGATGTTGACAATGAATGTTAACGATTGATGTTGACAATTGATGTTAACAATTAATGTTGACAATTGACAACTACATAAAAATAGTATTAAATTACAACATTCAAGCATGCAACAATGCACGAAATATTTTAAACGTACAGCGCGATATTTTCTACAAAAGTTTGAAACATCTGACGAAGTGTGGTACTTTCACTGTAAGCAAGATGGCGGAAATACGAAGAGAAGGATGTAAGAGAAACTTGTAAGTAAGAGAAACGAAGACAAGAAGTGTAGAGAAAATGCAAAGAAAATGGAGTTGTCGCGAAACGCGATTGTTCGACGGACGAAATGTTTCGTTTTTACGAGGCTCTCTCGCGATAACAGCTCGCACAATTTCGGCATCGAAGCGCCACGAATTGCTTCTCGCGATGCGCGAGCTGTTGGATGTTGATGAAGAGCAATAGCTTTTCAGTACTGGCTTTTATTGTGCGTTTCGCTCGCGGCGTTTCTAACGCGAAATACGCATGTCTGTTATTTACGTGTCTGCTAAACGAATCAACGTTAAACTGACTATCAAGATGACCATTATTTTTTAACTGGGAACGTTCACAGATACAGATTTTCCAATTTGCTTCAATTTCGAACTCTTTATCGACCGTTTAATTGAGTTTAATCAAGTTTAAAGTTGTTTGCTTTGACCACGTACTGTGATGCGAAAAATTGGGGTCAAATGAGATTTCATCGGAATAGTATTTCCCACACAGGCGTATTACTATAATATAGATATATTGCCTATTACTGTGCTATTGTATGTTATATTTTGCATTA
This sequence comes from Megachile willughbiella, assembly GCA_945859595.2. Taxonomy (NCBI): domain Eukaryota; kingdom Metazoa; phylum Arthropoda; class Insecta; order Hymenoptera; family Megachilidae; genus Megachile; species Megachile willughbiella. Next base: position 11,622,930 of record OX243798.1, on the reverse strand, counting down.
TATCATTGCATCTATTATTTATTGTATAGGACTGCTTCCAAGCTTGAAATTTGAAGATGCAGGAATCTAAAATAAACAAAAATTAATTTCTGCTCCGCTAAGAGAAGTACGTATACAAATATTCAGACGAACAATGGCACAATCGAACGGTCGAACTATCGAACAATCGAGTAACTGAAAAATAGGATAAAGTTCGTAAATCTGTAAATTTTCGAAACAGTACGAACTGCAGTGTTATCCAACAGTATCAGAAAAGTAACAATATGAAAAGGTATTTCACCGGTGAAATCGGGTAGCAACGTTTTTTCACGAATCGCCGGCAAACACTAGAAGTAATTAAGGGAAGTCGTAATTGGTAAAAGGCAAGGTTGAAAGCCGTTTACATAAACGATGGAAGTTCGTATCCGTTAGCATTAAAGGGTTTACTTCCGCATTGCAGTATAACCATTACCCTCCATTCACTGAAACTAAACATTATCAATCCACCAAAAAGTTAGTCTCTCGCGTTGGATCCTCGACGGCGTGTCTCGTCGCGCTAATCAACTACGGCACTCGTAGCTCCGTTTCATGTAAATTCACCAAGAGGGTTAGGCCAAAGTGAATGTTAAGAGCGCTTTCACACCCCAGAGACGTTACTGCCGAGTACACGGGGGTAACTTAGCCCGAGAGTACACACACCGAGTACAATTTACTCGTCTGCCGGTGTAACGCGGTTGAAGCATCATCCGAGACATCTCAATTATCCGCGGAACGGGAAACCAGAGCGCGGTACAAGAACGTACACGAAAGGTACGTTCGTCATATTTTCTCGCGCGATGGCAAAACGCTTAGCTCGATCATCGTCGATCAACCGCGTTCCTCGCGAATTTCCTCGAGAACGAGTATTATAGCGAGGAGGTTGCAAACAATGCCGTTTCCTGAGCGGTGAATATTCAAGCAGCTTGGCCGGCAATTTTCATAAAACCCGGTTTTTACACATCGGAGAACGTAAGAAGAGGGTCCGGCTAAAAGCGCCGTTAACCCGCGCCGGATGTAAAAGCACCGGCCTAAATTATTAGCACGGCAACATTATATTAGCTTTCTTAATTTAACGTCGGCACAGTCTGGCCGGTATCCAGCTCGGTGGCATCGTGGACCTGGCTTCGTTGCTTGGACCTCTTCTGTTGCCGGGAAATTGTCCCTTGGATAAATGTTTCTTTTGTGTTCAGAATTGGTGCATACTTTGCTGCACATCGATCCTTTTGTTCCTTTCAGAACTTTTATAGTGTGGGTCAGGGATATTTGTGGACGGAGATTGTCCACGGTTCAATTCGGTGCGTTTGAATTTGGCGCCATTAAGTTTACACATGTATGCAAGAATGGGGTCTCTCAATATTATTCCCTGAAAAGGGGTGACTTCGTGTGGAAAAATAAATTGAAGGTACAAAATAAAATTTCGTTACTTAACCCATTTTGCCCCAGTGTCATTTGAGTACATTCACTTTCATAATTCATGAAATGTACACATGTGGTACCAGTGTACTCATATGAGTACACTCTATTCATTGACTTTCATAACACATGTAATGTACACATGTGGTACCAATGTACTCATGTGAGTACACTGAATTCATTTACTTTCATAAAACTTGATATGTACATATGTAGATCCAGTGTACTCATATGAGTACATTCTATTCATTGACTTTCATAACACATGTAATGTACACATGTGGTACCAGTGTACTCATATGAGTACACTGCATTCATTGACTTTCATAAAACTTGAAATGTACATATGTGGTACCAGTATACTCATATGAGTGCATTCTATTCATTGACTTTCATAACAGATGTAATGTACACATGTGGTACCAGTGTACTCATATGAGTACACTGCATTCATTGACTTTCGTAAAACATGAAATGTACACATGTGTTCCCAGTGTACTCATATGAGTACATTCTATTCATTGACTTTCATAAAACTTGAAATGTACATATGTGGTACCAGTGTACTCATATGAGTGCATTCTATTCATTGACTTTCATAAAACATGAAATATACACATGTGGTACCAGTGCACACGTATGAGTACAGTTTGTAATATGAAGATATACTATTATTTGTACAATGTATTATTACTTTTATTATAACAAAAGCTTTTATTTGCTCAATAAATTTGTATTGAATATATCTAGAAGCATTGTCCCTCTTTCAAAAAAAAATGCGCGTGCAAATGGGTTAATTTTAGAAAGACAATAAGACTATATTTTTCTTTAACACTACAGATTTAGTTCGATCTATTTGAAATTGTTGATTGTGTTTGGTTAGAACATGTGTCAACGGTGTGAGTGAACTTTCGAGAGCAAAATACTTGGACACCCTATATAAAGAGTACTTAGCTCCCCGAAAAACGAAGAACTCCCTGAAAAGTTGTACCTCAATTCTGAAAAACTTCGTCCTTTGCAAAAATGGGGTTTGAATGATTAAAAAACACCGACCAGAGCAAATACACGTCTATTCCCAGTAAATCATGTCTAAGGAAAAAATGTTGCAACGCTTCCATCGAAAGGAAGCGAAATTGACCATATGTGACCCCTATGCCGAATATCGTCATCAAACATCAAAAGCGCATAGGCCAAAATTGTCTGCGACGTGATTACCCCGACAAGAGTAGATTGCCGTGAGCAACACCTCGAACAACGTAATTTCCCGTATACATATGCATCAATCGTGCGGCGTTGTTCTCAGGTGACAGACCGATGTTTCCTCCCGGTTTGACGCGAAGAAACAACCCGCAGTCAGCGTACGTGTAACGTGCATGTAGGTCGAGTGACTTGGAAGGGTGGAAGAATGGGGTAGCAGTCTCGGTAACGGGAAAACACAATACCTGATAGAGAGTTTGCCGAAGTACGACACCGTTGTCAGCGGGAGGTGCATTACACGCGAAGATCCTCCACGTCGACGAGTTGCTTGTCGAGCGTTCACGCGATGATATAGGACGCCTATCGTGCGAGCGTGTTACGTGGAAACCAGTCGGCTGTAACTGGAATACGCACGAATAATGGATATGGAGACTCGTACGCAACCAGACGGATATTCCCGAGTGCAAACTCTTTTACAATCGAGTCGTTTTGTGAATAAGGTACTCCAAAATTCTGTTCGAATTTATTTCGAATCCCGTCGTTTTCTGCGTCCACTGGCCTCCCGATTATAGGTAAAAAATGTGAACAAAATCAATAACTTAAGGCAAGGATGCAGCGATAAGTCATCTTTAAAGGTTGATTACTTTAAATAAGAATTGATGCGCCATTTTGATTCCTACCGTCAAATCGGAGTATCAAATATGGAACCACAATGGTGGTTGATCCTCTAACTTTCGAACGAGTTCCACTTCAAAACGTCGTCATGTAACGAGAAAAATTGTGACCACGTACACGAACGTTTTTCCCAATTTTGTCTATCGCTATACCTTATCGCGCAGTCGCCGAGCCTAACCCCTTAAAGCTCTTTCTAAGTAATAGCATTTTCTCGAGCCATCGTCCAGGAAAACGTTGCCCTCGCTCCGAAGGAAACGAAGTTACTCGCTATCGTTCCGATACTTCTCTTTTTATCTTCGCTAGAAGCATGGCTAATCGAGACATGGGTCGACGGCCAAGTGCGAACTCGTGGTTCACGGTTGCTCGACGTTCGAGAGTGTATCTTTATCGAACGAGCTAGTGATGGGGGCAGAAGTTACTCGGGATAAATCGTCAAAAATAAATTTAATTGTTATTTATGGAGTTTCATTACTATTGATGAAGTTTCAATCGTTATTTATGGAGTTTGATTACTGTTGATGAAGTTTAAATTGGTATTTATGAAGTTTGAATTGTTATTTATGAAGTGTTTTTGCATAGTATGTTAAAATGTAACAAGTTCAATGCGAGATTGAACTAATAAATATAATATACGCTTTATATTTAGTATACAGTCGTTGAACTTGTAAATAAAAAGTTTTACATCCAAAGTGAAGATAAAAAATATTGAACGAGAGAATGTTAACTGAAATATGAAAAATATTATCTGAAAGGTTATCAGTCGAAAGATAAAGAATATTAGCTGAACGATAAAGAATATCAGAAGGTACTTAAAAAGAGGCTCTCGCGAGACATAAAATGGCAGGCGTGTTATTGTTCGACCAATCTTCGTCAAGAATTGAAGCAGCATCGTTATAAGCCTGACAAATCCCTAGCGAGGAACACGGTTTAAAGTCGATAGATTCAAACAGTATTATCTTTTATCAAATATGATGAGCACGATAGCCGACAGCGGTGTTAAAAGTGATCGTTCATGAAACCGAGCCGTAATAGATGCATCCTTATGGATCTGCCTAACACCTTTAGGCACTTTAACAAGCTTTCAGATTGACCGTAACACCATTATAAGCTGACGAAGTATTTCGTCGTTGTAAAGCAAACGATGAACCTCAACCCGTGTCCACAGCTAATATTCCAGTAAACTCTGGAATATGGATCGTGATCGTCGGGTAATTGATTCTCCGCGCTCTATACGTTTAATGGCTTCACCTTCCGTGGATAAGTATTCGAGTACAGTAATTATGTACATACATGAATATGAAGGGGACTGGATCTTGCATGTGTGTAATTGTTGTGAAATTTTGATCGTTTAGTTATGATGAGTCTGTTGTGATAGGTGGTAGTCGGAATGATCAATTTAGCAATCTGATCAATTTAGTAGAAATATTAATGTATCGTAACAACTATAAGAGGATCTATAAGAGGATATAGGACGTAATGAGACTTAGACTTGTCTAACGTGACCTAGTATGAATAAACTAAACATAATTAACCACATCTAGTTCAACACCATTTCAGTATCAGTTTATAAGTTGATAAGCTTAGACCTGACTGTTCTGCTATGAATTGATATAATTTAACCTAAACATTAAATAAACTTATTCTAACATGAATAGATCTAGTATGACCTAACCTGATATGAATTGATTTAATCTACTCTAACCTAACATGAATTGATTTACTCTAATCTAACCTAACATGAATTGATTTACTCTAATCTAACCTAACATGAATTGATTTACTCAAATCTAACCTAACATGAATTGATTTAATTTAATTTAACCTAATATGAATTGATTTACTCTAATGTAACCTAACATTAATTGATTTACTCTAACCTAACTTAACAGGAATTGATTTACTCTAATCTAATCTAACATGAATTGATTTAATCTAATCTAACCTAACATGAATTGATTTAATCTAACCTAACCTAACATGAATTGATTTACTCTAATCTAACCTAACATGAATTGATTTACTCTAATCTAACCTAACATGAATTGATTTACTCTAATCTAATCTAACATGAATTGATTTACTCAAATCTAACCTAACATGAATTGATTTAATTTAATTTAACCTAATATGAATTGATTTACTCTAATCTAACCTAACATTAATTGATTTACTCTAATCTAACTTAACATGAATTGATTTACTCTAATCTAACCTAACATGAATTAATTTAATCTAATCTAACCTAACATGAATTGATTTAATCTAACCTAACCTGACATGAATTGATTTACTCTAACCTAACCTAACATGAACAGACATAATCTAATCTAACCTAATGTGAGCAAATAATATATCCTAATACGAACACACCTAGTATGACCTAACCAAACAAGAATCGATCTAATCTAGCCTAACATGAGACATGATCCACTCTAGCTTAATGTGAGCAACCTATCCTAATGCAAATAGACCTGACCTAACCTGACCTGTATACATTTAACCTAATCCGAATCCAATGATCTAGTAACCCAATACGAGTACACTTAACCTAAAAATTTGTTCGAAATTGTAGGTCTATAATTGCCAGGTGAAAATTACAGCGTTATGAATATATTGCTGGTTATTTCGTACATGAGTCTCGGCGTCGTGGACGTTAAAATGGCGGTATTTTCGCGAGATGATACGATCCCCGTAGTACTCGAAGAATTTTATGGTGCCTTGCCACGCGAGCCGCTTTACGCGCCTCTGATCGTCGCTTTCAGCCGGTTCGATGTGCTTTATGTTGTTTTCGATGATACCTGGCGTTCGAGAGTCTCTTTCACGGATATTTTCGCCCTCCTGAATAACAATTTCTACGGCTCCAACAGAGCATTCAAGGACTTTATTGTTCACAGACGATATTGACGTCAGACTGTCGATTTTTCCAGCTGCTTTTCACAATGTCGTAAAAGAATCTATATTAATTTCGCTTCGTTGCCTGCGTTCGTCTTCGCACTGATTGTTATCGAGTCGTGCATTTTAAATCGATACTTATATTATTGCAAGTTAATAATTGTTAGTACGTACAATATTATTTGCATATTATTATATTATGCACAATCTTACGTCGTTCAATATTTTGTATATTATTATTAATATTGTGTTGTTCAATATTTACATTGATATGTACAATATTATGTCATTAATCATTGCGAACATTTATAACATTATCAGCTCTTCATATTAGTTATAAATTGTTTTGTAAATGTCGGTTAATAATATTCAATTTTTCGAAGAAACATTTTGAAATAACTTGTCTGACCAAAGTCTGATATGATCACTAGTTCAGTGACCAGGGCTGACTAATACGGTCCTGTTCCACTGAAATTCATTAAAGAAACTCCTAAACGAGTATAACTTCTCCTTAAGTAATCTAACAGTCGAAAAATAAAAAATTGTCAACACAGCCCGAGTTAAAATCCGCAAGGAGCAACCGCAAGTAGTATAAGACCGTCATTAGTCAGACGCGTCACTAATTACCATCGAAATCCTTCGGAAAACAAGTGAAACGCATTCGGTACCGTCAATATTTATCCCGGCGCAAATATTGCCGCCAGTTTCAAGGTTAATTAACGTTACATTGAATCAGCTAATTGATCAACCACTATAATTCAGCTGTCGTAATTCGGCGAGGAATTACGTCGCGGACCAACACGATCGAGTCTGTTGTCGGACCTGTCTGATTGGAAGTTTAATTGAAAAATCTGACAATCGGACGAATTCTAATGGAGTCAAGTGTCCGACGGTGCTCGCCTTAAAATTCTGCTGGTCGGGGTCGTCGTCGGTCATTTCAATTATTCAGCCGCGTCTCGAACCTAACGACACTCCATTAACACTAATTTCCGTGATTCCGAATTCGTTCAGAAGTGTCCTTCATAATTAATACCCCTTTCATGGTCTTTTGACTGTGACCCATCCAACCTTTGCGATTTAACTCGAGATTTTTAGAAGATAAGTTCCTTGTACGAGTGGTTGCACGTTCACGCTGTAACTATGAAGTGATTCACTAGTTTCTTATTTATAGTCAGAATAATTGTGAGGTTCTCTTGAAATTTGTGCTGATTGCGATAAATAATGCATGCATTGATTTATGTCGTACTATTGTTCATTTATAATTTTCAGCTACGAGTTATAACATACAAATGGAGAGATATGAAAGGGAGATACAAATATTTGGGGATCTAGGGATTTACGGACACAAAAATTTGGGGATCTAGGGATTTTGGTATATAGGAATTGAGAAAGGGGTATTTGGAGATTTTTGAATTTATGGACTTTGGAATTTGGGAAGGGTTGTGGAAATCTAGGGATTTAGAGACTTAAAAAGTTGGGAATCTAGGAACTTGTTACCTCGAAATCTAGAGACTTCGGAAAATGGGGAATTTGGAAGTATAAGAATTTGGCAATTTGAGGATTTGAAAATTTGAACATTTTGGAATTTGGAAACTTGAAAACTTGAAAAATTCAAGAATTCAAGAATTCAAGAGTTCAAGAGTTCGAGAATTCAAGAGTTCAAGAATTCAAGAGTTCAAGAATTCAAGAGTTCAAGAATTCAAGAGTTCAAGAATTCAAGAATTCAGAAATTCAAGAGTTCAAGAGTTCAAAAATTCACGAATTCAAGAATTCAGAAATTCAAGAGTTCAAGAGTTCAAAAATTCAAAAATTCAACAAATCAAAAGTTCAAAAATTCCAAAGTTCGAAAATCTAAAAGTTCAAAAATCCCAAAATGCAAAAGTTAAATAATTCAGGAACATTCGCATTCGGAAGTTTCGAAACATGAAACTTCATTGCTTCTAAATATGTCAATAAAATATCCGTTCCATCCATTCGCGACCAACTCCCGCAATTTTTCCCGACAAAGCGCAACAATTAAGATCGTCCATAACGTATCCTTCCGGAGCAAAGAAAACAAGCTGTTCATCGGTCGGAACGGGATCGAATTCCTCCGATATTGAAGTTATAAGTCGTTCGACGAGAAACTAGAATAGTTTCCGAACTCCTTCGAACAGATCGTACACCGTGGCCGGTTACCAAGTTTTTTCATTAGCTCCCGCAGGGATCGAGTCCTTTTTCCCCGCTACTTTCTGTCATCCGTTGATCTCGTTATTAGCCGAACGGGTTTCAACCACGTACGAAACGTAATAGCGTCATCATCAACGCCAATCTCGGCGATCTTCATATCCCGCGAGCGTTCTCGAGATGGTGCTACGAGCAGGAAAGGTGCTTAGTCGGCCGCCATCGTGTAAGACGAGTCCTGGTGGCGTGCCGTTATCCTCGAGTGTCCTCGACGGCCTTTAAGGTTGCCTTGGATCGAGCATCAATTACCAACCAGCAAGGATCCAGACGAGTGATACCATTCGGTGTCCTTTTCCGTGCGGTATTCGCTTCAGGACCTCCAAACGAGCTACTGCTCGACGTCCTCTTCGTATCTCGTGAAAAAGTATCGGTTTCGGCTGTCGGATCGTATTTAACCCTTGGAAACTACCGTGATGATCTTGATTTATTATGGGTTTAATAGTTCACTGTGATTTATTGCAGGAGTCTGAGTATGATTTGGGTAGATAAACTGGTACTTAAAAATCAGTTTTTAATAACAGTAAAATATAACAACACTAATCATACGTTTTTTAGTAAAACACATATTAGATCATTTATATAGTATTTTAGAAATGTCAAAATGTAATACGTATAGATGAATATATTATACATATTCACTATACGTCATCAAGAATTTAAAACGTGTGGAAATATATGCTGCATATATTCATAAAAATGTAATACATATGCAAGAGTACACTACTTATGTTCACAAGAATATAATACATATAAACGATCATATTACATGTGTTCAAAAGAATATAATACATATGACAATATATTACACATATCCACAAGAATGTAATACATATACAAGAACGTATTACACGTGTTCAAAAGAATGCAACACATGTGACAATATACTACACATATCCACAAGAATGTAAAACATATACAAGAACGTATTACACGTGTTCAAAAGAATGCAACACATGTGACAATATACTGCACATATCCACAAGAATGTAATATATATACAAGAACGTATTACACGTGTTCAAAAGAATGCAACACATGTGACAATATACTACACATATCCACAAGAATGTAAAACATATATAAGAACGTATTACACGTGTTCAAAAGAATGCAACACATGTCACAATATACTACACATATCCACAAGAATGTAATACATATAAAAGAACATATTACACGTGTTCAAAAGAATGCAACACATGTGACAATATACTACACATATCCACAAGAATGTAAAACATATACAAGAACGTATTACACGTGTTCAAAAGAATGCAACACATGTGACAATATACTACACATATCCACAAAAATGTAATACCTATAAAAGAACATATTACACGTGTTCAAAAGAATGCAACACATGTGACAATATACTACACATATCCACAAGAATGTAATACATATACAAGAACATATTACACGTGTTCAAAAGAATGCAACACATGTGACAATATACTACACATATCCACAAGAATGTAATACATATAAAAGAATATATTATGTACATTCCCAATACAACACATATAACAAGTATACTACATATTCACAAGAACATGCTTCAGACTTGATCGTTACAATTGTTGAAGTGTTTCATAAGCGTCACATAAGAACACGATCATCCTCCATTTTGTACGCTAAAAGTCGCTTAAATGCCGGACAAAGAAGCCATTTACGGGTGCAATTACATAACCCCATCCGCTCAAAGTGTATCCACGGAAAAATAACCAACTATCAGTGATGGATCAAACGTTTTTTCGTTTTATTTTTTTTTTGCCCTCAAAGGGATACAACGGATCGTTGGAGAATCATGTAAAATCGCCGATGGAGCTGCGCTTATTTTCAACGAACCGTGCACCAACGTAGCTCGTCAATTTTATTCGTTGACCGGTTTTCAAGAACCGAAGTCAAAACGGTTCGACGAGAATATCGGTTCATCGATACGTTGCCTCGAACAACGTTGTCGAATCGGTCCGACTGTTTTTTTTTTCTCTCTCCCCGTATCGAGGGGGGTGGAGAGAAATACGCTTAGCCCGTTCCTTATCTGTCGTCGAGCATCGTTGAAACCAATGTAGGTCGTGCGACACCACCTTCGATCGTAAAAACGGAGATAATGGGAGTACCACGACCTGTACATTCGACGCTAATGCACTTCCTGCCTGCGATTCGCGCGGAAACATAAAGCGCGCCAGAAGCTCCGCGGAATTGGAGTGCTTCGGAACTTGAAACCTGACTGAAATCGTCAGAAAACAGGAATCCGGAAAAAAGGACCCGAACGATACTGGATGCTTCGAAACTTCGTGTTGGCTAAATTATTTGCGCTGGATATTGTATTTCTTTGAATCGCTTGTGTACACGAACGACATGTGGAATTTGAGGATTTCGAGAATCCGGGAATTTAGGTTACTGGATGTTTTTGACATTAGAAACTTTGTGTTGGGAGAATTATTTGTGGTGGATTATTTGAATGACGTGTATACGATGTGCAATTTTAGAAGTTGAGAATTTGAGGATATGGAGGAATTGGGAATTTAGGGGGATTCTGGCAGGAGTTGGAAGATATTTTCGAATTTGGGAATTTGGGGATTAGTTTAGAACTGGGGAGTTTGAGAAGTTGAGAGTTTGGGATTTGAGATTTTGGGAATATAGGGGTCTGGAAATTTAGAAATTTGTAAATGTGAGATTTTGGGGATTTGAAAATTGTGGAATGTAGGAATTTGGGAATTTGAGAATTTGGAATCTAGGGTTTAGGGAATTTAGAAATTTGGAAATGTGAGATTCTGAAGATTTGAGAATTTGGAAATTTAAGAATTTGGGAATTTGGGAATTTGGGAATTTGGTAATATAAGAGTTTGGGAGTCTAGGAATTTGGTAATCTAAGAATGTGGTAATCTAGGGATTTGGTAATCTAGGTATTTGGGAATTTAGGAATTTGGGCTTCTAGGGAATCGGGAATCTAGGAATTTAGTAATCTAGGAATTTGGTAATCTAGGGATTTGGGAATCTAGGGATTTGGTAATCTAGGGATTTGGGAATCTAGGGAATTGGAAATCTAGGAATTTGGGAATCTAGGAATTTGGTAATCTAAGAATTTGGTAATCTAGAAATTTGGGAATCTAGGAATTTGGTAATCTAGGAATTTAGAAATGTGAGATTTTGGGGATATAAGAATTTAGGAATCTAGGGATTAGAAAATTTACAAATTTTAATATATGAGATTCTGAAGATTTGAGAATATAGAGATAATTATTTTAACACTTAAAATAATAAAATTATTTCGTCTTTCAAATTCCGACACTTTGAATGAAATTCCAGATCGATATGTATCGTCAATATTGCCATTATTTATTGGCGAACAGAATTTACCTTGCACATTCAATATTTGCCAGCAATATAGTCAATTTCGAGTTGACTTTCAGTATTGTCCAATTAACAGATAGCTTGAATGTTACATATTATACTTGTCAATGTTTTTGCAATGTTGAAAATGTGTTGGTTGTTATCAAAATATCACGTTAATATTGATTATTGTTACAAATATTGACGATGTTTTAAAACGTGTTCAATAACATTGTCAATTGTGTAACTTTACAAAATCAGACGCAACATATTCCTAAATATATGAAGTTTCATATCTCTAGATCCCCAAACATTTAAGTCCCTAGTACCTAATGCCTTAATCCTTAGTGTTTCAACCCTAATACAGCTATAACCCTTAATATCTTAACAGTTCATGCCTCAACTCTTAATATTCCTTAATGACTTAACCCTAATAATAAAGAAGCTATCCATATGACTATCACAAGTTTTAGCAAATGAAACTCGAATAACAGAATAACGACGTCGTAAAAAGAAATTTGTACCTCAAGTAGTACGATAATTGCGTAACAAGAAAAAAGCTGTACAAAGTGCGAGTCTTGTTCTTAACGACATTTCGCGATAACTTTCGAGAGCACAAATGCGCCGGTAACTTCCAGATCGCGTAACTCGGTTACGCAACTCGATTCGGATTGAAACAATTTCGTCGCAGTGGATGCAACGCGGCACCGACTAATTTCCATCCAGCACCGGCAAGTGCATTTGTCAATCACGATCGTGCGTCTCTGTTACTCCGGCACGCGGTGAGCGACGCGTACTTCCGGTTGCTCGTATCCTATCGATTTCATCAAGGTGAGCTCGTTACACCGAGACCGGAACGATTCGACTTCATCCGGTGAAAGAGAATCGACGGAAACGAAAAAATACGGCGTTGCATGAAACACGGGCAAAAATTATTACATCGACGCGCAGTTCGCAACTGCAGTGCCGATAGGTATCTTTGGTAGGGGTATTTGTTCGGTTGAGGGTCTACTGTGGTCACCAACTTTTCAGAACGAAGAATGTAGATATGTGTTGCGACATGTGATCACGAGCAGGTCATATATGTACTCTGATATTTGAGCTACAATTTGATATTAATTTTCGAAAAAATAGGTTATGAATGACTTGTAATAAAGTGTAAGGATCTGAGGCTATGTTAGTATTGGTATATGGTTATTATGTTAGTTATGTTGGCTGTAAAGAGCTAATGTAGTAAGAAATTGAACAATTTAGTAATCGAGAATATAAGAAATTAAAGAATTAAAGAGTGGAAGAAGAAGAATTGAAGAATTGAAGAATTGAAGAATTGAAGAATTGAAGAATTGAAGAATTGAAGAATTGAAGAATTGAAGAATTGAAGTATTAAAGAATTGAAGAATTGAAGAATTGAAGAATTGAAGAATTGAAGAATCGAAGAATCGAAGAATCGAAGAATCGAAGAATTGAAAAATTGAAAAATTGAAAAATTGAAGAATTGAAGAATTGAAAACTTGAAAAATTAAAGAATTGAAAAATTGAAAAATTGAAAAATTGAATAATTGAATAATTGAATAATTGAATAATTGAATAATTGAATAATTGAATAATTGAATAATTGAAAAATCGACGAATCGAGAAATTGAAACGTAGAAAAATGAAGGAATTTAGAATAGAAAAATTGAAAATCAGAAAGATGGAAGAATTGAGATTTATATTGAAAATTACAGAAATGAAAGAGTCGAGAATCGAAAAATTGAGAACATACAAATCTCAAGATGTCCACATCGCGAAAAATATGAATCAGCATCTACAAGATAAACGATATTCCGTGTAAAACAAACTATGCCGTGTTTGTACGGCTGAAAATGACTGACTGAACCGCGCCTCTCTTCCTCTTTTTTCATGTTAAACAGGGAACATTTCAATCGACCGACCAATCGATATTCAAGGGGCAAGACCAATGAATATCCGGCTCGAAACTATCCCCCCATCCATTCAGCAGCGTTAACGACTTCCTTGCCATCGGAATGAAAAAAAAGGAATGATATAAAAAAAGAGAAGGGAGACACGCGAACGCAGTCCTTAAAACCAGTCCATAAAGACGAAGGAGAAAGGAAGACAGAGGCGGGACGAGAAGAAGACAAAAGCGGGGGACGATCGCGCCTTTGAGTCAAAGCGAAACGGAACACGCGAGTCGTGGGTGACTTTTAAACAGTCTCGTTTGCAGCACCGCTCGACAACGCTTAACAGGTGGTGTCTTTGGAGCTGAAAGCCAACACCTCTCTGTCGTTCAAACACCGAAGACAAACTCGACCGGGGACTCGTTTAATCGCGAGCGGTAATTTTCAAACGGGCCTGCTACGAACAGACGCGTTTGAATTTCCCGCGTGCATTGAAATCCGCGCTCGACTATTTCTCTCCAGAGATTGCGAATTTCGAAATTTTCGCACTGTTGAAATTTGCTGATTTACAGATCTGTAAATTTGAGTATAAAGGATATAAAAATAGGGAAAGAGGAGTTGGAGATTTGTCAACAATTAAAACATATTAAAGTATTTACATTCTTTCGTTATACACGAGTGAAATTTATTTCGCTATTCTTTCGTAAAACGCGAATGAAATTTATTCATGACGCCGTTATTCATTATCCTAAACAAATTCTAACACTGGCGGGAATAAACTGTTTTGAAACTCCATCTTGCCGCGTTTAGCACCCAAATTAACTTGTTCGCAGTGTTATTAACGAAGTTCAAAACGCGCGTGTGTTATATACTGTAGCAATAATCTATCCCTTGTGAAGGACCGTGTGTCGGTACACAACGACGTTATTAAAATTTCCCTGCAGAAAGGGTTTCACGGTTACTGAATCAAATTTAATTAACCAGTCGACCGAGTTGACACTCAAAGCACAGAAAATCAGGCGAATTAGCGCTCGCAGGTTAATAACAACGAATTAAGTGTCTTCATTTATTCGGTGAAGTATCGAGGGCACAAAGAAGCTTCGACGCGTGGAAAAATAATGACGCACTCTCTCGAATTAATTAAGATTAATCAAGTGACTGGAATAAGCAAGCGCCTCTTCAATCTCGTTGGAATATCCGAAACGCGAAAGACGGTTCGCGTTGAATTACGAATTTCAAGCTTCTCCGTCGAATTATCCGACCCTCCGGCCTTCTAATTCCATCCAGCCTCGTAGACGCGAAATAATATTCCGACGGCGGGTGGAGGGTCCGTCGACGACGAGCGTAAAGCTCGAATTTACAGCGTCGTATTTCGTTCGGAAGCGACGTAACGACGAAATACCAAACGCGATCGTAATTCTCGTCTCCGGGGGATCTGTCCAGGTCGACGTACAACGACGCGAAGACGTCGACGTAAACGCCGTTGGCTAAGGGCGCGTCTACATTACGTCAGTGACTGGTGCTAGTAGACTTCCCAATACCGAGTCGAATTTTCTTACTTTGCTCTGTCGTTGGAAGAAAAAGGGAACAAATAGACAATTTTCTTTGCGAAATCTACAAATCTCTACGTCCCCAAATCCCTACATCCCCAAATTCTTACAACCCCAAATACCTACATCCCTAAATCCCAACATCCCTAAATCTTTACCCAAATCCCTACATCTCTAAGGCTCTCACCCTCAAATAGCTAAATTCACAAATCCCCGAATTGCCCAAATTCCCCAAACTCATATATTCTCAAAATATTAAAAATTTCCAAATGCACCGTATTCCCGAAATTTCCCAAATTCCCTAAAATTCGTAAATGCCCAAATACCCTAAATTTCCTGAATTCCACAAATTCTCCAAATTCTCTAAATTCCCCTATTTCTCCAAATTCCCCGAATTCTCAAAATTCCCTAAGTTCCCCAAATTCCCCGAGTGCCCAAATTTTACAAGTTCTCACAATTCCCCAAATTCTCCAAATTCCCCAAATCCTCCAAATTCCCCGAATGACCAAATTTCCTAAGTTCCCCAAATTCCCCGAGTGCCCAAATTTTACAAGTTCTCACAATTCCCCAAATTCCCCGAATTCTCAAATTTCCCAAGTTCTCACAATTCCCCAAATTCCCCCAATACTCAAATCCCTGGACCCCCAAATAGCTAAAATTTAAAATCTCCAGATATCCACACTTGGAAATTTTAATATTCTGAAAAGTCCCTAAAAGAAAATGGTTTCTGTCCCGTCTTGCCTTCTTTTTCCGACGATACAGCTGGTACAGGCGAGCAGGGAACACAAAAATTCGTCTACCTGCGGGCAAGGTTAGTGGCAGCAGTTACCGGCGTAATGTAGACGCGCCCTAAGTGTGGTAAAACGACAGGACAACCGGCACTCGGTTGTTTTCCACGCGAAAACCGTCACTTCCAGTCGACGTTGAGCAGCACTCGAAGGAACTCCGACGGAAAACCGTAATTAACGGTTCAGCCTCTTATGTTCGCATGCGAAAATCACGCCCGCTTTATGCCGCTTCGCGTCCTCCTCGGTTTACTCGCGCGAGCGACGCGTTGTGTCACGAGACTCCTTTCCCTACGACTTTTCAGTCTTTTGACGCTTTTTTTCGACCGGTTCTTCAAATAATTTCTACGGAAAGTTGCGTTCGAACAATTGCATATTCAGGTTGTAAAATTAATATTCAAGATGTACAGGATTGTTTAAAGTTGATGTACGCTGCTCTTGCTGCTGGATTTATATTGCAACTTGTTTAAACGAGCTTGGTTAAGAAATCTTGATGATATGACTTGTTTATATGAACTTGATGATAAGACCTGTTCAAGTGAACTTAATGTTCTGAATTGTTCAAATGAACTCGATGATGTTACCTGCTCATGTGAACTTAATATTCTCACTTGTTCAAATAAACTTGATGATGTGACCTGTTTAAATGAATTTAATGTTTTGACTTGTTCAAATGAATTTGATGATGTGACTTGCTTAAATGAACTTGATGATGAGACCTGGTTAAATGAATTTAATGTCCTGACTTGTTCAAATGTACTTGGTGATGTGACCTGTTCAAGTGAACTTAATGTTCTGAATTGTTCAAATGAACTCGATGATGTTACCTGCTCATGTGAACTTAATATTCTGACTTGTTCAAATAAACTTGATGATGTGACCTGTTTAAATGAATTTAATGTTCTGACTTGTTCAAATGAATTTGATGATGTGACCTGTTCAAGTGAACTTAATGTTCTGAATTGTTCAAATGAACTTGATGATGTGATCTGTTCAGGTGAACTTTATATTCTGAATTGTCCAAATGAACTTGATGATGTGATGTTAAAATGATCTTAATGTTCTGACATGTTCAAATAAACCTGATGTTCTGACTAGGGCAAACAGTCTTAATATTGTGGCCGGTTTAAGTAAGCATGATGTTATGTCTGACTTAAATAAACTTGATGTAGAGACTCGTTTAAACAAACATGATGCTGCATCTAGCTTAAACAAACTTGATGCTGCATCTGGTTTAAGCAAAACTGGATGACATGTCTTATTTAAATGAACTTGATAATGTGACCTGTTTAAATGAACCTAATGTTCTAACTTGGTTAAAGGAACTTGATATAATGATATGCTTAAGTAAACTTGATGTTGTGACTGTTTTACATGAATTTGATGTTGTGTTATTGAACGAACTTGATAATGTTACCTGTTAACTTGATATAATGAGTTGTTTAAGGAAACTTGAAGTTCTGTTTTGTCGAAGTGAAATTGATAGTGTGACACGTATCAATGCACGTGGACAAGTAATTGAGAAGTTGTGTAAATGTATGTGGCGTTGGTAGAGAATCGTTCAAGTTCGTTTTCAGCTCGGAGTTTAGCCGGTTCCCTGCTGGCCACGCGCCACCGGCGTAATGCAAATTACCGGCTGCACTTACCAATAAAACTGTCGGGAGTGCTCGAACTTAATTATCGCCGGAAGTTACGTAACAGATTGCAGTGTGAGCGGAGGTCGGCTCGGAGAGGTACGGCCGCGCGTGTTTGCTCGCGAGTACCGAGAGAATTAGTAAGGGTAAATAACGACACCTGGGGGCTGAAAGGAGGGGTGGCTGGAAATTAGGCGAGTGCCCTGCCGCGGTGTCCTCGAAGGTTTAATTGATTTGCGACGCCTTCGAATTAACGATGTTTACTTTCTCCTACGTTCTATGAATTTTAGGGAAATTGTTCAGTACCTCTTTGGAACTTCTAGAGTTTGCGGGTACGTTCTAGGAAATTTGTGGAGAGTTGACGATTTCCAGGAGGAAATTCTAGGAAATATAGTGGAACCAAAACACAAATTTCAACGAATTCTAGGATATTATTATTATAAACAGAATCTGGGTCATAGGAAATGGAAGAATCGCGTGACTTCATTTTAACTGTTATCTGTATACCTTATACAGCGATGATTTCAGCAGCTAAAATAAACTTTTCCAGCAATACTTTCGTGTATATTATTTGCGAAGACGCTTATAATTCAGTCGTCGTGCAAGATACACGGTATTTGTGAATAAGCTTCGAGTACGTTTGCACAGATTAACCATGGAGTTAGAGCGTAACGCGTGTAAGGATGGTGCATTCCGACATTGAGAATTAGCATTCTGGATGTTTCATTAGCAACGTATTGAGCTTAACTTTCTTGTCTCAGAAGTTTCTTAAGCGTCTTAAAGCTCCGTTCGTAAAACTGCGACTACGTTGTAACGCCGTTGTGTGAATAGAAATATCAGGCTGTTGGTGCTGCAAGTTCTGCAGTCAGATTGGAAGGCAAATATCCTGCGATAAATCGTGTTACATGTGTCACTAGCAGTTAATATTATAATGAAATCAGGAATACAAATATTTGAATTATTTTTTCAACCTAATTGTCAAGACTCAAAGAGCTGGTAACAGATAAATTTGAGATCCACTTATGGATGCAACAAATTAAATTTCTAACTAGCGACAAGTGAACTTCAGAGTGCAATATTGTATCCAGAGAGCAATATATAGCATGAAACAATTTAAGTTCAGTTCATCTATCATCGTTTGTCTTTTCCCAGAAGTTCTCGATGGCATAATGTGACAAATATTGCAACGATGAAGATCGATGAAATACCACGAATTATATTTTGCTTAGGATATTTAGAAGTATCTATCTCTTAAAGAAACTTTTAAGCGAATTTTAGCGAAAGACTCTTTATACCGAAATAAGGTTAAAATGAAGTCTAGATGAAAAATGCTCTCACGTTCGGAGTTAATTTAAAAGAGAATTGTGGTAGCGAAAAAGCAATATACCACGAAGTTCTGTTGATCGCGTCTTAATAGCCGTATGGCGCGGGTACGCACAGACCCCAAGTCGTATCTCGCAGTCACGTTTTCGACCACGTTGCTCTAAAACACCGATTTTACTCTCGCACCGGAGGCTGCGTTAATCTTCCTTTTAACAGGGTCGAAACCACGTCGCACCTGGTGTTCTCGAGCGGTCGCAGAAAATATTTTCTTGCGGAGCTAGAGACCGGCTGACGGTGGAGATTTGTTCCTTGCTAGCGATAAGATCGCAGCCTTGGTCGCTCGATTTATTTCCGAGGGGTCGTAACGTGGCTGCCGATCCTCGATATTCGACTTTATGGGATTTCGATGGATTATTGATCGATGTATATCTCTCAGCTTCCCTCGACGAAAAAGTTTGGAAAGCAGTTGCGTAGAGCTCGTTTGAATTTTGATGCGGATGATACACGTGTAAAGATTTTCGAGGGTGAAATTGTAAGTCGAAACGAAAGTAATAATTCATCTTTAGGAAGATTTAGCGCAGACAGATATACAATATTCTGGCGGTATAAAATCTTTTGAAGTGTATTTTATCGATACCCAACTGTATTGGTCCATTATGCACTTTTCGCATGAGGGACTTGTACTACTGGTCTGACCGCATGAGGGACTTGTACTACTTGTCTGACCGCATGAGCTGCTACTGGTCTGACCAGAAGATGTCTTTGTACTGACTATTCAATATAGGTTAGCTATTCTACTTGTCTGACTTTTTGGAGTATATTTTTTGTCTGACACTGCAGAGTATATAGACTACTTGTCTGACCATACAGGATCAGTCTACTTGTCTGACTGTACGAGATATTTATATTGTTTGCCTGTTTTGATAGTATAGATTTCGTATACTACTGGTCTGACCACGTGGGATACTCATACTACTTGTCTGATCACATGTGATACTCATACTACTTATCTGGCCTTCACATAGTACTCACATCACATGTCTGGTTAACGTATCGTTGATCTGATCTACATACATATGGTACTGGAACTACTTGTCTGATCTGCACATGGTATCTGAACTACTTGTCTGATCAATGTCATACATATGCTACTTGAGTGATCTACATATCATACTTGATCTATTTGTCTGACTTACATATGGTACCTGAATTAATTGTCTGAATAACATATGTTACCTAAACTACTCGCCTGACCTACATACAAAACTTACACTATTTGTCTCACTCATTTGATCAACTTGTCTGACCTACATAGAATGCCTGATTTATTTGTACTGTCACTACACATTCTTTTCATACATATGAATAAAATGTTCATTTTATAGCACACGTAAAATGATCAGCACTATCTAGTTACACTACATAATTCGAAGTTCTTGAAATTGTTCTCTTACTCTTGTCTTATTCATGAGTTCATACAGTAGTTAAACCAAGTCAAGTACAATCCATAAATAACTGTCCATTACTATTTCACATGCAAATTGTGCTGAGAATAATTTCAGTTGCGGGGAAGCAGCAAATCGATAAGTATGTTCGTCTCGGTAAACCGCTTCAACTAATTGATCTATACAAACGTTCTGTTCCTCCAAGTCCAATATTTCAACCGACTGCCGTTTACATCTCGGTCAGTCTAACAAATACCGTTGTCTATAGATAAATTCGAAATAATGCAACAACTATCGGTCTTTCGCGGTTCACTAATTCTGTAGATTAGGTCGGATTTATCGCGAACCAATTCTGTGATTGCTGTATCAGGCAACCCGGATACCGCAATCTCAGAAACAGAGAGTTCAAGGATACTTTGAAATTTTCTGATATCAAATTAGAAGAATATTACGTTATTGTTTCGTATTATATTCCACGTTATAGTACATAATATTCCGCACAATTATCATATTTCACGAGGTATATTGAATATTGCAATGTTTAATACAGCATTGCGTAATATGATCAGAATACGAAATACGCTTGAATATTTTCTATTTTTCGAGCAACGTATCTAGTGACTTATCGCAGCTGTATTGCAACCGTTCGCAACTCGTGTCAATATCTCGGAAACTTCAAGTTCTGGGATCCACGTATTCTTCGACGAATTCTTTTGATAGTTATTCTGGTGGAACCAGTGGCTTTGCATCTTCTGCAGACATTTCTATCGCAAGTCAGACTCGCGCATGGTCTTACCACCGATTCGCCTTTGAACGCGTAACGCTATCGGGAGCCACATAACCATACGAAGGGGATATGTAACCACACAGTAACCGCTGAATGTTAAAGGACTAGGATCGCCGTTACCATATCGAGCAAGTGGCCCATGAAATCAACCCTGTGGTATGCGACCGGGTTGAACGAACCCCAGACACCTTTTAAAATATCAATTTCCCTTCAAAAGCCACCGTGCTCGTGGTTCGATTACATTTTAGTTGTGAGTAGTTTCGTTCAGAACAAATATGCAGTTACCTAGTGCTTGTACCTTGTTAAACACGTTGACGTTTAACACAAAATTGACGTATATGGGTCAGATACACTGTAATGTAATTTTTACGTGTCTGGATATTTTTAAAACACGGAACGATATTTTTATAGTAACAATTTGTTTTGCTTTATTGTTGTACTATTTTCTGACTGCGTTATTTTGCTATGTTACTATTTTATTGAAGGAAACCATCTTTCGGGTAAGTTTCTTATAATTTATATTGTGAAATTAATAATTGATAACTGGTGTTTAACGCGTTAATTCTTCGCATTCGCGTATCTTCCGACCATACAACTTGCAATTGTCTGTCCATCTCTCGTGCTATAGCACGACTTGGATCGCGTTCAATTATTGATGACCGATCGATATATGGCATTGACGAAGTTCGCGTGCATTTATGCACGGCGGTTGATTTAATATGCGGAAGGGGAATACGTTATACGTTTTTAAGCATTCAGTTTGTAAGATGCCGATGCAGCTTAGTCTTGACACAGATTGCAAGAGTTCTATGGACACATAATTCTTCGTAAAGCTTATTTAGTTCAATAACTCATCTTGATACTTGTTTTTAAACATTCATGCGATATATCACGAGTAACTTAGTCAAACTTACTTGTACGACATAAACGTGAACCTTCGAAAATAGGAGAATGACGAGAATTTATTTAAATTTAATATATGGCAGACTCCTGTTATATCGTCATCATTTGTATTATCCGTTTGCTGTACTGTGAGTTGTCTCGTGTTATATCGCCACCCGTTGTATAATTAAACGTTGAGTATTTACGTCTTATTTCGGCAAGCGTAGAATTACCACGCGTTATATCGCCACGCGCAGAATTATCTCTCGTTGTTTTACCACGCGTTATATTGCCATGTGCTATATCGCCACGTGTAGAATTGTCACGCGTTATAATGCCACGCGTTATATTGTCATGTGCTATATTACCATGTGTAAAATTGCCTCGCGTTATATCGCCACGTGTGGAATTGCCTCGCAATATATCGCCACGCGTGGATTTGCCTCGCAATATATCGCCACGCGTGGATTTGCCTCGCAATATATCTCCACGTGTAGAATTTCCTCGCAATATATCGCCACGTGTAGAATTGCCTCGCGTTATATTGCCACGCGTTATATCGCCACGCGTAGAATCACCTTGCATCGTATTACCACGCGAAGAATTACGACGCGTTATTTTGCCATGCGTTTTATTGCCAAGTGTTACATTTGAATTTCTCAAATTTTTCGAATACCCAAATCTCTAAATTTGCACTTCACAATTTTCCAATTTTCTCAAATTCTCAAATGTTAAATTTCAGGAGATCCAAATTTTCCACTCACTATATAGCCAGATTTTGAATTGCGTCGTATGACCACACTTATCCTTATCTAAACTTTACGCACATTATTAACAGGTCTCCGGCATCGTAACGTACGACGATGGCTCTCCTTATATTGCCAGTTCCAAGACCCCGAATCGTTACATTCTTTATGGGGATAAGGGCGATATGTATCACCCCATGTAGAAGTAGTTTCCATGGATACCATCGGTAGAATTATTCAATGCTGCGATCCGCCTATTTTTCTGAATAATGTGCACGAGTTCGAAAATTATCACCTGTCGCATTACCGGAAGTATAAGTACCATAATGGTGTGATAAATGCGTCACACGTGTGGAAGACTAAGTGACCCACTTAGATTCGATGTCGCGTTATGATGTCCATACGGGAAGCATATGAGCTCACCGGATGGCGTGACTGTAGAAAATATGTCGTTACTTTAAACCTTGTCATTTCCTTAACTGATTACGCTTTTTTATGCCATGAAAATTATTATTCACCGCGGACCATTACAACAAGTACGTAGTTTATAGTTGTTCCCAGTTTTTTATCCCCCTAGAATTACTGTGATCATTTTTAAACTTCCAAATTAACGTCGGCCGACTCCATGCTGATCATTATCCGTCAGGTACTTACCACTTTTTATCGAAATATCATTGTTGCATTGCGCATAATTAAAGCCGAAATTACTCTCCACACATGTTAACAACAGTTGCTAAATTTAACCGTAATGATGATGATAATTGCTAATGCTAATCATCCTCATCGATCCTCAATGCTTTCAATTTAGCTGTTTAATTGCAATGTTCATTTCTATCCGTGTTATCTATGTGTATCGTGTATGATACACCCACGTATCACGTAACATACCATATCATATATCTCAAATTAATAATAACTCAATTTTGTGATAACATCAAACACTCCGGTCTTTATCAAACCACTGTTTCTCATAATCAAACCAAACATCAAATTACCCTCCAAGACTTAGCACTAATTTGCAATTTAATGACAATTAATTATAACTGCTAGCTCTATCCCACATTAGCTCTTGCATTTTACATCCGAATCCCACAATAATTCTGACAATTTATAAATTGCTTCGATGTTAAAGAGTGACGTGTCCAATTACGATTCAGCATATGCAACTACTTGCGCAACGATTTATGCGTGGTGGTCAACGAAGAGGTTACAGACTCGAAGTGGCATAGAAGCAACAACAACAATAGAATTTATGTGTTGTACAGTTGGCCGAGTAACAAAGTGACTGGCGCTAACGATTGCACGAATTGTCCGTGGCAACGTGTCCGCGAGCGTTATGTGATTATCCGTTTTCCCGTTAGTTTCGCCGAGCAAAGAGCAAACGTTCACTGGTCAGAGCATCCGCTTTTCGTTACTTTCGTTGGAAATGCTACGAGTTCCTTCAGGAGAGCTCGAACTTTCCTTCACTTTGATCCAGTTATTTCAAACGAACCGATTGCCCGAGGAGATCGAGAACTCTCGCGTCCTGCCACCTGGGTTGCCGAGATTTCTTTGCCCTTTGAATTTCCGAATCCTCCGGCTACGACGATTAACCCTTTCGCGGTTGCCGCTCCTTCAGCCAGAACTTTTCCGAACTTCGATTCGACAGGAGAAAGATTTTCAGTCGGAAGATTTATACGATTGTTTTATAAGAGAAATTTGCGGGAAAGAGTTCCGAAGTTAAAGAGAACAAAAGACTCGAAGTGTTATTTGATTGTTAGTAGGTTCACGGAGTAAGTTATTAACCCTTCTTGGAATTATGGAGGTCACGGAGGGTACTTGAAACTTTGCGAGATTGATTTAATTGTCGGGTCAATTTGTTTGCGTTCGCTGATTTGGTCAAATTATTCGGGGGATTTTTCTGGGATTTTAAGAATAAATGGAAGTTCAAGATTTTCGGGGGGTGTGTTTCAGAGTGGTTTTGGAGAAAAGGTGTTGTAATTCATTTCTTTGGGGTTTTAAGATTTCTATATTCTTACATACTTATGTCTTCAAATACCTAAGTTCCTAAATTTCCAAATGTCTACATCTCCAGACATCTGCATCTGCAAAGACCTACATCCCCAAATATCTGCATTACTGAACACCTACATCTACAAATACCTACATTCCCAAAGTTCTGCATCTCCAAACACCTGCCTCTCTAATTAAATATCTACATATTCAAACACCTACATCTCCAAAACCCTACTTCCCCCAATACCTACACCTCCAAATACCCGTGTCCTCAATTATCTACCTTTGGAGGTACCTATGATTCCAAATAATACTCAAAATTCCCAGATGTCTACATTATTTCTTTGTTATCCACATACTTATATCCACAAATACCTACCCTCCTCAGTACCTATACCCCCAAGTAATATCTAAGTCCCCACATGTGTACATTCTCAAATGCCCAAATCCGCAAATACTCATATCTCCAAATATCTACTCAAACACTTGAAACTTTAAATATGGTTTCCAACCCCAAATACCCAGGTTTCCAAATACATCCCTGAGCAGTACCTGAGTCCTCAAACACTTACATCTTCAAATGTCTATATCCACAAATTTAAAAATGTGATGAAGGGTTCCGATTAAATTTTCGTTTTAATTATAATGATATAGCTTGACCAGTTAACAGGTGGTCCAGATATTCGCAGGAGTAGCAATTGAACCGAGCTGCAACAGAGCAATTCGCATTCGATTAGATAAACTTTTATAGTTCTCAATGATTATTGGATTGCAATTGTGGGTTCGATCTGATCGGGTAAGGAAAATTAACAATTTCTAATTGAATCTGATTTTGGTATTTTGTTACCCTGTCGCTTAAATTTATAAGATTGGATTCTGTTCAGAAAGTTATAAACTTGTATCTCTTCAATGTCTCCTAAATAATTCCAGCTTTAAACTCATGAAGGATAGTTACTCAGTATGAAATATTGAGGTGATTACAGTCTTGACAGGATATGTTACTCGAGGAAAGATGATTTTGATTCAATCTTCAGAGTTTGCCTACGACGTTCACATTAATCAGCGTGCTAATTGTGCCTCCCATCAAGGACGTATACTCGCATCTACGATATCCAACACATAAGAGCAACACTTATACAGCATTTAGGATTTGAAGCTACGTATTTTATTATACGTAGGATTTCAATGTATAATCATCCAAACGTACATATTTGATGATTCACAAATATATTGAATTTTTATTATATTGATTCACAAAACACTCTGGGTTCATTAGTAGCAGCAATTACTATGGTCCGTGCATAAGATGAACCATACTGTAATTTTCAGAATTGTAGTAGTACCTCAAACGATATTTGCACGTAGATCCTCTTATGAGTTAATATGACACTCATAGGTAGACACCTATGGACATAGGTAGATCTATGGACTACACCTTCAAACAAGTATTGCACGATGTTCTCAAAAGTCCCATGAAGGATCGAAGAGTTTATACATCTAGAGGTACATATTCGATGATAGACTCACAAAACACTCTGGGTTCATTAGTAGCAGCAATTACTATGGTCCTGCATAAGATGAACCATACTATAATTTTCAGAATTGTAGTAGTACCTCAAACGATATTTGTACGTAGATCCTCTTATGAGTTAATAAGACACTCATATGTAGACACCTATGGACATAGGTAGATCTATGGACTACACCTTCAAACAAGTATTGCACGATGTTCTCAAAAGTCCCATGAAGGATCGAAGAGTTTATACATCTAGAGGTACATATTCGATGATAGACTCACAAAACACTCTGGGTTCATTAGTAGCAGCAATTACAATGGTCCGTGCACAAGATGAACCATACTGTAATTTTCAGAATTGTAGTAGTACCTCAAACGATATTTGCACGTAGATCCTCTTATGAGTTAATATGACATTCATAGGTAGACATCTATGGACATAGGTAGATCTATGGACTACACCTTCAAACAAGTATTGCACGATGTTCTCAAAAGTCCCATGAAGGATCGAAGAGTTTATACATCTAGAGGTACATATTCGATGATAGACTCACAAAACACTCTGGGTTCATTAGTAGCAGCAATTACTATGGTCTGTGCATAAGATGAACCATACTATAATTTTCAGAATTGTAGTAGTACCTCAAACGATATTTGCACGTAGATCCTCTTATGAGTTAATATGACATTCATAGGTAGACACCTATGGACATAGGTGGATCTATGGACCACACCTTCAAACAAGTACAGCACGATGTTCTCAAAAGTCCCATGAAGGATCGAAGAGTTTATACATCTAGAGGTACATATTCGATGATAGACTCACAAAACACTCTGGGTTCATTAGTAGCAGCAATTACAATGGTCCGTGCATAAGATGAACCATACTGTAATTTTCAGAATTGTAGTAGTACCTCAAACGATATTTGCACGTAGATCCTCTTATGAGTTAATATGACATTCATAGGTAGACACCTATGGACATAGGTGGATCTATGGACCACACCTTCAAGCAAGTACAGCACGTTGTTCTCAAAAGTCCCATGAAGGAGCCAAGTGTTTAGACACATATTCATCGATTGACTCGTTAAATACTCGTCGGGGTTCATTAATAGCGGCAATTAGGACGGGACGTCCAGCATGTTGTAGTTTCCAGTTGGCAGACTGGCCGCGTAATCCAAACAGTGGAACATAGAACCGTGATGGGCGTCAATTTGGCGAAACTCCGGGGTACAACAGGGCCGCTTAAGTACAGGCATCGTAGGCACGCAACCCTATTCACTAACCGGAAGATAATTAGGCGCGTGCATCGAACGACCATCCATCGCCGCATCGTCTCGAGGAAGTGGCCCATGAAACCCCATCGTTCCTGTGTGTCCCGTATCCCTTTTGCCGGTTGACGGTCGTCGGCTTGGCAAACCTGTATAGGGGATGGAATTAAAGCTCGTTACAAAGGGATGGGGCTAACTGGAGGGTGGTCGAGTGGCGTGACGAGACCCCATGAAGAATTTAAGCCGCTTTGCCGCCTTCGGATCAACCCTCCAACCATGTAATTAATTTTTCAGTCCTTTTGGAATTCCACGCTCGTTCGCGTGTCCGCTTCCGTTGTCTGCGGCTCCGCCAACAGTCCAACAACGCGAAATAATTATTTGCACGGACGTGCTCGGCTGGCAGCTAGCTGCGCGATTAATTCTTCGGCTGCGCGGGTTAATTTTAATGCGACCCGGAGCCAAGCTTGATTGATCGCGCCCGAAACTGCGCTCGTATTCGTTCTTTCCGGATGATGGATCGGGATGAGGGTTTTACCTGCAAAATGCGACATTTCGGGATATTTGGGTAGTATCGGATTACTTTGGATGGCTGTCTTCGGTTTTTAATGGTCAAATGAGTTATCTAGGTTTATAGATCTAATTTTCAAGTTTTTAGATTAGAATATTTCATAGATTTATTCAATTCAAAAATTTGTTAGTCGATGAGGTATGTAAATAGGTAAAGTTCTCAATATTTACAAAATTAAAAAAAAAAAATAAATTTTCACATGCTTATCAAATGCCTAAACTTTCAAATACTCATGTATATGAATTTTTAAATACTGAAAATTTCCAAGTACCCAACATTCCCAAAATCCAACAAATTCTTAATTATTCAAATTTTGTAATTGTAAATTCTCAACATCCAAGTCTTTAAATCTCCAAATCTTCAACCACCAAATTCTTAAATCTCAAATTTCTAAATTTTCACATTTTCAACCACCGGATACTTAAATCTCGAGTTCTTAAATCCCCAAATTCTGAAACCTCAAATCATTAAATCTCTAAATTTTCAACCCCCAAATTCTTAAATTCGAAATTTCTAAATTTCCTAATTTTCAACCCTTAAGTGCTGATATCCCAAGTCCCTAAATCCCCAAATCTTCAATCCCCAAATTCTTAAACCCCAAATCCCTAAATCACCAAATTTTCAACCCCCCAATTCTTAAATTCCGAATTTCTAAATTTCCTATTTTTTAATCCCCGAATACTTAAATCTCGAGTTCCTAAGTTCCCAAATTCTTAAACCCCATCTCCCTAAATCCCCAAATTTTCAACCCTCAAATTCTTAAATTCGAAATTTCTAAATTTCCTAATTTTCAACCCTTAAGTGCTGATATCCCAAGTCCCAAAGTCCCCAAATTCCTAAATCACCAAATTTTCAACTCTCAAATTCTTAAATCCCAAATCTCTAAACCCCCAAATTTTCAATCCCCAAATTCTTACATCTCAAGATGTACATTTCAATTGTGAAATTTTACTAATTTCTAGACTATCAAATTTTCAGTCCACCCCAACTTCAAATCTTCAAATTTTTAATCCAATTATCAATTTATACAAGGCAACAAAATATTCGAATATATTATTAGTACTAATAAAACTATATGTTTCAACATCCTAACGTTGTAGCATAATTTACATATCATCATACTAGTTATATCTGTGTAACAACATTGGCTAAGGCGTACAGCTCGAATACCGAGCGTTATTTTACAATCGCAGGAAAAAGGGTCAGGTTGTGTTAATAGACGCTGGATAACTCGAAGAATAGTGGATACTTTTCTTTCTTTTCTCTCTTTGTTCTTTCCGGTGTTCTTCGATCTACCACCTGGTAGCCCCGAGCAACGGAATCATTTCTCTACCCTTCGGATTACCAAGAGTTTTCGAGGGCTTTGAAAAATCCTCTGCTGCTAATTGCACCCGGCCATCGATAAAACAGGAACAAAGAAAGAACGATAAGCTTTTACGATTGAACTTCGAGATGAAAACAATAATTTCTGTCTTCTTCACGTTTCGAACTGTACTGTTGTACAAGATTTCATCATTCGAGTACGAACTTGGCGAGCAGATTTAAAGTCATTGATCAAATATTATACAATATTGGCATTCGGATAAAAATTGTTCTTTCTTTGAAATTATAAAAAGATTCTTATACTTTATTACAATTGTTGGAATAATTATTACTCGTCAGGTTATTAGTTTACTTCTCTGTATGATGTTGATTTTTTAATTTTTACAGACTTTAAGTCTTTTGTGGTTAAATACTGGTCAAATGACTGGTTCACCCTTTTTAAATTACATTTTGATACTTTACAAAATTCAAGATACTTCTCAAATCTGTATCAATTCTCAAGATAAAGAGCAACCATCGATCTTCATCTTTCAGCCTTATTTTTAATTTAAAAAAATGTATGCATTATACACCGGTACTTGAACGAAATTTTCTGCTCCTCGTCAATTCTGCCTCCACTTAAAAATATCCTTAATTGAAGGAAGTTTTCGGGTCGTTATGACTCCACTTAAGAATATTGCAAACCGAAAATTTGCGGTCGTTATCCGTTTTTCCTTGAACCCCACTTAAAAGTATCGCTAATCGAAATTTCCGGTCCGTAAAGTGGCAGGCGCACGCCGTTTATCAAGAGATCTCGCAGCCAGCTCGAGACACTCGGCGGCGATTAAACGAGAGGCGCCCCGTTCGATCGAGGAAACGTCACTTAGCCCTCGATTCGCGTGTTCGTGATTGTTTCGAACGAGTGCCACTTGCTGTAACCGTCGAACGTGACTTTTACTTAACCAACGACGCTCGTCCCTTTTGTTCCGGCGAGGAAAAACCAACGAACTAACCGGGAACAGACCAGCGCCGACTGTGCATCCGAGTGTCGTGGAGGAGCCACTCTTCCGGTCCACTTATCCCTACCCCTCTGACGAGAAGACTCGTCATTTTACAACGACGAACGTGATCGTCTCCTAACGAACGAATTCTGTGCAACGAACAGCTGAACGCGTTGCTTACCACGCGAATACCGTGTTTGAACTGCCAAGAATAGGGTTTCTTACGACCCCATTTTACCAGGTTCGATCAATAAGATTAGGTTTTTGGGTGAAAGGTGGCGTTTGACGAATCGAAGTAGGTTAAATGACAGTAATTCTCCAGTTACTGTTTACAGTTTTTAGCGTAATTTAAGGGTAGGTATTTTGGTAGTATGGACTCCTTAAGGGTGACTTTCTATGATTGAAAATTTGAGAATTGGAAGTTTCACGCGTTTAAATTCTGAAGATTTTCAATATTGTCAAATTTGGGATATTTAAATTCATAAATTCAATATTTGAAAATTTCAGATGTCTAAAATTATAAATAAAGGTATTCCATATTTGAAAATTTTAGATGTCTAAATTTATAAATAAAGGTATTCGATATTTGAAAATTTGAGATGTCTAAATTTATAAATAAAGATATTCAATATTTGAGATTCAGAATTTCAATATTTCAGATGTCTTATTTTATCAATACAGATATACCATAATCTTCAAACTTATAGAATTCAAAATTCTTAAAATTCTGAAAGCTCTCAACATCTTCAATTTAACAATTTCCCAAATTCTTTAATTAATATATTTCTAAGTCACTGAACGTTTTAATCCTTAAATCTGAGTTCTTAAATCCTTCAATTCCACAATACACAAATTCCTAAATACCGAAATCCCCAAATTCCAAATTCTTGACTTCCTAATCCCTATATCTCTAAATCCCTAGATCCCTAAATCCCCAGATTCCTAAATCCCTAGATCCTTAGATCCCTAAATCCCTAGATTCCTGGATCCCTAAATCCTTATGTTCCTAAATCTCTAAATCTCCAAACACCGAAATTTTAAATCACTTAAAATTCTCAAAATCCTCAAATTTGCAATTTCGCAAGATTTAAAGTTCCTAAATTCCTGAATTCCTGAATTCCTGAATTCCTGAATTCTTGAACCCTCGAATTCTTGAATTCTTGAATTCTTGAATTCTCGAACTCTTGAATTCTGGAATTCTGAAGTTCTTGAATTCTTGATTTCTTGAATTCCTGAATTCTTGAACCCTCGAATTCTTGAATTCTTGAATTCTTGAATTCTTGAATTCTTGAATTCTCGAATTCTTGAATTCTCGTACTCTTAAATTCTTGAACTCTTAAATTCTTGAATTCTTGAACTCTTGAATCCTTGAATTCTTGAATTCTTGAATTCCTGAATTCCTGAATTCTTGAACCCTCGAATTCTTGAATTTTTGAATTTTTGAATTTTTGAATTCTTGAATTCCTACATTCCAAATTTCCCAAAAATATTCATTCCCTGACTAGAAAGTGTCAAACAAGCATCAAAGAATTGCTCGTTGACTGATATTAGATTAGCGCCATATAGAGAGACTCCTCTCATTCAGTAGCGAACAATCAACGATGAGTTAGCAATGTTTCAACGATCAGTGACTGAAACGATCTCGTCATCGCTTATGAATCATAATGCGCGCTCGTGAATCCGCTATTCCCGCGTTGTCCGCGATTAACGAGCAACATTTTCTGTGTCGAATTCCCGTTCGACGGTCCATCAGCGAACGTTTCATTTTTCACGAGCTTTTCGTCGAGATACGAATTAATTCGGTCGTCGCGCACACTGTTTTCGGTATCCACGGGCTTCCAACCTCGTTATTATGTACCGTCACCGCGATAATCAAGCCGCGATGCACGTTAACGTTGCGCTACAAGCTGCGACGCTAACATAATGCGATCGATTAGTCCAACATCCGTTGCGTGGACTGCGATTTTCAAATTGCACCGCGTTGATGGATGCAGCCGCCGGTTATGTACTCGAAAACTGATTTATGCTACGTGCATCGATTGAGATCTTCCTCTATTTTCGTTTCTATAGCGACGATGATTCTCGTTGCAAATGTTACAGAAATGAAGATAAGATAAACATCGAATTGTCGATATTTAATAAAAAAGATTTGATTCAGATAACCCAGTTAAATTAGTTTGTAATTATATTCACTTCATATCAGTTAGGACTTAAACATATGGTTAAGAATTAATGTCACTTTGGTGATATAGTCATTTGATATAAGGTAGTGGATATCTAGATTCGCAGTTAAGTGTCCACAAGTACTCATTTTCATATTCTGACATAACTTTGCTATTATAATTCTGTTACTCTATGTTCCATATTCTTGTATCTCTATATGCACTGACATATACCTCTCCCTAGATACCTCTCACTTGGAGATAATCAACATATCAAAGCAGAGAATTTAAAACGCTATCAGCGGTAAATAATTTAGTTGAAGAGCGCTCGAGCTTGAAGAAGTCTCTGATTACCCGTTATCACGCGACGACCTTATAAAAAGCCAAGTTACGCCCTAAGGCGTGCGCACTCGATTTAAAGTTTTCATAAATGGAGGCTTCGCAACTTCCTCGGAACTCGGTCGAAGACTTCGAGACGTGTTAGAATTCTCGTAACACAAGGCAATGCGGTAAATCCCATCACGTTGCCGAATCCATCGGCTGCCGCGTCTATCGAACCGAAACGAAAGTCGACAGCGTTGTTTATCGGAACTCGAGCAGACATTAATCGTTACAGGCTGTTGGTACTCGACGGAAGTACCGGTGAAACCGCACAAATTAGCAAGAAATACGACGCGGTTGCGTGGAACGTTGAAATGGTTCGACGACAAGCGCGACGAAACGCGTGCACAGCGAAATCGAATTAATAGAACGAGCTGGAGGTAGTTTAGAGCGACGGAGCTTAATTCATTTTTGGCTCCATCGACTACCGCGCTTGCGAAAATGTCTTCTTACGTTGGTCGGAAGTTTCGAATTGTGTTGGATCAGCAATCGTATCTGACAGTTTTTTAATATTCGGATGAAATTCCTATGTAGTAATTCTCAATTATCCGAACTCTTGAATTCAAAAATTTTAATATTCTCGATAGTGCTTGCGTTGATGTAATTGTCAGAATTGAAAGCGTAAAATATTTCAGTCCATGTACTTTTCACAATTTGTTACATTCCGAAATAGTTCCTCAATTCAGAGGTAATCAAGTCATCAGATTTTCAGATCAAGAAACGTCTGAATTATTCAATCCAATGACTCCAAAGTTTTTCACGTACATATAATTCTTAAATATGAAAAACTCGTAAATTCCTGAATTTCCAATCTTTGAAATGACCACATTCCCAAATTCTTAAGTTCTTAAGTCCTTCTAGCTCTCAAAACTTCAAATTTTCAAATTCTGAAATTTTGAAATTACTAAATTCCTAAAATTTCCATATTCACTAAATTCCCCAAATTTTGCAAATTTTCCGAATTCACCAAATTCCTCCAATTTCAAAAATCTCCAAATGCCCCAAATTTTCAAAATTCTCGCAATTTCCAAATTCTCCTCATGCCCCAAATTCTCAAAATTCCCTAAATTTCCAAATGACCAAATTAGAAAATTACCAAATTCCCCAAATTCTCAAAATTCCTCAAATTCCCCAAATTTCCCAAATCGCCAAAAATTTCCCAAATTTCCAAATTCCCCAAATTTCCCAAACTTCCAAATTCCCCGAATTCCCCAAATTTCTCAAATTTCCCAAACTTCCAAATTCCCCAAATTCCCCAAATTTCCCAAATCTCCAAATTTGTCAAATTTGCCAAATTCTCCAAATCCCCCAATTTTCCCAAATTCCTCAAATCCCCCAAATTTTCCAAATTCCCTAAATTTCCCAAATTCCCTAAATTCTCTGTTTCCCAAATTTCCAAATTACCAAATCCCTCAAATTCCCTAAATTCCCCAGAACCTAAAAATTCCCTAGATCCGTAAATTTCCCAAATTTCCAAATTACCAAGTCCCTCAAATTCCCTAAATTCCCCAAAACCTAAAAATTCCCTAGATCCGTAAATTTCCCAAATTTCCCAAATTTGCAAATCCCCCTAATTCCCTAAAACCCAAACATTTCCCAAATCCCTAAATTTAAACTCTAATTGCATATAATATAATTGAACATCGTCGAAGCAATTAAATCTGAATGACATCAATTCGATTTGCGCAGTTCGCGAAAATGTTTCTTTGCACATGGCGAAAGTTGGTCGTTGTTTCGGGCGAGCAAGCAAATTAAGGAAGGGCACCGACGCCTCGTGGCCTTTATATGATGAATTATGGAAATACCCGCGACCAGCCAGCGCATTCTAAACACCGTTTTAACGAACTTAATTAAACGAGAAGTTCGGCCGTGGCCGCGAGTTTTACTCGTAATTCACCGTCGGTTTTCTGCCGCGACGCCATTCGTTCGCGTTCCCGACGCAACGTTTTAAAAGACTTTTCACCTAACTCGCCCCGGCCGCGTTTACCTTTCGAACAATTAAAGTTGCTTCGGTTTTGTCGGCCGTTCGAACTTCCGCCATCTCGATGACGCCTGAAGTGTAATGAAATTCGAGGATACCCTGTTTAACCAGTTAACTGGGTCACCTTTTTTTTTCAACCGCAAATCAGTTGTTTGCTAACGAGCTGAATTTTTTAATATGCAAGCGGATTTAACACTTCGCTTGCGGACAGGAAGTCTGTTTGTACGATTCAACGAAACGCGTTTGATTATTGAAAGTTTCAATGTTTTTTCTCGTATTCGCGAATTCATGCGCGTTCGCAACTTTGTGAAGTTGTAGGTTTTCGGAAATTTGAAATTCGTGTAATTAGCAGGTCGGATAATTTGGTGCTCCGAAAATTTGCAGATTCGAGGTTCTTTGATTTAAACAATTTTTTTCTCAAATATTGTGTTTGGAAGTTTGTCAACTGAGAATTTTATTTAATGAGAATAGCAAATTACCAGCAAACATTTCAATTTGAAATTGCCTGTGTCCGACCACACATGTACCTGTTTTACTGAGCGATAAATTTGCAATTCGGCAACAAAAGCGAACGAGTTTGTTATTAAAAGGAACATTAATAAAACAGCTCGGCGTGAAGGTATGTGAACAAGCATATGACAGGCGGGAAAAAATAAACGCCTTGACGAGATTTATGGAATAAAACGACGAGTGGATATTACGGTTATTTTCAAAGCGACCTACTTCGTAACCCTTCTAATTTAATTACATCACCGTAAACGACCTTTACTGCATTTTATGAGATGCTATTAAAAAAAAAAAATTAATAATAATAGAGAGAATGGGGGCTACGCGTTCCAAAGCGGGTCGCGGTTTAATAATAGAGTATTTTATTCGGAAATTTCCCCCCGTGCGCTTAATGAGGAATTAATTGGTTCTGTTTAATGGACGATTAATAGTTGGGACGCTGCAGTCGAAACTAATCGCACGGGTAATTGAATAGTTGATCGAATCGAATTAAATGGACGTGTAAACTGATCTTCCGTTAATGAGATGCTCTTTGAAGATATTTAATTGATCGCTAAAAAATTGCGTGTAATTAGTATCGAATATTTTACGCGAGTTTCTCCGATAAAGCGGTTCTTTGATGTAAAGAAATACGTCGCTGAAGAACGTATAGATATTACTCTTCGGTGAATCGTTGAACGGGTTACGTTATATTTATTCAACGGATTAAAAAAAGGAAAGGAATTTTTGATTTCATTCATTTTGATGCGAACGCGCAACGCTCGGTTAGCGCGATACATATTTGATTCGTCGTTTTAAAATTCCGTTTCGGGTGAATATCCACGTTGTAAATTACAATACCTTCGAAATGATTAAATATTCTTTTTCATTTTTGTACGGTGTTACTAAAAATTCTGGAGGTACTAGGAATGTTATCGTTTTTAGTCGCGAATTTGTACAGGTGCTAAATTGTAATTAATATGAACATGCACGGTGGAAATGGACGTTTGTGGTCAGACGTGTTGAGATATCAATTAATAAACATAGATAGCGATTGCATATTGATTGATATTAATGTACTGGATTATTAACAAGAGCAGCATGGAATTCGTTGATTGAAATTCATAGTTTTTTCGAATATTTTGTCAGACGCTCATATTTCAGTGATAGAGGTCAATGCTTTATCGGACAGATATCGCTCCAATTTCAATTTATGAATAATAGTGAAACTATTAGCACTAAATTGTCATTAAAAGTCATTTGGTACATATGCAATTGTTCTTTCTATGTTATTACTATTCAAGTATTTATTTTCTTTTCCCATCAATAGTCAGTAGAATGTCAACGATTGATCAGACATATACAATTTCATTAACTTTTAAGATTGTTTTAACCACTTCTTATCAGTTTTCCATCAGTACTATAATATAATCGTATTAAATTCTCTATGTACTTAATCTTTCATTTTTCGGTCAATAGTTAGTAGTATAGGTCAATGATGTATGACATTCTATAACACTGAATCCTGAAGCTGTCCAAAACTTGTCGAATATTTTTCAATATTTCTCTATCATTGCTGTAGTAACACAATATATTTGCAATCTACCTTGTGCTTTTATTTTTTCTCGCAATATTAAGTAAACACATGATCACACGTTACATCACTAAACTCTAAACATACATGATCATACATTACATCACTGAATCGTAAACATATACATGACCATGCATTGCACTACTGAACATATACATGATTACACATTGCATTACTGAACCTACACATGATCATACATTACATCAGTGAACCCTAAACATACGTATATGATCATACATCACTAAACCATAAACATACATGATCACACATCAGTGAACCCTAAACATATAAATGATCATACATCACTAATTATCACATTAGCACTCACGTTACATTCCAAATATTCTCTCTGGGGTGCCCCATCAATAAACATGTGTGAAAATTCCCATGTCACCGACAGATACCATAAAAATAAAAGCTTCTAGGTCGAAACAGAAACATCAAAATCCTTCGCACCCTCTTTCCCGATACTCCGGCCATCGACATCTCATCCACCATCAGTCAGGAACACGCGCAGCAGGCAAAAAAAAAGTGCACGTCCAATTTCCAATTGATCACCATCCAGCCTGGGAGGGCCGTTACTCGCCCGGCCAAACGTAACGCGCGTGCAAAGCTCGTCGGCTTCGAAAAGCCACACAAACGCTTCTCTCCGTCGACGCGACGCGACGCCGGTGAATGGCCGACAACTTTCCACGGGAATCGAACAAAAACGACCCGTTGTTCCTGCTATTTTTTCCGGCAGATTGCCGAGCATCTCGAGCAATTACCCGGCCACCTAGGACCCCGCCCGTAAGTGGCGTGAACGATTGAGGGCTCGTTATTTCCCCGCCTGCGGGTCGCACCCTCTATATGCCTCGTGCGTACATGCGTTTTCAAAAAGAGGTTCGTTCAATACAGGTGGATGTACAAGTTAGGTCAATATTATTTGGTAATAATATAGACATTTTGATATAAATATTTACATAATGATATAGGAATTTAATTATAAATATTGACATAATATAGACACTTAAATATAAATATTGGCATTTGATTCATAGATATATCAAATCAGTCAGCGGTATTTTTCACAGCATCGAGACCATAGATTATTTATAGCTATACATTCCTACTGCTGTTACCTGGTATTTTACTCGTTTATCCTCTAAGTGACATAAAAACGTTTATAATCCATGACTGTGTACTGTCGGTGCACATAGTCCATGTGTGTAACACATTCTGTAACTGTGTAACACATGTCGCTGTGTAACACTCACGTCTTCAATTATCAGCATAATCTCAGTGTACCACAATTATCACTGCTTGGACCCTCACTTACCGAATGAACCCCATTGCAGCCCAAAATGTTACCACATGAAGAAAGATCAACATATGGTCATGTATATGTGATTCCGTAAACCCATACCTACATTTACGTACTAAAAGTATTAAATCATAAGATAATGTTCCTAAATGTGATGCTTCATACAAAATTGCATTTAGCACGATACACTGCCGTTTCGAGACAATAAGTACATATATTTATCCCAATTTGAACTAACCACATCCAACTACGAGGAATTAAAACTTTGAACGAACAAGGAATTAGTGAGTAAAAACGAAGTTCTCCGTCGTGATTGTTGGAGAGGTTTTAGTTAACAATATTGTTAGTCGGTGGAAAGTGTAAGGTAGTCCTTCGAGCATTCGTGATGCTCGTACGCTTAATTGGATCGCGGGTTACGTTCTTTAAGCCGACGGTTTCTGGAAGTCGTTAAAGCTAGACAACTTGGTAAATTGCGAGTGCAGGAAACTCACCGCGATGAAACGAAGTCGCTAAATCTGGATAAAGTTCCCCGAATAATCTCGCAAATTCAGTTGGAAGGATCAAAAGTATCCCGTCGAAAGAATTACGAAAATTAAATGTCGTCGCGCGTTAACGCGTTACCACGTTCTCGGTCCGCGTCTTCCGAGATTACCTCGAGTACTTCTCCGAGTTAACATAACGTTTCTCGCGTTCTTGTTTCGAAAATTACTTTAAGTACGTTTCTTGATATTGTGAAGTTCGTGTAGGTACTTAAGGCATATGTAAAATTTATATAGGTACAGAACGCATACGTGAAATTTATATTGGTATAAAACACATATGTGAAGTTAATGTTTGTACTCGACGCATATGTGGAATTTATATTGGTACTCAACTCATATGTGAAATTTACACATGTACTCAACGCATATGTAAAATTTTATATTGTTACTCGACTCATATGTGAACTCGATTCTACCGTTTCTTTTTTACAAATACAACTATTCGTTTTTTAAATAAAGGTAGAAGTAAAAGGTCAATAAATTGTAAATACGAGATGATGCTTTTAATACTATTTTCTATAATCTCTGCTGTGTATTAATTAATATGAATTGGATCTCCTTTGACAAATTATTTCATCCCCGAAATTAATTCAACAGCAATTTGTTCGATACTTTAATTAACGTGCTCGGTGACGATATATCAAAATATTTTATTTGTTTTAAATCAATACCGATTAGATAAAGTGGCAGAGTTTGGAAAACTTTAATTAACGTACACATACGTAACCTACATATGCGACTACGTATGCAAAATTCACATGTACACTGTCTATTTATTTAGTGATCATGTTCGTGGTGTCGTATATCACTACATGTGTAATACTCACACATGAAGTATCTACATATGTAATACTCACACATGCAATATCTACATACGTAATGTTCATACATGTGACGTTTACATGTAACCTCCACATATGTTACTTCTGCATACCTACCATCCACATATGCAACCTCCACGTATGTAACTATCACGAACATAACCTTTAAATATGCAACGTCCACATGTGTAACCATTACGTATGTTACCTACACATATATGTACACTGCCACATCAATAGCGTCCACACATGTACTTTCCACATATGTAACCATTACGAATGTTACCTACACATGTGTACACTGCCACATAAATAGGGCCCACATATGTAACCATTACGTACGTTACCAATACATATGCATACTGCCATATAAATAATGATATATGCATATGTATCTTGCACATACATAACCTCCACATATGCGTCCACAGAAACAACATATGGACGTTTTCTGAAATAAGTAGTCTTGGTTAAAATTAAGCTAGCAGTAATTTTATAGTATCGGCGATAAAACCAGGAGCAATCAAAGGATACGAGATTCTCAAGGAAAAGGAGCGGTTTATATTCAAAATTCTCGAATAGCAGAAGGCAATACAGCATTGATCGGAATGTCGTAAGAGCATTAGAGGACAGATGTTCATCGTGATCCAGCTTCACGGGGATGAGAAATGTCCACGTCCCGTCGCCGCACCGGGAATGCGGAATATAAACAACGAAACGGCGGGAATAAAAATTGTATTACCGCTTCGGGGTTAACGACGAAGCTGCCGTAAAACATTTTATTCCGCGCCGCTTTTGCGAAACGGGGGTGCAACAGCCCGCCTGTGACACACTTTATCAGTTCTCGCGCTCACGGAACCAGCCCTCGTGCAAACCGTGAAATATGAACAGAAGCGTTCTGGTGTCATTGCAGAACGAGGAAAATAGAAAACCGCAGACGAATCGGTAAAATCGAATCGATGTGCGTCTTTCATGTCTTGGAGTTTAACGCATCGCTGATGGACATCGCCGATGGCAATAAAATTTTCATGTCGAGGCGTACAATTTGTAAATTTGAAAGTTTGAAAATTTCTAAATTTTTTCAATCAATTTCTAATTTTTATTAAATTAGCAAATTTCTGAATTTGGAAAGTCCTAAATTTTCACAATGTCAAATTAATTTGTTAAGTTCATCGTCAAGTTTCCGTATGAGTAAATTAGCAAATGTATGAACATGTAAATCTGAACGGCGTTTAATTTGAAAATTTACGATTACCAGATTTCCAATTACCGATTATCATTATAAGCCGTATAACTCTGCATAACCGTGCAATATCAGGGACAATCTGTTTCATCTCGGTGTTCGCGTGGCCGTATGAATATTCCTTGAACATTCACCGAGAAATCCACGTTCCTATTACCATAGAGATTCTTTCCTCAAGCGACAAAACCAATGAAATTTACATTCGGCCGTTTCCCTCGAAAAAGTCAATTTACGAGCGTTACACGGCGGCTCAAGCGACGCGAATGAAAGCCGATTTTTAAATAAAAACATTCGAACCGTGTATACATCGCCGTCCGAACAATCACGAGACGAACAAAAAAAAAAAAAAGGAAAAACAAATAAATAAAAACACAACAAGTAGGGAAAGATAACAGTTTCTGTAGGTAGTCTCGTTTATTCCGTATGAATTTTAACGAGCCAGTTCGATGCTTTCGGTGGCCTCGATACCGCGCGAATATTTAACCGAGACGAACACCATTCGACTTTCTATTTTCCGTTGCCGGTAACAGCGTACTCGTTGAATTCGAAAACCGTGAAAGAGACTTATGTATCCGTCGAGGAACGGCCGTACCAAGAATTGGGAGGCTTTAATAATTCATCGAGCAGAGGATAATCGAAACGATCGTTCAACCGGCGATGGTTAATGGTCGGAATACGTAATTACACGATCGACCGATCTTTATACGAACGTTCTTCAAAGCTGACCAATAAATGCACGAGTTTTTATGCCAATGAAGTGGATCGTAGGATACTGTAGATCTGTTGGATCGTGTTTCAAGCACATACTCGATCCTCCGCTTCTATGATAACGATATTAACCATTTCATTAAGGATCGAGATCTTCACTGGCTCA
Organism: Megachile willughbiella; assembly: GCA_945859595.2. NCBI lineage: Eukaryota > Metazoa > Arthropoda > Insecta > Hymenoptera > Megachilidae > Megachile > Megachile willughbiella. Next base: position 11,581,080 of record OX243798.1, on the reverse strand, counting down.
AACCACTTCAAAGGTTTCGATGCTTTTATATTTAGTTTCTGTACTTAATTCAATGCGGACAATGTGGGTTGGAAAGTAGGAACCTCGGAATTTCGATAAGTTTGTAATTTGGGAATTTTAGAATTGTTGAATTTTTGAAGTTTGAGGTTTTTCGAAATTTGAATTTTAGGATTTTCGGATTAGATATTTTACTTTGCGTTTAATTCACTAAGTTCTGTCGATCGCGCGTTATATGGCCACGCGTTATATCACCGCGCGTTGAATAACTGCACGCTAAATTTTCTACGCGTCGTATCACACATGCGTTATATAGCCGTATGTTATAACGCTACGCACCGAATAATTACGCGTTGTATTCGTCACGTGTTACATCGCCACGCGTTATATTGCCACGCGTTGAATTCACTACGTATTGAATCAGTTACGCGTTAAATACCCACGCGCTGATTTCTCTACGCATTGGATTAGTCACGCGTTGTATCGCCGTGCGTTGTGTTAGACTCGCGGTATATCGCCACATTGTGTAAACCACGCGTATATCGCCACGTGTTGTATCGTTACAGGTTAAGTGACTACCCATGTATCGCAAAGCTTACATTATCACGCGTACTATTGCTATCGACTTTATTGCCACATATAACATCACTTTCGCATACTTGTATTCATTTTTCACAACTCTTCCATCACGTTTTCCATGAATAACGTTCTTTGTTCATATCCATGGAAAGCTTCAAAAATTTTCAATTTTTAGCCATTTTAGTGACATTCTCCTAATAATTAATGAGTAAGGAAGTACACTATTCACTAGAAGCAGATTCATGTTGCATTTACGACTACAGCTTTATCAACTCGTAAATCGTCTTTGTACGACGATAAATATTCCATTTGAAAGTTCATAAAGCGCGCCTTTGCGAGTCGTTAACGTTCACCGGTGTTCTCTAATTAAAGCGCGACTCGGAGCCAAAGCTTTCGCAATCAACGGAGGGGATCCTCGAATGACACAACCGAACGAAAGAAATGATGCGAAAGAGATCGCGGAAACAGAGGTTCTCGAGATACTTGAATTATTCTGAATATTCATCGCGAAATTAATTAACGGACACCTCAACGTCGGCCTCGCATGAAAATTTATCGAGGAAACAGTTCAAACTGCACGCGACACAGGAATAACGTACGAAAATGACTTAGTGTTTGTTAAAATATTACTTATTAAAATACAATATATACAGAATACAAAGACTGAGAATACAAGATGTATGAAATACAATTCGTGAGAAATACAATACGGTATACAATGTGTGGTTGATACAACTCATATAGAGAACTGTGTGTGATTAATATAACACATATGAAATATAATACGTGATTAACATAATTTAGAGTGCTGTAGTGCGTGAAAGTATGACACGTTACGATATAGGGCGTGATGATACAGAGGGTGTCGATACAGAGGGTGTCGATACAGAGTGTGACAGTACAGAGCATGGCAATACAGAGAGTGATAATACGGGACGTGACGGTACGGAGCGTGATAGTACGGAGCGTGTCCGTACGGGGCGTGACGGTACGGAGTGTGACGGTACAGAGCGTGACGGTATGGAGCGTGAAGGTACGGAGCATGACGGTACGGGGCATGACAGTACGGAGCGTGACAGTACGGAGCGTGGTAATACGGAGTGTGACGGTACGGAGCGTGAAAGTACGGAGCGTGACAGTACGGAGCATGGCGGTACGGAGCGTGGTAGTACGGAGTGTGACGGTACGGAGCGTGATAATACGGAGCGTGACGGTACGTAGCATGATGGTACAGAGCGTGACAATACGCAGCGTGAAAGTACGGGGCGTGACGGTACGGAGCATGACGGTACGGAGCATGACGGTATAGAGCGTGACAGTACGGAGCGTGACAGTACGGAGCGTGACAGTACGGAGCGTGGTAGTACGGAGTGTGACGGTACGGAGCGTGATAATACGGAGCGTGACGGTACGGGGCGTGACGGTACGGGGCGTGACGGTACGGAGCATGACGGTATAGAGCGTGACAGTACGGAGCGTGACGGTATGGAGCGTGACGGTACGGAGCGTGACAGTACGGAGCGTGGTAATACGGCGCGTGACAATGCAGAGAGTGATAATACGGAGCGTGACAATATAACAAAATTGTCCAAATTCCAAATATCAAACACAAGAAGTTTCAGCCTCTCATACCTCCAACATTCCGAAAAGTTAATCAAGAAATTGAACGTTTGCCTTTGAAAGTTTCTACCATTAATGTCCCAAACCGTCCACAATAATTAACCCAAAACTCATTTAACTCGAAACTTGAACGCGTTACACTGCGTTCATAAATATCTTGAAAACCATCCTAGCTTTGAAAGTTTTGTAACAAGCATATTACAGAAAGTTCAACTAATTAACGATCGCCGGGACATCTAATTCGTCCAACGAGCGCACTAACGAGCCAATTATTAGACCACCCCGAGCAAAATAACGGGAGCAATTCTGTCCACCTGTTTTTTCGTCTCGTAAAAAGTCGAATAATTAATTCACGGAGGCTTGGGTCGATTTTAATTAGCTCTTTGATTGGTCAAAGTGTGCAGCCCCTGTCCAATTAACAGTGCTGACGTTTTTATTTACGATTTATGGAAAGTTCGCGACTTTACCCCACAACAATTCAAGAAAATGAACCATAACGTCGAAGGGTAATTACACAAAGTGGTTATGGAACCGTGTTAAACGAGAACGGAAGCGTAGGGTCGAAAGAGGACGGTGCGGTTTCTTAAGATAATCTTGAACGATCTTCTCGTTAAAGCAGCCGCGTTTTCTTAGCACCGAAACGAATTCAATCGCTGTAATGCGTTGCCTCCGAAACAACTATTTCCATGGCTGCTTCGAGGATACTTTCGGTCGAGGATATTCTTGAATCGAAAGGGGAAGTTTAGCGAGACCGTTGCTTTTAATGATGCTTCTTGCTGGAATTTGTCAACCATTTTGTAGAGGAAGATTTTAGTTATCTAATTGGGGGGGCGGTTAATGGAAACTGCGAAACATCGTTAAAATGTTACAGGGTACTTCTACGAAGGTATTAAACTTTGAATCTTAATAAAATTTGGCTGCAATCTGTAAATTGCCAATTTACTGCAATTTATTTTGTAAAGTTCTCGTTTGAAGCGGTGTACTGTAATCGTAACTTTTCATCGTTTTACATTTATCTGAAACTTTGATTAACATTGTGGTGTTTCTTGCAATTATTCAAGATACACTGAAATCATTCTTTATTTCTTAGCAGACGATATATTGAAATTTTTATGAAATTATCTGGGAGAGAAGATATTTTGTTATCATATAATGTTATAATTATTTAATTCTAATTATGTTAATTATGAAGAGTAAAATTACCGTTTAGCAGGATTTTCGAAAAATTTACTATGACAGAAAATTATTAATTAATATAATTATATCATACTTATACTCTCAATATTGTTACACTTATATATGAGCCCTACATAATTATATTTTATATACAATTTCTATATCATAATATTTTATGTATTTTTAATACTCTTGTATGAAGCAAAGCTTATCAAAATTTTGATTACTATAATTATTTTTCGTTCGATTGTTAACATGTTGTAGCCCCATCCTCTAATGCAATTTTAGAAGTGAAACATTCACTTTTGAGGGAGTATGAAGTTCGATCTGAAAATATGGTGGCACATCATGATAGATCACGATTCATTGCATCGTGAATAGGTTGGACGTTGGTGGTCGATCGATCACAGCTGCATGTTGATAAAAGATGCGATAGTAATCGAGTAGTTTGAATGGTGTTTACCTCCTTGGTTAAATTTCCGGGACTTTATCGGCGCATCTGGTGACCTGTTCCATCCACCTTCGTATGTTGTCCTCGAACGTATTGGAGATTTAATCAAATACCGATACGTATTTACGGACCTTAGTATTTCTGTTACGTTCTGAGACCGTGTGATTTAATGTGATTTCTACGTTACTGAAAGTTCTGTCGTTCTAAGAACAAGTTAACCCCGCTAAGGTTAAATTAAGGTCATTTTAATGTTGTCTTTTATGTAACTAGATTGTGCTCCTTTTAAATCGAAGTGACTAGCGATTAAATAAAAAGAATCTCAGTAACATTAATGACAAACAAGGAAAAGATGTTCATATACATTTTGATGTATGTAATTAACCTTGGGTGTCTATATTTATCGAACTTGCCTTGATAATGCACCTAATGTGCACTAGAAAATATATACTCATTTCCCTGTTCACAATACAAGGTAAATAATAAAAAGTATATAATACAAGGATTATAATAAAAATAATGACACTGAGATGTCGCTGACTTCTTCATGCATCTGTCAATCCCATAAAAAATCTTGTAGGACATTTTTGAAGTCTTCCAAACAATTCTTCTATGACTAACATTTTCAAAATTTCTTTCCATCCCTAGTATATTTAACAGTATACATATATCATCACTAATGTGTCATGTGATAACATGAACACATTGCGTCAGTAACATGTAACACTTCACACGAACCACCCTGTGATCACACCTGACTCAAAACATATGACACTCATATGTTGTAATACGTGTGAACATATGTGTATAACTAAATTGTATTCTGTCGAAAAACATACACATAGAAATACCGTGAATGTGAAAAATCTTCGACAGTGTCTGAAATTACTGATCAATCACCAACCATCGATACAATTAATCCGACCGTGCGATACATGGTAAATTAAGCCTGGATCAAGTGGCATGTAGCCGCTCTGATCACGAAGCGTCGTCGATTACTTCGCAACGATTACCGTCGAATCCATCGCAGAGGTCGATTAGTCTGTTCGAAGGTTGGACCTCGATCGCCGTCCAAACCAGACGAGCCTTTCATCGGCTGAAAGCAGCATGCATGGGGATGCGGGGCACGATTTACCGTGGTGCAGCGACACGTACCTGGCGATCACGCTAGTCTTCTAGTTAACCTGGCCTAGAAGGTCCCTTTTGTCCAGGTTCTACGGCTGGCGAGTACGTGCCGGGGTTACAGAGAGCTTGTGGTTTCACCGACGAGGCAGCTGCATCTACAGGTTGTTGATTTCTCTCAAGACCCTTTTCCGCTGAAAAATTGTTACATTTTGATGGATGTGACAGAATCCCGGGAGCAAATTGATAATAACGACGTCTGCTCATTTTTAACCACTTTCTGCTACTAACACTAGGAATTCTGAAATATAGGGAGGATGTAGGGATTTTGGGATGTAGGAATTTTGCGATGTAGGGATTTTGGGATATAGGGATTTTGGGATGTAGGGATTTTGGGATGTAGGGATTTTGGGATATAGGAATTTTGGGATATAGGGATTTTGGGATATAGGGATTTTGGGATATAGGAATTTTGGGGTATAGGGATTTTAGCATTTAGGGATTTAGGAATATAGGGATATAGGGATATAAGGATTTTGAGATATAGGGACTTTGGGATATAGGGTTTGGGATATAGGGACTTTGGCATATAGGGATTTTGGTATTTAGGGATTTTGGGATATAGGGATTTTGGGATATAGGGATTTTGGGATTTTGGGATTTTGGGATTTTGGGATTTAGGGATTTAGGGATTTAGGGATATAGGGATATAAGGATTTTGAGATATAGGGACTTTGGGATATAGGGTTTGGGATATAGGGACTTTGGGATATAGGGATTTTGGGATTAGGAACTTCGGAATATAGGAACTTTGGTATTTGAGGATTTCGGTGCACAGGGAAATTTGGAACATATGGATTTTGGGATATAGGAATTTCGGGAAATAGAGAAGTCGGAGCATAGGGAATTTGGAGAAATAGAGAAGTCGGAATGTAGGAAATTTGGTATATAGGAATTTCTGAATATAGTAAATTTGGGATATCGAGTATTCGGGATGTAGGTATTTGGGAGTATAGGAACTTCAAGGTATAGGAATTTCGGTATAATGATATTTTGGGTATATAGGGATTTGAAAATACAGGAATCGAGGAATAAAGGAATTTCGAAATATAGATATCCAAAAATTTAAAAATCTACGAAAATGGGAATCTGGTAATGTAGTAATTCGAGAATATAAGATAGTAAAGATTGAGATCTGAATATATAAAAAGCTAGCGATGCAGAAATCTAGATTTCAAGTTAAACAGAGATCTCAAGTCACGGTGATATGGAATCATGGGGGATACGTGATAACGGAGGTCTCAGAGTATATAGAACTGCTAAACGTAATTTCGAAAAAGGTGAACTTTTCACACTCTGGCTCCCGGGTCCAAATGCGGAAAACTTCGTGAAATGACACTTTATGATCTCTCCCTTACAGTACGTTATAATCAAGTTAATAAGTTCTAATCAACTTATAAACTTGTCTCTCAGCTGATATCGCCTCAACAGAAGTTCCAAACGCGTAGCAGAAAATCCCGGCAAATTGAACGTTCCCAAAAGGGAAGGAAAATATCCAACGACCCCGATTTCAGCGGAGGTTCGTGCAATACAGGAAGAGCTGGCTATCCCGACAATAACGTGTCCAGGTGCATCGAGCCGCAAGTACAGTCCATTGCAATTCTGTTTTCCATACTGAAAAATATGACCAACAGGAACAGAAAGATCACTCATTGATTTCTAGGGATTTTTTAGATTTTTGATAATTGGTGATGGGTTGAAAATTTGGGAGGAGAATTGTAAAAATTGTGGAATACTGGAAAGTTGGTCAACTAGGGATTTAGGGGTTTAGAGATTGAGGGGTATAGGGATTTAGAACTTTGGGATTTGGAGAGTTAGGGATTAAGAACTTTGAGATTTTTGAATTTAGGGATTTGGGGATTTAGGGATTTGGAATTTTTGGGTTTGGGGATTTAAGGTTTCAGAACTTTGAGATTTGGGGATTTTGGGATTTGGAGAGTTAGGGATTAAGAAATTTGAAATTTTGGGATTTAGGGATTTGGAACTTTGGGATTTGGGGATTTTGGGATTTGGAGAATTTGGGATTAAGAAATTTGAAATTTTGGGATTTAGGGATATGGAACTTTGGGATTTGGGGGTTTAGGGATTTGGAATTTTTGGGATTTGGGGATTTGGGGATTTAGGGATTTAGAACTATGGGATTTGGGGATTTAAAGATTAAGAACTTTCAGATTTGGGAATTTTGAGATTTACAACTTTGGGATTTGGAGTTTAAAACTCCAAGTTTGATATTTTGGGATTTAGGGATTTGGAACTTTAGGATTTTGAAATTTGGAACTTTGAGATGGGGGGATCTAGGGATTTAGAACAGTGGGACTTGGGGATTTAAAGATTAAGAACTCTGCAATTTAGGGATTTAAGGATAGAGAACTTTGAGATTTCAGGATTTAAGCGTTTAGAGGCATTTGAGAATCTGGGAATTACGAAGATCAGGAATTTGGAAATGTAGAAGTTGCACGGGTACTTGAAAACTCTAGTGAAAGTCTAGGGATATTGAAACCTGAGAATTTGAAGACCAGAAGAATTAGATGATCTAGGGATTTGTTTGATGGTCATTCGAAAATTACAATATTTGTAAAGATTTTTGAGATCTAAGTGTTTTAAGATCATTTCAGATATTAAAGATTTCGAAGTTTTGATATTTAGAGACTTCACAGTCTAGGGATCTAAAATCTAGAAATTTCAAAATGAAGAAACATGTATATTTACATACTTAGAAATCCAATAATCTAAAGACTACAATATTAAAAAATTTGCAAAACCCTGCATTCAAAAATATGATGTTACCCCATGAAAATTTACGAGGTGAAAAATTTATGAGTGTACACGCGAGTCCTTATCCGAGGGAAGCGTTGCACCAGAGTGTAGTGACGTGTATCGGTGCTAGAAAGATCATGTTCATACGTTACTATCTGCAGCAGGGGAGAGAAATGGAGGCCAGCTCGTGCATCATGGCCGTCTTAGGCAAAAATGGCGACCGCCAGGAACGCGGGCGTCGAATAAGAGGATATCAGACGTAGCCGGTCGATACTCGAAATTCTCGATGCAAGCAGTCGAGAGAGTGGTATCGAATTGAAAGAACCTCGCGAGAAATCTTCTGGCGGAAGTGGATGCAGTAAATACGCGATATATATGCAAAGTATGTACCGGCTTGAAATTCCGTGGTGAACTAACGACCCCTTAGTGCCGTATTTTAAACCATCCTTTCCACCCTCGCCCAGGGAAATATTGGAAAACTATGAAATTTCTCGATGTCGACCTCCTATCCCCTCTCTCACTTTATATGTGTACGTATATACATATCCGAGACTTCGACAGGTAGCGACGAGTTTCTGGATTATCTAGGAATTTATGTGTCCAGGATAACACGGGGGACTAACGCCAGTCTCGATGCGATGAATTAGAGGAAGCTGTAGCTTTTGGTCGACATGATCCTCTAGAGTCGACTAGAGAACTTCCTGTTGCGTTCGCTTACGGAATGTTTCGGGTTTTCAACTTTTGGATGGGATTCTATAATGGGAAGGATCAACTGTTTTGGTTGTATTTGTATTTGCTGTAATTTATTTCTGGATGAAGAATATTTTGTATGATTGATGTCAGGTTAGACTTTGATATATTTATTCTAACCTAAATACAAACAAACCTAACGTTGCTGAGCAACTACTAGTACTAACCCAACTTATCCTATGATAACCTACATTTAACCTAACCTAACAATAATTAAAACCAAGTAAAATTGTACGAGGAAATTGTATCAAAATACTACAGTATTATGAAACAGATCCTCCAAAATGTATAAAGTTTTGAATAATCGACAGAAAAGAATATTCTGAAAGTCCTAATGTTTGTAACAAGCTTAAGAATATCCTCGATGTCAAGAAAGCACGAATTTAGAGAACGGTGCAAGGAAAGGAAATTCGCGATCGTTATTTCGTCGACGCGATGAAGAGACATTCGAAATTTCAAGGAGCTGTCTCTGTGTCAATTGTCGTTTTTGCGGAAGCGGGGAAAATAGGATGATGATTATTGCCGGCGATCATTGTCTCTGCGAGACGGTTGAAAGGTATTGCGAGCCTTTTCAGTGCTCTCGAGTGCAACGTTGTTAGTCGAATTCATTGCGGAAGTTGGACGTCAAAGCGTAACGAAACAGGGAGAGCCCGCAAAATCGGGAGCATCCGCTTCGGCAATAACGAGAGGACAACTTCAGGCACAATTGTTTTTAATACGGTCTTCTCTCGCCGTCTTTCCCGCGGTATTGCCGCTCGGAACACGCTGGAAGGCTAATGCAAATTATAAGTTCTTCAGCGTTCCGTATTAACGCCGGAACTCCATAATTTCGGTCGGTACGCTTTTGTTTTTTGGCCGGCGCAAAGAAAAACGTGCGCCCGCTCCTTCCCTCCCGTTTCACAAAGCGAGTTATTATAAATAAAGCTTAGGAAGTTGCAGTTGCTGAAGGTGGTCTCCTGCTTGTGCTGCAAATTTTACAGGGGGGGGGTTGTATGGGTAACAACGCTGACAGAGATAAATAGAGGCGGGATTAAGGATTCCCTGGAGGGAAAGGAAAAACGTGTTCTTGCCGGCGGTAGTCTGGCTCAATTTTGGCCTCCCTGCCCTGCGGAGTATACGCAATTAGTCACGAATTATCAAACAACCGCGTTTCTGCTTGGTGGCAAAGTTTCGACGGAATTAATTCGTTCTTATCAGAGGGCTCGTCTGCAAATTACACAACGGCCGGGATGGAACTTACTGTACGAGTAATACTATAATATTCCTGCATCTTTTGTTTCCTGTTATTTCGAAATTTTCGGCGACGTCTCTCGATATTCGGGGACTTTTTCTAACTCCAATGGTACCTGATTTTGATATACAACATTCAGGCACGATGTAGATATTGTGAAGTTGGACACTTTTTATTTAGACTTATTTTCAGGCACTTACTTTCAGGTACTTTCTACTTAGGTACTATAAAAGCGTCTAGCTCAAATTCCATTGTATCAAGTTTCTTGTACTATAGTTTTTTTAACTGTATGATAAAGTGTAGATATTTTTTTAGATAGATTGCAGTGTACCTGATTCAAATACACAACCTACATCCACCTTACAGATATTTTTAACTGTGTTGTTTTCATTAGAATATTGATCTAAGGTACCTTTTTTGTACCTAATATTTTGGTACTCCATAGTCAGGTACTCCAGATTACATCGTATCAAGTTTCTTGTTATACTGAATTTTTTTGAATTATATGATGAAGTGTAGATATTTTTCTAGATAGATTGCAGTGTACCTAATTCAAATACACAACCTACATCCACCTTACAGATATCTTGAAGTTAGATATTTTTAACTGTGTTATTTTCATTGGAATACTGACCTAGTCATTTTGGTATCTAACATTTTGGTACTCCATAGTCAGGTACTTCAGATTACATCGTATCAATTATAATGTAGGTATGAAAGTTTGTACTTTATTTAACTACTTAACAACTGAATATTTGTAGAACCGCTGCACGAGTGCAGATAGTTTGTTATAAATGTAATTCAGGTACCTGAACATATTCCATTCATGTGTTTCGAAATCAAGTTCGCATGTGACGAAGTACAGAGAATGTGGAACCTAAACCTGATTTGATCGTGTGTAGCTTTCATGTATGGCTAAAGCGCTTTCAGGTACTTTCAGGTACTCTCAGATGTTCTTAGGTACTTTTAGGTACTTTACGATATTTTTAGATACTTGTTGGTATTTTTAAGTACTTTGTGCAGTTTGATAGGTGAAGTACCTTGTGTACTTGTGTACTTTCAGGTGCTGTACTTTTAAAACCATTTGAGAATATTCAAATATATTCAGGTACATTCAGGTAGTTAATTCTGTTTGTACTTCTACGTCCGATGAGTCAGGTACTTTGGAACCATTTGCTTCAATCTAAATGAAAGATCCCCTGAATTCTTCTCCGCAAATTATTTTAGGTCGAGGTACCCGAAAGTTAGGTTCACGTCAAATAAAATACCGCGATTTTCATCAAGAATAATCGTCCTAAGTGCAATCCTTCAATCGCAGCGAACGTTTCATCCGGATCATAAGCTCCGTTCAATGTCTTAACAATATCGTTTCTAAAGTTCCTCATAGACAACGCGGTATCTTAAAAATGATCACAAAAGCTTTTCCTTCTTCTTCCTTTTATTCTTTGCGGTGTTTTCCCCTTTATCCGACTCCCCGTTATTCAAACTACTTCTCTCATCCATCCAGTCGTTCATCGGGCTTTCAGGGAATATTACAAACGTCACCTTTTCATCCGGTTCCTGGACCCCGACGAAAAGACGACTGACTTCCGCAAACTACAACGGCAGATCGCGATCCTAACCGTTTCACCCGTAATAAATAATACCAGGAAATTACATGGTTTGCTATTGTTTCGTGAGAATACTTGAAACTTATCCGGGATGAGTTGGGAAGAGGGTGACTTTTGTCTTGGAAAATGCGATTAATTTCGAGATCTTCGAATGTCGCTGCAACGAGGTACAAAATGGCCGAAAGCCGGGACACGTGTAATATTAAATGGTGGCTACTTTAGAGATCTGTGGAAACTGAAGAAGTTAGTATGTTACTAGGAGAACTATTAAGTTAGTATTAGTAGATTAAGTTAAGAATGGTTTTTGTCTATGTCACCATATGGGTACTCGTAAAATCTTAACATCTGGCAGCACTATTACTCGGTAATGTTAATGTAAATATATGTCAAAATATACTGTATATACTGTAAAAGTAAGTCAGTATATATTCAAAAAAGAAATATGTTTCATAATAAATTACCAATAATAAAAATTTAATATTATTTCTCGAGAAAGCGATCGTGGAGCATGGAGCATATGCGCAGTCGTTAATCATACGTAATAATTATGCGCAGTAAAGTTAGCATACTTCAGTTCGATATATTCTGTTGTATGAACGTTACTGCGCATGTTTATTATTTTGCATTATCGACTGCGCACTTAATGTTCAAAGCCATCATCCTTAAAGTTCATAAGGTCATCAATCAATGTCTTGCGTTTGTAATCACAATGCAGTGTACAATGAAAAACGTTCGAATGAAACAATATGTCAAAATGTAGGACCTATGGAATTATTTCATTAATTCTAGTTGACGGAGAAGTTATACGTAAAAAGGATGTTTTCCAAGCATCCTCAGAGCGAAACATTGAATTGAAGTCATAATCTTGAAACGAACACACGTAATGCAAATATTCTTGTGTTATTTTGTAGCTGGAGTGATATAATACGTTATTTTGTAGCTACGGTGAATTAATACATTGTTTTGTAGCTAGACGAGAAATTATTATGCGGAACGAAGGAAATGAAAAATTGCGAGAAGAGAAGAAAAACTTGAAGTCGTTTGTTGTTCGATAACATTGTTGCGTAGGAGACAATTTTAATTCGATCGTGCCACACGTACTCGCTTAATCCGCCTATCACAAAGTTGTCATCGGTAACGAAGTTTTCCGCAACTTGGAAACGTCGTAACAACTTAAATTGCTTCGCGTTCGATTACACGAACTGCCTATGAGACAACGTTAAGCATCGACGTTTAATTTATCGATGAACCAAAATTATTCTGCGAAACTTGATTTTCTTTCAACAAATAGTAAAATTCGATACAAATAAGAATATTGTGGTCGTAAACATTGCTGTGTAAATAATTTTAATTTACCTCTTTATTACTTGTTTATTTATGCTTACAAATATTACGGTAATTGCTATGTAGATCTATAGTAATTAACCTTAGCAATTTACTTTGGGTAATTAAAATGTCATTTCCGCAGTGATAGATGAAAGCAGAATATTTTGACATATTGAATTTAAATTTGTACTCATATTTGAGAATTATTTAGGTCGCCAAGAATAAAGCTAATTAATTTAATTTAGTTGAAATAGATGAAATTTTGATTAACGTGAATATTTCAGTAATAAGACTTTCATTTACGAATTTAAATTTACACCGACAATTGACGGCTTGCATAATATTTTAATCATCGAAAATAGACCACAGTAATTTCATTTACATAAATGAAATAAAATTTCTTCCACCGAGAAAATTATGATGTTAATTCAAATCAACTGCAGTTTTAATATAAATTTATAATTAACCATTTGAACGGTGTGTAGGTCACCTAAGTAATTGGTTCTTGAAATTAAATTTAGTCTAGTAATTGAAGTAAACAATCGATCGTGATGAAAATTACATCAATAATTAGAGCATTAGATTCAATTAGTTTGAAAAATGAATTCTAAATATTAATTTGTGTTCCCGGGGCCACATGATTGATTTTGCCATAATTAGTACTGCGAATTACTTACAAATCATAATGAATTTAATACGGCTCAATAATTATACCACAATTTCGAATTCTACGAAAATTACATTAATTATTCAAAGTAGAAAATTAATACATTAGATGTAATTAATTTCAACAATCAACCATACATGTTCTAAATATCTAGTATTACTGTTGTACTTCATTTCATTGTACTAATACATAAATTCATGTGGTATATAATATAATCATGTTTTTTCTCATATATACATAATACATTTTATGAATCATTATATTAAGATATACAGCAACTAAAAAATTCTATAATAAATGGAGACGCTAGTAAATAAAATTCCTTCAACTTCAGAACAGTAAATAAAATCCTGCAACTTCAAAACAGTAAATAAAATACTTTCAACTGATAATAATAAATAAAACACTTTATCTTAAAAATAATAAATAAAATACTCTCAACGTCAAAATAATAACAACAACAGGCTTGAAAATGGTAAATAAAGTGCTTCCAACTTCAAAACAGTAAATAAACCACTTCCAACGTGTTTGTTCCAAGGATCCGATAAATCGTTTGTCTTTCCCGACATAATCAAAGTTCACAAATTATGGTTCGCTAACAAGATTACCTTATGCTTCCTCCGAAAGTGTGAAGAAGTTTGTAACGAATACGAAGCTTGTTAAGCGTTTGCCGGCATCAGCATAGAATCCAGCGCTAAGAAGACGAGCGAAAGAGACACGAAGTGTGAATCATTGTAGTTACTGTTTACCGGTGAAAAGCAGTCGAAAGTCGTCGAATTAATGCAAACGTGCCGACGTCCGGTGAGAACGAACGACACGGATCGTAGCTTCCGTAGAATCATGCATTCTACGATTCGCGTTAACGAACCTGTAAATTTAACGAGGTCGTTCGTAGAGCACCGTAGGTACGGTGAAACGAGATTAACGGAGGCAACGGTAACGTCTTCGTAACAGTTTGGTCGAGGTTAGTTCTTACAGTCGCCGGTGAGGCTCCATTAGCAACGCCGTGTTACGTAATAGTTACTTATACCAATGAGAGTACGTTAGCTGCGCCGTGGTTACTTATAATTGCCGTGGAAATTAGTATTTGCTGGGAAATACGTTGTACCGACGGTCCTGCTAACGTTCCGTACGCGGACGACCCTCGCTGCGGTAACGAGCCCCGGTGTCGCGTCCGAGTAATTAGCTGCCTCTACTACTTGAACACTTATACGGTTATACTACTTTTATACTTGCAGCGGAACGACCTCGTTCGCTACTCGAAAGTAGAGTCGATGCGAATTGGACGAAATGCGGAACGTATCGGAGCTTTTGCAATGTGGCGGACTGTGTTTGGGAATTTGGAAGATGTTTTAGTAAATTCTGTCGTGGGGATGCTCAAGTTTCTGAATTTATAGCTTTCTGGATCCCAACGACAATAATTATGAATAATTTTCAATCTTATGCATTCACAAATTATTATCTCATTTGACATGTTAATCCAAGTTATACCAGATAAAACGCTCAATGCATTAGTAATAAAGCTGTCTGACAGCCGCAACAATTGTAAACGTTTAATTAAACCGAAATTAATTTTGTCATTACATAATGAAAATCGACTGATACCGTTGATAGGAGACGAAGAAGACGTCAAAGTGATGATCACGTTAATAATATTCTAACAGAAGTAACAATTGTGGACGATTATTAATTAACCCAAAATTAATTTGGTGATTCCATATTCATTTGATCGACTGAAACCGTTGACAGGAGACGAAGACGTACAAAGTGATGATCACGTTAATAACATTCTAACAGAAGTAGCAATTGTGGACGACTAATGAAGCCAAAATTAATTTAGTGACTCCATAGTCATTTGATCGACTGAGGATAGGAGACGAAGAAGACGTACAAAGTGGACAACACGTTAATAACAGAGCCTCGGCTACGATGCAGCTGACGACACAAGAGTGAAATACTGAATAATGTCGCACAGCGGTTCGTCTTTCATAAGTGCCCGCTTTGTGCCATTTTGCCTAATAAACGGGACGGTGGTAATATCGCCGCGTTATCGGGGAACCAGGGTGCCAACCCTTCGCTAATAATTACGCAACACCGTCGTTGGTTGATTGATTTCTTCGGGCAGCCGGAAACTAGGCCATCCAGCAGTTACTCCAGCCATTTCCGCCCCCTTAATTTCAACCCTGTCACCTCGTGGCTTCCCCTTCGATCCTCGTTACTCTTTTCCTTCCCCATTTTAACGTCCTGTCGTCCGTTTTTCTCCTGGTTTCAACGTTCATCCTCCGCTGTCTTGTTGTTCCGTAACAAGTTACCTTCATTTGTATTGGTAAGAACAGTTCACTCTTTGCTACGATAACTTGTATTTGATTTCACGATTTATTTCGATTCTCGAGTTATCGTGTGACGAGAGTTTCGAGATTTTCCCGATTTTAATTTTTAAGGTTACGTTTACGTTTTCAGGTTTAAAAAGTATCCAGAATGTTTTGTAACATTCTTGTATTTTGTCGAATATGGGTTAAATTAAATTTTACAATTAATGAAATTTCTCGATGGGGAATATCGTTCGTAATTACAATCTTTCTGTGCCATCTCAACATCACAAATTTGCGATAATTCATTTTCTCTTATACCTCCATAACCTCTTGACCTACAATTTTCTGCGCAGTCGCGTCATGGATGACTAATTGCTACAACGTTAAAATAAATAAAAAACTTGAAAATGTTAGACACATTTTGCTTTCAACGAACGTACAGTTCAAATTGATAATGCGAGTCTTGTTACAGTAACTGAATTGTGCGTCGCGAGTGCGTCGCGAGTGCGTCACGATATTGTAGGCTAAGGGGTTAAATTGAAAGTTAAATTTTTAAATAACTAGTAAATAAATCCTTTCAAGTTCAAATATTTATCAAACTATTAAAATCATTAAATATTTACAGGTAAATAGAAGATATCCGAATAAATTTTTTTAACGAAAACATTTACCATTACATTGCAGGGTTCAAAGCTACCTTTCAAATTTAAAAAAACGGTGGAATACAAAATTAATTATATTTCCTGCATTTTTATTGCAACTGCATGAATATTTTATTATCCCTCGAATCAGTCTATAAACTATTGATCAATATCCCATCACGGAAACAAATAAACGACATAATTCTTGAATATTTATTCGAAAATATCCGTGTACCGTGGGAGCAGGATTTATCGATGGCATGTTTAGAGCAGGAACAGGTATCAGAACAATCGCTCGGAGCAACGTGTTACATTGTAACCCTAGCAAACAAGGGTGCTGTGTTATTTGAGATGCTTAAGTAGGTCAAACAACGCGTGTGAGACGTTTGGCATTTGTTGCACAGTACCGTCTGCTCAAACACCTCGAATAACACACTGCTCCTGCTTATTCAGGTTACATTGTAACATTGATTCTAGGCACATTTTACTTCTTCGAGGATACTCTTACATATTCACTTCCTGTTAAATTCAATAACCAATGGCCACCTACATTACTGTGGCTTCTGGTATTTTATCATTTCCATCAATTTCAAAGGAACATAATTTGTACTCTATGGTATGTTCTTTGATCCTTTGATGCATTTTAATATCCAATAAAGATGAATGATTGACCTAACCTCAAATATTGACCTTATGCAATGAGCTCGAGTATGGACGTGTGTCGTGTCAAAAAAGGGGCACATATTGAACATTTGTAAAGGGTGTATAAACTTGGTGAGTGTGGTTCTTTTCATATATCTTTCATGTGTGTAACACTTCTGAAGATATAGCCTGTATAATGCTAACCCTGTATAATAATTTTGTATGTGTTAATTTATAAGTGAACCGCGAATTACACGAAAAATGAAGTATTTCAAAAAATCGTTGCTTTTTCGCAAATAAAGAATCGCAAAGTGCCAATACAAAATATTTTCCATCGCGGTGTCTCGATAATATTTCCGCGTTAAAGTCTATTGTAAACGCAGCGAAAATGAGCAATTGGGTTTGATTGATTCTCCATTATGGATCCCGCGACGGAAATGGCGGAATCGGTGGGTCGGCGGGGAAAGAGTGGTGATTGGGGTATTACGTAATCACGAAAATGGACGGACAGTTCGCGGAAGGAAAATCGAAACGGACTCGACGATTATGAGCCTGCCAATTCCGTGCACGTCCCGATCGGGAGCGTGCGCCGCGAATTTATCGGCGTTTTTATGACGGTTCGCGCCGAATCCTCTCGCTGGTTCACGACGTCACGTTCCAGAAACGTTTTGTGCCGCGTCGGTGTCGCGAGCAGCCAACGGTGTTTCCTTTTAATGGAAAACGTCGCGGCCATGGAAACGTACACCGGAGATCCTGACCAATCTACGTCATTCCAGGACAAACACGGGACGACTGTGTCCCCGTGTCACCTGGACACGCTTCTGCTACTATACCCTGAAACTGACAGACTGTGTACGTGTGCCTGCGGCTCGGATGGGTGTTTGTGGGTTTCTTCTCCCGGGCAACGGAGATTATGTCGTTTGATAGGAGACGTTTGTTGTCTGCGAAATAAGCTGCTGCAGAAATCTTACGGTTCGTGGCTGCGCGACAGGAAATGAGAATATCGTTCCGTCTTGATGACAGGAAGAAGTAGAGAATTTTAAATTTCAGTCCGGTATTCTGCATAATTATGAGGTTTCAGCTTCGACGCTTGTCAAAGCAGCTTTTCATTTTTTCGATAAATTGAGTTAATCGGATAAAGAGCGGGGAATTTCATTATTAAACTCTGCGAACAGAGTAATTACGATTCCTGATGTGAAGTCATTTTGTTAGGAATTTCATTTTGTTCGGCACTGATTAATATTTGAAAAGTAGTAATACGAAGGCAGTTCTGTTTTCTGAAAATTCACGTGAATCAGAAATAGCACAAATGTAGGGAATTTCAATTTTAAGTTCGGTAAATGGAATAATTAAATTACCGACGTTTGAAGTAGGTGATTGGTATTCGATTTAATGGAGCATTAATTGAAGGTTTTATTTATCGAGAAAGAAAATAAGTTCTATCGAAAATACCCAAATTCTATTAACAAATTTTTTATTGAAACACTTATATTTACAGAATAAATACAGTTTGCAGTTACTCTAAAAAGAAGCGATTCATTAAGTGTAAAATCAACTCTTCGAGTCTACGAAAAGTGATCTCTTAATGACACAAATTACCAGTAAAGTATTTAAGAGAGATTTTAACTTTCCATTAAAAAGTTTTTACGAGTAACGATTGGATTAAAAATTAAATTTTATTTCGTAATGAGAAGTTTCAACGACCGATCGATAACTGCTAATTGATGCGGTCTTGGATTAAAATCAACTTTCCACCTCTGAACGAGTTTGAATTAAAAATTAAACTTTCAATGAAAACATTAACAATTACATTTTATACGAAAAAATATTCACTTACCAATTATAATTTGATGAATGCAAAAGCTTGGACATATAATATTCTCGAAATTGCAAACGCAGTCGTTCGAATAATCAAATTGGAAGCTAGTATAGCCCATAATTGGAGATTAATCGATATCGTCTACTAATCGAGTTAGGAATTAGTACATACCCCTATCATTACAAGTTAACAGATAATGTTTACTAATGAAACGGATTAATCTTTGTAATGAAAGAAATGATCCGCGTACAAAAAGTATACCCTCACTTGGTCGTCCATTTTAAAACACCGCGTTGAACGGACAAACATATTCCCCAGAAATGGAACGTAAACAATGAAAAATCTTCAAACGCTTACAATAGACTCGTTTTAATTGTTGTTAATTAATAGAATTCGCGATCAGCGTTTTGCAGTTTCCGTGTTATTAATTTACCGTGGGGAACGCGAACCGCGATCGTCGATTAAATTAACTCTCGCAGGCCGAGTTCGCGATAAAAATGCACCACGAAGCACCAACTATTATTTTATAATTAAATTTCAGCCATGATACTGTTTCGTTGCTCGTTAATAACGCACGCTGCGGTACGGTGTACGATAAAGTATCCCGCGGTGTGTCGGTTGCTTACATGCAACCGCGTTTTATCGGTATTCGATATCAGGAAGAAGAAGAAGAAAGTAATGAAAAAAAAAAAATGGAATTTCCATTCGGGTTGTAATCGCGTGGCTACGACCGTTCTAATTTCGTTTCTAAACGACCAGAGGCGGCTGCTAACGAAGGGTTGCAAAAGTAATTAACGCAAAGCTTCTTATTCGCGGAAGTTTCTCCTTTAAGCGAGCTACGGAAGTTTATCTGCTCGATACAGACGCGTTTAGAAACCGTATTACCGTGTTAATTGAGCCTCGCCCCTTTGCTTTCGCTATTCACCTTGAACGCACGAAGAATTAATCGCTCGGGGGTAGGCGTCAGTTAGACGAAGATTTCGTTTCTTTCCAAATTTCGATAGGGTAAGATTTCCTGGGAACTCGTTAGGAGTTTCATTATTCTTTCGGAGACTTGGAGGGTTAGGTTCGTAATGGTGAGAATTTGATGGGGTTGAATTATACTGGAATTACTTTAAAATTAATTGTGAACGTAGTTCAAATTTGATGTATAGTAGAATCTGATGCAATTAGAATGTGATACTATTTCATGTGATTGTAACTCGAAATTATTGAAATTCTAGAGGAGGCAATTTTAGTGACATTAAAATTCGATATAAATGAGTTTTGAAGCAGTCGAATTCTATTTGAATTGGAATTGAAATTCGAATCAATTCGAATTCGACACAATTAGAATTATGAAGGATTCAATTTTAACGTCATTAAAATTTGGTGCAAATGAAATTCGATAATGGTAGGATTAAATGTAATTGAAATTCCATATAATTGAATTTGATGGTATTCGAATTCGATGTAATTGAATTTGATGCTATTAGAATTGGATGTAATTGAATCGGATACTATTAGAATTCGATACAATTGAATTTGATATTATTAGAATTCGGTGTAATTGAATTTGATGCTACCAGAATTCGATATAATTGAATTGGTACTATTCGAATTCGATATATTTGAATCTGATATTATTAGAATTCGATATAATTGAATCTGACATTATTAGAATTCGATATAATTGAATCTGACATTATTAGAATTCGATACAATTGAATTTGATATTATTAGAATTCGGTGTAATTGAATTTGATGCTACCAGAATTCGATATAATTGAATCTGACATTATTAGAATTCGATATAATTGAATCTGACATTATTAGAATTCGATGTAATTGAATGTGATGCTATTAGAATTCGATGTAATTGAATCTGACGTTATTAGAATTCGATATAATTGAATTTGAAGCTATTCGAATTCGATGTAATTGAATTTGAAGCTATTCGAATTCGATATAATTGAAACTGATGCTATTAAAATTCGATGTAATTGAATCTGATGCTATTCCAATTCGATGTAATTGAATTTGACGCTATTAAAATTGGATGTAATTGAATTCGACGCTATTAGAATTCGATATAATTGAATATAGTGTCATTAGAATTCAATATAATTGATCTTGACGCAACAAAAATTCGACACAATTGAATTTTCCACATTTGAATACAATAATTCCACATGTGTATTTAAAAAACGTACTATTAAGATTTATAACTTCAAAATATCTAGAGCTCCTCAAATTCTCTAACTATAATTTAAAAAAATTCATATCCTACCACAGCAACAGTATTTACCGAAGAGCCTCAAATCCGTCAATGAGAATTCGATTTACAACTCTCCAAACTTCAATTCGAGAGTCTCGAGGAACTGTAATTGATTTGTAGAATTACCTTGTCGGTATTCGATCGGTGTTCCCCGCTCGTATTAATTCAAAGAAAGGAAACGAATACGGTATTTACGTCACGAACCGTGCGCAAAGAATGGATCCGAATGTTCCTCGAATCTTCATCAGCCAAAGTTTCGGGAGTTAAGAACCTTATGTTAATTACTTCTAGCGCTTCTTTGGCTTCGGTACTCTGGTAGGTGGTTCGAAACTACCACAGAACTAGCGTGATAAGGGTGTAGATAACGAGTGGCGGATTTATGCTCACGATTTCTTCCATGGTTCCGTTTGGTTGCGGCACTTTAACGCTTCTCGGCCTCTTTAAACAAGATAAACGTTCATTGTGCCAACGAATTAGCACGAAGATTCTTCTGGCTTCTTTGAATCATTATTCACATGGACACCCTCTTCGACTTACTAACAAATCGACGCTAAGTACTTGTACTCGATGAAAATATTGCATGTGTATGATTTTTTATTAAATAAATAACAGAAATTTAAATTGTCTCATTAATATTTTAGCTGTCACATTGGTTTGAAAATTAATTCGTTGTTTTAGGTGTCAAATTATTTTAAAAATGAAATTGGTACTATTTTCAACATCAGGTTGTTTCATAAATAAATTCATTAATATTTTCGCTATCACATTGGTTTCAAAATTAATTTGTTGTTTTATGTATCAGATCATTTTAAAAATTAAATCGATACAATTTTCAACAGCAAGTTGTTTTAGGAATGAATCCATTATTTTCGGTATCAGATTTTTTTGAAAATTAATTCATTGTTTTCAGTATCAGATGAATCGTTATTATTTTCTATTTCAGATTGATTGGAAAATAAATTCATTTTCGGTATCAGATTGTTTCGAAAATTGATTCATTATTTTCATATCTCTCAAAACTATTATTTAAAAACAGAGTTGTTTATTTTCAATAACAAGTAACTTATAAAAAAATATCAGAGACCAGAACTTCAGACTATAAAATAAGCACCCTAAATCGACCTAAAATATCACCCTAAAATACAATTAAATTAAATATAATAAAATTATAAAAAAAAATACAATGAAATTAACAATGTCGCTAAAATTGCTACCAAATGTTACACAATAGAAAAATTTCAATTAATAAAAAATGGTAAAAAATTCGAGGTTTCCATCTTCGAGGTTGCTCCCCGATATCGTCCGACAGGTTGTAATATTTCCGAAAGAGAAACGACCTGTCCAGAAAGTCAAATTGATATCGTTAAACAATAACGTAGAAATTTATCGCGGTTCGATGGAACACAGTCGATCCATTGTATCGAACGGAAGTTAATGAACAAAAATTGGCAGCCGACGGTTTCGAGGTGGCCGAGTTAAAAGTGGAGAGGTCAGTTGTTTGCCGGGGCCAGCGTATTTTCGATAATTCGCTCGATCGAAATTAGGATTTATTTGACGCGGAACGTTAATTAACATTCCACGCTTATAATGGCGAGACCCGATGACGTGCGTCGTACAATTAGCCACGTATAAAATTAAAAACTCGTCGATCGTTGGACGAGAGGGAACGTTTCGAACCCGATCGTCGACGACGTGTATAAACGAAGCTTACTCTGTCCAATTTGTTTTTCATCAGTCTTTCGACGCTGCGACATACGCGTTGTTCGATCAAATAGAAATAGTCGGAATATTTTTGTTCCGCTCGGAAAATGCGTCAGAGAACAATTTTCCGAAAATGACCTATGTCTGTTTTTAATTTTAATTGCACGCGGTTAATTTGTGATATAAATACGCTTATTCGCTTATGTTTTGTATCTCTGTAATATGTTGCAAAATTATATCACCGAGTCAGAAAATTTGTAATGCAAAAAGAGATCAGTTTTTCTGATATTCTTTTATCAATTTTGTGGATGGCTAATTCTGTATACAGAATTATAAGAAATTCTTTGTAGAAAAATATACCATGTAATTGAGCAAGAGAGTAGGCTATTTTGTACACTCAAAATTGCAAAACTTATACTTGAATATACTCGAACTTAAAACTTCCACACAACCTGTGCAATTTTATTCTTCGAAATATACTTCCATCTCGATATTCGAAAAGAAAGTCATTCAAAAAGTACCATCAATTCCCCTTGTCTAGACACCAAAAAGTCGCATCGCTATTTCCCGAAGAATATTTACGATTTCTTGAAAATCACTTCAGGGAAGAAAATACCTAAACAGAAAAGCACCAATTAGCCGAACGAGGAAGTTCACGAACTCGTTAGGAAGGTTCACCTGGAATATCGATCGTGGCCTCGAGTAGGATCGGGCAAAGGTGGGACGATCCACTTCGATCCCCTCGGTGTTTTGCATTCAATCTACTTCGAGCCTAGCCATTATTTGCCCCCGGAGCTACTCAACTTCCCCGTGCACACGTACACGCACGTTTCCACGCAATTCTCGATCATCGAAATGCCTTTCGATGATTCACCGAAATGTCCGTTATGGAGCAGCTGCGGTTTGTTTCGGCTACGAAATTCTCGTCGTGCTCGATTGCTCGATCGCTTCGACATCTGCAAACATTAAGAACGCTTTAACCGTTCGGTGTGTTTGATCGATCGATACGTCATTTCCGGGACGGCGATAGACTCGATGGAAAATTGAAGGGTACAAACTGTTCGTAGATCGGCCGCTCGAGTGATATCCACGCGATTTTTTTTTTTTTTGTTCGCAATGAAAGTCTGTTTTCGCGATTGTCGACCGTGAAACCGTAGAGGGGATGTTTTATCGTCGCGGGAAACCGATCGACGATCATCTTTTTATCCGCTGCACTTCGATCACCCTTTTTTTTAACTGCTTTCTTTGCAGGGAAATTGAAAAATAAATTGGCCGTGGTATAACGCGGTCAAGTGGATTGGTCATTTAAATTCTGCGTACAGGGTGCAATGGTGAGATCCGTGTGTGCAATGTTGATAATTTGCAAATTTTTTAGTTTATAAATTTGAGATATTTCGAAAATATAATTTGTGAATTTAAAAATGCATAGATATGAAAATTCGTGTACTGGAAGATTTATAAATGTAATAACAGTGACTATAAAAATTTGTCAATCTGACAATTCCGCAAATTGAAAAGTCACCAAATAAGCAAATTCGCGATGTTACCTAATTCCGCATTTCTCCACTATCAATATACTAATTGACTTCGCCCATCAGAGATCTAAATAATCACCTACCAAATTCCATTTATACATTGCCCCATCGCCCTCGTTTACAGCATACAGTCCCAGTGTTTTCGGCTGAATTTATTGTGCACACGCAACAATACGTGCATTCGTTATAAACAATTGCATATTATCCCGTTGCACAGATATTCGCTCCATCCACATTCACTTCGTAGTCAGTTATTTTCGTCAGATATTTGTTGCTTCATATTTCTATCCACATTCGTGATTACCGTCGGTAGGAACTTTTTTAATTACTATCTAGCGTATTGTCGTGCCTCCCCCGGCACGCGAAAATACGAAAGGAACGCGTGTTCCTATTAAGCAGAGATTGAACAAAAACGGGAACGAATTTCCAAAGCTAGTTTGAAACGAGTTCGCAGTCGGTTTCGTAAACGGCGAAATATTTCGTCGGAGCTTAACAATTACACGATCTGTTACGCAATTCCGCTCTGGGCATCGAGCACTCGCTGGCCCGGTAAATCTACTGGCAAGCAGCTCGTTAATCAATTGCGAGCGTCGATTGTTAGACGTTCCATCGCTTTGCTATAGTATCCGTCGCTTTTTGCGAGATGATCACACGAATTAGAGATACTTCAATCTTCCGTGCAACTGTGTCGTCCGAGGATACAAATTCTATCCTTTGATCCTTGATTGCCTTTGACGAGAGCGATGAGCAAAGTTTCAGAACACCGAACGTCTGAAGCTATTAACTGCTTGACGATTGCTGTCATGGGAATATTCAATTGCCCTAACTTGCAATTTACTACGTACAACATTCAACATTTGTACGGTGCTTCCTTTAGAAAACAGTGGAAACTTGGGAACTGCGAAACTTAGAAAATATTAACTTAACTTAGGTCTTAACCTATGATTTATTCGACTTGCGTCAGACAGAGTTAATTAGTCCTGCAATTTTAAGACAAATATAGAAAACTAAAATTTTAGGTGTATCTTGAATTTGGTGATCCTTGATGATGCTTACTATAATTGCTATTAAACTGAAGTGCAATGTGCGTCATAATCTGCGTCACAATGTGCGTCACAATGTGCATCATAATGTACGTCATAATGTGCGTCACAATGTGCGTCATACTGTGCGTCACAATGTGCATCACAATGTGCGTCATAAGGTGCGTCACAATGTGCATCACAATGTGCGTCATAAGGTGCGTCACAATGTGCGTCACAATGTGCATCACAGGGTGCGTCATAATGTGCGTCACAGGGTGCGTCATAATGTGCGTCACAATGTGCGTTAGAATATGCGTCATAATGTGCGTCATGTGACGTCAGCAAATTACCCACAAAAAATTTTAATTTCTGTAAGTTACATGGTACCAATATAATCAATCAACATTAAACAGATAATGAAATTAAATAAAAATTTCGTAATATTTAATTAATTTCATTTGCGCCGAAAATAAAATATATCACAGTAAATTATACAAATAAAATTTTTTATAATTGTAGGACCAATATTTTCAGAGTGTTGACATCATGTCGTTTCTCGAAAATTTGCGTTGCACAGAATGTGCATTCTTCCGAGCGTAATATCTCGTCAGGTTCCTGCGATTTCATTCGAGGAACTCATCATTCCTCACGTGGTCATTGTTAATGAATATATGCATATCATTTTAATTTCAATTTCAAATAATAAGCGATTCAGAAAACGACACGTGAGGGTGAATTTCTTTATTTTGATCCTTCTCTGAATTGCAAATTCGCACGACCTCGCAAGTTTTAGGTTAAAAAGGTTAACCGGGTTGCTTTATAACCAGAAAAGAAATTTCCACTTTTCATTTGCCTTATGACCTACATAAGCTCGGTATACTTTTACTGACAATAACGCATACAGATTGAACTATTACTTTTATACAGTCTAAACTTTGAAAACTGCAATCTCTTCCTCTAAAGTTTAAGAAACCAGAAAAAGACTATGAACTTCATATTTCATAAAGAAGGGAGTGGTCATAAATTCGTTAAAGTATGAACACGGTAATAAATGGATTATTCAATAAATAAATTCATTGAATTATTAAAATTAATTTCAATATAATTCCAACCTGAAATTCCCTATTTATCGATAATAAAAAACAACCTTAATCGAGAACAGCACGTTGCAGAAGATATACAATATACAAATGTATTCAAAATTAATTAACCGAGAGGTTATAAAATATCCCGTAAAATTCTCTGTTCAATTTAATAAATCATCTCCGTTGGAGGCTCTGTCGGCTTCAATTAATCGGCCTCGATGTTCAGCCGATTTCCGATCGGCCAGAAATCTTCTTAGAATCCGTACGAGCAGTTCCACGAGAGCCGGGCCCTGTCATTATAAATTTTCCCAGCGACAGCTTTTCGCCGGCTATTAACTGGCTGCTTTCACAGCGACAGCTCCTCCCGTCGCTATTAACCAGCGTCGCTGTCCTTTCGCCTCGTTTCGAAACCACCCTTTAATTTCGCTCGGTCGGCCAGTTACAATTTCGTGTGCCCTGTCCCTTGGTTAACGACACCCTTCCTCTCGAAGGTCATCGTCTGATGCCCACCCTGTCACGACCTGGCTCTACAACCCCTCGTACGCATCCCAAATCATCCCCCTTTGTGCGAAATTCCATCTACCGGATGAATTTCTCGCTTCGTTTGCTTCTGCTTGCGATCTTTACATTGTTTGATGCTTGTCGATAATTTGCTGGCAATTTTTCAGTGATTCACGTTCACTGAGTGTTCAATTAGCACGCATCGAATTAATTAGTTGATTTAGCAAAGGATGAATTACTGCGTGAGGAATTACCGTGTACAGAATCAGTATGATTTGAATTATTATTTGTTGCTATAACACTCGTTGAATGGATGGAAATACTATGCGTTAGATTACCACACGTTAGATTACCACGCGTCGAATTATCACATGTTGAATTACCACGCGTCGAATTACCATTCAACCGAATTACTACGCGTCGAATTACCATTCAACCGAATTATGACGCTTCGAAATACCTCGCGTCGAATTACCATTCAACCGAATTACGACGTTTCAAATTACCACACGTTGAATTACCATGCGTCGAATTACCACGCGTCGAATTACCACGCGCCAAATTACTATGTATCGAATTACCACGCGCCAAATTACTATGTATCGAATTACCACGCGCCGAGTTACCACGTGTCGAATTACCACGCGTCGATTTACCACGCGCCAAACTACTATGTATCGAATTACCATTCGTCGAATTACCACGCGTCGAATTACCACGCGTCGAATTACCACGCGTCGAATTACCACGCGTCGAATTACCACGCGTCGAATTACCACGTGTCGAATTACCACGCGTCGAATTACCACGTGTCGAATTACCACGCGTCGGATTACCACGCGTCGAATTACCACGCGTCGAATTACCACGCGTCAAATTACTATGTATCGAATTACCACGCGTCGAATTACCACGTGTTAAATTATTACATGTCGAGTTATCCCGCGTCAAATGACCACGTGTCGAATTTACCTGCGTCAAATTATTACGCATTAGGTTTCTACGTGTTGAATTACCACCTATCGAATCACCACAACCCGAATTACAACATATTACCACATACTAAATTGCCATGCATCAAATTACTACGTGTCAAATTAATAAAATCTAACTAATATATTATGAAAATATTATACCAATATAAAAGTGCATAAAAATACTCAAAAATGACGAAGGTTATGAACAGTAACTTAATTAAATACGGGTAATTAAAAAATGGCAACAGCCTTCATCTCGCAGTCCATAGAAACTCTGGAGTAACAGAAAAAAGTGCCTCGTGCCATAAAAGTACAACTTGGTAGAAAAGAATCGCGCGGAATGAATGAATGAAGAGATAAAACCGTTGGAATTTTTTGAAAATAATATCAGTTTACAAGCACGAGATGTAATGTCTCTCTCCTTTTACCTGTTCCATTATCTTTCGTGCCTTTTTACCTCTGACGCTTTGTTTTGCTCCTTCATCCCGTTCCGCAAGCTGCGTCTAATGTCTCCATTTATCTTGGCAACAATTTTTTTCTTGCCGCTCCTTTAACGCCGTTTTTCGCTAGTTTTCCTTTTTACGTCCTCTCCTTTTGTATCTTCTCGCGCGGCCATTTTGTCGATTCGCTATCTGTTCTCAACTTCCTTACCGATTCATTTCCTCCTTCCGACCGTTGCATTATTCTTTTCTTTTAATTTTCTATAGTCGCCCGCAGGTTGTTGCTTTTCCGTGCCCCTTTGTGTTTGCCTTCGCCGTTTCCAACCCCCTTTTTTTTCGATTTCTTTTAATGAAATTTCTTTTAATACAGGAGGGCAATTTCCTTCTTGTACTTTACTGTTCTCCTCATCGCTGTTTCCTATTCCACTTCACCCTCGTGCTCTAATTTCTCTTTTATGCCAATTTACTGTTCCAACCCCTTCTTCGAACCCCTTTTATTCATTCATTCTACTTCTTTCCCCATTTCCACTTATCGATTCTCTCCGTCGTTTATTTTTTCCTCTTTTATCGATCCCTTGTTTCTTTCGTTCTTTGTTTTCTACGGTCTTTCACCCCGCTCTGACTTCGAGTCGTTGGCACCCCCCGTTGAAATATAAATTACTCTAACCCCATTCAAACCCCATTGAATTCTAATGCATGCACCGTTGATATATCGCTATGTCGAAAATTGCAAATAAAATTCTTAACAAGATATTGATGCTTTTTATTTGTGTTGATGTATGTTGACATATGCTCATACATGTTAATATGTGTTAATACATGTCGATACATACTGATATATGTTGACATATGTTAATATGTGTTAACACATGTCGATACATGTTTATATATGTTGACATATAGTGATACATGTTGATATGCGTTAATACATGTTATTACATATTGATATATGTATTGACATATGCTGATACATGTTGACATGTCACACATGCTGATACATGATATGTGACACATGCTGATGCTTGATGTGTGTTGAACATACTGATACATGTTAATATGTGTTGATACATGTTAATACATATCAATATATGTTGACATGTGCCAATATTGATACATGCTTACATATGCTGACACATGCTGATATATGTTGACACATGTCAATATACATTGATACACTAGTATGCTGAAAATACGCTAAACATCTGAAGAGTCAGATTAGAAAATTAACATGCAAGAATAAATACCAATTAACCCACACGAAGAGAAAATATTAAATCTCAAAATTTCTCTTACACCGTAAATACAGCACAACGTAATTTACACTTCCATCTCCTTCATCACCTCTTCATTATTCTCATGAATATTCTTCATTCCATTTTTCAGAAACTCCATGGTAACTGACACGTTAATAAACTCCATTTCAGTACAATTTCCTCACCCTCGTAACCACCCCATCACTCCTAACACGAGTTACAACCTCATCGTGAAGCTTCGTGTTTCATAAAGTACATCATCTTTCCGAGTTAATCGAATCGATCAAAGACGCGTGTGTGTGTGTGTGTATAATACGAGTAAAAGCAGCGTAGACTCTTAGAAACGATTTCGCTTGAATTCGAGGCAATGGAAACGGAAAGGGGGCGGATGAGAAGGGGTTGGCAGGTGGCTCGAACTAATTTGCAAATGGAAGGGAGGTCAGATTGAATTTTACCTTGAATAGAACCGGTAGTTTTCTTCTCGCGAACACAGAGCAAGGATCAACGGGGTTTTATGGGGTAGGTTTCAACGTCGAACGATCCTGAGACACGTCACCTGACGACGCTCAAACCCACCCCCGTCCACGATCTTTTCACATGCGACGAAAGACATTTAATCTTTTTGGCTCACGAATTTCTTCGATCAATTGAATTGCCCACGCCGAAGTCAAGCGTTTCTCTTCCGTTTCTTTTCTTTACGGATATTCCTGGAACACGACTTGCGTAAACTTTCATTCGATTTCAAGGATCCGGATTAAATCTTAGACCGATATCGCTCTTACGTTCGTTCCTCGGGGAGCATTCATTGCACCGAAGCCTCGATCGAATCATAAAGTTTGCGAATGTAATACGATTCTCTAAATTGAATGCGATTAACCGTATCCAATGGATTTTTATTGGGGCATCATTGTTCCGGCTTATTCCATTACTCGCATATTTTTTAATTCCAGATACTATCGCTTTATTTGACTTCATTAAATGAGGTAACAAACGAAAAATCGTTTCGCATTTACTTTTTAGTAAATAGTGCGATAATATGGGAGATTTAAATGAAGTGATCATTGTTTCCAGTCATTTCTCATTCGATACACAAGCAAGATTTTCAATTATATTTGCAACATCTCAAACATTTTTCTACTTATTATTAAAACTATCTACGTATGTGGTGAATTGTTTTGACGAGGTATACCGTGAAAATCTATTAGCTGAAAAGGTGAAATGAATAGTAAAAATTTGCATGGGCAATCGATAATCGTGGTGACAAACGAGAGTTTGTCCCATAAAAATTGGTTACGATTTTAGCGAATCTACGATCGCGGCAACTGAATTTCCAGTGTATTACAAAATCACGCGATAGGTCGTTTAATCATCATTTAGTAAAAATGGTGGCGTGGTCGAAAGTGGACAACGGTCCTGTACGAGGGCGAATAAACGGCCGTAGCAGGTTGAATGGGTGGAAAAATTGATTTTCCACGAGCAACGAGGTCCTTTGTATCGAAGTCGAGCGTCGACCCGTCCCCTACACAGGACACGGTCGGCTTTTATAAATTACCCCCTGTTGATTCGCGCCACTCGTTATCCGACCGATCGCTCGTTGGTCGACAGCAATGAAAGCTTAAATATTCAGGGGCCACGAAAGCGGCGATAAAATTTTAATCGGCTTCCGATTAAAATCCCTCGCTCCTCTCGATTCGTATCGAGCGTCCTTTTCGGCCGACGCCACAAAGAACAGATCGCAAAAAACTTCACCTAATGAGAATAGTTTCCCAATTTCGACTATTTCTTTTTCCATCCCGTGTTTTTATCTTTGTGCGGCTTTTAAATGCCAATCGAAATGAATAGTTTATTCGGCGAACGAGTCGTTTTCGAGTTTTGTTGGGTGTTGCCTGTCAACACTTTGCCATGTGTCATGCTTCAATTTTTGTACGAAACTGTCAGTAATATTTATGAAAGATTGTTTATATAATTCATTGCAAATACTCTTATTAACTGTGAAACACTTGGGTAAGGTTTGTCAAAAAAATATTGGTCACATTTTCAACTCCTTCAGTGTGCAACTTGTAAAATTATCGCGAAACATGGGCTTCAAAATTGTTTTCAATACTAAATGTCCAACAAACAAATGTCTGACAGACTTTTTAATAAATACCATTAAGAATTCGAGTAAAATTCATGTTGGTTAAAGTACAAGTACGTCACGAGTCATATTTATTAATGTGTGCAAGGATAACGCGATAAGACTCGATATTTTACAGTAAAACAACGTGTCATAAAGTTGTCATCAAGCAACCTCGACTGGAGCAACTGCACATGCCATGTAAACCCAATTAGGTGTCCATATTTATTAGAATACATGTTTGATGCATGTACATTAGCAAACACGTTTAGGATTCAAAGTTTGTTATAGAATCCTGTATTCAGAGATAACCGATCGGCATCGTTCGTATTCAGCATCGATTCCCAACGACTCGTTATCACTTCTGTAACACGAATTGGTTCGAGCGGACAGCAAATGACGCGGAGAGCATTAGCAAACGTATATTATTACGTGGATTATTGCGTACCGCGATTTCGCGAGCGTATCTGTAATATGAACATCGAACCGCTGACGCAGTAACCGTGATATCGCCGCAGAATCGCGGTTTACTCTCGAACTCGTCAGCCTCCATTTCCTGCAATAGCTGGAGGACGTTCAAAATAACCGCAATTCATTCGAACGACCCGGTTGAAACTAGACCCTGCTGATGGTCAATGATGCGTACAGATTAAAAACGAACAAACCCTGGGGTCAGAACGAGCGGGACGTACGGTGTCGCGTATGTTCCACCGATTATTGCGAGTGCTCGCGAATATTGTGTTCTGCGCGATTGACAATCAATTCGGTTAATAACGCGAATCGAGTCATTTGGATAATGTCTAATATAGTGACGCGAGTTTATGTTACGTGTGAAATTTTCGATGGCTGAAGAGGTTAAACGAGATTTAAGGTTAAAGTAGTAATTGTCTGTTACTCCTTTTTTTTATAAGAAATGATGCACAAAGTGGTACGTTTTAGAACGTAGGTACTTGGAGACGCGAGTATTTCAGAAGGAAGGTATATTGGGATGTGGGTACGTGGGATGTACTTCGGGACGTAGGTACTTCGGATATAGGTACTTTGTAGTGTAAATTTTGGAACGTGAGTATTACGAAATGTAAACCAACGGCAACGTGAAGAACGAACATAGGTACTTTGGCACATAGCTAATTTGGGGCGTTGGTAATTCAGATTATAGGTACTTTATGACGTAGGTATTTCGGAACGTAGGTGTTTGGGAACATAGGTGATTCGGAAGGTAATTACTTTGGAACGTTTATACTTTGGCATGTAGGTCGAGACGTAGGTAATTTTACAAGTAAGTATATCGGAATACTGATACTTCGGACGTAGGTACTTCTGGACGTAGGTACTTCTGGACATAGGTACTTCTGGACGTAGGTACTTCTGAACGTAGGTACTTCTGGACGTAGATACATCAGAATGTACTTCGGATCATAGGTGCATACGTAGTTACTTCAAAATGTAGGTACTTAACCATTTGCACTCCTTTTACCCACCAACCCTTTAATTCACAAAATAGATCAAGAAAGGGTTGCTCCATCAAATGTATTGCAACAGTACAAGTATGTGATAAATACATTTTTAATTTATTATAAGTAGTAAATAAATGAGAATATATATTTTGAACCAATCTCTTTATCTGAATTATTTATAAGATCCAAATGTGATGTCGAGCTACGACATAGGTTAAGGTCAGTACGAGACAGGTTACATTTGAAATTTGTAATGGTGCAACCAAAAAACTCTATAAACGATATATTATATAAAGTAATTTTCTACTCCCTATGAAACTTGACAAATAATATAGAAAAATTTAACCTTTGATCAAATTCAGAATCCGAGATAAATTAATGAAAATTTGTGATGCACTCTTTGTACGTGTTTTTAGCACAATTTCAATCGTAGAACCAAATATTCGAAAGAGGAGTTATCCTTGTTTTATTTATGATTAACGACAATTGAATCGCTGAAAATTGGACAATCCAATTAATGGATTGCCGCTAATTTAATATTTCATTGTCCCTAGAAATCCGATGAACGAGTAGTGATAAATGGGGTGGCTCGATTTCAGTTTGGAATTAATACCAATAACAAGAAGCCATCAATAACGTTGAAGATCTCGACGCTTAATTGAAAATGTACAAAACAAAATCTCTGCGGGGTCTATATTTATTCGTCTGCACAGAGAAATATAAATATTTCATCGATCGATATTCGCGGCTGCGACAAATAATATTTACTCGAATTAATTTCATTTCACGAGCTACATCATAACGTGAATTTTCGTCGAATAACTGTAGCTACTAATTTGAGCCGGAGAATTATTTATAAATTTGATCGGCGAAAAATATAAATGAAACGACCAAAACGTCAATTGCAATTAATGTAGATTTAACATTCGAATGCTTAATTATCAGGTTAATAATTCTTCATTTCTGCGTTGAATTGTACTGAATGCACAGTCTATTTTGTATGACTGTGAATTTTGGGGAGGACATCCAGAAGGTGGGGAAAACGTATAGCTAGCGATGGTACTTTGAATAAAGCAATTCTTCCCAAATTTTCTGAAAAAATTAAGAATTATCAACCGGTACACCTGGTACACGTTGACGAATGCTGCATTCATTTCCGACACAAATGCTTTTCTCTCGCAGAACCTGATACATTTCTGTTACCAGACTATCCATCAGCATCTTTTCTTCGGAAAATCCCGCTGTCTATCGTTCTTCGATATCTTTAATCTTTTCCCGAAGATTCTGTCGATATCTCGTTGCTCGGAGATTTATCTTGCGGTCGAATCGATCCAGAAAACTCGAGGATTTTCCTTCGAACGCGGCGCATCGACGGCCGTAATTCACGAATTGACGTTCCGCGACCTGCTTTTGTCGGCCGCGTCATGTTACACTGCACATTCTTGCGTTTCGACAAAAAAGCAAAAATAAAACAAAAAACGACGGAGGAGATGCATAAAAATCACCGCTGCACGATGCTTCGCGAGATTTATACTGCGCATCTCGGGAAAATTCACGCGTTCGCCCGACAGATTTATGCGTTTTCTTCGTTTCGCGCATTTTTTTCAGCGACCACCATAAACATCGCGCATTCGGCGAGTTAAAAAACGGCTCGAACGAGCTGCTTTTACTCAAACTGTAAAACGTTGCGGTGTGATGAATTTGCTAGACCGAGACAATTTTGTTTAAATGTTATCTCATTTGTTATTAAGAGGAAATTAAAACTCTCGGAGGATAATTAAGTATTATATTAATGAAACAATTCTTGACTGCTGGTATTATGCTAACGACGCAGCTCGTTTATCGTCAAATTTAATTCGTGTGAATATTTTACTCGCATTTTTAAGATTGTTTGCTGTTTATTAAAACATTAAGAATTTACTCCGGTAATATCTTTAGTTTAAATCTATCCTTTGGATTCAATTATCTGTCATTTTAAAATGCAGAAGAGGTTAGTTTCAGTTAGGTTCGGTTGGATTGTCAAATCCCTGCGTTCTCATATCAGTAGATCCCCAATTTCCAAGGTCCCCAAGTACCTAAATTCCCATATCCCAAGGTTCCCCAATACCTAGATCCTAAAATTCCTACATTCCCACATCACTAAATCCCGAAATTCCAAACTCTCCAACTTCCCAAACCTAAATCTCCAAAATCGTACATTCCCACATCCTAAATCCCAAAATTCCAAACTCTCGTTACATTTAAATTTAAAAAAATCCTGAAATCGTAAAAACTTGCACGAGTGCTGGTTTGCTTTCTTCGTTGCGACGTTGTTCCTGGAGAGTGCAGATTTGCGATTGACTGTACACATCCGCGGAGAGAAACAGGAGTTGCAGGATGAAGCAGAGGAGTCACCGGTGCAATTTCGGCGCTGAACCGCGTCGGGACGGGAATCTCTCCGACGCTTCAACGGAAAGCCATTCCCTCGAGCGACTGAGCGGATAGGGAGTTGTACGTGGCGGAACAGAAGCCTACAACACAGCAGGCGAGACTTTTGTTTTCGCGGCGGCGGTGCTGCCGAGGTCGGGCACAATGCACCGACATGCTCAGCGTTCCTCTTTTCCCTTCTGTCTTTTTTCCACTACTTCCCTTTTTCATCCTTTTTCGCCGCTCGCGTCGCGCACCAACCCCTCTGTTCCGCCATTTTTGCGCCGCGTTCCCGCGCGATCGAACTTTACGCTCTTGCTTCGCGGAAACCGGAAACAACTGTAAAACGGCTTCTTCTTAATCGCTCCGCAGGATCCTTTAATCCTCTCCATTTTCACTTTCAAATCTTTTCACATTTATATTTCTATATGGTTGTACAGCTGGTTTCAACTTCTTCTTGATTATTCTTTGAATATATTAATTTTTACTTGTAAGATTTAATTCAATATTTCATGAAAAACTATTGAACAAGATCTTTTAGAACGATATATTAATGAAACTGCACTTTTGTTGTTTTCAAAGAAACTGCCAATTTCAAGCCTTTTATTCTACTCAGATCGTCAATCATCAACAGAAGATACCCACCTAAGCAGATCATAGGCCTGGATTTTTGTGTTTTCTTACATAACACTTATATTTATTTGTACTGTTTATTTTATCAGTAATTCAACAGTCAGTATATTATTCGAACATAATTTACAGTTTAGTTATTATCTATTACTTATCAATTGTCTGATTACATACAGACTGACTGTATTCCTATATGTACATAAATTGGGTCAATGAAATTTTCTTAAATTGTATTAAATTATGCAAGGTTTAACAATATATTTATAAAAATGATTTTACAGTACTTTTGCAATTATCACGACAGTATTGATCATCATATATTGCAATAGTGATCATTACTATTCGTTAATTTCGAGCATACAGCAACACCCGCAACAGTGATAGATTCGAATAATTAAATGAAGTATCAATTAGAAACGTTGCGGTTTATCGTGCAGGCGCTCGCGTAGCAAACTAACCTATCCTCAAGGGGCGTACGCAAATAGCAAGGGTTAATAAACGCGCACAAAACAGCCTTTGTTGTTCGTCGGCGAGTGATCAAGCTACATTAAGCGAATTACCGATATGTCGTTGTTCTATGCGTCGATCTGTTACTCGATAGACGCATTATCGCGTTCTGAACGCCAATAACTCTCCGTCTGGTCTAACAAATATCCCCCGGTACGTGTTAATAATCGTCGCCGTTAAATCATATCGGTACCGATACGGGCTGACCGTTAACGGAACCAAATAATCGGCTCAAACGACGATTTCTGGTATCTTCGAACGTCACGCTGCCGCCATTTGCATTCGATCCGGTAACGACTTCTTGAAACGATCCCGGGTCATTTGAATACACCTTATATCGCAGTTAGAAATACGTTCTCTCAATGGTGGAATAACGACTCGTTTCGATCTTTGGGCTCCGGCCATTTATGGTACATGGCTGATGTAGTTTGGTACTGCCTAAAATAATTTTATCCGAAACTCTTTAAGATTAATTTGACAAACAAGAATAATTGTACAGGTACTTTGGGACGTATATTGGAATACAGGTACTCTTGAACGTACGTATTTTGGACTATAGGTACTTCGTAGCTCCTTCGGAATGTAGGTACCTCGGGACGTAGGTAGTTTGGGACATAGGTGCTATTTGATGCAGGTGTATCGGAATGTAGGTGCTTCAAGATATGGGGACTTTGGGGTATAGGTGTCTAGACTCATAAGTACTTCAGAACGTAGGTGTTTCGGGACGTAGGTATGTTAGGATGAAGGTACTTTAAAACGCAAGTACCTGTGACTTAGGTACTTTCGTAGGCACCTGCAGGTACCATAGCCACTCGTGACTTAGATACTTTCATAGGTACCTGCGCACGTACTCTAAGTACTTGTGACTTAGGTACTTTCGTAGGTACCTGTGCAGGTACCATAGGTACTTATAACATACATATCGCAAATATTCCACAACGAACATACATTCTATTGAATTTATCAGAAAACACCTATCTGGAACATATGTACCTTGAGAAGTAATACTTCAACACGTATCTCTGATACTATAGAATATAACTACCTAGGCATATTATAGAATATAACTACCCAGAACGTTACTATCATGGGATCTACCCAGGAAGATAGTACGATATTAATAATCGTTACCGTTTAATCATATCTATATCGATATACCCTAACCATTAACGGGACCAAATAATCGTCTGAAACTACAATTTCTGGTATCTTCGGACGTCACACGGGTCGATTTGCATTCGATCCAGAAACGACTTCTTGGAACTACCCCCTGTAATTTGAATCCCCTCTGCATCGAACGACGAAACGATAATAATACGTTTCGTGGAGGGTGGAATCGTTTAGTAGACGATCGTTCGCTCCTTAAGCATACCGGAATCGATTCTCTGCTATTTATGATCCACATCGTCGCACGATTAATCGAAGCGGGATTAGCTCGAAAGGAGTTCAAGGGTTCTTTTTCACGGTAGTTCATTCATTAGCGAAATATTGAATCGCTGACTGTGTGAATACCCCATTCAACTCGGGGCGCGAACAATTTAAATATGTCATGTCGCAACAACGGTTTAATCGAGGCTGAATTATAGCGGTCCGCACACGAGCCTAATTAACCGTCACTCGATGTTATTCGATCGCTCGATTATCGATGTACCGTCATAGTGGATACACGATTGTTTCGACCGTTTGTTCCGTCAGTGCCTTTAATTTTCAAGATCACACAATTCAGGTCACAGGAATATTGATTCGGGTGACATAGTTGGCACAAATGATGACTTCGACTTGTTGGGATACTTATTAGATATTTTAGAACTTGAAACAAGATTTGAAAATCCCGAAAATTAAAAATTAGAAAATATAGAAGTGAAAGTTACAAGATATAGGACTCCATCTAAAATTTATAAATTGATCAACAAATTGAAAAAAAAATTTATGAATTTCACAAATTTTTAAATGTCAAAGTTTGGGGGCTAAAAAATGTACAAAGTAACAATTTAATCCTTTGCACTCCTATGACGAGTGTGCCTCGACATCACATTTCTCTTGGATCCCATAAATAGTTCAGATAAATAGATTGGTTGAATATTATCATTTATTTACTACTTGTAATAAAAAAATTGTCACATACTCCACCCTGTTGCAATACACTTTATTGAGAACCTCTTGACCTATTTTGCAAATTAAGGAGTCGGTAGGTGAAAGAAATCGAGTACAAAGGGTTAAAAATTATACAAATTTTCCTATTATCCTTGTACCTAAAATCTTACAATCCTACCATTTCCTAGTGAAAACGTTTCTCTCTATTGCCCCCACCGTGCGTCGCCTCTGCGGCCACTCGAAATCGGCCCAGCATGAATTACACGTCCCCTCTTCGTCCACCGCGGATGACACGATCCGCAGTAGCAAGTTTCTCGCTAAAAGCATCCTAATCCCCTAACACCGGTATATCCGTCCTCTGTGTCCTTGATTTTCTAGAATCCTCGGCTGCATGTCCCAATTCCTTTCCGCCGTTCCGTTCCGCTCCGTACACGTGCACACGCATTCGAAATAGCTGTTAAACCGTTTCCGACGTCCACCGCACCATACTCGGCGAATTCCGGCCGATAGCGTTACCGGTTGGCGTGCTTCACCAAACAGCAATTAGCCCGGCTAAATAATTGGCGTGCGGGGGGCTTCGCGTGTTGCGTGGAGCATCTTCGGCAGCGGCCGGGTCCCGGATGTTCGCGTTATTTGCATACATTCTCATTAGGCGGCGGTACTAGGTAGGATAATTTGAATATTGCACGTTACTCGGGCTGATGAGACGTAATTCGAGTGGCGGCTCCTCACGGAACAATTCCTCGACGACGACGTACGGGGACACCGGCTGCGGCGGGGGACGCCCCGGGAATCTTGATGAGGTGTTTCCACGTGCAGACGGCTGCACCTTCTGTACCTCCTTTATGAATAGCCACGGTAAAACTTCCGATCCGGTACGCATCATTTACTCGTCTCATTAAACCCCACATGGTAGGAGCACTCGTGCGAAAATGAGGCAGCCCGCATGAATTTTATGCTACTGCGCGAAGATGCTTTCGAGGATCAGATGTGTACCGTCTACCTTCATTTGCAGTTAGGATTCTTAGACACGTGTTTTGAAATCCTTATATCCACTAGTTATTATAGCAACAAATATTAGTTTGATCATATTGTTATACCTGTAGAATTTTATAACTCCTATAACTCCCATAACTTTTATAACTCTGATGAGTCTTATGACACTTATGACTCTACGTCCTTTTAAGAGCTTCGTACCTTTAGATGCTTATATCCCCATCTTTATAACACAGATGCCTTTATCTCAAGATTTCAATATACAAATATCCCTAGATCCCTAGGTCCCAGTATCTACACATACAAATACCCCTAGATCCCAGTATCTACACATACAAATATCCCTAGATCCCTAGGTCCCAGTATCTACACATACAAATACCCCTAGATCCAGTATCTACACATACACATACAAATATCCCTAGATCCCTAGGTTCCAGTATCTACACATACAAATATCCCTAGATTCCTAGGTCCCAGTATCTACACATACAAATACCCCTAGATCCAGTATCTACACATACACATACAAATATCCCTAGATTCCTAGGTCCCGGTATCTAAACATACAAATACCCCTAGATCCCAGTATCTACACATACAAATATCCCTAGATTCCTAGGTCTCAGTATCTACACATAAAAATACCCCTAGATCCCAGTATCTACACATACAAATATCCCTAGATCCCTAGATCCCAGTATCTACACATACAAATATCCCGAAATCCCTATATTCACACATACAAATATCCAGAAATTACAACGTTCCTAGATCGTAATATCGCTAGATTCCAATACCACCAGTTATAACTGAGTCCAATGGCCATGGTAATATCCCTAGTTTCCAATATTTCCATGTCGTACATTAGACTCATATTCCCAAATCCCTAAATCCTTGCATCCATATTTCTTCCTTGATATTCACAGATCGGTATACACCTATATAATTTGGGTATATCCCTGTATACCTAGATGACCATGGTAGATCTCCGTATACCCAAATGTCTATATTACTATATCTCTGTATAACCTGTACTGCTAAATCTCATGTCCCTAGACTTATCTCCTGTATCAAACTTCAATCTATCTATATCCCCACCTACCTAGATCTTCACATTCCTATCTTGCACACCTTCATCTCACTGAACAATCGCTGAAGGAACAGTTGCTTCGAGTTTTAGTTCGCGAACATTTTATCAACCGAAGATTTCTTAACTTTGATCGAAGTTCGAGATTGTGAAATGCGGTACTTCAATAACGTTTCGACACAACCGAGTCAGATAATAGCACTTCCGGGCAGGAATATATGTAGCGGAAAGTAGGACGATAGTCATCCAGAAACTGTCGAAGAAGCGAGCATTCAACGGTTACCGAACTTTCTTTCCCTCGATACACCGTCGACAAACACGTATCTTCAGCCTCGGTCAGACTCCCTCTAGCCATTCATCAACTCGGCGAATTACAAAGCTCGTTCTTCAAAATGCTTCCGAGAAAGCTGTTCCAAGCACGAGCAGATTCGTGCTGTGGCTGTACCGTGACGCATTTATCATACATTTACAAGGGAACCAGAAGGTCTTCAAGAGAGGAAGATTGGGTTAATCGCCATTCTACCAAGTTCATCGCCGGGGACGGAACTTTTCCCGCACTTTAATTAGCAATGCATCATCTTTCTTGCGACGCCCGAAGATGATTACATTTTCTACGCCATCCCGCTTTCTGTATTGTACCGTGATATTCGCGTTTCGAGAATCCTCTCGTACTCGACGGTTATTAACTGCTATATCTAGTTTGCATTTTTAGAGATGGCGAGGGGAGGTTGGGTTTTGAGTCTAGACTGTTGGGAAGATGCGGAGGAAATGCGAGGACCTAGGAAATAGGGATTGTTTAGGAGGAGTCTAAATTTAAATGGTGTTCTTCGAATCTCAAACTTTATAATCCAATGACTACGATTTAAATAAATAATAACTCCATAATGGACAAATGTTGATATCAAACAGAACCTAACCCAAATCATCCCCTATAGCTTATCTATGACATAAATACTCCCGATCAAATTCCAAGACCAAATCCTATCGCAACAAACTATTCCTAAAATCCCAAATACCTAACAATTTATTCCTGAAGACCCCCACCACTAACCACCACTTAGCACAAAGGCAATAACAGATGAATCGAAACGTTCCCGAAGAAAGGACAAGATTTCATCAAAATCATTTCCGGAGTCTTCGGATGTTCCTGAAATCCGGACTAATCCCTGCAAATCCAACGACCTCGGGGTGGCAAATCAATCGACACCGACGTCCAAACACGTTATCGCGTCCGAAAGGGAAACGGAAGTGGCAAAGGGAAGTCGGTCGACACAGAACACGACACGTTCAACCCCCTAATCCGACGAGTTTCAGGATTCGTTCGTTGTGAGCCGTACTTGAAGCCACTCGGTGTGCGCCACGTGAAACCGTGGCGAACCCTAACGAGGTGTTACAGCGTTCGCAGGACGTTCCGGATCCATCCCCTTGAAACTCGGTAATTAATCTCCGGACGCCAACTCAGTTTCCATTTCGTGCATCGCGGGGCTTGATGCTTCGCTTGATGCCGTTGAATAGCTCCTCTACACGCCCTGTTTTCATCGTGTACGCTTTGCGGAACAGGCAGAGAGAGAGAGGGAGGGCTGTCAGGCATTTTCGGCTCCGCTTTTCTTTTCCGCTTCCTTCGCGCTGCTTACAATCCTCCTCCGGGAGAGTACAGTCGGCAGTAAATCTCGACTTCCTGCGGGAAATATGACAAGCCGGAAGGTGCCTCTCGTCCGTTTTCAGAGATTTTTGGGAACTTGAGGCTGGTTTAGGGATTTGCAGGATTTGCGGTTTTTATATAGGTGTTGTCGTTTGAGGATTTGG
This sequence comes from Megachile willughbiella, assembly GCA_945859595.2. NCBI lineage: Eukaryota > Metazoa > Arthropoda > Insecta > Hymenoptera > Megachilidae > Megachile > Megachile willughbiella. Next base: position 11,538,447 of record OX243798.1, on the reverse strand, counting down.
GGATCTTCGGGATTGTGGAATTCAGGGATTTTTGGGGTTAGAGAATTTGAGGATTTGGGGATTTTGGCGGCTGTGGGACTTGGGGATTTCGGAATTTGGGAGGTTGTGGAATTTGATGATTTGGGGAATTTGGAAATTTGGGGGTTGTGGAATTTGGGGATTTGGGGGGTTGTGGAGTTTCGTGATTTTAATTCTCAGGGTTGTGGAATTTGGGGATTTAGGGGGTGTAGAATTTGAGGATTTGGGGATTTCAGAATTTGGAAATTTGGGGGGTTGTGGAATTCAGGAATTTGGGGGGTTATGGAGTTTCGTGATTTGAATTCTCAGGGTTGTGGAATTTGGGGATTTAGGGGGTGTAGAATTTGAGGATTTGGGGATTTCAGAATTTGGAAATTTGGGGGGTTGTGGAATTCAGGAATTTGGGGGGTTATGGAGTTTCGTGATTTGAATTCTCAGGGTTGTGGAATTTGGGGATTTAGGGGGTGTTGAATTTGAGGATTTGGGGATTTCAGAATTTGGAAATTTGGGGGGTTGTGGAATTCAGGGATTTGTGGGGTTATGGAGTTTCGTGATTTGAATTTTCAGGGTTGTGGAATTTGGGGATTTAGGGGGTGTAGAATTTGAGGATTTGGGGATTTCAGAATTTGGGAGGTTGTGGAATTTGGAGATTTGGGGCGCTGTGGAATTTTGTGATTTGGGATTTGGATATAGTAGGAATTTGAGATTTGAGGACTTAAGGTCCTCAATGGTGTTGAATATTTGGTCATTTCAGGATTTGAGAATTTAGTAATTTTCAGATTTGAGGATTTTATGATTTATGGATCTTAGGGTTAGGATATTTTGGGACTTTAGGAGTCGGCGACTTTGAGTTTGTCTATTTGTAAATTTGCTGATTGGAAGATTTAAGGGTTGCAGATTTTGGGAGTTTAGGGAATTCAGAAGTTTGTAATTTAAAAATATCAGGATGATGGGATTTGAGGATTCCGGATCTTAAATATTTTGGAATTTAGTAATTGTACAATTTGCAAATTTGTGAATCTAGGAACACGTAAACCTACGAATTTAGAAGTCTAGAAATTTTAGAACACAGGAGCTTACGGATCTAAGAATTTCACAATGCTCAAAGTAGATTTAAGAATGTGAAAGAATTTGTCGACCCAGAAAGAGAAGTTGAACAAAATACCAACTCCCCATAGTACCTACATACAAAGATATAAATCCAGCTTTGATCATTGCAGTTGCTCCGCACTGTTCATAATTAATAGCACTTAGCGAAACTACTTGCATGTTTCTCTGAAACGCGTGCTACCCACGCAACACATGAAAATATATCATGACCCATTTCCGAAATATTACAGAATTTTCCGCATGCACGGCGTAGAATAAACTTCGTTCTCATTATTATGCCACCATAATTCTCCACGCAGAATCCAGCAGCGTTTAACAAGTTCAAACAGAGAATTTGCGTAGACTCCCGCGGACTAAATTTCTTGAAAGTTTAACTGTAGCTGTTCGTATATCTTCTCGCAGTATGACGGATAAGTCAACAAGTACCCATAAAAAATGCAGTGGTATACTTGATAGTCTACGTATGATCCAGCTTGATTGCCAGATAAATGGTCGCGAGGTTCACTCTCCAGGAAACTCAATTTGGTTTAAGGTACACCGTAAACTGAGCAATGAGAATGGGAACAAGAACGTTTTATAACTTGCGATAAGCTATGGTGTTCGCGAGGGTATGGTAAGAATCAGAGGACCGGCTGAAGTTTACGGAGATGAGTTCAGACCTCGTTCGATCTGGGAATTGCTGCAGAGTCAACTAGGGAAACTAGTTTTTCGCGGTGATTGAAGAACTTCGAAGCGAATCTCAAATAGATTATGGGCATTGTGAATAGAATTGGACTTCCCTCACCTGTGTTGCGTTGTTTGTGCATCGGATTTAACCTCTTGCCTTGCAATATTTCACACATGTAACCTCTTAGGCGACAGAGTGACAATGCTGTTCTCGACGAGTACATTGGAACGAAGTTTTTCATGAATCAATTTTTTACTTATTAGAGTACATTGCATTGACTTTCATAAAACATGTAATGTACACATGTGTTCCCAGTGTACTCATATGAGTACAGTACTAAAGTTTGTAATATGAAGAGATGTATCATTATTTTTATTATAACAACAGGTTTTATTTGCTCAATAAAGGTGTGTTGAATATCTGTACAAGCATTATTGATCCTTTTTCCAAAAAAATGCTCGTGGGAACACATGGGTTCGGTAGTGGAGGAAAGTGAGCATCACTTCTTAATAGTACCATTTAATATTTGATAAGTGAACTGTTTCGGCGAATGAGATCAATTTTCAAGTATATGAATGTATAGATTGAGAAATTTAGAAAATTAGAAATTTTGGTACTTGGAAATTGAGAAGTTGAGTAATTTAGAAATTGAGAAATTCCTATGGTCCGTCGTACAGAGCGTTGTTCGCGAGAGCCACTATAATGGCGCGTCGTGCCTAGGAGGTTAAGAAGTTAATTTTAAAATACCAAATTTAATTCGTACGTCAATTTAAAAATTTTTCAAAGTATACAAGTAAAAAATGTGAAGTAGAGTTCGCTAATGTAAAATGTATATTTTACACGAAAAATCCACGAAGCGAGAAGATAATCGAAAATGGAGAGTAGTTTTTAATTAAGTGTTTCCACAGAGAACCGCCATTGTCATTCGGTGCGGAAAGAAAAAGTTAACGTTTCAGACAGTCGAGAGGAACACACTCCATTCGAATTATACATGAGAGGTTGGAAAAAGTTTCCCCGTTAAAAAAGGGGAACTTCACTGATCCATTGATTTATCTGCCTCGACGGAGGTATGTTTAAATTATGTTTGCCTAACGCTCTTTCGGGCGGAACTGCAAAAAGCGAAAATTATTACCTCTCTTCCCAGAATGCTCGCGTAGTTCGGATTTTCACGTCGGATTTAGCTGCATCTTGTTCCCGTTTCGCTTGCCTTCGTTCGCGAAAAACTTGGTGAAACAAGTCGGCTGCCGCTTTATATTCCGCAACGTAACGCCGGGGCCATTTCGTGCCACGCCGCCGCGAAATTGCGTTTGAAGAATCTAACTCGACCGCTTATCTAATTCGCTTCTTTTCTCGTCTCTCTAATCCCCGTTTGTTCCACTTTATTCCCTGAGAAACGCGCCAACCGATGGTAAACTGTTTTGCTTGCTCTTTCGAAGTGTTTATTTCTCAGACGCTGCAGAAACGCTGTACTCTTCAATTTTCATTTTACAATTCAGTACACAATTCACAGTTAACGATACACCATTAGCTATTTCCAATTCTAACTTCTTTTATTTCTACCTCAAATTGTCAATTTTGTATTCTGAAGTATCAGTTACCAATTGTCAATCATCAATCTATTAACCCGATACCCAATTACCCAAGACGATGTCGTATGTACTGTATCATATGTTATTGGTTTAAAATCAGAGGTTAAAACGGTTAGCATTTTATTCATAGTTGATGGTATCGTTGATCTCATTACTGTCAATAATTTCGCGATCGAGTCCGCGGAGCAACGCAACGACCAAAAGTATCATGAATACTTTACAAACCGCCGCGCCCGATTACCGGCCAGCGAACGGGACATAATTAATTAACGGGCCACGCTTTGGCCAATAAACTTCTCAATTATTCCGTTTCCCGTTGTTAATCCGGTTCATCGTTTTCGTTCACCGAATCGGCGACCTGGCCAACTTCATTTGTCGCTCGTAACGCTGAGAAATGCCAATCGATACTGTTCGATAACGTTTCAAAGCTTATTACTATTTCTTTTGAGTTTATCTTCGTCCGAGATCGTTTTACGAGTGCAATCGACTTGTAAGTAGAAAATGCAATAAAGAGGCGGTTCTTTTATGGCTTTCATCTTGCTTTAATGAGGAAGAAGTTCGATAACCTCTTGAGAACCTTAAGCATCCTATTTATTGCTATGACCTAGCGCCAGTTGCAGTTCTCTCTACTTTAATGCAGATGTACGACTATCCTCTACTATAGTTACATAGGTTAATATCAAAGTACCTGTTTACGAGTGTACATTTCGATGTCTGTGTGAAATTTCTCACGTGTCGAGGTATTTATTCTTGTATCCGCGTGTCAATGTACAAGTGAACAGATATATCCACGTTTCGATGTGTTTATGTTCAATTTGTTCAGGTACCTGTGTGCCTACATGTTCAGGTACCTGTAAACGCATGCATGTACCCTGAATATATTTCCATATGTCCAAATACATTTCCATATGTGATATGTAAGATTTCACACACGTCCAACGAAGATACCTAACTAGGTACCTGAATATACCAGGTATTATTATACTGATCAAGGTATTTGTGTCCTGAAGTACCTACGTCACAAGTACCCACATCTTAAAATATCTACGTTACATATGTCTTATACGATGCTCCAAAGTATCTGTACCTCCAAATACGTATTCGGTACCTACACCACTAGGTACCTACGTTGCAAAATAATTTTGGCTCAACAGATCAACAACAGAAGGTATATTCGCTCGAAACTAGGTACATTTTAATGTACTTGCAGGGACATAAAATCTGATGTACCTAATTACTAAGGTACCTTCATCTCGTGTACAAGGTACATTTCAAGGTTCCGTGATACACAAGATTCTAAGGTACCTACAATACCAATACCTCAAATTCGGTTATGTCTAAAATATGAAGATGCCTGATACTTGAAGGAGACCTTGGTGCCTGAAACTTAACGGTGCCTAAAACTTGATACCTAAAACTTGTGGGTGTATAACAATGTACCTAACCTATAAATTCAGGGTACCTAAAATTTGAATATCCTAGAAGCTGAAGGTTTAAAATTTAAAAGTACCTGAAATTTGAATATATTTACAATTACAAAGTACCTGAGTGAAAAACGTAAACCTGATGTCTGAAAATCAGAAAATTTGTATCACGGCGATAAGTTCAGCAGAACCGGCATGTCAGCAACACGCTACAAAGAATTTATCGAGTTTCATCGCAATATACTTGTCAGTTTCCGCAACAAAACAATTTTCAATCTCCAGCGAAAAAACGCTGGAGCGAATTCATCCGTTGAACGTAAATTCGCTAACGAAAACAACACGTTGCATTCGCAATCTTCTGTCACGAACGATTGCGTAAATAATCTCCGCGATGCAACGCGCGGAGGGGATCGGAAAATAACCCGGCAAACGGTCTAATGGAAATTTATGAGGCCGGATAGAGGGACGGTTATTGGATTCGGTGTAAACGGACGTTGTTCAACGGCCGTTCACTTCAATCGTCGCTGATTACTTCGTTTACATTCAGCTAATTTCGTTGGGCGATTAAACGTCGCGTCGCGACGACGACGCGAAAAAAAGGAGGAAGAACAAGATGGCCGCCAGCAGAGTGACGGCCAAGACGAGCCGCCAGTTCTATCTCGAATCACATTTTTCTCGAGAAAAACGATGTTTGCACAAGCGACTCTAATTGCGGAACCAACGCTTTTCCTGAATTTTACGCGGCTGTCTGACTACCGTCTTCCACTGTTTCTTTTTATTCGTACGCCCGTCGCCTACGCTTTTTCAGCGCGAAATTTGCAACACAATTACCGCGATTAATTCAGAAATTCGCCGGGTACGTGGTCGAAAGGATTTCACCGGAACGTGAAAAGTTTCCTGTTGTATTCAAATTTCGTTTTCTGATTTTATAACCATTTTTAACCATTCTTCGTGTGATATTACAGAGTATGGTACGGTTCACTGGATTTCATATCGCAATATAATGTAACAGCTTCATTAAATTGTTAAATTGAAATTTTCCAATAACGTAGAATTTTCAAGAAATTTTAGAGCACAAATGTAGCATCCTGAGAGCGTGCGTGTGAAATTAAAGTCGATTAGTATTAAAAGCTGTTTTGAATCGACCGAACGAAAAGAAGCGAAAGCGAACGAATGCAGGAATGCGACAGAAGAGTCATCAAATTTCCGCGAAACTTTCAGCGTAGAATAACAAACTTCCTTTGTCGAAGACAACTTTAACGAAACGTCGGGCACAGTTCTTGTTTGATGAAACAATATTGCAGTATTTACGTTATCGAAACGGTAGGTGTTGTTTACCGTAGCGGCAACAATTTATAGAAACCCGATGACATTTCTGGAATTGTGTTCCCCGGCTCGAAAAGGAACACCATTAATATTTATTCCGTTGCCAATTTTCATTCCAGACGCCGAATTAGCTGGGAAAATAGGAACGATTCGATAAAGGATATCGAACAGTCCTTTTTATACTCCCTTAAAGACTTATTCGTTTGTTTTTATGGAGGGCGAATAAACAAGAAAAATTCAAGAACTTTTCACTTCTGAACGTACCTACTCTTCCTTAACAACTCTCAAGACAAGAGCGCTCTAAAACGTTCGGAAAACTTTATGTTTTCGCGAAGAAACTTTCGCGAGATAAAGGAAGAAAAGGTCGAATAAAAACCGTCACGTCATCCGACTGTATTTTGTCCACGGTGTTGCTTTCAACCGAGAAATAAATAAAATGGGGTTACCTACTTCACAACCCTTTGTCTCGAGAATTAACATTCCCTCCTGACTCATTGTCCTAACTCCTTGGGGATGCAGGAAGTGTATCATTCTCAGAATAATATTTATCGTAAACCTTCATCAAATTCTTCGAGATCTTTCGTACAGGGAATTAAACAATTTACATAGAAAGATGAGATCGTATTGAAAAAAATTCACGTCGAATTTACGACACTTCAACGATGTTGTCCAACTTGAAAAATGCTTCTGAAACGTGGACAAAATTACATAAATTTATTTGAAACTGTGCTTAAAATTACATCAAATTATTTCCAAACTGCATACCAAATTACATAAAATTATTTCCAAGACGTGTACAAAATTACACAAAATTAATTCCAAACTGTGCTTAAAATTACATAAAATTATTCTCAGAATGTGTACAAAATTACATAAAATTAATTCGAAACTGCGTACAAAATTACAAAAAATGATTTCGAAGATGTGTGGATGTTTACATAAAATTACTTCTAAGAAGAAGATTCGATGTATATAAAGCGGACCGCAACGACGTGAACGCATCGGTAACAAGAAATTGGAACAACTATGGTTTCCCGGAGTGTCCTAATCAAGGAGCCGGAAGTTGGAGCAAAGGAAACCGGAGTTAATATCTTCCCAATTCCATTACATCAACGGGCCAGCGGTGCACGTACGTGTAAACAGTTCCAATGGCCGTGTAATTAGTTTTCCGTTTACGGCGCTGCACGAGTTTCCGGTGGCAACGTTTCCCGCGGCGTTATCTCCGTTCCACGTGGTTGATTAGCAAAAACCCTGTTCACAGTGGAGGAAGATGGAAATCGTTATTGAATCCGATGCAATCAACGCGATATAATCCGATTCATTACTCCAGAAAACTTCAAGATTTAATCTGCCAGATTCCGCTTTCCGAATTTATCTAAGCTTAAGAAGCTTAAGAACCAATCTCGTCGCAACAATTTAAACGTGCAGACGTCGATTTTAGAACACTGAATTACGGCGAGTTAAATTGTGTTAAGTACATACAGAAGTTATTGGTACCCGAATATCTGGTACCAAATATCTAATTATGAATGAGGGTACCAAGGGTAAATGAGTACCTTGAGATGCAGGTATAAGATGCAGTTCATTGAGATGTGGCTACCTGAGGATAGGGGTGTCTGTGTATAAGAGTATCTAGGGATAGGGATACCTAGGGACACGAAATGTACCTGAAGATGTAGGTTCATTGATATATCTACCGACAAGGGTACAGGTGTGGATACCTGGATTGTGGATGTCTGAAGATGTGGATACCTTGAAACACCTGCAGTTGTGGATACCTCTGAGCATGAGTACTTTGAGACAAACATACTTTGGAACATAGATATCATTCAGTATGTTATGATTAGCTGGGTACTTTGTGAAATCGATACTTGAAGTGGTACATATATTGGGATGAATGTACCTTGAGATGTAGGTATCTTGTACCTCAGTATCTATAAGTCTTATAAGTACTTTGAAACTTATGTACATTGGTATTTAATTATCTGGAGACCTAGGTATGTGGAGAGCTGGGTAACTGATGACCTATGTATGTGGAGACCTAAGTAACTTGTGACCTAGATATGTAGAAACCTATGTGTTTGATGACCTAGGTATGTAGAGAGCTGGTTAACTGATGACCTAGGTATGTGGTGAACTCAGTAACTGATGACCTAGATATGTGGAGAGCTGGATAACTGATGACCTAGGTATGTGGAGACGTAGGTAACTGAGGACCTAGGTATGTAGAGACGTAAGTAACTGACGACCTAGGTATGTGGAGAGCTGGGTAACTGATGACCTAGATATATGGAGACCCTAGATAACTCATGACCTAAGTATGTGGAGAGCTGGGTAACTGGCGACCTAGGTATGTGGAGACGTAGGTAACTGACGACCTAGGTATGTGGAGACTATAGTTACCTGAGAACATAGTTATGTTCATATCCAAGTGTCTGCGGACGTAGTTACCTCAAGTCCTATATATCCTGTAACACAAGTATCTTGGAGCGTACCTGTAATACGTGTACGTGTATTTGAATTCGTAGGTACTTTCACATGATGAATAGCTAATCAAGGCGACCTGAGTTCAGACCGTCTCATGTAAATCAGTCTTAAAACTTTGCGAACGCCGCGCGTACGAGTTCCAGTTGCGAAATCGTAAATCTGCAAGGTTTAATTCAATATCCGTTAGATTGAAACCGATCGATTCGTAACGTACGATCAAACGCGTAAACTTGCTTCGTATCGCGGGCGAAACTTGGTAATTTATGAAGGGTTTCGCGTATCAAGGGGCCACGTTAACGAACAACGGTCATAGTTGGCTCGTTACGTAAATATCGAGACGTGGCAGCTACCTGTAAGTGGAATTCGCGATTAGCTAATCAGCACGGTGTGTAGCGGAACATAAACGAACTTGCGAACACCGCTCGAATCCGAAGGCGCAACGTGTACCGAACAACTTGCAGCTCGGCAAATATGCATGTCAGCCGCATACGATACCGATTCCGGCGATGGTAACCAGTGCTCGCGGCCGAGTGGCTGAAATTGCGATACAGTTTCATAAATTTGCTGGCCGAAATTACAACCGTGTTGGAAATCATTTTTCTCCCGCCACCGATATTAACGATTATAAATATTGCTACCGGCTTGTGTACTCCGCGAATATGCCCTCACTGGCTGTAATACCGCGGAATATTTCAAATCGGTTTTCCGACGAGATTTTCGAATTAATTCGTTTGATATCGATGACACACAATGTGCGTCGGGGGTCGAGTTATTTAATCGATGATACACGCGTGTTCGCGCGAATGCCACGACTTAAATAAATATTTCGGATATTCCCGACAATATTTCGGAGTATTTGACCATCGCTTTTCAAGCGGAACGTTTTAAATTAATTCCATAGACATTCAGCTGCGTCAAATGCCGTGATTAATTACCGACACACCTGACGTGTCAAATATTGTCTTATTAAAATCCCGACTTACTCTATGTGTCACCAAATCATTTCAGTGAATCAATGACACACCATGTGTGTCACGTAATCATCCAACTGAATCAATGACACACCGTGTGCGTCACATAATGAATACAGTAAATTAATAATACACCGTCTACGCAACATAATCATACCCGTGAATCAATGACACACCAGGTGCGTCAAATAATCATCCCAATGAATCTATGACACACTATATGCGTCACATAATCATTTCAGTGAATCAATGACACACCATGTGTGACACGTAATCATCCAACTGAATCAATGACACACCGTGTGCGTCACATAATGAATACAGTAAATTAATAATACACCGTCTACGCAACATAATCATACCCGTGAATCAATGACACACCAGGTGCGTCAAATAATCATCCCAATGAATCTATGACACACTATATGCGTCACATAATCATGTCAGTGAATCAATAACATACATAGTGCGTCATATAATAATCCCATTGATTCAATGACACACCTGGTGCGTCAGAGAATCATCCTAGCGAATATGTGACACACCGTGTGCGTCACATAATAATACCAATGAATCAACGACACACCGTGTGCGTCGAACGTTGACTTAGTGAATTAATGACATAGCAGGTGTGTCAAATGTTTACATGAATCAGTGACTCACCGTGTGCGTCAAATGATTATCCCAATGTGCTAATGACACCCTGTGTACACGAAACATTATTTCAGTGAATGGATTACATTATACAAATTGCATAACAATGTCCATTACACAAATTGCATAACATAAAATATTCGAAATATTATTTCAACGAAAATATTAATTACCTTCGATATCAAATTAGTAAAATTTTAATTACGCAAGTAACGATTAAACGAAACAATTTTCCGAGAAGCGAGCAATGCATATGGTGCTTCATTTTTAATCAGTTACCTTGTAACATCAATTTGAATTAATAAAAATATCGAGAATCGTGTATGCTTACCGATAATTACGAAATTTAAAACAATGAATTTTAATCGTTCAGCAGAAGGAAATTGTAACGTTGATTCAATTTATTACGAAAAAATGAAATTTCATCGATTAAAAAGCATTTTACCGCGTCGAATGAAAAGAGGGAGGAACAAAAACGTTGGAAGGAGCTCGTAAAGCTTCAAAGCACCGAGCGTAACTGTCTCCTCGCGAGCGAGCAAATTCGACGACCGTGCTGTCAGTTTGCCGCATGATAAGGTATATTTTAATGAATTAATAAAACTCCGCGAAATCCACCTCTTGAATTACGCGTTTCTTACCAGTGCCACTGTTATATTCTCGCCGCCATTATTTCGAATTTTATCGAGCCGGTCCCGCTTGAAATTCAAATTAAATTAAGTTGGCGAGAGTTACGCTTCTGCTCGTTTGCAAAGGAAAATTCACAAATATAAAATACCCGAGCGGATTTTACGATCGATGGAAGGTACGTCGGGTCGTTTACAACGGAGGGTTTCATTTAACGTGTCTAGCGAAATTGTATCTTCATTTTCCTCTAATAAAGCTGCGAGCAAACGCACTTTGCTTGGTACCTGCATATCGGACGAAATTGTAGGTATCGTTGACTTAAAATTTCTAAATTCGAAGCTTCTCAAATGTACAAATTCAAGTTCTCAAAGTTTGCGAAGTTCTTAAATTAAAAATTATTCAAATTCATAATTTTCCTACACCAAGGTACCAAAATTCAATAGATGTTCCATTAACCCGCAGGAGTTTAGCAAAGTAAAATGCCAGTTTATCAGCAAAATACGCCGCGACTAATTAGGAGACCCGCTTGTGCTCGAGCAATATTCAAAAGCGATACTCGAGAAATATTCGGAAGCGAATGGCACACAAATGTTAAAAAGCAGCGACGGAAAATGTAATTACCTATCGAGTCGACGGATTCTTGGCATTTCCGTAGAAATCCCGCGAAATAAACGAGCCGAACTCCCTGAAATTATCCCCAGCGAGATTAAACGAGCCAAGGCTCTGCGACGGTGAAATTAGCAAAAAAAAAACATCCCCCTTGTTCGAGCCTTTCTTTCGCTTTCGTTTCCACCCTGGATCTTCGAATCTTTGATGTTTGAGCACCCTCCGCAGGATGAAAGTTTGATTCTGAAAGAGACGTCACGCAGCCCCGAGCAGACAAAGTCCTGTCGCGGTTAATGCAGCGCGTCATCGCGTGCATGCACCGATGCATCCCGGCTTCTCTCGCTGCACGTTCCTGCCGTGCATCCCGCAGGAACAGGGATACAACCACTTCGCCGTTTGTTCGGTCTGCCACCTCGGGAAACGAGTTCACAGCGAAAGCTCGCGTTTCCACCTTTGACACCCGACGACTGCTTATCCCGGCCTTCGAAGACCCTCTGGAAGATTCCGCGGCGACCTCGCGAGTGGAACTCGCTGCAACTTTGATGAACTTCCCCGACGGTGATTCGCCACTTTTCATCGCGAGGAGAGAAGAGGAGAGGATGAAACGCTTGATTGCGCCGACAAATGCCGCGTTATGGGGTTGCACTATTTTTCAAACTTGTAATTTTGCTATTTAGACGGTTTTGGAGATGGGAAGCACCGAGTGCGTTTTGGGGATTTGGGAAATTGATGAATGTGGGATATTTAGGGGCTTGGGATATTTGGATTGTAAAATGTGGGATACTGAAGTTGAGAAATTTTTTCAATTTGAATGTAGGTAATTGAGGGATTTGGGAAATTTTGAAAGTTGTGGATTGTGGGAAATTTAAGAAGGTGGGATATTTTGAAAATTGTAAAACATGGGAAACTTGAGAACTTGGGATATTTTCAAAATTGTAAAATGTGGGAAACTTGAGAACTAGGGAAATTTTGAAAATTGTAGAATATGGAAAACTTGAGAACTAGGGATATTTTGAAAATTGTAAAACATGGGAAACTTGAGAACTAGGGATATTTTCATAATTGTAAAATGTGGGAAACTTGAGAACTAGGGAAATTTTGAAAATTGTAGAATATGGAAAACTTGAGAACTAGGGATATTTTGAAAATTGTAAAACATGGGAAACTTGAGAACTAGGGATATTTTCATAATTGTAAAATGTGGGAAACTTGAGAACTAGGGAAATTTTGAAAATTGTAGAATATGGAAAACTTGAGAACTAGGGATATTTTGAAAATTGTAAAATTTAGGAAACTTGAGAACTAGGGAAATTTTGAACATTGTAAAACATGGGAAACTTGAGAACTTGGGATATTTTCAAAATTGTAAAATTTAGGAAACTTGAGTATTAGGGAAATTTTGAAAATTATAGAATATGGGAAACTTGAGAACTAGGGAAATTTTGAAAATTGTAGAATTTAGGAAACTTGAGAACTAGGGAAATTTTGAAAATTGTAGAATATGGAAAACTTGAGAACTAGGGATATTTTGAAAATTGTAGAATTTAGGAAACTTGAGAACTAGGGAAATTTTGAAAATTGTAGAATATGGGAAACTTGACAACTAGGGAAATTTAAAAAATTGTAGAATATGGAAAACTTGAGAACTAGGGATATTTTGAAAATTGTAGAATTTAGGAAACTTGAGAACTAGGGAAATTTTGAAAATTGTAGAATATGGAAAACTTGAGATCTAGAGAAATTTTGAAAGTTATAAAATGAGAGAGACCTTTGAAAATTGAAAAACTTGAAAATTCTATGAAACTTCAGAATTTGAGAAATTTTGAAATTGCAGAATGCGAGAATCTAAAAAATGTAGAAAATTTAAAAATTGCAAAATCTGGAAAACGTAAGAACTTAGAAAATTGGAAACTTGTAGGAAATATAGTTAATTTGAAAATTTTTCAACATAAAAATTTTGAGAATTTAATAACTGATCATAATTATATGTTAGTAGGATTTCCCTACAAATTTTATTATAAATGCAGACAGGTTAAACTGCACTTTGTCGACCTTTTTCTACTTAATAATTTTTAAATCGTGTTAATCACTTGCAAATGAGGAAACTCTCATTATCGCATTAAGGAAACTTGCAAAAGTCGATATCTCATAGTTTAAAGATTCTTTTTCGCAAACTTACTTTAAACTCTCAAGTTTTCTTTCGCAATAATTATCGATTCGATATATAGTACTGAGCATAGTAGATTTTTAGGAGAGAAATGAACTCATTACTGGTTTAACACATTAATTAAGAACTGAGGATAAGACTGCGTATTTAACTTTCGAGTTTAGAACTTTAGAAATTCAGAAGTTTATGTATTTAGAAATATACAACTTTAGCAACTTGGAAATTTTTAATTTAAAAGTTTGAAAATTTTCATTTACAAGTTTTCAAATTTAGAAGCTATATGAAATCGTGAAATTTTCAAGTTGTGAAACCGTAAAGTCCTTAAATTGAAAAAAACATGAAATATAAAAATCCTGAAATTATGCAAACACGGAATTATAAAATTGTGAAACTGTGCCATTGTGGATTTATAAAATCCCCAAATCGCACAATAACGGAATTATAAAATCGTCACATTGCAATACCATGTAGTTATAAAATCGTAAAACTGTAAAACCATGGAATTACAAAGCCGTCCAATTGTAAAGTTATAAAATCGTAAAATTCTCGAATTTCCAAAGCTTACCGTCCAAAAACCATTTTCATCATAAAACAAATACATTGTACCCACATACTGAAATATCATAAAAATATTTAATATGTCCAGCAATATACCCTGAAATAAAAATGGCAGTACCAATGTACACCACTTCTGTCCGCAACAAGATAGTTCGTACAAACAGAAATCTAATTCGCTGAAAGTCGACCACGTTGTTACACGATTCCTCGATGGATCGCGTTATGTACGGTTTCAATTAGTCGGTTCGGTATAACCAAAACGGTCATCACCGATTGAATGCGCTAACAGGTCAGCGTGTGCATTGTACATCGAATTTCTAGGTACACCGTTTATTCTAACTTTGTAAACAGCAATCAGCCTAATAATAACGCGCAACGTTTGATCGTGGCATCCCTTCAAACTTTGTTCGATCGACGATAGCCTGTAATTTGCGTTAATTTGATCGAAGGTCACCGGACCGAGCGACTTTAATCGCAACACGGTCGAAAAAAAGGGACGTTGAAACCGACGAACAAATCCGAGCGGTTTACAAATTGAAAAGCAGCTTTTAACGTTGGCCAGAAATTATTCGATTCGCTAACGATATACGAGACGCCAGAATCTGCAGACTGCGCGAACCAATGTAATTAGTTCTGATTGAATCGTAGCGGATAGGTACGAACTCCGGTGCCGTATCGAATTTTGGCCGTAGTGCATTTACGGTGCACCATATAACACGTTGGCTAATTGCCATTTTCGCGTTACTGTAAAACTCGATTACCTCGTCCGTTTATTAAGTCGCGACGAATCGCCTGTCCGAACGCTGCGGTTAATTCGCAGCGAGCGTACAAATCTACCAGGGAAACAATCGCTTTCATTAAAACCTTCGATAAATTTTAAACAGAAGTCGCTATTTCTGTCAATCTGTTCTTATCATTTTCGTGATGTTAGCTTTTCTTCTGCGTTAGAGTCTGCCGCGTCGCTTTCCGCCATTTTGAACAGTGTTCCGGCAGAATTGACTACGCTTTATTTAAGGAAATTCGTACAGCTTGTATTAGGTTTAAGTATCATACTCTTTCTGACATTCTTCAATATTGCGAGTTTTTATATACTATTGGTGGATAGAGGTAGGGACGACTGTCAAGGGACAGTATGAGGATGGGAGGTCCAGGATGAGTGAGGATTGCAAATCGTGATTAGTGTGTTTGTACAACAGAAGGAACTCTTTCTCAGGAGGAGGAAAATGACGGTACTCTTTTATCCTTTAAACTATGAACTTTTAAGGTTTGCAAGGCTTTGACTATTCTTAAATTTTAAAGAAAAGAGAAACTATGTCTGCATCATATTCACCATGGCCTTCAATGACCTCTTAGATCTGATGGTCAGTACCGTTTTCGGACAGTGTTAATAGTCTACAGATAGTGTTGACCGTCTGCAGACAGTGTTTGTCATCGTCAATTTTGCCAATAATTACTAATAATTTACCAAACGTTTGTAATTAAGAGCAGTTTTCTCCATATAACAATACAAACGTACTTTCACTCTGACGTATTTTAAAAAATCCCTGCAGAAAAATTTAATATAAAACGTTTCAAATGCATTACGTTCCTAATGTATCATATTTTAACACGTAAGAATTCGTTTAAACGAAAAGATTTTAAAAACACTTTCGAACGCGGTAAAATGCATTGGTATTTTTTGTGGCGTAGAACAGCGACGTGTTGAGAACGTTTAATAAAACATATGTGGTTTCGTGGTATGTACAGCAGCATCTCTTATCTCGGGGGGTCGTTGTAAATAATATCGACTAAAGTCGAGTAACTCGCGATAACGTATTTTCCCCGGGTTGTACACAGAGCTCCGCGTGCTCGCATAAATCGTGATTGTTCGCGCCGACGTTTTGTTTCGTGCAGCCGTCGTAAATATTTAAATAAAGGGGAAAGGAAAAAATCGTTGCAGATTTCGCGAAATCGGGCTCGTAAGTCATCGTCAGCGTTTCTGAAACAACGCAATCGTAGCCCGTGTCAGAAGTTCGGTTGTTCGAACAGAACAAAGACCTGACCGGTCGAACTCGTTCGCGAAATTCGGTGGCGTTTGCAATTAACGAGCGTCAACGGTTCTCGCGCGTGTTTCGACAAAGACAAAGGAGAACTTTCGACAAATTCCGTTCGACGAGTCCGCTGAACTGTTTCTACGAGCAGAATCCCCTTGTTTTCATGAACGATCGCTGCGTCGCGACACCAACTTTTAATCCGGACACCCTCATAATTTTATCATGTGTCGATATTCTTTAATTTGCTAGTAGATAGGTTAGTATAATTATCGATCTTCGTTCATTGATAATTTTAACTGTTAAATTCTATTCAGAAATGGTAAAATATTTTCCTACCTCTGTACGACCACAGATCTTGTTCAATTACTACCAATTTCCGTTTGTTAATTTTTATCTTACATATCGGACATATCATTTCAATCAGCACTGATTTACAAAGAGGCGTGAATTTAACAAAAGTTAAACGGAAGAAGCGAAAATGCAGCGTGATTTTGTTGTCGAACTCCGTCCATTTTGTTCGATTGTCCTTTGAAAGGTTAAACGTACGCAGTATTTGCCGGCGGTCATATTTCACGCTGATAAGCACACGATAATCCGCATTCGACAAGTATTCATTAACCGAGTCGTACCATTGTTCGAATCGCGTTACACGCTGTTTTCGTCGCCGAGATTGCATAGCGCGTGTCTCTCTCGTCGATTGTTTAGAGCTCAATTTCCACGATGCTTCGAGATAATCGTGACAAAACCTGATCGTTTCGCGTGAACTAATCAGAGGATATCGGAGAAATTTCGGCCACTTCGTTGTCTCGCTATTAGGTCATTACAACCGATTGGTTTTGTCATCGACCCCTACCACTGAAACTGCTTTATGGGACAATTAGATGTAATCGAAGCTATGTCCAAAATTTTCAGTACCTCTCGAGCTTATATTGCAAATTTATACTTTTGATTTCATACTGCAAATTTGTATATCTGAATATTGTAGCAAATTTATAAATTTCGATCTCATACTGCAAATTCGTACATCTGGATGTCGTAACAAAAATTTATATTGCTAATTTGAAAATTGATAACTTTTTATGGAAATTCATAAATTTGTCGCTTTTACTGTAAATTCATAAATTTGTCACTTTTACTGGAAATTCATAAATTTGTCACTTTTACTGAAAATTCATAAATTTGTCGCTTTTACTGCAAATTCATAAATTTATGACTTTTACTGGAAATTCATAAATTTGTCGCGTTTACTGAAAATTCATAAATTTGTCACTTTTACTGCAAATTTATAAAATTGTAACTTTTACAGCAAAGTAGATTTATAACTTTCACTATAAATTCGTATATTTAACTTATACTGCAAAGTAAAGTGGTTCACATCGCAAATTCATAAATAGGTAGTTTCCACCGCAAATTCATACATTTGTAACTTGTACCGTGAGTTCATGAATTTGTAGCTGGTACTGTAAATTCATGAATTTATACTTTACATCGCGAATTTGTAAACTTGTAACTATTTATTCAAGCTATGTTCACTAAAACTAGCAAAGCGATGAAATGACCATTTCACAATTTCCTTATTTTAATTCCTAAAATCTGTCAAGGTTCTAGAAATCTCCGTTGATATTTATCAAAATAAACAATGTGTATAATTGAAGTTTGCTTATTTATTTTTGATCTTCGTTTTTAATTTCAAAATAACTGTGCATACACTAGTTCAATATTAAAATTAAATTAAATTTTGCACATTTACTTGTCACCAGGAAAAATATTGCAATGAACTCTTATTAAAAGCTTGTCAATTAAGTTTATTGAAGGTAAGAAACGGTTGAAAAGCTTCGACTTCCGGTATACGATGTTCGATGCGTGCACGCGCGTAACGAAAGAGGGGATTAAAAAGTGGCGGGAAATTTGCATCGATCTAATCGTGATAGTAATCAATTAGAAGGCGTGGACGTAATCTGCCGTTATAGCAGCCGGGTAATTTACCGCTAATGAATGGTAATTTATGGAACGCCAGCCATGCGTAATACCTTCTGGTACGCTCGGTTTCAGCTAAAATATCACGTTACCGCTTTAATCGTACTATGGGGGTTCTCGCGGTTTCGCGAACCGTAAGTGTTTAAACCGCGACGATTAATTTACGATTCCTTTACGTTTCAAAGTTTTACTGTATCGTACGCCGTATTTGGACACCGCGATTGCGTTCTTTGATAACTTAACAAGGTTAACATTTGAGGAGCTCGAGGGAAAAGAGAAACACGGCCGCGTTCAGATCTACTGTTAGCTTTACGATCAATCAACTCTGCCAACTTAACGGAGAAAAAATTAAATTTCGTGTAACTTGGTACTATGATGTGCTTTATCTTCACGGTAAATCTCCCTCGCGTTAGAATTTTATTTTACTACTTTTTTTTGCGATTTTTTTGTTGCGATTTTATTTTACAGTTTTTCGTGCAATTTCTTTTGTACAATTTTATTTCACAATTTTTTCTACAATTTTATTTTGCTATTTTTGCAATTTCACTAGTAAAAGAATTTTATGCACGCAATATTCGAACGACTGAATTTTAAGTACCTTACAGTACATTTTATTACATATAATATAAATATTTCAATTAATGTCGAGTCTTAAGTGTATGTCTTTTCGATTAGTTAACACATAAATCATCAAATGCATGATTTTATAAATCTGTCAATATGTTCAATTAATTCATACGTGTTTAATAAATATACAATATGCATTGATTGTACGATGCCTTAATTTTATTTGGGACGTGAAAAAGTAGTATCGATATCGATGTCGAGTGAGCGTATGCACCGGGCTTAATATTGAAGGATGTAAAATTGCAGCGGTTCGAACACGATCGAAGAGCACTCTTTTCGCCCACTTTTCGTCATGGATTACGCGCTTTGACCCGTGAAAGAACTCGATGAAGTTCCGTGATTCGAACCGACTTCCGTTCCACATCTCGTACATTAAGCGCTATTTTATACCGTACTTTCAAAGTTAACGCTAACCTCCCGAAGTTGGGAAGCTACGGTTTCGCATAGTTGGCCAAGTATTTCAAAAGTGTCTGCCGACTCGGTGGATTCTTGAAATATCTGGATTAAAGCCGGCGCGATGTATTAAGTCCGCTGGGGTACGTTCTATTTGCAGTATCCACGGTAGATTTACGACGGACTTGCTTCAACGTTCACGCTGCCTTCTAATACGCTGCGTGTCTGCTGAATTTTTAACAAAATAACATGCTGAATTTTTCAGAAATTTCGTACCGATTTATGTGGTACGCGAAACAAAGACGTAGTGGCCTTTCCGGGGGCCGTTTGTTCGAGGTAGATTGTTCTGCAGTGTTTTGAAATAGCTGAGGTCTCTCTGACGAGGTTCTTAACGCGTTTTGTGCGAGGTTTTGATTATGTTTGTTAGTGGTTAATCTTTACTGTGTGGAATATTTGTTGGAATTATTAGGGTTAATAGGGTTACTAGGGCTACTAGGGTTCTAGGATTACTAGGGTTATTAGGATTACTAGGGTTACTAGGGCTACTAGGGTTACTAGGGTTACTAGGATTATTAGGGTGACTAGGGTTACTAGAGCTACTAGGGTTACTAGGATTACTAGGGTTACTAGGGCTACTAGGGTTACTAGGATTATTAGGGTTACTAGGGTTACTAGGGTTACTAGTGTAAGTATGGTTACTAGGATTATTAGGATTATTAGGGTCACTAGGGTTACAAGGGCTACTGGGGTTACTAGGATTACTAGGATTACTAGAATCATTAGGGTAATCTTGATGACTTAGATTATTAGGATCATTAGGATTATTAGGAATATTAGAATTATTACAGTTGTTTGTAACATTAGAGTTACTAGGGTTATAAGGGTTATTAGAGGTTATTGGGGTCATTAGGGCCATTAGGGTTATTAGAGTTACTAGGGTTACTAAGGTTATTGGGGTTATTTGAATTATTTGGATTATTTGGATCATTAGGATTATTAGAAATATTAGAATTATTACAGTTGTTTGTAACGTTAGAGTTACTAGGGTTATAAGGGTTATTAGAGGTTAGTGGGGTCATTAGGGCCATTAGGGTTATTAGAGTTACTAGGGTTACTAAGGTTATTAGGGTTATTTGAATTATTTGGTTTATTTGGATTATTTGGATTATTAGAATTGCTGGAATTATTAGATCTTTTAGAACCATTACAATTGTTAAAAACATTAGAATTATTGGAGTTATTAGGATTGTTAGAAGTTATTAGAAGTCATTAGGGATTATTAGAATTATTCTAATTACTAGGATTATTGGAATTATTAGAATGTTTACAATTATTCGACTTGTCAGAACTGTTTAAATTATTACAATTATAATCATCATAGTTAATATTGTTATTTTTTTTAGTTAATTTTAATAATATTTACAGTTAATACTTTAAATACAATTTGAAATAAGTATTTTTGGTCTACACCTGTAGGAAAAAATAATAGGAATTATAATGAATAATAATTTTTCTTTCTGACAATGAAAAGTAATAACAACTTCAAAATAATTAATTGAACTTTTCAATTAGAAAAGTTTTATAGTAACTGCCTGCTAACAAAAATACCTACGAGTGCAAAGGGATAAATTTATAACAATATATATAAGATAAGAAAAGCTTGACTAGCTTAATTATTTTGCGTCGAGGTTAGGAACGGAAGTCTGTAACGAGGTAGATTGGAAGGCTGCCGATCTCGATAGGTAAGACCTGTTTCCAGGAAGCCGGATTAATCTGGCGTGTTAAGTGGCTGATAGGGATTCTCAATTAATTCTGTTGGCAAGACCGCCTATCTTTTTCGAATCTGGCATCTGCATAATTTCACAGGGAAATCTTTATTCGCCGATAACGTCGTGAGAGGAATAAACATTTTAACGCACCAGCTCTTAAGATCCTTTGCATTTTCAGTTTTATCCTTGAGAACTGTTCAAACCAGATAAACCAGATGTTCAATTAAATTGAGACTAAATTCTGTACAATAATTATCTAGAAATCACTGGTGATATTACCAATAATATCACATTTGGAAATAATGTGAAGTATTCAGGTAACGTTAGAAAATTATTCACTCGTGTTTGATGATAGACAATTTGGAAATTTGGAACTTTTCAGCTTCAAAAAGTTCGGAAGTTTCAGAACTCAAAAATTGATAACACAAACATTCGAAAAATTTAGAAATCATAAATATTCAGGAACAGAAAAATGTTGAAACTTGATATAAAAAAAATTGTACCATATTTATTCGCAAAAACAAAGTCCGCAAAAAAATGTCATAATGCAAGAACTAAAAAATGTGAGAATTCGAAATGATAAAAATTCAGAGAATACCAAATAGAGAATCATGAAAAACTAGAAAATTCTCAGGTTACCTTTCAGAATTCAAATACGTCAATTTCCGCAATGTCACATCACCCAGATAATATTTCCTGCACCTCTGTACCCTTACTAGTAATCCAGCAGCAAGTTCCGCCATGAAAGAGAATAGAATCGGGCATGAAAAGTATCGAATCGAAGCGGCAATTTTTCACGCGAGGTCAGACCCGAGAGAATTCGAGGCAGGTCGATCGAAGTTTCTCGGTAAAAATCAGTGTCCGCGAGAGAGGGAGATCCAACAGCCGGACACTGGCCGGAAAGAAGGTCGTTAGGAAGTTCGCAGGCGGCGGGTTTCCGTGAATTCTTTCCTTATTAGTTTCTTGCGGTCCTCTAGATCGAGCTGGCCTTCGTAATTCCGGTTTGGCCTAGTTTTTCCTTCCGTTTCCATGAGCCAATTGAATCGCTGCTGATTTAGCGTCCGACTCGGACCCTACTCGGATAACGCCATTGCACCTGATTATCGAACGGTTAACGATTTTTCTCCAATTTGTACTCGATACCTTGCGAAAAATGTTTGGACAACGACT
This sequence comes from Megachile willughbiella, assembly GCA_945859595.2. NCBI lineage: Eukaryota > Metazoa > Arthropoda > Insecta > Hymenoptera > Megachilidae > Megachile > Megachile willughbiella. The sequence goes on along the minus strand of OX243798.1, from coordinate 11,516,277 downwards.
CTTGCTCTTTTTGTTATCGATTATGCATGAACTAAAAGTTGTGCACTTTTATACGTTCAAAACAGTGTATGTGGACTAGGTGGGGCTGTTAGTTATTAATTATTAGTTCAAATTTTTTTGCAGTACTTTCATTTGATTACCTTCAAGAAAGAAGTTGGAGAAGATTAGGATTATAGGGTGATATTAATGTAGATATACGGGACTAGGCTCTGGGACTATAGGACCTTAGGACGATTGCATCCTAGTACTATAGGAACCTAAGACTATTGGATCCTGGGAGTATAATACTCTTGGATTATATGATCACAGAAGTAAATAAATAATGGACTATAAGATCCTGGAACTGTAGAAATGTGGGACTATAGGATCCTAGGACTATAGGATGCTAGGACTATAAGACCTTAGGACCATAATATTCTGGAACTATAGAAATGTGGGATTGTAGGATCCTAGGACTATAGAAACCTAGGACTATAGAGACTTAGGACTATAGAAATGTGGGACTGTAGGATCTTAAGACTATAGAAACCTAGGACTATAGAGGCCTAGGACTGTAGGATGCTAGGACTATAGAAACCTAGGACTATAGAAACCTAGGACTATAGGAACCTAGGACTATAGAATCCTAGGACTATAGAAACCTAGGACTATAGGAACCTAGAACTATAGGAACCTAGGACTATAGAAACATAGGACTATAGGAACCTAGGACTATAGGAACCTAGGACTATAGAATCCTAGGACTATAGAAACCTAGGACTATAGGAACCTAGAACTATAGGAACCTAGGACTATAGGAACCTAGGACTATAGGAACCTAGGACTATAGGAACCTAGGACTATAGAAACCTAGAACTGTAGAAACCTAGGACTATAGAAACCTAGGACTATAGGAACCTAGGACTATAGGAACCTAGGACTATAGAAACATAGGACTATAGGAACCTATGACTATAGAAATCTATGACTATATGAACCTAAGACTATAGAAACCTATGACTATAGGAACCTATGCCTATAGAAACCTATGACTATAGGAACCTATGCCTATATGAACCTATGACTATAAAAACGTATGGCTATAGAAACTTATGACTATAGAAACCTCTGTCTATAGGAACCTAGAACTATCAAAACCTGTGACTATAAAACCTCTGCAACCCTAGATCTGTAGGTCCATTTTTCACGAAAAGATTTCGAGAAGTAGTGAAAACATTCCAAATATAATGAACTTTCAAAATACGTCGAAATCGAAGTATAGTCGCACTAACCTTCTCAACCTACTGTAAAAATAATTCCTTTCATGTTCACTTTTCTTACGAATTATTTTAAGAGTAATATATTGTACCATAATCTTAACAATTTTTATCATTTTTTATCATAAATTTGCGTGAAATATTACTATTATCCAGTTTATTCCCTATCGTCCAACTAATAAGGTAAATATTCAGATACCATTTGTATCTTTAAAATATTCAACAGACCCGGCAATATATCGTGAAAGGCAGCCATACTCCGACCACTTCCTCTAACGAATTTCTGAACTCCACACACACGCTATTGGAAAGTTGTATCTCGATGCTGCCGTATTTCGCCACGGATCCTGCAATTAGTCAGAAGCTATAATTAGAAGGCGAGCTTGAATCCGTGGTGTAAAGCTCAGTTTCTAATCTCGATGGCAGCGAGCGCCATTTAACCGGCATCAATTTATTAGCAGCTTAATACCACGATTACCTATTTCCTTTTTCTCAAGAATTATAGTTACTTTGCTATCCGTTCAATTTTAAGATTAAACCATCGTTAGGTACGAAACGTTCGTTATAGTATATTCTTTGTTAGGGTGCACGATGTTACTAATAACCGGCATAATCATTAAATTATGGATATTGCATGGGGATATTGAGTTTCGAGCTGAGTTTCTAATTTCACGGACCTTTGAAAGATCATTCTGAGCTGCTTTAGATAATTAAATGAAACTGGGAATTTCTTTGTGAATTTCCACGTCAATTATACAAATTCCTATATTTTTTAAGGAGAAGTGGCAAAATTATTACGGAAATTAGGTAAAATCATATCAGGCAAAATTTCGATAAACGTCTTCGACCTTAAATATTTTTTAAGTAATCATTTGAAATGGCCTTATGTGTACATACACGTACCCACGTATTTGATTAAAACCTCTACTGTCACTTAATGACAGAACAATCCTGAAAATAGTAAATATTTGTAACTTCCGTGTTTCTACTAATAAATCGTTGTATTCGTAATTTTGAACAATCGTGATGGGTACATTTAACTGATTTCCGTGAACAAACGCAAACCACCGTACGATAGGCTGATTTTGAGCGAACGAAAGCTACGTTGGTGGTAAACACGCTCGACTATCGTCACTGGGGAATATAATACCTTTCAAAACGATTGCGGAAACGCTTGTCGCTTCCGCCCCAATAATGGCGTTCCCCTAATCACCGGGAACAGTCTACAATTTTTCACTTCGTCGTCGACTACCATCGACGAACGCAAACACGCGATCCTCTATCCTTGTTCACATATTTCTATACAAAATAGTGCTCGGTAAGTGTACAATTTTCGGTGCTGTAGTCGCATTTTTACTGACGAATGTGTTCTTCATGGTAATCGCTGAATATTTCGACCGAAGATGTTTTCAATATTTTTCTCTTCAACAATAGAATCTGTCTAAATGATGCATTCCTTCGGAAATTATTAATTTTCTGTCGATTTTATGCTGCTGTTGAAACGCAATTTTTGAGGTTACGTGTATACGTGCATATGTGCATACATATGCATATATTTACATTCGTATATTAACACTAAAACTGTATGACTTAACATTCTAAAAATGAGATACAAAATTAATATCAAATTTTATACTGTAAAATGTGCCTCTGAAATCATATTTTGAGATAAAGAATATGTATTAGTTCATATGTAATTTATTTTGAATTAAAAGTGTACACACACTCGTAGATCTAGTGTTACTATGTATTAATGTCTATACAGTACTTACAAAAATAAATTTTCAATAGAGTTTAACAAATTTCCAAAATAAAATTTTCGATACTATTCTTACAAGTCCAAACAAAGATTGAAGTTAAAAAAAAAATTAAAAAGGTTACATTTTCACCGAACGTGGCTGCAATTTGTTACAAAGTGTAGAGAACATTACGAATACTGTTCAACAATAGTAAATCACAATAACGAAGCAAAACAGAAATGTGTAACTTCTAAGTGAATTGAAATTGATGCAATATAATGGTGGGATAGAATAACGGTTCCCTAGTTAACATTCGTACGGAATTAAAACGAATAGGTCAATTAGTTAGTTTCTTAACTAAAATGGAAATAAATGTGAAGGGTAACGGGAACACGGGGTGCAGTGAAATTTTGATTGGTATTTAGATACAGTTAGCAAACAAATGCAACAATGTCCGAAACTCGGGAACTCTCTGTTACACAATTCACGTCCACGCCGGTTTTCCCAAATGTACACTGTTCCCACAATCCGATACACGTACACATGGCATTCAATAATATACTCGGCGATACGGTACAGATATTTCAACAGATCAAACAAATGGAACAGTTCGAAGCTGAGCTGCGCTACAAACGAAACGCAATTAATCATCGCCGTGATTTATTTACTTGCACGCTAGATTCATCCGACTATCCATGAATTTTCAATGATACGATATAACAAAATAACAAGGCTGTACAATAAATCAGAGTCGCGCATAATTCGCGATCTGAATTTATCGGTGTTCAACTGTCGCCCTTTTGATTTCTGGAACTAATTTTTTTATTCGTAGCTGAATGGTGAAAAAGCGAGATGTAAAAGATAGAAGCGAATGATTAAATAATTGTGCGTGTTTTCGTCTCGTTACAATTTATACAGATGTTACATAATTACTGCAGACTCGACACGTGTCGATGCAATTTATCAGCTTCGATTAATGTCTGCATGGGACGTGAAAGGTTCGCTTCGAATTCTCCATCAGTCGTCACATATGCACAGAAGGGAACCAAAAAAAAAAAAGAATTAATTTGATTAAGAACCACCTCGAGCGGTGCCACGATGCAAGATAGATCTCTACAATGAACTCGTGACCTATTTTCCATCGACACTCCAATCGAATTCTCCCGAGCTGGAAAAATCTCCGACACATTCGATGCACGTGTAACGGTATCGAAAATTCGCCGGCTAGATTATATTAATGCATTTTTTATCGCGGCGGAGAATCGATCTCCGATACGAGTAATTAATTTACGTTCACGTTTCAGTAAATTGTTCTTTGCGCCACCTTTTCAGCGCGATACTTGCCACAAAATGTCTTCTAAGAATACAGGGAAATTAATATATGAATTTGGAGTGGTGGTATATGCAAGTTCAGTTAAATTAATTAATTATAGGAGGAGCTTTTGAGGACTTTTAATATTGAGATGATGAATGGACTGAAGGATGACATTAATAAATTAAATACATTTGCTCTTAATAATATGTGTTGTGTCTGAGCACATACGTCACATCTCACTGTGGTCATATGTGAACGTTACTGCAAATTTAAATTATACGTATAATTAAACGAAAGGAACTTTTGAGGTCTCTTAAGAGAATCATATGACAGAATGATGAAATTAAAAAATTACGTGCAATTGTTCTTAGTAATCTGCATTATTGTGTCTGACCACATATGTCAGTTTCCCCTGTAGTCACATGTGAACGTCGCTGCAAATTTAGTTATATTATTTATACGTATAGAGGACTCCTAAGACAATGATATAACAGAAACTAAAAAATTACGTACAATTATTTCTAATAATCTATATTACAGTGTGTCTGACCACATATGCCACTTTCTACTGCGATCATATGTGAACGTCGCTGCAAAATTTTGATTAATTATTTATAGTACAATCAAACGAAAGGAACTGTTATGTTTTCTTAAGACAATGACATTACACAGAAATTGAAAACTTCAGTACATTTGTTCTTAATAATCTGCATTATAGTGTCTGACCACATACGTCAGTTTCTACTGATATCATACGTGAACCTTGTTGCAAATTTAGTTAAATTAATTATTTATAGTATCAAAGGAAAGGAACTATTGTAGACCCTTAATATAATGAAATAACACATAGATGAAAAAAAGAAGTTAGGTACATTTGTTCTTAATAAGCTGTATCACAGTGTCTGACCACATACGTCAGTTTCTACTATGAAGATAAAATTGTACTTTTACTTCTCGATTTGATTGTACGTTTCTTGTTTTATTTTCTTCCCGATATTTCTACTGAAGCTTAAATGACGAATACTTAATGTACCTGGCAACAGGAAACGGAAGCATCAGCGAATTCCCGAAATTCATTCGAGCACAAAACTCAAAATAAACAGAGACGTACACCGATTCCCTCAACGATGAGTTTTGGTCTCACGCGTGTCAGTCGAGAAAATTGAGAACATCGAGAAGTTTCATCCTGTTGGGATGATTATCATCATGAACTTTTGCCGAGTTTCTAGAGTTTCATCAAACGCAGCCAACTTTTCTTGAACCACCCTGGACGTCCATTTTCCTCCATTTTTCCTTCCCAAGTTTGCAACTGCATTTTTATTGTTTTGATTCGAGGATTTGTCTGCTCGTAATTACTGAAGAAACTCAAACTAAAATCTGATGAAAACTGAGCTCTCGAGCTGTGTTATGGAAGAATTTTTTAAAGAATTTAACTGAATTAATAATTACTGAAACGAGTCACATTTGCTTTAATAATCGAGTCGGTAGTTATAGACAACGTCACCTGTAAAGAATTATACGATTAATTTCTTATTCATATAACAATTTGTATTATGTTAACAACACTGTTCGTAATAATTTATATAAAAATAATTTTACATGATCATTTTATATGATCATATAATTTGTCATTTAAGTCTCCAAGATGTAACTACAGCTCTGAAAACACACATAATTAAAAATAAATATGTAGAAGGTACAAAGATACATAATTAATACTACAAAAAAATTGTATTCATTCAGAGTCAGTTACAGATGAAGAATATAATATTTTTAGGAACAACATAGATCTAGTGGTTGTACTTTAAAAGTAAGAAATAGAGTAAAGTATATTTGATACGGATCTTACATAAAGTTCCGAAATTGTTTAGAATTAAAATTGTTTAGAGGTCACGTAGAGGGCGAAGACTAACCAAGAGTCTCTTAAATGTCAATTTCTAATTTTCACCTCAGCCGATGTATCTCAGCACCGCTGGTTGCCACGGTTTCAGCGTAAATCCACCCATTCGACTCGAAGTTTATATTTATGGAAGCACTAAGGTGGTCAACCTCGAACCTCCATCCGTCGTATCCTCCTTACGAGAACGTCGACTTCCGACGATATTCTACGAGAAGATCTTACTCTCCTAATGCACTATGGATTCTGTAAAAACATCCTTGTGGCGTTTCAATCCTACCTCGTAAACACCGCCATTTTGTTATCTATAAACTCACACCTGCTATCGGATCTCTTTATGTGCCCTCTTAAATTTCATGTGCCATGAATTTATAGCGATAGACTTTTATGGACTTTTATGAACGGAGCGATAATTGAGGAAATTGATACCGAGCTGGACTTTTCGTATATGGCCGATGTGGATACTTATGCGATTCTTCATATGCATTCGTATTGTCAAATTTGCATGTTTTTGAATTATTTTTAATTCGTAAATTCGTAGATTCTCAAATTTTTGCCCGAATAGTTCAATTTGGAAATTCTTAAATTTTGGAAATTTCAAAGTTGAATTCACAAGGTTTTAAATTTCGAAATTGGGAAATTTCGGACGTCTCCAATTTTCAAATACTGAAATTCCTGAATTTTCAAATATTCTAATTTTGAATCGAAAGATTTCAATTTCAAATTTGAAGATTTTCCAGTCCTAGAAATTTCAAACTTGAAAATTTTTACATTTCCAAGATTTCAAATTTGAAGATTTTCAAATCTCCTAAATTTCAAATTTGATCATTTCCGCTTCCTCCAAATTTCAATCTTTAAAATTTCTACATTTCCCAAACTCCAAATTTTCAGATTTCCAAATTACACAAATTTCGAACTTGAAAATTTCGAACTCTTCCAAATTTCAAATTTGCAAATTTCCACCTCCTCCAAATTTCAATCTTCAAAATTTCTATGTCTCCCAAATTTCAAATTTTCAGATTTTCAAATCTCCCAAATTTCAAACTTAAAAATTTCGAACTCTTCCAAATTTTAAATTTGAAAATTTCGAACTCTTCCAAATTTCAAATTTGAAAATTTCCACTTCCTCCAAATTTAAATCTTCAAAATTTCTACGTCTCCCAAATTCCAAATTTTCAGATTTCCAAATCACCCAAATTTCAAACTTGCAAATTTCGAACTCTTCCAAATTTCAAATTTGCAAATTTCCACCTCCTCCAAATTTCAAATTTGAAAATTTCCACTTCCTCCAAATTTCAATCTTCAAAATTTCCACATCTCCCAAATTCCAAATTTTCAGATTTCCAAATAACCCAAATTTCAAACCTAAAAATTTCGAACTCTGCCAAATTTCAAATTTGCAAATTTCCACCTCCTCCAAATTTCGATCTTCAAAATTTCCACATCTCCCAATCTCAAATTCCCCTAATCAATATCCCTCAAGTTTTCATTCCTGCTCCTAAATGTACCATCCAGTACACCTAACCTAACAATTTCCCAAATTCCAATAAACGAAATGAACAACAAACTATCAACCAATAAACAAACCTAGAAAGAAAGTCCTCAGTTTTGTACCGAAGAAAAAGCTGTTTATTCGCTGGGAGATGTTTAAAGCGAGTCACGAGGAGCGCAATTAATCAGGTGGTGCGGATGACGAATCGCGGGGTGTCATTGGAACGTCGACCTGTTTAAGCTAGCGAACATCCGGACACACGGGTGTTCGTTCGATAAACGGGCATCGCGTGGAAACCGAGCGATCCATGAATCGCGATCGAGCACGAAATTTCGTTGGGGGGGTGGACAGGAAAAAAAAGGGAGAAACAGCGAAGGGTGGGCGGCAGAGTACGGAGGATTCGTTTCAACCGCGAATTCACGCGAGCAAATAAAAACTCGCTCCGATGGACCGTGTTTGGCGAGGTTCATTTCTCTTCCTCCTTTTTTTTATTTCCGGACCCTTGGACAAATTTTTACGATTCGATTTTAGGCACCGTTTATCTCCGTGATTTCCCGAGCGATCCTTGATCGCTGGGAGAGGATCAAAAGATGTGAACAGCCATTCCGGGTTAGTGATGGCTCGAATTTATTGCAGAAAATAATCTTTGCTAGTTTTTTATATTTACAGTGTTTTTTAGTTTGATTTTGAATGCGATTTAAATGGGAGATATTTTTTATTGCAGTTTAAATTTGGAGTACATTTTACTGTTGAAATAAGTTTAAAATATCTTTGAATGCCGAATTTTTGAATTCAGTGTAAATAAATGAAGAGTACCTCGTTAGAATTTTAAAAAATTGGAATACATTTTTGAATGCAGTATAATATTTATGTCTATACATCATTGAATACAGTTTAAATAAATTTTGAATTTCTGAATACGGTATAAATAACACTTGTAATAAAATCTCAATAAATTTATAATACGATTACAATGAATATTGAAATTATTTGATTCAGTTCTAAACTAAATAAATAATTAGCGACGTCTATCACTTTCATTTCACGCCCTTGACTTCATGATAATTAATAAACAGAATATCTATGTTTCTAATCAACGCCCAAGTGCTTTACCTAATTTTGATAAATTCCCGCAAGTTTAACACCCTGCGGAGGAGATAGACTTGTACGAAGTTTGAATACCGCACCCTAATCTTCGCTCCACCCGTTTAACGCTTTCTGATAACTTAAATAGAAGGTCTTAACAAGTTGATGACCTTAACAACTTGATTAATTTAGAACAAAGTTTGCATAGTTACACTTTAGAATCCTATGGAAAATCTGGACTACCTGAAATTTGGTCGAACCATCCACTTCTGACGTCATCCCATCGCCTCTTTGTGGTAATTTCACCCTTTACGATCATATTTTTCCTGTTTACAAATAACCCTAGATCGTTCTGGTTTTAGTAGAGTTTTATCAGCTCTTTCTCCATTAGTTACTATTGTTTTATTGTTTTTATACATCACGTCTGTGACGCTGGTACATAATAGGCTTAGGTTAGGTTAGGTCTGGGACTTTTATTAGGATTTTATTAGTAATTTTATTGGGTTAGTACTTTTGTTAGGCTTAGTACTTGTAAATAGTAAATAATAAGCTCAGGTTAAGTTAGGTTAGTTTTAGTGCTTTTATTAGGATTTTATTAGTACTTTCCTTAGGTTAGGACTTTTATTAGGCTCAGTACTTGTAAATAGTACACAATAGGCTTATGTTAGGTTAGGTTAGGTTTAGTGCATTTATTAGGATGTTATTAGTACCTTTATTAAGTTAGAACTTTCATTAGGTTTAGTACTTGTAAATAGTAAATAATAGGCTCGGGTTAGGTTAGGTTAGGTTCAGTACTTTTATTAGGATTTTATTAGTACTTTTCTTATGTGAGTACTTTTATTAGGCTTAATACTTGTAAGTACATAATAGTTATTTATTCGTAAATGCATTAAACCAAACAGCCATCTTTCGAATGCAGAGTGTTTCCCTGCTCCCTCGAGAATTACACACAACACGGGAATCAATCGAATCGATTAAAAATAAAAACGGAAAGCAACAGAAACGGGGACACAGAATCAGAGGAGGGTATGGGAAGAAGTAGTAGAAAATTCAGCCGGTGCATTAGCTCATTCCGACGGATAGAAATCTCGTTTCGTGTCGACGCTCGATGCTCTGCCTGCGAATTGCTGCTCCGCCGTCGAGAATTGCCCTGAAATTGAAGCGTCAGATGGCAGAAAGAAGGATGTCGGTCACGTACATCCATCTCTCTTCGGACGGTGAACTCGAAGATGCTGAAGTATAGAAGATCGTCTCGGGAGCATCCAGATGCCGAACAAATGCGACCGGCATCGAGACAACACCTTTCGCCGCTGAGCCATTGATTTCTGATTAAAAACTGGCTCGATACGTTTCTGTTTCTTCTGCAGGAATGAACGAGGTATTTTAGAATTTTCCGGCTGGAATAATCTGAGACAGAATAATACTGAAATTGTAACGTGTTTCGATGGTGTGAGGTGTAACATTAGCTGGAAAAAATCTTAGCTTAGCTTGCAAGTTTAATCATGAGAAATGTGTGCATGGTTTAAATTATCTGATATGTAAAGTGTGAATCAAATGAGTAAGTGTTAAAATCTTATAGTAACCTTTTCTTGAGACTTTAAACATCTACCAAGGTGTGCGTGTAGGACGTGTTATAATAATTAAAAACATGTGGATAGACATTCTACGTAAATCGTCAGGTAATGTATCTAGAAATGATCAAAAGTACCAAGGTTCGAATATAGTGTAATATAGTGAAGTGTACAAATCTCATACAAATTTCATCGGACAAACACATATGCAAGAATCCACATAAATAGTCAGGAATTGATAAGATGCTATTTAATTTAAATTGCATATCAGAAAATATCAATGGAAATTAGGTTTTGTAAGTGTGGAGTCAGAATAGTCATCGTCGCCAGTTAGATGAAGAAGGGTGAAGTAAAAGTTGAGCGTGGAAACTTATTTGTTTCAACAGCTGACACAACGTGCACCGTTTGTTTACTTGTTACTGTTTCGTCCCTGTTTGAACGTACTTTGCAAACGGTCGGTAAACATCACTCTTATTTGCGTTCGCCGGTTATGCAATTAAAATCAGAAGTCGAGGATCTGTGAAGCTTAAGGGGCCAGGTCCTCTGAAATTCATTTGAAAAATGCTGCGCATACTGCCGTCCTGGATATAAACAATCCTCTTTCGTATTATACGAGATTGAAGAGTAAAACATTAATCTCGTTTGTATGTTAACGTTAAATCTTCCATGTTTGTATGAGTTGTGTTAACAATATCTGTTGACCTCGTTTTAAAACCGGGAAATTTACTGTGAAGTGTTCGGCGATTTGTTGAGAACGTAAAATGTTGTCCTTACAGGGGATTAGAATTTAAGTAGTATGAGTTGGTACGTGGTCAGACAGTAGTATCAGTTTGTATTTACTGTAGGTTTATTCGTTAAATAGCAATTGTGATATGTTATTGGAAAGTTTTAAAGCTAAAGATTATAAGTTTGTAAATTTGATGTATTTAAATTTTCTGTTTCGATATTCCGACATTCTGAAATTAAATTATGGAATTGTCAGATTACCAAATTATTAAATTCTGGAAGTGTGGAATTAATAAGTTTTTATGTAAATAAGTTACTACATTATCAAAGGATCAAATTACGGAATTATGAAATCAGAAAGTAATAGGTCAATTTACTAGTAATAAGTTACCAAATTATCAAATTACCAAATTACCAAATTTCCAAATTTTCATATCACCAAATTACTAAATCAGCTAATTACCAAATTCCACAAATTCCTCAAATTTCACAAATTCTCCAAATTCCCGAATTCTCCAAATTCCCCAAATTCCCAGATTCCCCAAATTCTCCACATTCCCCAAATTCCCAAATTCCCCAAATTCCCAGATTCCCCAAATTCTCCACATTCCCCAAATTCCCAAATTCCCCAAATTCCCCAAATTCCCAGATTCCCCAAATTCTCCACATTCCCCAAATTCCCAAATTCCCCAAATTCCCAGATTCCCCAAATTCTCCACATTTCCCAAATTCCCAAATTCCCCAAATTCCCAGATTCCCCAAATTCTCCACATTCCCCAAATTCCCAAATTCCCCAAATTTCACAAATTATCCATCACCAAATTACCAAATCATAAAATTTCCAAATATTAATGCAAAAAATCTCAGTATTTCTATGATTTAGCAACTACCTTAAAACTAGCGCGCATAATTTCCCTACGTAACTTTGTTCTAATATCGTACGCCATAAAATAACTTCACAGCATCGATTTCTCGCAGCAGATAAACATACCATCGTAGACAAATAAACCGACGACGTTGGTCCGGAAAAACAAAGAATCGATCGACGAATGCGTCCGCATTTTCGACGATTTAAGGAACGTTGTGAGTTTCACGCCTTCGGCCATCTTGGATCGCGTCCAAAGTCAAAAAAGCTCAGTTCCCGGAGTCGTTCCTGTTTTTCGCGGCTGTGTACGTCCCTGCCACGTGATATTTCAGCCAAGAAAAAGGAGGAAACGAAGAGCCAACCGTTTCGGTGATTTTAAGAGAATTTACTGAACCAATTGGGGAATTTCGTGAAACTTCTGAACTGCGAATGGTTGCACAACTTTTACATTATCTTAAAATTGCTCCAATTTCAAATTGTATTTTAAATCTTGCAGTCGAGTTGGAATTCTAAAAGAGAATTAAGTACATATAACGTTAAACAAGAAAATGAAATAAAATATAATTTAAACATTATCTTACCCTAAGGTTATTAAATTGTCTGAACGTTGTGCTTGATATAGAAATTATTTTAAAGTGAAATGATGACAACGAAAAAAACGATGTAACAAAATCGTTATTCTGCGAATTTTTAAAAGAGACACGTCGTTGAACAAAAAAATTCGTAATATTATATTTTCCGTCGTGCACCGTGTTTTATCGTGTTTAGAAAACTGCGAATTTACCACCCGTGAAAATAGCCGCAACAGCAGTGTTACACAAACTTTTCGTTATTTGATAACAAATGATTTTTTCCGTTTATTGCACAAACAGATAACTAAACGAATACTCGGTTGTATTAAAACTGCTCCTGCTTCCGGGCGTATCGTAAAATGTGTTTGCCGCTGATAAAACACCGTGGTAAAAATTAAAAAAAAAAAAAAAAAAAAATAATGACGAGAACGATCAGACCGCATAAAAAAATGAGAAATAAAATACAGAAATGTTTACAGTTTTCCAATTAATAGAACGCACAAAAGTCGTTGAAACCTGTTTCAAAGCATGTCCAATCTTTACAGAATGCCAATAACACGTAGACAAACAAGAAATGAAAAATCGAGATCAACAACTTTCGATGTGAATGAGTTTACAGCCAATCGACAGAAACAGAAATAAATTCGAAGAACAAATTTCAAAAACACCCATATGCTCCTATGAAAAACATGTACCTGGTCATGGAAACAACCGAAAGCATCGCAAACAGACGAATCAATCGAAAAAACAAGCAACTAATATTGGAATATAACATCGTGAAAACGGAAGAAATGTTTCATACTCTCGTTATATTGCCATTTTTTATACACGCTGTTGCGTTCCATTTAAATCTGTAGAGCTCGTCGCTATTTTGAAGGAATATTTCCAGGTATCGATATTTCAATATCCCTAGATACAGATATCTAGATTGCGATACACCTGTATGTATATTGATATATCTAGGTACCAATGTTCCTAGATATCGATATCCCTAGATTCCGATATTCTTAGATTTCAGTATCCTTAGATTCCGATATTCCGAAATTGAAATATTCTTGGATGCCGATATCCCTAGATGCCGATATCTCTAGATGCCGATATCCCTAGATTCCGATACCCCTACATTCTGATATTCCTACATTCCGATATCCCTACATTCCGATATCCCAAGATTCCGATACCCCTACATTATAATATCCCTACATTTCGATATCCCTAAATTCCGATACCCCTACATTCTGATATCTCTACATTCCGATATCCCTAAATTCCGATACCCCTACATTCTGATATCCCTACATTCCGATATCCCCAAATGCCGATATCTCTAGATTCAGATATCCTTAGATAATGGAATCCCTAGGTTCAAATATCCCTAGATAACGATATCCCTAGATTGTGATATCCCTAGACTCCGATATTCCTAGATTGTGATATCCCAAGATTCCAACATCCCTATGTTCCGACATCCCTATATTCCGATATCCCTAGATTCCGATAATCCTAGATTGCGATTTCCATAAATTCCGATATACCTAGATACCAATATTTCTAGTTATCGACGTCCCTAGATATCGGTGTGTCTAGATTCCGATATCCCTAGATACCGACATCCCTAGATATCCTAAGACCTCGACCTTTCTATACAGAAATATCCCTAGGTCCTAATATTCCCGAGTAGCGATATCCCTGAATACTGATATCCATATATACCGATATCCTAAATGGATAAAAGAGAACGGAATGTTTATCGACAAATTTCTGAAATAATAAGCGTGGTTTCGTTTTCCGATACGTATGGGAAGAATCTCGGTTGCTATTATCCGTGACTGGTTCTGATGGGAAGCTCGTGTGTCTGGTTTTGTTCTCGCGTGTTATGCATTCTGCCTTTGGCAGGAAAAAAGAGCGGGATAATGATGACAACTACGTCCGCGAGTAACCTACACGAGTCCCCGACGAGACCCGGTGCAACCCGTTTTCACGGGTTGCGATTTTCTCTAACCGTGTTGCTTCTTAAACGGTGAATTTATTAAAGTCGGCTGTTCCTTAATGAGATTTCTGTGCTGGCACCACGACGTTGTTCTTCTACGAGCCAGGGCTTTAGCAGACTTTATGGCTGCTTCAGTTTACACCGGGGAAGTTACCGGTAACTAAAGGATAAAGTCTTGTTAGCTTACACGCGGTTCGGTTATTCTTCTTAATACACGAGTGTAATTCTAAGACCGCCGCGTTAATACCCTCAACGATGCGTACCGGAAGGGATATACATTTTCTCGAGATGCTGGTCGGTGTGCGCTTTCTTCGTGATACTTCAACATTCAACGTGGCCTCCATACGCTAACGAACACTTCGATTCTTTTATCTTTCGTTTTGTTAACGAATTTAACAGTGCCTTGATCGGTATATTTGGTAAATTGATACTATCGAGATTAACACATTCGTAAATTGAATGATTGGTTCGTTGATTGATTAATACGTTAGCCGATTGGTACATGGCTGGATTACTGCATTGATACTTTGACGCATTGAAAGATTCGTAAATTGGTGGATAAGTAAATTCATAGATTGATAGATTGATAGATTGATAGATTGATAGATTGATAGATTGATACATTGATAGATTGATAGATTGATAGATTGATAGATTGATAGATTGATAGATTGATAGATTGATAGATTGATAGATTGGTAAATTGGTAGTTAGCTGCATTGGTAGGCTGGAAGATTTGTAGATTGATAGATTGGTAGAGCGGTAAATTCGAATATTAGTAAATTGATAGGTTGGTTGATTGCTAGCTTGGTAGAATGGCAGATTGGTAGGTTGGCAGTTTGTTACATTGGTAGATTGGTAGATTGATCGACTGATTGCTGGATTGCCATATTAGTGGATTGATAGATTAATAGATTAGTACATTGGTTCATTGGTACATCGATATGTTAATGCATTGGTAGACTGATACATTGGTAGATTGATACATTGGTAGATTGATAATTGTACATTGATACCGATGTGTAAATATTAATACAGTACCACGAAAAGAATAAATAAACACAAATTAAATGTTAACTAACTGAACTTCATTTCTATACAACAAATCTTGCTGTTATGTAATATTTGATCGACCCGCAGAAAACTGAGAATATTTCCGAATATCGTGGCAAACGCAAGACGAATATACAATACGTTATTCCGATGGAAACGGCTGAAATCATTTAAACAATCTCCGATCGAGCGCGACCGATCGCGAACAGAGCGAATCACGATCTCCGGACGCAACACGGCAGAAACGAGGCGTCGCTGTTGCGTAGTTCGATTCGAGCAATCTCGAATCGAATCTAATCGAATCGACACTCGGGGGTATTCGAGCGTAAGGTCGCCGGCGAAGAAAGGCAGCCGAACGAGCGGAAAATAGGAAAACAAAGACGGCCAATCAATCCCGAATGCCTGGAACAGAAAGAACGAAAAGGAATACACATTTCGTTATTTGGTGCGCGAGCATTGGTATTCGGCATGAAGAAGATTACAAAAGATAACGGTTCCGAATGCGGCAACTATCTCGTACGCAAACAAAGAGGAAAATGGAATCGCTGGTGAAATGTACGGACTAAGGAAGATGGATATCTTTGATGGGACGTTGTCACAAAGAGCCCCGGGAATGGAAGGAGAATAATGGAACGTTCCTCGCGAAGAAGGCAGCGTAATCGAAAGAAAAACATGCCGCAATAATGGAAAGTTTCGCGTCACTTTTTCCCTCGCAAGACCGATTACTCCGGCTACGGATATTTGTACCCTACTTTTGCATCCGCCCTCCTTCCATCGTAATTGGCCACGGAAATCATTCTTGCGTATTTCCATGCGAGTCCCCGTTATGAAATACACACTTCATCGCGATCTCCGTGATTGCTTATCGATCATAAGTAATGAACACGCGGTGAAAATAAAAAGAAGCGGAGTTTCAATGGATTCATCAGTGTCTGAAGACGAGATGAAATTCTTATTCCTCTAGGAGAATTTCATGCAACTCGAGGAAGATCGAGTTTTATAAATGAATGTTTCTTTTCGATTATTTATTTCGCGATGAAAGGAGAAAAGTTTGTACGGGTCGTGGAATCGGACTTTTGGAATTTTAATTTATGGTTTAATAGAATTCTTAGGTACCGTCGGGGGATCATAGGTCGCGGTGAAATCGGTGGCACGCGTGACGTTAACGAGGGCAAGTTGCCCCGGACATTCCACGTGGAAAAGATCCATAAAGGATTTCGTGGAACGTTCCAATAACCAAAGAAGCCGGTGATTTATCGCTGCTCGGATTCTTCGATGTACCAGCGAAAGATATTTCATACGGTAACGTTCGACGATCGCTGTCGGCCATGCGGTTTAAACTGCTCCGCAAAAATGACGGCCATAAATGTTCGATCGTACGATTGGTACTTAAATTTTCTAATGGCGCTCGGTTTCTTTGTTGACTTTGTTACATTTTGTTTTTAGCTCGGAAATGTTGTTGCTACTTTTGATACGAACATTTGGGATTTTTAGATTCTTGGGGTTTTGGGACTCTGGGGTAGTTTGCAATTTGAGGAATTAGGAATTTTGGAATTTTGGTTATTTAGATTTAGAGAATTTAGAGAATTTAGGATGTTATTTTAGGATATTTGACGTTTGGGATTTTTTGGGAGCTTGGTGCTTTGGATTTTAGAATTTAGGGAGTTTGGTGATAAAGAATTTTAGAATTTAGGGATTTTGGGATTTTGGTACTTTAGACTTTTAGAATTTGGGGAATTTGGAATGTTGGTATTTTGGAACTTTCGAACTTAGGGAGTTTGGTAATGTACAGTTTTGGAATTTAGGGATTTTGGGATTTTGGTACTTTAGACTTCAAGAATTTGGAAAATTTGGGACGTTGGTATATCAGAGAGTACTTTAGTACTTTAGAATTTTAGAATTTACTTTGAAACTTTGGTACTTCATAAATTTGAGATTTTTGAAATTTTGGGATTTTCTTACTCTTAAGACTTTTCGATGTTTTAAAATTTTTAGATTCTAATGTTTCAGAGATTTTCAATTTCCACCAATTCTCAAAATTTTCTAAGTTCTATCAATTCTATCAATTGAATTGATTGTATGAATTATATCAATTCTATCAATTCTATCAATTCTATCTATTGTACCAATAGTATGAATTCTATCAATTGTACCAATTGTATCAATTCTATCAATTCTATCAATTCTATCAATTGTACCAATTGTATCAATTCTATCAATTCTATCAATTCTATCAATTCTATCAATTCCATCAATTCTACCAAGTCTATCAATTCTATCAATTCTATCAATTCTATCAATTCTATCAATTCTATCAATTCTATCAATTCTACCAATTCTATCAATTTTATAAATTCCCAAAATCTTGAAAATCTCCAAGATTCCAAAAATTCGCGTAACCCGTTAAAATATTTATTTAATCCCCGTAAGCATGGTTGAACGAGTTAAAAAAGAAAACATGTTCCCCGATTTAGGTCGAGAACTATCGTACCGAGAAGCGTAGAAACGAAAATTCGTGGATCAAGTGTTGGAATTATGGTTGAAAAATAGTAGTAATTACGAAGGGTGGCGTTTGTTGTCCCTGGGAAATTCTCGTCGCTTTGTTCCGAGACGGGTTCACAGAGCAAAACAATGAACAACACGACGATATTTCCTTCACGTTGGTCCAAGCGAATAATGTCTCTCGTTGATTCCCTACACTCTTACCCTACGTGAAAGAACTTCCAGGCCTTTTATCTTCGAATATCCTGGATAGTCTGCAGTGGACACGGATGAACAGTTGTCGAATTCCTTTTTTATTCGTTCATCAAGAACTTTTTCTAATTATTCTCGACGGTCAGACTCTTCTTAATTAGCCACGACGCCAAGAACGATTTCTTTATTGTCTTCGATTCGAGGAATTAAATTTCATCCCCTATTCATGCCGCGAGGGAAGTTGAAGAATATCAAATTCACTGAGTTCGGAAACGGAACAGTTATTAAATATTAAGGTTTCTAAGATTCAGTTTTAAATTTCAGAAATTTGATATTCCTTGATTTCGACTCTTTTATGGTACTAAAACTTAGGTTCGAAAATCGTAGAAATCTTGAAACACGTTTCAATAGTTTCAAATTCCTGAAATTGTAGAATCTCAAAGTTTCGGAATTTAAAGAAATTTTAATGATACCATGGATTCTAGGAATTTTGGGAATTATATTTTGAAAATTTACGAACTTACTCGGGAGGTTAAATATTCGGAACTCTAACATAGAAGCTTGATAATTTAGAATTTTGGGAATTGTGAAATTTATGGGGCTGAAAATGAAAAAATTTAGAATTTTAAGTATTTAAAAGTTGAGAAGTGGGTATTTGGAATATTAACAATTTAAGAATTTGTAAATTTCTCAATTTGTAAGTTTAGAAACTTGAAAACTCAGAAATATGGAATTTATGAGTTGCGGTGTTGAAAATGTGAAAATTTTCGAAGAATGACTTCATCCCTTACAAAACGCACCACCAATAACCCCCTGCACATGTATCTCTAAATCGCCAAGTACAAGCTTAAAGGGTTGAATAGCACGCCGCAAATTTTCCAAAAAGCAACCAACTAAAATAACCGATATCAAAGTGAAGAATAATTTCATCCCTTAGAAAACCTCCAACAACGCCCTGCACGTATCACATTTAAATCATCAAACTTCCAAGTTATCAGAGGGTTGAAAAGCGCAATACGAATAAACCCCGCGATTATTCCCTCCACCCCTGCGCAATTATTTCTCAGAAGGTTTTACCACGCGGAAACATCCCCCAATCTCCGGACACACGATAGCTTCGTGTATTTTTTTTTTTTTCTGTCTCATCCCCGGCGTAATCGTTTTGTCGCGAACGATCAATCGATTCGCGGTCGAACACGGCTTAGCCGAGCGTGTTTATTCGTCGCGAGGTTGCCAGACATCTCGAGAGCCGCGAATGAATTTTTCTCGATCGGGATCGAGGGGTGGGTGCTGCGAGGCGCGATCAAATCACCGTTCTTTCGACGGATTTATTCGTTTGTATCGCCTACGGCGTACAATCAGCGCGCCCGAGTGTTCCCTTTCATTTGCCCGTTTCGTTTTTCTGCCCTCCGCGCGAATTATTTTTTCTTTCTCCTTTTTTCGACTCGGCGTTGAAACGTTTCGAAATCACGGATACCGTGTGGGAAAGCATTTTGTTGCTATTGTGGGTTCCATTGCTCTTTTTAGCATTCGTGCGCGGCACTAACCCTTTTTACCTTGTGTACAGTGGATTTCTACACGCGATACGCGAATAAGTTAAAAATGGTAATGCCGTGATTTGGTTTTATTACTTTCATATTCTACGAAGGGTTATATTTTAAAATGGATGCTGAAATTCGTTGCGAATTTTATGGAATTTATTCTTTTGTTAATATTACTGCAATAATCATTTATTTTAGTTTCAAATATTTTTAGAAACAAATGCGTTGTTTGAGGTTTTAGGGTATTATTAGTTTTGAGATCATTTTTTTGTGTTTATTAGAAAAATATTTATTGCTTTAATTATAGGGGTTGTGGTTTTTGTTAAATTCACAAATGTCTGAATTCGACAAGTTTGTAAATTCTTTGATGCCTAAATTTCTAGATCCGCAAATCCCTAGATCGTCAGATTTCTAGTAAGTTCCTAGACTCTCAAATACCCCAAATACCTCAGATCCACCAGATCCCCCAGATCATCAACATTTTCAAACTTCCAGATTCCCTTTTTAGAATTCTCCAAATCTCAAATTCTCAAATTTCCGAGTTTTGAAATAGTTGAACCCCAAAATTTCCAAATACCAAATTTAAAATTTCTTGAATCTCTGAATCCATAAATTCGTAAATTCCTAAATCCCTAAATCCCCAAATCACTAGATCCCATAATCCCCAAATTTCCCGATCCCTAAATTTGTAAATGTCCAAATACTAAAATTTGAATATCGAAAAGTTCCCAAATCTCAAAATTTATAAATTTTAAAGTCTTAAAATTCGTAAGTCCCTAAATCCCTTCGTAAGTCCCTAAATCCCTAAATCCCTAAATCCCTGAATCCCTAAATTCCTAAATCCCTAAATCCCTAAATCCCTAATACCCTAAATCCCTAAATCCCTAAATCCCTAAGTCCCTAAATCCCTAAATCCCTGAATCCTTAAATCCCAAAACCAAAAAATCCTAGAATCCCTAGAATTCCGAAATCTCTAGAATCCCGAAATCCCTAGAATCCCCAAATCCCCAAATCCCTAGAACCCCCAAATCCCTAGAATCCCCAAATCCCTAGAATCCCCAAATCCCGAAATCCCAAAATCCCAAAGCCCCCAAATCTCCAAATATCAATATCCCCAAACATAAAAATCCCTAAAATCCCTAAATTCCCCAATTTCCATATCCCCAACCACCCAAACCAAAACTAAAGAATTAGTCAATACAAAAATCTCGGACAAAATCTGCATAACGTCCACATAAACTCTGGTCCTAAACCAAACGAGTTTTTAATTACGCTAATTAACCCGGCCGATGAACGGTAATCATTGGTACCTTACCGTAGACACATTTCAAGCCTCGCCACGTTTCGTGGAGCATTCCGCGAAACAAAGTAGCTGGACGCTGTTGTTCGCCAGGCTATCGCTGCTTGCTCGAGGTCGGGGGTTGTGACTGGCAAGGGTGGTATGGGGTGGATCGATAGGTGAGGCGCATGGCCACAGTGAACCACGGCCGTGGTGCACATCACCGAAAACTTTTAGCCCTGGAACAGCGTTGTTTCCGTGTTCTATGAGCGTGTTGTCTTCGTTAACCTGCCACGAAAGAGCAACGCTGCCTGTCCACCCACCCACCCTTCGACCACCCTTCCTGCACCCTCTCAACCCCTTCAGAAGCTTCGTTCTACGTCCGGTGACGTGCCACGCGTCACTTGCATCGCGTTCTTCGCGAATGCACGGTTTTAATTAGGCGCTGAATGCGAATTGCACTCGCGAGGAAGGGCTCCTTGTTTTGCTTTCGCTCGGGGCTACTGGAAATGGGTCAGACGCGTGTTTAGGATTATAATTGCTGTCTTCTTCGTTCAGACAACACCTTCAAATTCATTTCCATTATCCGTTTAAACATATACGTTTATTAAAAACATCCTCCACTTTCATCTACTTTATGAACGTCTTTGAGATTGCAGTCGGCTTCGAACGGAGATGCTGATTTTAGAGAGCTTAAATGATTCTGTCAAAGCGGACTCTGGTTTGAAAGACATTTTTGCGATAATATATTGAGTATGCTCGTGTTTATCAAATATTTTATATAGGGTGACAATCAGTTGTGTAATATTTGCTGAAAAGTCTAGCGTGAATGCTTACAAATCTCAGTCACGAATGCACCAGGGATTTTTTCTCTCCATCAATTTCCGTAATGGAAATGCACTTTTTATGTATTTCTACGTTTTATCCTACACAGACAAAGTACATTTATCATATTATTCTGATTCAATGAAATATTAATAAATCTCCTAGTACATAAATAATTTCCGACAAAAATTTATGTAAAAATAATTTGTCGAAGTGTTCTCCGAATTCTGAAATTCTAATAATTTAACGGTATAAATAGTACAAAAATAATTTCTAAGAAATGTACATAAAAATGTGCCCTAGTTAAATATTCACAAGATACAAATTTTGCAAAATTTTGCAAACGCGGTAAAAAATTTGTAGACGTGATTTTTAATGGAAATTGATTTTCGGCGATGATCGTGCGGCTTTATGACCGCCGTAGCGTTTTTCGTCGTTCTCGTTATCTTAATGCCCGTATCGTAGTTGGTACGCTCAGGTGTCCCATAATTTTCTACGTGATCGCATGTGCCACGTGCACGGTACACGCTTAGAACACCCGGGGCTATTATCACGGGCGCGGAGTGTACACACACTGGTCATCGCCGGGGACAATAGACGAGGGTTTGTTTCGTCCAACTGGCCGTGGAGCTCTCTCTCGCTTTCCCGAGCCGAATTTCATTTTCCGATAGAACCCGTGACAAACTGCACCGATGGGCTGCGGTGAAACGAGCTTCTCTCTGATTAGAAACGCTGATCGCCGCCGTTGTTGTCGCCATTGTTGTAAGCGCCGGCTCCGTTCCACGCTTTTTGCATCGACGAACATGTACACCGTTCGAATTTGATTGACCTTGTACTGCCCGATCACATTCTATAATACTTTCCTAATTGTTGCAGATTTTACATCTTTTATTCGTACATTTCGATGAATCCATATATTCGTCACTTTTTATATGCAGAGGTTATGTCGAATCATTTTTACTACTGTTTTCTGTGCTATTATAGTATCATTGTTTATATCATCATTTAATTTAGAATATTATTACTAGCTATTTTGTGTAAGCACTTTTGTAGATGTTACTTTTAATCATTTTCACTACTGTTTTGTATTCTGTATTATTATAGTATTATTGTTTGTATTATCATTTAATTTAGAATATTATTACTAGTTATTTTGTGTAAGCACTTTTGTAGATGTTATTTTTAATCATTTTCGCTACTGCTTTGTATTCTGTGTTATTATAGTATTATTGTTTGTATCATCATTTAATTTAGAATATTATTACTAGCTTTTTTGTGTAAGCATTTTTGTAGAAGTTATTTTTAATCATTTTCACTACTGTTTTGTATTCTGTGTTATTATAGTATCATTGTTTGCATTATCATTTAATTTAGAATATTATTACTGGTTATTTTGTGTAAGCACTTTTGTAAATGTTACTTTTAATCATTTTCACTACTGTTTTGTATTCTGTGTTATTATAGTATTATTGTTTGTATCATCACTTAATTTAGAATATTATTACTAGCTATTTTGTGGAAGCACTTTTGTAGATGTTACTTTTAATCATTTTCACTACTGTTTTGTATTCTGTGTTATTATAGTATTATTGTTTGTATTATCATTTAATTTAGAATATTATTACTAGTTATTTTGTGTAAGCACTTTTGTAGATGTTATTTTTAATCATTTTCGCTACTGCTTTGTATTCTGTGTTATTATAGTATTATTGTTTCTATCATCATTTAATTTAGAATATTATTACTAGTTATTTTGTGTAAACATTTTTGTAGAAGTTATTTTTAATCATTTTCACTACTGTTTTGTATTCCGTTATTGTACTATTGTCTATAGTGAATATTATTTTATTATTAATTTTCCTTAAACCTCAAGTTCCCCGACTTTCAAAATTGACCAAATTATGTTAGCAGAGTAATGTCACCTAAAACTGCCAATTCGAAACGAGAACGCTTAAAGCGGCAATATAACGAGATTCTGCTGTAGCAGCGATCCGTTGGCGAAAAATCTGTATCAGTTGCTCGTAAGCGGGCAGAACACGGTAAACCGTGCTCCTCGAGCGAATCGAGAGCCTAATAACTGGAACAAAGTCGAGCACCGATCGATGTTCTCGAGCAGCTCCGTTCGCGAAGCCGAGTTTTCGTCCTCTCGAGCCTCAAAGCCGGGCCGAAAGTTCGCCAAGTAGCAAGAATCATTTTTGCTTGCTCGATGAATCTCGGCTTACTCGGGCAAAGTGAAAAGTCCCGGGTTGCCGGGCGTTTCAACGACCCCTGGGACAGCACGAACGGTATTCATTACGAAAAAGTTGACTCGCAAGCTTCCTTCGGACACCCTCCTTCGAATCAGAATTATTTCAACGCGTTGATTGCTGCGTGAAATTCAACAAAAATATTTTTCCTGTTCTATTTACTTACCTTCTTAATTCGACAGAAAGACAGATTTATTAACAAATGGCCGCTCACACGTGTGATGATTGATGAACGTAGGTGCTTCAATATTTTGTACAATTTGCAAACAATTATTTGTACAAATTCCCATAATATATATCCTACAAATATTTACTACTATTAAATTAAGTACTGATTTTGTTGAATGTATAAAACCTGACCTAACCTCTACAGGAATATTTTTCCTTGAGAAATAATTGCGTTTGTTGAATGTATTTATTTGCAGCCGATTAGTTGGGGAAACTTGATAGCTTGTAACAATTGTTATTCGAGGTTGATTCTTGAAGAAACTGGGGCGATCGGTAAAGAAATTAACGAGAGAAAAAATTGGATACCCCAACGGACGACTATTTTCACTACGCTATCTTCTTCAATCCCAGTGCAACCGGGCGAACGAATCTTTCTTAACAAGAGACGAATCCTTTTCTACTTTTTCTCTCTCTTTGAAACTGTCTACCGAAACGAACATAATTCTAGAGTAATAGTGTTGGATAAAAGTGTGTATAATATATAGATTCACTGTTAGACGAACTCTTTTGATGTTTCCTTAAAACTACTTCTTCAACGAATTTATTAGTTCCAATACAACGGAGAAAGATTTAATATTTAATCTCGAGTTTCATGAGTACTAATATTTTTTACAGGCAATTCAACAAAATTCATTGCAATATAAAATTTCAGTACTCATTTAAGCACACTGCATTCATTGACTTTCATAAAACGTGTAATGTACACATGTGTTCCCAGTGTACTCATATGAGTACAGTACTAAAGTTTGTAATATGAAGAGATGTATTATTATTTTTATTATAACAAAAGGTTTTATTTGCTCAATAAAGTTGTATTGAATATCTGTACAAGCATCATTTAAAAAAAAAAAAAATGCTCGTGGGAACACATGGGTTAAGCAACGTTGCGGTAGTGGAGCAAAGTGACCACTTCTTAATAGCACCATTTAATATTTGATAAGTGAACTGTTTCGGTGAATGAGATCAATTTTCAAGTACATGAATGTATAGATTGAGAAATTTGGAAAATTAGAAATTTTGGTACTTGGAAATTGAGAAATTGAGGAACCTAGAAATTGAGGAACCTAAAAATTGAAAAATCTAAAAAATGAATTGGGGAATTCATTTGGGGACATGAATTAATGGATGTAGAAATTGAAAAATTTAGAAGCTGAGAAACCTAGAAATTGAGAAATGTAGAAATCTAGAAATTAAGAGATGTAGAAATTGAGAAATCTAAAAATTGAGAGATGTAGAAATTGAGAAATCTGAAAATAGAGAGATGTAGGAATTGAGTAATCTAAAAATTGAGGAACCTAGAAATTGAGAAATCTAGAAATTGAGAGATGTAAAAATCGAGAGATCTAGAAATTGAGTAATCTAAAAATTGAGAAACCTAGAAATTGAGAAATCTAAAATTTGACAGATGTAGAAATTAAGAAATCTAGAAATTGAGAGCTCTAGAAATTCAAAAACCTAGAAATTGAGAAATCTAAAAATTGAGAGATCTAACATAGAAATTGAGTAATATAAAAATTGAGAAACTTAGAAATTGAGTAATCTAAAAATTGAGAAATCTAGAAATTGAGAGCTCTAGAAATTCAAAAACCTAGAAATTGAGAAATCTAAAAATTGAGAGATCTAACATAGAAATTGAGTAATATAAAAATTGAGAAACCTAGAAATTGAGTAATCTAAAAATTGAGAAATCTAGAAATTGAGAGATGTAGAAATTGAGAGATATAGAAATTGAGTAATCTAAAAATTGAGAAACCAACAAATTGAGAAATCTAAAATTTGACAGATGTAGAAATTAAGAAATCTAGAAATTGAGAGCTCTAGAAATTGAGAAATCTAAAAATTGCGAAATCTAAAAATTGAGAGATGTAGAAATTGAGTAATCTAAAAATTGAAAAATCCAAAAATTGAGAGATGTAGAAATTTGATACTGGCAAGTTAACGTCCCTCTAACGTTGTCATTTGCGCATCGGTCTGCATAAACAGAGGATTACTTTCGTCCGTAAGTCCTGTCGTTTCATTTCTGACCTTTTCATTAATTTCACGAACAAAGACAGCGCCGCGTTAATACCCCTATCTAATGTCTTCCATTAAAATCTCGCGCTACTCTTGCCACGTATAAATGCACCTTTAAATAGAACACAGCCTGTAATTTATTTCCAACGAGCGTCGGCTATTTCACGCGTCTATCGAAACTCCTCCGCGCGTCCTCCCCCGGGGGTCGCAAAAAGGATAACGAAGGAACAAATTCTTGCGAACTCGGCAAATTGTCTTCTCTTTGCAGGGCGGAGGATTCTTGAGTTACAAAAGAAAAGTTTTTCTATATTTCGTTGTTGTTTTGCACGGTTCCGTTTTCAGTTAACTTTAAAGGCGCTTTCAGGTGCACGGTTACAGAAGCAACTGGGTTAACAGGAACGTAGTTTCGATAAACGTTAAAAGGATACTTGCTACGGTTTCTCTTTGTTAAATAGTAATGGATAGTTTACAGACTTAAAGTTTACTAACAACGTTTCGTAACGTGTAAGCATGGATTTTTCTTCTTGAAATTGAATAGAACTTTTTTGAAAAGCAACTATTAGATGTGATTAATCAGGACTTGGTCTTCTTCTTACAACAAAATATTAACTGTTCGAGCCTATCATGATTTCACTACTCTAAAATTATTAATATTTTGAAAGACAGTGAGTCTTCAGGTCGACTTACCTTCACACAGGTCTTCACACGGCTTGCAGGTAGTATTCATGTACGCAGTCTATTTAATATACTCTAGGGTGGTGAGACCCATAAGGTATATAATAGAATAAGATACCGATATACCATTAGAATAAGATACCGATGTCAATCCAGTTGGTGCGTGATCTGACCCAGGTGTTTAGATTATACTCTATAAAATTGCCGTTAATATTCGAACAAATCGATTAAAAAATTGAAGAATAAAGCAAAAAGGACGATTAAGGAACTGGCGAAAGAGAAAGGAGAGAACAAACGCTCTTTCGTTGCAGTGAGACTCTCGACACCGAGAGTCGAAGTTAATTCGATGTTAAAACAATTCTTATTGTCTCGCTGGACGAGGAGGTGCACTTGAAACGCTCAAGTTGCTTCCTACCAAAGAGCTGTTCAATGTCGATTGCTGGAAGGAAATGGGCAGTGAAATAAATTTGTTTTATTTGAATTAACACTTTCGTCTTTGGGATAAATCGAAGAGGCAGGATGAAAATCTGCTGTGACGTTCAGTTTTAGGATATTAAATATATTTTGGAGAGTTTCAGATCGATAAGTTTGCAAATTGCCAAATTTTTGGGTTCTCAAATTTTTTAATCCTGAAATCTCTAAATACCCATTTTCTCAAGTTTTTATGTAGCTCCTGAATTTTCAAATTGTTGAACCATCATTTTCCTTGATATATGTCACCAAATTCTCAAATTTCCAAATTTGCAGGCCTTCGTATACCCTAATTTCCAAATTTCCAAGTTACCAAATCTTTATATTCCTAAATTCAAAAAAAAATCTTCATATATCCCCAAATTTCTAATTTCCCTACTTGCCATATCCCCATATCCCTATACTCTCAACCACCTAAATTCCCCAACTTCTAAGATGCCCATATCTCCATACTCCCAAATCTCCATTTCTCCATATCTACAAATCCCACATATCCCCATATCCTCATATCTCCACATTCCCATATCCTTATATCTCTATATTCACTTATGCCTAACTTCACATATCACCATATCCCCATGTCCTCACATGCCCAAATCTTCTTATCCCCATATCCCCATGTCCCCATATACTCACGTGCCCAAATCTCCGTATCCCCAAGTCCACATATTCCCACATCCCCATGTCCCCATATACTCACATGCCCAAATCTCCTTATCCCCAAGTCCACATATCCCCATATCCCCATGTCCCCATGTCTCCATATCCCCGTATCCTCACATGCCCAAATCTCCTTATCTCTAAGTCCTCATATCCCCATATCCCCATGCCCCCATATACTCGCATGCCCAAATCTTCTTATCCCTAAGTCCACATATCCCCATATCTCCATGTCCCCTATACTCACATGCCCAAATCTCATCCCTAAGTTCACATATCCCCATATCCCCATGTCCCCACGTCTCCATATGCCCATATCCTCATATGCCCAAATCTCCTTATCCCCATATCCCCAAATCCCCAATTTCCAAAATCTCCAAGTCCCCAAATTGAAACTTCCCACATCCCCAAATCCTCCAATACCAAATATCCCAAATTAAGTCCAAAACTTTCCAAATTTCACAAGTTCCAAATTTAAAAAGCCCAAAGTATAATGCACAATATGCGATCTACGATTGCATTGCACATCTTCGACCTTGTTACGCGACTCTACGTACCTGCAGAAATATGAAGCGACTAAACAATAGTTAGCGCATATCCAAAGCAATTCTCATTTGTTATTTCGATGAACAATTTTCAATCAAGTTGGTTAGATTTGCTGCTCGTTAACCGGGTTCGTTCAATCTAGTTTTCACTGGAACACCGTCGAAAGCAATATTCGTGACGGCGCTTGTTCACAAATTAATTAACAGTGAGAAGGAAGGGGACACTGAATGCCGCCGGTTGGAAACTTCTTAGTGCCTTTAATCAACCGTGAGGAACGCGAGGTGGAAAACGAGGGGATGCTGAACATTCTCTGCGAAACTTAGAAATTCGAGAGTATTTCGAATGGCCTTATGCGAGCATTTTCAATTGCGTAACTTTCCGCGCCGTATAATTTCCGAATAAAGCGTTGGAACTCGAATCGAGCTTCTTACATCAACGTTTGCGCGACTCGGGCTTCTCTCTTTACGCTTTCCTCTCTCTTTATCGACCAGATCGTTCCCTCCTTCGAAATATCACCAACGTTCTGATATTCATTGAACACGAATCTCTTACCGTTTTGGTGGCATTCAAACTTTGGCTGCATTATTTTGAATGGTGATGGGACTTGGTGTTACAAAATTAGGACATCGGAGATTTGAGGTCTTTCAAATTTCTATAAATACCCGAAATTGCAAAGTTATATTTGAGAATTTTCAAATGTTTCAATCCTTAAATTATACATCTCTAAAACCCGAAAGAGAATCCCAAAGTTGAAAAATTCCTAACTTAATAATCCCAAAATTTCTGAAATCCCAGATTAAAAATCATCAGATATTCAAACTCCAAACAGAAGATCCCCTTTCTTCAGAAACCTTCAAATGAAAAATCCCTAAATAAATCCCGAAATATCACAATCTCAAAATTTTCGAAACTTTGAAATTTGTCGAAAAACTAGTGCACAAATTATTTAACTAGTTTAGTTCCGGCCCCAAATGCTCATATTTTCAATTACCAAGAAGCCAGCTGCGACTACAAGAGCCGCCGGTATAAAATAAAGAGAAAAGCCGGGCAACAAAAGAATACGAAACTTTTAAGAACAGAATGTACCATGAAATCCTAGAAGATACTTGTACGGTCGTTCACGATGTCGTTCGAGGGCAGTTGTCGTCCAAGTATCGAAAACAGTGCATTTTGTTCGTGTTGCCTCGAGGAGGAGGAAAGATCGACACACTCGAAACTTACCGATAGCACGAAGAAACAACGGTGGATTTACACGTGGTCGAACACGTTATTGAAGCACACACGGATCGCAACGGCTGGGCGACGAAAATAATAGGGAAACTTGTCCCATCGGGACTGGGATTTATATGGGATCGTAAATCCTGAAATATCTGCTGGCCAATACGGTATCCGGGTCAAGTGTCGGTTACTACACTCTGTGTTTGACCACCGTCAAGATCGTAGATTAGATTTAATTGCGATTAAATCCTTTAATTACCTGTGTACTGCTCCAACCGTATTGAAGCACAATTTCTGCTTTGTTCGCGACAATTGCGAGGAACAGTGTGTAATTTCGTTATGGGTACATTTTTTCTTTATTTAAGACGCTAAAACTGGAAAATTATGGTCGATCTTCATCCTGATTTGTATATTAATAATTGTAAATCATTTTAAACATATCTTAATCTAACCTAGTGTACCATAACCTCAACTTAATTCAAAGTTGATTCTGAGAAACGTGTTACATACTTGGGTTTGAAACTGTCACTGACAACTTAATTCTAATCTCACCCTAATTCTAATATAATCTGAGTAAACGTGCACTAACCTAACTAAACCTAGTCAACCCTAAATCTAATTTAAATCCAATTCTGTTCAAATTACGCACTTGAACCCGTCAGTAATAACCTAATTCTAATCTACCCCCAGTTCCAATCTAATCCGAGTAAACACACGCTAACATAACTGGACCTAGTCAATTCCACTCTAATTCAAACCTAACAAAAGCATAATTCGATACAGCGTGTAATATTACATACTTGAGTTCGAACCCGTCAGTAGCAGCATCTCCCCTTTGAAATATTGGAACAACAGTATCCGCAGGAAATAATGAACGATATTAAAATAGTTTGAAATTTAATAACAGTAATTCCAACGGCGATGCGCTTTTTGCAACTCGCTGGAATGACGTCTTTATTTCCTGATCGATGAACTTTGCGCGCGGACAACGATAAACGTCGAAAGTTGGCAGCTCACGGAGGCATCGTTCGCGAAGTTTAGGCGAGCGTCAAAAATGGAAGCTGTCTCGTGCGATCAAAAGAGACGGTCGTTGCGACGCCAACTTTTCCCTCCCCTCTGTCTACGAACGCACGAAAAATATCCTGGTGTTCGTCGAACAACGGAGAACCAACGGTCCGGTCAGCTTGTTTGGCCACGGTCCGAACCGTGGAAACCGCGGGAGGATTATCGGAGTGTCTTTAAGGAAAAACGTTATCGAGTTCTTGCAGTGGTGGCTATGCTTTCCGCCGCGAGCAATTGCCTCGGAAAGTTCGCGGACGGCGTCGAAACTTCTCTTCAACTTCGTTTCTGTCTCTTCTTTCTTTCGTCGGTGCCACGCGAAACTTGAACCGGCGACGGCCATTTTGACCCTAGCGCTGAAATACTCCCTCAGTGAAATTTCTGTATTCGAGAAAGGTTGATTGATTCTGTTATTTTAGAACCGATGTAGTGTAGGATTTTTTATTGCTATGAAAATTAGAAAGATTATTTACGTTAGAGTGATCGTATGGTTTTAGTAATCTTGATAGTGAGAAGTTTCTGGTTTGAGTAAGTGTAGCTCGGATTTATTACTTGGCTGACCATGCGTCGACTTGTACTACTAGCACTACTTATCTCTTGTTACTGATATGATTGTCTGTAATATCATTTCATTATTATACGTGTATATTTTACTTGTTACACTTACTTTTGTTATACTTATGAATACTTTCAGTAGTGTTATATCACTTTGTAATTATACATTCATACTACTTACAATAATGGCTGATCATATGTACTACTGCTTATAAACGTTATACTTACTAATGTCATAAAATAGTATTATTAGTTACTGCATTTAACTTTCTTCTTGGTACTCTTCCTGATACTGTTGCAAGAATCACTGTGTGATCATATATTGACTTGTACTACTGACAACGTCTGAGGTATACTACCTGAATTATTCTAAGTAATAATACTATATATCATTGGTTTCGATCGGTTGTGTGATTTATGACATTATTACCATAGTTGAACATATTTTGTATATGTTGACGTGTCTTCATATATTGACTTATACTACTTACTGTAACATCACATGTATCAGATAGTACTTGAGTAGTTACATTTCTGCTATTTCCATTATCTATTGCTACAAATTTTATATATTATATCCTTTATTCTTGATATTTGTAATTCATGTCTGACCATTGCCTCATACTACTTACATCGTCTACTCTCATTTACATTTTCACTACTGTCGTTATTAATGATGTTTTTATTAACAATTACTACGGCAATGTTTGTAAACTTGTATACTTATATAGTAATGCTTAATAGCAAAATCCTGAAATCTCCTCTGCAAATATTTATCAAAACTTCCCGAATAATTTTCAATTAAATCTCCCGTCTTGTCACACTCGTGACAATTTCATCTCTCGCGACAGTTACGTGCACAAAATACGTTGACACATCGTATTAACCCGTCAGTCTAATATATCATTTACACGGCAGAAATTTATTGCAACTTGTCATCCGTCTCGATCAAATATTGTCCCCAAACAATATCTATCCCGACATTAAGCCCGCCAAAACAAAAATTTGAATCGCACTTAACCGAAGAATCCCGGTTGCAGGCAAGGTATTATTAATGGATTATTTGCGGGTAAATTGCGCAACAACGATCGGCAGTTCGAGCAGAACGCGAGCGTAGAAACGGGATACGACTAATCCGTTGTTGCAGCAACGAGCGCGTGATACATTGCCGCACAAAGTGTGTCTGAACGGAGCAACCAGATAGCATATTTCTATACACACGAGGACACAGCATAATGCACCAGACCACCCAACCAGCCCTCCTGCAGGAATATTTAATCCGCTTTGGAACGCAAACAAGGATTTTATCGCAGATACACGTACCGACATCCTTCGGGCGCATTAACCGCGGCAACCATCACGTGATTTTACACGAGAACCTGCTCGATAGAGCGCCCTTTCGCGTGGAATAATTTTAAGAAGGATATTTAACACCTTTTCGATGCAAGGTGATGTAACGTTATTTATATAAAATGGTAAACGGTGCAATTAAGGGAAGAGTGCAAGATAAGAAAGGGATAGATGAGAAAGGGGAAGTTCAATTTAGTGTTGTTGGTTCATTAGGGTAATAGGAGATACCTGGATCATCAATGTCCCAATTCTACAAATTCTTAGATTGACAAATTTTTTAAGTCTTAAAGTCCTAAGTCATTTGTAAATTTCCGGATTTTCTGTCTTTTGGATTTGGAAATTCTGAACGTTTCAAATTGCGTTCCCAAATTTCCAGAAGTACCTGGATACTCAAATTTTCAGATATCTATATCCCTAAATTTCTACATCCCCCAATTTCTATATGTGAAGATTCCTAAATCTTCAAATTCCTAAATCCCCAAATTCCTTGACTCCCAAATACCTAAATCCATAACTTCACACATCCTCAAATTTTCAGATCTCCAAATTTCTACGCCCCTAATTTCTAGATCCCCAAATTTCTACGCCCCTAATTTCTAGGTTCCCAAATTTCTACACCCCTAATTTCTAGATCCCCAAATTTCTACACCCCTAATTTCTAGATCCCAAATTTCTATGCCCCTAATTTCTAGGTTCCCAAATTTCTACATCCCCAAATTCCTAAATCCCCAAATTTCTACATCCCTAATTTCTACACCCCTAATTTCTACACCCCTAATTTCTAGATCCCCAAATTTCTACACCCCTAATTTCTAGATCCCCAAATTTCTACACCTTTAATTTCTAGATCCCCAAATTTCTACACCCCTAATTTCTGGATTCCCAAATTTCTACATCCCTAATTTCTAGATCCCAAATTTCTACATCCCCAAATTCCTAAATCCCCAAATTTCTACACCCCTAATTTCTACACCCCTAATTTCTACACCCCTAATTTCTAGATCCCCAAATTTCTACACCCCTAATTTCTAGATCCCCAAATTTCTACACCTTTAATTTCTAGATCCCCAAATTTCTACACCCCTAATTTCTGGATTCCCAAATTTCTACATCCCTAATTTCTAGATCCCAAATTTCTACATCCCCAAATTCCTAAATCCCCAAATTTCTACACTCCTAATTTCTGGATTCCCAAATTGCTACACCCCTAATTTCTAGATCCCCAAATTTCTACACCCCAAATTTCTAAGTCCCCAAATTTCTATACCCCTAATTTCTACACCCCTAATTTCTAGATCTCCAAATTTCTACATCCCCATATTCCTAAATCCCCAAATTTTTACACCCCTAATTTCTACATCCCCCAATTTCTACATCTGAAAATCCCCAAATCCCCAAATTCCTTGACTCCCAAATACTCAACACCACAAATCCCCAAAATCTCTAAATTTCTCAAATCACATTCCCAACCTTAAACTTTCCAAATCTCCAAATTCATAAATTCTCAAGTCCGAAGTTCTCCATGCAATTCACCATCAAAATGTCCGAATATAAAA
This sequence comes from Megachile willughbiella, assembly GCA_945859595.2. Lineage (NCBI taxonomy): Eukaryota > Metazoa > Arthropoda > Insecta > Hymenoptera > Megachilidae > Megachile > Megachile willughbiella. The sequence goes on along the minus strand of OX243798.1, from coordinate 11,481,799 downwards.
ATCGCAAAAACTCTCACGTTTAAATCTCGTCCGACAGATCCTTATAATTTACGGAGGAGCACAATGCGGCTGTAAAGTTTCAAAGTCCCTGTTTCGTTAGTTTGGAAATAGTGCAGCACTACCCTTCGCGATTTCCGCAGAGGAATAAAACGTTTACGGTGCACACGAAGTTTCAAAAAGTTTCATATATCTTTCCGAAATGTCAGGAGCATCTGTGCTGTCGGTCAAACAGCTTTTGATAGAAAAATATTTTCTATCAACTCCCTCTAGAAATGAGCACCGCTTACGACGATTTAAATCCCATTTCTAAAATTCATCAACATTGCAACTGTTATTAGATACTCGGTACAGTCTATCGAATTTTTATCGTTCAATATTCATTTCATCAATGTTACATCACTTTATATGTTCAAATAAATAACAATATTTCATTTATTATAACAGTTATTTCTACTACCCAAATAATGTTACACAGAATTGTATTTGAGGTCCCGAACAAAACCTATCGAATTTCTTCACTATGTTGATTCATCGCATAATTTCTCTGATTTCAAAAAAGAATTTATCTAAAATCCTTCCCAAGAAGATTACAATTACACCCCGAAATGAATTTTCATCGTAATTTTCGTGGAGAATCGTACTCGAAAAAATTCTCATTTGAAATTCCGCTCGCGTATGTATTCGAAACCGTGGCATGTTTTCCATAGTGCGACGACATTTAATTAGAAGACGATCGACAAAATCGAGCCGGAAGACACGTCGGTTATTATACACTTAATACGTGGCTGTCAGCGAGTGCACGTAGTCTGTTCGCGAACGAGTCACCGTTTCGTGTCGAGGATATCATCTTGACCCGAAGATCCACGGCAGACTATGCATTTGCTAGTCAGCAGCATTGCTCGACTCCGTGGCTCTCGAGTGTACACGTACACCGCCACACGAATCGACCGGTTTTTTATGCATGCGAGGGGCTGCGAAAGGGGTTGCAACCCTTCACGGGACACTTTAACCCCGGCGTCGCTTAGCGAAATAGAGCGTCGCGAGTGGCATCGAAATTTCGTGGAGCACGTTTGAATGTTCCGCGAGTGTTTCGCAAGATGATTGCTTTCGTTGTACGGTCGGAGTGGAAATTGCTGGGGTTGATGCTCTTCTGTTGGAGTGCTTCGATAGACTACGATCGGTATTTTGATTTGCGTCGGGTTCCAACATTTTTTACTAATTTTATACTTTCATTAGGATTCTTACTTGGAAATATTGCCAAACATGTACTTGCAATTTCTTATTCCTGAAACTTAACCTTAATATATATGTATATATACCATAATCAGTTCTTCAACTATACTTGTGTATGTATAGTGGTTCTATGTATGTGTACATGTATGTATGCATGTATGTATGCATGCATGTATGTATGTATGTATGTATGTATGTATGTATGTATGTATGTATGATGTATGTATGTATGATGTATGTATGGATGCATGCATGTGTGTATGCATTATAGTGATTATATGTGTGTGAGTGGTGTTTGCATGCATGTTTGTATGTATATGTAATGATTTCATGTGTGTATGAGCAGTGTTTGGGTGCATGTATGTATGTATATGCAGTGACTTTATGTGTCTATGAATAGTGTTTGCATGCATGTATGTATGTATATGCAGTGATTTCATGTGTGCATGAGTAGTGTTTGCATGCATGTATGTACATATATGCAGTAATTTTATGTGCATATGAGTAGTGTTTTGCATGTATGTATGTATACTGTGATTATATGTATGTATGTACAGAGACTGTATAATACATACATGCATGTGTAGCAGTTATATGTACGCATCTGTACGTACATATGTGTACACATATGTCTACAGACGGTACTCTATAACTATGTATAGACCTTTACAAATTTTATTAGAAATATAAAGTTCTGTTATTTTTGAGCATGGAAATTATCCGTATAAATACAAGTCTATCTACATTATAAATTCACGCAAACATTATTGCAAGAATTTATGCAAATATTAGCAAAATAGTTGATGAAGTATGCAGGAGGTAATAAAATATTGCCAAAGGCAGGAATGTAACGGAGAAATTCTTTAACTGGTATTTCTCACGCGGACTGTACAGTAGAATATCGATCATCTCCAGGTTCCAGGATGCACAGATGCACTTACGATAGCGTTTCGAATACATTGATGTCCAGTGCTGGTATTCTGAGCATCGCTGGTATGTTGTCACACGACAGGACAATTCGAGCATCATAGCACCAACATTTTCACCCCTCAGGAGGGAAAATAACCGAAATTTTACTGCGATGTTACAGACAACATGTCGATACTATACTTCATATGTCAATGAATATATGTTCTTGTATCAATCAAAACAAAAATATTTATTCTATGTAATGTATCGATAATTATACATGTACACTTTACCTTTAAACCAACAAAATTGACACTTTCTGCTGCACGTCCCTAAAGAAGGAAGCTACTATCAGATTGACCCGCTGAAACCATGTCACTTTCATGCGAAACGGTACGGTAAATGTTTTCGAAAGTTAGGTCCATTTAAACGGGACACCCGGTGTACGGCACACAACAAATTTTGTCGATTAACTTTCTCGTCCAGAAGGAAAACCGTTAATCGACGGGAAACACTGGCAGAAGCCACGGTGGCTAAACCGAACGGGATTAGCAAATGAGCGTAAAGCCTGGAAACGACGGCTCGATTGCGGCGGATTGTGGCTTTTGAGAGGCGTCCCCTCGATGTCTTCGATTTACCCGTTTATCGCCCATACACGACAGCCAGTCAGGCCAGGAAGCTTCCGCGTGCTCGATATCCAGCTGACCCTCTCGATAAATCCCTTTTTCTTGTCGTGTTTACTCGACAGGAAACAGTAGTGGATCTGACCTCCTGCTATTTTCACCGACATAAGCTATATTGTTCGCCTAACACCGTGAACTGGCTTCCACGAGCATCCCGAAAGTGATTCGAGGTGTTGCCTAGAGATGCGGCGAGAGCGTGTTGCGGCTGGAGGAAAATCGGAGTGAATAGCTTTCGGTGATTTATTCCAACGGCGAGGTTGTATGATCTTGGCTGAGATTGAAATTTCGAGATTTTGGGAATTTGCGAATTGGAGGGTGATTTGGAAGTTGGAAATTTAGGAGTTCGATTTGGGTGGATGGAAATTTGGGAATCGGGGGAGTTTGAGGATTCGGAAGTGTGGAGGTCGAGATTTGGGGATTGGGTAGTTGGTAATTTGGGAAATTGGGGATGGAGGAATTTAGAGGTTTGGGAATGCGGAGATGGGAGAATTTAGAGATTTGGGAATTCGAGGATGGGGGATCTGGCAATTTGGGAATTGGGGGATGGAGAAATTTAGAGATTTGGGTTTTACGAAATTGAGGGATTTGAGTATGGGGGAATTTAAGGATCTGGGAATATGGTGATGAGAAGATTTAGGGATTTGGGGATTTGGGTAGATGGAAATTTGAGAATCGGGGAATTTGGTGATTTGGAGGTGGAGATCGGGGAATTTAGGGATTGGGTTGTTGGTAATTTGGGAAATTGGTGATGGAGGAATTTAGGGGTTTGGGAATGCAGAGATGGGGGAATTTAGAGATTTGGGAATTCGAGGATGGGGGATCTGGCAATTTGGGAATTGGGGGATGGAGAAATTTAGAGATTTGGGTATTACGAAATTGAGGATTTGAGTATGGGGGAATTTAAAGATCTGGGAATATGGTGATGGGAAGATTTAGGGATTTGGGGATTTGGGTAGATGGAAATTTGAGAATCGGGGAATTTGGAGGTGGAGATCGGGGAATTTAGGGATTGGGTAGTTGGTAATTTGGGAAATTGGGGATGGAGGAATTTAGGGGTTTGGGAATGTGGAGATGGGAGAATTTAGAGATTTGGGAATTCGAGGATGGGGGATCTGGCAATTTGGGAATTGGGGGATGGAGAAATTTAGAGATGTGGGTATTACGAAATTGAGGGATTTGAGTATGGGGGAATTTAAGGATCTGGGAATATGGTGATGGGAAGATTTAGGGATTTGGGGATTTGGGTAGATGGAAATTTGAGAATCGGGGAATCGGGGAATTTGGAGGTGGAGATCGGGGAATTTAGGGATTGGGTAGTTGGTAATTTGGGAAATTGGGGATGGAGGAATTTAGGGGCTTGGGAATGCGGAGATGGGAGAATTTAGAGATTTGGGAATTCGAGGATGGGGGATCTGGCAATTTGGGAATTAGGGGATGGAGAAATTTATAGATTTGGGTATTACGAATTTAAGGATTTGAGTATGGGGGAATTTAAGGATTTGAGAATATGGTGATGGGAAGATTTAGGGATTTGGGTATTTGGCAATTTGGGGATTTGAGGATTTGGGTAGATGGAAATTTGAGAATTTGGGAATTCGAGGTGTGGAGATCGGGGAATTTAGGGATTGGGTGGTTGGTAATTTGAGAAATTGGGGGTGGAGGCATTTAGGGGTTTGGGAATATGGAGATGGGGGAATTTAGAGATTTGGGTATTTGGAAATTTGGGGATTTGAATATGGGGGAGTTTACGTATTTAAAAATATGGCGATGGAAAGATTTAGGGATTTGGGTACATGGCAATTTGGGGATTTGGGGATTTGGGTAGATGGAAATTTGAGAATTTGGGAATCGGGGAATTTGGGGATTTGGAGGTGGAGATCGGGGAATTTAGGGATTGGGTAGTTGGTAATTTGGAAAATTGAGAATAGAATAATTTAGGGATTTGGGAATATGAGGTCGGGGGAATTTAGAGATTTGGGTATTTGGAAATTTGGTGATTTGAGAATTTGGGAGTGTGCAGATGGGAGATTTAGGAATTTGGATACCTAGTAATTTGGGAATTGAGGAATTTACAAATTTTTGAGTATGAAAATGACGGAATTTAGAAATTTGAGTACTTGGTAATTTGGGAATTTAAGGATTTGGAAATGTGAGGATAGGAAAATTTAAGGTTTTTGGAAGTGTAGGGATAGGCAAATCTAGTGATTTCAACATGTGGAAGTTTGACAATAGGGGAATTTGGGAGTTGATAAATCTGGAGGTTTGGAAGTTCATGAACTTGGAAAATGGAGAAATAAGAAGTTCAGGAATTTAGGGATTTAGAAAGTTGTCAATTTAAACAAATTTGAAAAGTTGGTGACTTAGAAATTTGACAATTCGGTATTAGAAAGCACAGAGATTTAGGAATCCTGCAACTTAAGATTTTGGAGTTCTATAAATGTATCTATTTGAAAATTTAAGAACTTTATCAACCGCTTGAAAATTTGAGAACCTAAAATTTGTAAATTCAGATGCTTGAAAATTAAAAACTGCAAAATTTTGAAAACCTTTACATTTAAGCATGCAGAAGTTCTTTGTTCTCTATTATGCAGAAATTCCCCGCAATGTACACGTCCACACATACATAAATTTCCATGAAACGAGCATGTGTACATGTGTGTACTTATACGTCACACGCGATAGTATACAAGTTCCTCATATTAAACATACACATCTCCCACTATTAAATATCGTATCTCAAAATATATTGCATCTCACATGACGCGACATATCGCAATAAAACCTGTCATGTGACAATTCTCCATAAAACCTGTCACGTGGCACGTCACCAAAAGACCAACAGAATGTCACAGCATTAATTTAATACGTTTGATTAAACAAACAGATAAAAAGAAACAATAAAAAAAAAAATGAAATAAAACATCGACAGAGCGAAAGATTCACAGGGATTGCGTTGCCTCGATGCAGTTTCAATGCAAGCTTTGTTCGAGAATCGTTTCGTCACTGCTAAATCCGTTTATTCGGCCATTGATTGCGCTGCTAAAGCCCGGAATTGGCCATTGTTGTCGGCCAGAAATTTGTAAGCTCCCCGTTTACGCCACGCTATGTCTAGACTTTGTGCACTTTCTTTGAATTCATTGTTCTCCGTCTAATGAAATTTTACAAAGGTTTGCTCAGACGGTTCTGCATACAAATGTCTCTCATTCATTGCTAACCTTGAGAATGTCGGGGTAACAAAGTACGGTTACAATTAATGAAAGAAATTGCAATTAACAGGATCAGTTGTCAGTGAGACCCAACCGTGGCGTCGCAGTCGGAATAATTTCTTTGAAAGGGATACGAATAAATTGAGGACTTTAAATGCTTCATTGTAAGATGTTGCGATTTTATATGCAAATCAAGGCTCCTTTCAGACATGACTTTTCGGATTTAATAACCGTGAGGAGAGAAGGATTTATGCGGAAAATTTATGAATTCTTGAAATGTGAAGCTTGTGAAATTTAAGAATATGAAAATGACGGATTTACGAAATTAATACACATTCAAAATTTTTAAATTTCACTCTCGAACTTGAAGATTTTCAAATACTCGAATTTCCAAGGACAAATTTGCAAATTTTCAAATTCTTAAATCCTTTGCTTCTCATACTCCAAAAATCCCTCATAGGGATATGGGGACATAGGGATATGGGGACATAGGGATATGGGGACATAGAGATATTGGGACATAGAGGTATCGGGACATAGGGATATTGGGACATAGAAGTATCGGGATATAGGGATACTGGGACATAGAGGTATCGGGACATAGGGATATTGGGACATAGAGGTATCGGGACATAGAGATATTGGGAAGTAGGGATATTGGGACATAGGGGTATTGGGACATAGAGGTATCGGGACATAGGGATATTGAGACGTAGGGATATGGAGACGTAGGGATATTGAGACATAGAGATACCGGGTCATAGGGATATTGGGACGTAGGGATATCGGGATATAGAGATTTCGGGGCATAGGAATATTGAAACATAGGAATTCTCACGTTCTTAAATTTTTACACTCCCAAATATAATTATCATGCACTCAAATTTCCAGATACTCAAATACTGAAATTCTTCAATTTTCAAATGTCTCCATTATTAAATTTGCAAATTCTCAAGCTCCGAAACTCTCAAATTCTCTTCTCTTAAAATTCTCAAGCTACTCTCATCAACCAAGCCTCCAATTTTCAGATTCTCAAAATCTTCAATCCGCAAATTAGCAAATTCACAAGGTCTCAATTTCCCCCACAATTCTTCAAATTCCCCAATCCCGTATTCCTCAAATTCCGAAATTCTCAATTTCCTAAATTCCAGCTCCCGTAGCTGCACCACAAACCCCGATACGAAAATTGTCGGTATCTGTTCATCTCTGCTGCAGATAATATCGCGTAACGCGTAACAATTAGTAAAGTCCGGCTCGTTTTCCAGAATGGCGGCGTACGTAAACGTGGACACTCGTAATATCAACGGTAATCTCGTAATAACGTGATCTCCGGAATCCGACCTATTCGAATATTACGAATATCCTTGGCATTAAACGCGAACCGACGAGTATCGTTTCGCGTGCTCGTTTTGTACGTTGTTGCGCCGAACATTAGCGTTTGACTGAATTACAAGCGTCTATGGCGTTATATTACACAAGCTACCGATGTCAACTCACGAGATGGCGCGTAACACAAAGTGAATGAAGCTCTATCCACTGTTAACAGATTTTGGCAGAAAAGAATAATAATGACAATATCTCCGAATATTCCTATGTCTCGATATCCCTATGTCCCGATATTCTTTGATTCCAACATCCCGATGTCTCCATATCCCAATATTCATATGTCCCGATATCTCCATGTCCCCATATCCCTATGTCCCGATATCTCAATGTCCTAATATCACTATGTACCAATATCCATACGTTCCAATATCCCTATGTCCCAATATCTCTACGTCCCAATATCTCTACGTCCCAATATCTCTACATCCCAATATCTCTACGTCCCAATATCCCTATGTCCCAATATCTCTACGTCCCAATATCCCTATGTCCCAATATCTCTACGTCCCAATATATCTATGTCCCCATATCCCTATGTCCCGATGTCTCTATGTCCCCATATCCCTATGTTCCGATATGTCTATGTCCCCATATCCCTATGTCCCGATATGTCTATGTCCTAATATCCCTATGTACCAATATCCATACGTTCCAATATCCCTATGTCCCAATATCTCTACGTCCCAATATCCCTATGTCCCAATATCTCTACGTCCCAATATCCCTATGTCCCAATATCTCCACGTCCCAATATCTCTACGTCCCAATATATCTATGTCCCCATATCCCTATGTCCCGATGTCTCTATGTCCCCATATCCCTATGTTCCGATATGTCTATGTCCCCATATCCCTATGTGCCGATATGTCTATGTCCTAATATCCCTATGTACCAATATCCATACGTTCCAATATCCCTATGTCCCAATATCTCTACGCCCCAATATCTCTACGCCCCAATATCTCTATGTCCCAATATCTCTTCGTCCCAATATCCCTATGTCCCAATATCTCCACGTCCCAATATCTCTACGTCCCAATATCCCTATGTCCCAATATCTCCACGTCCCAATATCTCCACGTCCCAATATCTCCACGTCCCAATATCTCTACGTCCTAATATATCTATGTTCCCATATCCCTATGTCCCGATATGTCTATGTCCCCATATCCCTATGTCCCGATATGTCTATGTCCTAATATCCCTATGTACCAATATCCATACGTTCCAATATCCCTATGTCCCAATATCTCTACGTCCCAATATCCCTATGTCCCGATATCTCTACATCCCCATATTCGTACATCCCGATATCTCTACATCCCCATATTCCTACATCCCGATATCTCTACATCCCCATATTCCTACATCCCGATATCTCTGCATCCCCATATTCCTACATCCCGATATCTCTACATTCCTATGTCCCCATGTCCCAGTTTCCTCGTGTTCTAATATTCTCTTAACGCGCCAACTCGTAGGTTGACATCGGTATGCGTACACGTGGTCGATGCACGGTCAACGTTTAACGTCGCTGACGATGACGTTCCGTCAACGTTGCACGCTTCAAGTACGCTTCACAGACGTATTGGACGTATTAAAAGTCACACGCGCCAGGCGTTTGATGCTGAATAATGGCTCGGCGTTATTTGCAGCGGCCATTTTTCGCGCAACAAAAGAGGAACTCCATGAACGCGACCCGCTGCGCAAACATCCCGTTTAATAATCAGACGCGATTCGATATGCTCGTTGTTTTGTTATCGTTGCGATTAATTCACGCTGCGCTATGTAATGCAGCCAGTTACTCGTATGCCCAGTGAATTCTGGGTGAATGAACTCTAATTATTTTCATAAAGACGCATTTTAATGGCGATTACAAGTATGTTTACGTGATAAATTGTTCCAGCTCGTTGTACGTGGAATATTTGGGTAGCTGTTTATAATTGACGGGCTTAATTGCGCAATGTTGGCTCGGTTGTGCTTATAAGTTTCGAGTAAGGTTAGACAGAAATTGCTTGAAATGATGAATGAAAGAATCATTTTTATTTATTCTTGAACGAGAGATTAATTAACCTTTGTAGGAAATTTCATTGGACATTAAACACTATAAACGATGATTGCAATTTGTATAAGGTATAATGAGGGAAATTTTATTTGACGTGAATTATATGCAATCACTATGAACTATGATCGTTGTATTTTTCTATCAACATTAAATAACAGTTAAATGAATTATTTTTGATCGGTAATTTTTGAAGTAAAAGAAAGTAAAAGAAAATTACTCGAATGGAATTTTACCTGTATCAATATCATTATTAATAAAATAATTAATATCATTTTGTTCGATGATAACTTTCAATAAAGTAAAAGCATTCGTTATCTCACATTTTTGTGTCAACGAGATAAATGCATTTCTTTACAAATTTTATTTATTTGTTATATATTTGTATAATAAATAAACGTATTTATGTATGTGTTTTGTCAGCTTCAATATACAACTCAATGATGTCCTTTCTTACTAGATAGAAATACAGTGCTGTTATTAGGTGGCTGCGGTGCATCAGACGTTTATAGAGGCATTTCTTAATTAGGTTACTCGTAACAGGCTGAGGGAAACAATTAGGTCTTGTTCTACTAATAGCGGAACAGAGGTGTCAGAGACGCTTGCCACAGCAATATTGGTTGCTGCCTCGAACAGCTCCTAATTCCGTATTTTCCGTCCAAACTGATATAGAAATAACATTGACTACTATATTACGAGTAGATCCTCGAGAATGTAAATTGAAGCGTCTCGAGTTCAGTTGTGGAGTAACAAACCTCTTACGACTGTTGCTACAAACCAAACGAACTTTTAGTACCATTATACACACATCTGACATTCAAATTAATTTCTAATTAATTCCTTTCTTTGAAATTATTGTATGTATGTAAAGATTTAAATGTCTATTTCAGCAATTACATTAGTATCCAATTAAATACGTAAGAACCTATCTAGTTATTTTGCAATCTAACTAACTCAATATCTAAATATTTCATTAACTTCTTCAGTACCTGAATGTTCATGTACCTAATGCTACAGTAACAATATTTAAATACCTAAACATCTCAGTGTCTATTACAACGTCTAACTTAGTACCTATTCCAGTAACTAAGTACCTGAGTACCCATGTATTTACTTGGTTTTTAATTATTAATCATAATATTTCAATACCTAAATACTTAAATGTTTGAAGACTTCCTCAGTACCTGAATGTTCAAGTACCTAATGCTACAGTAACAATATTTAAATACCTAAACATCTCAGTGTCTATTACAACGTCTAACTTAGTACCTATTCCAGTAACTAAGTACCTGAGTACCCATGTATCTACTTGATTTTTAATTATCAATAATAATATGTCATATCCTAAATATTTAAATGTCTAAAGACTTCATTACCTGAATGTTTAGGTACTTTGATATCTAAGCACCTAATTATTTGAATATTTAAGTACTTAATCTCTTAAGGTAGAACCTAAATGCTTGTGTACCATGTTAATTCTGTGTTTTATACGTACCTTAGACATTTAGTACCTAAATATGTTGGTTCTTATTCGACAACAAAAGTTATCATAAGTAGCTATAGTTAGCTATTAGAAGTTGCTCTGGTTAGCTACCATAAGTAGACTGTTTTAACTTTCGAAGGTACCAACATATTTAGGTACTAAATTTCTTACACATTTGTATGTTTAAATGCAGAATTATTGTTAGCTAGTTATGATACTTTAGCTGTCGAATATAGAGGATAATTAGCTAACATACCTATTTCACTACCTCAGTACTTACCCATAGTATCTAAATTAGTGCCTACCTATCTTAATACCTGTGTACTCAAGTAGTTAAATTCCTAACAATATTTATACCTGAATACCTGAATATTTGAATGCCTAACTACCTGAACGTGTGATACCCCATTAACTGTAGCTTACATACCTATTTCAATATCTTAGTACCTGTGTATCTAAATTAGTGCCTACCTATCTCCATACCTGCGTACTCAAGTAGTTAAATTCCTAAGAATATTTATACCTGAATACCTGAATATTTGAGTACCTAACTATTTTACTAGCTAAACGTGTCATTACTGAATACCCCATTAACTGTAGCTTACATACCTATTTCAATATCTTAGTACCTGTGTATCTAAATTAGTGCCTACCTATCTCCATACCTGCGTACTCAAGTAGTTAAATTCCTAAGAATATTTATACCTGAATACCTGAATATTTGAGTACCTAACTATTTTACTAGTTAAACGTGCCATTACCTGAATACCCCATTAACTAAATAATTAAACACCGAACTAAAGAAGCAGAAAATTATTAAACTAATCTCTACCGATTAAAGTTCAACATCAAACCGTGTTCTACTAACAACCCCAACATCAACGAGATTCTAATTTAACCCCGATAAGATTAGGATCCATCGCAAAATTTAATCGAAATACATAAATTTATTACACGGTAATCTTTCCAATTCCGAATATCGCCCGGCGTCCGAAACGGCACTGTTTTTTCCACCGATTTCGATTCGCAATCGCTTCGTTATCTGCGTTCAAACAACCATACCGAATCGCCGATTAAATAAACGAGCGTAATGCAAGCAGATATATCGAAACGCAGTCTTTTTTTCTCTCCTCGATACGTACCAGTTTCGAGGGTCATTTTCGCGCAGCTCATAGACGCGAAATCGTTGAAATTGTCCGTCGACGTTTCCGCGAGTGCGACATCCCGGCGATCGTTGTTTCGTTTCGAGCAACCATTGTTTCACGTTGCGAGAACGAGACAATTTTTTGCCTTCGCGTAGAAAGTGTGCCAACTTCTGGCAGGAATTGCAACCGGCGCTTTTTGCCTCGTGCTTGCAAAGTTTGGAAAAAGAAAGCGGCGCTTTGAAGCCGTTCGCGTTAATCCGGGGAAAAGTTTCACTTGAATACGTGTACCTTTTTTCGGACCGTCCAACCAACTCTGCAACCACTCCGAGCCTTTTTATCGGTCTCACAAAGAAAATGTAGTTTTAATTGAATTTAAGTTTTCCCTATCTCCTTTTGTGCCGTTTTACGCCGCTCTCGGGCGAAATCGAGAAACAGTATAACTTACTGTACCTGGCAGAGGGATATTTAATGTGTCAATCACAACTGTGAACACTCGTCGAGATGTTCAAGTAATCAGATTTTTAGGTGTTTAGGTACTGGAGTACTTGTATATCGAGATAGGTATTCGAGTCTTCAGACCAGAGTATTCAGATTATTGAATGTTCATCGAGATATTTAGGTGTACTTTATACCTGAGGTATTCAGAGTGTTGGAATTGTTAGGTCAAGTACTGGGATATTCATATTTATTGGTGTTAAAATGCTGAAACAATTTTGTTCTGCAGTATTTAGATGTTTTAGGTACTTGAGTATTGGGTATTAAATGTGTTTGTCGTTCAGATATTCAAATATTTAGGTACCAAGGCATTGATATACTCAAGTACTAGTATATTTTAATTTGTAGGTGTTCAGGTACTCGACTATTCGCACAATTTCAATATTCATCTACTGATCTATTCAAATTCTTGGACACGAAATACACTTGTACCAAAATCCGCATTCTTTCACGAGAAAGCTATGAAGCAAATATTCAGTGAAAAGAAGTAGGTACCCAATATGAAATATTCATTGGTCCGCCTTAAATCGTAGCAAACGGTATCCGTCCATCGCGGTACGAGACGGTAAGCGAGGCCGAAAGCCGGGGAATAAATGAAATGCAACGAGCTGGCCAGCTGGTCCGCGAAACGAAATGGGGATAGCTGGTTGACCGGTACATCCGGGGCTTTCGTTCCCGATCGATCGACAGGAGTACCTGCCGGTGGCCACGAGAGCCTACACGCTCTCGAATTCCTTCGTGCACGACGAACGTGCGCGTACGCGTGCAATATGCCTGTCTGTCGGACATACCGATGTCAACCTACGAGTTGGCGTGTGAGACCCACGTGTTTAGAAGAGCAATTTCCCAAATTTAGAAAATGAATTCGTAAATCTCTGTAACCCTCTACATCCACAAATTCTTATATTCCCAAATTTCTGTATTCTGAAATCTCTACATTTCTAGATCCCTATATCTCCAAACCTCATATTTCCAAATCTATGTATCACCAAATTTCAATATGCCTACTCCCTACATCCATGTCCTTTTAATCCCCGAATCTCTATATCTACATACCGATGTTAACCTACTAGTTGGCTTATGGAGAGGACCCAGGTGTTTAGAGCTACAATTTTCCAAATTTAGAGACTCCCAACATCTCTATATCCTAAATCTCTACATCCACAAATTCCTATATTCTAAAATCTCATTTCTAGATCCCTATATGACCAAACTTCATATTTCCAAATCCCATACCTTCAAATCCATGTATCACCAAATTTCAATGTCTCCACTACCTATATCTCCAAGTCCCTTTAATCCCTGAATCTCTATATCTACATACCGATGTCGACCAAAAAGTTGGCTTATGAAGAGGTCGACCCAGGTGTTTAGAAGAGCTACAATTTTCCAAAAGAGACACCTAAATTTGTAAATCTATATCATGGATCTCTACATCCACAAATTCCTGTATTCCCAAATTTCTGCATTCTAAAATCTCATTTCTAGATCCCTATTGCTATTGTCACTGCTATTGTCATTGCAATTATTATTGTCATTCTTATCTACATCCCTGTATTTCCAAATCCCATATCTCCAAATCCATGCATCACCAAATTTCAACATCCCCACTCCCTATATCCACGTCCCTTTAATTCCTGAATCTCTATATCTACATACCTATACCACGAGTTGGCGAAGAGGCTGACGTTAGAAGACAATTGATCAGACTAGAAAAATGGACGCCTCACACGTATTTTCGGTCATTAGGCGAACAATGACAGCAAACATCTTGAGAGCGCTACTTGCGTTCAGCAGTTGTCATTATTCTCATTTTCCGAAATGTAACTGTGTTCACGGTGGATAGAGCTTTTTCTTTGGGTCACGCGACAACTGGTGGGTCGACATCTGTATGCATTGGCTGCAGAACTGTCCCCGTTTGTTATTAGGCGAGCTTCGAGTACGGCTGTCGTCGAACATTGTGTGCGGACCCCGGTCAACGGCTCGAACGCAAACCCGTGCTGACGTTCGCAGACGTCCGACGAATACCATCACGACAAGTCTATCGTCTGATCCGAAGCGGATTTCACGTTCGATGGGGAAACTATTCCTGGTATTTTTTTATATCGATGATTGGGATGTTTGAATTTTTATGAAGCTCGATGTGAGAGAGGCAAATTCGGTTCCTTCGGGAAGATATGTGGGGTATAGGTACATTGCTATTTTTGTGTTTTTGCATGGGATATTTGGGAATTTGGAAGGTTTGGTTTTAGGTATTTTGTGGTTTTTTAGTTTACTAGGTTTTGGGTTTGGGGAGAAGTTGGTGATTTGGGAATTTGAAGTTTGGGGAGTTAGGGAGTTAGGGATTTAAGGGCGTCGATATTTGGGAATTTAGAGGTCCTATATGTTGGAAATTTGTGAATCTGGAAATTTTGGGATTTGGAGATTTGGGATTTGGAGATTTGGGATTTGGGATTTGGGATTTGGAGATTTGAGGATTTAGAGATTTGGGATTTGGAAATTTCAGATTAGGAGATTTGGGATTTGGAGATTTAGGAATTTGAAGATTTGGGATTTGGAGATTTGGGATTTGGAGATCTGGAATTTGGAAATTTGGGATTTGAAGAATTAGGAATTGGGATTTGGGTGTCTGGAGATTTGTACGTTCCGAAATTTGGGAATTTGGAAATTTGGAAATTTAAGGACTTTAGAATTTGGGAATTTAATAGGCTTGTAATTTAGGAATCCGGAGATTTGTAGATTTGGAGATTTGGATATTTGTGAATTTGAAGAATTCGATAATTTAGTAACCTGTAGACTTGGGAATTTAAAAAATTGAAGATTTAAGAATTTACGACCTTAAAAGTCATGAGAATTTAAAAGCTTTTCAAAGTTTAATATATAAAAAATTTGAAAATATATGAACTGCAAATTTAGAAATTTGAAAATTCCAAAACTTGAATACTTGAGAATTTCAATTTGATTGTTTAGAAACTTGAAAATATGTGAATTATAAGATTCATAAAACCAATTATCTTAAAACGATATTTTTGCCAAAATATCACTGAAAGAACGTTTAATTAGTAATCCTTAATAAAAGAGATTCATATTTTTGTACCGAATACGCTTCCATGATAAATTGTCGCTGTGATTAAGCGCAGAGATCGTGCTATAATCACGTACACATTTCATTCGAGCACGTTCTGTATTCTATTTAAAAATCGTCGAATTTGCTACTACATTTTTCACAGAAACTCGAACGCCTTACCCGTGTCAGATTTATTCGTCGTTCGTTCCAATGCGATAAACGAAAGCACGGATTACCTGGTAATCTCTTTCGTTCGCGTATTTTCGAGCGGAAAAAAGATGCCTGTAATAATCTGAACGTTTCCATTCCATTTCCAGTAGAAGAAGAAACGGTTAAAGTTCGCCTGAAACGGACATTAAGAATGGCGAAAGTATTGTATTGAAATTGGTACCATCCAGATAATCCAAACTTATGGCCGGCTACTCTTTCAAAGTTTTTTCGCTCGTTAAAACGATCGCTTTCTGTTCGTACCGTTGGTTCAACTTCCTGGATAATCACAAATCCACTTTAGGTCACTGATCGTTTAACATTAAAATTATTGCGGAACAGTTACAACATTTATTATGTTAATTAGTCTAGAGACAATAGAAGAAATGTTTAAACTACACAATTTATTTCGTCCTCGTTACATCACGTTATACGTACTTGTGTTAGTATGTTACTTTACAAATAAATTTATACGTGAATTTGTTATTGTAACACTTTATGTTCTTGTAAAATTATGTTACTTTCGTTTACAATTAGTCTTGTTTAATATTATTCAAGACATTAATATATTTTAATTGATGGTGTAAAATAATACGTTAAAGTTTATAAGATAATTTGAAAATTCATGTAAGATAAATAGTTGCAAGGTAATTTGTTCAACGTATGTCACAGTGGCGAAGTTGGCGAAGTGACTGGTTTGTCAATCAGATGAGCTTAGGGTTCGAATCTCGGAAAAGGGACTATATTTAATTTTCATGTAAATTCTTGTTTTCTGTTATTGTATAGTAATATTATCGCCCTAGGGACACTTTTCTAATGAAATTTTAGAACTAGGGAATACATCTCGAATTTATTGAATGAAAGATTCATTCACTAAAAGGTTCATTCTAGGAATGATGCAGTGCAGTGGGTAGGTAAATAATTATTGACCTTTACAGGGTTTGAAATTTGGTGGAATTTCCCTGAGTTGGTGTTTAAAAGTTTCCTAAAATCTCAAAGTTTAAAAAATCTCCCTAAATTACAAATAAACTCAAAAATTTCCCTAGTTTACAAGGGGGAGTACCACCACCAAAAATCCACAAATTCCTTTAAGCTTACCAATGCTTCAAAATAAAAAATTCCCCAAAGTACTAGTGTGACAAGTCAAAAATCCCCGAAGAATAACCAACCAGTGCTCCACAGTCCAAACTACAAAGTTACCAGTGCACAAAAATGTCCAAGGTATCAGTACTCGAAAATCCCCAATTCCCAAAGTATCAATGCTCCAAAGTTCGCAAAGTACCAAAGTTTCAAATCCCGAATGTGGAAGTTTCAAGCTCCCAAGAGAACTTTGAAAATTGCACAGTTCCAAATCTAAAACTCCCAAAGTTCTAAGATATCTAAAAGCCCGAAATCTGCAATATACCAAAACCTGCAATATAGTCCTTATCTATAATTTGTGTCCTTAACGGTGCATAGTAAGGCCATGGACCTCGAATGAATTTGGTGGCAACGTAATCGAGTGAACTCGTGCTAGGAGTCAGAATGGAAAAATCGCTATTGTGACGGAACATTGGGCCAAAGGATCAAAGTTGGTGCGCGATCTCTGGATAGAAGGTGGGTCGCCATGGATACAAGAGGACAGAACGTCTTCGTTTCCTTTGTTCAATTCTCGACAGGTTCTCCTCTGATCTACTCGATGCTCGCTCGAACAGCTGCGAATCTCCGGCCAAGATCGAGTCGATATCCTTCGGAGCTGAAACGCGGGCCCTGAATTTCACTTCCTCCTTTCGAAGTCGATGGGAATTACACGACCAACGTCAATATTGAGAATCGACCGGTCGATAGTTTGCCAACACATTTTTCCGCCGCGCGACGATAATAACGTCCGATGATCAACCGCGCGTGTTTCACGAGGAGAATTGAGTCGATCGCAAACAACGGTGACAATGAATGGCTCGGCAACGATAAGTCATCCTAACCGATGAGGCGCCCGATCGTTTCGTTTGTCATAACGGAACGTTCGCAAACGACGAGACGTTTAAGTAGCACGTTAACGACCGATCGTTAATCAAGTTAACGTTTTATGACTACCAGTTATGCCCCTGGGGATCATTCCGGTTGCGTTTGATGTGCTGCGGCGATACTTAACTGCTACCGTGAAGCAGTAGGTGAACATAATTTGGGAGATGATTTGATGTTTAATGGTTTAATTAAAGCTGACAGATTCAAATTTGATAATCTGCAACGTGAGATGGATCGGTATGTTAATACCTGCTTAGATTTTCGAGGCCTTGTAATATTGCGATGCACTTTGAGTCTTCGTTAAAGGAGAAGAACTATGGTTGTATAAGAAATTATACGTTAAAGGTAGCTTTGAGAACTTCAACTTTTTTACACAGTTGATTCATAGACATACTACACCGACACCTAATCTAGTTATAAAACTAGATAATGTTTACTTATAGAAATAATTTATAATAGATACAAAGAAACCTATTTCGTTAATCTACGACAGTTCAACATCAGTTCAATCACGCCAATAACTACATTCACTATATTTTACTAATTCGACGCTTTTCTTAAAAACATTTTCAGGAGACTTGTAACAGTGAAGGATATTTCGAAGATGAACCACGGTAGAAAGAAATACGAACACCGGAGTCCGATGTTTTCACCGTCTGGCTCTTTTCATTTCAAGTTATTGCGAAGCCAAAACGACAAACTGCCCTGGCCAGTTCACGAACAACAATTCGAGCGTACTCGGAAAATTTACAGGGTCTAGCGTTTCGCGGTGACACGTTCCGCCGACCGCTTCTTTTATGGCCCGTAAATATGCTGTCCAGGAAGTATAAAGTGCCTATTACGCGCGATCAATAACAAGCTCGTTCGACTTTTCACGTATCACGGTCACGGAGTGTGATCATTAATTCCGATAAGTGGCAGAAGTTGCCTCGATACCGGTTGCCAGCCACGAATCGTCACGGTGTATCGACTTTGTTCGGCCACTTTCGAACCTCGATACTTCCAATAATGGCGATATTTATTTTACGTCCACGATGTAGACAGTCGAGAATACAGGGACATAGGGATCTAGGGATACAGAAATATGGAATTATAGGAATAGAGGATTATAGGGTTATAAGATTATAGGAATATGGGATTATGGGGATATAGGATCATAGGGATATAGGATTATAGTGACATAGGGCTATAAAGTTATAGGGATATTGGATTATAGGGATATAGGGCTAGTATGCAGGTTTGGGGATATGGGAATCTAAGGTTACTAGAATTTAAAAATATTGCAATCTGGGGATATTGGGAGTTCTAGCTACTGAAGTCTAGGGATATTAGGTTCTTGGGTTATTGTGGTCTAAGGATATTGACATCTAGGGGTAATGGGATCAAAGAATATAAAATATTGAAATCTAGGAATAGAGAGACATATGAACATGAGAATCTGTCGATTTGAAAATCTACCGATATAGAAATCTAGTGGCAGAGATTTGGGGATATAGAGACCTAGGGACATTCGAATTTAAGAACATTGAGATTTAGGTATATTATATCTCTAGAAATATTAGAATCTCTCGTTACTGTGATATAGAAACATTGGTATCAAGATGTTATGAAATCTAGGGATATTGGAATAATGGTATCTAGGGATATCGGGAGCTAGAAATGAGATCTAGGGAATATCGGCTTTTAAAGATATCGTCACGTTAATTATTGCGTTGTAAATCAGCGCGTTGAATGTTGTCTACGCGTTACATAGCCATGCGTTATATCGCCGTACTCTGCATCACCTTGTGTTGTATCACCGCATGTATTACCTTGTGTTGTATCACCGCACGTATCGCCGTACTGTACCGTCAAACGTAGTATCACAAAATATTACTCTGCCACGCGTACGGTTACCGACACACACCAACCATCACATATATTGCCAATTTCAATAATTCCGCTTCCGCAGCTCTCTCGCAGGCAATACAGTCGAATATTCGCCATATTTATTATTTTCAGACTACTGAATCATATTCAGTGCAATCGTGTATCAAAGCGATGAAAAACTTGCAATAGTATTAATTGTTATCGTAACATTACAAATGTAGAGAATTAATTGTTTGCCTACTAACGCGTAACTGGTATCGAACGCGAATTAATTATATCCCGTTACAAAGACAGAAAGCGCGGCAGTTTCACCGGTTAACAATCGGTCGAAAGCGAGCAGTTCGCGGTTCAGCGTACTCCGGCCATCATCAGGCGGATTAATTGAAATCTAGCATTAATTTCGATAATAGCCTACCAAATGAATCGCGATCGCATCATGGAACACGATATCCGATAATCCGCGGCATATAAGAAGCGGTTACGTTCGAAATTAAAACCGTTCAAATAAAACTGCACGGTTAGTAACGGGGTTGTTACACGCGTGCACAATTAAACGCGCGATTAAACGTATTTCAGGTTGAACGCTCGTTAGGGAACCACGAAAAAAGAGCCCCATTTTTTTCTACCCTTGCACTTTATTTGTCCGAGTAATTTTTATAATTAAAACAGACCTCTGCCCCGGTTTTTTTCTCCCGGGCTCGAACGGATTCAATGCTCCTGTTTTTCCGAAGCTGGTTCTTCGCGGATTAAATGGTAATTTCTCCGGTCCGAACTCGTGGATCCGCTTTTTCTCCGTCTCTTTTAAATTCGCGTGCCCCCAATGGACGCGTTAATGACGGACGCAACGCTCACGCATGCTTTTCAACGTTTCTGCGATAATACGAATCGTTAACTGCTTCGTTGTACCTTCATTTTCAGTGCTTTGCATATACTTTGATCTATTAATTGTGCTGTTATACTCGGTGTTATAGTATATTCAAATATATTCGAGTATATTCAAGGTATATTCAAACAAATATTCAATTTAATATGGTCACTGTATCGTCCATATTTGACACACAAAGTGAACTCGTTTTCTGAGAAACTTCATGAAGATCTTATCCAATGATGAATTTTATTAAACTGTATGTTAACCAGCTATATTCGAACAAATATTTAATTTAACATGGTCATTGTACCTTCCATATTTGACACACAAAGTGAACTCGTTTTCTGAGAAATTTCATGAAGAGATGTTTCATGAAGAACTTCCAATGATGAATTTTATTAAACACTGTATGTTAACCAGCTATATTCGAACAAATATTTAATTTAACATGGTCATTGTACCTTCCATATTTGACACACAAAGTGAACTCGTTTTCTGAGAAATTTTATGAAGAGATGTTTCATGAAGAACTTCCAATGATGAATTTTATTAAACACTGTATGTTAACCAGCTATATTCGAACAAATATTTAATTTATGGTCACTGTATCTCCCATATTTAACACACAAAGTGAACTCGTTTTCTGAGAAATTTCATGAAGAGATGTTTCATGAAGAACTTCCAATTATGAATTTTATTAAACACTGTATGTTAACCAGCTATATTCGAACAAATATTTAATTTATGGTCACTGTACCTTCTATATTTGACAGACAAAGTGAACTCGTTTTCTGAGAAACTTCATGAAGAGATGTTTCATGAAGAACTTCCAATGATGAATTTTATTAAACACTGTATGTTAACTAGCTATATTCGAACAAATATTTAATTTAACATGGTCATTGTATCTTCCATATTTGACACACAAAGTGAACTCGTTTTCTGAGAAATTTCATGAAGAGATGTTTCATGAAGAACTTCCAATGATGAATTTTATTAAACACTGTATGTT
Organism: Megachile willughbiella; assembly: GCA_945859595.2. Classification (NCBI taxonomy): domain Eukaryota; kingdom Metazoa; phylum Arthropoda; class Insecta; order Hymenoptera; family Megachilidae; genus Megachile; species Megachile willughbiella. Next base: position 11,460,170 of record OX243798.1, on the reverse strand, counting down.
AACCAGCTATATTCGAACAAATATTTAATTTAACATGGTCATTGTACCTTCCACATTTGACACACGAAGTGAACTCGTTTTCTGAGAAACTTCATGAAGAGATGTTTCATGAAGAACTTCCAATGATGAATTTTATTAAACACTGTATGTTAACCAGCTATATTCGGACAAATATTTAATTTAACATGGTCATTGTATCTTCCATATTTGACACACAAAGTGAACTCGTTTTCTGAGAAACTTCATGAAGAGATGTTTCATGAAGAACTTCCAATGATGAATTTTATTAAACACTGTATGTTAACCAGCTATATTCGAACAAATATTTAATTTAACATGGTCATTGTATCTTCCATATTTGACACACAAAGTGAACTCGTTTTCTGAGAAACTTCATGAAGAGATGTTTCATGAAGAACTTCCAATGATGAATTTTATTAAACACTGTATGTTAACCAGCTATATTCGAACAAATATTTAATTTAACATGGTCATTGTATCTTCCATATTTGACACACAAAGTGAACTCGTTTTCTGAGAAACTTCATGAAGAGATGTTTCATGAAGAACTTCCAATGATGAATTTTATTAAACACTGTATGTTAACCAGCTATATTCGAACAAATATTTAATTTAACATGGTCATTGTATCTTCCATATTTGACACACAAAGTGAACTCGTTTTCTGAGAAACTTCATGAAGAGATGTTTCATGAAGAACTTCCAATGATGAATTTTATTAAACACTGTATGTTAACCAGCTATATTCGAACAAATATTTAATTTAACATGGTCATTGTACCTTCCATATTTGACACACAAAGTGAACTCGTTTTCTGAGAAATTTCATGAAGAACTTCCAATGATGAATTTTATTAAACACTTTACACCAACTGCAGTTCCTGCAAAAATTTGAAATACCTCATCTTCTAACACCTCCCAACTGAGATAAGAATGCCTCCTGAAAACTTGCACTCGCAAAAATTCTTAGAAGCAATACATAAATTATGTGATTGCATAAATAACGTGATGTATATTTGAACGAAAGTACCGAAACTTACTCATAGTTCCATTAAGATGCAAATCCGAAACAATCTAGCAAAAAACGGAGCACACGCGATAGACGATCGAATCGAAAAGAGGGTACCGTGAAATTGACGAATATAAAAAGCTTTTTCTAGCCGGTTAATCGGACCAGACGGATGTTTCCGTCGATTCAGTGGCTCCAGGGTAAATGTTTTTCACCCCCTCGAGACACATCGACCTCGAAGAAGAACGGGTTCCTCGGCTGGCTCCTTTGTGCTGAAATGTCCCCTTTGTTCTCGCGTTTCGTACCGATGCGATGCAACGAAGTTCAAAAGCGGGATCCCCGCGACTCGCCGGTGCAATTCATTGTGCCCCGGGAATAATCCGGCTGCGAAGACGCTCCGATTCATTCGACATCGTACCCGGCTTCCTGTTGATACGGAATTTATATTTCATGCACCGGCGTCCGCGGTTTCGATGTTCCATCAACTCCCATTAATTCTCGGATTCAGCTCGATCCGATTGTTTTGGCCCGAATATCCGTAATCGTTTTATGTTTCGAGACCAACTTTTCGGTCATCTTTCATCTTCGATTTACCTCTTTCTTTTTAACTACATCTGACATTTCTTCTTTTTGCTGTATGTTCGTTATGCATCATATAGGATTAGAATAAGAGTCAAGGGTTGGTCTAAAAACCCTTTGAGGGTAGTTGTTGAAAATGGTTAAAGCGTCGTTGCGTTCTTCTGCTGACGTTGTTCAGTTCATGTTATTTTGTAAAAAGTTAGTTAAACTAATACATCATATTTTGTAAATGAGTCATTTATTTGGAGGAATTTCAGTTCTTCAAGACCGTGGACAGTTGAGATAACCTAGTTTTTTAAACAGTCACAAATAGTGCAAAGTGATGTTCAAAATTCTCAATGTTTATAATAACAGCAAAGTAGATATTCCATAGTCTCCATCTTTGAACTGTAGCTAAAGAAGTATGTGAAATGATCAATCTTTAGAACTGAAGCAAACGATGTATTCCAAATTCTCGATGTTAATGATTGTAGCAAAACAGGTGTTTCAAAGTCTCCACCTTTGAATTGTATCAGAAGAGATATTTCGAATGATCAATCTTTAGAACTGAAGCAAATGATGTATTCCAAAATCTCGATGTTAAAGATTGTAGCAAAACAGGTGTTTCAAAGTCTCCACCTTTGAATTGTGTCAGAAGAGGTATTTCGAATGATCAATCTATAGAACTGAAGCAAATGATGTATTCCAAATTCTCGATGTTAATGATTGTAGCAAAACAGGTGTTTCAAAGTCTGCACCTTTGAATTGTAGCTAAAGAATCATTTCAAATGACCAATCTTGAAAATAGTAGCAAAAGATGTATTCAAAATCCTCAATGTTTATGATTGTAGTAAAATAGATGCTCCAAAGTCTCCACCTTTGAATTGTAGCTAAAGAAGTATTTAAAATGATCAATCCTTAGAACTGAGCAAATGATGTATTTCAAATTCTCAATGTTAATGATGGTAGCAAAACAGGTGTTTCAAAGTCTCCACCTTTGAATTGTAGCTGAAGAATCATTTCAAATGACCAATCTTGAAAATAGTAGCAAAAGATGTATTCAAAATTCTCAATGTTTATGATTGCAGTAAAATAGATGCTCCAAAGTCTCCACCTTTGAATTGTATCAGAAGAGGTATTTCGCATGATCAATCTTTAAAATTGAAACAACCTAAGTATTCCAAATTCTCCACTCTCGAATCTTAGCAAAAGAGGTATTCTAAATTCTGAATCCTTGAATCGAAGCAAAAGAAGTACTCCAAGTTCCCAGTCGTAAAATTGCAGGAAAAGATACTCCAAATTCAGGATACAAACTTTAAAAAATTGTCATGAATTTTGTAAATATCTCAAGTTCCAAACATTTCAAGTCCACATTCCAGCAAAGTGTGCAAATCTTCAATATCAAAAGTCCCTGATTTTTTAAAGAAACCAGTTCTGAGTCTGCGAGCATCATAAAAATCCGATTGAAAATATATGAAATTGTAAAAGTTGAATTCCCAATAGGGTGACAGGAAAGAACGGTTCTAAATGAAATGACAGACACGGTGACATTTAAATTCAGAGGCCCTCGCGGGATATCCGGAATTCTTGAATAAAACATAATCCCTCGGTGGCGGATCGTGAAGAATCTGACCGGTGGTAAAACAAATACGATTAAAAAAGTGGAAGGACATCGAACGAGCATTCCGTAACGTTTCTGGCAGGATTCTAGAGCTGTTGGCAGCATATTTCTCGGCGTTTCGCGATAGCGGACGAGAGCACTCGAAAATTCACATAAAATATTGCTAGGGCGAATGTTTTATACGAGTTCAGGCTATCAAACGCGAGGACTGGCATGATATACCGGGGGATACTTTAAAAACGCGCGTCAATATTGCAGAGGATAAATCTGGAGCACAATAGCGGGGGGGAAAAAGACAAATACCGTGGCTCTGTCCGTGGAATAACAATTCGCGAATGAAATGCTTCCAAGTGCGCGAAATAAAAGCTTCATCTTTTATGGGGTATCCCCAATTCCCGTAAATTTTCTAGTTTCACCTCTCGCTTTATTCACTACTCTAATAACTTCGGATACTCGCTCTTTATAGCAACTTGTTTGCCAGAATTAACTTCGCCTCGTAAAATACCTGTTATTTCATATATTTCGTCGGCTTTTTAGGTGTGCGAACAGAGCTGAATTATACTGTGTTTTATCATGGAAGTTCTGGTAATTTCGGGTAACTTTGGAAACTTTTATATGTTTCTATTGGTTTTCTAATTGTTTGAAACGTAATTCGGAGTTAAATTATATCCTAGTAACTTTTCACTGTAAACTTTAGTCATTTTTAATATCTTATGGATACGGTTTTTATTTATAGCAACGATTTTATAGGATTCAATTTTATATTGAAAGTCATATATTACTCTTTATAATTTTTTAATTTTTTGGAGATGTAAAGAATGTGGGACATTTGGAGCTATATTATATTCTAGTAATTTTTCACAGTGAACTTTAGTAATTTTGGATATCTTATGGATATAATTTCTATTTACAGCAACTAGCTTATAGGATTCAATATTACTATAAAAGTTACATATTACTCTCAATATTTTTATATTTTTTTGAAAATGTGAAGAATCTGGGGCATAAGAAATTATATCCCAGTTTTTCACGGTGAACCTCAGTAATTTATATTTTAAACATATTGTCATAACTTATAACATTCTGATGGAATTAAATTTTATCTGAGAAGTTCTGAAACATTTTGAACATTTTCATAATTTTTAACAAATGAGAAGAATCTGGAGCAAAGAGTACCAAATTTCATAAAATTTTGTCATAAAAAGTTGTAAAATGTTTCATTATTCAGGATATTGCTTCTGGTTTCAATTTAAGCTACTCAGTTATTTAATTACTGAAAATCTAACGAGTCGTTGTAAAAGAACTGTTGTTTACAAAAATTGCAGATATAATTAAAGTAAAAGAAACGGAAATAATGAAAACCACGAATGCAATTAAAGCAGTGAAACGAAAATAATTGAAAACATGAATACAATTAAGGAGAAAGAATGAAAACAATCAAAAACGTGGATGCAATTAAAGGGAGAGAGAAACGAAAATAATCAATACCATGAATACAATTAAAGTGAAAGAAACGAAAATAATCAAAACCATATAAGTACGATTAAAGAGAAAAAAATGAAAATAATAGAAACCATAAAAATGCAATTAAAGAGAAAAAAAATGAAATTAATCAAATCCATATAAACACAATTAAATGGAAAGAAATAAAAATCATGAAAAACATGAATACAATTAAATGAGAAAAAAAATGAAAATAATCAAAACCATATAAGTGCAATTAAAGAAAAAAAAACGAGAATAATAAAAATCATATAAACACAGTTAAAGACAAAGAAATAAAAATCATGAAAAACATGAATACAACAAAAAGACAAAGAAACGAAAATAATGAAAATCATGAATACAAAGTGAAAAAAAATATAAAATAATGAAAAGCATGAATGCAATCAGAGACAAAAAGAATAAAATAACGAGAAGCATGAAAACAAGCGAGAAGAACAAATAAGTGAAAACCGTGGATAGAACAGAAGTAAAAGGAACGAAAATAGTTAAAGAAAACGGAAAAGTACGGTGTTTCCGCGTGTTTCGAGGAACTGAAATCCCCAAATGATCTTTGCAACAAAGTACCAACGATAAACATAACGCAATGGCTGGGTGGTTAACGGAGTAGCATCGTTTAACGTCTTTTCCACTAGATTTTTTCGCGATACCGAGAAGGTAACGCGAAGAAAAACGACGCGAAACGCCAGTGAGGGGAAACTCCGTGCAGCTTAGTTGGAAAAATTGTGTACCAGAGTACCGTTGGTAGAGCAGCGAAATTAGTTTCATTCGAGAAAAATGAGCCGTGCACGTTCGAGAACCCGCCTCCGAGGACTGCGAACAACGATCGATAACTGATCCGATTCATCGAACGGCTATATCGTAATCGACCAATTAAAACTTTGGCCCGCGCAATTTCCGAAATAATAACCGGTTTTCGTTCCGGTGTTTCGATTATATTCGACGGTTCGATTATCCTTGTAATTAAAATGGCAACGATACGTCAAATCGATTTGATCTTGTTGGACTTCCCGGTCAATGTTACTCTTCGTATATGGCCGCTGAAAGATATCGGAAGTCAACGAGATTCAAATTTAATTTGCGTAAATACACTTGGAAATTTATGTAAAAACTGAAAGAACATTTTGATGAACTTCCTATTAATTTATATGTAATAAATCATTAACATTTTTACAATGCAAATTATAGTAATTAATAAAAACTTCTTCCAACATAAATGTATTAAATCAACTTATCTGGAAACTTAAAGAACATTTTGATGATCTTCCTATTAATTTATGCAAAAAATATCATTAACAATTTTAAAATATAAATTATAGTAATTAATAAAAACTTCTTCCAACATAAATGTATTAAATCAACTAATTTATCTGGAAACTTAAAGAACATTTTGATGATCTTCCTATTAATTTATGCAAAAAATATCGTTAACATTTTTAAAATATAAATTATAGTAATTAATAAAAACTTTTTCCAACATAAATGTATTAAATCAACTAACTTATCTGGAAACTTAAAGAACATTTTGATGATCCTCCTATTAATTTATGCAAAAAATATCGTTAACATTTTTAAAATATAAATTATAGTAATAAATAAAAACTTCTTCCAATATAAATATATTAAAACGAACTTGAGGTAAAATTCTTCGAATACAAATTACTAAATGTACGCATAATAAAATTATAAATATAAATAATGAATAAAATTTTCAAAAATTAATGAAATACAAACAAACACCTATACAGCTACAAAAATTAAAAAATTGTTTCTCCTGAAATATCAAATAAATCCAGAAACTCTTCTTCACTCAAATACAGAGAAATCCACTTTAATTCGAATAAAATTCTTAAGCTAAAATATAACGAAATAAAAAATAAAAAAATGAAAGTAAAAATAAAAGAGTCTCATAAAATAATCAAAAGAATTAAAGTGAAAAGAAGCAAAAATAATGAAAAACAAGAATAGAAAAAGAGAAAGAAACTAAAATATATATGCTCGTACAATTGCATTAAACTAATCGTGTACGTATACGTGGTATAACGAAATCATTTAGTCAAGAGACAAAAAGTAACACGTAAACCGGAAAGAATTATTTAGTTTACGTAAGGCAGCATTAGCCGAGTTCCCCAGTGAATTTGTGTTGCAGCAACATGTTCGTACGGTCGTATTTACCTAGATCGAGATTGCGTTCCCAACTTTCTCGCCGAGATTCCGCCTTGTGCCGAGAATATTACCGTTACAGTCTTCCCATCTTCGTTCTCCTTTCGCGTACCCTTTTTTCCGAAAGCAGGAGCAGAAGTTATTATCTGCTGGCCGAGCAAGGGGAAGCTCGGTTACGTCGTACCGTGCCGTGTTCGCTTCACTTCCGCCTCGTAATTAGCCGAGAATTTTCGCTTTGTCGGCCAGCAGGACAACGGGGGTTGACCATATTGAATGCGTGTGTGCAGTCCGCACACGGCGAGCTATGAAAATGCAGCCGGAGAAAAGCCGATTCTAAGCCAGCGACACGGTCGTGTCCATGGAAACGACAGAATCTCCTCTTCCGCCCGGTTCTCTTGTTTCGCGTTAAATACGGTGAATGCCGTTGGGGGGGCCAGCTCTACCGTAAATTATAATGTAAGCGCTTAATTGGAAGAAAAAAGAATTTTAACTAGCACTTGTATTATTTTAACTTTGTTCGGGAAGAGATTTAATTAAGAAAGATTAAACTGGAACTCCGTTGCGAATAGCGGAGAATATAACTAGGGATATAGGAGCTCTAGGGATACGGGGATTTAGAGATATAGCCATCTATGGATATGAAGGTCGAGGATTATGGAGAGATATGGAAATCTAAGAATGGGACAATCTGGTATTGTAAGTAGGTAGGGGTATTCAAATCTAGAAACATGTCTGCAATATAGGGATCTAGGGATATGGAGGTCTAGAGATATGGGACACTGAGCATAAGGGAATCTAGAGACATTACGATGTAGAAGTATAGGGATTGTATGGGAATCTAGAAATATGACCGACTAGAGATGTGAGGATCTATACATATGTGGACCTAGACATGTGGGTAGCTAAGGATACTGGAACCTAGAAATGTAAGAGATCTAGGGATATGCGATCTAGAAATATGGAACTCCATGTATAAGAGAATCTAGGATATCACTATCAGGAAGTATAGGGATTGAATCTATAAATGTGACTGTTTAAGGATGTGAGAATGTGGACATATGAGGACCTAGAAATGTGGATATCCAAAAATATTGTAATCTAGGAATGTTGGAGATCTAGGGATATGGAGATCTACAAATGTGGACATCTATGAAAATGTAGACCTAACGATATGCATCATCTAGGTATATGTGCAGATCTAGGGATTTGTGAATGCAGGGATCTATGAATACACCATCTAGGATATATGGATCTATAAATCTAGAGATATAAGGATATAGGAATATATGAATCTAGGGACATCTATGCGTACAAAAATCTTGGAATATGTGAATGTGTGGATGTATCTAGGGAGATACAGGGACTTGAAACTATAGCAATCTCAGGATCTTCAAATAGGTGTATATGTGGACATGGAAACATCAGAATATGGGGATGAGTATATTCACCTTGATGATGATTATAATATACTTAATGATTACTATAATAATCTTGATGGGTTTGATGACCACTTCAATCATCAAGATGATTATGATCACTTTGATGACTCTGCTGATAGCTATAATCTTCTTGACGATGACCGTGATAACCATGGCTCTGATGACGACACAATGGTCTTTATGATAATTTTTATAACATCACTGATGACTATAATCTCCTAAATGATGACTGTGTTAAACTTGATGGTTTTGATCACAACTTTAACCATCATGATGGTGTTTATGCTAACTTTGATGATATTGCTTTTGGTTGTAATATCCTCAATGATGACTTTGATAACTTTGATGAGTTTGATCACAACTTCAATAACCACTATGGTGTTTATGATAATTTTGATAACATTGCTGATGCCTATAATCTCCTAAATGATGACTGTGTTAAACTTCATGGTTTTGATCACAACTTTAACCATCACGATCGTGTTTATGACTTATATGACATTACTCAACGACTATAATTTCCAGAACGATGGCTGTGATAACGTTGATGACTTTGATCATAACGTTAACCATCGTGATGGTGTTTATGATAATTTTGATAATACTGCTCCTGGTTATAATATTCTTGAATACGACAACAGTGACACCTTCCTTCCTAAATAAAATCAAAATATTCTCATTTTCGCTTCCACAATATAATAATCACCTTAACACGATCTCCCTGGTACGAAAGAACGCTTTTCGCGATGGAAATATTTAATCGTGGATATTCGCGATCAATTCGCGCGTTAATAGGGAAATATAAGAAGAGAGATCTGAAAGTCCACAGCATTGAAATTCATCGATAATCCCTCGTCGAATAATGCCCGGCTAATTCTGATCAAACAGCAGCCCGAGCCGAACGAGCTGAATTTACCCCGTTATTTGTATCGAGCACGCTATTTATTGCAGATTAACGAGAAAATTCAAGAACGATAATTTATGCGAAAGTTTCGCGGCAGATAGGATCGTTTAATTAAATCGTTTACGAGTGAAAATCCCTTTCGTGCCTTCTCCAAACACGCAGTGTGCGTCACGCCAAATTGCACCGGGAAATTATTAAATATTCATTACACAACAACGCTCGCGGGAGAGAGCATCGGGACAGGAGTTTTTGATATAATTTACTGATAATATACGTAGCACCTTCATGGAGCGACGTTTCTAACACAGTAAACTGCATGCATTAGCGAGATGTCGGGAATATAACGAAATTTATTGGTTTAATGGGTCTGCTCGTATTCATAAGTTTAGATTTGATGGTTGTACAGTCGAGTGGAACGAGAAATATCATCGAACAGTGTTATCATTTAATTTACCTTCGTTTCATAAATAGCTACTTAAATTATTATAAATTAAGAAGTTTGAATTTTCTGCTACTTCAAAATACTCCTGAAGAGTACTCAGGGAGCTACAAGAATTGAAATGATCAAAGTGGTAATTAAAATTGACAATAATTTTTTTAATTGACATGACAAGAAACCCTTGCCTCATAATTTATTTATCGTGTGAGTCAGTCAGAACTAACCAATCAATATTAAAACAAAAAACAATATCGTTCATCGCTGTATCCCTTTACCCTATAATTTACTAGTCAGGTGTGTCAGTCAACCTATCACATCTACAATATTAAACCAAATAAAGAAAATTGTTACGTCCATTTTATATTCCTCAATCGTTGACAATGCAAATTATAATTTGTCTTCAACAGCAAATCAAAGTGCATTAAAAATTTCAGCAAGATTTATCACTGTTGAGCGAGTGCGTCACTCAGTGCCTCACTCGGTGCGTCACTAATTGCGTCACTAAGTACGTCACTCAGTGCGTCACTCAGTGCGTCATTCAGTGCGTCACTCAGTGAGTCCCTCACTGCCTTATTCAGTGCGTCACTAAGTGCGTCACTCGGTGCGTCACTAATTGCGTCACTAAGTGCGTCATTCAGTGCGTCACTCAGTGGGTCCCTCAGTGCGTCATTCAGTGCGTCACTCAGTGAGTCCCTCAGTGCGTCATTCAGTGCGTCACTCGGTGCGTCACTAATTGCGTCACTAATTGCGTCACTAAGTGCGTCATTCAGTGCGTCATTCAGTGCGTCATTCAGTGCGTCACTCAGTGGGTCCCTCAGTGCGTCACTAAGTGCGTCACTCGGTGCGTCACTAATTGCGTCACTAAGTGCGTCACTAAGTGCGTCATTCAGTGCGTCATTCAGTGGGTCCCTCAGTGCGTCATTCAGTGAGTCCCTCAGTGCGTCATTCAGTGCGTCACTAATTGCGTCACTCGGTGCGTTACTAATTGCGTCACTAAGTACGTCATTCAGTGCGTCATTCAGTGCGTCACTCAGTGCGTCACTCAATGCGTCACGTGAGTTCAGAATTTCGATTTCACCGCGAAACAGAAAGCAGCAAGTTGGAAAAAGTGTATCAGCTCCCCAATACGCGATTTCCGATGCTTCTCTTTGCGGCGAGAAGCCAAAGAGTCATAAAATTCAGACGGCTCGTATCGGGAACGTGAAACGTATCATCTCGGCTTAAGCCCGAGGCTGACGTATTCAAAAATGAAAAAGGAGAATAAGCTACGATGCATTTGGACGCTGGCTCTCAGTATCTGATCCTCTTCGAACGGTGCCTTCGTTCTCCAGATATTTCCTTCCCGATAAGACTGGGATACGCGTAATCCGATTTAAAATCATCGCGGAAATGCGCGTTTATTGCTCGCATTCTGCCACGCGATTTCGTTCCACGATTTATTTCTTCCATTTCGCGAGAAATGGCTGAGAGCGATTGTTCCGCGCAACCGGAGAAGGTGTTGAAAATAGGAAGCCGATGCACGGTCCATAGAGTGTTTCGTTTATTCTAGGAGACCGTGACACTCGCAAATATACGTTGTCCGGGCAGAATGGACTGCTATTTCTTGTTTTGTGATTTCGGGAATGTGATTCGTACAGTTTTGTCGAGGAATATCCACGTGCAATTTTCAGTCGAATCTATGTTTATGTTTCTGGAGATTTCTAGACTAAAATATTTCCAGGGCTTGATATTTCTGTGTGACTGATGCTCTATGTACCGATATGACTCGATATTTCCATGTTCCAACATTACTTTATTTTGATATCCCTATGTTCCAACATTTCTTTATCTTGATATCCCTATGTTGCAACACTACTTTATCTTGATATCCCTATGACACAACATCCTTTTACCAAGGCCTATGTTCCGATATCTCTACATACCGGTAACTCTATACTCTAATGTCTCTATGTACCGATATCCCTAGGTTCTGATGTCCCTGTGTACCGATATCCTTATGTCCCGATATCTCTACGTTCTAACATCCCTATGTCCTGATATCTCTATATCTCAATATTTCTATGTCCCGATATCTCTACATCCCGATATCTCTATGTACCGATATCCCTAGGTTCCGATCTCTCTATGTACCAATATCTCTACATCCCTATCTCTATATCCCAAAATGTCTCAATATCCCTAAGTCCCTGTATCGCTATATTCCATTAACTCCATACTCTCAAATCTCCATGTCTTCATACCTATATACCTAGATCCCCATATCCCTATATCCCCAGATTCCTGTACCCGTATGGTCACTAGAGTACCCGTAACATCTGTAGATCCAATAAATCATGAAAGTAATCATATTTATCTTTCAGAAGCAACTCCTTTGCATCTTTGGTTTAAAATTGTGAACTAATATATGAATAAAATTCATATGATTACGAAACCAAAATATGAGCTGCATGGAACAGTCATTGTTACATACCGTACAAATTGCCGAGTCAATTTGCACTCGCAGAATCAACTATGAGAGGTGTGCATGAATCTTCTGTCTCGGCGAACTGATGTTGACTTATTTCAACGAACGTACGGTTCGTTAACCCTTTCGAAAGGTGTCTGGTTATTAAATTGTAAAATTACTAGCGGTTTCAACTAGGCTTTCCTAGCACTTGCTTCCGTCATTTTTACCTGCTTTGAACCTGTATGATGTTCTTTGGTTTTCAACTATTGTTCTCCAATGCAAATTTTGTTAAATAGTTCTTCGATTGAAATTTTGTGGTATAGTTCTTCAATTTAAATTTTGTTAAATAGGTCTTCAATATAAGTACTGAAGCTATCAAACAGTTATTCAAATGGAATTTTTAGAAATCCATTTCATCAAATGCATTTTTAGTTGTAATTTTCAGATAAATTAATTGTCCAATGTTTACTGTCACTATTCTCACTAATCAGTATTAAAAACATGTCTAAGCACATGTCAGCTTTCGCTATAGTCATCGACATCTAGAACTGGTGGAGTTCACTATGAATAAACCAAATCATTATTTATTATTGTCTATAACAAATGCACATGATCTACTATTGCATTTTCATTAATTGGCTTGCAAGTGAATTTAGTAAATGTCACAAAAGTGTCAATGTACTTACAAACCTACCAATTTATATATCAGTCTATTATTTTAAGTACATGATAATGTTACTAAAATTACAAACAGCAACTTCTGATTTCAGTAAAAATACATATTAAATACAAAACGCAAGGTATCCAAACAGAATTAATTCAGTAGAAAATTAATTTCGGCGAACAAAAATCGCAGGAATTATTAACATCGAGGAAAATGACAGCCGATTATGGACGCCGATCGTTAAGAGTAAAATCCAGGGATTACAAACGAAATAATCGCATGATAAAAATTTACGCTTATTCCGTGGCCTATCTGTTACCTTCCGATATTTAAAATATTTGTTATACACGCCTGGCGATCCATCAAGGAATTTATTAAAGCCTCATTTTACGAGGTAATTAAATATTGCTCGCGCGCGAATCCGAAATAAAATATCGTGCTCGGTGTTTGTACAACAGGCGACATTTATGTCCCCTTTTTCCGACGGATAAATTCGCGATAAATACGATCGACAAGTTTTACAGCAGCCCGTAGGAGAATGAAATTATCGTCATTAAAAATTATTAACAATATCGCGATAATACTTTTCTCGAGCTTCATTCGATTGTATCATCTCGATATCTCGTACATTTTCCGATCGATCTTCTTCTTTGTCCCCCGATTATTTCAAAAGGTAAACAGGTCGGAATCTCTCTCAAAACATGTAAATGCGATTCTGAAAATTTCCGGACGAATTTTATACACTAATTTTATGCAGATTCGATTTGCACCGTGATGAGACGAGATTTGCGATTTTCCACGTTCGAAGTTTGGCAAATGAAATTTTTTACGATCTGCACGGATTTTACACGCTTTTATTTTTTTGAAAGTACAGTATTGCCTCGAAATAAGCAACACGCTCGGGACCGGCCAGTTGCTTATTTCGAAGGTGGTATGCTATTCGGCTTACTTTTGTTTTTTAAATCGCTATGTGTTAGAGTGAGAAAACAATATACATGTTCTGTCCTCTTTCCACGACTCGTTCCATAACTTCTGTATTACGGACCTCTCACTCCGTCACCGATCTCTCACTCGGCGGCGGACTTCAATCAAAGAAGTGGGGATAAAAATTTGCTAATTTCGAAGCTCGAAACTGTTGCTTGTTTCGAGGCAATACTGTACTCCGCATCTGTCTAAACTCCACCTAGACTCGTATCCACAACAAACCAATCTTCTCATAAGAAGACATCTATCCAAAACTTGTTACGAAAAAAGGAAAAGAATTGCGAGATAATTTCGAGGGTAGATTAGAACGTGACACGTCGTTGTAGCAGTTGAAACGCTTTGTCTGCTTCAGAGGTGCAACGGAGCACGAAAAGCTGCCACAACGACGTCTGGCCGCGTATCAACGAGCCCTCGTACGTTACGTGGGGACGCTTCGAGCGTCGTTCTGGTGTCATGCTGTTTGTCATATCGCGGGAAACGCGTATGTAAACGGCCGCCGTGGCAGCCAGAAGCGCACCGAAGCTGCAATCGATAATATCTGGCGGTAAGAGAGGCCGAGTACATCGCCTAGCCTCCTCGAGCCCGATTTTATCGCGGCGAGTTGAGATGCGACGATGATTAACGCGACACATCGAAAACCCCCGCACACGTATCTGCCAAGATCATCTTGACTCCGTGTGAATCATTGCCACTGTTCGGAGAACACCATTCTCTGCTGGAGGTATCTTGCTGGAATTCTGTGCAGAGAAACAATTAATACCTTTTGATATCAGGGTTTATTGCCTCTAACGAGCGAAGCGACGTTAACCTCTTGCTTTATGACACCACTGTTCGAATATAACTAAATCGTATTCAATTTTGAGTTAACCTGTTAAATTCAAAATAAAGTTTTTTTGTTTATTTTAGTATTGTGAACTGTCGAAAAAATTATAGGTTAAATGGTTCGTGGGTTACATTTAGATACTTTAGTGTGGACAGGTTAGGACTTTTAACAGTAGGTTTACGGACGTTTATGGTCACTTATATTTAAATTTGAATTGAAAGTAGAAAAACAAATAAATTGGGGATGATATGTGAACTGCCTAAGACATTGATTCTTTAGCTTGACGAAAGTTGACATACATTTTTACAAAAATTTCTTAATAAGTTTTGTCATTTAAATTAAAAGACGTATGACCCGTCATTTTGACGGGTTCCGTAAATCTAGTGTTAATAATTGCTAGAGTTGTATTTATGATGTATATATTGTAATGTATACATATAATTATACATATATATTGTAAAGTATAGCAGTAATGTCTCATAAATGTGCATTAGGTCTTTATAAAATGGAGACGGAACTGTTAGACCTCAGCTTCAGGAGTGTTGCAGAGGCGGGAAATTCAAACTGCCATAATACGTAATTCCAAGATCTCGGAGTTTTTACATCCGTTTTTTCGTTTGTGTATTCTCAGGCCATTGTATTCTTGAACATTTGTGTTCCTACGTTCATAGATACCTATATATATCTGAATATTCCTAGTATATAAACGTTTTCTCACATTACATTTACATCTTGATACCTATCTAAATATATCTGTAGTTCAAATATGTTCTCTTGAGAGCTTGAAAGGTATACATTAGATTGAATATATTCTCCAGCGCATGTACCATATTTCAAACACAACTACGAGTTCGACAAGTTTATTCGCCCATTCACGATGGAAAAGATAGCAGGTAGACAAAAAGCGACAAATAACAGAACACGAAAACTCGATCCGATCGAATCGAGTAAAAAAGGGGAGCTAACAGTCGGTAGGTCCATGTCGAACGGCACGAAGAGTCTGGTGAAACAAGCTCGAATATCAATAAACCAACGATGGACCGTGATCATATTTCACCGATGACAGAAAGTACGAATTCGAAAGGAGGATTCCTCTTGTCCCCCTCTATTCTTCTCCCCGCCCCCGCGTGCGTTCCTATTCATTTTCCCACTCGGAGAATCTGACAAAAATCGTTACGAATGATAGACGTCGGTTCGATAATGCCTTTTGCCGGCGCGCCATCTTCTATACCCTCGATACGACACGTCGAGGGATGAATATTCGACCCGAGGAGAGAATATCGTCGGAGAAATTGTGGGGTAAGGATCGTTCGCGTTTCCTTTCAAGAATGTTTCGTGTTTCGTTGAAATCCCTTGAAACACCTGTACTCCAGGATGGATCATCTAATTTCGAGAAAAGAGAGGTTACACAGGGAAGATCCGAGTGCTCTGTCTTCGTCGAGTTGCGGTCTCTTTATGGATATTTCTGTGGACCTTTTGTATTTGCGGTCGGATCTGGCGGTGAGCGCGTGGACGGATGGAGTGGGTGTTGGAGTAATTATTTTGGGAGCTTGGGTTCTGTGTTGTGACTGCGGTTGGAGAAGTGTATGGTCTCTTGGGGATTTTCAGTTTGAGTATATAGAAATTTAGTAATATAGGAATTTACGAGTATAGGAATAGGTAATTAAGGAATTTTGGATTTCGGGCATTTAGGGATTTAGAGATCTGGGGATTTAGAGACTTGGGAATTTAGGGATTTAGAGTTTTAGGGACTTAGGGATTTAGGGATCTGGGATATAGGGATCCAGGGTTCTAGGTACTTAGAGATTTGCAAATTTGGGGATTTAGGGATTTGAGGATTTAGGGATTTAGGGATTTAGGGATTTAGGGATTCATGGATTTAGAGATTAAGGTTTTAGGGATATAGGGATTTGGAGATTTGGGGAATTAGAAATTCGGGGATTTAGGGATTTGGGGATTTAGGAATTTAGGGATTTTGGGATTTAGGGATTTTGGGATTTAGGGATTTAGAAATTTAGGGATTTGGGGATTTAGGGATTTAGGAATTTGGGGATATAGGAATTTGTCGATATAGGATTTTCGGGATTTGGGGATTTAGGGATTCGACGATTTAGGGATTTATTGATTTAGGGATTTAATGATCTAGGTATCTAAGGATCTTGAGATCTAGGGACTTAGGAACTTGAGAACTTAGGAATTAAGAATTTAAGGGATTCAGAAATTTAGGAATTTTGGAATTCAGAAATTCAGAAATTTAATAATTCAGAAATTCAGAAATGTAATAATTCTGAAATTTAGAAATTCAGAACCTAAGAAAATTAAGGAAGTAAAAATATAAAACATCAGCCAAATTGTAAACATTTCAAATAATCGAATTAAATAATTCGGAAATTTAGAAATTTAGAAATGTAATATTATCACATTTCCCAATTTTCTAATTGAAAAATTTCAAAGCATAGAAACTCTAATCTATAAAACTTTTCAGTTTCGTAATTTCCAACTTTCTACTAATTTCATTACGATGTAATTACTGATTCCCCGAATATTTATTTCCCGGATTAACATTACATACTGAAATTTATTATTATCATACCTGTCACGAGTTCCATAAATACGGAGCTTTTGTTAATCAGCATAATTAAATTTTATTTCGTTACAGTTTTTAATTTACCATTCACTAATTAACTAAATGAATGTTGCATCTATTGGAATTTATTTTAATTTATAATATTTATGCTTGAACATATTTCGAGTATTTCTTTAATTTTGCTACTCGCGTAGAATATTAAGGAACAGATATTGTTCATTAGCTTATCTTTGAAAAATTAATCAGCTATTGATAATTATACGTATTGAGAACGTTTGGAAACATATTAAACGAATAAAAGTCTATTAAAGCAAATATTTCTATTATTCTTCAGTCACGTATTAACTGAACACAGTCGAGACTTTCGCATATATCAAAAGAACCGTTTTTAATTAAAATGGTGAATGCAATGCTTTTTATATTAAAAATCGACCGGTTTTGTTAGTTAGTAATTTATACTTACCTTTGTACGAAAGTTACGAATTAGTTCGTTTCATTTCATAAAATGTTTCTCCTTAATTAAGCACGAATGAGAAGGAAAACACTGCAAATTTCAGGTTATCGTATGAAACAATTCGAACAATAATTATTTGAAAGTTACAAAAAATAGAGTATTCATATAATATTGTAAATTTCAACTGGACAGTTGTGAACAAATTTATTATCAAAGAATTAAATATGTTATCAAAATTGAAATTGATATTCACTCAAAATAAAAAGTTATAAAAATTATCAAAATTATCACTCAAATTCGAATTAATATTTCTATAATCTTCATAATTTTTCCATTAATAATTTTTATTAAGATCAATCTTCATGTACAATAAATACAATTAAATATCGAATGAGATACGATTATCCCACACATGTTCTATTAACGTACATGTAAATAAATTATACAAACAAATAAATGAATTACAAGTAATACAAAAATGAATACATCACGCATAAAGGAGAAAACATATAAAGAAATAAAAATTGATAGAAAGTACATGAGAAGTATAATACGAAACGCGATATACTTTGTACCGCGTTTCGTTCGGTATTATGCAAATTAAAAGGTTTAATTTACCAAATACGGAAATTAAACCGTGTAATCGTCGAATCTGGGATGATATCGACGCCAATATGGAGGGACATTAACATACTGCGTCCCTAATTACAACCGGTCGTTATTTAATCTCGATAGTGGGGTATAACTAGTCGGAAAATACAGAGCTATACTACTTAATGTGTGCGCAGAAGCAGGTGGCTGCCGTGTCGCTAATTATTGACACACGCTACTTAATCTCACCATTGCGAACACGAATACACCCCGTTAATTACAACGATCCTCGTCGCCTGATCTCGATATTATAGGTATTAAGACATCGTCTCGCTAATTACTGACTCGTGCCACCGAAGTTCATCTAATCGACCGACTAATCACCGGTTTACGCCGCTGATGGGCAGGTCGTGCGCCCGCTGAAGTATTCGGGGCATCGGGTCTTTAGAAAATTTCGACACTTCGAAACTTGCGAGAAAGTTTAGTAATTTTGGTGGTTTAAGAGTCGATCGTTTAGAAAGAGGGAAATTTTGAAAAATTAGAATGGGGTCTTTGAGAGTTTGAAGCCTAGGAATTTTGAATTTTGAATTTGGGAAAATTGGGAATTTGAGAATTATGCAGTAAATTTGGAAACATAGTATTGTGGAAATTTAGAGAATTTTGAATTTAGGAATTTAGGGACATAGGTATGTAGGAAATTGGGAAATTGGGAAATTGGGAAATTGGGAAATGGAGAAGTTGGGAAATTTGAAAATTTGGAAATTGGGATACTGGAAAATTGGGAAATTACGAATTTAGGAAGTTGGGAAATTGAAAAATTGAGAAATTAGGAAATTAGAAAATTGGGAAATTGGGAAATTGGAAAATTGCAAGATTGGAAAATCAGGAAAATAGGAAAATAGAAAATTGGGAAAATTTGGGTCAGTCACAGCTACAATATTTAAACAGTTCAAAGGTACATCAAACCTGAGGATAATGAAAATTTGAAAGTTCCATTATGCAAATGAAATTCATTAAATCAAATTATGCAAATAATGAAATTATGCAAATAATGAAGTGAAATTGACATTCAAAAGGCCAAAAACCAAAGTATAAACAATCTCCCAACTGAAATCTTCAATTCCAAAACTTCACAAATTTTCAGAACACAAAAAGTTCCACTTCTCAAATTGCAGGGCATCTGCCAAAGTGACTTCTTGCCCCTCATCTGCCCCGAGTGAAATTTCCAAAATTATCTCGCGAATGTTTCAAGATCCGTACTTAAGAAATCTCATCGCCATCATAATCCCGTTACTGCGAGTACGTCTTGCGTACATAGATAAGTTCAACAAATTGCAGAGAAGCTCGAGTCTCGAATCCGTAGTGAAAAGCTCCGAAAACAAATGCAGCTTCGGAGAAACGAAGCTGCTGTACGATCAGAATATTAAACAGTATCTATATCCGTGCGGTATCTACAAAGTACACAAATTCTGTGATTCCTTTTCCAAAGAAGCTGTTCTACCGATCCTTTACCTTTGTTCCTATAACCATACCAGAAACAGGACGAAAGGAGATTCAACCAATTGGCTGTAAACCGAGCCCCGGAGTAACGTAATACGCTTAACGTGTACCTGTGTGCCGTTGAATATCCTCAAAAGCAATGTTGCCAGCCATTTCCGAAGAATTTCCAGAGATTTTCTCGTGAACGAGATATGTTATGCGTGTTTTGTTTTCAGGGTACGATCGAATACTGAACAGGGGTAGGCTGTAACGAGCTATAAAGCGTGCGTGATCACGCGATGCTCGTGGCACGCAATATGCAACACGCGTGATGATTATTTGATATACTTGGGAGCGTGTTTGAGCATGGAAATTCTGATATCTTCAGTTTCGACATTTTTTACATTCTCGAATTATTTCTTCGAATTTTTCTCGAACCTCTGAACTGTTCAAATATTGTAGCTGTGACTGACACACTTTACAAATAAATTTCAGTGCAAGGGGTTGAAAAATATATTTTGTCATTCAATTTTATAAATCCAATAAATGAGACATGTAAACGTACTGAAACAAATGATCAGTAATAGACAAGTAACAATTTCAACAAGTTTGATCAATTTTTTAAATTTAACAAACATAGACAAATCATAGTATAAGGGGTTGAAAAGTATGTTTTAGAATTCGATTTTATAAATCCAATAAATGAGACATGTAAACGTACTGAAACAAATGATCAGTAATAGACAAGTAACAATTTCAACAAGTTTGATCAATTTTTTAAATTTAAAAAACAGACAAATCATAGTATAAGGGGTTGAAAAATATGTTTTAGAATTCGAATTTATAAATTCAATAAATGAGACATGTAAACGTACTGAAACAAACAGTAATGATCGGTAATAGTAATAATTTCGTCAATTTTTTAAATGTAAAAGACTCTTCATTATTTTAAGGGTCGATAAGTTATAATTTTCCAAGTAAAATTCCACGAGCGAAATAAAAGCTAGGTCAGAAGGGTTCTCGTCCTCGATCAACTCGATTAAACCCGTCTCACGCAATAAATACTAACCCGTCTGTCCAGGCTAACAATGACCCTTTGTTTGCCAGGCTGTCACCGCGTTGTTCGCACGAACAACGTTTATTTATTTGGAAGATAACACGTCGAGCGGAGCAACTATGCCATGACGCGATCATTGTCGGCCCACCCTTTTCCGTGCTATCGTCTTTAACCTTAGGTCGTTATTTAGGTCACTAGGGGAGAACTGAAGGGACCGAGACAAAAGGGTCGACGAAATTCCTTTTTGTTTCCTTTCTCGTGGTAGTTCACTTGTGGTTGGTGCGATGGATTTTTCAAGCGACGAGCTTTGATCGAAAGGGTTTCGAGGATTGGCTTGTTCAAAGGAAGCGTGTATGGTTGCGTCTATGTAAGATTAGGGGAAGGTTTGACAGGGGAATTTTTCTTGCTGACACTAGTTGCATGTGAACATGGTTTTTCTTGGATCTCTCGGGTTTCAAGTTGTATTTTAAGGTTTTTAAGAACATTAAATTGGATTTGAGAAGTATATTGATTGGATTAATTTATTCAAATTCGATTGAGAAAAATTTTGCATATTAACTAATAAGTGTCTGAATACCCACTGAGTTAATGTCAGACATGTAATCTCAACAATTTGACAAATTTGCAAAATGTGAAAAACTTGAATAATATGAAAAGCAAATGATTCGAAAGAAAATTATTACACTTATAATTAAAATTTTAATAAACGATTCTTTTTCATTTCTCCGTCAAAATGATTGAAAATGACAACGCGGAAAGTTGAATTGACCCAGACATTTTTACATAAATATTCATTAAAACTCATTACGTTTTTACATAAATATTCAATTTGTAATTCAGGTGTACGACGTGTCAATCAATAGTCAAGTACACGTAGCTAATGTTGCAATGCAGTGAATTTCACATATGTATGTGGTTGTCTGTTTCAGTACCGATATCACACATTGTGGCACTGGTAGGCGATCCCACGTATCTTCCTTGCGACATATCAACCACCCACGAAGGGGATTCGGTGCATCTTGTGCTCTGGTATCGAGAGGATCTCGGTACATCGGTTTACAGGTAAGTTGTCGCGTGCAATTCAATTCGATTCGATTCAATATTTTATTACGAAGGATGCACTGGCTCAAACTTGAGACGTGAAATATTTGCACATTTATTATTTTGAGGAAGAAGGCACTGCATTTTTCATATTATTCATAATATCGTTTGCTGTATGATGTATCATATCGTTTATGAAATTCTTTATCATATTCACTACCATATTGGTTATTATATCATTTATCATATAGTGCATCATATCGTCTATGATGTCTTGCATCATATTATGTATCATTTCCTGTATGATACCATGTATGATATCATTTATCATATCATGTCTCATATCATATATCATGTCATGTATCATATCATTTAGCATATCATTTATCATATCATGTATCATATCATGTGTCATATCACGTGTCATGTGTCTCATATCATGCATCACGTTATGTATCATATCATGTATCATATCATTTATCATATTATGTATCATATTACGTATCATATCATGCATCATATCACTTGTCATATCATGTAGCAAATTATGTATTATATTGTCCCTCATTTCTTGCATGATATTATAAAACATATTTAACATTACCTCATACTGTCGAATTTTTAACAAATTTTTCTTATACTTTTCAAGTACATATTTCATTATAAAAAACAGCTAATGTACAACTCTCAAATTGCTTCATATGGTAACGTACAAATAAATTCTTTCCTAAATGAAATACATACTAATCATCGAAAGAGCGGTAATTTGATGAAGATATTTTTAGAAAAAGAGAATTTAAAGTATTCTTTATAAGAGGGGATTTATATTCGCCGCATATTTGAGTCGTAGAAAGAGTATTAACAGCGTGAAACGAATTACTGATCTATATTATTCAGTATATTATTCCCGTTACAACACCGGTAGGTTCATGGATATTTCAAACGTAGCTTTGCACGGCCATTTCGCGTGAAGAAGCTTATGCCGTGCCACTTTCGAAACTGTACCGTGAACCTTAAAATGGGCCAGCGGAAGTTTGCATTTAAAACCGCCCCGATTCATTCGTATTCCCGTGGGACTTTAATTTATTCAGCACGCGTCGCTCGGACTGCACGTCTATCCGTTCGCGAGAGCGGCCACCCGGCAGCGTTAATTAAAATAATTATGATAATATTCAGAACCGTCTCTGGCAGCTGTGTTGCAGCGAAAAATTTCACAGAATAACACTAACAAGCGAAAGGTTTCGTACGTTCGGCCCTCGAACAGTCTCCTTTACAGCCTGGATTTAATGACTCGTTAACAAAATAAGTCATTGTTCCTTGTTTTCTATCGCTACATGTTTGCTTTCCATATGTCGGGTAGCGTTACACGTTCGATGCTGTGTAATTCAATAGCGATTTTATGTGGGATGTATTTATTATTAAACTTTTGAATTGGATAACGTAATATTTTAATTATCTGACAGTTTTGGTATTTTACTATTTCGAGTACTTCATTATTTCGATGGAGAACAGTTTCGGCAATAGGGAATTAGTTAATTTGATTATTTGCAATAGTTGAGAATTTCTCTACGTAAAATTTGAAAATGTCAGCGTTTGTAAATTTACGGATTTCCAGATTATCACAACTTTAAATTACCAAATTTCCACATTCCTGAACTTCAATATTGACCAACTAAATTTAATTAAATTTCGGGACTTCCAGATTCTTGAATTTCCTGTATTATTGAACATACTAATTTATAAATTT
Organism: Megachile willughbiella; assembly: GCA_945859595.2. Taxonomy (NCBI): domain Eukaryota; kingdom Metazoa; phylum Arthropoda; class Insecta; order Hymenoptera; family Megachilidae; genus Megachile; species Megachile willughbiella. The sequence goes on along the minus strand of OX243798.1, from coordinate 11,436,640 downwards.
GACATTTCAAAAATCATACTGTAGTCGAACCGAACATTTAGGACATGTGAAAATTGAAGAATTGAAAAATTGATAAATTAAAGAATTGTGGCATTGTCGCACTGTGGAATTGAAGAATTGACAAATTGAAAAGCTGAAAAGTTGAAAAGTTGGAAAGTCAAGAAATTAAAGAATTGAACAATTGATCAATTGAACGAGTGGACAATAGAAGAATTGAACAATTCAACAATTCAACAAGTGGACAGTAGAACAATTGAACAATTGCTCAATTGATCAAATGGACAATAGTACAATTGAGCAATTGAAAAATTGAAAAATTGAATAATTGAATAATTGAATAATTGAATAATTGAATAATTGAATAATTGAATAATTGAATAATTGAATAATTGAATAATTGAATAATTGAACAATTGAATAATTGAAATAATTGAATAATTGAATAATTGAATAATTGAATAATTGAATAATTGAATAATTGAATAATTGAAATAATTGAAAAATGGTCTTTTTCAGTGTCGATGCGAGGGATCGAGATTTCGGTATCGCCGAACGATGGTCGGACGACACGGTGTTTTCGAATCGAGCTTACTTCATGCCGGACAAACAACCGGCCGAACTCGGCGTAGACCACATCAGAGAAGAAGATGCCGGTATCTACAGGTGTCGCGTCGACTTCCAGATTGGTCAAACGCGAAATTCCAAGGTCAATTTAACGGTCATAGGTAAGTCAATCTTCCTGTTTTCGTCGTACTTCAATATTTTCCCTTCGTATATAAAATCCATTCCGTTAGAATAAATATGCGCGATGTTTTCAGACCAACCAATTTTAACTTTACAACGTATCTCCATCGTGTTTAAACACGTACGCTACGTACACACGGTCGAAATCGTACAATATCATTCGAGTTGCGAGGAGAGCATAAAATTTGATTTCGACTAATTGCGTTTTTTCTCGTTTTATGCATTACCTTGTACATCCTCTCACGTAAGAGGATTCGAGTTGAACGAGAAATTAAAGCACAGAGAAAAACCACCGACATAATCCCTAAAATGACCCGTAACTCTCCTTTCATTGTTAGTTAAAATACCTTACGTACCATTTCATCAATTTCCAAGAAAGTATCTCCGAAGCCGACGTTGAAAGCGCCTTCTCTTAAGCAAAATTAAAGTGCCTCATATTTCATCATTTCTTTAAATATTTCGCAATACGTTTCAAGACAGTTGAATTAAGCCAGACAGCAGAAGAAAAGTATCTTATCCCAACGCGTTAATCTTTCTTCTCTTTCATTTTATTTACGTTATCTTTTACCAGGAAAAGCTGTCACTCGAGCGAAGAAAGAAACCGACTAAAATGTATGTTGCTCCTTCGCGTGGGAACTTGGTCGTAGTCAAGAGTATCGTGCTCAAGTATCAAACAGATTCACATAAGACAATAAAAGCACATCCGCCGGAAACCATGCTTCGCGTAGAACTCTCTCGATATCGGCTCGATAAACGCGTTTGTTACGCAAATCCGACACGGAATTTTTTTCCCGCGCATAAAAAGATACGAGAGGTACGCTGCGAGGAAAATACGTTGGTAGAAAATATTTCGCTGACCGCTATCGATCCCACTCGACGATGGAGCGTGGAAAATATATCAAGATGAAAACTATGCCAGCTGGAGAGCGTCAGACAATGGCGTATACGTGCGACGCCACGAACCGAGCATTCTCAGGGGGTTCGCACGCGTTTTATCGGATCGCTGCATCGGTGCGCTTCAAGTTTTGAACGGGCACCCTTAGCGGCGGATATTTATCCGGCTGCAATTCAGCGAACGGTCACAAAGGGACAAGCGATGACTCGACACTGTTTTTCGACCATGATGCAACCAGGAAATTGCATGAATTTCCTGTCTGTCTTCTTGTTACTGATGACTGTGCTACTTTCTGCATCCGTTCGTAATCTGCGACTGCGATTTGATGCGGAGGTGTAACGTTGCTACGGGGAAGAGATCTTTTGTCAGATGTACCTTGTGATTTCTGGTATTTATGGCGGGGATGAGTCGGTTATGCAAGGTGGAGTCAGTTTTGGAATTTTGGAGATTAATTTGGGATTTTAGGAGACTAGAGGTTGGAACTTGAGGACTTTTAGAATTTGGAACTATAGGATTTTTGAAATCTGGAATTTTAGGATTTGGGTGAGAAATGTTGAGCTTTGGGATTTAGGGGCGTTGGAGCTAGATATTTCAGACTTTGGCAATTTTGGAATTGTAGAATATTGGGACTTTGGTGATTTTTAAAATCTGGAATTTTAGGATTTGGGTGAACAATTTTTAGGACTTTGGGATTTGGGAGATTTGAGACTTTGGTGATTTTAGAATTGTAGAAGGTTGAGACTCAGGAACTTTTGGATTTGGGAGATTTGAGACTTTGGTGGTTTTGGAACTTTGAAATATTAGAATTTAGAGCTTCGACACTGAGAAATTAAATTTGGAAATTTTGCTTATCTTAAGGCTAGAAACTTGCAAATTTTGAGACCACAAAATATTTTACCTTTGGAATTCTAAGACTTCCCAGGGTCCCAGGGACATTGGACCTCTAAACTTTGACAATTTTGGATATGTAATAATTTTAGAATCTTGTTGTATCTTGTAATTTATGAAATGGATGTATATAAACAATTTTCAACCAAAAATGTATGAAATTGTAATTGAAGACATCAACAGCACAAACACTCAAATCCTCTTACTGATCCGCTGATCACAGCAATGGAGACCTTAACAAAATCAATCTTCCTAATCATAGAACAGTGACTTATCTTCATAAAAACAATTTTTCCAACAAAATATTTTTCCATAAGTGAACTTCCGTTATACTTTTCAGCTATCCATGAGAATTATGCAAATGTTCTTAAGTTGCAAAATGTCACAGAATCGCATTTCTTGCATTCCTACGTGATACAGCAAAATGCAAATGCGGCAGAAATAAAGTAAAAGGGCAACGGTATTATCCGTGACACGGACTATTCAGAAAAGAAGTAAACCGCGTTTTGTATTTTTCGCAAGCACCGTGATTTCTAAGAATGTTCGTTTTTCCAGATACGTAAGTGGTATCTAGAATCTGCACCACGCTTTCGCTTTGATTTCCATTTCCTGCGTCGTGGCCGGATAAGAGGAAATCGAAGTCGTGGCGCAGATACGGGAAAATCGGTCGGCCATGGTTCGTGTGTGACGTAATTTGCAATCTGTGTCTTTTCGCTCAGTTTTTCTGGCTGAAACGGAGCGTGGAGCGTCGCGATCGTGCGTTGCGTAAGGCGCTTTGAAGTTTCTCAAAGCCTTTGAACTTCGAATGTTAGGAGCTTAGTGTCTGAGAAATGCCGGTAAACTTACATAATTTCATGGAGGACGATTCGTGAAATTTTCAGGGACACAAATTTCCACATTTTGATAATATACTCTGCAACTTCTCTTCGAATATTCAAATTTTTTAATTTCTTTATTCCAAGATTTAAAAATCTCAATTTTTACGTTGTACAATTTATGAATTCTGAAGACATATGGTTTTGAAGTTACTAAAATAGCAATTTTCCAATTATATGAATTACTGAATTCAAGAATAAAACTTCCACGTTATCAATTTTCTAGGTACTCAATTCATAATTTCATCAGTCTATTAATCTATCAATCGATCAATCGATCAATCTATTAATCTATCAATCTATCAATCTATCAATCTATCAATCTATCAATCTATCAATCTATCAATCTATCAATCTATCAATCTATCAATCTATCAATCTATCAATCTATCAATCTATCAATCTATCAATCTATCAATGTATCATTGTATCATTGTATCAATCCATCAATCTATCAATCTATTAATGTATCAATCTATCAATCTACCAATCTACCAATTTATCAATCTACCAATCTACCAATCTATGAATCCATCAATCCTCAAGTTATCAATCAACCAACATATCAATCTACCAATCTACCATCCTACCAATCTACCAACCTATCAATCTACCAATCTACCAATCTACCAATCTACCAATCTACCAATCAACCAATCTACCAATTTCCCAATCTACCAATCTATTAATTTATCAGTCCCTCCCTGTCTATCTACCAACCCATAAATCCACCAATTTACCAATCTATGCATCTATCAATGTGCCAATCTACCAAGTTATCAATCTACCAATCTATCAATCTACCAATTTATCAATCTACCAATCTACCAATCTATCAATCTATCAATCTATCAATCTATCAATATCCAAATATCCAAATTTTCTGAGACTTTCGGAATCTCTATATCCGCAAAATTCTCAAATAACGAAATCACCAAGTCTTCGAATGATTATCCATGAAAAATAGGAAAACTTCCCTCGCAACAATGTGACAACGACGCATAGAATTTTCCAATCCCCTCATGTTCCCTATATTCCCTCATTTCTCATTGGTCCCCGGCAACCTCCCGTTGATTCTTTTCTTGACCTATTTGTCCGTTGCCGTTGCTTTTTCACCCTATTCCGCACAGCTCCAGCTTGATGGCGGTTTTTCTCGACTATTTCCTTTTAACAGCTGCGCTCTTTCGTTCCCGTACGTTCTGTTCGACTCTGCCCAACCGTTTCGTCGACTTTTCGCGTGCTTTTATCACGGTCTCTCGAGGAATCGTCGTTATTTCCTCTCGCTAGCCGGTAATGTCCTGTCGCGGCGTTAAGCGGCATACGGCGACGACAGGAAGCTCGTCCGGGAAGCTCGATGAAACGTCGAAGAAGCTCTGAAAACGGCCACTGAAACTTTTACTACCCTCTAGCACCTTTCCACGGTTACTCCTCCGCGAACCAGTTAGTTTTCGTTGCTTTCGTCCGACGACAGTTAGATCTCCCGTTTCGGGGCTCTCTGTCGTAAAATAACGGGGGACTGTTTTACGGGTGCTGGAAATGCTGCGTAAATTGGTGTCGATCGTTCAGAATCCATTCTGCGTTCCTCTATTTAGGACAGGAGAATGCAATTCAAAAACATACTAATATTTATGTGGTCGATTACAGCAGCAACCAATACAAAATTACCTGTCATCTCGATTGAGTCAAGCTTCAAAATTAATGTAGAATTTTCTGTGGATGAATTTGTAATCTGATATGTGCCTTGTTACGTACAAATTAATATCAGTTATTTATCAATGAAATTTTCGCTCTTACTCATCGAGTATCGAATGTTTTACATCAGTTTCATATTTCGACAACTCTGTTGATTCACCTGAACTGATCAGTCTATTATCAAAAATGTTTCCGTCGTGCATCAGAAATTAAAAGTCCTAACTTTTATAATGTAAAATGAGACAAACCAGTTTGGTAGATTTAGTGTTTGTTTCAGCATACCGTTAGAAGTAGAGACTTTGATGTTCAATTAAGAAGCGTTAATTAATTCCAAGGGAGGATTACCATTCCCCAAATATCCATCCGAGATAATACTAGCAATTGACCTCGATAAAGTAGGGCCATTACTTTCTTAGCACCCTGTAGAGCTATCTAGCTAGTAGTCGTTTTCTCTTCCCTAGTGGACCGAGGAATTTTTCCCGCGGGATAATTAGCTTCGCTCTTTCACGTCGTTTTGTCGGCAATTTCGCGCGATCATCCTTGCTCTGTCTCTGTTTCTCGTCGGCAATCTCTCGTAGCTGGTAGTCACTCGTGTTGGTAAACCTTTTCCACATGAACGCCAATTAACGTGCTTTTCTCCTTTCTCTGACCTGGTCGACGTGGAAATTGCCGTTCTCGCATTGCTCTAACTCCGCTCTTTTCTTCTACCGTTTTTCCGGCTCGAACGAACGGTACAGTCGAGTGCAACGTGCCTCTCCTTGCGATAATGTTATGTGCGTGAACTTCACGATTTTTTGATTTATAAATTTTTATGCTTTTGCACTGCCCTATTTTCAAGCTTTAAAATTGATGGATTATCAAGTTTTTCAGCTTTTAAATTACTGAATTATCAAGTTCTGGAACTGCTAAATTTTCAAGCTTTTAAATGGTTAAATTATCAAGCTTTTAAATTGCTAACTTTTCCAGTTTCTGAAACGTTATTTTCAAGTTTATAAGTTGCTACATTTTTGTGCTTTTAAATTGCTAAATTTTCAGGTTTTTAAATTGTTCAATTTTCGAGTTTCTAAATTGCTAAATTTTCAAGTTTTTAAACTGCTCAATTTTCCTGCTTCTAAGTAGCTAATTTTCCAGTTTCCAGTTTCTGTATTTCAAGCTTTTCAGTTGTCGAATTTTCCAATTTTTAAATATTCAAATTTTCCAATTTTTTACTTCTCAAATTTCTTTAGATTCCCAAGTCCCTAGAATTCCAATTCCCTAGATTTCCATATACCTAGCATCAAAATTCACTAGACTTACATATTTTTAGATCCCAAAACTCGAAGTCTTCAAATTCCTATGTCCCCAAATCCCTATTCCCCAAATGTCTACTCCCCAAATCCCTAATTCTCAAATTCCTATATCCCCAAATTTCTTAGTCTCTAATTTCCTATGTCCCCAAATCCCTAGATCGCCAAATTTCTTAGTCTCCAAATTCCTATGTCCCAAAATCCCTAATTCTCAAATTCCTATATCCCCAAATTTCTTAGTCTCTAATTTCCTACGTCCCAAAATCCCTATATCCCCAAATTTCTTAGTCTCCAAATTCCTATGTCCCAAAATCCCTAATTCTCAAATTCCTATATCCCTAAATTTCTTAGTCTCTAATTTCCTATGTCCCCAAATCCCTAGATCGCCAAATTTATTAGTCTCCAAATTTCAATGTCCCCAAATCCCTAGTTCCCAAATCCCTATTCCCCAAATTTCATAGTCTCTAATTACCTATGTCCCCAAATCCCTAGATCACCAAATCTCTTGGTCTCCAAACTTCTATGTCCCCAAAATCCCTAAATCTTCTTATTCTTCAAATTCGTAGGCCACTAACTACGCAAATTTTCCTATACATACTCCGTACATCTTGAAATCCTAAAATCCCCAAATCCACAGTATTTCTATACGATATATAAAAACTTTCTATATACCATAAATTCGTGAAATTCAGCGAGTGGTATTTCCCTTTCTCCATGGTTGCTAAGGCGGAAGATATTCCGACATTTTACCGAGGGAAACCGTATTTGTTCTCGACTGTACCTATGGCGTTCCCAGCTTTTTTCCTGCGACGTGTCGTTTGCAGCGCACGTACGCCGGAAGCCGGGCCCGCAATACCATCGCGTTTCCGTTGCAACGGCAACTTAGGGCAGCTGCACATCGGATTTTTCCGAGTGCTCTGGCTAAACGCGACGGTCAATGAAGCGTGGTCGTTGCAATTTCCTTCGACCGTGAACGGAAACGTCGTGAAGGTAAGTGGCGATAATTAGATTTCCAGCTGCCCGCCTCAACTTCCCCTTCGAGAATGTCGAACGGTTTGAAATTGAAATTTGACGCTGAATACCTTGAACGGCGGAAAGTATTACGCCACCGTGGCGAACGTGAACGAGCTTCGACCGCGTTGCTGCACTAAACGAGAATTCATATTTTCGAGAAAGCACGAGCTATCGATCGATTTCCTTCAGCCAGTTTATTAATCCGCTATCAACCTCTCGATACATTATTTGCTTTCACGATACCTTCTACGTGTACAAAAATCTTAAACTTTGCTGCAGATGATTGACAGTGGTTTCAGTTTTTAGATGTTTTTGAGTGAGGTTGTTATTTTATGCATTGGTATGCGTTATACGTATGTAAAATTATGAGAAGATAAAAAAAAAATTTTGTACGAACTGAAGGTCGAGACTATTTTAAAAAACATGTCCTATTGAATTTACATATCCTAAAAACGTATGTATAGTTCACATACTCCAAAAAGCATATTCTATTCAAATTACATGCTTCAAAAAACATGTTCTATTTGAATTTACAGACCAAAGAAAGAATTTACATATACTAATAAACAACGTATACAGAATTTACGTATCATAACATAGAACATATATAACATATTGAATTTACATATTTTAACGAACAACGTATGTGACGTACTGAATTTGCGTATCCTCACATGCAACGTATATAGCATATTGAATTTACATATCCTCACATGCAACATATATAACATATTGAATTCACGTATCCTCACATGCAACATATATAACATATTGAATTTACATACCTTAACATACAACGTATGTAACATATTGAATTTACGTATTCTAACATACGACATATATGTATAACATATCGAATTTTCGTATCCTCGCATGGAGCATATATAATATATTGAATTTACATATCTTAACATACAACGTATATAACATATTGAATTTACATATACTCACATGCAACATATAGTATAACATATGGTATGCATACAGTGTAACATATTGAATTTACATGTCTTCACATACTACATATATAAAGTTTTGACTTTACATATCCTAACATACAACATATGTAACATATTCAATTTACATATCCTCACATGCAACATAACATATTGAATTTACATATTCTAACATACAACACATATAACATACTGAATGTACACATCCCAAAATACAAAATATTTTATCGAACATACAAGAAAGAATTGGTACGTAAACGTGACAAAGGTAGGATTAAAAGAATAATAAATTTTGATGAAATGGTTATTACAAGTTATCAATATGTCATGGAAAATCAAACCAGACCATTTAATTCTCATGAATTTTTCGACTCTGCATTTACGTTCTCTATAACACATTTATTATACAATTAAAATACAAAATAAAGCATAAAATAGTAGAACTGGTATAAAAGTTACAGTAAAATACTTTCATATCGGTATGCTCCGCAGGAATATCGGCTTACGCTGTGATAAATTGATACACTTTGATTTCGAATGAACTACCTCTAATTTACTTTATGCGTATTTTCTACGTTTTTATTTACAGTGTACACAGGAAAGGTGCAAAAGCTGTTCGTTTCGTTTGAGTCACTGGATTGACGGTATTGGAAAAAATATAGGGATATCAAGTTTTCAGGTTGTCAGATTTTTGTTATTATTTAGTATTAATATTGATACTATTGTTGTTATTATTATTTAATATTGATATTGGTATTATTACTGTTATTATCATTTAGTATTATTATCACTGTCATTATTTAATATTATTATGATTGGTCTTGTTAATTTTATTATCATTATTACTATTAGTTATCGTTGAAGCTATTACAGTTATTTAGTACTATTAAATTATTTAGTATATATAATTATTATTACATGTTATTGTTACTAAAAGTGTTCAATTGATTTAGTCACGTTATCACTAACTCTAACACATATTCAATCAAATTTTTCCGAAAATAACCCTTCAAGAAATAAAAATTAGCAACAGCAAAATGTATGAAGCTGTCCCTGCCAAGATTAACATAACAGCCGAAATTTCATTTCGGTGTAACAAGATAAACGATACTAATGAAGAAATTTCGGGGCGAAACACAATTATTCAAGCCACATATAACGCAGTTGTTCAAGTTAGCTCGTTTACCACCGAAGAAGGAGACGGCGGTTGCCGCGTCGGCGGTAAACTAATTACGCGATGATGCTAAATTAATTTCCCCAAGATTCCGATCGTTGTTTCTGACCTTTGTCACGAGCTCGTGCCAGAGGCCTCCTTTGTACACCTTTGGGGTCCAAGTTGCACGGGAACGCTTCTCTCGGAACTCCTCCTTCGTCGTTTCACCGACTTCCTCCTCTCTGTAACGCGCATCCCTTTGTGACCCAACGTTTGTTCAAGTTCAAACGTTTCCAGACAGCGAACAAGTCTCACAGTCTCGTGTACACGAACACATCACCGCGAAATCCACACTGTAAGTAGAAACTTTAAACAGACGTTACCTATTTAAATCAACGTGTGTTTCTTCTCTGCACTAGTCTGTCCATTGCACTTGTCGACCCTTAACCACATCATCGCTTTACGTCCACATTCCTGAACACAGTTATCAATATTTATTCGTACTGTTTTTACGCAAAATAATCACCTCTGATCCTATTTCCCAGATACTTATGCACCTGGTGCGTTACCTAATCGCAACCCTAAAATTCCAGGAGTACTATTCTCATTTTTACAGTCAAAACCACCCCATAAAACTGGGACTCTCAGCGTCAGTAATGTAGTCCCGGTGTTATAACTTTTCATAATTAAATTAAAATAACTGTGTTCGAAAGTTGTAAGCTTGAATAAAATATTTAAGACTCGTCTTGAGTGAACACCGACTCGATACATCGAAGTGCGAGGAAAGAAGCTTTTTCTAAATACAGTCAGGAATTTTTAAACGAGAAGCGAGCAGAGCGGTCGCGAAAGATCCGATTTCACGAGACATGAATTTTTATTAAACCTTAAACTTTCATGGGGGTCTTTGGTTGTGTATGGTACGCGAGAAGAGAGGCAAAGGAATTGTAAATACTGAGGAACGTTTAAGAGTATCGATGAATATGTATGTTTATTCGTTCGTCCGCGGTAAATGGAATTTATGTTTTATGCATCTCGAAGGTTAAAGAAATAGATTATCAAAGGTGCGGTCGAAAGTTTTGTTCGGGCACAAAGTGCTTTGAGGTGATAGAAGTTTTATGAAATTTTCGGGGAAGTCGTGTTTGAATTATTCGGTTATTTATATTTATAACGTTGAGCGTATGAATGATTGGTTACTGAAAACAATCGTTTTTATTTTTATTTACCCTTTGCACTATAAGGTATTTTTTCCAACAACCTTTAAGATATCAACCTTCAAACTTTTTAGGTAGAAAGTTTGTTAATTCTTTTAATATTAATAGTTCTCCACTATTGCTAATATTTGTTCCACTATGTTTATACACCATGTGTATAATACAATAGATTCAGTTAAGAAATGTTTATTTCAAATTATTGTAAACTGAGTGGTGAATCTGTCACATTTTGACATATGGATACAAATGGTGATTAATTCTTGTAATTTGCAGTCACAAGTCAGTAATTATTCTAATACCGAAAGTGTTCACGTTTGGAATTCCGAATTCCAAACTTATGAATTCCAGAATTCCGAATTCCAACGATTTGAATTCCAAACTTGTGAATTTCAACGTTCCGAATCCCAAAATTGTGAATTCCAACGTAGCGAATTCCAGAATTCTGAATTCCAACGGTTCGAATTCCAAAATTGTGAATTCCAAATTTGCCAATTCCAAAATTTTGAATCCCAACGTTGCGAATTCCAGAATTCCGAATTCGAAGGGTTCGAATTCCAAACTTGTGAATTCCAAAATTCCGAATTCCAATGGGTTTGAATTCCAGCGTTCCGAATTCCAGAATTGTGAATTCCAACGTTCCAAATTCTAAAAATCCGAATTCCAAAATTGTGAATTCCAAATTTGCCAATTCCAAAATTTTGTATCCCATCGTTGCGAATTCCAGAATTCCGACTTCCAACGATTTGAATTCCAAGCTTGTGAATTCCAGCGTTCTGAATTTCAAAATTTGTGAATTCCAAAAATTCGAAATTCCAAAGTCCCGTATTCCAACGGTCCGAATTCTAAAATTCCGAATTCAAGAATTGTGAATTCCAACGTTCCGAATTCTAAAATTTCGAATTCCAAAATTGCGAATTCCAACTTTGCCAATTCCAAATTTTTGAATCCTAACGTTGCGAATTCCAGAATTCCGAATTCCAAATTTGCCAATTCTAAAAATTCGAAATTCCAAAGTCCCGAATTCTAAAATTCCGAATTCCACAATTGTGAATTCCAACGTTCCGAATTCCAAATTTTTGAATCCCAACGTTGCGAATTCCAGAATTCCGAATTCCAAATTTGCCAATTCCAAAAATTCGAAATTCCAAAATCCTGAATTCTAAAATTCCGAATTCCAGAATTGTGAATTCCAACGTTCCGAATTCCAAAATTGCGAATTCCAACTTCGCCAATTCCAAATTTTTGAATCCCAACGTTGCGAATTCCAGAATTCCGAATTCCAAATTTGCCAATTCCAAAAATTCGAAATTCCAAAATCCAGAATTCTAAAATTCCGAATTCCAGAATTGTGAATTCCAACGTTCCGAATTCCAAAATTATGAATACCACCATTCCAAATTCTAAAATCTCGAATTCCAAAAGTACGAACCCATGATTGAAAGATTTTCCTCCACTTTGGTGGAAGCTCTTACCCCATGAAGCACCCCAGTGCAAACGTTCGAGTACCTGTTACTTCAGCGTCGGTTCTCGAGTCACCCTCTGGTGGACCATTAATTTACCCCATCCACTCCGTGCAGTGATAAGATCGAATCCCATGTATCAGAAGAGGGGTAAGAAAAGGGAGAAAAAACAATGTAACGTCTATGGTCGAGGCGCTGATTGAACAGCACCCTTCTCTGGCACCAATAATGAAGCACACCCTCGAACGGGATACGCTCGATCGTTTGTCTCTCTCTTCCGGTCAATTGCAAGGGTTTACCTAGAGCATCCAATAAAGGCGAGATTCTCTAGAGGAGTTTACGAACGTTTCAACTGGGCTTTGCACGAGGTGTAGTGTTGTTTCAAGCCACGAACAACCGACCGAGGAAGTAGCTGACCGTTGCCATCGATATTGAACGTCGCGACGCATCCTATTCCCGGTAGAAATATAGCCGGGAAACGACGCCGCTAATATCCGGGGAAATTTACATTTCCAGTGAAAATCAACGACCCCGATAGGGGATATCGTTGAACGCTCTGAGTGGCTCGTAAAAGCGAGATATTTTTGTTCTTCGACTTTTCTCCTCTTTTGTTCCAGGTGGGACGTTTTCCTTCCTACCCTAAACGCCCGCACACACACACGTCTTTTTGTCGATTTTGGGTCGTGTCGTTTTTTACGTTCAACTCTTTTGGTATATTTAGACGAGTACTCGGGCGAGTTTTTCTACCGCACATGATGTAAAATTCAATTCACTTTCGGTTTATTAATATTTGGAAAGGGTTTGTTGGAGGAAAGGGTCCGATCGAGGGTGATATCGATTTCTCTATATTATTTTATATACGTGGTAATTTTTAATTACAGAACAATAAAATTTTAGATTTGAACATTTAGTATTTTAGAAATATACAAATCATATTATATCTGTACGAATTGCACCTGTCCATTAAAAATCGAGCCCCTTATGAAATCGCCAATTAGAAAAACCGGTTGAATTTCATGATGTTGGTTTTCAATATTCTTCCAAAAGAAGAAAATACGATCCACCGATAAGAAAACGTAGGTAAAAATTTGAAGCCGCAGAAAAGACAGATATCGGTCGAACATCCAGCAAAGTTTCTCCGTAAGATTTCACGAATTTCCTCCGATAAATTCAACCGGTCGTAGATTTAAAAACCCACGGGGTCATTGTTTTCGTAGCTGCAACAGGGAAGATCCATTTGAAAAGACAAATGGTGTCTCGTGAAGCAGCCGCGGAACATCTCGCAAGCTGGCTGGACAGCTCTTTTTCCTCTTCCTTTTCATTCCTTTCTTTCGAACAGTTCGCTGTCGAAGCTCGGGGCATCGAAATTTATTCTCAAAATTCCGCGGGCCGGCTTCCATTTCAGATGCATTTAACCTCGAGCCTCGAGTTAAACGCGTTTCTTCGGCTTTTATCGAATTCAAGGCGAACGCTTCGTTTAAAAGGGGAAACTTCTTCCTCGCTATCGTTAAACGCTTTCGTACAGAAAGTCTCGGGTCTAACCGCAACGATATTGAATTCTACCTAACCTCTGGATGGAAAAGGAACGCCGGTAAAGAGCGATCACCTCCAACTTTCAGGCGGGAGCTTTCGGAAATCGTTGATAAGCTTCGACTTTTTTTCGTACCGGTTCAGAATTGCTTTTTGACGCGAACTGCACTGTTGGATTTTGCAGCAAATAGGATTTATGTAGATGTCAACACACGCGCGTGACCCAAAAGAAGCTCACCGTCAGCACCTTTACTATGAGTTTCATAGATGTTCTACACGTTACGTGGGTGACCTTGATATGTGGAGTAGTTTGCAATCTTTACGAGGATTTTTAGTAACAAGATGATTATACTCGTGTGATTGTACTATTGCGTAGGAATGTGTACAATTTTTTGATTTTGATGTAGGGTGCTCGAAAATTAGGGGATTGTTGAATTTGGACATTTAAACATTTGAAGATTTGTTCGGTAAATTTAAAATATTTACTTTGGAGCTGAGAAAGTGAAATTAACACCGTTAACTTGTAACTTCGAAAATTCCCAACACCCTTATTATAACATACTCTATATTTCATTCCTAATTCCTTTGCTAAAACTTGAAAATCTCCCGCGTGAATAATTAACGTCCCAACAAAACTTAAAGTAGCTAGAAATAATGAAGTAGTCCAATAACTAAATCAATATGCTCCATAAAACCGCGAGGTCTTGAAATAACAAAGAAGTGAAATATGAATATCGTGGAATAACCACTGTTACAACGTCCATCCGACGCAGCTTTGTTCTAAAACAATCGAGTTTGAAATCCGGCCCGTCCGAGGAATCTAAGAAAATTAAGGGGGATCAGTCCTCATTGAAATCTGTTTTTTCAATGAAAAGACGTTCCCGTAATCTCATCCCTTAACGAACGAGAACGTCCGCTGAATGAAGACGGACTGCACTCCGAAAATTACGAATGAAAATTAGCTGGAACGTTAAGAGAACGAGAAATAATAACGATAAAGCGGATTAAAAGAGTTACCATTCTTCCAGAGTCTCCTCATATTTTTTCTCCTCCGACTACGCTAATTACCAGAGCAAATACACTCTATCCCCTTTTGTGTGAACTTGCACGGATCGTACGTAATCCGATAATTTTTTGATACTGTTCTTTTTTTCGTTTGTTTCTTTTCAGGAGATGAACTCCCGTCTTTCGTTCGTTGTTTTCCTCTTAAATACACCGAGATTCCTTGGTAGGAGTAAAGTAGCAACTCGGTCTTTTCTTTCACGAAGTTCTTTGTCACGGCGGCTTGCATTCCACTGTCCCTTTGACGTTCCTTAGAAACCGGCAAAATGTTATTTCCTACCTTCGAAACTGTCTAAGACCTGAAGGATGCTTTTCTGACGTCTTGCAGGAAACTTTCAAAGCCTACCGTTGAATATAGAATACTGGGTTAAGCTACCCGACGTTGCTCGACTTTCTTGTATATGGAACGTCGACGTCACGCGAAATATGAAAATCAAACAGGAGTATAAAGGACAGAATTAAAAGTAAGCCCTTCTCCTGGAAATTTTCTCTACAACGCGTTTAATTGTTACGAGAATACTGAACTACCGTCGTTAATTCCTGCTATTAAATTGTCTTACGCTTTTCAAAGAATGCAAATTTAATCAATATTTCGTTTAGCCTTCACGTGAAGAGAGCATTCTTGGAAAGAGATCGTGGTATAATTATTTATCGATCTGATGTTTTACCGTTTTATAACTTTACTAATTCTATCATTTTACTGTATATTATATTATTTTTTATATTATACACTATTTTTTTGCATTATTTCACTATTTCCTATTTTACAATTTTAGAGTTTTAATAATTTTATCGTTTTATTATTTTACTGTACCATTATACTTGCTTATTTCATTACAGTATTTTTGCATTAATTCACTATTTTATATTCCACTATTTCTTATTAATATTATTTTGCTATGTTACAGTTTTACTCATTGTATCTCTTTATTATTTTACTGTACCACTATTATACTTGATTATTTAATTACAGTATTTTTGCATTAATTTACTATTTTATATTCCACTATTTCTTATTAATATTATTTTGCTATGTTATAGTTTTACTCATTGTGTCTCTTTATTATATTACTGTACCATTATACTTGATTATTTGATTACAGTATTTTTGCATTAATTCACTATTTTATATTCCACTATTTCTCATTAATATTATTTTGCTATGTTACAGTTTTACTCATTGTGTCTCTTTATTATTTTACTGTACCACTATTATACTTGATTATTTAATTACAGTATTTTTGCATTAATTCACTATTTTATATTCCACTATTTCTTATTAATATTATTTTGCTATGTTATTGTTTTACTCATTGTGTCTCTTTATTATTTTACTATACCACTATTATACTTGATTATTTAATTACAGTATTTTTGCATTAATTTACTATTTTATATTCCACTATTTCTTATTAATATTATTTTTCTATGTTACAGTTTTATTAATTCTGTCATTTTATTATTTTACTATACCACTATTATACTTGATTATTTCATTACAATATTTGTGCATTATTCCACCATTTTATATTCTACTATTTCACTGCCCTATTTTATTATTCTGCTACTTCAGTATTTACATATTTTATTCAAGCAAACAAACTTCCTTAATATAAAATCATAAAATATATCCCTATATCCCCAGTTATTTACAATGCTATTACAGAATCACTTCAGTAAATATAAATTGTTTTACGAAAAAATTTCCCTGGAACATCCAACGTAATTAACGAATTTAAACTATGAAACTATGCATATTACAGTCCTACAGATGAAGTAGCTATCGTTCGCCGGATGGGGTCCATTTGTCCAATCGAAAGTTCTTTGTTCCAACAAAGTTTTGAGGCGCGACGGAATCGATCTTCCGAAAGGTAATTGATCTGGATTTATCAGATCTCGCCCTTACCGCGCGAACTTTTAATAGTATTTTACCGACGAAAATACGGTCCCGGTATCCGAAAAAAAATTCGCTCGTTTCGGATCGGATTTCGAGCTGTTCAGCGTTGAAGGAAAGCTGACCTCGTGCAAAAGTTGACGAGATTACCGCGTCTCGGTCGGAGAAAAACGAGACTTCGATTACCGTTGCGTACAGCTGCGCCAGCGTACGCTTCCGGTTCCACGTCGATCTCGAAACTGATTGCCGAAAGAAATTCGGCTGCCAGGTTCGACGAAAATTCGGAGACTGTTACTGAAAAGCGACGTGCACGTTTTACGTCGCGTGCTTGTTGTCGAAATTATTTTCTCGCCGGAATAAACTATTTCACCCAGCTTCTCCCCACTTTTTTTTTTCGAAATACGTCTGTAGAAGAAGTACTCCGGAGATATTATGAAAAGGAAACTGTGGCGGAGAGATTCTAAAAATAATTCTGAACACTTCGCCGCTATTCAGCTCGTTGAGAAATCTTTAAATTCTTAGAAAGTGTGTCCTCGGCTCAAAGAGCATCCCCCGTGAAATCCTCGAGTTCACAGGCAAGGATACAACGAGACAAGTGTCTGAAAGAATACGACGTTGACTGCTTCCACGATGCCACTCTGAATCTATCGTTTCCTTTTTTTCTTTCTTTCTTTCCTGTTTTTTTCTCTGTCTTTCATACGGGAACGGCGGTAGGACGGGTTTAATTGTATACCGTTATTGTTGGCCGCGATTATTCCTCCTCCTTCCTTCTTCCTCGCTGAACGTCGGAGACATCGCATTATTTCCTTGCGTTTCGCTTTGTAACGTCGACTCAGCCTCATTGTTCACGTGCAACGCTCGGTACAAAGCGTTGAATAAACGCGCGGCTGAATAAACAGCTTCTTTTTTACCGTCTCCAGCTTCCTTGTTTTCCTCTTTGTTGCCCGGACGGGAAAATGTCGATTTTTTTTTCTTGTAATCAATTACGTCGGACGCGAATCGATAGTCGACCATGTTTTTTGAGGCCAATACCGGCTAACAACTTTGATATTGTTCTTTATTAAATTTCATTTGGTCGATTTTGTTTTTGGTGGAAAATAACTGTTACAGAATTTATTTTGTGTAGTAACGTATAGTGTAGTGATAAATGAGATAGGAAGCATGAACTATTTATGTTGGTTATAAAATAATTATAATTCAAAAGCAACGTTAATGATTTCGACAAATTAACCTCTTGCTGAGAAGTCACGTATCACATATGTTAGCGTATGTGCCATGAGTGCATATGTGAGGGATCAATTTTTTAAATAAACGAGAATTTAATTATGTTCAGAATCTTATATTTTCTCATTAATAGTGTTTTCTTTTAGAATATCTATCAAGCAAAAAGTCACGTGTCACATATTTACATTTGCTTCTTGTTAGCGTATGTGTTATGAGTGCATATGTGAGAGATCAATAAACGAGGATTAAATTATGTTAAGAATTTGATATTTTCTCATAAATAGTGTTTTCTTTTAGAATATCTATCAAGCAAAAAGTCACGTGTCACATATGTTTACATTTACTTGTTATCGTATGTGTCATGAGTGCATATGTGAGTGATCAATTTCTTAAATAAACAAGAATATAATTATGTTAAGAATTTGATACTTTTTCATAAATAGTGTTTTAGAGTATTTATATCAAGTAAAAAGTCATGTGTCACATATGTTTACATTTACTTGTTATCGTATGTGTCATGAGTGCATATGTGAGAGATCAATACGATAATCTGATATTTTCTCATAAATAGTGTTTTCTTTTAGAATATTCATATCAAGCAAAATAAAAACGATATAATATTAAAATTTGTAAAACAGTAATTGCATATGAAAAACATATAAAATAGAGAACTATTCTCTGTAAAATAGAGAAGTATTTAACTAGTGATTTTTAAATGATAAACGAGCATGAACTTTCTGAATATTTATGAAGAAAACCTCGAAGGTATCTAAAAATCCTGTAAAAAGGTTTGAGAATTCAGAGATTTTATGGAATATTATTACGAAATAATGACCTTGTTCCTAATTCTCGTAGATTTCGCACGTCCTCGTTGCAACGTCGAAGAACGGAGTACAAAAAGGTCTTATAATAACAGCATCGTGCAAGAAGCGTGTCCACGGTCAAAATTCCAAGCAGTCCTCGCGATAAGACAGGCAGAAAACATTTCAGTTATTGCATTCCGTATCGCAGAACAAATTGTCGCCCGGTAAAACAGTAAGTAATTAACGGTATCCATCTCGTAGCGTCCTACATTTTCACCGCGACACGATTGTTTGGCAAATAACGTTGAATCCCTGCAAAAACTTGATTGCGTTCGCTCGTGTCCTTCGACTCAATTGCCGTCGCGTTGAAATACACCGTTGTTTGAACGATGTTTCGCGAAAAATTTGCTGTTAGTACGAATTTTGGTCGTTGGATGCAGATAGAAAGAAAAAAGTGTTAATTAACTCGGTATGAAAGGGAGAAAAATGAGGGTAATATAAGAAAATCTTGATATTTTCGTGCGTGAAGGGATTCAGAAGTACAATTGGGAATTATGAAAAGGGTGTGGTATGTTAAATTTATCTGTGTTTTTTGATGCAACTTTTGTCGTGTTTATTTTTGTACTGGGTGGCTGATGGGAAATGACATCATTTTTGGAATATATTCTTTTACAAATATTCTTCTTTACAAATATATATTCTTTTACAAATATTTTTCTTTACAAATGAAATTTTTGTAGGGTAATATGGGAGAGATAGGCTAATGAAATTTTGAAGTTTACAAAATATTGATTTGTCGGATTCTCAAGGGTTCAAATTTACGAATTTTAAATTTATAATAGCTCAAATATTCAGATTCCAAAATTCACAAATATGAAAATCCTGTACCCTTAAATTCTAAAGTTCCGAATACCATAATTTCGAATTCCAACATTTCCAATTTAAGAATCGTGAATTCCAAATTTGGGAATTCTAAAATTATGAATTCCAAAATTTCGAATTCCAAAATTGTGAATTCCAACATTGCGAATTCCAGAATTCCGAATTCCAACGATTCGAATTCCAAAATTGTGAATTCCAACGTTCCAAATTCCAAAATTGTGAATTCCAACGTTCCGAATTCTAAAATTCCGATTTCCAAATTTGCGAATTCCAAAATCTTGAATCCCAACGTTACGAATTCCAGAATTCCGAATTCGAACGGTTCGAATTCCAAAATTCCGAATTCCAAGTTTGGGAATTCTAAAATTATGAATTCCAAAATTGTGAATTCGAACATTGCGAATTCCAGAATTCCGAATTCCAACGAATCGAATTCCAAAATTGTGAATTCCAACGTTCCAAATTCCAAAATTGTGAATTCCAACGTTCCGAATTCAAAAATTCCGATTTCCAAATTTGCGAATTCCAAAATCTTGAGTCCCAACGTTACGAATTCCAGAATTCCGAATTCGAACGGTTCGGATTCCAAAATTCCGAATTCCAATGGGTTTGAATTCCAGCGTTCCGAATTCTAAAATTCCGAATTCTAAAACTTTGAATCCCAACGTTGCGAATTCTAGAATTCCGAATTCCAACGGGCTTGAATTCCAAATTTGTGAATTCCAGCGTTCCGAATTCTAAAATTCCGAATTCCAGAATTGTGAATTCCAACGTTCGGAATTCCAAAATTGTGAATTCCGAATTTGCGAATTCCAATGTTCCGAATTCCACCGTTCGAAATTCCAAAATCCCAAATTTCAACGATCTAAAATTCTACCTCCCAAAATTCCCAAATTTCCATATTTTCAATTCAGCAACTTCTGAAATTCCCCCTTACCAAAAGTAGAATTTCAAATATTCTAAAACAACCACCAAAATTGCCCGTCGATTACAAAACCATTAAATCAGTGTCGAAACCTGGAAACGTGTATAAGAAACGCGTAACTACCCCGTGGTCGCAAGAAACGGCCGATATAATCAAAAGTAATTGCCACGTTATCAGGAGAAACCGGCAGTCGGTGAATATTAACCACCCGATCGATATACCTAAGCCAGACAGGATTAAATCCCGCGTTGAATGAGTCTCTGCAAGCCGTAGGATCCATCAGGGCAGCATAGAATTTCGAGGCGATCCAATAACCCTGTGAACGCCACGAGAAGAGAGGGCAGAGAGGGGTGGAAGAACGAAGCGGGGGTGAAAAGGCAACAATCGATGGAGCCATAAAAAGAATTGCAGTTCCCACTCTAAACATTGACCGAAGACACGTATCTGGCTCTCGGTGGATCGAGTTAATCCGCTCTTTGCCCTTCTCTACTTCCGGTCGGTGAGACTTTGTCGGATCACAAACGAGAATCGCCGTGAAATGGCGCCGAAAATGTGACGATTGCTTTATCGCATCGGTTCGATGCGAAATAATTGCTTTCGACAGGTTCTTTATTCTTCCCCTTTCTATCTCCACTTTTCATTTTAATCGTTCGGAAATTTATGGATCATAATTGATGTAGAGATTAAGTGTACAAGTTGAAATCAGTGAGAATTTTCAGTGAAGAACCCTGTACAGGACAGTAATGAACTCCATGTTGTATCATGATTTTTTTAATATCGCAAAAATACATTTTGAACAAGTATCAATAGGATATCAATACTTTCACTTGTGAAAGTATGCTTGAAAACTGTTGGAAAAATTGAGGACATTGAAGAAAATGAATCTACTGAAAAAATTGAAGAAGAATGACAAAATTAAGGAAATTATAGAAATTGGAAAAATTGAAAAGCTTTAAAATATTGAAGAAATTTTAAAAATTGCAAAAATTGAAGAAATTAAAGAAATTGAAAAACTTAAAAAACTTAAAGAAATTAAAAAACTTGAAGAAATTGAAGTTGAACAAAATTACTACGTAACTCGTATCAACGTGAGTTTGCGTAAAACTTTGGACTGTGAATCCCGTTTATTTGGAACGGAATAAAAATGATGCAAAGTTTGTGGTGTCTGTGATGCATCTAGTTGAGAAAAAGTCAGCGAATATACATATATATGGTATGGCGAATTTCTTGGACTTCTAAAGGCTGTCCTGGTGAAAGGAACATAAAGGTGCAAAGCGGATGTCGCGTTCTAATTTGTGGACAACGAGACATCTCTTTGCGGCTCGCGATAGTCGCGACTCCGTTCTCGTTTTTGTTCGTTCGCCCAATAGGATGCTGGCCTGGATTCCATGGAATGTCTCGATAGCTTTTGTACCGCTGCATTGTCGGCATTAGTCGGGGAACTCGCTGGAGAAGGTCGATGCAACTTCTCCACGAATTTTGGCCGTGAAATATTTCGTTATTTCGAGTTTCTCTGTGAAATTAATTGCTTCACAAATTTGATACATTGCGAACTTAAGATTTTTGATATTTTAAGGATCTTGGAGATTCGGTGTATTTTGTGGATTTCGGGAATTTTGGGTTCTTGGGATTTTTGAATTCGAAAATTTCGAATTTTGAAACGATGAAATCGTGAAGTATTAAAATTTTGAAAATTCTCTGACAGTTTGGAATTGAGAAAATTCAGAACTGTGGAAATTGGGAATTTTGGAGCTTTTAGTACCCTAGAAGTATTGGAACTTTGATATTTTAGAACTTAGAAAATTTTTAACTCTGAGATGTTTCTGTGGTATTCTAAAAATTTAAAAACTTGTAAATTCCGAATTTTCTGAATGTAGTATTATACTGACCAAAAACAGGATATTAAACACCACCTCATTGAAAATTAATATTTCAAAATCCTATACACTAAATCATACGATTTAACATATGAAGCTGGAACATTAATTGCTTTACAAATATCAGATTAAATTGACACACGTAAATCCTTGAAAGTACAGCAATTTTCGGAAACAAAATCGTATAACAACTACAGTTGGCGTGTTCTGATTCGTCGTTAATTTACGTCGAATTGTGTTATATTGACTGTGAAATAATTCGAAGAAACAACGGAACAGCGATAAAATTTCGAGCGTGCAGCACAAATGGAAAATTACGAAGCAGTAATTCACTGGTTTCGATGAATTCGTTTCGATAATTTCGCTGATCCACCTCGATTCACAACACAAACTACCGATTCATCGATCTTGATTTCCATTATCCGTTCGACTGCTGCAATGTAACATTTTCAACTTTAATTTCGAGCATTCTCTGTAATTCTTTTAACCTGTTCGCTTCCATCACCGTCGAAAAAGCAATTTCATCATTTTGTTTCCCATTCACTGAACGATCACTTTACAAACTTTTTTTAATAAATACAACACAAACGTACGACAGACATCTCACAATAAGCACATAGCAATCTAGGGATATTGGAAAAAAGATATTCACAGATATAAGGACAATTAACAATAATATTTGGGAACACAATGATATGGAAGTCTAGGAACATCTAGGGATATTAGAACCTAAATGTATTGATACATATGGGGATATTGGGATGTGGGGATTTTGTGATATGGGAATATTGGGATTTGGGGATACTGAAATCTATGAATAGTGAAATCTAGGGATTTAGGGATATTGCGATCAAGGGGTATTGGGATCTAGGGATATTTATATCTAGAGATACTGAAATCTAGGGATATTTGTTTCTAGCGATATTGGGATCTGGGGATATTTGGATTTAGCGATATTGAGATCCAGGGATATTTGGATCTAGCGATATTGAGATCTAGGGATATTTGGATCTAGTAATATTGGGGTCCAGGGATATTTGGATCTAGGAATATTGGGAGCTAGCGATATTGGGATCTAGGGATATTAAAATCTAGGGATATTGTGATGTAGGAATACTGGGAACTACAGATATTGAGATGTAGGAATACAGGGATCTAGGGATATTGGGATCAAGGTAAATTATTACCTCTAGATATTGAGATCTAGGGATATTGGGATCTAGAGATATTGAAACCTAAAAATAGTAAATTACACAAATGGGATGTAGTAACATTAAGAACTCGAAAGTACGGGACTAAATATAGAAAGATCTAGGGTATTCAAATTTGAATATCTAGGGATATCGAAATTTGCAAATTGAAGAATATTCGTATCAACATAATCTCCCTCTATCAAACGCTGCAATGTTCTTTAAAATGAAACATTCGAATTGTTCAAAAAAGTGTCATATTGAACGCTTAAGTGAAATGAAATTTGCACAATCAATTAATCATATAGGGAATATGTTTTATATCGAAAAGCAGTTTCTCTTCTTTAATGATGTTCTTCAAAGTTCACGCGATTGTCTGATCGCGTTATTCCACTTCGTAAAGTTCCGCTATCTATCAGTTTCGATGTCAGACCGTTCAACTTGACTTTACACCAAGGTTATTCTACTCTCGTGATCATATTCCGGGATCATATTACTTTTCCCGGCCATGTACCGTGCTTATACCACCCGTCTGACTACCTACCGGGATCCTACCACTTATTTTGTCCGTGTACAGAGTTATTCCACTTATCTGACCATACACCCGGTTATTCCACTTGTCTGACCGTGTACCGCGATTATACACCCTTGTCTGACCAAAGCGTGACCTATTTCCCTTGCCTAACCGCGTATCGATCTGTTCTTCTTGCCTGTCCGAACAATATCCCCGGCCACCTATCCCTTTCTTTTTCACCTTTTTCCTGGATCGCTCCCAAATATTCCGTGTCGCTTTTTTTTTGTTTACACCGCTCGCCAAGTAAAATATTCAAACGTTCAAACCGCCCGTGCTTGGTCGCTTGTCAACACTGGCCGCTGGTACAAGAGGTAAATAAAGAAACAACGAAAGATTCGTTCCTCGAAAGAATGATTCATTTACTCGTTGTAAAACGTCCGGGCAAGATTCGTAAAACGTTTACTCTGCTATTTTTAATTTCGCTGTTGTTTCTGTTCGTGTTGTGATGCAAGTTGCGCGAGCCGGTTAATCCTCTGAAGGCAAACTGGGTCGTTCATGGCGCTTTAAGCCTTTAAAACATCTGAAAATATTACGGAATATTTATTAAAGTCTCTGCCGCGTTACACGGTCATTTGTTACGGAGAATGTTTAAAACTTGTTTTAGCGAAAATGGAAATTGGGTAGGGTAAATTTAACTTGCTCCAGGGAAGACCCGAATAATTCACGAAAGACAACGCTTGCGCCGGTTTAAAAATATGTAAAATATGGTATTTCGAGTATAAAAAATGAAAAGAAGCAATTTAAGTTTGCAAGTTTGCTTTCGCTCAGCTATTCGAGATTAGTGTTAACTGATTTTCATTTGGTGGAAGAAAAGTACAAAGGAAAAGAATGGTTTTCCTTCTTCCGTCTTTAGAGGAATAATTATATCCTAGTTCCTTCTTTCCTTTCTCAGGAGAAACGTTTCTCATGAAAGTAAAAACAGCACTGGGGATAAGAAAGGAGTATGGAGAACGTTTCTATACAGAGATTCACGTTTCAGTCCTTTCCACGATGCTTCATTGATATTAAACCCGTGATATGTATCACGGAATAATAAGTGCCTTTGCAGTTTCGAGGGGAGATACCTTTAATCTATAATCCTATCTCGCATCCTTTGACACGAGATCCTGGTTGAACTTCTTCGGAACTTCGCAAAGAGAATATTGTGCTATCGTAAACCTGACTCGGCGGTCTAGGCACTTAACGAATTAAAGACCGATGTATTAGATATACAATGTAGACTATTTTACTTATATATATTTAATTTATAATTATTATACAATTAAGTGTAATGTGTCGAAGATCAAAATTAAGTCTGATACAATTGATATAAAATTATGAAGAACTTGCGTAACATCAATTTATCGATGCGTTGTAAAATGATTATATAACTGTTAGTAATTTTATATAATTATTTTATATGAACGAAATTAATGAAAGGTTTCGATATTGTTAATGATTGTTACACTTTATATTGATGTAATGTATGTGTTAAAATAACATATTAAAATAACACATATATTAACATATTGTATGTGGCAGATTAAAATAGTAAAATAAGTAATGTAGTTGTGTGATGGAATTGTGAATAGTGACAGTAGTATATGAGAGTAGCATAAGAGTATTGGATAGTATCATGGCAGTAGTACTGGAAGAATGAAATAGTGATGTAGTGGAATGAGAAAAATGGCAAATTGTGAAATAATGAAATAGTATCATAGTAAAATAGTAAAATAGTAAAATAGTAAAATAGTAAAATAGTAAAATAATGAAATAGTATCATAGTAAAATAGTAAAATAGTAAAATAGTATCATAGTAAAATAGTAAAATAGTAAAATAGTATAATAGTATAATAGTATAATAGTAAAATAGTATAATAGTATAATAGTATAATAGTAAAATAGTAAAATAGTATCTTAGTAAAATAGTAAAATAATAAAATAATGAAATAATGAAATAGTAAAATTATACAATTATGAAATGGTAAAACTGTGAAATTGTAAAATTCTGAAATTGTGAAATTCCGAAATTCTGAAATTCTGAAATAATGAAATAATGAAATAATGAAATAATGAATTAGTGAAACAGTCCAACTAATTAATAATAACAACAACGTGTACTAAAAATCTGCAATATTCAAACGTCTCCGTGACAAAATTGAAACGCAGTCTCATTAAATTCCGAGAAACAACTTCAACCTTTACGTTGTAAAGTAAGGTTTGTAATTCGCGTTAATTGCAACGTTTAATTAACTGGAGTACCGGTCGTTACGTAACGCAACATTACTCCCATGTTGAACCCGATATTAATTATGTTCGCTGCCTTTGGAATTTCCGTTCGGAGGTTCGAGTAACAGCGTCGAAGAAAGTCGATGGAAAAAGGATCCTTTCTTGGACGGCGATAAACTGTAAACAAGTTTTAGTCAATCTCGGTGTTCCAGGAGCCCCCGGTGAAAGAAGAAAAAGCAATTTTCCTTAAAGTTCGAAGCGTTTTCGTCCGGTACAGAGTCGTCTGAATACTAGGGATGCCCTGTGTATGGAAACTACTCGAAACTTCTCTAAACTTCGAGGCAAGAATTTTTAAAGAAGCGTCGACAAATAACGTCCTTTCATCGCTCTAATTTCAGTCTTGGAATCCCATTGCCTACCCTAGATACTTTCCTTCATCTGGATTGCCCTTCGCTAAATATTTACCGGATATATTCTCTCTCTCTTCGCTGTTTGCTCGGTTATTTTAACTTAAATACTTCAATATTTCCATACCGCTATTGCGAGTACACGATTTCCATAAATTAATCTGACCCTTATAACATCGGTTCATTTAACACCTCGACTCTCACATTGAAACACTTGAATATTATCTTCGCTATATTCTGTTATATTTATTTTCTATAGCTTTTAACTAGATAAAATTGTACCCATAATTCAAGGTACAAATTTTCCTTGTATTCAACTAAAATTGTCATGTAATCTAAAGAAATTGTCGTATGATGTAAAATTTTTCATTTTGTTGCATTGAACTCTTTCCCTACTATAATTGTACAAATGTAATACGACGGATAAATAAAATTACGCATACTGAATGATCAGACAAGTAGTATATGTACCTTGAATGGTCAGACAAGTAGTATATGTATCTTGAATGGTCAGACGAGTAGTATACGTATTCTGAGTAATCAGACAAGTAGTATATGTACCTTGAATGGTCAGACGAGTAGTATACATATTCTGAGTGATCAGACAAGTAGTATACGCATACTGAATGATCAGACAAGTAGTAAAGTTATTATGACAAATCAGACAAGTAGTATAAGTAACTTGAGTGATCAGACATGTAGTATAAGCATCTTTAATGGACAGACAAGTAGTATACGTATTCTGACTGATCAGACAAGTAGTATATGTACCTTGAATGGTCAGACAAGTTGTTGTATGAACTCTTTCTATAATTGTACAAATGTACGACAAATAAATATAAATTACTCGTTCATAATGTTTCCCAAATTCTTCGTTCCACAAAAGAATCGAAAAAAAAACTGTGAGTGTTGAACGGAATTGTTGTTAAATAAAAAGCTGGCGATAGATGTTCCATAGTATGTTGTCGCCTAAAAGGATTTATTTTCACTGGCTATGCCTGGTGACAATCGAATAACGCGAACACGCGAAACGAATTTCACGGCGATTCGATTCCTCTGCTCGGCAGGGATCATCCGCGATCGGTTTCAAACATCGTGATCCAATTGATCGTCGGCTGGATTTACTTAAACGACACCGAAGGAGGGATTAATCTAATCCGGTTGATTGGTTATAAGACTTATCGCTCGGCGTCTCTGCGTTTCGTAACGCAACGCGATTTGCATATTAGTAAGCGCGGCGCACGGCACTACACGAGTGTTCTCCGTCAAGTATTAAGCCGGTTTGCTCTCCGTTGTTAGCTTCTCTTATCTCTTGACAGGACGTTGTTATCATTCGTTGTTATTAGCATAGATAATAGCCATTTTCGTGTAAAATTTCTACGAGCTCGAGCAAAATTCTCAAATTTACAAATCGACGAGTTCGTTAATTCCCTGGGTTCTCAAATCTTCAAATTCCGAAATATTGGAATCTTAATGTATGTGGGGATTTGAGGATATTTAGGGTATGGGAATCTAAGGATATGGGGAAGTGATGTGGAAATTTATGGATATTGAAATGTATAGATATGGGAAATTACACATATGTAGTTATAATGTATACATATATTGTGAATAAGTGATATTTGCATCTAGTGATATAGAATCTAGGGGTATTAGGATACATAGGAATATGGGGAACACGATGATCGACAGATTTTGCAATCTAGGGATATTGGGGTAAAGGTATAGTGGTATCTAGGCATAATTGAATTTTTGGACTATTGGAATCTAGGGTTATTGGGACGTGAGGTTATTAGAATCTAGAGACATTAGGATTTGAGGATATTGGAATCTAGGGATATTGAGATCTACTGACATTCAGATCTAGGGATATTAAGATTTACTGACTTTCAGATCTAGGGGTATAAAGATCTTAGGATGTGGGGATCTAGAAGTATTGTGCACGTAATGAACTCTAAGGGAAAATTGCAAATTTCTAAATTTTTAAATTGTCAAAATCCCAAATTTCTAAAGTCCCGAAATCCCAAATTTCTATATTCCAAAGTTTCAAATTTAAAAAATTCCAAATTTTGAAATCTTTACATTCCCGAAGTCCCAAATTTCAAAAATTTTTAATTTCCAAAGTCCCAAACTTAAAGAGTTCCAAAGTCTCAAATTTCTAAATTCCCAAATTTCTAAACTCTCAGAGTCCCAAATTTAAAAAAATCCAAATATCCAAATTCCTAAAATCCTAAAATCCCTAATTCCTGTATTTCCAAAGTCCCAAATTCTTGAATTTCCAAACTCCCAAATTCGAAAGAGCCCAAATTTCTTCAACATCCAAGGTCCAAAATTTCAAAGATCCCGAATTTCTAAATTCCCTAATTTCTAACTAACCACAGTTTCCAACTTTCCGAGGTCCCAAATTTCCACGTCCCGAGCTCGTGAAACTCCGGAACACCTAAATTGCATAATTTCCGAACGGCGAAATGCCATCTCAATCTATCCCGAATAACTCCGCTTCTAAACTTGTCAGATTGTCTGGCTACAGATAGGATTACTCTACTTGAAACATATGTTGCACATGAATCGATATCCTACATTCTACGGTCGCTTCTGTCTGATCGCGAACGTCTCATTCCACTATCATAATCGAGTGCAACAGTGACGACATCTGAGACACCTAAGACCTTCAAGATATCCGAGATCCCAGCGATGAGATATTCCAACGCTCTAAGACCTTGTTGATCTTCCTAGAACCTAGTAGATCTTTGCTATCAGATTGCCGGGATCTAGAGCGATAGATATCGAATTCGACTGATATAGTCTTCATTGTACTACCTTCATACATTTAGGCAACTATTAGCACAATGTACGTATGATATGAAGGTTTATTTTTTATAAAATTATTTTTTCGCATGTGTTAGCAATTTTTCAACTTCTTCTCCAAATTCTAAATACTATGTTTATGGACGTCTAAGTTTATGTACTATCTTCATACCTACATTTAGACAGCTATTAAATAGCACAGTGCAGGTATGATGTGAAGGTTTATTTTTTATAAAATTATTTTTTCGCATGTGTTAGCAATTTTTCAACTTCTTTTGCAAATTCTACATACTATGTTTATGTACGTCTGATGTGTAATTATTTTTAGAATGAAGATAAAGTATAATGATAAATATATGTGGGATGAAACATAATATATGAAGGATGAAGCATAAAGTACCTGTCATTGTTTGAAGTACCTGACGTGATTTTTCATTTTGACAGAAGTGTCTTAATGACGTCTATAATTTAAGTAAGGTCACGCATTACGTGAGCCTCACAAGATGTCGCAATCCTTCATCATTATGTTATTCAATAAAAATGTTCTTCAATGATTTTGATGACCAAAATACAATTCAATACTTACGAACATTTAAGAAGTCTAGAATTAACGTCAGTCATCCAACAATATTTCTGTCATTCTCTGATATAAATTCATTTTGTATTACGTATTACATTTTGTTCACCGTACATAACAAGATGAGAAAATGATTGTTTTCCAAGAATAGAATTCTTGAGTAAAGAAGGTCGATCGAATTCGAAGCAAAGTAGCAGAGAAGCTAATTCGTGCAAAGGAAAATCGCCGATGGGCAAACGCGTAAACGTTTTCCGATTTAATCTTGATAAACTATATCGAAAATAGCCTTTGCGAAAACGTTGATCAGACCTTACCATCCAGCCAGTGCTTTCTTCTTTCCCCCCAGAGAATTCTATTACTATACGCGAATCCACAAGCCGTATTCCTTTCACGGATGAGAAAGCCAACTCGCACCCCTTTCTTGAACCCCCACCATGCGCTATATAGCCGAGCCAACAGAATCGGAAAGTGGGTCTCCCGACTCGCTAGGACAATCTTATCCGTGAAGCTAGCTCACGAGGAAGGAAAGAAGACACCTAGGAACCTCTGAATGCCAGGGTTGTCCGTCCCGTGTAAGAAGGTCGCAGACGAGTATATTTTCTGCTGTCAAAGCGAATTCGCGGAAAAAAGTGGAGAGAAAAATAAGCGGGAGAAAAAACCGACGCGGCACGAAAATGGATCGAGATGTTCGCTCGAATTACTCCACGATATTTGATATATGATTGATCGAATCTTTGCATTTATTTCTCAATCAACTCAATGTATCAGGGTCTGGATGTACAATTTACATTTCCTTTCGTTCTCTAGATCTTACACTATTTACATAAATAATTAATGTACGATTTGCATGTTTGACCGTTTAATTTTAATTGTAAATTGGGAATTCGCGTGTAAACTCAACGCGTGGTAAATTCGGCGCGTGGTGAATTCGACGCGCGATGAATTCAAAGCATGGTAAATTCGGTGCGTGGTGAATTCGGTGCGTAATGAATTCGGTGCGTGCTGAATTCGGCGCGTGGTGAATTCGAAGCGTGGTGAATTCGAACCGTGATAAATTCAAAGCGTGGTGAATGCGACACGTGGTGAATTGAACGCATAGTATATTCAACGCGTGGTAAATTCAACGCATGATAAATTCGAAGCGTGGTGAATTCGAAGCGTTGTGAATTCGACGCGTGGTAAATTCAAAGCGTGGTGAATTCAATGTGTAGTAAATACAACGCGTGGTAAATTCAACGCGTGATAAATTCGGAGCGTGGTGAATTCGACACGTGGTGAATTCAACGCGTAGTAAATTCAAAGCGTGGTGAATTCGACGCGTGGTGAATTCAACAAACAATAAATTCTAACCGTGGTTAATTCGACACATCGTAAATTCAGTACGTGGTAAATTTGAGGCGTAGTATTTCGAAGCTTGGTACTTCCGCACTTGACAGTTTGACGACTAGTAATTGGACTCCTAATAATTGAACATAACTGTAAATCCTTACAGTAGATTTCAATTGTAAATCACGCGATGCGATAGAAATGTTTCCTTTTTTAATCTGTTGTAAAAAGAGTGGAATTTTAATCTGTAAAAAGAATCGAAGGAAGTGGAAGAAAAACTTGTCCGACTCGTACGGAATTTATAGTTGGAATTAATTCTATCGCTCCTTGGTACAGGTCTATTCTCCTTTTATTTTTTTTTTTTTTATTTCCGATCGATTAATCTTCTCGCTATTGTCTTATTGCGGAACGTGCCCACTGTAATTTCAGCGCATCGTCGATTCAGTGTCTTCGCATTCGAACGGGGGATTTATTTTTTTTTATCCCCATTTTCGCGTTTATTCGAAGCGTCGAATCGTGAGCGGAATGGTCGTGGAAAAAACGTGACGCGGGAACAATATCGATATTGATGTTCCTCGCGTTCCGTGAATAAATTAATTCGGAACGCGGCTACGCGAAAAAAAAGGTGACAGAAAACTCGCGGCTGATTATGCGCTCATTCTTGCTGGTTATTACATGAAGCAAGTAATCAACTAATTGGTACCGCATCGTCGGTAATGAAATCAAGCTAATTCGGAGTTTGATTTACATGGACTGCGAACGGTCATGTTTGGAAACTGTTTACGAAATGCACATCCAATTGAAACGGCACTTTCAATACCGCGCTCTGCGTTTCAAAGTTCTATCAATTATTCAACGCGCGATGCATTGATAATCAAAAGAGTCTAATTAACCGACCGCTTTTAGTAAGACAGAATGGCAGGAATTCGCATTAAAAATGAAAGGAAATTGAGAAACACTTTGAAAGAGAATACCTAAACTGTTGGTATACAGGTAATAACAGTTTCAATTTCCTTCTTGATAAGTACTAACAATTTTTGTTATATTAACAACTCCTGGCGTTGAATTATTTAACTTTAGACTACTCATTCAAACGAACAAACTTTTTTCTCTGCATATGCAGCTCGAACTGTAAGACAAGTAGTATAAGTACTCGAACTGTCAGACAAGGGAAATATGCTCGGTGGTCAGACAAGTAGTACGCAGATTTCACTGGTCAGACAAGTAGCATGCATATTTTACTGGTCAGACAAGTAGTATGCATATTTCACTGGTCAGACAAGTAGTATTCATATTTCACTGGTGAGACAAGTAATATACATATATCACTGGTCAGACAAGTAATATGCATGTATCACTGGTCAGACAAGTACTAAACGTATATTGAATGATCAAACAAGTACATTGGGTTGAATGGTCAGACAAGTAGTATATATATCTTAAATGGTCAGACAAGTAGTATTGATATATTGAGAAGACAAAGAAGCAGAACATGTATCTTAACTTGTCAGACAAGTGATATGTGCATATTCTATTATCATTTAAGCAAAGTAATCAAAACCATACACTAGTACATAAAACAAAATCAGTACTTGTTTATGTAACAAACTGCAAAGTTCATATCATTAGTAGAGGTTCGTATGTGGTCAGACAAGTAGTATACGTATCCTGAGTGATGAGATAAGTTGCATATGTATTTTGAATGGTCAGACAAGTAGTATACGCATTCTGAGTAATCAGACAAGTAGTATACGCATACTGAATGATCAGACAAGTAGTATAGGTATTGTAGGTAATCAGACAAGTAGTATATGTATCTTGAATGGTCAGACAAGTAAAACAGCTATTGCAAATAATTAAAATCCTAAACAGCATAACCAAATAAACAGCACACAGCACCTTTCAACCAAAGTGAAATAAGCCTATAGTCAGACACCTCTCTTAACATCCCCTAGCAATAGATACCGTACGTCAAACAAGTGTAACATACAGTAACAAAAATAAACGTCAGTATTTTGTCCGTTATCCTTTTTACTGTACTTCAGAAGGAATTTCTCATCCTCCAATACCATCAGGGATGCCAATAATTTATACCAGTAGTTGGAGACATCGTGTAACGATATCGTAGGTCGGAAAATATTTCCCCTCGACTATCGGGACATTTATTACCGTCGATGTAAAAGTGCTTCTTACACGTTTCCACCGTAAAGATCGATACTCCTCGATGTTTCGAGCTGGCTCGAGTTCCAGCGTATGAATTTTCAAAGAGTCGATCCATCGACAGCAGATTTTCGTCGATGACGCGTCGATGAATGCTGCGATCCAATCCGTTCCCGAGCTCGAGTCCCGTTTCCAAAGCGGTGTGTCCCACTTTCCCGTACACCGTTTCTCATTTATTTCGCCCTTTTATTTCCCGGTGTCGTTCGTTTATTTAGTCGAGAGAGGCTCGTTCGTTAATTTCGACGAGGAAAGATTCGTCTCGGATATACTTTCGTTTCACCGTGGTAGAATGTCGTTAACCGTGCCCTGTGATATTGTAATTCGAACGATCCGCGGTCCGTTGAATCTCGTGTTCCATTCTGACACGGTTTAAAGACCCGGCGGTTTCCCTTTCTTCCGTTTTTCTTTGCCCGCTTAATTGACGGAAGTTTTCGGAAAAGTTTTAATGGAAACCGCTTTCGAGAAATTGGACTCGCGGTGATTTCGAATTAGTGCGGTTAAACTGTTTGATGTTTCTCTTTATCGCGATTCAACGACAGTCTTTTATTTCCTACTTTTTCTCTGCCAATAGCACAAACAATTCTGTTAACTTTCTTAGAAACATCGTGGAGTTAATAAGGTTTGAAGCGTAGCAACTTTTAGAAAGATCCGTTCGATGCAGTTTAAATGAAAAACGACCCTGACCGTAAGTGTTAAAGTCTAATGTTTCCTGAGATATGGCCGATGCTGGAGATCAAGCGGCACAGAACCAACAAAAATCGTTACAACATTAATTTCGTGGAGCTACAACGTCTTAAAAAATTGCACAAAGTTTTATCTAACCTCTTAAAAAATATCTGTACTCGCTGCAGTCCGGAAGAAAAATCACCCGACCCTTAAGTATTAAAGTAGAATCTGGTGTTTCAAGAGATACGATGAATTTAAAAAAACGTCGAGATAATTCAGACAATTAACAGAAATTATCGCATCATCAATTTAACGAAGGTACATTTTACAGAATTACCTAAGGTTTTATCTGACTGCTAACGTTTATTAACATTTCACAGCTACAATGTGGATGATGTATATCACGTGAAGTCCTATTTTATTTCAGTGACATGTCAAGAATTATATTGATAAAATTTATGTATTAATGTCAGTGTCCAATGAAAAATGACATTTGAATATACCAAGTGAACTGCATATGTTCGTCTGACCACATACGAACCTATTCTACTGATACAATCCACTTCCACGGTTTCTTACGAAAATATTCTTTCTCAACTATCTCCATAATTTATAAGATTCTTTAAATACGTAATGCAAAATGTAGGATGACTTGCAAGTTCATGAATAAAAAATATTTCTAACAAAATCTTCAATTTTAAAAAAATCTTATTTCTCGCTGATGAAGCATTTACCCCAGTGAGATTTCGTCACGTTTTCAACTGACGTGACACTCCGACGAATTTCACTTCCTATTTTGGACCACCAGCAAATTATTCTTCCTACCTTAAACAAGCAATAATTTATCTATGCAGCGAATCTACGAGGAACGATTTCGACTTTCTACCATTTTCAGAATGATACCGGTTTCGGTATTCCCTAGCCGATACGTACACAACGTCCGATGAAAGAGAAAACAAATAACCGAAGAACAAAAAGAAGGAAAAGCGGTGGAAATCGCGAAAGCAGCGAGAAAGCTACCGGCCTCGAACACGTTTCAACGAACTCGCAGTTCCGCTAACCCTTCGGATTACACCGGATGTGTGTATATCCGCGCTACGTACACGTGCAGCAAGTCGTGCAAAGCCCGGTGTGTACAGAAGCGAGCGGGCAAATATCGTCGTGCCGCATCCGCCGAGGCTATTCGCGCGATGCAATTTTTCTCGTATGACCCGGAGAGCACCGGCTTGAATTTCGCTCGAACCCGCCGCAAAAGGCGGATACGTGATCCGCGCGAGTGCAGACCGGACAGAGAGATGGCTGCCGAAGCAATTATTGTAATGAGATGTTCGGGTTGAAACGACACGACAGACACGGAGGAGGGAACCGGACGGGCTGTCTAACTGAGTCAGCTCTGTTTTCGAGATATCCGGCTTGTCTCGAGCAAGAAAACGGAGAGGAAAATGTTCGATGCGGTTTATGACCGCTTGTTCTCTGTTTAGTTTAACTTCGGGATTTGCACCGAAGCTCGATGTCTTTTTTGGGTTTTAGAGGAACGCGGATGGTTGAACGGTAAATTGAGCTTGCGACACGCGATTCGATGCGTAGTGATATGTCGTGCGGCGATACGAGACATGGCCGTGCGTTGAAATTCGACACGGTGCATTTCATGCACGGAGATTTTGACGCGACGCGATTTCGACACGCGGTAATTTCATACGTGGTGAATTCGACGCGTACCAATTTAGCGCGTAGCGAATACGATGCGTTATGAATCTGACGCGTGGTGAATTTGAAGCGTAGCAATTTAGAGCACGGTTCATTTGATATATGGAGAATGCGACGCGTAAAAATTTAGCGCGTGGTAAATTCAGAGAGTAGTAATTTGGAAGCGTGATAAATTCGTAGCAGAGTCAATATTCAGCGCTTGGCAAATTCGGGGCGTGGGGAATTCGACATGTGGTAAATTTGAAGCGTTGTGAATTCGATGCGTGGTGAACTCGAAGAGTGGTTAATTCGACGCGTGGTGAATTCGACGCATGATAAATTCGACGCGTGATGAATTTGGCGCGTGGTAAATTCGGCGCGTGGTGAATTCGGCGCGTGGTGAATTCGACACGTGGTGAATTCGGTGCATGGTGAATTCGAAGCGTAGTGAATTCGACGCGTGGTGAATTCGACGCGTGGTAAATTCGACGCCTGATGAATTCGACACGTGGTGAATTCAGTGCGTGGTGAATTCGAAGCGTGGTGAATTCGAAGCGTGGTAAATTCGACGTGTGGTGAATTCGGCGCGTGGTGAATTCGACACGTGGTGAATTCGGTGCATGGTGAATTCGAAGCGTAGTGAATTCGACGCGTGGTGAATTCGGCGTATGGTAAATTCGACACGTGGTGAATTCGGTGCGTGGTGAATTCGAAGCGTGGTAAATTCGAAGCGTGGTGAATTCGACGCGTGGTTAATTCGACACGTGGTGAATTCGGTGCGTGGTGAATTCGAAGCGTGGTGAATTCGACGCGTGGTAAATTCGACGCGTGGTGAATTCGATGCGTGGTAAATTCGGTACGTAGTAAATTGGAAGCGTGGTGAATTCGACGCGTGATAAATTTGACGGGTAGTATTTCGAAGCTTGGTGCTTCAGCACTTAATAATTCGACTCGTACACAATAGCTCACAAACTCAACATAAATTATGAACCATGACATATAATTACTAGTGCACACAAAGAATTACTAATACACATGGAAATTCATAAAAGCAAGTCTCCTCACAGTCGGCAATATAACAAGATTCTACTCTACCACAAACATATACTTGTTAAACATATAACGAAGATGATTCTACAATCTTATTTATTCATTATGCTTCATAAAATGAAAGAATCTCTGAAAATGCATAAAATATCAAAACGTTTAAACGCGATAAATGGAATAAAAATTGCTACCCATTTAATTCTTCGATTGTCCATAACCCAGGGATGAAAATATACAACTAAACAGAAGATTACCTTCGTACATTATGCAGATGCCGACAACATGAAACAGATTTCGTAGAGGGAATATCAATGACATCTAACATACTCTTCGGCCGAGATCAAACAATCAAATATTGGTTTGCAGGGTGCACCACGATTGCCGTTGGAACACCGCTGATACAGTTCAAATAGGTTTAAGTTACAAGGGACAGTTAATCGATCCCGTAATGTTACTTGCACTCAGGGTAGCTCGTTGTGTTTCGTAGAGTCATTCCCTGTGCGGAGAGGCAGCTAACCTAAGTAACGGAAATGCAATATCCTTAGGCACGTGAGCAGGTTCAAAGGAATCATTATTCAACCCTCTAATTAAAACTACACTTGCATTTAAATGAGAGGTGCGAAGATTGCTTGCGGAAACATTATTCTTCTCGACATGACGATACTTTCGTATTGAAAAATTATGCAAATTTATTTGTTTATATGATTTTACTGTTGCAAAAATTGTACTTAGATTGCTATTTTTAGGGTGAATAATATTTTATTCATTTATGAATGTTATTGAATAACGTATGATATAATTTAAATATATAATTGGAAAATGAAGAGAAATTAAATTGAAAGTAGTCAAACACGATATCAAATTTGTTAAGAATATAAATGATCATTTTTCAATTTCTAGTTTATTTCATTAGTTCAAAGAACGTCCAAAATGTATAATCTAATCAAAATGCAGGGAGGTTATGTTGATATTATGTGCACTGTACCAAATACATACTAAAAATCTTACATTTGTGTTAAAATTTGTACGTTCCACATTAATATGGGTGTATATGAAAATAAAAATAGTCAGAGAACATCTGCAAAAATGCATAAGCGTCCCTGAACAAGTAAGAAGCAGTATCATATTTCCTCGTAACATTTCAAAGTTGATCCGCGAGATGTATAATGTATTACACAACGGACTATGATGCAGCAAACGCGACAAAGGGTAATGCGGATGAATGGCGTCTCCTCCGACGCCATTTCTCAGGATCACGTGAACGTCTACGTGGAACACGTGGTGCACCGGTGACGAGAAATCGTTGGGAAACCGAACGAGATGGTGCTTTATGTGTGTCGAAAGGTCGGCTTTGACGACGGTAATTTTTCAATTACCTACGGCTAGATATCAGCGAGCCAGCTTCTTCCGTTTTCTATGCAACGAACGGGAGTTCAGGGACCGACATCGAGCACCGGGATGCACCGTATCGATTTCAGATTCCAATTTAATGCCGTCGCGGTATCTCTGCCACGATCTTCCAATACCAATTTCGTGTTATCGGCCCAGTTCGACGACGACGGCTTCCGTCTTGCGACGACAACGTCGGGACGCGCCGGCTTTACACTGCGAACGCGTCCCGATGCTCGCGGCTCCGACGATTTTTGAAGCTTACCGACTGTGCTTGCTCACAACGGAGAAATATACCCCATAGACTGCACTTGCGGTTCGGGACATTTTTACAATTCGCTGACGGTCGTTGTAGTTGTGTTACGTTACAAGTCGAAATTTCGCTGCAGCTTTATCGTGACTATTGTGAAATTTGCAGAATTTACATTGCTATGCAAATTTTAGTAATTCAAAATATTTAGAACTTGTGATGATTGTGGCAGTGATGTTGGGAGAAATTATATTGAGAATTGTATGCAACGAAAACTGCATTCATAGACAGAACCTGAAAATTCTAAGTCTGTTTAGAACTTGAAGACTATGGTTGTAATAGTTGAGATGTGCTCGTGCGATTGAGAGTGGATGTTGAAAATATTTGATGAAAGTTTCGATTTCAATATCTGTGATGTGATATTTGGAGAATTTCAATTCAGATAGAATGCAAAATGCGTTCATAATGTAGACGTTTACTTGAGGAGAACTATGTGATAGTTGATGTAATTGTTTGGGGGTGGAAGTTAAAACGTTTACTAAGTGCTATAATTTCGGTTTTAATAATTCTGACAATTTTCAATTTTAATAACAGTTGTAATATTTGAAGAAATTGAATTTAGAATCATATGCACACAGAAACTGTATTCAGAGTTCTGATAATTAGAACTTGAAGAGAATGTGGCTGTAATAGTTGAAATATGATCGTGTAATTGTTTGAGGATAAAAGTTGAAAACATTTGATACGAGTCAGATTTCAATATTTGTGGTGATTGTGGTTATGTTCGTAATTCATCGTCGACCTACAGTTCACCGCGTAGCAGTATAAAATGGCGTCGTCACGTG
The DNA here is from genome assembly GCA_945859595.2 of Megachile willughbiella. Classification (NCBI taxonomy): domain Eukaryota; kingdom Metazoa; phylum Arthropoda; class Insecta; order Hymenoptera; family Megachilidae; genus Megachile; species Megachile willughbiella. Next base: position 11,397,076 of record OX243798.1, on the reverse strand, counting down.
ACCCTGTAACGCGAGACCATACAAGTGAAATATTTCATATGAAGGACTTGGAAATAACTGTATTGCAAACGTACATGAAATTTTGAATATCAATCTAAAATTATGAATATATGATACCCATTTTGTACTATTTTTTTGGTGTTCCAGCTAATAAAATCATGAATATATGTTACTCATTTTGTACTATTTTTTGACGTAGCAGTTCCACCACACAAAATAATCATAAATGATTTTATGCGACTTTAATGTTCTACCGCAGAATAAAATGAAGAATATATGTTACTCATTCTGTGCAATATTTTTGACGGTCCAGTTCCATCGCAAAAACTAATAAAATTATGAATATTTCATACTGATTTCGTGCTATTTCTACGATGTGTCCCCGCACGAAATAATGAGATCATAAATATTTGATACTGATTTTGTGCTGTGTGTCCCACCGCAGAAAATAATGAAATCATGAATATTTCATACTAATTTTGTCGTATTTTGATGTTGCAGTTCCACCGCACAAAATCGTGATCGTCGATGACTCGGGGATCGCACGGAACTCCATGGTGGGCCCATACATGGAGGGTGACACTCTGCGGCTCTACTGCGACGTGTACGGTGGTGAGTACCGCGTCACCTCACCTCGTGTTCCTGTGGTCCACTCGAGGGTGGATCGTTGAAACATTCCACGCGATTCCCAAAAACGAGCGCGAGCTATCGCCGGGTCGTTAAAGACTCGTTTGCAATCGAGTTTACACCGGTTGCGTGCGACGGCTTTAAAACTCTCGTTGACTTTAATCGACCTCTCGAGTATTATCTCTCTCCGCGAACACACGTTATAATACCCGCTTTTTGAACATACCGAAATACACCAAGTATCCTCGTCTGATATAGCCGAGGGCACTCGGGATTTTCGTATCTAATTTTTAGCAACTCGTCGAAAACTCGTTGCGAGCGTCGAGTACCTTTGCTCTCCCACTCGATACGTGCGCGGGTATTAGATCAAATTAAAACTATACGAGCTTGTAAAAAAAAATTAACACGGTTTCGGTAAATCGAGAGGCGAACGCGGAAATAAGTTCGTTTTTATGGACACGATGTATCGGAATTTTATGAAACGCCGTACTGCCGCAGTGACTGCTTTTGATCGTGCAATTTTCGCCAGAGTTATAAACAGACTTGATATTGGATTTATGAATCGTTAAAATACATGGAATAGCGGGGCTGCGATCGAAAGCTCGTCTAATAACAAGAGTAACAGGCTATATCCCGAAGTTATCGCGGATAAAAAAAACTTGCTTTTAGTGCTAACTGAAATTATGTTACAGCTGTAACAATTGATCAATTATTTATGATCCCCAAGTTTTTTTACTCGAACTTTTTACTTTTTATCCCTCCATCAATATTCCTCATTTACAAACACTAATAATAAAAATGATGCATTATGTAACAAAATGATGTACATGGTGTAACAATTAAAACGATGTTCATGATTTAATAATTAAAAATACGTACATCATTACAATAATAATTAAAAGGGTGTATATCATATCATTTTTTACATTCTGCCCCTCTATCAATAATATTCGTGATTTACAAATTTCACTAATAATAAAACTGATGCATTGTGTAACAAAATGATGTACATGGTGTAACAATTAAAACGATGTCCATGATTTAATAATTAAAAATACGTACATCATTACAATAATAATTAAAAGGGTGTATATCATATCATTTTTTACATTCTGCCCCTCTATCAATAATATTCGTGATTTACAAATTTCACTAATAATAAAACTGATGCATTGTGTAACAAAATGATGTACATGGTGTAACAATTAAAACGATGTCCATGATTTAATAATTAAAAATACGTACATCATTACAATAATAATTAAAAGGGTGTATATCATATCATTTTTTACATTCTGCCCCTCTATCAAGAATATTCGTGATTTACAAATTTCACTAATAATAAAACTGATGCATTGTGTAACAAAATGATGTACATGGTGCAACAATTAAAACGATGTTCATGATTTAATAATGAAAAATACGTACATCATTTCAATAATAATTAAAAAGATGTGTATCGTTCCAATAACAATTAAAACGATGTATATCATTTCGGGAATAATTAAAGAGATATGTTAATAATTAAAATGCGTCCGCCAAAATAATAATGAAAATATCTCTGCAAAATTGTAATTGACAGAGCTCTGATTGCAGGAAACTAATATCGAAAAAAATCGAAATTAACGAAACTGAATTTGATTTCCGCAGGTAAACCAGCACCGACAGTGTCATGGCACCGTGACGACAAGCTTGTCAGCAACAAAACCATAACGGTGAGAAACGGCGTGACGCGTAGCGAGCTCGTTATAAAAAATTTAGGACGGGACGATGTCCGTTCGGTGCTGACCTGCAACGCGACGAATAACAATAGGTCGATTCCGCTCTCCTCGTCTGTTCACGTGGACATGAATTGTAAGTATCCTGTTCGTATAACAAAACAAAAACAAATGTCCCCATGTTCCGATCACTGCTCTTTCTTTTGTCCGACACTGTCCGTTTCGCTCCTGCCGCTTTTTTGTCGTCCTCATTTAACGTCAATCGAAACGATAAATGTTTTCAAATTGCGCGACCGACACCGGAAGACCACCGACAAAAACCTACAGCAAAATATACAGCACTGAACAACCAAGTGTATACTCGGTAAAAATTAAACTTTTTAATGACACAAATTCTTCTTTATTTTATATCTTTGAAATGGAAGATTATCGTTTATGAAATTATTTATTTTTCATTTTGGTGTAAAATTTTTCACTCGTAGTTCAAGGTAGTGATGTATTCGATGAAGTACAAGTTCACCAAACCTAACCTAACTTTTTTAATTCTACAAGTTCTTGTTTAATTTATATTTTTGAAATGGAAGATTATCGTTTATGAAATTATTTGTTTTTAATTTTGGTGTCAAATATTGCACTCGTAGTTCAAGGTAGTGATGTATTCGATAAAGTACAAGTTCACCAAACCTAACCTAACTTTTTGAATTATACAAATTCTTGTTTAATTTATATCTTTGAAATGGAAGATTATCGTTTATGAAATTATTTACTTTTAATTTTGGTGTCAAATATTGCACTCGTTGTTCAAGGTAGTGATGTATTGGATAAAGTACAAGTTCACCAAACCTAACCTAACTTTTTTAATTCTACAAGTTCTTGTTTAATTTATATCTTTGAAATGGAAGATTATCGTTTATGAAATTATTTGTTTTTAATTTTGGTGTCAAATATTTCACTCGTAGTTCAAGGTAGTGATGTATTCGATAAAGTACAAGTTCACCAAACCTAACCTAACTTTTTTCATTATACAAATTCTTGTTTACTTTATATCTTTGAAATGGAAGATTATCGTTTATGAAATTATTTGTTTTTAATTTTGGTGTCAAATATTTCACTCGTAGTTCAAGGTAGTGATGTATTCGATAAAGTACAAGTTCACCAAACCTAACCTAACTTTTTGAATTATACAAATTCTTGTTTAATTTATATCTTTGAAATGGAAGATTATCGTTTATGAAATTATTTACTTTTAATTTTGGTGTCAAATATTGCACTCGTTGTTCAAGGTAGTGATGTATTGGATAAAGTACAAGTTCACCAAACCTAACCTAACTTTTTTAATTCTACAAGTTCTTGTTTAATTTATATCTTTGAAATGGAAGATTATCGTTTATGAAATTATTTGTTTTTAATTTTGGTGTCAAATATTGCACTCGTAGTTCAAGCTAGTGATGTATTCGATGAAGTACAAGTTAAAGTTTAAACCTTGAACAATAGTTATAATGTTGTTATCATTTATTTGTCTGTTTTTAACAGTGATTTAAAAGAGTCTTAAAGAGTGAAATAGTATAAAAATAAGATGTATAATAATAGAAATAGGTTAGGATTCAAAACCTCGAATTAAAAGGTTGATGGTGTCTCGTATAGATTTGATCGATTCTCGCAGCTCAATTCACCGGCGAGTCTTCGCGATAACGTTTTGTCATTGACAAGCCATCGGTATGAGAGATGTTTATCGGTATAATAGAAAAGCCAATGGCCATTTTTCTAGAGCCGTTTCAATGCTCGGAATAAAATACCTTACCAATGCGGCCAGAGATGAAATTTCCACTCGCTGAGCAACGAAGTTTAGATCGACTTCGATCCAATCCAAGTCTAAACAATGCCGATTGCTTTCCAACCGGACGATAAATAACAAGAGAGAAATATAAACATTCTGAAATTACTTTCTAAACACCGTGGAATTATTCGACGGTTATTGGAATAATTTCCCGAAACGTTATTCGCGTATGAAAATTATCTTTCACTCGCTGAATGCCACTGTAAAAATGTAGCCGGGTACTAGAATATTGATTATGAACTATATGCTTCATTTTGCAGGTTTATCTTTTAATTTGTCAGGGTCATTGATTAAGCCTTCAAAATTTTTAATTTAACTGAACATTCGTCACTATTGAGATCAATATATTAATATTGTAAATAAGAGTCATTCACTAATCAGGTATTTTTATAAATTATTAAAATTAATTAAATTATAGTTGAAATATCAAAAGTTCAAATGTAGATAATATTTGAAAAAGTAAATATTACTAAACTTTAATATCTAAAACATTTAAATTAATATTAAGATAATAATATCTTTTTATTTAACTTAATAATTTAATTATTTAATCTGGAGAATTAACATTCAGATAATGTCTTAATGATTAAAATTAAAATCTTGATAATATCTAAATGATTAAAATCAAAATTTAGATAAAATCTAAATAATTAAAATAAAAATTCACATAATATCTGAATGATTAAAGTGAAAATTTAAATAATGTCTAAATAATTAAAATAAAATTTCAAATAATATCTAACGAATAAATAATGAAAATAAAATTCGAATAACATCTAACGAACTAAAATTAAGATAATACCCAAAGAACAAATTTTCAAGATTACAAATGGTAGCAAAATGTGATTCGAATCGAAAGAGGTTATTACAGTCTGCTAGCGTTGTAATAATGTAAGATAGTAATTTGGAAAGTTGCGAATCTCGATCTCGTAGCAATCGGTTTGAATCCGTGATATTTGAAGGGTCAACCACTCTGGCAAACGATGCCATAACGTTTACCTGTAAGGGCGAAACTTGGCATAAGAAATGTGGAACGGGAAACGAGGCTACCCAACCAAAACTTTAGCATTCAACCGAATTGTTCGCCGATCTTGTACAACTACACTGAAACAGAAGCTGGGATATCTGGTCACTTGTCAAACATGGTACTGTCGATAGAAACGGATCTTGTTAGCAATAATTGTCGTCGTTGTTGCTCCTGTTCGAGAAATTGCGTCGCGAATGGTTGGTTATTCGAAAGTTCTCGATCTCGTGGTAAATTGCGGAATTAATTCTCGATCGTGTATTCTCTGCTTTGTGTCCTACAAATCAGACGATGATTTAATTTGCGACGATAAACTTTAATCGAGTTTCATCAAATTCCCTTCATCGACCTACCATCGACATTGTTGAAAATAACTATCACTCCAATAACAGGAAATAAATTTTACACGTTTTGAATTAAAAATTGAATCATTTTAAAATTATGACCATTGTAAATTAAAAAGTTCAAAAATTCACCGCATTTTGCATTTTGGTTTCAAATTTTGCTCGAGATCATTGTTCAAATAACGAGTAACAAATTTCAGTTCTTATGTATATTTATTTCTAAGTAAATGGAAATAAACGCTCAAATCTCAATCACGAAAATAACTGGTACCCTGGATTCTACCCTATTCCTTATACAAATCCCATCAGGCTGTTTAGGGTAACACCCTAGGCAACGCATCAAATAAAACATTTTTCAATTCACTTTGGACCCAATAAATCCAGACCGAGCTATAAAAGTCCCGCAAGAGGATAGCAAGCCGTCTCGTGATTCTGAAAATTCTGAGTATCATCCCGTGTCAGAAGTCCATGTTTTAAATAATTGATGTATAGTAATTCCCAGAAGTGGTAAGGGTAACGTCAGGTAAACATTTCGCATTATCTCGAGTTGACTTCATGCAACCGGAAGTGTTGGTCCTCGGGGAATATCGTTCCTTACACTCGTACCATCGTTACTCATGCAACTTCGCTCTATCCTGTACTCGCTCAGCTTTTTACGAGTTTTCTACTCGTTTCTCTCTTGGACTTTTACGCTTACAATGAAGATAATAATTTACTCTAGATCCTGCTCAGACATCCTATGTCACAGAGTAAGAGATCTTTGTTATCGTTGTAATTGCAGGAGTTGTAATTAAATGCGTTTTAATTGGACGCTTGGTAATTGCACGCGGGATAATTGACACGTCATTTAACGATGGTTCAATTAGTAGTGCATTTTGGTAGTTCAAAGAGTGATAGTTCGACGTGATTTGGTATTTCAGCGTGATAGTGATTCGATGGGTGGTAATTCTTGGTAGTTTGGTAGTTTTAAATATCATAATTTGAAGCTTGGTAATTTAATGTGTAATAATTCAGCACGTGGTGATTCGACGTTTAGTAATTCGACGCGTATTTGTTTAGTAGACGGAGATTGGATGTGTGGTAATTTAATGCTTGGTAGTTCGGGGCGTGGTACTTCAACAGATTGTAATTCGATGCGTGGTAATTCAACGCGTGGTAATTCAATACATTGTAATTTGACACTTGGTAATTCAATACGTGGAAATTCGACGCGTGGTAGTTCAGCACAATTGTAATTTAATGCGTGGTAATTCGACCCATAGTAACTCAACGCGTGGTAATTCAGCGCGTAGTAATTCAAGCGTGGTAATTCAAAACATTGTAATTTGACACTTGGTAATTCAATACGTAGAAATTCGACGCGTGGTAGTTCAGCGCAATAGAATTCGACGCTTGGTAATTGAACCAATAGTTATTCAACGTCTGGTAATTCGATGCGTGGTAGTTCAACGCGTAATAGTTCAACGCATTGTAATTTGGCGCTTGGCAATTCGACGGATGGGAATTCGACACGTGATAGTTCAGCGCAATAGAATTCGGCGCTTGGTAATTCAGCACGTAGTAATTCAAGCCATAGTAATTCAACGCGTGGTAAATCAGCGCGTAGTCTCTCAACACGTGGTAGCTCAACGCACTGTAATTTGATACTTGGTAATTGGACGCGTGGTAACTCAATCCTATGTAATTCAACACGTGGTGATTCAGCACGTAGTCTTTTAACACGAGGTAGCTCAGTGCACTGTAATTTGACACTTGGTAATTCGACGCATGGTAACTCAATCCTTTGTAATTCGACGCTCGGTACTCTATCACATGGTAGTTCTACCCATAGTAATTTGACACGTAGTAATTCGATACTTGATAATTCAGCGAGTGGTAGTTCAACACATTGTAATTCGACACTTGGTAATTTGTCACGTGGTAGTTGGACGCAAAGATATTTAATGCATGATAGTTGTACGCATGGAAATTCAGTGTGGAATAATTCAAAGTGTAGTAATTCGCATTGCAATTTAACACATTCTAATCGAACGCTTGATAATTCAACATTTGATACTTCGACGTTTCATAATTCAACGCCCGATAATTAATGACCTTACAATTTTACTCGTGGCGTTCTCTCGCGTTGCAATAAAACGCTTCATCATACATCACATGGCAATAACACCATCTATTACAAATTTAATAACGTATGAAAGTTCCTCTCTACTCATAGTTTATTTATCCAAACTATACAACATATTTATACTCATGACCCTAAATAACAATCAAAGTCAGTACACGAGAATAGTAATATAATAGCAATAAAAACCAGTATACTGTTCTGAAAAATCCAGAATCATCAAATCCACAAAACTTATCAAATACGTTCAGTAAACAGTTGATGCTGTTACCCTGGCCATAAACGGTGGCCTGATATTCGAGCAACTTAGCGTCAGAATTTATTACAGGATCACGTAAAGCAATAACATCAAAAGGTACATCAATCCTGCCAATATTTCACGAGGATTAGCAGCGATGTTCCATCACATCTTCAAGGATCTTTGACAAGGTTGACTGTAATATCTGACGAATCCCCGCTAGTTTATACCCTCGAGACTAACGGAAGTTCCCCAGCAAGTTCGTTCCAACTTAATAACACTAATGCGGTCATATATTAATTTCTTTTATTACCGTGTCCGGCTATTCGTCCTGGATTTATCTCGCGGAACGGATAACGCTAAGAGCGAGATAAAATTCGGCTGACCGTCTATTTAAACGAACCATTTCGGCGTCTTTAGCGGCCAGTTAATCGGGTTCGGTCGTAAAAAAGTTTGACCAACTTTAATTCGCGTCAGATCGATAGGGACGAGATAAGTCGAAATTTATCCCGAGGCTACAGGAAAAGTAAAAATGAAATTTTCGCGGCTAGATAAAGAGGCGAACGATAACCGTTCGTCGGGGAAGTTTCACGATGCCGGAACGTGCTTGCTACGTCATTAAATTACCATAACGTGACCGATAAAACGCATTATTACTTTGCCACCACGACGAATCGCCGTCTGAAACTGACCGGGTTTCGTTCGGGAGTTTGCAAGCAAGTCTAATCGCTTCTCGTTCCTCGACGATTGTTCGGATTTATGCGAATATCTCGAACACGTACACCGTTTTAGAGATCGATTGCGGGGATAATTATACCCCATGGTACTCTAAAATTTGCTTTTTCTACGGATTCAGTAACTTGATCGGTTTATACCGTGGGGAGCTCACGAGATGGCAGTTGACGCTGATTGGCTCTGACTCCGTCAACCGAAACGATTCAAATGATTGAATACAGAAGTCAAGCCACGAGTTGGCGCGTGATCGACCCTAAGTAAAAGAATATTTTTAGAATACTTATGATAAATATTACTTATATTGTTAATAAAAATTTATAACAAATATTAGTTATATTATAATAAATATTGATTGGTTTTGAATAAACTAATTTACAAGTAAATAAAGTAATGTGACCCAAAATCGTGATGTTTTATTAAACAGGAAATAGCAAATGTAATTAATGAAATTATTGAAAACATTTCCTGCCTTGTAATTACAATTTGTACAGTTTTATACAATACTGATTGGGAACAGAAATGAAAATGTCAGGGTGGAAGTGATGTACCGGATAAAAAGAAATAGAATTCTATTTCACCGAATAATTCTACGATAATGTTTGAATTCGTTAGATGCCGTGATGTTATCGTGTGAAAAAAGGTTTGCACGAACGCAGTCACTTGTAGGCTAGAGGTTGCAAAGCAAATTCCAACGTAACACGCGATGCGAGTTGACCGCTAATTATTACCGATAACGCTAGATTATCAACTCGGCAATTATGCGAATCGTGAGTTGAAAAATGAACATTCGACCGATCAGAACACGTGGCTATTCTCAATTACCCGATTCCTATCGAAAAGGGAACCTTACTTCACGTATACTTGACCTCCTGGTTAAACAGTACGAAAGTTGGAGAAAATGGAAATGTAAAAGATCTAATAGTTATATTTCGAAATTTTTGCACTTGTAACTTTCTGAAAGATTATTAAAGTAAAAGGTTACTAAGATGATAAGTTCTCAAGACATCAAGACACCAAGGTACCAAACTATCAAGGTGTTAAATTACCCAGGTATCAAATTACCAAGGTATCAAGTTACAACGGTATCGAATTACTAAGGTATCAAGTTACGACGGTATCGAATTACTAAGGTATCAAGTTACGACGGTATCGAATTACCAAGGTATCAAATTACGGTGATACCGAATTACCCAGGTATCAAATATACCAAGCTATCAAATTACCAAGGTACCAAGTTACGACGGTATCGAATTACCCAGGTATCAAACTACCAAGGTAAAATGTAATTGAAATTTCTCTATTTCTGAAACTAAAATTTCTAAATTCCGACATTACAAAGTATTCAGCTCTATCAGCTCCAGCCGCACAACTGAGTCGTTGCTTTTGATCCATGTGCTCTAGAATCTCTCTAAAAATACCAGCACACCAGCAAGATCCGACAAACCTCGACAAACGATAGTCATAAATGATCATCTAGTCCGTTATCATAAAAGGCACAAAGAAAACGTGTGCGACGCACGAGAGCATCCAAGAGCATTAAACTCATTGAAATGCATCTGACGTCGCTCGTTACTATAAAAAAAAAAGAGTGGAGAGAGATGGAAAAGAGGACAAAATAAGCCATCCAGTCGTTTTATGCTCGGCACCGAGCGGCCATCACAAAGGACCCGTACAGAGAGCAGTTCCAGGGGGAACCGTGGCACTCGGCGAGTTAATAATACGTTTCCGGTGTTTTTCACGGTGAAAGTATCGCGTCACGAGGCTGTCCGTGGCCAACTATAAAAGGGATCGTCCCTTTCAATAGAGGCAAGAGCTTTCTTATTCGCCTTTCGGGCACGCAGATACGCCGACACGGATTTCCCCTTGAAATATTTGCCTCTCATGCAAATGCGTCTCCTTTCGCCCCGATTCCTGCGAGAATCGTCGCAGCTTAGTTTCCGTTCTTGCCAACTGCGACTATTCGCCTCGATGATGGATGTACGCGCAGAAATCACTCGCTCGACGATAACTGTTAACGCTTTGGCTGTCAACCCCTGATGCGTGAATTTTCCGAAGAGCTTGGCACAAATTTCCTAACGGACAATCTTAATCTACTTCTGCTAAGAACTCTCGTGATCACGAATGTCGAAATAATTCATTTACGACGAGTCAGATTGATGCATAGTGATTTGGAGGCGTAACCTGATTTTATTTCGTGAGGGTTTGCTGAAATAGGTTGACCTTTCATTGCATGACTTTTATGATTTCATTATGATCACAATTAGGGAATATTGAACTGATTTATTCGCAAGAAAATTCTATAATATTCCAAAATGACATTACACAAATGTGTGACATCAACAGTCACTATGCAGTTCGTGTCTGGCAAGATGTAATAATTGTTTTATTCAATATACTTGACAAAAGTTTCATGGTATCATAAATTCTCGTGTTCAATCATCTAACCAATCTGACATACGTGATATAATTACAGAAAATAAATTACTTTTCTCCAGCGAAATGCTTTGAGCCAGTATTTTGTCCTGAAGAATAGCCGAAAGAGTAACAGAGAAGCAACAAGGAATAGAAAAATGTTACAGAGAAGAACCCTCCAATTTGAAATGAAGCAATCGACAGGTATTCTAGCAAGCAAACCGAATCCGTGCTTATTTCGTTGCGTTTCATCAAAGGGAAACGGGCCTCCGGCTGAATGCGCCGGGTATGGTTGAAGGAGGACGTACGAAAATGGAATAAGAGCGATCATACGGCGGAGAATTGTCCCGTTTTCTCGGCTGAATTTCATTACGTGAACGAAATTGAATCCCGCCGATCAATTACCCGGCTCAAGAGAGACGACCCTCCTACCACGTCTTCCCATTTCTCGCTCGAAGCTCGTTCGATGCACTCCCTGATCGGAATGGTTCTCACGGCCGATTAGCGTTCCCGTTTCGTCGAAAATCTTGCCGGCTGCAGCCGCGCATCCGATTGCTTCTGGCACAAAAGCGACGACGCAGCCTCCCGCTGAAACGACCTGCATCCAACGCCTACGTGTCGCTCGAAACGATCAGAACTATGTTCGATGGAAACCATTTGGTGCGTCGAATTAGCGCGTCGCGTATGCACATTCCGCTGCGATGCACTTAGGCTTAGTTTGGATCGGGATTGTAGCATACTAACTTCGAATTTAACTTTATATGTACTCGAAACTTTTTCGTTTCTGAACTTTCAAGTGTTTCATATTTTCTGATCGATGACTACATTCGATATAAAATACATGATGGATACATCGTGTCACTTTACGTTGGACATATAGTCATGTAGTACATGACACACCAGATATGTCATCAGTAACAACCTACGATGCACTTAAGTATAGTATATAACACATACAGTTCAATTATAGTAAATACTTTATACACTATAGAATCTACGTAGTACGTTGTTATTAGGTACATAACAACGTGACACACAATATGCGTCATCGATTACACTGGGTGTATAACAGAACGCACCTGATGCGTCGTCGGTTGTACCTGTTTGATCATATGAGACACATGTGTTGCATCATCAGTTACATGTAACACATAATACGTGACACACATTGTGCGTCATCAACCATAATGAATTTGCAAAAGTACGACGCACCTGATGCGTCCTCGGTTGTACCAGTTCTAATGAGACGCATATGTTGCGTCATCAGTTACATGTAATACAAAATACATGACACACATAGTGCGTCATCAACGACATTGAATTTGCAAAAGTACGACGCACCTGATGCGTCCTCGGTTGTTACAAATCATATGAGACGCATATGTTACGTCGACAATTACATGACACACAATGTGCGTCATGAACTATCTTGAGTACAACGTAGGACGCACCTGACGCATCACTTATACTAGACGTGTACGGAACGCATAAGGTGCGTCATCAATTGTAGTGGACAGATCATGGAGGACGCACATGGTGCGTCATTATACAGGCACAATATAGAAGTTATATGATACATTGCCAATAGAGAATAAAGAATAAATCACACACGTAAGATCGATAAATTAAATGGAATATATCTGACACATGCGGTGCGTCGTCGGTATGAAAGAATACAACGAATCGATATTCATTCAAGAACAAAGGAAATGTTGTTTCTCGTCCCTCGTCTGATACAAACGGGAATCGATTTCCTGCTCGTCAACCGTCCGTTTCTGTTGAAGTATGGTAGAATAACGTAAACGTTATGAATAAAACGTCGCTCGGCGAACGGAGTCGTTTTGTATGCAGAATTCGTACGTAAAAGAATACTTAATGCAGCCGCGGAATACTAGTCTTGGAATATTCAGCGTGTTTCGACGCGGTTGTACGCGTCAGCCCTCGGGGAAAAACCGCGAAGCAATATTTTTGAGAAGTGTCGTATCGTAAAGCAGACTAGAAACGTCGGATCTGGACGTGCAAAGGGAAAATGAGAAGATTTAAAGTGTTGCACGTAAAGGCACGTGTTATTCTGCTCGTTATTCCTTGCAGCTACCGTTTCCGTTTGTTTCCTTTTATTTGTAACTGTACCGAACGATTGTTCTGGGCGAGAATATTTTGTTTTTCATTTGTACCGGGTTTCGCGACTATTTTCGTACATTTTATAAGTTCAGTGTCTGAAAATACCGGTGCGACAAGCACGTGGCTGAAATATTATGTTTAAGTAAAAATTTATCGTTGGTCTCATCAGCCACCTCAAACTCCGCTGTATTATAAAGTAGTATAATAAATCAAGTCTACCGTGCATATTATATACATTTAACTCCAGTGTGCGTACGCATTATATTCAAATATGAAATATCTTCAGTTCGTTTTACATTCATCTAGAATTCCTTTAAAAAGTAGCACAATTTAAAACACATTTGCCCTGTTAATTTCGTACACACGACGCTCGGTGCCGCCATATTGTGTCGCGAACAAAGCACACCGCTATTCGTTTCACAATATTAATCATTTAGACCGGTGGCTGGTAAAATCGTGTATTTTGAATAGCGTCATTATCGCAGCGGTTGTGCAATAAGAGAATAATAAACCCGGCAAAAAGGTAAGGATCTAAATGGGAAATAGAAAGCCCCGAGAATAGCAAGCTAAACGCGAATCGAAGAGATAACGAGCGCCAGCAGGATTCCGCCCATCGGTGGCACCTGATTCGCGGAGTTTGGTTTTCATTCGCTTTGCAATTCAATCCGTCGAATCCCGCGGGATATTCCCGTCTGCATCGTCGTCCTCCCTTTCAACGTTCACGATCGTCCTCGTTCCTCGAAGAAGACAAGGTTGCAGCCTGCTGTTCCGGCTCCTGACACCGTTCGTGTTCTAGCCGCAGCCAAAGGCGTCGAATTAACGATTCCGTACTGCTAGTGAGCCGTCACTCGTCTGCATAGCACCTGGGAGTATGCTAATTCCGTAGGATTCGGTATCTTCCAACGGGGTAACTCCAATCCCTGCTACGAGACGATTGCTTCGTGATTCGATCGGAAATGCCCGTGACTGTCTTAAAGTCATTGCGACGCTCACGTTCGAAATTAACACAAACTAAAGTGATATTCCATTCGACAAAATTTTCACAATCTTCAAATACTCAATTGCAAGTCTTATATATGCAACTAATTAATTATACAATGTATTGATTGTTTTAAAAATTATTCAACACGTTGCTACTAAAATATAGTACAACTTTACTTTCTTCCATTCTTATCAAATCTTTACTGTATAGAAGATAAACTGATCCACAGTACTACAAACATCATGTATGGGGACTGACGCACCTTATGCGTCGTATGTTATCTATGCACCACTATCTCTGACGCACCCTATGCGTCTTGTATCATCTGTGATTCCACAATCCTTGACGCACCTTATGCGTCCTGTATCCCCTGTGGCACAATCCCTGACGCACCTTATGCGTCCTATGTTACCTATGCACTATACTCTCTGACGCACCTTATGCGTCTTGTGTCATATATGCACCACAATCCCTGACGCACCTTATGCGTCCTATGTTACCTATGCACTATACTCTCTGACGCACCTTATGCGTCTTGTGTCATATATGCACCACAATCTCTGACGCACCTTATGCGTCCTGTATCCCCAGCGGCACCACAATCTCTGACGCACCTTATGCATCCTACGCTAACCTTCTTTGACGCACCATATGCGTCTTGCAAAGAAATTACCATTATCATCAGTACCCAAGAAACTGTCAAACATCTATCAAAAAATTAACATAACGATGAAGATAGTTGGTAAATAAAAATCGATCTAAATTCTGAATAATGAACATGCTTCAGTAACCAGAAAAAAGTTTCTTTTTCCGAAGTCTTTTACCAGCAGCCCAGTCTGGAGTGGGTTAAAAATCCGACGTTCAGCGAGAGCTGTGTTTAGGAACATGACCGATGAATAGACACCCTCTGTCGGAGGTTGTCCTAAATTTTCCGCGGCTATGGACCCTGTGATAGCTGCAGAAACATCTACCACACGAAAGAACCGTTGGCCGTAGGCGACAGAAGGTCTAGGATCGGTGTTGCGTCTCTGTACAGAGAAGAAACGAGCCTGTGTATGGGGATTTTTACGTACACTTGCATACACGGTAACATAGGCGAAAATACTCGGCGAGCCTCGGGCTACGGAACATCTATCGACGGCCCTTTTCACCCTCGCGAACTTTCCTGCTAAAGCAGTCGTCTCGTTTCGTTTCGCGAAGAACTCGCGTGGTTTCGGATGAAAGCTGGGATGCTGCTGGGAAAATGCTATTTGCACCTGTGTACACTGGGCCGGGGGATTTTGTGGGGAAAATGACGGTTTAGGGATAAGATTGGATCATGCGTTGATTTGGAGATTTTCTGGTTTAGATGTGGGGTGGTTTTTAGTTTGAACGTTTGGGGGTGTAGGATGTTGGGGAATTTGCGAATTTGAGGGGTTGAGAATTTTGGAATTTGAGAGTTTGAAGATTTGAGGAATTCGAGGCTTTGGGAGTTTGGGATTTGAGAATTTAGAAATGTGGAAGTTTGAGAGTATGGGGATTTAGAAACTTGGAATTTGGAATATTTGGAAATTTGAGAGTATAGGAATTTACAAACTTAGAATTTACAATAGTTGGAAATTTGAGAATCTGGCAATTTGACAATTGAAAAATTTGAAAATTTCCCATCTGGATTTGAAGATTTCAGAATTAGCTAATGTAGGACAATTGAGAATAGAGTTTGAAAATTTAGGAATTAAAACATTTAGAAACATGCAAAAACAAAAATATAAAAATATGACAATACATAACTATGAAAATTAAAAAATTTGTAAATTTAAAAGTTGTCAAGTTTTCATACTAAGTTCCCCAAAATGGAAGTAAAATAATGAACTTCCCCTAAATTGGTCCTCATCCAAAGGAGCCTATATTGCTTTTACAACCCTTCGCAAGGGTTAAAACGTTGAAAGGAAAATGGAGGAGGATGGTCAGTTCGTTAATTTCGTACGGTCGATTGCAATCGATGGACCACGAAATTGGTAATTATCCCTGGCAACAATTGTCGAATGTTTCTTTTAATTGATCGGTTGACCGATTAAAAGCGGCTTATTGGTGATCAATGATACGGAACGTGAACATGGATATTTAAATCGTTGAGACAAGTCTGAAAATGAACAGAGATTAACTCTTTACTCTACTTTGGTAAATACAGAATTTTTATATAACATACTGTAATTCTTTGTAATACTATAATAACTAATATAATCAGTTACATGTACAATTTATTGAATTAATAAAAGATATTCTTTTCTTGGTTAGTTCAATATTGTTGGAACTAAAATTTAGAAATATGAAAATAGGAATTTTGGAACTAAAAATTAAAAAATTCAGGAATAAATCTAAAAATGTTACGTCATAAAAATCGGCCAATACGTCACATTTCACCAAGATCGAAAGCAGAAAGTGTTCGAAGTGAAGGAACTTGTCGCTCGAAGCACAAAGAAATGGAAACCCGAAGAGTTCCATGCTACAACGAAGCTCGAATTCCCGGAAGAGAAAATAAGAGAATAGAAATCGAAAAAGCATCGCGTTCGAGTAACGCCACCATTTTAACCCTCTCTTAAGTTCTGTTCGCGTGAGCCTACGCATACATCGATGCATTATCGAGCTAGTCCTCCCACGAGACATTGGATTCTCGTTGAGAAAACTTGCTGGAAAAACTGGAACTGTGTTTGATCTTCCACCAGGCGACATCTTCTCTCGCGATAAAGTAAATCTGTGCTTTCCAGGTTCTTGGATCACCGGAGTGAGCCTCCATTTTTTCCCCTCGATCCTGTGCTAATGTTTGCGTAATCTACGCGATAAATCCAGGTACTGGATCACGGATTAACCAACGAGCTGGTTGCATGAAAGCGTGATGCTTGTTTATCGTCGATCCTGGCATCGATGTGAATTGCTGATCGTTAACACGATCTTTCATTAAACATGATTGCTTCGTGTAAGGAAATGTTGGGTAAATATCCAGGAAAAGGTT
The DNA here is from genome assembly GCA_945859595.2 of Megachile willughbiella. Lineage (NCBI taxonomy): Eukaryota > Metazoa > Arthropoda > Insecta > Hymenoptera > Megachilidae > Megachile > Megachile willughbiella. Next base: position 11,379,924 of record OX243798.1, on the reverse strand, counting down.
ACAGTATCAATTTTTCTCGGTTGCTATTTCACACAATTTTGTAAAAATTTTTCAGTGCCAATTTCTTAGAGTTCTATTTTCACGAAAGGTCTTTTTTGCCCAAAATTTTCCAACATTCTAATTTCCCGAAGTAGTCTTCCAGAATCCTATTTCCACAAAATTCCAATTCTCTTAAAATCTCAATCCAAGGTCCTAATTTTCCAAAATACATTTTCTAAAATTCCAATATCCACAATTCTAATTTTCCAAAGATCCCATATTTCCAAAATTTTGCAAAATTCCAAGGTGCCAAAGTACCAATTTCCCAGAATTTTACTTCCCCAAAATTTTCACTTTCCTAATATCAATTTTCCAAAGTCCCTATTGGCCTGAAATCCCAATGTCCCAAAATTCTAATTTCCGAAAGCTCTAACTCCCCCAAAATCTCATGTTTCTATATCCTAATGTCCCAAAATCCCAAAATTCCACAATTCCAAATTCCCAAAATCCCAAAATCCTAACATCCCAAAATTCCACAGTTCCAAATTCCCAAAATCCCAAAATCCTAACATTCCAAAATTCCACAGTTCCAAATTCCCAAAATCCCAAAATTCCACAGTTCCAAATTCCTAATATCCCAAAATCCCAACATCCCAAAATCCCAAAATTCCACAGTTCCAAATTCCCAAAATCCCAAATTCCCAAAATCCCAAAATTCCACAGTTCCAAATTCTCAAAATCCAAAAATTCCACGGTTCCAAATTCCCAAAATCCCACCACATTACAATTTCAAAAACCCCAAATCCCTAACTCCCAAGTTTCCACCTTCCTATTGCTTCCACACCTACAAAATTAACTAAACCGTCCCACATAATTTGAAAAAATGCACCTATAAAAAAGAGCTAATATGTAAAATTACATATACTAGTCCACTAATTTCTAAAAACACTCTGTTAACACAGAGTTCACATATATGGTAACATGTATCGTCAACTATCGTAATTCCTGTCGACCTTTCTTCCATCCGTTCCACCTCTTTCACAAAGGTTAGGTATTCGACCACTACACCCAGAAAACCCGACGAAAAACGGTTATCTGGTTTGGCAAGAACGGATTCCTTTCAACAAAGCCGCCTACCCAATCCATTCCGGCAAGGAATCCATTGTGATCCTTGGGGAACCACAAGGTCTCACCTTTGCAAACCACCTGGCTATTCACTCGAAGATTCAGAATAAAGGTTCAATCGAACTTCGATCTCTTTCTGGTATCTGAATCGGCCGTTTCGGACCACTGTTCGGTCGCGAAACTGTTCGCAAATGTAAATCGGATAATCGTATTACGGCTAAGTATCGTATAACCATGGAAAAACATTATGTGGTTCGAACGTCTATTTTGTGGTTTCTTTGGAATATTCAGAGGTGGAGACAGAATTTATAGAATGTGTGGAGGATTTGAATAATGTGGGGGACGTCTGAATTAGTGAAGTGGTAGACCACTTTTTAGACAGATATAGCGTTTATTAAATTGTAAATAAATATTTTTGAGATGTAGCAGTATGTAATGTTACTTTATGTAAATGTACGTAAATATTACTGTATGTAAATGTACTTTATGAGATGCAGATATGATAAGCTGGACAAAACGTTTTTCACATGCTAATTTATAAATAGTACAAAAGTAGTACTGTTTACCTCATAAATACCTAACCTCACTTCTTTCACAATGCAGCTGACACAACTCTACAAACATGTACTATTTAGAATAAATAAATATTTAAATTTTTAAACTCTCATAAAGTACGGACACCATAAATCAGGTGGGGTAAAGAAGATAAACTTTCTGAGAAAAAATCCTAAAATACCTTCTTCAGCAATGCAGATTTGGACAAATGGTACACTTACACTCGGATAAATTAATATTAACTAACCAATCTGACTAGTTAACCACGAAGTTTAGTTTTAAAATCCCTAGATGCGTAATTACAAAGCAAAGAACATTGGGCAAGTACTGGTATTATAAATGTGAAGAAAATTAACGTCGACCGTAGCAAAAGTTTCCAATTCGAACTTGAACGTCCATTTTTATCAAGTAGTATTTCTGCGACAGCAAGAGAAAACTAAAAGTGAAGAATCCGCTTTCTGCGCAGGTTACCGAAGCGTCCTGTTTCTAAGAGCTATCCCTAATCCTCTCCGAATACAGTGACAAACCAAGATCCCCGTGTTCACTCTAATCTTCGCGCGAATTTCTCCGTGAGAACGCAATAAGCGTCCCTGTTACCGTGCAATTTCGCGAGCACCGAGAACACGTCGTCCATGGAAAAACGTTCTTCGCCCACTTTGCCCGACGTCGTTAACCGCCACGACTTTCATCCAATTTCCCCTTGTCTCGAAGAGAACTCGGTCCATGACACGACTCGTGGCCGCCACTTAAATCGAAGTGCTCGTTTGACCCACGGGAACCGTTGTAGGCCTCTGGAGCTACTGCACCCTGATAGTCAACCTCTTGACCGCGTTCGGACATGGTGACTGATTTTCTCGCTTCATCGGACTATCTGGGTTTCGAAAACAGTAATCAGCCATTTTGTGTTGGAGACATTGTTAATTATAAACTGTAAGGATTATTTGTCTGTCAGAATTTTAGACACAATTTGATATTTGATAATTTAGTCAAATTTTGATGTCCTCAAGTTATATCAGATTTTCTACATCTTGAAGTTAGTCGTGGTTTACTGTAATTGATAATCGGCCATTTTGTATTGGAGACAGTGAAGTACACGCAGTCGTCTCTATATTATTTTAAACTTTAAAAGTTATGTCAGACTTTCTATGTTTTGAGGTTAGTCGTGGTTTGCTGTAATCAACCATCAGCCATTTTGTATTGGAGACAGTAAAGAAACACGTACGCAATCCTGTTTATATTATTTCAAACTTGAAAGGTAATATACTGTAAGGGTTATTTGGTCAAATTTTAATGTCATCAAGTTATGTTGGACTTTCTATGTTTTGAAGTTAATCGTGGCTTACTGTAATTGATAATCAGCCATTTTGTATTGAAGACAGTAATGAAACACGTATGCAATCCTGTCTATACTATGTCAAGCTTGAAAAGTAATATACTGTAAGGGTTATTTGGTCAAATTTTTATGTCGTCAAGTTATGATAGACTTTCTATATTTTGAAATAATTCATGGTTTACTGTAACTGATAATCAGCCTTTTTGTATTGAAGACAGTAATGAAACACGTACGCAGTCCTGTTTTAAATTGATGTACTATAACCATCATGTGGAAAAACATGTCATCAAATCTTATCAAACTGTGTCAGGATTTCAAACTATATCATCAAATTATGTGAGGCTTTCTATGTTTCGAAATGAGTCATGGCTTCCTGTAATTGATTTTCTTCCGCGTATCATGTCGTCTCTCAGAAACCGTCTTCCTTCCTTGGGGATCACATCGTCCTTTCTACGGGTTCTATGAATTGAATTAGAGTTTGACCCTTATGGAGTCTGAAGGCTAGGTTGGAGTCACCTTTGGTTGGAGTGTTTTTTGTTTGGGTCGAGAGGAAGATTTATGGGTGGTGGAGAAATGGGATGTGTGAGTGTACACTGAGATTTATTATAGTAATGCAGTAGTATGGTAGTACAGTATGATAATAAAGATCTCATTTGTTAGGAGGTGATTAGACTCGAGTATTTAGATGTGTAGTTGGTTGTAAAATTTATTTGAGGGTGAGTAGAATTAGATTTGGCTAACCAACCATACTTACTGTGAGTTAAAATGCATAATAGTATTTATTTCCTTATTCACACTTTTATTAACATGTCACTTTCTCTGCTTTGTTGAAAACACCCTTTTCATATTGCAGTCCTACTTCCTTCGAACTGTACTTGATAGGATTTAACCTAACCTAATTTCGTCTGAATCAGATTAGGAATCTCTAACCTAATTTAGAGGGGAATCCTTCCTGCTCATGAATTAAAACCATTTGAGAGACTAACATGCACTTTATCATTGAATAAAGCTGGAAATTGTTGTTAACTATAATATCATAAAAAGTGTTAGGTACTTGACTTGTTCAATATTCTTTATTTATCACTAAAATAATTACCAACAGAATAAAAGGTTCTACTGGTTAATAAATAACTTTAAAGAAGTTAGAACAATTTCTCAAAATTAACATCTATAATTAAACAAATCAAAAATATAGAATAACTATAAGCTGTAAGTGGATATAAAATACTGTGATACAAAGTTAGTCATAATTGTATAATAAACGATAGGTTGAACCTGCTCCATCTATTTCCGTTTGTGCGTACCGTTTCTCTAAACGTTTAGAAATGGCAGTACATTTCGCGTTCCGTAAAATGGGAAAATAATTTGGTGACGGTAGTACGAAGTAGGGATATATATCGCGGTAGAAATGGCGCTGGATGAAAAACGGATCTCTGTTACGAGAATTTAGCGCGTGTACTTAAATAACAACAATGCACACACACGGATCTCGTGTTTCAAAGAGTATCTACATTTCAACGGGCACGGTCGTGTTAACGCGACGAGAGAGCGAGCTAGCAGCTGAAATTGCTGGATTAAATTTATTTTGGCCTCGTAACTCGGACAAACCGCAGCCAGTACACGACGACGAGTCGTAACAGTGGATGTGGTATTGCTGCTGGAAATAATAAAAAAAAAGAAGAAAGAAAGAAACGCTGATTAAATTTAAATGGTTCTCGACATGAGGTCAATCGGAATTATCGGAGGGGAAAAGGTGGAAATGAAAGTGTACGTCTTTCACCGAAACGTAACGAAATAATGCAAAATTGTGTCGGGTTCAAGGTATGTTTTTCAGAGCAATTTCTTTGTGTGTTTGCTCACTTGCAGTTAATTCCAGCTGCCAGTAAAATGAACGATTATGCAAAAGCCAGCAGAGCTTGTATGCTGATTCAATTATTTTTCGGTTAATTTTTTGACGGAATTTTTAATTACTCTGCGGTGCAAATGGAATGTGCTGAGTGTTAGCAGTTTTGTACATTACTTATTCTGTGCATAATTGCTACATTATTTTTCATGTAATTTATGAATAATTTTTTCAGAATTTTTCATTTCATTTCTTTCATTTTTGTTCTGAATGAATTCAATTTGACACTCTTTCATATAACATTAAACAATATACAGCATGCCAGTAACCGAAGATTTCATTTCTTGACTAATGATGCAAATATGAAACATTGATGCAAGTCAACATGTTAGGAAAATATAGTGTAACTTTTTCCTCTTTTATATTTATCAAATCCTTACTGCATACAAGAAAAACTGATCCATGGTACTGCAAACATGTATAGGCACTGACGCACCTTATGCGTCCTATATGATCTATACACTACAGTCTCTGACGCACCTTATGCGTCCTATATTACCTATGCACTATACTCTCTGACGCACCTTATGCGTCTTGTGTCATATATGCACCACAACCTCTGACGCACCTTATGCGTCTTATATTGTATATGCACTACAACTTCTGACGCACTTTATGCGTCCTATATCATGTATGCACCACAATCTCTGACGCACCTTATGCGTTTTATATTATCTATGTACCGTAATCCTGACGCACCATATGCGTCGTATATTATATTCTCCGATGGAACATATGCGTCTTCCAAAGAAATCATCAGTATATTTACAAATAAACATTGAGAAACAAATATCAAAAAGTACATCAAAATACATTACATCTTTAACTCCCTAAAACGCATACAAATTTTGTGAATCGCCTCGTAAATGTTATGAAAATTGCCCAGAATTTTTCGTGGCAACGAGTGCGGGTTTCTAGTAGTACGGCGGATAAAAAAAAATTGGTGAAAATGCAAAAGTTGAGGACCCGACGGTGTCGTTGGTTGAATTGATCGACAAAGGTTTTGTGCGTGCACGCGCGCCGACTCGACGCCGAGGAAGGTGACAGGAAACGCTCGCGCGGCTTCCGGGCGTGGCGTGCAGAGCACCAGAAACCACAAAAGGAAAAGTTGAATGCGAAATGTCACGAAGCGACCGCGATACGCCCCGTTGCGTAAAGCAAATTTCCTCGCTTCTGTCGACGATACCGGCAGCCTCCGCAACGACCAGCTACCACGACTCTCCACGGGAACAATAGACGTTGTACGTCTCGATTTCGCCGCTCCCACGATGGACGTTTCCATGCGAGCAGATAGAACATCTCTGCATGGAAAGCCCCCGGTTAGCTCTTCCGCCTTTGTGAGATTTCTTGCCGTGCGGAAACGCGGATGGACGATCTCAATCTGCTACGACGAACCGCGAAAGCCTCGTGTTTTGCGGTATTTTATGCACTTGTAATGATGTTTTGAACATTTTTGAGGTTGGACAGTGGAATTTAGGAATTTGGGGCGCTTGACTATTGGATACTTTTGGAATCTAATTTTTGAAAATTGAGGTTTTGCAAAATTCTATGTTGTAATATGATTATTTAGAGTTCCAATTTTCAAGGATTACAATTTCGCATAGAAACTATTTTGAAAAATTTTATTTTTGCTGGTATTCAATTTCTCAATTTTCTAATATCCCAAGGTTCCAATTCCCCTAAGTTCCAATTTCCCAAGATTCTAATTTCCCAACGTTTAAATTTCCCAAAGTTCCAATTTCCCAAGATTCTAATTTCCCAACGTTCCAATTTCCCAAGATTCTAATTTCCCAACGTTCTAGTTTCCCAAGGATCTAATTTTCCAAAGTTCCAATTTCCCGAAATTCCAATTTTCTAAGTTTCCAATTTTCCAAAGTTCCAATTTCCCATTCTTAAAATTTGTTAAAGTTCCAATTTTCCAGTGTTTAAATTTCCCAAGGTTCTAATTTCCCAAAATTCTAATTTTCCAATGTTGAAATTTCCCAAAGTTCTAATTTTCGAATGTTGAAATTTCCCAAAGTTCCAATTTCCCAATGTCGAAATTTCCCAAAGTTCCAATTTCCCATTGTTTAAATTTTCCAATGTTGAAATTTCCCAAAATTGCAATTTCCCAATGTTGAAATTTCCCAAAGTTCCAATTTCCCATTGTTTAAATTTCCCAAAATTCTAATTTTCCAATGTTGAAATTTCCCAAAGTTCTAATTTTCGAATGTTGAAATTTCCCAAAATTCTAATTTCCCAATGTTGAAATTTCCCAAAGTTCCAATTTCCCATTGTTTAAATTTTCCAATGTTGAAATTTCCCAAAATTGCAATTTCCCAATGTTGAAATTTCCCAAAGTTCCAATTTCCCATTGTTTAAATTTCCCAAATTTCAAATTTCCCAACGTTTAAATTTCCCAAATTTCCAATTTCCCTCACAACTAATTTTACAATGTTCCACATTTCCAAATCACTAATTTCTCAAAGTTCCAATTGCCAAAACTTCCACCCTCTCTAAATACCAATTTCCCAAAGTACAAAAATCCCATAACCTCACTTTCCCAAAATTTCCCTTCCTAAAACTCCTAACATTCCAAAGTTGCCCAACTTCGCAAAACGAAAATAAAATTGGACGAAAAGACTGATGAATGACCTCTCTCCAAGAAAAAGACGCGAAAATAAAAATTGATGAGTTTGTAATGGAAAAAAGAGAGGAGCCACCGAGAAAACATCGAACACCCAAGACAGCGTATAAAGAATGGGGTAATATACCTCAAAACAAAAACCCACTGCAAGTTAAGACAAGAAAGAATCGTGTAAGTGCGATGAACGAGGACAAACAAATAGTTGAGAGGAATTGTGAAAACAACGGTATTAGTTACTAGCTGTTGCTTCAATGGATAAAGTACACAGCCACGAAGAGGAAGATACCTCAACTTCGAGCCGGGTTGCAACAAGTTTTCTAAATCCAGTCTCGTCCTCTTATGGAATTCGAAATTGCCCTTTTTCGGAGCTGCAAAGCTTCATAAAGACTTTCAGAGTCCTTCCAGGGCTGCTTAATGGAGTCTCGAGTTGTTCTTTCTCGGAGATATTAATTTATGGTAGGAGAAACGTCGTCTGAGTCGCAAAAGAAGATTAAATACCAGCGCTTTATCCGCGACACCGTTAATATTCTTTTCGTACTTTACCGGGTACAAAGAAAGAATACTAATTCGCTTCGTGATTCGTAGAAAGCGTGATTCTGGGTATTAGAACGCTCAAATTCTATCAAAACTGGTTTATACGTATTATTCTATTATACATAATTCTGTAAAACTTGTATAAAATATTCTATAATTTTATCAAGTATAATTCTATAAAACTTATTATGTTATAAACTTATCAAGGGGATCTTCGTGATTCACTCTTTCGTTGTACTTCGAGGTTAAAATTGATGCGTCGCGGCCGCCATTTTGTGATACTTCCATGTGTTTCAAAATGGCGTCGGACTTTCAATGTTTTAGACTTGCTTGTTCTTCGCTGTGATTGGCAGTAAAGTTTATATTGAGAACACCGTTGAAACACTTAAGTAGCCATTTTTTTAAATCTCTGAATTTTCAATTCATGTGCCACAAGTGTCATTCCATGGTGATTTTATGTCATCAAACATTATTAGACTTTTTACGTTTCGAAAACAGTCATGGTTAGCTGTAATTGCTAGCCATTTTAAAGACAGTAATGAAACTCTTGTTCAGCCATTTCTATATTTCAAGCTATAAATCAATGTATTATAAGAGTCATTTCGTTAAAATTTATGTCATCAAATAATGTCAAAGCTACATTTCAAAATGGTTGCTGAAATTGATTAGCCGTGTTAAGAGAATTAATGAAATGTATTCTTGAAAAATGATATCGATAATAATTTTGTGAAACGTCACAGAAATAATTTTGTTCAGTGACGTACGTCACAGAATTATGTAGTATATAGTACGTGTGGAAGTGACCGATTCGACATGCAATATGCTGATACGTAAGGAGTTTGTGCGCCAGCTTCCGGCATTTCTGCATCAATATGAAGCTTTCTGGTGATTACATAATAAAGTAAACATCGTTTTAACCCCTTTAGCCGGCTCTATCGACCGTCGCTCGAATTAGCCCGATGCAAGTCATGTAAATTAACCTAAGCCACAGCTCTGAAGGGAAGCAGGCCTATTCCCTCGCGGCTGCTGGCTACGGAATGGAATATTTGAAATATTGGCCGGTCCCTGACCGCATCCGCCACTGACCCAACCCCTTTTTACGCTGCCAATTCGAGGATCGTTCGTGCTCGAGATTCTTGTTGTTTCGACGCGTGTTTCGACGCCCTGATGAAATTTCATCGATTATTTCTCCCCGTTCGAGCGATACCGCTGCACACGACGAGCATTTCGATGACATAACGCGGTTTGCTTGGGTTACGAGACATCGAACGAACGATAGCACTGAAAACAAACACGCGAGGATTAATGAACGTAATTCAATGCTTATAGGTCCTGAACTTTCTTTGTAAACACCTCTCTTCTAATGGCGGCCAAAGACATTACAAATTATAGAGACTTAATGAAGAATAGTCTCTGAGAGTCTCACAAGAACTCTTTGAAGTTTGATATAATCAAAAAGAAGTATTCGAAATATTATTTGTCAAAGTAGCGAATAATTGTAGTCATTTATACAGAAATAAATGATCTTCGCATATGACGCATGGGGTGCGTCAGTAACTTCGCTTGAACAATTATGTCTCATGTTACACTAAAAAGTGTGATGTAAAGTGAAGAACGTTGGTATCTGACAAAATAATTACGTCAGTAAAATGCAGTGGATTTAAAAATGTAATTACTGAAATATGTTAATATAACGAAGAAGTGATTGATTTGATCATAGATTAAACTTATTCAGTAAAAGTGCAACAAAAGATTAACAAAAAGAAAAGAATCGAACTGTGACAAAGTATTCTTCAGCATAAAAATACAGTTCCGAGATATCCGAGATGTCGGATGACAAATTATACTCCATCTTAGCACGATTTGAATGCGCAATACGTGAACGCGTCTACGACGGCCGAAGGATTTATTAAAATTGATACGCCCCGGTATCTGTTACGAATTTATGAGACACACAATGATTGAAGATCAGAGACGCTCCCTTTTGTGATTGAAGCCAATTATGGTTAAAGAGATGCTCCATCATCCTTACCGAGGAGAAACGACAGAAACATCCATTGCTGTTCCGCAATCTCGGCGGAAACGCAATAGGGCGGCGATCGGTCAACGTTTAACAGCGATTCTGTTTAATCTCGATGAAAGAACAACATTTTTTATTCCGCTTTTACAAAATGTTGTCCCTGCACTTTAGACTTTATTTGGCAAATGGAAAACAATACCTTCTCATTCGGTAATGGAAATGTTTTTATGATTGATATATTATTTTTAAAAATTGGAAAATTTTGTGACAACAGCTTGTTCGTCATAAGTGTCGTCAATAGAGTAACCATTAATGAATTAAATTCGAAAAGCGAGAATGATGACGGCAGAATTTAATTACATTCAATTCTCGTTATTCTGTGACTGCAAATGGTGTGTACATTGTTGTAGCCCGATATTTCCAATCAACTGTACATTCAGATATTCAGATATTTATTGGTTAATTAAACAAAAAAATGTAACTCTTTATAAAGGTCTCAAGACGTCATACAAAATCCTACATCACAAATACGTACATATCGAATCCTTACATCCTTAAATGCGGACATCTTTAAATCCCCATATACTAAATCCCTATGTTCTAAATTCCTGCATCGCAAATACCTACGTCTTAAATCTCTACATCTCAAAATCTCTGCATCAAAAATTCTTATATCCTCAAATCCCCACATTCCTAAATCCTCACATGCTTATGGATATATGAATATCCTAAATGCTTACATACCTAACCTCTACATTCCAAATTCCTACACCTCCAAATCTCTACATACCAAATCCCCACGTCCCAAATTCAAACATCCCTAATCTCCACATCTCATATCCCTACATTCCAAATCTTATATCCCCTAATTCTTATATCTCAAAAATCCTACATTTCAAAAATCCCTACATCCCCAAACATCTACATCCTAAAATTACTACATCCTCGAAACTCTGGATCCCAAATTCCTACACCCCCAAATCTCTACATACCAAATCCCTACCAAATTCCAAATCTTATATCTCCAAATTCCTACATTTCAAAAATCCCTACATCCCCAAACCTCTACATCCCAAAATTCCTACATCCTCAAATCTCTGAATCCCAAATCCCTACATCCCCAAATCCCTACATCCCAAATCCCTACATCCCCAAATTCCCACATTCCCAAATACTCACATGCCCAAATCTTCACAACCCAAAATCCCTACATCCCCAAATCCCTACGTCCCAAATTCCTACATCCCCAAATCCCTACATCCCAAATCCCCACATTCCCAAATACTCACATGCCCAAATCCTCATATCCCCAAATCCCTTCATCCCAAATCTCCACATACCCAAATACTCACATGCCCAAATCCTCACATCCCCAAATCCTTACATCCCCAAATCCTTACATCTCCAGATCCCTACATCCCCAAATTCCTATATCCCAAATCCCTACATCCCAAATCCCTACATCCCCAAATCCCCACATTCCCAAATACTCACATGCCCAAATCCTCACATACCCAAATCCTCACATGCCCAAATCCTCACATCTCTAGATCCCTACATCCCCAAATTCCTATATCCCAAATCCCTATATTCCAAATCCCCATATCCCCAAATTCCCACATCCCCAAATCCCTACATCCCCAAATTCCCACATCCCCAAATCCTCACATCCCCAAAATCCCACATCCCCAAATCCTTACATCTCCAGCTCCCTACATCCCCAAATTCCCATACCCCAAAATCTCAATATTCTCCAACCCCTATATCCCAAAATTCTCGCATCCCCAAATAACCTCTCACATCCCTAGACAATAAAATGTCTAAGTCCGATATGCTCAGACGGAATCCCGAAATTGCACGAAATAAAGTTTGACGTAGCAGCGCGAAAGAAACGCAACAAAAAGGAGTCGGAAGTAGAAGAGCAATTTTCTGAATAACTCGATTCGCCAGGCGGGCAAAGGCAGCTACGGGCTGGCAGCAATGATGTATCGCTTTATAACAAAGAGAATTTATCAATGTCAATTTGTCGCACTGGTAACTACACGGTCCTGTAACGGTGCATGTCGCGAGACTGTCGCGTGAGATGGAAAGAAAGAAAAGTAAGGGCGGAGAAAGGAGGAACACGGGCTAAGGCGTACGTAATTTTCGTCCCGCGACGTTATCGCCGATTCTGCGCGAGAATGTAATGGAGCGACGATTAATTACGGGCTACCTACTTCATCTGTTTCGAACTCGTGTCTCGGGGAATTAAGTTCGGGCGCTACCGACGTAAATGTACGTTCGAGGGTCGTTCAACTCTGCGCGGTACATGGAGATTGACGTTTTATACTGTTACCTTACATCAATATCTGTTGTCGAAAGAGTACGACGAATATATACGTTCAAATAGAATTTCTTTTCTGTAATCGGATACGTACTTAATTGCTATGGTAGACATACGGACTGTAATTTTTTTATTTTATCGTTACGTAAATATATTTTCTGCCTGAGTGCAACACTGTTTTTATCCACTTTTGTGGACAAAATTAAGCTTTATGTTAGCTATTTTTATTGTGTGGTGTAAGAGTTGGTATTATATAACGTTCTAACTATTTGAACATTTGTTTTGGACATTGATGTCTGATACCTCATCACGAATTTGATTTGATTCTTAATGATTTAAAAACGAAGCATCAAACCCGAATTTTCTGATGGAAAAAGTTCAGAATCACGTCAGCTACTTTTCCAAGAGTAACACCAATTGTGAGACACCCTGTATGTGCGCAAAGTAAGAATTTGTTTAAATTTTCCGACATTTTATAACAAATTGACGAAGTTAAAAAAAATATTTTAAAATAACCCAATCCTTCATGAATAAAACAAAAAAATATTTAGCTAAATCGGTTGAGTAGTTTCTAAGAAAAAAATTCGTAAGTCTATTTTCGCAAAAATGGGCAAAAATTGCAAACTTTGAAGGCTTATTATTCCTTAACAAATTCGAAACCGGAAAAATGATGACTTAAACCCTCCTAATTTCACATGGACTACAACATATTTCGATTAAAGCAAAATCGCAGCTGGCGACTTCCAAAAATGATCGATTTGGCGTGGAACGATCCATAATTAAAAAATCCAAAACCCGAATGTTTGAACCAAGATAGATAATGTATTAAAGTATTGATTTCAATTATTCCGTGTACGTGCTAACTCGATAAAGCGATTGCTAACCAGTAGAACCCCTTCAAAGAGAAATACGCGAGTAAGAGTGTTAAGCAGGCAAGATTGATCAATTTTAAATCGAGTTACTGTATTATCGCGTTGCAGCATGATATAGTGCATGGAAGTACGCCTCGGAAAAAGTAATGCAAAAACAACGGGAAGGATGAGGAATCGATATTCAATATTGCAAACAATTATCCACGTAGCAAAACAACAATAACGCGCCTGGAGACGATGACCCAGTAACGAGATTTAGAATGGAACAAAGAAAAACGTGAAATATGATAGTCCTGGAACGCGGGTTTCGCTTGTCCGATTATTGATTGACTTGTTCTACTTATCAAACAGAGCAGCCTTCCTGTAAGATATGTACGGTCGTATTCTACTTGCCTGCATATCACTACGTTCTACTCTCAAAGTCAGATACCGACCCACTATTCTCGTCTGATAATACACCATCCTGTTCTCCTTACTCCATCCTCTTCCGTTCCACTTTTGCACCTCTGTACAATCGCTTATTACAACGGTACGTATAGTCTGTCGGAATAATCCATTCATTACTGTTCAAATGTGTGGTCCAGGGGTTTGGAATAGTAAAACAATATTCTTTGTGTTCATGCATCTTTTAAAGTGCAACGGTGTTCAGAGTGACATGGTTTTTGCCTAATCTAACGTAGCAAGAAAGAAATTAATATAAATTTTCCAAACGTAATGGCTCAGAATGAGATGATCTATTCTGGCCTCATCTAACATTGCAAAGAATAAGTTCACATGAAGTAGCAGACATAACCTATCTCGATCTAACGTATCTCAGTATAACATCATCTATTCTAGCCTAATGTAACATAGCAAAGAATAAGTTAACATGAAGTATCAGACATAACCTATCTCAATCTAACGTAGCTCAGTATAACATCATCCATTCTAGCCTAATTTAACATAGCAAAGAATAAGTTAACATAAAGTATCAAACATAACCTATCTCAATCTAACGTAACTCAGTATAACATCATCTATTCTAGCCTGATTTAACATAGCAAAGAATAAGTTCACATGAAGTATCAAACATAACCTATCTCAATCTAACGTAACTCAGTATAACATCATCAATTCTAGCCTGATGTAACATAGCAAAGAATAAGTTCACATGAAGTAGCAGACATAACCTATCTCAATCTAACGTAGCTCAGTATAACATCATCCATTCTAGCCTGATGTCACATAGCAAAGAATAAGTTCACATGAAGTAGCAGACATAACCTATCTCGATCTAACGTGTCTCAGTATAACATCATCTATTCTAGCCTGATTTAACATAGCAAAGAATAAGTTAACATGAAGTATCAAACATAACCTATTTCAATCTAACGTAGCTCAGTATGACATCATCTATTCTAGCCTGATGTAACATAGCAAAGAATAAGTTCACATGAAGTATCAGACATAACCTATCTCAATCTAACGTAACTCAGTATAACATCATCTATTCTAGCCTGATGTAACATAGCAAAGAATAAGTTCACATGAAGTATCAGACATGAACTATCTCAATCTAACGTATCTCCGTATGATATCATCTATTCTAGCCTGATTTAACATAGCAAAGAATAAGTTCACATGAAGTATCAGACATAACCTATCTCGATCTAACGTAGCTCAGTATGACATCATCTATTCTAGCCTGATGTAACATAGCAAAGAATAAGTTCACATGAAGTATCAGACATAACCTAGCTCAGTCTAACGTAGCTCAGTATGACATCATCTATTCTAGCCTAATGTAACATAGCAAAGAATAAGTTAACATGAAGTATCAGACATGAACTATCTCAATCTAACGTATCTCCGTATGATATCATCTATTCTAGCCTAATGTAACATAGCAAAGAATAAGTTCACATGAAGTAGCAGACATAACCTATCTCAATCTAACGTAACTCAGTATAACATCATCAATTCTAGCCTGATTTAACATAGCAAAGAATAAGTTCACATGAAGTATCAGACATAGCCTCAAACTAACCTAAAACATTCTAAACTGAAATTCATTATTAATATTTGGTAATATAGCAAAATTTTTGGATCTTTTGTTTTTGTATAAAATAAACTGCTAACATTCCATGAAACATTGATGACAAAAATTTGAAACATGTTTTTCCTTCAATTGCAATAAATAATTGGATATATAAGTCTTTTACAAACAATCTTTATACATGTATTTAAATCACTATACAAAATGATGATTCTACTCATTCTAATCTTTCTGACCAGTCTAATCTAATCAATCTGATCAGTCAAGTGAGTCAGGTCAGTCAAATCATTCTAATCATTCTAATTAGTCTAACCATTCTAATCGATCTAGTCAATCAAATCATTTCAATAATTTCAATCATTCTGAACATTCTAATCGTTCAAATAATCACTCTAATTAGTCTAACCTTTAATCGTCCTACTCGATCTAATGAATTAAATCGTTCCATTTTCCACAAAGTTTCCCGAAAGTTTAGCAAACCCCATTATGAATCACACGATCCGATATTATTAAACGGGGTAAAAAAGGTGAATAATTTATCAGAATTTGACCTGAGCGTTCATTATAAACGTATTTGTAAAATATGACCATGAAACGATTGGCGTATCCTATTTTGTTAACGGTCCGGATTTCCGGTTAGCCGAAGGATTAATCCGCGATTTAATACGATAAAACCGAAATCGTCCATCATCCCCCGCACACATTAACACACGCTTTTGCTCTCGAACACGAAATTAATGCCGTGCAAACGACCGAACTTGCAGTCAGCCCGTTGGACGTGAAGATAATCGGATCGAACCAGCCGTTGTCCGCGGGCAAGAGGTACGAGCTGGTGTGCACCACTTCCGGATCCAGACCGCCAGCCACGGTAACATGGTGGAGGAACGGACAGCGTTTAGTGGAATCCAAGGAGACCGTAAGTACACGACTGTACAGTTACAAGCGAATTTCGTTTGCGTTGGAAAGTTACGAAATTTGAAAATTAGGAAGTTGGAAAGGTAGAAGCGGAATTTAGGAAAGATAGAGATCTGGGAATTTCAGGATTTGGAGAGTTTGGGAATTGGAGTTAGTAATTTGGTATTTGAGAAGTTAAAAATTTGAGGAGAAATTTGGAAATTTAGAAATTGGGTGATTGGAGATTTGGAACTCTGGAAATTTAGTGATATAAGTTGTCACTTTGCAAATTTGGAAATTGGGAAATTTAGTAACTTGGAAACATGGGATCTTGAAAATTTAGTGATTTGGGGATTTGGGAATTCGCAAATTTGGAGATCTGGAAATTTGGAAATTTGCAAATTTAGGGATTTGGAGATTTGGAGATTTGGGGATTTGAGGATTTGAGGATTTGGGGATTTGAGGATTTGGGGATTTGGGGATTTGGTGATTTAGGGGTTTGGAGATTTGGAGATTTGGAAATTTGGGGATTTGGAGATTTGGAAATTTAGGGATTTGGAGATTTGGGGATTTGGGGATTTGGGAATTTGGAGATTTGGGGATTTGGAGATTTGGAAATTTGGAGATTTGGAGATTTGGAGATTTGGAGATGTGGAGTTTTAGAGATTTGGAGATTTGGGGATGTAGGGATTTGGAAATTTGGAAATTTGAAGATTTGGACATTTTGAACTTTGGAAATTTGGAGACCTGCATTTGTTGAAATTTAGAAATTTACAAAATTAGAATCTTGGAATCTCGAAAATTTTGAAATGACCACATTCGAGAATTTCGAAATTAGATGTTTACAACAACACTCATCAATCTATTAAACTTTGCATAACAAATTACACATACGCATACTACAATTCCACACATTGCACAATACAGTACCCGCCACACATAAATCAATAAAATATTCTCTCACTTCAACCTCCCCTTCTATAATTAATATAAAAAATTTATTAACGAACATAGAAAGCACAGAATTAAAAATGTGAATTCTTCATGAGATATTCGAACGAATGGCGGGGGCAATAAATGTAGTGTTCGAAGAGGGTGAAAAAGGGGTGGCACATGATTCGATTTATTCTCTTTGGAGCGTACTTTGAAGAGAATTTGTAATGGCGGTTGAATACGAAGGTAGCCTTAAAGGAGCCGTAAAATAGGTGTTCCATGCATGTAACGCTGTGTTGTGTCGTGTGTGGTTGGTGCGATAGCGTGCGAGGGAATCGTTATCGTGGGACCAAGGCTTAAGCCACGTTAAAAGCGCCATTAGACGACGAATAATTTAAATCGAAGTGAACCGGTGACACGATAACGTTACTCCACAGTTGCATAATTAAAGGAAATTAAGTAGTATCATCATTGACTTAATTATGATTTTTGTGTGGGATTTGACCTTAGGATTTAGGGAACAGTATTTGTATTAAGTGTTAGGGGTGATTTAGGGACTTTTGGGGTGGAGAGTTCGGAAATTTAAAAATTTGGGAATTTGGGGAATAGAGATATGGAAATTTGACAATTCACCATTTAAGAATTTGGAAACTTGTGGAGATGGAAATCTAAAAATGTGCAAATTGGAAAATTTTGAAATTCAAATTTAGAAACTTAGGAATTTGGTAATTTGGGAATTTGGGGATGTGGGGATTAGGAATTTGGGAGTTTTGGAACTCGGGAATTTGGGGATTTGAGAATTTGAGAAACTTGGAGATTTGGGAATTTGCAGATTTACAAATTAGAAAATTCTGAAATTCAAATTTAGAAACTTGAAAATTTGGGAATTTGGAAATTTGGGGATGTGGGAATTTTGGAACTAGGGAATTTTGGGATTTGAGAATTTAGGAATTTACAATCTATAAATTTGGAAAATTAAAAATTGCAAATTTGGTCATTTTCCATCCAGAAATTTGGAAAATTGAAAATTGAAAATTTGGGAATTGACGATCCAAAAATTTGGAAAATCTGAAAATCTAAATATTCAAAATCCAAAAATTGAAAATCTGCGATCCTACCATCCTGAATAATTGTAAACTTGCATCCCTCTAAAGTACAATAACTTCTAGCAATTAAAAGCACCTCCAACAATTTCACAGCGTACAAAGACTTGAAAGACAATTAATCGATCAAATTTTCTCGGTTACAAAGACCTTCGAAACACGATAATCCTTTACACAAATTGTCGCAGATGAAAGGACTCTTCATAAAACTTTGTTACCAAGCGATGACATTAATTGAACTCTTCGCAACTTCTTATCCATAAATTATTACAAGACTCAATGGATATCGACGTTATGGTCCAGAAAATATTGTCCGAAATTGCCTGTCAATTCGAACAGAGTATTTCAGTCGGATTAAATGCGTGAGCGTGAAAACGAAACGAGCAATACGAAACTTCCCAAACTGTAAGATTACATGAAGAGAAAGAAGAAGAAAAAAAGAGGGGAAACGAGAACGAAGATGAAAGAAGGAAAAGAACGATCTCGCTTTCTTTGGCGTACTATAGATTATACCTCCTCCTCGTATTTCTCCTTACGCTTCATCCTCTTTTGTTTAACTTTCTTATGAAAGCAAAGAAGAAAAAAGGAGGCAGCCTCGTGGAACGGTGGAGCATCGTCTTTGGAACTATATTTTCCTCGTTTTCCTTCCTGACAGCCGTTTCACCTTTCTCCGCCGGTCCCTCCTCAATTTTCGTGTCTCAAATATTTGTATTTTGATCGGGGTTACGCGTGAACCTCGGTAAAAATTAAATAACAAACTGAAATCTAATTTAATTTTCCAGCTTCCTACGGTGACTCGAAACTCGAACCGTGAAATTAATGTTTTTGTGTACTTTGCCGAGATTGGACGGGGACGAAGGATCCGCGAAATATAACTTTCTTTTGTTGAAAACAGTGACGAACATTTTTTGGATTTACTGCGGAAGTAGTTCGATGATTTTTTGGTGGTCAATTTTTTATGTTCGAGGTTGGAAATTTGGGAAATTGAGGAACTTGAGGAAATTCGGGAAATTTAGGGAAATTTGGGGAATTTAGGAACTTGAGGAAATTTGGGAAAGTTAGAGAATTGGGGAAATTTGGGAAATTTAGGGAATATAGGACGTTTGGAAAATTTAGGAAATTGGAGAAATTTGGGAAATATAGGAAATTTAGGAAATTTATGAAACTAGAATTTTAGAAAATTTAGTAAATTCAGGGGATTTAGGAAATTTGGGAAATTTGGGAATTTAAGAAATTTAGGAAATTTAGGAAATTGAAGAACTTGAAGAAATTGGGGAAATTTGGGAAGTTTTGAGAATTTAGGGAATTTAGGGAATTTAGGGAATGTAGGGAATTCTGGAAATTTGGGAAATTGAAGAACTTGAAGAAATTGTGGAAATTTAGGGAATTTTGAAAATTTAATAAATTTAGGAAATATAGGGGATTTGGGAAATTCGAGAATTTGTGAATTTGAGATCTTTCAAGATTAAAAATTTTGAGATTTGGAAATTTGAGAACTTGGAAATTTTGATATTAAAAAACTTGGTATTTGAGAAATTGACAATTCAGAAATTTGACAATTTGACAAAAATTATAAATTTGAGAATTTTTGAACTTGGATATTAAAGAAATTAGGAATTCGAAAATTTGTAATGTAATGTAAAATTTGTAAATGTAGAAATGTGAAATTTTGAAAATATAAAAATTTACCAATCTTAATACCTAATCTCTCAAAATCATAACTAATAACGTTCTTTCCCTCATTTTGATGAAAAAAGAACCCATGTCATACCAAAATACAGCTAATAAAAGCAATTTCTGCAAAGCACCCGATCAATACGATCGTGGTTAATGATAACATATTGCTTTATTACTGTAGCGGACGGTAATGGGGAAAAAGTGGTGGTGAAGTTTCGTAATTTTTCCTAACGATAAATCACCGGATACCCACTGCTCTTCGTCTGCTTCTTCTTCTTCCTCGTCAAAATATTGCTCGTACAAAGACGATACAAATAATTGAATCGACGAAAGAATTTCATTGCGAACGGACATTGATCAACGTCAACATTTCTGACTTTTTATTTCCTCTGCTTCAAGAATACAAAATATCTGACGTGGGACACACTAACTTTTATTTGAAATTCTTTTTCCTTACAAAATTAATCATCTTTTCCATAAATATTGGTAAAATTATTATAACAATTACTCCTTTTTGTTACGTTTTCATATGATGCATCTTGTCTTAAAATGAAAGACAGTAATTTTATTTAAAACACTTCGTATTTGCTATTAATATAACTGTTCATAAATATTAGTAAAATTACAATAACAAGTACAGTCTTGCATTAAAACGAAAGACATAATAATTTTATTCAAAACTCTCTTTCGTATTTATTATTAATATCATTAACTCAAAACATTATTATTAATGTTCCGTTAACTGTCCATAAAAATCACAACAACACGATACCTTGTATTAAAAGAAAAGACAGAAATCACAGAAAATGATCACATAAGTAAAAAGAAATTCGAAGCGTTCAGGACAGATACAAATACAGGTCAATTTTCTGAAGTTCCCCGCCGTAAAGTGTACCATAAAACTAAACAGATCCGCTGCAAACTACTGAAGTCTATGGACACTTTAAACTAGGGAAACTCTAAACTAAGCCATTTCCGCAGAATAACACGCTCGTAGTCCGCCATTTCTAAGCCTACCGTGGCATGGACCGAACATCGTTACACCTCGACTTTATCGTCCGCGGCTAAAAAGAACATAGCGAAACGTTGTGAAAACGAACCGGGTCACTGTATTCTCCATAGAATTTTAGGGCTCTCTGTCTTCTAAATTGACGTTTCGCACATTTACGTTCGATATAATTCGAAACGAGGCAAAATAATGACCTCGTGTGGCGGTAAAACTCGAAAGCGTATTTTCACGATAGAAATGTTCACGGAAATGATATCAATTTAATATGAAACTGACAATTCTATTATAACACTCGGACATTTTAAATGACAAATCTTCAAGTACTTTCTGATACTTGTAAAAATGTTTTAGACAAAGAAAATTGAAATGTTACGTCAATTTGGTATTATGCAATCGACTATGCAAATCAGACTTGAACTCCAAAGTGAATTAAAAATTTGAGTAAAATTACTAGTAGTCAGACTTGAACTCCAAATTAAGTGAATCCAAAGTGAATTAAAAATTCGAGTAAAATTACTAGTAGTCAGACTTGAACTCCCAAATCGAGTGACTCGAAAGTAAATTAAAAATTCGAGTAAAATTACTAGTAGTCAGTAGGAGTCAGACTTGAACTCCAAACTGAGTGAATCCAAAGAGAATTAAAAATTCGAGTAAAATTACTAGTAGTCAGACTTGAACTCCAAATTGAGTGACTCCAAAGAGAATTAAAAATTCGAGTAAAATTACTAGTAGTCAGACTTGAACTCTAAATTGAGTGACTCCAAAGAGAATTAAAAATTCGAGTAAAATTACTAGTAGTCAATAGGAGTCAGACTTGAACTCCAAATTGAGTGAATCCAAAGTGAATTAAAAATTCGAGTAAAATTACTAGTAGTCAGACTTGAACTCCAAATTGAGTGACTCCAAAGAGAATTAAAAATTTGAGTAAAATTATTAGTAGTCAGACTTGAACTCCAAAATTGAGTGACTCCAAAGAGAATGAAAAATTCGAGTAAAATTACTAGTAGTCAGTAGAAGTCAGACTTGAACTCCAAATTGAATAAATCCATAGTGAATTAAAAATTGAACTAAAATTAGTAGTAGCCAGTAGAAGTCAGACTTGAACTCCAATTTGAATAAATCCATAGTGAATTAAAAATTGAACTAAAATTACTAGTAGGAGTCAGACTTGTCAAAGCAATATCTGATAAAAGTTAGAAGAGTATGTCCTCAAACAAGCAACGTATCATAAAAGACCGAAAGAATAAGAAATGAATGTGTTTGCGTGACAGGCAAGTGCACGTTTTACGCCGCCATTTTACAGTCTATCCGTTCTTATATCTCCACGAGTCGTCAGACGTTAACGTTAAAGTTATCACAACGTTGTTACAGACTTCCGGTGATGGGAACACGACCACCAGCATCTTATCTTTCATGGCGACCAAAGCAGATGCTGGCAAACACTTGTCGTGTCGCGCTGAAAATCCAATCATGGGAACCGAGCCGATCGAGGATGGCTGGATGCTGGAGATACAGTGTAAGCGTATTAAAGACACACTGCTCGATAGGTGTGCTTGATCTGTTACGATTATTTCGCTGATCCCGTGACTTATTGACCTCTGACCGCCTTTTATCTGCGCAGACACGCCGGAAACGCGGATACAACTGGGCACCTCGTTGAACCCCAACGCTATCCGAGAGGGCACCGACGTGTACTTTGATTGCTTGATTCGCGCTGAACCATCGGTTTACAAGGTGGAGTGGAGACACATGGTGAGTTATGTTACATTCTACCCATACGGTTAGGTTTCATTATTAAAATAAATATTACATACTTATTTTAGGGGCATTTATTATATGGAGCATTTATTATTGATCAAGTATTGATAATTCATTATTTCTGTTCTGATCACGTATCATTTGGTTTGATCATCTTTTGGGGATATTTGTAAAAAGGTTACGTTTGCAGTGTGACTCCTACATGAAATTAGAAAATTTCGGAAATTCAAATGGTAGGAAATTTGATAAATTACAAATTTGGAAACTTGAAAATATACGAAGTTTTACGAGTAACAAATAAACCAACAAGGTATTGCTATGCGATCGTGACCATCCGAGTCAACGAGTTATCGATAGAAAAGCACATTGTCTATGATAGAATGCGAAACAGAGGGTATCATTACATTTTGCAGCAACCCATGGGAAATATCTATACACAGACACGTGTACATTCTTCGAGTACATCGCTTCGAGTATACAACAAGATAAAGGGACTCGGTTCCCACGATCAAAGTTATCGCGGAACTTTGAACAGCTTGTTCGTCGTAAGTTCGCGTTTCCGTTCTTTTTTTTACGCTGATAGGTCGGTGGTCGGATTCTTTCGCGCGAGGCTCGTAAACGAGGAACTTTTTGGAAGGATACAACGGTTGGGCCACTTCCATGAAACTTTTTGATCCCCGGGAAAACAGGCTTTGTTTAAATTAGTTTCACGAGATGAAAAGACACACAGCCCCGCGGAGCTTGTTTGTAACGGTAATCGAAGAAAGGGAGGCGAACGAGAGCTGTAACGCGAACTGGAAAAGTCTCGATAGACGTGTTGTTATCGGAGTTGCATTGTAATCTGAATAAGAAAAGCGAGTCTCGGTAACTGGGCCGTATCCAACTTTTCGACGCATTTCGAATGCTCAAATGATGTCATTCGCAATACGGAATTTCAGATTTTCGACGATTTATTAGGCAATTCCTTAAACGGTTCGAGTTTATTAAAATTTCTTTGAGATATATGAAGGTGGGGACATGGAAATTCAGTGAATTTTGTATGTGGAAATTTAATGGAAGAAATTTGTTATTTGTAGATTTGCAAAGTTGTTAATTTGGTAATCTGAGGATTTTTAAATTGAAGAAATTTGTTACTTGGAAATTTGCCAAGTTGTTAATTTGGTAATCTGAGGATTTTTAAATTGAAGAAATTTGTTACTTGAAAATTTAGAAGTATGTAAATTTGGAAATCCAGGAATTTTTCAATTGAAGAAATTAGCAAGTTTCCCAGATATCTGGGAATTGAATTGTCGAAATTAGTTACTTGGAAATTTGCAAGTACATTTCTCATAAATTCTTGAATTTGATAGAACAGATCCCCACGTCTCAATATTCCCAGTAAAATTCGATAAAGAGACTTTATACCCGTGTCGTCTTCTAATTGATGATACCAATATTGATCCTCCATTGAATAGACAAGCATACATCAATTATATCCATCCACCTGAACCTCTTTTATTGTCAGCATAAAAAATGATCATAAATCATTCTTTACAGGGCAAGACTCTTCACCACAACGTCACACAGGGTATCATAATCAGCAATCAGAGCCTGGTGTTGCAGGGAGTCGATCGTAAAAGCGCGGGAAATTACACGTGTGTTGGATACAACACCGAAGGGGACGGAGAGAGTTCGCCATTTTATTTGAACGTAATGTGTGCGTATGACAAAGTACTTAATGTAGCGTAATTATTTAGTTGTATCATAAAAGGTAAACCTAGATGTGCATCTGCGTTACATATAGTACATCTAGTGTTACTTTATCAAATACCTAGATCTGTAGTTCCATAGATCCCTAAACCTAGACTCCTAGATCACTAGATATCAAGATTTCTAGATCTGTAATGCTGTGAACTCCTGCATTGCTAGACAGCTAGATTTCTGGATTTCTAGATTTCTAGACTCCTAGATTTCTAAATTGATAAGTCGGTTTCTAGATAACTAAATACCTGGACATCTGGCACCTAGACACCTAGACATCTAGATACCTAGTTATCTAAAGGCCTGGACACCTAGACATATAGACACCTAGTGATCTAGATACCTAGATACCTGGATATGTGGATACCTAGACACTTAGATACCTCGATACATACATACCTAGATACCTCGATACCTACATACCTAGATACCTGGATACGTGGATATGTGGATATGTGGATATGTGGATACCGAGACACCTAGATACCACGATACCTAGATACCTAGATACCTGGATATGTGGATACCTAGACACCTAGATACCACGATACCTAAACACCTAGATACCTAGATACCTGGATATGTGGATATGTGGATATGTGGATACTTAGACACCTAAATACCGAGATACTTAGATACTTATATACCTGAATACTTGGATACCCAGATATCTACATACCTAAATACCTAGATACCTAGACTCCTATATCTCTAGATCTCCAGTTTCTAGCTCCTCCAAATAGCTATACACCTAGATTGTCAGTTTCTGACATCCCTATAATCATCAATTTTTTACATCCCCATATCGGTGTATTCTGTTATCTAATTTCCATATTTCTACATCGCCACATCTCCCCATATCCCCTATATTGCCATATCCCTGTGTCTCCATATCAATATATCCCACATCCATCGCGTGACCAACCAAATTTCTATTTAATCATACGACGTGTGATTTCAGTCGCGCCAACTTGCAAGCCAAATCAATCGAAGGTGCACAACGTGGCGAAACAAGAAAAGGCAAACATATCCTGCCAGGTGGACGCGAATCCACCGGAGGTACAGTTCCGTTGGACGTTCAACAATTCCGCCGAGAGTATCGACGTGGCCGCCGGTCATATCGCCAGGGCCGGCACATCCTCGATCGTTTCGTACACACCCATGACGGAATTGGATTACGGCACGTTGCTCTGCTGGGCCACCAATCGAATTGGACATCAACAAGTGCCCTGTGTCTATCACATCATACCGGCCGGTGAGGTATCTTTATGTGGTAATTCGATCATGGAAATTCCTGTCGACCGTGAAACTCAATATTCGGACAATGTAACGCGCCGGTTCCGCTGTTCTCTTCGGTTCGATCGATTGTAAACAGGAACATGACAAAATGGGGGAAATCGTCCGTCACGCGACTGCAATTTTCATCTGTCGTTAAATCTTTCGGGGGGGAGTTTGCGCGACTAGATCCGTTGGGTCATTTCAGGGCTCTATGTGTTTCTCTACACGTATCGTGTGTCGTACATACTTTTATGTGGTCATATATTGTATGCAATATATTGTAACAATTATATAATGGTAGTATTGTTACAATACATTTATTATGATATTGTTAGGAATGTTATAATGTATATTGGGTTCATTCTGATGTGTCTTTACACGTATTTCTCAACAAGTAATGATACATTTAATGAATATTTTTGTCCGATCATATATGCAATATATTTGGTATATTGTGTGTAAGAGTAATGTTATAATGATACTGTTATATACAGTATTATAGTAGTCATGACAGTATCATCAAGTATCATCAAGTATTATATAAAACGATCTATATGTAACTATACATATATACAATATATTGTCATACAAAAATATATCATACGTATTATACGTATACTATTATACAAAATTACATGTCTCCACAAACTTTATATAATAACATTTTTCTCATGAAATCACATCAATGGTTTAAGTAAAATTGAAAAATTAAATTTGCAACCCTCTGAATGACTAATACTCGATGACAAAAAGAATTCGATACAGCGTGAAACGTGTGGAAGAGAAGTTATAACTCGAAGTGGACTTAACAAAACGTTCTAAAGGGAACGTGAAACGTCGGTAGTTGAGCGTAATTAAAAAAAAATCCCGGTTGCTGACTTTTCAAAAGCGACAATCCCCGAGCGTGAAATCGAGAAGTTCGAGGATTAAAATGGAAGTTCGTTATCGCGTTTGTGTGCAACTCGTATATATGCGAATGACCCCCTTTTTTTTCCTGTAACGAATGTATCCATCGATCTGCCGAAACGATCTGATAGTTGGATGACCGAAAATGCGGAAAATAGCCCGGCTTAAAGGTATTTGAATCTTCGTTAAGCGTAAATCTATTTATCCGCTGGATTTTTACTCCCCGTATTTTTGCCGCGGATTTCGTGCTAGTAACTTTCGCGTTCAAAGGGATAAAAGGGAGATTGGGGAAAGTTGCGAGCAGAAATAACGAAATGGAAAACCGTGGCGTTTGATTTGGACAAGTAATTATCTCCGGAATACCGGAATGAATATGTAAATACGAATAGTAAAGAATGTTTTCATGCTTTGATACATGTTTCTCATTATCCTTTTCAAAGAATTTGAATATTATTCCTGTTTGTACATTTTTCCAAAGACCGTTCAAGTTTCCGGGAACAAGAAAGCTGTGGAGCTGTTGTGATTAGCGGGAAACATATCACTCGTGCATTTTAAAGCAAAGATAGCCGGCAGCTTTGGAAACTAAGTTTCAACCGGGAATATTTTGCTCGTTTGATACAAGAAAAAGTACGGCTTTTGTAACTCGTAATTTTCCTATTTATTAAGCTTTAAAATTGTTAGTTTGTACGTTTTTTCATTCTTCAACTCTCCGGTGTTCACGTTTTGGAGTTTGAATATTTGTAAGTTTTCAAATTTTGAAGTTGTTCAATTTTTGTGGTTATTTTCAAATTTTTTGAATAATTACTTTGGTCGTTTTTCAAGTTTCTACATCCCCAAATTACTAAGTTTCCAAATTCTAATTTCTATATTTCAGATTTATAAATTTCTATATTTCCCAAATTCTCAAATCTCCAAAGTTTCATGTTTCTAAATTTCCACATTCCCAAATTTCTAAACTCCCAAATTACTAATTTTCCAAATTCTAATTCCCCAAACTTACAAAACTCCAAATTCTTAGATCTCCAAATTTCGAAATTTCCACATGCCCGAATTTCTAAACCCTCAAATTATTAATTTTGCAAATCCTAATTTCCATATTGTCAAAAACCCAAATTTCTAAATTCCGACGTCCCCAAATTTCCAACCCCCCAAACTGCTAATTTTCCAAATCCTAATTTCCCAAATTCCCAAAACAACCAATCCCAATTTTTCTCAAATTCAAACACTCCTAAATCCCTAAATTTTCAAATGTAATCTTCCGAATTAGCAACTATTCAGATTTTATGTTCTCCAAATTTTATTTTATGTTTTCCCCAGAAGTTCTAATTTTTGAACTCTAAAAAAATTTGTCTAAAAAATTCATCAATTTCTAGTCTCACGTCCCCAAATTTTTAAATCCGAAAATTCCTACACCCTCAAATTCCCAAATTTCAGTCTTTCCTTACCAATAACAAAATATCACATAACCTACAAACTTACCCTAACCTTCATAATTCCAATAAACTTAAGCTTGCTCGCAAATTTTACGAAAATTTCACAAAAGTGAATGATCTTACAAAATTATCCAAGGGGTTCCACATAATTGTACACAGTTTGAACTCCGTCCGAAAGGTCTTGCACTACCCTTGTTAACCAATCTAATATTTCGAATGAAATTACTCTGGAATACCCAGCAGCCACGCGAATCGACCATTCTGTCTTTTTCCTCCTCTTTTATTATTTTTTAATTACTCTCCATCAGGGAACACCGTATCCGTCCATTGCTTCGATCCATTTACCGATATTGAACATCTTTAATGCACTGGCTTCCTGTTATATTAATAGACCAGCCGTAATGAACTTTGTTCTTTATCCTTTCGCTTCCACCGGGGCTTTGAATGTCTCTTAATCGCGAAGCTATTCTCGGAACGAGGGCAAATAACTTTTAACGTCGTCAGCGATTAGTGTATTTAAAGGATTTTGAATAAATGATCGGCTGGAAAGGGATAGGACGTTCAAGATTCAATGAACGTTTCACCGCTTTATCGATCACTTATTAATTTTCGGCACGCGTTGAAAGGTGCCGAATTTATGGGATTTGTAATCTCGTCGGTTAATTTGGAGCTTTTAGGCTAACGCATTCATTGTGGATTAATTCTCGAAAGGGTGTCACGTACTTTTATACATTACTACTGTAACAGATAGCTTTTTGTTGGACATCAGTAAGAAATTTTTAATATTTTGCAATTGTTGTTTAATCTTTAATAATTTGTATTAAACTTCTCTGTAATTGGTATAGGTGGTAAATACTTCTTTTTAGAATCAATTTTAATTTTATTATTAAATTAGTAGTAATGATATTATTGGTAGTACTTGTATGTTAATGTATGTAATAGTATTAAAAAATATTAATCATATTTTATTTTTATAATTTTTATCATCATCGCTGTTACTCATTAATATGTTATATAATGCTACCTAACATTAGTTACAGTATTATAATGACATTAGTAAGATACATATTATTAATTTATATTATATGCATATACATGCATATATGTATATGTATATGTATATGTATATATACATGTGTATGTATATGAATACATGTACATACGTACATACACATATAATGTATACATATACATATCAGTGATCTTAATGCTAATAATAATATATTAATAGTATTATTTTTATATGAGCCATAAAACTCATTTTTATAAATGTGAAGCAAATTGAAAAGCTTGAGTATTTTCTTGGTTATTTTAAAATAACATAAGTGCACGTTTCAATAAGATGGAGCTGTTCGATACACAAACGAATTTCTTGAACAAACAAAATTGTAAAAATATAAAAATAGCTGGAAGCATCGAATGGTAAGAAAACTCTAAAGTTAGACGACAAAGTCCATCCGTTTCACGCACATTCGATGAAACGAAATTTCCCGCTCTGGAGTTATTGCCGAATTTACGATACGGTCGTGATTTCCTCGCCATTTGCCACAGTATTTTCATTTCGCGTACAATCGCCGGGAAAACTCGGGATATTATCGAGCTAGGGAAATGTGCCTCTCGATAACAATTTGTGTATCGTCAACCGATGGCGGACCGATATTCTCGCGGATATTTCATTCGTAAATGATGAATAAAGTTTTCGTCAAATCGACCGGAATGTACTTATTATTTATGATATAGTTTTGGGAGGATTAAAGCGGAAATTGTGATTCGGAACGAAAATGAACATGTTGATTGCTATGGGGATGGGTAATCGGTGGTATACGATTCCTTGATTTTCCGGTTAATGAACTTTTATGTTTCTGAATGTTCCAATTTTCAAATTTTTAAGTTCAATTTTTAGGTTTCAAAATTTTCTAACTTGTAAGCTTCACAAGTTACAAAATTCGGTAATCTTCACATTTGTGTATTCTAAATTTAGAACCCTAAGTTTCCATTTTCCAAAATTTACAAATCTTCAAGTTCAGGAATTCCCAAGTTTTTGAATTTCAGAATTTTCCTATTTGCAAATTTGCAAATTTTCAAATTTCCAAGTTTCTGAATTCCGAAATCCCCTAGTTCCAAAATTCCCAAATTCTCAAATCCCCAAATTCCCTAGTTCCAAAATTCCCAAATTCTCAAATCCCCAAATATCCTAGTTCCTAAATTCCCAAGTTTCTAAATTGAAATTTCAGAATTTTCCAATTTCCAAATTTCCAAATTCCCAAATTCCCAAATTTCCAAGTTTCTGAATTCCGAAATCCCCTAGTTCCAAAATTCCCAAATTCTCAAATCCCCAAATTCCCTAGTTCCAAAATTCCCAAATTCTCAAATCCCCAAATATCCTAGTTCCTAAATTCCCAAGTTTCTAAATTGAAATTTCAGAATTTTCCAATTTCCAAATTTCCAAATTTCCAAATTCCCAAATTCCCAAATTCCCAAGTTTCTGAATTCCGAAATCCCCTAGTTCCAAAATTCCCAAATTCTCAAATCCCCAAATTCCCTATTTCCAAAATTCCCAAATTCTCAAATCCCCAAATTCCCTAGTTCCAAAATTCCCAAGTTTTTAAATTGGAATTTCAGAATTTTCCAATTTACAAATTTGCAAATTCACAAATTTCCAAGATTCTAAATTCCGAAATCCCCTAGTTCAAAAATTTCTTTATTCTCAGATCAGTATATCTTTGAATCCCTATATTCCACCATCTCCACATCCCTATATCCCTAGATCACCCACGTCCCTAAAATTACCACATCCTTATATCCCTAAATCGCCCACATCTGTAAATCACCCATAGACCTCAACATACCTATATTGTTACACTCTATTACCAGATCCTCTAGACTAAATCCCCTATACTTCCACATCCCTAGTTTTCTAGATCCACAGGTCCCTAAATCTCCTAGAACTTCTGCATCCCTAGATCCGCATTCCTACATCCCGCATTAACACAATATTAACTACTTGCCCTACAATATGGTGTCACGCTCGTGACGCACATTACAATTCGAATGTCATAAACCAGACTCGAATTTTCACTATAATTAAATTTTCCGTTCAATTGCAATTGTAATCTACATAATCAAGGATCGCTGAATGCGTAATGCACCTAATATTTGAACTTTCTTCAGTTGCCTTCACGTTGTAGGAGTAATTAGGTAGCAATGAATGACGCAACTGTTCAGAAAATTGTAGATTAAGTGGTAACTATCAGTTCTCTCAGACATCCCCTACATCAGTCATATTTGCAAGTCGAATGAAACAGTACAAGTTTCGCAATTAACCTCATTTATCAGTGAACACTAAGAGTACAAAGATTGATGAATAGAAGTGAATGGAAATCTCGTCTGCACCAGGTCGACCGGATATGGTTCACAATTGCACCACATCGAACACGTCGACCAACTCGTTCTCGATTCGATGCGCCGAGGGTTTCAACGGCGGGCTTCAGCAATCCTTTCTTCTGGAAGTAAGGGAAAGCAACAGCCAGGAATTGCGTGCCAACCTGACGTCGCCCGTGCCGCGTTTCAGCGTCACACACCTGGAGTCGGGCGCCCTTTATCAGGCCTGCATTTACGCGTACAACGAGAAAGGGCGCAGCGAGGCGATGGTAGTGCAGGCCGGCACTTTGAGGCTACCTGAAAAACAATTAACTTCCGAGTCAGGTAAATCAAGAGTCCGTATTTTATTTCTGAACGTTTCTACCTTGCCTCCGTAATTTTAGCCCGAAAACATAGTACAGCGGATGTACAGTGACCTTTGTTTCATTCTTTGCTCATGTTTTGGCGAAAATTGCAAGATTGTAAATTTTCTACGCAATTATTCTTGTTGGCTTTGCGAAATTTCACCGGTTATTCTTTGCAATTTTACCCGTTTTGATGCGGATTCTTCGAAGGAAGTTTTAAGCGGAGTTGTATATTTGTGTTTATGTACGATTTTGGTAGGGTCTTGAATGCTTTGCAATTTTCTCTTAAATTTTGAAAGGTGGTGGCGTGTTAATTGTCGTTTAAAGGTTACGAGAACTATTTCTGAAATTTGAATAAATCCTTCGTTTGAACTGATGAGTTCGATAAATAAATAGTTGAGATCTAAGTAACTCATAGTAGAGTATATAGAGATTTGACTAACTTATAGGAGAGTAAGTAATTCGAGAGTAAGTAAGAATTTCGAAGTAAACGCCTCGATTTAAGGGATGAAAGGCGGAATTTTCGTAATCGTCGGATATGCGATTTCAGAGAGGCCGAGGCAGAACAACAGATTAATGCCGATGCTGAGCGTGATGATCGGCGTGGTGACGGCGTTGATCATCGTCGGTGTGATAGTGATGGTGGTACTTAGGATTCAGCACACGCAAGTGGACGAACAGAGCAAGTCTCAGATGGAGGATCACGGCAAACAAACGAAGACCATTCCGATTCAACGTGAACTGAGGTTCCGCGAGGGTAGCAGTCTGCTCACGGATGAGAAGCATCCTAGCAGCCCCTTCAGGAAACTCGAGAGCAGCGGTGAGATAAGCGAAAACGACGAGAAGAATCCTGATATTATACCTCAGCAAATCACTGGTTCGTACCATCTTTTTTTAACCCCGACTTATTGAATCAGATTCGCTCGGAATATTAACTATTTACGCCCATATTTTACCTGGCGCCTCGTATCGTTTCGCGTATCTAAACGTCCGCCATTTGCATTCACCTCGCGAAACTTTCGCGTCGTCGCGTTGTTAACAGATTTAACATTTTTTGTCTTCGATGAAATTTCAAGTTTTTAAGCTTTTGGAATTTATGGATATCCTTTAGGAACTAGGGGATTTCGCAATTCAGAAACTTGGAATTTTGGAAATTTGCTAATTGGAAAATTGTGAAATTCCAATTTTGTAATTTGGGAATTTGGAAATTTAGGAATTTGGGAATTTGGGAATTTGGGAATTTGGAATTTGAGAATGTGGGAATTTAGGAATTTGGAGATTTCAGAATTTGGAAATTGAGAATTTGGGGATTTGAGAATTTAGGAATTTGAGAATTTGGGAATTTGGGAATTTGGAAATTTAGGAATTTCGGAATTTGGCAATTTGGGAATTTGGGAACTAGGAAATTGAGGGACTTGAGAATTTGGGAATTTTGGAACTAGGGGATTTCGGAATTCAGAAACTTGGAAATTTCCAAATTGGAATATTCTGAAATTGCAATTTAGAAACTTGAGAAATTGAGAAATTGAGAATTTGGGAATTTGGGAACTAGGGAATTTGGAATTTGGGAATGTGGGAATGTGGGAATTTAGGAATTTGGGGATTTCAGAATTTGGAAATTGACAATTTGGGGATTTGAGAATTTAGGAATTTGAGAATTTGGGAATTTGGGAATTTGGAAATTTAGGAATTTGGAATTTGGGAATGTGGGAATGTGGGAATTAGGAATTTAGGAATTTGGAAATTGAGAATTTGGGGATTTGAGAATTTGGGAATTTGTGAATTTGGGAATTTGGAAATTTAGGAATTTGGGAATTTGGGAATTTGGGAATGTGGGAACTAGGAAATTTGGGGATTTGAGAATTTGGGAATTTGGGAATTTGGAAATTTAGGAATTTGGGAATTTGGGAATTTGGGAATGTGGGAACTAGGAAATTTGGGGATTTGAGAATTTGGGAATTTTGGAACTAGGGGATTTCGGAATTCAAAAACTTGGAATTTTGCAAATTGGAATATTCTGAAATTGCAATTTAGAAACTTGAGAAATTGGGAATTTGGGAATTTGAGAACTAGGGAATTTTGGAACTACGAAATTTGGGGATTTGAGAATTTGGGAATTTTGGAAATTTAGGAATTTGGGAATTTGGGAATTTGGGAATTTGGAAATTTAGGAATTTGGAATTTGGGAATGTGGGAATGTGGGAATTAGGAATTTAGGAATTTGGAAATTGAGAATTTGGGGATTTGAGAATTTGGGAATTTGTGAATTTGGGAATTTGGAAATTTAGGAATTTGGGAATTTGGGAATTTGGGAATGTGGGAACTAGGAAATTTGGGGATTTGAGAATTTGGGAATTTGTGAATTTGGGAATTTGGAAATTTAGGAATTTGGGAATTTGGGAATTTGGGAATGTGGGAACTAGGAAATTTGGGGATTTGAGAATTTGGGAATTTTGGAACTAGGGGATTTCGGAATTCAAAAACTTGGAATTTTGCAAATTGGAATATTCTGAAATTGCAATTTAGAAACTGGAGAAATTGGGAATTTGGGAATTTGAGAACTAGGGAATTTTGGAACTACGAAATTTGGGGATTTGAGAATTTGGGAATTTTGGAACTAGGGGATTTCGGAATTCATAAACTTGGAATTTTTGAAATTTGCAAATTGGAAAATTGTGAAATTCCAATTTCGAAATTTGAGAATTTGGAAATTTAGGAATTTGGGAATTTGGGAATGTGGAAACTAGGAAATTTGGGGATTTGAGAATTTGGGAATTTTGGAACTAGGGGATTTCGGAATTCAGAAACCTGGAAATTTGGGAATTTGGAAATTTTTCAAGTCTCTAAATTCCCAAATTTCTGAACTTGAAAATTCAAACATTTGTCGATGATCGCTAAAAATTACCAAATCGCATATTTAAACTTGCAGCGAACCGCATTTGTGATATAATTAAACAAAATTTGTAGCGAATTTGATTAATTATTATTGCGCAGGCGACGAGCCGTCGGAGTATTTGAGAAAGAGGAGACTAGTTTCGACGATCGAAACATCGCCATCGAGAAGTTTACTGGAGCACTCGACGGTTACTTCCGGTCACGGAAGTTACGTCGGCTATTGCACCATTCGCAATGGTATGCCGTTGCACGAGTTCTCGAATCTGGCGACGAAACACAAAAGCGTAAGTTCAATTTGCCCTAACGCGTTCTCATCATTATCCTTCCTAGTTCATTCCTCCAACTATGCCATTTCAAACTAAAATCAACCCCTCTTTATTTCAACTCTTTCCCCGGCTAAATTGCCAAACTCGAGTGTCTGAACCGTAACCATTTTCGGGTGCACATTCTGGCGATGGGATTCGAATTGCTCCTCAAAACGACTGCAAAATCCTATAATATAATTTCAAGGGAAATTGAAACTAATGGTTCTGAAAGTATGGACGAAGATATGATAACATTTACAGTGTTATCATGTATGAAACTTCCTGCTTTTTTTAATGTATATTTACTTTAAAGTTAATTGCACTTCCGTGCAATGGTTTTCGTTTCGGAACTTTAAACTGCCTGACATAAATTCTTTTCTAATTACTAGTTCAACATTTTCTCGACGTAATTTTACAAGTGAAAGATAACTTTTCTAATTTTCGAACATAGCCCCATGTATTTTAACGTGGCTTTATCGTTCCTTGATAACTAAGAAAAAGAATATTTTCAATAACTTTCAAACTTCATATTTTCAAGAGAACACATAGAAATCGTGAGAATTGTATGAAAAGAAAATAGCGTCTCCTATCGTCGAAGCAAAAGAAATAAAATAACGAAAGTAATAAAGGGATTATTCGTTTCGATGCGCCGAGGATAGCATCCCACGAGCTCGTAGCTCAAAGAACATCAATCATCCGACATCGATAAACTTTAGTTCCAGCCAATGGTGGGTGACGACTATCAGAGCGGTGTCTGCACTCTGCCAAGGCAACACTGGCCAAGCCAAAGCGTTCAATCAATGTCGATGACGATGAGCCCTCCGATGCTCTACACCAGCTTGGGAGTCGTCAGTAGGACCTGTCCGAGTGGCACTCTATTGACCAAGGACGTGGAGGCAAGGATCCCCGGTCAATGTTGCATCCAATCGCAAAAGGACGGCAAAATGAGCACCCCGATCGTGATGGCCAAGCGAGAGAGCTCTGTGTGACATTTTTGTCTTACGCAGACCAGTGATCTATGAAGTATGCGTATATCGATCATGATATTTCTTGTCGGATACGCAATCGACGACCGAAACATCGCTGGAATGTATGGATAGATAATAAAGAATGTTTTTTCAACTTATTCGTAACGTTTGGTTAACTGTATCGTAACGATCGTTATTGGATCTTTTCGAAAATCTTTGCGTGTTTTTCGATGGACGTTATCGCGTTTGTACTTCGTTTTTCTTGAATGGAGGTTGATGTACAGTATATGGAAAGGTGGGCTTTTGTTCGGGGAAAATGGCGATATAGGAAATGACGGAACCCTGTTCAGCACTTGAGAATTGCTATGCATTATACCAGAATTGCGCGAGAAATTTTGTGGGTCGATATTACGAGTGACGATATCAACGATTCGGCGCGTGGCGATATAATGCGTGGAAAATTGAAACGTGACGACATATGGCGCGCCGATATATGAAATGTAGTGATACAGTGGTAAATCGGAGCGTGGCGATATAATACGTGGTATATCGGAGCGTGACGACGTATCGACCGGCGATATATGGCGAGTGGCGATATATGGCGAGGAAAGCCGAAACGTGACATATCGCGCGGCGATATATGGCGAGTGGCGATATAACGCGAGGGGCGATATAACGCGAGTCAAGTCGAAACGTGGCGATATAACGCGAGGAAAGTCGAAACATGACATATCGCGCGGCGATATATGGCGCGTGGCGATATAACGCGAGTCAAGTCGAAACGTGGCGATATAACGCGAGTCAAGTCGAAACGTGACATATCGCCCGGCGATATATGGCACGCGGCGATATATAGCGCGTGGCGATATAACGCGAGTCAAGTCGAAACGTGACATATCGCGCGGCGATATTTGGCGCGTGGCGATATAACGTATAATAAATCGGAACGTAAGATATACGACTCGCGGCGATATAACACGTGGTAATATACCATATGACAATTCGACGATTGGTAATGTACCACCTTAGAATTCGACACGTAGCAATATAAGACGTTGCAATTCAACCCCTGGCGATATAACACGTAGCAATTTGTCGCGTGGAAATTCAACATGCAGTAATCCGTGGCAATTTTCCATGTGACGATGGTATACGTGAAAAAGTAATGTTAAATATTTTCACGCGAATAATAATTCCCTCTCCCTATATCGCCGTACCCGCTAAAGGAACATACGATACCCAACACTGTACATTGTACGAGGGTCGTTTGAAGATATTCGATTGTCGCGTGTAGGAAAACAACGCGAACGAAATGAACGCGCAACTAATCGCAGCACGCAATCGGAAAATGAGGTCGGTTTATTTCGAACGTATTCATTTCCTTCCCCTTACGCGATGGTATCGCGAGTTTGTAAGTCTCTTTGATTTCGATCAAGTGCCCTTTTTACATTGAACGGACGATTCTCGAGCCACCGCGTTTGCGAGTGTGAACAAAAAGTAACGAAGTTAAAAGGAAATAACAGTTTTGTGGAAAGCGTGCGTGTGCAGTTTGGGAACGAATTACCGCTAGAGAATAAACTTTATTATACATATGCACGCGTTTCTCGCGTGCTGTACATATTATCTTGAATACGGAGGATATTTTATACAGATTGCTAGTATTAAATGAAATTAAAGAAACGAGAGCGAGCGACAGAGAGAGAGAGAGAGAGAGAGTGAGAAAGAGGAATGAGAGAAAAATGTTTATTCCCACCTTTTACTATGAATAAAAAAAAAAAAAAAAATGAAAAAGCATTGTACAATTCGTCTAGTCGATGTAAGTATAAATAATGTATAATTGCGTAAATCGAAGCAGCCAGAGTAACGTGCACTGAGGATGTTCTACGAATTCAAAAAGAGATCGTGATTGTTCACAGTCGATGGGAACAAGAAATTTTTCTCCGTGTGTGTGTATATGTTCGATGTTCGTCCAGGATGAAGGCAATTCGGGAAACGAGGACACAGTGACATATCGTACAGATTTTCCACCATCGAAAATCGAAATTAACGTCGGGAAAGAGAGAACGAACGTGCATAGAACAAGAAAAAGTGAAGAGGTTGCTTTTGTCGGTATGCAGTATTCTGAATTTCATTGTATGATTAAGTATCTGTATAATGTATAAAGTAACGATTCCCTCTCGAGCGAACGCGTCTCGAAAACGGGGGAAAAAAGAGAATGAAAGGATTTGCGATTGTTCTTCTACTATTGTCTTTAAACGAAACGATAAGTGATCCTCACGAGAAGTTTGTGTAAATATATATCGAGAGTTAGACGTTCTTTCGAGATCCTCTAGATGAATGTGTTCTTTTTTGAAACGCTAATTAGTCGTTAAGTTTTATCCTCGGAGACACGGTGTCTGACTGTAATGTTTAAAACAAGATACGAAAAACTCCAAAAAGAACAAAAAAAAAAAAAAAGAATATGACGAAGAGGTAAAACGCGCGAGAATATCGCGAATCTCGTTATTTATTATTGCCATTGATGGAATTGATGTCGGCGTGTAGCCAGTGTACTAACGGGAATCTCGATAATCGTTACGGAAAAAAAACGCCTATTTCTTCTCGTATTTCACGTAATTCACGCCAACATGAGAGAACACGTACGGTCCCTGACGACGGACGCGGTTCGATACGTTCACACGATCGATCCACGCGAATTAAGTCTCGAACGCAAACTGCCATATGGTCTTTTCATAATTTAATCGTTTATTATACTACTACTAACGAATTACAATGTTCATAATTGCTCGCGTCATCGATTTACAAAATTCAACATCCAATCTCTAAATTCATTTCACTCGTGGAAGCATCGTTTGAGAGGCTTCGAGTATACTGGCAAACGATTCAAAAAAAATTTTAATTAACGAATGAAATTAGATTGTCGAAAGTTAATGCTAATAACAACATAATATGAACGTTAGGTTTTGCTAATGTACAGTCGCGTGAAATGGTTTCTTAAGAAAGAAAATTTTTAGGGGATCTTTTTAGAATCTCCCTTTTAGGATTTTCTTAGATTTCACTGTAATATCAACAAGACTCCTTAAACTCCCTATGATATCGGTAGGATTTTCCTTAAATTCCTATGATATCACTTTCCTTGAATTCCTCTAGACTTCCCTGGAATTCTCTTCTACCTTAGTCCTCAAAAAATATCCTTAAAATTTCCCTAAGTTCATCTATGACACCTTTCTCTAGAGTCTTCCTGGGATATTTCAAGAATTTTCCTAGATCTCCCTAGAATTCCCCAGTGAACTACCAAGGTTTCCCTAGGATATGTTTCATATTCCTCGTACTTCTTTAGGTTTTCTCTAGATCTCTTTAAAACGACTTTTGGGTCTCCCTGGGTCTTTCTTAAGAATTCTCAAAATTTCCCTAGGTTTCTATAGGATTTCTCTAGGACATCTCTACAATTTTCTTGGATTTATTTAAGTTTCCCCAAACTTCTCTTTTTCTTAGAATTTCTTTTTGTGTTTTTTCTAAGATATAAGATTTGATTTTGATCCTCCTAAGATATTCGTAGGATTTCCCTAAACCTCCCTATGATTACTCGAGCCCAAAACGGCCCTGAAATTTCCCTAGACCTCCCTATAATTAACCGAAGCCTAAGATATCTCTAAAATTTCCCTAGACCTCCCTATAATTACCCGAAGCCTAAGATATCTCTCAAATTTCCCTAGACCTCCCTATGATTACCCGAAGCCTAAGATCTCTAAAATTTCCCTAGACCTCTCTATATTTATCCAAAGCCTAAGATCTCTCAAATTTCCCTTGACCTCCCTATAATTACCCAAAGCCTAAGAACTCTAAAATTTCCCTAGACCTCCCTATAATTACCCGAAGCCTAAGATATCTCTAAAATTTCCCTAGACCTCCGTATGGTTACCCGAAGCCTAAGATATCTCTAAAATCTCCCTAGACCTCTCTGTATTTACCTGAAACCTAAGATCTCTCAAATTTCCCTAGACCTCTCTATATTTTCCCGAAGCCTAAGATATCTCTAAAATTTCCCTAGACCTACCTATGGTTACCCGAAGCCTAAGATCTCTAAAATTTCTCTAGACCTTTCTATATTTACCCAAAGCCTAAGATCTCTAAACTTTCCCTAGACCTACCTATGGTTACCCGAAGCCTAAGATCTCTAAAATTTCTCTAGACCTTTCTATATTTACCCAAAGCCTAAGATCTCTAAACTTTCCCTAGACCTACCTATGGTTACCCGAAGCCTAAGATCTCTAAAATTTCTCTAGACCTTTCTATATTTACCCAAAGCCTAAGATCTCTAAACTTTCCCTATACCTCCCTAGTTTTCAACGTAATAAAAAATGATCGTCGCACGTGACTGTACACTTCGTTTGCCAATTTACTCGGCAGCTCAGCGTTCAAGCATTATTTTCAACGTCCACAAGTATTCGTTAACGGCACGGTATTAAGTCAGGTGTAGGTTACGTCTGGGTTAGGTTTGATCGCGTGCTCGTGCGAGGGTAACTCGAGTAAATTTGCAAGACTTCACTGAAATCGAACCACCATTCGTACGTTTGCTTCTAGTGCTTGGATATCGTCAAATCGTCGCTTCGACGGACGTCCTTCTCGCAACCGTCGCCAAACATGAAGTCGTAGGGTGGCGGCCAGATGCTATCTGCAAGATAAACGTTCCCCGGTCTTGCCTCAAACTATTCTCATTGTGCAGAATCATTTGGTCAGTATCCGGAGTATCTTGTGGTCTTTGTGTGCGTGCCTTGCATCGTTCGATCTTTACAGAGTTTAGATAAAAGTCGTATTGCTTTCGATGGTTGATCATTATCGCTCGGTTATACACCGTTCGCGGACGGCTAAAGAGATTCTGTTCGAGAGAATCGGCAACGGAAATACGTAATGCAATGTGAAAGCTTATGAGACACATTGGCGAGATTCTAGAATGAATTTATAGAGTTGAGTTGTACTTTTGTTACGGTACAGGGCTGGGTACTCGAGAGGATGTTTTTGTATTGTTTGGAAGAGGATACATTTAGCAGTACGTGAAATATTTTTAGCGATTTTGCAATTTTTTTGATCTGGGAGTACTTAGAAAAATTAGGACTGTGGTTTACTTTGTAGAATTTTAGGGTTGTAGTTTAGTGGTATTCAAAGTCATCTTCCAATTTCCAAGTCCCAATTTTGTAGGTTTCTAATTTTTCTGAATCCCAATTTCGCAAAATCCTAATTTTCTAAAGTCCCAGTTATCTCAAAGTGTTAATTTCCCAAATTTCCAACTTCCCATAGTCCCACTTTCCCAAAGTCCCAATTTCCCGAATTTCCAACTTCCCATAGTCCCAATTTCCCGAATTTCCAACTTCCCATAGTCCCAATTACCCAAAGTTCCACTTTCCCAAAGTCCCAATTTCCCAAAGTCCCAATTTCCCAAAGTCCCAATTACCCTAAGTCCCAATTACCCTAAGTCCCAATTACCCTAAGTCCCAAATTCCCAAAGTCCCAATTTCCCAAATTTCCAACTTCCCATAGTCCCAATTTCCCAGAGTCCCAATTACTCAAAGTCCCAATTTCTCAAAGTCCCAATTTCCCAAAGTCCCAATTACCCTAAGTCCCAATTACCCAAAGTCCCAATTTCCCAAAGTCCCAATTACCCTAAGTCCCAATTTCCCAAAGTCCCAATTTCCCAAAGTCCCAATTTCCCAAATTTCCAACTTCCCATAGTCCCAATTTCCCAATTTCCCAAACTCCCCAAAAAGGTATCAAAATTGATCTTAACTTCTTCCTCGATCAAAGATCGTGTCCCACCCTGTACAAATCAACAAAGTCCTCTAAAGAGACTATATTACACGTTGAATATCTCTATATTATCACGTTACGAGAATAAAACTCTTTACGAAAAATGTCTATAATTTATCGATTGATACCGATTTTAGAACTTCGCGCGACGACCACAATATCCAACAATACCGACCATTCGTTCGCACATCATTCGCTTCGTTACTAATGTATCTTACAGTAGCCAGGGATAAGAGCCAAAAAAGAAACCTTTTTTAGATTAAGAATACATGGAAACAATGTTTTCAGCTGTATACCGCCTGTACATCTAAAAACGATCGCGTCTGACCAGCTGCTTTTGCGAAAGAACAAAATGAAAGAATAAGATCATTAAATCATTCGAACGAAGTTTGTATATGTAATTAGTTTAGCGATATCCGACACAAATTTCATGTACCCCGTAAAAAAGAGACGTTTTTTTGATATTGTAAATACTCTGAAATAAATAATCGTTTTTATTCAACGCTGCCTTTTTCTCTCGACCCGTTTTTTTTGCAGGAACTAAGAGAACTTTGAAACCGATGCTTGTAAATTGGTATTCGATATTTATAAATCGAGAATTTATAATTGTGAAGTAAAAATCGATATCTGTTAATTAAGAGCCGATTGATGTAAGCTAGGGGTTAATACTTAAGGCAAGTCCTTATAAAAAGGTGCAATTAAAGAAGCTTGTAATATTACCTTGGTACAAATTAATGAATGGGATTGTGCTATGTATTTTAAGGTAGCTTTCAACGTCCAAAAGAACGTGGCTCTTCGAATTCAACAGGTACTCTATCGAGGTACTCTCGGGTAAAACTTGTAAAACCTGCTCACCCAAGTTGTTTACCACATCTTTCATGGGAATTGACTTTTTTTAAAATACGAAAAAATGTTATTTGTTTCTTACATAATACACTTATAAAGTGATTTAATATTTTTATAAAAGATCAACATCAATTTGTACAAGACTGTTTAATACATGAAATGTTAACTTACATAATCGCGATCTATGTTTGAGATATAATCGCAGAATCGATACACCTTCATGACACAATTGGTCATTTGCTTTTTGATATCTTCCACTTCGTATGATTTCGGTATATCGAATAATGAGGGTGGTATTGTGAACACGTGAAACCATTGTGTGAAAAATCTCTGCAAATCCGAATGTAACACAGTACAAGTTTTTCTTTTGATAGACTTTCGTTATATTGCCAATATTACTCCTGCGTCGTATACACATGAAACTATATTACTATGCATTATATCATCACGTGATGTATCACCAGGCATTAGATCAAAAAATACCCCTTGACCAACTCAATATTTCCAATTTCTATAATTATCCTACCACAGCCTTAACAGTGGCAATATAACGAGAGTCTACTGTATCTCACCTGATGAACATGAGGATAAAACGGAAGAAAAATCGATCTACCAAATTCAGGGTCCACATTGTCACTTACATGCAAAATTTTTAAATGCTTGTAAATAATTTCTTCCGATGCCTATGTTAAAATTCAGGAATAATTGCGATTAAAATTTAATTATAATTTTGGTAATATTCGCTCACTTCTAACATGTGTACGTAATAATCCGGATAAACAAGAAGCACTCCAGTGATCGGAATATTGTCGTATTCAATTTGTAAATTTTCTATTACGGATTGCATGCTCTACATATTAATATTTTTTTCTTATTATTTCAAATATTGTTAATTGTTCCTATTTTATTTAATTTTATTAGTTATACCTCTTCCAGTTTAGAATTATTACCAGTATATTTTCCAATGTAAGTCACGCGCGTTATGTACGTAATCTGCAAATGATATACAAATATGATAATATAAATGAATATTCAAATACAAATATATGAAATGAATGAATAAATAAATAAATAATATTGCATTATACTTATCTTGCCGGCAGCATGAAGGTTTTTGTTCACTACGTCCAGCAAACTTTTTCTTACAGGTTCAGTTACGCGTTTCATGATGTACCACTTCTTAAACAGTAAACTTTTGATGTTATTTATCACAATAAACAAATATCACTCACTTTATGAATATTTTAAAACATAAAAACGTATTTTACTAAACAAATTCGCGTAATTGTTGATTTTTTGGGCTCCCCGTTCAAAGTCTGTTGACGGATGTGCGTAGCTATTACGTTGTTTATTCGATCTCTAACAAAAATATTAATTCATCGATCGAAACGTTACAATGAAACTATCGACCAATTTTTTAATGTATATTAGATATTTATTGGTACATTACATTACAAATTGTTTTCAGTTTTAATGTACAATTTGTTGAACACTATGAAACAAGTATTTCTGGCTTACACATTCAAATAGGTTTAAAATAAACTTATTTTACAGAGATATGATCAAATAATATGAATAAACTCTGTTGTATGTAATTTTATTTGAATTAAATACAAATAATGTCATGCAATAATGTAAAACAATGTAAAAAATTAAAATTCTTTAAAATCA
This sequence comes from Megachile willughbiella, assembly GCA_945859595.2. Lineage (NCBI taxonomy): Eukaryota > Metazoa > Arthropoda > Insecta > Hymenoptera > Megachilidae > Megachile > Megachile willughbiella. Next base: position 11,335,673 of record OX243798.1, on the reverse strand, counting down.
GTCGAAGCAATTGTTTACATGTGTATATATGTACATAACATTAACACAATGTTAACGGTGACGATAATACTTCATTAATTATTGCTAAATTTATGTGAATGCAATACTAATAGAGATGTTTAAAAAATATTAACTTTTGTAGATTTAATATAAAATAAATATTAAGCTATTTTTAAGTACAAGTAACTTAGTAATGTTACTCATAGTTACTTCTTTGCTTTTGGATATTCAACGATTGGAGGTGGAGGTGGAGTTGGTTCAGTAGGATTTCCCAGCCATACAGATTTGCTAAAACGACCTTTTATAACGGGTGTTTGCCATTTATTGCTGCACATAACTGTAACTGTAGGCTTCTCTGCAGTGACTGTCGCTATAGTTACCGCTCTGAAAGTGAAATATAATTTATTTAGAGAATTACATATTAATAATTAATCCCTAGTTGCTTATTGCACAAATCGCCAATAAAATACTGATAAAAAACGAATAGCCTGTTAATCTAATGCTAAATAAATGTTAAGGAATTTGTCAATAATTCATCCATCTTATACCATATGTTACTTAACATTTTAAGGTAGGAAGAAAATAAAAAGATATACTTCAATGTACAGAGCATTTATTAATTTAAAAAATGTTACAAATTGAATACGAAATGTTCCTTGTATAATCATCTAAACTATAGGACAACATATCCAACTTTATACACACAAGATTTCAGTATTTACAATAATTCAAACACTTGACAAAAATATGTAGGATTTAATCAATTGATGTAGTTAAAACATATTATGTAATAAATCTTCATATATTACAAAATATATATTTGCAACTAATAACGTTTTCATTAAAATGTTTCTTACCACATGAAAGTAATGAGTCTACTGTCGCAGTTTGAGCAACAACTTTTTAAGATATAAACAAACAAATGACAAATTTCTTATTTCATCGATAATATTAAACTGTTACAGATTAACAAAAGATTTCATACAAAAGCTTTCAATAGAACATACATTTTGTATGTATTTCATCTAACAAAAAATACAAATGTCTAAAATAGAAGATTGTGCTACAAAAAAGTGAAGATATTGTGCTACAAAATTATAATCAATATAAACTGGAGCGGAATTACTGAAAGTAAAAGCTGTATAACTGTTCAAAAATAATGATAATTATTTTTTTTTTTATTGTATAAATATATATTCAACAAGTTTTGCATTAATAGTGCACAGTTGTAAGAAATAAACAGTATGAAACTGTTAATTACAGCAAAAAATAAGTGAATTTTTCTAATGCCAAGGCACTTGGTTTGGATGACTGATGGAACCCAATTTGTAGTACCTTGTGGTAGAAGGTGTTTGTTGTGTCCCTGACGAATGATTGGGTGGCGTTGCCGCTGTAGGCGTTTCGGCGCTTTGTGCAGAAGTGCCATCACCTTTCAAGACAGCAACGCATTTCCAATTGTTAATATAATTATCTTTCCATAACCGTACACAGCCATCATCTCCTGAACTCGCTAAAATAGTGCCCATAATGTTCCAACACACTCGCCACACGGTGAAGTCATGATCAAAGAATTGCGCCGCAGTCGAAATTTCAAAACGAGGTGCACCACTTTGTACACTATCCCTACATCAATAATAATTTCTTGTAACTACTTTTTATTGTTACTTAACTATGCTTGTGATTGGTACTTACATTGTAGGTTTCAATGTAATTATTCGTACATCCTTTGATGCAATTGCTAATGTATGAAAACTTCTACCTAAATTTGGAGCAAAAGCAATATCATGAACAGGATCAACAATAGCTAATGTTTCTGTTTTTGCCCATCTTCTACTACTTTCAGAGTATTCATATATAAAAACTTTTCCACCAGCTGATGGGTTTGGATCATCACTTCCAACTGCTATCATTGGAGGATGTAACCTAAAATTTGTGACAATTCATAATCTGTTTAATAATAATGATACACAATTGAAATATAACTTTAGTAATAGACTACTTTACCTTGATAAAGATGGATTCCACGTGAGACAACTACATTGAAGTTTACAACTAATATCATGCTGCAAAGTCCACTGACTTAAATTCATAACATCTGGAGCTTCATAAATTCTAATTACTCCATCTTCGCTACAAGTGGCTAATAATAAGCCTAAAGTTTTAGGTGCAAATTTTACATCGGTTACAGATTTCCTAGAATCTACTAAATTTGTTCTTCTAACCCAATGTCTCATTCCACGTTCCCCTGGACCTGAACCTTCTCCGACTATAAGAAACATACAATATAATTTTATACATAAATTATATAATGTATCAACTAAAGATCTGTATAATTTACAGAGTCTGATATATAACTTTATAGATTAGATGTAATCTGACCTATTTCTTCCCATACTGCAGCTGTCCTATCAAAGGAGCATGTTGCAAGAACTTGACCGAATTCTGGATGTGCCCATGTTACTTTCCATACAGAACCACTGTGTGCTTTCCATGATGCAGTTAAATGCCAATTACCATGTTCATCTTCATCCCAAACCTATACAAATTTCATAATTTTGATAAATTACCAAAATAATACATATAAATATAAATATGAACTTTAACACTGAAGTACTTACTTTCACAAACTGATCACTGGAACATGTTGCCATTCGTTGTCCATAAAAATCATACGCGATATCGTGAATCAAATCTTTATGTTCGGCATTAATACTATGTGCTTCGAACATTTTTATAGTATTTAAAAAATTATTCAACAAAATAATCTTCAGTCAACAATTTTGGCGCGTATTTGTGTACTGTATAGGTTAGGATTTAATTTTGAATCCTTGCAATACTTTAAAAATCTATATAGTTACAGGTCGATGTATTAATAATTAAATTCTAATAATATAACATGAAAAGTAATTGTCTAATTTTAGAATTACTTACTTTCTTTAATATACATTTTTTATTTCTATTATATTACAAAAAGGAGGGAAACAGTACCCGATGCATCTAACATTATTAGCATTGCTTACGAGCGTTTCAATTTTACAAAATACATTTAAACATTTAAACAAAATTATTAATACTAAATTAATAAAAGAAAATTTTAAATTTCAGCTTCTTAATATTATTTACTATCACGAACCACGAACAAGATAAATCGTAGATTTCAGAAACGGTGCTATATGTACCATTTAGCGACGAAACGTAAAATTAGGTTCAAAACATCTCTAGCTTTTGTATTTATTAATTTTTTTGTCTTGTTAACATTCTAAAATCGTTTAATATCGTTATATAGAACATATTATTATCTTGTAATTCTTGTAAGGTAATAATATTTTGTAAAGTATTTCAAATATAATTCTATTAGTTCCTGCCTTCAACTGCTAGATGGCTAAGCATTTTGTTATCTATAAAATGCAGTTTATAATATTTTTATTTCTAACGCTTTTATCGAATTGTTATGGAATTGTTTAGATCCATTGAGATTACAGAATATTCTACTAATTCCAGAAGAACGTAAAAATCACGGATTTTAAAGATAAACACAATTTTATCTTTGACTAGTACCATCGTTTGCTGCTAGATGATAGTGCTATCGTTTTCTGAAAGTATAAACACAGGTTTTAACAATCACGTAAAAATGAGGATTTCAAAGTACTTTTTTAAATTAATTACTTCATGATAAACTATTATTTTTTATATCATCTTAACAAATTAAATTGCTACGATAACTTAATTAAGGACATAAATTCTTTATGCTACAAACTAAAGTACATTACTTATAATTGTGGATAAATAAAGAAAAACAGGCGAGCTTTGGAAAAACCATGTATTATAGAATAATAATAGATTACATTGTTCATGGTAATAATGATATAGTAAACCAGAATATACCTGACAATAATAATAATAATAATCTAAAATAACACGAATACTGAATACATATTATTAACAATAATGAGAGGAGGGACTTTGGGGATGTTTGGCAAAAAAAAAGGAAGGGGCCAAACCGCTGAGAACTGCATTCAAAATAAAAGAGAAAAATAAAATGGATGGGGGACAGGGAGAATATAGAAATACGATAAAATTAATAAGATTAGATCTACGGATCGTTAAACCTAACATCTTCGACGTGTTTTTTCATCGTTTGAGCATTTAAAAAGAATTGACTAAGCAGCCCGACGTGAAGCGATTTCAATCACGTACAGATCCGTTCCTCCTCGCAAAAATACAATATACTTCGTTGTATGCAACAAAATACGATGTTTTAAATCAATAGAACAAGAAAAAAAAAAAACGAAAACGAAATATGATAAGGAATGACGGTTGATTGTGTTTAAGACTTACTGCTAAATTAATTAAAGTAATTGCTGAAGAGCAATCGACGATCATTTAAAAAAAAAGCAACGCGTTCACGAGACGCTGATTCATATAAAATGTAAGTTTCCTTTTCCTTTCTTTCTTTGAAAAATAATAAAATATATAATTCGTTCTCCGATTAAACGCGAAACGCTTTTAATTCTGTTATACATTATAAACAAGGAAAAAACCTTTATGTATGTGTATACGTACATACTATGTATATATGGGTGTGTATGCGCATGTGTGTGTGTGAGTGATATATCCGCGTATCGCACGCACAACGTGAAAACGTTTCAATATTACTGTTTTTCATTTGCTATCACGCGAGAATTTTTCACGGCACGAAATCACTGCGTTTGTTTCGTTTCATTTACTCTCTGTTCCATGTAAGCCGAAGACTAAAAGTGCAGGGAAGAAGAGAAGATTAAAACAAAAAAAGGATCGAGCACATTTCTTTTTTCCACTCGAGAACCAGCTCGTTTTAGGAATTGTACGTGGTTTCCAGACATCTGGAAATTTGTTAAATTGCACCCTGGTCTTGCGGATTGGTCCTTTCCCACCGGCGCCATAATTATCAATTCTAACTAGTTATTCACGAGCTGAGATCTTAACTTTACTAACGAAGCACCTCGAATACACTAAACAAAAAAAAATCATTACGGACAGTGTCTATGAATTAAAAGGGGCAAAAAAAAAAAAACAGAAATTCGGGAGAACGACAGAAACGGGTGTCGATATTAAATTGGCTCAGTTCTATTTACGGACAGAACACGCTGACGTTTCTTGAATATTATCCTTTTCATTTCAAATCGTTTATCGGTCTGTAAACGAACCACGGTATACTGTTCTCGTTAAAATATCAAAGCATGCAATTCACGTTGCAAGAACGTTACGGCACGACGCTGGTCTAATAACGCTAAATAAATTTAACGGGACGATGCCGTTTCGCGTGGCAGCGATGCTTTATGTTTGTTTAGAGAGCAAAACGACACGTCGAATTCGCAGAGGCCTCGAAGGTAATTCGATATCAATCAATTGGATTCGTGCACGTCGTGAACAAAGCCAAGTTTATTAATTGACCATCGTTAAAAATTAGCCAGCTTCTTTCTTCACTTCGATCCTCGAATGGCGATAGCTGGATCGTGTCTACGAACGTGTACGTTAATGTCCTTTACGGTAGATAATGGAAATTGCATCCATTTGTACTTGATTTTGATATAATTCTCGACCATCGAGTTTCTTGTTCGTCACCATTTTGTCTGTAAAAGTCAAAACTGCTCTTCCCTGTACAATATATCAAATAAAATTAAGCGCTCAAATTTTTAAACGATAAACTTCCATCGGAAAAATATCTCATGAAATAGTGTAAAATTTAGAAAATAAAAATGCAAACGAATTTAAAAGTAAATGAAAATTGTAAAGTCTTGGCTCCGCCATTCGAGGATTAGCTTTTGCGGGACCATCGAATGCCTCTTTAGATAAGCTAAAAGTTGAACGGCAGAACTGCGTGCACGAGTCAGCGAGAAAAAGCTGTCTAAATCGTTTTTGTGTAACGTTTGCTCCAGAGATCACTTTTTATATTATGATCGGAGGTTTGGCAGCCTTTGTGTTATTTCCTCAACTAATAAACTATGGCATAGGTTAGAATGCGATATAGTCAACGAATGTACCGAGTGGACAAACATTCTTCTTCTTTTTTTTTTCGTGTAATCTTAAAATACACACTCAAAATCCCCTCCTACGCGCTAGGATTTTGCACAAGTATGAAAAATAAAGGAGACGAAATAGTCCTTGTAAGGAAGCACTGACGCGTAGAGGGGGATCTGAATAAAATTCTTAAATGCTAAGCTGAAAATCTAATACGTACTATTCCATACTATATCGTAACATGAATTTGTGCCACTCGGTATAACTCCGAAATTCCTCTAATTGTTTTGATGGAAGATAAGTACGCGATGACCAGCCGTTGCTCCATCGTGAAGTTGTTTGTCTTGATCTAATCTATGGGAACGACTCAGTATCTTGCATCGAATTACACATGTTGCTCAAATCCACGATACACCAATTAATTTTTCGTTATCGACAACGATTTGACACTGTATGCTCTGCATGTGTACTTAATCACATCCGAAGTTGAAAGCTGCAATTCGTTTTCATGTATCCAGCGAACACCGATAGTGTCCCAGGTTTGAACAGTGTATCAATAGTTAATATTCAGCTGTTATCGAATATTATTGATAAATATTACTGGAAGCAAAATTGTTGACAAGTTTGCATGATCACGTGTTTCTTGTAAATGTTCGTCTGGAGTTTAATGTTTAATGAGAATCGTTCCACTGATAAGTCCAGTTACTCAGTTTATCGTGTTCATACTAATCAGCTCCTTTACATAATTCGGTGTTGTGTTTAAAGAACTTCTCACTATGATCCGTTTGTGTCAAAATTATGCGAAGGAAGACGAATGGATTCGTCGAAAAATAATTGGCGGTCAGCTCCTGCGTGTCCTGATATTTTGGTACGTTTTCGTGTTAATACGTGTATTGTGCTTTCGAGTCCCCCTCTTAGCATCTGTTTCACTCTTGACTTCTTTTATTGGTTAATGTTCTACCTATTTACATTGAATTCATTGCTCTTTAGCTATGAGCCAGTACTCAGTACTAGCTACAAACTAGGCTATCACGAGAGCACGGGACTAATTTCAGTAGCATCTTTGCAGTCTTGAATGGATAGCTGAGTTAGCTCGTTCGCTATCTCTTCCTGAGTAGTTGTCTCTGTCTTCTTCAATATCGTATATCCCTGATGTATCTCTTCGTTCTCACCGTTCGTTTTAGCATTATTCTTAGCCTGTCCGTTCGCTTTTCTCTTGCCTGAAGTTTCTTCGCCGGACATACCAGGATGAATCTTGAAAACGCTTTTTATAATGCTATTAACAGTGGTCTGAGATCGTTTTGGGCTATCGTTCTTTTGATCAGATATAAATTTAATGCGATTCGTTCGGTTACTTTCCGTGTTGTCTTTGTACTTGTTCCCTTTCATCGAATTACCTTTCGGCTTCGAATACTTTTGATCGGATGAATTTTGTCCGTTTGGTAGATCCGTAGTTTTCGTTTCTTGCTGCTTCTCTTCGGTAAGAGACGTGTTTTCGACGGAATTTGTTGTGTCTCTATCGGTGGTCGTCGAAGTAGAATCAGAAGTATGAGTATCATTTGGTTTTCTAGTAGATTCAAGCGTTTCGCTATCAGAATCATTAGTCTTTTTAACGTCTTCGTCCAAGTCCGTCACTTGTACATTTTTTGTCTTTTCAACAGTTTCTTTGTCCGGAGACACTTTGTTATTGATGGATGAATGATTATTCGTGTCCTGCCGATCGTTCGACGGGAACTCTCGTTGCAGAACCTTGACAGGACTCTTCGGTTTTGTCCCATTATCGGATAAGTCCTTTTGACAATTTGTACAGGAAGATTGTTTGGAATGAGTAGGTGAATTTATTTGTCTTTTACTAGCGTTGTTCTTCTGAGCGACGCCCATATGTGGTCTACCTAACTTGAGAACGTTAAGCGGAGAAATCGTTTGAAGGTTAAACGACGCCGTTGGTTCGTACTGTGGAACCGGTTGCACGTGATTCAAACGTATCTGTTGTTGTTGCGGCGGTATTCTACACATATCGATATGCATTGTATTATCCATTCGTTGTTGATAAGTTATGTACGGTTGAAAAGGTGCTGCCAAATTCGTATTCATGGCTGGATTAACGTTCGCGTTCGTATTTGGATCGTAATTAAGAGTGCTGTTAGGATGCACATTTGAGTTCACGTACTGAGGCACCATTTGCCTAGGTAACTGTTGAAACTGGTACTGCGGACCTGGATACGCAGGACAGTTTTGTTGCGGAATATTCTGTACAATATTATCCCTACCACATTCTCTATAATTGTAACGATCCTGTGTAATCCGAGGAACGTTTCCGTGATATTGCTGTGACACCATTTGTCCAGATTGATACATCTGGTCATTTTGAGTGATTACTTGATTCTGAGATTGATGACCGCAATTATCGTAATGCATACCTTCGTTATTCATTGCCCTACCATACGCTAAACTCGAATGATACTGTGGAGGCTGAGACGCGTAGTCTTGTTGTTGATGATACTGAAGAACGGGTGGTTGCGCGTCGATCCAAGTCTCTTGTTGAGGAGGAGGTTGTTCTAAATCTCGTCTCGCTTGTACTGCATTCCAAACTTCTTTCAATTCACCGGTAATGTCTCGATCTTTCATAATCGTGTATTGCCGCATGAAAACCACTCCCGAGTTAACCGTTTCCACAAAGTCTAGTAAGAGCTCTATTAAGCTGGTACGTTTCTGTAACAAATAGAATGCTATAAAGAAGGCCATTTCAAATAAGCATTAACAAATATTGTAGTGAGATGAAACATACCTTTGGATCTTGTGCATTTTTGCCATTGATTCGAAGCACCTCTGGATTAGCCATTACCGCAAATACTATGGCATCTTCTTTTGTACGTGGTGGTCGGACCCTCATTCCTCCATAAAATGGTACAGGTTGAGAGGGCTTTAGTGGCATTGCAATTTTCTCCCATGATAATACATTTACGTAACATGGAGCTACAACACCCTAGAATATCAAGATACGTTTCTCATTAAAGATGTCAGACTATTAATAACATGACAGAACTACACAAAATGCTGAATTAGTGAACACATGATGATATCATAAATAAAATGTTTATCTCATAAAATATCTGTTTAACGTTGTATGACCATACCTCTAAAAAGTCTTGTATACACATGTGAGGCTGAGGAGGATTTTTGAACAGACGAGCGCCATTGCGCTTCATTCTGGTTACTCCTCCTTCTGTCATTTTGTAACTGAAAATAACCTTGTATTGAAATTTGATTACAGACATTAACAACAAAACTTTAAATGCATGAGTTGAACACATATGCAAAACTCTATACATAAATGATATACCCATTACGTAAATATAACATTTAACACTGTTATTATTATATTTAAATATATTTAATTAAACTTTGCATTAAGAAACCTACCTTCAAGCAAAAAGGACATTAGATTGTGTTGTTAAATTTCATAAAAAATCGAAGAATAAAATTATTAACAATCGTGTCACGTAAGCGTAACGATGCGACTGTAAATAGGAACAGTAGAAGGGACGGCTAAAAATTCGTAGCAACAAATGTGGCGGACTAAATGTATCAAATTGCATACTATCATACTTTTACCGAATTTATACGCTTGTGAAGTAAGAAACAGAACATTATCTAACAAGATACACCGAATACAGATCTGGAGATAAGCATGTATAGCAATTGGAAAATTTTTACGATATCTCCGATGCATTAGAGCCCTCTCGCTGCTCGACCATCATAGACTGTCAATATAACCTCAAAATTCGTGAAGTTTTTACGCGAAATGTTTAAATAAATGTAAATGAAATGGTTATTTCTATGACGCAATATACTACAAAGGCAATATGTAGACTTGTGTTACGTAAACTCACCCCGCGATGTTGTTTCACGAGTAACAACACTCAAACAAGCTGCGATACAATACAACACATTATCAAGCAGCTTCGGTGGAAAAGATCCATCGCTCCTTTTGTTTATTATTTTTCCGGAGTCTGCGCGATTCAATTTACCATAGGCGCTCTGCTACCTTACGTGTTCGGATTACGAACTAAAATGTACAATATGGCTGCAAACGGAAGTAACGTTCGCTGCACTTATGTGAAGTGGACTGAAATCCCCTAGATTTAATTTTCGCTTTTGCACTAATTATTACCTGTATTATTAACTTATTTATTAACAGAAACTCAAAATCAAATATACTATATGTACTTTTTAATAATTTTTCACAAATAATAACGTAAATCGCACAATAAAATTTACGAGAAATCGAATGAGAATCGATATATTTGAAACAACGATCGATCGTGCAACCAAAGTGCGCGAATGTAGAATTCGAACAAAATAAGTTATAGAAGTGTGATGTAAATTATATTCTTTGTTAATTATTCGTAGGGAAGTAATTTATATTAGTGTTACGAGTAGAAATGTCTTTTTCCAACATTCGTCAAGATTTGTATAAAAATGTATTTTCTAAAGAATTCATACTTTTTTTCATAGTCAAGATTTCAATTGTCATGGCGGAACATTTTTCATCACGGTACGTACTACGATTAACTATATCCTCTCTTTTTATTTCAATCATCGATCGTGTTACTGCAAAAATATATTGTTCGGCGAAACATTGCGTATCTCCGATTACATTTATACACAGATATTTATTAACAAACGTTTTTACCGTGATACATTAACAGGTTTTGTTTCCTAAACTAAAATGGATACGTATTACATTTTTAATCATATTTTTATTGCATTTCATGTTTTGATACTCTCGTATGGCCTGCAATATCCCGGGGCAAAAATAAATGTATCACGATACTCTCGCATCGTAAAAGAAAAACAGCAATAATTTTATCGTAATTGCTTTTTTCCCTACATAATTTCGTTTTAATTCCCTTTTCATCCCGTGGAACGAGCAATCGATTAAAAGCGTGCACCATAATAGACCATAATCGATGCCATAAAGTTGTCCCTAACGAAAAGAAAGAACTATGCATGGACTTAAGAACGCACTGGAATTCTATATACAAGTTGAATAGAACGTTTATCCCTGTAAACAGTCAGAACTATAGGAAGGGGGAATTCTAATTACCGAAATAAAAATTGAATTAGTCGCCATTCTGCGCATGCGCTGTAACTACGAAAGACTGAAAATCACACGTTCCTAAATTAATATGAAACAAGCGATCATCTTTATATACGAAGCGATCATCTGAATTTAAAATTTAGAAATTAGTAAATAGAAAATTTCAAACGTAATCTATCCCTGGGACCATGTGTGATTAAGTGTATATCGTTTGGGCGCGCGCGAAGAATCTCGTTCAAAAGTAGTTGGGTTTATAGTGGCGCGATCGTTTACGTAAATCGGCGCGATTTGCACGCGCCCTCTCCCTATTATTATTTCGAATTAGCCCGAGCAATTAGCGGAATAATAATTAGGTAGCCGTTCGGAATAAGTTATCGTTAGTTTATTCGTCGAACACGATCCGTAGGATCGTTAGTGGCGCCACTTGTTCTCGGTGTATCGGCCGTATGTGTACGTGCGTCGTATCGGCCGAGCATCGATGGGGCCCCGTTCGATCCACCGTATCATTATGACGCCTCGCAGGCAACTATCGATCTCGATCGATGATATTAATAGTCGCTAACTACAGTCTTTCACGCCGCTCGCGTTCTAAAGCATGTTTCTCTCGCCTGGCGGATGTTATTTCTTCGCCGGATGCGTGCGCCGCATCGACGGAACTACGGAATCGAAAATCGAGAATCGTTTACGAGTTGCGAGTTTCCTGTTGTCCGATAATAGCGCCATAAATAAATTTACCTCTGATAAGAAACAAGGAAACTTATATGACAAATTACCAGACGAATTTCTATATTTTATATGTGGGTGTACAAGGTTTAGTCGCGTTTTTGATAGACATCGATTAAAATTGTCGATATAAATTGATGATAGATAAATAGATACAAACATTGAACAGGTATATTACAGATATAAGAATATTCATTCTATGTAATTCATAAATTAATTTATTTTAGTATAGTTTATTGTAGATTAGTAAAACAGTGAAACAATGGAGTACTAGTACAGTACTATTGTAGTATAATAATATAATGTAATAGATGTATAGTGAAATAGTTGAACAGTAAAGTAGTGGAGTAAAGTGCATTGTATAGTACAGCATTATAGTAGTACAGCAGTATAGTAGCGTAGTAGTATTGCAGTACAGTATATAGTAGTATAGTAGCAAAAAAAGTATAATGGTATAGCATTAAAAAAATATAAAAATTCGTGTAGCAGCTTTACAGTACTACAGTATAGTATTATAGTAGTGTAGTAGTATAACAGTAGTGGTATAGTGATACAATACTGTAGCTGCGATACAGTACTATAGTATAGTATTATGGTAGTGTAGTAGTATAACAGCATAGCAATGTAATGGCATGGTAGTATAATGATATGGTAGTACAGTAGTAATGTAGCAGAGTAACATGGTAGGATAGTAGCACTGTTTTGATGTGGTGTAGTAGTATGGTGGTATAGTGTATAGTAGTATAGTAGTATAGTAGTATAGTAGTATAGTAGTATATTTACTATCGTAGTATAGTAACTATAGTGGTATAGTAGTATAGTAGTATAGTAGTATATTTACTATCGTAGTATAGTAACTATAGTGGTATACTAGTATAGTAGTATAGTAATACAGTAGAATGTAGTATCCATTGAAAAGAGAAAGCGTCATCGAGGTGTTGAAAAGCGACGATAAAAATGTTTTTAGCGAATATTCACGTAATCGAACGTATCGTAAAGAATGTTCGAGCGAAGATTGAAGTTTCGGAACGTGTCGGCAAGCGTTAACAAGCGGAAAACGTGCGAACGTAACGCGAAGTCGCGATAGGCTGGTGATTCTACGGGACGATGGGGCCCCGTAAGGAGTCTGTAATGCGAAATAATGGGTATCCACCCACTCGATGAAAATTATACGAGACGTGGCCCTCGATCCGGCCGACTCGTTGATTCTCGCCACCTGAGGGACGGCCAAATAAAAAAATAAAAGAAAAGAAAGAAAAGGAGCCGATCGTGGCGCGCGTACCTAACCCCTCGCGCCGGGGATAATTGTTTAGTAGGCGCGAACACCGTAATTAAAATCGAGAACGATGCAAGCTCGAGATATCGAGCCGGCCAGTTCTAGCGGCGCGAGGTGACGCGAATCGAATCAGTTACAGCTGCTACCATTTAGCATCCGCTGATACAGATACGATTTTCAATAATTGGAGTTGGGGATTTAAGGATCCAGGCAGTTTGGGATTTTAGGTGCGATTTAGGAAATTTGGGGAATGAGGATTATTGGAATATTTGGGACATGGAAGCTTCTGTGTTTTTAGAATTCTGGGATTTTGCAATTTAGGAACTTTGGGGCTTTGGAAATTTGAGACTTTGGGACTTGAGGACTTTGAGATATAGGGAATTTGTGATTCGTGAAATTTGCAATATATGGAATTGGGGGCGAAGGAAATGGACTTATGGAATTAGGATGTTTGGAAATTTGGGATCTAGGGAATTTGGAACTTGTGGAATTTGGGATTTAAAGAATTTGGAACTCCACGTATTTGGGACTTACAGAATATGGGTCCTAGGGAATTTCGTACTTGTGGAACATGGGACATAGAGCACACAAGACTGATGGAATTTGAAATTTGCAAAATATATTACCAAAATTTGATACACATAGAATTTAGGTCTTAAGAAATTTGGAATTCAGATTATTTGAAACTATGGAAAGGAATTTAGAACCATTGAAGCCATCATACGTTGACAGCTTGAAATCCACAAAAATCTTGTACTTCAATATATTGAAATTTTGAATCTTCAATTTCGCAACTACATCTGAGAGAATCTCTAAAAGCATTCCTATTTTATAATTCTTCACCCACAAAATTTCGAGAAGGTCCATCACGCACAACATAAACATTCCCCACCCAAATCGACAACGCAATAATTTCGTGTTTAAATTCAGCAACAACGATAAAACCTAATCCAAGATCGTGAGAGATGCGAATACGATGGGTGGACGAGCGCATTCCGTACCCCACGCGAACAGGTAAATCTTCGGCTCCTTCGTTCTTTTTACGGCCCTCCTAATGAGAGCTGGACGGCAACTCGGGCATAAACGGATAATTAACCGAGAGGACGGCGAAAAAACGAGCAGTCAGAAAATGAATGCTCGCGAGCGAAAGTAAAAAATTCGTGGCAAGGGGATAGCCCCGATCTGACCAGGTGCATCGAACATCGTGTACGCGCCCTCATCGGCTTGTCTGCCGTTTAAATGAACCCTACCTTGGGCTCCTTATGAAAATTAATTGACATATCGATCGGGGCTGATGCGTGTGCACTTGCTGTTCAGCCTTCGCTTTATGTTCACCGAGAACAGGAAACAATAACCCTTGCGTCGATAATCAAAGTTACTCCATAGAATATTTCGATAGAAATATTGTATTTGAAGATTTTGATGACTTTTGTGGGACGTTTTGGTGGATGTATGGGTGTGGGTATATTAGGGGACGTTTTTTGTGAGGGTATAGGAGGACGGGATTTGGATAGAGGGATTTTGGGGTTTAGGGTAGTGCGATTTGAGAAAGTGGTATTTGGGATATATGGATATGGAATAGTGAAATTTGGGGGAGTGGGATATTGGGGTATGGGAATTTAGGATATGTGGAGTTGGGGTATGAGAATTTAGGATATGTGGAGTTGGGATATGAGGATTTGGGGTATGAGAATTTGGGATATGTAGATTTGGGATATGTGGATTTGGGATATGAGGATTTGGGGTATGAGAATTTAGGATGTGTGGATTTGGGATATAAGGATTTGGGGTATGAGAATTTAGGATATGTGGATTTGGGATATGAGAATTTGGGATATGTGGATTTGGGATATGAGGATTTGGGATATGAGGATTTGGGGTATGAGAATTTAGGATATGTGGAGTTGGGATATGAGGATTTGGGATATGAAGATTTGGGGTATGAGAATTTAGGATGTGTGGATTTGGGGTATGAGAATTTAGGATATGTGGAGTTGGGATATGTGGATTTGGGATATGAGGATTTGGGATATGAGGATTTGGGGTATGAGAATTTAGGATATGTGGAGTTGGGATATGAGGATTTGGGGTATGAGAATTTGGGATATGTGGATTTGGGATATGAGAATTTGGGATATGTGGATTTGGGATATGAGGATTTGGGATATGAGGATTTGGGGTATGAGAATTTAGGATATGTGGAGTTGGGATATGAGGATTTGGGATATGAAGATTTGGGGTATGAGAATTTAGGATGTGTGGATTTGGGGTATGAGAATTTAGGATATGTGGAGTTGGGATATGAGGATTTGGGGTATGAGAATTTAGGATGTGTGGATTTGGGATATGAGGATTTGGGGTATGAGAATTTAGGACATGTGGAATTGGGATATGAGTATTTGGGGTATGATACAAATTTAAGGTTTGCAAACTTAATAATTCAGTACTAAATATTTAAGAATTCTGAATTCTGAAAATTTGATAATTGAATAATCGACAATTTGTTAAACTAAAAATTTGAAAATTTGTTAGTCTACTAATCCAATAACCTAAAGGCAATTAAATTTGTAAATAAACTTAATAATTTAATAACAAAACCTAATAAAATTGAATAATAAATTTGAAAATTTAATAGCAAGCAATTAATTCGAAAGCAACCGTAACAACTTTACCGACCAAAAACTCTCTATTTTATATTCCTCGAAACCCGCGTATTAATCTTATATTATCATCGTTAATATCCACTTATACGCAGTAGACTCGACGGTAAATCTCTTTAATTAAAGAAAAAAAGAAGCAAGCAGAGACTCGTGACGGGATGTAACGTGACCTTTAATAGTAGCATCAAATCAACGAAACGATCATCGTACGCGACACAACGCGGCGTTATGTTTTCGCGACACGAGCCAGACCGATTGCCATAAACGCGAGTCAACCGTTGTAATTAATTCACACCTACGACCGTTACGAGGTAAATCTACCGAGAATCGAAAGGTGGCCAAGCTCCGTTTACACGTACCGTCAACGTCGAAATGTAATTCAACGACCGTCGAAGATGATAAACAAAATGAGAAGAAAATCTTAAGAAGCTTCGATCTGGTTCGCTTTGTTTATCGCCTGTCGTGCGACCGGGGGACAAATATGTCTCGGCCACGATTAGGAAGGAAGGGGCAAGGATAATATAATAACGGGAAGAAAAAAAAAAGGCGTTGTAGATATAAAAATAAATAGCCAGGGAACGGAGAAGCCGACGTGCCACACGCAGAGACCACGCGAGACGTGTTTATAGTAATGAGCCTTGTCGTTATTTGTCCAGCGAAAGGGATTTATCGAGATACCTCGTGAGATCTTGTTGCTCGATCTTCTTCTTCTTCTTCTTCTTCTTTTCTTCCTCTCTTCTCATCGATGTCTCCTTATTTTCGTCCCCTGCTTTCTTTCCTCTGTACTGACGGCCATTCGATTCTCCCGTGTCGAGAGCTTTCGAGGTTCACCTTGGTAATGGTGCTTTGTATTGTGGCCAATGTTATTGCAATTCAGAAATGTTCTTGACAGAAACTTTTTTAAGTGCCTTTCATTTGGAAATTTTTTATAGGAACTATGTATTTGATTCATTTATGATCACTTTGAAATTTTCAAACTTTGTTAATTAAGTTTGAATTTTCAAATTTTCTTATCTGCCGTATTTCGAATTTTTAAACGGCTGAATCACAAATTTTCAAAGTTTTTCATTTGACAATCTTCAAATTTCTAAAGTCCTATCTCAAATATTCACATTCAAAATTCCTATGTACCAGTGTACTACGCCTTGAATGTTTATATGAACCGAATCCCTAGATCTTGAATACATAATTCTCGAATCCCTAGATCTTGAATACATAATTCTCGAATCTCTATGTTCAGAATCCCTATATCCCAAATTTCACTACTCCAAATCTCATTATCTAAAATCCCACTATCCCAAATCCTACTACCCCAAAATCCCACTATTCCAAATCCTACTATCCCAAATCCACATGTCTCGAATCCCAATATCCCAAATTTCACTAACCTAAATTCCACTAATCCATATCCATATGTCTCCAATTCCTATATCCCAAATCCTCATGTTCTCAAGTTTATAAATTTACAATTCATGGATGTCTAAATTTACAAGTTTTCAAACTTCACATTGCCTAAATTACAACAGTTCTAAATTTCAGGTTCCAAAATTTACAAATAACCAAATTTCAAATTTCTTAAATTTTCAAATTTTTTAAATCTCCAAATTTCCTAAGTTCCCAAATTCCCTAGTTCGAAAAATCTCAAATTCCTAATTCCCACAACCCTAAATTCCCAAGTTATCAAATCCCTAAATTCCCTAATACCAAAATGCCCAAATTCCCTAGTTCCAAAATTCTCAAATTCCTAATTCTCACATTTCTAAATTCTCAAATTCCCATACCCCTAAATTCCCTAGTTCCAAAATACCCACATCTCCAAATTTCCAAATTTCCTAGTTCCAAAATTCCCAAATTCCTAATTCCCACATCCCTAAATTCCCTAGTTTCAAAATTCTCATATCCCTAAATTCCCTAGTTCCAAAATACCCACATTTCCAAATTTCGAAATCCCCAAATTCCCTAGTTCAAAAATTCTCAAATTCCTAATTCTCACATTTCTAAATTTCTAAATTCCCAAATTCCCTAGTTCCAAAATTTTCAAATATCTCATTCCCACATTTCCAAATTTCCAAATTTCCTAGTTCCAAAATTCCTAATTCCCACATCCCTAAATTCCCTAGTTCCAAAATTCCCATATCCATAAATTCCCTAGTTCCAAAATATCCGCATTCCCAAATTTTCAAATCCCCAAAATTCCCTAGTTCCAAATTTCCCAAATTCCTAATTCTCACATTCCTAAATTCCTAAATTCCCAAATTCTCAAGTCTCCAAATTCCCCAGTTCCAAAATTCTCAAATCCCCACATTCCCAATTTCCCATATTTTCAAATCCCTAAACCCAAAAACCCTCTAACTTCCCAAATCCTTAACTACCCAATCTCCCAAACTGTCAAATCCACAAATTCGCACCACCCAAATATACAACCAACACCCAAATATAAAACATTCTAAAATTTAAAAATCCTGAAACTGCAAAATCGCCTGTGCATTCCCGATGGTTGCGCGCGGTCCGCGTTGCCCGTGAGCTGTTTGGCGGGCACACGATCTGCCCATCTCCGCTACAACATATCGATACGATCAAGATCACGGCTGCGCAACAATAATTTTATAAGGTGTTCCCTCGACGCGGTGCTCCTTTTATTCATTTTGTTGTTATCGCGAGTGTAAAGAACGGTTACGAATAGGGGTTACGGTTCGTTACGGGCAACGTACGCGCCATTTGCATTCGGATAATTTGGATGTCACAAAATTTTACGAGCCGATCAGCCGTTAGCCGGTCGGGCACTCGATACTCACGGCACGTCCCTCGACTTCTCGACACAGACGAGGACGGAGAAAGAAATTATCGGCGATTTAAAGCTGATTCTCTGATCGGTCGACGCCTCCTCCGGCCCCGTAACACACCGTGTATCCCCAGACCCTGGTTATTACGGTTATCACTTTCCAATCACTGTAATACGCTCTTAATGCGTGACGATTCCGATGATTTGTGTGTTTCGAGGCGAGGGCATGAACGGAGCTGCAGAAAACGGGAAATCGTGAGACGTGTGCGCGAAACTCGCGTTTTCTAAAACGACGAGATTGATTCATGTCCATTTTCAACTTTATTATTCCAACGATTAAATAACGAAACTGGATTTGCTGAAATATATTTTACGTCGGAATATATGTACAGAGTGTTTTATTTCATTTTCATGTATGTACATAATTTTTTATTTTTATATATTATGAAATTATTATATTTTATATATTGTACAATCCTCTTTCATCAGTTCTAATAAAGTGTTCTAGAAGTTGTGATTTTGTGTGGTTTACGGTTGATATTTTATGGAATTTTACCGATGTCCTATATCTGTGGTCGTGAGACTTTTGTTTCACTATTTTGGACAATTCTGATTTTTTGTTCTTTCCGTAGTTTCTATTTAAATTTCTGTTTTTGTATCCGCTCATTTTAGTCGATGATTCTTTTTAAGCGCGGTAAACAGTCAAATACATATTCGGAAAAGGATTGAAAGCGTGAAAGGAACACGAATTCCACCCAAAGGCTACGAGCTCTTGGTTCTCTTGATCTTATCTCGCTGGAGATCTTTACCTCTGTTAACAAGGTGTCGTTGTCAGCATTCGTCACCACTAATAATCAGCTGGCAAAGTTTAGTCCGCGCGATGGAGCCACGCGAATTTACAACAGCGATGGCCTTAAGCGTCGAATCGTTTCAAACTAATATCAAATGTTTCTGAAGTTGTTAATACAGCTTGTCAATTATTTCGAGCTTCGAGTATTTATTGACGATATTGGTATATGACTTGTGAATTTAGGAACTTTGGGATTTTTGAATATTGGAAGTTTTGGGAACTTGGGGATTTATGGAGATAGGGAGTTAAGGAGTTGGAGATTTGGGGATTTAGGGAGTTGAGGAGTTAGAGATTTAGGGTTTAGGGAGTTGGAGATTTGGGGATTTAGAGAGTTAGGGAGTTAAGCAGTTGAAGATTTGGGGATTTGGAGAGTTAGGGAGTTAAAGAGTTGGAGTTATGGGGACTTAGGGAGTTAAGGAGTTGAGGAGTTGGTGATTTGAGGTCTAGGGACTTGAGGTGTTAGAAGGTTAGGGTGTTGGAGATTTGGGGATTTAAGAAGTTGGTGATTTAGGGATTTAGAGAGTTAAGAAGTTGAAGATTTGGGGATTTAGGAATTTAGAGATTTAAGAATTTAGGGATTTAGAAATTTCAGGATTTAGAAATTTAGCGACTTGTGAATTTGGGAGTTTGGGAACTTGAGGATTTGAATATCAGAGGGTTCGGGATTTGGGGACTTACAAATTAATTCCCTAAATTCCCAAACTACCAAATTCTCAAATTCCCATATTTCAAAATCACCAAGATCCTAGATCCTCAAATCCTCAAACTTTCCAAATTCCAGTACCCCAATTCCTAAATTCCCAAATTCTCAAACTATGTTGCAAACATCCCAAATTACCAAATCCTCCACTTTCGAAGATTCCCTAGACTTGTCCCGAAACTTCCGAGGTCATTAGATGATTTCACTTATTCCCCAAAAATTCCTAGTACTACACTACGATCACCGAGTGCTAAAACAATACGTACCAAAAACCGTGAAGTATCCCAGGAAGACAAACAAGAAATGCCGAAGAAAAACGTAAAATCGGTTCGTTCGGACGCGTGCATCGTTCGTCTAACGCTTTTTGACAGTTCCCCATACGCGCAGCCGCCATCGTGGTAACCACAAAGTTTCAATAAGGAGTCAACGATAAACCACTCGTACAGCCAGCTACATACACGTTCGTGTGTACGCACACGCACTCGTATACGGCGAATAAAAAATATGAGCGTGAAACGCGAACGCGCGAATAAGGTGTACGTCAACGTGACTAAAGAGGCCTCGTTACCATAATCGTCGATGCAGAAAGGGGGCAGGGGGGCCTATAGGCCGGTATATTCTTAAATCTGGCAAGCCAACACCTAAACACGGTCATCATCGCTTCGCGGTATAATAAGATCACACCGTGCCGAGGCCCTCGTTCAGAACGAGCGAAGAAAGAGCCGCTCGTGACCCTAACGTGGCTGCGATATACTTACGCCACCTTTCTTTCTCCCTCAACCTGAACCTCGGCCTCGAGGCTATAGAAAAAAAAAGAACGACGAAGAAAACGAACGAACAAATTATCGGCGGTTTAAAGATGATTTTCTGCACGGTCGACGCCTTGATACATACCCTACACACCCCTGCCCCTTTTACACACGTGTACTTTGTTGCCTCGTTATTAAGCCTATCTAGCGAACGAATCACCGTAATACGCCCCGTAATGTGTGACAATCTCAGTCATTTACGCCCCTCCCGCGAAATGCGGAAGTTACACGCTCTGTCGTTTCGAAAATTATGCCCGTGATGGAAATTATGCTTTCGGAGATGATCAGTGCTGGGGAACAGATGCGTGGATGTGGTACGTACTTACGGTGTGTGATGGGGAGGAGGGCTTAGATTTGGAGAGTTTCGAGTTTGATGTTTATTGAGGGGAGGATTCAGTGGTTTTGGGAGGTTAGGGGATTTGGTGATAATGGGGTTTGGGATTTTAGAATTTGGGGATATGGAGATTTGGGAATTTGGGGATGTGGAGATTTGAGTATTTGGGAATTTGGGAATTTGAGAATTTGGAAATTTGGGGATGTGGGAATTAGGAATTTGGGAATTTTGGAATTAGCGAATTTGGGGATTTGGGAATTTGGAAATTTCGGAATTTTAGAAATTGGGAATTTGGTAATTTGGAAATTGGGGAATTGGGGAAAATGGGATTTTGATCATTTGGGAATTGGGGATTTAGGAATTTGGTGATTTGTACATCTGGGGATTTGAAGATCGGTGGACTTGAGTTTTTTGGAATTTTGGAATTTTGGAACTAGGGAATTTAGGGATTTGGAAATTTGGGAATTTCGGAATTTTAGAACTAGGGAATTTGGAAATTGGGTAATGGGGGAATTGGGGAAATTGGGATTTTGATCATTTGAGAATTGGGGATTTAGGGATTTGATGATTTGTACATCTGGGAATTTAGAGATCGGGGGATTTGAAGATCTGGGGATTTGAGTATTTTGGGATTTTGACATTTGGGAATTTGGGAATTTGGGAATTTGGGAATTTAAGTATTCGGGAATTCGGGTATGTGGTCATTAGGGAACTGGGTATTTGGGGATTTGGAGATCTGGTTATTTGAGTATTTAGAGATTTTAGTGAATTTGATCACTTGGGAATTTGGGAATTTGGACATTAGGAAACTTGGTATTTGGCGATTTGGTGATTTGTACATCTGGGGAATTGGAAATTGGGTATTTAGGGAATTGGGAATTATATATTAGGGAATTCGCTAATTTGAGAATTTGGTAATCGTGCACTTAAGGATTTAGAAATTTGTAAATTTGATAATTAAGAAATTCGAGAACTATAATCTGATATTAGCGAATCTAGAAATTTGGAAATTCATGCATGTGATAATTGTACATTCACAAATCTTGAACACTAAAATTTATGGATTTGAGAATACGAATATACAGAATTTGGAAAGTAGAGAATTTATAAATCTGACGTTCGGATATTTGAGGAAAATTGAAAATTTCACACTTAATTTTAATTTTTAATAGTAACTAATAAATTTGGGTTTCTCTAAAGAAAAAGGAAGTGAATTGGCAAGAATTTTCGAGAAGGGACGAATCGTATCGATCGAAAGAATGCTTGTCGCAGACAAGGTTCGAACTGTCTATCGGAGAACGTATCGCGTGTCCGTTTGCGCGTTAGGATAAATTAAAAAAATTGATTCGCGCGGGAATCAGACTCGCGCGGACAAAGGGGCATGCTAGTGGCTTCGCGAAAACGTGGGGAGACTTTGTAATTATCGATGCAACCAGAGAGCCAGCCAAAGGAAAAAAAAACTACCAAATTAAATTATCCTTCCCTTAAAAGGTACTTGTAATTCTTGTCTGCCAATCTTTGCTGTCTTAACTATAACTTCACACTCGAAACAAATTATTTCTTCTACAATTCAGTATTTGAAACTATTCATTGTTTTATAAATTGTTATTTGAAACAACTCATTTATCATGTAGTATTTGAAACAATTCATTATTTTATCATTTATTTGAAACAACTCATTTGTCTTAGTATTTGAAGTAGCTGTTTCATAATGTATTTGATGTAACTCATTTATAATTTACTATTTTAAACAAATGACTGGTGTATGCTTTAATATTTGAGACAGTTAACTATTTTATAAATTACTATTTGTAACAATTGTATTATTTAGTATCTGTTACAATTCAAGTAATGAACAAGACATGAAAGGAATACTGGTTTTGAACATTATAACATTATGAAGGGGTAGTTCATTACTAAAGTTTTTTATATTGTCTTTCAATATAATATCATAACATTCAATCTTTCAATATAATATCACAACGATTGACGGACCCAATATTTGTTAATATTATTATATTTATACAGTGTAATTACCTAACCTTCTTTTACTATTTTATTAAATCTCCACCCAGCAGACATAAAGTCTAAATTAATATTTGTTCAAAAATCATGTATTTATTTATTCGATACATACAAGTATTAACAAAAATTTTCTGTTAATTATAATGCATCACAAGCATTTTATAAAACTCATCAAGGACATATATGTATATTTATGAATGAGTACATACATACATACATATGAGTGTGTAACTCATAAGATTTGGAACTTCTACAAAAGATGTATCGCAAGTGTATCATGTGTACGTTTTTCGAAGACGAAGAACACGGGATGGCAAGGTGTTCCCGGCGATATCGTGAGATTTCTCACGAATTGTCGAGGCGATAGATGCCGTGGGGTTGGCGTCGAGCAGGGTGGAGGAGGCGTTCGACGAAGTTGCAGGTACGCGCAGACGCGTTAATGGCCGCGAGAACCGAGGCCTCGATGTCATTTCTTGTTTGCGATGTGTTGTTGCCGGTGTGAGATATATCGAGCCTAATGACAGGCCACGTTGTGCCGCCGTACGCGATCCTCACACCCCTTTAGGGGGGTTCTTTTTGCTTCGAATCGCGACTTGATATAAACCCTCTCTTTTTCTCCGTTAACCGATACAATTTTTCTTTCTTCCCGATCAATTGATATTACGAACGTGCTGATCAGCAGAATTCTGAAACTTGAAAGTTTAATGGTTTAAACTTGTTTAAACTGGTGAAAATGTTTAAACTTGTGAAAATTTGAATTATTAAATTTCTGAGCGCTGAAATTTTCAATTTTGTACATTTTCATTTGTCCCTTTATTTTATTGGATGAGTTTACAGAATGTTCTAAATCTTGAAATCTCTAAATGTCCAAAGTCCCCAAGTCCCAAAATCTAAATCCTGAAATCCTGAAATCCTCAAATTCTCAAAAATGTTCTAAATCCCTAATTTTCCAAATGTTCGAAATCTACCAAATCCTTCAGAATCCCTAAATTTAAATTTCTACATCCTCAAGCCTCCAAAGTGTCAAAATCTTGAAGCCTCTAAATGTTCAAAGTCTCCTAATCCCCCAGTCCAAATCTATAAGTCCTCAAATTCCCATATGTTCTAAATCTACCAAAGCTTATTGGATCCATATACGAAGATATCTCAAAATTACCAAAGCCCGAAATCCCCATATCTCCTAGACCTCAAATCTCCAAATCTCCAAATTCCTAAATCTCCTAGACCCCAAATCCCCAAATCTCCAAATCTCCAAATTCCCAAATCTCCAAGTCCCCAAATCTCCAATCCCCAAATCCCAAAATCTCCAAATCCCCAAGTCTCCAAATCCTCAAATCTCCAAATCCTCAAATCTCCAAATCCTCAAATCTCCAAATCTCCAAATTTCCAAATCCCTAAATCTCCAAATCCCCAAATCCCCAAATCTCCAAATCTCCAAATTCCCAAATCTCCAAGTCCCCAAATCTCCAATCCCCAAATCCCAAAATCTCCAAATCCCCAAATCTCCCAAACTCAAGAATGCTTACATTTGCCGCCAAATCCCAAGATCTCCAAATTCCACGAATCCACCATGCAACTTTCGAAACTCGCAAACTTCAACATTCTAAAATCTCCCGATCCCTAGCGGCTCCACGATACCTGTGTAGCACATCGAACCGAACAATCGCTCCAGAAAAAAGGTCTCGTTTCCTCCGCGCAAGTTCCTTTCTTTTCGAACGATCAGAGCAACGAAGCGTGATGAACGTTCCGTTCGTTAGCGTAGCAGCCCGTGGACGGTAACTCTTGGAGAGGACGAGCGAGGACCACAAACGAGGTCCTGTTTAGACGATCGGAAGAGCGCCGACAGTACGATGAACGGCCAGGCCACGAAGGAAAGGAAACGAGGACGAAGGACGCGGAGGAAAAAAAGCGGAGACGAAGAGTTGGCCGGTCGGTATAAGAGGCGCGGCGAGGGGCGAGTAGATACGTCAGACCCTTGGGCCGTCATAAACAATAGCAAGGAGTAATTGATTCTCTAATAACTTAACGCGCCAGCACGAGGTGGCCACTAACAGCCTTAGGTAGGCATAATGTATTATAGCCGGCAACGAGTCGACTGCCAAGGAGAGGAGGCTTCGACGAGCACGGCCTACGAGCGCCTACGAGCGAGATTTAAGGCTCGGTGCCAATAATAAAGCAGCCACCTTGGAAAATGGCAACAGCCGTGCCGATGTGGTTTGTTGCTTACACGAGGAAACCCGCCACCTTTGCCAGCCGAACCAGCGATATACGATCTTCCTACGATTTGCTCGCTTGCCCTCACCGAAATATACATTTTCTGCAAATCGTAACTCTCCGACGCGATTCTACCATAACGGGCACCTTACATTTTTTAGCACAATTTTTATTTTCTTTCGCGAGTTTCGATAAGGCTAATTTACGTCGCCTTGCGCTACTGTGATGAGCTATGCTCGACGCACTTGCAATTTAAATATGGTAAACAATTTTTCTATTTTATTATTTTATTTTTGTTTTTGGTGAGTTTCGACAAGGTTTATCTCGAAGACACTTTGTTCTACAATGACGATCTATGCTGATTAATTGCGGATTAAATATTTTCTTAGATTTTTGATACGGGTGAATCTTAGGTGTCATTATAATTTACCTGGTTTAGAAATTTGGTAATTTTGGAATTCGAGAATTTGAACTCATTTTGAAATGTTGGAGTTAGAGCTGTTGTTTAGAAATTTTGGAATTACAGCTCTTGTCACTATTCAAATATTGAAATTAGGGAATTTGAATATGTGCAGATTTGGACACTTGTGGATTTGAGGATTTAAGGATTTAGAGATTTGAACATTTCTGCTATAGGAAATGTGGAAATTTGAACTCGTAGAAATCTAAGTATTCAGAAATTTGCAGATTTGAATATCTACAAGTAGGTAACTCTAAAAATTCCTAAATTCTAGTGTACATGGTACCTACATTCCTCACGCTATACCAGTCTACATTCTGGAGCAACTATCTCCCTGGTTCCTACTTTCTCCAACATCCGGTTGTTCTTCTCCAACATTCTAAACCAAACACCTATATACTCTAATATTTTCTGTTATACTCTACTATACTCCAATATTCTGAAATGCAACATAAAGACCCCATCACCTCATGAGTACACTTGTACCACACGTGTATATGTTTTATGAAAGTCATTGTACTCAAATGAGTACATAAGGGTAAAATGGGTTAAATCCTCCAGGATTTCTCCTAAAGTAAGAAACGTTCGGGAAAGCGTTTTCGAGATCGTGGACAAGAGCGTTTGCCCGTTGGAGCGAAAAGACGAAGGCTGCGATGGGTGGTCGATCGTGCATGAATGTTTCATGGCTCCTAACTATCCACGAAACATGATCGATGGCCGGTTAGCACTCCACTGGCCGGCCCTTATGGCTGGTCCCTGGTCTGTCTTCGTTCGTACGTGTGATTACACAGCCTCGTGTCTGGCCTGTACGTGTCCCTGTGGTGTGGTTGCACGAGGCGTAGTTCATAAATACGCTGCCATTTGGCAGTAAATCTTGGTAGCCACCGTGAGCGGCCGAAGGTGGTCTCTCTCGTCCTCGTCGGTTCTCCACGGCGTTCCTCGTTGTTAATTACCGTGTTTTAACACCTAGCCCCACACCAGTTTTGCCCGTGAGCTCCGCTTCTGACTACTTCCCTCCCTCTCGCTCCTTCCATTTAACTCCTCAGCTGCAGCACGCCAGGGCCGTCTTTCTATCAGCTTCTTAAATGGATCTTCGTATTCTTTTATTCCTCCGTGCGTTCATTCGTCAATCAATTTTCTGATATACATCTTCTTCACCGATTATTAACACTGATTATTAAGATTAATGGTGCTTCATTTTTTAGCTTGAACTTTCAATTTGCAGCGCGCGATGGCGATCATCGTCGAAATAGGAGTTTACTGCTTTTGGTGATTGTTTGATTTCGTTTGTGGAGTCGATGGAGTAGGTGATTCGGAGTGGGTACGGTGTTGAATGCAGGGTATTTCCCTAGGAACAGTGATGTGGAAGACTTATCACTTGCTCTTGGTTGATAGATTTTCGAACTTACTAGGACTCGAGTTTGGGCACTTAGAATTTTTTTGATTGTCAAAGGCAGTACTATTCCAAGTTGGGAATTTGGAGATTTGGGGAGTTAGGAATTTGAGAATTTAGGGGTTTGGGGATTTGGGGATTTCGGGATTTCAGAGTTTGGAGATTTGGGGAGTTAGGAATTTGAGAATTTGGGGATTTGGGGATTTGGGGACTTGGGGAGTTAGGGATTTGGGAATTTGAGAATTTAGGGATCTGGGGATTTAGGAATTTGAGAATTTGAGAATTTAGGGATTTGAGGATTTAGGGATTTGGGGATTTGAGGATTTAGGGATTTGGGGATTTGGGAATTTGAGAATTTGAGAATTTGAGAATTTAGGGATTTGGGGATTTGAGGATTTAGGGATTTGGGGATTTGAGGATTTAGGGATTTGGGAATTTGAGAATTTGAGAATTTAGGGATTTGGGGATTTGGGGATTTGGAAATGAAGGTTTAGAGGAAACTAGTAATCTAGGGACTTGGGGACCTCTAAATACTTAAAGGTCTAGGAATTTCGAGATCTAGTAACCTAGGAATCTATGAACTTGGATATCTAAGGACCTGGAGATTTAGGGACTTGAGAATGTAGGGACATGGGGATCTAAGAATTTGGGGATTTAAGCATCTGGTGATCTAGGAACTTAGGGATCTATGAACCTAGGGATTTGAGAACTTAGAGACCTATGAATTGAAGAATTTTTAGAAACTAGAAAATCTGATAAGTACATCGATATGTATCCAACTGCAAATTGATATAAAAATTACTGTACTACTAGGTTTTTCTGGACTATCGATAAGTAGAGAGAACAATCGATCGACGGATCGATCACAGAGCACCCTTGCCGGCCCTGAAGCGACGAAATCACTCGTCCCAGAAGCGACCGCGCCCAATGGGAGCTCGAATTTCAGCATTTTTCGAAGCAGCCTGTCGGCCCACCGTTAATTATACATTTGGCAGATATTACAGCTACCAGTTCCTCCTAAATCCCTTCAGAAGCCTCGACTCTTCTTCTTTCTTCGATAGAACGAATCTGATTCCTTGAATTTTCAGAAAATCTTGTAACTACAATATATTAATGTATTATAACTACATCTATTTATTATAGTTATTGTGTTGCCAATTTCAATTTGAAAATTGATACTTTTTATCCTAATTACTTATCTTAATTACTGGAACAACTTAATCAAGACAAATAGTCATTCATTTATGGATCATCAAGATGAATGAGCAAGATTAGTCATGAGGACAAATACTGCTAATTGAACAAATTCGATGAACCTTATCAATCAGTCAAACTCGCCAAATGTTGATAATCAAGCTTAGACAAACCATAATTAGTCAAATGCCATTAGTCAGTGAAATTAGACAAATCATGCTAATTAGTAAAATTAGAAAAATACTATCAGTTAAACAAACGAAGAAAATACTACCAAATATTCCCATAAAAGACTCTAAGATTATTTTTCACTCTTCTAAGATTATGATCCTGAACTCTTGAAATGTCCTAAAGACACTCCACCTTAATTTAACAATTCTCGAAGTATGTCATAAAAGACCCAAAAAAGAATTATTTTCCTGATTTCATTCTAAATAGTGGTTTTATCAGAAAATTTGCAATGGCGTCGAGGCCGTCGGACACCGTGTCTCTAATTATGCGTGAGAGGGTGTTGAAGCGGCACCTAGAAGAGCCTCTTCAAGGTTCTTCTTCATACCGGATAAGAGATAGGGATCAACGGGGTAGTTGGACCTCCTCCTCGGAGGAACTGATGGCTTTGACCGGATGGCTAAGAAATACGACGGCCTGGAATTAATATACACCGGCCGGAATATGAACGGCGTTACGCAATTATCGGTTAACCCACAAATTGATATAGAATTATGGGTGCTGATGGGGGACCAGGCGAGCCCTACGTCACGGCCCTAAACGGACCGATTCACCGACAGATTTATAGAATTTATGATAAAATGTTCGAGTTTTAACTCTCTTCGACATTATCGCACTTTTTACGCTGTCTAATTCTTTTTCTCAGCGTCTACGTTTTCGTGGTGCTTATATAGGAAAGAATTATTATTCCCTACTTTTTTTATTGTTCACAAATGATTTAATACGAGATTACAAAGTTATGTGGGGCTTATGGTGATGAGGGGGGTGTGCATAATTTTGAGTGTTTGCAAATTCGCTGGTTAAGTGTGTATGAGAAATTAAGCGTGCAAGTGAATCGAATATGGAGAGCCCTAATATTTCAGAGACTTTGGACATGCAGGTGCTATTTTAGTTCTAAGTTAGCAATTGTATAATAGGGACTGGGATGTTGGAACTTTAGAAATTTAGAACTTTAGGATTTTATGACTTTTGGACTTTAGGATTTTAAGACTTTGGGATTTTCAGATCTTAGGACGACGACATTTTGAAATTCTGGAACACTGGCTCTGTTAAACCCTAGAACTTTGGGATTTTGGGAATTTGAAACCTTAGGAACTTGGGATCTTGAGACCTTGGAATTTTGGGACCTTGGTAGCATGAGATTGTAGGGTCTTGTGACTTTGGTACGTTTTGGGACCTTAGACTTTGTGACTTTACACACTTATGATCTTGACGACTTAACCCCTTGCACTATTTTGACGAGTCTGACTCGTGACGCACTGGTACTTCAGTTGGGATCAATTTTACCCGAATTTTGAATATGCTTCAATTTGGAGTTCAAGTCCAATTATAATTTGCATAGTCAACGATTGCATAATACCATGTTATCCTAACATTTCAACATTCTTTGTCTGTTTTAATATTGTAGCTGTGTTTAGTTAGTTCTGACTGACGCACCTGACAAATAGGTCATAGAGCAAGGGGCTAAGACTTTGCGAGGCTGCGATCTGGGACTTTGAAGAAAGTTTAGAACCTTGAAATTTAAAAAAATGTAAAGACTTCGTAATTTTAGGAAATTAGTGTCTTCCAGACTGAAACTGAACTTTGAGACTTCGACATATAAAGCTCCATACTTTGAGTATTCTGGTAAATTTGAAATTTGCATTCACTGCACACAGAAAACTCATAAACGTTTCAATCAAGAAACCGAACCTGCCCAGCGATTCCGAGACGGTCGCAATAAATCGAGCGAAGTGCCGTGAATTTCCGGTCGTATCTCGATACAATCTTCTTCGAGTTCGCGAGAAGATTCTTCTCGATCGGGTCGAAGACTCTCGCTGTCCAGAAGAAGAAGAAGAAGAAGAAGAAGGGGTCGAGAGTGGCGAGCGTCGAGAGAAACAGAAAAGAAACACGCTACACTCTATAAATACGAACGGGTAATTGATTCAGTAATAACTAACTCAACCGAGGCGTCCTCTCTCGCGCATTCCTCGTTCTCTTCCCACTTTCGTTTCCTCGTCTGTCGGCCAGGACCTCTTCCCTTATCCTCTTCCTCCTCTTTCGTCTCGTTCCACCTCCACCGGGGTGTTGCGTGTTCCACGCATAAATATGTATGCCGGTAATAATATAAGCAACCACGGTGGTGGTGCTGTTTGGGGAGAGACTGTTTGGTATCGCAGGACCCCGGGGTACCATACGTCACGCCCTTTTTCTCGCACGCCACACAGACACGCCGTAGTGTTCGCGTTACTGTGTGGAACACTGTCTCGAACCATCCCGGTTTCGGATACCCGGATGTTTTCTTTTCTGGACACCGCGGGCACTTCCGCTAGGGTCATCTCTTCGGGACTTTCACATTTGGTGTCACTTGGACATGTTGACGTCAGTATAATTATCCTGCTATTATGCTAAAAGTGGACTAGCAAATAGTGATGATATGTGGGGACATGATCAAGTGTTAGGTGACATCGAGACCTTATCCAATTAACCGTGTACCGGTTAATAATTCTTCATTTCTGATACGCAAGGGTGTATCCACAGTCTAACTCTTACGTTATTTTGTTGCTACGCAAATCCTCGTTTTTATTTCTCTCCAAAATAGCACTCGATGTTCCACATGTCATGCCATATGAATATCGAGAAGAATAAAGCAAAAGATTTTTACTCTATAAAAGTTAACGTCGGTATCGAAATAGGGTTTGTGCATACCAAACGCAGTATCGAATCATCGTAAAGCCACCACATAAATACTTGAAGCGCAGTGTCTATCCCCCATATAACTTGACCATGCGTTCGCGATGATCGCAGGCAATCTCGTCGAACGACGGTAAATTGAAAATGCAAATTCTGGTCCACATTCGACGTACAGTTACCAGCAATAAACCGACAGATCGATCGACGAATAATTCATCCTGCGTGCGGATAAAATCAACAGGGTTCGATTAATCGTTTAGCGAACTCCTCGACTAATTAACCCGAACGGCCGGTCGCAATTTGAAATTCAATTTCCTAGTCGCGGCCAGGAGAACGGTCGTTTGCACCGACAGGATCACAATGGCGTCCCATGGCTCGTTTCCTCTAGCCGTATTTACGAGTCGCGCACGGTATTATGGTCGCGTGACTTTGGAGACCAGCGCCGTTGGCATCCGGCAATGCATCGGTAATGAAACGAGCCGGGCAAAAGGCAATAGTCGTAAATAGCCGGCTACCTACTTACTCGACTTGTATGAGAAACAGAGAGCCGCCGATAATTGTTTTGCCAACGTTGGCCCCGTTCTTGTGGCCGGTCAAGAGGACCCTAGGGACTTCCTGAAGAGGATGCTATCAGCGAACTTACGATTCGATACTTTCGGATGCAATTTCGGGACTTTTTGGAATTTTGCCATTTTATAATTTTAGAACTTTAGAATTTTTGGCTTTTTGTATTTTTGAATGTTGCCACTTATAATGTGAGAACTTTGGAATTTTGGACGTTCAGGAGCTTGGAATTTGGGAATGTAGGGATTTGGAGAGTTGGGAATTTTGACATTTGGGGATTTAAACTTAGAAATTTTAATATGTAGGAATTTGGGGATGTAAGTATTTGATGAGCTAGGAATTTGGGGATATAGGAATTTCGTGAGTTAGAAATTCGGCGGTCTAGGGATTTTATGAGATTGGAATTTGGGGATGTAGGGATTTGGAGAGTTGGGAATTTTGACATTTACAGATTTAATCGCTTAGAAATTTTAATATCTAGGAATTTGGGAATGTAAGTATTTGATAAAATAGGAATTTGGGGATATAGGAATTTCGTGAGTTAGAAATTCGGGGGTCTAGGGATTTTAGGAGCTTGGAATTTCGGGATATAGGAATTTCGTGAGTTAGAAATTAGGGGGTCTAGGGATTTTAGGAGCTTGGAATTTGGGGATATAGGAATTTCATGAATTAGAAATTCGGCGATCTAGGGATTTTAGGAGCTTGGAATTTGGGGATATAGAGATTTGGAGAGTTAGGAATTTTTACATTTAGGGATTTAAACTTAGAAATTTGAATATCTAGGAATTTGGGTACGTAAGTATTTGATGAATTAGGAATTTGGGGATATAGGAATTTCTGAGTTAGAAATTCGTTCTAGGGATTTTAGGAGCTTGGAATTTGGGGATATAGAGATTTGGATAGTTAGGAATTCTGAAACTAAAAGTTGAAGAATTAGATCTTCCAACAGCGCAATGTTTTTCCAACAGTCGAGCACATGCCGCGCAATAATGTTCATCATGTTCATCATCAAAAACATAATGTTTTTGGTGAACCAAAAATAAGTCGTATTACAAGCAATAATGTTCAGCGGTGAACCAAAAATAAGTCGTATTACAAGCAATAATGTTCATCGGTGAACCAAAAATAAGTCGTATTACGACAAGGTAATTATTTCGATAAAGATCATCTGAACCGGTGTGTATTACACATAATTTACCACTCAGTCAGTATTATTTGTCACACCACATTTTGTGTCAGAAGAGACTATCATAATCGACAAGCTTTCGAAAAACCTATTATTGTACCCAACGGCCCTGGGCCACGTGTTGATTCACGTGCAGCCTGAAGAGCGCTCGCGCTTCACCGTCTACTTTTATCAGGGATGCTGACAAGGATGAAACTGACGAAGGGATACAAAACAACAACGGGGATGTTGACGGGTGAGGGTGTCGCGTAACAAGATCATAGCATCAAGAGGGTAGAATCGTGCGAGATTGTCATCCAGTTGCTTTCGATTCATAATAATTCTTAGTGGTCTCGTGCAAATGGTATCTTGGATAATAAAATTGCAAACACTATGTGCAGAAGACATGCAATTTTTGTTGTTAGAAGCGTATCAAGTACAATTGTAGATGATTTTTTAGTGATATTTCGAGATAATTTGTTGGATATTTATTTTTGACATTGTTGTACCAATTCTGAAATGAAAAAATGATTCAATTACTGAGTACTGTAGTCCTTAAATTTTCAAGTTGTCGAATTCACGAATTCTGGAATATACAAATTTACAAATGGATAAATTCCTAAATTCCCAAATTGTTCAATTCCAAATTCTCAAGTTCCCAAATTCCCAAATTTCAAATTCCCAAATTCCCAAATTCTTAAATCTCCAAATTCCCAATTTCCCAAATTCTGAAATCCCCAAATTCCTAAATCCCTAATTCCCACATTTCCAAATTCCAAATTCACAAATTCCAAATTACCAAATTCTTAAATCTCCAAATTCCCAATTTCCCAAATTCTGAAATCCCCAAATTCCTAAATCCCTAATTCCCACATTCCCAAATTCCAAATTCCCAAATTCCTAAATTCTTAATTCCCACATTCCCAAATTCCAAATTCACAAATTCCCAAATTCCCAAATTCTGAAATCCCCAAATTCCCAATTTCCCAAATTCTGAAATCCCCAAATTCCTAAATCCCTAATTCCCACATTCCCAAATTCCAAATTCACAAATTCCTAAATTCTTAATTCCCACATTCCCAAATTCCAAATTCACAAATTCCCAAATTCCCAAATTCTGAAATCCCCAAATTCCCAATTTCCCAAATTCTGAAATCCCCAAATTCCTAAATCCCTAATTCCCACATTCCCAAATTCCAAATTCACAAATTCCAAATTCCCAAATTCTCAAATCCCCAAATTCCCAATTTCCAAATTCTGAAATCCCCAAATTCCTAAATTCCTAATTCCCACATTCCCAAATTCCAAATTCCCAAATTCCTGAATTCCTAATTCCCACATTCCCAAATTCCAAATTCACAAATTCACAAATTCCCAAATTCTGAAATCCCCAAATTCCCAATTTCCCAAATTCTGAAATCCCCAAATTCCTAAATTCCTAATTCCCACATTCCCAAATTCCAAATTCCCAAATTCCCAATTTCCCAAATTCTGAAACCCCCAAATTCCTAAATTCCTAATTCCCACATTCCCAAATTCCCAATTTCCCAAATTCTGAAATCCCCAAATTCCTAAATTCCTAATTCCCACATCCCCAAATTCCCAATTTCCCAAATTCTGAAATCATCAAATTCCCAATTTCCCACATTCTGCAATCTCCGAATTCCCACATCCGCAAATTCTCCAATTTCCCAATATCTGAAATCCCCAAAATCCTAAATTCCAAATTCCCACATCCCCAAAACCTAAACTCCCAAAATCCTCCAAAACCAATAACACTTGGCAGTACTCGAACGTGCGACATCCCAGAACTTCGAACGACCGTGCGCTGGAGCGGCGATATCTCGAACGGTTCGTTGAAAGGATCTCGGCGACGATTCCCAAGAAGATCGACAAGGTTGTAGAAACCATGAATCGCGGCTAGACACGAGTATCGGGGGCAGCAGACGAAGTGGAAGAAGGGGCACCCGTCTCGAAATTGCACGTTCGAGCGCAACGAATGCGACGGCTGAGGTGGTCATGGTACCCTGCGCGGTACCATTCCTCCGTGGTAACTGGAGAACGGAGACAAGTATCAGTTACGAGGAAAACTTCCGTGCACGCATTAACGACGTCGTATGTCCTCGTGTACGACGTACGAGGGTCGCGGTGCGAACAGGTACACAACAGGTTCGGGGAAGATCTGGGTCGTGGCGTTACCGTTCGCTTAAACGACAACCGCTTTAATTGGACAGCATTAGGCACACCGCGGACATACGAGTGTGAAAATGAGCCTTAACGTCCTTCGAGAAAGTGAAACTGCCGCGATCTCCTCTTTCCTTCGAGGATCCTTCTACGGGACGCTTCGATGCTTCCTTTCCTACCACGCTGTGGACATATGAATAACTGCTCTTGCTTTTGGTTACAGGACTTTAAGGATTTTAAGGATATTCTTGTCAGTTGGATTTGTCAGTAGTATTAGTCTTGTCAGGTTTGAGAATTTTGGATTTTAGAAAGATGGAAAGATTATTTGAGAGCTTAGGTGGTTTAGAAGTGTAGGGAGTTGGTAGGGCAATTAGGGAAATGTGAGAACTGGGGAGATTCAGGAATTGAATTTATAGGGTTGGAAGTTTGAGATTGAACACTTGCATATGTTGAGAATTTCGAATTTGGTAGTTTGGGAATGTGGGAATTAGGAATTTAGGAATTTGGGAAATTGGGAATTTGGGGATGTAGGAATTAGGAATTTGGAAATTTGGAGATTTGAGAATTTGGGGATTTGGGAATTTGGGGATGTGGGAATTAGAAATTTGGGAATTTGGAGATTTGGGAATTTGGATATGTGGGAATTTGGGGATGTAGGAA
This sequence comes from Megachile willughbiella, assembly GCA_945859595.2. Lineage (NCBI taxonomy): Eukaryota > Metazoa > Arthropoda > Insecta > Hymenoptera > Megachilidae > Megachile > Megachile willughbiella. The sequence continues at coordinate 11,299,675 of OX243798.1, read as the reverse complement.
TTAGGAATTTGGGAATTTGGAAATTTGAGAATTTGGGGATGTGGGAATTAGGAATTTGAAAATTTGGAAATTTGAGAATTTGGGGATTTGGGGATTTGGTGATGTGGGAATTAGAAATTTGGGAATTTGGAGATTTGAGAATTTGGGGATTTGGGGATTTGGAGATGTGGGAATTAGAAATTTGGGAATTTGGAGATTTGAGAATTTGGGGAATTGGGAATTTGGGGATGTGGGAATTAGGAATTTGGGAATTTGGAGATTTGAGAATTTGAGGAATTGGAAATTTGGAAATTTGGGAAATTAGGGATATGGGAATTAGGAATTTGGGAATTTTGGTATTAGGGAATTTGGAAATTTCAGAATTTGGGGATATGGGAATTAGTAATTTAAGAATATTGGTATTAGAAAATTTGGGCATTTGGGAATTAAAAGTTCAGATTTCTAGGATCTGAAATATTAATTTGAACGTCTCCACATGTATATATCCACGTGTATATGCATATGTCCTATCCATTGTCTCTCAAATAATTCTACCTAAATATACTAAATCGTGTATTACCCATATCGCCCCAAGTTCCACAAAAGTTCTGAACGAAGGTACAGTGGCAGGTAAAACAGAAAGGACCTCATCAAAATCCTCCGCACGTGAGTATCATCGACATTATCGGCACGTGTCGCTCTGTTATGTATGATTTCGGTTTTCCAGTGCTGCTCCTTTCAGGGTGCATTAAAGGATAAAAGGGTGACGAAGGGCACACGTGGATGTGGCACACGTTCATTATTCCTCCTAACGACCCCCTCATTACGATGTCCAAATAAATTCACGCTTTCGTTCAACGTACTCTCGAGCATATTTAAATAATCTGGAATATTTGTACGAAAGGTTGATACGCTCTAGTTCGCAGGATGCACGGCGAGACACGTTTTAGGACGTTTCGTGTCGTCGCAAGTGGGTCCTGTGACAAAAGGGTTGCCCCTATTGGGTTCCATAGCTTGGGGGTGGTCTGTTTCGTGTCTCACGATATAGAAGTCGCTGGTGGGTCCCATGAAACGGGAGTCATCTGTATCAGCCACGACTATGTGAACTGTTCAAACATCACAGGCTGAACCGTGCTCGTTGCGAACGGGTTTACTGTTACTCTAACTTCTCTGGAACTTCTAGCTAACAATGCGACCACGGAAAAATAGCCTTCGAATGTTACGATGTTCGTTATACGATAGTTTAACGAACTACTCGTTGAACAATTGTGTAATTCGCAGAAATTATATTAGGGTATGAATTAATCGTTTGTTACAGCACTTTAATTCTATTTAATTCCAATATCACTTTAGTTCTTTGAATGTCATGTCACTTGTGTTCAATTATTTATGCAAATTTTATGTTTAACAATATAAAATAATAACGATATTTTAGGTTAAGTTTAGTCATTTGGAAATAAAAGTTGAAGCAAAGTTTAATTAATGTTGGTATTATATTATTTATGGAATGTGAGCTGGGCAGCTTACAGTGAAAAATCTCCATTTGCAATTTGCAATTGTCATAACGAAAACCTGACTTATTACTCAACTGACCTATCTAAAAATACTAAAGATAAGTATCGTATAATTTTGCATAAAACTGTTATAAGAATACAGAAATCAGCAAGATTTTAAAAAAATGTTCGTAACATACAAATGGGCAAAGAAATAAAAATCAACAAGAAGCACATAACGTAACAGATGTTAATCACACTGTTTGGTCCAATTAATTACATTCGTTGCAGCATCGTTAGGTTGCTTGGTGGTTGTTTATCGAAGGGTGCGGGGTATTTAGGGGATGATACGCGAAGGCAACAGAAGGGGGTGGTTTTCGATCATGGTGTTTCCAGTTACAGACACCCCTCGATGTTGCTATCGATTATACACCCTTCGCCAACGATACCAGGGGTACAAAACGTGGCCTGGGGTACGTACACGGACCGTTTTAATTATCCACTGAAGTAATTACAATAGGGGTTGTCGAACCATCGGTCGATAAGTCAAGAACGATTTCGCGAATCTACCTGGTGTTTGTTTCTCGTTCCGTCGTTTACTTGCTTACTACGTTGCTGCTGCTTTCCGTGTTTAATTAGACGCTTTATCTAAAGCTTCGTTGCGAAATTTTAATTATTGCGGAGCGAAGATCTGGCCAGTGAGGAATTTCTTTCTTCTTAGAAAAGCAGAGTAATTAAAACTTTCTTGATTTCCCTGGTTTTATTGCTTGAAACGGAAACGTTGTGTACTGCGGACGCAAACTTTCATGGTTTCTCAAGTTTTGCATTTCGGGGAATTAATATTCTGAGAATTTAGCTGAATGAATTTTTAAATATTCTTAGTGTTGTATAAGAGTGCAGGGTTGAATAGATTGTTTTATGGAAGATGCAGAGAAAAATTTTCTTTCTGGAAATGTCGGAAAGTTTTCTGAGTTATCGAAGTTCGATGTTCTCGAATTTTGTATTTTCCACTGTCCAACATTCTCATATTCCCATATTCCCACATTCCCATATTACTAAATTTCTAAATTTCCAAACTGCAAATATTCAAATTTCTAATTTACCAAATTATCAAGTACACAAGTACTCAAATTCTTAAATCCCTATAGCCATATTTCCAAATCCCCAGATCCCCAAACTCACAAATTCCCAAATTCTCAAATCTCCGAATTGCTAAATTACCTAAATCCCCAAATTCACCACTTCCAAATTCTCCAACTCCTTAATCCCTTAGTTTTGAAATTAGGTTCAAAATCCCCGAGTTCCCAAATTCCCCAATTCTCAAATCTCTCAGATGTCATATCTTCTAGTTTCCAAATCTCCAAATTCCTGAATTTCCTAGTTCCCAAATTCCGAATTCCTGAATCCCCCAGTTCCCAGATTCCCTAGTATCAAAATCCCCTAGTTCTATAATACCCTATTTCAAAACTCCCTAGTTCCCAAATTCCCCGATTCCCAAATCCCCCAAATGTCAAATCTTCCAGTTTCCAAATCTCCAAATTTCTAAATTTCCTACTTCCCAAATCCCCCTAGTTCCCAAATTCCCTAGTTCTATAATTCCCTAGTTTCAAAACTCCCTAGTTCCCAAATTCCCCGATTCTCAAATCCCCCAAATGTCAAATCCTCTGGTTTCCAAACATCCAAATTCCTGAATTTCCTAGTTCCCAAACCCCCCAATTCCTGAACCCCCTAGTTCCCAAATTCCCTAGTTTCAAACCCCCCCTAGTTCCCAAATTCCCCAATTCCCAAATCCCCCAAATGCCAAATCCCCTAGTTTCCAAATCTTCTTATTCCTAAATCCCCCATGTCCCAAATCTCTCTATTCCTAAATCTCCTAGTTCCCAAGTGCTGATATTCCCAATCCCTAAATTTCCAAAACCCCAAATCCCCAAATCCTGGATTCCTCAAATTTTCAAGCTTCCATATAACCAAGTGCCCATGAGACCCTGAGTATATCCTATGCCTTCCATTTACCTAATTCCTACCTCATCCATAACACAATCCTAGTATCCAAACTCTCCATACCTCTCAACACTACATCATCTACCGCTCTTCGTACTTGTCCATCGCTATCACGACTACTAAAATGCATTTACGAAACAACCCCCGCAGTCCTCCACGCATCGTCGTCACCAAACCATTTCTCGCAACGCCAGATCATCAATGGTTCATAATACCCAGAAACCCGTCCATCCCCATTTTCAATTTCCACGGAATGCCAGGAACGAATCCAAGAAACCGGGAACATCATCCGGGAGAGCTACCCAGTTGTTAATTACTGGAAGAATAAAAGAGGGCGGTCGAGGTAAAAAGGCTGCCGTCAATCTTGGCTAGCCCGTGGGACATAATTGAGTTCTTCCGCGCCTCCTGGCTCGAGGAGGTTCTCTCCCGAAGGACGAAGGAGGACGCGAGACGAGCTCGTTCTCTGTTCGTTCGCTAGGAAGGGATCGAAAGGCAGGGAGGATGGATCGTGGGCACGGGAGGACGAGCAAGCAGCCGGAGAGGAGGCTGGAAGAGGTGGTAGGAAAAGGAACGGAGGCGGGTAAAGGGGCTCTCACGTTACCTTCGGTGCGGCCAGGTGTCGGGTTACCTCCGACCTCATCTTCCTCCGTGCCTCCGCGAGTTTGCCACCATCGACATCGGCCGTCTGTGTACGTCTGTCCTTACTTACGTACGCCTACCATCCGTCCTGTCACCTTAGTTTCGCACATGTCCCGATTTTTCGACGACCGACCTCTGCTAACCGCAATCGTGCTGGCTGGATTAGGGACGATCAACGGAACGTTTCGAGTCTGCCCGATGGAACCTGGTACGGTCAATAATGGCCACGACTTTGCTATGGACATTGTGTGGAACTTACATGTGGATGGATCTCCGTTTGACGATGGGCGATGGATTCGCGAATTTCGAACTTTGGCAACGGAGTTGGGGAATTTTGGGATCTTGGCGGCTTGAGGGATTTCGGGGTTTTGGGGGATTTGAGGAATTTGAAGAGTTGGTTTGGGAATTGGGGAAATGGGGAATTTGGTAGTTGGAGAAGTGGGAATTGGGGATGTTAGGAAATAGTGGATTTGGTCATTTGAGAATTGGAGAAGTGGAGAATTTGAGAATTGGGGAATTAGGGAATTGGGGAATTGGGGAATTGGGGAATTGGGGAATTTGGAATTGGGGAATTGAGGAATTGGGGAATTAGAGAATTGTAAAGTTGAAGAATTGGGGAATTAGGGAATTGGGAATTTGGGAAATTTGGGGATTAGAGAGTTGAGGAATTTGTAATTGGGGAATTAGGAATTGGGGAATTAGGAATTGGGGAATTAGGAATTTGGGAATTTGGGAATTGGGGAATTGGGGAATTGGGGAATTTGGAATTGGGGAATTTGGAATTGGGGAATTAGAGAATTGTAAAGTTGAAGATTTGGGGAATTAGGGAATTGGGAATTTGGGAAATTGGGGGATTAGAGAGTTGACGAATTTGGAATTGGGGAATTAGAGAATTGTAGAATTGAAGAATTGGGGAATTAGGGAATTGGAAATTTGGGAAATTGGGGGATTAGAGAGTTGGGGAATTGGGGAATTAGGGAATTGGGGAATTGGAGAATTGGAGAATTGGGGAATTGGGGAATTGGGGAATTGGGGAATTGGGGGATTGGGAAATTAGTTAATTTAAGATCTAAGCGACATTTGGAACATTCGGACATTTGGAAGTTTAGGAATTTGAGAATTTAGAAATTTATGAATTCGAATGATTTAGAGAATTTAAAAAATTTGTAGAATTTGAGGAACGTAGTGAATTTGGAAAATTGTAAAAATTTGTCAAATTTTCTGAATATTATATTACTATAATAATATTACACGTTTGCACCGCACTTAACAAATCTAATCGAATCAACGCTATTCACCAGAAACATAGCCAGCAATTTTATCATCAATCTCTATCCTTTCCCTAAGTAGTTTAATTCTACACGCTCTTAAAGTACAAACGTTTAAGAACAGAATGTACACGCTCGTAAACACAAGCCAGTACTCCAAGGCTTCCAATAACCCTGATCGCTCGGAACGATACATAGATATCGTGGTTGATTCGTAAGACATTGATCAAAGCTTGTTATCGCGATCGAAAAGTCATCGAGTTCTCGCGAGCGTAATAAACATATCGCTAGATCACTTTGCACCTGTCGCGCCTGTTGAATCCGCTCTAACCTGGCTCTAGCATGGAAAGGCAACAGAATCGCTAAGCTGCGTTTAAATTAAGCGACTACTCGTTTCTCGACTAAATTATATTATAAACAGTTATAATTTCTTTATTAGAGAATGAGATTGTGTCGGATTCTACTTGCGAAATTTCAAGTCGGAAATATGAATAATAGAGAGCATCGTATCAGACAGAAATGGTTAAACAAAGATCTCGATAAATTACAATTATAACATTGAAGTTAATATAAGATTCATATGTTATCTGGAATATAAAAAAACTTCTTGAAAAATGATACAACTCTAAATGATCCCAAATCTTATAACATGGTAGAAGTTAATATAAGATTCATATGTTATCTGGAATATAATAAAACTTCTTGAAAAATAGTACAAGTCTAAATGATCACAAATCTTATGACATTGAAGAAGTTAATATAAGATTCATATGTTATCTGGAATATAATAAAACTTCTTGAAAAATGATACAACTCTAAATGATCCCAAATCTTATAACATGGTAGAAGTTAATATAAGATTCATATGTTATCTGGAATATAAAAAATCTTCTTGAAAAATGATACAACTCTAAATAATCACTATCTTATAACATTGAAGAAGTTAATATAAGATTCATATGTTATCTGGAATATAAAAAAAACTTGAAAAATGATAAAACTCTAAATATGATGTGAATCTGGGTTTGGTGTAAAGACACCTTTAAAATTGATACACGAAGGTCCACGCAGCGGAGTTAGAGGCTGTAGCGGGACACCCCGTGGCAGAAAAATGTGTCGATACAGTTCTCGACGGTAGGTTAAGTAAGAGAGTTGCCACATAGGGGCTCGCGGTGGTAATTCAATCCCTCTGGGCGTAGGTAGGTACGTACTTACATCCAGCCCGTGTACATGCTCCGCAGTACGTAAGATCGGTCACACACTGACGAAGGCACAGAGAAAGGATGGTGAGACGAGAGAGATGATCGTGATAGACTGACAGAGATCGGGATATATGGAGGAGACAGAAAAGTCGCACGAAGGAAGCTTGAGTCGCGGGAAAAGCTGATGACAAAACGAGTCGTAAAAATATCACTAAAATTCTATGACCTTCTCTGTAATATTGTAAAATCGGTCATATTATTTATTTATATCATGCACACTTATATAGGCAATTGTAAATGATATTATAAAATTGTTATATAATATTTACGTTCAAGACAATTATACAGATGACGGTAATATTATCAATCTGTAGTGAGTATTATGAGGTGGTTTACTATAAAATGAATTACCTATACAGACAGTTATAAACTACATACACATATACATACATATACATTCATATACATACATGTATATTACAACTACATACGTACATGTATACATATAATGAAACAATCTGTGTGCACACGTATACAGGTAATTTTGAAATGATATTATGAAATTGTTTATAAGACGATGCATTCATACAGACACCTATCTACACCAGTAATTCTAACTTTCATTTGTATAATATTTTACGAACATCACAAAAATGCATTTTCAGACTCATTTTGTATGAACACTTTTTGGATTAATCTCGAAAAATTGGTACAAAATGACAAAAAGTTGAAGATATAAAAACACTCATAGTGATATCGTAAAGGATGCACCATAATTATACAGCTTCGAGTACATTATAATAAATTATTTTAGCTATTAGTATCTTGCCACATGGAATTGAATTACATGTGAACCGCGTTAAAAAGAAGGAAAGCAAGATGCGCGCGGTCAGACCTAAAACTCTCGCAGGAGAATGAGACGGGAGAGGTCAGACTCGTTACCGAGTCAGACGTCCTAATCCCCTAATTGTAAGGCGAGTCAAAGGAACCTTCTACTGTAGCAAAAGCAGTCAAGTTATTTTCTAGAGAGATAGACTGTTAGACAAAGGAAATTATTTCTTTAGCCAGCAAAGAACTTTACTGATAACTTAAATTTCAGTAAAGAACTCAGTAAAAATAACTTAAAATATGATTATACACATATGATTATGCATTAGATAATTCTTCATTTAACTACGTAATGATACTTCCATGATGTCGTTACAAACTCAGTCGATTACATTTTACATATGTTGAAGATATAAAATTTTAACAACCTATGAAGCTTTGAGGACACTGGTACACATATTGTATCGATTTATCAGAGAGTGGTATTTTTCCTTTATAAGATAGTATGAATATCTGGTGTCAGAAAAAGTGTTGGTTCATTCGTGTACCATGTCTCAAACTTGATGTACTGTTGTGAGCTGAGAAGAAGGAAGACTCTGATTGACTATAATGCAGTACGTCATCCTTTTATGATAGACACATACGCATTATCCAAACAGGTTGGAGAAAGAATGTCAAAAACATGAAAGATAGCATAAACAAGTTACATATACCCAACTAACCTTTAGCTCCCAACAGTACAAATACTTTCATCCCCACTATATCAAACTGCCTAATTACCCCATTGATTATGCTCACATTGATCATGGAACTCTGCAAAAACAAATAAAATTGGTATTATATCGAAAGGGTTACTGTCCATCAGAAGTTCTAGTAATTCGGAGAATTAACTATTCGATCTGATGGCCATAGAGGACAACCTTGCACCCCTGTCAGAAATATCTGAAAATGGAGAAATGTATCTTCAATCAATCGCAGTTATCCTGTTATCCTGTCAGGGTTGCGAACCTTGATGAAATTTAGAGGGGGTCGTAGATGGTCATAGATCGAGGGAAATATATTAAAATCGAAGATCGAGGAATTGAAGTAGTTCGCTGGTAAGAGAAGGTTGTAAGGAGAGAGATGGAAGAGGCACACGAAGGAAGCTCGCCTTGCATGGCGGCCTCGAGTACCTACCGACTCCCACCGACTGGCTGCACCATCGCCATCGCCTCCACCTTCTTTGCCCCACCTCCTGCCTACCTATCCTCGACGCGTATCCTGCACCTTCAGGGTGGCGTCACGCTCAAGACGCTTCCGGTGTTAAATTACTCGGTGCCTCTCTCTTTTTCGCTCTCCTCCTCCTCCACCTCGGCAAACTTCTTCACCTCCATCACGGTTCCTCTCCTCGTCTCTGCGTTTTTGTCTCAGTACCCTCCTTTTTTTTTCTCTCTTTTCCTTTCCTTTCTCTCTCTCCTTCTTTCTTTTTCTCCTTTCCATTCTTTTGTTCCCTTCAAAGTTCGACGATCCTGGCAGGGGCTTTTTTCGTTCGCGCGATCTTCTTAACGAACGAGTAAATTACGATTCGTTGGGATGCATTTTTAGGTGGACTCTTCAGCGCTGCGTTGGTACGGGGAGGCAAGGTTGGAATATTCGAGGACTTTATTACTTTTCTATTCTGTGAATTTAGTATTCTACTGTTCCACTATTCCAGTATTCCGGATTTATAGTATTCTAGTATTTTTATATTCCAGTATTCCAGTATTCCAGTATTCCATTATTCCAGTATTCTAGTATTCCATGTTTCAGAATTTCACAAGTCTGCTATTATACTATTCTACTATTCTACTATTCCACTATTCGACTATTCGACTATTCTACTATTCTACCATTCCACTACTTTACCATTCTACTATTCTACTATTCTACTCTTCCATTTTATTACTCTACTGGTCTACCACTCTACTGTTCTACTATTCTACTGCCCTAGAATTCTACTGTTCCACTACTCTACTATCCTACTGTTCTACCGTTCTACCGTTCTATCGTTCTACCGTTCTACCGATCTACCGTTCTACTAACTTAACCTAAGTGGACCTAACCACAACATAACATTACGAAGCATTATAAAATCTAACCTTATTCTAACCTAACCTAATCTAATCTAACCTCATTCTAGTCCAACCCAATCTAATCTAACCTCATTCTACCCTAACCTATTCCAATCTAACTTAATATAATCTAACCTCATTTTAACCCAATCTATTCTAATCTAACCTCATTCTAACCTAATCTATTCTAATCTAACCTCATTCTAACCTAACCTAATCTAATCTAAACGAACCCAACCTAACTATAACATAACACTACATAATGGAACCTAATTTAATCTAACCTTATCTAATTAAAACTAATCAGAATTTCATTAATAGCTAACAATAACCTAATAATAAATCTGACTACATGCTCTCCTAAACGTAACTTAATTAATCGTAATCTAATTAATTCCTACTCATAATGACATAATCTAGCCATAACCTATAACCCCCAAGTCAAATCTTGAAACAACTTAAATTCGTTCCCGTCCAAACACGACTGGAACAAAGACTAGGCTTCCTTTCCGAAAGGGTCAGTTTGTTTACAAGTGTTCAGCAGAAAACAAGCGCGAGAAAAAGAGTTCGATAAAAAGTTAACCGGTACCCGATAATGAAAAGGCACAGATTTTCCCGAGGGAAACGATCTGGCCGCGATACGCATCGAAGCCAAAAGCGGTTCTAGCCTCCAAGTTGCCTTAACGAGCCGGATCTCACGACGTAAATTACAAATAATAAATATCCGGCCCGTAGCTTTATCGTGGCCGAAAGATCGGGATTTTAGGATCGGATAGAGCGCCGCTGTTAGCTGCGATGTGGGCGGGCATCGGGGCCCTTCTTTCGGGCCCCCCACTGACACGACACCGCGTGGTGCCCGCTGTCTTACCTGACCCTTTCTCACCACCGCCACCCCCCTTGCCCACCCCCTCGTCACCTCGAAAAAACAATACCGGCAACGGGCTGCACACCTGACCCGCGAAGAAACGGCATCCTCGATCTCGTCACTCCTGTTGTCGATTTTTCAATGCTCCTGAACCCGTCTCGGAGACAGAGATGAAGATACCACTGTTTTCCTTTCTCTGGATGGGACACGCATAAATTTCTGCGACCATACCTGTTTCCGGGGAAAACTTACCCTGGGAAATTATGCAAGAACTTTTGGAAAACGTGGAGCATGTTATAATTTATTGTCTGGGACTTTGCTTTTATGCTGATGTTGGCTATTATGTTTGCTAGACATGTGATCGGTTAATTCTACTTCTATGTTCCAATATCTCCAAGTCTCAAAGGCATCAAGATTCCAAATCTCCTAGGTCCGAAAGCTCCTGAAGCCTCAAAGCGAAGTTTGCAATGTTCCAAATCTTCAAAACTCTCAAAGTCACCAGGATTTCAAATCTTTAAAGTCCTAAGTATCCAACAATCCGAAGTCTTAAAACTCTAAGATTGCAATGTCCTTTGTCCAGTGTGTTGTCAATCACCAAGATTTCATGCTTGCTAGGTTCCAAAGTCCCAAAGTTCTACATCTCCAAGGTACCAAAGTCTCAAAGTTCAAAAGTCGCAATGTCGCAGTCTTCTAAAGTCTCAAAGTCACCAAAATGCCAAATGTCCAAGGTCCCAGAGCTCCAGAGTCCTAAGTCGCAATATTCCAAACTTTCAAGGGTTCAAAATTGCAATGTCCAAAACCAAAGTGACAGAATTCCAAAATAACTACGTCCCAAAGTGAAGCTAAAGTCCCTATTCCCTAAAGTCCCAAAACTTCAAAGTCCCAACGTCTCCAAGCCTCCAAGTTTCAAACTTGTGAAGTCTCAAACCCACAAAACCCCAAAGTTCAAAAGTCGCAATGTCCCAATCTCCTAAAGTCTCAAAGTCATCAAAATGCCAAATGCCCAAGGTCCCAGAGCTCCAGAGTCCTAAGTCGCAATATTCCAAACTTTCAAGGGTCCAAAATTGCAATGTCCAAAACCAAAGTGACAGACTTCCAAAATAACTACGTCCCAAAGTGAAGCTTAAGTCCCTATTCCCTAAAGTCCCAAAACTTCAAAGTCCCAACGTCTCCAAGCCTCCAAGTTTCAAACTTGTGAAGTCTCAAACCCACAAAACCCCAAAGTCCTAAAGTCCTAAAGTCCAAAAGACTTCAAAGTCCCAAAGTCATCAAACCCCGAAATTCCACAGTCCTAAAGTCCCAAAATCTTAAAATCCCAAAATCCTCAAGTCCTAATACCCCAAAACCCCCGAAACTCATCCGGCCAACGCAGCACAAGCCCGAACAACCCCTGACCAACCACAAAGCTCAGCATCCCAGCAGAATCTCCCATGCTACCTCGTATACGCCATAATTTTGCAACGCAGAAAGAGTGACGACCTGTTATCGAGATTCCCGGGGCGCGTCCTTCTAATCCATCGAAATTAGCATTATCCCCGTAGCGGATACGTGGGTGTGGAACAGCCGGACCAACGTGATAACTTTTCGACAAGGAACCGAAGAGAGACGGACGCAGAAGTGGACTCGGGAACGGACAAAGAACGGAGAGGGACGTCGTTTGGTAAGAGGAAGAGAGGAGGTGGGTTTTACACGCATTCACGCACGCACGCGACGCGGCACGATTCACGAGACAGGAGACGGCGTCGTGCGTGTGCCCGGTGCACGTCGTTGCGTGCGTGTAGCGGGTGTGTGGGTGTCACGGGGTGGCCACCTGTCTAGCGAGGTATGCGCCGATAGCATCACCAGAGAGAAGCAAACGGAACGAACGGCCAACGCTAAGCAAAGACAAGGGCGGTAACTCACCCCGACAAATTATAGAGTGGCCAGACACCGCGATTCTCTCCACCTCCTCGCCCCTTCTCCTCCTCTTTTCTTTTCATCTCTTTTACTCGCTTCTTGGTCCACTTGACTCTTTTCGATATCTGCGATGTCAACCGTTTTACGAACTCTTATCGTTCATTTATATTGAGGTTGACTTTTAATGTCCAATGTGTCTTGTGAGATGAGATGCGTTTTTGCATGTAGCAACAATGTTTTCGAATGATCAAGGTACAACTTTCTTGTTACTGATGCCACACATGCATATGGTGAACATAGGTGTTCTTGTTACTGAAGCCAGGTACCTCATTTGGCATATCAGAGCTAGAGTTAGGTTAGGCTCTCGACTGTATCAAGGTTGACCTAATTCACCAGGTTGACACCTGACCTAAATCAATGTACATGTAACTTTGATCGGTAAGTTTAAGAAATACCTAATGTATTGCACCAAAGAGTTCAAGTATGATTGTATCATCTAACTATCCACCCAAATGCTTGTAAGATGACTTCAACTGTCCTAATCTGGTATTTCTGATAAAATCAGGTTCAGGTCAAAAAGCTGTGAACCTTCTCTTCTCTATCGGTTCGATTGAATAGCTAAGAGCATCGATACGAACGATTCCTCATCTCGGTACACAGTCATCGATCGAAATGGACAAAGGTGTGAAAGAACTGTCGTCCAGCAGCTGCGTCATTTATGGTAAATAGGTCATGGTTTAGTGACGGATAGATTGCGAAATTGTGGCAGTTCTTTGAACTTTTCTTGCGGTGAAGGAAACCGATATTTCTAGGCGGTCGTATGTAATTATTGATATTACGCCGCGGTGAATGCGACGAGCCGGCAACTATACGTGCCACGACCAGCCCTAGATTTTCTTCGTTAAAAACAACTAGCCGACCGATCGAGATACATCGATTCGACGGTAAAATCCGAAGAAGAGACAGACGTTCGTTACGAAGACGGCAAGGTTGCCTTTCGTTTTAACTCGTAGCATGATCGGACGTAGTTAGTTCGGGACCGAGGCAACACGCATCCCAAACTTTGATTAAACGAGTCGCAGGGACCCGCGGCCCGACTCATTTGTCTGCCGTCTGCCTCTTTCCTTCTCCTCTTTTACTCCTTTCCCTTCGTCCCCTCTATACCCACTATCTTCGTGATTCCTCCACGGTACCAAGAATCGTAACGATTCCTTGAAATTCGCCCGCGAGGGTGGTCAAAAGTTTCGGCTGGTTCGCCGCTTTAAAACAGGTGCCAGCGATCTTTATCTATCGCGTTCATCGTATCGATCACCGGCTCTTTGATTCGGAGAAAATCCGAACTGTTTTTCGGGGAATAGAAGCATTTACGAGTGTTAGCTTGTGTGCATTGTTATAGCTGGAACTTTGTCCTTTATCGGATCCTCCAGATGTGATGTTGTCACGTTAGGTATATTGCCACGCGGTACATTGCCATTCGTTGAATCGTCACGGGCTACGTTACTTATTACATTATCAATTTGCTGAATTGTCACATGTTACCACGCATTAGACGCCATCAAGTGCCTTGAAATCACCTGGTCAAATCGCCATGCGTTATATCGCCATATATCAAAGTCATTTGTATAATAGTTACGTCTTGAATCCTCAAGCGTCGCTTAAGCGTTATATTTCCAAGTGCCAACATATTGGTTTTGCATTTACTGAATTAATATGCGTTATATCGCCGCGTGAAATTTCTATGCCCCGAATTAGAACTCACCATATCACCATATATCGTATCACCACACGTTATATTGCCACGCGATGAACCTTCACGCGTTATATTGCCACGTCCCGAATTTCCACGCGACAAATTGTTACGCCCTGAATTACTACGCATTATATCACCATATGCCGAATTACCACGCGTTATATCGCCACGTTCCGAATATCCACGCGACAAATTGCTACGTGCCGAATTACCACGCGTTATATCACTATATGCCGAATTACCACGCGTTATATCGCCACGTTCCGAATATCCACGCGACAAATTGCTACGTGCCGAATTACCACGCGTTATATCACCATATGCCGAATTTTCACGCGACAAATTGCTACGTGCCGAATTACCACGCGTTATATCACCATATGCCGAATTACCACGCGTTATATCGCCACGTCCCGAATTTCCACGCGTCAAATAGTTACGCGCCGAATTACTACGCATTATATCGCCAGATGCCGAATTACCACGCGTTATATCGCCACGTTCCGAATATCCACGCGACAAATTGCTACGTACCGAATTACCACGCGTTATATCACCATATGCCGAATTACTACGCGTTACATTACCACGTTCCGAACTTCCACGCGACAAATTGCTACGTGCCGAATTACCACGCGTTATATCACCATATGCCGAATTACCACGCGTTATATCACAATATGCCGAATTACCACGCGTTATATCGCCACGTCCCGAATTTCCACGCGTCAAATAGTTACGCGCCGAATTACTACGCATTATATCGCCAGGTGCCGAATTACCACGCGTTATATTGCCACGTTCCGAATTTCCAGACGACAAATTGCTACGCGCCGAATTACCACGCATTATATAGCCATTATATAGCCAAATTTCCGCGTAATACATCCCGCTGCTCCGAATTTCTACTAGACGAATCTCTACATAGCAAATTTCCGCGCGTCGAATATCCACGCGTTATATCGCCGCCCGTAACAAGATAAATCCGAGTCTTCTAGAATTTTCCCGGCAAGCATCACATTCTTCCGCCTAACTTGACTCTCGAATGCATCGGTTAGCCGGGATAATACGATAATTACGTGAAAAATCCTGTTACGTTGAACGCGACGCTTGCAGGCAGTCAGAGGCTAGTAGTTGGACGTCGTCAGTGATTCGACGCGCGTCCAACAAAAGCGATTACCGTTATCGATGGATGTAGACCGTGTGGAGGACGCGAAACAGCATTCCATAAACGGATAATGCTACGCCACCTCTGCACGGCCCTATTCCCTTTGGAACATCTGTATGGAAGCCGTCTGCGGGCCGTGGATGGCGGTGATATCGGGTTACTAACGTCATCGTTGCCGATCCGCTCGCAACAAGAGGGACTCGAGCGACGAAACAGAGGGACAGGGACAACCAGGACCACACACGGACTGTTGCCACGGGTGCGAACTACCGTCGTCGTTCCTTCGACGTTGCACCTATTTAGTAGTCCCAGTTATCGAATCATGTTGCCCGTCTAGGGAGCTAATTTTAGGGTGTCGTTCCCTTAGGGATGGTGTTTCGGATACAGTCGTTCTAATATGTGTCTCGAAGGAACATCGTTTGGAATGATAGTTTACACTGTCGACTATGGTTGGCCACTAACCAAGTTTCTTGAACTTCGCTTTGTTCTTTCAATAATATTATTGGTTAAAATGATCACATCTGCGGTGTCGTTACAAGAAACTTCTTATGAGGCACGCACAATACTATTATTGATCATGTTAAAAATTTATCGATCGTCTTATTGAAAAACACTGTACATAAAAAGATTCATAATAATATGATCCATATCACGCAAACGTTGATGGACACCCTGTAAACAATGATCGATTCGTAAAAACAGCGTTCCGAATTTGATCATTGATGTCATTATGAACGTCCACATGTTGATCCAGAGGCTACATGCAACGTGTCCAAAGATCACCATCTTGCAACACACATGTCCAAAACAATCGAGATAAAAGTTATTTCTTGTCACAAAACGATAACAGTCGTAGCGCCACCGGAATTAAAGTCGTGGATGAAGAAAGCGTCAAAGAACGCTGTCGTTCGCGACAGAGGAGGAAAAAACAAAGGAAGAAAGGGACTCGTATACGATTCCCTAGCGACGATAAAACGTCCCGAAGCTCGGCGAGGTTTCGCGTGACGGAAACACGCGAGAACGTGGATACACGCGTGTCCCTGGTGAGGCGACGCGTCGCCTCGCATAAAGTAGGTGGATATGGCTGTCCCGGCGAGCAAGCGCCTCGTAGATAAGCAATTACGATGGAATCCGCAGATAAGGGGACAAATTCGAATTCCAAGATTCGGGGCTCCGATAGGATCGACACGAGCCCTCTCTCCTTCTTCTTCTTTCTCTCGCGTTCATTGGCGTAACTAGGTAGGGACCAGGGTGGACCTACCCCACACAGAACTTCTGAAGGTGCGTCAAATGCGGCAATATAACGCGTGAAAAATTAACGAGTAGAATGCCAGAAAATAGGCATAGAATATAGAATGTGGTAATTCGGCGAGTACAGATTCGACGCGTAGAAATTCGGAGCGTGGCAATATAACACGTGGGAAGTGAAAGCGCGGCGATATAACGCGTGGAAACTCAGTGCGTCGTAATTCGGCGCGTGGCGGTACAATCCATGGTTATTCGGTGCACGGCGGAACAGCGTGTGGTAATACGACGCGCGGCGATATAACGCGTGGTAACTCGACGCGTGGCGATATAACGCGTGGTCATTCAGCGCGTAGTGATTCGACGCGTGGAAATTCGGCGCGTAGCGATACAATGCACGGTAATTCAGCGAGCGGCGATATAACGCGTGGTAACTCGACGCGTGGCAATATAACGGGTGGTCATTCAGCGCGCAGTGATTCAACGCGTGGAAATTCGGCGCGTAGCTATACAACGCATGGTAATTCAGCGCGCGGCGATATAACGCGTGGTAACTAGGCGTGTGGCGATATAACGAGTGGTCATTCAGCGCGTAGTGATTCGACGCGTGGAAATTCGGCGCGTAGTAATACAACGCATGGTAATTTAGCACGCGGTGATATAACGCGTGATAACTCGGCGTATGGCGATATAACGCGTGGTAACTTCGCGCGTCGTAATTCAGCACGTAGCGATTCGATGTGTTGTAATACAGCGTGTGGCGATATAACGCGTGGCAATTCGGCACGTAGTAATTTGACGCATGCATATTCAAGATACGGCGATATAACGCGAGAAAATTCGACCCTTGCCAATTCGCTATATAACTATTCTCTGCGTGGTAAATCTATGCGTGGCGATATAACACATCATGATTCGGCTAGTGTGTATTGTAATATAACGCATTGCAATTCGACCAGTGGCAATAAAACACATGATGATTCGCATGCATACTTCATCTGGTAATCTAATATATAACAGAATACGTGTTAATTGTTCACGCGGCCATATAATGCGTGTCTACTTAACAATACTCGCTCTGAAAAGAATCCCTAGTTACGCCAATGTTCACCTTGGTTCCCACGAGCACCATTCTCCACTGATCCTTCCTAGTTCCATCCGGACATCGTGCTCGTATTTTCCACCTAAGAATTCGCCGTGTTCGCGCGTACAAGCAATAACCATCGTCACGGGAAATAACAGGTAACTGGATGTCGTATATCCTGACCAACCATTGACTTCACGAGCTTTATGCCTCTCCAACCATCTTATCCCGGGAATTTGCTTCGTTTTTACGGTAGTCCTTGTTTGGCTTGTGTTATTACGTCCATGGGTATCCCGATTGTCCCGAGGAAAGCAACCAGTGATCTGCTTTCCGATAAACGGTAAGAAGAACGTTCGTAATAGGACTAATTCAGAACAATCATGATATTCATAATCTGTAACCATCTCTCTTATCGTTGATGATCACACCTTCTGCCAGTTATAGTATATATGGTCGTTGGAGCATGGTAAAGCAGAATTAAATTCATTTGAATATGATTGATTTGGCGTTTTGTATTCAGTATGCTGTTTAGTTAGGTTGCTATTTGTAAAATAACAAGTGAAATTGATTTTATAGATTCGAAAAGATGGATGAAAGTTTGAAGAGCTGTAAAGAAACGCCGGTACTTTTAAGTTTTAAATTGGTTAACTCATGAATTGATAGCGTATTTAATTGAAGAATTGAAGAATTGAAGAATTGAAGAATTGAAGAATTGAAGAATTGAAGAATTGAAGAATTGAAGAATTGAAAAATTGAAGAATTGAAGAATTGACGAACTGACGAATGGACAAATCGACCAACTGACAAATTAAAGTATTGACGAATTGTCGAATTCACCAACTGACGAATTAAAGAATTGTCGAATTGACCAACTGACGAATCGACAAATTTTCGAATTGACCAACTCATCAATTAACGAATTGTCGAATTAATCAACTTGATGAGTCGATAAATCATTGAACTGCCCATTCAACCATTTGACGAATTAACAAATTGAAGAATTGAAGAACGGTGGAATTAAAAAATTGACAAATTAAAGATTTACATATTTAATTCCGTAATCACGCATCTTCACACGCATGTCAACACGAACAATAGATCTTCTTTCTCCTATATCGCCATTCTCCGCAGAGAATCCCAGCGCAGTTCACGAGTGTACACATTTGTATCATATTCGTGTGCACACGATAAGCGCCCTTACGCTCTTATCAATAGGAACGTTGGAATCACTCATACGAAAGAACACGATGCACACACGCGTGCACGCGTTTCCATATGTAGAACAGAGTACAAAGGTATCGCATTACGATGGAGCAACGCCCATCGGTTTCGGATAGCAGAGAACGCACGAAATCGCCTAACCAGCGAGCGTGCAATACGCGAAACGCTTCGAGCAGAGGTTTGACATGACCACCGATTGCCACTTTGATGCCGATACACATTGGAAACAACATTTTACACAGAGCAACAACGTGGACTTTTAGCTTCGACTTCGGAGCCTGTGCAATTGCGATTCGGTTCGATCTCTGTTCCATGGAATATCTAAATGATTCGTGGTATCGGATATCCGTAATATTTCTTCCACGTTTGTTACTGCAAAAGAATTTTTCAACTTGTCTTTTCTTATGGAGTTCGATAACGCAAGTCTTTCATTTAATGGCTCAGGAATATAGATTCTTATTAATCTAACACGTATGATTTCTTCGATTCTGAACACACTTAACAAAATTTGTTAACGAAATTAATAAACTTCACTTTTATAATTCTAACAGAAAGGTACTTTAACAGAACGAATACTTTTTGGGAGCAATTTTTGTATGAAAAAGTATAATATTGTAAAATTGTAATATTTTTTGAAGACACGAATTCTTATACAAGTCTACAATATACTTTACCGAAATAATTTTTTATACTTCACTATACAAAATTTTACACAAAACGTACTTGTTCGTTGTAACTTTCCTATTAGGGTTATTTATGAAAGTAACAAATTTCTTCATTTAGTAACACATAATTTAGTAGAACATAAAGGACGTTTCCAACAAATGTGATTAACGAAATGAGAAATTGAAAGATGAATAATTAAATGTTTCAAATTGATTGTAGTTTAAGTTGCACCGTAATAATTCCTTGTACTAAAATGTAAAGGGTGATTTTTACGTGTACGCCGTGGTTCGCGAGTCGATATTTTCTGAAGGACAAAGAAACCGGAAGTCACGCTGTTGTGCCAGAGGATTTATAGTCTTCCGAGTGTCTCGTAGCTGGTTCTTGCTCGAAACCTATCTCGCCCACGAACGACAGTAGATTCTAAGCTTTTTACATCGCATCCTGTTTCCCTAGACTCTGTATTTTTCTGTTATACAAACAATAAGGAAATGCTGGCGGGAACGAGATGACAAAACACGCAGCTAACAAGTTACCTGTATCTCATAATTCATCACATATGCCTATTCAGAACATTCAAACTCCACTATTTAATGTTTATCCGAAAGAATACTTGAATAGTAGATACTTAGATAATGAAAATTTCAGTAAACATGTGGTATGTCAGGAAATTATGTTCTCAGAGGAAATATTGTAGCGAGGTATGATAATTTTCAAATAATTTAGATAATATTCGGACAGTAGAATAGGATTGAGGGATCAGACAATTAAGGTTCTCATTCTACTTACAGAGGGGTTATACTACTTGCCTTTATGTAGGTACAAGAACTGGATTCCTTCAAAATTACCAAGTTCATAAATTGTAAATCTCTAAAGCTAGAGTCCTAGAATCTCAAGCTTCCAAAGTTTGTAAATTCCAGTCTCAAGATCCTCAGCTGGTAGGGTTTATATCTCGAAGTTCCTAAACCGACAAATTTCGAAGCCTCGTATTTCTACAGTTTCAGGGTTCCAAAGTTTCTAGGTCCCAAAATTTTCAAATCCCAAAGATTCCAAATTCTAAGGGTCTTAAATTCCAGAGATCCCAAGTTCCAAAGTTTCTAGAATCCCAAAGATCCCAAATTCTAAGGACCAAATCCCAAAGACCCCAAATTTCAAAGATCCTAAGTTGCAAAATTCCCAAGTCCCAAAGTTTCAAGTTCGACAGTTCCCAAGTCCCTAAATCTCCAAATCCCAAAATTTTCAAGTCTCTAAATCTCCAAATCCCAAAATTTCCAAGTCCCCAAATGTCCAAATCCCAAAATCTTCAAATCCCAAAATTTTCAAGTCCCTAAATCTCCAAATCCCAAATTTCCCAAGTCCCAAAATCTCCAAATCCCAAAATCTCCTAGTCCCAAAATTCCCAAGACCCCAAATCTCCAAGTCCCAAAATCTCCAAATCCCAAATTTCCCAAGTCCCTAACTTTCCAAATCCCAAATTTCCCAAGTCCCAAAATCTCCACATCCCAAAATCTCCAAATTCCAAAATCTCCAAGTCCCAAAATTCCTAAGTCGCAAAATCTCTTAATCCCAAAATTCCCAAGTACCAAAATCTCCAAATCCCAAAATCTCCAAGTCCCAAAATTCCCAAGACCCCAAATCTCCAAGTCCCAAAATTCCCAAGTCCCAAAATCTCCAAATCCCAAATTTCCCAAGTCCCTAACTTTCCAAATCCCAAATTTCCCAAGTCCCAAAATCTCCACATCCCAAAATCTCCAAATTCCAAAATCTCCAAGTCCCAAAATTCCCAAGTCCCAAAATCTCTTAATCCCAAAATTCCCAAGTACCAAAATCTCCAAATCCCAAATTTCCCAAGTCCCAAAATCTCCAAATCCCAAAATTCCCAATTCCCAAATTTTCTCCACCCAAAATTCCCAAGTCCCAAATTTTCCCCTCCCAAAAATTCCCAAGTCCCAAATTTTCCCCACCCAAAATTCCGAAATCCCAAACTTGCAAACTCCAGAATCCCAAATTATCCAATTACCCAAAAACTCCACAAACCCAAAAGTCCCAAACTACACAGTATCACAACCATCAAGAAACATGACAACGTAATTCCGCATTCACTAAAACTTACCAGACCCATTTACAGAGTAAACCTAAATGCTCTAAAAGTTCAACTTTTCTATAAACGAAAGAATAGCTGTACCCGATATCGATCGGTCCATCACGCGGCCAAGAATCGTTCCGACACCTTAGGCTTAATTAATATTAAACAAAGTTAAAGTCAGGTGACGTGCAGCCAGCAATGCGAGCGAATGCACTCGAGCGAGCGTCGCAGGTAACGTAATACGGAGTCGGACTACCTGACCGATCTGACAGTAAGCTCGAAACAAAATCGAATCGGTGCACGATGAGCATCCGTACAGCTGGAACTCGTTTTATAAACAAGTGTCCCCTTTTGCTTTCCGCTTGGATCGATTAAAAAAACCGAACCGAGACGGTCTCCTCTTAATCTTTTCCTTTTAAGGGTCGCAGGCTAATTTTACTCTGCCATCCCAAATATCGGATTCTGAATACGGAAGGAGCTTCGTAAGACTCTTCCTTTTTTTTTTACCCGTGTCTCACTTCCTACTTCGCGTTTCGAGATTTACTCGATGTTATTTTACTTGAATGATAAACTCGTGTTTGGAATTATGTTTGAATGTTTGTGCTGTTTAGATTTGAGATTTTTTGGATAATTTGGATTAGTTGAATACTCTGGATAATTTTGATAATTTTGATAGTTGCGATAGCTTGGGTAAATTCGATAAATTTTATAATTTATAATTCTTATCATTTTTATAATCCCTATAATTTCAATAATTTTTATAATGTAGATAATACGAGTAGTTTGGACAATTTTGATAATTAGGATAATCTATCTTAACACTTAATCATAATATTTAATTACCCTCGCACTCCAGTTTAAAATTCAAACAAAATTTAAATGTAACTGGAATTCAGATCTGAAATTTAAAATTAGCATATCGCAGTATTTCAACAACCCTTAAATTCAACATCTGAACATTCAATTACTCTAACCATAACATCCAAATCAGAAATATTTAGTTCAAATATTCAAGCAATTGAAATGTTGAAAATTTGTTAACTCAGCACACCCATAAGTATTTTAAAATTACTCCAAAAATCGAGTAATTTGAATATCGTAAGTACAAATAATTATCGATTACAAATAAAAATAATAAGTTTCGCGTAAAATAAATGTTGCTGGTTAGAGATTTTTCTTTCGTTCGTGAACGGACTCGAGAGGAAAAGGCGGATGCGCCTGTCCGGCGGAAAGGAGAATAGTCTCCTCGTATTGGTCCATCCGCGGTTTCCATGGACGCGAATCATCGATCTGTTCACCGTTGACGTTTGTTTCCGGAACGGAGCATGCTCCGATGGAACTCGGCTTCTCGTCGTTCGAGCGTTTTATTATTTGAACGAGAAACGAACAAAAGGAATCGTTCAACTTGGAAATTTATTTCCTCTGCCTTTACTGTACCCTCATTTATATCCCGTACACAACAAAACCATCCCACGTACAAATACTCTTTGTACGTTCACTTCTTTTTAAAATCGTACAAATATTTATTCAAATATTTCTCATTATTTTATTATTTAAATACGAGTATTAAGTTTATTCTTATTTTTTCAAATGTTCAATTCGAATGAGACATATGTATAATTCTTGTTAACACGCTTTGAGTTTCTATACTGATCATGTGTATTATTAAAAATTTGTTCACTTTATAAATGTAATAAATGTAACAAGATATTGTAAGAATATTTAGTAAAATTTGTTAAAAATTAAAACACTACTATACACAATTTTCAATTGCTTGAGCATGGCTGTCAATGTGTTAATAATTGAATAGAGAAATAAGCAGATATGTGAATAAATAGATAAATAAATAAAAATTTTCTCTATTTTAAATTGTCAGTACAAAGAGTGATTTAGCTGCAGCAAATATAAAAAATGTATCACCATTCTAAAGATCAAAGCAATATTTATCTAGATTTCGATTTTTGAAATCAGCGTGCAATTCGAGTTGAACGATAGAACGGTTCGTTAGGAAGCTCTTTTCGTGCCGGATTCAATTAAACGTGCAAATACGCGATTAAACGAAGCTGTCGGATACTTTTCAAATCCCTTGAAACGCAACTCTCCCCCAAGTATCTAGCTCGATTCTATGCTTCGAGAACTAACGGCGAGTTCGACTCATTAAAGCTATATTTCAGCCATCGTCGTCTGAAGCAACACTGAACTTCCTACTCTATGCAATCAAGTGCATAGACAATTACTTGCGCAGAGTATCGAACGTAGGACGAGAACTTGGCTCGTTAACACGCCGAGAAATCGCGGAGCGAAACTTCGGAAATTTACTGACACGGAATTTTCGAATCGGATAACGATCGGGTTAACGAGGCCGAGCTGTATATGTGCAAGTGGCGTGCACTGGCGGGCACTTACGGCCACGGGAGATAGTCAATTTCGCAATTTGGGTATCGACCATTTTTATTCGATTTTTCTTTTACAGTTTTGAACTTTCAAATTTTTTAATTATATTTCAACGTTTATAGATTTATTTTACAGATTTTTATATTTCAGAATTTTCAAGTTGTAAGTTTGAAAATTTTGAAGTTGCAAATTGTAGGATCTGTAAATGGGATAATCTGTAGTTTGTATATTTGAGGATGTACAGTTTGTACATTTCTATATTTTTAAGTTCGAAAATTTGTAAGTTACAAATTAGAAAATAAAAAATTTTTGATTTTGTAATTTGTACATTTGTAAAGTGGTACATTGGTACATTGATACATTAGTACATTGGTAAATTGGTACATTTGTAAATTTGAAAATTTGAAAATTTGAAAAGATGTAATTTGTACACTTGTCAATTTTTAAATCTTCCAATATTTCAATTTCCAAATTACCAAATCTGCCAATTTCTCAATTTCCAAATTACCAAATCTGCCAATTTCTCAATTTCAAAATTTGTAAACGAAAAACCTCGATATTCCTGTATTTCGAAATTACAACTAAAAAATGTCGAATATTTTCAATTGGCAAATCGATCGTTTCACTCGTGTTTTACCACGATTCGTTGTCTTTCGCGAAGAATTTCACGCGTGTGATACAAATTTTTCGTTCGTATTCTATCAAAACTATGTAATCGATCTGTGCGTTTCTTTCTCAACGCGTTATCACCATTTTGAATATGTGAAAGTGTATCACGAATTTTCGAAACAATTAGACGAATTAAATTTCAAGGAAATTGGTCATGAACCAAATCAAGTTATTTCATAATCAATCCTTGTTTTCGACCTTCAAGCAACCATCGCTGGTAATCCTTTAAATTCGTACATAAAACTATTTTTATCATTCGAATTATTATAATTAATGCTAAAGGAAATTTAAATCAATTCTATCAAAGAAGTTACCTATCAAAAAAGAAAGGATTCAAATAATTATCGCAGTTGTACATAACCTCAAAGTTTTTGTATTATTATCTGTTATTTGTTATTTTATTTATGTAATTATTTAAACAAACTTTTATGGTACAGTTGGATGAATAAAGTTCAACTATATTTTAAAGCAAACTTCTGATTGTCAAATTTTAAAAGGTTTTTGTATATCACAAAGCTGGTACTAGAAAAAAATAATTTTACCGTAGTTTCATTCAGTTTTCAAGTTTTATAGAATCAGAAAAGGTAATCTGGAGTTTATTGAATGTAATTGAAATTAAATTTAATTTACGCATTTAATCATTCATTCATTCACATATTTATTCATTCTTCCGTTCATTCATTAATTCATATATACACTCATTCATTTATTAATTTATTCATTAATTATTTCATTTATTCACTCATATATTCAGTGTAAATTAATTTCATTTCAGTTAGAACTTTTAGATTCTAAATTATACGGTGAATCCGCAAAGATCCATTTTGTAGTTGAAGGATTACCAACATTGGAACACTAAATCTTTAAATCGAAAATAAAGTAGCATACATAAGTATTATCCCCACAGAAATCACTGTATATTTCATATATTTCAAAGAAATAGCTTAAAAATGTGGGATTTTAAGTCTTTATAACTCCTATTGAACAAAGTAACCAACATGAGTTATTCAGTTATTTAACACAAGGAACCTATTAAATAAAAAAATTTTTATTCTGAACAAATCACATCTAACCCAGTTCACAGAACCCCTTCAACTACGAGACATCTCGCAGTATTTTTTTTATTACAATTTTAGTACTATTATATTTTGCAGAAATCCATGTATTTTTTATCTCTCAAAATCTCCAAGACGTTCTAAATTTAACTAGCAATAAACGGGTTAACAAGGATTAACATAATCGATTCGGTGTATTTTAATTGTCCCACAAAAAGGCGTACAGCAGCGGAGTAAGACCATGGGAACGGTTTCAATCGATGTTCGAACAGTGGATACCGGTGAAAGGCGAGTCCTGTTGGGTGGAAGTTCTCATGCCTCGGAATCGTCTAGAAAGAGATCAGAAACGGATGAATCGAGAGGCGTCGGAAAATTCGAGGATCATCTACGGAGTGCGATGCGACAGACCTCGGCCAAAGGTCATGAGACAAGTGGTGCACGATTTCAAGAGGAGGTCGCTGAGTCTCTGACGCCGTACTACCGTAAAGGGAAGAGGAATGACAAGAAATCTGCTCGTTGCAAACGCAGAGTCACTTTTGCCATTTGAAAATCTTGCTTGATCCAAGCTTTCCATTCGAATATCCCAGCTTTCGATTTAAATATCTATTACATTTGAATATTGCTAAAAATAGTTCGTTCAAATCTGGCTTGGTCCTTTTATCGCTGGATGTCATCTGTATATGGTTGCAGATGTCATTTGAATTTTTTCTTCAATTACATCTGATTTTGCTTGGTTTCTATTTCAATCTAATACTTGTTGGATTTCTATTTGAATCGTATCTGATCCTTGATGGACACCTATTCGAATCATGTCTAATCCTTGCAAGATTCCTGCTCGAATCATATGTAATTCTTGCTTGGTTCAAATCTGGCTTCTATTCTTATTGAAGTCTTGCTAAATCCTTTTTTTGTATTTTTACTTGAATTACATCTGATTTTGCTTGGTTTCTATTTCAATCTAATACTTGTTGGATTTCTATTTGAATCATGTTTGATACTTGATAGATACCTATTCGAATCATGTCTAATCCTTGCAAGATTCCTGCTCGAATCATATGTAATTCTTGCTTGGTTCAAATCTGGCTTCTATTCTTATTGAAGTCTTGCTAAATCCATCTTTTGTATTTCTACTTGAATTACATCTGATTTTGCTTGGTTTCTATTTCAATCTAATACTTGTTGGATTTCTATTTGAATCGTATCTGAGCTTTGATGGACACCTATTCGAATCATGTCTAATCCTTGCAAGATTCCTGCTCGAATCATATGTAATTCTTGCTTGGTTCAAATCTGGCTTCTATTCTTATTGAAGTCTTGCTAAATCCATCTTTTGTATTTCTACTTGAATTACATCTGATTTTGCTTGGTTTCTATTTCAATCTAATCCTTGCTAGATTTTTATTCGAATCACATCTAATTCTTGCTAGATACATATTCGAACCCATCTAATTCTTGTTTGGTTCAAATCTGGCTTGACCTTTTCATTTCATTTTTGCTGCAGTCTTGTTAGGTTCATCTCTGACACTCGCTAGAGTTACTAGGTTCATATTCTTCTTATTTCTTGCACGAATCTTGCTTTATAAATCAAACATGAATCAAGCCATGAGTCATTGATTCTTGACTCCTGTTTGAAGCAAGGAAAATTCTTGATTGAATCTTCACTACGACTTGGAAAATAAATCTAACAATTTTTTGATTTTCACACTCGTGCTTGGATCTCGCATGATTTTCCACCTGAAGAATTGTGATATGAAGAAATAAATACGAATAAATAAAAAATAAAACAAATATTTATTATTTAAAACCGTCAACAGTAATTTATTTATATCCTGAATTAATTATAAGAATTACAAGTTTCGATGACATAAACTACAATTGTGATTGTCGCGTTTATTTGTATGTAAATTTGTACAAGTTTTAACGAACTAACAGAAATATAATTATTGTTACAATGTATATTTATATTTGAGTCGGCTAAAAGGATTGGTATACAATTTTATTTCAATCGATAAAAAGGATAAGTATGATTTTTAATGAATTGAATTTTGAATAATCCTTGAACGTAGTGAATTCGTTTAACATTTGATCGATTGTACATCGATAATCGATTGTCGAATGTTTCATCCGATCTCCCGTTGTTATCCAAAAGTCCTGTCAGTTCTTCAAAATGCCGCGACGCTAGAAACTTTAGAATGACTCTAGCTCGCTTTTAATTTCCGTTTCTTGTAGTTACATGATCAAAATTTTAAGTACATAATCATTTCTGAAAATTTTCTATATAATATTCGTGAAAAATCGTCTAAATTTGAACTGAACAATGAACGGGATCAGGACATTGGTTTTGCAGGATCTCTCTCATATTTTACCTCCTAAAAGTCGTCAAGTTTGTATTAATTATTAATTATTATCTCCTTTGATAATTAGACATAAACAACAAAATATTTTGTAATTCTTTATAATGACATTTTTCAATGAGTTAACTTTTTCGAATTGCAAATTGTAATTTTCAAAGATTTATATATTCAATTTTTTTCATTTATGAGTTTTCATATCTCCGATACCTAAATTCTGAATTTCCTACGTTCCCAGATTCCTAAGTTTACAGATCTTTAAATTATTGCCATTGAGTAGTCCCAAATATTTTTTAATTTTTAATATCCAAAATCCTGAATAAAATAATCCTAAATTTCCAAATTCTACATCCCCAATTGCTAAATCACCAAATGCCTAAATTTCAAATATCCTAAATTCCCAAATTCCTGCATTCTCAAATATACAAATCTCCAAATACTACATCCCCAAAATACTAAATCCCCAAATTCCTAATTCTCAAAAATCCCAAACGTTCAATCTCTTAAATCCCCTAATTCCTAACTTCCCAAATGTTCAAATCCCCAAATTCTACATCCTCAAATTTCCAAATCCCCAAATTCCCAAATTTCCACATTGCCAAACTCTCAAATCCCTAAATCCCCAAACGTCCAAGTATCAAAATTAAATAAAAATCTGCTTAGGTTAAACAGTTTAAGTTTCCGTAATCTAATTCATTACCATCGACTCAGCTCCACGCCACAGCATCCAGTCGTCGGTTCTGGAACTTCTTCGAGTTCTCCCTAAAGGAAGACGCATCCTGTCCAAGTCCGAAGAAATGCTCCTCCACGAAGGACATCTCACCCTCCCTGATGTCGACGAACGAACTCGAAAGCGTCTCCGCAAACGGTGCATGTTTAAGCGCCGGTCGTGCCGTCAGCCCTAATCTGAATCCCAAGATCCACGTCTACCATTTCGACATGAAACAAGCTTCCGTCAATCCTCCAAAGCCACCGAGTCCTCTCACTCAACCCGACAACCTGGTCTCGCTATTGGACGGAAATCCCGTGCCGAAGACCATGAAGTGGAAACTGAAGGGCTACAAAACGCTCCGCAGCGAGGAGTCCAGCGATTTCGCTTTCGTACCCGGCGCAAATTCGTACGACTTGGACATTCTGTCACGAAACTGTCCTAAACCAAAAGACGACACCGTGAAGGACACTCTGTGTTTGACGACCAGAGCCATCGAGAATAAGCAAAGCATCGTGGAAACGAAACCGAAGGAAGCTGCGAAACAGGTTACTTCCGGTACCTCGAACGAGCAGAATGCAACCGTGCAGACTTTGCAGGCTTCCGATCAGACACCTAGTAAAATAACTGCCGGGATGCTGCCGAAGAAGGAGGATCAATTTCTGCCGATTTCCAAGAACGAATTATCGATAGCGAGCAAAGTGCAATCGCAGCCGAAAGTGCAATACTCTTCCAAACCGCCTAAGAGTATCTCCAAACCTTTGCCCCCTGGGAACAGGGATGAACTTATGAATAATTCCGCAGGATCTTACATTGATAAACCAATGTCACCTCGTTCGTCAGAGTCCTATCGAGCTTCCCAAGATTATGTCCCTAAAAAAGAAACGGAGGTTTCTGTGCATTCAGAATGGTCCACGATGGAGAGACGTGCGACTGAACAGAAGGCTGACTCAACGCAAGCTGGTTACGAAGAGCAGACACGAACTTCTGTTTCAGTAGAACGGAATGTTGAAAGACCAAGTGCCGTTGCGAAGGAGCCCCCGTACTTCGCTCCGCGTCAGTGGAGGTACAGTTCGTCTAAGCTGGATGGCAAATCTGCTTACGAGTCGGTACTGAGTGTCTTACCAGAATACAGACCCTTAAAGATCTCCAGTCCACAAGAAAACCCCGCGAAGACGTCGCCCTGTGCAGCTACTCAAGCCAGACGAGCTGCGGCGAGCAAAGAATTGCAAAGTGGATTTCAGAGCGAGTCTCCAGGTCAGAGCTCCTCAGAGTTCGGAGGGTCCATGACGGGTGGTTCCGGAGGTTCTCGAAAACCACCCGCTTTTTATCCTCCGATCACGCTGAAACGATCGTCCTCGAACGCGCCGTGTTTGACGAAGAACGTACCTGAAGTGGAGACTAGACAATCGGTGAATAAGAATTCTTCCTCGAACATTTCCACTTCCAGCGCGGATTTAGCGCCTAGGAAGTGCGACGACCGTGGAGAGAGGGAGGAAGGGAGGACGATATGCACGAAACCTAGGCAGAACAAGTGCGGTAAACAGAAGAAGAGCAAGAAGGAGAAAAAAATCTGCAAACGTTACTGCTGCCCGGCTCTGCAGGTGTCGACGGAATGCGATTTTAACGAGTTTCAGTGCCCAAAAGGTGGCAAGGAGCATAAGAAATCAAAACCCAGTGTCGAGAGGGATCCTACGTGCTTGCCACCCGAGGAGGAGAAGGGTCAGGAAGGAGGCAGGGAAATTTGCACGAAACCAAGAGAGTCTCGGAGGGAGAGCTGCAAGAGGGAGAGATCGTGCAACAGGGAGAGATCGTGCAACAGGGAAAGATCGTGCAACAGGGAGAGATCGTGCAACAGGGAGAGATCGTGCAATAGGGAGAGATCGTGTAACAGAGAAAGGTATATTACATAGAATTTTGTCGAATATTTAAATTGTGGACTTCGAAAATTTGTAATCTGACAATTTGGAAGTCCTTAAATTTATAATTTTTAAACTAAATTTGAAGTTTGTACATTTCAAATCCTTGAATTGAATGTGCTATTATTTACTTGCAAGATTTGTGAAATTTTTTAATTTGAACCTCCAAGATTTCAGATTCAGAAACTTGAAATGCTTGAAATTCCGAAAATTCGAAAACGTGTAATATTTTTCTTAATTTGCATATTTAGAAGCAGACAAAGTTGCAAGCGAGAGGAAAGTTGTAAGCGAGATAGGAGCAGATCCTGCAAAAGACAGGAGAGAAGAGAGTGTTCTCAGAACAGAGAGGGACAAGGTCGTGAAATCTGCACGCAACCGAGACAAAGAGAGTCGTGCAAACGTCAAAGGAGCAGCGAACGTGATTGCGGTCGAAGACCCGCGAAATGTTCCGGAAGGAGGAACTTCACGCACTCGGCGTTTACAGGACGACAGAAATCCGGGACAAACATGAGACGATACTCTTCTCTGCCAGCGTTCGCCTTCTCGTTGATCGGCATGAAATCCAACGGGGAGACAAAGCAAAGTATACTTGACGCCCCAATTAACAGATTTTACGGGAAAAAGTCATCTTGCAAACCGCCTAAAAGCGAGGACAAATGTGAGAAGCCAGCTTCCAGCACAGACGTGAAGTGCAAAGCTCCTCCGCCAAAGTGTAAACCAGCGAAGAAAGAGAGTACATGTAAACCAGCGAAGAAAGAGAGTACATGTAAACCGGCGAAGAAAGAGAGCTCGTGTAAACCGCAAAAAACGGAGAGCAAATGCAAACCTCCAAAATCTGAGGACAAATGCAAAAGAGCCGAGGACCCTTGTAAAAAAGTGAAGAAAGCGGAATCCAAGTGCAAAACTCAGAGGCCTAAGTGTGCGGTGAAGAAGACCGAGAGTACGTGTAAGCCACCGAAGAAGACTGAGAGTACGTGTAAACCACCGAAGAAGACTGAGAGTATATGTAAGCCAGCGAAGACTGAGAGTCAATGCGATGTAATGAATCCGGCTAACAATCTGTGGAAACCGTCGAAGAAGACTGAGGAGACGTGTATATCACCGAAAAAGGGTGAGTGCAAGTGCAAGCCGAAGAAAACCGAAAGCAAATGCAAAACGGCGAAGAAGGCGGACCCATGCAAGAAGAGCAAGTCTGACGATTATTGCAATAAAAAGAGAGAGCAAATATGTAAAGG
Organism: Megachile willughbiella; assembly: GCA_945859595.2. NCBI lineage: Eukaryota > Metazoa > Arthropoda > Insecta > Hymenoptera > Megachilidae > Megachile > Megachile willughbiella. The sequence goes on along the minus strand of OX243798.1, from coordinate 11,267,865 downwards.
TACTAAGAAGGGGGTGAGTTTGTCATCCTATGATCATATTCTTACGTACCTAGATGTCTGTAGTACTAAATTTTGGATTTACATAGCTTTCGATTTCTACATCCCTAGATACTCCTAAGTTCCTATATATCCAAATTTCTGCATACCTTGCTTGTAATTTCAGTATTTGTAAATACCTACACTCCCAAATCCCTAAATTCCCAACTTCCTATATTGCAAATCTCTTAATTGGTGATTTCCTGTATTCCCAAGTCTCTATACTTTGAGACCTCTACATATCCCCAAATCCCTATATTTCCAAATGCTGTATTTCCATATTCTGAGAACTCTATATTTCTAGATTCTTAGATACCTTCCATAAATCTATCCCTAAATCTCTAGATCCCTAGATACCATGGTCCCAGAGCACTCTAGCTTAAATGTCTACCTACTACCCCTAAATTTTGTAAATCCTAAATCCCTAGGACCCCACACTCCCTATATCCCTTATATCCCTAAATACATATCTAATCCCCATAAAGTCCACACTAATAACCATAATTTCCCATAATAGACAGAAAAACCACACTGACATCATCCTCGCAAGATGAATCCCCGAAAGAGAGGATAGAACGTGAGAAGAAAGAGATGGAAGAGTGTAAGAAAGACATCAAGCGATCGGGAAAAGGGAAGAACAAGAAGAAGGATGAGAATGTGGTACCGAAAGGTTTAGAACGTGTCGTTAGTCCATGTAAACAGTCCAGCAAGTGCGGGAAGGATACGTCGAAGAAAATGTCGTATGCCGGCGTTCCGTTCGATTGTTTGGTCACCAACACCGTTGGAAACGTTATCGGGATGTCGGAGAATAAAGCATACAGTATTTTGCCGGACCGAAATTACTCCGTGATGAGAAGTTCCTCGAATTTCGACCAGCTCGAGCCAGGAGAGGCAAGGTCCGACGATGACAACATATTTTGGAGGAATAACGATGACGACTTTGATGTGGCACCTGCACCGTTCGAGGTCGGGCAGGACGATGACAAGTTCAGTGACAACACCAGTTGGTTTCTCTCGTGGTTCAACAATAACCAACGTTAAAATAAACTGAGTACTATTTCACAAATTTTAAAAAGAGAAAATTGATCAAACCTCAGGTAATTTCATTTTTAAATTTTGCGATAGAAATTATTGTCGCGTTCACAGCTGTTTGTACCATTAATTTGACGATACGTGTATTGTAATATTTCTTGTGCACAAATTATAAATCAGGAACATTATAAACCAGCAATAAATAAAACTGCAGAGTGTAACGATTAATATAATCTATATTGATAATCATGTATATATTGCAGATAAATAGAGTTAATACATCATTGTTCAAATCAGATCGCATTAAGACATCCACTTAAAATCACCAGCACACCGTGCATGGTAGACGTTCGATAAATACGTTACGTCAGGGACCTTCCTTTTCACAGTTGACATTTGCCCGAGTCCTGAGTTTCCTCGATCATCCCCAAATGTGACCCCAAATCTGTCTTCGGGCATGCCTCTATATCGGCGGTTCTATAGGCTGTTTCACAAATGTTATACCTCATTATCTAGTTCTTCGGTTTTCTTTTTTTGTAATTTCTCAATTTTCCACTTACTCAATTTCTCAATTACCTAATTTCCCAATTTCTTAATTTCTCAGTTACCTAATTTCTCAACCTTCTAATTTCCCAATTTCTTAATTTCCCAGTTACTTAATTTCTCAACCTTCTAATTCCCCATCTCCATAACTACCTGACTCCTAAGTTCCTAAATTTCCAAATCCTGAAGTTTCTGAATTTCCCAGCCACTATATTTCTCAACGTCCATTTCCAAATGTTTTACCCCTAAAGAAATATTCCATTTAACTCACTTATTTAGCATTATCAGTACATCCAGATATCCTCCTTGCAAATGTTCTAAATGAACCCAATACCGTGGTGCACTGCAATGACAAGCACACTGCAAGAAAGATAAAATCTCTAAGAGTAGTTTATGAACCATCCTGTACAGCCTATCAAACCGGACGATATTCGTAAGTTCAAACAATCCTGGGGCCAAAGTTCGTCCCGATGAATCGAGGCTCTCGCGAGCAGTTACCAGACGTCTTTGTGCGACGAACGAGGCACGACAGAGGCGTGCACATGAATGGAGGGGTAGCAGGAGGTGCAATTATGGGTTATTCAGGTCTCGCCACGGGATACCCGGGGTGCCGTCACCATGGAATTTCTCGTACGCGCGTATACCTGGCGCCTCTCTGCCCTTTTTACGTTGTGCACACGGCGAACGCGTTAGTTTCGAAGGAGGAGAAGGGGAGAATAACGAACGTGGAACGGAGACAGAAGCCAGGAGGTGGAGGAGGAGCAAGGGAGCAGGGAGAGAAAAGCGGTGAGGACGTCTCTGCGGGAATCCCCGCGCTCCGCCACTTATGGGAACTTGATACGAGCTTTTCGTCGGATGCTCTCTTGCGTTTTCGCATTGTTGCGCAACCATGTCGTCCTTCCTTCGTCGTCGTCCTACGTTTCCCGCTACGCGTGTCGCAGCGCTCTTTGCCTTCCACGACAAAAGGAATCGATGTCAATGCGAACGCGCTTTGTGCCGAGTTTCTTTCGGCTTCCGGCTTCGTCCCGCGAGACGACGAATTCGTGTTTACACCGTTGGAAACTACTTCTTACAGACTATTTGTGATGTCCTCTTAAATTGCAACGTATTATATCGCCGTGAATAGATGACCTATGCGTTATTTCGCCGTATATTTATCTACGCGTTAAACGACCACGCGTTTTGCACCCACGTGCCTTGGGGGCACTAGATTCTACAGTTACAATTTCAGGAAAATAAAAACTTTTACATGTGTATGGTAGTACCTTTTATAAAAGGTGTAACATGACAATGAATAATATCAGTTTGAATACGATAATATATGATAATTTGATAGACTGTTTTGTGTTTAATTATTTGTGAAGAGTACATATATATGTTTATTAAAATTGATGGTGATGGAACGGCACGCGACACGGCGATCATTTTCAACCAACGTTATAAGAGTATATTATTTTTAAACAAGTTGTCATCGAGAAGATCGAACGGTTAATTTCACGGTTGCTTAAAGAGGGCGCAGAGACCACCTAGATGTCACATTACGATGTCAACGACTTCTTCCTGGACCACAAACCGCCTCTGTCAGTTCAAAATGAATGGTGACGCCACGGGTGGCACTGTGACGGGCAGAACTATACAATCGGTGAAAATGTGTCAATTTTATTGGAATGATTTATATTCTTTTCAGAACCTCGAACCACTACAACCTTAACAAAATATACGTACTACAAGATTTATTTATTTTATATTCAATGTATAATGCGATGAAATATTCTTCTGCAAATTTAATACTGATACTATAACATAACGGCACAATTGCAATAATAGCATAATAATAGTATTTTAATAGTCTTAACGGTAATAGTTTTAATAGTAGAATTATTTACTGTCAAGATAATGTATATTTCATATTTTAGACATGAATACATATTTTACACTTTATACATTACCTCAGTATATTTTATACATTAGACCTATACTCATTATATCAACATAGATTGAGTCTACTAATATAGAAAATTATAACATTCAATTAACTATTACCAATTTAAAAACGCTACAGAAAGAAGCCATATTTCTTTTTAGGTTCAGTTTTCAACTTGACATATATCAAGGAAGTCGCTAGTAAGTAAATTTTTTCCAAGAAGATCCGGCGGCCTCTGGCGACACGGCGGTCAGTTATTTTGTTAACCGTCAAAAGCGGTCCCGAACCGCGGAAGTGGCGAAAGAAGAGCAGAAGGGTTTCCCGATCACACGTGCAGTGTTCGAAGATGTCCCACATCAATCACGAAAGATGGAAAACGGTACGTGCAAAATAAACGGCGTTCTCGTTTGGATAATACAGAAGTACCAGCGCGCCAGAAAATCTGGTAGACAGACATTATTTTAGGAAGCAAAGCCTTGTTTTCCCAAAAGTCCTTTCGGTCTGAGAAAACAAGATGTCCTTTGTCTGACTTGCCATACGATCCTCTTCAGAAGTAACTGCCGACAGACTGCGTGTCAAAAATCCTCATAAAGCGGAACAAACGAGAACCTGAAATATTTTGTACGAATCTGTTGGAATAAGCCTCAGGAGAACAGAAGTCTATAGAACTTCATAGAAATCTTCATAAAAGGTAACGACTTAACCTAATTTCTAATTTGGCCACTAATTCCGACATGGCGTCATCGATCACGTTTTAAACAAATAAATTTCTTGTACTCTACAAATACATATTATGTGCATTTATAATAGTTTAATTGTTGGCACTTATAAATTTCATGCTACTAGTAATAAAGAATTACTATAAATAATAGTTATACCGCGACATTAACGTTCACAGATTTGTAATATTATATAACCTACGTTTTGAACTGCATTCAATTATCGACACAATGGTTATTAATTCTTTCTAGAATTGTATTTCTTGTTAGTGGTATTTTACACAATAATATATCGATATTATGAGACAGTAATAAGTTCGCATTTTATTTCGCATGTCACGTAAACGAGAAACAGTTATTAATGTCGACTATATCGCAAGCGCGTTCGACTGAACACAATGAAAAATCGATTTATGACACTTGCATATTTATGAACACTCACGAAAAAGAAACAGATAGAGTACTTAATCACAGAAGTTGGATAAAGTTTCATAGCAATTCGTTATAAATTCTGTTCCGTTTCTATTACGTTTTAATTCTGTACATGTACAGTATCGATCATTTTATTCGACAACGAAAAGATAGGTTACCGAGTGGAAAAATTAAAACAATAAACTCGTTTGTTTCAACTGAAAAGTGCAGAGTGTCGATGAAATTTAGTGACACAAATCGATATTTTAATTCGAACAGTTGCACGCGTTCGATTTCATGGAGCGAATTTGCAAACGAGAGGTTCGACCGATCGATCGCCAAATCGCAATTAACGCGTCAACGTTTCCCTGCAAACACATCACGATACGCTGACGAATTTCACGTTTCCGTAACATCGCGCGAGACATTCATAGAGGGTCATTAAATAGCTGGTCAATCCTACAATTTAACGAGTAAACGGGAAAGAACCGTGTCTGTCTCGGGATGGATTCCTCCGATTTGGTCGTGCATCTCTTCGACCACGTTCACATCAGAGAAGGAAGCTCGTAGAAGTCGAGGTGTAACGAGGCTTATTTATTGCCGTCCAAGGTTCGACCAATCGGGAGACGGGATGGTGGTCGTGGCCATGCCCAGCAGCCAATAGGATCTCGCGTTAGTTAGCTGTCAGCTGGGCCCCGCCTCGACCAATCGGCGCTCAGCTGCGCATGACAGAGTGGCTCGATCTCGAAACACGCCGGAGCAGCAGTTCCTTCTGGTGCGTGCGTAGGAGAACGTCTCTCTTTCGTCCGGCCACGAAAGAGAGAGGGAGCGTTGAATTGACATTTCGCGATTCATCGTCGAACTGTATTCAATAACATGAGCCAAACGTCTCTTATTTGTCGCGTGTGATATCGAATACCGGTTACGTTCGAGCGAGTCGCGTGTTCGTTTCTCGACCGGGAGTGTTTAACGAGTGCCAGATAAACAGTGAAAACCACGACGTTCGAGTGCATCTTGTGCCGCGTGCTTCGAAGGGCCCCGAAAGTCGACGACGTTTGGAAAAGTTCACGTCGGGTCTCGAGGAAAGAAGAAACGAGAGAGAAAACGGACCATTTAACACGCTCCTAATAATAGCCGGTGCGCGTTCGTACGCGAGTATACTAAGCGCCTATAAATACACACCTACCACGGCCCGCGGAAACACGAGCCCGTGGATTTCACGGTGCAACCTGCCACGAGGAGATAGAAAAGACGCGAGTCGAAGGGAAAAGAGGGAGAATATAATCTCGAAGGAGGGCGCACCTGGCGCTCTAAGAGAAACTTGCCATAATCGGATCTAGTCGGAGGTAGTAACGCAAGATAATCGCGGCACACGGGACAAGGAAAAGAGAGAGAAAGAGAGAGAGGGAGTGTGTGCGTGAAGCAATCGGGTCCACCGGCTGCTGCTGGTGTATCAACTCGAAAGCAGATTAGAGAATAACCGCACCTGGAACGAGATTTTATTATTTCGCGGGTATATCCTTTCTTTCCGTCTCGTAACACGAGAAACATCCCGGCGGGGCTCGTCGGCCGGCCGAGAGAGCTTGCAGCGACTCTCTACCAGCGGTGGCCTAAAAATATCTTCTTCCTGCATATTCTGACGCGTTTACAGCATCGCGAGAGTCTCGTTGTTCCTGCATTATCGAATACTTTTTAGCTCCTTGCTTTCTCCCCGTTTGAAAGCGTACCACTTCATTTGGAGGATCCACGGGTGTGCGGACGTCGAAGTTCGACAGTCAGACGCGTACCGGTAAGATGTCATGCAGGTGAAAGAACGTCGTGAATGACTATCGAAAAGTTATGAAGATCATCGACGAGTCCATCCCCGTAGTCGAATATCCGCCGTCGGAACGATCCTCGAAGGAATCAGGTCCCGTCCGTCGGCCGAGCGATCGGTGCGCGGATTCCTCGACAGGAATCGAACCGGAAGAGGAAGATTTTATCGCGTGGTAAAGATACAGTGAGTGAAACGAAGTGCAAAGAAGAAAAGTGGTCCACGGTGGAGGGTGGAGGAGGGAACGGTGTGCAGGGGGTCGCCGTGGGCCCCGGAGATGATGCGATGATGGCCTACGGAGGAACCACCGGAAACGGAGGTGCGATGGGACCTTCTTCTGGTGGTACGGACGTTTTGGGCTCGACCGGTGATTACAGCCCACAGGGAACGCCGACACCTCTCACGGGACACTCTGCGGGACCCGTCGAGGCGAGCACTTATGGTCCTGCCACAGGACCCACCAGTTATAGCCCGCAGGATAGTCCCGCGAGCTCCGCCGGCGGCGGGAGCGGTAGCAACGGGCAATTACCGAGCTTTGGATTTACCCAGGAACAGGTTGCCTGTGTTTGCGAGGTAAGACGATCATTATGTTTTGTTGATGAGTTTTTGACGTTTCATTTGACCCGTGATTTGTCCAACTGATTCGAGGTGTACGGGTGTTATACGTTGTCCGACGGGAGGGTACAGGATGTCTTTACTTTTGATAGTATTTATGCAAAGTGGTACACGGTTAATCGATCAAACTTCACCAGCATCGATACCCCATATTAATACCGCCAAGGAATTAAATTTTACAGGAAGAACTGGTTATTTTGGTCCACTTTTTTATTGTAACCTAATATATACTCAGTATGTACATAATTATCTAGTATAACAAATATGAAATATAAAATCAGATTGAAATAATCATTACCGTCGTATAAAGTTTCATTTTTACACATACGGTAGTAGAATAAATTCTGTATGCAGAGATAAATGAAAATGTTATTATATTTATTTATTTGTTATTATATTTATGTTACACATAAATCTATATGCATTTTACAACAAAATTACAATTGAAAACAATAGGGATCGGTTGTCAATATTGCCTTGTTATATTGCTACACATCGGAACTACGCATTCCACGCGTTATATGTCAATTCTACTATGCGTTATATTGCCACGCATTATATTGCCACACGTTGTTGTCATGAGTTATATAGTTTTGCTTTGTATGACAACTTTATAACTTAAAATAAAAAAGTAATATGTTATTTCAAGCCTTTAACAATTCTAATATTACATTAAATCTCCCTACCAAAGTTTTCATTCTGAAAAATGTCCATTTTGAAATGAAATCATAAATTGCCCATTTTTCCTTTTCCATTCCTATTTATAAAACATGCTGGTAAAGTTTAATCGTTGAACTTTGACACCCTATATTTCACACATTTTGTGTATACATAAACGCGAATGACAATGCATTGTACATTGTTTTAGACTTTTTTGGGTTGCATTGAACGAGATATATTGCTCTATGTTATGTGAATTTATGTATTCCGCGACAGTTGATGATGAAACTGGCTCTATAATTTTGTAATTTTCCGAGGATAATCGGACATATAACATTGTATAGCACCTCGCGCCAAGATTCACTTGCATGTCACACACCTAATGGAGTTCATGCGATTTTAGTGCAATCGTAAATTGTTTTGTGCCGCGACGTTTACGCTCCTCTCGCATCGAACCGTTACTGGTACACGTGCGTGCGTCGGAATTTCGTTTCTTAAATGTCTCGGGTACACTTTATTCGGTAGACTATGGCAAGACCTCGTTTGTCAAACGCGAAACGAAAGAGTATATTGTAAATGGAAAGCACCTAGAGTTTCGTCAACATCGTATACCTAAATAATCTCACGGAATCTTTACAATCAATGTAGCTTTTACCCCTTCGAGTACCGTTAATGGACCATACATTTTCAAGGAAAAATGGGATGTACTTTAATATAACCAAATATTCTTCAATTCTTCAATTAAAGAAATTGTTTATACAAATCTTCACTTAATTGATACTTTAATATGTCTAACAATAATATATAATTGTAGTAAAAATATTTTATTATTGTAAAAAGACACTGGGTAAAAATTTAGGTATCTGGGGATGTGTTTGTTAAAAGTAATGAAAATGAAAATGTCATTGAAGTGAATAAGTTGATGTCAAAAGCAATTGAAGTAGTGTAATGCGTTATTCATTCAAATCTAATTATTTTTATTTTAAGTTTAAGAATAAATGGATATGACTGACCTAACCTAAGTACCTAAGGTTTATCTAGGTTTGAATAATAGAGTCTAACCTAATAAATTCGAATATGTATCAAATTTGATTAGGTTGAAGTACAAGTAAAAATAAATAAAATTGAATAACAACAATATCTTACCGATACTATCGATACAAGTATCGATAATCGAGAGCAGCATCTCTGATCCGTCCACGCATCTGTCAAATCGTCCCGCCGGTATTCGAAGGGTTAAACGATATGAATTGCTAAAAGAAATTAAAGACGAAACTTTTGTACGAGATGAAGGTGCGCGAGGAACGTTCGTTATTTGTACATATTTCCCATATGTACGTTCTGCATACGGCTAGACGTTTAACTCCTTGCCCACGTCACATGGATATTCCCGTTTAATTTACGACAACGTTTCACCCTTTCGATAAACGAGCGTGCCGTCGGCTCAGAATGGAATCGTTTAACGGGTAATTACGTTCGCGTCATAATAAAGAGGCTTAGACCCAGTGTAAGTGTTTACGATCGCGTCTTCGAATAATTCAAACTATCTGTTTTCGGTTAAAAGCATTCTTAGTCGCTTGACGTCCGCCATTATTAACCCTTCTTCAGATATATGGCTTCTTACGGACATTATTTCGTGTACGGTACCATTTGATTCAATTGATAAGTGCAAATACTTTGTTCGCATTAGTTTTGTAATATATCACGGCTGTGCGTTGGAAAATTTGTGAAAAGGTTACGGGTTAATGCATATGTGAGGATTTGGGAACTTGAGTATTGTAAATTTTGGGATTTAGGAATTTGGGGGTTGCAATATTTGGGAATTTGGAATTTAGGTATTTAGAAAATTAGGAATATAGTAATGTAGGAAAATAGGAAATTAGTAATTTGGAAAATTAGAAATTTAGGAAATAAAGCATTTGGGAATTAGTAAAATTAAGAATTTGAGAATTTAGTCATTGAGGATAGTGAAGATTATGATTTTGGGAATATAAGAATTTAATTTTTATATGTGACATATTCTACATCAAATGCAACCCGTTGCCACTTAATTACAATATTAAGGGGGTACCGCATCCAACACAATCCGAGGAAGGGTTAAACGCAGAACAAAGCCATAATTACGCACGACACTCGTCAGATGTCACTTTAAATCGATCACCATTGTTAATTCGTGATTATCCCGTGAGACGTGGGCGCTAGTTGTCTTGTATCATATAATCGGAATAAACCACCCAATGGGCGAACATTCGAGATAAAGAAGTAAGGATAATCGATGTATTCTCCGTTCGTCGGGTGCCGGTATTCTGCGGTCGCCATGTTGCGTTTCGAGATCGCTCGCTAAGCGATAGACATCGATAATCGAGTTTCCACGTTCGGAACGATTCGCGACAAGTCGGTTTAGAAGCCGATCGAAAGTTCCGCGTGTAACTCCGTGATTAAAGTGTAATATCACGATCTCTGTCGTCCATTTCTCTCCCGGGCTTTTCGACGCGTTTTATTAATCCATTACACGGCGGTATTTCTCGCGTCTGGTGATTAATCGTTCGTCAGAACTGTCGCGGGCAGAAACTATATAGGTGGCACCCGACGACGCGAATGAAGAAGTAAAACCCATGGCAGGTGCACACGAGACTCGTACCACCGTCGCGTCGCTACGTAATGGACCCTCGTTTTCGGTAATTTGGATGTAACCGAGCCAATCGATCGCGTCACACTGTCTCACGTTGTTTCTTTCGATCCTTATCCTGCAGTCGCCGCTTAATGGGACTTTAAACGTTACCTTTTTCCTTTTCTGTGCTATTAAGTGTTACGAGTCTCGCATCGAAATTAGCTACCGAGCCTCGTGAAAAGGGCACAACAGTGTATCGCGAGCCTGATCTCTCTTATGGCAGAATAACTCTTATGGTTAAACTTCGTCTCTCGCGCGGGAAATTGACATATAAATATCGTTCGAATCGAGTTATATCCGTGTCACCCAAGTTCATCTGCGAATTTATTTTCGCTATTTTATCAAAGTTATTTTAGTAAAGGAAGTTTATATTTTTAAACTATCGAATTAGTCATTCAAGTGCGGAAGGTTGACATCAGATATTTTTGACCAGGTGGCACTTGACGGGCGAAGATCAGCCGCCATTTTGGAATTGGGGATACGGAAAAAATGACATAATGCTTAAAAGTAGTATTTACATATGATCAGTATAATTGAAGGGTAGAAAAATTTCGACTGAACATACAATCGTTTAACACGCTGCTGTCGATTATTATCAATGGATTGTCGATATCTTATCGATACTTAATTATACGTTGATAATATCATTAATGAGGGGTAGCCAGGTAGAACGCAACGCATAATTTTGTTATTTAAATGTGATTACTGTTTTTTAAACTTTTTTGTGATTTAAATATTCTTGTTATACTTCAAATCTAACCTAAACCAATTTAACTTGATTTGACCTAGCTTAATTTGATACATAATTTTATCATTTAAATCTGTTTACTCTTGTTCAAACAAATCCTACTTGACTCAATATAACCTTGATATGTCTTGATATAACCTATAATTCAAATTTATTTATTCTTATTTGAATTTCAAATTGAACGTTTTCAACAGTAATAGCTGGTTTTAATAATAAAATTGTTTTGGATTAGGTCTGGTTAATTTAAATTAGGTTATGTCTGGATAATTTAGATTAGGTTAGGTCTGGATAATTTAGATTAGGTCTGGTTAAGTTAGATTTGAAGTTCAGACGAAACCAAGTAAATTTGAACGCTCAATATTTTACATTATCAATATATCAATCGATGACGTTATCGATAGCAGCGTCATTTGCAAAGAACGAAATAAATCACCTGAATGTCCGCTGCAAAACGAAGTTTAACCAAGAATAAACACGTTGACCATCATAGCGAAAACGACCCTATAAAAACTCCAATTAATCACTTCCATAGTAATATTATTAAACTTATTCTTTCCTGTTTCATAACATTAACTCCGCCATGACAGTCAACGTGTTAACAATTGTCCCGAAAGGTTTATCCATAAATGTTCGAAACGAGAAAGGTACCCTTTTCGCGGAACGATGATAGGAAAAATTGAGAAGCAATACAAGATACACTAGAATAAGAGGAGAATCGGGATGAGTTCTGCCGACTAACAGTGTGCCCCCCCTGTCTATCGTCTTCAAGGCGATGGTGTCGTCTGTCCAGGTTCTCCAGCAGGCTGGCTCCGTGGAGAGACTCGGCAGGTTCCTGTGGTCCCTGCCGGCGTGCACCAGGTTGCACCGACACGAGAGCGTCCTGAAAGCCAAGGCGATCGTCGCCTTTCATCGGGGACATTTCAAGGAACTGTACAGGATCCTTGAGAGCCACACGTTCAGTCCGCACAATCATCAGAAACTGCAAGCTCTTTGGCTCAAGGCTCATTACATTGAGGCTGAGAGACTCAGAGGAAGGCCTCTTGGTGCAGTCGGTTAGTATCAGACATTTTAGTCGAAGACATCCGAAGGACTCTTTATCCTTTTTCTTAATCATCCACGTTTGGTTACCTTGTATGGTTATTTTATACCTAGCTGGGTATCTTATCACTTTTCAATTCTAGATGGTTATATTAACTGTTGGCTGGTTATTTCACAACTTTTGAGGTTCTAAAATCCAGCTGGTTATTTCTGAAGTTTTGGATTCTGGTTACTTCACAATTTCTGAACTTCTGAATTCTAGCTGGTTATAACTATCTGGTTCAAACTTTAGGTGTTCTGAACACTGCACTGTTATTAGAAATAGAGTAACTACGTTATTTAAGAAAATTTGATTTTCTATATTTTTTTTCAAGTCTATCATGTCATCAAATTTTAAATTTGGTAACATCATCATATGTAATGAATGTGAGAGTATTCAAAGGATTAATAAATTAAGTTTATAAATTGTTGAATTCTATTATGGAAGTGATACAAAGGTTGATCAAATAATTTTGAAAGTGTTATAACGTTAGTTATTTATAAACAATTGCTTAGACGGCTGTATTATGGTGACAACACTGTCACATGACTATATTATACATAATGTAGTACTCTAGTAACATTGGAAAAAATAATTTAAAGTTTATGAGTCTCCGGAGTAGCGCGAAACTAAATTTGAATTTCCCGCCATTTGTTCTGCTACCTGAGGATTAAACTACATTAAAATCATCAATTTTTACATGAAACTTGCACATGAATTTCAACATTTTACGACGATACTATCTGATATATTATAACAAAGATATTTTTCCAATAATATAAAAGTTTTTTATTAAAAATTGTAGTGTCTTTAATGGAAGCATCGCTGTGTATGTTTGCGTTTCAGTCGGTCCGTAATGACTTATAAATTAGTTGGAAATGACTTTTGGACTCAGTTTTGGGCGTTTTGCATTAGTGATTCACGTTGCTTAATATTTTGGACGTTAGAGTTAAAAATATGATCGACCGCGTGAAGAGGTTATAATAACGCTGAGTCTAATTCACCGGCGATCATAATAGAAACGGGAAGGAAAGATTTCGTGAAAGAACAAGCATCATGTCGAGGTCTGCCAGTGTTATTTCTGTCGCGCGTTGTAAACAAGAGGATAGCGAGTTTAACGAGCTGACATTCTAATTAGATCTTTCCATTTACTTTTGCGAACCAATTTGTGTCATCTGATCCCTCTCGCGCTAAAACCAGAGGGCAGAGCGAGGAAAATGTGTCGTCTCGCTGGAAGATTTCCGGTTCGTCTCAAACGGAATCTCGAAACTTCCTAGAAACACTAATTACGATTCTCTATTTTGTATTTATTATAAATTTATTGTAATATTCTTTCGTAATACTTTCGCTGTGGATATCATGAATCCTTATAGATTGTGATCATTATTAGTTACATAATTAATTGAGTGTGCACATTATATTATGATATCATTAGTAATACTAATATCACTTTATTAATAATTATGTTTACTGCTACTATTCAAATTATTAACTATTAAATTATTATTATTATGAACATTTAGAATACATGCTACTGTTACATTTTCCAGATTGAAATTGTTTGCTGATTGAAACTAATACTAATACTACTTGGAATATTTTTCAAAGTTATCAGTTGTAGTATTAATATTGCTGTGGATATTAATCGTTACATAAAATTAATCATTTATATAATTACTTGTTTCATTCATTAAGTGTCCATAGAATGCCCTCTCATTAAAACCGTGTTGAATAAATTTCACGTTTTGATATTGTCATATTATGTAAGAATGAAGAAACTAAAAACATAATGCAACAAAAGGTTAACGTCCTTCAGTATCAGTTGTGAAAGCATCAATATCAATGATGTTAGTTAATATTTTCGTTTTTATATTTTTTCAATAAACTCTTTTTGAAACAATTCCAAATAGGATTTGTATAATCTTTATTTACGTTCTCTGCACCGACGGAAGCTCGTTCGTTGCAAGAAAATGTTAAACAATGTTGGGTATTTGTAGCTAAATCGAACGACGACGGAAATAGTACTGGACTGTGCACTCTGTTGTATCGTAAAAATATCCAATCTTTATTTAGTTTAGTATTTTCAACGTAGAATATGTAATTCTTCCTTGATACACACTTGTCGCGTAATATAAGGTACACTTGGATGATCTTATACGCATACAAAAAATTAATCTGCAGATAATTAACTACTTGCATATTTAATAATACAGGTCTAGCGTGTTACTTAAGTCTTTGTTACTTAACACTTCAGAAAAAATTGGAAAAAACTCTGGAATATTTATCACCATTTGTATTACATTATTGTTAATCGAATACGTAAATGTTCCTTTGGTAAACATAAAAATAAGGAAAATCAAATTTTGTCTGACATTGTCTATGAAAAGATTATGTTAGTTATAATCGATGTAACTCTCGTTTAACTTGACCTAACTTTATGACGACGTAATGTAACCACAACCGAACCGATTCAATCTAATCCCAACATAAGTACACACCGATCAAACTATCATAAACCTAACTTTACTGCTGTCTAACTTTATACTGACCTTACCTTTTCCGACCTTCAAGCTAATCTAACCTAACCTTCATTTACTTTATATAACCTAACCTTAATTTCACGTTATCTTAACTTTACCCTAACTTTACCTTTACATAATCTCTCGTTACTCCAACTTTAACCTAATCATAATTTTACATTGATTTAACATATAATTGTACCATAATCATACTACAATTGTAATTTAGCCAACTTTGCTAACCTAACCTCTACTTTACCTTAATCTAACCTAACCCCCCGTTTACTTTGATCTAACCTAACCCCTACCTTTCATCCCAACATTCACCATGACCAAACCTAACCTCCACATCTCCATAACATACCAACATACACATGTTTTGTTTTTATAATAAAGACATGATAAAACATATAAAAATTGTATTATATTTGTATTTGTACAGGAAAGTACCGCGTTCGGCGCAAATTCCCACTGCCCCGTACAATTTGGGATGGGGAAGAAACGTCTTATTGCTTCAAGGAGAAATCCAGAAGCGTCTTGAGGGATTGGTACGCTACCAACCCTTATCCTTCGCCTCGGGAGAAACGTGAACTGGCAGAAAGCACGGGTCTCACCACTACGCAAGTCAGTAATTGGTTCAAAAACCGAAGACAAAGGGATCGTGCTGCCGAACACAGGTATGTTTATTTCATTTATTAATATTAGGTAACATCACTTCTATGTTATATAGCGTTATCGGCCTCGCGTTGTATCTCTACGCGATAGATTTCTAGGGGTTGTATTTGACACGTCTTATATATGAAAGGCGTTGTATTTGGAACATGTATTCAGTATCGTTTTATATGGTACGTGCTGTATACTACATATGTTGTATTCGACGCACGTGTGTGGAACGCGTTGTATTCGACACATGTGTATGGAACGCGTTGTATTCGACATATGTGTATGGAACGCGTTGTATTCGACATATGTGTATGGAACGCGTTGTATTCGACATATGTGTATGGAACGCGTTGTGTTCGACACACGTTGTGTATGGAACGCGTTGTGTTCGACACACGTTGTGTATGGAACGCGCTGTGTTCAACACATGTTGTATATGGAATGCGCTGTATTCGACACACGTGTATGGAACGCGCTGTGTTCGACACACGTTGTGTATGGAACGCGCTGTGTTCAACACATGTTGTATATGGAACGCGTTGTGTTCGACACACGTTCTGTATGGAACGCGCTGTGTTCGACACATGTTCTGTATGGAACGCGCTGTGTTCGGCACACGTGTATGGAACGCGCTGTGTTCGGCATATGTTGTATATGAAACGCGCTGTATTCGGAGCGCATTGTATATGGAATGGGTTGTATTCGCTACGCATTGTGTTTGCTATTGTATTCGCAACACGTTATACTCAGTACGCGTTGTACCTGGTACGCGTTGCATTCTCAATACATCGTATGTAGCATACATTACATATGCTACCTGTTGTATGTGCAACGCATCATACTCACTACATTCCAAATTTCCCGCTTCTCCGACCCCGGCGAAATATCCGTATTCACCAAAAAATACTTCCAGCCATAACAAGCTCTAATAACTAAAATACAAAAAAAATGTATGAGAGCAGTAGGTAATATAAGCGTTGTAGTATAATATTGTGCCGTCGCATCGTCCACATATTTTCCTAACTTTTTCCCTGGGCCGGCCTTGTTACGAAGAGTTAATCGACGGTAGCCGAGTTGATATCCCGTGGAATCCGCGGAGGGCGCAAGCGTGTAGGAGTTTCATGTTGTTTGGAAGGTCGTTGCTCTATATCCGATTTTAGAAACGACCGAGCAAAACTCGAAGACGGCCTCGTAACCACGTAACGTTAACGCTGTATGTCTCTCGAGTCGCGCCATCGGTCTTTTATCAGATGCTTCTTTTCCCTTTACGTGCCTTCCATGTAATTTACAACGTGCACGTATATATCGTTATTTCGCGGGAACACGTAAAATGGGCACCGGTTTTTTCTTTACTGTTACCTCGCCTCGGAGCTTAATTATTTGGATATTAATTCTCTCCGGTTCGGAACCCTTCGGTTACAGGTCTTGGCATTTTTTGTACGAAATGAAAACATGATGGAGGCGCAGTACAATTTATCGAACCGCTTAATCGTCGAGCAGTTTCATTATCGCCATTTTGTTCCTCGATGAAAAGCGTTTAAACACTCGCATACGTGAATCAATTTTGGTTACCGTTATAATGTGATTCCGTGAATCGTGTAGCAACGACGTGCAACCAAGGTTTTTATATTAGGTTATCTACAGGGTGTGCTGTAATTGGCGGTATGAGGACGATCACTTTTTTGCCGAAGTTAAGTGAAAAATGTGCCAAGTTTTTTCGTGCGATACGACTTACATTTTCGTCGGTTTTGCTAATTAAATTCATTAATCGTATACTTACATCGATGAGTACTTGTTGAAGAGTAAATACGTATTTAGCGAGTATTTTTTTATGGACCCTTATTGATACAATCGATTGTGTTCTTGTTACCAGACTTAAGGTAATAACAATTTTTCTTTTCGCGGATAAAACCTGTTCATAAAACTCGTAATTGCTAGTGGATTTGTTAATTGATAGTGTCGAATAATTTTGGATAATAACGAGCGATCGAGGAAACGCAACGATCAAACTGTTGGATGGGTGTTCGGAGGGGGTGTACAACGAATTACGTACGGGGGATGGTATATGGGTAGGGGTGATATGGATGCTTTGTGGGATTTCCTGTAATTAATATGCCGCGAATGATGCCATGCGTATCCACGATACCCCAAAAGCCATCGGATAGGACTAGAGGAGAGCCACCACACCGCGTGGCCTCGTCTCTTTCCCTCTTTCGATTTCTCTCTGACCTTCTGTCTCCGTTCATGGGAATACACAGAAGCCATAAGAAATTCGATACGTTCCCCGTGGCGTGATGCGGCTGTGTACTAGACTGGGCCCCTGCCACGGTGGTGCTTCCCACTTCCTCCCTCGCGAAATTCTCGCTCCAAGAGAAGCGCCATCTATCCTGGCACACGATTCGCATCGATGAATTCGTCCGAAATCAACGTCTCCTACCCGATATTTATGATATCCGTCGAATCGAGTTCTACTCGCCCGTCCATCGAGTCCGGCTGTTAATCGTGCCGGCTAATCGTCTGTACGGACCGGAAGTAACCACTTTTTCGCTCGAACGAATTCATCAAACGCACGTTTTCCTTATCTGCTTAGTTAGGCTTCGCGTATAAACACCGTCGAAAGAAATGCGATAAAATTAGATACGGGGATTGCTACTCCTGGAGGAAAATTGAGGAAATTATCTGCAGGATAGGGAAGAATGACTCCTTCGTGAGATGAGTTAACATAAACACGATCTATTATAATTTAACACGAATCTGACCTAAACCTAAATATTACCTGGCGTTGCCTTAATCGGTACGAAGCAAACCCTATCACAACTGTAATGTTATCTAACTTAAATTTAACTTAACCGTAATAGGATGTAACCTGAACTTAACGAAACCTTAATGTGATCTCATATAAATGTATAGTAACTTTAATCCGACCTGCACAGAACTTAACCTATTTCTAATCTGCTCTAAACTAAACGTTCGACTAACGTAAATCAAACTGAACCTTAATCTGACCTAACCTAATTTGTCACAACTACGATATGATCTAACTTAAACTTAACCTAATCCTCTGATATAACATAAACTTAACCGAATCGTAATTTGATCTAACTTAAACCTGTTACAACTCTAATCTGATCTAACTGATACTTGTCACAGTTCTGATTCGACCTAACCTAAACTTGTGAACCTGAATTTGACTTAACGTAAAGCAACTCTAATTTGATCGTACCTAAACGTATCGCAGCTCTAATTTGATTTAACCTAAACTTATCAATCCTAATTTGACCTAACCCAAATCTAACTCTAACCTAACACTAACATACTGTAATTTTAACGTACTCTTGGCTTAATTCTGTCTAATCTGAGCTAACCTAGCACTAATGCAGTATAACCCTTTAGGCTAACTTAAATAGCAATCAGTTTAATCTCGAACATCAACAAATATCGATAATGTATCGATAATAGATAACACCTCGTACTCAGTTACCTCCAGAAGGACATCCCAAACATTCCAAATATCCTATACATTCCACATATATTCCAAATATTCTACATATCCCAAACATTCCACTTATCTCATACATACCACATATTCCATACGTTCCATACGTCCTATATACATTCCACATAGTCCATAATTTTCACACATCCCATACATGTCACAAACATTCCACATAGTCCATAAATTTCACACATGCCATACATGCCATAAACATTCCACATATCCCACATATGCCACATATCCCAAACATACAATCCACATATCCCATACATTCTACACATCCTACATACATTCCACATAGTCCATACACTTCACACATCCCATACATGCTACATATTCCAAATGTTCCTCATATCCTAAACATACCATCCACATATCCCATACATTCCACATATCCGAAACATTGCACATAGTCCATACACTTCACACATCCCATACATGCCACATATTCCAAACGTTCCACATATCCCATATATACCGCATATCCCAAATGTTCCACATATCCCAAATGTTCCACATATCCCATACATCGCACATATCCCAAACAATCCACATACACCGAATCGCATAAGTTAACTAAAAATTCTTCTAAAAGAACAATCCGATCGATAAATTATACCGAAGGAAAACGTTTGTTCGTTCGCACAGCGTCCGCGTGTAATTGGACCGCAACCTTGATCATAAATTCACCGGAATGAAAATACAACGCGGCGGAAGGCATTTCGAGGAATTAATGAGTCACACGTGCCTACCATCGAAACTGTAGGACAAAGAGGGAAGGATAAAAGAAGAGAATGAGCTATGCAACGGTGCGTAGCGGCGATAAGAATTGCTTACCAATCGTGTCTAAGCTCTCGCAATCTGCATCGTTCGTATTTAAGTTTCGCCGTGCGTTCTAGTCTCTTCTCGGTCAGATAAGTTGGCCAGCCTGCACGATGGACGCCTCGCGATCGCGTTGCAACTCCGAAAGAGGAGTCGCGAAATATGTGTAAGTACATGTATAAATATGAACGTATGCTGGATACGCTCGTTCGACTGTCGAGCGGGAGTCATCGCTATTTCTTTTTTCGATGATGCTGTTCGAGGCAGAAAAACGTAGTAGACTTTGCGTTGGCTGTCTTCGTGATCGGTGTCCGGTAACCGAACGTGTCCGCGCGAAGGAACGCGTGATAGGATGATAACAGAAAAAGATGCTGATCGCGAGATTTCGTGCGGCGCCGTCTGCTCGTTATCTCTAATACCTTGTCTCTTTTGTTTCACGCAATTTCCACTCCCTGAACAGTGTATCTCTTTTGTTGAACGATCAAGGGGAATGTTAACGTATTTCCTAATCGTCATTCAGACGGTCCTATTAATTTAGTTCGATTAATTATCCAGAGGAAGATCGTTATAGAGTATACATTTATCGATGGTAACACTCATATTGAAATGTGCCTGGTGATTTGTATATACTAGGTCTGACCACATAAGTCGATTTTCACTGTGGCATATGTTAACTGTTTGGACATGTGAGATTTAATGTTGGACAAAAGTTGAGATGTTTATCCTAACACATTAGAACATGTGCTGATATTTTGGAGGAAATGAAGAACATTGAGAAATATCAATGAGACTAATTCAGAAATGCACAAAATAAACATTCGAGTCTTTGCAGTAGCTGCAATTTCAAAGGACCTCGTAATCCGAGCAAATTGAAACACAGGAATTGTCGTAAATAATAGACGCTCCAGTAACATTCTCTCTGTAAGAATTTATAAAGCACGTATTCAGTTTCGTTTTCACGCGACACGAGCCAGGGATATCGAATCGAAACGAAGATAGATGTCGACCGTTCCGCGAATCCTCGAAGCGTTAATCTTTAAACAGTTACATTAATAGAAACTCGTTCTTGATGTTCTGCTGAATTTTCAATGATATAACTGAACGACGCGTTCTATGATTAATTCAGCGATACTTAATCAAGCCTCGTGGAACATTAACCGTTTCCAAAAATAGTCAGGCTAGAATGAAATCGTCGAAGGTTGTTGCCTTTCGATACAGAAATCGCGCGCGAACTTTTTGAATAAATCGTCTGTTCCGAGTGTTGCACATGTAAATGCATGGGTATCGTGTCGAAACGAGGCGAATTAAATCACACGATAACAGCTCCCTAGGGAGGGTACACCATGCATCCCGATGTTTTTTGCCCGACACGAACGCCCACGAGACGCCCCAGTCTCGTGGGGCCCTCTGATACCGTTCAAGTTTCCGCCCCTGTACCGCGTGATCCAGCTTTTAATTTACATCAGCTTGCGGACCAAATCGTAGGCAGAAGCTGAAGAGGATGTCCGCTTCGGGCATTGGCGTAACTAGGATTTTTGTTTGGCATGGATCAGGTATTGTTGATCTTGTAATACTGTTGAGGTCGCTAGTTTGTGATTGAGGATTTGAGGATATTGGAGTATGGAGATTTGGGGGTATAGGAATTTGGTAAGATGGAGATTTGGGGGTATAGAAATTTGGGTAGATAGGAATTTGGGAATATAGGAATTTGAGAAGATAGGGATTTGGGGATATAGGACTTTAGGAAGATAGGGATTTGGGGATATAGGAATTTGGTAAGATGGAGATTTGGGGATATAGGAATAGGGGAGAGTAGAGATTTAGGAATATAGGAATTTGGGGATATAGAAATTTGGGAAAGTAGAGATTTGGAAAGATAGGGATTTGGTATATAGGGATTTGGGGATATAGGGATTTGGGGTTATAGGAATTTGGGAAAGTAGAGATTTGGGAATATAGGGATTTGGGGATATAGAAATTTGGGAAAGTAGAGATTTGGAAAGATAGGGATTTGGTATATAGGGATTTGGGGATATAGGGATTTGGGGTTATAGGAATTTGGGAAAGTAGAGATTTGGGAATATAGGGATTTGGGAATATAGGAATTTGAGAAGCTAGATATTTGGAAATATAGGAATTTGGGAAAATAGGGACTTGGGGACATAGGAATATGAGAAAATAGAGATTTGGAGATGTAGAAATTTGGGAAGATAGGGACTTGGGGATATGGGAATTTGAGAAGATAGGAATTTAGGAATATACCTAGTTACGCCAATGGCATTTAATCGAAATATTCCCAACACGAGTTCTTGTTTTAACATTTTACGAACAGAAGACATTAAACTATACTAAATTCTTGGAAGTATTATTTGATCGGAAGATCGTATGTGTTTCGTATTATTAGTGCATACTTACCCTTGGAACTTCGCTATTTGATGATTATTTTATGTCATTCCAGTATAGTTGTACATCGTACAGTTGCTTTGTTCTGTTTTATAGTCGCTGAATCCGATTTTACGAGATCGTAACATCTGTATCTGATTTCGAATAGCGACGGTACTTGGCTCATTCGAGATTTAGAATAATCGATGACTTAGTTATTATTAGAAAATAGCGCTCCAATGTTTTAAGGTCGAATAACATAGCAATCGAGAGAAAGTTTTAGATATCTTCTCAAATTGTACTTTTAATTCTGCATTTCTCAAATTTTCAGATTTTTAAATTTCTATAATTCTCAAGTTTTAGATTTTTAAATTTCAATTATTCCCAAAACACCACATTTTCAAATTCTTACTTTCCCAAATTCCTAGATCCTCAAATCCCTATATTTCCAAATCCCTGGATCTACAAATACCTAGATCCACAAATCCCTAGATCTGCAAATATCTAGATCCCCAAATACCTAGATCTACAAATACCTAGATTCCCAAATACCTAAATCCCCAAATTCCTAGATTCCGAAATCCCTATATCTCCAAATTCCTAGATCCCCAAGAACCCTAGAACCCCAAATACCTAGATCTCCAAATCCCTAGGTCCCCAAATACCTAGATCCCCAAATATCTAGATCCCTAAATCCCTAGATACCTAAATTTCTAGATCTCCAAATCCCTAGATCAGCAAATACCTCATGTTCCTAAATCTTAAAATTCCCCAAATCCCCAAATTTTCTAAATCACAATTTTCCTAGAACCTTCACTCTGTAAATCCAGAAATTCTCTGCACCCCTAAATCCTCAAACCCCTAAACCCCGAAATTTGCAAATATACCACCCAATCCAAGCGTCACATTTAACTGTCCCCTGCATCACCCGAAAACAAGCAACATAGCTAGAACCGTATCTAACCGCGTCTCCGCACGAAGACACCTTTTACCTCTGCTTTTATTGCAACGAAAGCCATATATCATCGAATAACAAGTCGTTCGGTGGTTTTCGTCACCGATGAACGAGGTAGCTAGGTACAAGAGAGTGACTCCTGAAATATCCCTCGGTCTTTCTTCTGGGCATAAAACGCTCGCTGAGAGATCGGTGCCGGCTTTCTCGATGCTCATTGTGGCTTTGCCGGCCGTAGACAAAAATAAACTTCTCCCTAGCACGTGCTGCGACAATGTTTTTTTCGTTGCAAACGCACGGTCTTGTTATAAACGGCGCTTGAGGCGTCTTTATTATACCCCGGCCCTCTTTAGTATCGTCATCGTGTCTCGTTGAAGAGGAACAACACGATGCGAAGGAGGCTCATCTCAGACGTTTCTAATCTTCGAGAATGCCGAACGCCATAACCATAACCCGTTCGTTCGGCCGAAAGGGTTAAGAACAACACAGTGCCGCCAAAAATAAACAATGCCGGAAGAGCCGGACGGGTTTCTACGTGCCTTTTCGCTCTTCCGCTACGTTTCTGGGTTGTTTTTGCTCTCTGAAAAGGTTGCGATGGGTAAATAAGGAAGCAACTTCTTTGACGTCTCTCTGGCGCTGATTACCTGTTATGATCTAGTTAATGTCCCGTGAATCTTGTCTCACAAGCGTTTCATCCTGTAAGAAGGTGAAATATGCTGATGATATATTCTATTGTTGAGACGGTAAATGTACTGTGAATTGGGCAAATAGTTGTTGACTCAGGACAACTCAACACCTGTGATAAATATGTATATACACATGTGAATGTGCACTTGTATGTATATACACATGTTAACTGTTCATATGTATGTACATGCACATGTTAACTGTTCATATGTATGTATATACACATGTTAATTGTTCACATGTATGTATATACACATGTTAATTGTTCACATGTATGTATATGCAAATCATATGTGAATGTGCCCATGTGTGCATGTACACACGTTAATTGTTCACATGTGTATATGCACACATGAATGTGCACATGTATGTGTATACACATGTGAATGTACACATGTTCGTATATTACATATGTGAATATGCACGTGTATGTACATCCACATATTGTACCACATACACTGTGCTTCTGTTTATGCAATTGATACTGAGTACATAAAAGTATATAGATAGATTTATTAGTACATACATTTTTAGAATAATTTGTTATATTCTTCAAGATATATAAAAAGAGAAAGTTACTTGTTTTTTGAATGGTGTGTGATGAGTTCGTTGATTCGATAGATAGAAGTATAGTCATTGGTGCACGTTGGTTGGGGTCGGAGTAATGGCTCTATCGCTGTTCTCCAGTGTCAACAAAACTTGCTAATGTACCTAGTTCAGCGCAAACTCAGCCTCGCCCTCGGTTGCCCACCCTCATCTTCGGGGCTCCACGATAAATCGAGGGTTTAGGGTAGAAGAGTAAAATGGACGACTCTTTCTGGATTATAAAAAAATAGCTTCGGTACATTGTAGTACTACATACTACAAATATCGTAGAAACTTTTGGAAATTTCAAAGTTATGAATTTGAAAATATGAAAACTTGGAAAATAGAAAGTAATAATTTATATAACAGTTATATGATAACACGCTACATAAAAATCGACACAAAAATGGCAATATACCAAAATTCTCTTCATACTGTATCCTATCACCAATTCATAAATCATATTTCATGAAATCTCTCAAAGCCCTTTGAACTTCATTTCCTCCTACATGAACAACGCAAAATTTCGACTACAGATCATGAAATCATCAAAGGATTAAATTATTCCGAAAATACTGTAACATTTGACAAGAATGCGCTTAGACAGGGAAATAAAATCGACTTCCTAGACATCTTCTGATGTCAGAAGCTGTCTCTAAAGTTGCCAATTTCTGTGATGACAAATTTGGCCGGTGTCTTTTGCGATCTCCGACAAAATTGCGGCGCAAGTATCGCGAGTGCACCCATGATTCATCCGCGCTCAGCAGGAGACGAACCATGGAGGAGGACAGGGCGAGGTCTTCGACTTTGATGGAAGTCGATCGGTGTCGAAGCTCGACATCGACTTTGATGGAAATCGATCACGATCGTCGACGTGTCGAGGAGTCGCGGTATCGACCCACGCTACTGGCTGCGGCCATTGGCCATACCGGGCTAGAAATTGCTGAACATCGATACTCGTCGATGATGTCCTTCGATCGTTCAGAAATTAACCACTTTTCACCCCTCTCAAGTATTATAATTCATAACCCCATTACAATTATACTTAACCCCTAACCGGATTACATTTGGTGGACGTACATTTGTTACTCGCGTAAAAATTACGTAATGAGGAACGTATTAAGGAATATATTTACAAAATTATTTGTGATTCTTTAATACAAGGTACATTGGTTATACGTAAAATATATGAACATGTATTTTATTACATATGATGTACGAGTGATGTACGTACATACATAATATTCTACATATGTATATTCATATGTAATACTTATGCATTGAAAACATGTGAAATGTATAAAAGTTTGCTTGACGTCATGGATAAAATTTATGGAATTAATATTAGAATTTTCTACCTAGAACAAGAATAAGGGTGCTCTCAAAATGTGTACACTCTTTATTATCATTTAATTTAATAAATAAATTGAACAGAGGTTTAGTCGATAGTTGATTGTCCTAAAATTAAAAAACATGTTGATTGTCTTAAAATAAAATTTTGTAAGGAAAAGAACGTAAGTTTGAGGAAGAAGCAGGCGCCATATCCGCGTCGGTGCGCACAAAAGGCGAGGTAAAGTAGCGCCACCCTCTTTGTCACAGCGAGGTCCCCCAGTTTTCAGAAAGAGTCAATATTGGCGCAGCCACCCCCGTGTGTCCAACCCTTACCAACAACCGACCCTCTACCCTACCGTAACGCCCTCTCGACACTGACTCCATTCCCTTTTTTCCCCATCTGTCCTCCTCCGCATCCGGGAAGTGGCATCCCTTCCCGAAAGCCTGAACGTGACCACTTCTCCGTCCCCCACGTGCGTCCACTTCAATCTGATGATGTGCCTTCGTCGTCCACTTACGTGGCAACACTCGACGGAACGATTTAATTAAGGCCGAATGATGGAAATTTAATACAGGGGCTACATTTTTTTGGAAATGAGTCATTATTTGCGAGGGATGTGGTGCACGTTGTGTGGTTCGATTTTAATACTTGGACTTTTAGTTGCTGCACATTTGGGTGAAAAGGCGATATAATGAGAGGATTTGTAACGCGTTTAAACGGGGAGAGTATTGGAGTATAATGTAGGCTTTTGAGGACAAATATATGAGATCGATAATTTTTAAGTTTCTATATTTTCAAATTACAAATTAAAAAATTTTTTACAATTTTTTTATATCTCAAAATTTCCCAATACTTATTTCTGTTCCAAAATTCTTAGGAACCAAAATCACCAAATTTTAATAAATTTTAACAAATATCTGTATTCCAAAATTTCTAGGGATCCCCTAAATCCCTAGATTCCCATTTTCTTGGATCTCCAAATCTTAAAATCCCTAAATAGTATTATCCCAAAACCTCAGGTCCCTAAATCCCTACATTTAGATCCCCAAATAGTCCCTAAACACCTACGACCCCAAACTGATACTCCCCACAATAAAGTAATACTCAAATACGTGGTATAGTCATGCGTTGCATCGTCACTCGTCACATGTGACAGTACACCTTATATCGCCGCGCGTTAAAGTGCAGACGGTAGAATACTACGACGTTACACTTGCATTTAACTGGCTCAGGGTGAACTTCATTCACGAGAAGTCCCCTTTTCCTGTCGGAGAAAAAGAAAAGGTGTCCCGGAAGCCGAATGGTAGCAAACAGAGAAAGAGAGATAGGGAGTTTCGTTGCACAAATAAAGATGTGAGCGGTCCGGGTCAAGCGGGTAGTAGACAGACTACTCGTTGAAATCGTTCTCGCGATGCCGACGTCCCCGAAATAGCTACGAATACTGCCCGCGTACCATTGCCTGGTTTACGGTTACAGCATGCACGGTGTCTGGGCAACGCGTTCTGCGTGTCTGAAACCAGAGAACCCATATCCTCGTCACCGTGACTCTCTCGTACGCTAGTAGACATTCACGGGACCGTTGCACGAAAAAGGCGACTTTCAGACACTGCTTCATACATTGCAGTCTGTTCTCTATGACCGTTCGAATGAATCTTATTTTTCATGGCCACTACCCTGTCCTGTAGTCTACTAGACTCCTGCTTAAAAATCTACTTTTAAAATATCCTTTTGCACACCTTATCTCTATACCGAGAGACCAAAATTTTAGTAACGTACCTGCCATATTTTTTTATTAAATATTATGGACTATTAGACGATGTGAAGTATTGGCTCGTGGGCAACATGTGGTCAGATTCTAGAATGTGGTCTTTGATGTTTAGTGCATGAAAATTTCAAAGTATAAGTACATTTCCTAAGTCTCCTAACTCCTCTCCGAATCTCTAGATTTCCTCAACTTCCTACACCCCAAAATCTCCAAAACTGGATGAACGTTTCCCAGTTGTTCCGTAGGGAGGTAAAATTTGTTCTCGACTGTACATATAATCCATAGAAACCGAATTCCGATGCTCCTGTCCATTCATCGTTTCCGTGGATTCTGTCGCAGGAACCCGTTATAAATAGACGGTTTTCACATTTAAGCGTTTATTCCTGGTTGACAGTTTCGCTCGGTCGTCGCAACGGGACGATTTCTCATTCAAACGCGGGGATCTATGCTGGCTCGTCGAGTCGATCGTTTCGTAATTGCCTGCGATCGGTAGTAAACCAAACGTCGTTCGCATTTTGCGAAATTGTCAGTACAGCCCGAGAGGACGACCTTTGGCGTCAATCAGCCAAGTGAAGCTGCATTTTCCGCCGTGGACGCTGTTAATCCTACCCGATGATTCGTTTGAAATCATTGACTCGAAATAGCAACGCGTCTTGTAACGACGGATGCACGCGTGACGCAACGGGATCCTAATGCAACCGTTATTTAGGTATTTCTGGTGAACGGTGGCTGATTGTCTGCACAGAGACCAATTATTGCTAATAATCCTCCGAGGATGATGTACTGGTTTACAGTGTATCATTCGTGTCACGACGGGACTAGGTTAATCGTACGCAATATTTCGAAGATGAAAGTGCCCTGGATGACGAATCGCGGTGATCTTGGACAAAAATAGGGGTACTTAGGATTCCGCGCAATTTGCGTTAACGGATTTGACAGTTATTTGTCTGTGGACGAGCCAGCGAACAAGGAATATTTGGCCAATTCGTGTTTCGTGTTAATAAAGCTTGCTTTAATGAAAATTTATTGGGTGCCTGGGTAATAACTAACCGGGGTAACGCAAGTAGGGACTATAGGTACTTCCATTAACAATAAATATTGGTTATATAGACTTATCGATGGATATTGGTAATGAATGTTATCGTTGATTTACAGTATCGATAATATCGTTAAAATACCAATAACATTGTGTGTAAACATGTCATTTCATCATTCCCACTTGAACTTCAAATTTAGCCTAACTTGATGGGCTTTGTCAAGTCTGACTGTTTTAAATTTATACAAGAATAAATTCGAACGATGGAATTACGTATCAGATAGCAGATAATATTAGGATAAATGTGAAATAAGTAAGAATAAATTTGAAAGATGAAATGTCGAGCAGAGAAAAGAGAATTGTGATCAGCAGGTGTCGATTTAGGATGGAGGACTATCTCCAAACCGACGAGTCTACCCCGACTCGGCAAAGACAATTGTAAGGTAAATTTCCCCGCAAAGAAAAGAGAACAGAATCCTCCGGCTCGGAAGGTCGCAGAAGAATACTTCTTGATTCGACCTATCAAAACGGGTACAAAGGATGCGTTTGAAAAAAAAAGAACGAGAAGACGAAAGGAACACGCGTTGATATGGATGGTCGGTGAATGCTGTTTGTAACTGGGACGAAAAGGGCTCGCTTCTGGATGGTTCGACCCCTTTTTCGTCGAAGAGAGAGAGAAGGGACGGCCATGCTGGGTCGCCTCAGCCATTTTCGGCCACGCAGGGACAAAAAAGGCGGGTAGGACCCTCGGTGAAAACCGCTTTCAAGAAGAACCACGTCAAATCTGACAGGTCGAGGGAAGAAGGGGCCACATATGGGCACGTAAGGACCAAAAAGGGCCCGCCTCGTCGTCGTACGTCGCCGTCCGGTGCTGCCGTTGAAAAAGAACAATCCTCTTCTTCGGGCTCCTTCTTCTCGCTCTTCTTCTTTTCTTCCTTCGAGCTTCCCTTCTGTCGACGGCGATAGAGGGAGCATTCATTCATGCACGCATTCCCAGAATGCACCGCGTGCTGCGCGTGCGCATGCGCACACGCATGCGCAAAGAGCAGCGGAACCACGGGGAACTTGTGGGTTTCTTTGTACGGGGTGTGATGGACGGTGCATAGGGGATCGATGATGAGCAACTGAGCAGATGTTAAGTGCTTTTTAAATTGCAGAAGGGAAATATCATTTTATTCGTTACTGTTATTAACGATTTTTTGTTCTATTAATGTACATAATAGCTACTTACAGATATCTACTTATATGTATTAATGTCTGCTTATAAATATTTGAGAAACTGGTTCAACTTGTTTAACTTCGAATTGTAAGCATGTATAAATGTTTATTTACATTTTCGCAAGTTGGGGACTTCGGAAAATGTGAAAGCATGAAAATCTGAAACATGAAAAAGTTGAAGTTTAGAAATTTGAACAGGATGCACGAGATCTTCGTTCAGCCCTACACGAAGTTGTCAGTTCATATTCAAAAGTGGATGGGATCTGGTTCCAACCCAGTTACAGTAATGATCATGACTAATCTGCCCAGCAGCGTATACGGAAACGGTCATCAACAATAATGCCCACAAATTATGCGATACAACATGTTCACCGGCAATTTACAAGACACCCAACAATTTACGACAACCGAAAGTCGGATGAACTAAAGGACAGCGTCCCTCCATCATCCAGTACGAAACCGACGGGTTCGAAAATAACCCAACTGACCAGGATGAATTTCTTTAGCGAAGGCATCAACACGGACAATTGCGATCGTGGACTCTGTTAAATCACCTTGTCTCTTTAGGCAAGATATTCTTGGAAATGGAAAAACTGCGAATCGTAACGGGAACCGAAGTACGAGTAGAACAAAAACGACACTGTGAACAATAAACTCGAAATGTACCGTGCAAACCAGTTTCGGATAATGAATATTGCGCCAATGCAGAAGCCTGCCAGTTTGTGTCGCACACATTAACCTAACCTCTTCGTTTTTGCGATGAGTTTACGTGTTCCAGATCATTTGCGTTTAATACCCGCGTCAACACAGCCGCACAGCGCCTCCACTTAATCCGTCTAAGCCAATTGTGCAACCAGACACGCGAAGATTCGTGGAAATCGTCGAACGATTTTCAACGACACGCGATTTCTTGCGCCGGCAACGTACGGCCTTTCCGTAAACTCCTTCGAATTGCCAGGTAAATTCGTCACGGATTACTTTCATCCACAGACATCAACTTAACGCGAATCGTTTAACGCGCTACCGCGTTCGTAAATCAACCTTTAAACCTCGTAAATATGTGCTTGATTTATTCTGAACTTATTTTCTTTTATGTCCGAATCGCTTCCGTTGATGTTCCTCGCTTCTGCACCAGTTTACTTTTATGATTCTGAGGTCTACGATTTGTTTTGTTTTCTGGTGGCACTTTTTTATAGTATTTCAGATCCATAAATTTCTGAAAGCTCAAACTCTACTCAACTCTTCAAATTATCACATCCTCAAGTTCTTAGCCCTCTAAAGTCTCAGGCCCCCAAATTCCCCAGCTCTACAAATTGTAAGAACTCCAACTTCCTCAGCACTCCAAATACTCAGTTGTCCAAATTTTCAGCCCTCCAAATTCCCCAGCTCTCCAAATTGCCAGACCTTCGAATTCCCTGGCACTCCAAATTGTCAGACCTCTAAATTCCCCAGCTCTCCAAATTCCCCAGCACTCCAGAGTCCCCAACCCTCCAGAGACCCCAGCTCTCCAGAGTCCCCAGTCCTCCAAATTCTCTTGCACTCCAAATTCCTCAACCCTCCAAATATTCAACTCTCTAAATTCCAGGATTCCCAAATTGCCAGAGTTCTATTTTTCCGAATTTCTAAACACCCAAGTTCCCAAATCTCAAAATTCTCGTCTCCACATTCCCAAATCTCCAAATTAAAAAATTTCCAAACTATTACTATCCAAATCCCTCCAGATTTCCAAATGTCCACATACGTATAGCTTGACAATAATACAGGTAGCCTAACTACCTAGACAGGTCCTAGTAGAAGAACATCCTGGTAGTCCTGACATCTAAGCACATCCACAGTTCTTTTTCTCGTGTTTGCGGAAAACAGCCCACCAGCGGAAGCATTTTCGTGTGACGTATGTACGTATGCAACGGTATAGTGCACACACACGTTCCCTTAAACGGTGTTGAATTACGTCGTCAGGCTGGAACACAAAGCTTATGTAAGTACGTCCAAGAAGTCTCGATCTTCGTGGTGCGGTGTACCTCTTCCTTCCCCTTGCTCTTCGGACGTGATAAAGTTTCAGTTCGTAACGATATATAAATATCATTCTGATTCTTTTTTCCTTCGTTTTTTTTTTTCATTTCGTTTAGATTTATGGTACGCACGTAACTTGTCTAGATCGCCGCAGAACGTCTGGTTTATGCCGCGTTTCAGAAGGTGATTTCGGCCGATTTTACATCGAAGATGACAGTACGGGTAAAAAGCGGGCTGTAAACAATGACCGCCTCGTAACGTCAAGAATTTCATGAAAATACCAATGACAATCGCCAGGGACGATGCCAAATATTTCCTCTCTAAATTGAACGAGCTACGAGAAGGTTTAAGAGCCTATAGAGAAGTCCGGCGATAAAGCCGACGCAATATTTCATACGATATTTCTTTGGGTAAGAAAGACGAAAACACGTGTTGTTGTCTGTACATCACTTACGTGTCCTGCACGTCTCGCCCGCGCTATTTGAACAGAGAAATGCGCGATTACAATGCGCAACACGACTGCGCATATCAGTCAGCCGCGACGCCATGCCATTTCTATTTACGCGTAACTCATCATAACAGTCCTTGACCACGAATTTTATTGCTCCACGTTTTAACTGCTACGTGTTTTACGAGTGGCCATAGGTTCACAGGAACATCCCTGTGTGCCTGGCTGTCGTTTTAACGGATTATAGAAAATACTGGTCAAATAGAGATAACTCTGAGCTGAATCGTAACCGTGCTGCTCCATGATTTATTCTCTACCGCTTACTATAACTTAACGAACGTGTGTAGTTCTTGTGCAAAGCTCGCGTTCGCATCTCGCATTTCCAATTTACGGTAATATCGCTGGTCGATCTCTGAAATAAGACGTCGTAACTTTTTCTTGCGAGCACCAACGGAAGCTTCCTCGAAAATACGACCCTCTTGTTGCTTGGATTTGCGAGCACCGGAATTACTTGGTTTTCTCTTCATATTCGAGTATTTCAACGCTTACTTACTAATATTATATTCAGATTCAAATATTTTAGCAGCTTTTACTTTCTTGAAACGGGTAAAAAATACTACCTCCCGCGATAACTGATCGATTTCACCGTCGATGTACTACCATTTTTACTATTTCACTGCTTTATTACTTTGTTACTTTATCGTTTTATTGTAGTAGTTTACTACTATCTTGATTTAATACTTGTACGAGTAATTACAAAAGGGAACTCGAATCTAGATATTCGTGAACTTAAATTCTACTCCGACACTTCATAACCGCGCGCACGTTACGAGTCGTATAAATTAAGGGATGCAAGTTTTCTCGTTTCTCGAACTGATTAGTGTGAATAGCTGCTGCTGAATATCTGTACAATTCTTAAAATACGCCTTTAATTCCATCAATCGCAGTAAAATTTCTTTCGGGTCTCACCTTGCTTACGAACGGTATTCCGTTCTGGAACCGATTTGAAGATTATAAGGAGTACCAGTGTTCAGCTATCTAGTTAGCATCTCTATTCGAAAATTGAAAGACCTTTAAGGATGTCTGTAGCATGCTGCGCGTCGGTGTCGCGTAACGAGCTATTTAACCAAACATTCCAGATACCGCAGCCGCGAGATTTACGAGCGAGACGCGTTTGAAATCTACGTGTCGGCAAGAATTTGGCATGAAAATGTGGATTTTCTGGCAGCCACCCTGCCACGGGCATTCTTCCATGCAATTTCCCGTCGAAATGAGCCGCGATATCCCCGTCCCGTCGGATAAATCGCCATTCATTTAGCGACGGATTTCGATGCAACCGCCACCTAGAAGGCCGATAACTCTTCTGGCCGAATGTTCGCCGGTTCTGCGACCACGGTGATTCGTCTTTCGTTTCGTTATCCCTAACGCTATGCCACCTTCGTAATTATCGCATCGTTAATCTTGCCGGTCGCTAGGGGATTTTGTTTTAAACACCGTCGAATTAGTACGTTCAATTGGAAGAGACACGAACGCCTGGTTGTACTTGGTGCCGATTAATGGCGGGGTTATCAATTAAGCTCTGTACGATGTTGTTTGTACAACGAACATTCGGTCGGCGGATAATGAAGCGATGGAAACGATGATTTGTTGCGAAACGTTTCATTTACGCGGATTATGTAAAATCTTGAATTTAGTTTACATTGTTCGTTCGATTTGATTTGTAGCGAACAAGGATGTAGGGAAATTCTTGAAAATTCATTCAGGGAATATTTAGAGAAAACTGTAGTGATTCTTGAGTGCATATTGTGTTGACTTAGACACTGATGTCTAGGGGAAATGATGGACTAAGACGTGGATTATGATGCCGTTTAATTCCCTAGGGAATATGGCCTGATCGCTCACGAATGCTATCCTACTATTCTGTAGTCATTTATATTTATTATTTTATAGTTAATTACTGAGAGCTTGTGCGTTACATGTTATATCCACGCGTGTCAAATTACTGTACGTTGTATCACTATGCGTTGAATTTATTACAACTTGTATTTATTACGAGTTAAATTTGTCACGCGTTGAATTTGCCGTGCGTTGAATTTGCCGTGCGTTGAATTTGCAGTGCGTTGAATTTGTCACATATTAAATTTGCTACGCGTTGAATGTGCCACGCGTTGAATTTCCCACACAATGAACTTGCCGTGCGTTGAACTTGACGTGCGTCGAATTTGCTGTGCGTCGAATTCGCCGTGCGTTGAATTTGCAGTGCGTTGAATTTGCCACATATTAAATTTGCTACGCGTTGAATTTCCCGCGCATTGAACTTACCGTGCGTTGAATTTGCAGTGCGTTGAATTTGCTGTGCGTTGAATTTACCGTGCGTTGAATCTGTCACGCATTGAATTCGTCACGCGTTGAATTCGTCATGCGTTGAATTTGCTACACATTGAATTTGCCGCGCGTTGAATTTGCCGTGCGTTGAATTTGCCTCGCGTTGAATCTGTCATACGTTGAATTTGCTACACATTGAATTTGCCGCGCGTTGTATTTGATACTCGTTGAATTTGCTACGCGTTAAATTTGCTACACGTTAAATTCGCTGCGCGTTGTATTTGTCATTCGTCGAATTAGTTACGCATTGTATTTGCTACGCTGTATCTCTCGCATTGTGTTCACCCTGTGTGGCACTTGTCACATATATTTACCACGCGTTACATTGCCAATCGTCATATCCCAAAATTCTATAATCTTCAACGAATACTACCTTCACATTGACAATCTAACTTATTGTATATCATTAATGCAACACTTTAAACATTCCTTCCCCCCGACAAAAAGTATCCAATATATCACGTTCGAATCTTCTCATAATATCCCGACACAGTATATCTCATCCATAAACACGAGCACGAAACGT
This sequence comes from Megachile willughbiella, assembly GCA_945859595.2. NCBI lineage: Eukaryota > Metazoa > Arthropoda > Insecta > Hymenoptera > Megachilidae > Megachile > Megachile willughbiella. Next base: position 11,232,785 of record OX243798.1, on the reverse strand, counting down.
AACTTATATCAATAAATCTATATATAAATCACCGTTTAGACGCTTATCTGAAGTCTTTATCTCTAGCCAAGATCGATTTGCATATCGTTCGATAAAGTAAAAGGTCGCACACTGGGTGTTCCTCCTCAGTCCTTGGATAGATTAAATCTGTTTCACGCGGCGGAATCGATCAACAACTCATTGACATAATCATTAACCAAACTATCGTGTGAGGTAGAATGGTTCTCGTTAGAGTTTTATCATCGTGCAAGAAGAATCCGAGGGAAAGGACACAACATGCTCGTTCGTTTGTGTAACACGCTCATCATAGACCGAAGAAGACTACCGAGTGGCAGGTTCAACGTAATCCGGATTAAAGATTTCCGAAACACCAAAAGCGTTTTAACGCTTTGGTCCTGTTATCTGACCGAGCAGTCGCGCGTTTCTGCCGCCATTTTTATCGGTCTCTCACGCGTTTAATAACCGGCGAATGATCGGTAGTTTAGACTTGTTTGGATGTTTTGGAAATTTGGGAAAGTTGGAATTGAGGAATTGTGGTATTTTTGATTTGACGGATTTGGAAATTTAGAAATTTTGGAATTTAGGAATTGGTACATGTGAGATTTGGGTGAGTTGAGACTTGGACGTTTAGGAATTGGGGGACTTGGGATTTGGTGTGTTTAGGAATTTAGGGACTTACGGATTTGGAAATTTGGAATTTGAGATAATTCAAAATTTAGGATTTGACAGATTCAGACATCTGAAAATTGAGGAATTTGGAAATTTAAGAATCTGTATATTTAGAGTTTGGTGAAATTGCAAAGTAAGCATTTAGGAATTGGAACAGTCAATTCAGGAATGTAGGTATTCAGAAATTTGTGAATTGAACAATTTAGAATGACAAAATTTGGGAACGTACAAATGTGCAAACTGGGTGGTAAAATGCCCAAAACTTAAAATTTGTAAACGAAAACCTCCTGAATCCATATAATTCAACGAGAACTTGACTTCCCGGAACTTTCACGAGATTACCTGCGAATTAAAGTGGGCCCGGTATTATCCTAGGGGAAGGTTCAGGCTTACTCGAACGTCGAGAAGGCAGGAAGGCAAACGTTCGAGGATGAAGAAGCCGGCTCGGACATAGAGCAAATTGAACATCGGTTGGCTAGTTTGTCGGCAAGGATTTTCCCAAGTATATCCCTGAAAAAAAGGCCCCGTTGCTCGCACGGTCTTCCTCTTTCTACCCAGCTTGCCCGGCAGGTGAGCACGAAGCGCGGAAGAAGGGACTTTGCTCGGCAGCTGATTCCATAAACAGATAGGAAAGAATTTCTTCGGCCTAAAATAATGGGGATGCAGCCTACCGTGTACACACCGCCTCTGTTTACAAACTTCGAGCTCACCTCCTTTCTAAGATGGTCAAGCTTAGCCATGGTCCAGCTTTCTTCCTTTTACCTGAACGACCCCCTACGCCAAATCTGGTTGGTCTCGCAATTTCACGGGAAAAGATCTTTTGTAAGTGGTGACTTCTTGGGGTGTCTATTTCTTTGGAAATTTGTTGCACAATAGGGATAAGACCGCACTACAGAGATAATTTGTTAATTGGGTTATCATTGCGGAGGTTATGTTTATTGGTGAAATAATGTGTGGTAATATGAGATATGGACATTCTACATGTTCAATGTGGTGATATCGGATATATCTAACGTTGAGATAGCCAACGATTATCTAACGTTGACTAATGTGTAGTTATTTAACGTGGAGATAGGCAATGTTCACTTATCTAACGCACAGTTATCCGACGTGTGGTTATCTAACGCATAGATATTCGACGTGTAAGTATTTAATTCGTAATTATGCAACGTATAGTTGTCCAACGTATAGATATCTAATGCGTCGTTATCCATCGTGTAGGTATCTAATGCATAGTTATCCGACTTGTAGACATCTAATGCGTAGTTATCTAGTTCATAGTTATCCATTGCGTGGTAGTCAAACGCATAATTATCCAACGTGTTATTATCGAGTTCGTTATCTAACACATTACTATTCCAACATACAATTATTCAACTAGTCATTATCAAACATGCAGTTATCCAGTGCATAGTTATCTATCCTGTAGTTACCGAATACATCATGATCCTACTTATAGAAGCCAAACACATCATTATCCAACATATTAACTACCTGGTGATTAAACCAACACATTGTTATTTAACGGGTCGTTATTCAACGCGACGTTATTCAACGTGTCGTTATCCAAAGTGCACTTATTTGACGCAAGACGAATTACAATGTCGAAACAATTTAGCTGAAAAGCAATACACTGCTGACATTTAACTCGGTTGGTATAAAAAACAAGTCTTCTACTTTCTTCAATCCGTAAAGGCTTAAAACTGACCCTTACAAACGCAAGTACCGCCTTGAAAGCTCGATGAGCCAGCAGTCGCACATACGCCATAGGGTTGTCGTTTCTTTCCTTTGTTTTTCTAACGAGTCTAATAATATTGTCTCGCGTTTCTAACGCGACGACGAGCGCAATCGGATCGCATCTCCGACGAGAATAGAAGCCGAAATCTCAGATCTCTTGGCTCGGCTTTTAGCCGGCTTTCCATGGGTCGTCTTTCTTGCTCTCTGCCCTCTGTCTCCGTTGATCCTGCGAGGCAATGGGATCTACGAGACACCGCGTTAAAGATCATTCGCGTGACACGGCATTACGCTCCTTCATGCCCTCGAAAATTCCTTTCCGTATGGCGTTTACACGCTCGTAATCGGCCGCGACGCGAAAATCACGGCAACGAGAAACTACATTGTAGTCGGCGAAAAATCGCATGTAGTAAAGTTGAGAACGAGAGAAAATGGCCGTCGACGATCGCGGACTCCAGGGGTACCGAGCGCGATGTGGACCTTTGGATGAGGACGTGTATGTCAATCTTTTATACAAGTCTTCAAATTTCTAAACTTACAAAGTTACCTCCAAATTCCAAGGTTCTCATATCTCTAGATCGACAAATTTCTAGATCCCCAAATTCCTAGACGGTTAGGTTAAATACTTAAATTCCCATATCTGTACCATCCTCAACATCCAATGTTTCTACATACCTTGATTTCAAAATTCCTCAATCCCCAAATTTCTAGATTTTCGTATCTCTATATCACCAAAGTGTTAAATCCCCAAATCTCTATGTCTTGAAATTTCTAGGTCCCCAATGCTTAGATTGCTAAATCCCTGCATTCCTATATCTAGACACCCCCAAATCCCAAAGTCTACAAATCAGAATGTTCCTAAATTCCAAAGCCCCTATATCCCCAAATTCCTGAATAGATTTTTAAATTTCAATTATTCCCAAATCAACACATTTTCAAATCCCTACATTCCCAAATCCCTAGATCTCCAAATCCCTGGATCTACAAATACCTATATCCCCAAATTCCTAGATTCCCAAATACCTAGATCCACGAATCCCTAGATCCCCAAATTCCTAGATCTCCAAATTCCTAGATCCCTAAATCCCTAGATCCCCAAGAACCCTAGATCCCCAAATACCTAGCACTCCAAATCCCTAGATCCCCAAATTCCTAGATCCCTAAATCCCTAGATCCCCAAGAACCCTATATCTCCAAATCCCTAGATCTCCAAATCCCTAGATCCCCAAATTCCTAGATCCCCAAATACTTAGATCCCCAAATACCTAGATCTCCAAATTCCTAGGTCCCTAAATCCCTAGATCTCCAGATCTTCAGATCCCTAAATTCCTGAAATGCCTATATCCCCAAATCCCTAAATTTCTTAAATGCCAAAAATCCTCATATCCTCAAAATTTTTCCCAAATTTCGAGGTGCCCCAAACTGTTGAAATCCCTGAATGTTACCAAGTGCGGAGATCTCCCTAGTTGGGATATTTTCGCGAAATCAGATTTGCCCTTGTCCGAAGTCGTCTCCTGCGGCGTCGTATCTCGAACGGTGAATCGTTCGACACGCTGGACGGAATTAATAACGTCCTTAAACACGCCGTGCATACCACCGGATAGTTTGTCGTAATTTGCTTTATCGTATCGTATGCGAGCGTCGTCTTTCATCGTCGGCGACAACGAGACAAGAAGAAGAGGGGTTTATTCTCGGTTTGGTGGCTGATTGGTGATCGGTGGGTGGCACTGTCTCGCGAGACATTTTCTCGTGTAATTTGAAAAGATCACGGTATACATTATGACGAGGGAGAAGGAGGAGAAGAAACAAGACGGTTCAGAACCGATGATGCCCGATCATATCTGTCGGTAACGTCGGACGAGACGTTGTCTCGCGTTATGCGTTTGAAAGACACGCGTGTTATTACCTGGGTGGAAACAGACAGACCGGACAGAGAGAATGGTGCATGGCTATTCGGTCGGATTAGCATAATTCGTAATTTAATTTCCCGATAAATTTCCTATGGCGTTACTCGCGCCGGGTCGACCGAAATGAGATGGTATCGGCTTGCGCGATTCCACTAATTCGCGTCTAAGTTTATATCGCTCGGGCAGAGAGCAGCACGGGGTCGAGATAGGATCGGCCTCTCTCTTCCTCCTTCTTTTTCTCTCGTACGTTCTCCTTCTCTCGAATCCTTTTCTCTTGCGGCCGCCTCGTAAAATCGGATTATATCGGCTCTGTCGCCCCTGCGTTGTCGCACACTTTATTCGAGCCAGCCACCACACGATATCGCCCCTCCCTGACCCTCCCCTTTTGGCAAACGACCCGGGTCAGGGTTCGTGGTGTACTGGTGCGGTAATCACGTTTCTCTTTAATATATACGCTGCGCTGGTTCGCTGCCGATTACGGTAACGCGCATGCGCGCGATGCTTTGCAACTTCAAAACAAATAGGACTATCGTTACTTTAAATATTGCGTTACGTCGTTTTTGTTTGTACACTCATTCGAGTTGTGATACATCCTCAAGCTTATATTATTTAAAAAACAATCACAAATGCTAAGTATACTATTTAAAAAACATTGACAAGTAAAATGAAGTGTCTGATACACATGTTAAATTGAGGTTTATTCAGGACCTATCTTAAGCTGTTGTTATTAGTGAATACTGTTTTCAAACATTATTGATAATTTCATATATCGATAACGAAGATATGAAGATATTATTAAGGAAAATAAGTAACCGAGACAGAACTGACAGAGTAATTCTATTATACATTTTTATTAAACTTATTTAACCTAATAGTAACTTGATAATGTAGCACGAAAACCTATTAATCAATGTTTTAACCTGACTAAATCTCTTGCTTGAAAGTAGGTTATGTTTGAAGTGTAATGAGGACTATCATTCAGACCAACCCACTAATAAAATCTACCCCTAACTAGCCTGGATCTTAATTTAACCATTCATTCTAAACTGTAACCTATTAACATCGTTCATGATAAAGCAGCAAAATGTCAAACCTCTTCCAAAAACTAGAGTCCCCAAAGAAAGTGTCTCCCCGAACGTCACCGAAACGACGTACAAGGTAGAAAAGAATGTCGGACAAAGAAGGTTACACGGAAAGAAAAGAGAGGAGGAATAATGGAGCCCTTTCGACCCCATCGTCGGTGGAAGGACCAACGATAAATCCGTTCGGCAGGTGAAAATCTTGTCGCGCGTTTAGCCCGGTTGCAGGGGTGTCCGTGTCTCGTCGTTGGACGCGAAAGAATTATTTCCACGGGACACGATGCAACAGATCCCACACGTGGTGGAACAACGTTGGTTCCAAGGCAAGGACAAGAGGATGGGCTTGTTTCCACCGGTACTTTCCGCGCCACCCGTTGCATGCCTGGGTCTATAACCCCGACGAGGTGTCCCCAGGTATGCCTTATCCGAGCCGAGATCGCGCAGTAAATTTATCCGCGTTGCGCACCGCACCGCCACGAGGAGAACGGAATCTTTCGGGCATTATTATTTTCATTAGGATTTGTGACTCATCGCGACGAGCGGACATTTATTCGGTCGACTCGTGAGCCACGACACCTACTACGCGCGTCATACGTTCGCCATTATTTCAGCTTTTGTCGTTCTGCGGACTCGTGATATTGTTCTTTAATTTCGGCCCTCGGGGCACCGAATTCTCCGGTTTTCAGATTTTCAAATTTTCGAGTTTTCAAGTGTAGACATTCTCAAGTCTTCCGAAGCTTCAAATTTTTAGGTTTTTGTATCCTCAAATTTATAAATTTCCGAATCACTACATTTTCAGGTTCCTGGACCCCCAAATTTACAAATTTCCGATTCCATCAAGTTTCAGATTCCTGGACCCCCAAATTTACAAATTTACAAATTCCTAAAGTTTCAGATTCCTGGACCCCCAAATTTACAAATTTCCGAATCCCTAAAGTTTCAGATTCCTAGCCCCCAAATTTACAAATTTCTGAATCCCTAAAGTTTTATATTCCTGAACCCCCAAATTTACAAATTTCCGAATCCCTAAATTTTCAGTTTCCTGGACCCCCAAATTTACAAATTTCCGAATCCCTAAATTTTCAGATTCCTGGACCCCCAAATTTACAAATTTCCGAATCCCTTAATTTTCAGATTCCTAGCCCCCAAATTTACAAATTTCCGAATCCCGAAAGTTTCAGATTCCTGGACCCCCAAATTTACAAATTTACAAATTCCTAAAGTTTCAGATTCCTGGACCCCCAAATTTCCAAATTTCCGAATTCCTAAAGTTTCAGATTCCTGGACCCCCAAATTTACAAATTTCCGAATTCCTTTTTCAGATTCCTGGACCCCCAAATTTAAAAATTTCCGTATCCCCAAATTTTTGGATGTCCAAGTCCCTATATCTCCAAATCCCTATATTTCCAAGTTTCTAAATTCCTGAGACCCCAAATTCCCATACCATGAAATCCCTGGATTCTCAAAGCCCCCAAATCTCGACGCCACAAATACCTATATCCTAAATTCCTCCATCTCCAAATTCCTCTCTTCAAAGTATCGGTATATTGTTATTACTAATAAAATATAAATATCAATGAATATTGATCAACATCAAAATATTAATATTGCTATTAGTACCTCTTCAATTTTACCCTTCCTATAAAATTACACAAAGTTAACATTAAATAACCATTATAATTATGAATAAATATAATCATAAATCTACAATTTATATCTGAACATTTGACCACGATACCGTCGTATCGTTTCATCGTCTCAATTTTATCCTCTTTTGTTCCTAAAATGATGAGAGAAACGTGGCCCGCAATTTTATAGCCATCGGCAGGCACGATGTCGCTGTTTGAAACAACGCCGTGATAATGATCGAAGGCGCGGCTCTGGTTTTATTAATCGACCAGTTCGTAAATAAGCTCCGGTTCGAAATTCCGTTGGGTCCCCAACCGTGGCAAGATCGATTCGTTCGCTTTCCAGAAACAGAAACGGTCAGGAACAGTTTCAACGTGGGACCGTCAAGATTCTATCTTACGAAACGAAACCACACCGTGATGTCCTCGACGAGTCCTTAAGGTCGTCACCTGACCGCAGTTCCTCCGAAACTGTGCAATCTTTGATGTTAATCCTTATCGGATGCTTGTACCTCGATCTTATTTCCTAGATACTCTGATAAGCTCAACAGAAACAATTTTAACAATTCCTTTCGCTATTTACATACTTACGTGCGTTAATAATTTGCAGGTTGGGATAATTTGCAAGAAGGGAAGCTCATCTTCAGTCTCTTCCTTTTCTCGAAGATTTGATAATATGGGAATTTGTGAAGTTAGAATTTAGAAATTTGTGCAGTTGAAACTTTGGCCATGTAGGTAATTCAAGAATTGCTAGTTTGGAGGGTCTTGAGAGAGACGTAGAAATTCAAGAATTTCAACAATTTTGATATTTAAGGATTTGAGAACCTTGGAATACTTGGTTATTTAAACACATGGAGGATTTTGAATAATTAGGGACTTGTGGAAAAATTTGACAATATAAAAATTCTTTACTACTTGGTCCTACTTGGTACTTGGAGGGTTGCAATTTTTGGGATGTGGGTAATTCAAAGGGAACCAAATTTCCACATGCCAAAATTCCAAATTACCCAAGTTCCCACCTGGAAAATCTCTACAACCCGAATATAAAAATACCCGAGTTCAAAAAATGCCAAAACCGAAATGCAAAAATGCAGCAGATCTTTACGAGCGGACAATCGCCACATCTCGGCGTTCCTTATCGAATCGTGTTCTCATACAAAGGTTAGCAGAAACGATACGTGTGGGGCCCGTGACGGCCGTCCAGGTGGCTGCATTCCAATTAATATTCCCGACGCGGATCCTAGTCCGCGTATTCGTGGTTTCGCGATCCGTGCACACGCTCGGACGAGATTACTCGCGCTTTGGAAGCGAGTCCAATATAATTACGGACGAAAGAGGCAGAGGCCGGTGATCGGCAGTGACTCGAAGCGGAAGAGGATAGGGCCGGAGAATAATATCGTGTAAGATAATACCCGCGTCGATGCGTAAACTACCATGGAAGAGGGTACTCTGCTTCCCTCGGGTACTTGTGAATTAAGGGTAGTGCCACGAACTAACCGAGGGGTGGGGGGTGCACGTAAAAAGAAACGAGGAAAGAATAGTACGCTTATAAAGCGAGGGGAAGGGAGAGACAGGGAGAGACGTCTCGTAAACTCGATTTAGCAGGCTGGACCTCCTCGAAGCCCAAGCACGTGGGACCTGAACGGTCTCTAACTTTCTTTCTCTCTTTTCTCTCTCATTCTATCCGACCTCTTCCACACTCTCTATATCCAGGTACGAGCAATCGTTAAGCGCTTGTTTTACAAGTCGTTTAGACGTGACCGCCGCGATACGGCACTGTCGCCGATGCAAGTGCCACGACACTTGTCTACGGGGTGTTTTCGAGAACCGGTCCACGTTCGCCAGGCTACCGAGATGATAACGGTCTACCTTGCCTTCGATTTTGACATCCTAGATACGGTGTCCTGCTTTTGTATGAGGTGGATAACTGTGAAATGTCACGATTATGGTGGACACTCTGGGATGGTCATTTGAGGATTTTCATTATTTATACTAACAAATGTCTAGATTTGTATGTTGTTAAATTATTGTATTTATAAATTTACAGATTTCTAAATTTTTAAGTCCCACTCCCCGAATCCTCAGATCTCCAAATACTTTATTTTTCAAATACGCAAGTCTTCATATTGCTGAATTCTCAACCCTCTGTCTTTAAGTTTCAAAATTTCTAGGTCAAATTCCTAAATTCTCGAATTTCAATCTTCTCAAATATCGAAATCTCCAAGCCTCTGAATATCCAAGTCCACAAATGTCCAGTCTCCAAATCTCCAAGTCTTCAAATGTCCCACTCCCCAAATGTCCCAGTCTCCAAATGTCCCAATCTCCAAATGTCTCAATCTCCAAATGTCCCAGTCTCCAAACGTCCCAGTTCCCAAATCTCCAAGTCTTCAAATGTCCCAGTCCCAAAATGTCCCAGTCTCAAAATGTCCCAGTCTCCAAATGTTCAGTCTCCAAATGTCCCAGTTCCAAAATCTCCAAATCTCTAAATGTCCCAATCTCCAAGTCTTCAAATGTCCCAGTCCCCAAATCTCCAAATGTCCCAGACCCTAAATCTCCAAGTCTCCAAATGCCCTATCTCTCAAATATCCCAGTCTCCAAATGTCCCAGTGTCCAAATAATCAAATCTCCAAATGTCCAAGTCCCAAAACTACCAAATCCCCATATTCCTAAACGTCCAAATCCTTAACTGCCCAAATTCCCAAACTTCCAACTCCCATATACCCAATCTCCAATCCACATCTTTCATCAATTTCCATGACAATAAATCTCACATCTTCCGTACTTAATATCTCTGTCGAATCTAATCAATATCTCCGTCTGTTCGCAGTGGCCAAAGAGAGGACAAAACGCACGTCGGCGGATTGGGTGATTCAAGCAGCGAGAGCGGCGACGAGACAAAGAGGCAGGCAGTTAGCCAACAGCAACAACAGCAGCCTCCCTCCTGCGCGGTTCAACAGCAACAACAGCAGCAACAATTGGTGGAACACCAGCAGACGTCCAGCATGTACCAGCTTCCGCCTCCGGTTTCCGTTTCCAGCCCACACTCGTACCACCAAGGCCACGGCTCGACCTTGAGTCATCCTCACACACCGAGCCACCACATGCAACACCACGACACCGGCAGTGAGAGCGGCGACGACAAGCGAAACCTTCATCATCAGCTGCAACATCATCTCCAGGTCGGTGCTCATGGTACTCCTCACGGCTTGGTACATCCCACGGCGACCTTGCCACCGCCACCACCCAGCTGCGCCCAACAGAAGACCCAGTTGGACTATATGCAGTACTATAGTCCACAGGTATAGTGTGATGAACTGTTTCTGCGGTTTAGTTCGGAACAGAGGGCTTACTATTTCAGGTGGAGGTACATTCGACTGTTTCGGTTTAGAGGATGGACAATGTGTATCGTGGGTGATGTTTATTGCTTGTAGCCAGGGTCGGTTTTAGCGAGGGGGTGATATGGAGATTGTTTTTTGGGGTAGTTGATGTAAAATATGGGGAATTTGTGTGGTGAGTTGTGAAGAAAATTTTAAGGTGGTGCTTGAGGGATGGGAAATTGGGTAATTGGGGGGTTAGGAAATTTGGGAGTTGGATATAGGGAAATTTAGGAGTTGGATATAGGGTAATTTGGGAGTTGAGAAATAGGGAAATTTGGGAGTTAGGATATAGAAACTTTGGAAATTGGGAATAGGGGAATTTAGGGGTTGGGAAATAAGGAAATTTAGGAGCTAGGAAATAGGGAAATTTGGGGGTTGGGAATAGGGTAATTTGGGAGTTGGGAAATTTTTAAAACTAAAATTTAAGAATTTGGGAATTTGAAAATTTGAGGTTCTGGGATTTGGAAATTTGGACCGACCCTGATAGCGCTTCATAGAACGCGGTAGATGATTTCTGGCAATATACTGAAACGTACTCGAAAAGTGTTCCTGAAACTCATCTTGTGACGCGTATAGTTTAGGAATCACGTTATTCTTCAGATGATCCGAACAAGAAAAAATAGTATAATTACATCTAAAATACAATACCTGAAGAAAGTTTCAAGATCACGTAAAAAACAGTACTGGAACATTTTCATTTCCTCGTCTCATTATTCAATTTACTAATTCAAATCCTGTTCGTTGCTTTCGATTCTTAACTAACAAATAATTTTACAATTTCCTACTAAAATCAAGTATTTTTATAGACTATCTTTCATTCTATCGCTTGCTTTTCCTTTTGCTTATCTAAAGATGCACACTTAAAGCGACTCTTTTCCTTGGGGAAAATGGCGAGATAGTACATTGGTTATCTTCCAAAGCAAACTCGGAAGTAAATAGTAATAGGCTCCGCCCCCTGCTAGTTATCCAAAGGAAGCCATTATCCTAATCTAAATTCTGCTATGATTCTTTAACGAGGTATGGTTCTCTTCGATGTTGCAGGATTACCTGATCACACCAACTTCGGCGGATCTCCAGAAGTCCCTTCCGCACACGGCCACGTCGATGCAGATGGGTGCTATAGCTCCTTCCATGGGTGGGCTTAGCCCGATGGGTCCGTCGACGATGCTACCGAACACGATGCAAGGCGTGAACACTATGAACACGATGTCGATGAACGGCATGGGCATGGGTGCCTACCAGGGCATGGGTTCCATGGGGATGTCCACGTCGCACGGTAGTTATCACAGCGGTCTCGTCCTGGGTGATTATCACTCGTTGTGACCTTGGGCCCCGAGCAGTCAGGGCAAAAGGAACCAAGAGAAAACCTAACTCGTTTCGATTCGTAAAAGGGTCTGCCAACGGAATTGTTCCCGTGATGTTCGCCGAGTCGCTAAGCTTTAACAAAAGGACAGACTATGTTTTGTCCCGGATTACCCGCTGGGTGTATTAATCGCGCTCGGTGAATGTGTAGGTAATTAGGAAACGCGTTCTATTTCGCTCTTGAAGCGGAGAATGATTCGTCGAGACGTTCTCGATCGTAAATAAGACACAAGTCTGTTGAACATCGTGTGATTAGGCTGAGGTAGCTCGACAACACAGAATATGTTAATGCTGTTTCGCGTTTTGGCCGATGGTGATTTAACGTGTTCAGCTACGATGTCTTCGGACTTCAAAGGTGAACTTGCAGGACGGGTGATTTATTAAGACATCAGATCAACTGGGTGATGTATTAAGATGTCAGACTTGGAGAATTTACTAACTGGCTGATAGCTTAAGATGTCAAACTTAGAGAACTTGCCAGCTGATGTTTTTAGACATCATACTTAATGAGGTGGACTTACTGGGTGATATCTTAAGACATGAGTCTCAGTACTCACTGGATATCTTAATAATATTAAACTGAACTCACCAGTCAGGTCATGTTGAGACATCAAACTTAGCAGATCTATCAGTTATGTCTTGAGACTTGGCAAACCTACCAGCCAGGTCATGTCTGAAGATGTCAAACTTAATGAACTTGTTAGTCAGGGCTTAAGACATCACACATAAAGAACTCACTAAGTGCTTAAGAATATCAAGCTGGGTGAACTCACCAGACAGGTCATATCTTAAGACATCAAACTTAGCAAACTTACCAGTCAGGTCATGTCTTGAGATGTCAAACTTAACGAACTTATCAATCAGGTGATGTCTTAAGACGACACACTTAGAAAACTCAGTAAGTGTTATTTTAAGAACATCAGACTGGGTGAACTCATCAACCAGGTGATGTCTTGGGACACCAAACTAAGTGATGTCTTAGGACACCGAATGCTGTCTTGAGACATCAAACTGAATGATGTCTTCAGAAATGAAGCTAGATGATGTCTTAAGACATAAAATTGACAGAACTCAACGGCCAGGCGAAGACATCAAGCTCAATACAAGTTGTAACAGATTAGAATTTGGATGTTATAAACAATACAACCCATGTAAAATTATAATTTTGTTGGTATATGTTATATCACGCAGTTAGGCCAGAACATGTTAATGCCGCAGTTTTGTTAGTCACAAAAATTGTGTTGTTAAGATGTCAAGTTCTGCAAAGTGTTTCTAAGACTCAGGCTGAACACTAAAATTCACAGATTAAATTTCTCAAGTTATGAAACATTAAAATACGTTTTGATGAAATATCGATTGAAAATAAATGTGGAATGAGTATGGAGTGTCTTCGGTAGATATAATCACGCGATGTCCAGACTTTTTAACAACCGAGAAGCACCGTTGCGACCACAAAATGGCGCCCGCGTGCGCACCCACACCGTTCTCCCGACAGAGGGAGCTGATAGTAGAATATTATTATTATTATCATCGATAGTAGCCGTGGAAAGAGAGGAAAATGGAGGCAACGGGGGAAACGCTTCCGGGTGGAAAATAGCAAAAGACATGTTAGCATTTTTTTTTCTTTTTCCGTACAGCGTAGGGCGCGAGACAAGCCAGAGCCTAATTACTTCCAGAAACGCGAGCCGTATGATGGCGCCGCGTCTATATTCTTTCGTTCTTTTCTTTCTTTTTTTTCCCGCGAGTCCCATCGTACCCCTCTAATCTCGTAGCGAACCGCCTGTACCTTAGGTCCCTCGGAATAAGAGAACACGCCTAACGTTATTTACGGTTACCAGTAGACGGTTCAGACTCTGTACAAGCTTCAGCAAACCGCTGCCAAATTTGCTTGACCTCTTCGGATGCCGTGTTGAAACGTTTGTATGAAAAATTGAAAATTAACGAGCCGCGTTCTCGTCCAAGTTTGCGGGGACACTGCATGATTGATTGGCCGAGCTATTACAGCGGCACACTCAGATTTGGACCATATTGTGATTTTGAAGGAGGTAATGAAGCGTTCTTAACACTTTGACGCCCGCGTTATTTGCATTCAGGGATGTGGTCAGCTAAGAAAAATTGGGTTCTGCGTTTAGAATTTTTCCAATTTGTGTACTTGCAAATTTTGAAGAACTCGTTCATTTACAAATTTTCTAAATTCTTATATTTGCAAACTCTCACATTCTTAAATTTTTAAATTGCTAGAAATTAACTTATGTCCAAATATTAAAATCTTAGCATGGGAATTAAAGTGTTAATAAACGCTCTAATCAAGCTATTACGTAACAACAAAATTCGTACAAATTAAATTAGTAAAAAATCACGTAACATTTCGCTATTTTCCGGGAATAAACAAATATCTCGATTTGCATGAACGTTCAACACGAAAGAGCACGGCAAACGTCGATGGTCCCCGAAGAACATTCATTTTCCAAAGTCCAGAATAATTCCTGAGGCGTGTACGGATCTCAGCCAGCCGCTAATTAATTAACGTCGCTATAACGAACCACACACGCTCTTCACACACCACAGTCTCCTTCCTTCCTTACACCGTACGCTTCTGTGTTTGTCCTGTGTACATATGTAGATAATACACACACGCGTAACAACACTTACACGTAATCACACGAACACACACACACATAGACACGCATGTACACGTATTCGAGAGAAGATTAAGTTAATTCTCGTCCGTACTTGAGGCGAGTACCGGGTGTTCGCGAATCAACTTCGCGGATCGCGATTTTCATTCTCTTTCTCTTTCTGTTCTGATACGCGATTATTCGAAAAACTCGCCTTATTTATGACTTTCCGCTTGTTCCTCTCGTTTCTATCTCCCGGTTCTATCAATTCGAAATCTTAACCGTTGCTGCGAGACTGTTCAAGAGGTTCATACGTGTTTTCCAGTGGAGAGATCATTTCTTCCTGGTAGAGGTATCTCTTCATTAACCCTTTTACTGAACAATGTATACATCGTTAAGAATTTAGAATTTGAGGAATTTGTATATTTGGAAGTTTTTGAATATGCAAGTTTTATGATGTTCAAATTTTTAATATTTGGAAATTGTAATTTTTTGAATTTTCTGATCTAGAGATTGATAAAGTTCTAATATCAAAATTCCCTAGATGCTTAAAGTTCCAAATACGTCCCTAAATACGATATACTTCAATTTTGATATTTCCAAAATTCCAAAATTCTCAAATTCTTAAATATTTGAATTTCCAAATTCCAAATTTCCAAATTCTAAATTTTTCAAATTCCAAATTTCCAAATTCCAAAATTCCAAATTCTAAATTTTCGAAATTTCAAGATCCCAAATCTGAAATTCCAAAATTCCAAATTTTCAAATTCCAAATTCTAAAATTCCAAATTTTCAAATCCCAAATTCCCAAATTCCCAAATTCCTAAATTTTCAAATTTCTAAATTCGAAATCCTAAATTTCAGAATTCCCATATACGTATATCCCTAGATTCTTCAAATTCCTAATATAAAAATCCCCAAATCTCTGAGTGTCCCAAATTTCATCCTCCCAAATTCCCAAAATTCCCAAATTCTACTTACATAAATCCCCAGATATTTAAATTCCCAAATGTCCCCAAATCCGAATATCCAAATTGTCCCATTCCCAAGTTTCCAGATTCCCAAATTCTAAATCCCCAAAATCCTGAAATCCCCAAATCTGCAAGCCTCTCGAACAGTCACCGCACCAACGCCTACAGCTAAAATTAACCAAAATTCGCGACCTATATAAATAATTTCCCGTACACCCGGTAATTAAACTAAGTAAACACTGTCGGTAGAATAAGTTAGCACGTAAGTTATCATTTATTCGCAGTTCGCAGTCTGTACATAGAAAATGAGCAGCGAGAGAAGAGCGAGAGAGAGCAGATGATGATGACGATGGAGCAAGCGACGCACGAGGAACGATTGAGAGAGAGAGAGTGAGAGAGAAAGTGAGAAAGATTGAGACGAGAGAAAGAAAATGGCATCGTAAAGGTGATAAAGCGTCAAGAGGATGAAAAGAGTAAGAGTTTTGTTATTTTTTTTTTTTCTTTTTTTTTTATCGGTTCTCTATTTAAGAGGCATCTATCGCGCAGATGCTCGAAATTAATGTATTATTGGATCGGCTGCGACATTGCCTTCGAGAGATTCTTATCTAGGGGTCGCTGTGGAGGGAAAGGATATTTTTCCCTTTAGAATGAGTCCTCGGGACGAAACAGGGTATGCAAGAGGAAATGAGCGAAGAACGAGAGAAATTATACTGCTTTTCTATCGCGTAGAAATTCGTTTTTGATTAAGGGGAAAAATCCGATCGATTCTACAGACTTTCAATTTTTTTTTATTTTTAGCTGATTTTTAATTGGGCTCTTCTTGAAAATTCGTCCTTTTATTAATTTCCTGTTTCTTAAATTTTGCTCATGGGTGAAGAAATCTTTGAATTTTTACTATATCAGTACACATTAGCACACTTTTATTGTAGGATTTTTTAAAATACAGTGCAAGTTGATAAGAGTAGTTTTATACATTTTTGTAAATAAATTGCAATTTACAAAACCATGTAGAAAAACTGCAAAATTGAACATATGGAAATCCGAAACTTCTCTGAAATTTAAAACATTTTATACAATAAATTGCATCGCATTTTAATCTACAGTTTGAATTTTCAATATTTTTCAAATTTTTACAAAATAAGTCATTTCAACCAAAGGTAAATTATACAATGTTTTATTAAGTGTACTACATGTTATTTAATCTCATTAGAAATTTCTTATTAAATTTTTGCATAAATTTCTTTTTAAATTTTTACATAAATGTCTTATTCAATTTTTTCATAAATTTCTTTTTAAATTTTTGCATAAATTTCGTATTCAATTTTTGCATAAATTTTATATTCAATTTTTGCACAAATTTCTTTTCAAATCTCTATAAAAATTTCTGCTATCAAAAATCTTTTAATATCTCATCAAACATCTGTCTTAAAAATGAGCCCAATTTAATCAGCAGCAAATTTTATCTGAATGCTATAGAATTTTTTAAACAATCTAATTTGACGGAACAGAGTTTTGTGGTCTCTGTCGTTTCCCTCGGAAATTCTATAAATTCATCGAGCAACCAGAACGTTTCTCCATTCACGCACAATCTACGCTTTGTAACGGCACAGTGTGTAACACACGTAATCTTTCGTGATCGGGCTGCACACCAATCGCGAAACACATTCCGAAAATTGCACACGATTAAAGGCGGAAGTTTCGCCAACACAGGAAACGTTTGTCTAAACGCCGTGAATAAATAAACCGTGGTTAACTATTGCACCGTTCAATCGCAGCGTTAACATTCGATTCGATGTATCCGATCACGACGCAACACTTTTTCAATCATCTTTTCGACTATACCGATCATCTCGTACATCATTTACAAGTTATTTGACATTTTTTATTTTTCTTTTGAAACTGTACTTGCTTAAAGTAATTTACGCGATCACGTAAACGCAATTTTATTTGAAATACGAGATTTTTATCCGAAATCATGTTTTTGAACTTACGTATGTGAATCTCACTGCGAACGAGAGAAATCGATCAGGTTTAATCTGTTAATTGGTCGATTTTTTATAGCCACATTTTATACGTGTAAGAAGATAAATCAATGTACGTAGATTAGTTTGATCCGGAAGTATCCTAATAAAACCAGAGTAAAGAAACATTTTTTAATAAATGTATTATCTGTACTGTGTATCTAAAAATCGTGCTAACTCATTGCGACCAATTAACAGATTAAATCAACGTCCTCCACGAACGAGACAGAAGAACAGAAAATTTCGCTTTCGGTAAAAATGAATTTCTAGGAATGTTCATCCAAGCACGATGATAGCACAAATTTTTATACAGTACCGAACGATGATTTACAACGAAAACGTTACAGAGAGACAGAACGAGGAGCATTAAAACGAGAGACACGCATAAATAGCCGTAGACGAAGCTAGGGACACATTGTGTACCATTTTGAACCGGTGAACAAGTTTTACGAGGACGATTTATTAATAACCGGACACTTCTTCCCAACACAGTTCTTGTCGTTCGTGTATTCTAGCGGGCAAGCTTTTAAACGTTGCACAACTAAAAAAGACGAGAGAGAATCGTTTGGGAGAGAGGAGGAGAGAATGGTTAGAATTTTACGCGTGAGAGTGAAAGAGTGTGAGTGAGAAAATGGAAGGAGTGGCACGAGATAATAGATTAAGAAAGATCACACGATGTACGATCGAACTGTAACCGAAGTAAAGTTGATGTTATTTAAAGTAATAAAAGGAAAATATTATATACACGTCCATGTGGAACATCCTTGCGAATCCTGCAACCTATCGGTACATCTCGTTTTAATACTTCGACATCGAGTAGTTTTACGCGATTTGTATTCGACGGTATTGCTCGTTAAAATTTCTCAGGCAATTATAATTCGTCAGACATCGGTTGCGGTATAAAAATAGTAATCTCAAGACAGGGCTGTCAGGGTGTTGACTTTCAACTTCAGTTACCCGAAACGATGAAACAGAGACGGATTCATAATTGATAAAAACTGATGGAACCAATAGCATGTCTTAGTAGTTCACGATCGAATAACGGATGAATCGATTTATAATAACGTCAATTATTGGGACGGAATTTATTCCGGACGCGAAATTAAATGAATCGGGTATAAGTATCCCGCGGACGGAAATAGTAACAAGGTTAGTTTAACTCGACATCCGATCATAGGAGGATTAATCATGGATATACGAATTTATAGGAAAACTTGATGCAGGCAAACTTCTATTTATACGTAGAAAAATATCAGGCGTTAAAGCTTTAAACGACATATGCCAGGGATCTAAAGATACCACTAAGCACCCCATCGTCAAACTTGGGTGCTTATAGGTGTCCATAACACCCGTAAGTAGACTTCACGAGAATTTATAAGTGACAGTAGCCATGAAAGAGCTAGTATACGCGTTTCTCATTTTACACGGGTATTCATTCGGCGATTAATAGCTTGGCTCGCGATCACACTGCTGAGTTTAAGACGCATATAATTATTCACGATGACGTACAAGAAAATAAACGCTTTTACCGTGGACTCTTGTTATATTGCCTCGTTCGAATGGATTTTCACGAACATTAGCACTGCTATTCGCCGTTCTAGCATTGTTCTTAAGTATAGTGTTACTAACATGTTTTATCGTCTCGCGTTGCATTACCTCGCGTTATATTGCCGAAGCGTTGTATTTTCACGAATTGCATTATTTACGTATTCTGATTTTACATATTGTATCGCATGACGCGTTATATTGCTGTACATTCCGTTACTGACGCGTTGTATCGCCTCGCGTTATATCGCCGACGCATTATATTTCCACATATTACATTACTGACGCGTTGTGTTTCTATGTATTGTAGTACATAACGCGTTATATTGCTGTACGTTGCATTACTCACGCGTTATATCTCCTCGCGTTATATCGCCGACGCATTATATTTCCACATATTACATTACTGATGCGTTATGTTTCTACGTATTGTAGCGCACAACGCGTTATATTGCTGTACGTTGCAATACTGACGCATTGTATCGCCTCGCGTTATATAGCCTCGCGTTATATCACTGGCTCCTTGTATTTCTACGCGTTGTGTTTCCACACGTTATATTACTAACATGTTATAAAGCTACGTGTGGCATTACTAACACGCTGCGTTGTCTCGTGATATATCGCCGATGCGTTGTATCACTTCGCGTTATATCACCGACGCGTAGTATTTCCTCGCGTTGCATTACTAACGCGGTGTACCACAACCCGTTATTTTATTAACGCGTTGTATCTCCTCGCGTTATATCACCGAATCGTATTTCTACTTGTTTTTACCGCATTGTATCGCCACGCAATATATCACAACTCATATCGTTACAACAGAATTCGTGTAACATCTACAACCTCTTCGTTGGCAATATATGTAGAGTATACTAAACAAACTACAGCATCTATAAGAGTTAATTATCTTAAAGAGTCAAAAGTGTTTACTCGTGTATCACGAAATTAAATCGGTTCTCGTTACATCGCCAAGCACATATCGCAATATTGATATTCTTAACAAAAGAAAAAGAAGCGAAAGAAGATTCTGAAGAAAGATGACATCGATGTTCCTCGAGAAGAAAAAAAAGAAGAGAGTCCTGTTTACGAAACTACCTGCAAAACAGCTGAAAGAGATTCCGGGACGATAAGGGAGAGTAATTATTTCAAAACGAGCCATCGGTCCAGTTCTATTAGTTGTATCAGCGATCGCCGATGACAGATAACGTCGGTCTGTTCTTTGTCCCGATATATTTGCCTGTTGAACATTGTTCGATGGGACCTTCGTCTATCTTCGGGATCGGCTTCTTCGATCCTGAAAAAGAGCATCTGGCTGCTGCTTTCCACGTGGCCCGATTTCTTTGTGCTTCGAACCACGTCCTCCTCCTATTTGATCTGTCTATCCAGCATTCTTGGAATCTGTCGAAATTGACGGGGTAAAAACGGGAACGATGAGGAGAATCAAGTTGTTCCTGAACAGACGACGGTAAACGTAAATACACAAACTTTCGACTTTTCGTACTTTTCGATAGGGAATTATCAGAATTTTGGGATTTAGGAAGTTTTGGAAATATAATTTGGGTATCTAGTGATATGGAGACTCATGTTATTGGAAATTTGGGATTTAGCGATTCGGGAATGTAAAGGTTTGGGAATCTAGGAAATCTGAGGATTTGGGAATTCGGGAATCAAGGGATTTAGGGATTTAGGTACTTGGGAATCTAGGAATTACGGGATTTAGGTATTCGGGAAGATAGAGATTTGGGAGTTTAGAAATTTGGGGATTTAGGTACTCGGGAATCTAGGGATTTGGAGATTTAGGTACTCGGGAGTCTAGGGATTTGGGGACTTAGGTACTCGGGAATCTAGGAATTTGGGGATTTAAGAATTCGGGAATTTAGGGACTCGTGAGTCTAGGGATTTGGGGATTTAGGTACTCGGGAATCTAGGGATTTGGGGATTTAGGTATTCGGGAATCTAGATATTTGGGGATTTAGGTACTCGGGAATCTAGGGATTTTGGGATTTAGGAATTCGGTGATTTAGGTACTCGGGAGTCTAGGGATTTGGGGATTTAGGTGCTCGGGATTCTAGGGATTTGGGGACTTAGGTACTCAGGAATCTAGGGATTTTGGGATTTAGGAATTCGGTGATTTAATTATTCGGGAATGTAGGAATTCGGAGATTTAGGTACTCGGGAATCTAGGGATTCGGGGGGTTAGGTATTCGGAAATTTTCTTACTCGAGAATCTAGGGATTTAAGAATTAAAAAATTCATGGATCTAGCGAATTTGGGGATATAAGTAATCTGGAACCAACAGATCTGGGATTTCGGTAGTTTAGGAAGATGGAGATTTAGAAATTTCGGTATCTAGAGATTTGGTCATCTAGAACTTACTGAAGTTGTCAAGTAGTCAAATAGAATTTAGTGACTTATAGTCTTAAATCTGGGGAATTTTGAAATGATCAATTTTTGCGAATTAAAAAATTTTCCAACTTTTCAATCGAAAAATTGATAAGCTGATCAAATTGATGACTTGTTCTACAATAAATACCGAAAGCGATTTAAATGGTCTCGCTCTGCACATAATAATACGTACCTTTTTCCCGCCTCGTGTTTGCCTTCCAAATACCGTAGTACAAAAGACGGTTTGAGAAGAACCTAAAAAGTATCGGAAGATCCTTTAATCGGCTCCCTGGGACTGGCGAGCACTCGAGTGTTCCCGATTTCACTCCCTCCTTTTCTTCCTAGCCGTTTTTTCCTCGATCCGTCAGCCGGCCGGAATAAGAGCAGTCGACGCATGCTCATCGGCCTGTTATAATTTCGGTTCTATTAGCATCGTAGTGGGACCATAAGCCCCGAAGGGATTTCAAGAGATCGTAAAGTTAAGCCTGGACCCCACAGAGGTACCACCGTGCCTCTACGTTTTTCTGTCGATGTGTTGGTTCGTGCTATCGAAACTCCCCTCTCTTTCGCTTCTCTGCTCGGCGAATTTATCGGACGGGGAATTATGGTACTGATAATTGATACCACGTGTTACGTATGATAAAGTATCGTTTAGAGTAATGTGTGATACGATAGATTGATAATAACACTTTAATCGCCGCACGTCTACGCAGCCACATGTCGTCAGGGGTTGGATTTTGGAATTTATTTAAAAAATCTTTATGTAAATTCGCGAAATAATTCAACGTGTGCAATAGAACAAACGAAAACAACAAATTTGATATCTAATATTAACCACCTACGTTCATCGATCGTCACACACATGTGTGAACGGTCATCAAAGTGCTAAATAAAGAAGATTGAAATGTTATGACAGTTTTGTATTCAGCAATACTACTATAAAATAATGACTTAATCTAAAATTAAAAATGAAGTTAAAAAATAAATAAATAGACGTCCAAACATAAAACTGTACAAGTATTAATTTATCTTGATGAAAAGCATTTTGACAAATTGTGTAAGATATAGTTTGAAACCTGTGAAGCGGTCATTCGACCGTTTTGGTAGTTTTAGCGTTAAAGCGTTAATTAGTTGTGACTGATTAGTTCTGACTGACGCAGCCGCCAAATCAAAATCCAAGGGGTTAATACAGCTACTAAAGCAGAGTAAATTTTGTGCATTAGACTCGACGCGAACAAAAGGTGGCTGCGTGTATACACAGGCTGTGTATCGGTCTACACAGACATAGACTGGAGAGCCCCGGAGGGCGAAACTGGCCATGAAAAGGGTCCATTTTGAAGCACATACACCGTCAAGTAGCATCTTGACACGGGGCTCAACAATAGCTACTTGTTAGCTCACCGCGTCAACAGAGAATAGAAAACGACACCGGGTCCCGAAGTTTTTCACCGTTTAAACTTTAAAGTCTCCGCTATTAGATTCACCTGTCTGAAATACCGATTAGTCTTTTAATTCCCCCGGGCTCTTGATAACCGAGCGCCCGTTAATCGCGTTACGAACCAAGAACATCGGCGAGCTGAAAATTTAATCGTTTATCCGAGGAATGCTTTTCCTTCGATAATTAACAAAATCCAATTTCGCATTTACCAACAGAAACTTATTAATAACCATCGTAGTCTATAACGATTCGCTCTGCGATAAGGACGCTGGAATATTAAGTATGCTATATTCGAAGGGAACGGGGTTTAGCAGTTTAGACCAGTATTTCAAGTTTCACTTCCAGTTGCGGAGATAACGGACGATTAATGTGGGCTTTTTAGCGATATTTATGGCGCTATAACTTGGAAAATTTTTGAATTTCGAGATATGGGGAATTTGGAGAGCTGCGTATTTTGGGATTTGTAGGAATATGTGGGAATTTGGGGGAATTTAGGGATTTGGGAATGTGGGAGTCTAGGGATTTAAGGATTTAGAAATTTGGGGATTTGGGAACTTGTGGGGATCTAGGGAATTTAGGGATTTGGGAATGTGGGAGTCTAGGGATTTAAGGATTTAGAAATTCAGGGATTTGGGAATTTTGGAATGTGGGAATTTAAAGATTTAGAAATTCAGGGATTTGGAAACTTTGGAATTTGGGGATTTGGAAATTTCTACATGTAGGAGTTTGGAGATTTGAAAATTTGGAAATTTAAAAATCTAGAAATTTAGAAATTTGAAAATTTGCGAATCTGGGAGTTTAGAAATTTGAAAATTTAAAAATATAAGAATGTAGAAATCTCATAATTTGATTCCTGAGAAATGTGAGAAGGAAATGTTCAGATTTGAAAATCTGGGAATTTGATAAATTGCAAATTTGGAAATTAGGTAACTTCAAAAATCGAATTACGAAATTTACAAATATGATCATCCAAAAACTCGGAAAAGTGAAAATTTCATAATTTGCAAATTCTCGTACCTACTTAATGAATTCATAAATATCTCCCTAAAAATTTTTCCAAAATTTGAAGATCTCCCGCTTCAAAAATTCGCAAGCTTGAAAATGTCCTCATAAATTCCAGTGCTAAATCCGTCACAATGCACCCGAACTGCGATCTATTCCACAGGAAATTTCGTAAATAATTAATTCATCGAGCAGGTGCAACGTTGACAGTATCGGTACGAATTTTGGGAAATTTCGGATGAAACGAGCGTTTGGGAGGCACGGATCTCGAGTGTAGTTCGAATAAAGCGGATAATAAGTTTGACGGCGTTACAATGCGGTCATTACGCGTCTATAATGAAGGCGCATTCAAGCACGAACGACCAAGGTGAATTGCAATGCACCACCGGCCCCATCCGAAAGCATCTGTCCGCTAACAATAGCTTTACGTTGCGCCACC
Source organism: Megachile willughbiella (assembly GCA_945859595.2). Classification (NCBI taxonomy): domain Eukaryota; kingdom Metazoa; phylum Arthropoda; class Insecta; order Hymenoptera; family Megachilidae; genus Megachile; species Megachile willughbiella. The sequence goes on along the minus strand of OX243798.1, from coordinate 11,208,610 downwards.
CTGCGAATCGTTACGCAGAAATTAATGATCCCTGTTCGGCGTCGAACCTCCTCAAAATTACAGGCTGTCTCTCCGAGAGATCATCTTCTTAAGGAACTTTAAAACGGAGTCAAAATTGTGCTATCGACACCGTCCTAGCCGAGGCGCCTCTACTTTCGTAAGGCACCCTAGACTTTTCTAGGCAAAAAGAGCTGTGAGAGATCTCGTTAGTCGTTCGTTTAGAATATTGGAGATTCTGATATTTCAGAATTTGCAGATTTAGAAATTTCGCACTTTCAGGGTTTTTTTTAGGAAATTTGAGATTTGAGGTTTTGAGATTTGGGGACGTGGAAATTTAGAAATCTAGGGATTTAGGAAATGTGGAAATTTGGGGATTTAGGAATTTGGAGATTAAAAATTTGGGAATCTGGGGATTTAGGAATGTGGGATTTGGAAATTGAAAATTTGATTTGGTGATTTAGGGTATTGGGAATCTAGGGATTTAGGAATATGGATTTGGAAATTTGGGGATTTGGGGATTTGGAGATTTAAAAATTTGGGAATCTGGGGATTTAGGGATTTGGATATTTAAAAAATTTTGGAATCTGGGGATTTTGGGATTTGGAGATTTTAAAATTTGGGAATCTGGGATTTGGAAATTAAAAATTTGAGTTGGTGGTTTAAGGATTTAGGAATCTAGGGATTTAGGAATATGGATTGTGAAATTTGGGGGATTTTGGGAACTGGAACCTTAACAATTTGGGCAAATGGAAATCTAGGGATTTAGGAATGGGAAATTTCGAGATTTGGAAATTTTTGAATCCAGGAATTTATAAATGGAAATGTAGGGATTTAAGGATTTGGAAATGGGGAATTTGGGAATTTGAAAATTTGGGAATCTAGAAGATTAGGAATAGGGAATTTGAGAATTGGGGAATTTGGGAATTCGGGCATTTAGGGATTTGGAAATTGAAGACTTTGTGAATTTGGCAATCTAGGGATTTAGGAATGGGAAATTTTAGGATTTGAAAATTCAGGAATCTAAAGTTTTAGGAATAAGAATCTAGGGAGTTATCAATCAATAAACTTGATGATCTAGGGATTTATATACTTGGAAACTTAGAAAATTGCAGATTTGAAATCTGTGAATTTGTGAATTCAGGAATCTAGGGATTTATGAATGAAAAAATTTGTAATTCTGTGAACTTACAGATTAGGAAATTTCGAAAATGTATAAATCCTAAAATCCTCAAATTTCCAATGTCTCCCACTTTTCCCAAATGTGCCCTCTCCTTATATCGCCGTTGAATTCACCTATTCACCTGCGGTCGATCCCCCAGTAACAAATACGTTAAATGCCAGATCAGACGCTCTCTATCTCTAATATTTCATAAGACTGAATACACAATGGAATTATCAAATTTCTACTAAAATCTACCGATAAAGAATCCGTACTCTGTTTGCAGTTATTTCTGGACTCGATAAATGCATCAGCGTTGTCTGAGAATCTGAACATAATTCTCTACCGCGATTACTTTCTACAATTACCAGAATAGGAACTCATCCGTACCTACAATTTTAGCACGAGTTAAAAGCGACTGCAACTTGCATGTAAATTTCATCATTCACCTCCAAGCGATAGTGCGAAAAACAAATGACGCTTTCAGTGATGTCAACCTACGAGTTAGCCAGTGATCGACCCAAAATAAAAGCTTTCCATCGTGAACACTTCCAGTTACATTTCGGCAAATGAGAATAATAATGACAACTGCTGAACGCAAGTAGCACTATTTCGCACACTTGAGAGACGTTTGTCGTCATTGTTTTTCGCCTAATACTCGAGGCGTCCATTTTTCTATTCTGACCAATTGTAGCTCTTTAACGTCATCCTCTTCACAAGCTAACTCGTGGTATAGGTATGTAGATATAGAGATTCAGGAATTAAAGGGACGTGGATATAGGGAGTGGGGATGTTGAAATTTGGTGATGTATGGATTTGGAGATGTGGGATTTGGAAATGCAGGGATCTAGATAAGAATGACAATAATAATGGCGATGACAATAGCAGTGACAATAGCAATAGCAATGGCAATAGCAATAGGGATCTAGAAATGAGATTTTAGAATGCAGAAATTTGGGAGTATAGGAATTTGTGGATGTAGAGATCTAGGATATAGATGTACAAATTTAGGAGTCTCTTTTGGAAAATTGTAGCTCTTCTAAACACCTGGGTCGTCTTCTTCATAAGCCAACTTTTTGGTTGACATCAATATGTAGATATAGAGATTCAGGGATTAAAGGGACGTGGATATAGGGAGTGGATATATTGAAATTTGGTGACACATGGATTTGAAGGTATGGGATTTGGAAATATGATGTTTGGTCATATAGAGTTCTAGAAATAAGATTTTAGAATATAGGAATTTGTGGATGTAGAAATCTAGAATATAAAGATTTACGAATTTGAGAGTCTCTTTTGGAAAATCTCTTCTAAACACCTCGACCTCTTCATAAGCCAAATTTTCGGTTGACATCAGTATGTAGTTATAGAGATTCAGGGATTAAAGGGACGTGGAGATACAGGGAGTGTTCATATTGAAATTAGGTGATGAATTTAGAGATATAGGATTTGGAAATATGAAGTTTGAGATCTACAAATGAAAGTACTACAATATCTACGAATCTCTAAATTTCGAAAAACACCAACTCTACTAAAAACCTGGGTCTCACGCGGCAACTCGTGGCATCGGTACATAGATAAGTCGCAATCGAATGACATCGGAAACATCCTCGACGGGTTATCGTGGAGGGATCGTTGAAACTTAAGGAAAGTTCGAAAACCGCATTTACAATGTATCGACGTAAATTACGAAGCGTCGGGGTTAACGCCGCTGCCACGGTTAGACAGAGCAAAACGCAGAGGTGGGAGAACGATTTCGAAGGGGGGAATATTTATGGGCAGACCGGCTGAAATTAATTTATGCAGCCGCATAGGCTGCCACGTAATTTATTCGCGGTGCTCGCGACGATCAGTCACTCTCTTCACTGGCTTTTGTGTGTAAGGAAATCCTTGCCCATTAGAAACGGCCACGAACAGCCCTTCCTCTCCGCCTATACGCCCAGTCGATCCCTCTTTCTACTTCTCTTGCCTCGATACGGGGCCACGTACACTCTTCAACATCTACAATCATCCTTTAATCTATGGTTTTGTATCTGAGATCATCCTGATCATCGATGGATCGAGGATTAGAATCATCGTGTCATACGTGTAGGGCAGAGTTCTTTAGGAAATGGCGATATAGGAAAAGGTTTTACAAGGTTGAAGGTTTTTGTTGATTATTTTCGATTGTGGGGAGAAGTGAGGGTAGTATGGACTCTTTTGTTCAGAATTTAGCCAATGGAAGTTTGAAAATTTGGAAATTTTTGTATTTAGAAGATTCATATCTGAGGAGTGAAAGTGTGCAAATTTACATTGAATTTAACATTGAAAATTTTGCAAACTTGAATTTAGTGATTCGCTAAAGTAGAAATCCAGAAATTTTGGAATTGAGAAAATTTTAGATGTGAACATTTCCTGACTTCTGCACTTAGCAATTTAAGAATATTTTGCAAAAATTTCAAAAGTTAGAAATTTGAAAATTCGATGAACCTCTCCATGTTCCCTCACCTACGTCCACATTAAAAACATACTAAATAAACCTTGTATACTTAAAACAATTACTCCAAAAGATTACACCCCGAACGTCAAATATAGGTCCAAATAAGTTCCAAAACGTTGAACCCAAAAAGCTCAATAAACCCCAAAACAATCGCAAAGCTACAGGACTCCAAGAATCGGGAATGGACGAAGCGATTTCGGGAGCACATAGAGAAGACGAGTAAGAGCGAAGGAAAGAAGAAAGGAGAGGAACGTGCAGGATCTCTGTCCAGGATCTGCAGTGCACCCGTGTTATGATTTGTGGGGGCCCAGATCCTGATCCTGTCTGCCTGGAAGAGGCACCCACGCTTTCCAGGAACCGCGTCCTCCTCGTACGAGCGAAGAGGAACGAGGAGCGAGGGTGGGGTAGAAGGGCAGTCCCGGTTTACGGGTGGGGAACGTCTTCGAGATCAGCCGACCCGATTACACCGAGGGTGTAATGGACGGACTAATTTGTGAAATTTAAATTCCGTCCCCGACGTTTTACCGCGAGCCCGAGCCCGTGTGCCCGGAGGAGCCTCGAGGTCAAGATAAATCGCGACCCCCTTCTGGACTTCATAGAATCTACGGGGACGACTCGGCGGATCTTTCTGGAAAATCGTAGGTGGGCAGAAGTCTGACGCGGCGATATAGTGCTTGTTCGAACAGCTATATTTTTGGTCAGATTGCTTTATTTCGATTGGCGGTCCCTTTGGGGATGATCGATGAGAGGTGCTTAAATTACTAAATTTACTGGATCTAATATCCCTAGATTTTGAAATATTTGAATTTTCATTTTTGGGACTTGTAAATTTCAGTTTGTGAACCTTTAAATTTTGAAGGTACTTTTGAAGGTACATTTTCAAATTCCTATATTTCGAAATCTTCAAGTTTGTGAATTTAAGTTCGAAATTTCCGGATTTTCAAACTATGAAATTTTTATAATTTTAGATTCCCAAATTTCGAAATTTTCAAATCCTTGAATTTGCAAATCTCTAAATTTCGAAATCTTCATATCCCTACATTCTCAAATCCTGGCGCTCCTAAATTTCCAAATCTGTATGTATCCAAATCTCTATATACCAAATCCCTGTATCCCAAATCCCTGTATCACAAATTTCAACATCTCAAATCCCTATGTCCTAAATCCCTATGTCTTAAATCCGTATATCCCAAATTTCTATGTCCTAAATCCCTATGTCCAAAATCCCTGCATCCCAAATCCCTATGTCCCAAATCCCTATATCCCAAATTTCTATGTCCCAAATCCCTATGTCTCCAAATTGCTATATCCCCAAATTTATATGTCCTAAATCCCCATGTCCTAAATCCCTATATTCCAAATCCCTGCACCCCAAATCCCTATATCCCAATTCCCTATATCCCAATTCCCTATATCCCAATTCCCTATATCCCAATTCCCTATATCCCAATTCCCTATATCCCAATTCCCTATATCCCAATTCCCTATATCCCAATTCCCTATATCCCAATTCCCTATATCCCAATTCCCTATATCCCAATTCCCTATATCCCAAATCCCTATATCCCAATTCCCTATATCCCAATTCCCTATACCCCAATTCCCTATATCCCAAATCCCTATATCCCAATTCCCTATATCCCAATTCCCTATATCCCAATTCCCTATATCCCAATTCTCTATATCCCAATTCCCTATATCCCAATTCCCTATATCCCAATTCCCTATATCCCAATTCCCTATATCCCAATTCGCTATATCCCAATTCCCTATATCCCAAATTCCAAAATCCCTAAATCCCTAAATCCTCAAATCCTTAAATACGAAATTCCCAAGTTCCTACATTTGCAAATCCTAAATTCCCTAGATTCCTAAATCTTTAAATTCCCAACTTCCCGAAACACTTCCTCTAAATCCCCAAATTTCCCAATCTCTAAATCCTCAAATTCAGAATTCTTTGCAAAACTTTGAAGGTGCCCAAATTTTCAAAACCTCGTCAAAAAAGGAAACGAAGGGTCGAAGCGTCAAAGGAGCAAAACAGCCAGGTAATAAAACAATGATCCCGGAACGGGCAATAGGAGAAACAAAGAGCGACCGGGAGAAAGGAAGGGAACACCAGGAAGGGAAGTGGCACGGTGAAAAGAGAGAACGGAAGAGAGAAAGAGAAGAAAAAGAAAAAAGAAAGGGAGAAAGCGAAAGATGGGAGCATCGGGAGCAAGACGTCGACGGAGTGGCGGATTAGAGGCGGCTTCTCGCTGTATAGCGAGCGGGCCTATTGTCGGGCCGCATAATACGGTTATGATTTAGTTTTGGGTCGTGAGGATACGAGCGAACGAATGAACGAACAGACCAAAGGGGGCCTGACGGACTGTGCCTGTGGATGCAAGGAGAGAGGGGCCCCAGAGCTGTTGGTGTCGGGTTACACCGGGGCCAGGGCCCCGCCTGGACATCCACACGTCTTCGTATCCGCGGACCCACACGCAGTCGGGCCCTTTAAGCGTGCCCATAACTGCGTGTACAGAGGGCCACGATCACGCGTGTCCCTGTGCCCCCCATCTCTGTGTCCCCCTTCGCTTCTAGTTATCTCTCTACCTCAATTCCGTTTTCTTCTGGAAGGACGCTACCTTTTATCGGCTACCTTTAAACTTACTCTGCGCTCTGTAACGACACGCCGTTGTAAAACGAATTATTTTACAACCTTGTTGTACAATGTCTTTCTCTACTTTGTTGCGCAGTAAAGGTTTTCAAGTTTCTGTTGCATCTTGCGTTCTAGTATTATTCATATCGTTTAAGACTTCTGCTGTATCGTTTTGATTTGTAACTGTAGCGTAATTGGATGGATGCAGTTGATACGCGTTGCGTTGACTTACCGCGCGTTATATAGCCGCGAGTCGAATTTCGCGCATTATATTTTCAAGTGTCGAATTTCTATTGCTATGCGTCAAAATTCCACGAGTATGGAATTGTGCTTCGTATTGCTGCATATCGACTTTCTGTATGTTATATAGCCGCGAGTCGAATTTCCACTCGTTACATTGTCACGTGTCGAATTTCCACACGTGCAGAATTGATACGCGCTATGTGTTGATTTACAACGCGTAATATAGCCATGAATCACATGTCGAATTTCTATGCGATATATTGCCACTGGTCAAATTTCGACACGCGTCAAATTGTCACCATGTATCGAGTTAGCATTCGTTATATAGCCATGTGTTGAATTTCCACGAGTTATATTGCTACTCGCTGAATTATCATACGTTATATTACCACATGTTGTAATGCCTCACATTATATCACGGATTGCCGGGTTGTCTCGCATTATATTGCCACATATCAAAATATCTAACATTATATTACCAATTGCCGGGTTGCCTCGCGTTATATTGCCATATATCAAATTATCTAACATTATATTACCAATTGCCGGGTTGCCTCGCGTTATATTGCCACATGTCAAATTATCTAACATTATATTACTAATTGCCGAGTTGCCTCGCGTTATACTGCCACATGCCGGATTGCCTCGCGTTATATTGCCATCCATCCATACGTTATTCAACAATGTGTACGTGAAGTTGTAAGTTCTTTCTTTTTCATCTATCAATTTTTAAACTTGTCTATAGATTTCAGGAGAAACTAATTTTCAATTAATTTAAAATCCACTTGGTACTTACAAAATCATTGATACTACATGTCCATCACCACATATATGGACTGACATTAATATTTCTTTATAGAATTCCCTGACGAAAGTTTCAAGTGAACCGATTTCGTCGTGCTATGCGTTCTGAGGGATTTCCCCATATCGTTGCGACGGCTATAAAATACGTATGCATATAAAAATGCGGGGATGAAGAAAATAGATTCTATTGGGACGCGATAGAGAAGCGAACGAAAGGAAAGCTAAGCTTGTCGAGGTCCAATTATTCGCGAGATTCGGTTACGAGAAGCGACGTCACGCGCCAAGTCAGGACGGGAGAGCGGCTCGAGGGGTCCCTAGGAGCGTCGACACCATGGAGGAGGGGGAGGATGTAAGGTGACACCTCTGGGACAGGTCTGGCTTCCCGTCAAGAGCCCGTCCGAGATAATCATATTCATAATTCGCGAGTTCGCGGAACGTGCACCCGCGTCGTGCAAGAAAGGGACATTGTGGCGAAAGGTGACAGGTTATTTTTATTTTCACCTAGAAAAATCGCCGGGACCATCTTCGCCGGCTCGACAGAGAAACTGCAGGATTGTTGGAGCATTTTTAGCCGCAACGAGAGAAAATTACACGACAGTCATTTACGCTTTCTCTTCGTGAACATCGCAGACTTCGTAGATTTTTGTGGTGGAAAAATAAAATGTCTCATTTTATTAAACAACTTCGCTTTAGAGTGGACTACCAAAATTGTCCTCATCTTTCATGTCAAAAATTGTACGTATCGATTAAAAGATTGAAATAATTGATGACATGCAATGGTGGCATTCTAAGTACCAGCAATATTTTCGAATCACAATATGACGTGGTCGAATTTAAGCGAAGCCACGGAATTTCAAGCTGACCAGTCACAATCTCATCGTATCAAGACGTAGCTCGTCTTTATCCAGGACCACGATCAGCCCCCGGTTAATATGTAAAAATGTAAATGGTCCGGACGATCGACGTCCAACAGCGAAAGCGAGGTGTTCCGAAAAAAGTTGAGAAAAGATGACCGTTTCTTGGAACGGGCAAACTCAATCACCGGAGAATTGGATTCACCGAAAAGCGTTCACCGGAATCAATGATCTTCGGAAATTGCTGCGCGGACTTATTAAACTCGCCTCGTGGAAATCGCTGGATTCAGAAAATTAAAATCCGTCGAGATATCAAGGTATATATTCATGTTACCTGCAAAAATACAAGGAAAAAATCATTCGTTCAAATCTTTCACTTGAAATCTAACTTAATTAGTAATATCGTTTTTTATATCATGAACAATTTCATCTAAACCTCTAAATAAAATTATCCTAACATCATTCAAATCTATTTTTGTTTGAACTTCGTCTAAATAACTTTATATCCTAACGAATAATTTTGTTATATGTACTTATTTGAACTTTACCTACTTTTATCTGAGACCTAACTTAGCAAGTCTTTCATCAATTCTTCTTTGAACATAACCTTAAACTAATACATAATTTTATTACTTCTATTGATTTATTTTCGGTGAAAGTTTGAAGACCTTCAACAAAAGGAACTAAAATATCTTTAAACATAACCTCACTTTCAAGAACCTAATTCGAGGCTAATACATAATTCTATTATTCGTATCGATTTATTCTTGTTCAAGCTTCAAACAAAACTACCTTGAACGGAACAAGAGCAAACTTGTTTTGAACATAACCTAACTTCATCGGAAACTGCACCTCATCGAAAACTTAACCTTAAACTAATACATAATTTTATTATTTCTATTGATTTATTCTTGTTTAAAGTTCAAACAAGACCTTCAACAAAAGGAACTAAAATATCTTTAAACATAACCTCACTTTCAAGAACCTAATTCGAGGCTAATACATAATTCTATTATTCGTATCGATTTATTCTTGTTCAAGCTTCAAACAAAACTACCTTGAACGGAACAAGAGCAAACTTGTTTTGAACATAACCTAACTTCATCGGAAACTGCACCTCATCGAAAACTTAACCTTAAACTAATACATAATTTTATTATTTCTATCGATTCATTCTTGTTTAAAGTTCAAACAAGACCTTCAACAAAAGGAACTAAAATATCTTTAAACATAACCTCACTTTCAAGAACCTAATTCGAGGCTAATACATAATTCTATTATTCGTATCGATTTATTCTTGTTTGAACTTCAAACAAAACTCGAACAGAACATAAGCAAACTTGTTTGAACATAACTTCGCTCATCGAAAACAAACCTTAACCTAATACATGTTTTTAAATAATAAAATTCAAACTACCTTGAAACAGAAACTTTCAAATCTAAATATGTGTCAAATAAGTATATGCAAGACAAAAAATTGTAATAAAAATAAATGTATATAAACAAGAAAATTGCATGTTACATTCTAATTCACCATATATCGAGTTACCGATAACATCATCGATTGCAAATGAATCATAACGAAATAAAAGTATAACTCGGGGTCAAAATTGACCCGGTTGAAGGAGCGAGATAAATCGGGGGGTGAAGAGAAGGGGGATGCAGATGGGCCGTCAGCCTCTTTTCCGCAGGGTCCCGCAATAAATTTAAACGGGGCCAACAAGGGCCGGTTCGCAAGCGGCGATAACGATCGAACGAGCGTCAGAGAAGTGCTAAGTAACTACCGATCGTATCGGAGATAGAAGGCTTCGCTCGGCTGCAGGCATCCGTCCGGTGTGCGTGCCATGGTGCACCATGGAGCTTTTCTTCGCGCTATTGACGCGTCACCTAAAACGGTCACCGATACACACCGTGACGAACAATGGCCGACACGAACGGGCTAAACAGGACCCGCCGTTGTGCGTTTGACGTTTATGAATCGAATTTCTCGACGGGTCGTGAGCCGCACGATACGCGATCGGGGAGATACGCGACATGGGACCGATCTATGGCGATGACGCGATACGTCAACAGTTTCTGTAAACTGTTTCAACAGTTCGGCTTCATTGAGAAAACCGACGTCTTTCGTGCAGCTTCTATCGATATGTTTATTTTCCGGCATCGAAAGGGTTTGAAACTTGGGTGGGTACTTTACACGATCGATAAGGGGGTGATTCATTTAGGTTTGTAAATATTAAGAGAAGGTATTTATTTCGAATATTTTCGGATTGTTTTACTAAGTGGTCTTTTACTTCAGAATTAGGACGAAGTTGTCAATTAGAAAATTTCTCCTTCAAATTTATAAATAAAGGCTTTTAGATCTTAACTTGAGAAGTTAGAATGAAAAATTGCAATCTTCTAAAATCATTCCGTTAATCACAATTAATTCATAATCTAACAAGAAATTATAAATTGGACTTTAAGTTCATTTCTAAGTGCTACATTAGTTGATTAATTATTTAAAATTGTACAATGTTCATAAATTGTTATACGTTGAACCATGTCGAATATCTAAGAAAATCTGTATCTAACAATGATGGCATCAAAACAATATCAACGAGAGGAACAAGAACATCCCCGCATAAACAATTACAACCCGTGTTGAATGCATCAAATACAATTCTCTTAATTCCCCGTATCGTTGTTCGCGGTACACAACGCCGTATGCACCCTAATTTCATTCAGTCCCGCGATCGCCCCATAGAAATTCGTGCCGCCCGGTTCTAACCCACCAAACATATGTCAAAGATCTTGTCCCCCTACTGGTACAATGACACCGTGGAATTTCGTGCAGACGATTGGCTAGCCGTTCGTCCAATGAAACACGCGATCGTGGGGAGAGTTTTATGGGGGTTGACACGTGGTGAGTTTCGTGGGGTGGAATTTATGGGATTACTCGAGGCCGCTAACGCAAATGTAATAACTCGTCCCTCCTTCTCTATGGGGATTACAGTGGATTACATAAGGCACTTGGCACGTTTCAGAGACGTATTGAAATTTTTAAATAAACTCCAGACGCTTTTCGTGGAGCATTGCATATTATAATGAATATGAGATAGCAATATAATGTATAGTGTTACAAGTAGCAATTTAATACGTGAAAACTTGACGCTTGGCGATATAACGAGAGGTGATTCGGCGCATTGCGATTCAACGCGTGGAATTTTAGAACGTGGCGATATAGTATGTGATAATTTGACGCATGGAAATTCAGCATTCGGCGATATAGCAAGTGGTGATTCGGTCGGTCACCATTCGACGCGTGGCGATATAACGAGTGGTAATTTTACGCGTGGCAATATAACGAGTGGTAATTCTACGCGTGGCGATATAACGCGTGGAAGTTTGGAATGTGGCAATATAGTGCGTGATAATTTATCGCATGGAAATTCGGCATTCGGCGATATAGCAAGTGGTGATTCGACACGTCACCATTCGATGCGTGGCGATATAACGAGTGGTAATTCGGCGCGTTGCAATATAACGCGTGGAAGTTCAGTGTTTGGTGATATAACGAGTGGGAATTCGACGCGTGGCAATATATCGAGTCGTGCGTAGTGATTCCATGCCTAGCAATATAACGCGTAGGAATTGCACTAACGGCGATATAACGCATGGAAATTCGACACACGGCGATAAAGCGCGTGAAAATTTGAATCGTGGCGATATAATGTGTGAGTATGTAATGCACAGAAATTCAATAAACAACATAACGTGTGTGGGAATTCGTTGTATGGCAATATAACGCGTGGTAATTCGTGCATATTATTACAATGCGTGAAGTTCGACAATTGGCAATATAATCAATGGATCGTAACAAATAACGATGAGAATGTTCCCGCTGTGCATGAAACAGCAACTAAACTTTTGCTATAAAACATATCATATTCGCCACAGATATGATTACATAATTTCTTAATTGAACATGTCAGTTTGACACATGGCGTTATTAACATATACCGGTGGCCCCAATCGAAATTATTCTTCATATCACAAATCGGCAGTGACCCACACAGTAGTCAACGCGATAAACCTAGTTCTTTAAAATAGAAACTTGGTATTTAAGTTCAGTTAGCCAGACTGCAATAGGTGAATGGGTCATTTAACACCTTCTCGGGTTTCTCGTTACTTCAGATTGCTACACGTGTTTTCCAATAAATAATTCTTCAGGATTGCAAGAGTGCATTAGTATGCAAATGCGAAGGTATGTCCAACAAAATCTTAACGATGCATCACCAAATAACCGGGCGTTACAAGTATCCCGAGTGTCATTAGCGAGCCGACGATGTGCCAGGACCGTTAAAAACTTAATTTTCTCAATTTTGATATCGAATCCCATGGCCTATAGTCGTATTACCAGGTTGTCCTTTCTCTCGCAACGGCCAAGCTGCGGCTGTTGGCCGCACCGCTTAATTCCTGGCTAGAATTACAGGCAGCCAACGATCGACTATAGAGTCGCTCACCTGACACTTTGATTCATACTTGTTCTTCTATCTCTGCGTTCGATTTCGTTGATACGCTTTATCCTTTTCGAGACTTCAAAGGGTAAATCGAGTCTCGCTCAGAAGACGTAACCAGGTTAAAATCATACGATCAGGATGCGAAAGTGTCGGGAGAATCGTATACCGATTCCTTACGTGTACTCTAATACTATACCGATGACCTATTGTTAAGGAAAATTAAATTTTAAAATTGAAAGTTCAAATACTGCAGATTATACGTATTTGGGATAATTTGATAGTCATCTATGGAATTTAAAAAGGAGAAGAGAAAATCACAATTTCTTAACACTGTCTTCAACATCCATAATATTCTATGGGATAATACAAGTTTATTGCAATGAATTGACGTGCGTTATAATCATACATGTCGAATTGGAATGCGTTATATGACAGTACGTTATATTGCCATATTATGAATTTCCACGCGTTATATTGCTGTACATTGAATCGTTACATATTAAATTTTTACGTGTCGAAGTATCGTTTGTTATAGTTCCGTGTGTCGATCTTCCACCTGTTATATCGCCACGTGTCGATCTTCCTCTTCTTATATCACCACGCATTGATTTTCGACTTGTTATATCATCACTTGCCGATCTTCCACGTATTATATCGCCACGCATCGAACTTTTATTTGTTATATAGCCACCCACCGATCTCCTATTTGTTATATCGCCACGTACTGATATTCCACTTGTTATATCGCCGCATAGCGAATTTCCATTTGTTATATTGCCCCGTACTGATATTCCACTTGCTATATCGCCGCATATCGAATTTCCATTTGTTATATTGCCACGTACTGATATTCCACTTGTTATATCGCCACGCATCGCGCTTCCATTTATTATATCGCCATGCGCCAATTTTCCACTTAGTATTTCACCACGTGCTGACATCCTGCTTGTTATATTACCAGGCGCTGAACTTCCACGTATTATATCGCCACACATCGAGCTTCTATTTGTTATATCGCCACCCACCGATCTCCTATTTGTTATATCGACACATATTGATCTTCCACTTGCTATATCGCCACATATCCAATTTCCATTTGTTATATCGCCACGTACTGATATTCCACTTGTTATATCGCTACGTATTGCACTTCCATTTATTATATCGCCATGCGCCAATTTTCCACTTAGTATTTCACCACGTGCCAATCTCCTGCTTAACCTAATCAAGCGCTGAACTTCTTGTTATATCGCCACCCATCAATTCTGTAGATACATATCGAATCATCTCGCGATATATCGCCATATCAAGTTGCCGACTACACATCGAATCGTGACGCATCACGTTATCTACCACAGAAGGTAAGTTCTCAACGAACCTAATATATCGCCACATCGGAGAGGGTTCGATGGCAATATAACGAAGCCGTGGCGCGTGCACGAGCAAGCAGAGGAGCGTTTAGCGTGCGACGAAACGGAGCTTCAACGTAATGATATGGTTTTCGGTTTCTGTATTGAAACACGATTCTCAGTGGGGTAGGTCAGCGATGCGGTGCGAGTACGAGCTGTGTGCGCCACGAGCACCGGGAGGAGGACGCACACGCGTCGCGGTGGTGGCTCGCGTCGAAACCAGCGAACGAGCGCGTAATTTGTCGTAGGAAAAGAATGTCCTTCAGCTGTCGCGTCGGGGATTCTGAATGGACCCTGCTGGTGACTGGAGATTCCAGCTGTTCGCGCGTACACGCGCGGCTTCCTCTTCGTCCAGGAAGCTGCTCGCCCGCGCACCTTCGCAACCCTTCTTACAATTCTTCCTAGTTTCCTTATCGACACACCACGGACTTTCCTCCATTTATCATATACCCAAGTCCATAATGTTTAACCAAATGTCTTATTTATTTTAACTTTTGAATTCAATGATTGATAGAGTACATTTGAAGTTCAAGTAAAGTTGAAGTGTTTTATTAAATTTGCACTACTTTTGTGGTGATATGTAATCTGCAGGTAAGATATAATTTTGTACAATTGTAACTGTGTAATGTATAATCATATCCAGGTTGTGCTTATGTAATATAAATCATACGTAAAACTTGTACATGCATATATACGTATGAGATGTCATAGCAAAGTATAATATAATTTTATAAAGTGTAAAATCCTTGTAATTGTGAAATGTAATTACATAGTCTACCAATGTCCCAACCAACAAATATCTGATTAAAAGATTCGGTAATTTTCCAACAGATTCAAAGAGTCTATTCTAAGAGTTGTTGCTACATACCAGACCACTGAAATCGTACTCCACGTCGTCAATGCATCCCCTCTCGTTCACCCCGTAACACCGACCACATTTTCCCGCTGCTTGTCGAGCACCGATTGCCTCCGAAAACCGCGTTTCGCGTTCGCGATCGCCGATTGCAAAATGCGATTTCGCGGTTTTCGCTGCGGTGTTCGCCGACTGCGGATTCGGATAACATAATGTTGTTAGCAAATCAGTATAGCACGGAATTAGAAAACTACCAACCTGTACGGCCACATTTTTACTAGCGATCTTTCATGTAACCGATGCACGGTACTTCTACAGAATAAAAATCGTGTCTGCTAAATGTAAATTAATAAATGTCTGATGTTAATTAGTTAATTCCATTTAATTTCGTTAATAAATATTTCACGTTAATTTCATCGATAAATGTTTGATATTAATTTAATTGATAAGTGTTTGATGTTAAACTTTAATCATAACTGTTTTGTACAAGTTTCATTAATAAATTCTGGACATTAATTTAATTCATACATGTAATTTAATTAATAAACGTCTTTCACTAATTTAAGTTGACAAATGTTTGTTATTGCTTTGACGACATAACCTGGTGATTTTTTGGACAAAAATTAAGATGTTTGTATTATCTAATGCAAGTACAATATATTTCCCTTTCAACATCAATTTACTGCATTTTACTGTATCAATTTTCCATCAACATCTGCAAGTCGGTCAACATATTCGAGATTAAAAATTGCATTTTAATAAAACTATGGTTACACTATGGTCTAATAAAAGTACACGTATCTGGGTCACCCGTTTTTAATGGAGATTTGAGACCTTATAGAGAAATGTGAAGTTAAAGAACGGAACGAATGTCGATGTGGAAGGCAACCAATAATAGAAAGAGTTCAGAAAGCGCGGGCCCGAGAAACGAGGAACAGACAATTGGCGAATGCGGGACAAAATTGTCCACGTTGGTTACATAATGGGCCTCCTCATGCTTCGTCAAATGGTGGGCAGTGCGAGTATTTAGATGAGTTGACTCCAATTGGCGTACGTACCGTGAGAATCCAGTATCTAGCGCGTGGACCGTGTGTGAACCGACTGGACGGGGAAGAAAAATGGGTGAACTAATCATGCAAATTGGGTACAAAGTTACGTAATTCTGCTTTATCTTTAGCTAGTCCATCAGAATCACGAATTCGCAACGTTTTCACGATTGAAAATTCATCAAAATCGTATTCGTACTTTATGAACGTTTATTATGATAAAATCTTCTTTCGTTATTTATAAATATGGCGGAGTACTGTAACAACGTGTTTCGCAGATAATAGCGATCTAAGTGTCTCGCAGAAAATCGTAAAGTGTCTGGCAAGTTTTCATATTTTATGAAACGAGACGAGTCATCCTTATTATGTGGTCTCAATGGGTCAAGTATCGTGTCACTCAATTTCACCGTCTAGCTCTTAGCCAGACGTCTATTGAAAACAGTGACAAATTCGTGTTTTACTACGTTCAGAAATTCTTCGTAAATCCTAATCAAAATTTACGATATATCATTTTTTACGATTTTCAAAATATTTGCAGTGTACTATTTAGAAAAATGTAAAATAACATTTTCATCATTATATAGATAGTAATCTTTGTAATTACCGACTGTAATGCATAATTTTATTCTTCAGATTTATTTATTCTTGTTTGAAACAGAAACCTAACCTAATTTTGACAGGGAACCAAAATTTTACAGGGTAGGTTAAGATACTTTATGTTAACATAAGTTATCAAGATCTTAGCACGAAGAATAATAAACACTGTGATAAAATTATAGCAGATTAATTGCACGATAGGAGACGGATTAACATATGCGATTATTAATAAAGATGGTTTGATTTAATATGGTATTTGTACTAGACGGAAATTCGCATATATTTACATTTGATTTACTTAATTTTAAATATTCCGCCCAAGTTTTAATTTTAATTTCTAATTTTAAGTTTCCAACTCGTGTTCTACATGTATTCTACACATGTTCTACATGTATTCTACATATTTTCTACACATGTATTCTACATATTTTCTACACATGTTCTACATGTATTCTACATATTTTCTACACATGTCTTACATGTATTCTACATATATTCTATACGTATTCTACATGTATTCTACACATGTTCTACATGTATCCTACACATGTTCTACATGTATTCTACATGTTTTCTACACATGTCTTACATGTATTCTACATATATTCTACACGTATTCTACATGTATATTACTGTGAAAATAAAATATTGCACGACAAAATTATCACACTGTATATTGTACAAAATGACCATTAGTATAATAGTATAGTAGCATAATAACATAGTTGTATAGTAATATGTACATAATGTACACAATAGTAACATAGCGATGTAGTGAAAGAGTAGGATAAATGATAGTAGTATAATATTATAATTGTATAATAATAGTATAGTAGTCTGTTGGAATAGTAGAACAATGGGATATAGAATTACAATATAGTAGTATAGTTGTGATGTACTATGGATGAATAATAATAACATAGTGACAGAATAGTGGTACCATTATTATCAGTAGTTGTAGTATAGTAAGCAATATAGTAGTCGTACAGTAGTATAGTATAGTATGCTAGTAGCATGGTAAATTAGTGGCACAGTAGCATAGCACAATAGTAACGCCTAAACGTATAATAGTAATATAGCGGAATAGTGACATATGACACCATTATAGTAGTATAATAACATAGCAGAACACTATTTCATAGTAACATAGTAGTATACCTACACAGTACAATTAATGCAATAATAAAATATTAGAATAGTGGTAACATTGTACTATAAACCATGGAACCGAGCAGTGAAATAGTAGAGTATAATAGTAGAATAGTAATAAAAAGGTACTAGTAAAATAATAAAAAATACGAAAACCAATATGAGAATAACAGTCTCCCTAAATATGAATTTCGAAATCTGAGAAAGGTATCCCATCCTCGTGTGCTAGTAGACTAGTAAAATAGTACAATAGTACCAATAAAAAAGTACTATATAGTAAAATAATGAAAAATACGAAAACTAATATGAGAATAACAGTCCCCCCAAATATGAATCTCTAAATCTGAAAAAGGTATCGCATCCGTATGTCCTATTTCCCTGCCAGTATCAACTACGTAAATTCCCGTGAAAAATCGGTGAAAAAAAAATCGCGCGGACAATCGGCGTGGTGATTGGTCGAACGTGTAGAGATTTGCCGGAGGAACGGAAGAGGGTTCGGAACGATTATGCAGCACGACACGGTGCGCAACGAGGAGGAGCAGCGCAGTGCACGCTGCGAGCAATGTGCGAGGCTTCGCGCGGCCGTCAATTACGATTAATTAGAGCGGAGACTGACAGCGGACGCAGCGACGGCTACTTAATACTTTAACTTGTCCCCAACCCTACAACAGCCGTTCACTTCCTCCGTCGTCGACGGCGACGAGCGAGAACTCGTCGCGAGCCTCTGCATCCCTTTTTGCTCCTCTTCGGCTCGGTCTTCATTCACGAAACGTGAGAGCCCTCGAAGAAAGGAAGGAAGGAAACGACGGAAATTCAAGCTCCTGGCGAACGCGTGCGAGGAGCCATAGTTAATTCCCCGTTACGTATTACCCGATTCCACCTGCGATAATCGCAAAAATTGTAAAAGTTACACAAATTTATTCGACGTTTGAGGAGCTTGACTAGGAGCTCTTCTAACGTGTAACTTGTATTAATTTTGTTCTTTTACGAATCTTGTGGTTATCAGATTTGGAATATGTAACAGTGAATGCACGTTTCTGTCAATTTATCGATTGGCGACAGTTTTATTGGCACCTGCGTTTGTGGTAGTAGGTTGAACTGAACGAGGAAGCGGCGATTAATAAAGGCAATTAACGGAAGAGAAACGTCTATAGACTCGCGACAGTCACCAAATTGAGCGTTTAAATAGTTGGCGTAGTTATTTCTCGGTATTTTTATTACGAAAACTGACGTGGGGATATAAGTACTTTGGTATAGAGGATTCTAAGCGTATAGGGATTTAGCGATTATAGGAATCTGGGGTACGGAGATTTGGGAATATAGGGATTTAGGGATCTAGGATCTAGTGATATTGGAATTTCGAAATATAGGGATATAGAAATCTAGGGATAGAAGGATCTAGGGATATCGAGATATCGGGATCTAGAGATATAGGGATCTAGGGATATAGGGAGATAGGGATTTCGGGATATAGGGATTTCTGGATCTAGGGATTTCGGGATCTAGAGATTTCGAGATCTAGGGATTTCGGGATATAGGGATTTCTGGATGTAGGGATTTCAGAATCTAGGAATTTCAGAATCTAGGGATTTCGGAATCTAGGGATTTCGGAATTTATGGATCTAGGGATTTTTGGATCTAGGGGTATCGAGATCTAGGGATATCGGGGTCTAGAGATCTAGGGATATAGGAATACAGGGATCTAGGGATATAGGGATTTTGGGATTTAGAAATCTAGAAATTTGGAAATCTAGAAATCTAGAAATCTAGAAATCTATGAATCCATCGATCTAGGGTTCTAGATAAAGATATCTAGAAATCTAGGAATTTATGAATCTTGGGATCTAGAAATTTAGAAATCTAGAAACAGAAAATTAGTGATAAGATCCAGAAGTTAATAAATGTAGATTTCGAAGTAACATGCTCGCCGGTTCTGCCTTGATGGTACAAACATAGATTGCAAGTAATATAAAATGCTGAATGAGAAACATAAGTTTGGTAATTAAACAATTGTATCCTTGATAATTGCTGTGTCAGATAACGCGTTAATAATTAACGTCGAGTCGTCGATAGAAACTGAAATTAACATTCGTTGCATTATTAAACGGGCAGGATTATGTTTTTAGAAACAAAAAAAAAAAGAAATCTCTTATCAGAAGTAACTCGATGAATTGCAGATGCACACACATCGTGTTTCACGGTTTCGGGATTCCACTCGTCACGCACCGTATCTGACTCGTAATAATAACAGTGATTTTCTACTCGTTATAACCTGACTACAACCTCGACTCGTAGGTAATTGCTCTTGTTAATGGCATTTCGGTTGAAACGAAACAAAATAAAGATATCGGAGCTGATTTTATTCCTAAATAAACACGTAATCATCACGTGCTATTTTTAATATGGTTCACAAATCAACTGTTCAACGAGTTGTTTCGCATATTGTTTCGTCCTTATGAATTTGTTAACAGATAGAAGTTTTAATTAAACGCGTTCGATTATTTCGCTTGAATATGTACGGCTTTTAAAGCGGTAATTAAATCCTTCTGAAATACTGTATTTAATTATTAGTTCTCTCGAGGAATATACTGTCTACGTATGTCCATCAAGGATCATAATGCATTTGCAGCATAATACGATACATGATATCTAGTTGAATTTTAGAGACAATAAGCTAGTTTGTAATAGCGTTATTTACGAATTCTTCGAATAGTTTTCGTTAAATATTAAATTTCACGTTCATGTAGTACTTTTGTCTTCAAGTCCCATTATATTTCTTATCGTGTCATTTTTTCAATTGTTCATTTTCTGCTGCGTTTAATGAAATAATTATGTAGTTTTCATGAAATATTAAGCTTTAAATTTATGTAACACAAGTGCAAGTTTATAATACTATGTCATGAAATCGTGTCAGATTTTTCATATGTTTTAACATCATTATATAGTCATTCAAGCTTTAAATTGATGTAAGTGCAAGTTTATAATAATTTTATGTAATGAAATCATGTTAGACTTCATGTAGATTTGAAGTAAGTGACTGCTTTGAAATAAGTGATTGTTATAACTAGTTATCAGACATTTTTTCTTGAGGTCATTGATGAAATGATTATTCAATTATTTTGGTCAAACTTTAAGTTTTAATTTGATGTAACACAAGTGCAAGTTCATAATACTTTTATGTCATGAAGTTTTATGTTATTGAATCCTGTGAGACTTTTTATATATTTTAATATCAGTGATTGCTTGTTATAATCAATAATCAGTCATTTTCTGTTGAAAATGTTAATGAAGTAACATAGTCATTTTTATAGAACTTCAAGCTTTAAATTGATGCAACACAAGTACAAGTTCACAATACTTATGTCATGAAATCTATTTTTATGTCATCAAATCACATCACAGTTTTTACATATATTAAAATAAATGATTGCTTGTTACAATTCATAATCAGTCATTTTCTGTTGAAAATATCAATGAAGTAGTTGTACAGTCAATTTTATAGAACTTCAAGCTTTAAATTAATTAACACAAGTACAAGTTCACAATACTTATGTCATGAAATCTATTTTTATGTCATCAAATCACATCACAGTTTTTACATATATTAAAATAAATGATTGCTTGTTATAATTCATAATCAGTCATTTTCTGTTGAAAATATCAATAAAGTAGTTGTACAGTCAATTTTATAGAACATCAAGCTTTAAATTGATTAACATAAGTGGAAGTTCACAATACTTATGTCATGAAATCTATTTTTATGTCATCAAATCACATCACAGTTTTTGCACATTTCAAAATCAGTGATTGCTTGTTATCATCAATAATCAGTCATTTTCTGTTGAAAATATCAACGAAGTGGTTGTACAGTCAATTTTATAGAACTTCAAGTTTTAAATTGATTAACACAAGTACAAGTTCACATCACGTCAGACGTCCATACCTGACATCAACGACTTAACCTTAATTCCTAACCTTAAGCCATACTCTTAAAACATTAATAAAGACTTTCATCGGCGAACTTCCATCGAATAAATATAGAACAATGAACACTCTGCCATGACTGTTGATGAAGATGTTGATCAAGCAGAAAGATCGGAAGTTCTGAAAGCAGGAAAGTCAGTGGAAGTCGAAAACCCGTTGGAGTGATTGCTGCTCGTTGGCAGTCTCCTTGGTTAATTGAGCCATTGTCTAGGTCCGGTTAGGCACGTCTAAGAGCCTAATGGCCGTTTCCTAGAGACGCGCCAGCCCGAGTACAGAACGAATTAGAATAATTCGTTCCGTCTGGCTGCGTCACTAGATCACGCACACAACTATTCTCGTCCCGTCGAAATAAGAAAAAAAAAACCTTGTCCTCCCTTTTGCCAAGAATCGACGGTTTAATTTCGAGTACAGTTTAACCTCCGCTTCGGCAGCTACGCGTAGATATTACATGTATCGATGCTTTTGCACATATCACTTTTATTCGAACACGCGGGTGTTTTTCATTAAAACCGAACCGCACCACTCAAACGCTGTTTTATCGTCCTCCCGGTCGTTCCTGGCTGAACGTAAATATTTTATGGCCGGGAAAAAGGAACAGTGCAAAACGTCCGGAGTTTCGACCGTTTGTTTTCGATTTTGATAATAGTCAACCCGTGTAACTTGCAAAATAGCACGAGGTTTTCTGATAAAATATTTCATGCGTGTATATGGTTTATTTGAAAATTTATTGTGGACGAACTTGCAATATAGTAAGAGGTTTTCTGATCAAATATTTCACGTGTGTACATGGTCTATTTGAACATTTACCGTTGTAACTTACCGGGAGAATAGAATAACGTTTTCTGATAAAATATTTCACGTGTGCATATGGTTTATTTGAAAATTTATTGTGGACGAACGTGCAATATAGTACGAGGTTCTCTGATAAAATATTTCATTTGTGCATACGATTTATTTGAACATTTGTGGATGATTGTAGATCTGACGTAGGATTTCAATCACCGAACTTCAAAGGATTTCGAAGTATCTCATGAGACTTTAATACCTAGAGAAATTTATAGTTTGCATAGGAGACTGTGAAAGAGGACATAATGACTATGGAGACTTCTATTGTCTATAATAATTTGAAGTCCGTAGGATTCAGCGTATAGATAGAATATTCGCATCGACTTGACGTTTATGAGTCATGACATTTATAGAAATCAGCTTTCAGTATTCATATGTGACTTATCTATGGCTTACAGTACCCATATAGCTTGTATGTAGCATTTAGCTTTAATATGGGACCTAGTGTTCATATAGGAACCTATGGATCTATAGGACCTAGTGTTTACATAGAAACCCATGGATCTATACTGGTGTTCACATAGAAACCTATGGATCTGTAAGATTTAGTGTCCACATATAATCCTATGGACCTATATGACCTAGTGTCCATATAGAAACATATGGATCTATACTGGTGTTCACATAGAAACCTATGGATCTATACTGGTTTTCACATAGAGACCTATGGATCTGTAGGATCTAGTGTCCACATATAATTCTATGGACCTATATGACCTAGTGTCCATTTAGAAACCTATGGATGTATACTGGTATCCACATAAGACCTAGTATCCATTGAACCTAGCGTCAATTGAGGCCAATACCTGTAGCACCTAAGATCTGTAGGAGCTAGTATAGAACTTAGCAACCCATAGGACCTAATTTCCATTAGATCTAACATTCATGTGATAGTATTCATAGGATCTAGTGGTCATTGAATATGTCATGTATTGAACCTAGTACTCATATGACCTAGGATCTATAGGACCTAGTATTACTGGACTTAGTATCTATAGAATCTGGGAACCTATAGAACCTAACTTCCATTAGATCTGACATCCATATGATCTAGTATTCATAGGACCTAGTGGTCATTGAACATGACATGTATTGAACCTAGTACTCATAGGACCTAGGATCTAGAGGACCTAGTATTACTGGACTTAGTATCTATAGAATCTTGGAACCTATAGAACCTAACTTCCATTAGATCTGACATCCATGTGATCTAGTATTCATAGGACCTAGTGGTCATTGAACATACCATGTATTGAACCTAGTACTCATAGGACCTGGTATCTATAGGACCTAATATATTATAGAATCTGGTAATTTATAGGACCTAGCATCTACAGGATCTAACATCCATTGGACCTAGCACCCATAGGAGCCCATAGAACCTAGGATCTTCATGATCTACCACCATCCATAAAAGTGAAAATAACTAAAATAACTAAAAAGTGAAAATAAAGGTAATGGTTTAACAAAATAACATTTGCAGTAATAAAAAATATATATTCACATAATAAAATTCTTTTACCAATAACGAAAATTGTTGACTCGTTATGTGAAGCATAAACGAGGCATAAAGATTTTCAGTATCGATAGAAACAGACAAGGTATCGATATTCTTGGAAAAGCCCGAAAGACCTCGAGGAACGGCTCCCCCTTTTTTATAATTTCTAATTTCATTACGCATTCTCGAGCAGCCCCATAATGGCCTCGATACCCCATAGGCCATCTGGCACGATCTTCCAGGATCTATATCTACATATCGATCGAGTATAATCGATCAGGGATCGATCGACGGAACTACCATTGAAACGAACATGAACGGTGGAGCTTGTTTTATGGTCGAAAACCTTGTAATCTTGCTATAATCGAATTTACATGGCAAATTGTATGAGCAGCTACGCTTCTTTTTTTCTTGTTTGATGGAAACAATGTTGCATACACTTGAATATTTTTTTTTTAGAGTAGTTGGTCTACATATTCGTGTATTACTTTATATTCCTATGTTTGTAGATTTACAGATTATTAGATTTTTAGATTTCTAGGTTCCTAGATTCGTAGGTTCCTAGATCACTAGGATTTCTAGGATCCTAGATTTCTGGTTATTAAGACTCTTAGATTTCTAGATTTTTAAGTTCCTATATCTCCAAATTAGTATATTTCCAAATTGCTATATCTCCAAATTGCTATATCTCAAAATTGATATATCTCCAAATTGCTACGTCTCCAAATTCCTATATCCCCAAATTGCTACATATCCAAATAACTATATCTCCCAATTGTTATATCTCCAAATGGCTACATCCCTAAATTGCTATATCTCCAATTTCCTACATCCCCAAATTGCTATATCTCCAAATTGCTATGTCCCTAAATTCCTGTATCTCCAAATTGCTATATCTCCAAATGGCTACATCTCCAATTTCCTACATCTCCAAATTGCTATATCCCCAAATTGCTATATCTCCAAATTGCTATATCCCCAAATTGCTATATCTCCAAATTTCTATATCTCCAATTTCCTATATACCTAAATTCCTATATCCCCAAATTATATTCCCAAATCTCTACATCTCCAAACTTCTACATCCCCAAATTTCTAAAATCCGAAATTCCCATATCTCCAAATCTCGATATCTCCAAATCCTACCGCAACAAAACTACATAACCCAAGTCCCAAAATCCCTAGATCAGTATACAACCCATATCTCCACATCCCAAAATCTGTATCCAACCCAAAACCGCCATAAATCCTTATATTCCAAAATTTTATATCTCATATCCCAAAGTCCCTATCTAAGTCCCTGTATCCCCAAATCCCCACCATCTTTATATCCCAATATCGAAAGATAAATAAAATAACTTCCAGCGATTTTAACCTCGTGTTCAACGTGTTACAGTCGCAACGAAACGTTTCGTCGTTAAGAAGAACAGATACAATTGAAACGTATAAATACGATCTAAACTAGAGAGGGGAGTGTTTCGTATCGCAGCCATGGTTTGCTGAATAAGATTTTTTCCAGGGAGAGCCTGCGGCAGGGATCGTACAGGCGTCGATAAGGCACACATTAATTGAAGAACAACATCCGGTTAAGAGTCGGTGGCCATAGCCGTGACATCATTGTTTACGACAGCACGAAAATGGAATGAAACGAACGGTAATTTTCAAGTGATAACGATAACGGGAATTCGATCGACGATCTATTCTCGCGAGGATTTATTAGTCAACGTTAATTTATACAAAGAAACGTCCCGATATTCTATACCGTGAGGACGACACGTCTGCGATTGAATTCTTTATGGATGTTGACTATGGACGCGGTTTTAGAATCACCGAAAATATACGTACTTCGACGGTACATAATACGCGGATTGACAGCGATTGATGCGTTTAATACGTTTCGCGTTTCATTCGGAATTGTTCAGAAATACGCTGATATTGAGTGGAAACTGTCTGATCTTATATCTCTTTCGATTACATTCGTTAAAGAATTTTTAGCTTGCAAAATTAGCTAACAAATTTTTTTAATTTTTAGCTTTCTTTAATTTTTTTAATATTTAGTTCGATTTGTCGTACGCGATTGTTTCAATTAAGGGTTCAATTTTGACGCAGAAATAAAATGGAGAACTGTATGGAAAAGGGATCATCGAGTTTACCAGGTACATTTTTGAAATATTGACAAATTATGGTTTTAAACGAAATACTTTTACAAGGATGACTCAAAATTTAATATAGAAATTAATGCAGAGAACTGTTCATGAAATAGAACTATTCTTTATTGACGGTTAACTGCGGTATTCTTCTTCTTCAAACAAAATGTCGACCACAGTTTTCAACGCTTACGAATTACGTTTTATTCCTGTGAATTGAATCCTACAAATACAAATTCCTACAAATTGTACATATCGTTACGAATACATCATTATACATATATCATCTAACAGCGAAATAAAACACCATTGTAAAACTCCCGATCGAAAATATCCGAACCATTTTATGCAAGAGACAAGTCAGCAAAAGAGCCAAGTTCATTTCGCGAGTGGCAGAGTCATCAAAGGAAGGGTCGGAGACCCAGGGTCATCGAAGGAGGGCCACGTTTTACGATCTTCTTTAGACCGACAGAAGGCACACGATCAGCAGTCGATCAGTATCGAAGAAGGAAGAGAGAGAGAGAGAGATAATGTGGAAGCTGGCTAGAACGAATGGCTGTGCCAAATTAACCATGATTTATGGGGACCGTTGGCCGATATTCCATTCTATTAACATCGCATTATCCGTCCGTCAAATTACACGCGAACGAGCCGGTTTTTCGGGAGCCGCTCCTGGCACAAAGTAATCTTTGCGTTAATCGTTTCGTTATCTTCATCTCTGAGTGCGTATCGTGCAATTTCGTCTAGTCGGCTATTAACCTTGCATCGCTGACGGCGCTGTTCTATGTTAAAGTTCCGGAGAGTCGGCGACGCATTAAACTGGTGTAATACTGTAGCTGAGATATGCTCTTTTATCGATTGACTATAGCAGATTTAGTAAGATTTAGGACCATATGGTTCGATAGTAGTTATTTCCATGGGATTTCATTAGAAATCAATTGTGGTTCGATTCCATGCAACGCAGTTAGAGGTGATTTAGTTCGAGGGGTTGCATGGTTCAATTTGACGTGATTAAATCTCGTGTGTTTCGATCTGGTACGATTACATTTCAAGTAGTACGAGTTTCAATTTATTGTGATTCAATTCTATGTGTTTCAATTCTCAGTGATTCAATTTGAAGTATATTATTTGCATATGATTCAATTTTATGTATTTCAATTCCTTACGATGCAATTTGAAGTAGATTAATTTTACGAGTTTCAATAGCTTGTGATTCAATTACACTTTCTTCAATTTTAGGCGATTCCAGGAGTTTCAATTCCTTGTGTTTCATTTTCAAGTAGGTCAATTTCATGATTTTAAATACCTTGCAATTCAATTCTACGTATTTCAATTCCTAGTGATTCAATTACACTTTCTTCAATTTTAGGTGATTCAATTCCGTGAGTTTCAATTCCTTGTGATTCAATTTCAAATAGGTCAATTTCATGATTTTACCTTGCAATTCAATTCTACGTATTTCAATTCCTAGTGATTCAATTACACTTTCTTCAATTTCTCCTGATTCAATTCCGTGAGTTTCAATTTCTTGTGGTTCAATTCTACGTGCTTTAATTCATCACAATTCAATTTGTAGCAGATCAGTTCCACGCGTTTCAATTTAAAAAATTTCAATTCATCATGATTCGAATTGAGCAGTTCTACACGATTCAGTGCCACG
Source organism: Megachile willughbiella (assembly GCA_945859595.2). Lineage (NCBI taxonomy): Eukaryota > Metazoa > Arthropoda > Insecta > Hymenoptera > Megachilidae > Megachile > Megachile willughbiella. The sequence goes on along the minus strand of OX243798.1, from coordinate 11,180,745 downwards.
TCATAACGTATTTCAATTCCATATCGTTCAATTCAACAATTTTCAATTCCCCATAATTGAATTCGATACGTTTCAGCACTACACAATTCAATTTTATCAATTTCAATTCTTTTCAATTCAGTACGATTCAAGTAAATTCAATTCAAAACGTTTCAATTCATCACGATTCAATTTAACACATTTCAATTCACCTGAATTCAATTCATCACGATTCAGTTTAACACAATTCACCTCAATTCAACGCAATATAATTGAATTCAACTAGATCAGTTTAATACGATTTATTTCCATTCAATTCCGTTCGACACAATTCAATTACTAGCCAATTTAACATCCAACAATGGAAGCCAATTTACCGTATCTAAAATATCATTTTATAACCAGTATCAAATTAATCTCATTGATTTTTAATCTAAAACCTAGAAGCAATAAAAACTCAAGTACCGCTACAACGGTAAGCCTATAAATTTACATAGATTTTTTATTCGATTGCACTTGAAATTCCATATCATGAACATTACCGCATTATTAGTTTTTGATTATCGTTACTGTGGCCAGGTGCATAGGCATGCGATTCGAAGCGATCGATCACCGATCGACACTTTATAGCCCAGAATAGGTCTGGTGTACAATGTTGCTCTCTATTGGTCGGTTACATATTGCAACATTATACGTACAAGCGAGCATCGAGTTGCAAACTGCAATGCGTGCGCGCGTATTAATTAATGCGCTCGTATCCTCATCGTAGTACACGTGCCAGAGCAAGATAGACTTATTTCAAACATTCGATGAATTTCGTGGCTTAACAAGGGTAAGTATTGTGCCGCGATGGGATTCGATCAACAAATTTTTGGTGTTAATTGAGGAAATTTGATAGGGTATCGTTGACCGTTCTAACTAAGATTAAGGATAATAACGGATAATGGCATAACAAGATTCAATTTCATTAATTAATCGATATCATTTCATATTTATCGACTTCTGTACAAGTATAGTTTCTATTATACGGTCCTTGCTTGCAGTATTTTGTGGATTATGTCTTTTGGAATGTTATAAATTCAATAATATTATTTTTTATTTTGAGAATGACCACAGTTGTATATAGGGGTAAAAGCATTTTTCAGCGTCTTTTGATTTATACGACAGAAATTTTCTAATTTCCATATTTCCTACATTCTCTAATTTTCGAATTTCCCAATTTTTTAATCCACAATTCTATTTGCTTCTCAAATTTAATTTCCATGTTTATAGTTTTGACATTTTTCATTTTCCAGATTTTTAAATTTCTGACTTTTGAATGTTCACAGTTCTAAATCTTCAAACTTCCAGAATTCTAAAATTTCGAAATCCTTAAAAAACTTAAATCCATAAATTCTAAAATCTGTCTATAAGTTCCTACGTCCCAAATATTCAAACCTACCAAATCTAAATTCCCAAATCCCCAAATTTAAAAAAATATGAGCAAATAAAATACCCTCGAATTTCTCAATAAAACTTTACGAACCCTAAATTCTAAAATCTGCGAACAATTCTAAAAACGTCATAAATTAAATATAAAAATTAGATCCCCACAAAAGAAAAAATCTGAAACCTTGCAAATTTTCTATTTACCATGCATTACCTAAAAACGTCCATTACGTGCTTGCACAAAAAACGTTTAAAAATCCCCGAAAAAATCCAGCATCATGAAAAACTGCGAGTCTCGAAGAACACCCAAGCGAGGAGGGTGGACGATGACAGACGCGTGCACAAAGCCGTGGCCGGAAAAAAGCAAAAAGCAAGTGGAGAAGCAAGAAGAAGAAGACGAGTACGAAGAAGAAGAGAATGGCTCCAGGAGGAGCATCGCGTATGAGCGTAGCTCGTGTCCGGTCACCCGTTAAGAAGGAAGCTCGGGACCGATGTCGAAGATAAGACGGGGACGTGTCCCTCTCTCCGTGGTATTCTTGGACGAACCCGAAGTGGTACCGAAGTTTTCGGGGGACCAACGTGCCGGGCCCTCACGTAATCCACGGATACGTCGCGACGAATTTGTACGTCTGGCCAATGAGCCAGAAACCACCCTGTGTACCCTCGTTTCGCGTTCACCGTTCTCTTTTGCCGGGCTCTCTTCTCTCTCCTCGTGCACGCCGCGCACCGAACAGAGAGAAGCCACGAAACTGGGGGGACCCGCTTCAAAATGGCTACCGTCCGCATCGGTGGACACCCGATGTAAACTACGGACGCTCGAGGGCCTCTTTTCGGACGTGATTGCTTTTCACCGGAATCGGGAATGATTGGGTCGATCTAGAAACTGACCGAGTGAAACGATTTGAAACGCGAAGGAAATCGGGTTAGGGACTGCGGTGAATTCGGGGGAAAATTTTGACTGTGGACACGTAGAGTTATACTTTGGATTATGTTTATAAATTGTTCGAGTTACTATTTGAGAAATTTTAGAATTTTCAAGGTTCCTTAAATTACCGAACTGTCAAGTTTCCGAAACTCCTCGAATTTAGGACTCTGAGTGTTCAATTTCCAAATCCCAAATTTCTGTCTTCCACACTTCTCAAATTTCTAATTTTCACACTTCTGAAATTTTCAAATCTTAAATCTTTAACATCCACACTTTCCAAATTTCTAAATTTTCTAGAAGCAACGTGGTTATATTTGACAGATGCATTATTTCTGAAACTAGGAAATTTGGGGTACCTTAAACTAAAATTCTGGTTATTCCAATAAATCCTGAGCACGGATTTGATAGACCTACTGTATATATATATTAATAGTACTTGACTTGATCATCCCGGGATAATTATCTAATATTCTGGGCTAATTTAGCTAGGTGGAATATTAGTAGAGGTAGGAATTACTGTTATGGGTCAACTGAGAAGACAGTATCTACTGTGTACGTGAATAGTATTTGAGTTGGCCATCCAAAGATGATTCCTAACTTCCTGAGCTAATTTTGCTAGGTCGAATAATATTAGAGTTAGAGACAACTGTGTTAGGTCAACTAAGAAGACAGTATCTACTGTGGATGGTGTTTTGATCATTTAAAGACAATCATCTAGCTAGGTCAAAAGGTAGTAGAAATAGAGTTAACTGTTCTTGTCAACTAACAAGACAATACTGTATACTCGGATAGTGCTTTGATCATCCAAAGACGATCATCTAACTTCAAGAGCTAACTTATTTAGGTCAAAAGGTAGTAGAAATAGGGATAACTGTTCTTGAGGTTAACTAAAGACAATACTTACTGTACAGTCGGATGATGCTCACTTTGATCATCCAAAGACCAACTTCATGAGCTAACTTAGCTAGGTCAAAAGCTAGTAGAAATGGGGATAACTGTTCTTGAAGTCAATTAAAGACAATACTTACTGTACACTCGGATGGTGCTCACTTTGGTCATCCAGAGACCAACTTCATGAGCTAAGTAGTAGGAACAGGGATAATTAGGTGAACTAACAAGACAATACCTACTGTATACGCATATGGTCATCCAAAGATGATTAATTTCACGAGCTAACTTAGCTAGGTCAAAGACTAATAGAAATAGGACAACTAGATCAACAAAGGCTACTTCTGCCGATCATTCAAGTTCCATCGCATTTCAACCTAGGTAAAAGCTAGTAGAAATAGGAACACGTTAGGTCAGAATAGGACGTCTCATAACTCATTCGTGTACTCATAGCTCATCTCGCGACCACTGTCTCTACTCTTCTGATTTGAGCCACGACAAAATAAGTCCGTATACACCGGTTATTTAATCAGTGTAACCTATATCGCCGATATCGTAGATCGCCGTTAATCTGAGATACGATTGGTAGCATCGTTCCGTGTAAGAGAGGAAAAAATGATCGGAGTGTAGGTAGGGTCGCATGGAGGGGGGTACCGAGAACGAAACAGGCGAAAAGGGGAGTGACGAAGAGGCAAGAGAAGGGGGTCCCTTGAAGAGGGAGAGAGAAAAGAGAGCAGAGAGCTCGTGTTTCCGGCCGGGTGAACAACAATGCCCGCAGACAAATGAGCATCCCGCCTCCATTGTTCGCTTCATCGGCACGGCGCAGCCTCTCCCCAAGGTACCCACCCCGGGTTCCGTTTAGCCCCCCGAGCCCCCCGGCCGTCATCGGAGGCCCACGTCCTCGTCGTCGTCGTCGTCGTCGTCAGCGTCACCCTCGAACACCCGGCTGGGGGGTCCTCGATCAACCTGATGCGGGCCAACACCGATTAAACATCACTGCTTCGTCGAATCTCCGTCAACGGGACCCCCTTCTACGTCCAACATCCTCCATCTCCGTCGGTTGACGGGGATCCTTCCGCCCTTCCACGCAGCCTCTTTTGTCTCTTCCATCCTGAGCCCGAGCTTCGCTTCTCTACCGCGTTTTCCTCTATTTTTACCCTCATTGTCTACGTGCACACGCTCCATGGAAATAACGCGCGACGATGTCCTCCGCACGGCCGAGATAGCCTCGTCCTTGTTCTTGCGACCTCTTACTCTTTCGCCGATCTCCTCCCTCTTTTGTTGTTGCGAGCCGAGGAGTATGATCGAATAAAATTGGAAGGGTATTGGAGGTCGATGTGGGAGGACGAGGTGGGCGACAGACTTTTGCGCTGCGATTTTTTAGGGATGGTAATTTGGACGAGGTGTGGTGATGGAGACAGTTCCGAGTATGTTGCCTGAGCGTGGGGTGAGGGAATATTTGGGGATATGAAGGAGTGATGTAACGAGTGATGATATGGCAAGGATGATGTGTGGTCATATAGCGAGGTGTGATGCAACGGTTGTGTGATGAATTGCGAAGGAATCAGTGACAATTTGTGGAACGATAGATATTTTATCTATTTCACTGGATTTCTAAATATCTAAGTTCCATTTCTAAATATTTAATTTCTAGATTTACAAATTTACAAATTCTCTAATTCTATGATTTACAAATTTTTCAATTTCTTAAGTTCTAAATTTCGAAATTTCAGAATTCTCTAAGTCCCCAATACTCTATCTTCCAAATTCCCTATTTACCAAATTCCTACATTCATAACTTCCCTATTTCCTAAATTTGTTATTTCCCAAATTCCCTATGTCCCAAATTCACTATTTCCCATTTCCCAAATACTCTATTCCTCAAATTCCCTATGTCCCAAATTTGCTATTTCCCAAATATTCTATTACCCAAATTGCCTATGTCCCAAGTTCCCTATATTCCAAACTTCCTATACCCCAAATTCCCTATGCTCAAATTCTCTAATTTCCTAAAATCCCTATTTCCAAATTCCAAAATTCCAAACTTCCCTATTTCCCAAATTCCCTATGTCCCTAACTTCTTACGTCCCAAATTCCCTATGTCCCTAACTTCTTACGTCCCAAATTCCCTATGTCCCTAACTTCTTACGTCCCAAATTCCCTATGTCCCTAACTTCTTACGTCCCAAATTCCCTATGTCCCAAATTTGCTATTTCCCAAACATCCCCTTCCCCAAATTCCCTATGTCCCCAATTCCCTTTATCCCAAACTTCCTATATCCCAAATTCCCTGTCCCAAATTCCCTATATCCTAAATTCCCTAATTTCCTAATATCCTAATTGCCAAATCACCAAATCCTGAAATTCTGAAATTCGCAAACGTGAATGTCCCCAAAATTCTAACTCTGCAAATCTGCAAAAGTTGAAAATGAAAAACTCGAAAATTCCCTAGACCTAACGTAGGCTAACCATAAGGAAACCAGAAATATTGGCGAAAGCTAGGTTAGTTGCAGCGAACTATGAGTAAACAAGGGAAAATCGATAAAAAGAGGGTGAAGGGTGAACGATCGTAATGGGTTAGCTTTCATCAAAGAACGATGAGTCATTTCATTCTCGATTAATTGATGTTTGAACTAACTTTCGCCCGTTATTAGTTAGATAAAATCAAAAGATCGATGCTAGTTAGTCGGACTCTGTTATCGGGCCGGTGTGTTATTGCATGTTTATTAGATTCGCAGTCGATCGGAACGATGAACGATATTATTTCGCATGCAAAAACGCAGCGGCCAGAAAATTGAATTGTACGAGTGTACGTACAGTATGTATTAATTACAATGTGTTTCAATTAACATTGTAATACAGTTTGAATAACAATGTGAGAATGAAAATTCCGTGACGGGATTCGACCGATACGTTTGGTCATAATTTCTCATGGTTACGCTGTAACGGTATACACTGGCGTAACTTTATTTATGCAGTTAAAATAAGTTCGTTCGTGAAAATAATATCGCTATTTCGCTGATAATGTTATCTTTGTGTATATCGCACTATCGGTATTTTCAGCCAATTTCATTTTCTATCTACATGTGAACATTTTAATAACTGGCAAATATATGGGAGGACATTTATAATTTTTATACCAATTTTTAGGGTATAATCTACATTAGACATTTTTTGAAGATTACCATATATTTTAGTTACTTTAAATTTCATTGTAGTTTATAAGATTAACTATGTCTGTTAATGTTAAGAGATATAGGAGATTACTATACAATTTTTATTCCAATGTACAAAATTATTATTTGACAATTTACTAATCTTGACTATGTCTGTTAATGTTAAGGGACATAGGAGATTACTATACAATTTTTACTCCAACGTACAAAATTATTATTTGACAATTTACTAAATTCAGTCAATAACCCTCAAGTTTAACACAGAGTATCTTTGTCTAAAAAAAAGATAGTCATAATTTTAATTATGTCTTCATTTTATTCTTTATTTCAGTGCTTGCACAAGTTTCCATCCCACCTTTTATGCGACAGTATAAATTACAAGTAAGTATTTGATCGTAAATTCGTTGTTGCTAATACAACGTTTTGCGACGGCCAAATTCCGTCGTATAAAAGATGCGAAGATAATTGTAGTTATATTCCTGGCGGATGGTTACAGCGTGTTTTTCCTTTTACGTTTGTCAGCCTGATGTCCCGTGCTCATCCGGTGCGCATTTTTGGATGCGCGATGAACTGACAATAAAAAGGTAACGTAAGAGATTCGGAGGACCAGATGTTGTGCAAGGATTCTGCATCCTCGAGGCCGTTTCATGGGTCTTGTGGTAGAGCACCTTGCTCAAACCAAACAGCGTTGACCTCCTGCACCACAGAAATTCGATACTGCTCGGAACCTCGTAATCTCAGTCCCTGTGTAATATCCTGTTCGTCTATATTCTACCTTGTTCCAATTTTCAATTCTATCGTGCGATTAGAAACCGACAATTTTTATTGCGAATCAAAAAATATAATTGTATTAAATTTAAAAATAAAGACTCGTCGTATTATACACATTTTCAGTGTATGTAAAGGCAATTATGGCGTGGAAGATTTCTTTTTTATCGCATTAGTGTTGCTTTTCTTTTTAGCGTCCAATTTTTTGTCGAAAGCTTGCATGTCGCGTTGCAGTTCCTCGTATGACTCCTCCATGTTGTCCGTGCAACTTGAAAATCTGTTTAAAATAGCCGATGTAGTTGTTTTTGATAATTAAGTAGGTATTTTGAGGGTTTGAGTGGATAGAGTGACTTTGTAATTATGTAAGGTAAGTGATATACTAGTTAGAGTACTTTTGGTATATTGCAGTTTGGTGTACTCTTGTTATATTGCAACAGTGCTGACTTTATTATAGGACACAAGAAGCGAGGTGAACTCTCGTTATTGTTAATATTATTATAACTTTCAATTTCTAAATTTCGAACTTTGCAAATTAAGATTACTAAATTTTTAATTTTCACATTCCTAAATTTAATCTTGTATGACAAACTTTCAGTTTCCTAAATATTTATGTCTCTAAATTCGAGGAATCCAAAGATCATAAAACCCCAATTCCCAAGTCTCTAAATATTTTAATTTCCGATTTATCCCTATATCTCAAAATTCCCAAATTTACAAATACCCCATTCCCAAATCTCTAGATATCTATCTGTCTACATTTATAAATTTGCAATTCTCAAAAACCCTAAATTCCCAAATTTTCAAATTCCTCATTCTAACTTCCTGGACTCTCAGATCTCCAAATCTCCAAATCCTCAAATATGCAATTTCCTGAATTCCTAAATTCCAAAATTTTCAAATTTCCCAATCCTAATTTCCTAGACTTCCAAATCCCCAAATACCCAATTTCCTGAATCCCTAAATCCCAAAATGTTCAAATTCCCTATTCCTAATTCCCTAGACTCCCAAATCCCCCAATACCCAATTTCCTGAATCCCTAAATCCCAAAATTTTCAAATTCTCCATTCCTAATTCCCTAGACTCCTGAATCCCTAAATCTCCAAATCCCCAAATATCCAATTTCCTGAATCCCTAAATCCCAAAATTTTCAAATTCTCCATTTCTAATTCCCTAGACTCCTGAATCCCTAAATCTCCAAATCCCCAAATATCCAATTTCCTGAATCCCTAAATCCCCAAATTTTCAAATTCCCCATTCCTAATTCCCTAGACTCCCGAATCCCCAAATATTCAATTTCCTGAATCCCTAAATCCCCAAATTTTCAAATTCCCCATTCCTAATTTCCTAGACTCCCGAATCCCCAAATATCCAATTTCCTGAATCCCTAAATCCCTAAATTTTCAAATTCCCATTCCTAATTCCCTAGACTCCCAAATCCCCAAATATCCAATTTCCAGAATCCCTAAATTTCCAAATTTCCCAATTCTTCAATTTAGTAGTTCTCAAAGTCGCAACAATATAATATGCAATATAAGAAGAGTCTACTCTACTATTCTAGTGACTTCCGAGCTCCTTGCTCTGTCCCTAGTTACATTTACCCGGGGAAAAATTTCGTGGAACACATTTTGCAGTTTTCGAAGGCAGCGAGTGCCGTCTTGTCCAATCCATGTTCTTGAAATACTTTAAACTGATCGTGCCACATTCCTCTTATTCGTAAAGGAAGTAATTGACCTGCATTGCTGTCTCTCGCATTATTTTCCGCTAAAATGAATTTTAATTATACATTACATTTCATACTTATACAATTATGAAGTTACATATAAGAAAATTATACGATATTAAATATGTCACATTAAAATAACATTTCCTGTATTTCTATAACAATTTACTGTATCGCCATTTTAATTTATTTATTTGATCGAAATAATACCCGACGGTGCCACGTAAGGTTTCAAGTTAGTTTCACTGTCCAAAACATGCCAAAATTCTTTCGTTTTCAATCGTTGACTGTAACTCACGTTCCGATTGAACGGTAATTCGATACAAATTTTATTGCTTCTCGGCATAGCTTTCAAATATGTTGCCGCGGCTGTTGGGCGTCAAACGTCACTTCCGATAGTGAAATGTTACTAAAACAATGAATACGTGTGAATCGGTCGTGTAGGGACATCTGATACGGCAGCTGAGTCGATAATGTAAAATTGTGACCATAGACTAAGTTTAAGATAGACTCGTTGTGGTATTGAGGTTCTTCAGATATGATTTATGTAGAGAGAAAATAGTGCTCGCATTAGGGATTTAGTGACAAGTGCTGCACCAAGCGGGGAATTCTAGTAAGAAGTAGAACCTGTTTCCATAGTAACATATTAAAGAAACTATGTTAATTATAGATGCAATATTTGCATTATCTTTATACGTAGACTACGTCTTCCTTTAATAATTGATTTAGGGTTTTATTTCAGCAGTATAATTATGAGGAATTAAACGAGTGTGTACTAAGCAAATGTGCTAATTCTACGGTGGTATATGTAGGAATCTACTTTAACAGCGGTAGGTACTAGATTCACCATAGATAAACTTTATCATAGATACAACTTCAAAATAGGTAGAAACAAACTTCATCATAGAAAACAGCTTTTCTTCAGAAAACCGGTCATGCTCTAAATAACGTAAAATTTTGCAAATAAGCTTCTTAAGGAAGGAAACATCTGTGAAAACGATTTTTGAGCAAGACCGTTTTCCGAAGTTCCCTCATCATAACATATAAATGATAGCATATTTATTATAAAATCAAAGCATTCCGAAGATAATAAATCTTGCACTCTGATGTAATTTTATGCATATTACAGACAAATAAGCCAACAAAATCGGTATTGTTTAAATTTTTTAAAAATGAAACATGTGGCGCCATCTCTCCAACGAACAGGGTGAACTACACACTTTTGAAACTGCAGTTTCATTAGTTCCCACATTGTACCGCTAGAGAGCGCAACATGCATCGTTTCTATAGGATTTATTTTTCCTATATTAATTAATTAAATTGTTTAAATGATTTGAAATAGAAATTAACTTTATTTAGATTGATTTGGGATAATTTGTAATATAAGCTTTTGACGTGTTTCTGAATGTAATGTTATTTGCAGAATGAATGAATGAATAAATTTTACAATTCTATTATTTTTAAATAATTGCAAACGAATCAATAGACGATTGCATTTGAGACCAATCATTTGTTACAAATATAAAGAGATCTTCTTGATCAACGGCGAGACATCATTAATCTTCATAACCGACAGTATGAAGTTGACGAAGTTGACGATCACCACATTTCCTGTTCAATTCAATTAATATTGATTTTATTACTTTAATTCGCTATAATATGCGTCAAATCACATCGGAGTACTAATTAACTTCGGAATGTATTTTAACTTTACCAAACCATTATCAATTTTTAACAATTCTTAGGGTAATTAGGGTTACCGTCTTATGTGCTGTCATCTAGTTTTCCAGTTTCGCATTTTATTATAAGATTTGTAAATCTAGTTTTGATAAATGTAGAACTTATAATATACACTTACCGTTATATACTTACTTGACCATGCTCGTTTAATGCACGATTCTCGGGACTCCGAACAGTGCATTTAGCGAGCACACGTATCTTCAGTCCAAAATTTTCGTGAAATAAAATATGGGATAAATGAAATTGTAATTTAACAGTTATTCGTAGCTATTAGCTCGATATCCCTTTCTCAATATTTTTGACGAAAAATATTTAGAAAGCGATATCGATTACCAGGTCACACCACGTGGAGGTTGCTACGACAGTGACCCACCCTAACTCCAAGTCCCAACCACCCGCCATTTGCAACTACCTCATTTATCGGAAGGATAAATGAGTTCTGACTCTACTTAGCCCGTAAGCTCGCATATACAAGTTCTTTACCATAGTATAGCAAAGAACTTGTATCGCACGCAAGTTTCTTAAAACTAACTTAACACACAGGCACACCATACAATTCTAAACTTAACGCTCGCATTCTAAGATTGCACCCGTGTTATCTAAAACGGTATGAAAAGCAAAGGGACAAGGGAAGAAAGTTAGAAGAACTTTCTACTAGAAGTAAAGAAAGTTAGAAGAAATTTCTACTAGAAGTGAAGAAAGTTAGAAGAACTTTCACTAAAAGGTGGACCAGCATTCTCCATCAAGTGAACCTCGCCTTCGTGGGTCAAATGGTAGTCGAATAGTGGCTTACGTGAACCACGAGACAGAGACGAACCAAGAATACTGGTAAGAACGAGTGACACATCCGCGAAGGGTTTCCCATTTCTCCCCGCTCCCGTTGAAAGGGAGGCTAACAGCAGAGAGGATACCCACGCCGTGAGGCGGCAAATCGAGATGGACCATCAATCAAAATGCCTCGCAGAGATGTGTCCCTGGCGCTACACCAGCATTTTCAGCTCACCACTGCCGCGTGTTCACAGCGCTACCAACCCCAAATGATCCACTCAGGTTCGGACCAATCGACAGAGAATTACCGATTGATACTACACTCTAACGCGCAAAAAATTTCACGAATTGTGAAAATGGGTGCAAGTTAGAATTGTAAGCGCTCAACTCACTTATAAACTTAATACTAATTTCATGGGATCCCACATACACACTCTGTTCAAAAATTGCACTCGCATTTTGTAAAATGAAACGAGAGAGGAAAGGAACTAACATTATGATCTAACGCGGAAAAAGTTCGCGAATTAAAATGAGTGCAATTTAAAACAGCATTCGCATACGCACGCTTGTTAACATACTTATTCTAAACGCCGCGCGCGTACCTCTTATTCTAAGATTGCACTCAAATGATCTATAACGATGTGCAAAAGCAAAGGGGAAGAGAAGAAAGTTAGAAGAACTTTCCACAAGAAGGCAAGAAAGTTAGAAGAACTTTCTACTAGTAGGCAAGAAAGTTAGAAGAACTTTCTACTAAAAGGTGGATCAGCATTTTCGGCCAAGTGAACCTCGCCCTCCTGGGTCAAAGGGTAGTCGAATAGTGGCTTACGTGAACCACGAGACAGAGACGAACCAAGAATACTGGTAAGAACGAGTGACACATCCGCGAAGGGTTTCCCATTTCTCCCCGCTCCCGTTGAAAGGGAGGCTAACAGCAGAGAGGATACCCACGCCGTGAGGCGGCAAATCGAGATGGACCATCAATCAAAATGCCTCGCAGAGATGTGTCCCTGGCGCTACACCAGCATTTTCAGCTCACCACTGCCGCGTGTTCACAGCGCTACCAACCCCCAATGATCCACTTGGGTTCGGACCAATTGACAAAAAATAACTGGGTATACTACAATCTAACGCGTACAAAGTTCACGAATTGTGAAGATGAGTGCAAGTTAGAATTAGAGGCACTTACAGGGACCCACCCACCCTCCCACGAGATTACAATTAACTTAAAACTAACGCACGCATCCCTCGATGATCCCTCGGTGGTTGATATCTTCAAGTTTTGTATATACGCATTTCACACATGCACTCATCCATTCTACATTACAATAACTTGTACGCAACTTAAAATTAACTTAAAATTAGCGCATTCGATGGTGAAATCCTTCCAAGGCAGTCTTCAATGATTACTTATTGATTACCTATGCAATAATTATCTGTAACACTAAAAAAATGTATAGAAAATAGTATAGAAATATACGATAAATAAGACGAATGGTTAAAATTTGTGTAAAAAGGTAAAATAAAACTCGAGTCGACTCGATAAAAATACGCAAATAGAATAGTAATATATGTGAAATATTCGATTACTTACATGAAATAAAAATCTGAAACATACAAAAGTAATTAAGACAAATATGAATCATTGAATTACTTAAAATAAAAATCTGAAACATACAAAAGTAATTAAGAAAAAAATGAATCACTGAATTACTTACTTAAAATAAAAATCTGAAACGTCCAAAAATAATTAAGACAGACATGAATCATTTCATTACTTACATGAAATAAAAATCTGTAACGTCGAAAAATAATTAAGACAAAAATGAATCACTGAATTACTTACTTAAAATAAAAATCTGAAACATACAAAAGTAATTAAGACAAAAATGAATCACAGAATTACTTACTTAAAATAAAAATCTGAAACATACAAAAGTAATTAAGACAAATATGAATCATTGAATTACTTACATGAAATAAAAATCTGAAACATACAAAAGTAATTAAGACAAATATGAATCATTGAATTACTTACTTGAAATAAAAATCTGAAACGTCCAAAAATAATTAAGACAAATATGAATCATTGAATTACTTACATGAAATAAAAAGCTGAAACAGACAAAAGCAATTAAGATAAATATGAATCATTGAATTACTTACTTGAAATAAAAATCTGAAACGTCCAAAAATAATTAAGACAAATATGAATCATTGAATTACTTACATGAAATAAAAATCTGAAACATACAAAAGTAATTAAGACAAATATGAATCATTGAATTACTTACTTGAAATAAAAAGCTGAAACAGACAAATGTAATTAAGACAAATATGAATCATTGAATTACTTACTTGAAATAAAAATCTGAAACAGACAATGTAATTAAGACAAAAATGAATCACTGAATTACTTACTTGAAATAAAAATCTGAAACATACAAAAGTAATTAAGACAAATATGAATCATTGAATTACTTACATGAAATACAAATCTGAAACAGACAAATGTAATTAAGATAAATATGAATCAATTACTTACTTTAAATGAAAACCTGAAACATACAAATGTAATGAAGACAGAAAATTGAAAGACAAGGAATGAAATCTTTCTGTATTCGAAAGAGAACTCTTCAAAAAATGAAATCGCAGAGTTTGAAAACCACAAGATCCCTAATGAAATTACGAAGAGATTCAGAAATCTCAAAATTCAGAATAAAATCGCGATGAGGTTTGAAAACCTCAAACCCGAAATAATATTCTGGAGAAGTTAAGAAAGTCAAATTCGAATTAAAGTTTCGAGGAGATCCAAAAGCCCTGAAACTCGAAATAAAATTCACACGTGAAATGAAGGTAGAGTACATATCAAGAACCAATTAAATAATAAAATAGAAAAGAAATAAAAAGCGAGGATGCTTGAAAACGTTGAACCTAGAAATAAAATCTTTTAGAGTTTTAGAAATCCTATGATCCCGCGATGATTCTACGATGAAAATGTGAGTACAGGATACAGGATACATTCGCACACACACGCATACTACAATATAATACTTATTCTAAAAACCCTACATGCGCCTTTTATTCTAACATTGCACTCGTATAATTTAAAAGTTTGTAAAGAAAAATAAGAAAGAAAAAAAAGAGGTAGGGAAGAAAGTTTGAAGAACTTTCTTTTAAGTTTGAAGTAATTGATTAAAAAATGATAAGCTACTGCTACAGTCTAATATATAAGAAGTTAAAAAGTTGTCTCGAATATGAGTGCAAGTTAGAATAAAAGGCACAATTTGCGTAAGTTTTTCGTCACGTATGGTCACCATACGTGACGAAAAACTTACGCCCGAGCCCACCCTTCCTCCCACAAGCTCGGAAATAACGTAAATCTAATGCACTGAATATAACTTACCAAAAATCAAACCCTAAAACATACAAATCTTTATTAACACAAAAAATTGTGGGAGAAGGAGTAAAATTTTTCTTTATTTGATACAAAATTTTCAGAGAACAGAAAACGCAATGAAAATTGCGGATTTGCGAAGAGGAGATAACATAATAACTTACCAAAAATCGAGTACTGAAACATACAAAATTTTATTAACATAGAAAATTGTGGGAGGAGTAAAATTTTTCTTTATTTGATACAAAATTTTCAGAGAACAGAAAACGCAATGAAAATTACGAATTTGCGAAGAGAGGATAACATAATAACTTACCAAAAATCAAAAGCTGAAACATACAAAACTTTATTAACACAGAAAATTGTGGGAGAAGGAATAAAATTTTACTTTATTTCATACAAGAACATCGAAAAATACAAAACGCAATGAAAATTGCGGATTTGCGAAGAGGAGACAACATAATACCTTACCAAAAATCGAATACTGAAACATACAAAATTTTATTAACATAGAAAATTGTGGGAGGACGAGCAAAATTTTACTTTATCTCACGCAAGAATTTCGAAAAACAGAAACCGCGATAAAAATTGCGGATTTGAGAAAACAGAACAATCTAATAACCTAACAAGAAGCTGAAACATACAAAACTTTATTAACACAGAAAATTGTGAAAATTGTGCAATGAAAAAATCTGAAAATTCGAAATAAAATCGCGGACCGAGCTCGTCAAAATTCGAGCAAAACGCGTTCGACGATACTTTTCGTACCGTTTAAAAACACATGTAAAATACAAAAAAATAATAGCGAGCATAGTGACAAAATGACTGTCCATCCTAAGATGGACAGCCATTAATAGTTCCCCTCTTCTTTGGCAACTTTTGCCGGGGCTCTTCGGCATATAGCCTCTTCTCTCTTCGGCACAGCCTCACAAAAATCACTCGCGAAATTTTACGGTAACTCGGACATTCTTAGCTTTTACACTAATTACAATTACTTTCAATTTCGCTATTGATCTCGACAAACAGATAGCAGACAGTTTTATAGAAAAACTGAACCACTATCCATTTATTTCGATCGCTAACGAAATCGAAATTTTGTTAAATATATCATAAAAGTTCATTACTAAGAAAAAGAATTCTCAAAATTATACGACCAGCGATTCTCAGAATGCGCTGTCCGTAAAAGAATGTCCGAGCAGAATTTTTATTTAAAACACTTCACTTCACTGCACTGTATACTTCATTTTTGCAATCGGGTCTAGTACCACGACTGCGACTTACAAACTAAAAGGCCTGGCCTTACGAACAATCGAGCTCAAGAGAATATTAAATAGAATAAATTCATATTTAGATTTTCTCTTCTCGATTTTTCGTTAACCCCCCAGATGCAAGCATCTCACGTGTATTTTGAGGAGGACAGAGAAACATGAAAGCTTGCTCTGGCCCTACCTACTTAAAACTAACTCAATCACACCAGAAGTATGCTACCTGCCTGCCTAACGCTATATTTAAAAAATTGCAAAGTCCATTCTCACAAAAACACACTCCACGATTCTCACACACTCCACCCGGGTGCAAAAAAGCCTACTCCTAGGGAGTACGTCCCGGGACGTCTCCGACACCCGAGTTCAATACAACATTCACACTCTAAGTTCATACCTTTTTGCTGAAATCGATCGACAATCGACAGTGAACATTGAACATTTACATATTTCATTTTCTAATTCTTTCGAATATTCAATGTAATATGTGCATGTAATAAGTTTGTACTCGTACAATTTTGTAATTCTAATTCACTTTATATAATTTTGAAATTACTCAACTTGCATTTTGTATGCATCTTTAGAATTTTGCAAAATTTTAAATAGTTTGTAATCGACACAAGGTCCACGACCTAACCACACACACACGTGTAACTTGTGTCGATAATTCACTGTCAAATTGTCGATCGCCGAAACATCTTAAAACTAAACCGTGTCCACCTGCCCTAACTCATGCGAGTAGCATCTAAGCACGCGTATGAGTTTAGAGCATAAAAATGAACACGGCCAACAATATTTTCACCTACCAGCTTTCTTCATGTGTGCTGAAAATCCTGAGCTAAAAAACGTGATTAAGAACATGCTAATAAAGTGTTTCTTCCAAAAAAAAATTTACTCTAAAGTTTCAAAATGGAAAGTGGAAGAACACTTTGCAAAAATCTAAATATATCGATTGTTTCATTCTCAACAGATTTTTAATATCAAAGTAAATTTACTAAATAACTGCAAGTATTCATGATAATTAACTTTGATATCAAAATCTGCTTCTCGCGAAACTTTCTTGTACATATTTGTATATTCAAAAGAGTTCGCGGTACGCGTACAAAAAGATTAAACTACTATGAAATCGGAGGGTCATCCGACTTCTATGTAATTTCAAATTCGTTATATCGGTTCGTAAGGAAATTAAAACGCGATGTACAAGAAAACCCTGACCTGATCTAATAAATAAAATATACAGTTTGTACGAATTTTGCACGATCGTACAGTCGTGGTCACTATGCTCGCTTGAAATAATAAAAATACAACCAGTTCCCGTGTCGTTTCGGACCATTCGTCCTACGACATGATGGGAACCGGAGGAACCATAAAGCATGCGACTCACCGATCGCCGACTTGCATCACTGCGATCGTTTTACCGGTAGGGCATCTCAGAATTGGTTGCTGGTTGACTGCTTCCGTGCTGCTTTCGTTCTGGATTTGGCGGGTTGTCCGTTGGATTGGGTGACCTTCTGTAATCATAAAAGGTTCACAACAATTTAGTAACTGTTTATCAATTTGCATTTCGAGTACACATTGTTTCAACGCAAACAGTTTTTGAAAACAAACATGCAGAATTATGTACAACTACGTTACAAAAACTGGTAATAAATTTGCAAACGTGTTTCAAAACGTATAGTAAAATATTTGAAAAGGTATGTTAAAGCACTTGGATAATTATTGTATGGAACATGTTAAAACGTTTGCAAGTTTATACCAAAACACATAGATTACGTAAAACACACTAAAACACCAGTACAAGTATGCTAAGACACTTAAATAACCACTCCATAAAATACACTAAAGCACCAGTAACAGTTTGTTAAACCACTTAAAGAATGACTATATATAATACACTAAAACACCAGTAACATTTTGTCAAAACATTTAAATAACCACTCCATAAAACACACTAAAACACCAGTAACAGTTTGTCAAAACATTTAAATAACCACTCTATAAAATCCACTAAAACACCAGTAACAGTATGTCAAAACACTTAAATAACCACTCCATTAAGTACACTAAAGCACCAGTAAGTTTGTAAAAATATTTAAATAACCACTCCATATAACACACTAAAACACTAGTAACAGTTTGTCAAAACATTTAAATAACCACTCCATAAAACACACTAAAACACCAGTAACAGTATGTCAAAACACTTAAATAACCACTCCATTAAGTACACTAAAGCACCAGTAAGTTTGTAAAAATATTTAAATAACCACTCCATATAACACACTAAAACACCAGTAACAGTTTGTCAAAACATTTAAATAACCGCACTATAAATCCCAGTAAAATTTGTGTAAAACACTGGTAAAACACTTAAATAACCACACCATAAATCCCAGTAAAATTTGTATAAAACACTGATAAAACACTTAAATAACCACACCATAAAACACACTAATATGTCCGTATACACATGCACAATTCCAAATTGAAACACACTAGTAAGCACGTAGGTATATGGACCACCACACAATAAAACACGTTAATACACCCCCGTAAATGCACTAAAAAACTTGATAAAACACACTAGACACTTGCACTAGAACACTAGATAACACAGCGATGAACACACGATCGGTTAATTAACACTTTGACTCGTACCGGTAAGAGGTGTCACAGTTGATCCGAACACTTGGACAGCTTGAACAAGACTGAACACCTGTGACACTTATCGAGTTAAGAATGATAGGTGAATCGTCGACCAATCATGTCACTGTACCAATCCAGGCAGCTTGAACGATATTGAACACCTATGACCTTTATCAAGTTATCAGATAGGTGATCCATGAACCAATCAGCTATCACGTAATCCACCAATACCGTGCTATTACGTCATTCATACCTGTATTTGTAATATCGACATTTTTTCTTTAAATTTTTAATTTTTTGTTTATTCAACGAATTATCATTACAAATATTAAAATTTATTGTTTTTATTAACATTCACGCGTGCATCGGTTACAAGATTTTGTTTCATTATTACATTTTTATAGGATGTCATAAGGTAATTATAAATTATATATTTTTTGTAATATTATTTGAAATTTTTCAGTAAATTTTGGTAAATTATTATTGTATGTATTGAAATTCATGTTTCTTTTTGAACTTTCATACGTTCTTCTGTGGCATTGTTTTTTGTAGGTACGTAAATATGTTACATGTAGTTTGTTCGTGTTTTATGTGTGTGTGTATCCTATTGTTTCAAATAACAAATATCTATCAGTTATTGCTTATATTAATCTCTAAAATATCTACCACTATTTTGAATTTTAATTTCAAACATTACGGTGGTGTACAATCGGTTCCAATCGATATTGTAATTCTGGAATTCTTCTTTACCTTAAGATGCAATTTCGGTACAAAATCGACCGCATCGGTAACTGTCTGCACATGTATCGTTTTCAATTCAATTAATATTGATTACCTTAATTCACTATAATATGCGTCAAATCACATCGGAGTACTAATTAACTTCGGAATGTTTTTTAACTTTACCAAACCATTATCAATTTTAAACAATTCTTATGGTAATTAAGGTTTCTTATGTGCTATCATGTAGCGGTAGAAGGTGGGAACTAATCAAACTACAGTTTCATATGTGTGTAGTTCACCCTGTACGCCGGAGAGATGGCGCCATAGGTTCCTTTTTCAAAAACAGTCAATTAATATTGATTTTATTGATTAATATGCTATATTTTTATTATATATTTATTATAATTGGTCTTATGCGGTTTGCAATATATTCCGTGGGTCCGGATGCGAATTATGTGTTCAGAATTTGTACACTATACTCTCTATCTTGTCGATGATACAGAGATCCTCCCGAATTTTCAAATTTCGATATTTCCAAATTCTCAAATCGCTAACCACCTCTACTTCTCAAAATTTTTAAATCTCCGAGTTACAGAATTCCTAAGTCCCTAATTCCTCAAATTACAAAATCCTCGAATTTCCAAATATTCCTTTTATCCACAATTTATCCCAGAGAATCTGTGCCGTTCCAAACACAAAGACCCGTCCACGGACAGTTTTAGATCATCGCCATTTCAGTAATGCGATTGCTTCGATCATTCATCTTCGTCATCCTCCTCTTCCTCTTCCTCCTCCACGTCCACAGCTTCTTCTTCTTCATCTGCAAACTCGTCCTCATGTAATTCCACACAAAATCCACTATCATATCATCTAGACCTCAGACTCACCCATTTCTAAAGGAGGTGGCGGTAATTTGGAGATTCGATAGGCCTCCTCCTCTTCGAAGGTGGGATCCCGAATCTCCATAATCTCAGGACCTATGGGGTACTGATCCTGAACATCCGGCATCCACGGTGGACTATAATTGTAAGCTGTGTATTTGCAAGCCCATCCAACGTACAAGTTAGCGAGACGCCTGTGAATCGACATCATTAAACTGACATTAGCGTAATTTCCCACGCATTAATTTCCCCGGTAACGATCCCGTTCTTTCTCGGCCACTATAGATTAGGTTATGGTTAGGCAGCGATAATATCGCTACCCTGGCCGGGTCATTGCACTGTTTCTTCGCTACCCACCGTGGAATTTATATTCGTCGGCCACCATAAATATCGTAGATATCACGGGTCTGCTTAATGGAAAATCATTATTGAATACGAGCCAGAGTGCACGCACCTTCCACAGGCGAACGCGAACGCCCCCGGCCAAATGTTCGATCGAATTAATGCGACAGCAAGCTCTGGCAATATTTGAGAGGACTGCGTTCCTGTCCAAGGTGTTATCGAATCTACCACCGCATCTTCTGACAACGGGGTTAAAAGGGGCGGTCCTACTTCCCTTTGAACTCCGGCTGCACCCTCTTCTTCCTCTTCTTCGTCCACATCCTCCTCATCCATACCTTCCTGGTACGAAATAAAATCTTTTAAGGACCGTTTACACTATGCCAGTAGCCTTAGTAGTGGCATAATATCAGTAGGCAGTCGAATTTTTATGTTTCTCACTTTGTACCAGTCGTTAGAAAAAGGAGGCAAGAAAGGAACCATTTTTTACGCACGTGACTCAGGTTCAAATTTCTTATCCGAATTTTTAATGTTTCAATTTGAAGTTTAAGTCCAGTTTTAAGGATAGTCATACTTTAGGGTTAACGATAGTTATAATTTTGTAATTTAAGGATAGTTATAATTCATAATTTATTCACTTATAATTATAAGAATCGTTAAATACAAAATAGACATAATTATGTTTATTCTCATATTCTAGCTGCGAATAGTCTTCTGCTTTAGTGACACTTGGAATATTTTTGATATTATGATAGTTTGAAATAGTTTAATATTTTGAATAACCTGTTCATCTCTGCTGGGGTCCCACCAGACAGTACGGCCTTGTTTTAAGATATAGGGTGAGTGGTGGCACCAGTTTGACATCGAGGGGTCGATCAAGTCCTTTATTGGCCGAGGGTCGTAGTGCACGTTTTCAGACAGTCCCCCTCCTGTATTTATTACGAAAAGAAATGGAGATTTTGAAGATAGAGAATATTTATTTAGTTTGTAAGAATTTTGGAATTTTTTAGGACACAGTCCTTACAAGATTTTTGGGGTCTTGTAATTTTTGGGATTTTGGGATATTGAGGCTTTGGAATATTGGAATTTTTGGACTTTGGGATTTTGAAATCTAGAAATTTTTCACTCTGGAGTTTAGGGTTTTGGTATTTAACAATTTTGGGACTGTGACAGAATTTTGGGACTTTTGTGCTTTCAGACTTTGGAATTTCGCCACTATTTTGGACAAAGTAAATTTAGAGACCTTGAAATTCTGTAATTTCTATTTCTTCACTTTGAAATTTTGATACCTCAAAATATTGAAATTGTACCCCGTTATAATTTGAAAATTTATCAAATTTATGTCACATTGAAACCTCGAAATATTAGAGTTTCAAAATTTGAACCTTCTAGTTTTTCAACTTTAGGACTTCGAAACTTTGATACATGTCATATACCGAAACAAATGCGTCAGAAAAAATAATTTTGAAAAGTGTCTCATAACTAATTATATCATGTAGCTAATTTGATAATTAAGAGAGTCATAAGCACCTTCCACAGGTTCCTCTCCAAGTTCCTCCTCCTCGTCCTCTCCGCCAAAAGTATAGAAGCCAATTGGTGAAACCAGCGTAGCCGCGCTGATTCTAGCTATCTGCGCGCGAAGATAATTCTTTTCCTTTCCAGGAAACGGTGGGAAAGTGTATAGCTACAGAGAAAGCAACGAGATTGAAGTACATCGAAATGACGTCATACACCGGAAACCGCCACGTACCGGTGTCTCCAAATTTCCGGTGCAATAGCGAACAATCTGTCGTGCAATTACTATCTGCTGCGGAGTAACCGATGGAAGTTCGACCCACTTGTCCAGACCTGGTTCGTTGCATACAAAATACACCTGGAACAAAGTGGACCATCGGGTTTGATGAAAACAACCACCGTGTCTTGCATTGCATATTAATCTCTTCGTTACACGTACACGAGATGATTCATGTAAATGTACCACCTAATTAAGGCGCTTAAATTTTATCGTAATAAGCTGTGCACTTTTATTTTGCTGATACTGTTAGGTAAATTATCTTGGATAAATTATTTGTAATAGATATTTTTTCTGGTATGGAAGATATAGGGTGATTCATTTAATGAGATACAATTTAACTTCAGTTACAAGTAACTCAAAGTAGTTAAACAATTATAGGTTAAAATGAGAGATAACTTGTACTTGTTTAAATATTGAATTTGTACAGTGAGTTTCATGTAATGGTGGGTTATTTAAAGTAATTTTAATGGTACAGTTAGAACCACCTTGTATAAGTTTAAAAAATATTGTACATTTGATATGCAGTTACAAGGAGTAGTATAATTGGCTCTGTATATCACTCTACATATAATTGAATCATCCTGTACATGTACATTAGTATGTAGATCAAATGACATTATATTGAACAGTTAAATTAATCAAGCTTCATAAGTTTGGAACATAGTGTAAATTTGATGTACAGTTACAGAAAACAGTGTAGTTTAAACGGTACAGTAAATGAATCACCCTGTAGATGTACATTTAATATACAGTTCAAATTACAGTACATTAAACAGTTAGGTGAATCAATCTGTACAAGTTTAAGACGCAGTGTAAATTTGATGTACAGTTACAGAAAACAGTATAATTTCAATGATGCAGTAAATGAATCACCCTGTAGATGTACATTTAATATACAATTCAAATTACATAGCATTAAACAGTTAGGTGAATCAATCTGTACAAGTTTAAGACGCAGTGTAACTTTGATGTACAGTTACAGAAAACAATATAATTTCAATGATGCAGTAAATGAATCACCCTGTATATGTATATTTAATATACAGTACAAATTACATGGCATTAAACAGTTAGGTGCATCAACCTTCATAAGTTTAGAACACAGGGTAAATTTGATGTGCAATTTCAGAAAACAGAATAATTTCAATGCTGCAATAAATGAATCACCCTGTATATGTACACTTAATATAGAGTAAAAATTACCTTATATTAAACAGTTAGGTTAATCAATATAATAAGCTTGGAATATAGTGTAAATTTGATGTACAGTTACAAAAAACAGTGCAGCTTAAATGACACAGTAAATGAATCACCCTGTATAAGCACATACACAGTTTAAAAATGACATCAAACGATCATGTAGTATAAATTACTTTATATAGAACAGTTAGGTGAATCCTTCTATATAAATTCAATAAATACAAGTCACGTAACACGAACCAGTTACATGAATCACCCTGTACACAAATAGAATCGGATATAAGCGATGTTCGTTATTTCAACATTTAACAGCGAAGTATTTTACGATAATACCTTGGTATTCACGCCACTTCCTATTCTCTCTGGAGGTACTTCCGGTGGCGGTTTCCATGAATGAGTAGGCAGAGGTGGAAAGACAAGCTTCAAGCCCTCCTCTTCTTTTGCCTCTGTTGCTTCAGCTTCTTCCGTCTCTTCTTCAGCTTCTCTTACCACAGGTTCAGCAGTTTCTTCGGTAGCTCTCCGCGCCTCTTCCGCTTTCGCTTGCTCTTCCTGGCGCTTCCGTTCCTCCTCTTCTGCCATTTTCTGGAACCAAAGGGATCCAGGGAATGCTTTGTTTTGCCTTCGGCGCATTAATTTTAACGGTATCTCCGCAAAACAGGGGAATTCTTTAAATAACTGTTTCAAGAAATTAAATAGAACTGAATTTTGCAGTCGTACCTCTAATCGTCTGTTTAACTCTTCCGGCTGCAGATCTGCTTCCGCTACGTAATAATTCTTTGGGATTCCCAGGATTTTTCCCCAGAATCTGCCATGATAAATTCATGATTAGTAAAATTAAAACAAACATATTGTCTTCAATAAAGATAATTTTAAACTTGAACTTTATCTTCAAGAAAGACAAGTTCAGACATTTATCTTCCATGAAGATAATTTGGAACTTTAATTTTATCTTGAGAAAAGATGATTCCAAAATTCGATTTTCAACAAAGATTATTTCAAACTTGAACTTATGCTCCAACAAAGTTAATTTCAACCATAGACATAATCTATCCCAAATAATTTCTCTCTTCAATAATGTCACATGTACCTGACATTTTCGATGGGGTTTTGGGACATAAGTTTTCTAAGTGCCAAGTTAAGCAACACCATCTCGCTACGTGGCAATCCAACGTTCGCCTGTTCAAAATAATACAAGAGATCCAACATATCCGGCTTCTTCCTTTTCCTGTCTTCTTCTTCTTCCTCTTCTTCGTCCACCTTAACTTGCTCACCTGTGTACATGCTTTGCACATCCTGTAATTATACCAAGAAAGATCAAATTATCGATGATTCTTTGTATCTGAATTATGGATACCTTTCTAACCTTGACACCTTAATACCTTGAACAGTTTGATGAGGTTCTTAGCTTCTTTATACTGCACCGGTGGTACGTATAGGTCTCGAAGATGATTATCCTCTGTTTTGAACCTCTCCCGCTTCACCTTCCTGCTGATCTCTTCGAAAACATCCACCGCATTTCTTGGTTGCTCCGCGAGGATTTTATTTAGGAGCTCTGCCAAGTGATCGTATCTAATTCATTGAATATTGATGATTAATGTTAGGGAATATCGAAACTCTTCAATTTGAAAGATTTTGGGAGACATTTTTTATGAAGGGTTTCTATGTTGGGTGTAAGGTAGAGTTTTAACCAACTCAATTTGTTGGAGGAATTTTTAACTGTCAAATTTTGTAAATTTCCAGAAAATTGAGTTTGTAAAGCAAATCTGAAAGTTTTCAAGTTTTATAATTTTCTCATTTTTCAATTTTTATTTTCGTACATTTCTGTACCTCTGAGTTTGCTAATTCTCAAATGCTGAAATCTTATTTCCTAACCTCTAAAATTTCAGATTTCTGAACTTCGAAGTTCCTAAATTGTCAAGTCCCCAAATGCTCAATTTTCTAATTTCCTAACCTCTAAATCCCCAAAGCCCTAAATTATCAAATTCCTAAATTTGCAAACCTCTAAAATTCCAGATTCCTAAATTTCCTAACCTCTAAATCCCCAAAGCCCTAAATCTGCAAATCTCTAAAATTCCAGATCACTAAATTTCCTAACCTATACATTCCTAAAGCCCTAAAGTTACTAACCTCGAGATTTCCAAAGCTCTAAATTATCAAATCCCTAAATTTGTAAACCTTTAGAATTCCACATCCCTAAATTTCCTAACTTCTAAATTCCCAAAGCCCTAAATTATCAAATCCCTAAATTTGCAACCCTCTAAAATTCCAGATCCCTAAATCTCCAACCCCCTAAATTCCCAAATTCCTATATCATCAAATCCCTAAATTATCAAATCCCTAAATCCATAAATTGCTAAATTTCCAAACTCTCAAATCCCTAAATTTCCAAATCCCTAAGTGTCCAAACCCCTATGTCCCCAAATTATCAAATCCCCAAATCTCCATATCCCTAGATCCCTAGATCCCTAGATCCCTAAATTATCAACTCCACAAAACCCTAAAATTCCAAAATTTTCAAACCCCCAACATCTAAAATTCCCCAAATTATTTTTCCTAAATTATCTTCCCAAAATATTCAACAAATTTAATTTCTAAACTCACAAACTATCACCAGATTCAGGGCTATGTTTCTGAAGAAACATTTTAGCTCTTCGCAAATCATGCTCCACACTGGGAACATCATCGGGAGGTACTTCCTCGACGTCATAACAGTACGCCATTTTGATTATTTTCACCGTAAACGCATCCGAATACTACAAACTATACATTTCATCGTTACGTCGCTGCAATTATCATTCGTTGAAAACGTAATTGGTGGTTCGGTAATCTGTCATCGTTACACAAAAAGCATGGCGTATCGCTGACGAACAATGTCGATTCTCTTCTCGTTTTTTCTTTCCTCTTCTTTTATTTTCAACGCATAATCAGCATCGTTCATCCGTTTCAGAGGCGTAGCTTCACGACTACCGTTTCGAAAGCGTTATCTAATGACCCAAATATATTAACGAACCGAAAATGTCCCTAATCAACTCGAAATTAATTAAACCTGACTCGATGATAAGCGTTTCTACGTTGATCGGACTGATTTCTGTTTCCTGAAACGACTAGCTATGAATCGTCACGTTTTGAATAAAACAGACGATTTTAGTGTCGATTCATGAATGAAGAAATGTTTTAATGTACGGAGAAAATTATTTGGTCAAAATTAACATTATTATATTATATCATATGCATACAATATTGTAGATATTATGTTGGGTGCATATTTGAAAACAGTAATATTTTGTACAAGTCTAGTTCGTTTATTTAGATAATCATTTATTTTTACAACGAAGTACAGCATTTATTTTTAGAATAAATTAAATCATTTATTTTTACCATGAAGTACAGCCTTCATTTTTAGAATAAATTAAATCATTTATTTTTACAATAAAGTACAGGATTTATTTTTACAATAAAATACAGAATTTATTTTTACAATAAAGCACAGCATTCATTTTTACAATAAAGTACATAATTTATTTTTACAATAAAGTACAGCATTTATTTCTACAATGAAGTACAGCGTTTATTTTTAGAATAAATTAAATCATTTATTCTTACAATGAAGTAGAGCATTTATTTTTATAATAAAATGCAGCATTTATTTTTACAATAAAGTGCAGCATTTATTTTTAGAATAAATTAAATCATTTATTTTCACAATGAAGTAGAGCATTTATTTTTATAATAAAATGCAGCATTTATTTTTACAATAAATGAAATCATTTATTTTTACAATGAAGTACAGTATTTATTTTTACAATAAATAACATCATTTATTTGTACAATAAATTAAATCATTAATTTTAGCAACAAATTCAGCAAAAAAATAAAGATAATAAAAAAGACATCTTTCAGCAAAGACCGTGCAGCGCCATTACAGCAATCAAAGCTACAATGTGAACTCCACACTTGCGACATTAATATTTAATTGGATAATTTGTATGTAAATCCAAGTTGAAGACGGAAGAATGAAGCGTATCTCTGACATGAATGGTCATATCTATCTGAATGAAATTAAATCGCACGCGCCGCTTTCTACATATCAGGCTGCATCCTGGAGCACGGTTATCGTCTATCGTTTGCCCTAAATAGAAACGTTGATTCTCGAGGTCACTAGCTGCTTCCTCTGACGCCCATCCCTAGTGCTGTGCAATAGGACACGTGTCCTTCCTTTCGAATTACTGACTTAACCAACTGTTGCGGAATTAGACGTCTCCATTTTGAATCCTCCGAAAATATCGATCTGACGCTTCGTTGCCTGTATTTCATTCATGTCGCAAATTTGACGGGATCAAAGGTGTAAATGTACATCCATAAAAATACTTGCATAAATTTTGATATTCATCTGTACTGTTTGCAACGTCAGTTTTATCGATTTTTTGTTAAGAGTTATAATAATGTTTTTATATCGATGTACGTTGCCTTTGTATTGTTGCATATTCAAGCAGTCTTTTTTATTCATTGTGTCCAATTGATTAACACAGTATTAATGAAAATTCTTTCAAACGCTTTAATCGACAGCGAGTTTGATTGATGCCTGTCGATAGTTGGAAAATTCAATTCACTTCGGATCAATAATATAAAATCTTCAATAAATAACTTCAAGCAAATGCTGAAGAGACAATCAGCGATATAAAATGAATTCTCTAGTATCATCCTAATTTGAAAATTATTGAATATTTCAGAACTTATAAATTAATTTTTAAATTCTAATCGAGTTTACACACTTCATCGGATAATTGCAACTAAAATCACATTGAATATTCAACGATTAATTGATAAGTTTATCAAGATTGTGCACGCGATTAATTATTTCCATTGAAATTTTTTGCACAGGGTACACAAATGCAGTTGACAGTTCTACATTTTCATTATTAACTACGGCTACGGATTAAATGAAATCGTATAAATTGTTTGTTAAATTTCGTGTTTCATTTCGCCTGCTCCAATTCGATTATTGATATTTAATCAACGACGGTCACATCTCCAGCTCGCGCTGCTCGCTCGCGGGTAGCACCTGTTATATCGTTCGCGAAATTGCGAAATCCCGGATTATTAGCGATTCGTGCGTCGAAAATCCACCACGTGCCGTGGTTTCACCCTCCCCGATTGATCGATCTCTACCTGACGAATTCCCCCGATGATAAATAGCCTCGCACGTCTGACTAACTGATAGCGCCGCGAATTTCTATAATCCCTGCGATTTCCGAAACCGCCGATGGACGACTATTGAATACGATTGCGTCCAGTTAATTGGTACATGCAAATTGTTAGTCTACCACTGAAATCACGCGATACCATTGATTTCGCTCGCGTAATTAACGACGGCGTTACAAAAATTTCGATTACAGTTTCGTAGATAGTGTTCTGCATTTTCTATTCTGCAACGATTCACCCTATCTCTTGGTTTCGACGTGATTCATATCTAAAAATAAAGCTGTTCAAATGCTTTATGATACATTGGCTGCTCCATTATCGTAACACTGCTGTGTTCCATAAATATTGTCGTTTATGAGTGCTTTTATAAATATTGATATTGCTGATTATCTGAACAGCATTTCAGTAGGAAATATTAACACTGAAGCTGTTGAAAATTGTGTTAGGTATTTTCATTCTCTTTGACCAAATATCTGTATGGAAGTGTCACCATGGTTTGATGTCATTAGTCGATTAATCCATTGACCGCCAAATTTGAATTGTCAAAAAATAACTTTGCACTGTGTGTAAAATACTTGTATAAGTTGGGCAACATTAAAACAGAAAATAATTTTGAGCACTAGGATATAAGAACACGCTTCATTTAATGTATCAAGTGATCAAAATTGCAAATATTAAAAATTGCAAATGATCAAATATTGTACAGTGTGTCTCACAATTAGTGTACCTTCTGAGGGGTTGATGTTCTAAATTTTTTCCTTTGCAACAGGGTTTGAGGCTTTGTGTTTGAATTATTAATAAAGAACTCCTTTCCGCTAGTTTTACACTAGTTGTGAAACACCCTGTATATTCAAATCCCCATATGGTCGCGGTACCCTCAACTTAAGGGTTAACCTTAACCTAAGGTAATCCTTTATAACCTAATCCTTTGGACTCCTTAATTTCTTCCATCAACACCATAATTCACAAAATAGGTCAAGAACGGTTCGATAATATTTGTCATTTACCATAAGAACAAAGGAAAATAATATTCAACCAATCTATTTATCTGAATTATTTACAAGATCCAAGAGAAATGTGATGTCGAACCACACTCGACTGTGGTTTAATAAAAATTTGTGAACATTGCGAAAATGTACCGACTAATTGTTAGGTATTTCCACAATGTAGCCAGCGTTAAAAATTATACACGTAACGAGCGAAATTGGTCGTGTTCAAACAAATAAACATTTCTGGAATGGGGATCTCTGAAAACAAACGTGATCTCGCGCGTAAATATTCATCGGAAACGGTGGAGGCGTTGTATTTATTTAAATAAGCGAGTAGATATTTTAGCGTAGTGTTCGCTCGAAGTTCAACGCTTGGTACATCGTCAAGTTCCTCTCGTTGAACTAATTTCAAAGCCTTTTCTGTGACTGTACAATCTCAGTTATTTTCAGGTCCATAATTTCCGTTGCAAGTTACACAATCCTGCGTTTCCGCTGTGTGTAACAACCTTCGGGAGTTAATTAACTCCAAAATTTGTCGGGGAACTAATTCTATCGGTAACGTTCTCTTTCTTTCGTTCAAAGAAATTTTGAATTGCAGTTACGTAACAGTTATTCGATTAAATTTCATCATTTTCACCGCGCAGTCGCGATTGTCGTTGGTCGATCACGGTGATTCGTTAATGAGTGATAATTAGCAAAACAGTGTGTCGACTAATAAAAGGTGCATGATCAGACGTCGATCGAACGCATGACGATTCGCTTGAACGAATTACAAGCCCCATCGAAATTGAATCGCGTGTTCCAATTAACAAACACGCGTCAATGCTCGTCCGGTAATCGTGTCCGACGAATTTCGTGAAACGTTTCGATTCTGTGACATGACATTCGCATTTCTGTATCATGATCAAGCTACGATTTCGACTAAATATTATTTATACGTTTTTCATTGTACGATTAATTGTTTAGTTGTATTCGGTTACTGTTTGACCATTTTGTGGGGCGCTTCAATATGGCGGTCAGCCGCGTCGGTTTTGGCGGGAATTCTTTTCTTCGCCGCGTGAGGCGGGTGGTAAGTGAATTATTGGTATTGTAGCAATTTAGTGTTTGTTAGTGTTACAGTAATTTATTGTTCATTAGTATTATAGTAATTTATCGTTTGTTAGAATTATAGTGATATACACATATGGAAAACATAATAAGCATGTTACATTTCTATGAAAGCTATAAAGATTTTTTTGCCACGACTTTCTCTCAGAGAATCAGTTTCGTAAAACAGGTAAAAACCCCTAGAAAATTTGTGAAAAGTACCAAACCATTTAATGCAAACGCTGATCCAATCAGTGCTATCGTTAATCAATCAAACCGGTGATTTGTCGGTAAATCGTCGTTTATGGTTCTCTGAAAGCGTCTAGTGATTCAATGAAAATCCCCAAGGAGCTTCTCAATGAATCACAGCTCCCGGTGGTCGTTCGACCGGACAGAGCGCAGTAAATTCGTTAATCAGTCAGCGTTACTCGCGCTTCGAATGAGCGAGGCACTGCTTGCAATTTTGCGGGGGCGTTTAAGTATGAATGAGTAAGAAGTCCCCACCATTCGATTCTCTCCCTTCCACGCTCTCCTCTCCGGGATCTTCTTCTCTTTCGGTCCTCCGTTCCGTCGTTGCTTCTCTTTCGCTCTGCTTCTCTCTTC
Source organism: Megachile willughbiella (assembly GCA_945859595.2). Lineage (NCBI taxonomy): Eukaryota > Metazoa > Arthropoda > Insecta > Hymenoptera > Megachilidae > Megachile > Megachile willughbiella. Next base: position 11,149,234 of record OX243798.1, on the reverse strand, counting down.
AGCTCCCTCTTCGGCGTCGTCGGCAAACCGAAAGCAGCAGTTCCCGTATCGGTCGGTTCTCTCTTCGTGTACCGCGCTTCTTTCGATCAGTTTTCTCTCGCGAGTTGCACGCGCGTGTCCTTTCGCGAGGACTCGAGTATCGGTTCGTACACGAGACGCGAATTAACGCAGGATACACGGAGATTTATCGGCCAGGATCCCCGCTGGACGGGTTGCCTATCATCCGTCACGATGCGCCCTCGATGCACACGGTTAGTCACTGTGGATTGATTATATTTGCGTAACTAGCACTTTTGCACCGGTGATGTACAAACGAACGTTGATTTATCGATAGTGATGAACCACGTGGGTTTGGGCAATTTCCAGATTTCGAATACGTGAACGTTTGGTAATTCGGAAATTTCAAATGCGTGAATATTTGGACTTCGAAGTTTCAAGTACATCAACATTTGGTAGTTTAGATATTTTCAATGCGTGGACATTTGGTTACGTTGAAATTTTAAGTTCATGAACATTTAGTAATTTGGAAATTTTAAATACGTGAACATTTGGTAATCTTGGAAGTTTCAAGTCCATGAATATTTGGTAATTTTTAAGTTTTAAGTCCATGAACATTTAATGGCTTTGAAGTTTCAAGTCCATGGACATTTGGTAACTTTGCAGTTTTAAGTCCATGAACATTTGGTGTCTTTGAAGTTTCAAGTCTATGAACATTTAGTAATTTGGAAATTTTAAATACGTGAACATTTGGTAATCTTGAAGTTTCAAATCCATGAACATTTGGTAACTTTGAAGTTTTATGTCCACGAACATTTGGTGACTTTGAAGTTTCAAGTCCATGGACATTTGGTAACTTTGAAGTTTTAAGTCCATGTATATTTGGTGACTTTGTACTTTCAAGTCTATGGACATTTGGTAACTTTGAAGTCTTAAATCCATGAACATTTGGTGACTTTGTACTTTCAAGTCCATGGACATTTAGTAACTTTGAAGTCTTAAGTCCATGAACATTTGGTAACTTTGTAGCTTCAAGTCCATGAACATGTAATAATTCTGAAACTTCGAATGTGTGGACATTCGGTATTTTTCAAAATTCGAGTGCGTGGAAGTTTGGTGATTTTGAATCACGCAATACATGAAAATTGAATAATTGAAAATGTTTAAGTTTAGAAATTTGGTGATGTAAGCATTTGAAAAGTTAGAAATTTAAGAATTCAGAAACTTGAGAATTTCAAGTCGAAAATTTGAAAATTTAAGAATCTAAAAGTTTAATAATTTAAAAATGTAACAAAATAAAAATTGCAAGGTAAAAGCTTGAAAATTTCAAAATATATTTGAGGTAATCCCGGTGCTTATTTAGCTGCATGTTAATTCAAATTTCAATTGATTAATAATTAATTAATAATTGACACGCATTTAAGCCACGAGAGCAATGTTGAACGTCAACAAATTTCTCCATATTTGTTTATAACATCAAAATGTCAATAACAATAAAACAACGAAAAGTGAGAATCAAGTTGACGTTCAAACTCCCAATCACTGTAGTTAATTACTATGGAGTTCTTAAAAATTGCTGTTAATGGGAACGTAAGTGTATTCGTGACAGTAAAGATTTCGATCTTAACGATTTAATAATATATCAAGGTGTGGACACTTCTGACACGTGTAGTCATAAATTGTTCCACGTTCGGTAAATGCAACGATAATTAACATTATTAAACTCATTTACCGTTTCAATTTTAATGATACAAATTTTTCAAGGTCGTCCACTTATTCTCATTGTAAGGTCTTTAATCGATTTTCAGTCATATCCACCGAATCTATTAAACTGAAGTGCTATTCCGCTTTAATTTACACATGGTTATATTGACGCAGTATATATTTAATGTAAACATAGCTATACTGCAGATAAACGTTCACATATGGGTAAACATATTGCAGTAATTTTCAATGATTGAAACAACTGTGTATGTAGTTATACACACATAGAGGTATAGCTATATTTGCATTTAATTTATTTGAAAATGGCCAAGTAGCTTTGTACTGTTCTTTAACTCATTTATTAATTTTACTTTTTGTAAACATTATTTGTGAAAATTTGTAGCAAGTTTAAGATACGATTATAATTAGGGAATAGTAGTAGTTCACTAAAATTATATGTAGATGGAAAATAACTATAATTACAGACAGTAAGTACGGTAACTATACTATTGATAGAAAATAATGTAACTACTCTACAACTATAAATAGACAATACTATAACCATACTAACCTAACCTAACTTGATGATCATTCAACAGCAACACGTATAAATGAAATTTCTGAACATTGACCATAATGTATACAGGAAGAAAATACAAATTTACTATAACTATAGACAGAAAATACAACATTGCTATAAATATAATTATAGATAAAAAATACTATAACTCTGCTGTAACTATAGACAGGAAATACAATAACTCTGCTATGACTATAAACAAAAAATACTATAACAACAACAAAAAAATACTATTACATAAATTACATATTTTATATTTATATTTTATATCTTACACATATGATTATCTATTACTTAAAAATACTACAAAAAAATACTATAACACTATACAGTATAGTACTACAGAAAAATAGTATAACAACAAAAAACCACAAAGGAACTCACAAAAATCAAAAAACTTATCCGTTCGCTTTAATTTCATCAATACGGGTCTCAGAAACGAACGACTACACCGAGGGCAAATTTTTCACGTCGTCCCCAGCTCATAGCTCTGTTCGTTGTTCTGCTTTGGTAGTTTGCGTATTCCATCAAGGGAATCGTGTCGCTGGCTGCTATTAAGGGGCGATCCACGGAGCACGCTTTACATTATTCATCGGCCATTTCAACGCGCGTACCGACCGATCGCTCGTAAATCGCGAGCTCACTTTTCATTAAGACGTCCACAGACCCAGTGAATGAGCCGCTGAATGAATTTCCAGAACCATTGGTCTTCCTGTCCACTCGCCCTTGAACGATGTACTTCGCACACTGGGTCACGGAACAATGTCGATGCTTGCGAAATACCTGCACCGTTTGTGTATGGCTCGAAAATTATTTCACTTGTGCAGGATGCGGTATATGAACTTCTTTTTGTGGAATATGTGTAGATTGATGGTGGAGCATGAGAGGTGTTTGGACCGGGATATAATGTGGATTCGATCTATCTAGCGTGAGGGATCTGGGTTGTTTTATATTCTTTCTGTTGAAATCAAATCTTTGAATTTCTGTACTTTTAAATTGTTAGAAGCTTCAATTTTGTAGTTAATAAATTTCAAGATGTTTGATGTTACTAATTCTCCTGGATTACCTAGTAGCTAATCTTCAAATCCTTAAATCTCCAAATCTATAAATCTCCAAATATATAAATCTTCAAATATATCATCAAATTTCAAAGTTTCTGAGTCTCTAAATCTGCAAATTTATAAATCTCCAAACTTATAAATCTCAAAAATCTATAAATCTCTAAATATATAAATCATCAAATCTCTAAATCTTCAAATCTCAAAGTTTCTAAGTCTCTAAATCTCCGAATCTCCAAATCTTTAAATCCCCAAATCCCTAATTCTCCAAATCTGTAAATCCCTAATTCTCAAAATCTGTAAATCCCTTATTCTCCAAATTTCTAAATCTCTAAATCTCTAAATCCCTAATTCTCCAAATCTCTAAATCTCCAAATCTCCAAATCTCCAAATCTCCAAATCTCCAAATCTCCAAATCTCCAAATCTCCAAATCTCCAAATCTCCAAATCTCCAAATCTCCAAATCTCCAAATCTCCAAATCTCCAAATCTCCAAATCTCCAAATCTCCAAATCCCCAAATCTCTAAATCTCCAAATCCCCAAATCTCCAAATCTCCAAATCTCCAAATCTCCAAATCTCCAAATTCACAAATTGCTAAACTACCAAAAGCCAAATTCTCAAACCTTCAAATTGTCAAACCTCTAAATATTGAAATCTCCAAATCGAAATTTCTAAATCCTCAAACCTGCAAATTGATAAATATCCCCAAATCCCTAAATGTCCAAATTATCAAAAGCTCAAATACTTCAAAGCTTCAAATCGTATATAAATTTTCAAATTTATTCCACTCTTTCTGTTTTAATACACATATATAGTATTTTTATAGTAACGTAACTAGGTATGTCTGTAAAAGTACTAAAAAATGACTTATTTGTTCCGAGTTTCATTATGTTG